>CM061351.1:38638021-41138021 GCA_030867105.1 Liasis olivaceus | reverse complement strand
AGTCTCTCGCTTCTGAGGTTTATCATCATCATCATCATCATCTTTGTATCTTTATGAGTCATACTGGTTGTGTTGGGCAGCCTTATAAATCCTGAAATAAATATATCAATAGTTCCCCCCCCTTTTCTGTTTTTTGTTTTGTTGTTCTCATGTTTTTGTAGCTTTTTCCATGCATTTTTTAAAATATATTTTATAATTTTTCTACTTCTTTCTGTTAAACTTGTTTAGAAATAAATAAAGAAAAGAAATTCCACTTACCTTTATTTAGTGTACAAAAGGGCCAAGGGATCTCTCCCAATGTATTTAATCGTTTAAAAATTCAGCAACTCAACAGCAGTGGGCTGTTCACAGAGACTCTGCCCCATTTTAAGAGACAGGTCTCCAACCTCTTGTTATCCTTGCCAATAATGGTATTTTATTATCTACTGTAATTGTGTTACTATGTTTGTAAGTGTTCAGCTACAATACTTAAATTTGGCTTTGTTTTCTATAGATTTAGACTGATACGTATTATTGCTATTTACTGAAGCATAGGCTTTCATGTAAACCAATCTTTCTTCTTTTCCCAAAGAGTAAGCAGAAATAGCCCTGTTGACATTAGAAAATATCAGTTTCAGAAGCAGCACTTTTTTTTCATCAAAGCTAGCCTGTTTTTCTAAAATAATCATCAAGATATGCAATTAAGGTGCTTATATCATCTACAGTCCTCCAGCCTGCAATTTTTTTCACTTGCCTTTCAAATACATAGCAAGTTGCTTGTCTCTGACAGAAGGCTTTTTCCCTCTGAAACCCCAACACATACCATTTGAAGCACTCTGAGCTTCGTGATTAATCATTATTGCTTCTAGTTCCTCAGAAGCAGCGTCATAGGAGAATTACTTATGAAACAAAATCTGGCATAATGAACATCCACCCGATTCATAGGGATCTTCTCTTAAATACAATGCCAGAATTTTCATGATCTATTATACTATAAATAAAACAATTGCTTTCTAAAGTTTTATTATGATCTCTACAAGTGAACAACAAAATAGCATGTACCCAGTTAAATGGGATTTTTCAAGCTGCCACCAAAAATTAAAACATAATAAAATCCTATTTTGTATTATTTTCTTTTTCTTTTTCACCTTTAGTAATGTTTATTTTGATATCAATCTATTTTTCCAGTATTCCACAATCTGTGCTCCTGTACTTAAAGTGAATCTTGGATCCTCACTGGAGCAATCTTTTGAAGGTTTTCAACAAATGATCAACGATACATTAACTGCCCTTAATAACATACATTATATTCTCAATTATGCATATGGTAGATTAAGTTCAAACTATATTTCTACCATGAACTCAGTGACACAATCAGGGAAGATCTGTTTTGGCTAGGGTGTGCTGGTTCACATAACAGGCTAAACCCAAACCAAAACGACCAGATTATGATGTCTGAACCTAGTCATTAAGTGGGTTCTGTCTCTCTCAGTCTTACGTTGATTCTATAGTAAATTATTTTGAATAAAGGTAAAAGATAACAGACTTCTGAAATATATAATGTAAACTCCTGTGTTAAATCTGTGTCACCTTTTGAGGTAGTCCAGACAAGAAGCACATCCAGGAGTCCTAGCTCTAACTTTATTGTAATGTTACATTAACAGAATCTTGCAAGTCTGAAAGTACATCTCTCTCCCCTTGCCTTTACAGTCCAAGAAAGTAGGGAGGGTCCCTTCTGAGATGTTTGCCATGCCTCCATTCCTTCTGCAGGCTCAGCTGCCTGTTGTCTGACTGTTGCCTAGTCTGCAGATTTTCCTCCTGTCTCCCAAGGTCATTCCCACATACCATTACAACCTGAAAACATTTTAGCTGTAATTAGGATTGTTATTACTCATTACTGGAATGGGAAATGCAGAAGCCCATCCTGTGTAAAAGCTAGTACAGCCATATTATACCACTACTGTGACCATTCATTAGCTTCCAATGGATACAGTTCAAAACACTATCTGGCTGGCCTATAGGTATCCTCAGTTAGACCTATCCTATGTTTTCAACCCAGGTGGGATGTTCACCATTCCTCATATATGTGAGATAAGAGGAATGGGGCGTCTGGAGATTGTTTCTCTCTGCTGGTCTCCACCCTGTGGAAATGTCAGAGGCCTGGCTGGCATTTGTGCTGGAATCCTTGGCAGCTAAAACAGAGTTTTTTTGCAAAGGCCTTTGAGTTATAATTTGCTGCCATGTAGACTAGGGTTGGCACCATAGTTATCATCATTATTATTTTATGAACCTATTAATATTAATATGTTTTCTAATCTTGGACTGGTGTGACAAAATTATGCTTAAATTGGATTTTATTGAATTTTTAGTTTTACTGTAATCTGCTGTGAGTCAGTTTGACTTGGCAGTATATCAATAAAATAAAATATAATAACTACCTATGGTTTCTCAACAGCCTCATCAGTATAAGCCACAAATTATGGATTTATAAAGCAAAATGTAAATGAGAAATATGCCGAGGCATAAAGATTACTGATCTTATTTTGCTCCCATCTTCTTGTGAATCATTAAAGCAACAAGGAAACAGAAACTTTCTGTGGTCTTTTCTTCTACAGAATCCAGTCAGGATTTGTATATTAGCAAGAAACCGGATATTAAAGCTGATTTATGACCATTGCTTCCAAGAACACAATAAACCATACTCTTTGGCTCGTATGATACAAAAAACTCTCCCTTTTGTTTGCTTGTACAAAGAAAAGAGTGAAATTGGAACAAATGATGATTATGGTCATATTACATCTATACCACTAATTTCCAATTTGTTTTCAGGCACAGTTCAAGGTGTTGGCACAAGATGATGAATAATTCCTTGCTTTGGACTACAGAATCTAAATGACTATCTGCTCCTGCTAATTCCTACTGAAGCCCAGGATTTTCCTTGCAGGCCTTGTTGTTTGTCCTCCCATACAGAGGAATAATAGGTGGCTGACTAGGAACAGCCATATTAGTTGTAGGTCCCCTAAAACAGGAACTGACTTTTTTGTGCCAGGCAGACACTCCTACTTTCCAGTTCTTTTTAGTATTCACATTTATTATGCCGCAGAGGTGCTTTAAATCCTTTTTAGCTGCTGTCTAGAAATGATTTTAATTGCTTGCTTCATTTATTGTTTTACTTTTATCTTATGCTGCTGCTTCAGTTTAACATTCTAAACTGAGGAAAAAATGTTTCAAAAGGCAGCAAGTTTTCAAACTAAAAAGTAAATAAACTATGAAGTAACCTGCTATTTGTTATTTTGTTTACTTAAGCCATGATGTATGGCACCAGAGCATCATTAAGTAGGCATTTCTGAGTTTGACAATAATACTTCCAAGTAAAAACATTCTATACCTTCAGAAAAATCAATTGTCTACCCAAATCCTTATCTTAAAAAGCACACTGATCTTAATATGCCTTTCCCTCACACCTTCCACATGTCTGTAAGAAAAAATGTGATCTTTTACGTTCCTTACTAAGCTAAAAGTCTTGGTTATTTTCTTTCTTAAAGTGGCTTGTTGAGCTGCAATACGTCTCAGTGTGGTGCAGAAGTGTTCCAGGATGATTATTAACACTTCCTAGATGCCAATATGAACAATGACAGATGTCAAATAAAGGCTTAAGAATGACTGGAAGGGATATAGTAGTACAATAGCTGTCACTAACCCAGAAGCCCTTGCAGTGTAAAAATGTTTCCCATACATCCAATCTACACCTTAAAGACAATTTCATAAGGTCTGAAATTCCATTTTAGAGATCACTGGTGATCCATGAGATTCATTTAAGAGATCTGTAAAACTGCTGTGGATATCTGTAATTGCCCCATGCTTGCCCCCTGTGACTGGCAGAACTAAAAAAAAGTTGATTTTAACGACTCTGCCAAAGCCTCCTCCCCCTGTCCCCCCCAAAAAAGATATGGGGAGACTTTTAGGATTACTCTATTATATCTGGTAATTTTGCATTTAACAAATGGATGCCTCCAAATATCTAATACCTAATCTATTTCAGCCTACAGTTCAATCCTAAATAGTAAAGGCATAGCACCAACTCTCAAATTATTATTAGGCACATACTTGTTTACTAGTCTCAAGTGTAACTAGAGTTCAAACTGAAACATTTTTCTTATATTTTCTAATTATAAACAGTTAAACCCCACATTACAAGCAAGCCTCCTGAGTCCTGGTAGAATGTGTTTGTGTTCTACAAGAGTCTGCATCTAAGAAATAAAAAAGTATCTACTTTTCTCTAAAGCAGTGTTTCTTAAAGTGTGGTCTTACGACCCCTGAGGGTCCCCCAAGACCCTCTTAGGGGTCTGAGAAATAAAAACAATTTCCCAGCCTATGTTGAAAAATAATACAATATTAAATCCCATCAAACAATTGTGAGAAGCAGTAGCTGATGCGTCAATTTTGATTTTTAATATGATAAACATCAATAAATATTACCCATACAAACAAAAGCTCTTTTGGGATCCTCCATAATTTTTAAACATCGGAAGGGGTCCTGAGAGAAGAATAATTAAGAAACACTGCTCTAAAGTGTCAACTTCTGATATACACAGAGTTGTGTTCAGATATGCACATAAATATATGAAAGCTCAAAGTGGGAAGCAAACAGGAACATGCCTTTAGCTCTATAGTCATCTCTCTCCAGTCCCTTACATTCAGGTAGGAAGTGCAGCTGTGCCGGTGCTTCCTTGAAAATGAGTTCAGCTGTCAGCACAACCCAAGACTTTATTTGGGCCCTGCCCTGGAATAATGCATGGACAGCTTTACTTGAATTCAGTTTAGGACCTGGCTCTAGATTGTCTAAATTTATGGAGACTGACAAGAGATAAATGCAGAACTGCATAAATGCTTCTGTTTTCTTCCTTCTCTGAGCTCTGGAGGTGAACAAATAGAACTTAAGATATTAAGAAATGCTGGCTTGTTGCTTTAGTATTTTATGTTTATATTTTTACACCTTAGTATAATGCAACTCCAACGGTGATGCATCTTCCCTTTCAACTAAGCTCAAGAAATTCATGCTATATTTACAAAACTTGGAGATCTAAAACAAAAGAACTCCAGCAGAAACTGGAGATCAGCCTTGACTTACTATATTTGTTCTCTGAAAATTTGAGAATGATCAATATTTTCTTAACCAGCCCCAAGCTTAGAAGCACATGAAAGTAGCCGGGATAACTTTTGAATCAGATAGCCACATAACATGGGAAAGCATGCAGACTTCTAAATCTTATGTTGCAAAGGCATGTTTTAAGAGAATCCTTTCCACTGGTAATAAGCAATTATGATCTATAGTTAATTAATAATACAAGCAAATGCAGCTGTTTATAAGAAGCAACAGATTCTCTCACAAGTAGTTGGAGAACTGTCATTTGATTTTAACTTTTTGTTGATCCATCTAACATTGCAACAAGAAGATCACCCTGTGTTAATTAGTTGCTCCCATGACAGGTGGAGGTAAATTACTAGGCTAAGCAACTGTAAAAATATCCTCATAAGTGCAAGCTTCTAGCATTTTTTGTTCCAACATCTATTTAAATAGCTCAGCATTTTTTAAAAAAAAAATCTTAATTACAGCATACCATACTTCTATGGTATCCAGTGGGGGTTTTTTTCCCAGATATCCAACAGCTAAGCAAAGCGCTCCATAAAAGCATTTTGTTCCTGCAAATAATGTCAATACACAAACTTTCAAACTAATAATGAAATGTTCATTGTGTTTCTAAATCATCAGCCATTTAGACTTATAGTTAAACTGGTAATTCTGAGTATAGAAGTTTAAAACAAGAACTTTCAGGAAATGCTGTGTCCTCCGAGAACAACTCTTCCCCATACAGACAAAAATGTTTCTACTTCATTTAAAAAAAAAACAAACCACAGCAGTTGTGATCCCTAATTCAATTATCCTTTAGAAATATTGCATGATTTATTTATTTATTGCAAATTTAGACAATTGTCTACTGCAATTTATTCTACAAAGAAATTCCTACAAGAAATGTCCAAAATAAGAATGCTACAAGTCTTTAAATGTTTGTGCATGGTGATATAGCCCCTCATTTTTTATTCACAATACAGCCAATCAGTCATGCCAAAAGTCTAACAAAGGTAGTAGATACAGTCATATTTGGAAATGTGACAATGATTAAGCAGATCTAAGGTTTATACTTCTAAAATTTGGAAACTATGCCTTTTACAATCTATTCTTACATTATTGTTTGGATGATAATGATACTATGAACTGATTTTATCATAGCATTTTAATGTCATTAATATTTTCATTAATTTTAGTCTCTAGAGATAAGAATGGATTATTTGTTATTTTAAAGAGCCTCACAAAAACTTCCTTGATGCATTTCTATGCAAATCAATGTATATTTCTTGAAGATGTCATAAAATGACATATATCCCACATTAAATTAGCAATTTCACCATATAAAGTTTGGTTTTTATATCTTTTAATGTATTTATTGACTGTTTTAGCCCTGTTGTATGCCACCCAGAGTTGCTTGCTTGTGAGATGGGCAGCTATATAAATTGTATAAATAAATAAATTTAAATTTAAATTTAAAAAATTAATCTGAAATAACTGTTCTACCATATAGCCCCTTGGTATACACAGCAAGCTCCATTCCATTATAAAACCAGGGTAACAAAACTGTGAATAACAAACCCTTGTGTCTATGGGAATGTGTTACATTCCAGAGCCACTGATTGTCTTCTTCCTCTCTCAAGCACTTCCTCTTCCTCCCATAACAGTCATTGGTGAAATAACCTGTATTTACTCCTCCTTTTTCTCACTTGATCATGCTGGGGCAGCCCATTTGTGAGGCTCTGCATAGCTTCTTTGTGGCATCTGGTGATGGTTCATACTGACTTTGTGCTCTGCACAGCTCTTTCACAATCTCAGCAGAGGACCCTCTTGACTCTGTTACTGCGCACTACTGCTGCCTGCAGACTACTCATGGTGATCTCTCAATCATGCCCTGGATGCTAGTGCTGCCTGTAAACCAAATCAAACTGTGTCTAGTGATACAATCAAGATATCACCATGACTGGTCTGTGGGTAGCACTAGCAGACAGCAGTACAATCAAAAGGCCACTCCACTTACATCATGAAAGATAGCCATGCAGAACTGAGAGGTCAGCATAAACCACATTGCACAAGTCACATGACCCTTCCATTACCAACTGAAGGAATCAGTCTGATGTAGGCCTGTTGCAGCAAAGAAGTCATGTGAAGAGTCATGACCAGGCTGACTTAGCAAGATCCACCATGACCCAGTGAAGGGAAAAAGCAACAAACACAGGGATATTATGCAGACAACCTAACCTTTTAAAAACATACTTTGCACATGCACAAAAGCCTGCCCACCATTCTTTGCCCGCCTGAAGTAACAAAAAACAAGGCCAAAAGGGCAGATATGCAAACCTTATCATAGTTCAAGGTTTGGTCCCTAATTATCAATCATGGATACGTAAAACCATGTATAATGAGACCCCCGACAACAAGAACTATCTAAACCACAATTTTTGGTCACACTTGGCTGATGTTCATTCATTTTCATTAGTACACTTAATTCTATAGTACTGTGTTGTTTAGACTGCAACACTGAAAAATGATAGCGCAAATGTTTTTCCATACAATGTTTAGATGGGAGCAATTAAGATAATTCTATGATCTAAAGTATTAATACCATACTCCTTTACATATATTTCTAAGGCCAACAGACCCATAATAGTGTAATGGAGTCTGCTCTGCTTCCAGCATTATTAGTAGACTGTCCTCAACAACAGAGGTGGGAAGACAAGCTATCATGTCAGCATATGTTCTATTTCATAAAGTTATATTGCACTTTGTTTATTGTTCCTGCCTTCACCTACAACAATATTACAGTTCTCTTGCTGACCCTAGATTACAGGTGTGTGTGTATGTGTGTATCTATATCTATATATCTTCTCAGAGGGAAGCGTATAACTCAGAGGAATAACTTTTGCCTTTCAATTTTGTAAGGAGGAAAGTAAGGGCAACCTGGATTCCTATTCCCAAACCCAGAAATATTTATGGTAAGCTCTCAAAATGTTTTCCTATTGTAACATAATATTATGTCAAGATCACATCATTTTCAGTTGCATGAATGTCTGCCTCCAGTTATTTATTGAATATATATCCTGACATGATTGTGTGAGTCTTGGCAGTTTACATGATATGCAAAAAAACAACTGAACAACAAAAAAGTAAATATGTGTAAGATATCAGCAACCAGTACAGAATAACAAAAATAAACTAAATCATAAAATTTGGCATAACCAAAAAAAACAAAACAAAAAAACCCAAGAAAGAAAAATTGAAAAGTCAAAGATAGCACAATAGGTAAGCATCACTAGAATACTTTCTTGAACAACTGAACAATCTTTTGAAAGCCATCAAGGAGGGAACTAGCCTGATCTCCATGAGGAGATCATTCCAGAGACCCAGTGCTGCCACTGAGAAGCAGCACCTTCTAGCTTCAGCTCCCCTTACCACCTGGAAGTGTGGGACTACAGGGAGTTTTAACAATCTAGTTGTCAGGCCTAGCCCAAGGAACTCCAAGAGACAATGCAAATTCAGTCCAGTTATGTTTATTAGCTATAGCCTCTAGCAAGAATCTTCCCAGACTGAAACCCCAGCTCCCAAAGTCAGCCAACCACAACAGTGTGAATTCCTCAGGGAGATGCCAGTCTCATCCTCTTGTTCATCCCACACTCTTCTGGGGAGCTAAGAAAATGTTTATCTCCCTGAGCCTGGCCTTCATAATTCCATTGCATCACACTAGTAGGTTGGACTGGTACAGGTTGGAGAAGGTGATCCTGCAGGTACCTAGGTGCAAAACCATAAAACGCTTTATAAGTAAATTCTGTAGTAGCCACAGAGTGAGAGGCCTCCAATTCAGGATCAAAATCATGGCATACCAGCAATGAAATAGTTATCCTTTTTCTCTCCTGCAACAGTCCTAACAAAATTAGTCTCAATGCAGCTATTAGCAATAGTATGATTTTTTAAAATTTATTTGTGAGCCAAATAACATCTTCACAGGGAAATAACCATCTCAGTCTTAAAGAGCATCCCCACCCACCAATATTCAGGGTTTTTAAAAATATTATGCATAGTTTTGTCTTTAGATTTCTTCAGAGGAAGAACAATGAAAAAGATGTGCTGGTCACTTCTAGTTACAATTAGGATTGGTAATGTAGAAAAGTAGAAGCATATTTTTGATGACTTACTTCAGCTAGCATTGTGAGTGTTTCCCATTGCACCATAGAATACTCCTATCTGATTTTTAAAAAAATGCATAAAGCTATTTTGAAACAGCAAAAAAATAAAAAATAAAAAACAAAACCATAGACGGTACTATTAGATTTTGTTTCCTGTGGGTACATTTACACACATTTTTTCTCATGTCAAAAAGGAAAGTCCTATTTTTCACTGAAAATACATACAAGACGCTTTATTTTGATGATTTAGCACAGCATCCTACAACCTGATACCCTTTAGATGTGTAGGACAGTAACACTAAGCATCCATGTTGGTTGGTTATTCTGTGAATTGTAATCCAACACCTGGACTGGTCAGTTTGGGAAAGGTGACTGAACCTTCTGTACTGGTTGCTGATATCTTACACATATTTATATTGGGTCCACATATATACTTCTGTTAGTATTATTATTCTATACATTACTAGCAATATCCTTAGTAGTCTTCCATGATAGTAAAAGAAAAGACTGCTTTTTCAACTTAGATTACCCAAAGATAAAAGGCAAGAGAAAGGTAATGTTGCCAACTGTTTTCCTTAAGAAATAATCCAATTTCACCCATTACTCTGTCATACCTGGTCGAAGCAAAATGGGTTTCAATATTTCCAGTCTAATCATAAGCACGTTACTCAAACAAAATTCCCATTATGCTCAACTGGGCTTACTTACTGAATGCTAATAGTTGCTGCCACAGGAATAGAGATGTATTATCAAGAAATGATATAAATTCTTCAAAGAAAAAAAATTACATTCCAAGAAGCAAGAAAAACTGAGAAGTTTATAAACTGATAATGTCAAAAAACACATACAGTAGCTTTTTCCCTAGGATTCAATGTCATATATATAAATGCCCAAAATCTGAAAGGTCAACATAGGTCAAAAGGAAAATCTAACAAATCTTTCTATGAATACATTTTTTTCTCCAAAAATAGTTGTTCAGTTCTTAATATTTAAGTCTAACTAAATATAGAATAATGTTTCATACTGAATAAATGTTCTTATATCCAAGTATAATAAAAGAGCAAATTTATTATTAAAAATATAAAGTTTTATTTCATGTAGACCAAAGTAATTATATCAAATGATTCATAATCATTAGTGCTTCCCAAATAAAATCTTAACATCAGAATTATAAAGAATCTATGACAAAAACATTTCAAAATTGGTTCTGATTATACAGTAGAAAAGATCAATACATTTTTAGAAATTGTGGGAGTTTTTAATTGTTTCAACTCAAAAGCCAAATCATTGTGTGTTTCATTAATAAACACTGTTTGGACTTCTTTGATGATTATCTACTGATGACTACCTTGGCTCATTATTTCTATATCCTATAAAGATAAAAGGGGAAAAATTAAAAATTAATAAGAAATTATTAAAAAGCATTGTTTGCAAATCACATTGATTTGGTAAATTACATTGATTAAATAACAGTTAATAGAATGCCTCCCCATCTGTTGAATAATTTCTCTTTCTGTTACCCAATAAAGAATTATCACACAGGGACCCATATTGCAGGGGCTCTCAGGGGTCTCCGACTGTGCTCTCCCGCTCTGAATCAGTGGGAATAAGAGTGAGTTCCAGTGTGCTCACACGCTTCTCCCTGTTTTTTTCCTCACACAGAACCAAGGAAAAAAATGCTAACTCTCTTCACAAACCAGAATTATGCTTGATTTAAACAGACTAGCTTTAGAAACTCCACTGACTTGTTTTAGAGCAGTGTTGTCCAAACTTGGCCACTTTAAGATGAGTGGACTTCAACTCCCAGAATTCTGGGAGTTGGTCCACTCATCTTAAAGTGGTCAAGTTTGGACAACACTGTTTTAGAGTAACTGTAGTCATCACCAATGTTTTATCACCTGGGAAAACAAACGCAAAAGTATTTCAATCTTTTTTCAGCTATACATGAGGTACATGTCACTTAGCATGATATTAGACACTGATGTAAAGGTACTGTCATTGATTTGCTATGCAAAGTTGCACGTAGCTAGTAGTCCTATTTGGATTACAAAAATGATTAAAAAATTTTTTGAAAGAATATACCATATGCTGTTTCTTATACTCAGCCCTAAATCCCCTCGTTCTGACCTCATACATATTGCTTGACATGCACTCAAATCAGACTGAGTCTGAACAAATTACAATCTACTCTCCTCCAGGAACTAACTTGCATTGCAAGTGACTGAGGGTAGCTACCTTAAAGAAAACTTGATATATGTGAGGACTGCTGGGTGGAAGCCATCCCATTATACATTACTGAAGGCATTTTTGAACAAAACCACTCCAGTGAATATCCAAAATGTATTTAAACAACCTGTGATTTTTTTTTAACTGGTCCCTGTAAAAAATAAATCAAAGCTATGGACTGAAGAATTTTCATACAGACCTCAAAGTATACAAGGGAACTTTTATTAATGAATCTGTAGCTTACATACCTGCTCACTCCTTGAAAAGTAGCAACTTCAAAATTAAACTGGAGTTTTTTCCAGTTAATTTACTTTGTTTGGACAAAAACTATTTAAAATTTATTATAAACCACTTTATATATTTAAAGGAAACTGGTATATGTTTTAAATTAATCAATAATAATTACTGAAGTTGGGTGGCTATAACAAATTTATATAAATAAATAAATTATTGCCAAGTAACTCCCCTTCCTATACATTACTGTAGATTCCAAAAAAAAAGAACATATTCCCAAAATAACTTGACGTTTATCAAGTCAGGCTTCATGTTACACATCTGTAGGTACTTTAAGTTACTTCAATTCAAACTTCTGACATAGCGAAAACAGGAAGACAGACGAAAAGGAAAGTATACATGCCAAATAATTGTTAACTAACTTTTCACTTGTTTGTCATATTGAAAACTATCAGTTTTCAGTTGAAGAGATCCACTCCAACTATAACTTGGAGAGAAAGACAAGCTTGTTTATTATTTGCTCATGAGGCTTAATCTTAAACTAGCCAGAATACACAGGCCAAAACACAAACAGCTTTGGGTACGAAAAAAAAATGCTACTGGTGCCTGAATCCTGCTCCAGAGGGTCTTCTGATCTTCAGGAGCAACTAATTAGAAGATATAATCAGACTCACTGGAAAGGGAAGATGAAAGAATTTTGCAATATTCAAGAAAAAAGCTATTTATTAACCTTTTAATCCCTCTTTAAAACTCATGTACAACACAGCAACTTAATCTATAACTTCTATCAAGACAAGCAATGTATTGATTCTTATAAGCATGTTTTTTTTCTTACAACATACATATATTTGACACTATCCTATGAAGAGTCTTCAGTGAGCCTTACATTTTAAGGTTTAACCACATGACGGTACCACTGATTCTGGTAACACACAGCATATTACAGGAATAATATACTGAGCTATGCAAGTATTTGAGCAATTTCAATCACACAAGTAATGTATGATTATGATATATCCCAGTGCATTTGCTGCTCTAGTGAGAATAAAATATTTAACTTTCTAAAAATAACTTGCAGACTGTTTAATATTACTACTGGTGTTAATTTGAATATTAAGGTATATCATTTTAGACATACATAATCTTCCAGCACTATATGGTGAATGTCATTAACCATCAGCTTTCAAGAAATAGCATCATTACCGTGTGATGTTACAATATGATTTTATTTATAAAAAGAAATACATAGGAAATTATTTCACTATATAATCACAGTAATGTATAAGCAGAGAAATTCTCCCTGCCTTGAAAAATTTATAGTCTGAATTTCTAGATTAGTAAAAGGAAATGGAAGGAATTACAAACTGATATGCACGATGGTGTGCTCAAGTGGGTCTGAAGGGGAGATGGAGAAAGTTGTTTCAGGAAAGTATTTCAGGCATAAGATGAAGCAAACAAGTAGAAACTTTTAAAAGGATCATAAGGCTTCTAGAGAGTTACTATTATTACAGAATACAGCTCCAAAGCAACTTCTCTCTAGCTAGACTTTGGGAGGTGCTGGACCACAACTTCCATCATGCTGGCCAGTGATGATAGCAGTTGTAGTCCTATTCATCTACAGGATACCAGATTAGGAGATACAGTACTATTTTACAGCCTAAAGTGTGCCTAAACTTTTAGATTCTTACTGTTTGCTATCACCTTCCAATCTACCCCAACTATAATCTTAGTTCTACAAATATGGAAATACACAATCAACAAAAACTATGCACCCACAAACATGATAGAGAAGAGTCAAAACCTGCATTAACTTCAATAGACAGTAAATACTCTTATTTATTATATCACTAGTTCACAGAACCAGTACCAACAACTATCATATTTTTATATAGCAAAAAAAACTTTAAACATCCATCTCTTTGAAATGCTACTGCACTGAAGTATATTAGATGAATGCAAATATCTGCTTCTGGAAAAGACAGAAAGCAAAATGGAGAACACAGAGATGCCTTACACACCAGACCTAACTCTGATCCACTACTTTGAAAAGACTTTGATATGTATTTAGCATCAGCATTTTAGAAATGAACTTGCTAGACCACTGTTTTCAGTAACATAGCTACCACATGCTTTCTCTGCAATTTACTTTATCCTAGGCAAACATTAACATGCAATTAAAAAGGGGGGTAAAAACTGCTAACAAGAGGCTATGCAACCCTTTACTTTTAATTTGTATAGGAAGAGTTCCTCCTGTACAGACTGCCTTGCCACATTTGCAAAATTAAAGGAAGTGACTTTTGGAAATTCTGCTCTGCTTTCTGGGGATTTCTGACTCAGAAAACATTAGCACATGATACAGTTCCCCTATTTCTACAGCAGTGTACCCCAACTGTCAATTACTGCCAAGCCAGGCACAACTGACCAATATACAAACAGCAACTCATCCAAGGCTAGGTGTGGCAACAGCTGGAAGTGCAAAACAAGGCAGCTGTCTCTGACAGATAACCCAAGGCCAGGATTAAAGCTCCTGAACTACACTTTCCTGAAATTGCAAACCCCAAAGCCATGCCAGCAAGCAGAGCAATCTAGGCACGAAGGGTGGTGCCTTGGGTGTTCTTCAGCATTCAGAAAAGAAAGGGAGGGGGGCAGTCAAGGTCAGAATAAATTTGGGCAAAGGGAGAGGCAGATTTACCCCCAAATAAAAACTGCTTAAAGCACACTCTCTAAACCTGATATGCTCTAGTATGACTTTCATGATCTACCCAATGGGTGTGCTGGCTGGGGGTGATGGGATTTCTGATCACACACATCTGGAGGGTACCAAGTCAGGGGCGGTGGCTTGACGAGTTCTTTCGAAGTGCGGTATGTTAAGTTAGGCAGCTATTAAGAGGAAAGTGCGGAGAACAAGGGGAGCGGGGAGGAGAGACCTTCCAGACAGACAGACACACCTCAGGTAGGAAATCAAAGTCCACGTTTACCTGTTCCCCGTCCCAGCGGGTGAGCCGTGCTGTGCAGAAGAGTCCACAACAAAACGTGCTTAGGAATCCAGCTCATTGTATCTCCCTCCACCCTGAGGCGGCCTGCAGGCACCGGGTGAGAAATAGCCTGGCGGGGACGACTCTGGGGGCGAAGGGAAGCGGGCGGGACTCGGGGTTAGGGTGAAAGGCGGCGAAGCGGCTCTGAAGGAAACGTGGGATACGGGGGGTGGGTGGGGAAGAAGCCCCAGCGGAGGCAGCCGGAGGAGCTGCTGCTCGGGTGCTTCTGGCATGCGTGTGCGAGTCGCTCTCTTTCTCTAGCTGCAGGGGAAACAGGAAATCTTAAAAAGTTCGCAAACAGCTGGGCAGGACTTTCTTAACTCTTACAGTAGTTCCTTCTCTGGCCCACCCTCTTCCCCGCTTCTCTCCCCCCGCTGGGTTTCAACATGAAGCCTCTTCAGCCCGCTCTGCGTGTCAATCACCGGTCTTAGGCCGACCCCCCTCGCCTCAAGCCATTTCTCCACACGCCGCAAAAATATGTATCAGAAGCCCTGCCTGAAGATTAACCCGCAGCTTAGTTCTTAGAGGCGTTTTTCCCAGTCATCACGCCCACGCCTTTCTCTCTGCGACTCAGGCGCGCGCAAATCGCTACACGCCCAGGCACAACACCCTGTTATTAGTTTCCATACCCGTAATACAGCTCTGCATTGAGTCATACGTGATACAAAAGGGAGGCGTCGAAGGCATATACTGGACATAGAAGCGATTCAAACGCTCCCACCTTAACGCGTATTTCCGGGGCTCAGTGTTTCCTCGGCTCAGAATGGCTTGCATCAAGGCGTATGTTGACCCCATGTATTTGTATTTATGACCCTGCCTCTTGTAAAAGCCTGATGATAAAAGAAATAGAAGACTGTGGTGATACAGCACCATTCATTCCCATGTACATGCTTTGGAAATGCATCTGCGCACTCTAGTAAAGTCTCCTTTGAGTTAAGCTCAGTTTCCTGGTATTTTATGGACACAGCCATTTAGTTTTCTTGGCCACCACAATGCAGAAGTGACTCGCCATTGCCTTTTTTCAGGGATTTTTTAACTTCCCAATCTAGACTATACTTCTATTATTTCCTAGTGGTCTCTCATCCAAATACTAAATAAACATGAACCTGTTGGGTTTTTGGTGTTTTCTGAACTTGCTTCTCTTCCTGCATTTCATTGTTAGGCTAGGTAACATCATCTACTGAAAACATCAAGAACCCAACAATTCAACTCTGAGCTACGTATATTCTCTACTATAGCAAGATCTGAGCCTGCATGGGTTTTTGAGATCAGTCAAGAAAGGCTAGGTTCTGGCACCTAACTGGTGATATGAACTCTAGCACCCAAATATGCCAAAGTACTGACCCTTTGCAGGACCAGTAATAATAATAATAGCAGCAGCAGCAGCTCAGGCCAGACACTTGATCCAACTAACAACATACCATCCAATGGCAACCATAACTGAAGTGTTTTTTTATTAGGATGAAAAATAATATATAAAAAAGACGAATCGTTAGTGGGAATTCAGTGTGCAGTAAGTGCTGATTTGTTGATTCAGTTTCGACTTTGAATAACAGGCTGATCAGATACTCAGCGATATATAATTCATCTACTCGATGGCTGTTTACCCACTGTTGACTTACACTGACTTACTTCCAAATTTTGTTATGCCTCCTTATATCTACTTTAACATACACTGAAGTCTATAAAATATACTACACAGGGCATGCTTATCACTAATGAGGCAAATATAGACATGAAACACAATAACACTTGTAAATAGATACTGCACTGATTGCCAGTGTGGTTTATGATGAAGATGTTGGTTTTGGACCAGAGAGGCCCAGGATCAAGTCTACTCTCAACTGCTGAAGCTCACAGGCTGAGTTTGTACCAGTTATTTTTAGGTCTTGCATATAAAGAACACGCAAAAAGCAAAAGCTGCAAAAGCTGTTCCACATTTTGCTCACTGAAACACATGGGTGCAAAAACTGGCCTAATGTGGCCCATGACTTCAATAACTCTGCTCTTTGATGAATGCCAATTGCAGCTACCTGTGTATTTG
Source organism: Liasis olivaceus (assembly GCA_030867105.1). Lineage (NCBI taxonomy): Eukaryota > Metazoa > Chordata > Lepidosauria > Squamata > Pythonidae > Liasis > Liasis olivaceus. The sequence goes on along the minus strand of CM061351.1, from coordinate 41,121,212 downwards.
TGGATGGACACTGGATTTGAAGACATACATTCCAATATATGGCTAGCAGAGATGAGGTAAGGTGGATCTGCTGTTACCCATCTTTTGCAAATTTACATTGTATTTGCATACATATGTGCTAATGACAGCCCTGCAAGGTAGGCCAGGTCATGAAACAGGCACTGCACAATTTCAGGAATGCTGTTTATTGTAGTAAGGTAGATAACAGAATTTTGAAAGCCTGTTCAAGTTTCTCTCTGTCCCATTTTATACCCAACAAAAATAAGGCAGGGTTATTTTGATTCATTCTCATGCTTCCTTCTGTCTCAGGGCTGTGTAATTTTTTTCACAGTCCCCCTTAAGAGCTCATTCCTTCCTTCCCCGTTAATGGCTCTTTCATATCTTCCCAAAGGTCAACGCTGCATTCCTTTACAGCTAACATGTAGTTGGGAGTGGCAGAATCTCATTAAAACTAACATTTTATTTCTTTTGCAATGTATTTATGAAGAACAGTATATATTATTTCTCTTTGTTTGCAGGATCAGGATATATAAACTCTAGATTGTGATAAGGATGAGGTGACAAAGAACAAGTGTCAGTCAAAATGCAAAATGCTATCATTTTAAAACTGGACATTTTTAAATCATTTTTAATAAATGCAACTGCTGATTAAAGTGACCAACTGAATAAGCTAATTTAAAATGTGTTGAGATGGCTTATCGCAGTTGACTTGTTTGAGTCGAGTGCTGCTTCCTTCTGGAGTAGTAAGGGACCAGGAGAATCCATACCCAAATATTTTGGGAAATAAAGAGGTTCCTGAATAATTTCGGGAATTTTCATGGATATAACTGGTGCTTCTGCTGAAGACCTAGCCTCGTTTTGCTATACTGAGATGGCTTGGGCAACTGATATAATACAATTGCATAAAAGCTCTCTACACTCATATAGAGCTTAGAGGACTCCTCAGTTTAATCCGAAGTGCTGAACAATGAAATAGTGGAGGAGATGGCTAGAGCACAAAAGATGCAACAATTAACACAAATAGGATTGAGCATAGGTGGGAACACATTATCACACCTACCACATAGGAATAATGGAGGCAATGAGGTTTTTTTTTTTTTTTTGCTCCATTATTGTGTTCCTTTCTACTCAGTGTCAGTGTAATATGTCAAGTGACATACTGGTTGTATCCCAGTTTGGAAAAGTAATGCCATGAGTTTGCAATTTACTTTGGGGAAAAAAGTTGGTCAAACCCACAATCATCTAGAAGCAAACATTGAAACATATCTATGGGAAATAGTTAGCACATCATCTGGTTATTTATTATGAGATCATTTTCAGCCACTGAGGCCTGGGGAAGTAGACAAAGTTGTCACATGTTTTGCCCAACTGCCTGCTCTCTTGATCCTAGCTATTCAGAGCTCTTAAAAGCAAGCAGATTAGGAATGTTGAGATGAGTTGAGAGACTGTTGCTTCATCACCAAATTGAAGGGGTTGGTGATCCAACCCCTTCTGAATAGGACCTTGAGGTATTATCAAACAACATACTTCATCACTAATAACTCTTTTGGGGCTAGATTATAAGGACAAGGCACCTAGACAACTGAGGCAATTGCTAAATGAAACTTATTCTGGATGCATGGCAGTCTGGTTTTGGGGTTGATTTCAGCACAGAAGCCACTTTGGTTGCCCTGGTAGATGACCTTTTTTGAGAGAGGCAGGAAGTGCCACCCTGTTGATCCTTTTCATCTCTCCCTGGCTTTCAGTATGATGGCTCAGAGTTGGGAATTGGAGGCACATTCCTACCTGTAGGGCTGTTCCTAAAAAGTACTGCTGGGGGACTTTTGTTCAGCCCCATGACAGTTGTGCTGCAGGGTAACCACAGGGGACAGTCTCATCCCCAGTGTTGCTTAATAATGATTTGAAACTGAGTGAGATATTATTGCAGATGTTAAAATTTATTTTATTTATTTAACAAGAGCAACTCCTGGTGGTTTACAATATAATAGACATAAACATAAAATACTCCCAGAATATACAGTTATAAACTAAAGAACTAATAACTATAGAAACATAAGAAAGGCAACAGTAAAAAGTATGAGTAGACATAGGTACCAATCTCAGTCTAATCACACCAATTCTCAAAAGCCATATGAAAAACTTCTGTTTTAAAGCTTTACAAAATGATTCCAGGGTAGGTGCCAACTGAACCTCTGGGGGAAGCCAATCTCATCCTACTCTGTTTTGCTTTTTCATCTGAATCAGGAAAGGTATTAGATTAGTGCTTACAGTGGAGAGGTGGTGATGGACAGGATAAGGACAAAACGCTGAGATTAAATCCCAGGAAGATGGGAACTCTGACTGGGCAATTTACAAATCAAAATTAGCCTTCAATCCAGTGCTGGATGGGGTGGCAGCCCCATTACAGGACCAAATACAGCATCTGGGGATCCTCCTGGATGTTAAATGGGGACTGGAGGTACTGGTGACTTAAAGATCAGGATTATTTATATGCAGCTTCAACTGGTAAGGTGATTTCAGTATTTCTGGATGAAGATAGCCTAAGTATTACATGTTGTTTAACCTCCTGACTAAATTATTGTAATGCATTCTATGTGGGGTGTCTTTGAAGACTGTGGTGATAATAACTAATTGAACATGCTGCAGCCAGGGAAGTATATAGGCTCAGAAGACAGGCCTCTGCCATATGAGCCCTGAATTGACTGCCAAAAGTGATACCAGGCCCTTGTACTTGTCTATAAAGCCCTGAATGACTGTAGACCTAAGTATTTGAGGGTTTGCCTCACAGAGCACTGACCACACCACAGTGTGAGATCTGCTGGGGAGAACCTGATGACAGTCCCACCTGTGTAAAAAGTTGTTATGGCATGTGTCTGTTGGTGGGCCATAGCAGTACTAGACCTTTGGCATGAACTTCCAATGGACCTGAGGCAGGTCTTTCAATCTGGATGTTTGGAAAGCAGGTAAAGACCCACCTATTGACTTTGGCATTTTCAGAAACTTGAGTGGCCCCCTTAAAGTTGATTTTAAATATTTTTACAATTTTAATAACAATGTTTTAATATTTTAATGTGTTAATTGTAGATATTTTAATGACTTTTTAATTGTGATTTCATTGTTATAAGGTACCCCGAGTGCCATGAGGTGGTAATTTAGGATATGATGATAGGAAACTAGTGAGATAACACATAGCTATCCTAGGATATTCACTTAAAACAAAACAAAACAAACAAACAAAAAACCCTTTGTCTCTGTTGTACAACCAAAACACTGAACTGTAGCCATGCAACCTCAATATTTTCCAAGCATTCCAGTAGACCTGTTAGGAATGCAAAGAGGTTTTATGCAAGTTTAAGGACTAAACTTCTGGTTTACAATAAACAGAAGTTTTATTTTGGAATAAACAGAAAAAGGGTGATTAGAATGTTGATTTTGGAAAACTATAAGCGGACTAAGGGCCAAATGGATTTGAAATAAGATTTTGAAATTAATTACAAGAATCCTTCCTATGGGTTGTTTAAAATTCTATTAAAATATATGAAGATTTTGAAACTAAGTGTAAGAAATCTTCCCGAGGGAAAATATTGTGGGTTAGGGAAAAAAATGATAAGATGGGATTTTGAAGGTTGGACACTAGAAGGAACTAGAAAGAACTAAAGATTATAATTAAAGGAGAGGAGACCCACTAATACAGAATGGAGCAAAATATTCTAACTTTGGAAGAATTCAAGGATATTTGGGAACAATGCAGTCAGAAGTTACTTTTAAGATTGTCTGCTATCATAAAAATGGATTTAAAAGAGGTGATAGAAGAGGACAAGACTGAGACTAAGACTGTTTCAAATGTGGATCTAAAAATGACACATTACAAGAATGATATGGAAAAAGGTGTTACACTAGATTTGCAAATGAAACTGGCTGATGTCTTAATAATTAAAAGGGACATACAAATAACAAACTAGAAGAGTGACTTGGATAACTTTCTTATCTTGGATTTACAAAAGAGACATGTTAAACCTACAAAGGAGTTTGAGACAAGACAAAGAAAAAATGAAAAGAAATTAACTTTTGGGACACTGTTTAAAGGGATTAAAGATCAAGATACTTAAAAGCAAAGGGAAGAAATATAAAGTTGGTTTATTTGATCAAGGTTAAAACATATATGTTGTTGTTTCTAGTAGCTCTTAATGGATTTTTCTTGACTAGGACTGAATGACCAGGTCTTAAAGATTTGTGATCTATAGATAAGAGATAAGATATGGGAAGAAGAGACCTTTTGTTATATTTTCAGAGAAAGTGATAAGTTACTGTGTTAAAAGGAAAGGAAAGGAATATAAAGTTGGTTATTTGAATAGGGTTAAAATATACTGTATATGTTATTTCTGGTAACTCTTAATGGACTTTTGCTGATTAGGAATGAATGATGAGGCTTTAAAATTTGTTTATAGATAAGAGATGAGATCTGGGAAGAAGAGATCTTATGTTTTAGTATCAGAGAAGGTGATACGTTACTGAAATCGTTTGTACTTGTCTTGATGAAGGGGGAAGTCATTTCTTTCTCTCTTTTCTTTTTTCTTTACTATTTTTTTCTTTTTCAATTTTTTTCTCTGCACTTTTAATTTTTCCCTTTTATATTTTTTCTTAGTTTGTATTAGTTTTTTATCTTTGTATCTGTAATAATTATTATAAAAAAGGAGAAAGGATAAATAAGTTGCTGTGCCTGTGCTATTGGATGTATTGTAGCCACTTGTGGTTTTTTTGCTTCTGTGCTCTTGTAATCGCACTTCTACCTGCTGTAAATAGCAACACTGGCTGTGTGCTATTACACTGTCAACTTCTGCTTAGTTTACTTGTCTCTTCTCCTGCATAAGTGATAGTTCAAGGAAGTGTTTACATCATATCTTCCCAGGGTGATGTTCTCTAGATGTGCTGGACTATAACTTCTGAATTTCTCAGCCAGCATGGTTTTTGGTAGCTGAGAATTGTAACAGCTGTAGCCCAACAAAACTGGAAGACACATCCATGGGGAAGGCTGCTTCATGGACTCTATTTTGTTGCTTTGTTTTTATGCTTGGGAAGGAAAGTGCCCTATAAATGTAAGGTATATATGAAACAGTGTGCAGAGAACAAGTAGAATAGGCTATAAAGGCAAACTAAAGTAGCATCCAAAGGATGAAAATGCTAGATCCAATTCACAGCAGTATTAGCTCAATTTATACTGAGCTCTCAGATCTTCTAAAAAAACTTCCAGAACATTTTTATCTATACAGTGTAGTTATTAGGTGGTTTAGCTGCTATCGGGCTCTCTCTGCAGATAAACTCTCCACTTCAAACTAGTTTCTGGCAAAGATCATCATGACTTTCATTCTGAGGATCAGTATCTGGAGAAGAAACAAAACAAGGTGTCATTTATGCCATTAGTGAGAGAACAAGCAATCAAAAACCTCAAAGTTTTGCAAAATATGACATTTTACAAGGAAGCATTACATAAAGCCTAGCAGCACTGATTTTTGGGGGACTACACCTCTTGCTGCAAACAGTACTACTTTTAGCAAACAAGAATTGGGCGATCAGTCAAATGTTGTTCATACATGATGAATGGGAGCATCTCTCTTTAGTTCTTTTCCAGTTAATGGAAACTGTAACAGAGATGGATTTAAAAGAGTATGTCCTAAATGTTAGCGTAAGGCTGTCTTTGTACTTTAATTACAAGTCTCCTAGCATATCAGAACTATTGTCTCTTCTTGTTCTGCACTTACTGATAATTGTAGCACAGAGCGGTGATCCTCTCCTGACTCATGTAGCTGGGATTAATGATGTAATTTCATGGCTGGCAATACAAAGATTTACTTTTAATATAGTGGTTGCTTATTGGGACATTGATTGGAGTGCTATGTTAGATAAAGGGGAGATTTTTGTAGCAAGAGATTGAGCAAAATCCAAAAGTTCGCTTTTAGAAACTTTCAAAGTTAAATCAGTTTTTTAAAAGGCCTATCTAAAGGCCAATTTACTCTTTTAAATGCCCAATAATATAATGGTGCTATCAATACAGAACAAACATCTGGTGCCCCGGCCCCGGCCCCCACCACCCCAATAAAGGGACTTGTGATTTTGGCATGCATACCTATTGAATTCTGCATAGCAATAATACTCTGGTACATCAGCAAGCTGGATAGATAACACAAACATCTGAGGAAAGTCACAAAGCACTTGAAAAACAGTGTGGCATTTGAATGATACGATACCACTTGATATTGTATCACTGCTAAAGCTAAGCAAGTGTTTTTGTGTGTGTTCATATTGTAGATTAGAACCCCAGTGCTTCCATTTGTTCTTGTAAGCAGGACTTGACTCAATGTATTTTGCTCTCTGAGGTAGAGCAGAAAATGGCATTTACTGGCTTAAAGCAAAGTACATAGCATGGAAAGCTAACTGAGAATCCCGTTGTTTTCTGTCTATCAGTGTTTACCACTGATAATCCCATCAAGGTGGAAGAAATCCTTTTAATACTTTTATGCATATTACCTTTTCCTTCAGTTTGTGTCATGCGCAAGGCCCACTTTTCTTCTAGGCCCAAAATAGGAGAGTTGTGCACTGTGGCAGAACCCAAACATGTTTACTCAGAAGTAAGCCCCACTGTATTTAGAGTGGGATTTACCTTGGTTATGCAGCTCTTTGAAGGGGCACTTCCCTTTGATAGTGAACTGTGAAACGGATGGCTGAATCACTTCAATTCACTGGGTAGTAATGGCATCAAATCAACATTCCTTGTTGAGACAGATCAGCCCCACCTTGACCTTGGGACAACAGTCCTCCTAAAAGCAATTAGCTGCAACTAGACAGCACCTCATCAAAGGTGCAAGCCTAAGGTTTATAGCAAGGGGACTGCAACTAGAAATCATACCAAGCTAATTGTATTACAGCTTTGAATGTAAACAGCTATATGCAAAAATCTGTGTTTCAGTGTTCCCTGGAACATTTTGTTTTACTCCCCAGGTGCATTGGTGTAGCCATTCCATGTGTGGTTTGTCTCTTTTCCAGAAATGAATATTCTGGAACATAAAGAGTTTTATAATGTACCAGATACTGAAATCATTAACTGCGTTCCAGATTCAGTCAGTTCTCACAGAACACTGGGAAATGTTGGAATGTTCCAGGACTTGAAAATAACATTTTGAACATTCCGGATTTTAAACTGCCCCAGCCTGTCCTCCTTTTATGGAGTAGGGCAGAAATCAGAGTGACATTCAATGCAAACAGGAACAATTTAGCAATAATTCACCATCAACAACAAGTACTCAGGATGTTTCTGTGATTTGTATCATGTATTATACTGTAAAAACACAAATGTGTAATGAATGTGCTTATGAATAAAAAAAAAAGGATGATTATTTTTCAATATTTATTTATTACATTTATATCCCACTTTTTCATGCCAGTGTATATGGGCTCATCCTTCAGTTTGGTCTAGTGATTAAGGCACCAGGCTAGAAAGCAGGAGGCTGTGAGTTCTAGTTCTACCCTAGGCATGAAAGCTGGCTGGGTGACTTTGGGCCAGTCACTCTCTCTCAGCCCAACTCACCTCACAGGGTTGTTGTTGTGGGGAAAATAGAAGGAGGAAGGAGTATTAGGTATGTTCGCTGCCTTGAGTTATTTATAAAAATAATAAAAGTGGGATTAAAAAAAAAGAGCAATAATAAGAGCAATTTTATTTTCACATGAATGGCCTTCTGATACAGGCTGTTGTGAGACAAAGGTACTAGTCTAAAAGTGAGCTCAGTATTTGAGTGGCAACTTGAACTAGGGTTTCCTTGGTCCTAATCCAGCAGTCCAACAACTAAATCACAGTGCCTTTCCAATGTATGTGTCAGGAACATTAATCTGCCATAAAGGAACTAGCTTTCCATGAGAAGTAAATTGAACTTAGTACAGTAACTAAAGGTTTATGGTGTGACCCCAAAGTATTCATCTGTGGAGGAAGTTGCCTGCAGCATCTCTGCAAGTAACTTCCATTTTATTCTTAATTAGTGAGACTTCATCTAGAATATTTTGTCTAGTTCCACATAGTACATTAAAGAGGATATAAGAGGGTAATTAAGTTAATTGGCAGAGTGGAAAAAAGTTGAATAATGAAAGGTTAAAGGAACTGAATATATTTAGTGGAAAAAGTAGAAGTGAAGAAGGGGAACAAGATAGCACTCTTCTGTCACACAGAGGATGACAAATATTTGTCCTCTGGTGCCTCAGTCAATGACTTTGAAACACTTTAATAATAGAACAGTTAAAATTAAACACATTGTCCAATGTCAAACAGCAGGAAATGTTTAATTGATGAATTGATGGGGTTTAAATCCTACTTTTCTGCCAACAAAAAAATAAAAAAAATACATTTGGGTTTTTAAAAAAGTCACAGATGGCCAAGCATATCTCTCTAAGAAAGAAGTTCTGCTGGCTAGGGGATACTGTACAGTAGTGTCTTTTCTACTGCTTGCTTTACTGAAACTTCTAGAGCAGCTAACTCCAGTGAATCTGCAAGAACTATAGCACATACAGGCTGACCCAGATAATCAAGTAATAATACAAGGTCACAGGCAGGCTTTTTCAATCACTGATAATAATCCAACGCACTACATCTCTCTCTACCAAGATACAGACCCTATTGTATTTACAAATCTAGGTGCTGTGGTAGATTACATATGCAAGTGGGCTAATGTCTGTCATTACAAACAGAAAAGCTTGGGGTGCCTATACATCAACTACTAGCTGACTGTCTATTTTGGGAATAGGTACTACAGTGGTAACACAAGAATTTCAGTTGAGTCTCCAACCACATCAGACACAACTTCTTTCTGCATCTGTGTTCCAAGCCAGCAACAGCTTCTCACCCAGTCATGAACCCAGAGTTCTAGTACACCTCTTTTCACAATATATGAGTCCAACATACCTTACTTATTACTGTATTTTGCAGTTATAATATCACTCAAATGGGAATATTTTCTCCAGTGTAAGTTTTTTATTACATTTCTGTTGGCTTTAGTGTAGCATCTCTGACATGTTGCTTTAATTTGTGCTGTGACATAATTAATATTCCAAAACCAGTGCCCAATTCTACAGATGTGGTTTTGTCATTCATTTCTAGGGTGAGACATATTACTGATCTCATTTCTATAGCTGGTGAACCAAGCTATTTTGGGCCATGAATAGGCAGGGTTTAGAACTGGCCACTCAACACTAGACCACATCCTTGTACTATGACATCTAATTGAGAAATATAGTAGAAGATCTTGAGTTTCTCTCTATGTGGCATTTCCTGACTTCAAGTCAGCATTTGACTCAATCTGAAGACCTCTCCTATGGGAAAAACTAAGGGGATTGAGCATTGACATGAGCCTATTGTTCCTAAACCAGAAATTGTATCTAATTCTAGGATCAGAGTAAGATTTGATCCACAAAGTCTAATTTCAGACCCTATCTCTGTACATAGGGGAGTCAGACAGAGAAGTGTTCCCTCTCTATTCAACTTATACATCATTCATTAGCAAAAGAACTCTCAAATCCAAACTTCCATCTGTCTAGAATAGCAGATATGGATGTTCCACTTCTGCTTTATGCAGATGATGCAGCTATAATCTCAAGGATCCCAACTGGCCTTAGATGCACACTCAAAACCACTACAGTGAAAATCATGTTGTCCTAAACGTCCAAAATAATGGAATTTGCTAAAACATTCAGGAAGCTTCGTTAAGGGCAGGAAATTGAGCAGTGAGAGTTTTCAAATATTTAAGTGTTGCCTTTCAAGACTCAGGGTCATGAAATGCACTCATCAATGTGGTGGTTGCATGGGCTCAAAAAAAGCTCTTTAGCCATCCTAAGATTCTCCCATACAAAGGGTGGAGGATATATCCCTGCAGCTCTCAAATTATTCACAGCAAAATCCCTGGCTCAGCTGCTGTATGATTCCCAGCTAGGCCCCTACCTAAATTACACACAGATGGAAACTGTACAAACCAAGTTTATAAGAGCAGTGTTCCAAGCCCCAAAATGCATATCTAATGTAATTTTGAGATTAGAAACTGGTCAGATGAGGATTGAGGTTAGAGCATGGTTATTAATCTTTAATTACTGGTTGAAATGCTAATATTTTCCAGCTGGGCTGATTCCATCCCTTCTCTCTCACAAATTTGAGTCCTCTTGGATTCAAGCAATACACAAAAAACTTCTATCATGTGGCCTTTCCCTTGATTCCCTATATTTTCTTGATTTCCCTCAGGCTAGGAGAATTATTAAAGAAAGGCTTTTAGATATAGAATTCCAGAATGAAAGAGGACTCAGCCCAAATTCTATCCAAATTCAGTTCAACCATGTCAGGTGGAAACCAACCAACTATATCAACTCATTCATCTCTGCAGCCCGACAAAGGTTCTTCTTCAGAGCCAGATATAATAGTCTCCCCTCAATATGGGAGATTTAATAAAACCCCCATGATTAGCCGAACCTGTTCTTGTGGTTATGGCACAGTTGAATCTATTCTCCATGTGCTGCTGCATTACTTTTACATTGATATCTGAAGAAGACTCATCTTCCCTCCCACTACATGCACCAAATTATTCTGAGGAATTTCATGTTAATTTCTTCTTATCAGACAAGGCAAGTTTTATCACTCTTAATGTAACGAAGTTCTGTATAGCTGCTGTGAATATGCACCAACTACCACACATGATTAACATCCTTATACCTGATCCACTTATCTTCTGTTATGTAGGAATTAAATACTGGCTTCCATTACTTGAATATCTTATTTAATAATTACTTTGGACTATTATAATTCGTAGTACAGGTAGTCCCCAGTTTAAGAACGAGTTCCATTCCCAAGGTCTGTCCTTAAGTCGAATTTGTATGTAAGCTGGAACAGTATTATTATATAATACCGTATAAGTAGCATTGTGTAATGAACTCAACCCATTGTGTATTTAACTCGAATCATTGGGTATTTAACTCAAATTTTGCTACAAAAGCCTCCATTCTTAACTATGAGTCATCTGTAACCTGTGTGTTCTTAACCCAGGGACTATGTGTACATTCATACAGACATTTACCTTTTCATCTTTTGATGGTTATGGATATGGGGATGTTTCTTAGCTATATTTAGTTTATATATATTCTGTTTTATCTGGTCCTTGCCCAAAATAAATATTATCTATCTGAGAGCCAGTTTGGTGTAGTGATTAAGGCATCAGGCTAGAAACCAGGAGACTGTGGGTTCTAGTCCCACCTTAGGTACAAAGCCAGCTGGGTGACCTTGGGCCAGTCACTTTCTCTCAGCCCTAGGAAGCAGGCAATGGCAAACCACTTCTGATATCTTGCTAAGGAAACTTGAGGCTGTAGTCTAGGCAGTCACCAGGAGTCAACCCTGACTTGAAGGCACAAAAAAAAAAATATCTAATTTCATTTTATGCTCTAGATTTCCAGGTGAGCTAGCCCTGTTTCACTTTCATTATCAAATTCTGTATATATGACATGCACCACTGTACTTTTTTAAAAAATAGTGGCTTGATTGTTTAAATTTAGCAAATGGTTTGCTTTTTCCTGAACAACACAGTCTCTGAATATGTTTCACTGTATTGCATTTTCTGCAGGTTTTGCCTCGAACTCTTCACTGCGGTGGTGCACAGACCTCTACCACAATGATAGCACAGTTTGTATTGACCTATTATTGTCAGTATACATAGTATTACAAGCTTATTTATATTTGCTGTCACTCTTATCTGCAACTCTGTAGTATTTCTATCAGCAGTTTCCATGAAGGTAGCAATCTGAAATGCTATCTTAAGTGTTAAATCTGTCTGTGTTAAAAGCCTTTTTTTTAATGTTTTCTTTCAGAATTCCAGAGATCAGCCAATCTTTCAGTGCATCACTTAATAGTTTGCCAAATGTGCAATGTTTAGAATATTTTTAAAGTTCATCTGGATATGCTGCAGTAGTCTCTGTCTCTCTCTCTCGTTTTTGTTTATGAAACCTAAAATGTTCTGTAATCAATAAATATGTTGGTGAAAAATGTTCCTGCATGATTTTTACTAGTTCCACAATGCTAAATTATGAAGGTTTTTGTGGGGCTAAATTTCTTAATCAGCTGTATGTTTGGGCTCCAATAACACTCAGTAAAATTGGCACCTCTTTTTCAGCAACTATCTCAAAATTGTATATATCTCTGTATATAATATCCAGTCAAACATATGAATCTTCCAGTAAAATTACTCATGTCTCTCTCCTTCCCTTTATCTTTACTAACTGTTCAGTTGTTCATTTGTTTGGCTGCCTCCTCCTCCTCCTCCTCCTCCCATTTCCACTCTCCAGAGATAAGACAAGTCTTGATAAGCATTTTTTTTTTTAAATAATCCCACCCTTTCTTGCCACTGTTGTCACTTTTCTACTGATTGAACAGTACAGTCAGGAGTAAGTTTTTCTGCTGCGTGCTTTACTGAAACTTCTAGAAGAACCAACTCCAGTGAGTCTGAAGAAATACAACATATACGGGGAATCCAAGGTAGTCAACTAAGAATATAAGATCACTGGTATGTGATAACAATCCAATACAATGTGGACATAACTGAAAAGGACCTGTTTTTATTGACTACCTGTCTTACTTAATTTAGTACTGATCATGTGCTACACAGTTCTGTTGAGTAGGAGACAATGCTGTAAGGGCTCTTGTCTCTTACTTAATTCAATGGTAGGTCAGTAAGAGCTCCAAAGGTAATCTTAATTATGAGCCAGTTCAAACTCATACAAGAACACCATTAACTGCCTGGATAAAAAACAACCCATACAACAAACCTGGCCTGTTTAGATTATTATACATCCAGTATTTCCCATATAAGTCCAGTTTTTACACAGTATACCTCATCCAGCTGGGAATCTGAAAACAACTAAAATGTCCAGGATTGCTCATTTATTTCTACAAAGAATGGAGCAGCCTTTAAGCACCTTGAGCCTTCTCACCTATATTCTTTAATCTTTTTCTTTTCTGTTTCCACAGGTCATACTGCTGTTTTTTCTTCCATCTCTCAATTCTCTCATGTACCCACTCTTTTCTACTTTTCCTTCCCATCTCTTTGGTCTGTCCTTTTACTTCTGTGCCCAACCATCATGTTCTTTCCCAATTCTATTCACTTTGCTGTCTGCCCACCTGTTTTCCTGCCACTTTCCTTACCATTATTTCTCATCTACTTCCATTACAAAGATTTCCCATGATTCCGACTCTCTATTTCCTATCATTTAATCCATTATATGCCCACAAGAAGACCCATCCTCTTAATTCACAGCTACTAAATCTCATATCACAAAGACCTATTATAATTAGTGTTTCTTTCAAAAAAGTAGTATTGTAGGCCAAATGAGACCAAAATGGAATATAAAATGTTGGCAAAAGAAATACAGACAGTAAATGGGTTTGTGACTATAGGAATACTCAAAGCATCACAAAATAGTAGAATGCTTTTTGAGTTTCCTACAACATTTGAGGAGATGGAGAAAAAAGAAGCACAGACTTAAAGGAAAAAAAGTCTCTGCTAAGACTTGGGAAATAGAAAAAAGTGCACTACTTAAAAAAAAAATTAAAATTATCAAGAAAATAATAAAACCTGTCAAGTGCATAATTTCTTTCAAATTATTCAGGTTCTGCATTTTCATCTCCTATTACAATCAAGATTTAGCAACTCCATAATGCCATTAAATTCTGTATCTTCTTGTTGATAGCAAATAAATGTTGAGCCCACTATTATTTTTATGAGTACTAACTGTATCATAGTATCTCTAGGAAAGGAATAAAATAATATTTTAAAAGAAATGATAAAGAAACAGAAAATTCCATTTTTATTCAGATATCCTAGAGAGAGAATATCCCAGTTTCCCAGCCCCTGTGTGATTTGGTTTCTCACAGCATGTAAGTAAACTTTTGCCAATATACGTATAACCACTAAGCACTATAACCATTTCCTTTAATGGTATGGCCAAATGCTGTATGGCTTTTTATGCTTTTTTTGTTTTGCTTCAACAGATTTATACATTATCTCTCTGAATGATTAGTGTTGTTCCTTGTAATCCAGCTTGTTAAAATGTCCATATTATTCACTCAAGGATTTTAGCAGGTTTTATCCATTTCATTTCATTATGTGGAAGAAGACACCAAGAAGGGACAGTGGAGAAATAATCAAGATAGAATCAGGACAATGCTTGTTGTTTATATTGTACTGATAAAATGAAAAAAAATCCAGTAAATGTTTAACAACAATCAAGTAGGACGAGTAAGACAGTGTGCAAATGACTGTAAATAAGAGATAGGCAGAAAGAGAAAATCAGCAGTCAGAAAATTACTAAAGATACAAACATTTTTGTACATCTCTCATTTCCAGGGCTCCTCCTTGGAAAATAGCATTTACCAGACAGTTACTGGGGGTAGCGCTTGTACTAGCAATTAATGCCAACAGTACAACCCTGCCGCAATCTGCTGAAAAGTTACTTTGACATAGCATGGACAGAAGGGCTGAATCTAGTGTGGTCCATTATTTTTCATCAGAAAAGCCTATATAAGGTAGCCTAATCTGGAAAAAAGTTTCACCAAAGTTATTGGATTTTTAAGAAAGGGCTGTTTAATTAAGTGTTAGCAGCAATAAAATAAAGGAACCACTTAGGGAAAGATGCATAGAAAAAAAGTTGATAGGATAAGATAGGATAAAGTTGAATAAAATATAAATTATAAAGCTTGGGGGACTCTCTAATAATATTCTTTTTCTTTCTAATCCGTGAGCCAAACTAATCCTATGTGAGATGCACAATTAAACAGCTGCCATAAAAAGATGATTTGATACACAGCAAATAAAGGAGAAAATATTAACCTTTTGTCATTGTATGGTATCAGTGAATCTACCCTCTGTCAATGACAAATTGGGGGAGATTTTGATTTGTAATGAGGCAAAGTGATAGGAATTATAATCCCCTTTCCATTAATCTGATCCAGATTGACCTGGCATTGTGTGTTTTCTAAAAAAGACACCCAGATATGTTAAATGCAATGCACATTTAATGTTTCATCTAGGTTATCCTGTTCCCCCAGTTTCCAACCAAATCAAGATTTATTGGAGTTTTCCCTTCTGCCTAAGGGTAAAATTTTGTGGCTCAATTCGACTCTGTCTCTTCACTAATTTTGAATGGAGCTGCATTCACTGTGGCTGAGGTATAACTTTTTTGATTTCCTGGCTTATTTCTCTGGAGGCCACATCCAGGCTGCAAAAGTAGGTAGGTGCAGCCTTTGGTAAATAACCGGGGGGATATTTATTCACAGTGTACAAACAGTTCATGTTTATCTACTTTTAGTGTTATATTTTGATGTGTGGCTGGTTATTACCATTTCTCTCAGCAGTAGATACAAATGCTTTTTTTAAAAAAACAAAACCCTCAGAATACAATAAATGGAATTATTAAAATAAACAGAACAAAAACATGATCGTTTCTCTATCAGCAAGAACATGAGCTATCCATATAACATTATAATGTACTTTATAACGACACTTGTTGACTTGCTGCCAAAACATATCACATATCTAAAGCTCTGCACTGTCCCAACTGGTAAAGGAAAACACTTTTTTTCCTGCTTGTTGCTATGTTCATTGGCAGACACACACTTGATCCAGAAAGCCATGCTCACAGCATTCTGGAAACACCTGCCAGCAGACTGTTGTGAAATGTTGTTTAAACAAATGTATCTGCCAACTTTCCAGTACTATCAATTCCACTGAGCCAAAAACAGGGATTTTTTTAAAGCTAGACATGATGGATAATAGGAATTGGGCCAATGGGGATGAGGCACAGAACAGGCTTCAGAGCTTGCTTAGAATCACCCTCAGAAAGAAGATCATCTCACGGAGAGGTGTCATTGTAATGGATATAACAACACATTGTGTCTCTGGGGGCTCAAGTAATACTTAAACTTATTTTTTAGTGTGCTCCAAAGCCCCTCCATTTGTGCTGTGGAATTTCGGATTCCCACCAGTTGAAGGAGAAAAACACATAAAAAGGATAGTGTAAGCTTGAAAAACAGAAAAAAACAGGATAATCCTGGTCCCATCTGCATGCATTATGCAATCCTACCAACTATCATTGTCCTGCCCATTGCAGGTTTTAGTACCTTAAAGTAAAGAGAAAGTTCTTTTAATTTAATAAGGCTGTAAAAGCCCTTTACACAACCCATAGTATCTTGGTATCTCAATTCATCTTTAAAAAAAGAATTCAAGAAAAAGTACATTTAGAACTAATTTGAATATGCACCATAATGGGATTGTCTTCATGTGCTTCAAAATGATATTTAGGCAAACAGATGTTTGATATAATAGAATGATAAAGTTCAGCACTTTTGAAGACCCATAAACTATTCTCCAGTCTATACTTGAAAGTTAATATCTACTAAAGGAAATACACATAAAATTGCATTATAATGATGAGGCTGATAATGATGAGGATAAGAAGAGAATACTTGAAAAGATCCAAAGGGAACGGATGCAAGAAAGTGTTCTTTGGGTTTTCCAGTCCTGGCAAAACTGGTGGTATTCTGTATACTTTGAAACTGTAGTAATCGTTCCTGGCTTACCTTCATTTTTATTCTAAGCCTATTATATTGCCCATTATTGAGTTCTGTTGGTGATTTTTACATTAAAAATAAGATGAACCCTGACTTGATTTGAATTTGAATTGATTTTATTTGGATTGGAGGTTGAGATTCAAAGAGGGCATGATTTGATTTGAGTTTGTGATTTGAGATTTGATGAGGACTCATTTCAATTCAAGGTGGTTTGAGACTCAAGATTCAAAAAAATGATTGGGCAGGTCATAATGGAAAGCTTGACCTCTTCTAGGCAGGACTCAAAAGAATGAGCACTGGCTTGCTCTTGTGGGGTGGTGTAGATTTGATGACATTGATCACTAGGGTGTCTAGGGTGCTAGAAGGAAAAGAATAACTGGCAAGTTTGGTTCTCATCACTGGCAATTCTCTGTCTTAGCTAATTAGGACAGCAGAAGCCGGACAGCACAGTAAAATACAATGGCACAGAGATAGGCAAAGTGCAGATATAACTGGCATAGAGAAAAACGCATTTGTAACTTTGTCACCATGCAAAGAGCAGTAAAAGTTTACACCAGTACTGTAACTGTTAGCCTGGCACCCATTTACTCACTGTTAAAATAATTAAACTTGCCTCAGTGATTAAGAATTTAAAAGTAAAGTCAACCTTCCAAGGATCCAAAGGAAGTTCAGAAAATATCTTTGCCTATTTGCTGCCCTCCCTCAGAAGGGCATTTATGATATTAACTAAGACTGCTCTAACCTGGCTAGAAGTTGGGCATGAATAAGCAGCTGGATGCTTATTCCAAGTAGCCAATCCATATCAGATTGAAATCTGATTGAAATAAATTCTATAGGAAGGACAGAGAAGGGCATACTAGGAGGTCAGTTCACTCTACATTGGGAGAGACATAGTGTCAATTAAAATTCAAAATGGATAGAATACTTCACAGAGACATTTTAGATCTCAAAAATAATTCAGTACTTGTATTATCCTATTGCTTCCTGGCCAAAATTCTTCAGAATATTTTGAGATTAAAAAAGTGAAATTAGGGAGGCATCTAAAGAGGGAACATTTGTAAACTTTTTTGTTTCAGTTAAACTCCAACATAGACTGGATAAGCACATATTCTAGTAATGTTATTACAATTTAAGATGAGCAATACAGTTATCAGTACATAAAGTACATGAAGTTCAACTATAGAATAAACTATCTAGTTTATTAACAATAATAAATTGAGGCCCAATAATCTCTTGGAAGAATTTATAAAGTAGCACACAAAATCTGAGTACTTTGAAAATGATAACAGACTGCCTATCTGACAAAATGTAAGAAACAAAAATTGAATGACCACGAAGTAGTAAAAAGGTAAAATTAAATCATTGCCTACATCATATACTATAAATAAAAATATAGCCAACTGTTTCAGTGGTCCCAGAACCTGAAGGGCAATATGGTCTAACGATGCATATATATGAATGTCCATTAACATGAGTCCTGATATTTAGGCAAAATTAAGGTGATGATAGTAGGCTGATTTCTGGCTGGAATTTGGCTTCTAGGATTTGAAATTAGGTATGATATCAAGGATTCAGGAAAAGACAGATTGTGTGGGTGTGAATATTGTAAGGTAAATTGGAAGTGTGTTGAAAGTACCTCAAGTTAGGCGGGAAAAACCAGATGATACCAGTTTGTGGTGAGGTAGGAAGGGGTTGCCTCAAGGATGCGTGCGTGTGGATGAGAGTAGCTGAACTGTCCTGACCCTTAGCTTATTATAATAGTAAGTTTCCCTCCCATGGTGAGGTAATTCCATGCCCTAGGGTGGAAACCTTGATAAGGTAAGGAAGTAATGAGGGTTGTTATGTAACAGGTGGTTACTGCCACTGCACGGTATTGTGACTGACAGAAAGTTTGTAATTTTGTTACTTTTAGCAGTAAATAAAAGACTTTGCCACTCGAGGCGCAGGGCTTTTTCTCCTTTAGAGGCAGGAGCCCTTTTTGTGAAGTAACTTTTTTTTTTCCGCTCCACACGACTCACACATCGGGAATAATGCCATCTTTTGGCCAGCAGGTATTCATTTAGTTCTACACCAAAAATATGCTACCCTAAGTATCTGTAGCCCCATCATAACTTTACGTAGTGTAAAGTTATGAAAGTTCAACTGATAGCAGTTTCCTTAAAGCAGCCTTCATCCAGAAAATTATTAGTTACTTATTACGTCTAATTTTTTGTTAGACGTAGAAGGAGCCCGTCAACAAATTTAACTTTAACTAGTAAGTACTAAGCGCGGGCAATCAAACTCTGCCTTTGACTCTTAGCAAATCAGATTCCAAGGAAAGAGCTGTGCTGGCTATATACCTGGGGGCTTGAACAATGACTTAGAAATTTAGATTGCTTTCTCTCAAATGTGGCAGACTAAAATATGGGCCTAGTTTGGCTCTATATATAAGTTAAACAGTACTTTTGCCACAAATAATTTTAAAGCTGTAAATGCAAAAGCACAGAATAGCTGCCACACTCTTTTGAGCCAAAATAAAATGTTTGTTAGGTACCTAAGTTATTAGAATCAATGATTGTGGAGCAACCAGAAGGGAAGCAACCCTGAATTAAATCCTGAGTAACTACCAGAACCTACTGTAAGATGTAAGTGTTGTTGAAACAATTGGAAACTCTGCTACTGAAAGTTAATGTATGTAAAAGTGGAAAGCGCCAGTAAGTCCAGTACCATAACATTTGACTTCAAAGGAGGAAAGATGCCAGAAATGTGGACATTAATAAAAATGGGAAGGGAAAGTCAAAATGATCAGATCCCTGCAGGACATAAAACCAGAGGAATAGGAGTTCAGCTAGAATGTAGATACTGCTAATCAGAAACCAAGCAACCAGTTCCAGGTCAGGATGATTAACAAGAAAAGTAAAGGCGTGCAAAGAGACCAAAACGGAATTCAAACTTGCAAAAAAGAAAACCAACAAGACAATACAAAAAAGTTTGAGGAACATAACCTTAGCAGTAATAATATTTAATCACCAAAAGCAGGAAAATGGCTACAGATTGTTAATTGAGGGAGGGAGGAATACTAAATTTGAATGTGTGTGTGTGTGTGTGTGTGTGTGTGTGTATCTGAATGACTGTTTTGCATCTGCCTTCACAACAGAAGATGGAGAACAGATACCTATGCCTGAACTAATATTTTCAAGAAGGCAATCTGAGGATTGGTGCTAACAATATATGAATGCTGAGATTTACAACAAATTAAAAATAAATATAGTGGTAGATCCAGTGGTATCTATCTGAGAATTTTGAAAGAACTCTGAAATTGCTGAACGTCTTATAAAAATAGGTAGCATGTCCCTAAGATTGGCCTCTTAGGGACTTACTACCTATATGTGGCCCTAAAATTTAAAAAAAAAAAATGTTCCCAATAAATTAGTGGAAAGAAACAGAATCATATACAATGATTGGTTACTACAAAGATAAGTATAGTCTCACTTCTTACTGTTGTTTAAGAGGATGGACAAAATAGTATCTGGAATGATGCAGTAGATATTGTTTGCTCCAGACAAAGTCTTCACTAAGACATCTTAACATAATAATCATTAGGAAAAAATCTTATGGATTGGTTCAGGAACTGAATGTAGAGAGTAGAAATAAGTGATTCATTCTTGGAATGTTTGGCTATAAGAAACAGATTTCCAAAGAATTTTTTTTTTTAAGTTTTGCTGAAATCACAAGAAATTTCAATAATCTTATGTGAAAACACTGACATTTCACAAGATCTCCTAAGAAAGTGCCAATTTTTTTTTGTGATCTCATAGATTTTGTGGAGAATATGCAAGTTCTGACAAGGTCAGAGACTAATAGCTAGAGACCAGATTGGTCCATTATCATAAAAAGATACATTCTTCTTGCCCAAACATGTGATGCTTTCCCATTATGTCACAAGGACAGGAGAAAAACATGTAAGATTTAATCACTGTTTTTCTATAAATATACCTTGTATTCTGCACTTGAACAGTTACTGAATTTCTTCTTAATGGCTCTCCTAATTTATTAAGAGCTGTGTCCTTTAATTACTGCCCAAGCAGTTTCCAGCCCTACAATTGGTGGAGAAAAGCCTGACTTTGGGCCACCATGCAAGAATACATGATGGTGCTGGGACCCTGAAAATATTTCTGACATCAGATATACCCTGTAGCCTATAATCTATCATAGCAATGTGGGTATTGGTACTGTGGTAAAAATCCTTTTTGCCAAGTTCATCACTGATGTGAAGTTGCTTCAACAATAGATTATGTCTATTGCCTGGAAAATAAAGGTTATGGCATGCAAGTGACCTTTCTTTGTACCACCCCATCATGCTGTTGATTCCTTTGCTATTCCAGTTGCATATCTTGATTATGAGAATACTTATGCTGTAGAATGTTGTACCAAGATACCTGGAGTATTCTCCAAAGTACAATTCCACCAAATCCAGTACCTTTCAGTTGTCATAACTGAAGTATAGGATTGCATTGATGGTTGTGACTTTAGGTAAAGTGAACTCACATAAAATGTATGTTTGGGCATCAGTAATATTGCTGGTAACATCTATAAACCAGCTGTTACTAAAGACAGAACATTTATCAAGCATAATGTGAACAAGTCTAAAATTCAGAGCTCTTGTTAATGCTAATATGTAAGTTCTTTAAACTGCCTGATACATATTCCTTAGGGTTGATAGGAAGATTCCAAAATCTTGGCAGTAATATTGAATTTTTATACCACTGGCTGGGTGCCCAAATAAAAATATATGTTTATGTATCTTGACTCAAAAAACTCCAGTATGATCTCCTTGTTGAGCTGATTATTTTTTTTTAACGGAAAGAGTCAAAATACTGTTGTTGCTGTTTTTTCTTCAGCAATAATTTAAGGCCATGGGGATCTTTAAGGGAGAGGTTGAAATAAAGATTCCCATGGTTTCAAGTTATTGCTTAAGAGAAACGTGGGGTAAGCCAGAGTGGTGATACAGTGTTCTACTAGGACCAGGAGGATATAAATTCCAATGTATTTGTCTTTGTTCATTAGTTAATTTTGGGCATAATTTTAGTGTAATCTAGTTTACAGGTTTGGGGAAGAGAAAGAACCAAGTGTGTGTATGTGAGAGAGAGAGAGAGAGATCAAATAAAAATAAATTACTAGGTAAGACCAACCTGTTTGCTTTTAGGGGTGGCATTTTATTATTATAAATAATAGTAATATAAAATAAATGGCAGCCCCAAGGCTTTTTCAGAACTATAGAAAGACCTCATCTGTTCTTTAAAATTAATGTAAAGTAAACCAAAGCTATCATAAGCCCAAGTATTTCAGGACACTTTACAAGGCAACAATTTTTTCACTTTAATCCTTTCCCTATATCCAAATTGTTAAATACAGCTCAGCTGAAAATTTGAGCAGCTTTACTTTGATAGCCAAACCATATAAAGAACATTATATTAACCAGTCTTTAAAATAATTTCAGAACCAGTGTGGATACCGTAATGACCATAGATATTGCCTTAACTGATCATATTGACAAGGATTGGAAAAGGACTACAAAACAGTTGAAGAAATAAGGTATTAATAATATTACTTAATCAGTGTGTCGTGTTTGGAGGATGAAAAAGGTGGAAAAAACCCTTGCAACTGCAGGACAATACATTTATATGTTTTTAGTGTGTAATCATTGAAAATATGTTTGTTATATTTTGTAACTTCATTTCTTGCCATTAAGGAAATCAAATTTTAGGTATTATTTTTGATGTTTAATGAGTATTTGGATAAGATGCATGAATATAAGGGACTTCTGAACTGCTACTTTTCTTTCTCCATTTTTAAACATTTTAAATATTATACCAAAAGGACTGCAAAATTTAGAGCAGGTCCTTTGGTCTTCACTTGGAAGATAACACTTATGCGGACACATCAAGAACATTTGTGGGGCAGGACAAGGACTACTTTTGAAGCAAAGCATGGATAGCAAGGAACACTATGTGCTTAAGGGAAAAAAAACAATTCCCCAAACTCATTTTTCCATAAACACGACTAGGCAACAGAAACATCACTTTGCTTAATGCTGTCTGGATGACTTCATTTGCTAAATATTCCAAAGCTCACTAGAGATCATGTGATTCATCCTGCTTCCTTCACTGTGGAAACTGATTTGTCTTTTGATTCTGTGACTGAAGAAAGGTCATTTATCAAGCCCCCATAAGGAGCGCATCTATCAAGAAGTTACGGCCCTAAAGACAGATGTTGTTCTTGTTGTTATAAACTTCTCTTCTTTGTTATCTTCTCCTAGTCATTAAAATATTCCTGTATACATGCAATAAATGCTCATTCATGCATTACGCCAGTCTGATTATATTTATTTCTTATAGTTATACAAACGTGTCTAATGCAATCAAAATGAAAAATACCATGTGTATATTCTTTGTATCAGAGATGGACAACTGCTGAAAGTCCTCCTCCTTAGGAATATCTGTTGGGAGCTGTATGCTAATTGGTGGGTAAGGCCAAAACAAGTGGTGGGTGGAGCCAAAGCTAAAATGTGTGTGGCCATTTCATTCTGACCTCTCTTTCTCTATCTCCTTCTCTTTTCCTGGCACCCTCTTTTCTTCCTCCCTCCACTCTCCTAATACAGCAAACTGCTAGAGATGGGACATATATATGGGGATAAGTTTGATTGATAGATAAATAAATAAATAATCACTCTTGCTAGAGGTCTGAGTTAACCATTTGCAGGGTTAGCCCAAGATCTATCTGTGCTTTAAGGTTATCACTTACCTGTGCTCTTTACAATCATTTGATGCTACCATATATCGACCAAGACTACATGTAGTTATCATCATTTTCAGGTAGGAGGAAGCAGAGGAAGACAGATCCTATAGACCCGATCAGAAGTAAATGCTGGAACATAGAGCTACACAGCCATAGGCACAAGTAGCTCATAAAGCTTGGAGGGAATAATACAGGATGATCTAGCTAAGCTGCTTATATCAATCAATCACACGTTATATTGGATGAAATAAAGAAAAATAAACTACATTTGCTTCCTTGAGAGAAAAAAATGGCATTTTAAAATTCATCTTCAAACTCAACTCACACTGTATTTCACTGGGACATGAAGTATGTGATTTGCCTTCTAATGCAACAGACACTTGCAAAATTGCACACCATTTTAAATGTTCCTCCTTTTGGGCTTCCTCTAAAGGGCTTTGCTGGTTACAACTAATGGAGCTTCAAAATAACTTGACCTGGATACATAATGTAATCGGATGTGGCCAAGGCAGCTCCAAATCGAAGAAGTTCTTGGGGGTTCATTGTACCTTTTCCTGTGGTTTTAAAAGTCATTCCACTTTATAGGGTTTTCCACTTTCTTCCTACATGCTCTGAGAAAGGCATGTAAAAAAGAGAGGGAAGCAAAAGACAAAAAAAGCAGAGTACCAAATTCTTGGAAAATACGTAGATAACAATTACACTCTTGCTAAGGGGAAACAGCACAGCTCCACGTGGTATCTATAACCAAAGTACTGTACCTTCTACCATCTTCTTGGTACTCACCTGACTCACTGTATCAGCTGTGTGTGTTTTTTAGATTATTTTTTCATTTTAAAAAGGTAAACTAGCATGGTGCAAAGCAAAGCACCAGGATCAAATATTATTTATATTTGTAACAGTGCCTCTGGATCTTTCACAGAGCGCAGAGTTACTATTAGAAAATAAAATGGGTGAGTAGCTGTAGCCCAGTGCTTTATCTGGGAATATGCCCCTCAAAAGAAAAAGTTAAATAGAGAGCATCCTAGGAGATAAATGGGTTTTTATGATTGTCCATGCTGATCATGACAACCACTTTGCTTTCAATATTCCAAATGTGGCCACCAGTTCAAAAAGTTACCCTTTACCTGCCTGCACGTATATGTCTTTACTACACAGTATTTATTGTGGGCAGTAGCTATCTCAATGACCTGTTTAATTACTTAGATTCTTTTGCAGCTTGCATATCTGGTTATCTGAATAATCATTGTTCCAAATCTGGGATGAGAGACTAATCTAAATGGATACTAGAGAATCTCCAAACATATTGTGGTTGGACTTTTCACCACAGCAGTGTTTCTCAACCTCAGCAGCTTTAAGATGTGTGGGCTTCAACTCCCATGCTGGCTAGGGAATTCTGGGAGTTGAAGTCCACACATCTTAAAGTTGCTGAGGTTGAGAAACACTGACCTAGACCACCATCCTAGCCACATCTTTCAGCTATAAAATCCATTGAATTCAGTGGGGCCCAATGCTAGTAAAGGAGTACAGAACTTCAGCTGGAAATGATTAATTCCTCTGCATGTAATCAATGATACTAGGAACAAATGTTTAATCCTGTTTCATTGCTGCATGATTAGCTGTGTGCTTTTTGCAGACATTTGCAGATGCCTACAGTGCTGGGAAGTAGCTCAGTATAAGGCTGTTCTGCTTATTTTAATGTTTATTGTATACATTTATTGCCACTTGATAAATCCCTTATTTTGCCATATCTGCTCTTTGCTTTCTTTAAGGAAATGGAAATAGGATGTACTGTTGAAAGTAACCATGTTCAGATTATAACACTGAAGTATTTGGAAAGAAGTGAAGGGTATAGTATCAAAAATGGAAATCTTCTACTCCCTTAGCTGGAGTAGAAATGCAAAGTTACTAGCAGCTATAAGAAAAACATGAGGAGACAATGTATATTATTAAAACTTCCACTGGAAAACAATCACTTCCAGCCAACTATATCTATTTTTTAGGTGGACTGCGTGAAATTATTAATAAAGAAAAAGTTAAGCCAGGAAACAGGATTTATGTACCATTTTGAGATTGACCAGGAAGTCATGCACTTCGCTTTTGCTGTTCTACTTTTATTTGATCATCCTTGGTCATAACTTAAATGAAGTTTTCTTTCAAGATGAAAGTTCACTTCGGTTGTTTGAAATGATAGAGTCTTAGCCATCCACCAATCTGTGTTGAGGCATCATTTTCCATTCTGGGCCTGCAAATGATCATTTATTCATTTCATTTATTTCTGACATTTATCTATCACTTCAGTTCAGATGGACTCTAGGCAATAATTAACTATTAAATAACTAATTAAACAATTTGAACAGTACTAAAACTGCAGTAATAAAAGCTTTCTGGTGACGATGATGATATTAATAAGTCCTAAAGGTTTTTTTGGAATAGCCAGGTATTTACAAGGCCATGAGACTAGGAACCACTTTCACCTTACAAGGCCATGAGACTAGGAACCACTTTCACCTGTTCCAGAGGAAGGACCTCCAGAGAGAACACCTGCTTCCAAACCCCCTCCCCTCATGTGGGGACCTTCTCTGGCAATTCAAATTAGGCAGGCAGAATATATCTGGGCAAGGCGGCTGCTTAGATACCCAGGCCCAAGGAAATATAAAATATAGGGCTTTATGGGTGAAAACCAGCACCTTGAATTGCACTCAGAAACATACTGGTGCTCAGCAACAGCTACCTGCTCTATTTTCCTGATTCTTCTTTTCATTTCTCTGTGGCCTTGCTGGTACAGAGGTGCTCCATTCAGCCCCATATAGCAACTGGTGAGAGCATCAACTTGATCATGACTTTTCTCCCCTTTTCCATGAAAAAAAAAAGTTTACTCATTTATAATGAAGGTTGAAGAGAGTGGGGCTTTTTCTTGATAAGAAGCCTAGGACTCTCGTCTTCACACACCATGCTGTTTGTATGATTGTGTTATTAATTCTATCATATGGAAGCTCCCCAATGCATTGACACAGCTTCCATTTCTCTAAGAATTCACCAGTCTCATTTCCTGTCTTCATACATATCTAACTATGGAACGGACAGTCCCAGCAACCTGTTTTTTCTGCTATGTTCCCATGACGTTGCCTTCATCTGAACCCCAGCCCATATCTGAGGCAGCTTTAAACCACCCTTAGCTGTACAGGTGTTAAAGTCATGTCCCTCTTCCTGACACATTTTTTTGTTTTGGATACAGTCTGAAATGATTCGCCTATCACTCCATGGATAGTGCAATCAGGTGATGCTAGGGAGTGGGATTTGTCTAGTTCCTGTTGGTTCCTTTAGGCTAATGGCAGCCCTTACCATTCTGGGCCCTAGGCACTGTCTTCCTAGGCCATCCTGCTTTCTGCAATTGGAATGTCCATTTTTTTCAAATCCAACTTTCCTCTGTACCTGCTATGACTCAAAGCCAATTCAGCTTGGAGACCTGGGTTTGATAGAGGAAACAGCCTGATTAACAGTTAATGGGGTAGGTGAAAGGGCTGCCTGGTGCAGCAGGAGGACATTACCACTTAATGGCACAACCCCATTATCCCATCAGCTGAGAGACAGGCTATTTTAAAACATGGGTTTATTGCTCTTTCAGAAGAATTCTAAACCCATGTTTCAATTTGGATTGCCTACAGTTGACTGGCATCCTGGAGAA
The DNA here is from genome assembly GCA_030867105.1 of Liasis olivaceus. Classification (NCBI taxonomy): domain Eukaryota; kingdom Metazoa; phylum Chordata; class Lepidosauria; order Squamata; family Pythonidae; genus Liasis; species Liasis olivaceus. The sequence goes on along the minus strand of CM061351.1, from coordinate 41,094,117 downwards.
GGGGATGACACCAGGAGGGAAACTTTGACTTCATAGCATAATCTCACCACCCCATGAGTTGTTAGATGAGCTACTTTTAAACACAGAGTGCTAAATCTATATTTAAAAATAACATGATTGGCACCTTGTGGGATATGTAGTACAAAGGAATCTCCCACCTGCCACAACATGCAATCTTTCCCCCTCCCATATACAGTAGTTACAATCATGGTTTCCAGATTTTAATTTCTTACATCAGGGCTGAATAGTGAAGGGAAATGTGGTTGAAGTTGTGCAACTTAAGAGGGAGACTTTCATGTAACATGTAACTGGAGGATCCACAGTGGAGGAAAATCTCCTTCCCACTGCATCCCACAACCCCTTCTCAAGTCTATCAACTGATGCTGTAGATTTTGCGATGCAGCAGAAGTCTCCCTCCTGCCTCAGCATGCAGTGTCCCCTCCTGTGTGCCTTGTCAGCTGTTCAGCCCAGATAAAAGGGACTAAAACCTGGCAAAAACTGTTTATTTGTATAATTTTTTCATTTGCATCACAACTAAAATTGATTTATACAGGAGAAAAGGAACCTTTCTGGATTTCCTGAAAGAATGCAACATAGATATAATTTGTATACAGGTCAGTTCATAGAATCACATGCCTACAGTCATACAGATGAAGTGAAATCTGATTTTAAATAACCCCATGTCCAGTATTTCATTTACAAACAGCCTTTGCTTTACTTCATGTAGGCCTTGATAACACATTCAAAAGTCAACCTGGTTCCATATATCATGTTGATCTGTACTTTTTCACAACAAAAAGTACCACAGTGATTCATGGACAGGGCTTGGAACTAGCTTTCATTCTTATCTACACAGCTTATAATCAAATATCCTTGTCGTATTAACCACAAGTATTTTGCTAGTTTTGGAACTCTGCTGTACAGGTTTGCATAATGATTGTTGTACGTAACCTTCCAGGTCATAGCATCTTTCTATCACTGCACCTGTTCTTTCCTTAAAAACCATAGTTGTAAGTTACAGAAAATAAAATCATAAATACTATGAAATATGAGATAATTTTATATTTCAATGCCTATTGCTAAATACATAATATGAATAAACATACGTTAAAACATATGCTTTTCATGAATTATTCAGTGAAGACAAAGTAGAGTTCCTTGATGGATACGAACATACTCTAAATTCTGTGAGCATGTCCCTCTCAGCTTTTTATCAGCAACTGCACTCCTGGTAAAACTACGCCATGGTCAGCACTAGAAGGAAAAGCAGTACAAAGAAGGCAAAAATCAGGGATTGTATTCATTCAGTGGGTAACAGAATATCAAAGCATTAAAAGCAGTGGAAAGTTAGCTATGTTTAATTTAAGTTCCTTTCATTGGAGTTGCACCAACAGACAAGAAGAAAAAGTTGCTTAACCAAGCAAGAATCAGAAAAAAATAGTTATTTTTTACATCTTCTTTTAAGTGGCTATCATAGTTAGAAGATTGGACTCAGAAAATGATGGCCACTAGGAATTATCCATATCTGATCCTTGTTGACAGATGGATAGGACTGAAAATAAGCTTATACATCTAAAAAACATCTGGCTCCATTCCTTGGATGCAGCAGGCAATGCTCTCCATTTTTATTCTTTCCTAATATTACTTTGGATTGCTCCATCAGTCTATCATCTTACCTCTTCAAGACTATAATCTTCAAACTATGTCCAGATCTACAGCATAGATACGCTGGCATGATTCAGAGATCATTATTGCTACACTAAAATCTTAAAAGTACTTTTTAGATGGGGTAATACTAAATTCTGTCTCAAAATGTCAGAACTCTCCATGATTCTTTATGTCCTCTCACTTGCAGATTTGCTGTGTGGAGGTGAAGGAAGAGGAGTACTGTCTTCTTAAAACATTCGGCCTTACTGAGAACAATGGGAGAGGATATATTTAGACAAGCTCTACAGCTGATCCAAATTTATTTATGAATTTATATACCATCTTTTCAAAACAAAAGCTTTCCCAGTTGCATAATATTTTAAAGAACATTAATTACAAATTCTAAACTAAAATCAGCAGTATAAAATATTTAAAAGGCATCATATACAGAAAAGGCATCAGGCAGAGAAGGTTAAGCAGGAGAACTAAGATTAATAAAATGGTTCCATTTCAGTTTAAACTGAATATAAATATTACAAGGTCCAGGACTAAAATTCATTTGCCTGATGCAGCAAAAGCAACAAAGCTGGTGCCAACTGTGTTTTACTAAAGAACTTGTTCTAAAGTTGAGGGTCATCACCGAGGAGGCCCATTCCCAGGGAGCACATGTGGGCTCAGCATGGGAGGCACCCAGAAGATGACTACCAAAGATTATTTTAGATTATTTAAGAACTTCTGGGTTGGTCCCAGTCTATGAAATGCTTCATATTTCCTTATAATTTGGAAGGCATGGAGACTTCCAAAACAGCTAGTTGCAGAGGGTAGCAGAGAATTTTTTTTCTCTCTTTCAAAGCTTTGTTGAAGGAGGAAATCAGCAGAATTTAGGAGCTATAGAACTGCAGCCATAAATGATTAAATCAATTTATTAATTCATTGTTAAGCTTTAAAAACCTGCTATTCATAATAGATTACTTTCCAGGTTCAAGAATTAAAGCAATACTTTGCGAAAATCTCTGGAAATGCAGATTCTGTATTTTAATCACAAAATATTGTGGTTGGTTGGTTGGTTTGGGTGAAGCAAACTATCATACATGGTAGTGTATATTTTCTAGACTTACTAGTTTCATATTCAAACATTTTTTCTCTTTAAATGAAGAGTTTCACAGCAATGAGCTGGTAGGCAAGAGCCACAGAGTCTCTCTCAAAACATTTGATGCCTAAAGCAAAAAAATGAAATTAAATTAAATAAATCAAATGATGACCCTGTTTCTATGATGGCAAAAAGATAATATTAAACTAATAACTGGTGATTTTCTGATACTGCAAAATCTGGAAGAGTACTTATTTAGTCAATGGTATAATTGAGGTTTGATGTCGGTACAGGTAGTCCTCACTGAACAACCACAATAGGGATCAGAAAATTGGTCATTAAGTGGGGCAGTTGTTAAGCGAGTCAAATTGATCATTAAGTGGGGTGGTTGTTAAGCAAGTCACCATGTGACCAGACCTGATTTTAGAACCATTTTTACGATGGTCGTTAAGTGAATCACATGGTTGTTAAACAAATCATATGGTCATTAAATGAATCCAGCTTCTCCAATGGATTTTTTTGCCAGAATTTTCTTAATGACTATGTGATTCGCTTAATGACTATCATAAAAAAGATCACAAATTGTGATCACATGACCACAGGGGGGTGATGTAACAGTTTGCAATGGCCATAAGTGCAAGTACAGATTATAAAGCACTTTTTCCAAGGCTGTTGTAACTTCAAACCATCATTAAACAGTCGTTAAGTGAGGACTACCTGTACTGCCTGAATTGTCAGTTTGCCTGGAAATCTGTTGTTTATTGTAGTTAACTGGAATCTAATTTTACCCTCCATCAGAGAGAAATGTAAATGTGTGGACAGTTCACCCATTTGACAGGAGCGACTAATATTGCTGATAGGCCAAGTTCACATAGTGCACTAAGCTATAATATGATAAATTTGGTTTATGTTTAACTTGCTTTGTGAATGCAGTTGCTGTGGTTTATAAGCCGTAGTTCATTAACTCTGCTGAGGTGATGCATTATCAGGGAGGTTTCAATATGTGAGGAATGGTGAGTGGCCTCCCCTATCTTCTATCTCCAAGTCCCATTGTAAGGTTTATGAATAGCAGCTTGTCCAAGATTACAGCATCATTGTCTACATTTTTGCTTTTCATGATGTCATCACTGCACCTTGAAGAGAGTACTCACTGCTCATTGGTTGAATTCTGTATCTAAATGGTTCACCTGAAGAAGGCTAGTATAGGTAGTCCTCATTTAACATCCACTCATTCCATGACCGTTTGAAGTTACAACAGCACTGAATGAGGGGTACTTATGACAGGTCCTCATAGTTGTGGCTGTTGCAGCATCCCTGCTGTCACAGGATTATGATTTGGGCACTCAGCAACCAACTTGCAGTTACAATGTCGCAGTGTCCCACAGTCACATGATCACCATTTGCGAACTTCACTGCCAGCTTCCGACAAGCAAAGTCACTGGGGAAGCCAACAGGAAGTTGCAAATGGCAATCATGTGATCGTGGGATGCTGCAACTGTGGGGGATTTGCCAAATGACAACAGCTACAATAGCTGAACTGCTGTCATAAGTTGGTGCGGTCACATAATGTCATGCCTTATGACTGCGTTGCTTAGCAATGGAGTTCCCGGTCCCCATTACCACTGGTAAGCAAGGACTACCAGTATAAATTATACAGCTATGAGTCTGGATCTGTTCTCCTTTATTACAGCATTGGTTGTATAATATAAAGCAAGCTGTCTCCCTTGCTTAATAAGTTATTGGATATGGAAAACAGGAATGTTGGTACAAAATATATTTAAAATTGTAATAAGACATAATAGTGCTTTATGCCAAAGTTTAGAATTTTATTGGAGATTCTTATAGCTGAATTTCTTTACTTTATAGCATTATGTTATTTAAAAGAAAGAAAAATAAGTTAGAATTAAAGCAAGAAGTTTTAAATTATCCTTAGGTTTCTCTTTTTATATTTAATAAGAAAAGTATATCAGAGAAGGATAGGGGAGTGAAGGACTTTGTTGTAGCCTTCCCAGAGCTACAGGTCCTGAGTTGAATTTTAGATCTCTCTCTAGTTAAAATAAAATTTTCTTCCTCATAGTCCTTGTGAATATCCAATAACAGTAAATGCCAAGTCCACCTATTAAATCTGAAACAGAAAACTGATTTGGCATTCCTTACTAAGATCAGAGTGGATGAGTCTAGGTGGGGGAATTGATGTCTCTCATTGTATCCATCAAATTCAGCACTATAAAATTTGAGTGTTTGAAAGGGATGGCCTAAGAAATCCACCTCCCTTGTTTCTGCCCAGTTGTATTCCAGTTTTTAAGATACTGTGATTTCTGTGAGATCATCAGGACAGATAAGGGATTCTATTAGGGAACAGACAACTTCACTGCCTAACAGTTTTCCTATTTAAATTGACAGGGGAATATTGGACTTGGAGCTCAGATTATATGGAGTGGTGAATCTTAAGATTCATTTTTAAAGCTGCTTTCTTAAGACCTACTTAGAATATAAAATCTATCATGTCAACGCCAGGAATTGTACATCATTCTCTGGAATTTTTGTTAAAAGGTGCTATTTTGGCTATTTTTATATGGTTTAAAAAGCCTTATCATGGCTTCTGCGGGGGGTGGGAGGAGACAATTAGAATGATATAGTATTAAAGGCAGGTATATCTAGATGGATTCCTGGACCTTCTTGAATAATTATTATTTTAGCATAGCTAGTATTCCTATTGCTGCCTGTTGTATGGAAAGATGACAAGATTGCTCTGGTTTAAGAGGCACTGAATACAATGATGCAGATGGAATGTTAAAAACTGAGCAATGACAAATTTTAGAGCCTACAGTTGCTGAAGAAGCCATATTGTCATGCCATTTCATGATATTCAGCAGGCCTTTCCCATGTGGTATCAGGCATTCTTCATCTTGATTGTCATTGTGATATTCAGGCATCCTCATAGAGGATTACTTTGAGAGTAATGTCACTTATATTCACACTGCTTTGGATACTTTCAGTTTGTTGTTGGATGAGTTTCAGTTGCTGTGTTATCTGGACATAGACAAGGTATTTGGAAAAGGGAGTTTGGGAACCTTAAGCATGGCACTCTTTATCTCAAAAGGACTAAGCTTTTGCAGGTATTCCAACTGAATACTCACCAAACCTTATGACATTTGCAGATCAGATTCTCATTAAAAGGATGGAAGGCATCTGCAAAGTAACTGCCTTGGTTTTTCCCTCCATCTGGGGGAGGAGAAGGAAGTGATGGCAGCAGAAGCCAGTGCCAAAGATGATTTGTGTTTCCAGGGCTTCTGCATCTTTTCCTAGTAAGGATCAGTCTGGCAGTCCATCAATAGATTTCTTACTCTATATATATCCCAAATATATTGCACATTCTTAGGTGTGGGGAAAGAAGGTGAATGTGCTTATCCAGAGCAAGTGATGAATAAAGTTGGGAACAAACAGCCTTCCAAAATTCTCTAATAAATTGTAGACAAAGTTATTAAATAGATGTTTTTTCCATTGTTTTCCCCAGAGAAAGAGAGATTCTCTAATAATTTCTAAAGGATATGCTTACAATGATCATAGCCCTCGTATATAACAACCCAATTGGAGGAAATAAATTAAAGCATGGAAAAGCCAATGGTGAGATGATTGTACAGTGAAAGGCAGGACATTGATCTATAACCTTTGACCAGCTCATAATGAAGTAAATGCAAGAACACCACTCTTCACCATAAGAACTTCTCCAAAATTCTTTTCTACTTTGAAAGAATATCATCAAACTGAACAAGATCTGGTAGGAAAAAAGGCAGAAGAATTCCTCTGCCTGATTATAACTGAGAGAAGGGTGATGCTGTCCTTAAGCCTGCTTGCAGTGTTTACCTATGCAAGGGCCTTTGTTGGTTGCTCAGTGAAATCTATCCATCCGAGCCTGTTTTTTTCTGGCTCCTCATATCTAAGAGATTGATGTCATGACAAGGCATTGCTATTCCCACAGGACACTCTTATCAGAAGAGTTGTGCTAGCCTACTGAATGAGTAGCTAAGCTAAGCTGCTGCTTCCAATGTTGGCAAGATATCCTTGTTCTTCCTGTTCATTTGAAAGGGGAAAATTCACTTTGGCACTTCCTTCATCTTAGAATTTTCTTTCTCCTGACATATAATAAAATAAAATGCTGTTGGCAGCAGAAAACTAGTGAGATGATGCTTACCTTGTAACAGGAAAATAGTGACATGCAGCGGTGGGAGAATACTTCCTGGCAGAGGAAGGAATCTGATTGCATCAGCAGGCCAGAGATTCAGCTCCATCTATCCAGTGGCCCCACTCAAAATAGCTAGTTTTCTGCCACTAGGAAATCAGTAATGTTGGCAATGATGAGTTCCGCCTCCCTCCTAGTGCCTGGCAACCTATACAGGCCTTAAACCAAATAGACCTGACTCACCAAACCTAGAAATATATTTAGCTGTTTGTTTTAATGATTTGAGCAATATGCTCCATCTAGTTTTTTCTCCCAGGGTTGCTTTTACTTTGCCAACATTTATACCCAGAATAAGCTTACACTCATCAGGAAATAATGCAGCTCTTTCATCATTGCTTCCCAAAAGCTAGGGAAGACATTTGAGTAATAAAAGGACACAAACATGAACAACAGCACGTACTGGGCATACAGATTCAGTCCTATTGTTTTATAGATGTGTTTTAGTGTTGCAACAATTATCTATTCTCTGCACTGACTTATGCCATAAACCATGGTTAAATAAATAATGGCTTCATGCAATCTGTGTTCTCAGTCATAATAATCATAGCACTAAAGTCCATTTAGGCATTAAAGTTGAACCTTCTATTCAGTGCAAGAATCCAGATTAAAAGGATATCTAGCATATGGATGTCTAGTCTTTGCCTGAATGTATCCAGTGAAGGAATAAACAGTAATTGGTTCTACTGACAAATTGCTGTTATTATTATGATTTATTATTTTTTTGGTCACATTTGTCATAGCAGATGGTGTAATGTACCTGCTCCCCCACCCTCCCAAAAAACAACTAAGTGTACTTGGATCTGATTATTACCTGGATGGGTGACTACTAGGAAAATGCAGGGCTACAGGTAAGCCTGCAAAGTTTTTTAAAACATTCTAGAAGAAGACAAAAGCAAATCATTTCTGTGATGCTGTCAAAAAAATTACAGACAGAAGTCAAGCTCAACTTGAGGTAGTCCTTACTTTTCTACCTAACTTCCAGATGAAATCTGCCGATTGTAACTAAGATCATTATTCTGTCTGAGGCACTCTGGGATAGTAGAAATCATCCTTCAGATATATCAGCAGTAATATCATATTTCCTCTTAATTACCTTTTTTCAAGTTTAGACAGTTTCCCCAATTTCTCCTTGAAGGACCTGGTTTCCAGATTCCTGATTATTTTTATTGCCCTTCTTTGTACCTGTTCATTTCCCTGAATCCTTCTTAAAGTGTGTTGCTAAGAAATGGACATAGTACTTGGTAAAGCAGAATACAGTAAAACTATTGCTTCTATGATTGGAAATTGTTCTTCTACTGATAGAGCTAAAATTGTGTTTGTCTTTTTCATAGCCACATCATACTTCAGATTCATATTCAGCCTGTGGTTGTCTACAATTCCAAGATATTTTTCACACATGCTATTGCTAAGACAGGAATTGTCCACCCTATGCCTGTTCATTTGATTTTGTTTTTCTAAAGTAAAGAATTGCATTCTGTCTCTGTTGCTTCCTGTTATCTTCAATCTATCAAGTTCTGTCTGCATTTCAGTCTTCTAGAGAATTAGTTACTTTATCCAATTTTTAGAAGCATTCCTTCCATCTTATTGTCCAAGTCATTAATAAAAAATTACTGAGGCCTGAGGTCAGGGATGATCTCTGTGGTACTCATTATGTTCTTTGATGAGCTTTGATGAGGACCTGTTGATGAGCACTGTTTTGTTATGGCTTTCAAGATAGTTGTGAGTCCACTTAATAGTCATGACATCCAGTCCCATGATGTCATGAGGTAACAACAAAATGCTTCACTGAGGTCAACTTCTATCATGTCCACATTGTTCTTATAACCAGAGAAAGATAGTCATAATTGTCCATATCACCTTCAAATGCTATCCCTAAACGTAGACATTCTTCCAGGTTTGTGGGGAGGAGAGTGAAGCAATGATAGGATTACAATTAAGGAGTAAAATTAACAATGTGTATAATAGAAAGATGGGAAACTTGGTGACCTCCAAAGTGTTGGTGATCCTCAAATTATAATACAACTCCTACAAGCACCATATTGCCTGGAGGTGATGAGTTGAAATCCAAAATATTTGAAGAGGATCATACTGCTTATTTCAGCAGCACACTGAGTCAAGATCACCTTCATATAAATTGGGATGGTGGTGGTGTGGGAGCACATACAAACAGAAACATCCTGCCAAACATGCTATTCTTTAGCAAGGCATAAAAAGGAATCTGACCTAAGGAATTCAGCCTTGTAGTATCCAAACCAACAGCAGCACAAAATGACCCAGATTACAGATGAGTAATGCAAAAATATAAAACTTCACAATTTTTGAAATATGCAATTTTAGCCTGGGCCATGATATTATCTGAATGGGAATGAATTGAACTGTATCACTAAAAAATCTAATATGAAATTGGGCCTTTAAAAGAGATGTAAAAGAGATAGGGAGAAGTAGTAACCATGTTCCCATAGAGTGTAATGATAAATTATGGTTCAGATGTAGATTGAAGATTGACTTCTATTTGCATAGGTTATTGCAAAAAAAAAAAAAAAAGAATAGTAGGATTTGAAATATCTCTTATTGAAGGGGTTTGCAGTTATTGTAATATGTATCCATTTTCTTTAGTTGTCTCTTACCAGTGTTGTGAATACCTCATAAATCATAGACACTAAATCTAGGAGGTGTTGGGGGATTCATAGCCAAGCAGCTGAAATACATATATTATTGCAAGCAGATGTAATTTCTGCAGAAAAGCAATGTTGAGGTTTGAATTATTGTATGCCAGATCATTGCTAATGACAGTATAGCCCTGCAGTATGCAGTAACATTGCAGATAGGAAAGCACTGGAAATGATGAAGGAGAGGCTAGTATTGATCCCCAAATAGGAGTTCTGAATCCACGCCATATAGAACGTCAGCAATTATATTAGTGTAGTGCATTTGCAAACCTGTATTTTAGAACAGATGGAGGGAAATACTGGACTCTTCCCCTGACAGCCACCTTTGTATGCCTTCAGGAAGAAAGACTTGTTCACCACCACCACACCACGGGCCTTTCTAATTGCTGAGCTTACATAGTGAAATTATATCAGAGAAGGCTGGAATCTGGAAGACAAAATCAGCTTGTGTGAGGAGAGTTCCACACTCTTCTATATTAGGTTCTCCTCCCTTTCACTGCCAAGTAACAAACTTAAATTTTATCAGAAGGGTCTGCTATCCTTGTGTCTTGTTATTGAAGATATTTACACAACTTCCATAAGGGAGAGATAGTTGGAATTTTGGAAATAAGTTCTACTGTGATACTAATAAAGGCCTCAAATCATGGGCTTATATTATTCTTTCTTACCTCAGGCACCCTGCTCCTGGAGCTACTTCATTCCAGAGATGGATGAGTAAGACTATTCATTCTGGTTATGACAAGAGGCCCATACAAATACCAAAGACCTCAAAACTGGCATTGATGTCAGATAGTGCCATTCAATAGGACACAGTTTCTTTGGCCAGTCTGAAGTGCCTCATCTGTTTGAGATGTCTTATGAAAATAGATGTGTTAGATCTTCATCTGTGTAATTTAAGGAGACAGAAACATTATTTTCAGCAGTATCAGAAAATTAACTGTTCTTATTTCAAAACGAATATTTTCCTTCTTCAATGATATATTTTAATAATGTTAAGATCAACAGATATTTCCAGGAATTTGGAAGAAAAGCTAATAATATTCTTTGCATTCTAAAATGTGTGCATTAGTTTGTTACAATCTCTACTGCCAAACATGCAAGCCTGTTTTCCTTAACATCTTTAAATTAATGGCATGATGTTATAAAGAGCCAAACTTTGGTATAATGCTTAATTAAAAATCAAAGGAAGTTTGGTTTTTTATTGTTCTAACCTTTTGTATGTCATCCAGGATCATAGACAAGTGGGAAGCCTGAAAAATGAATGAATGAACTAAAAATAAAAATGAGTAAAGTCTGGATACCCCTAGTGCACACCTGTGTATGTTTATGTGAATGCCTTGAACTAATTTGAAAGCTGCAGATTTCATGTTATGGTATCCCCAGAATTGTACAAAGCTATGAATGTATTTATCCCATGGATATGAGCTGCACACTCGTTGTATGGTATTGCATTGTATGGTAGTTACATTTTTTTATTTTCTAAAACAAAAGTAGCATTTTAGTATGTAGTTCATATATTCAGAATGATTCTAATGCTTGTTCCACAACTACCCATGCATTTTCTTCACAAAATTGCCTGTTTTGTGAACTATGAAAATGAATCAATCTTTCATTTGGATCTTATTAAAACTTATGCATATTTAAAATAAAGTTTGCTGCAGTAACTGCACAGTTTTTTTCATCTCTTTCTCTGTCACAAACACCAACATAAAAAATAAAACTTGATAACATATAAAGAGCCTTTGAGAATTTTTAGAAATATTTTTAAATAGAAGGAAAGATGTTTAAACCTCAGGCACTGAAATCCTATGTATGTCTATTCAGAAGTAAACCTTATTGAGTTTGTTGGAGTTACTCTCTGGTAAGCTTATATAGGATTGGAGCCTAAGTGGCAAAGTAAAAACAAAATCTGTCCTAAGATCTCTAAATATTTTTCTGATTGCATGGCAAAATATATATGCGCTTAGCAGCAATTTAAATTTGCATTTTCAGATATCCCTGCTGAGACCATCAAAGATGAAACAGTAGGTTTGAGCATAATTCACTGCAGAATCTACTCAAGATGCTTTAGCTATGCACACAGTACTTGCAATTATTTTTATGAATAGTCCTTTGCCAATTGCCAATTTAAGCATTTTTATGTAGAAGGGAAAAAAATCCCTTAACTACTTTGAACTTTATTCTTAATCAGCACATAAAAATCCATTGTGCCCTCCCTGCTCCCAAATATGTAACTGCCAGTTCTGCACAAAGTAATTCAAATGATCAGAACAGTATAGAACCAAAATTCTGGAAAATAATAGAAATTAGCATCCTTTTCACAAGACAATAAGTTGGATCCAGACTGATGAACTTGCAACTGATCTGTCAGATCTAGTGTTTGCCTCATCTTCACAGCAGCCCTTCCACCACCAAGAAGAAAAGGGATTCAAGCAACACCCTATTTCCAGCATCTCTGGTAGATTATTTTTGTACTAAACGGAACAACTTCATAAGTCAACAAGTACCATTGTAGTTCTACTCTTACTCTTACCTGTATTTCAGCTTAAAGGATTGGAGACAATGACATTGGAATAAACATAGTATCTGTCTGAAACTCATTAAAGCAACCATATCTGTTTCTAAAATTCTGTGGCTGCAGGAGAAGATTCCTAGCTGTATGATCCTGGAAACAGCTACAGCTACATTGATGAGTCTCAGGGTACTGCATTCATGCTCCTGCATGTCCTGAAGCAACTCTTCCCAGCTGACTCCAAAGCACAGCACAGCCTGTATGTGTGTGTGTGTGCAAGTGACCTTCTAGCAGCCATCAGAAGCTTTCTTACGAAGATTGCTAAAAATGAAAGCATCATGTCTTGCCCTCTGGAGATACTGTAAATCCTAAAATAAGTACATCCCACTTGTTTTGTGGCTGTTACCCTTCCAGAAATACTAAATGTGACCCTTGAACACCAAAAGCATTTCCTTTCTACTTGAAAGGTATATGTAGATTTCATATGACCTGACTCTGGCTACAGCGCAAATATTTAGCTATATTTCCTATTAAAGTATGGGAAATATTAAAAAGGGGAACAAGGAACCAAATCAATAAGGCCTGAATGGCACTAGGATTCACCCTTTTGAGGGTTCCCAGTCAGAGGATCTGCCATAAATTCCAAAATACACTGAATACAGTCAACTGCCTTCCACAGCTGTTTATACAAAGACCTCCATGATTTTGTTTAGAAAAGAGAGATTTCACTGAAAAACAGTCCTATCTGCAGGTTGTTGATATAGTTCATTCCATCATTGCCAGCAGGAAGCTATGGGCAGTGATGGATTTTAAAGCTCAGTCTTTGGGGTCCTGCAATGAACCATAAATATTCATGACATACAAAAAACAGTAGCCAGATTGAATCAAACAAGCCCAAACATATAAGCAATACTTCAGAACTGAACAACATCACATTGCTTGCAGCCAGTGCAGATACCTGTTTTCTGTTTTTCAGATATGTTTTAAACACAAACTGTTGAAAAGTCATTGGAAAGTAGTAAAAAGGGGATTCCTAGCAAGGCATGCCTCTTTTTATTTTTTGCCCTGGGATATACATCTGGTTTGTATGAAGTAAATGATAAGCTGGTATATCTGACAGTATTCAAAGGTTGCAATCAGTTTGCCCCTCAGAGAGAGTCAGCCTTTTAAAATGTTTCATTTTAATACGCACCCATTTCTCTTTCATCTCTTCCCCCCCCAGTGCTTGCTAAAGCAGGTCACTTTGCTTTGTAAATCAAAGGTTAGGATACAAAGAAGCTACTCTGTAGAAGCATTCACCACTGAGTAACCATCAGCCGGTTTCACTCAACTCAAGAGGCAACCTTTCTTACCAAGGAGGAGAACTCCCAGTCAGATTTCTGCCTTGGTGAAAGTCAGCAGATGTTGAATATTAAACTCCAGATTCTCAGGCAATTCATCCTCTATGAACTTCTCAGCTATAAACAGCAGTGTAATTCTTCTCTTTCTCCTTCTTCTGTCGAAGAGAGGTTGGGTTCACATGCCACATTAAACTAGGCTAAAATGAGGATGGTAGCTTGTTGTATAGCATATTATGGAAACCCAACCATTGCCTTAGCATTCTATGTGAACCTGGGCATCATGTTCAGCTAAAATATGGTTTATTTATATGGGCAAAGCATGTTACATGAGCATGGAAACCGTGTTTTGTTATGCAGCATTCTGGATATCATGTGAAGGTTTTTCAAAAGATATGACAGTCAATATGACCCAACAGGCTGGATTGGCTAATACAGCCTAGTGTATGGATAAAGCACAAATTTGTCTGTTCTCTTTGATACCCAGCATCCTAATTCCACCCTCTTTGCTAGCACATACATGCCCTTTACATGACTTAGACATGTAATCCAAAATCATACCATTGTTTACTGGATATGTTCTGGGGTTTTTACTGACCAGTATGGTCTGCACATCAGTTTTTTTTTTTTTATTGGCATTATTATACAGCTAATCCAATCCTCAAAAGATGGTACTGGCAAGAATGGCAGACATTCCATATTTTTGCATTCTGGTTTATAATGTAATAGGTGCCATATATTCTGCATTGGACAGACCCCACTTTGGATACTGAGGTCAGTTCTGGATACCATACTTTGCAAATGATTCAGAAACTGGAAGAGGTACAAAGGAGGGCAAGGAACATGGATGAGGGGTCTGTACCTGTTTAAAGCAAAGGGTCTTTTCTTGGGATTGTTTGGCAACAGCCATGTGATCCTGGGGAAATGCAGCTGCTATAAGGAGTTGTAGACATGTGTAACATTTGCCCCAAGGTTTAATTCTGAGAAAAGGATATAACACTTTTCAAGTAGTTGAAGGGGAGTGTGTGTGTGTATTTGTGTATATATATAATTCCCAGAGTGTGAGTGTATATATTCCCAAAGTGCTGGGCATGGAGTGCTAATTTTATATTACAAGATGACAAAATTTAGTTGAACAGTACCCAGAGAGATGGTGGGCTCCCTTTCTTCACTGGATGTGTTCAAGAAGAACCTGAGCAGGCATGTGTTAGGAATGCTTTCATTTATTTTCATTCATTCATTCATTCATTCATTCATTCATTCATTCATTTCATTTCATTTCATTTCATTTCATTTCTGGTCCCAGATCAATAAAGCTTTCGTTTGGATTCATACAGGAAGCCAGCAGATGAACTCAGTAAATGGTGCCTAAATGGTGCCTTTCAACTTTTGATTCTCAAAGGACTGGCAAATTTATGTCTGAATATTTTATTTAAACTCTGGACATCAATCTGCTAGAATAGAAAACTATCCTGATAAACAACCAGTAAAATGGTGTAAATTTACACAGAGTCCTTGCTGTGTGTTGTAATGTGAATTTGTTCTAAAAACCAATTCACATTTCATGTGACTGATAACTTTGCCCTTTGTTTAATATAAGACTCCAGGTGAATACAGTATATTTGGAAGAGAAAGCCTTGAGTTGACATTCACAGTGCCATACATAGGCTGGGGAATTATAGCTAAAGCCAGAGTTTTTGGCACGTTGCTTCTTTCTTTTTACAGATAGTCATTTTGTGTTTGTGTTCAGCTGCCAGATCTCAGCTGCTGGTCCCCTGCTTTTTACAGATTATACTTTGTAATGTGTAGGTAAAAAAACATATTTATACATTCACCATTTGTGGTCTGTACAACAGCAGTTTATGTAAGAACTGTGTTATTGTGCTTATCCTTAAAATAACTCCATTATTTTAAGGTGAAAATTTGCCTCTGCTATCACCTTAGCTTGCTTTTTAAAAACTTATTATTATTATGATTGGTTGCACAGTTAGCCAGATATTTAGACTGGATTTGGCATTTTTATCCACCTATCAGGTCCTTCCCAAGGACCTGGGATAGGCAGATGTTGTTTGATAGTATTAAAGGTATCGTTGCAGCATATAAGCTGTTCCAAGTAAAGCTGCCTTTTGCAATTGACTGATGGTGATTTTGTCAATGCTGATGGTGTTCAAGTGGTGTTCCAGATGTTTTGGGATTGCACCTAAGGCACCTATCACTATTATTATTGTTAATTGTTGTATGCAGCCCAGAGTCACCTTGTGTGAGATGGGCGGCTATAGAAATATGATTAATAATAATAATAATTATTATTATTATTAATGGGTGTAACTGATACACTCCCACATCCTATAGTATCATCAACAGGAAAATGGCTAATGAAAAAATGGAAGTTGACTATATACATCAAAGCACACCAGTTTTATAATCTGGCTAGAACTCAAAAATGGAGCAAAACAAATTGAAATGTGAGCAAATATGGTTGGAAACATGATTTATATGGCAATTAACTGCCACTGTAATGTTCTTTTCAACACTGATGCTCTACTTCATTTGAACACTTCGTCCTCTTCCAAGTATTCCCTTCTCATGCCTATATATTTTATTTCTGTTTCCCATGTAAAGAACTTTGCATTTGTGTCTGTTAAATTTCAGTTATTTTCAGACTTTTTCTATAACTACATCACTATTGCTTCAAGATAAAATTTGTTCTTTGGAAGCATTATAATCTTTCCCTTGGTTGGGCAAATGATATTTGGCCCCAGTAACACTCTTATTTTTATTTCTTATTTTAATCTAGGTATTCTCTGTAATATTGCCAAGTTCATTCATGTTGGTTTCTCGTAGGGATAGATATGTTTAACATACAATGCAACTTCTTCCTTTCTGTCACTTATACATTTTAAAAGACAAAATGTATCCTCCAGTTGCTTTATACCAATCATGGGAATCATTCCACCAGGTTTCTATGTTAACTATTAAATCATATTTGCCTTTCTGTCCTAGGAGTTCAAACTCATTTTATTTCCTATAGTCTAAACATTATTGTATAGATAACAAAACCCCTGAATGTTATGAGCTCCTTCTGATTTTTCATTAAGCTGTTAGCTCTACTGTGGCATATTACTGCTTAACTCTCAAGTACAGCAGGTCTCTCATATTTTTGCTGCAAGTAGGAGGTCCACTTCTAAGCACTTTATAACACCTTGAATGAGCACACAGTAACTATACATTTGTATCATAGTCCCTTACCTCAAATGGCTTGTGATTTGAGCTGCTGAGATCTGAAAACTGACTGTGTTGAAGGTTGGCAAAGCTTCTGAAATTCTGTACAACCCAACTGAGCTTAGAATGGCAACTTTTGAATTGTGGGTGCCAATCCTGACTCTACTATTCACTATTTTACCACAGATGAATACCTGTTCGCACTTACTTACGATGAAATGCCATCCTCTGGCTGGAGCAAGTCTGTCTAAAGTAGAGATTTGTGCTTTGCTGATGATTTTTAATTTTGCATTAAAGCTTATCTTTTGTCTAATGTTCCTGGCTCCCCCAATATTGCTTACGAGCTCTATTCAGGCTGGAAGCATACTATATTGATAAACTGTGCATACATGGCCTATCTTCAGAGCTTTTGCTCTCTGGCTCTTACAATCAAGACATGGCTATTTTTAAACAAGTGCTGGACATGGAATGGCAAAATGTGTTTGTTCTTAACAGTCTTAGGAGTTTGAGTCTGAAGTGCAGTCTGCAGTCATCCAAATATATCATATAACATTTCAGAGCCTTCTCCCAGGCCCACTTTAATGTTCTTCCATGTGTTTTGCTGGAAGGTAGATTTCATAAGATCCCCTATAAGGAGCGCACTTGCCCTTGTGGTTCAAATTCTGTCAAAACATCTGGGAATGTCCTGTTACATTCTTAAAATTATAGAGAGCTAAGTAGTAAACCTATATGGCCCTGTTCTCAAACTTTTCCTGGCCACCCAACTAGATGAATTCCTTCTCACCTTCTTACTTGATGCTAGGAAACCCTGCTATAAGGTAGCAACACTTTGTGCAACAGCCTGTAGAGGCGGCAATAGATAATGAGAAGTCACTAGCAGAAAAGGTAATCTAGTTCTCTCAGTTGCTGTAGCAAACAGTTTAACACTGTTTTTATGCTATTATTCTATTATGTTGACATCTATTTGTTACTGTTCATTGACTGGAAATTATAACCCTTGTAGGCTATTTTAAGGTGCTGGCATTTGGCTATAATAAATAATTCATTTGTTCCCAGCAACACTTTGATATTTTTCTACAGAGTACAACATACTAGAAGGTTTCCATCTCCAATCCACACGAGATTCAGTTTAAAATTCCCCTGAACAAATTCAACAGACTTTGGCCAATCACATGTTTACCAGTCCTTATGAAGTGGCCAGAAGTTCCTCAATAGATGGGATACCAGAAACTAAATCTCTTTCATCAAGACAATTTGCATAGCCAGTCATTCACTTGCTGTCTTCTCCTTCCCCTTATTCCTCCTCCATGGACAGGAAGAATAGATGAGAACACCCACCTGACCAGCCAGGGCCTTCAACATCCTTCCTGGATCTTTAAAGACCATGGTGATATAGTTATACCTGTTATTTGCAATATCATTCTCTACTGTATGGAAGGGATAATTTTCAGTGGATTTAATAAGCCTTGAAAGTTGTTCTGTCACATCCCTGGTCCCTGCTCCTGGCAGACTGCACACTTCACATCCCCTTTCCCCTTCAAGAATCCACTGTGCTACCTCTTGTTTCTCAGTGTCTTCTTCAAGAGTTTGAAAAGTTCCTGAGTTCTGGTAGTGGAGAATATCCCCTATATCTCTATGTCTAGTTGTCCCTATATACTCTCTCCTCTAGCAAACCCGATCCTTGTTTATTTTTCATTCTTATTGAGAACTGAATCTTCTCTCCTGATGAATCTTTAACTTCTCACACCAGCTGAAGTATGCCCACTGCTGCAAACAAATATTGCAGATATTAAGTAAAAACACAAACATGCCATAGGCATTGCAGTTCACAATGGCAAACTTCTATCCATTCACCTTCACTTTCATTTCTCACTTTCACTCCTTCTCAGGCTTCCAGGTTAGCCAAGTAACAGCGTTCACTTACAGAGAAGATTTCTTAGGAATGTCACAATAAACTTCTTGCTGATTTCCTCAGCAAATCCCAGCTGAGCTGCCTTATATTTCTTGTTTGTTTATTTCCTTTTGCAAATGTACAAGATGGCTAAAGCTGTCAGCTTTTGTTTCTTTTAATAGCAGAAAAACTTTGCTTTCTCAAAGTAGTTCAAGGTCAGAGGCTGCTTTTCTTAGGCAGTGCTTCCCGGAATGACATGCGATATTGCTCCATCATATGGCCAGACTATTAAATGGGATAAAGGAAAATCAGCCTCTAAAAGAAGTCTTGAATTACTGTGATTTTTGCCATGAAAAGAAGGGGGGCGGGGCACTAGCCCAGGCCATCTCATCCATTTTTCAAAATAAGCTGGATTATTTTGAAGGAAGGAGAACAGTTACCAGAAGTGAAGTACTATTAGTATTCATGCTACCATGGACCTGCATGGAATAAAAAATCCAATCCATTCCCAACACAACCATTCTGCCCCCAATCTGTATGAAAGGTGTTTTCTCAACTACGTCCTTCCTTAGATCAATGTTCCCATAACTGGTTTTAGACTTGTTATGTGTCCCAGGCAAGGGCTTTTTCACAAACATGGACAGACAAATTGGGTTTCAAAATTTCTGCAGTTATATAGTAGTCTTGCATTTTGTGTTTATTTCATGAAGGCTGCAAGTTCAGTTCAATTGGAAAAATATTTGTTCTGCATATATATTTGTGCCATATAATTGTCTGATGATTGTATTCCAGAGTGAGAGAGAGAGAGAGAGAGAGAGAAAGGGAGAGGGAGAACAAAAAAGCCGAATAAGCAAGATAGTTATGGAAGTGTGGGTGTGGGTGGAGGGGGAGGCTGATGTTAAATATGGAGTCCACTCCCTCAGTGGAAAATAAATCTTTTGAAATGTGAACACAATAGCAATATTGTTATCATACACAATACCAGTTGAGGCATCAGTGATACACGATTTTTTTAACAATGTATTCATGAAGTTGGAAAATAGAGGCTTTGTATGGTTGGAAAACATATTTTAAAAATAATTGAATGAAAGTACTTTTCATTTCCTCTTTCCATGCATTCCTAAAGGGTTAGCAAAATGGTAAAGGGCTACATACTGGATCAAACATCAGCATTTCTCGCATATGAAACGCTATAGAAATGAAACTACAGCTTTGCTTCATGAGGAAATTCCTCTGCCCACAGAAGTATAAAGCAATTCTCCAGCCCAAGAAAGATGGAATACATTGTCAAAGAATTGAACAAATTCCTCTGAGATGAGGCTCATGGCCAATTAGAAAAGGCACATTTTGCAATTAAAATGGGGCAGCCCAATTTAGAAATTGAAATAGTTTGGAATTGTATCACAGGAGGCACAGAGCAGCTGTCAAGTAAGAATGGTGTTTCCTTATGAAGGTGTCTCTCAGAATACGAGCTACGCTTCCAGTGTTTCCATACTTTTGCCTAGTTGGAGATTTTAAAATGATCCTTAATTGCCAATATAAATCAGAAAAATTCATAATAGTACAGACAACCCAGGGTTAGTTTCACATGTACAAAGCAGCAATTATTTGCTCAACAGTTTTTCCAGTGCATTTGCATAAGGATTTTTATGAGTTTGTGCTATATAACAATAATGGATTTGTGAAGTGCTAGCTCTTCTCTTTCTGAAATGGATTTGCCACAGTGCCTTCTGCTGGACCTTAGAGCCTACATTAAGCACCTCCTCCACTCAAATATATCCCTGAGCACTATTTTTCAGGGCTGTTATGCTTTGGGCAGTGGAAATGTTGGGTTTGTTCAACTATGCTGTCTACTTCTGCCACCCCTGCAAACCTGGTGGGAGATCCCCAGGCTGCTGGGGCTCAGAGGAATTGCAAGAGAAGGGATGAAGTCTGGGACTGGATAACTGGTGGTTAAATGCTAATTCCCCCTCATCCCACTTTTCCTACTAGCCTGGGGATGGGGTGGTAAGAGAAGCTGGGGAAGTAGAAGTTGCCTTCTCCATTATGTTTCCAACTTCACTGAACTGATCCATGTGATCAGACACTTGGCAGAAAGAGTCAGCTCAGTCCATCACTATTTTGGGGTGGACCAGCAGGAAAAGTGAGGAAATATATTTTTAGACAGAATTTCCACTCTTCCTGAAGAGAGTTAAACCCATGTTCTTAAAAAGCACCTAATGGAAGCTTTCCAGTAAAACAGGAGAGTAAAACACCTTGTAGAGCAGCTCATCTGTGTGGTGGATGGGTGCTGCCCAATACAGCCAGTGAACATTGCCTACTGACTCATGGTGATGAGCGGGTTCTGCCCTTTCCCCATGGATCAGCTATCTTCAGATCACTTTTGATAGATGCTATACCCCCACCTCTAGCCAACCATCTAAAATTGCCTTCTCCCTTAGGGAGAGTGATTGGTGGCAACTGCTCTCCTTATTCACAGGCAGAATAGCCCAAATGCCAGGACTATCACGCACTGTAACACTGTATGGGCTGCAAAAATTCAGATGACCAGGAGATGGTAGCAAGGAGAACTCACTCATTCTCCTGGGAGATTAATCTGTCTTCTAATTTTTATTTTTATTTTTTCATGTAAGGCTTGCACTTTATTTCTCTTCAGTTATTCTACTTTCATTTCATTCACTTCTTTCTTTTCATTCCATATCCATTTCCCCCCAAAACCACTCTTGACACTACCAAGTAATTATCTGTTCCACATTTGGAGCCTCTCATCACTTTTGTATCCTTCATGAATTCTCTAAATCTTTCATCATAAATAATCAAATCAATCATGCTTTCAGATTTATATTCATTCCTTTGCCATGTGCACACATGAATAGAATAATGATTAAACTATGTTTTTTAAACAAGGAAACTTTCTTCTAGGAGTTACAAAGGAGACTCCTTTACCAGCTCTGGACAACAGTGTTCAGGGATGTGAGGGGACAGCCTGCAACAGCCTCAGTGGCCAATAGGCCATATTGTTGATGAGGCATGGTAACTTATTTGGATAGTGAAACTTGTGTGGGAGAAGAGGGAAAACACCACTTTAAGACCAGAACAGCTAAAGACAAACATAAACTGCCTCCACTGGGGATGAGATGAAGCCAATGCCATGAAGACATGACCTATGCAACCAATGATTGGGGCATCTTCCTGCTGTAGTAGGGGAAAATAACTTTGGTAGCAACAGCTTTGATAAAAGGCCTCTAAAATGGGGATGGTGGGATCATAAGGATCTCTGAGCAGAGTTCTGAATTTGCAGTTCAATGTGTATGATGAAAAACCCACTTGCAAACTTATAATTTGTTGCAAAGAATAATGAAGTCTTGAAGAACCTTCCCAAGATTGCAGACAATGAATCCACTTTTTGGGGGGGAGGGTAAAATATAAAAAGGGAGGGTACTGGTGAGTGAAAAGTGATTATAGAAATTGGGATCTGGTTTTGTGAAATTATAGCGCTGCAGCAGAGAGAAAGAGAAATAATGAAGCCCTGCCCTGGGACAACTGTGAAAAATCTGGAATCTCTGTTTTGTGCTGGGTCTGCTTGTATGAATGCTGAGCTCAGAGCTGGCAGCTGCCTCATTTCAACCAATTACTCAAAGTAAATTGTGAGCTGTTTCAACATTTTGATCCTGAAAGCATTTTTAAGACTAACAAATGAAAATCCATTATATCTTGAAATGTGAAGAAGTCACTTTTAAGAGGAGTGTTTTTTTTTTAAAGGAAATAAGCTTGTTGGACAGTGCAAATATTTCCAGTTATCCAGTGCGCATAAACAATCGTAAGGACAGAAGTGAGTTATAAGTCTGAGCATCCATATTTAATTTCTTTAAAATTAATACATCAAAATTACCTCCTAGGATTTCAAGTGTGGAAAAAATGGCAGGAGGAATACAGAATAGTTAAATGGACAGGATGCTCCCTACTTCTTTTCAGCCTCCAAATATCTGCCCCAGAGTATTTGGGACTTCCCATCCAGCTGTACCAGCTCCCAACCTCTTTTGCTCACAGAAGGCATATTTGGATCCAACCCAAGAGAAAGTCCTTTTGCTTTGTCTAATCTTTGAAATGCCTGATGTTGTGATCTCAGGACATGGGAAAGGTAAGTTTATGTTATAGAGGAGGAGAAATTTAACAGCTGGTTTGGGCAACAGCTAACTATGTATCAGAAAAGTTCAAGCTTCAGTTCCAGAGTTTACCCAAAACATATATCCAAACCCTGCTGATTTTTTTCAGTTTTGAGTACTGCAGCTCACTTGTAGAAACAACTCACATATTGCTGTTCACCTCCTTATTTCAGTGCCCTTCTGAAACCTTGAACAATTTTTAGAATTGATTTATGGGGCTGCTTGACAACCCATCAGCATTGCTGGGGAAGAAGACACAATACTCCTGCAGCACTGAAAAACTCTAGGGTCTTCTGAGAGGAATGACCAGGTAACAGATTTGATAAGAACTTGTTGGATTTTAAGACTGCTATTTGGTATACTATTCTGCTTTAATGTAACTGCACATTTGAAAAATGATACTGTCATGCACACATAAAATATACTTACAGTAATTTTAAAAGAAATATCTAGTTTTATTCAGATTTGAATTTTTCAAAATGGATGCTCAATGATATCTGAAGGGCTAGCTCTCTAAGATAGAATTTTAAATTTGGTGTCATGAAAGGAACTGAAGTGTGCCTTCAAAGACACACTTGCCACTCTCTTTGGCCAATTAAGAAGATAAGATTCCACTGTAATCTCCAAGGCAAAATGATCCCCATCCCCAATTTTGCTCAATTATTTTACCAATGAAATTCAAAACTTGTGATATATTAACTTCACATAATCCCAGGAGAAAGATTATGGGTTGGGCATAATGTTTTAAAAGAAGATATGGAACATCTTTCTATCCCCAGAAGTTCCCAGAAGAGCTTTAGGGAATTACTACATTAAACATGTGTGGGAAATCTTTTTAAATTTTAAAAATATTAACATTAAAATATTAAATATGAATATCTTAATATTTGGGGCATGTGACTGAGGACTACAAATGGTTGGAGTCATTCCACAGATATAAGCAGTGCTGGGTTTGGGGAAAGTTTTGAGGAGGATTCAGATATTAGGGTTCTGGGGACATTATATTTTTCATCTGTTTCCCATCTCATTGGGGCAAGAAACTATGCAATCAATTTTGAGTGATGATGTCACTCATCATCACTGGGGGGGCAACTATGAGGGTCACAGAAAAGGAGTTTGGGGCAAAATGCCTCATTCCAAATGTAGGAGAATTTCTCTGGGGAATTTTTTTAGGGAGAGAAAATTAATAGTTTCTGACAGTACTTCTTGAGTGTGGCAGGCCTCTGTGAAAATTGCTATAGAAAACCAAGCTTGAATTTCAGACTTTGAGACAGTTCCTCTCTCTCAGTCCAACCTACCTCACAGGATTGTTACTGTGGGGAAAAAATAGGAAGAGGGAGCAATATGTATGCCACCTTGAGCTCCTGAATGGTCAAATATAAATTCAATAAATAAATAAAAAGTTAATTGCATCAGTTGTAGACAATCTTAGAGCATCAGTTCTGGTTTTGGAAAAAGAAAACTATTTTCAGATTCAGTTCATAAATAGATTATAAATTTAAATCATTCACAAACTGGGCATTTAAATATCTCTTTATTTCACCTCCTCATTCTGATTTTTCTTTCAAGTAAGCCTGCAATTGATTCAATATTTAAATAAAGTGTTAATTGTATGGAATGTTGCAAAATTGGAGACTCATTGTTTCTTATGCAAACCCATTCAAAGCAGTAAGAACAAAGCAGATATAGTTATACTGTAGTTCACTGTGGTTCACAGCAGAAATTTTGCATCAGGACATTCTTCCATTCAGAAGACAATGATCTCTTTTTCTTAGAAACAAAAAATCTATCTTGGCAATCTTATAATTTAAAGATATCGTTGTTCTTCCCACACAGAAACATATCCCCAGAACTCTGAAATGAATATTATTCAGTGAGAAAGAGCATAATTGTATGAGGAATTAGCATATGTAAGGAATGAATATAATTCCTTCTGTCCACTAGATCTTGAGTGTATGACTTCCTATGAAAAACATATTTATAGTTAATTTCTCCTCTTCTTTGGACAAGTTTTCCTGTTCCTGTAAATACAACTATTCCTCCTGCATTTTGTTGTTTTTAGAAGGTCTTGCATCTCTATATTTTTTTTGTTCAGAACTTTTATTGCAGCCTTATTCCTGCTGTATTCAACAGGCTTTGCTTATTATTTATTTATTATTTTTAAATACATTAATGTATTTATTTTAATGTTTTTATTACTGGCTACTAAAACCTAACAGCAGCTTGCAACATGGACCTAAAAACAGAATGAATCAAAATATAAGAATAATAGGGGAAATTAATTTAGAACCATTTACAACTAAAAGCCTTTTTTTTTTTAATAAGTATTTTACAATCCCTTTTAAATGACAATAAGGTGTGTTCCTACCATTCAACCAAGAGTACATTCCAGAGACCAGGACAGTTACCAAGAAGGCTCAACCCTGAATGTCGGACCACAATATCTGGGTTGCAAAAATTCTCTGAGCTGCAATCTAGCGGCCATTTGAATTTTGTCTCTGAGATATTGTAGCCCCACATCTAACGGGCATGGCATCTGTAAGTCAATCTCCCCAGATGAATTTTATGCATGGAGTAAAGTGGGGAGTCATAGCAGAAAGGAAACTGTCAGGTAACCTGGATTAACTCTATGTATGATTTACCCTCAAGTAGATATGCAAGCATACATACTGTAGAAGGAAGGGAGAATGGCCTTGATAGGAGGAAGAGCTGCTACTAAGGCAATGGTCAGATAAAAGTAAATGTAAACATCTCAGATAAGCCCCTCCCTAATTCACATGAAGATAAATGGAGGGAGGGGGAAACACATTCAGACTTGCAAGATTCTGTTCTATAGCTGTTACAGTAAAAATAGTACTGACTTACAAGGCATTGGTTTCTTAGTCTGGTCTACCTTGAAGGGCTGACATATACTTATTTCAATCCCAGTGGGTTAAGTGGTAAATGTGCAATACAGGGGTATCTGCAGGGTATGGTAAAAAAGTCAAGATGGTGGCTGCAACGGTATGATTAAAGCTCTGCCTGGGTTTTATGTGCATTGCTATAGAGAATAAGGAGCAGGACCTTGATAGAGAGAGGAAATATTTGTTACCAAAGCAACAAGGAGCAAAACATGGCTTAAGCCCCAAACAGAAAGGGATGTGTAAACATCTCAGACAGACACCCCTCTAATTCACATGAGTACAAGAATGGGAGGAAGTAAAGCATAATCAGACTTGCAAGATTCTCTTGCTATAGTCCATCTTAATAAAAGTAGTTTTAGACTTCTGTGGAGTTGTTTTTTGGTCTGGTCTACATCGTGGGGCTAACAGTCACACACTCAACCCAACAGAGTTTCAATCACACTGTCATGACTGGCCTCTTGATTTCCCTGGTGTCATGGATTGTAGCCTTATTTTTATAACTTAATTCTGGGAATCCATTGTTGTGAAAAAAAATGAACATAGGATTGTAATGAGGAGATGGACATGGGGAATTTGAATTTCATCATACATCACTAGAATTAGGCCTATTTGATTTGGGTTGCAAAATTCTAGGTGATCACAAAAACTGAAAACTGTTTGCTGTTGTCAAGCCCCTAGCAGCTGCTCACAGCCAAGAAAGCTAGATTGTCACAAGATTTTATTAACCAGATTTATCTAAAGAGAAAAAAGGGGCCTAGGATACAAAGTTCAGTAAGGTAGGGATTCCTTGATCTTCTTGCTAAATACCTGTTTGATGCAGTGAGAAGGCTTACTCTTTTTCTTGATAGAGAAGGAATGTGCAGATGTTCTGAACATGTAAAGTTTTACAAACCACCATCAGAATCTGAGAAGTCCATTACAGATGCTATCTAGAGGTCCTCTGGACTTCACTACTGAAATATAGTAGGCTTGGCTTTGCCACCCCTAATTGCATTATTTAAATCACACTGCAAAAGGCAGGGACCTACTTAAAGAATCTGAACACCTATGTTGAGTATACCATAATTCTTGTCCACAGAAAAACTAACCTATTGAGAAGATGCTCCCTAGTATAAGGCATACAGTACCCAAAGGTTTTTTACAGCTCAGAACTGGAAGCCCTTCTAACATTTGTTCTTATCTATTTTTAATCTATAAAATTCATTTTGTTGTTGAACTTCTATCATGCTTTTCTGTTTATTCCAGTGCTGAAGGCAGCTTATAATTATATACAGAGTTTAAAAACTAAAAATTAATAAAATTAAAATCAAACCAAAATTAAAATCAAATCAGTAAAATGATTAACAGTTAAAAGTCTGGAGAAAGCCTGGATGTGTTTTAGCAACTTCCTACGTGGGAGCCAAGCACACCTCCTTAGGGAGTACATTCTATAACCTGAGAGTCACAGAGGACAAGACTATTGACTGACCACCTCACTAATTAGACGTGAGCTTTCTTTTTTTTTTATTGATGTAGGTTATAACTGTAGACCACAAACATTATAAAGTGGGTAGAAATACCATTTCCCACAACAGTTTCTGGATAAACTATTTTCATATTGCGAGTTTGGTGGAAATTTGAATTTCTGTGTAGTAAGCTTGAAGAAACATTCCTGCTGAAGCAAAGAATGCATTAAAGGAACTGGATTTCTCCTTTTAAAGTGTCAAAATAATTTCCCACCTCAGAATAAGGAACTGGATATACATAAGTCAGGAAAAAAACCATAGCTAAGTGGAATGAACTGTATGCAAATATCAGACAAAACAAAGGCCCCTGAGGGCTTTTTTCCCAGTGAATATGGCAATATTATGCACTGCACAGCATGAGGCCTATTTAAGTAAGTTCATGCATTAATGAGTCCTACTTTGCAAAAGCTTAATGAATAGTAAGTCTGTATTAATTCTGTATAAAATCTATGAGTGCAGAATTACTTTTAAAAAGATTTCTCTGTTATGAGTTTCATATAGCTGTATCCCTGTGATTATTCTCTTATTGGTTAGTGGGTGCTTTGGGCTTAATAATACACAGTACATCAGTTATTGGCAAACAAGTGTGTTGTCTCTTAAGATACAAATACTCTTGGCTGAATTTTTTGTACCTTCTGTAACCTCACTCACTTTCTCCATCAACCAACTTATCAGACTACTGCTGGGCACCAGGGAACAGATCACTGGTTTCCATCTGACAACAGCAATCAGAAACCAGTAATTTGGAGCAATGGTGGAAATGAATTTTCCCCACTCTCAGCAACTCTGCTTCAGATATCAGAAAATGCTTAGACAATACACCTACTTTACCGAGGAGGGGGCTCTGTGTAAAACTATCCTGTTTGAAGGGCTGTCCAGTTCAGGTTCACTTAAGAGATATTCATATGAAGGGAGAGTGAATACAATGAATTTGCTCATGAACAGTTTGCACATGGATGGCAGTTTTAGTAGGTAACTAGGTTGCTTGTTTATACATGGAGAGATTTTGTTTATACTTAAGGCCTGGACATTTTTTCCAAAATTGTATTTATGGATATAATATGCAACTGTTGTGGAAATCTGTGTCTTTTGTCCTATTTTTGTGGCAATCCACCAGTGGCCAACCTACTGAGCGGCATGGGAATTACATTACAGCCTGCCTTGTGACACCCATTACGACTGGTCTAGAGGGGGACTTCAATCTTATTTTATGTTGATATATATTTTGACTTGGCCTGGGTTTATATAGATATCTGGCATGGTATTTAATAGAAAGGGAAGATGTTCTAGTGCAGGGCCCCCCAAACTCTTCAGCTCTTTGACCCCTTCATGAAATTTCAGATTCATTGACTCCCAAACATTTATTATATGAAAATAATGTAATAAATGCGACTAGTACTATTATACTATGCGACATAGTACTATTACTCTATTACTATTACTAATAACAGTAAATTACATAAATGCGACATAGTACTATTATACTATGAAGAATAACAACATCAGCAACACTGACCCCTTGGATAGTGCCACTGACCCTTGGGGTCAATATTGACCACTTTGGAGAACCTGCTCTAGCGGTTTGTTTATCTACCTTCTACCACAGTAAAAAAAGGCTGAGCAATATAGTGAACCACTGACCATCTTTTTGATCACTGTACAGACAAAATGCTGGACTAGACAGGTCACAATATTAGGTCTTATGTTCTTATTTTGTTATGAGCTTTGGAACATAAGAATTACTATATTTGGGAAAAGGTAAAAGTGAATGTCCATAGAAAATCGGAAATCTACTGAACTGAATCATAAAAGCTAGTGGGATCTATATTATCATTATTCTAGCACAGGAAACAATATTTATTCTGAACGTCAGAGCCATAAAATGCCACTTGCCAAGGAATAATGTGATAACTCTATATTAGAATGTAAGGAGAAAAAAATTGCTTAAAAAAGAGTTGGCAAAAAAGACCGTCCAATTAAAGGCAGTATTCTTTAGCTATATTTAAAAATGTTTGTGCTTCCAAATAGCCAATGTTTTGAATTTTCATCACAAATTAAAAGACAAATATAAACATGTAGGATTCTCTTTTGTCTTTCTTTTTTAAAAACATTATTTCTAGGGAAAAAATAACAAAGCAAATTTAAGTTGAAAGCATTATAACAATAAGGCCACCTTGAGTTCCTCAGTCTCTCAGAAGCACTTTACAAACCTTGCTGTTTGAAAGACCTGCTGAAATCCAGAAGCTACATGTGGCAAGAATTTCTACAAATGAGGAAATGGGTGGGCCACAAATTCCACAGAGCCGATTTCAAATACAGAACCAGAAGTAAATCAGTGGAATTCTCAAACACTACTGATGTCATGGGATCATGGAAGTCTGAAGCTGGTTTCAAACTATGACCCTTGTGTGTCAGTACCCAATTATCTTGAAGGTAGCTTCCCCTTCCTTCCTTCCTTCCTTCCTTCCTTCCTCCCTCCCTCCCTCTCCCTCTCTGGAATGAGGGAAAGTGTTGCTTTGCTGCTACCAACACTGATGAAAATAACAACAGCAACAGCAGAGTGCAAAAAAAAAAAACTCTGCCCAGAGTGCTGCCAGCAAGGCTGCCATTTCCAGGTTCTGCAAAGGTAGCAAGTTTGCTTTTTTTCCCCATTTAGAAATGGATATAAGAAATACAATACAATAACGTCATCCAATACCCTCATCAACCCCAAATTTGAGGGGGGACATTTGATTTTTGCTCTAACTGAAAGCATATCAGATGAGTAGGATTCTAGGTCTCATATTCTAGGAAAGGTCTTTTGCCTTTGATGACTTTACCACAGAAAGTAGAATAGCAGATGTACTTTTCTCCCTAACATCACCCCCAGTCTAGCTATTATAACAACAGTTAAACAAGTAGTATCCTAGTTTTGCCCTGCTGGCATACTGAAGATAAAGAGTGTTGGCCAATAAGCTGAATAAAATATAAAAGCTTTATGTTCTGGACAGGAAGCCACTAACATTTTTATTTACTAGACAATTCATATAAAATTGCATATAAGAGATGAAGAAAAAATAGGAAAAATTTAGAATCAGGCCATTCAAAAGATTATATTGTCACTAATGAGCCTATCCAGGCTATAAGACAGGGATATCCAACTTTTTTAGGTTAATGGGCATGCTTGGAATTTTGGGAGTATGTTCTGGAGGCAAAATGTCAGCTTGGTGGGACATAACCAGCTACAAAGCTCTAGGTTGGCTGAGGAATTCTGGGAGTTGAAGTCCGCCCATCTGAAAGTTGCCAAGGTTGCGAAACTCTATATCCCATCTCTTATCTATAAACAAATCCATAAAGCACTATTATTTCAGTCCTGATGTCAGCAAAAGTCCATTAAGGGTTACCAGAGATAACAACATATCTATTTTAAGCTTGATCAAGTAAACCAACTTTATATTCCTTCCTTTTACTTCTAATAAACTTAATCTTTAGTCCCTTCAAATAATGTCCTAGAACTTGATTTCTTTTCATTTTTTCTTTGTCCCTTCTCACAAAGTTCTTCAAAACTTTAATAAGTCTCTTTTGTAATCCAATGTAGGAAAATTATCCAGGTCACTCTCTTGGTTTGTTGTTTGTATATCCCTTTTAATTATTAAGACATCAGCCAGTTTTGTATGTCCAGTGTGTCAGGGATAGCCCAAGGAACTCCAGGAGACCATGCAGATTCAGTTCAGCAGTGTTTATTAGCTACAACCTCTAGCAAGAATCTTCCCAGACTGAAACCTCAGTTCCCAAAGTCAGCCAGTCAAAACAGAGTGAATTCCTCAGGGAGCTGCCAGCCTCATCCTCTTATCTCTCCCTCGCCCCTCAAGAGACGAAAGAGCATGTTTCCCTCCCTGAGTCTGGCCTTCATAATTCCATTCCATCACAAGTGTAACATCTTTTTCCATGTCAGTCTCAATCTTGTCAGGTAGATTGTTCCTCTTCCATAACCTCTTTTATATACAGTCTGTCTATAGAGGCAGACACTATTAAAATTAACTTCTGGGTCTATTGTTCAAAAATATCCTTCCATATGTCCAATGTTAAAATATTTTGCTTCATTCTGTAATTGTAAGTGAAGTTTAAGTGTTCTTCTCCTTTAAATATAATCTTTAGTTCCCTCTAGTTCCCTCTAGTGTCCAATTTTTAAAATCTTATTTTTTTAAAAAAAAAATCCAAAATAAAAGCATTTTCCCACGGGAAGGATTCCTTATCATTAATTCCAAAATCTTATTTCAAATTTATCTGGACCCTTAGTCCATTTGTAGCTCTCCAAAATCAAAGTTTTAATCACCCTTTTGCTGTTTATTCCAAAATAAAATAAAATAAAATAAAATAAAGTTCTTAAACTTGTAGTTAAAACTTCTTTCACTAAGGATTAAAGGAAACTTACCGGGTGCTGTCAAGCTTGCTTGCTTTATTTATTTATTTATTTATTTATTTATTTATTTATTTCTCACATTTATATAGCCCTCATCTCACAATGAAGTGAGACAGCTTACAATAAAAACAATAATAACATCCAAATGTTAAAAACTACAATTAAACAACATCAGCAAAATAATTATTAATAAGATAGTAGAGAGAATTGATGGTAAAAACAATGCAGCCATCTCATCAACTCACCATTGCCTTGAAATCCCCAGGTCTGCTGACCAGCCATGTTTTAGGGGGCCTTCAGAGGGTTGTCAAGGATGGGGCCAATCTCACCTTGGAGGGGGGATGATGTTCCACAGGGCAGATGCCATGGCAGAAAAGACCTGGGTCCTGCCAGATGAAAGTCTTTCGCAGACAGGACCTGCAGCATACCTCTTCTGCTGGACCTGATGGGATGGGCAGATGTAATCAGGTGGTGTCAGCCTTTCCAGGTAGACCATACGGGAAACAAGACAAGATGAACTAATTCTACTTCATTGTAAGGCTACATTAACAGAATCTTGCAAGTCTGAAAGTACAAATCTCCTGCTATCTCTTTTTACAGTTTAATAAGTTAGGAAGGATTCTTTCTCAGTTTCTTTCTGTGCCCATTATGTATCTGCAGGCTTCCCCCCTTCTTATCTGATCATTCTCTAGGTAGCATCTTTTTCCCCCCATCTCCCAAGGTTATTCATCATTCCCACATACCATTACAGGTGGAAGCGGTCCCTTAAATAACCTGGCCCCATGCCATGAAGGGCTTTAAAGGTCAAAACTTTGAATTGGACCCAGAAGCAAACTAGCAACCAATGCAGCTCACAAAGCAGAGGTGTAATGTGTGCCATTCTAGGGGCACACGTAAGTGCCCGTGCCACTGCATTTTTTACCAGCTGAACCTTCTGGATACTCTTCAAGGACAGCCCCATGTACAGCACATTACAGTATTCCATTCAGGAGGTGACAAGGGCATGAGTGACTGTGAGCAGAGCCTTCCGGTCCAGGGTGCAACTGTCTCACAACATGAAGCTGTGTGAAAGCCCTCCTAGCCACAACAGCCACCTTTTCTTGCAGCAGGAGTTGTGAGTCTGGGAGCACCCCTAAGTTGCATACCGGGTCTGTTTGGGGCAGTGCAACTCCATCCAGTATGAAAGATGGCATCATTCCTGAGCCGGAGGGCCCCAAAAACCAAAGCCACTCAGTCTTGCCAGGGTTCAGCTGAAGCCTGTTGTCCCCCATCCAGACCCCCACGGCCTCCAGGCACCTGGATAGGACATCAACAGCATCGCTTAAATCCTCATGGGCAGAAAGGTGATACCTGATGATACTGATGATATCTCACCCATGGCAACAGATGATTTCACTCAATGGCTTCATGTAGATGTTAAATAGGAGATGGGAGAGCAACGAACCATGTGGAACCCCACAATGTAGGAAACAAGAGTGGGATCTCTCCTCTCCAATCACCACCAACCGGAAACAACCCTGGAGAAAGGAAGAGAAAACGTGCCACCCACCCCGAATCCCTGCAGCTGATCCAGAAGGATACCATGGTTGATGGTATTGAAGGCCACTGAGAGATCAAGCAGAGCAAGAATGGATGCACAATCTCCATCCTGCTCCTACCAGAGATCATCTGAAAGCACAACCAATGTCCCATATCCAGGCTTGAATCCCAACTGAAAGGGGTCCAGTACTGTTGATCCAAACTTGTTGATCCAAAGATTCCTAATAGCTGAAAAGCAGTTAACAAGCAATTTCTGAAAGTGATTAGAAAAGGAAGTATGCAAACTTGGTGTCCTTTCAAAGGCACTGACTGCAGTTTGACCAAGATCTCCCAGAACTCTAATCCCACCAGAGACTGTTGTCTTGTGGTCTCCTCATGAGGAGCAGCTGTCTGGAGTACTTGTGGGGGATCTCAAGTTTTCTCATCTGGAGCAGAATTATTGAAGAGCCGGTCTACTCACCAGTTTTTCATTCCACTGCAGTTGTCAGCTCAGCTTTTCGCAAAGCCATTTTCAGTCCGCCATTTCTTCCCTGAAGTTCCAGATCTCATAATACTTCCTAGAACCTCTTCTCAGGTGTTTCTCTGTGTGACCAGATGAGTTCTTTGCACATCTTCCCCTATTGGATAAGGTCCAGAGAACAATGCTTGTTGTTGCCAAATGCACATTAATAACCTGCAGAATTTGATCACAATTAACAACAGACTAAGTTACAGTAGAATACCTTACAGCCATTCTAAAATAAGGCAGCAATAGGTTAAGTGTCAGATGCAATTTGGTGTATTGGTTAAGGCACCAGGCTAGAAACCAGGAAACTGAGTTCTAGTCGCGCCTTAGGCATGAAGCTTGGGCCAGTCACCCTTTCTCACCCCTAAGGAGAAGGAAATGGCAAACCACTTCTGAAAATCTTGCCAAGTAAACTGCAGGGACTAGTCCTGACAGTCACCATGAGTCAACACTGACTTGAAGGCATACATACAAAAAAAGGTTCAGTGTAATGTGATTGGCAGTTTGTCTTACTGGTATTTATCCATGTTGATGTGTTGTTGCTGCTTTATTTTATTGTGTTTTTTTTTCCAATTTTGGTCAATTTTACAATAAAAGATATTTGATATGATTTGAAATTTTACTGTTGATTCTCACTGTACTTTTCTTAGTTGCCTCAAACACCAATTGTCATTTATAAATTAATGCCAGTTGTCATGTATAAATTAAACAAAAAGAGTGGCAAGAATCGCTTTCTGCCTACCCACAACTACGAACCATAAATTGATCTACTACCAACCAAGAGACAAAGCTACAACTACCTCTGCCAGAGATGAGAAACCAGATCAGATCAATCCTTTCCCATACAATCCATCACCATGTTAGTCAGATTATATCTTTGGGCAAATGGCTAAAATTCACCTTTGAGTTGTATTATCTGGTTCTAGGACAAGCTGCTTCAAAGCAGCAGCAGCATTGTGGAATGGCTCTTCTTTGGCTAGGTGCCACTTCCAAGTGTTCCAGCTGGCATGCCTGCAGATATGCTACTTGCTGCAGAAAACAGGAGGAGATGGAGGTTTTGGCCTCACTCACAGCTTGGAACTGGATTCATGAAACAGGAAGAGTTATTTAAAAAGCTTCCTGTTTGAGATAAGCTTTTGTTGGCTCTGTGTGCTTTTTAGACCTTGAGTATGTGACTGAGTTTAACCATGGTTTATTGAACAAACCACAGTGGGCAGAGCTCAAACCACACACTAAGCAGTCAACCATGCTATAAAAATTACAGTGGCTGGAATGACAGAATATGCTAAGCCCTGATATAATAGCGTTGTGCTTCTGTATATGTAAACTCAGTTTGTTTCAAGTCTTAACTCCATAGTAATAAGATCTGCTTCATAGCTGAGTGCAGACAAGGCTTGACAAGCAACAGCTAATCTAGCAGAATCATGGGGGATATTACCTTTGAATCAGTGATCTCTGTACTTCCTTGAGAGATCAAAATACACAAAATAGAAGGTAGCCACTATATCATGCCACCTTCTAGATCGCAGGAGTCTGAGCCTAATGAACAGTATCTTAACTAATGAATTCATAGCCCAAACAAACTTTGAACCAGTGGCTTCCTCATCGCATAAAGTGGTAAATAATCATGAATGATGCAGTTCAGAGAGATTTTACCAAGAGTACACAGAGTACTGAAATCATTCTGAAATGCTGTACTTTAGAGAACTTTCCCTCTAATATTTATTTGCTCTGCTGTTTACCTTTTTTCCACATGATTTTTATTACTTGTTTCCAGCTGTGTACTCAGTCTGCTGTGCCTGTCCAAAAATACAAATTATCAGTGTCTTTGCTACAGAGACCTTTAGCAAAGGCTGGACTTTGCATGAAAAACACATGCCTAAAATGGAGTCTTGGATTCATTGTGCCAATGGAAGCAAAGTAATGGAAACTTACACCCAACCTTAAATATATGATGTGGCTACAACAGAAGCCAATGAAACTTGCTTCCAAGGAATTTATTTATGTGTTAGTGGGCTTATTGGATGTTCTCTGCGTACTACCTCATTTGACCTGGTGTTGATACCATAGCAGTCAAACGGATCTTTTCTGGGAGAAATTGATTTTCTTAAATGTAGATAAGGCTTCTTTTTTAGCCTATTTCTGGAGCAATTCTACTGTTGAGTCAACTTCATTACATGAAAAAAGTTATCAATGGCATGCTTGTTCTCCTTTATAAATCATTTCAATGGATCTCAGCTTCAGGATACATTACGAAACAGTTAATAATGCAGAATGTATTGAATCAATGTTGACAACACCACCATTTTAAATGCCATAAGGTTTGTGTTTTAACAAAACAAATGTTTAAAACTGTCTTTACTAAATGGCCCCATTGAAACTGAATGGCTTTCTCATGCATTAGGAATATATCTCCCAAAGAAATGTGCTTGACTGACACTTCACTTCCTTAAAGGAAGGTGTTAAGTGCCTCCCATGTCTTACCCAACATTCTTCCAGAGTCCAGTTTAGCTAAAAGTGAATTATGCTCATTACTTACCTGTCTACTGAACTAAATGACTAAAGTCGAATTGAGTTCTGTATGATAAACTGCATTTAGATCCTATGGTTTTATGCTTGACTCTCCTTGTATATTTACTATGTAAATTCCACTGCGTAACATAGAATTTGCTTCCAAATAAATGTGTTGTTTTAGAAGGCATTAGAGAAATAGAAAGTTTTACCACAAACTTCATGTAGTTTGAACCCACTAATTAATACTTCCCCTCCCCTGGCTTTAAAAAACAAATTATATCTGTGTATTACACTGATAACAATGTAATGGAAATCAAAACTGAAAAAGAAATAAAAGAAGAGAAGCCTGGGAATATACATCTTCAATAAAATAATTTCAGAACAATGGATAAAATTGCTTAAAATTCCTTTCCCTTGTCTGTGTTCATCAAAGAAAGAAAAAGTCATTCAAATGTTGACAGGGAACTCATATTAGCAATCAATTGTTGTATATCAAGTGCAGACTTTTCCACTAGTGAATAGCAATTATTTTGCCACCTTCTATGCACAAAGAATTCATAGTTCTTCATGACATAATAGATTCCAAATAGTGGAGATTTGGCCAAGAATTATATGCAACCTTGACAGGTATGATCTTTGTAAATTCATATTCAAAGTCTTGTTGACTTTAGCCCCAAATCTAGCAATATTAGGACAAGGCCCAATTATATGGATTAATATTCCATCTCCTGAATGAAATCTCCAACAGCAAGGCAATTGTGATCAGCTCTTATTAAACATTTACTGATGAATCCAACATATGTGATACAATATTTTTATTGTTTTAACCTCTTTTTAAGATGAAAAAGCACTAGCCTCACATTTTAAAAGCAATCTTCCACTAATTTAAAAGCAATCTTGCATTGATTTCCAAGAATAGGACATTCAAGCCCATTATTCCAAGGTCATGCAAATAATCAATACCTTCAACTTCTTATAACAATAGGTTACTAGCTTTAGAGTCATATTTAATTTATCTAAAAATCGAATGGTTGTGTTAAATAAACTACAAAGAAGGTAAATCAAAGGAAAAACTAATAAATAAATACTGATTGCTCTAAGCTTATGCAATATGTCTTTACAGCTTACAGGTCCCACTCAAGGTTCACTCTAGATATGTTGCCCTGCAAAGTGTTAGTATGCTCTGGTAGGCTTACTTAAAAGAAGTGAGATTTCAAGCATGGTTTTGAGCATTAACTCAGAGATTAGTCTGTTATTTTAATTTTCTATGTCCATACCTGGATAATATCTTAATTAAAATTATTCAAAATTAGCACAAAAGCATTTGAGTTCTCCAGAACTCTTAATAAGGCAAGTTGTTACCTAAACAAAAAAACTGAACAAAAAAACAAAACAAAACAAAAAGCCAAAAAAAATGAGGTATTGTTCAGTCTAAGTCAATGCTTCTCAATGTTTTTGACCTTAGCTTCCCTTTTAACTTACAGCGCAACGTTGTGTTATTTTTGTCTTGAATTAATTGATATTTTTACATCTATGACCATGTATACATGCAACCCACTCTGTGTGGTTGTGTGTGTATGTATGTTACATGTTCATAGATGAAAAAAGTCAATTTAAAAAAACTAGCACAAATCACAACAGTGGAAACAAAAGAAAAAACAAGAGAAAGGAAGATATGTACATGTTTAGATATATATGCATATGTGTGTGTGTGTGTGGTCCACTGTGTAAATTACTGTTGTGCATAAGAATTCTCTTACATGTATTTCTTTCCATTTCTTTCAAACTGCAATGATAAACAAAATAATAATAATCAAGCTATATTTTTTATAAGTAGACACCTCCTGAAAAATAGAAAAGATAAATTAAGACACTTGGTTAGTTTTGAAGAGATAAATGCTGCTGTTATGAATGTAATGGGGTTTACTTGTATGTAAATGCATATAATATCTAAGGGATGCCCCCCCCAAAAAGAGTACCTACAGTAGTAGCATTCCATGAGATTGTACAATGCTTACCAATACAATGCCCATCTGTCAATCCACGAAACCTTGTCTTGTTGACAACATGGTATAGATAAAGTAACCTAGTTAAAAGAGGTGTCTGCTGCATGAAAGGTCAAACAACAACATATGTGGGGCTTTCTGTAGGAGCTTGGAAAAATGTTATTGACATATGTATAAGTGTCACAGCATTATTTCCATCTTAGCTGGACCCCTTTCCTATTAGTTTGGTTCAGATAGAATTTTTGGAAGAAATATATTATTTATTTTTATTTATGTATTTATGTATCAAATTTGTCACTGCCCATCTCGTTGAACAACTCTGGGCAGTTCACAAAACAGTTAAAATCAATTAAAATTACAACATTATGATAATAAATAAAAAATAAATAGTTCCAAGAATAATTGGCAGTCACTCAGGGAGCGTCATCAAGGCGCTAGCCTCCCCCAGGATTGGGTAAGGTTGTTATCACCCCACGCAAGCTGTTAGAGTCAGGTCTTTAATTCTTTCCGGAAGGCCGGGAGGGTAGGGGCCTGCTGCACCTCTGGGGGGAGAAGGTTAATTTTTGAAATGCCATGTAATTAATTACAACATGACAACCTGTAAATTTTCAAGAGATGGGATCTTGAAATTCATAATGTAACTGCAGTATTAAAGGTCTGGACTGTGTATGCCTTACCAAGCTGAATAGGGCCCATTGGACAAGTACCTTGGTTACTA
The DNA here is from genome assembly GCA_030867105.1 of Liasis olivaceus. Taxonomy (NCBI): domain Eukaryota; kingdom Metazoa; phylum Chordata; class Lepidosauria; order Squamata; family Pythonidae; genus Liasis; species Liasis olivaceus. Next base: position 41,055,248 of record CM061351.1, on the reverse strand, counting down.
TTTTTGCCACCCTGATCAATTATCAAAACCACAAGATCCTCTAGCAAAGAACAACAAAAGTATTTGCTTTGCATGTTAATATCAATTTATTTTAATCGTGTGTTGTCAAAATATGCACTTTTAAAATTTTTTAAATTTGCCGTCAGAAATTAGCGCAAAACAATATTAGCATATAGAAAAGTACATGTATCAATGAAAATAGTGCGCAAAACCATTTTTCAAGAAATAGGCATACTAGTTAAGATACTATGTACAGATGTTAATGTATATAATAAAATGTATATTAAGAAAAATGCATAAAATGCACATTAAAAAAAACCCTTACATTGATATGAAAATAGAGAATCAATTTTAAAATTGAAAAAATGAGATCCTGAAGGAAATTAACTTTGTAATTAACCCATCTCAATCTTTTATCACCTAGTAAATCTCGACACATCATTGTCAAGCTGTGTTCAGTCTGGTGGGGAAAGCAGTGCTGGACTGTTTTAGAATGAATCTTTCCTTCCCAAAATCATACTTCCAGCAAGGATTTTCGGTCAATATTTAATATACTAGAGAAAAACTGCAAGGGCAAAGTGGAATCTTGTGTGTTCTTTTTTCCCTGACAGTTTTGTACTATGAAAAGTAGTCTTAGAAGGAAGAAGTGGAAAAAATGATAAGGAAGGAGGAGGAATTGCTCCAAGTTTTCCTTTAAAGATCTTCATCCTCTCCATTTTCCTTTCTTTTTCTATTGTAAGGGAAAAGATGCAGGGAATTTCCACCATTTTCCCCACAGAATGACTGAGGTGGAGAATAGTTACCGTATTTTTCCGACTATAAGACGATACTTTTTTCTAAAATCCTTACCCTAAAAATTGAAGGGCGTCTTATTCAAGGAAGTCAGCGAGGAGAGAACCGCGCAGTGGCAAAACTGCCCATACTTTGTCTCTGCAGGCAGGCTTCCTTCTATTGCTAGCCTCCAATCACGAGTGAAATAGCTTGTCTCCCAAACAGACTTCCTCCAATCACGAGCCTGATGTAACTGATGTCAGCTGATGCTGAACAAACCAATTAGAGGAAGTCTGCAGAGATGAGCTATCGGCAGTTTCACTCGTGCTTGAATGTAATCAGTTATGCAAAAGAGCCTGGAAATAGAGCTGCAGAGAGATGGTTTGGACCTCCTGCCACTGAGGTAAATGTTATCTAATTACTAAATAAAAATGTGTTCTGCACTATCTTTAAAATATTGATTTCTTAATTTGGGGTTGGAAAAATGGGGGGTCGTCTTGTACATGGGGGTGTCTTATTGTCGGAAAAATACGGTATATGTCTGAAAAGGAAAATCTTAGCAATCTTTCTTCCATCTTCCTAATCATAGCCTGTAAGAGTGTGTTTAATTAAAAGCAACCACAACCATAAAGCACATGGGAAAGAGGAGACATGCGACAGTGCTTGTTGTTTAGTTTCTCCCTCGATGCTCTTATCAGCACAGGATGCACTTTCCAAGGAGCAAATCCCCATGCCACATTTATCTCTCTCAGTCAAACATGTTTTTGATCCAGATTACTGGAGAGGAAGGAAATGGGTGACATTTTCTTGGAATCACTTATCATTATGCGTTGCATTAATGCTTTTGTACATCAGGTAAACTCAGAGATTTAACAATGGATTCAGCACTCATCCAATCTATCAGTTTTATCTCTGAGAATGTGGATGTTTTTCTTCTTTTGTAGTTTTTGTGGTAACATTTAGCATTGGTAATTCATCCTTTCCACATGTTTTACTAGATTCCTCTCAAATGACCTTAGTTTTGGCCTTTCTCTTGTCTAAGTTGTTAACTTCTTTCTCCTGTGATAAAAAGGTTAACTTCCTGTGCTTTAGATTTAACACAATAGTGGCAATGAGGTCTGTCTTTCTCACCAGCCTTTTTTTGTTTTTGTAAAATACTGCAGGAACTGTTCTGTACATTCCCATGCAAAGATCTCCTGGTTATTTTTGCAAACAGATACTTCACAGTGTGCAGGGATTAAGCATAAGGAAGCAAGGAGGGGCAAATGATGAAACGTGCATTGCAACATTGCAACACAAACTCCATTCCTGATGCGATGACATATGTACTGAGTTTGTGTCATGATATCACAATGCATATTTCCACATTTTGGCATCTTCTAGGTTAGCAATATGCCTATGGAGTTATGTGACATTCATTCAGGTTGCATCAAATGATCTGAGTTTAAGTGAATGATATTATGCATCATGAAAATGTTCAGGAGAACAGAAATGTATCTTCTATATTAGCTTTCCCCTATTGTTTGCTTTGCCAGATATGTTGGACTGTAATCCTCATAATTAGGCAGCAAGCATGTCGTGAAATTGCAGCAGAAGGGAGATACTATGAACTGGGGCCTCCCACAGCACCAATTCTGTTGGCATTTTTATACTATAGATTATTAAATAGGCTTATGTGTTCCAGAAATTCAGAAGAGAAACTATAATTAATGACCAATCAAACAATTTATTAAGTAACATTTGAGGTTAACGATATAAAGGCAATCTAATAATAAGCACTTGACAGCGTATGGGGAATGTAGCACAAAAAATATCAAATAAGAAGCAGTAATAATCTGTGAGGAGTTAGTAGCTTATTCAGTTCAGTGAGAGAAAGGCAAGAAGGTCAGAGAGTATCACATTCAATTTAGTAGGAGAAATGGACGGAATTCAGAGAGTAGCACATTTAATTCAATGGGAGAAAGACACAGGGTTGGAGAAAAACACATTCAGCTGTGTGGGAAGACAAGCCCTACAATTAGCAATTGCTTTCCCGGAGTGTTAAGTTGAGGTATTGTCCAATGGAGGGTGTGCATGGAAGCTTGCAGTCCAGACTGAATTTCTTGCCAGTTGCTGCCAAAGGTGGTTAGGTTTTCAGCTCAAGGAGCAGCTTAAAGGTTTAGCTCTAAATAATTGTAAAGGAATTCACATTGCTTTCCCCTGCAAAAAAAAAAAATCCCTAATTTTGCATGTATATTGATGGGGTTGGAGCTGTCTAGTATAACTCAGAAAAAGATTTGAGGTCATAGTGGATAGCTGAATGAAGATGTTAACTCAGGATGCAGCAGGTGTGGAAAAGCCAAATTATGTGCTAGAAATACATAGAAAATAGATTGAAAATAAAACTGCTAATAGCGTAACACCATTATACAAATCTATGGTATATTTGTATCTGGAATACTGTCCACAGTTCTGGTCACCGCATTTGAAGAAGGATATAATACACCTGGAAAAATCACAAAAGAGGGCCATCAAAATTATCAGGAAATTCCCTATGCCCAAAAGTTAAAGCATTTGGGGCTCAGCTCTGACCACTCTGCATTACAGGTAGTCCTAGGGTTATGGCAGCAATTGGGACCAGGATTAGTACCCTGCCCCTATGCCATGGAGGGCTTTATAGATGATGACCAGCACTTTGAATTGCACCCAGAAGCCTACTGGGAGCCAGTGCAGCTTGCAGATCAGCAGTGTTACAGGGGCTTAACAAGAAATGCCAAAAACTGCCTGGGCCGCTACATTCTGGACCAGCTGTAGCTTCCAAGTGCTCTTCAAGGGCAGCCCCACATAGAACACATTACAGTAATCCAAATGGGGGTTGACTAAGGCATGAGTCACCATAAGCAAGGCCTCACTGCAGCCCAGCTATCCCCAAAACAATAAACACATCCCTACCCCACTTCTAAAGGCTGCCCAGATGCTGAATATGTCAACTGAGATGCCTTTTTTCAAGATTATCTTGCTCTGGAATGTTAGATTCTATGTTAGAGAATCAAACATAGTTTTTGGGAATCTATGTTCCTTCCCTCTTCGGCGCTACCATATTTTCAGTTCGTATAATCACCCACTTCAAAAACCTAATTATTTCTCTGAAATTATCAATGAAAGCATCATGCAGGAGGCCCATGTTCTATCTTTACATTCCAGAAATGCATCTTAATTTGAATTAATTGTAAGTCTTTTTCTGAATTTCTGATGGAGATGCGGTTTATAAAGAAACATTTTACTTTTCTTGCTTACTATTCTATTGGTAGTAAAGAGATTTGACTTACACATTGGTCTTAAAGGTTAAAAAAAATCTTGCAGCTACAACGCGACAAATGTTGACACAAGAGGACAATTCTTGCAACTAGAAAATATCTCTCTGTAAGATATCAATGCATAATTAGTTGAGATATAGCAAAACAATTCCTGGAACAAGAAACACCAATTTTCTTCTTATTTAATTAGAAGGCTAGTTTCTCATGAGCATGCATGCTGATTTATGAATACCTATTGTTCTTAATTTAAGTACACATTTAATCTTACACAATGAAAGTTGTATACAATGTAACCCTAATGCATTTAGAGTTATCAATGTGACCTTGATACATTCATATTTATAAACTCCTGGGTTAATAGTTGTTTAACTTTCCTTGTTGACACCATAATCTATCCCAATAGTTCTTAAATTAAAATCCTAGTTTTACTGAATACAAACACAAGTAAAAGGGGAAGTTTGATTTTCCCTAGGTTGGCAAACTCTAAAGAAATTTGACTTGTATTTTATCCTAATATACTTGTCTTAAGAATTCTTGGGTCACCCGAAGAACAAGATAATAATACATGGAATTATAACGGAAATGTAGTCATGCTTGTATGTTTATTTTGGATTGGGTATCAAGTCACTTAGTATCAAATCTGTGATGTTAATGGTGAGACATGGTTTATTTTTATTTATTCAATTTGTATAGCCGCACATCTCACATTTGTGACTCTGAGGCTCACATAGTTTAAAACAATAAAAAAACACAACTAATAAACAAAATACAATAAAACAGTAAAAACACAATAACCCTTAAAGCAGGCAAGTGCAAGTCATGGATCAATCAGTATAACCATTTAGCAGGCTCCAAACTATAACTAGATCTCCAGGCCTGTTGACACAAGGGCCTTTCAAAAGGCAAGCAGGGTTGGGGCCAATCTAACCTCTGGTGGTGGTGGTGGGGGGGGGTGATGGTTTTAGTGGTGAGGATACCACAGCTGTTATACAAGTGATAGCCAATCCCCTTGCCTTTTCTTTCACCTTCTGGAGAATGAAACTGTCAACAAAAGGAAATTTGGGGACCTAGAAATTTTGGCCAAGTTGGTTTCCCAACATAATAATAACCTAGAGTTGGAAGGAACATTAGAGTCCATCTAGTCCAACTTCCTGGATCCACCAAACAGATGACTATACAGCTTCTATTTGAAGATCTCCAGTGAAAGAGGACTCACCAGTTTATTTGGGAACCTGTTCCACTGGCTGATATCTCACATGGGTCAGGAAGTTCCTCCTGATGTCAATACCATGATTGATGGTATTGAAGGCTACTGAAGAAGAGCAAGGTGGACTTATTACCTCCATCCCGCTCCCATCAGAGGTCATCCACAAGTGTGATCAATACAGTTTCAGTTCCATACCCAGGTTGAAACCAGACTGGAAGGAATCCAGATAATCTGCTTCCTCCACAGTCCTCTAAAGCTGCAGCATAACTACCTTCTCAACAACCTTTCCTAGAAAGGGAAGTTTGGAGACAGGACAAAAGTTATCTAACATGGTTGGGGTAACAATAGCTTCTTGAGGAAGGGGCACACCACTGTTTCATTCAGAGCCAGCACAACCCACCCCTCTCTCAAATGAGAATTCACCACCATCAGGACCCAACTGCATGACACCTCCTGGTAAGCCTTAATTAGCCAGGTGGGCTTCGTCCAATATACAAATAGCCAAGGTTACAGTTCCTAGAACCCTGTCTACTTCCTCAGGACCAATAGGCTCAAACTCCTTCCAGATAACCAAGCCAGACGGAGCCTCAGTCACCTCTATGGGACCTGCCTCAAGGTTAGAGTACCACTTGGAGTGAACCCAAATGACTTAATCCAACAGATATTTATTTCTATTATATAAGAAGTTTCTTGATGCTATTGAGTCTCCATGAGTGTTTCCTGTGTTCAGTTCAAGAACATCCTATCTTCCCTGATGAGTGAGGACCAGACATTCTGTTCCAGGAGGACTATCAGCCTACACCCATAGCATGTATACTTCTTGTCATCTTCAAGTAAAAAACAAACATGGCACATATCCTTAAGATCATGACAAGACTTCCCTCCATCTCCATGTTTCTCTGATTAACAACAAACAACAACCACAACAAAAAATGTATAGACCTTAACATACCCCTGCCAAATTTTTGTTTGCTTGGCTTCCTTATAGGTCTCCTGAAGGTGGGTCAACTAGATTATCAGCAAACAATGTCCCACTCACAGAGAATCATCAGTTAGCAACATTCAGGAGCAGACAGGGATCAGTGAACAACATTCAGGAAACAGCATCAGCAGTCTTTCAGAAGCCTTGGTTTCTTCTTAGTTCTTCTGCTCTCCTATCCATGGTTTCTCTTCCTGCTCTTCCCTCTCCTCAGTTGTGAATTTTACTGAACTTTTCCGCTTTTGGGAAAAAAAAAATCAAAAGCAAATTATTCTGCTTCAAATTAAATGAAAACTGCTAGGGAAAAAATACAGGAGTATTTGTGCCCAGCACTATTTAATTTGGCTTCCTACACTGAGCAGGAGGGTAGGCTCAATAACCTCTTCCAACAGTGTGATTTTATGGTCCCATCTTCTTTCAGTCGCCCAGGATAAGTAGTTTCTTGATTACCACCAGAAAGAAAACGCCATTAACCTATATTTACATGTTATTATTAGTTAATAGATTTTTCATGTTACGTGTGTAGAATAGCTAAGAATCTCACTGGCTTATGATTAGCAGGAGTGATGCAGGTAAAAGTAATCATTTTATTTAATTATTTGTTAGATTTATATCTTATATTTCTTTCTAGAACTCAGGATAACATGTATTGCACTTCCTCCTCCAATTTTTCCCCCTTAATAACAGTCATTTGTGCTGAGAAAGTGACTGGCATCTAAGTCATCCAAGTGAACTTCCATGGCTAAGTGTGAACTTAAACCTGGATCTCCCCACTGTCAGTCAATCCCCTTAATCATTACACTACCCTAGCTCTTTATGATCCCATCATCTGGCACCAGCCTAATTCTTTCAATCAATTTACAATCTGGCAAGTAATTTAAACAAATTGATCCTTTAAAAAGGGAAACAGGGAGACAGTTCTTAATTTCCTGCCACATATACCATACAAAATTCTGTATGTTCTTTTGAGAATAGCAGGCAAATGAGGACCACTGGGGGGAACTAGTTAACAGGATTTACATTGAAATTATCTGGTATGAACTGAATATATTAGAAATAATGAATCCTTATAAGTTGATGCTTTTGAATGCTAAATCCTCATTTACTTTAGATATACTGAGAAACATAGGAAAGCTCTCTGAGAGTAATTAAAAGCACAATAATGACAGATTACTCAGTTCACTAACTCTCCTGATTAAAATCTGTCTTAATAATAAGCCAACCAAATTAAAATGAGGCATGATATATAAACATATACATACTTGTTAAAGTTTTGAGCAGTTCAGTATGTTGCTTGGAAACCACTGGCTAACCAGCTAACAATAAACTAGAAATAAACAGTAATTGCTGTTTATTTATGACACATATTATGGCTTCATAAGTGGAAAAGGGGTGGGTTGAACCTTAAGGTCCTTTGGCCTCATTAAGGAAGGAGAAAATATGTATCATCAAATTTCTTTTCTTCTGAAACCCTTGGCTACCTCTTAAATGACAAGGGAGTTACTAGGTTCCATATTTCCCAGCCTTTCTGCAGGGAGCCCTTGAATTTTTACCTGGCTGTAACTCATGAACAGATCTCATACTTGGGAGTGATGTTTCTGCATTAAAAACAAAGGTGAAGAAATTGTGAAGTGAATTTTCCACCCACTCCTCCAAGCAAGGGTAAGACCAGCTACATATCTGGTACCCTACAAAATCTCTCTTCATATACCAGCCCTCAGGTACTTACATTTTCCACAAGTTGTGTCCATTCACCAAGCCAACATACATGTTGTGAGCAGGCTCTGGGGATAGATGGCTTAACCCTCACATAGGCTTTCGGTGAATTAGGGAGATTTTGTGTGATCCCTTCAACTAAGGCAATCATTTCAGATCGTCATAGTGGAAGTATTGCAGTATTCTCTCTTCAGGCTGGCTGATGCTGGGAAGGAGAAACTGCATGGTGCTTTTATTCCACTCTCTGCTTGGATGCTGCCTTTTTCTTTTCACTTGTCTATCCCCTCCTCCTGCATTGTGAAGCCTACTGAGTCAGAATAGTCACATTATGTTAACCACCAATCAGTGACATCAAACCTATGAGGTAGTACTCATATTGATTCACAGTTGAAATCAGAAACTGATTCCCATCCATGTCCTAACCAGGCCACATCTCCATCACATCAAGTGTGATGCTACTAAGCCAGTTATTGAGCCTAAGATGAGATTGCCCTCAAAAACCACTTGTAAAGCTATAACTGGTCCAGACTGCAGCAGTTTGAGTAATTATGGGCAGTCCTCAATTTGACTGCATTATACCACTACTTTGAGAGCTGCACTGGTTCCCTGTTGCCTTCTGGATGTGGTTCAAGATGCTGATGGTCACCTTTAAAGCCCTACATGGTTTAGGACTTGGGTATCTTTGGGACTGCCTGCTCCCTGTACTAGCTGCCCACTATAGGGAATAAGGAAGATGACCTTCACAGAGATATGCAGGATCCATTGCCTAGGTAAAAGAGATTGAAACATGTTTTAAGTCCACAGCAAGATAACATTTGGAAGTGACTCAGGCAGATGCTTCCTTAATTCACTGAACTATAAAAAAGAGGAAGTATAGAACAATCAGACTTGCAAGATTTTATTATTATAGCCAATCTCAATAAAAGTAGCTTTAGCCTGCATGTGACTCCTGGTCTGGTCTGATCTGGTGTACCTCCCTACTCTACCTACCTACCTACCTGACATCATCCAATAAGAGCCTGGGCCTCTAGTCTGAGAAACTATTACCATCAGGGGCCTCAGAATTGGGTGTTCTCCTTTACCTCCCTTTCCTATGGAGCAGCATTCCCCCTGTGATTAGCAACTCCAACCCTTCTGGAGCTCAGAAACGCCATCAAGACCTGGCTGATCTAGGAAGCCTTCCAGACTAAAATGGAGATGATTCCCCTGCAGGTTGTGACTGTTTATCTGGAAAAATGTTTTTGTGGCATGGTAGGATTTTTTAATTATTATTTGTGTTGGTGGTTTGTTGTATTGTTTTAACCCTGGTTATGGAGATGGAGTGCACACTGCTTAGATAGGATTGTAACTGCCTATAAACTGGAGTAACACATACATACAGTACATACATACATAGGATAGGGGTGGGAAATTGCAGACAGACCCTGCAATGAATGACCAAGGCCCGCAGTTAAATATTTGAGGCTGAGAACTGCATTAAGCAGACAATATCACAAAAATGGATGAAGCCCTTTTATAGACTTGAGCAGGACTGAGGTGTTTCACACACACACACACCCCAATCTTTTCTAAGGAGGGAGATTGGGTAGTGTCTTTTTTTTTTTTCTAATGCTTTAAAAATGTGTTGCACCCATTTAAAGACTCAGATCAGAGTTTTCAGGTATTTCCCATCTCATAGGAAGGAAAGGAAATTGCACTGCTGATTTCCAGCAATGTTTTGGTGTGAAGGGCTGCAAACATTAGTCTTGTGGGCCATATATGGTCCTTGGGCTATATAAACCCATACTATCTATTCCAAAACCATATGCTTGACCAAATGAGTTTTGTGAACAAGGCCAAAGAGTTCCTAGACCAAATGTTGCACTTTGTACCAGTAGTGCTGTCATCAATATGCAGGAAAATGTGTATAAATGTTTTTACATGACTATGAGTAACCAAATAATTACTTGCAGTTGCTTGTGGGTCACACCCATATTAATACTTTGCCTTTGGCGGTTCTGAATAATATACTATACTAAGAAATGCAGAATGAATTTTTGATATCAATCTCAGTAGCGAAATGCATGATCCTTAAGAAATAGGAAATTGAATCCTTGCTGATTTATGCAAAGAGACAAAGAGACAAAGAGAAAAGCTTACATTTCAATAACAGAAAAATGATAGTTATATAAGGTGATCATAACTGGAAAGAAGCACAATTTTCCATTTTAGACAATAGGAATGAAAAATGGCAAATCTATGCAAATAGCCTGGGAGCATATCAAACTCCATTCAGATGAATACCCCATTCACCCCCAATATCCATTTGCGTGCTGAGGGAAAAGATTCTAAGATACAACTGTCATATTGTAGATAAATGAATGTATACCTCAGATCATTCCAGTGCTATCAGAAAATACCATTACAAACCCTGGACCCAAAATGTTGCTCTGAACTTCAAGCACCATTATTTTTAAACACCAAAACAATGCTTTGCTCTGAAAATGTACCAGGCTTTAACACCAGTTGAGGTTTGGTCCTGGGAACCACTGGATAAAAGGAGTAGATAGCAGCTAATGGGGAATATCTTTCAAAATAAAAATACAATTTTTCTGAGCTGATTTCTCCCTGCCCCAATAAAATTCCAGCAATGGGGCAAGGGGGTGGCACACATCATCCAGATGTATCCCTGACATATGAGTTACCAGTGTTTGATGCAAGGAAACAAAATACATTTTACTGCTTATCTTAAACAGGGCACTTTAATTGCTATCTTGAATGCAACTGTCTTGAATGAAAGCCAGTAGCCATGCTAAGCATGTGCAGCTGCCTCTAGGACACATAACTTCAAACATTTGGGGTGTGACTGAAGTATCTATGGACATGCTCAGTTATGCTCAAGACACCAGTTGTCATGCAGCCCAGAGGTTTTTACAGCCTGACTGAAAATTTGGATGGGAAGAGGTCTCTACCAAGGGCAGAGACAGGCAAACTGGTGTTTTTGAGATGTTTTGAACTATGAATCCTATTAGCTCTGAGTCATCATCCAAGATATGTGGAGATCTGTTTATTCCTGCATTACACGAAATTTGCCATTCACTGCCAATTTTGCTAAGTAATTGATTTATCAGAATTCATTTGGATATTTTTTAAAATTTTAACCCTAAATTAAAGGACAGGATTTCTTTAAAAAAGAAAAAAAAAACTTAAGCTGCTGAAGATTACTCGCTTATTAACAATTCAGCCTTCTTTCCATAGTGTTTTACAACTTCTTTTAAGGTAGTTAGGTTTACATTTTGGGGATGGGAAAGGATTAGAGATATCCAACAGATGTCAAAGGATAAATGTATAACATGAGAGATTCTAAGGCTGTCTTATTCTGAAAGAGCCAAGACTTTCTAACCTCGAATCTCTCTTTTTTTTTTTATCTCAGATGTGTGTGTGTGTGAGAGAGAGATTTCAATATAAAACAATTTATGATCTGGAACCCCTGGAATGCTATCTGGGATGACAGATGGGATGTTCTTCCCCAAGCAGGTGTAGAATACTGTACTGTCCATGACTAATCTAGTTATTTTGGCATAAGCTGAAAAATATCACAAATAAAGCTTTTGCTCATATTAAAATACAATAATAAAGCTTGTGAAGTTCCAGATCTTGAATTGTCATATCATCCTATCTAACAATAGGATGAGAAGCACTCTTATCTCACTTGTTATTTCCCACAGAGCAACTCAAACCCTAGCACTGAAAGAAAACTTTAGCCTAAGCTTTAACCAAGAATATAGCCTAAGTTTTGGCTAAAGGCAAAGTTTGGATTCAAGATTAATGTTCAGCCGAGTCTTTTAAATATTTGCCAACTATTCCTGCTTCATATTGATTTCGAAGTCCATATTTCACAATGATCTTAAAACTTCACCATTTTATCAGTACAGATGGCCATACACAAAGACCACCAAATAAGACGTTTGGCATGAACCCAACTGGTTTGTTTTTGCCTCAATTAAACTGCTTTAAAAGGCACCCTGAAGAGCTTTTGTATAGCCTTGGTAAGAACCAACCATGCTGTAGTGTTTATAAAAATTCTGGGCAAAGCTACTGTCTTTTGGATAGCAGATGAATAATCGATGTGCAAGATGAAAGAGAAAATGTATTTTTCTCCCTACAGTGACTGATTAAACTGTCTTGTTGCATTAAAATGATAATCTTTTTCAATAGCATAGTTATCTCAAAGAATTACATTTTGCTCACAAATTAATGTCCTTTCCCCCAGTTTAAAAATTACTATGTGGGAGAGAAGATTATTTTACATTTCCCCCTTTTCTCTTTCCCCCATATTATTACTGAATTTTCCTCATTTGCATATTTTTTACCACTTATTTCTCTATCAGATATATTCTTTAAAGAAAAACCTAGAAATTTCACACAGCCATTAACTCTAAGACCCAAACACATCTATATACCCAGAAACCAATCCTGAAAAGTAAGATGCTGGGATATCACTATTCCTTGGGTTAACCAATATTTGTAAGAAATATATGTTGTTAGATCATTTCTGTTTTGTTTTGTTTTGTTTTGCTTTGTTTTTGTTCTTGTTCTTGTTTTTATGCTGGTCTTTGACCAAAATAAAGATATGATAGATTGTTATATGTTTACCTGTGAGTGAAAAAATGTGCCACAGTTCAACTCTGCTTGCTTCTTTCTTTCTTTCTTTCTTTCTTTCTTTCTTTCTTTCTTTCTTTCTTTCTTTCTTTCTTTCTTTCTTTCTTTCTTTCCTTCCTTCCTTCCTTCCTTCCTTCCTTCCTTCCTTCCTTCCTTCCTTCCTTCCTTCCTTCCTTCTTTCTTTCCTTCTTTCCTTCTTTCTTTCCTTCTTTCCTTCTTTCTTTCTTTCTTTCTTTCTTTCTTTTTCCTATGTTCATTACCTGAGGATTTGCCCCAGATTCCTTGCCAAGAAGAAGCAGTAGATACAGATATATACAGTCGCTTTAGTGTCAGGCCCACATAGTGTATTCTCTTCCAGCTGAACTCTTTTGGGCCCTAAAAGCATTGTCTTTGACACCATCTTACAATCAGGTTATTAATTTTAATTGGTCTTCTCCACAGTGGCTTGCTGGAATATTTCATTACTTACACTTTTAGCAACTTACACTTGCTGGAATATTTTCATTACTTTACACTTACACTTTTAGGTAGAGCCACAGGTTAACCCAGCCATATGTATCTTAGATGTTCATTGATCATAAACCCAACTATTCTTTTTTTTAGATGAAATAATAGGTAGAAATAAATGTGGGAAAGTAAATCTTTACTACAGTATTGTGAATTGTGTATTTACTCACATGATTGGAAGATAAGCTGCCAAGAGGTAAATTAAGTACTCATGACAATTACAGATGAAAGGCCATTCATGAGGTGAATCTTTGGACTAAATTTCCATTTATGGAAATCTTGTTAATCCTAGCTTACTCCTATACCCTACTTTTAATATCTCTGAAAGTCATCAGTCCTTCAACAGGGACCAATGTCTCCATTTCTAGTCAGGAAATGTTGGCATGTTTTTATTTATTTATTTGTCATATTTATATGGCCACCCATCTCATGAAACGTGACTCTGGGAGGCACACAATCAAACCATAAAAAACTATTTTTAAAAAAATGTTCAAAAAGTACAAAAATTAATATGATCATTAAAAGGCTGGGAGAGAGTGTCAGATATCCTCTTGTGACTCGCAGGCCTGTTGACATGACCAGCTTTTGAGGAACTTCCATAATTCCATGCCCTTTCAGTTTGTTATCTGACAATTGCTTCAATTTGGCTAGGACTATCACAGTTTAGATGTGCTCATCCCACCCAAAACCTGCCCAAGAAAATCCCAGTTTTCTGTCATCAGGAATTAAGGAGAAGCAAGAAGTTTGTTCCCAGTATCATCCCTGTTGTGCTATTATGCTGTTGCCATGTGAGATAGTTCTTCCTGCTTCTCTCAAACTTGTTCTTTTCTCTTTCTCCAATTCAGATGTGTGAGAGGCACAGGGAAAGTGTGTCACATTATGGGAGGTGCCTAGGTGAAGGGGGATGACAGTGGATATGCACACACACACACACACACACACACACACACACCACGAGTCATGAAGTGGCAAAAGGCTCAGGGCAGCCTGGGTTTGAATGGTTGAAATTAAGTGTTGCCTTCATCCAAGGGCCTTTAATATCAGAACAATGTTTTATTTTCAAGAACTACTTAAGTGCTCCAGATTAGAGTTTTCTTCTACAGGACAGCATTTTTATTTCTGTAAGTGGCAGCAGAAATTAAGCTTTTTCCTTATCTAGAACAGTATTTCATTTTTAAAAACCTGCTGTAAATTTGGAGTTCAGCACTTTTCTTACCAAGAACACTGTTTCATTTTCATGTTGTATCATTGCATTATGTCTAAACAGAAATCCAAGCAGAACACAGTGCAAAACTATATTCAGTTCAGGAGTATCCACAGGATGTGGTCCAAAAAATATCAAGATAATGGTTGCAATGGTGTAGTTGAAGCTCTTTTTTTTTTTTTTAAATGGGCATCGCACCCATGACACACTTAAAAATTAAGCAGAGCTTCAATTGGACCATCACAGCCAACATCTTATATATATATATTTTATCACATCCTGTGAATACCCCTGATTCATATTCTTCATATTCTGCAGAGGCTAGGCGATGTAAATCCTTCCGTTTTTGGATAGCTATATACATCTGTTTGTGAAACATGCACCTGACATTTCTCAAAAAAGTCAGAAGGAGGCTGGTAGCACTTTTTTTGACCAACACATTTTAGTAAAAGACACAAGCTTTTATGAGTTGCAGCTCACTTGATCAGGTACTTAGAGTGGTTAAACTGAGGTAGGATTTAAATTGGGGTGAGTGGGGAAGGGAGGCAGAGACAAGTTGGTTATGCAAATACAGGTTACATCTGGGACGAATGATCAATTAACAGTTGTAATGTGTTACAAACTCATTGTTGAATTTTTGACTGACACCTTGTGAGATTTCCTGAAATGTTTTGAAGTTCAGCAGTCTCTTGCTTAATGGTGATGTTAGTCTCATTTGTCCAAAATGGAAACTTTGAGATCTTCAGGACAGCATTTTGGAAGGTTGAAATGCTCTGATATTACTTTGTCCTTCTTGTGAGTCCTGATGTCAAACCTGTGGCCATTAATTCTTTTGTGCAAAGTTTGTCCTGTTTACACGATGTAGAATCCAGAGGGGCATTGCTGTCAGATGATGGCATATATCACATTAGAGGAAGAGAATGTGAAGGTGCCTCTAATCTTGTGTGTGTACTTTTAGGGGCCTGTGATGGTGCCGTCGGTGTAGATGTGGGAGCAAAGTAGACATCTGGGTTTGTTGCAGGGTCTGGTTCCCACATTAGCAATAGTCCACTGCATGTTAACAATAGTCAATTGTGTGGGGTTTTTTTAAATTTCTCAGTAGCCTTCATGAGTCATATGGCATAAAAGATCACATAGGTAGTGTAAAGCATAAGAGAAAAGAAGAAAATCAAGAGTTTAAAATCTTCCCAAGCACTGATGAGCATCTTCACAATCCAGTGACAAACAAAGCAGTGAGCACGCATCTACTTTTTCTGAATTATATTTTGTACTGCACATTTTTCCTTTCTGTTCATCAATTTATTTTTCATATGTGAGTGTTTCTCCTGAGATTGTTCTTCAGACTTATTTTTTCAGCTATTCTTATCCCTTTACAAAATGTGAATAAATGACAAAGGGACGTATTTTCACTCAATGCTCATGCCATTTTTTTTTTAAAAACCTCAAACAGTTTCAAGGTCAGATTTTTGCCTCTGATGCAGATCTCTTTGGAGTGATTTTTTCCCCCATTCCAAAGGTCTGGCACAAACTGTTCCAACCCACCTCATGTCAAATAGAGGAAAACAAACATTCCTTAATAAGCAGTCTAGGTCCTTGCCAAAATTAAGGGGTTTGTTATGGCATGTGTTTCTAGCGTTGCATTTCCATTCTCTGCTGGGGTAATGCAACCCTGCCATTGACTTGAAAATAATTAGACAGCAGCAGCAAGGGTATTTTTCTTCCTTGCTTTTCAAACGAACAATTCACCTCCCTTCAGGAGCAACAGACCCTCAAACTGAATAATGATGGACTTGAAACAACTATTGGTAGGGGTTGCTACAACAAGAATCCAACATAAAAGCACAATCATCCTATGTTGCTGGGTAGAGTAGTTCTTTGTTTTAAAGCCAGTTGTGGATGATTAAAAGAGAGTAACCTATGTATTTCATTTTGAGCTAGCATTGTTCTTTTACCATGCAACTATACAAGGAAAGCGGATACCCCAGTTCTTCCTTGGCCATGGTAAGCAAGGTGTTAGAGCTCTGTGACCACAGAACTCAGCTATTTCACTTTATTTAAACAGAAGTCACCCAGTAAGAGAAAATATTAGAGCATCATTGGAAGGCCCAGGAGACATTTCCCATGTGGTGTTGTCTCCCTAAATCAAACTCATCTGATTTACCCTCTTGGGGGTGATATACATTAGTTAGTATTAGCAGCCTTTGTGCATCAATACATAAATATATAGGGAAGGGTGAGGTTACAGTGCAGTGCTGGAGCATGTACTTTGAATGCCACAGCTCCCAGATTTAATCCAGGCATTTCCAAAAGGATCAGGAAAGACACTGGGAGTCAGAGCAGTAAACAATACTGTCTCCATCAGAGTAAATAATCTATAACATTTCAAATGTTATTTAACTAAAATTCCTGACTTGTTTTGCAATTGCCCAATACTTTCTGGTAATGGTTAGAATTTAACAACATCTGAAGTGGCCTACCCCTGTTCTATATGTTAGGTAGCTTCCACATATAGGTTCTTACTTGTAAAAGCTTACAACATAAATCGCCTTTTTCAGGCTTCATACTCAAACATGGCTGTAAAACCTGGCTCTCCATACATTTAGTCACCCACAATTCAGTTGTTTTTTTTTATTCCACACAACAATGAAGCCACATATACAGGTAGTCCTTGCTTACCACTCGTTCAGTGATCATTCAGAGTTACGATGGTGTTGTGTCTCTGCAGTCACATGATCATGATCTGGGTGCTTGGCAACTGGCACACATTTACAATGGTTGCAACATCCCATGGTGATGTGATTGCCATTTGTGACCTTGACAGCCAGCTTCTGACAAGCAAAGTCAATGGGGAAGCTGATAGGAAGTCACAAGTTGTGGTCATGTGACATTGTGCTTAATGACCCACAGTGATTCACTTAACGACTGCAGCTGGAACTGATGAACTAATGTTGTAAGTCAGGCACGGTCATGTGATGTTTCACTTAACGACTGCATCACTTAGCGATGGAGTTGCAGGTCCCAACTGGAGTCAGTAAGTGAGGACTACCTGTACTGAGATTTGTCTACTGCAGTATGTAGAAGTCAAAGATTGCATTTAGGACTATGTTCCAGAGTTTAAATTCTATGTGTTTTCCACCAACCTTTCTGTGTCAATAGATATTTGGCTATTCTCTTGATGGCTTTGAAAGGTACTTGATCTACATTGACTGAATGGTTCTCTCTAGTTTGGAAACTGCTGATCCCTGCCTTGTCAGTTTCATTCTTTATCAGCATTGGGTCTCAGCTAGGTAATATATAAATGGTGTGTGATCTTGCTCCAGCTTCTTCTAATTGCAACAGACTTTTTTGCCTCCTGTGAGTTCAAGAAGAGGAAAGACTTAATATTCTCCCCACAAGCCTCTTTGATTTTTTTAAAAATAGTAATAATTATCCACTTACAGGCAAATGTTGTTTTTTTTTAAATGCTGACAAAGATTAATTTTTTTTAAAAAAAAGCCTGAATACACATGACAAAATGAGTTCTTTTTAAATAAAGCGGCTGGGTGAAAAGATTAGACTTCCTCCTTTACGTGTGTATTAGTTCTGATCCAGATTGAGCAAACATGTACCTACAAGTTAGAAAATAATATCAGAAACTGGAGAGGACTTCTTGTAATTTGCATATTATCTAGTTTATTTCTAATATTAGTGCTTGTATTTCCTGAATTGATGTGATACTGTGATAATTAGAAATGTGAAAGAAATCTGTCATACATTTCTTTGACTTCAAAATGCCGTACTCTGCTAAATGGGAGTTTGCCATAGGAATCAGTTCCTGCCTATCACTCTTGGCCAGAAAAGATCAGATAATACAGCTTTTATTTAGGAATTTTGTATAGAAATCAGTGCTAAAAATAATAATAAATGCTTCAGCTTTACATATAATGTGCGTTGGGGGAAGCTCATAAAAAGAGGAAAAAGCATATATTATGGAAAGCTGCATTAGAGAAATTAAAAAATTATGTGGGGAAAAAAACGTACATAGAGGAAAGTTAAGTAGGAAAATATACATTAAGAAAAATGAATAGAAAAATGTATATTGGGAACAGTTATTTAAAGTGCAGTATAAAATATAGGTATTGCATAAAGACGCTGCAAAATAATGTAAAATACTTTTTTAAAAAAAAGATTTGCTAAAAAGTTAGATGGAATAGAGCACTGGGAGTACATGAGGTATTGACATGATCAAATGTACAGTAATTCCCACCTCTCAACATCTACTGACATTCTGGTATCTTAACTATTATGCACGCTTTGTAAGTTTATCTTACAAGGACTAGAACACTTGTAAGATTGACTGATGCATTCCAAAGGCATGCAGATAAAAAGTAGATACAAAGAAGTCTATTGCTGTCCAGGGAATAAAATGTACCATAATACAGGTAGAGAGTGTGGGTATTATAATTTTCAATGGGAACAAAGGCAGATAATAAATATCTTTGCAACATCCCTTCAGAGGAACTCAAAACCGCTTATCCACCAGATCAATCTTATTAAATAGATACATTTTTTGGAATTATTCTGTGAATCATATACATGTGGCTTCCATGTCACATAACATATTGATGATTTGTGACAGTTCTTGGGAGGATGGAGAAGTAACAATGTTAAAGATGAAAAAAAATTCCTATTCACACTTTTCCAATAGCCTTTAATAAAAAATAAGGGGGTTAGGGTAAAAACATGAAGGATGGGAAATAAACAGAAACTATGTAATGTCCTTGTGTGTTCCAGCTAATTTCTATTTCTTGGTCCTATAACCTGTTATATGTTTTCTGTGTCTTTTTAAAGTCCTTATCCCTCTAGCATACCTACAAAAAGGGGCACCCAAATAATAGCAGACATAAGAATCACATGGGCAGACAATAGTTTAGTAGTTAACAGCTAAATTATTGTCAGACCAAGCTCTGGGATACTGCAGTCAAGGTTGAGTTTTGCAGATAAAACTAGGCTGGATTATATGCAAGTTTTGGGGGCGGGGAAGAGGGTATAAATCATGTCCTACTTGGCTCACTTATATAAATTAAGCCCAGGAAGGAAAGGACAGGATAAAGAGATGCAGGCATGTGCAAGCAAAATAGTAATTAGGAAATCAGCCTGAAGAGATCAGTTCAGAAAGATTCACATGCACGGGGAAGAGAGCGAGAAGAATGATCACATTCAGGGACAACCTGAGGCAATAATGATCAAGAACAAGGGTGTTAGTTAGGTACAACTACTGGCACCAGCAGAGTCAACATGGGGGAGAAGTTGGTCTGGGGCCTTCATAATCAAGGTGGGCCACCAAAGAACCAACAGCAGGCTGTGTTCCTGCACTGAGCATCTTACCACAATTTGAGAATATGCCATGTTAGGAGCTGACCATTACCTTGATGCTCACAAACAGCCACTTGAAATTGGAGATGCTCTGCAATAGCCAGAATGAAATCCTTTTCCTGCCTCTATATCATGAGGAATGCTCATGTGAGCATATGCCTCTGGCCCTTGTTTTGAGATTGGGGAGATGGATCTATGGATCTATGCATGCATCTATCTTCTCAGTAAGCTTTTGACTGCAGCTTGCATGTTCTTGGAGATAATAATGCAGAGGAAGTAGACTCTCTGTTGCAAATCTTAATAGGTTGTGCTATGGCCAGGCTCAGTAAAAATGGCAGCAAAAATGTGCAATTTTAAAAAGAAATAATTCCTCTGAATAGAAGTGCCTTTTAATTGGAGAGAGAGGAGAGTTTCCTCTTCCAAACGCTCCTATAGAACATTTCATCATATTTCAGTCATTCAGGGCTGTCAATGTGCCATTTTGTTAATGAGATTGCCCTGTCACTGCAAGACCAACTTGCCACAGTTACCTGGATCTAATCAATTTCCCCAAAGAAGGACATTTTGCTTTAATTGGTCCTGAAGTTTTCAGTCAAGTGAACAAATATTGATAGGTGACTGCCCCAAAGGGGCACCAGCTTCAGGTTTAGCCTTTCTTAATCCAGTGGTCTCTGGGTAAACATCCTGGCTGGGGGACTGGAGTTATACACCAATCCCAATAGAAGAGGATATAAGTAGCTCAGGGTTGAACTGTGGAGTCTTGGTGCTCTCTGAGCTTGGTTGTTTGCTTGCATATGTTTCATTATCTGACTAGGTAACATCATCAGTGCACTTCTGATGTTGCCTAGTTAGGTAATGAAACATCTGCAACAAACAACCAAGCTCAGAGAGCACCAAGGACTCCACAGTTTACACCATTCCATCTGGAAGGCACCAGGTTGATGAAGGCTGCTTTAGTTCATAATTTTGGGGTATATCATGCCTACCATGGATTTCCTTTACTGAATACAGCGGAAAAGATCCCAGTGCTTTTTTTTTCACTTCTTTGATATAAATATTAGCATTTGCTGAAACCAGCTTAGAATGTATGTTTGATGGTAGCTCTTTTAGTATGGACCTTACTAAAGAACTAATGGCACATTCCTCTAATAAGTCCACTGAATTTAGTGGTTCCTATTCTCTTGTTAGTTGGTTTTAACAGAAGTGAGGAACTTGTGATCCTCTAAATACCTCCTAGCTACCAACAATCCCAGACAGTGTAGCCAACAATATTGGGGGGTTGCAGGTTCTTCCTCCCAGTGGTATCAAGATTACAGCCTCAGACTCTTTAAGATCTAGCAAATAGCTCTGGTAGCAGGTGTCATAATAAAGCTGTTAGGTAGAATATCATAATCCCAGCCTCTACTATCTGCTCTTGCAGAGTATAAAAAGTGCATCTGAGGGAAAAAATGTGATATATTAAATGCATTTTATTTGTAGAGAATTACGGATCTTTTTGAAACTCTTCTGCTCTGTCACCTTCACCCAAGAAGAAATGATCATTCTTGACACACTGTGAAGTACAATGAGGAAGCAGGAAAATTGAGTCATCCATAGGAAGTATACTGAAGATAACACATCATTTGTCAAAGTTATCAGAGGACATGTAGAAAGCCGGTTTTTGTTCAGCCTAAGCAAATAAAACTCAAACAGCATTAAAGATGGAGCCCATTTTTTAATCATTTCAGGGTATCTTCAGGGACTGAATATATAAAATATAAGACAGAGTAAACATTTATTCTCAGTCACATTCCCATATTCTTTCTGAATACATTTACCCAATTAGTATCAGTTTTCCTTTGATATCTGGTTTGTTCACAGTTTGAGCCTGATTTCAAGACCCATAATTAATGTTGCCAGAAATCAACAAAGAGTCCAGTGGAGCTTTAGAGACAAACACATGATTGGAACAATATTTACTTAATACATTTTTGTCCCACCAGGTACTCATATAGCTACCACCTTAACCCCAACTGATCCTCAAAGCAACCTCATGAAGTACGCAGTGCTGGCCTTATCATTTGGTGAAATGAAATAGTTCTGAATAATGGACTGGGATAGATAATGAAGTGAGGACAGGAGTCATATGTTATCCTTCTGAACTCCTCTTAGTATATCCAAAAGCACACAGCCTTCAGAAACAATTTGCTACTACTCCAGCCACCCTAAGAGCAATGCAAGCTGGCCGTGGCTACCTCACAGTGGGCTGTAAGGCAGACTGCATGCCGGAGGGTGATTTTTTGCTGTTGTTGCTAGTCAGGGACGTATGTGCAGACTGAGTGTATGGTTAGAGGCCATCACTAGGTGGCAGCAGTGGGAGAAGTAACAAAGTATTCTTCAAGTTCAAGTGGTGGGTCTTCTCTGTTCCTCGAGTCTTCTAGTATTACCCCTAGAAGTAGATAAAGCTAAGAAACATTTAAATTTGCTTCATAACCAGGTAGATATTTAAGATCTTCCAGCTGTTCTTCCAATAGTCTACTAGCAGCACCATGTCAATTCATGTCACTCCAGGTCTGCGGCCTGAGGCAGAGGTCTCATTTTGCCTGTTGGTAGGGTTAGATATCATAGTCAGACACACATATACTTAAGATATATATTACATTTATATGTTTCTTCTACTGCCTCCTGGTTTTTAAAAGCTGTAATACATATAGCTTTAAAAGTTGCTCTTGTGAGCCTGGTTCAAGTTAAGCTATGAGATTGGATCTTCAGTATCTGTTTCTTTTAGGAGAAGTTGCAGAAAATGTTGTTTTCTTTTTTTTCTTTTTCAGCCTTGCTTTGAGTCCAAAGACTTTATAAAACGATTACTGACTGATTTAAGCTAAAACTTACACAGGATAGCAAGAAACCCTGTAAGATTTCCAAGGAATTCAATAATGTTTCAGCTTAATCATTTCCAAAAGCTCAGGGAATTAAGCAATTGGAGGTGATTATTTTCACAGACATAAATCACAGCTATGTGCTTTTGGGGAAAGAAACAAAGACTGAAGGATTCCTGACAGCTGTGGAGTGAGTTAAAGTTGTTTGAGTTCCTTGACTCACCATGAGGTGGACCCAGTAAAAGCTTTTTAAATACTTAGCAATTTCACAGCAGGGTATGACTCAAGGACTCATCATTAGGAAATTCACTAGTAATCAACATATTAAAAAAAAAAGTTCTGTAAGGAAAGAAAAAAAGAAGGATGTTGTAACCATCAAGATAATTCTCCCGCTGACTGCCCTCTGTTCCCTTTCACAGCAGCTACTTGAACAAAAAACACAACCAATTTTTAATGCCAACTACAAGATCAAGGAGTGGCACTGTCAAAATCTGGTACTTGGCATTTGCATATGTACAAGTTTGTGCTATGAAGAAAAACTCAGCAGAAAAACTAGCCAGAAATGACAGCCATTTTCAAGTCTGATCATTTCAAAAGTTTTACTTCAAAACTTTACGAAGGAAGAGTTTTGCTTCAAAATTTTACTTTACTTTACAAAGGAGGGTCTCTTGTCTGAAGGATTGTCCCAGAACAAATCTGTTTTAAATATATGGAATTATCCAAAGAAGGAATAGTAGCCCGCTACTGTGCAGACTGCAAACTGAAGAAACATGTAGACTGCCTTATTGGAATGTTCCCCACTACAATGGGGTAAATTTGGTATTTCTATTTAAACTACAATATTTATTTCCAAGCATGCAATATTTACTATTTATTTATTTATTTATTTATTTATTTATTAACAATATTTATGTACCACAAAACTTCCAGAGACTCTAGCAGTCTGTATGTAAATCTGTGGATCTTCTTTTCGGTGAGGCATTTTCTGATGTACAAATGGCCACCCCATTATCAGCTCCCATAGAGAACATGACAATAGACAGGTCATAGTGGTTTGATGGGCAATAACATTCATTTGTTAATACTTTGCCTTCTGCCATCTTAAGTCTGCCATGAGGGCCACATTAACAGCCTTGTAAACCCTAGGCACATTTATTGAAATCAATCTTTATTACAGCATTTATATTCATAGCTGTAGAGGAATTTAGCTCTGGTCCTGAAAAGAAGGTGGGAGACGGGAAATGATATTCGGCCCTGGGAAAGTAGAAAGCGTGACAAACAGACTTGACCCTGTTGTTCTTAAAACGGGACAGTGACGGTTTGGGACAGTCTTTCAAGATTTTCTTAAAATGGCTGAGTTTCTACCCGTATTATTGGCCAGAGGGAGCATTGGTCAGAGTTAGAACGAGGCAAAAATGACCCTTTAAAGTTTTTCCCCAAATTGGCAGGCATCAAAATTGGGTGGATGATTTCTCTGTATTTCTCCAAGAAAAGGAAAAATCCTGAAACAATTATTTCTTTCTATCTAGTCATTTTTTTAACCCACTGCAATTGAGAGACTCTTAGTAGGATACAATCTCAACCATACAATGACCACAGTAGAGGTACGGTATTTTTCCGTCAATAAGATGCCCCCATGTACAAGACGACCCCCACTTTTCCAACCCAAAATTAAGAAATCAATATTTTAAAGATAGTGCAGAACACATTTTTATTTAGTAATTAGTTAACATTTACCTGATATACTCGGTGGGAGGAGGTCCAAACCGTCTCTCTGCAGCTCTGTTTCCATGCTCTTTTGCATAACTGATTACATTCAATCACGAGTGAAACTGCCGATAGCTTGTCTCTGCAAACAGACTTCCTCTAATTGGTTTGTAACAGCTGACGTCAGTTACATAAGGCTCATGATTGGAGGAAGCCTATTTGCAGAATCAAGCTATTTCACTTGTGATTGGAGGCTAGAAATAGGAGGAAGCCTGTTTGCAGAGACAAAGTATGGGCAGTTTTGCCACTGCACAGTTCTCTCCTCAGCTGACTTCCTTGAATAAGACGCCCTTCAATTTTTAGCATAAGGATTTTAGAAAAAAATATCGTCTTATAGTCAGAAAAATACAGTAATTTCATATAACAGTAATCACTGAAGCTTGGAGAAAATCATCAAACAAGCAGGATTCCCCCTTAGCACTGATTATTGCATTATTATTGAAAAACCCCAAGAAAAGGAGCTCCTGCATAATGTTTTCCCTTCAGAAGTGAAAAAAGCAAGGGAAGCCAGGTAGGGCCTGCAGACTGTTCAAGAGACAATCAAACAATGAAAGATAGGACTTTCTCATCACTTTTGACCACCTTGTAACCAAGTGCTACACCCCCCTGAGCAAATTCCTAAAAGTAAATTTCCTTTAATCAAACTGCATGAGAACTGGTATGGAAAAATGCAAGAGAATTACTTTGCCCAGCATTAAGCACAGCCCTTCGGGTCATCTACCTACCTAATTGGCCAATGAAGTGCTCTGAGTTTTGCAATTGTTCTTTAGGAGCAGGCATCAAAATTTATAGTTTACCCTTGATTCATTGGGGGGCAATTATATTTTCTGTCTTTGATGCTTTTCTCAAGCTAGGATTGGGTTTGGCTTATTTGATTCAATCTGGTTATTGTTAACAGATATTTTTCTTTTTTTACCACCCTGGCAAAAAGATCAAGTGGGAATGGGATGAGAAAGTATATGATGATTATTAAGATTAGGATCTACTAAAATTCCACTCTGTACAGTGCCTCCCCACTATTATTTCTCTTGGCTTCCGACTGCACCCACTGTATTATGTTCTTCCTAGCTTTTTCTGAACATTGGAGGATTTTAAGAACTACAGTGGTACCTTGCGTTACGAACTTAATCTGTTCCGTGACTCTGATCGCAACTCGATTTGGTCGCACAGCGAGGCAAATTTTCCCATAAGGTTCAATGTAAATATGGTTAATCCGTTCCACCCTCCGAATTTGGTCACGCTGCGAGGCAAATTTCCCCATAAGATTCAATGTAAATACGGCTAATCCACCCTCTGAATTTGGTCACGCCGCGAGGCAAATTTCCCCATAAGGTTCAATGTAAATACATACGGCTCTGCATTTTCTTTGGAGCCATGCTGACAAGCACACCAAAAACCTTCCAAACGCCACAAAACACACCACAAGCCTCACCGAACGTCTCCTTGCTACCGCGATCTCGCCCACAGGAAGCCGCAACCACGTGGCAGCAGGGCAAATGGCCACAGATCCGGTTCGTAGCGTGGGGCGGAGGTCGCACGGTGAGGTAAATTTTGGGGGCCAGAGCTGATCGTATCACAAAAAATTCGTAAGGAGGGGCATTCATAACCCGAGGTACCACTGTACTGAGATCTAGGGTAACTTGCTTTATCTGGTTGTAGCCACCTTTGACACCTTTTATGAATGAGATAGGCAGATCTATGTCCTTTGTTACAAATAACTCCCAGCAAACCTTTCCCTCCCTGATGACCTCATCCATTACTCAGAAGGTTAATTGTTTTTAGGGTCAGTCATTTTCAGAAACTGCAGCTACTGCAGCCATAATGATCATTGATGATTGCTAAGGCCCTGAGTCCCAGTCTGTTGCAGGATCAATTTAGAATCCTAGATTGAATCTGTTTGTGTTTTATAAAAGTTTTCCTATTCTTAGGTGGCATTTGATTTTTCATTTGTACTTCCAGCTGAAAACAGTTTTACAAATGAGTGCATGAAGAATCCATAACTTAAAAACTGGAAGAAGTAAATGCAAAGCGGGAAGTGAGAAAAGGAATTAAGTATCTCTATATTTTGTTTAAATATGGAGAGATTGGTTATTTCCACAGAGCTCAAATTATAAACCTAACCATATCCATGTCTCTTTTTAATTAAGTTTCAGTTTTTCCTGTTATTAAATGATAACATAATTTGCGGTAGAAATAATTCCGCCTACTGAGCAGAACATGAAGAAGAGCCATTGCTTCATTCCTACTTCCAAACTGTAAAAACAAATTTTCTATTATTAATTGCTTACTACTTGAATTCTTCATCAAAGTTACACACACTGTTTCTGATATACAGACACATCCTGAATGATAGTTCTAGAGATGTAGGTGCAGATACACAATGTATTTCCACTATAGGAGAGCAAAGCTAGTCTATGATGGCCAAAAATCAGGAGGAGTCTGGGAGGATATTTCAAATGCATAAGCTTTTGTGAACTGTAGCTTACTTTACCAGATGCATGGAGTGGCCATACTGATGTAGGATTTAAGTAGGGATGAGGGAAGGTGGGGTGGAAAGGATGGTTATACAGATGCAGGTTACATGTGAGGTAGATTATGAGTAACTTTGAAGAAGGAACATGAGTGTCAAAATAAGTTACAGCCAGCATCTTTTCAAAATCTCTATTACTCTTTGGTTCCACTTACTTCAGCTAAAATGCTCTACTAAGATTTTGCACAAACCTTGCTGTCATGGGGGGAAAAAAACCCTGTCTACTCTGCTCTGTATGACAGTAAACAAATCCAAGATATTATGTTCCAGTTTGGCATATTGGTGCAAATCTGTACCATAGAATCCTATGCCAAAACAGATTTGAAATGAGCAGATCTGTATGCCTCAAATTCAAGATACCTCTCAATAATATGTCTGCTGCTACTCTCAGCCTATCTTTACTCCTCTCTTCAGTATTGCCTCTGCCATGCTCAGCCAGTACCCTAATTCTTAGCCTATCACCCTCCTTTAATATCAGCAATCACCAACATGAAACCTCTCCAGCATTATTCCCACCAGATACTCTTTGTTCCTTTGGTTATACTTGAGTGTAAGGCATGTTTGGAGCAGAGTCTTCCCCTGGCATCAACCTCTGCCCACAGAACCACAACCAGGCATAATTCAATAACTGCCAAGGCCCCAGCACCTCTACAGGTTTCACCACTGATTCCTGCCCTGGCCAGCACTCCAAGCATTCTAGCTGCTCTTTACATTTTTCACAAAGCCCTGATAAAGCATTGATTTAGATTAATATGGGAAATTAAAATGTTGTGTACCCTTCACTGCTACTAACACAAGCTGTTTCTAGGTAGTCAGCTGGGATCCAGGCACAGGAAGAGATTTCTACGTGTCCTGCACCTGGAGCCTAAGGATGCTGAAGAATTTATTTCAGTCCAATGGACTGATCTAATTCCCACTTCCCAGGTAAGTTGTGGAATGGAACCCAGTTATCTTTCAGACTGTCCATTTCTCCCAATGTTGTGGTGAAGGTCTTGGCTCACACAGGAGATGAACATTATAATGAGTACTTAGGGGGTGAGGGGATGTATACAGTTGCAGGTACTTCTAAGTGTGAATATATGCAGAAGGTTATGTTGGGAAATAGATTGTCTCTTTTGCCTTGACTCCCATCCCAAATTTGGAACTGAGAATATGATTTATTGCTAAACGTATGATTCAATCTGTTTGTTTCTTCTCATATAGTCCATCCTCTAAGGATTTAAAAGGCAAACCAATATTTGTTCTTTTGGTTAAATATAGTTTGGAAACATGCAATGGCTTAGTAATCAGATCTCCTTGTTCCAAGTTATCTCAGCCACCACAATCAGTGAAATGGCAGTCTAAAGCACTGTGTTTGGCATTATCATTGTCATGCAATTCATCTAACCCTCCAGTCCTAGAAGTAATTTCTAGAAATGTTTGTGAACAAGCAGAACTGCCAAGAATGTGAGGAACTTGGGGCACTCCAGATATAGCTGCACTGTAGTTTTCAGCAAACCCTGCCATTGTGGCCAGTGGTGAAGAACAGTGGGAATGGCAGTGATTCCTTATCCTTGATTCATTAAGGCAATGCCCAACATAGAAGGCTGACCTAGGCATGGCACTCATCTGCCCAGGAAAGCTGTAAGAACTGGGAGGTGTCTCTGTTAATTAAAATGGCAGATGGATATAAGACTACTCACCGTGGGGGTGAAATGTAGAAATACGGGACCTTATTTTTATAAAGTGACCCCTCAGTTATGTTAGTATCAAGTATGTCTGGCAAGGCTTTCTCTTTTGGCCTGAAATAAGGAACTCATTGGATTCCATAGCAATATCTCCTATTTATATCTAAAAGCTCCGTTTTTTTCTTTTGTCATTTCCCAGCATGGCTTCAAGTCTGTGGTTTTGGGATATGAGCCGGAACATCTTCTATTTTAGTTTTACATGCCATGTTCTTGGTTACCTCCCTTCGTTGCCTCATCTGGCCTCTTCTGCAATGTAGCTGCTAAATTTTTACCTAAGCTAGACTGTTTGTTTAAAAGAGCTCCTGCCAAGAATGACTTCAGACATAACGATGCCATCACTTTGAATTGGTGGTCTTGAACCGCTAAGCTACATTCACAATACAAAGAACGCATCCTTTAGAAACATTTATCCACAGTGTTATTTGAAAGCAGCACACGCTTTACCAAAGATCTGACAGCAAGATAAGTTTATGCCATATTAAAATAATCATACACATCAAAGGAAGGAGAGGCAGGGTTGTAAAATGAAACAAGGACAAAACAGGAAATTACAAAGCTAAAACTGTCATTGTTCTGCTACCTCAGCAAGATATATATATATATATATATATATATATATATATATATATATATATTCTTATTCATATTCATATTCATATTCATATTCATATTCTTATTCTTATTCTTATTCTTATTCTTATTCTTATTCTTATTCTTATTCTTATTGGGCTTGGTTCTGAAGGAGCCTGTTTTGCTGCAAAGAGAAATGGTTGTAGGACTGGGGCATGTCAAAGCAAAGTGAACAGCTCATCCCTTGGCAACGGAACCTCATCTTGGATTGTGGTGGTGCTGCAGAAATGAAGAAGGTTGAGCTTATTAGTTACTTACTCCTCTAAAGGATGGTTATATGAAGATGCATTTTCTTGTAATGGGATTTTATTCAGAGGGTGCCTATGCTCCCCAAAGGAAGCAGAGTAGGATATCAGAGAGTTCCAAAGCAATTATTAAAGCAATCACTACCCAAACTCACATTTGCTACATGAAAGAGCTAGAGAAAATCACTGGAGAGACTATGAATTAAAGAAAAGAGTATGGTTTGGAATAAAGAAATGAACAAGGAGTGGGAGGAAGAATATTTGTGGCTGGCAAGACATTCCTCAATGTTTTGTTGGCAGCAATGTCTTCATTTGCTTTCTGTGGTTAACAGGAGAAAAAATACTGCCCCTAGCTTTTATGTTTAAATTAAACATGTGCATTCTACAAAATAAATTTGTGAAAGCTCTGCATAACTTAAAACAACTCTTTTTCCAAATCGTTAATATGGCAAATTACCAAAAATGAAAGCATATTCTTGAAAGAGGTATTTGAGAGTCCCACTCTTCTGAGCTCTAATGGGACTTCTTTCCACATTTGGCTTTATCACTCATTTCATACTGCCAACACCTGTAAAAAGACTTCTTATAACATGCCATTGGTTATAGGAAGCACAGCATTGCAATAATTTCAAAATAATTTGGCTTGGAAAGCTTTAAAAAAAAAAGATTGGCACTACTCCCCTCTTTCTCAACTTCTAAACAACCATGACAGTCTAAGTGGCCTTCCAGATGAGGTTTTTATTATGCAATCTCTTTGCCTCATTTGTTTAATTTTACAAAGGAATGTTCAAACAATATTGTTCTGGAGTTACAGTATTGTAATCCCAAGAATCCACTGTGGGATGGAGGAGGAAATAGCAGCACAATGTCCTTAAAGGTCCAATTGTGACCCAGACTAAGAAGTCAGTGGCAATGGGTACACCATAGGAAGACCTGAAGGACCAAGTTAGGAACAGATTGTCATGGAGAAAATCTATCTTTGTGGTTGCTAAGAATCAATTCTGACTGATCAACAGTGACATAATCACTGTTCCCAAACTTTTGATGCCATTTTGGATTTTGTTTTTGTTTCTTTCTGGATAGCCTCCGTTTAAAAGTATTCCTTCTATAGAAGATACAAACTTAAGTAAATTTTTGGATGGTCCTAAATGTACTCATCAGCTATGATAAAAATAAATGAGGCTATAAAAATGGAAAAATTAAACATTATGAGCCAGGTACAAATGCCTCAAAGGAGAGAATGCACATCTGCAGAAGTAGCTTTTTGGTTTAGTATTTCTATATGCAGTTCTGAAATAATGTGAAAATCTGTGCTCCTTCTACATTTTCTCAACTGTGGAAGACTCTAAATAGTCTGTGGATCAGACTTACTTCAGGCCTTTAAGGCACTCTGTTTCCAGGTGCTCAAGATTCGAAAGTAAATGTGCACACGCATTGCATGCACCCACTCAGTATCGCTGTGTATCATTGCCAATGTAGCCACTTCATATTTTAGAGAATTGAGAAAATACCAGCTACATAGCTCACCTCAGCCATAGCCTTTTCACCTTCCTGCCATTACTCTGTGCATAGGAGAAGTCACACACACACTTATTGCTGGATCAGGGGATTGCAGCACGTCCTCCACAGGATAAAATGTGGTTAAGGGCATGCTCTGATTGATGAGGTAGAAAAGTTCTTAGTCTACAAGTAAGTTTATTTTTATTTCTGATCAGAAGTTAACAGCTTTCCTTTTGCACAAGGGAAGAATATTCTGGAACCTCCAGAAAGTTAATAACAGACTCCTTAAAGCCCTGGTGATTTGCGAGACATTGGTGGATGAGATTAAAAATGTTTATCAAATGAATGACACCAAAGGGAACTCAAGGAAAACTGTTATAAGACACCTTGAAAGCTATCATGAGAAGCAAAGTAATCAACCATCCATGCCCTGTGTAGGAGGAAAAGGTCTCATAGGCAAAAGCAAGAGCTTCTTTGAAAAGGCAAGAAAACAACAACTCCACACAAAAACACAAAGAAGAAAAGGCAATAAAAGAACTAATTAATGCCTAAACCAAACATTAATTAGCAACATATTGCATTGATCACAATAAGTGTTCCTATAGACAGGGATAGAATATTACAAACAAAGTTAGCAAAGCATTAAGACCATTAAATGGGAACTTGGGGGGCAGTGGCTACAGTGAATAGAATAATGGGAACATTAAAGCTGACCAATGGACCTTTAGGGGAAACTTTACAAGGATTTTGTTGTTGTTGTTTTTAGTAATTTAGAGATAAGAACAATACTTGTTTGATGAAAAGACAGCTCTCAAGAAAATCCTGCACTACAGAAGAATGGAAAACACAGCTGACTGTGCACCTCTACAGTGAAAACAGAGTTGACATTTGTAAAACACTTTATTAGTGTGAAAATTATAGGTCTCACTTGCCCTGTGGATGTTTTCTTATCCTTTCAAACAGTCATCTAATGCAGAAGAAAAAGACATTGGGCATGATGGCAACTTTAGTTAGTGATATGATTACTGCATGCTCTGATTTACAGAGAAGAGTCAAGTCTTCGATCTGACAGTATTTATTATCTGAACTGCCTTCTCCACAAATATTACAGAAATCACTTCATGGTTTAATTCAATAAGAAAAGCCAACTATATGATTTTAAAACCCCAGTTTATGGTTTAGCATTATATTTGAACCAGTATAATATGTAAACATTGTTCTCCCTGAGAAACAAATAACACAAATAGCATATGATTGAGCTTAATTTCTTAATTTTGAGATGTCTTAGTGGAACTTTATTCTGTTGGTTTCCCATGAGAAATGGTACTCTATTTTCCCTATTCCAAAGATCGGGAAGGAGAAGGCCCAAATTTGTCTAAGTTGTACGTGTCCCTTCCTTCCCTCCCTCCCTCCCTCCCTCCCTCCCTTCCACAGATCAATGAACTAAATGCTGCTCTTGGGCCACAATGAGATCTTATAGATCCAAGAGATTCACATCTACCAATAAGATTGCTTTTTCATGGCGTGGTCATTATATACAACCAGATTCTTAGAAAAGCCCAATATCTTCTTGGTAGACCTCACAAATTACAGGACAGTACCAACCCTGTTACTGGCTAGTTAGAATGGAAACTATTCAAGCAAGGTGATGGGAGTTTATTCTCAAGGGGCCATTCAAATTTCAACATTCTTAATGTAAAACTATTTCTGGGAAGAATAACACAAGACAAATAACAATTGAATTCCTGAACTTTGTATCTCAGATCATAATATTCAAAAAAAGAAAGAAAAGATGTCAATTGAAACATCAACCCAAATGTACAGAGTGGAAATTTGGGTATTAACTACACAAATTTGTATAATATACCCTCAGTGGGAAGAAAATATATAAAAGCAGAGTTGCTTTTGAAAAGTAACAGGGTTGTACATTAACCCAGAATCAAAGATATTACTTTAATTTTTAAAAAGACCCTTTATACAATATGCTGCACTATTGGACAGGAACAGCACTTTTCATGGAGAAAAGACTTTTTAAAAAGTGTTGAAGTGTACTAACCTTTTTTGCTTCCCTATTGTATATTTTAAAAGTAGTTCATCAAAGGTACACATTCCACATCACCACCCCGCAAATTAAGCTGACAAGTTAAAACAAGAATTTTAAATTAATATGTAGCGCAAAGTTCTCAATTCCAGAATTACCTGTCAAGAAGAGATAAAAAAACAAAGGGGAAACTGAAACAATGCTCCTTCCTGAAAAGTTTTTTTCAGTAGTTCTTATAATGGGATGTTTGTTTATTACATCATTATCTTATTTGCATACAAATGCTGGCACTTGAGAGGTAATTTTGGCAAGTCCAAATATGCTTTTTTTTTCTTGGCCATGCAACTTTCCCTACATCTGTAGGTGTTGTGGATGTAACTGACCCATTTTTATATTCACTTTTCAGGACAGTCACCACTGGATTCTGTGAATAATGTGCCCAGCTGAGCTATGTTCTAGCAGACCACCCTGTTTCACTTGAAAAGTATGTGACAGCATTTGAGAATCCTACCTGGAGACCACAGAACGCAGAGGGAGTGAACTCCTCTGTATAGAATTATGTTGCTGGTGGACTGTCTGCCTTAGAAGTGGGCATCCATAATCTTCCTTAGGTTACAAAGTGCCGTGTACAATATTCTTCACCATTAGCCATATTGGTTGGGACTTTAGGGACTTGCAGCTCAGTAGGACCCCAGATTCCCCACTCTTGCACTTGGTCAATAAACATTAGGACTTGTTTAGTTCCTGCCTTTTGTTCCTGAACAATTAAACATTACACTGATGTGAATTCCAATGTCATCTCATTAAAATAAGAAAAAGTGAGGATGAGAAATTGTTCCTGAATTTACCAATTCTTTCCTTAAGCTAACTGTGTAGGCAACAGGCTAGTTCAGAAGTGCACCATCCTCTCATAAATAACTACGCTTAGTTTTCATTCAGTTAAAATTAAATTAAAATTAGTTTGGACCTTAGCCTACCCACTTCCTTGTCCTGGTCCTACCCCCTTTTTGGAGACTGGTTTAATATGTCATGTGAAGGTCAAAAGCAGTCTTCAACCCCAAAGGCATAGTACACCTGCTGCTTCAAAGAATCAAACTCCCAGACAGTGCACAAACGGTTTGCCTGTGTAATCCAATGTTACATTGGATAACAATTTTTCCAACCCCCCCATTACCAGATTACCCATATTAATTGCTACAAAAAAAAAAAAAACTAACCAGAAGCCATTTTATGAAATCCTCTTACTTACGTCTGGTAACAGAAGCAAGAAAGACAATTTGGAGGAGCTATTAATATTGAACATTCAGAGGCCTGTATTTCCTGGCAAATTGATCCATTTGTTCTTCCCGTCAGTGAGATAGAGGGGAGGCTGCGGGGGGGGGGGGGGGAGTTTAAGCCTAAGTAAAATGGAAATAAATTTAGATTTTAAATACAGTATCAGCAAATATGCAATAACTAATGGACTGTGCTAGCTGCTTTTGCTGCGCTTTTACTGGCATATGACGGACATCTGCCAGCAGAATTTTTAAGTTATTATTTTAAAACCCAGCTGTTTTCAGTGATTCATTTCCTCCAATTTCCCAGACAAGTCATAGCGAACCAGAGCGTCCCCTTTGCCAGCTCTGGTTGCCAATATCAGTACTTCAAAATTCTTTTTACTCCCAAGCTTTTAAAACTGAATTTGCTGGGTGAATTTATTTTTCCCTCCCCTGGTAATTAAGCTTCAGCCTTCCCCACTAATCATAGAAATGGAACTCCCCATAGACAAATAAGTACACAATGGTTCAGGTCTCAGGCCAACAGCCTCAGGGCTCTTTCACCACATTATCTCTCAAACCATGTGCTTTTCCATGCATCCTTGCTCTGCCTAATTAAGCACACTCTGTTGTTAGCACTGTGCACATTTAAAAATAGAGAGTGCTGTTTTTTAGAGGGTATGAAGCAGGTGAACCCGAAGTCCTGACTACATCAAAAGAGGGTAACAAGAAGCAGTGCACTTTCAGCAAATTTTTCTGTAATTGCATCCAAAGGATGTGTGTTTGTGGCAAAATAATTTACCCAATGACCGGAGTTTAACATTTTCTGAAGACTGCTTGGTTCCTCGGTGATGTTAGCATGCAGCCAGTCGGAGGTATCTTTTTCTGCCTTTTCTGCTTTTGTCCCTTTCTTGGGTCTTGTGGGCTTTACAATAACATGACAACATTCAGGTGGGTGGGGTGGAGGTTTGGGCCATTTTTATATGACAAGATTACAGTTTTGAGGAATTCAATGGGGCTTTTCTCCTACAATGAGAAAAACTGACCAAATTTTGTGGAGATTTGGGGGTTTTTTTAAGGGTTAAATATGTGCCATAAACCTCCACAAGGAACACATTTTCAGGCTTTAAACTACTCCCACCCCCATCCTAATCCATCACAGACATAGTCCAAAAATGTCACCTGTACCCACTCCAGGAAGCTTTAGGATGTAAAAGAAGTCTCTGGGGATCTATTTTCTTAGCAGACAGGCTCTACTATTATTCTTCTGCCTCCCAGCTCATATGGCTCCCAACTAGGCCACAGATGAACTGTGTTATGCTAGCATAAAAGCTAGCCAACATGTAATGCAACAGCAACATTGAGGTTCCGCCATGAAGAGAAGTTCTGTCTGTTATACTTGCTCCCTAAAAGATGATCTTGGTGAATGCTTTGCAAACTGAAAGACAAACGTACACAGAGGATCAATTCATGGACTGTGAGCTGGGGGATGGGGGGAAAGGCTTGGAACTTTTTTTGCCTGTCGTAATAATTTAGTGTCTCTTTAATGAGTGGCATGATGAGCAGGAAGCAAGGAGAGTGAATGTTGATTGGCTGAATTGTTCAGGTAGGTGGGGCTGTCTGAAGGCACTCTTAGTGAGCTCCAGGCCTGGCAAAAGGGTGTGCTAGAGGTGTTTGGCAATCATGCTGGTTGAGAACAGTGACGGACAAAGGAACTGTGACAATCCAGCATGTTGGGGTTGCTTTGCACATGGGATGGACTTGTGGTGTGGCAGGACCCAACTGTTAACTAAAAGATAATTTAGCCTAAGGCTTATTAACAGATGGCCCATATAAATAGGAAAAAATGAATAGAATGAAGATGGAGAGCTATAAATATTCATTTTCAGAGCTTTCGTTTCCCTTCTCTTGTAATCCATTTAAACTATGCAAAACTGAGCTTAATCTCAAGTGCTTCTCAGAGGGCATGAGGGGGTGAGAAGTGGCCTAGAGCAAAATCTAGTTACCTTTTCCCAGTAGGCAATAAGATCTCATTATTTCACCATTCTGTAATAAAATGCAGAGCTGAACTTTGCTGGCACAAGGGAATGTAATGTAATATCTACTGTTCTGCGAACATGAGGGCTAGAATGTGTTTCTAGCCAAAATTTAACTTCTGCGTCTTCCATCCCATATTTTACCCTTTTTGATCAAACTTTTTTTTTGTTGTTTTGGTAAAATGAAAACAAACAACTAATATTTGCAAGGCACTGATTTTGGCAAAGGAAAAGAAATAGCAAAAATATTTTGTGCAATTGTTCTCAAAACAGTGGGATAAGAATAATCTCACACAGGGGCAAAATGTATAGAAGAACATTTGTAAAATCTGTGGTTCAGATCAGACTCTGTCCAGGAACATGTCTGTATGCTGCCTCCTTCAGATATGGCAAAACTGAGTGTATGGAGCATCATCAAGCTAGCATTGTGTGTTCCTGAAGCCTTTACATGTTTCAGAGCTTGAAGAAGACTCAGGAAGAATAATATATTTTCAAATTTAATTTAAACCATATAGCCACATGGTCTCATCTATTCTGGTTTAGTTTTTTGTCAAACATTCCCAAGACTTACTTTTTTTAAAATGCAAAAGACCTCGAAAGTAATCCCCATTACATGTTGCATTTGTTACTATAATGCCAAGACTTTGGAAAGTTTGCAAGACTGTGTTCCTTTGAACAAACACCATTATTATTATTATTTACTTTTAAGTTTAAACCTTTCTTTTTCCCCCAACATGGTGCTGAGGCTGGTTGTATTAGTGGAGATGGCATTGTTAGTTGCTGGTTTTTAGAAGGTTGCAGATGGTTGGAGGAGAAGACCTCCTGCTCAGATGATGGAGAGATCTTCTGGGGTCTTCCCTCTCCTGGTCCTGGACTGGACTGTTTGCACTTGCCATTGGGCTTGCGCGGTGTATATCCTGGAACCTCTTGTTCTGCACTGCCAGATGGAGGACTATCTTCCCAGAGCCAACGGTGGCAGCAGTGAAATGGTGGGACTGCTGGAAGCGCTGATCAGCTGTTGAGCAGTTTGTGCACTCAGCAGCGATCAGCAGTGCTGTGCTGGAAGGAAGAAGCCCTGCAGCACCTGTGACGTCATGGGAGGCCCTCTTTTGGCTTGCATGGAGGAGGACAGCATTGGAGTTTAAATGTGGCCAAGGGAGGTGTGATTGATGGCAATGGCCTGAAAGGGCAGCTATTCCATATATCCTGTATACTTATAATTCCCCTTGAGATTAAATTGTCCCTGTCCCTGATGGCCTTTCGTAAGGCCTTAAAAACCTGACTTTGTGCTCAAGCCTGGGGCTCTGGGTGTGGGTTAGAGCCCTTCTCCTGGTTGTATGGATGATGATTTGGTTGTGCCTGGCTGCTATGTGTTTTTATTGTTGTTTTATATTATGTATTTTGTGTTTTTATTTGTTTTATTGTAAGCCACCTAGGGTCACATAAAAGTGAGATGGACAGCTATATAAATTGAGTAAATAAATAAAATAAATATAAGTGAGTCTTAAAAGATCAGCAAACCCCCACTACCATTTTATATACTTAGATCACAAACAACTAGACTAGTGAGGTGTTTGGAATGAGGTCCATTCTCTTTTTGTAAACAGGCTTTTTATCAAACTCATTCAAACTGCTGAGATCAACACTGACCTGGAAAGACTCAATGTGAATTCTAGGACATGCATGTACAACAAAAAGGTACACTTGCTTTCAGAAATTTGCTATTCCAAATTTAGCACATTTATGTCCTCAAGGATTTGAACTAGACAGTTTTACTTAACTTTTTCCAATGGGAACAGTGACTCAAGCAAGTTAAAACTTTGGTTAGATGGTACTCTCTATGTTGGTGGCTGGAAACTCCACCCATAATATTTTTGGTGGGCATGGCAAAAATGCAAAGCAGATGGAGCATGTTATCTAAAGGGCAGGGACAGGATTTCCTGGTTTTTCTTCCTCGGTTTCATGGACGTTTTGGCTTTTGATTAAGCCTACATAAGGATTTATACATCATTATCTTATGTTTCCCACTGCAATCTGATAAGAAACCCTACCTATAATTTTGGGATGCCCACCAAAAAGGGGTCTTCAGGGCTGCAAAAAAAGGGGGAGGGGTAGAGCTGCATGCAAACTTTGGATTCAAGTTGCCCATGCTTTCTGTATATTTTGATCCATAACAGCTAGGACAATTAAAAAAGTGCCCAAATGTAACTAACCAGAAGCCATTTTTGGAAACTACAATATACAACACTACAAAAATATTACGAGTTGGATCCAAAAGTCTTATTTTCAAAGCAGATACATGCACCTGAACAATCCAGTTTACCAAAAATAAATCCTTCCACTACAGTACACTAAGTCTGCCTTCCTCAATCTGAAACCTTCTAACAGTGTTGAATCCCCAAGACATTAGGATGGCACTAGACTATGAAAGGTTGATAGATAAGAACTATAAGAACTGAGACAGTGTTCAAATGTTAAACATGAAATGTGCTGCAGAATGTACCTGTTGAAGGACTCCTTATGAATGCTTGTAGAAACTCTTGCTGAGAGTTAATCATGATGAACTTGTTATGGTCTTCCAAAATCTCAAAGTTGTTTTTATCTGGTATTTCTTACTCTATGTCTACACTAGAGACTGTTCTAGTATGCATGTATTTACATTTTTATTGTTACAGTAACAGAATGCTTTAATATATCAAGTAGATTCTATCTGGGTTTGAATTTGTCACTAAAGTGTTGATACTACATACTTTGATGTGCAGTTGTATTATATTACAGGGAGGATTTTATGGTGATAGCTTTGAAAAACATGCATGTAATCAAAGGAAATTTATCAGTTTATAGGGTCCAGTAATCAATGCTTCATCACAACACCGCATCCAGGGAAAGAGCATATGACAGCCACATGATCCAAAAAAATGTATCCTCTAGGATTTATGGTATTAAAATGAATACCAGATGAATTAACAAAGGACTGCATTTTTAATGAAAACTGTTGTACAAATGTTTGCATTGTGATCCCAGCTATCAAATAAAATCAGCCTAATGAGCTAATTTAATTACTTTCCTGTTCTCATCACTTTCTAAGAGAGCAATAATAGTATACTTTTGCTATATTACATCTAGTAAAGGACATTTGGCATTTAGACGTTGTTTGTAAAATGTGTTGTTCCTGATTTCCTTAG
This sequence comes from Liasis olivaceus, assembly GCA_030867105.1. NCBI lineage: Eukaryota > Metazoa > Chordata > Lepidosauria > Squamata > Pythonidae > Liasis > Liasis olivaceus. The sequence goes on along the minus strand of CM061351.1, from coordinate 41,015,797 downwards.
ACATCAGTTTTTAATGCTGGATAACAAAGCCCACTGAACCATGTATTTTCTAGTTACCATGTTGACACATCTCAGTGCCTGGATTCTGAAAGAAGGAATGGAATCTAAATGAGAAATGATGGAGGTAGACCCATACATTGTATGTGCCTTTTTTTTTTTTTTTGCTTTTGTATTGTCAAATTCCTTACTGCATCATTAATATTTGAATCAGGAAGAAGGCATGGAATTGTTTAATATCCTGGTTTCTCCTCATCCTAATCGTATCACTCTGTAATGGCCAGGAACAGTTATACTACAAAGATGAACAATTAGCGAGAGGAGCTATCTTGAAATAAGTGAGTCGTTTGTCGTGACAGCCCTGAAAATTGTGACTTGGAAACTATGTTCTCTGGATAAGAAAATGATGTACAAATGCAAGCTGGACCCAAATCCTTCTGAATTTCAACACATAACTAGTCAAGATAGTGCCAGTGTTCTCCATTTCTAGTCCACCTTGCAAGTGTCCCCCTTTTTTAGCATGACAAGAAGAACAGTAATAGCAGTGGGTTACTATGGAAGACTTAACAGCATGCAGACTTCATCTTCAAGGCCAACAAATGCCTATTTTCCACTTGATATGGTTAGGTTATTGTCAGGGAGTTTTGTTTTATCTGAACATCTATTTTTCAGGCCCTCCTAGGACAATCTGTTCAGGAAAAAAACAGAAGCGTCTAGTATTTTCAATGTTCCAGACGACGCTGGCAGGTGGCCACAAACCTTTCCAAACCCCATCTTTTCTACCTCCACCAGAAGTTGTGGGAAAGGGGGGAAGGAGAATCATGTTTATGACAAATCAGATACAATAATAACAAATATGAAACAAGCCAGAGGGACTTCACATCATTAATGATTACACGCAAGACAAAATGGCTATGTACAATCATTCCCATACATAATCGTTTGCATGAGCATGTGAATTTTGATAGAATTGCCTTGACTGATAAATATAACAATCCTTCTATTGTGATATCTACAACAGAGTTGAAAGCTCAAGGGAAAGGGAAACAGTAGTGAAATCCACTACATTCGTGTCAAATTGTGAGATAAAATTTTATAAATAGATTGAACTCATAACTGGCTTTGTTTGTTCGTTTGTTTATTTGTTTGCTCCACCAAACTTCAGGGGTAGAACTAGGTGCCCTTGACCTTAAGGAATTTGTTGATGCTTAGAAATCTTGAGAATTTGTGTTTTAGTCCCCCTTATTTCAGGAGGAATGAGGAAAAAGAACTACAAATTCCCAGGCTTTCCAATTGCAATCGATATTTCAGAAAATCCCCCTTCATTCCTATATGGAACTTAAAGAGAAGTGTGGTCTCAAGCTCAATAAGCAGCTTACTACTTAATTTCTTCTGTTCAGAAAGAGTATTGTTTTGGTTTGGTTAAAAAGCAGCTGGGAGAGGGGCAATTTAAAGCAGATCAAAAGCTGCCAGGAAAAGAATTAAGCAGCTTCCTCATCTTCTCTCTGAACACATATACACATAAATATACACATGTTCTCTATTGAAACATTTATGGCTGTCTTGCATTAAAGAAACAGAAGAGAGGAGAAAAGAGTTCTAAAGCAGTGTTCCTCAACCTTGGCAACTTTAAGATGTATGGACTTCAACTCCTAGAATTCCCCAGCCAGCAATGCTGGCTGGGGAATTCTGGGAGTTGAAGTCTACACATCTTAAAGTTGCCAAGGTTGAGGAACTCTGTTCTAAAGTAATCATAAGATTCTATAACTTGATAATGCAGAGTCATCATTTTTCAACACTTCAGTTGCCAACAAAGTGGGGGGCATCAAAAATGTATCTTGAGATCAAACAGACCATCCACATCACTTTCACAGCCACAAAAGTATGAATATTTTGCCCATTTTCTAGTTGTTTGTCATCCTTTTGTAAATCAAATGTGCCTTGGTAATATGGATGAAGCAAGGCAGGATTTTGTATGAGGGCAAGGCCAGGCCAGGCCAGGCCAGGCCAACCGCAAACAAACAAAACCACCCACCTCCATTAAAAAAGCATATAGTTGCTTACTAAAGTCCCTGCAATTTTCTTGGCAAGATTTCAGAAGTGCTTTGCCATTGCTTTCTCCTTAGGGCTGAGAGAGAGGGACTAGTCCAGAGTCACCCAGCTGGCTTTGTGCCTAAGGCAGGACTAGAAGTCACAGTCTCCCAATTTCTAGCCTGATACCTTAACCACTACACCAAACTGGCTCTCAGATTTTACGTCAGCCCTCAAATACCCTGTTTTGTGTTGGATCACTAACAGGAGTGTACCTAGGAGCATATGTCTAACTTTCAACCAATGGAGCACCACTTCCAATAACACCCTACAACCCATCGATATTGGGCTGTCAGATCTGGGCTGCAAAAATCTAGAAGGCCACTAGATGGAAGAAAAGCATTAGGGGTTTCAGTAACTTTTTGCTAGATTTTTGTAGTCCAGATGTGGTAGTGCTAATCAAAGGCCAAATGAAATACTAGGTTTGAAGCTTTTATCTATTTTTATCATTATTATTATATATTCTGAATGTTTGTAATCTTGCATCAACTTTTGTAGAGGAATACAATGTAAGCATGATTCTTTTAATAAAAATATGTCCACATGTTTAATTCAGAATGCACTTTAACATTTTCAGTAGCTTCTTCCGTCTAGAACTCACAGCCCCACATACATTTCCATATAAATATAGAAAGTTTTAAAAATGAAGATCAATCACGGGGTTATCATTTTAATGCCAAAACAAATTGCAATTTTTTTTCTGTTTGCTTCACACTTTGAAATCAAATACAATGTCTAGAGTCCAGCAAAAGCAATAACTGTGAAATGTTCATATCAATTTCTGTTAGTATTTCAACTTCAAAAGATACTAATGTTTTGGGGTTAGGGGGAAGACAACTTTAGAGTTGTATTTTTTTTTCTTCCTGCACAAACCTCTGAAACTGTAAAGCTCTGAAATCATGCATCATTTGACAAAAGGTATCTTATTTACAGTGAATCACCTATTTGTTTTAGGATCTTTGAATTGGGATTTTCCAAATCATTTAGAAAGGATTCAAATAATTTGGAATTGTTTTTGAGGTTTTTTTCCCCCCTAAAATGTCATAACAATCTAAATACAATTACTTCTCTTTTATCTTAAGCAATGTTTTTCTCAAGATGTAAATAACCTTTTGAGCCTATAGTCACTTCTAACATTCTCCTCCCTTTTGCAAACTGTTCTGCAGATGTTTTTCATAGAAAGGCTAAAGTTCTGTTTTATTATTGTTCATACTTCTTAACAATGAGCACAGTTGGCTTTGTTTCAACACCCTTGGCTGTTTTTTGGTGGTTGCAAATGTAATGATGCTTTGAATTTTAAGCACAAGTTTAGTAATTTAAACTCAAATGTTGGACAGGACAGTTCAGTTACTTACCAATAAATAAATAAACTAACTAATTACAAAAGATTTGTAATTAAACTAGTTGTATGTGTGAAGGAGAGTGTAGATCTAGATGTAGGCATGCAGACAGTAAGACCAAACTGATTCTACACATGACAACCTACCCCACACTAGGGGAAGGCATTAGTAAGCTGGGGAAATTCCTAAATGTAACAACTACGTATTGCTATTCCTGTAAGGCAGAATATTTTCCCAGACCTGATATACTCTGACATAATTCCTATGTTTTACAGCATTAAATTATATCAGCCTACCCCACTTGGTCCAGCAGAAGGGGCGTGTTGCAGACCCCACCAGTCAAGGAATTTCAACTGGTGGGATCTAGGAAGAGGGCCTTTTCTGCGGTGGCCCCCGCTCTGTGGAACAACCTACCTCCCAAGGTACGGTGGGCCCCGACTCTCATGGCCTTCAGGAAAGGCGTGAAAACCTGGCTAAGCCAGAAGGCCTGAGGGCTGGATGGGGGCTCCTACCAGTGGAAGTGGCTTGTGGGGTAATTGACCTTGTCCCCCAGTCATCTTGAATGTTTTTTAGTATTTATGTATAGGGTTGTTTTATAGTTGGATTTTAATTAATTAATTTTTTATAAGAACTTTATTATATTATATTAAGAATACAATTAAAAAGAGAGAGAGAATACAGTAAAGATAGAAAATAGAACTAAAAGAAAAAAAGACAAAAACTAAAATAGTGAAGATAGATAGAACAGAACAGAAAGCGACTTTCGACTGTCTCCCATACAGATATAAATACAAATTTTTAAAAAATTAATCTCTTACCACTAGTTAATCCAAATTCACATTATTTCTATCAACACAAACCACTTAATTATTAAAACCTTCAATCAACACTTTCGTTCCGTCCCCCCCCCCACACACACACAAGCATGTAATCTAAGAAGGGTTGCCATAAGGAGACGAATTTAAAAAGCAATATTATCTCTTATTAATACTATTAATTTTGCCATTTAAATCAAGTCCATTAGATAATCCATTCTTCTGCTGTAGATATTTGTGGGACCTTCCATCTTTCTTGGCCTGCTCATCTTCCAGATTCATCTATAACAACATCTTATACATTTTAACAATAACATATTCATCATTTATACAAAAACATTTAAACAGTTGCATATAAGTACATCACTAAGATATAAAGCCTTCTAACTCTTACTATTCTGGATTTTAATTAATTAATTAATTTTAATTATTTACATGGTACTGTTTTTTTAATGGCTTGGGTTTTTGCTTTTAATCGTGAGCTGCCCAGAATCACCCGTTGGGGGAGATGGGTGGCATACAAATTTAATAAACAAACAAACAAACTAATTAATTAATTAATTAAACAGCTTGAATACATGAGAATCCAGGCCAAAGGGATGCACTTGTAGGAAAGGACAGGTGCCTCTTCCAGAACTTTGGAGAAGAACCAGGTGTGTACACCAGGCACTCTAGTTCATTGCTAATCCCACTCCCCAATCTAGAAAAAAGACTAAATCAAGCCCAGTGTTCAAATTAATACATTTATTAAAGAATCCAGCAAAGAGGACCAAGGCACAGTGAGTGTGGGACAGCACTGTCTTTAAAAAATTATTTAGAGGTCACACATGATCAGAGAGGCAACTGAGACTGAGTTCTATGAACTTAGTAGTTAAATCTACAATACTTTTTAAAAAAGCCTTGTTCACATCAGATTCTTTCTTTCATGAGTGCAAGAATAGCACATGGTACCAGAAGTACCAAGGAAGAAGAGAAGACAATAAAGCAAGAACCAAAACAGAGGAAGCAGAGCATCTAAAGATTCCTGAAGAACTGTTCTTTGGCTTATAGTTTGTCCCCTGCTGGGGTTTTGTTTCACAGAAAACTCTAACTATCTTGCCTAGGTTTCTATAGCTTGTTGATACCCATAGCGTTATGCTCTCTTAGCACAAATGGTTGCATAAGCAAACTCAAGAGTTCTGTTTTATGATCAAGGTTCCAGAACTTCACCACCTTTGAAAATTAATGCTCAGGTCTAGGATCTTGAAAAACGCTTTGGTCAGCAGTTCATTGAAACTGCACTTGTGAGCATCTCATGGTATAATATGGCAGATTTTCCCAGTTGGGTGCCCTTCAGGTTGCAGACTTCAATGCAGAAATTTCAGCAACAGCCATACTCATTGAGGAATTCTGGAAACTAAAATTAACCCATCTGGAGGGCATCCAGATTTGGAAAGGCTGAAGTAAAGTCTATCCATAACCTAATCGTGAACTACGTTAATCAGCTGCTGTCTTCATATGTGCTCTCACCATTGGAACATTGGAGTTCTGGGAGACAGACTCCATGTTTCTTCAGTGATTAGTTATGTGGTTCACTGGATCAGCAACTACATCACATGAATACAAACCATAGTTCAAAATGGTACATACATATTTGTAACCTCAACCTATTGCCAGTTTAATACTGATTTCATGCTGGCTGGAGGGAATGACAGCAAGGAGGAGATAGATGAAGATGCCACAATACTGGTGGTGGAGGAATTGGCAGCAGGGCTGATGGGCTGGCAGCTAGATATTGCTTCCATGTGGTTCCCTCAAACCTGATAGCACTGGAGACCCAAATATGTGCAGTAGCATAAATGCCATCTTCCACCACTTTCTGTAAGTAGGGGAACCAACCTCATTGGGACAGAGTAGAATATCTAAAAGCAGCCATGCTGATTGGCTGGAAAAGTGAACAGTCTTGTTGCACAGAGCTTTCACTTGGTGGACATATCATTCAAGGAGCAATTAAAGGAGTTTCAGTGGTTAGATAAACTCCCCTCCCCTTTCAGTATAGAATTAATTTGACATAGCCACTTGAAACATCTGATCATGCTTATTATTAGTATGAATGTTGTGGTGAGAAAAGGAGTACCCCCCCTAAATTCAGATGAGTTCTGCAGTTCAGAAAACAGTGAGAAGTACCTTTTAGAATCTCATTTCATTCCTGTGGCCTATATTTTGCTTGTTAAATCTTTTTTGGAGATCCAATTTTCCCAAATTATCTTCCCACCTCAGTTCACCTTCTTCCCAATTCCATTGTACAATTTTATATAATATGGCTTCGGTGAGTTAAAAAAAAAAATAGCTACAATTTGATTTTTATGAAAAGGGAAAAAGACTGAAGAGGGGCAGGGAAATAGAAAAGAAAAGGGCAGGAGGAATAAATAGAAAGTTTACAGAATTCTTCACTGGGTTGTGTGTCGTGGTACATTCCATCTGATACGGACACATTTCTCTTATTATACATATAGTTCAAGAACTTTATTCCAACCTGATTTGGTCCAGAATATGGTCCAACTCTCCATATAACAATTTACCTAAAACACCTTTGTATTTTGTTTGTGTAGTTACAGCATGATATTCTCTGCAAATGAGATGTCTCAGTACATTAGATTATCAGGAGGGAAAACTGTTTCCCTTCGCTTGGGTGAAGTACAGGGATGAATCCGCAGCCAGTTTCCATGGGGAAGGTTGTGTGTCAAGTACCTATGGAAAAACCATTATAATAAAATCATATTTTGCCTAGCTTTTACCTTACCAGTGTTGTCCAAACTTGGCCACTTTAAGATGAGTGGACTTCAACTCCCAGAATTCCCCAGCCAGCCATGCTGGCTGGGGAATTCTGGGAGTTGAAGTCCACTCATCTTAAAGTGGCCAAGTTTGGACAACACTGCCTTAGACCATTTGGCAAGTGAGGGACTAGACATCTAAAGGGTGGGGGGAGGAGCTAAAATCACCCTCTTCTATATATTCAAAAAGTGATAGCTTAAAGATTTTTGTTGGCATGCTTCTTTCTGCTATTGCTGGACTGCAGCCTGCCCCTTCCTTCCCCATCCTATCCAGGCCTATTCTGCATCTTCACAATAGTCTAAGCATCAATATGGGGCATGAAGGAGGGGTGAGTGGAAGATAATGGCTGGCACCACCCTGCATCATGGCCTTCTTTTTCAAGAGAATCAAGAAGCTGATTATTATTATTCCAGAAAAATAATATCTGCCGAGAAATTTCAGCTCAGCTCTGTGTACGTCAGAAAGGTCAATCACATGTTCTTGTAGAACAAAGACCTTCCTATGGTCAAGCCCAGAACATCAGGCTCAGGAAATGGAACTTAATGTAACAACTAATGAGTTCATCCAGGGAACACCAATTAGAAAGACCACAGCCTGTGGCGAAGACTTCTGTAAATGCATGGGTGTGTTTGGAAGGCTGCAGCCTGAGAGCAAAAACTCCTTACATTGAGTGTCCTATCTGCATCTCATCCTGGCTATAATGCTATGGGGTTTCTTTTCTCCTCCTCCTCCTCTTCTCTCCCTCTCTTTCTCTCTCTTTTAACATCACTTCAAAGAACATTTCTTGGCTTTTCATTTATTTCTCATGTCCTCCTGTTTTTTTTTCCCATTTGCATCAACGATTCCTTCTGCTATCAGGTGTTCCCTCCCTCCCACTTTTGGCAGGGGTGCTTCTGAAATAAAAAGAAAAAGGGCGAATTTGGCTCCTTAAAGATTGCCACCCAGCTGGTGCAGGCAAAGATCTGTCTGTACTGATTATGAATGAACAAGGCATTATTGTGTGAATGCAGCATCAGCCGACAACTTCTTAAGACAGTGGCACCTTTCCCCAGGAGTACATGGCTCCCTAGGAACAGGCAAAAGATATCTATTGTTTAGAAATTGCAGAGAAGTGCTATGGGTCTCCTCTGAAGCAGCCTTTTGCCTTGATACCCAAAAGCTTAGTGCCAAAAGGCAGACCTACATCTTTCCAAGCAAAGCAAAGGGGTGACATTTGACAACATCACATAGGTAGCCAATCTCTGCTCAATCACTGAGAATGTGAGTCTTCAACTGAGAGCAGCTTTGGGTTCCGGTGGGGTAAAAATACCTAATGAGAAGAACAACTCTAAAATGTTGCTCTGCGGGTGGGAGAGCAGAATTCTTTTCCACGGAGCTCTACATTGCTGAACTCAAAAAGTTCTTTTCATACCCAGGACTTGAAATGTTATCTGTTGTTGCTTTGTGCTGTAGCTTCCCCTGCCCTCCCTGTCTCATTGGATTCGCCTAATTAAAAGGAACCATTATCTTATTAAGGCTTATAGAAGGCAACTCCCCAAGGGGAAGGGGGGAACCTGGCTGAATAAGGCTCTGTATGTTTATATCCTACACATATTTACTTAAGGGTAATTCCCAGTGAACTCAAAAGGGTTTATTTTCTAAGAAGGCATGTTTAAGCTTATGCTATTAAAGTCATTTTCCCCTTATACTCCTGGATTCTTCTGAAAGAACAAAAATTAATATTTATTGCATTTCATATAATTAGATGAGTTACTGATTTTGAACTAAGTTCTTTGCTTGCGGTTCAGAGTGGGCACTTTCATTCAGAGCTTCTTCCCAGGAGAGAGGATTAAAAGATCAAAACAGTGCTATGCTATTCTCATAGGCATATTGGAATATAGTTACTGGCAGTGCAGTAGAGTTCCTAGATGACTCAGAACCTAATGCTCCCTTAACCTTCTTTTTTTCTTCCAATTTTATTGTTGTTTTTTAAACAAGATTCAAAACACAGAATACAAACATAGAAAAAATACAATGAATGACTAAAGACACTTAATAAATCACTTTAAAAAACTAGACAGAACCAAGAAATAAAAAAGAAAAAAAATCCCCTCCCAAATTTAGCTTCCTAATTAAAATAAAAATAAAAATAAAACCAATACTATAGGTCATTTCTACCAAGACATTTCTTTCTTCCACCTGACTTTTCAGGCCACTCTTTGTATGACCATGACAATTCTGTGTGTTTTGAACATGGAGTTTGCCCAATCTCAGTGAAAGAAGGAGAGGGAAGCTTTTGAAAAGCAAGACTAGTTCCCTTAAGAGGAGCATAAAATGTTAACCTGAATCCAGTATAATTTATCCGATAATTTGCAAGGTAGCCCATTTGGGTTGGACCTCAGGGGAAAAATCCCTAACAGAAATAGCTGTTGAATATTGGATCAGATTGCCTGGGGTGGCAGTAGATTTTCATTCACTGGAAAGGATTAAACCAGAGTTTTTCAACCTTGGCAACTTTAAGATGTGCGGACTTCAACTCCCAGAATTCCCTAGCCAGCATGATTAAACACTGGTTTAAACAGAGGTTGGAGAGCCATCTTTGGGACATGCTGCACTAGTGGATTCCAACACTGGTCAGGGGCTGGACAAGATGATTTCCAAGGTCCCTTCCAACCCTCACATTCTGTGATTCTACTCGTGTTAACCAGGGATGGCCCCCAAACATTTTGCTTCCAGATGGAAAAAAACAAAATGGTGTCACCTTCCCTTACATGTACAAAAGGTGACCAGATGGACAGCTGAAGAGTTCTTCAGCATTGGGACTGCAATAGTATATTCTACTCCTTGCAAGGTAGGGGGAGACTAGTTTAGGGGGAACTACATTGTGTCCTGCTCTTTTCTCCCTCTGCTTTGCTATTGCCTTTGTACTTATCTCCTGGCCCTGCTTTGGCTAACCCCCTGTATCCTGCCTTCTGCCCAATTGTTCACTCCCAGCAACAAAACAGCTGGATTTTTTTTTTAGATTTTTTATCCTGCCTTTCTTCATTTTCAAGGTGGCGAACATACCTAATACTCTTTCCTCCTCCTATTTTCCCCACAACAACAACCCTGTGAGGTGAGTTGGGCTGAGAGAGTGTGACTGGCCCAAAGTCACCCAGACGGCTTTCATGCCTCAGGCGGGACTAGAACTCACAGTCTCCGGGTTTCTAGCCTGGAGCCTTAACCACTAGACCAAACTGGCTCTCTGTAAGCTTCTTATATATCCAGAGTTGAATGTAAGAGAAAACTCACTTGGCCTCTATGATTCTTCCCTTTCTTTACCCAGGACAACCTCTGAGAAGGGCCACATCTGCATTTCATCTGTATTTGCCTTGCTCTGGGTCAACATTTGTATTTCAGTTATATTTCATCCCATATTGCAAGCCTCACATTGAATAATCTCACACATTCATTATTCTCTGCTTTGCACCTTATTATGAAAGCATGCTTTGAGAGGGACAATGAGAGCACCCAAGAGAAATGATACTACACAAGCCATTACAAAATGCAGCGTTGATGTCAGAGTCAAGATAATGACTGGAATAATGGTGGCAGATGTATGCCAGGGAATTCAGAAATTGGAAATACCACAGGCGGCTGCCTCTGTGAATTGATTCCAGGTGGTCAGTTTCATCAGTAATTATGCAGGGACGCATAGGCAAGGTGGCTAACAAGTCTGCAGGAAAAAAAAAGAGGTATTATTGTGCTCCATCCTCATCTTCCTAAGCTTTTCAGACTGGCAAAGATCCTCTCAACAGATGAAATAGAAGCAACAACGCCATTGCACAGTTTGCATCGGGCAAAACACGGCCTGGTGAATTAGATTAGCTGGGGCGATGTCTTTGTTTTCCTCTGAATGACAATCATGTGCTATGCCCTTAAAATGCAATTGCCAAAAAAAGGCATTTGGGACTCCAGCATTAATGTCATCAGACATTATCTCTTAATTAATATCTGGCAGTACTCCGGTAATGGAACAATGGAAATTTCAATGGAAGAAAAACCTTAAATTCACACTGAATATTCTATTTACAGAAAACTGGTATAAGATGTTTCAGTGCTGATATATTTCTCCAGGAGTGATTGCTCAAGTGGACAGTTCATTCTCTAAAAATTGTTGGAAATGGCTGGATCGTTTTTTCCAATTGTGGTGGCAATGTTGTAAAGCTCAACATTTTTTGAAAATGATTGATAATAGAAGGAAACAAATTTTAAAAACTGAATTTCCTTTCCAACCCGCTATTTTTTAATTACATTTTACTCAACCTTACATTCCCTCAGTGTTCTTAATTAGCTTTGTACATAGTATCTGTTCCAAGGATACTTTGGGCTTCCTATTGAAAAGTACACCTGGTTCCTTCTGCAGAAAAATAGCTAATTAAGCTTTGGGAGTATGCCTTGATGTCCAAAATAACTCTGTATTTCAAAAGTAAATCTGCCATAGAATTTAATTTAACTTGGAAACAATTTGTGGATTATAATTTCACATACAGGTTTGTACCACATCTGAAATTTGGGTTTCTCTTAACACAGAGTCTTTAATTGCTTGGAGAGAAATTAATCTCATTTTATGATTTATACTGTGCTGACTATTGCTGTTAATATTTGCAAATTATTTGGATTTTAACAATGATTTGTAGTTTTAAAAATATTGTATATTCGGTCACTTAAAACTAATCAGTGAAATTTTGGCATAAGGTTTGGAGTTGCTCTTTATTTAAGTAGCCTGAATTGGAAAAGAATTGGTGCTCCCCCTGTCATCACTTTCAGCTTTTGTTTTGTGTGAAAGCTTTCCCCATGGGACCCACTGAACTGAACTGGAGGAAAAGTCTCCCAAAGGACTATTCTGACAGCTAAGTTCAGTGTTGTCCAAACTTGGCCACTTTAAGATGAGCAGACTTCAACTCCCAGAATTCCCCAGCCAGCCATGCTTATTCCCCATGCTGGCTGGGGAATTCTGGGAGTTGAAGTCCGCTCATCTTAAAGTGGCCAAGTTTGGACAACACTGGCTAAGGTTACCATTCACTGTTGTTTTAATGTGCTAAACATCTGTACGATTTTGCCATCTATGTTAAGCATTATGGCATCTCTTGAATAATGGCCAGTTAAGCAATTGTTGAAAGCAGAGGAGCCCCACCAAGAAAAAAAGTTGGTAATTGTAATGCTAGTTGACAGATAGATGAGTTTTGTTACAGAGTGATAAAAACTGGCAGCACGGAACAAACCTTTTGCCAAATGCTGCTATGGGAAAAGTGGTGACATGTCAAAAAAAAAAAAAAGGATATTTTTCTTGACAAGGCAGGTAAGAAGCTGTGCAAATTGATTGTGGCTGAAATGAGAGCTATATCTTTCGCCATCTCACCACCAAAACAAGCCATTAACTATACAGAAGTTGTAATCAGGGATGTAAACTCCCCTAAATTGAGCTTAATTTTTTTCTGTTCTTTTAATGACAGAAAGTAAAATTATAGTTCTCAATTTAAAAACTGTAGAACTATAGTTAATTATTATTCTGTCTTTTAAGAAAGCAGTGGGGAAGACTGCTTTCTTCAGAAAGCCTGACCAAATAAGCTGATATGTCAAGATTACTCAAAGTCACAGAGCATTCCTCCCTTATCAAAGATTGAACTCTTCTGATAGACTGATACCTAGGGATGGGGGGGGGGGCGGATTTTGTTTGGCCCAGTTTTTAAGAACAATTTCCCTGGTTACTCGTGTTTCTTCATAAAAGAGAAAGGCATCCCTTTAAAACAGGAATGAAGTGAATAAAACTGACAGACTTATCCACATCTAGTGACATCACAATAGATCAGTGTTTCTCAACCTTGGAAACTTTCAGATAGGTGGACTTCAACTCCCAGAATTCTGCAGCCAGTCATGAAAGTTTCCAAGGTTGAGAAACACCAATAAATTATTTACATAAGTCAAACACATTATCTGTGTGGATAAGGGAAATTACAACTTAGAAATGAAGAACAAATAGTTAATATTATTGGTCTTGTAACAATGATTGATATGAGTATTACTTAAAAGGATCTTTAGATGTGAAGATGAAGCAGGGAGTTGATGAGCTTTTCAACATGTATTAAGAATAAACAGTCTTATAACCTGAAGAACGTAACCTATATGTGTTCTGCTATCAAGATAACCAATTATACAGAAAGTCAACATGAACAGGTCCTTCTGTTCTCCGCAGTAGTACTCTGCAGTAGTACCTGGACTGTATTTAGCTTTTCTATTGAGAAAGACACCATGACAAAGGAAACCTTATAATTCTTTCCAAGCCAGTTGTGAATCACCATTAAAAAGCTTTTGCCTTCAATAGTCAAAAAAGAAAAAGGAGATATCATGCTTGTTAAATATACTGATTGATGAGGCTGCATTGGGTCTATATGGAGTAATGAGGTGATTCCTTTCATCAAAGCAAACAGGTAACATGTTATCCAGGTGCATCTGCATGGATGGAAGGTATAAAAAAAAAATCAAGATGGCGGCTACAAACATGTGACTGACGTCCCACCCCTTTTGTACATGCATTCATGTACTTCAATCACAAGCCATCTTGCCTGTTTTGATACCACCCCCACCCTCACTGATGCCTCTAGAGATCATGCTACTTTACTTTGCTCTTAGAGGCAAGGTGACTTCATTGCTTCATGAAGCAGCTTTGAGGGAATGTTTTGTGCAGAACTTGCATCAAAGAGAAGCAGTCCTTCAGTGATATGCACAACCCTAGGTTGCATGATTTCTTAAAATGTTGAATAGTTGCCAATAGTCACTCATTTGTTTTCTCAACAATGTTTAGGGAAATTTGCAGCAAAGCTATCACATGAAGTAGCTTCGGGATGAGACTTTCCTATTAGTTCAGTTGCTAACAGTATATCAACACAGCCAATTAACAGAATAGTGACATTGTTGGACAACATCAGGTTTTCTACATACAGTGGTACCTCAGTTCACGAACGCTTCTGTCCACGAACAATTCGGTTCACGAACAGCTCCGGTCGCAAAATTTTGCCTCCATTCGCGAACTCCGCATCGGGTTACGAACAGGATCTGCAGCCATTTTCCCTCCCGTGACACGTGGTCGCAGCTTCCTGTAGGGAGGGGGACTCTCCCTCCAAGCAGTAACCGCCTTCCCACCCACCTTCCTGTCCTCCACGCCAGAAGTCACATCGAGCAAGGTTAGCTTTCTCTCTCTTCGTACTGTACTTTGTGTCATATTTTTGCGGTTTAAAAAAAACAACATATGGTTCAGAACGGATTAACCGTAATTACATTGAACCTTATAGGGAAATTTGATTTGGGACGCGATCAAAAATCGGTTGGTGACCAAATTCGTAGGGGTCAGAATGGATTAACCGTATTTACATTGAACCTTATGGGAAAATTTGATTCAGTTCACAACCAATTCGGTTCGCAACCAGAGTCGCGGAACGAATTAAGTTCGTGAACCGAGGTACCACTGTATTTGCTTCCTGCCCCAGGCAAGCTTTCCCAACATTAGATGCTGCTGAAGCCCTGCAGTAGATCAAAGGTCTCGCAGCCGGTGTTTCACTCATTCTTCCTGTCCAAATTCTCCATAAATGAATCCCAGCCACCTATGGGGAGAAAAATAAAGGTGTCATGCCAGCAAGCAGAGAAATGCAGAAAAGAGAAAGGCAATAATCCTGAAGATACTTAACAAGAATTTGTCCTAGTGAGTTCAGTGCAGCTATTAGTAAGCATTTTTATAGATACTGGTTTAATGAGTGTGAGACTGCCAAATTGTGCTACAGAAATAATTCATTATTGCTGTGATAGATGCAAGAGTCAAAACAAATCACATATTCATTTACAACTAGGTGTTTGGGGCAGCCTTTGTGAAGATGTCATCAGGAGCCTAAGTAGATCTCTTCCTCCTGTGTGCTTGGACTCCTAATCTCTTGTATCCCACTCTCTCCAGTCATCCTGAGGTGGAAGCTGAGACCAGAAAAATGCCTCTTCTAGATTTATACCCCTGTTAAAAGGCAGCAAAAGCAGAGAGGAGAATCAGTAGGCCAGGGGGTGAAGGAGCGGGCATTGGCCTCTGATAAGTTGGTGGTCTTGGCAAATATCTAGCATTGCTGAGTGTCTTCTGGCTGTTATATATTTGCTTGGCTCTGTGCCCTTCAGTTGGCACAATTTGTTTTCTCTAATGCCGTCTCATATAGCAATCTTAGTAGAACTGTACTGTTCTGACATCATCCTGTTTTCATGATGCTCAAGCTTCCAGGATCTAATTGATGGCTTGTATTGCACTCAATTGATTTTGCCTTTAATAATATTATGCAGCTAGCCAAAGCGACTGGTTATGTCATTCCATCAGCTATTCTGTTCCTTTCAGATGCTCAACAAATGCACACCAACCTGAGCCAGCATGAACAATTTCCAGGCATTACGGAGGTTGTAGAGCTACAGGTCCATCAAGGTTTCCCAATATGTCACCAAGTGATTTCCTTTCTTAATGTTTCTATTTCTAATTTATCTTGCATTTCTCCACTACCACCGTGTTTTACAGTATCTGATGCAGAGTATTAATTCATGTGCTTATTGTTATAAAAATTGAATTAGGTATATCTGAGCATATGGAAAATGCCTTGCTGTAATATTTTATTAACCAACCCCATTAAAACATGTGATTAAAATAGTCACCATAAGGTTAAGCCTCTATAGAGTACCTTTCAATTACTTCTTAATAAACATACCTAGAATTCAATTTATAGTAACTCGAGACAGCACTGAAAAACTGAATAGCCGAATGCTGCTGTCTCCAGCATCTGTTGTAGCATTTATATGCTCTCGTAAACTTGGAAACTGGATGTAAATATCATGGCCAGTAGCCACTGATACTCCATCATTTTCTCTAACTCTTTTTTCAGAGTTATCAAAGTAGCAAATTTCATTCCATGAGGCATTTGCTTATTTTGTGTTCTGCCTAATCAAATTAAGCAAACCAACTGCAGAGATCCAAAAATCACTGTGACAAATCATATTATTCAGATACCAAAATTGATACCTTGGTTTCACTTGCCCACTTCCAGTTATAGTTCTCTGAAGTACAGAGCAGAGCTGGCAAAAGGAGGATCACCTTTCTTGGCCCCTTCCTGTGCTGGGCTTCCCAAGGTCATCTGATGGGACTCATTTTGTAACTCTCAGTGTGAAGCCACAATATATTGAGGCAGACTGGTGAGCTCCATACCATTGATCTAACTGCTATCATAACTGTCCTGTAGACCCCCCTGTCTTTGCTGCCCATTCTTGGAGATGCAACCTGAGTCTTTCACATCATGCAAAGCATGAGCTCTGCCTCTAAGTGATAATGTCTCTCCTGTTACTACTAGATGGATGATTATTGCTTTCCTCAAAAATTAGCAGCAGCAATAATGACTCTTCTTTTGTTGTTGATAGTAACTGTTCTCCAAGGTCAGCTTCAAGAACAAGAATTGGAGAACTGGGTTCTCTCGGGCCACTTCTGCCAAGATTCCAGGTTCTCCTCTGGGTTCCTAGGCCAAGCGGCAGGCAATTTCAGGGAGAGGGTTAGATGGAGATGTAAACTGTGGCCTGATAATATAGCGAGATGTTTGACCCAAGTAGTGGGCCTAGACATACTACCAGTTTGTTTCATTATGAGTTCATGCCTGATGACAACATCTTCTACTCACCCCCAGCTGACCACAAATCAACCTCTGTCTGTATTTTCATGCTCCAAACTGAAAGTAGTATTTCCCAGCTTATGCTGGTTCAAGACTGCTGTGTTTTATTTATTAATGTTTTTTAAAACCACCCAATAGCAAAGCTGTTTGTGTGGTTGCAGTAAAACACACTGAAAATTTACAATTTGAATAAAACCATTGTGGGGGACAATGGGGACGTGGTGGCACAGCGGCTTAATGACGCTGAAAGTTGCCGGCCAGAAATGGTCGACACTTCAGCGGTTCGAGCCCAGCTCCACGCGGCAGAGTAAGCTCCTATCTCCTCCCCAGCTTCTGCCAACGCAGCAGCTCGAAAGCTTCCGTGAGTAGATAAATGGGTACTCTCACCCTGGTGGGAGGAAAAACGCTGGCAGCTCCTTGCACGGGAGACGGGACCAGTTGCCGGTAACGCAGAAGCTGCATACACCCG
Source organism: Liasis olivaceus (assembly GCA_030867105.1). Lineage (NCBI taxonomy): Eukaryota > Metazoa > Chordata > Lepidosauria > Squamata > Pythonidae > Liasis > Liasis olivaceus. Next base: position 40,998,579 of record CM061351.1, on the reverse strand, counting down.
AAAAAGGCATGAAGCAACGGAAACCCCACCTCCTGCGCTTGCCAGCTGGGCTCTGCTCTAGGAAGGAGGCAATGGCAAACCACTTCCGAAACACTTTGCCTTGAAAACTGCAGGGACTCGTCCAGGCAGTCGCTGCAGAATTGGTCACGATTGAGTGAGGATTAAAAAAAAAAATTGTGGGGGACAAAATAATATTCTATCTTTACATAGATGATGCTGAAATGTATATTGGATAGGGCAGGCAAACTGAAGCTGCCTGATGACTCTGGAAGGAGAGGAGACAGGTAACAAAAACCATGTTGTTGTCTTTTACGCCACATTAAAGGAGTCAATATATGGGTATAATAAAAGACACTTGTTGGAAAGTGTGAGTATCAATAGCAAGGGCAGGTTTGGAGTCTCCTTAGAAGAGTAGAATGTAGATGTGCTGAATCAGCCCAAAGTAAGGTCAACCCATGTTGTAGTTATCAGATCCTACATTTCTGCAGTAAAGGTCATGTTATAATTTACATTGCTTTTGTAAGTCATGTGTATCATTTCAGAGGGTTTATAACCTGTAACCTGGTGAGCTTTGGGGCTCTTCTGTGTGCCTTTGGCAAGAAGCCTAGTGATCACTGTAGTTGTACATGCCAATTAAAGATGCTTTGTTACATCTATCTCCAAACACTTTGGTTCCTGATTTAAGTGGGCATTTTCCCCACTACAGCCTGGCATAGTTGGCAGGATCAGGAGGTCAAGAACTGGGCAGGTTGCTATGTTTGGTGCACCCCTGCCACTTTTTCAGGTTCACAGTCTCTGCCTTTGCCCTTTTCTCCTGTCCAATCCTGGACCCATTTGGAGATATTTGATTGAAAACTAAAAATACCACACCAGGCAACTATGATGTAGGCATTCAAAAGCCAGAACAAAATGAATTGAAATAAAATTAAAAGCCATTTTAAAAGCCTGAGAAATTAGAAGGGTCTTCACCTGGAACCAAAATGATATAGTATGGGCAGCAGCTAAGCTTCTCTGGGGAGGGAATTTCATAAATTGGGTACTGCCACAGAAAAAGTTCTTCCCCTAGTAGAGGCCCACCTTACCTTCTTTGGTGAGGAGACCCTCATTAGATGATCATGAGGTAGGTACATATGGGAGAAGACAGTCTTGAAGTAACCTAGTTGCAAGCTGTTTAGGGTTTTAAAGTTCAAAACCAGTACTTTGAAATTGGGTCCCGAAATAGACCAGCAACCAGTGTAGATGGCAAAGAAGTGGCATAATAGATTTATATTGGCCAGTCCCAGTAAGCAGTCTAGGCACTCTATTTTGAACTAAATGAAGTTTATGGACTGTTTTCAAAGGCAACCCCTCATATAATACATTACAGTAATCCAACCTTATTGGATAACAATAAGGTTATTAACAAATTACTAGAGCGTGAATAACTGTTGCAAGGCTGTTGTCTCTGTCCAGGTAAGGTCACAGTCAGTAAATCAGCTGAAGATGATAAAACTCATTCCACGCTGCTGAGGCCACCTGGGCCTGTAGTGACAGTGATGGATCCAAGAGTACCTCTAACTTCAAACACTTGGGCTTCATTTCCTATTCCTCTCCTGTTCTGTTATATATGATTTGTCCTGAATCTTGAGAAAAGGATTTCTCTCCACCAGCTCTCTAAACACTGTTGATAACATCTACAAAACCTTTATTACTCCTATTCTGTGTATGAAAATTTATTTGTTTCTCCTGCTATTCTATCTCTGTGCAGTTAATTTCTGCTTTTTTTTTTCTCACTCATGTCAATAAACACAACCCTGTTGCAAACACATTTTTCTTTTTTTCTCACTTTTCACCCAATACATAATTGCTCCTTCTCCAGTTTTGCCTCCAAGGTAGTAGCTCTTTTCTCCCCAGTTCCCTACCCCCAACATGAAATTAATTGCTCTTTTTCCCAGTTTCACACTCTTCAAAATATTGTTGTTAATCACCTACTTCTCCCCCCTCAGAATTAATTGCTCCATTCCCTAGATAGTACTGCCAAATTAATTGGCTTTTCCAATCCCCCTTTGGAATTCATTGCTGCTTCTCTTTTTTACAGCCCAAATATTCCAATTATGTTGATTTATTAAATACCATTTTAAATGATGTGCTTAAGAATAAAAGGTTTGATATGTAAGGTGAACAGACTCCAGACATACTAAAGCACAAGAGTGTGATACAGTCATAGCCAGCTTTGTAAAAGCCAGCTTGTATCTGTTCTGAGTCACTTGTGGGTAAATGCTTTTCTCTGTGAAAATGTGACATTACCATTAAAGGGAAAGAGTTTAATGCTTTGTTACAGACAGATGTTAACAGTTTAAAACAATGGATGACAACCCCCATTTGTGGGCAGGTTAGGCATTAGGCTGAAATTGCAACATGGGGACTAGCAATACATGACAAAATGAAACAAATCACCACAAGGAGGACAAAATGCAAACAGACAGGAGACTCTCTTAGGAAACAAACGGACAAAAAAACGAGAATCACATGTGAGTAAAAGTTAATCTTATACATTTTTAAAACAAAAAACCACAGATGTTAGGGAAGCTTTCTGAACCAGATCTGCAGAGATCGCCACAATTGTTGACTAATACTGGATGAAACAAAATTCAAAGAGCTAAAATGGTGAATAGCTTTATAATAAAAGGTCTTTGGGGGGGAAATAGATAACAAATGGCACATATAATGGATATACAGAAGAGAAATCAGGCTTGCCATAAAAGTTCTCCAACCCTAGTATAGTATGTGTTTCTGTGGCCTATTTGCAATATGCAAATGATCAAAGAGACTATACTATGCCTTCCAGCATGCTGTGTCTAACACAAAATGTCATCCTTTCATTCACTCCACCTTCTGAACCTTAAGCCCTAAAGCTGTATTTCTCAACCTCAGCAACCTTAAGATGTGTGGACTTCAACTCCCAGAATTCCCCAGCCAGCGTGGGAGTTCAAGTCCACACATCTTAAGGTTGCTGTGGTTGAGAAACACTGTCCTAAAGAGTGTATATAATATAACTAAGAGAACAAGACTATAGTAACTTGTGTCTGAACTTGGGGTCTTAAACCCAAAACCATGAAATGCATCTAAATAATGAGAGAATGAACTGGAGTGAAAACAGAACTTGTTACTGGATGGTATGTTGGATAGTTTATTATGTGGAAATGAAAAGCTACAAAATCAGAGTTAGAGTTGTCTTTCTTTAATAATTCAATAATTTTTTTTTAATTTATCTGAAAAGCTAATTGTCATTCTCTCTCTATACTTGAATGAACATTTGAATTGTTTGTTTACAACAATATTCAGGACCTTTCTATCAATGTTGATTTGTTTACATCTTATAAACCCTTTGATATTTGTTTCAAATAACCCACTGATAATAGAGTATTTCCAACTGACATTTCCAAGCATTTTTCTTTTTCTGCCATCATTTATAAGTAATTATTAGAAATGTTGATGATAAAAATTTAAAATTTTCATAAGAGCCCATGGATTTGCAAACCACAGCAATTAAGACTGGATTAAAGCATTATGTGAATACTGTTCATTATCATATCTAGTTTCATTGTACCATTGCAAGTGTTTAAACCTTTTCTTTCAAGCAAGTCACACACATCTACCCCCATCCCTTTCCCCTCTTCGTGGCTGCTTGTGCCCTGGGCATACTGGGGTAGGTAGTACAATGTCTGTACAACTGCAGTGGGGGCTAATGGTGGTGCAGAGATTGTATTTCTCAGCATGCCCCCATGTGTCTGGGTTACTCTGGGTTACTTCCACCGGTGTAAAAGTATTTGTAGAAGTGTTAGCAGCAGTTCTTCTTCAGCCTGAAGATAGGAACTGGGGAAGACGAAGCAGCTGTAACTGAAAGGCACAGAGATCACAGCACTTCCAAGTCCAGAGGCCTGCCTTATTCTTCACTGCTGAAAAAACTGAGATTTCCTAGGGCAGCTTTTCAGATGGGATGAGCCCTTCAGACCATGACTATCACAGCATAACTTCTCCACACTTTTTCTCCTACCATCTGTTGATGTTCCTCAGCTACCTTTTAGAGGATCTTACTGATTTTTGAGTTACAGGGAGAACTGCAAGAGCAGTGAGAATCCAGTTCAGGTGTAGTACCTTCTGTGATGGGTGCACACGGTGTGTCCATACTATGATCAGAGTATGTCCAGGAGAACAATAGTGGGAAAGGTCCCCACTTTCTGTTTCTGAGCACCCCAGAGGCATCTGGTTTGCCACTGTGAGAAACAAAATGCTGAACTAAGATGGGCCTTGATCTGATCCAGCAGGGCTATTACATTCTCAGTTCTTATCTCCATTTTTACCCTTTCAGCTTTTCACCCTTTTAAATCTATTGTGACTATAAGATTGAATTCTCCTTACCTCTACCACCGTAGCATCTAACTGTAAAAGATACTCAGAAACACCTAGCTTCTTGGAAGAAAAACATGCAACTTGTAAACACCTTCAGCTTACCTTCTTCAGTTTACTAAGCCATACCATTAGTCTTTTGTTTCAAGTAAGGGACTTTCCCAACCCTCCTATCAGATATCAGTTCTTCAGTTAGATGCTGGTGAATTAACCTGCATCATATACTTGTGAAGAATATTTTATAGCTCTGAACTTTTTGTCCAGAGAAAAACTTTGTCCATGATGCTTATCTGAATTATGAAATCCAACACATCAGAAGGACACTAGTTTGGAGAAGACTGGTAGACTCTAAACAGCCATAGGTCAAGCCAACTTAATCGATTTGCAGGTGTAACTAGATCCTTAGCTATGGCTTGCTGGATTGTTTTCTTTTTTAAAGAAACAGTTATTAGATAATATTCCTATTTACCCCATTAATCCTTAGAAAATATTACTACTTACACCACCATAAATGGCAATTTAAGTGTTTTGACAAGAAATAAGATTCTGTAAAATATTAGAAATTCAGTTTTAAATATTGGTTCCATAGAGAATATAATTGAACTAAGATGATTTCCTTCAAATAGGAAAAAAGTTATAGTGTGCTTCTAGGAATTCTAAGCCTGTATTTTACAAAATCATTGCCAGGAATTGCAAAAATTCAGACCAACATTGTTGTTTTGACAATTGCTCATTTAAATCTAATAGATGAGTAGAATCTAACATTCTCCTAAACTGACTGAAACTGATATGAAAATAGATTTGTACACATGCTTTAAATGGTGACCATAATCCAAGGCAGAATTAAAATGGATGGGATTAACTGCGTTCAACTATGTTTTTACTATACTGGTAGTCCCCAGTTTAAGAATGAGTTCCGTTCCCAAGGTCTGTCCTTAAGTTGAATTTGTATGTAAGCCGGAACACTATTATTGTATAATACTGCATAAGTAGTATTGTGTAATTAACTCGAATCATTGTGTATTTAATTCGAATTTTGCTACAGTAGGCTCCATTCTTAACTATGGGTCATCCATAAACCAGGTGTTCTTAACCCGGGACTACCTGTAGTTACTTTTTGATAGCTGCAATCTAAGGTATAACTCTCGCAATATAATATTGTCTAAGAAAATAGAAGGCAATTTTAGCTCTGAAGTGTCACCATGTAGCCATGGCATACAGTTTCTAACCCAGATTGCATTCTTTCTCCAACAAAGTGAAGGGATTTGGAAGACAGGATTCTATAGTTCATTCTCTGTTTGTGTTTGCTCTCAGGTTTCCACATTCACTGTTAGCTGTCTCCTTTCTCCTGTATTGCAAATATGCCTCTTGATCATGTTGGTTGGGCCAAAGGAAATTTATCATTATATGAATTTTAGTATCCTTGTTACTTCTTCCCAGCCTATCTTTTTTTTTTTTCCTTTAGAGTCATAACTTTTTAGATTGCAAGCCTGAAGGAAGGGACTGCCTTATTTTTTATTGATCCATAAGCTGTTCAGCTGCTGCTGAACACAGGATATAAATCCTTTAAGTCCATCAGTAACTCTAAACATATGGTTTAACTGATTTGCTTTAATGCTTTATTTATAATTTAGTGTTTTATTTAGATTTCTGTTTTAGGGTGTGCCTTCACTGCTATTTAATGGAAAAGGCAAGATGTAAACTTAACAAATATATTTAATTTTTGTTTAATGACTAATATTTTCTTTTTCTTTTTTTTTTGACTTCATTGCCTATTTATATGTCTGTACATGTTTATGGATGTAAGCTGCTTTGAGGGTCCTTTTGAGAGCCAGAAAGTGGAATAGAAATCATAATTTTATATAGCAGCACATAAATCAATGAAGAGAATATTGGATTTGGACCAGAAAGACCTTATTTCAAGCTTCTATTACTTTGTAAAGCTCATTGGATGACCTTGAGCCAGTTTATACTTCTCAGCTTAGTCCATCTCACAGCACCATCATTAAGTCAGTAAGAGAGGAAAATGCTGTCCCTGCCCCTGCTCTGAACTTTTTGGAGGAAGGACAGGACCCACATGTAATAAATAAACAAACTTGAATGGATAAATTCACTGAACTGCTGGGTTAATTACTGCTTGAGCAGCTCTGGAACCCGGCCAACAGTTCCTTTGAATTCAATTACTAGTCATTTACCATTGCCATCTATTTATTTCTCATAACTATTTTTGCTTAATGATGTAAGCAGTGACCAGATGGTGCACTGATGTTGCAAATATTTTGCCAGTCAGGCAATATGTTTGGCCATTTCTGAGAATCCTGACTTTGTGGGGTCTGTTTGCAATGGAGATGAGAGGAGACACAGTTACACTGATGACCATGACAAGATGGATGTAGATAATTGTTTCCATGTGATGGAGCATTCATCTTGGATGTTCCATCAGGTGGGCATCCCTGTTCTTACCTCACAACCACAAGCACATCTCAAGAATCTGTTGCTTTAACTTCAGCTGGCTAGAGGAAGAGGAGGAAGCAGCAGCAATGGAAGAGTAGGTTGGAAAGGGAAGACGGAAGGGCTTGAAGCAGCACTTGATTTACTGCTTTGCTCATTGGATAAACTTCAGTGAAGAAACATTCTCCTACATTTCCTACTATTTCTCATTTAGGTTGATGAATGAGGCTCTACTTCTGAAACTTCTTTTAAAGGAGAGGAAAAGTTCATGACATTCCCATGAACGGAATATGCTGTACGTGCTGTATTTGGAACATCGTGCCCCCAGACCTTAGATTGGCCTCGATCCTCCCAGTCTTTAGGAAGACATGACTCTGCTGCCATGCCTGGGAGTCTGGCAATGGTAAGGAGATTTTACAGTGGCTGTGTTGAGCTGATGGAAGGATGGATTCTGCCACTGAACACAATTTTTTTAATTGATTATGGATGGTTTTTACATGTTTGTATATGGATCTTTTAACTTGGTTTTACTGGATTGTTTTTTACTTGTTGTGAGCTGCCCAGACTTGCTTAGATGAGATGGGTGCTCATAAAAATAAAATTATTATTATTATTAATAATAACAATAACAATAATAATAATAATAAAAAATTACAAGGTAGACAAGGGCTGGGTGTGAATGTCTCTCCATGGTCTGAAGCCTCCCTGGATTCTCATACGTCAGTTAAATCCCAAGAGAGACCTCCTGTGGGGACTTTATTCATTGAGCTATTTCAAACTGGGGGCTCTGGGTAGCTCTTTTAAAACTGTGGTGTTTTTTTTTTGAAAAACCCAAATCTCAATTATGAACTAAGCTGAGTAAAGTTTTTTTTCCCCCCTCATCCCCATCATACAGCCTCATGTCAGGTTCTTGATATTCAGAGGAGGGTCTTGATGGGAAGAACAGATGAGTTGGTCATTCAGTCCTTCATTATTTACTCACTGGGCTGTTTGTAATTGGTAAGTATGGGTAGCCAATGAAGCTTCAATGTGAAGGAAAAACTTGTTACAGAAGAAATCAGCAAGCAGTTGTCTTAACTTCTAGTAATAAAGTAAGTTCAAAAATATCAGCAATAGAAAAAGTAGGAAAAAAACTAAATGTTAGTGAAATCTCAAGGCAAAAATCCAAATGCTTATACTAAGGATGGTCTGACTCTCCCCAAAATGTGGGCAATTAGCCAAGGAATGAAAAGACTGATAAAATAGAACTTTATCTAAGCTCTTTCAAAACTGTAAAAAAAACCCCTCAGTTATGAATCAAACTGAGTGGAGTTTTTTTCTCATTCCTATCAGGTTCTTGATATTCTGTGGAGAGAGTTGGTGGGAAGAACCTATGAGTTGGTCATTCGTTATTTCAGCATATGACTCACGTAAAAGGGAAAAAAGATCTTCCAATTAAGTAACTAGAGAAGCATTCTACTTTGAGAAGGAAATAGTAATCAAGGATAGGAAAGGAAAATGCTCTTAAAGCTGAACTGGTTCGTCTTCAACACTCTGCAAATTTAATAATACATAATGTACTAGGTTAGCCCTGGATTTATAATATTGACCAAGTGTGCATTAATTGTGCAAGCAAAAGATGCTAGTGCATTTTGTAAGCCAGAAGAGCAGCATTTACTTGAATATTTAACAATAAGATATTTCACATATGAAACAACTTCTGTAACAAAAGGAAAAGATAGCATCAGTTGAAAATAAGATATTAAAGGTATACTTGGATTTATGTGGGGCATATCGGCAATCTTAGAAAGGCAAAATTGAGGTTTCATGTTTTATCCAAGTTTTAACATGCCCTCATGCTATTAAATAAAACTGGCTGCTTGAAGCATATCGTTGATTGGCTCTGTAAATGAGATAAATAATGAAACTGGAATTGATACAGGAAGTGGTATAGTAGTTAAATTATCTAAGGAGAAAAAGGGGAAGAGAATGAAGGAATTGGGCTTTTAATTGAAACATTTGTGTTGGGGGGGTTTTCCCCATTCTAATACTCAAAACACATACAGACATGAGATGAATCTTTAATAAATTATCTTGGACTTCTGCTGTGCAACTGAACTACTTCAAGTTCAAATTTGGGGACTGGGCCTACAACTGTCCCTCATGTTCCTTTTTATATAATTTTTATTAAGGATTTTTAAAAAGGAAGATAAAAACTAATACAAACTAATATAAAGTAAGAAAAAGAAAAGAAAAAAATCAAAGAGAAAGCTAAAAGTGCAAGAAAGGAAAAAAAAGGTAAAAGAAAAATAGAAAAGAAAGAAAAAAGATATAAAAAAATAGCTTCCGATCTTCTTTAAAGTTATAAGTACAATCATAAATTTGCCTCTTACTGTATGGTTACAATGTAATTCTCTTTCTATAATCTATCCTATCTAATCATCAAAACCATAAATCATAAGTTTATTTTTTCTGTTTTACACAAAAAGTCCATAAGGGGTTTCCTGTCAGTAATAAAGATAGATATTGTCTTTTCTCTGATCAAAGAACTCAATTTAGCCATCTCAGCAAGTTCCATCATCTTCACCAACCATTCCTCCATTGTGCAGCAGGATAAAAATTCCACTTACTGAGTTATTATTCTTTCTGGATTACATAGGGATAAAGACAAAACAAGGTTTTAAAGATTTAATTGTCCCCCACATTCCTGTCAATTCTCTTCTTCTAAAAGAGGGTTGGGGGTTTGTTTTGTACTCAGTGTGGCTTTGAATCTCCACTGAGTATCTTTTTGTGGAAGGTATTGTTGCAAAGTAACAAAGGATGCTTTTTCTGTTTTTCCTTTTCTATTAGATATTTCTCCATCCCTTGGCAGCCTCCCTGATGCCCCCCTGCTTCCTGACCTCAAAAAAGCCTATGGGAAGAGTTCTCTTGGGATGTAACTGCAAATATGGGAAGCCAGCGGAGTTGCAGATCGCTGAAAACTGATTATGGTATCAAAAAGGGGCACTCATATACCCCTTCAGCTATCTCATAGCTAAGTGTAAGAACCTTACATTCCAACTAGTGAGCATTTTCATCTATTTTTCTCCTTTGGGGGGAGAAAAATGAATTGAACTGAAAACAATTTATTTTCCCTCAAGCTGAAGAAGAGTGGTTAAAAATGCAGATGAAAATTCTAGTATAGCATCAGTTTTAAGCATCTGAGATAAGAAGTATCCATCGCCATGGTGTTTTTAGCTTCCAGTGACCATTAAGAAAGAGACTGCCAGACTAGCTATGCCTTCATCTGAACTAGTAAACTAGCTCTTATCTCTTAATCAAGTGTCCTCTCCAGGGCACAGATACAGTATTGAATAAGCAGGCTGACAACCAAGTCAGTGATGCAGAAAGCCCGTAACTCACAGCAGGAAGTAACAGTAGTCAGCCAGACCAAAATTGAAATATGAGTTTCAAGCAGAGACTGTAGCACTAAATGGTCTAAAAACAGAGTTCAGGGTCAGTCATGAGGACAGCAAGTTCAGAAGCTAATGACTGTGTTCACACAAGAAATTAAGCCATAATGTGTTTGTTTAGCTTCGGCTTAGAGTGTGTTGTCAACCCAGCCAATATAATTTATGAAATATTTATGATTTAGAATATTGAGCAAATCAAGCCAATTGTAGTTTATTCAGTAAGCCATGGTTAAACAAACCAAGTCTTAGCATAATAGGTGAACTTAATCAGTGCTTCTAGTAACCAAGAGCCAGAATTAAATATTTTTAAACCTGAGTTCTCACAGCCCCCACTGAATATATATATAAAAAAATTCCCCTCTCACCCCTATGGGTGGTATGTGTCTTCCTCAATCTCGGGTCCTCTACCAGAGGCCTGGGAGTTTGAGGGTTCTGCGCAGTATCTTAGCTGTTCCTAGCACTGCACTCTTCTGCACAGAGAGCTCTGATGTTGTTCCTGGGATCTGTTTGAGCCATTCTCCCAGCTTAGGAGTCATGGCCCCGAGTGCTCCTACCACCACTGGGACCACTTTGGCCTTTACTTTCCACATCCTCTCGATTTCCTCCTTCAGGCCCTGGTACTTCTCCAGCTTCTCATGCTCCTTCTTCCTGATGTTGCTGTCACTTGGCACTGCTACATCTATCACTACCGCTGTCTTCTGGTCTTTGTCTACTACCACGATGTCTGGTTGATTAGCCCGTACCTGCCTGTCCATCTGGATCTGGAAGTCCCACAGGATCTTAGCCCTGTTATTCTCCATGACCTTCTGTGGAATCTCCCATCTGGACTTGGGGGGGGTCTAGCCCATACGCTGTGCAGATGTTCCTGTACACAACGCCAGCTACTTGGTTGTGCCATTCAGTGTATGCTGTTCCTGCCTGCATCTTACACCCTGCCGCTATGTGTTGGACTGTCTCTGAGGCCTCTTTGCACAATCTGCACCTTGGATCCTGTCTAGTGCGGTAGACCCCTGCTTCTATGGATCTGGTGCTTAGTGCCTGTTCTTGTGCTGCTATGATCAGTGCCTCAGTGCTGTCTTTTAGTCCGGCCCTTTCCAGCCACTGATAGGATTTCCCAGTGTCAGCCACCTCAGCTATCTGTCGATGGTACATCCCATGCAGGGGCTTGTCTTGCCATGGCACTTCCTCTGCTTGACCCTCCTGCCTTGTCTGCTGCTGCCTGAGGCATTCTCTCAGCAGCTCATCTTTGGGTGCCATCTTACTGATGTACTCCTGGATACTTTGGGTTTCGTCTAGGACAGTGGCTTTGACACTCATCAGGCCCCGCCCGCCCTCTTTGCACCTGGTGTACAGTCTCTGGGTGTTGGACTTGGGGTGGAAACCTCCATACATTGTGAGAAGCTTCCGGGTCTTCACATCAGCAGCCTCCATGTCTTCCTCTGGCCAGCTCACTATACCGGCAGGGTATCTGATGACTGGCAGGGCATACATGTTGATGGCATGGATCTTGTTCTTCCCATTGAGCTGGCTCTTCAGGACCTGTCTTATCCTTTGGTGGTACTTGGATGTTGCTGTCTTTCTTGCCTCCTCCTCATGGTTCCCATGTGACTGTGGGACACCAAGGTATTTATAGCTGGTCTCTATGTCTGCTATGTGGCCTACTGGTAGTTCCACTCCATCGGTCTTAACTACCTTCCCTCTCTTTACTATCATCCTGCCACACTTCTCCAGTCCAAATGACATCCCAATGTCCTCACTATAGATCCGTGTCAGGTGGATCAGTGAGTCGATGTCTCGTTCACACTTAGCATACAGCTTGATGTCATCCATGTAGAGGAGGTGGCTGATGGTGACTCCACTCTTGAACTTGTACCCATATCCAGACCTTGTGATTATCTGGCTGAGGGGGTTTAAGCCTATGCAGAACAGCAGTGGGGACAGTGCATCACCTTGGTATATGCCGCACTTGATGGCCATTTGTGCGAGCTGTCTTGAGTTCACTTCCAGTGTTGTCTTCCACAGTCCCATTGAGTGCTTGAGGAAGGTCCTTAGTGTCCTGTTGACTTTGTATAGTGCCAGGCATTCACAGATCCATGTGTGTGGCATTGAGTCATAGGCTTTCCTGTAGTCCCATTGAGTGCTTGAGGAAGGTCCTTAGTGTCCTGTTGACTTTGTATAGTGCCAAGCATTCACAGATCCATGTGTGTGGCATTGAGTCATAGGCTTTCCTGTAGTCAATCCAGGCTGTGCTCAGATTGGTCTGCCTAGACCTTGAGTCTTGGGCGACTGCCCTATCTATGAGTAACTGGTGTTTTAAGCCTCTGGTGTTGTTCCCAATGCCCTTCTGAGCTGTGCTCATGTACTGGCCCACGTGGTCATGTAGCTTGGAAGCTATGATGCCTGATAGAACTTTCCATGTTGTGGGGAGGCAGGTTATTGGCCGGTAGTTGGATGATGCTGTTCCTTTGTGAGGGTCTTTCATGATCAGCACTGTCCTTCCTTGTGTTAGCCAGTCTGGGTGGGAGCCTGCTGCTAGCAGTTGGTTCATCTGTGCTGCTAGGCGTTCATGCACTGCTGTTAGTTTCTTTAGCCAGTAGGTGTGGATCATATCCAGGCCAGGTGCTGTCCAGCTTTTCATGTTCTTGACCCACTGTTGGATGTCTGCTACTGTGATGGTGACTGGTTCCTGTTCTGGGAGATTGCTGTGGTCTGCTTTCAGGTCCTGCAGCCACTTTGCACTGGTGTTATGCATCTTCTCTTTCTCCCATATGTTCTTCCAGTACTGTTCAGTTTCCGCTGCTGGTGGCTCAGCTGCTACTCTGTGGTTGCACTGCAGTTGGGAGTACACTTTGGATGGTTCTTTGGAGAACAGGGCATTTATCTTCTTGGCCTCTGCTTCTCTAGTGTATCTCCTTAGCCTGGTAGCCTGTGCTGTGAGCCTTTGTTTAGCAGTCTCTAGGGCTTCAGATGGAGTCAGGCCCATGTATTTTTTCAGTAGCCGAGTCTTATCCTTAATCTCCACACGCTTCTGTAGTTCCACCAGCTGACTGACTTCTCTCTGAGTTGCCTTGATCTTAGCCTCCAATCTCATTTTCCAGGGTGGGTATGTACTGCTGTTCTTCTTGATTGTGTAGCCAAGCATTTCCAGGATTACAGCAGCTGTAGCATATACCAATTCATTGGTTTCAGTTATGGTGGTAGTAGGGATTGTCTGGAGGGCTCTGTTGGCATCTTCTAGCATACTATCTGATGGTACTTATCCACTGAGCCTTGGTAATTGGACTCGAGGGTTGACTGTAGCTAGTTTATCCATGATCTTATGCCTCATATCAGCTGCTGTGCTCTGTAATGGAAGGGGTGGCAGTGACATCCCAGCTTCAGGTGTTGGCTGCACATCTGCTTGTTCTTCCAGGTCTGCTTGAGTCCGGGTTGTAATGTGGAGTTGGTCTATCTCAAGTTGTGAGAGCAGCTTCCTCTTCACTATGTTGAAGCGCTGGGTAACTAGTTGTTTCTCAGTTAGTGTGGATGTAGGCCTTCTGTCTATCCATAGTTCCCTCATACGTTTCATATATCCCCTCTCATTAGGTCTGCTGTTGTAGTAGCATTCCATCATTTCCAAGTTCTCTTGTCTCGTCCATGTATGGTTTGTTCCAGTAGCCCACTTAACATCAGATTGTCCTGGTTCCCCAACATCTGACGCGGACCTCGTTAATCCGGGCGACGTCTGAGCTGGCATGACTCTCTTAGTTCGTGTCACTCTCATATTTTGAGGTAGGCAGGTGAAGCGTTAGGGGGTCTTTGCCCAAGGACCCCTACTGGTGAGGTAGGTACCAGCCGGGATTTGAACCCCGGTTTCCTGCATCAAAGGCGGTGTTCTAACCACTATGCTATCCAGCCGCTCTATATATATATAGCCCATCAGTGGAACTCCACACAAAATTCTTATTTAAGAGCAAAAGTTTCTTTATACTTCATAAGGAGCTTTTTCTGTTTTACACAAAAAGTCCATAAGGGGTTTCCAGTCAGTAATAAAGATAGATATTGTCTTTTCTCTGATCAAGAATAAGGAGCCCGGGTTCTTGAGTGCATTACTGCTTCTGAACTTTTGAGAGATGGTTTGTGTTAGGGTAATGACAGTTAGATAACAGTGAATGTTAAAGATTGCAGGTTGAGGAATTTAGGATTAGGGCTAGGAGAAGGGGCCGTGGAAGTGACAGTAGAGGTTCATTGAATTGGAAAGTCAGGGGGAAGGCTGTGGGAAGAGACTTAACCCATCTGGTCTGCAGGGTTCTGAGGAACCTAATCACTCTGTGGAGTTGATTTTATGATGTGAGGTTAGAAACGGAGATGGGACCCCTGCTGATGTATGAGCTTTCCCTGAAATTGGAATTGCTGGGAGATTGTCTATATGGAATGGGAACTAGAACTGTTTCCAGGAAGCAGACTGACACAACATTCCCTGGAAGATTGTGTCAAGTGGAAAGAATATTGCCTGGGAGAAAGTTGCAAGGTGGATTTATGAACATTTTCATTGCCTTGTATGAAGTTGCCTTCATACAATGGAAGAGAAGGCCAAGAGCAGTGGCAACGATTATAATTTGGGGACCTTCCTGGTCTCCCTTTCACTTAGGTTGGAGAAATGTTGTCAGGTGCCAATGGTGGTGGTAATGAGTGCTGGGGTCTGGTTTTAGGAATAGGGCAGGAGACCCTACTGTGGAGAATAAGAGTGATAGAGGCTTAATATTGTAACAGTTACACTATAACCCCAGGAAAGCAGTTCACAGTTTGCTTTGGGTGAGAGATAAATACAGAATTCTGAAAACTGTAAAAATAAATTCCCAGCTTCAGTTGTAGTAAGTTAATTACGGCAGAGTCTCTTTGAGATACTTTCTTCCCACATCTCTCACATTTGGACTATGTTACCTCATCTCAGAGAAACCAAAACTCCCTTGCTTTTTTACAATCTCTCATATCATTGTTATGTAGTACTGTTAAGGAATAGTTTGAGAGACTGAAGGTGCCTGGCAAGTTTGTGAGAAGCTTTATCAGGTTGTTGGGCTCCTTAATGAAGTGAAAGCGCGTGTGAGATATTTTATATACAAGAGATTGTTATGTTGTTAATAATAAACCATATTGTGGGATTACACTGCATCAATGGATCTCAGTGGTGATAAATTGAAGGAGATACGGTAGAGGCATACAGTATACACTTTCAGGGGAGGAGGGACTGACAATTTGGTGTCAAGTCCCCATTTCTGACCTGGCGGCCCTGATCCTGGGTCCTGGTAGGTGGATCACTTGTGACCTTGGCCTCAAGCTGCTGATAGTAAACACCATGTCCATCTGCAGTAAGATTTCTCAGGCAGTCTTTGATATCTTCAACCAGGCTATGCTATTTGACTATATGTATGGGTTGGGAATAGGAGGCACTGTTCCACAGTGGTTCCATTCCTTCCTTAGTAAGCAGTTCCATGTGGTGGTTATAGGAGAGGAGAGATCAGCCCAAACTCATGGAGTTTGTTCCTCTCCCCATTATTTAACATCTATATGGGGCTGCCTTTGAGGACCACTTGGAAGCTGCAGTTGATACAAAATGCAGCTGCCTGTTTACTACCAGGTGGTAATTTCAGGAGTTCTTTCATCTCTGCTGAAGGCTAGCATTGATTGCAATAGGCTTCTGAGTACAATTCAAAGTGTTTTCAACCCATAAAGCTCTAAGTGGCTTGGCATCAAGATATCTTCAAGACTGCCTTCTTCAACTAGAACCAACCCATCCAGTGTATTGGTTATCCCTTGCTTTTGAAAGGACCTAGGCCAGGAATACATTGTTTCTCTATCATAGCACCATTATGGAACACCCTCCCTTTGGAAATTTTGGGGATGGCCTTCCAGAAATGGTATAGACAAGTTATTCCAGAGGGTCCTTGACGATTGAATGTCAACTTCTATGTGAATTCTGAAATTGCTGCTATATAATTTTTAGATACTAGTTATTGGTTTGATTGATTAATTGATGATATTTAGTACTGTCTACCATGGAGATTTTAATTGTTGATGTTGTGTTGTCATAAGCTATAATGAGACTAAATGGATTTGGCAGAACACAAATGTACTAATAAATAAGTAATAATTTGAATGGTTCCTTCATTTATTAGATCAAAACAGGTATTGGGCTTCCACCACTGGTTACAAGGGAGTAATTCCTGAAGAAATGCTAATATATGCAAATGCCTGTCTAATTGCTGGTCACCACCTAGGTGGCAAAAACACATGGGTAATTTTAAATTGATCAATCTGGAACCTTCATGGGTGAAAAAAATTAATTTTGGAGTATTCCTACCTCTAAGACAGGTCAGGTAATCAGAATGTGCTTTTATTTTGGATTTAACAAGGAGCCAAGCATCTCTGGAAGATTTTTTTTCATTATTCATCAACTGACCTCTTTGTTATGCCCCATCTTGAACAACTTACATCCTCTAAACCACTAACTCATTTGTTGCAAACCCTCTCACTGCCCTTGAGTTTGGGCATCTGGGTTTGTCCTTCCTTCCTTCCTCATTTGCTTACATTCTTGCGTGCTTCTGAAGTTTGAGCTGAAATTTAATCAGCACTTGGTCTTTGAGACCATTCCTCATGCTCCTTTCCTAAAATGCACAAGCAGTATTCTGATGCTTAATTCTTATTTTCAGGGCTAGATGTGCATTGTAGGGGGAAGGAGGAAAAGGCCTTGCTTATAATCTAAAGTCAACTCAGGGAAACAGAAGGCTGTAGGATGTAACAACAGAAATTAATCTGAAATTCTTTGAGTTACTTATACTTCAATTTGGGCTTCATGGCAGAAGTGAATTTTGAAGAATGTATTAATAAGAGAGGTAGATTGCAGTAGGGATCTTGGAGGTAATTTAAGTTATAAAGGATATTAATTCTAAATATAAGGGGGGGCAGAAAAGCAAGGGCAAACGATCTAACCAAGTGAAAAGCCTGCAGAAGAGAAATCTGGAAAAGTAAGCTATGAATACTATAGAGAGGCACATGGAGGAAAATCATGGTGTCACTGTGTTTGTTCTTACATGACCGATGTGTGCACGTATGTGATGCTTGTTTCCCCATTGTCTCTCTGATGCAGAAGATACGGTAGTGAAATGGCAGGTGTAGAGGGGGCAACAGCTAAGATGAGGTGCCAAGGCATGCTAACAGTTGCCTTAAAATGCTAGAGCACCTTGATCTGCCTACACTGCTTTTGGCTTAATTATTTTCCCCACAACCTCACATTCATTACCCTGCCCTGAATCTGATGACAATTGAATAGTGACATTGCAGCTAAAAGAGCAAAGAAGCAGCCTGGAGAATAGACCACTCCCTCAATGCTGGGGGTTGCCCCTATCTTAAAATATCATGCACCATTACAAACAGCCTCCCAGCAATACATCCCCACATTTATTTCCCTCTTATCAGTAGTATTTTGAATACCCAGAGGCTAGCAGTCTCATCAGCAAGAAATTGTCGATGATTTATTAAGCTAAGCTGCAGCATAATAATGCTCACTATGGGGCTAATAAGAAGGCATTTGGAAAGAAAGCTGAAAAAGCAGAGACTTTTTGGGGGGTGGTTCAATGCCAGAGCAGGCACACAAACACCTTGCAATGGACAGAAGTGTGCTTTGATTGCTAAACAGGCAGGGACTCGGCATCAATCTGGATCAGGGTTATTCCATAGGGCTGAAGAAGAATATATTAATACTCAAGTAGTTTGGTGTGAGTGTGAGGGTGTGCTCACATTCGTATGTGCAGAGCGTGAAATGTTTTGTATAGTTAAGAAAAGGGAAGCATGATGGCTGGGTAGTATCAGCTTGTGCCTTTGGACAGCAGAGTTAATCACCCTAACTCTGTATTGTTTAAAATGAGCTGTGCGCATCATTTCCTGTTAAGAAAGTAAGGGACTGTTCCCAATTCTAGATGCAGCTGCTAGACAAATTCTTATAGAACTGACTTAGTTGGAGGCAATCTTTGTGAATTTGGAAACTAATTGATCAGTCCCAGCTGGACAAAGGTGCTTAGCAACATTCCAATTTTCAGGTGCTGTTTGGTCAACTCAGTTCAGCTCAAATTTTATCCTGCCCTTTAGCCAGCAAATAAAGCAAAGCAAAGTAAAAGAAAGAGAGAGAGAAAGTAAATAATCACCTGATGCTGTTCTTGTATTTTACTAATGGTCCAATATAATTACTTTAAAAATGTATTAGAATTCATTTCAAAAGGTGTGCTTTAATTGTATTCAAATAATTAATAAAATCCCAATTTTCAAGCATTTTCAAAAAATTAAAACAGATTACTTTAGAAATTGAAGGAAATGTGTAAGGGTGAGCAGGTGCTGAGGTTTCTCCTAACCAAAATAAAGCACAGTGTCCCATCCAACTTCTAGATGGGCAACTTCTTCCATCCGCCTCTGTTTCACCACCTGCTGTAAAATTACAAGGAACGGTTGCATCTTCTTTATCATAAAAATACGATAAAGCAAAATGAGGGAAAAAAAACTATGGAGCATCATGCTGCATAATCATGAAATATGAACAACTTGTGTTTATTGCTAGCATTGAATGGTTGCTTATTCTTGTCATAAGGACTTTTTATTCTTTCCAAGCTAACAGAACCCTGAAAATAAATTAGGTACAGGGGTCAGGACTATATCTGTATGTCAGGACAACTCTCTACAAATTGCACAGAACAGGACCAAATTTGGTGTGGAGGGAATACTTGGCCAATGAAAGATTGGCTGCAAAAAAGGGCTGGCTCAGACTGGAGAGAGGTGGAGAAAAACAGTCCATAAAAACATCTCCCGGTGTTGAACAGCAGCTCAGATCTTGAGGATTCATCCGCTCTAAGCCTGCCTCCCTCCTGATCACATGTACCAAAATGGAGCTGGAATTTTGTAAGCCATGTCCTACATGCTTCCCCTATCTTGTTTATGATCTCCAATACTGACAGTAATTTTATGATAGTACTGATGTGCCCCAAGAGGGTTCCGATACTATTCAGTATTACAGTCTCAGTATTGTCCCAATATGAAAGGGAGACAATCTAAGGTCAGAAGGCTTCATTGTCTTACTATTTTATAGCCCCTAGAGCCCCTTGAAATTCTGCTGCCAGTCGTCTGTGGAAAGGATGAGAAACAGAAGTATAATTTGCCCAGTTATTTTAGCAAAAAGAAAAACAAATTAGGTATGCAAGCCACTGAAATGTTTTTTTAGGCTTGAAGAAGGAAGAGAGATGCACAACCTCCAACAGGATGCAAGTTCCCCAAAAAATCCAACCTGCTTCATTGTATGATATCATTCATTACTCCGCCAATTACTCTCAATTGACTCCCCAACACAAAAAGAAAACCCATCTGATCTCTGTGTAATGAGTAGGCCAGGCTGTAGCTATATTTAGTTAAAGGTAGATAATGTGCTCAGGGTAAAAGCCCACCTGTGTAAGAATGTAGGTACCTGAAAAAAGTTCCATTGGATAATTCCATGGGGCAAAATAAGACAGACTACATTAATTTTAAAAGTTTGGTGTGCATTGCAGTGCTGTCCTGTGGTCCCATAGGTGGCTTCTTAGAATAGACAAAAAGCAAATCCAAGCAAGTGAACAACTATCGATTGTAATGCTGAATGTTCAACACACAGCTGTCAAAATCCTGAGCTAAAATTGAAATGAAATATTGTTTGTTTTCCCTCAAGTACCATTTCCCCCATAACCCACAAAGGGCACGTCTTTCCGTGAGAAAGCTGCTTTAGTGAAAATATTCCCTATTTACCTGGATTATTAGAGGCACCACTGTGCTGTGACCTTGACTTCAAATGCTAGGAACACCTAAGATTTACTGAATTGTCATTTTGGACAAGCCCTCCTGAGACTTTTTCAGGAAACCACTTCAGAACAAAGAGTGCTATGGAAAGATTATCTTTAGTTTAATCTTTGTTTTACAGGCATATCTGTGGCCAGAGCACATTCTTTTGCCAGAATCTGAAACCCAGGAAGGCACGTGACCAACAAACAGGAAGGAACACCTTTGAATGTATCCCAAAATAGAAAGGAAAAAAAATTGCCAATTCTGCATCATTTATTTTGTTCCTTCCTAATCAGGAGTGAAAGGAAGCATGCTGTATATCTGATGATCACCTATGCATTATATGCTAAACAATCTGCAGGAAGCATTTTTCCACAGACCTGAACGCTGTTGCACTGGAATATTTAAACAAAAATGTGGGCAGAAATTAATGTTTTGCTTGTTGTACTTCAGCATTTGAAAAGAATGTAGAAAACAAGGTGTAAGGTCATTGGCTGAAATAACAGAGCCAGTGAAAACCTCTAAGGGTTTTATAGTGGGGAAAAATTCAATACTCACTATATTCAAAGGCTCCAGTGGCATCTGTGATTCTGCTAACCTTTGAAGGGATCAGAACTGTGGATTTCCTTTGGATCCCCTGAAGATTTGACCAATGTTTGAGTTACCAGATCTCTGAACTCTAGATCTGTCTTCTGACAGATAGAAATGGATTGTTTTCTTCCTAGTTCTCCTCCATATTCTCTCAACTGGGTAAAAAGAATAGAAAGAACCAATTAAGATAAAAATAAGAGCTTGCTGATGGCAAATTTTGAAAGAAGAGAGATGAAGCATTGAAGAATTTATGTGAGCCAATTTACCCAGGACTTTTCATCTACACCCGTAATTTGAGCCAGCTTTGAAATACACCCACGGGTGGAAATGCCAAAGTATATGACTAAGCAATATACAGATATAGCCAGAAGCAATTTCTGTGAGGCTAGTCCTTGAAAAACAATATTACTGTGATCCTATAAATTATTACCAGTCATAATGCTACCCATATAACATTTTTAGTGGGTCTGTAGACATGTTTGCATCTGAGGTCCCTTTGAATCTTCCAATATGTATGGGGCCTGGGGAAGGAGGGAAATCATGCTCAGTGAACATCAAGTTCCCAGTGGTCCAACCCTGAGCAACCCATATGCTCCACTATTGCTACTTCAAATAGTAGAAATGGACTAAAGCAGGAATGGCAGAGGATCTTCCTTAACTCATTTGGGAGACCAAGGGCAGTAGTGAGTGAGTTAATGTTGTAAAGGTGTAAGTGTCAGCCCTTTGAAGTAGGCAAGGTCATGAAGTAATTCCAGGAATGCTCTTTATTATCGTAGGGTAGAATAACAGAATCCTGAGAGACCTGTCAGTTTCTCTCTACCCCATCTTATACTAAACAAAATCAAGGTAGAATTATCTTGAATTTCTTTCTCACACTTTCTTCTTTCTCGGATCTGTGTAATCTTATCTGAAAAGTCTCCCACTTAGTGGTTTGCTCATTCAAAGGCCAGGTATATATTCCTTCATAGTAGATTTGTAACAACCAGGTACGGTGGGCTGAGATTTTCAGTAGGTGTTGGACTAGGATGAAGGAGCTCAGGTTAAAGTCCACCCTCAGCTGCAGAAGCTACCAGGAACTTTGAGCCAGTCACTCTTTCTCTCCCCAGTATACCCTGTGGAGGAGGAATGAGGAGGAGGAGGAAGAGGAGGAGTTGCTGCTGCTGCTGATGTAAAATTAGAGAAGGAGTCTTATGTATAATACTTTTAGCTATGGAAGAAAAGGCAGGATATAAAGCAAATAAATAGCATATTTGTGAAAATGGGGATTAATTTACAATTTTTAATATATTTTTTCCAAATGTTCACTTATATTAGGAAAGATATCTAAATGGGTACAAAATGCATACTTTTTGTAACCATTTGTTTTAATATACCTCACTTTGTATGCTCTTCTCTTACTGTTATGTCTATTTGTTTATTTGATCAAAGCAGCACATCACAAAACATAGGGAATTCCAAAACGGATAGAAAATAGTATTCCGGTTTGTGGATTAATTGAAGAAATATGAACTAGATCAGTTCATATTAAAATCCAAAACAATCTAGTTTTTTCCTTCATCCTTACAAATAATATATCAGTAGGCAAGGAAGAGCAAAGGAACTAATGAAAAGATTGATTAGTGACTATATTTTGCCTAGTCTCATTACTGTTTTTATAAATAATAAAGGGATTACCTACTCATTTAGCAAAGACTTGAGCCCTGAGGTGGTTGGTTGACTGGGGTTGAAATTAAACTCATTCATGAAAGTGCTACTCACACTAGATAAACAAATATGCAAATAAATTCAGTGCTCTCCAATTTCCTTTAAACATGTGTAGATTTAGTGAAGGTTACAGTATGTTCCCCAACTAAAAATGGCACTTTCCAAATTCATTTCTTCTGATTAGTGACTTTTGTTACTTCTTAAGTTTGCTACTCTTACCAAGCCGTAGCAAAAATCATCTGGGTAAATTAGTTTTCTTTCAAAACACACAAATGATTAATGATTATGAGAATGAATGTTCACTTCAGAGATACTTGAAAAAGATACAGGGCACTTTTCTTATTCTCTGAAGTTGAGTCTGGTGCTGTAAGAATCTGGTGCTGTAGATCAGGGTTCCTCAACCTTGGCAACTTTAAGATGGGTGGACTTCAACTCCCAGAATTCTGGGAACCACCCCAATGCTGGCTGGGGAATTCTGGGAGTTGAAGTCCATCCATCTTAAAGTTGCCAAGGTTGAGGAACATTGCTTTAGAACTCTTTTCTCCTCTCTTCTGTTTCTTTAATGCAAGACAGCCATAAATGTTTCAGTAGAGAACATGTGTATATTTATGTGTATATGTGTTCGGAGAGAAGATGAGGAAGCTGCTGTAGATGGCAACAGAGAGTTAGCGGTTTCTATGACTCTTTACTGCACATGGTGGTTGTCTAGATATGGTAGTCCCATATTCCCAGGAGATTCTCTGTTATCTTCTTAATTTTTTAAAATTCCCAGAAAAAAGTTCTATACTCTATGTAGCTAGTGAGAAAAATATAACAATAAAAAGTTTTCTGTGGCAATTTAAGCCTCTTTCTCATCATAAATAACTTTAGATTTCCTTCAAACAGCATGACAAAAGCATGAAGGTAGTGAACCGTTATGGAAACCCCATCTGTTGCTCGTCAAAGGAAAGGCTGCCTGTTTGTAGAGTTTTTAAAAGGAAAATTTCAGTGTTGGTCCTGAAATTTAATGAGAACTGTCCACCTAATTGCCCCAAATGGAACTATGCCCCAATACATTGCTTCACTATTTACCTGTGGTATGCACACTCACTCTATGACAGACAAATACCTATTCACAATTGAGGAAGCACATGGCATAGGAACAAACATGTTTCAGCATGTATGATCTCCAATCTCCATTTGACATGGGGAGGGAGGGAGGGAGCAGATGACAGGCCTGTGGGGAGAGAGAGCAGAAAGAAAGATGGGTTACTAGAACGTGGTAAACAACCACTGCTACCTTTAAAATAGTGTAATCAGAATTCAGGTTATGAGGAGCAGCTGAAATAAAAAACAAAGCAACTATTGAACTATTTATTGATAGTGGTCACTGCCAATTATTGTGTTTGCTGAAGTATCACATACTCAGAGAAGTTTGATGGATTCTCTGTTCATACCGTAGCTAATAGGTATTAGCAGATCTATATTAATTAATATTATGTGAATGGAATCTTCTATTTATCCAGTCTAAGCCTGTTTATGCAGCTGATACCTGCATGATAAGATTATCGCTTAGTTTCAAGGGCAAAAAATACATTCACTGACTAAGGAAGTTCAACTTGTTAAAATGTAGTTAACCTACATTTGCCTGTTTGCATAACCAACATCTTTTGAAGATTCAGTCATTGGGGAATACACATCTGTTTAATTTCTGTCTGAATTGCAGCTGTTAGTCATTTGAAAGTACTTTTAGGAAAGAAGGCACTTATAAATGGAAATTGCCACCAATGTTACAGTGTGAAAGTCTCCTACTTAAGCCCCTGCTACCTGTCACTGCTCATTTGTAGAGTACTATATTGCCTGTCCTTAATCTTCCATTACTCTACTCCCATCTCCACCCATAGTTAGCATTCTCTGCCCACTTACATGTTCAGTCCTCATTAAGTGGTTTCGGAGTTCTTCCCTGGATCCCTTTCTCTAAGTGGCTAGTTTCTCTATGTGGTCAGTTTACCTAGTCAACTGATAGCATCACTGTGTACATGAGGCTGGGTCACAGAAAGATCCACTCTCCGACCTAATTAACACTGTCCATAATACATATCTTGTTTTGCTCTATTTCTAAATTTCCTTGATTTCACTATAGGTTCACAGCCGCCCAATCAAGAACATGACCATTGTACGTGGGGTGGGGTAGACTAATATGCCCCTCAGTTTAAGGAAATTCAGCATCGCATCCTGCTCCTTGTGTGTAGGAATATCAAGAGGAAAAGCCCTCCCTGGTTCTAATGGATTTCTTATTTAAACATTCCTTATATGGGCTTGGGATGGGTTTCTTAAAAAAGAAAAGGGTTATTGCTCCCAACATGAGGTGATCTTGAATTAAACTGGGCCACTGTGCATTTACACTAAAGTCAATAAAAGCCAGAAGAGGACCAACACAATCCACCTTCTGGTTTAGCTCTCAGAGAATGAGTTCACTGTTACTGCCTGATATCAGAGTCACAAGAACTCAAGGAAGCAGTTATTGACAGACAATCCTGGCAAAATAATGTCCTTTGGGTCACCAAGAGTTGGAAGAGACTGAACTTCAACAAATATGTCATCAAGGATCCCTCGATCTTATAGGACTCTATGGAAAGAAAGTAGAGCCAGTAGGGCAGAGAAGTCCAAGTCTCGTTTTCAACTTGACTGTGAAAGGCCTTTACAAGCAATACACTTGGACCTCTGGCAGGGTTATCAGTTCCTCCCATGCATCCTTCTGGATGGTGAAGAGATGGGAAGGTGGAAGGAAGAGGGACACGGGCACTAAAAGAGATGTACTCACCCCATTTTCCACTGTGATTGGCAAGTGGCCCCTGACAGATCAACCCCGAGGGATAGAGTCCCTTGTCTGGAAGAAGACATCAAGACTCAGTTTGATTATTTCTGTGGGCAGATCTATGGCCTGCTGTTACCGTACTTGCGTTCTGGTAAAGCAGGTCCTGCTCTAATGAGAAAAAAGTGTGCATGCACAGAGATAGATGCACACGCTTTAAAAAATTCTACATTCAGTGAAGTCTCTGCACAGAGTTTATCCGTTTCCCCTGTTACTCTAGTTACCAATTCTGAAACAGCTACTTATTTCCAGGAGACCAACAGCTCATCAATTTCCTTCTGCCTCTTTCTTGCATGGAGTTCAGTGCCTGCCTCCTCAGGGGCTTGCTATGTGAACGTTTTTGATCTTTACAGGCCTTGAAAAGCAATGTGATCAAATGGATGATTGAGGGGATTTGACAGGTGCGCATCTGTATATTGTGGCTTCTCTGCCCCCTGACTTCTTTGCTCATCTGTTTCCTTTGTCTCTGAACACGCAGAGAAACAGCCAAAGGAGATTAAAGCTGCATTTTCAAGGTGCTGCCATTTTCTGTGCAGACATTAGCCAGGGGTGAAGGAAGAGGGAAACCGCTAAGGTATAGCTATAAAGCAGAGCACACACTTAGATGCGTTGCTGTTTCTCTGACCTATGTGAAAGATTTTTCCCAGTTGTTTCTTTAACCACAATGCAACTGCAGGACAGCGTGCACCTACAGCTTCTTTCTTTTGGTTCCTCTTTGGGTTTATCACTGCAACTCCTGTGGAGTTTATGAAATCTCTAGGTAATTAAATAAAGGGGGGGTCAACGGGACATTGCTTCTTCAGATTGTGAGCCAATAAAAGAGATCGTAACAAAATATGCAGCCTTCAAAGTTAATGCCCTTAAAGTTGGCCACATATTGGTGGGGATGGTTGTGATCAGAACTGGTTCTGTCGTTCAGTAGTGAGGCAATGCATTCTGAATGTCAGGAGAGTGTTACTAAGGTTAATTGCTAATGTGTTATTATATTTTTATTAGCAGGAATGGAGAGAGGAGATCCAGTCTGCATTAGGTCCCAAAATAATTTTAGATATTATGTTTCTTCAATTCAAAGAGGGGGCTTAGTTGAAATTTAAAGTGAGGACTTCCAGATCCCCAAACGAATAGCCAATCGATCACATGGCTTCCTAGGCTGCAAATATAGCCTGTCTATGATTAAGAGTGCAACTCCACTCAACACCCAGCCCCTTCCTATATAAAGGGCTTCATCCATTCATTTTTAGTTTCTTTTTTCCAGCTGAGAAGTTTTAATTATTAACAAACAAGGCACAACAAGGCGATGAGTGTTTCCATAAGGCATGAAGCCAGGCAATAGAGCATGGACCAATAACCTCCTTCCCTCAAGAAGCACACCAGGAGCCCATTTTCTTCTACACCAGGGTGTGCCTTGGAGTTATTAAAGTGATATCTGTACATTAATTAACAGCAAGGAAGCACTAAGCCATTCTGAAGAGGAAAATCTTCAGTGACTCTTTCAGATCCTACTGCTATCACAGCCTGATGAAATGGCATACCAGATTGAGTTTTCAGTAGTAATTTATTCTGTAGGAAATGTTTCTAAGTAAAGAAATGAGGATCAGGGACACATAAACACTGAAGTGCTTTAATATTTTGGTGACTTTCTTCCTACTGGTGATTCATGGCTGAGTCTCATCCTCTGCTATTTGTTGATATGCACCAAGGCAGATCCACAGAAGTGAAGACACCCACATGCTTCCTAAACATGTTTATTTCACACATCGAATACCTGTCAGTAAAATGTATGTGTAATGGTACGTGGGAAAGACTTTGGGAGACTGGGCGAAGAGATGCTGCCAAGGGAACAGTCAGATAAGAGGCAGCATAGCCCGCAGCTAGATACTGGGTGGGGCAAGAAGCTCAGAAGGGACCATCCCCAAATTCTCAGGCTGTAAAGGTGAAGGTGGGACAAATGTACTTTCAGACTTGCAAGATTGAGGTCTGCCTCACGGGGTAAACCAGATAGGAATCACAACCAGATGAGCTAATTCTACTTTATTGTAAAGCTACACTGACAGAATCTTGCAAGCATGAAAGTACAGTTCTCTCCCCCCCCCCCATCTCCTTTACAGCCCAAGAAACTAGGGGGGGGTCTCTTCTGAGCCTCTTGCCCCACCCATTACCTAGCTGCGGGCTATGCTGTGTCCTATCTAACCGTTCCCTTGGCAGCATCTCTTCGCCCAGTCTCCCAAAGTCTTTCCCACATACCATTACAGTATGTCAGTCTTCTCTAACCTGGCATTTTCAAAACATGTTGAATTATGACTCCCAAAATAGTAATGTTGGGTTAAGCTTATGGGACTTATAGTTCAATTCTTCTGAGATTATTAGGTTGGGGAAGTTATGTGCTTTATATTGTCTCAAATACATCCTTTTCCATCTCTGCAGCGCAGCCTTGTTAAAGAAGCAGGCTCTCTGGCTGACATAAGTATTCAAATGGATATACTTGTTCACGAGTCAATGTTTGTGAATATACTTGCACGTATATCCTAAAAGGGGAGATGTTGAAGATCATTGTGTAACACATTCCCACAAAATGGTATCTGAATATATTCATACTTGTAAACTGACGATCCAGCCCTAAGAATACATTGCTGATAGATATGTAAATCTGTAAGACTTTTAAAGACTTTTTAATCTAGACTTTTCTAAACCTGACTTAGCATGTAATTACTGATTATTCATACTGACATTCAGTAATGAAGAGAATTAGTTGGAGAAGTACATAGGAAGATGATGAATACATTCAAGGGCTGGGACAGCTCTCCATAAGGAAAGGTTACAGTGTTTGGTGGCTTTTGTTTTAGAAATGAATTAGTAAAGAATGACATGGTGAAGATATATGTATACTGTATATTCGGGTTATCCTATCTGTCCTGCAGGAATCCAGATAGCTGCTAGATGGCAGCAGTAACTTAGCATTTCTGTATCTCTCTTCTGTCGTCTAGGGATCAACTGGATTTTTCAGGCCAGAGGTGGTTATCCTACAACACATTTTGGATTGGATTGTAGGATAAGGGCAGGTTTATTTTCACTCTCTTGATATTAATGGGTTAACTGAATGGCAGAATATTCCAAATAGATAAAAAAGAAATAGTTCTTCATGCAGCACATAGTAGATGATGGATTTTATTGCTGAACAACATAGTGAATAGTTTGAAGAGGAGATTAGGAAAGTTAATGAAGAACTTATGGGCTTCCAGAGGCATCTGGATTAGTCCCTGTTTGAACGGAATGCTGTTCTAGATAATATTATTGGTTTCCAACAGATATTTTTGAGCAGCTGGAAGAAAAGAACTTCACATGTGGAGGCAGAGAATGAAAAAGAGAATGACATAGGGAGTTTAATTTGACTCTGTAACTTCCTGAAAATCTGATGTGAAAACTATGAGCATTGTTGGGAGTTTTTAACTATGTTCAACTTGTGTATTTGTACATAAATCATTTTGTAACCAGTTATTACAAAATGCCAGTAAGCTTCCATATCTTCCTTCTATGGATAGGAAGATCTACCTAAAAATTGTTCCCCTGGATCTTGTTGCCACTTGGAGAAATTGGGTGAATATGTAACAATACAACATTCTGCATACTTTTTGCAGATTGGAATTATTTCCTTTTTTTTTTTTTTTCATGTTTGCTTTCTCTCCTTGGTATTGCATTCTTACTGATTGTGAAATATTTAGGAAGTTTTCATTTCTTTGTTTTCTTTCTATTTTCTCTTTCCTTTACCTCACTTGGCATATGGTTGAGAAAGGGACAATACTTTAGATATGCAAGCCTTTAAGCAGCAGCTCTATGAATTGCTCACTAGCCAGGTTGATTTATGCTTTAGCTTTATGGATGATATCACACAATTAACTCCAGATGGAATAATTGCAAGGAAGGACTGCCAAAGAACATTAGCCAATAAAAGAGCTCAGCCATGGCAAATCATTCAGTACTGTGATTATTTTTGTTTTGACTTCACATCCTTGGGTAGAGACAGAAGATCCTATCCTTTAGGGCAAAGGATGGCTTTCTGTCAGCCAACTATTGGTGGAAGAATGACTGTTGGGCCCTCACAGCCCAAACACGAAAACAATCTTCATCCAAAGATAGGCCAGGCTGACTCAGACAAATCTCTACAATGAAGTTACTGGAATGAGCTGACTTTGTTACAGAGGCATTTTTCAAATGGTAACAAGCAATGTTCTCTCCTTCTGCTAGTCATCTGATCTAGCGTATTCACTATTCAAGAATAAGATCCAGACCTATTTATCTGCCTTGAACACATTTTTTATTCTGGGCTTCTGCCTTCAGAGTATATTTTAATCTGTGTACTCATTGTTTCAGATGCTCTATTCTTAAGGTACACAATATTATGGGCAAAGTGGTCACATAATTTGATGCCAATGAAGTATATCAATATGCATATGGGGAACTCTATTCATTGGGTTGGATGGAGATTAAGTTACTTGCAGTTATGACTGAAGCCATATTGTTTCCAATAAGAATTAAGCCTAATCCAACCCATTAAATATAGATGTGACATCAATTATTCATAAAGAATACAGCTGATCCTATCCAAAGATACTATTTCAGAGTGATCTTTCTTTCGTTACTATGCAAGCCACAGGTAAATAGGCATGATAACATGTAGTCTGAGCAATGTAAACAGTCATGCACCTCTCATTTCCTTCTGGCATCCAGCTTTACCCCGAGCAACAGCTCATCTCCCATCAACCTTATTCAGTTTTCTTCTATTCTTCCTTCTATTTTAAATATATTTATTAGAATGTTACCTGACTGTGACATAGCCCTGCCTCTGGTGCTACCTTCAAGAATTTCACAGAGCACCCAGCTTCACAGTTTCACATTGCTGCTCTGATTTTAGCTAGTTCCCAACAAGGATAAATAGTTGTTGGTGTATTCCAGCTGCCATTGTCTCCTGGCAGATATTCCTGATTCCTCCATCTGTCCCTTGATCTAAGCTCAGAACAGTGCTGTTTGGGCAGGTTCTGAACCTCCCATACCATTCTCATGTTATATTCACTTGCTCTCTTTTTGAGCCAAAGCAGAGTTTAAACTACTGATGTTCATATTTACAGCTGGGTCACAACCCCCTCAGTTCCGGTCTGCTCTTATTTTTCCCAATCATCCTGTTTGCTCCTTGTGTTTTTTTGGCTGCTTCTGTTCTTCTTTCTACTCCTTGTTCTAGGGTTGCAGTCTCCAGGTTTCAGGCCCATTGTCTCCAACATCATCTTCCTTTTTCTCTCTGCCTTTGTGATAGTTCAATGACTTTTAAAAAGGGGTTTAAGACCTTTTCATTTGAATAGTGGATTCCTGCAGTATCTGTTTATCTCACCCTATTCTCATTAATGCTGCAATTCCCAGTTTAATACCTGTTTTACATTAATCATTGTTCAATATATACTCCATCATATCATGGTGTTTTGATTGTTAGTTTTGGGTCTGGTTAAGCTGTAAATAGATACCTTATTAGATTGGTTATTAAGATGTAAATTATTTATAGTGGTTGGAATTTTTATAATTATTGAGACTTTTTGACATAAATAGTATGTCATTATTGTTGGTCACACAGTCAGCCAGATGTTTAGACTGGATTTGGCATTTTTATCTACCTATCAAGTCCTGTTGTTTGATAGTATTAAAGGTATTGTCACAGGATGTAAGCTGTTCCAAGTAAAGCTGCCTTTTGCAATTAACTGATGGTCAATTTGTCAACGCCGATGGTCTTCAAGTGGAACTCCACATGTTTTGGGATTGCGTCCAAGGCACCTGTTAATATTGATACTATCTTTGCTTTCTTTTGCCGTGGTCATTCTATATCATCATCATCATCATCATCACCATCATCATCATCATCATCAACAACACCTACACATAGCATACCACCAAAGTAATAACCTGTTGTTTGAGCTGTTAAAGAAAGATCACTGCCTCCTCCAGCTGATAAGGATAAAAATGTAACAGACATTTTCTAGGAACACAGGTGTTAAGTCACAAGAGATGATAAAACCATCAGAAACAAGGGACCATATCATGGTTAGCAACTGAATTGCAGTGTGAAATTCAAATTCCATCATGCAACATTTTATAAATGAAAATAGAGGTACTATTGCATACCTATATAGCATAACTGAAACAGTTCTGTCAGGGCAGAACTTTGGGATAAAAGGCCCTATCAACAAACCACGATGGTCAAGGCCTAGCTTACAAATTTTTTAAAAAATAAAGAAATGCACATTATGATCTAACATTCACACTATTAATCCCAAACTTGATATTACTCAACTGCATCACTGCACTGTTACCTGTTTCTGAAATTCTCCTCTCCACAGTTGATAATTTACTCTGCAACCGATATACATTCAGTAACATTTCTGGTCTGAATAGGCAGTTATTGAAAAGATGGGGGGAGGGAAGATATACATTGGTATTTCACACACGTGCATGCTTACTACAATTAAGGTACATCTTTCTTCTCCCTTCAGAGGACTTCAGAGACCCGGAGGAAGCATGGCAAAATTACTAATTCATAGTAACACATTTCTTAAAAGCATTCCTTAAATCTCTCTTAACAATGACAAATAGGGACAAAGTAGGGTCAATAATTCAAACATATTCTAGGAAACCCAGAAAGGATAATTTAAGTATTTGTGTACCACAAACTAAACCCTAAGGAAGCAAAATATAGTCTAAATCAAAATGACATATTGTATTGTGGAGAAGGATTTATAGGATCTTAGGAAATTAATTTTCTCCCAGGGATGGAAGAATAGAATTCTGTTAGCCATGTTCGTTATAAGAAATAGCTGTGGCCAGTAGAATTAATGACATGAAGTTAATGGGTAAATATCCTTTTTAACTGTTTCTTCACACACACAAACACACAGACACCTGTGATAATATACAAATACAAGAGAATACAAAATATCAAGACTTTACACATTTACAAATTAACAGTCTAAAGTTGGATATAAGCAAAATCAATGTATTATAAAACATCAGCAATTCCAGAGTTCTTTGGAGCAGGTTAGCTTAAAAATCTAATGTCTGTCTGTCTGTCTGTCTGTCTGTCTGTCTGTCTGTCTGTCTGTCGGAATGAATGAATGAATGAATGAATGAATGAATGAATGAATCTATTGTTAACAAAAGATCTAGGACAGCAGTTCTCAAACTTTCTGCAAGTATGGATTGCTAAATAAACATTCAGACATGTTGGGACCACCCAGTTAAACATCCCCTCCCTTTCATCTGTAAAAGCATGGAAATTCACATTTTTTAATCAATAAGATAACATTTTATTTATTATTTAGATTTATAAGCCATCCACTCAACAATGCAATGATTGCATGCGTATATACCTCCTTATTCCCTCCATTTTTAAAAGTGTTCTTTAAACTAAATTTGGCACCAAAAATTTAATCCAAAATTATTTGTTTACAACTTCAATTACCTTTCTGTACCCCATGCCATAATAAGAACAACTCTTAGCACAAAGTTGTTGGCCAAAAATGTCCTTCAGTAGAAATCTCAGAGGACTAAAGAGCTAGAAATGAGTGGATCTTCAACCCAATGAAATCCTACTTTAGATATTCATGATCATACTTTCTATTCATACTTTTCTTTTAGGGTTGCTTCTGTGAGGTCACAATACCACTTAGCACAGCACATGTGGACCCTCAGTCCAAAACCACACTTGAGACCTGTTCACTGTTATCAGTTTTCTTAATTTTAGTATTCATATTGCTACTTGTACTATCTCTAAGCTGCTTCAATGAATAAGTGTTCAGCCACTGATCCATTCTCATGAGCTAGCTGACACATGGGGAGGAAAGTGTAAGGGGAGGGGGGCTGAATCAGTGAGCAGGCTTTGGTCAGGGAACAAAAGTTTTGGATCACCTGGGACCACTGGTGGTCTGTAGTATACCCTTTGAGAATCACTACAAGTCACTTAACACCAGGTTGATTTTTTTCCTGAAGCTCAGATACCAGCCATGCGTTTTTGTTCATTTGTTTCTTTACTTTGGCAGCATCCCCTGCCATTTTATGTTATATGAAATTGTAATTTATTTTTATTTTACATTGCTGTTAGTCAGTTAAAAGCATTACTTTTTTTTCTTCTAGTCAAGGGTGAAAATATACAACATTAATCAATTTCAATCCAAGTTACTAATTCAGAACAAATTCAAAATAATCATGATTATGATGTAATAAATGGAAGGTTTAGAGGGGAATTTCTTATACCAGAGTAACTGGTGGCCAGCATGTAAGACATTTTCAGGTATTCACAGGCTGGAATAGTAGTCAAAGGTCTCTAGTAATCAGAATGTTGAATACCTATAATTAAAAGAGAAAAATGTAGTGCAATGCTATTCACGGAATGTCCAGGCTAGGCTGACCCAAAGAACATAGCCTCAAATTGTACCTAAGCCATAATTTCTGATTGACAAACAACTCCAAATAGTGAAGAATGAACTGAGCACTACACTGCCGCCTGGTGATTACACATGGAATAGCACTCTACTTCTTTTCCCAAAGGATCTATCTACATTAAATGCCAGAAATATCAGAAATCTGATACTGTACTTTTCAGATTACTGTACAGAATATTCAAGTATATTGCAATTAGCTAAATTACTGTTGAATAAAACCTATAATATATTTTTTGTGGAAGGAAAATATTGGAACTATTAGGATCAATTCTATCCCACAACTAATAAGTTTGCATTTGATTCCATTGTAATATTATATTGTAATGATGGAACTGCAGATTTACTTGGGTTAGTGTATCCCTGTGTGTGTATCCCTGTGTATCCAAGGTTCAGAACTGATCTGAGCAATTTATACATTACATTTGTATAATTCTAGGTTCTGAATTTTCTGAAGAGAAATTTCACTTCCAGCAGCTTCTAAAATTGAATTTCTCATTCTGTTTCTCCCAATGAAATAATACATAGATTTACCACCTGTCCTTATCAATGGGGCTATGCAGCATTGTGCTTTATTTCACCTTGATATAATTAAGATATGCTATCCTTGTGTCAAAGTATAATAATGCCATATCTTGAAAAGCATGGGTCATACCTGAGAAAGCAGGAGCAATGGTGTACAAAGCCCTCACCACTTCTGTAGAAGACATTCACTGAAACATTGCTTTCTAAGGATAACACATTTCTATTAATCTGCCTTGGCTACTTTCCTTTATTCTAGCATTGGAAGGATATAGGAATCTGGGGGTCCTCACGGACTCATGGCTCCTGTTCAAAGAACAAGCGACAGCTTTGGCCAGGGGGCCATTGCACAGCTTCGTATTGTGCGCCAACGGTGCCCTTTCTGGATTAGGAGCTATTGCACACAGTTATTCATGTTTTAGTCACTTCCCAAGTGGATAAATGCAATGAACTATACATGGGCTGACCTGGAAGAACATCTGGAAGCTTCAACTGGTCCAGAGTGCAGTGATGTGGGCAATTTTTGGTGTAACTTGTTTTGCCCATGTTATACCTTTGCTCCATGAGCTGTACTGGTTCCCAGTTTGCTTCCAGGTGCAATTCAAAGTGCTAGTTATAACCTATAAAACTATCATGGGGCAAGGTTATCTGAGAGACTGCCTTATTCCCATTGTGTCTACCCATCCCCTTAGGTTGGGCAGGAGGGGCATGCTCCAGGTCCTGTCAATCAAGGATTGTCATCTAGTGGGACCCAGGAAGTGTGCTTTTTCTGTAGCTGCGCCTGTCCTTTGGAACACCACACTGTCCAAGGTTTGGCTGTTCCTGACTGCTCACCTTTTGGAAAGCCTTAAAGACCTGGCTGCTTTCCCAGGGAGAGGGGCCAGGAGTATAACTGAGCCCCCGCTGCCAGTAAATGGTGTTTTCAGGGGCTGCTTTGTGTTAGTCAGCTGGGAATGTGTTTGTGTATGTGTGTGTTTTTAAATATTGTACCTATATTGTATTTTTTAATCCTTGTTAGCCACCCAGAGTCAGATTTGTGAGATGGGTGACTGTATAAATCAATGTAAAAAAATTAAATAAATAAATAAATGGAATATTTTGAAAATCTAAAATTCCATGTTGGTGCACATCCAGCTGTATAAAGCACCTATATGCACAAGTAACCTCAAGTATTATTGTTGTTATTTTATTAAATTTATTAAGACTGCCCACTCCAAAGGATGCTGGGTGGCTTACAATATCCAAATTTAGAATTAAAACAGTTAAAAACAAGACCCAAAATGTGACAGCCCGGACTAAAAACAACCATAAAAACATAGCAGGGGTTCCACAGACACATTAACCCCAAGCCTGGGAACTGGGAACAATTACATAGAGGTCACTAGATTTTTAAAATATATTGGCAGCGCCCTATACTTTGTGGTATATTAAAAACAATGATTAAAAATACACAAGAATCATACCCTTTTGTGTGATTTAATTCACTTGTAAATGAACATATTTCCAAACAGAACAGTCACAAATAATTGAACACTATCTCCAACAGACATTTAAAATATCTCTTATCACAAAAGGTTCCCCATTTCAATATTTTCAGAGTTTCTTTGCTCCTTTCATCATGAGGTTGCACTACTGCCAAAGGTATTCTTCCTGTCCTGTTTCTTTCCTTAATGCCACACGTTGATGATTTTTCCTGTAACATTAACATAAAGGCTTCTAATAGGGTCTTAAACCACTCTGCATTTCCTACCCAAGTAATCTTTCTCCCTCTGGACTCACAGCAAATTGTGTCTTTTTCATCCTATGTGGTATCACAAAGCCTGCCATGTGGATACGCCCCAAAGTTCCTTATATTCTAATGTTCAAAAGAAGTGGGCCTTACACACATTTACAATATGTGCTTGAAGGAAGGCAGAAGAAAGAGAGGAGGAAAAAAGATAATTCTGTAGCAGGCCAAGTCCACACTGTCATGATTTGCTCCCTGCTATAGATGTCTATCATGGATTTCTTTGCAATAGAACGTAGGTGGGGTTGAGTGTGTGATTCTTATGCTGCTCTTCTATAAGCAACAAAAAATAGAAAAGCAAAAATAGAATGGAAAGAGAGGTCATAGCCTAAATCTGGGTATACACAGCACTGCCCATTGACATCTCTTTTGGTGCCAACCAGGTGACTTGATTCTTTTTTTAAAATAAACAAACAACAAATACATAAAATAATAGGCATGCTGGAAAGACCAGTTTCTAACATCATCTTTATTCCCAAGAATGCCTCTGATCCACTGATCTGCTTCCGGCTCAGCTAAAATTGGCAAAGGTAAACCATTCTGGGAAGTAGAGGGAACAATGGAGAGAACTTCACCAGTTTGCCTTCTGGCAAAAAAAAAAAAAAAAATCCATTTATTTATTTACTTGGTTTATAGGCTGCCTTTCAGTTCAGTCAAGGTGGCTTACATCTTAAAACAAATGCAGATGGGCAGTTGGCAACTGCTCACGCTCATAATTGCTGCCTGTTTGTAAGCAGGCAAGCTGCTCACAGCAGCCACTTTGTGAGAGTATCCACGACATGCTTAAATAGTTCTAGATACAGTATGCCTATAGCCCATAACAATTACTTAGGCCTGGCCTGGCTACATACTTTACCCTGAATGCATAATGGTGAGCAAACAAGTCTATGCAGTTTCAAAATGTAAGTTCTCATAGTGTATTCCTACCCAGGTAAGCAACGATGACCTAGAACAGATGACAGCATATAGCCAATCTTGAGATTGCTAATCTCAAGTATGCTAAGTAGGGTCAGACCAGATTAGTATTCGGATGAGAGATTACCAGGAAATCTTAGTCTGGGAAGTCAAAAAAAGATCATGGAAGATCCTAGAAGAAAGCAATGAAAAAACATTTTCATAACCTTGCCAATAAAGCTACAGGATGTGCCCAGATAATCATCAGGGGTCGACCTTGCCTGGAAGAAGTCTTTACCTTTACCAATTATGTGTTAACTTTAACGGGTCTGGAGTGATGACACAAAGCTGTTTCTTGAGTGCTGGAGGTAGATCAGCTAAGCATACGAGAATCCAGTATGATAAAGAATGTATTAAAATGAAGGACTCCCTCTGACTGTTCTTGGATGCAAAAATAGGAGATGTTTGTATTAACTTGGGCAGCTGAATTCTCACGATTATCTCAATTCTCACCAGGTCTTAAGCTAAATTGAATAAGACAGATGTCTGGTGGATGGCTTGCAGTAAAATAACCCTGTAAAGTAGAAAATAGGGGACGCGGTGGCGCAGCGGCTTAATGACGCTGAAAGTGCCGGCCAGAAATGGCTGGAAACTTCAGCGGTTCGAGTCCAGCCTCTCGCGTTAAACAAGGTGAGCTCTTGTTTCTCTACCCGCAGCTTCTGCCAACTCAGCAGATCGAAAACGTACGTGAGTAGATAAATGAGTACTCTCACTCCAGTGGGAGGAAAAATGCTGGCAGCGACTCCACAGAGAGACGGGACCACAGTTGCCGGTAAAAGCGCGAAATTGCGCTCGCCCCGAAAAAAAAAAAAAAGGGGCGCGAAGCAACGGAAATCCCGCCTCCTGTGCTGCCAGCTGGGCTGACGCTCTAGGAATTAGGGTCTGGCAAAGTCTAATTCCGAAACTAGAAAGATGCAATTGCCTTGAAAACCGCTAGGGGGCGGTCACTGCAGGGTCAGTAATGACTGTGAAGCAGACCAAAAAAAAAAAAAAAAAGTAGAAAATGAGAGGACATGGGAGTGCTATAAAGTGTAAAATCAGAGGAGCTGAACTCTTTCCCAATCACATTTTCCTCCTCAAATTACATTCAGTTCACATGGTATTAAGATAAATATAATGTTCCTTTTACCCAATTATTTTACTTCTATTATTTTGTTTGCTAATTTGTTATTGTTTGCAGGTTAAACTTCAAGTAAAATTGAGCATTACAAAGAGTTAAAAAATGCTACATGAGCTTGCCCTAGCTTTGGATGCAACTTTGGCCAGCCATGAGCTGTTAACTGTAGGGAAAGACATTAAAATATCTTCCAAAACTTTATGGTGCAAAGCCAGAAGTGCACTTTTCATGGCTCTGCATGGCATCTCTGTAAAATTACTGATGGAATGTGAACCTCATTGTAGCCAGTACATTCCTTCCCTTCTTCTCAGTTGGATAAGGGAGGAAGGAAAAGCTTTCAAGAGTAAATTAATCTGCTTGGCCTGGGCAAGTTTCTTTTGACAAGTGTGGATGTTCTGGCCCTGCACAAGCTAAATGAGAAGTACGCTTCAGTTATTTAATTAAAACTGATTGTGCTGTGCAGAGTTGCATTCCCAGATCATTCCTCTGGGAATGCATTGGATTCCATTGATCACACTGGTGTCACTGTGGAAGTATGTTTGTGTACCAGCACCTATAATGCTGCCCTGTTGGGGAAAGAAGCAGAAAAAGAACCTTGGAAGGACTTGGAACTTGTCTAGTGTGTGCAGAGTGTGGATGGGAGAGAGACAGTGGGCATCTTTCATAATCTAAAATCTGGCTGCTTACTGCCAGCAAGACCGAAAGACTGCTTCGTTGTCCAAGGTTGGCATGGAGTTTTGTGGGAATACTCGGCTATATTTGAGAAGTGGCCTGTTTTTCATGCTTACACTGGCTCCAGTTGGAAACCTATTGGTAGCAAATACAAATTATGCAGTAAAAATCTCCCCTGGAAAAGCACTTTTATGATTCCTCCCAGAAATTATGACTTTTGTCTGACTTCAAGAAGCTTGAAACATATGCAAACTGATTGTCCTCAAGTGTAGCTGAGAACTTTTGCATCCAACCTACAGAGCCAAGAAAAAGGAAGGATGAGCTTTTGGCAAGGGGGCTGGAGGAGAGGTTTGTTTGCCTTTGGGGGCAACTGATGTTGCTTTTAAGACCAGCTCTGAAATAGCAGGGCAGTTTCCTGCTTTCCTACCACATGCTCAGGTTTTATCTGCAGCTTGCAAACACGATAGTGCTCTCCTCCCAAGAAAACACATCTTATCAAAGGCTGCCCCAATAAACTGCACAAGCATCATTTGATAACTCAACCAGTGCTGTGCATTTGCAGGAACTCCAGGAAGCAATCTCTTTGCCTCCCGTAATAAAAATTAGCTTTCTCCACTAATAACAATGTTCCTTCATCTCCCCTAAGCAATGAACGGTTCTAGGAGCAGCGCTAGCTGTGTTTGGGAGGAGAAGGACAACAAGTGATTTACTGTACTTCTGTACTATGTGTCATATTTACAAATATATAAGTAACTAGATATAAATATATTTAAACTTTTATGTACATAGCATGGACTACTTGATTTTTAGGCTCACTTTGTAAGATGAATGCGTGAGCATTCACTCTCCCTTCTCTGTGTGTACTCAGTACACCTACACACAAATGCATTCATAGATATCAGCATGTTCAAATTATACAAAGCTATCCTTTGGGGTGATGATCCCATATAACTGATGAACTAGATTCTGGGCAATGTAGGTAACGTTATGCCACTTTTGTTGCATTCACACAACATGCTAATCCATGATTAGCTGAACCATAGCTCACTGAATTAACTCTGGATTTGTACAATATAGCAAACCATAAACTAACCACACTGGCTGGCTTCATAACATAACATGAACCATAAAGTAGCTAAATACATTTTGGTCTATTGTGTGGAGTGAAGCTAGCTGCTTGGCTGGTAAGCATTTAGGAAACCATGTCTTGTTTTTCTAACAACAAATGGTGAGTGCTTGCACACTGCTACTGCTTGTACTCCCCAAACTCTCAGAAGCTGTACGAAAGCCATTTGTGATTGTCTTCTAACTCCAAAGTCCTGAGAAGGAGCAAAAATCCACTGTCCCATCCTGAGGGACAGAAATTGTAGGAGCAAAATGGATGCACATGGAGGGGTGGGCAACAAGGGCCAGGCCAAGTCCCCACTGTGGGCTGGATTGCCAAGCCAGCTGGCATCATCAGCTTCCTGCAAACACCAATTTAACAAAGCACAGTTAATGGGATTGAGACACTGTGTTCCCAGACTCTTAATACAACCTCCAAATTGACTGAAACCCCCTGTTTCACTTGCTGTATAGGAAGGTTATTTTGGATCTCTATGACGCACCCCCATTCCACCCCCAAGAAATTGACAAGTTTCTCTCCCACCCCCCATTCCACATAAAAGAGAGACTTGGGGGTTAGAGAACTAGGCAACCTGGAACTTTGCAGGTCAGCTGGACCTCTCCTAAAGAAAAGGTGAAACTGAAAAACACGGAATAGCAATCATTAGGGGAGAGTTTGTGGCCCATGAAAAG
Organism: Liasis olivaceus; assembly: GCA_030867105.1. Taxonomy (NCBI): domain Eukaryota; kingdom Metazoa; phylum Chordata; class Lepidosauria; order Squamata; family Pythonidae; genus Liasis; species Liasis olivaceus. Next base: position 40,958,009 of record CM061351.1, on the reverse strand, counting down.
GACACATGTTTTTCATGCAGAATCAATCATTGGTATTTGCAGATCCAAGAATGGGATTGTGTGGATAGAATGGATATAAGAAATTCTTCTGCCTGAGAGATTATTTCCTTAAATAGTATTGGGGTAGATGAGTAAAGAATCTGACTAGCTAAACAACAACTTCATACTGATCTGGTCTCTTGCATCTGGCATATCAATTCCTTGACAGGATATAAACATTCATATTTGAAAGCTTGCCCAAATCAAAGCTACCAATGGGTGCCAGCAGGTTGTCATAATGTTAATTTTGAGTTAAATATTTCATATGCAATTTCAAATCTCAATTGGGAAGTGAAATGGACAGAACTGGAATTTTGAAAGAAAATTATTGGCACAATTTCATACACATGCATAGATTCATATTTCATTATCTGAGATTGTAGCATTTCAGAATCTGTTGTTTCTTGTTCAGTTCACTATAACATCGTTATGCAGTCAAAATTCCTGAAGATGAAGATAGATTCACAGAGACAAAAATGCATACCATCATAAAGGCATAAATGTAAAAGCTTAAACGTTGAGAAGAAACAGAATGAAAAGCTTCCACACAATACACTTCCAATGCAAAGATTTATTGAAAAAAAGGACTTATCAGAGCTTTAATTTCTCTGCTCTCAATAAGGCTTGGAATATTCATGTTCCCTTGTGTGATGCTTGCATATGGCGACCTGCCTTCATCTGCCCAGGTGATCAGGCTGAGAAAAAAAAGAGCCTCTGTGCTAGGATAAAGAGAAAATATGACAGATGTGTTTACATAATGAACAGTGAAGGGAAGCTATATTATACATCTTCCCTTCACTGTTCATCACACAAACACATCTGTCATACTTTCTCTTTTGAACAATTCCACAGCCCTTGATTATGCAAATATGCATTTACATGAGTCATTCGATTAAACTGGACAACATATTCTGGGTGCAATCTGTATCTTGCTAGAATTATGTCACTTTTCCCTCTGTTTATAATAGCTGCATATAATACATTCTATGCTGGTTCCAGAAAGCATTGAACATCTGATCTGGGCTAGATTAAAGCATCTATCTTTACTGAAGTTTCATATCAATCAACGCCTATTAAGAAAGCAAGATCCCTCCCAGAAATAAGCAGACATCAATGCAAAACCTAATGGAAGAATGTCATGGTATGGAATGTGGATTGACAACTCACCACCCAAGCCGCAAAGACAGTATTTGCTACTCTAAAGTGTGGTTGACTTGACTATGGTATGCCAGCCCTGCACGGTTGCCATCTTAATCTTACATTGCTTTATTGACTGTCCTGGATTAGCAGCCTACAAGTAAAATGATTCTGAGAAACTGCCATATAACATACAATGCCAGAATAAAATTATCTCATGCTGTGAACCTGATTTGTGATACACTTGCCAAAATAGTAAACTAAGAGTATAAAATGTGCAAAAGGACTGGAGCACCTCCGGGCCATTTCCATTCCCCCCCCCCCCCCACAGTCATTAACTGAAGTTCTGTAACTTTCTTTAATAGTTGCCTGTATAAAAACAGTGTGAAGGTCTTTTTAAAAGCTATAGCTCTCATTCCAATGGTTAGAATCAACTATAATTCAATTAGATTTAACAATAAGGCAAGATTAATATAGCTAGGATTGAAAATATAGCACTAATCATTGAGTCAACTCCTTGAAGCCACAAAGCAACCACAGGTTGAAAGCTTGGCCTGCAGGGGCATCCAGAGGTGAGGGTAGAGGACAAATGGCCAGACATGCATCATGTTGCTGGAAGTCAAACTCAGCCCCTTTGTGCTTGCATCCTGATGTCACATGCTAGTATGTAACGGGTGGAGTTTGCATTATGAATTCACCATGCACATTTGGATGAAATCTCAGCTTGTTGAAGATGACCTTGCTGAGTGCTTCATAGACCCCTGAAGAACTCCTGGGTAGGCCCAAGCCGTGGCTAATTCATGGAACAAAAGCATGTTTCAAAGTGCCTATCAAATTATTCCCTCGGGCCTATGAAAGAAGTTCAAGGTAGTCCTTGAAATGACATCCCCCCCCCTTTTTTTTTTGCCAGAGTGCTGTTGATGAAATAGTCCAGTGAAGGACCCATTGGCTTGCAAGTATCCTTGAAAACAGGAAGGATTTTCTCCATACCAGCTTTCCCTAAGCTTGTGCCATCCAGTTATATTGGCAGTGTAGCTCACAGAATTATAAAGCAGCTGGTCATTCTGGATGGTAATTCAGGGAGTTGTCATTCCAACAGCATTCTTCCTCCCTTTCTCCCTCCCTCTCTCTCAGGAAAAAAAAAATTTCCTGTCTGGGTCATATTATGTGATAACTATCTCTATTAATAGATAGATTGCCTGGCCATTCAGACCAATGGTATTTTGAATTTTTCCTAAAAGATAAGCACCCTGAAATCGCCTATACAATAATGACATTCTGTGCCCAAGCCTTTGATATGTTCAGATGTGACAACAGAAGTAGGTAATATACTTAATTAGTAAGATGTTGTTGTATTTTTAATTTGTATTTGGTTGTTTTCACTTTTGTGATCTCAGCTTAGGCCTGTAATAAAATGTTTGTTCGTTTGTTTATTCATGATAACTATCAATTCAGATAACTATCAGTTAAGGTCACAGAGTTTCCCTTCAAGCGTTGGAGATGGGGTTTGTTTTGTAGAAGAAGAAGTATTGCTTTCTTCACCCAATGGCTCCATTATCATAAAATACCTTGTATATTACAGCAATAGCAATATTAAGAAAAATAGAGAGGGAAACTAAATTATCAATTTATCAATTTATCATTCTCTATCTATCTATCATCTATCTATATTTCATCTATCTATTCTACATTGTTTTTAATTTCAACAAATATTTGTTTTTTAAACAACTTCTCAAACTTTCACAAATAATTCAGTGCTAATATTGCTGGGCTTAATGGTCAGTATTCTACCAATTTCAAACTTTGATATAAGCTGCACAGCTTGGAAACATACTTTAAGCTTGCTTAAGTTGGATTCTCAAATTGCTTCATGTGACCCCCAAGATGGTACAAACATAGAACAAGCAGCCAAAAACTCCATGGATGCTCATTTTCTGCCCATGGCTGCTTCCACAAGCTTCAGATTAAGACAGTTCACCATAAGTGTTTTCTTACTAAAAGGTCATGTCTCCTCAAATTACACTCATCTATGGGTGATTGTGGACACGTCCATGATACTTCTTACCAAAAATACAGAAGCCTTCTTTTGTCACGGCCTTCTTTTGAGATTGTTTTTCAACTTCCCAATTTTACCTACCACCCTGAGATTTGCAGGGATATCTATGGAGAAAGGGGTTCAAAATGTGTCAAAATGGCAGGCATAACTAGGCAACCAAAATCCTGTCCCTTTTTAATGTCCATCAATGGCACTGCACACACATAAGAAGGAATGGGCCTTTGATTACCTGGTCACACCTACCATTTTGATGGTGGACACCACTGGATTTGCACATGGCAAGCTCTCCATGTGTCAGCCCTTTGGGGAATTTGGCTGGGGAATTCTGGCAGTTGAAGCCCACACATCTTCAAGCTGCCAAGGTTTAGAAACACTGGGCTATAGTAACAGAATCTTAAAAGTCTGACTTTCCTCCCTCTTAACACCCCAGGGACTCAGGAAGGAGCTAATCTGAATCTCTTCTGAATACTTCTCCCCTGGGCTCAAGGCATGCTTCTTCACTTTTTTGGGGGGTGGGGGGGGCAGGGGAGGTAACAGTTTCTGAATAGTTACTCCAAAGGCATCTCTATGACTCCCCATACCATATAAGACACTTCTTCAAGCAAGCCTGGTGATTTTAATCACAATAAAAGTGATTTTCCTCCTTTTTTTTTTTTCATAGCAGCTTTCAGTGATCTGGTTATAATTGCTGGATATGCTAATGGAACTACCCATGTTTTCACATCTGAAGCTAAGGCTGTCCTGTTCTTTGCGATGAGGTATATGCTATGCACATATGAGATTATATACCACAAGCATCCTCAATATTGATTCTGCCTCCCAGGCTCATCAAACAAACCATAAAACTAATGGAAACATGGTCAGGACAATTGTAGGTGTTTGAAAACCAACTTCCCCAGTCATTCCAACACAGCCTGATAAAATGAAAGCAATGTTTGTATTTCAAAACAAGATTCTAAAGAAGAATATTACCTTTGCCAAAACAAGTTATCTTTAATTTTACCTGGCTTGCTGCACCCTTCCTTAAAACAAATCCCTGAAATGAAGGATAATACCGAGGCATTTCTTTCTGATGTTTCTAGGTTAAATATCTTATTTTCTTTCCTATCAGTGCCCAGAGTAGAAATCTCAGAGCTGCTCCTGTGCTAGTTATCTCTAATATGAACATTTATCTGACCAAAGGGACTGGAAATAGGAATCAATAGGAAAGATCAAGATTGCTGAGAAATGGATTATACCCATAAGAAGACTTCAATTTATATACTGCTGGCCGGAGTTGCAATTACATTAACATCAAAAGATGTCTGTTTACTCTCAGGAAATTGCAGACTTACTTTAAGCTTTGTTTGTCTACAGTTGGGAGCGGATTGGAAAGGACAGAATGGGAAGCCTCAAGTCACTCTGCAGGTGATTATTTGAGCAACATGGAATAGTAACTTTCAGCTAAGTATCCTGAATGCCTCATATGACAGGAGGCTGTGAAAGTGACAGCACATTCCCTATTAATCCCCTGGTATCCTATCTCTGCCCATCTCCAATCTCTTTAGCAATACGGTTGCCAAAGGTTCAACTGGCTTTTATGGCTGAGCATGTAATAGCATTTCAATTTATAGACATTAATGGATATTTCTAATGTTGAGCCAAACTTTCAGAATCAATGTTTTTCCAACATCTTTTCAAGGAGGTGATGAACGTGGGGGCTAGCTCAGAATCTTTGGAAGGGTTCTTTAAACTTTCGGGAGGAACTGAAACAGCACAGGGCAAAGGCTGCTCCTTCGACTTTCACGCTGTTCTTTTGTGTGCCTCTCTGTGACGGCCATCCTGACCACGACTCACCATCCTTCCAGGGGTTGGTACGCTTGGGGTGGGGGAGGGATGACTGTTCTTGTCACTGGGCCTCACCAGCAGGTTGCTTCAGTGGTGAATTGGGTGGAAAGAAAAAAGAAAGCAAGAGAGCCTGTGTTGTGAGCTGACTCCGATATCCAGAACATAGGAAGGAATTGTCAGTCAAATCCTAAAAAAGTATCCTCACTTTTTCAATCTTGCAACATTCTTAATGGTTCTAAGCCATGGGGGATTCAGAAGGCACCAGCAGCATTTTGAAATTGTTGGAATATACAACCCCTGAAACACCCCATGATCTGTTATACTAGAAATGTATGTAAAAAGATTGGGTGGGGATATACCTGTGTTTTGTTTTGTTTTTCTCATTTCCAGTACCCGCTCCTTTCCTATATATCTGTTGGTATGTTTTTTATAAGCCTTGCCTTTTCACCCAATTTATTAAGCTTCATTTACCATTTGCCAGTAAAATGCTATTTAAAGGCTCTTGCCTGGACGCTGTGGCATGGTGGAATCTGCTCTGCAACTGAAACGTAACCAGAATAGGTTATTGGAAATCAGTAAAACTATTTCAACATGTAGCCTTTGTCAATCTGACTTTTGATTTTGAGCCAATTCTAGTTTCTATCTATTCTTCCAAGGCAGCCCTAAGCAGCCAGTGCATGTAAAATCCAGAGATGTGTAACTAAATTTGTTACCCGGCTGGATCTGCAATTTTCAGGAATAAATCTAGTTTTGTCTACATTATCCTTAGCTAGACAATGGCATTTCTGGTTATTGCTGTGACCTGGTTTTTCAAGAACGAGACCAGATCCAAAAGTGCCTTGTATTGTGGTCTATATTTTCCATAGGAACGTTATCCAGCCTAACATAGACTGAATCCAAACCCTGGCCATAGATTCATTTTCATTCATGAGTCCACATCCAATCCATTATAGCCTCCATTCCTGTATCAACAGCTTCTCTGGAACATGATGGAAAAGTGAGACAGAGTTGCCTGCTATTCACACCTTTGTGTCAAAACCTAGATGGCCTCTTCCAAGGGTTATATGCAGCTATGTAGGTTGTTGTTGTTATTGCCATGTAGATATTAATAGTTTGGGGAATAAAATAGAATCCAAATCCAGATGCACAAAATGTTGAATGCATTTAGCACCATCTTCTGAAACCAGCTATACAGGAAGAACTGAAAGAGCATAAACTGCCTCCTCTCCCAGATCCATCCTACAAGCTGGCACAGGTATGATATTTGAACATGGTTTTACGTGTTATTCATTGGCTGGCAAAGCTAGATTTTTAAAGGCAAAAAGCAAGGGCAATACAGGGATCTCTGCTTAGGTCTGTGCAAAATTAATACTGCTCCTATACTGTATAAAGGTAATTGCATGCCCGTATAAGTTTGAAACAATGAAGTTTTAAGTTTGTTTTAAGTTTACATTATTATTGTTGGTCACACAGTCAGCCAGTTGTTTAGACTGGATTTGGCATTTTTCTCCACCTATCGAGTCCTTCCCAAGGACCTGGGAGAGGCGGATGTTGTTTGATGGTGTTAAACGTATCGTTGCAGGATGTAAGCTGTTCCAGGTAAAGCTGCCTTTTGCAATTCACTGATGGTGATTTTGTCAGTGCCGATGGTCTTCAAGTGGACCTCCAGAGGTTTTGGGATTGCACCCAAGGCGCCTATTACTATTGGTACTATCTTTGCTTTCTTTGGCCACAGTCGTTCTATTTCTATTTGCAGGTCTTTGTATCTTGTGATTTTCTCCAGTTCTTTCTCTTCTATTCTGCTCTCTCCAGGTGTTACAATGTCCACCATCCAGACTTTTTTGTCTTTCTTATCAACAATTGTTAAGTCTGGGGTGTTATGTGGCAGGTGCTTGTCTGAATTCAAAAGACCCTGAACAATTGACTTCTTCATTTTCCATTACTTTGGCTGTTTGGTGGTCCCACCAGTTGTTGCTTGCAGGCAAATGGTATTTTTTCCAGATATTCCAATGCACCATTGTTGCTAGTTTGTCATGCCGTTGTTTGTAGTCAGTCTGTGCGATCTTCTTGCAGCAGCTAACTAGGTGGCCACTGTTTCTTCAGCTTCTTTGCAGAGGTGGCATTTGCTGTCTGTGCTGTCTTCTCAATTCTGGCTTTGTATGCATTTGTTCTTAAGGCTTGGCCTTGTGCAGCCAGAATGAGCCCCTCTGTCTCTTTCTTCAACTTTCCTGCTCTTAGCCATTGCCTGGTCTTGTTGTGATCTGCTTTGCCTGCTAGTTTTTCTGGGTATTGGCCATGTAATACTTTGCCTTGCCATGTCCCTTTTCTATTCTTCATTTGGTCTTTCTTATAGGCCAGTTTGGTCTCTTCAGTATTCAGTAAGCCTTCATGGTGTATTAGCTTCAGTGCATCTTCTTCACTGTCCTTCAGATAGTCTCCTATCTGAATAACAATTAATATATTATTATTATTAAATTAAAAATAAATAATAAATAAAATGGTACCATTTTCAGCTTTATGGTGTTGAGTGCTCCACTTAAGTAGAAAATGACTACTGCCAAAAAACAGCATTCTGGGTTCCCTTTGTCAAAACCACTGAAATATTTTTCAGTTGTACGAAGTGCTTGTTCTCTGGTCTGATGACAGAGATTTAAATATGAATTCCCAAGGACTGAGTAATTTACCTTTTGCATTACTTGCTTTAATTTAACAATGCTCAAGAGACAACATAGGATAAAGCCATAATTCTGCATTACCTGTGAGCAATATTGATGCTCATGTGTGAGCAAGATGAAGTTTCCCCAAACTATTATTTAGCTAGACAAGTTACTGAGGGCAAAAACAGATGTTCTGAGGAAAAGTATGTAATTGCAATCTTGTATTTCCTTCATGAAGGTATAAGGAAGAGGAAGTAACAGTTAACTCTTTTTGAGGGCTCAATGATTCTTTCCTGCAAATGCAATAGCAACCTTGGTAATTTAATTTATTTTTAAATCTGGGCACTAAAGCTAGGGAAAATAACCTGGGAGGTAGATTATTGTGAGCACAGGCCTGATAAATCATTCCAACTTCTTTCTGAAACTGCCTCAGTCTTTTAATTACCTCAACAAAAATGGCAGTTTTTGCTAATAGCATTAATTGAGTCTTAATAATCTTGCTGCAATATACTGTGACCTCTTTGACTGGATCTTCTTTACTCAGGTTGGGTTCAATATTTAAATAGGGATTTGTATTTAAAAATAAGCAACAGACTGAATGGATAATGCCAGTAGTGGTTATATGTAATCAAGTGTCTCGTGTATCCAATTTTGCTTTTGTTTTGTTTTAGACTCCTTGTTGGGCTTTTATAATACTTCTTGGTGTCATTTAGAAGGCTCAGGTTATTTTTATATATACTCCTCAAGTGTGATTTCATTTCCTGCTTGATCAAAGTACAATGAGAAAAAGTGAACCACATATTACTTTCGTTCTATAAAGCAATCCCGTAAGTCACACACCAAAGAGATTTTTTTAAAGAAAAAGGTAAACATAAACCCTGCAGTGTCAGATTTATTTTTGATTTAACAAAAGAACTTTTCTCCCCTTCATCTTCATCATTCAGAATCTTGCAAAGATTTGGTTTTTGTATCCTCTCTTCCCTCATTATTATCTGTCAAAGGATAATTTCACTCATTAAACCCTCCCTAACTTTGCTACATCAAATAAAATCAAGGTAAAAAAAAAAATGCACAGTTGGCTCTGAATACTGTATATTATATTTCAAGGGAAATGGGGCGGGAGTCTTTATTTTGGCACATTTGTTTCTTTTGGCAATGGATATCTCTTGCTCCTGTGCTTTAAAGCCTCATTTTTAATAAAACAAAAGCTTCAAAGCCTTTTGTATTGACAGCTTAAAGTTAAGATGGAAATAGTTTTCTAAATGATAAGGGGAACTTCAGATCACTGGAATATATATTCCAGAGCAAATCACTGTGTAGTATCAGGTTAAGTGCCATCTATACATCTCGTGAAGCTGGATTCCCCTCCCCCATTTCTTTTGAAACTAAAGCTATTTGAAAATAAAATGAAATAACGTGCTTTTTCTGAAAAAAGAATTCCAAACTGTTTTGTCTCCTCAGTGATCTGTTGATTCAGGCAATCAGAGAAGGTCTTCAAAGAAAGGCCAATAGAGTGAGATTCTACATGCCACTTTTGGTATGTAGAAGTACTCTGTGTGATTGATTGATTGATTGATTGATTGATTGACTGATTATGTGCCATCAAGTTGGTGTCAGCTTAGCAACCACATAGATTTTCTCCATGACAATCTGTCCCTAACCTGGTATTTCAGGTCTTCCAACAGTGCAGTCATTGCCACTGTAACTGAGTCCATCCACTTTGGTGCTGGTCATCCTCTCCTTCCACCTTTCCCAGCATTAGAGCCTTTTCCAGAGAGTGGGTCTTTGCATAATGTGTCTGGAGTAGGATAATTTAAGCCTGGTCATTTGTGCCTTGAGTGAGAATTCTGGGTTGATTTGTTCAATGATCCATCAGTTTGTTTTCTTGGCTGTCCATGGTATTATCAGGAGTCTTCTCCAACACCAAAGTTCAAAAGCAGCATTATTCTTCCTATCCTGTTTTTTCAAAGTCCAACTTTCACTTCCATAGAGTGTCACAGGGAATGCCATTGCCTGTACTTCACAGTTATAGACATATCACAGCATCTGAATATCTTTTCCAAGGCTTTCATGGCTGCTGTACCAGTGCTAGTCTGCAGTGTATTTCTGGACCAGTTCCTTTAGTGTTGATGGTTGATCCTAAAAGGCAGAAACTACCTACCACTTCACTATCTTCCTTATAAATTCTAATGGTGGTTGTTGTACCTTTTATCATTGGTTTGGTTATCTTTATATTTAATTTTAGATCCATTTTTTCACTATGCTGCTTGACTTTTTTTACTAGAGCTTGCAGATCCATTGCATTTTTGGATATCAGTGTAGTGTCATCAGCATAGTGCAGAATATTGATGTTTCTTCAATATTCAGTTTTAAAACCATGCTCATCTTCTTCCAATCCAGCTTCTCTTAATATATATCCTGCATATAGGTTGACTAGATAAGATGAGAGTACATAGCCATGTTTCACTCCTTTGCTGACCTGGAGCCAACCTGTTTTGCCATGTTCTGTCCCTACTGTGGCTTCCTGACCTGTGTATAGGTGTCTCATGAGGACAATGAGATGTTGCCATTTTTCTAAGCACATACCTCAGCTTGATGTGATCAACACAATTGAAGGCCTTTCTATAATCAATGAAGTACTTACTGACTTCTTGTTGGTATTCTTTGGTTTTCTCAATTATCCAGCATGCATAATAAATAATGTCTCATGTTCCTTGGCCTTTTCTAAAGCCATCTTGAACACCTGGCATCTCTTTTTCCATGTAGGACTCTAATCTGCATTGGACGATCCTAAGCTCTAGCTTCTTGCTAGCCTGTGGAATTTAAGGATATTGTATGATAGTTTGCACACTTTGTTAAATCTCCTATTTCTGGTATTAGAAAGCAGACTGACCGCTTCCAATCTGTTGGCCACTCTGTTCTCCAGATTTGGACATAATTTTCCCTACCAGATTGAGAAGCCTGAGGGCAAGGGGGAGTAGGGAAGAGGAACAGAGCCTCCAGTTTTCAAGTGCGCTGAGGCAAAGTGGACTTCATAGAGCGTGTTTCATGGAGACCAGATTGGAGCAATTTTAGAGAGTTTAAGGGTTAGGAGCCAAATAAAATAACATTTGTGCTAGTTAGCTTTCTTCCATTGTGTATTTTTGGGTTAAGGCTTGAGGGAAAACTGCTCTCACAGTAAGAAATACTATTTCAGCTCCGGTTAGCTCTCATTCCTTATTTTACAGTTACAGCAGCGTTACTGCATTTTTATGTCCATAAAAGTTACAATAACTGACGAATATAATAGCACAATGCCTGGAAACATTTATAGGTACTTCTCAGGAAAAGTAAGTGTTTGCTTCTACTTTGGTGGGGCCCAGGTTTTTCAACAGTGATTAGTTGGATTTAAAATATAAAAAGCTGAGAAACCCTGCAACATACAATATAATCAAAACTTACTTAGATTTGTTTTGCAATATTAGGAGTGTCTCTCTAATAGCCTAAATGCTCCAGCTTCATATGTAGACTAAGTTTGCAATTGTAACCAGAATTGACTACATAATCAAAAATGTATATTTACTTGTTTTGTAACATGTATTTAAAAACCCAAATGCCCCAAGTTTGTAGGTATAAGTAGAGCAAGTTTGCAATTCGAACCAGAAAAAAAAATTGATAATGCTATTGTAATGAAATTATCAATTGTTTTCTTTTTCAAATGTATACCCTGAGTTTCACTCCTAAAACCCTCAAGGTTTTTACATCAATAAAAACAATAAGACAAAGGGCAAAATACTATCAGTAATGTAATAATAGAACATTCCAATAAAATACACTTCCGAACTCTTGCCAAGAAAACTGCAGGGGCTAGTCCAGTCGCTACAATGGCTCGAAGACACCAAAAAAAAAAAAGTTCTGTGTCAGATCCCACGCATTGCAGATACCAGATTTAAGCTATGATGCCTCCTAGAAGTGTTAGGGAAGACTCCCGTGCCAAGCCTTGAATGAGGTTGCTGGTCAATTTAAACCATGCAGGGCTCATGCAGGAGGAGCTGTGATTTCAGTAGCTATAAAAGGCAGCTGCCTATGCCAAAAAGATGCTTAAAAAGATTTCAAATCAAATAGCCAAGTTCACCCAATATGCTAAGCCACAATTGAATAAGCCATATTTGCCTTATATGAGGTATGTGAACTCAGCCCTAAAGTACTTGCTTAATCCCACTGCCCCAAAGAGAGAAGAAGCTGTCTTCTCCTGTTTTGGACCATTTGACCTTCTAGCCCAGTGTTGCCTAACAGCAGCTCACCAGGGTTTCAGGCAGGAATGTTTCTAGCCAGGCAATGAATTCTTTTTTAGATTCTGCAGAAGGAATAGAGAGTGCACCAAGGCTGGCCATGTTCAGAGAGACTGGCTTATGCAAAGCTCTTTTGGGGTAATTGAGGTCAAGCCGACAGGGATATCGCTTGGGCATATTTTGAACTTCTGAACACTTGGAGCTGGGTAGCAGAAGCACAGTTCAATACGTGTTTACTGTAAAGCTCTTCAGTATGAAATCAAAAGGGAAAGGGTCTGGGATTTGTATTGCAGCATTGTGTTCTTCTGTCACAATCTTGTCATTATTTCAGGACAGGGTTTTATTTACCATTGTTTCAAAGTGCATTCAGGGATCGAGTATCGGTTGCTTTTCCTTTCACATCTGCTACTGCTTATCTTTAATGTGCTACTGTTACTCGTATGTTTTCCTTCCATCTCTCTGATGCTGTTGATTCTGGGGATGCTAAAAATTGATGATGAGGATATTATTATTGCTACCCTTATTATAATATTAGCAGGACTAACGCAGGACTTCAGAAAGCCCTGAATTTTTCACAGTGGTTAATGCTTAGTGCAAGAAACTCTCTCAAGGGAAATTCCCAGCCATCCCTATCAATTTCTCTCTTATTCCATCTAAATGTTTTCACCAAATCTGCTGCCAGTAAGAGGCTCTAAGGGGCATTTTCTCTCTACCCCTGTACAGATCTAATAAGACCCAAGATACACTTCTAGTTATGAACAAACAGCTTTACTTTGCCACTTGCATTCAGGACCAAAGTTAAAAACAGCTCAACTTACTACTTGCCTGGAACAATAACCTTGCAATCTACAAACAATCTACAATCTACAAACAGATTCACACAGGAGCATAAATACACAGGAATAGCTTTATATAATGGTAGCTGTTGAGCTCAATGGACAGGAATCCTGGAGTCCAGAGATTTGCTCAGCATCTCCCTCAGCCAACCCCACGACTTTCCTAAGGAGCATCCAGCACATACTCAGAAGAGTCCAACTCTGCCAACTCTCCCTTCGTCAAACATAGCAGCCTTACAAAAAGTCTTGTGGAGCATTTTCACTCTCCTTTGCTTGGCTCTGCCTGATACCTTCTGTACCTCCTCTTGCTGGCCCATCTGTGTGCTGTCTGTCCCTTGCCCTCTTCATCTCAGTCCTCCCCTCCCAACCTGTCACTGAGGGATTCCCTTCACAGGGGAACTTGCCAGCCAAGCCCCTCCCTTGAACCCAAGCTTCAGGCAGATACACCAGCATGGCACAGAGCAGGGTGGGCAGAAAAGCCTTGTGTGTCCTCACATTACTTCTTACTCCTGAGTAATCTTTCCACCACTCTCTTCCCTATCTGGAATGCTTGGCATCTTATCTTCCTTTTCTCTTAAGTTGCCTCTGACTCATGAGTAATCTTTCTTCCCTTTAAGCTTTGTCTCTTTTGTCCCTACTCTTAAGTTACCTTTCTTTCTTGCTTTAAATCTCTGACCAAAGTGTCAGCAGTGTCAAGTGACAGATGCAACCAAGGTGACTGAAGTCCCACCCCATGTTACAGCCATGGGATAACACCCCCTGCAGATGCCCCTTTGCCTCTGACTCCTTGTTATCTCCTCAGGTTCCCAACCATGAAGCCACCACTTCCTTTCCTTTTTCTTGGCCATGGCTTCCAGCCTTGGTCTCTGGATCAAGCCTGTTTGTTTCAAGCAGACTCCCTTCATCTGTTTCTTTTATACTGTCCAAATATTTATCTGTGCTGGAAGTCCCCTGAGCTGACTCTGGAACATTCAATTCCAGGGCCCCCATGTGCAGATTTTCAGGCAATGTAAAGATAGAAACGATATAACTCATCTCAAATCAAAACTTCTTGAACGTTAGACTTAGGTCCTCAATTTATTCTTGGAGATCCATTGAACATTGTCTTTCATACTTCAGTATCTGTTAATGTATTGAAAAGGGTCTTTCAAAACAGATTCTTCATTTGTGGATAAACTTTTCATTGCAAGGCATATCTTTTCAAAGTACATTTCAACTATCACACTAAAGGCTTGTCCTTGAAATTCTTCCTTGTATACTGAAACACAGCTTTCTTTTTCAACAGTTCAAAGGCAAGAGAGACATTATTTAAGCTTTTGCTTTTTAGTCTAGCAGCAAGGAAATCTTTCTAGCTTCAAGCAGAGAAACATAGCCAGGATTAATGATAAAGGAAGGGACATCAAAGCCTTTAATTGTATTTCTTCTGGGTTCTCATGGAGCATCCAAAACAAACTATTGTTTGAACACATGAACAACATTGAATATTGGTGCCAAACTCAAACCACACAAATGGCTCACTCTTGATTGTAAAGGTGAACCTGTCTGTTTTCTGCTGATCACAGCTGTCTGTAGGGATAGAGAGCTATGAATCAAAAAGAAGATATGATCCAGATTAATTAGCCAATAGAGGAGTATTAAATAATTCTAGACAAAAATCATGACATAGGACATTCTTTTTAAACGATACTGTTGCTAAAGATCTATGTAGAACTATACCCCTTAGATTAGGTTTGCATAACATAATAGGCTAAAATATATATTATGCAAATTTTCTGAATATGCTCTGTTGTGTAGTTCAGCCTAATATATTACTCTCTATGTCCTTTGGTTTGTTTATTCGTTCTCAAAAATAGCATGTTCAACTTAGTGGGCTTTTTTGTGTCTCTTCAATCAGCCAATTTGATGGGAATTTTCACTGTAGAGTCTTGATTTTTGTATGTATTCCTGTTTGTGAAGGTAATTCTTAGATAAATGAATTGCAAATAAAATGACATTAAAAACAAGAACAAAAGGGAGATAGCAAAGAGTTTAATTGTTGAATATTCTTTTTCCCACTTTTATCATAAATATATTAGTAAGCCAGCTAGGGGATTTGACAGCATCAAATTGCTTTTTTAATTAAACTATAGAAGTTTAGCATTAAAAGGGATTAGACAAATTCATGGAAGATGAGTCTATCAATGGTGGATGGCTTTATTTTATTTATTTATTCATTCATATCAGATTATAGTCCACCTTTCCACATTAGGTGATCAAGACAATACAGTATGAAAACAACGATTAAAAAAAGACTCAGATTCCAGGATCAAAGAAATTAGGCTTCTGAACACTAACTGCTTATGAGTTATATTGGAAAAGGACTATTACTATCATGTCTTGCTTATAGAGATGGTCTTCTCTGATTTCTGGGTTTTTCCACATTTTAATTTTTAAACAATCAAGTTTTTCTTGACCATTGCTGAAGAAATCTGCAAATTTTGGTAGGTTTTTCTGAAGAAAATCTATACATAATTTTACTGATCTTTAACAAACCCAACAGGTAAAGCGATTCCCAGCATATTATTCCTATCGGCCTGCTCAATGGCTGTTAAACATGAAAAAAATCCTAATTCACAGATAGACCAAAATTTAAAAAGAGCACAGGCTTCTTGCCTTGATAGATCAATCATTGAGTTTTACTTTTTCCTTCACTGCATTTTTAAAAAACTCACATGTTTTCCATCTGATTATGAAGAACTCTGCAAATGTTGGTAAATTCTTATTAGAAAATGAACAGAATAAAATCCTCACTTGTTCCTCTTTTGTTAGTGGACTTCCCAGACCAAGTGGGTGGTACCATTAGAATTTGTCTGATTGAGCAAGGATCTTCTTAACTACATGCTGTTACCCATGGCAGAATAAGTGACTCATAAAATACAACCCAGTGAATATTAAGACCATCAAATAAGTGAATCCATTCCCTTGGCATTAACAATAGTTGCTTTCAGATGAGACAGGGGGAAAAAAAATAGGAGGGGGGGACTTCTTTGAGATGGGGCTATTGCTTCTCTCTTGAAAGTGTTTTGTAGCTTTTACAGGGGAGGGTGGGACAAATTTCTAACAATCAGAAAGACTAGAGGCTGAGCCTTCTTTTTGGCCCTTTGATTTGATCTGAAGAAAATTTGCTGTCCTTGTTTCCACGGGGTCCCAGCACAGAATGCAGAAATGTGGCCCGGAGTTAGTAATGGGTATATTGAAATATAGAGAGCAAAAAACTTTTGTCCATGCTTCTCAAGTATTCCAATCCAAACTGTCTCCATTCTTCTACCCTTGTCTAATTTTCAGGATAATTTTGTTTCTCTCCACCTTGTTTTTATTTTATTTTTTTTAAAGAAAAGCAAAATTCAGTTAAAAATGTCATCCCAGTGCTAGAAAAAACAAATGTACAGTTAATCCAGAATCCGAATGTTGTTACTGAGGGATGTGACATTTTACCTATGAAAGGTTTAAAGGTGTATTAGAAACTGACATAAGGGGAAGAAACCAAGAATTGATTGGAAGGGTCAGAGTCACATATGGCCATAATTCCATGTTTCCCTTTTATCGATTCTATTACCTGTTTACACTTATTCCCATTTCCACATTTTTTCCTCCAAGCTTCTGGCTTCCAGGCTGGACTCCATCTTCACATCCCCTCTGCAGCTACCTCCTTTTGCAGTTACAGTTCTCAAATCACACTCCTGCTGCCTCTTGGTTTGTCCTCTGCTGTGCTGAATGAGCACTTCAGAAGGCAGCGTGTCTCCTCTTCGGCTGCAACTGCTTATTTCTTTCACTGAGATGAAGCATTAACTGAAGCATCAATTCAGCCCAGTGGGGGAATTAAGGAACACTGCCTGGAGGGAAGGTCAAGGTCACAAAACATTGGTCCAAAGCAGTCCAGCTTCAGTTTAACCTCTTAATTCAGGAAGGTTAAAAGAATCCACCTAGTAAAGGCTCCTAAGAGAAGCAGAACATCCCTTACACTAGGTACATAGAAACCCTTGTTACAATAATCCTGCCCGTTGAGAACATCTGAAGTCACGATTGCTGCCATCTGACTGGCATACAAATCACGTAGAATATGAGCACACAGGCAGTGCATATTCATTCTCCTATATAGTGGTTCTCTTTTTTTCATGGATAAGAATTATTAGTATCGTTCATGGCGTCAAATTGGTAGAATTAAAGTGCAAGAGAAAGCCCATTTTTCTAGGAATGGGACATGTTCAAAGTTGTCCATGAAGAATGCTCTTAATTTATAGCTACCCCCAAGTAAGCAGTGAGCTATTCCTTCTATATGGCTTCCCCAGCTGGATCTGTCCCGAAGTATGGGACTATGAGTCCCATATTTTCCAGACAGCATGGCCAAATGTCATGTTGGTTTGGAATTAAGAGAGTTACAGTCTGAGGGTGCCTGGATAGGAAAGACCTTAATATATTATCATGTGTTTGCATAGTACTAAGCTCTAAACTGATTATATATTTTATGGATATGTTCTTTATACATTTAAATAACAACATGGAGAAAGACGGATCAAGAGTAAGATCATTTTGTTGCTCTGAACTGATTTAGGCAACCTATGGCTTTAGGGTGACATATGACCTTGGCCTAATTTCATATGTCCTTTGATTTTTAAGGACTTCTAAAAATGGTCAGTTGAGACTTCTGGTAAGGCATATCTGCCCCTTTTCTGTAGTCTTCTTTCTGAGAATGAGAGAAGAATGTGTGAGAAAGAGAATGAGAGAGAAAAAAGGGGGGAATAGCATGAGAAAGAGAAAAGGGGGAAAATAGCCCTTTCTCTCTTCCTACCTCTCTAACAAGAGAGTCAGAAAGAGAGAAAGGGCTATTCCCTTCATTTTGGCTTCAACCTTATCCATTTTGTATTGATTGATGTGTTGACCCAAGAGAGTTGGGTTGTGAGTTGCCCATCCTGTACTTCAGGGTTCCTCAACCTTGGCAACTTTAAGACCGGTGGACTTCAACTCCCAGAATTCTGGGAGTTGAAGTCCACACATCTTAAAGTTGCCAAGGTTGAGGAACCCTACTATACTTAGATAACTGATAAACTGTGATAGCAATAACCATCTGTTTCAAGGATTTAACCTCTCAGCTACATTTTCTAAAAAATGACAGTGCCAAACAATTGTATAGTGGTTCTAATCCTTCATTGCTTAAGTGATGTGCAGCTCTAGCTTCTTGAAAGAAACATTTAGCATAGCAACTGGATATAAGACATTTATTTGAAAATTTTATTCTTGATTTCAAAGTGGATGCTATTCAGGCAACTGCTTCTGTTTGCAGATCAACCTTTGTAAGCCATTTGGTGGATTTAAATATCACATCCAACTGTAGCAGTAGACAGTAATTTGGCAACATTAGAAAAACTTATAATGGCTTTTATTATTTTTTTTAAATGGCTTATTTTATCCAGCTCTACTACATGGTAAAAAAAGGAGAACCGGTTGATCCTATTCTCTCTCTCTCTCTCTCTTTCTTTTTTGTTTTGTTTTGATAAAATGTACCAGAAAACTTTAAAAGTTGTTTTGCATAAAAAAAAAAAACCCTAAGCAAGAGATTTAGATCTGTCTATCTATTTAGCCTACTGATTTAATTGCACCACTGTATTTACCAAAGTGGCTTCACCATTTACCAAAGTGACTTCATGTGAAGTTACAAGTGAAATAAAGGGGTACACAATATTTTTCCAAGCAAATTATGAGAATTATGAGCAATAAGGATGATACAGTAAAGCAGTGTTTCTCAACCTTGACAACCTTAAGATGGGTGGACCAACTCCCAGAATTCCTTCAACTCCTATGCTTCTGGGAGTTGACGTCCACCCATTTTAAAGTTGCCATGGTTGAGAAACACTGCAATAATGTCATAAGGGTGTGGTTTCTTAATGCACTGTTTCTGCAGCAATAATCAGATCAAGGCCTTCCAAAAGGAGGCATTCAGTACAATCAACCCAGTGAGGCATCTCATTTTCAGGGGTGTGAAACCAGGTTTTAAATCTGTTGAAATGCTTTGAAGGAACTGCCACTGAGTTCTGAGAAAAGGAATAATGACAATATTCTGCCTTTGCTCATCCAAATAAACCAAATGGATAATCTCAGAACAATGTTCAAAATAAGGCATTGCATGAAAAGGTCCTGTTCCAGGACATCTGTGTCCTCTCACAGTGTGGAAAGCTACTAGACTTGACTGCCATGGGGCAATAGGACCTCTTTCTCCACTGTTGCCATGCTTCATTTTTGGACATATTAACATGGACAGATTTGTCCCTTGGCCGTTGCATGCATGCCCTGTAGAGATGTGCAAGAAATGTTTCGTGGATTTTAGTGGGAGTACAGTGGTACCATCTCAGAAGGACACACACAATCTTGGTTTGCCCTTGAACATTATGCTAGTAGCTGCATTTCAGAACAGATATTGGGCCAGGAAACAAATTAGCTGAGTTTGAAGAAAAATGAAATTTAATTGAATGTGTCTTACTCTTACATTTAATAAATACTCCAATTACTTCTTGCTTTTTCTGTTAATTTCATTACTGAACTGTGGCCAGAGCCTCGTCTTCTGAACAATAACCAGAAGTCTGGCTTTCCAACTGTCCTCAGCCATTGGAGCACCACTGATGGTTTGATGCATTTTGGAATGTAGTAGGATAAACTATCACTGCTGTCAATGGGCAGGGGAGACAAGGGCCATTCCCCAGATGTTACTCAGCTGTTTCAGAAAAAGAAACATCTGTAAACTTTGTTTTAATTGGATGTGATTTTTAAAATTTATATACAAAGCTGAATACATGCTTGAATCAGGATAATTTCCTGTGTGCCTGATCGCATCCATGTTGTTTTCTTGGCAGCAACATGAAAATGATTTGCTATTGCCTTTTTCTGTTTTGTTCTGGACTAACCTATAACCCTGGGACTTCCTGATGGTCTCCCACCCAAGTGCTAACCAGGGCCCCAAATACTTAGGTTTCTTGAGATCGACCAAGTTCAGCTACGTGCTGCCATGCATGGCAGCACGTAACTGAACTTGGTCGATCTCGAGAAACCTAAGTATTTGGGGCCCTGGTTAGCACTTGTGAGTGGGTGAAATGTGTGTGAAACAAGTTTTCCCAGAATATTTTACAATACATTATAATCACAGAATTTAAAAAATATATTTGAATAATTAAAATACACTGTAACAAACACGTTTAATGAAATCCACAATAAAAACAGAACATAATAGCGGCAACAGCAGAGACTGTTTAAAAGCTCTCATGCATATTCATGTTTTAAAATTAACATATAGACATATTAGAAGGTCTTGGAAAATAAAATCTCCTTTCCTAGCATTGGGAAAAAGTAATTTTGGTGCCAGACATAGGTCTCTGGGGAAGGCATTCCCGAGGTAACCAACCATTTTTTCTAGGATCTGGGACAATTCCATGGGAACTGTTTCCTGAGATTGGAATGGTATGATCACTAAATACAGTCAAGTTGGAGAGGGCTCCACAGAAGTGAACAGAAATGTGAGAACAGTGGCCTGTTGAGATGTACAGTCATAAAACAATCTGGAATTACCTTCAGAATTACCTTCAGAACATATTGTTTGAAAAATCATGCAATATTATTTGTGAAATATGATAAAAGTGGATTACGGCTGGCTTGACCTGTTCCTCTGCATTGACTGACATGAAATGTTTGTGTAGTTGTGTAGTTCATTGAGATGAGAGGATGGAACTGCTTTGTAGATTAATAATAATAATAATAATAATAATAATAATAATAATAATTATTATTATTATTATTATTATTATTATTATTATTATTATTTATTAAACTAGAATGCCGCCCAACTCTCAAGACTCAATTACCAATCAAATCAATAAAGCATAAAAGATAAAGACAAGTTTATTTAAAAAGTTAGTGAAACTTTGGCACAGTGAAGTTGCAGGTACTTCTTCTGAAGCACTTCTTTTCTTATCCTGTTCCCTGTGATTCAAATGGATAACGCATCCAATGTTGCTTTTGTGTCATCTGGCTAATGCCAGGGGAACATTTTGATTGGCTAGCCATACCCAGCATCCAGGTAGAACTTTAATCCTGATTCATCACACAGGTTTTCGCTGGTCCATACACGGTAGGACTCTTCAGTAAAGTCATTTGAGCTCACCTACTAGTATATTAGAGAATGTCTAATAATGCTTGAGTCTGAAGGATCATCACCTTATGAGAACACAGTAATCTGACATTGCAACTGAAGCATGAATGGTATTAAAATCATAAATATCAATATGTTCTCTATACATTAATATGCTGTCACTTTAACCAAATTGTCTCATTAGGGCTGAATTAAGCACCCCAACTCATTTTCAGCCCTGAAGTTGCAATCTGTGTCTAGGAGGGCCATTATAGGCTGAAGGATAGTTCTGTGTTTTGTTATATCACAAGCGGGATATGAAGAAACAGGAAAAGTTGGAAAACTTTAAAAACCAAATGCTTGTGGTTTACTCATTTGGTATGAGCTGAGTTACTGAACCCAGAGCTCTGATTTTGAATAAATCTAGGCATGTCCACAGATGAATAGTGCCATCTACTGGAAGGAAACCAATAAGTTTCATTTGGAGACAAAAGAGAAAGAAAGCAGTTATCAATCAATCTTCACTGCAACGTTTATCAAAAGCACAGAGAGAACATTTGCAAAGAAAGACTTGTACAGTAGAAGTCAGCTGATAAGCGAGTACATTCAAATTGAATCAACAGCATTTTTATGGCATTAAAGCACAGTTCTGTGCCATGCATAAATATTATAAGCATTGACAATGCTGCCAGTCACTGAAGTAAGAGAAAGGTCAACCTGTTTAGAAAGGCTGGAGAAACAACACGTGGCACACAGTTCTGATTTAATGAAGCGACAGGCACTTACTTTCATAAATCGATGTGAAATTCATTAGAATTTAGTATAGACCGAGTGCTGATACCCCGCCTGGTTTAAACCTGGCTGAGGAATGGTAAATACTAACAATAAATGACAAGGTGTCATTTTCTGTCACTTTCAGGAGTCTATTAAATATTGACTAGATGTATGCTCTTACAGGGCATAGTACAGCTAGCAATTACGATCAGTGCCAGTTTCCACAAGACTGGGATTATGCAGGTTTCGTGTTTCTTGTTTGTTTGTTTTTCTTCCGCCTGTTGAAAGGGTTGTCAGGCCAGGCCATCACACAGAACATTCACTTGATAGAGCAACACTGCCAAGCTGCACATTTCCTCCTCAGGTATAAAGGTGATCCCTGCAGAAAGGCGACTCTTCCCCTTGCCCTCCCCAGAAGTCGTCTCCTCCTATGGCAGTTTCCACATTCATGATTTGGAGTATTTTATAGAATTGTTGGTATCATGGTCTGTGAGAATGTCCTTCAGAGACAGGAGGAGGAGCAGCAGCAGCAGACTAAGCAACAGTCAGATAAGAGGCAGCTTAGCCTGCAGAAGCAGTGGGGCATGGGAAACTTCTCAGAAGGGACCCTCCCTAATTTCTTGGACTGTAAAGGCAAAGGGATAGAGATGTACTTTTAGGCTTGCAAGATTCTGTCAATGTTACCTTACAATAAAGGTAGTGTTAGCACTTCATGGTTGATGCTTCTTGTCTGGACCACCTGACAAGGGCTGACAGATGGTGATGCCAACTCTAATTTCATTACTGACATTCTAAGTTACTAGTGTGGAAATAGTCTATGCTGCAGATTCAGACTTATTTTGTGCTCATACTGGGGGTTGAAGAGAAAAGGCCAGAAGCACAGGAGGGCCTCAAGTCAACTGGATGGATGGATGGATGGATGGATGGATGGATGGATGAATGGATGGATTTCAGCTGGGATTAAATTTGCATGGAGATAATGACTAGCTGCATCTTCCTACGGGATTCTCCTTGATCCTTCTATTTCAACTTTTGCTCTACTTGGTGCCTTCAGGTGTTTGAGGCTACAGTTCCCAAGGAGCAATCTCTCTATCTCCAGAGAGCACCCAGTTCTACAAGCTTCATGTGATATCCAGTATGTTTTCTTCTACTGCAAGAATTAAAATGGGATTTTATATTTTATATTTTGTTGGTGGGATATAATTAATGTGATATAGGGCACTATAGCATAATTCCACTTCCATGTTCTTTTTTGAAAATAATTTTTATTGAAAATTTTGATTACAATAGTAAAAGCTAATACAAACTAAATTCGGAGAGAAAAAGAGATATAGAAAGAAAGAATAAAAGGTGCAAGGAAAGAAAAAGAAAAAAAGAAAAAGGAGAAAGAAAAAAAGAAAAGAAATATTTAAGTTACTTCCGATCTTCATCAAACAAGTATAAACAAACTTAATAACTCTTCACCCCTCATAAGATTACAAACAAATATCTCTTCTTTGCATAACCCATCCCTTATCCATATGCAAATCCATAAATCATCTACTTTTCAGTCCTGGTGTCAGCAAAAAGTCCATAAAAGGTTACCAGAACTTTATAAAAAAAAGTCTTATTTTAACCTTGATCAAACAAACTAACTTTACATTCCTTCCTTTTACTTCTAACAATCTTGATCTTTAATTCATTCGGATGTTGCCATAGGATGTGATCTCTCTTCGGTTTTTCTTTTTCCCATCCCAAAGGCTTCTTCAAGGCTTTGCGAACCTCTTTAGTAAATCTAATAAAAAGTCATTATGCAGGTCACTCTTTTGATTTATCGTTATTTCCACTTTAATTTTCAAGGCTTTAACCAACTTCTTTTATATATCCATTAAGAAGTTCTTATCCAGGTCATTCTCTTGGCTTGTCATTTGTGTTTCCACTTTAGTTCTCTATTTTATAATCCACACTTTTTTTTTTTATTTTCCAGTATTTCTGGTTCTAATATTTCTGCATCAGACAAAATTTGTTCTAGCTTTTTATCCTGAAAATCTCTCAAAATATTCTCTCTCACATCTGTCATTCCTTCATTAACATCTTTTGGACATAGTCTATCCGTAGAAGCAGATATCATTGCTGACATTGTAGCAGTTGGTTTCTGTCCCCTTCTTCAACTATCTCCTGGAGTATTTCAAATGTCATAACATTTTGTGTCATTTTGTAAATTCCAGTACTAACCAAAAACAGAAGGCAAGTTTTCACTTTTTTTTCCTTTTCCTTTTCTGCCTAGAATCTTTAGTCCCCTCTAGTGTCCAATTTCTGAAATCATAAAGTCTCGAATTTCTGTTATGACTTAGGATAGACGAAACAATTTAGTTCGCACGAAAGGCTGTTTATTTATATAATTATTTCCACAATCTTATAGTAAAAGTCCTAGTATTCCAAATTTGTCTGGTCCCTTAATTCATTTATAACTTTCTTGGATCAGAGTCTTATGTAGCTTTGTGCCATTTATTTCCAATTCTTTAAATTCTTAAGCTTATATTTAATTTTTCTTTTATTCAAGAATGAAGGTAAACTCACCAGGTGGCTTTTCAAATTTGTCATTTTTAAGATCTCTATTAGCCTTAAGTTAGTTAAATAGGTAATTTCTGAAAGTGCTTAGAAAGAGAGGTTAATGAACCCAGTGTCCTTTAAAGGGCTCCACCACAGCTGTGGCTGTTCCCTTTGACTCCTGGCACTCAAACCTGCAGAAAACTGCTGTCCTGAGGAGCAGCTGTCTGGAGCACACGTGGAGAGGTTCCATAGGATCGGTCTACTTGCCAGTTCTTTGTCACGGTCATCACTGCTGCTCAGTTGGAGACATGCTAGTTCACCATTCCTCCCCCAGAAGTCCAGTTCCACTTTAATTTTCCAATCCCTCTAAAGTGTTTTGAAATTGTGTGATCTTCTTCATTCCTCCTAACCTCTGAATACTGAAATTAGGGAGAAAACATAATGAGTTAATCAACGCTGTCTCCAGCTGACCAATAAGAGTGGGAAAAAAAAATCCAGGGGACTGAGCTATGGCAACTCATGGAATAACAGAAATGTCCTCCCCTCCTCTATATGTTACTGTATCCTATTGGTGTTGGGCCAAGGAAGATATAGCACGAGTACCCCCAGACTGTTCCAATGTAAGGGTAATCTCCAAGTTGGTGGCAATCTCTTCTTCTGAATTAGTAGCCCCATCCTCGGGACTTGGTAGTCAACCTGTTGGAGTGCCTGGTCTCTCTGTAATATGACTGCATCCATTCATGATTTGTTGGTGGATAGACAGGCAGATCTGATATGTATTAATGTAACTTGGTCTTCTGGATCCAACTGCTGGGCACTGTTCCCAGTGGCAGACTGTGAATGCCTATGTATTAAGTTGGGCCATAGAAACAAGCTAAGAGTCCTGCTGGTATACAGGCCACCATGCTGTCTACCAGGATCCCTCTCTGGGCTTCAGGATCCAGTTGTTAGACTGGTGGTGGAGTCCCCTGATGTTTGGAGCCTCCATGTGGCAGGCCCAGGAGTTCACAGCATCCATGACAACCATGGGATTGTCTCAAGTAATCTCAGACCTGACACACAGTGTTTAGCCTTGCCTTTGCTTTGGAACAGTTCTTATGTGGCGGAGTTATCATCTCATATAGTTTCTGGCAGGCTCTGGGGGAGTTCCTATAATCTGAATCCACCGAGGGCCTGGTTTGCTGTTGGCGATATGTAGTGACCTGGGCCCTTGACAAAATCACCCCTGAGAAGCCTTTCTCTGTTGCCTATTTTGGATGGCTCCTTGGTCCAGAAGCTGAAGCAGCAGATGCAACACCTTGAGTGTTAGTGGAGAAAGACAAAAAATTAATCTGCTACTTGCCCATGTTCTGGCCTACTCAATGGCAATAAGAAAGCCAAAGTGTCTTTACTGCTTATCTTACTGTCACCCAAGAGTGTGTTTAGGGTGGCTAACTCCCTTTTGGGGAAGAGCCATTATCAAGAGCTTTCACCAGGCCATTGTGATCAGTTAGCACAGCATGTTGCTGGTAAAGTCACTCGGTTTTGTTTGTGCTTTACTTCACAGGACCTAGGGCGATGTCTGGGGGACTGACGTGCCATGATGTCTAGGACTCATTTCTCGTCTCTAGGATGTCCTCTGTTACCTGCAGGTTGGATCCTTGCCTCTCCTGGCTCTTTCATGCAGCTGGAAGGGGGGGGGGGGAGCTTCCTGGATTCAGGAGACAGCCAGTGACTCATTGCAGTAGGGGTATTCCCAGCACTTTAAAGGAGGTTACAGTGTTCCTCTTCCTAAAGAGGCCCTCCCTGGATCCAGAGGCATTAGACAGCTGCCTAACTCCTAGTGTCCAACATTTCCTTTGTAGGTGGGGAACCAACTGTATAAGGAATCAATTATGGAACACCCTGGAGGAAATGAATTACTGGATCCTCTTCAGTCAGAGTTCAGGCCTGAGCATGAGCAGAATCAGCATTGGTCTTGCTAGTTGATAACTTTTGGGGGATAGGGATACAGGAGGTACACCCATCTTGGTCCTTCTAGACCTGTCAGAAGCCTTCAGTGCCGTCATGGTGTCAAATTCACTAGATAGACCAGACCAGGAAATCAACTCCACAGGAAGACTAAAACTGCTTTTATTGAGACTGGCTATAATAACAGAATCTTGCAAGTCTGATTGTGCTATACACACCCTGCTCTGTACTGAACTGTTTACTAAATATTCTATTTATTCTCATGCATGCTTTACTTTAATTAGATTAGCCTATTCTTTATCTAAATCAACAAATGTGAAATATAGATTGTCACATTCATGTATTTCAATATATGCTTAGGTTAGAGTACATAGCTAAATCTAATTTATACCACCATAATTTAGTACATTTCTCCATACCTTTCTATCAGCACCACATCAGGAGTGTTGGAGAGCAGACTTATTTGTGGTTCAGCTGTGGTGTAGTTGAAACCACTGCAAAGCTAAGCATGCTTGCTTGTGATTTGGTGGCTGTTTCCCCCACTGAAAAAACCCCTCCCACCTCACCTCTCTTCCTGTAAAAGGAGTGCTAGCTAGATAGAATTGCAATTCTCCTTTTTTTTGGGGGGGGGGGAAGGTGCCTTCAAGTCATTGGTGATTCTTAACAACTGCCCGGACTAGACCCTGCAGTTTTCTTGGCAAGGTTTTCAAGAATTAGTTTACCATTGCTTCCTTCTCCCTAGAGCTGAGAGAGAGTGACTGGCCGAAGGTCACCCAGCTGGCTTCATGCCTAAGGCAGGACTAGAACTCAGGTTCTCATGGTTTCTAACCTGATGCCTTAGCCACTACACCAAACTGGCTCCCTAATTCTCCACTAGTAACAAAGAATAAACTGAATATTCTCAGTTTCTTCCTTCTGCACAAGGCCAGCCAGTGAACAAGCTATTGTTTTTCTGGACAAATGGTGGTTGTGTGAATGATTCTGAGCCAATCACTGTCTCTCAGCCCAAATTACCTCACAGGGTTGTTATGGGGAAAATTGGAAGAACAAATGGTATTCACCACTTTAAGCTCGTGGAGAAAGGAGATATAAACAAGCATACAACAATTTGGTAGCATAAAGTGATTTTCAGGTCTGAGACTGGGAATATATATCCAATGATTCAGAGGATTCTAGTTATAAAGTTTTAAAAAAAAACACAGCAAGCCACATCATATAAAAAACATTAAAAAGTCTACTGTACTGGATCAGATAAAAGTCCCACTTCTCCAACACATTTCCTAATGATGTTCAACCTTATAACTCACAATCAGAGCATGAAGCCAACACTATCCTATGATCATACTTCCACAGTTAGCTGGACTGGGTGATTTCTTCCTTTGCTAAGCAAGGGTTCTGTGCTTGCTAGGAATTGGCAGAAGAAAGAATTCATTCATATTTCCGTAGATTGTCATGCACATTTCTTCTTATACATGCATTTTTGTTCTTACTGTGTACTGTTTGCAAGCAATATTTTCTTTGGAAATGGAAATATGGGCCTGCTTTACTCAAAGGTATGCATTTTGGTCTTCTTTTTTTTTCAGTTGCACTCTGCCAATTTTGGGAAAGGCAGATTTTTGTATATTGTAGATTCTCCTATGTATGAAGCAGATCTAAAATGGGAATATTTTATAAATATTAGGAACAAATTTCATAGCCATTCAGCACTAGTATTTAGATACAGGGTTCAGTACCAGTATCACCCATGAATTTCTCCAGCCTTAGATTTACTGGGACTGAACTCCCAGCAAGGCCTTTAGCACATCTGGAGGCTGCTTCGTTAAGGAAACTTGGATTCGTCAGAAGAAACTTAAAATGAATTTCTAGTAGCATTCTGTGTATTTTCCAGAGAGTGCATCTCGTTTTGCCACATGCTATCCCCGAGCTTTTATTTTCTTTCTAAATGACAGCAACATAGAACTAAGCTGCCACCAGGACTTAGCTGAACAGATCAAACATATAGATGTAATTTATACAGGAACGTTGCTACTAAGCAGCTTTGGGGACATAAAGGATAGTTTTATGTGCCATAAATTTTTTTGTGTCTGTTTTTAAGTTAGCTGCAAAGAAAATAGTTCAGCACATTTCTGAGATATGGATGCCAGTGACATCAGCTAGAGTCATTTGTGTCTTGAAGCTGAACATGGGCAAACTTTCTAAAATTGTTTTCTTTATGATGCGTATTTTGAGGCATTTTCCCCTTTTCTTTTCTCTCAATTTGAATTTGATACTGGTATGGGTTGTTCATACTGTTAATGGCAAATTCAGAATGTATGTTGGCAGCAGCATCTGCAAGGCCTTGCTCCTTTCGTCCCAGTTGTCCCACAAGCTCCACCCCTTTTGGCAGGCAGCTTCCTGTCCCATTGAAAAGGGGTGGGGCTTACACTGCAAGGCATTGATGGTGCCTTTGTAAGACTCAGCCCCCACCCCCTTGCCTTCCTGAGACCACTGTCTGTTGATATTTGTAAAACATTAAATATGAATTTGGTAATTGTATTTTTGTTTGACCTGTTATTATCTTGCTGGTAGGGTTAGGCTTTTGATTAGTTTGTTTAATAAAGCCCCAAATAAACAGATGAAGGCCTGGGATAGTTCCACTATTATCATTATTGAAGCAGTTGCAACCTAGTGACTGAAAAGAAATTGAAAAGAATGGTCTGTGAATACCACCAGCCAAAAACCTCTTTAAGTGTCACTTCAATGTGGGCCACTTCAATTTTGATGGGATTAAAGTGCTGGGGGAAAGAGGCTAATCCTTTCACCTGCATGACAACCCCAGTCTAAATCACAAAATGCCATTAGATCTCCTTGGGGAAAAATACATCTTTCAAATCCCTGCCTTAATTTGGAGGTGGGAAAACAGCAGATAACAGGAAAATGGACACCTTTGCGCTATTACAGAATTTGCTCTGGACCTCTGTGAACTCATGCTGTCATGGCAGATGAGCCAATTTATCTTTGGCACTAAATCAGGGAAAGAGGGTGTGTGTGTCTGTGTATGTGGGGGGGGGGGGGGCTTTTCCTTCTGCAGTGCTTCTTAACCTACCTGACTTCTAGCTCCTGGGCTCCAGCTGAGACTGCATTCTGTTCAGAGGGCCTGAAAGGGGAAAAATGGCTCGACAGCTTCACAGATTCCCTTCAGCAACCACTCAGATTTTTTCTCACTTATGACTAGACACCTCCCCCCCACAACTTTTTCATTTGTGGAAATTGGGCTGGATGAGTTGGACAGTTTTGATCCTTGCAAATGTTCCAATGTGCACAGAAACCTAGACAAAGGGGTGGCCAAGCAGAGAATCAATAAGAGTGTTTTATTCCTCCTCCCTTTTGCAAGAGATATTTGGTTGTTTGGCTTTTCTTAAATGGTTGCCTCATGAAACTGGTTGCTATCAACTTATATCATATCTCTTTGAACCAATTCCATCTGTTGCTATGCCTCTGTCTTCTCTTCTACTTCCCCAACATCTGACAAAGGAATGGTGGCTTAGTGGCTTTGCCACATCTACCTCTTTATATCAACTTCTCAGATTTCTTTTTCCCTTCCCTTCCCTTCCCTTCCCTTCCCTTCCCTTCCCTTCCTCCCTCCCTCCCTCCCTCCCTCCCTCTTTCTCCTTCCTTCCTTCCTTCCTTCCTTCCTTCCTTCCTTCCTTCCTTCCTTCCTTCCTTCCTTCCTTCCTTCCTTCCTTCCTTCCTTCAACAGACAATTGCATATATAACTATGTTCTGGAAATATGAAAAGCTTGTGTGCTAAAAATCTACAGTATTTTGCTACCTTTTTATTTGGAATGAGCATGGGGTTAAGGAAATTTTATTTGCTATAGGATCAATAGTAGCTAGCAATAGAAAACGGATTCAAATATCTTTTTTGCACACTACTATTGGACAGATGGAAGAAGGGCCTTAATTGGCTTATGATCTTTCCTGCTTGTTCTCTGAGTTTTGAAAATTATTGCATAGCCAAACTCAAAACGGTTTTAAGTAATGGTCACAACTTCCATCTTGAATTTTTGATTCCCTGGATACCCTTGCATGTGGAAGTACTGGCTGACTCAAATCTCACAAGCCATTACATTACTGTAACAAGCCATTGTTTTCTTTAGATTCACCCTGCCCTCCCGCCCACTTTGCAGAATATCGATAATAGTACTGCTCGGTTTCATTAATAAAATAGAATCTGTGGCATGTTAGTACTAGGATAAAAAAGGAACCTTGAATTTCAGTAGTCTCATTTTCCAGGAAATCTATTTTCAAATGGGGGTGGGGAGGGGGAAAAGAGATATGTAAGTGCTTCTACCACGTTTATCCGAGCAAGCTACTAGGGTCCATGGTGTGGAAATTAAAATTATTTATAATTTTTTTTTATCCGTGCATGAAATCATATTGAACTTCTACTGATAACATTACAAAAAATAATATTAAAGAATGCAAAAAAAGTCCATAGGAATAAATTATCTGCAAAGACTCTTGTGAATCAGCCGGCATATAATGTATATACTCATGGATAAGACAAGAATTTCAGGTGTCAAAATACACCCCAAAAATTGGGTTTGGCTTATCCGCAGACGGGCTTATCCACAAGTATTTATGGTAGGTTTTTCCCTCAGCTTTTTGAATGTTCCCATGTATCCCATATATACTTTCATATAAGCCCATCTGCGGATAAGCAGACCCTCAAATTTTTAACCAAAATACCATGAAAATCCACATATAAGCCAATTGTGAACATGAAAACATGCAAACATTATCCACGGATGGGCTTATCTGCAAGTACATGTGGTAGCATTTTTGTAAGAAATATATAAACCATCGGCCATACTGAGATATTAGGAGTAGCTCAATAAGTCTTAGAGGCTTGTATTAGGGCATAGAGAAGTCATGGATGATTATCCTTCTCTTAAAAGAGCAGAGTTAGACGATGCTGTGACAAGAGGGAAGGAAAGTAATTGTGTATCATGTTCAATTAAAACAAATCAGCCTTGGACTTCAAAGAGGAGCTTTTTGTTTTGTTTTAATCTTCTAAACTCACTTTTTATTACCCTGCTCTGTTAGTATAATTTCTTTGATTCAGAAGAGAAAAATCATTGTGCACTGCTATCCCCAAACGTGGAGAGAGGGGCTGATAATAATTGCACCCCCTCCATTGATCTAGATCTGGCTTTCCCCTTCATAGATTCAGTTTTGATTCCCAAGGCAGCATTCCTCTCCCAAATTACTGAAAGCAGGAAAACATCACGAAACGTAGGTAACATTGGAACTGAAAACGGATTCCTGGAAGATTCTGGGATTAAGCATGAAATCCAATTGCCACTTTCATAGGCATAAGCTAGAAGTATACTTTGCTGTTCCTGCACAACTCTTATCACAACTGTGACCTTCACCTTGAGTCCAAATGATCCAACAAATCTTAGCCACAGATATCTTTCACTTTCATCAAGTTTGGAAAAATGAGGGTGATAGAATGAGTTTGGCAGCAGAGTTGCTAAGGCCTTGTAGTGGAATGCAAGAGCGCAGCAGGTTCTTAGAAGGAAGGAGCCCATTCCAGGACAAGAGACAGCACAGTCTGGAGCAGGAGCGTGAGAAGAGGAAGAGATTTAGCATAGCCACTCCCTAGAATCTCCCAGGGTATATCCACTACGTTAGAGTAGTACAGATTTAGTCTGGCAAGATTCTGTCTATATGGTGTGAGCAATAAAAGAACTGAACTTGGCTGGACTGTTTCCCTGTTGTTTTGGGGCTAGGCCTGACAGGCCTATTCTGCTCCTAGGGATCTAAACAGCATAGAAGCCTTCCAGTCCAGCCTAATGCCTTGTAGAATGCAACAGCTTCTCATATGTCATTGATAACTTTGATCCAAGACTATGCTTGAACTTCTTCAGAACCAGTTTCTACTCCACTCTAACTCTTAGATCCAGTTTTGTTGTGCATGGCTACTCCAGCCACATCTTATAACTACTGGGTCTGAAAACTATATTATACCTGTTGCCTCAAATGTATTATTTCCCATTACTATTTTCCAAAAACTAATAAGACACAGTGTTCCCAGCATCTATGAGTCACATTATTGCTGCTAGAATTACTCATATTTATTTGTGCCAAAGGAATAGGGCCAAGAGACAATCCAGATATGATGACTGAACAGGGCCTATCGTGAGCTCTTGTTATATGCCAAACAATGAAGTGGTATTCTAAGGCCACAATGAAATAATCTGAAGATTCATTTTAAGTTAGCTTTAAAAAAAACTGTTAGACTGCAAGAGATCATGAAGACAAAGCTGGTTGTGTCCAGAATCTAGTTTTCCATGAGACACACAATTCTGTAAAATTAATAGTAAGACATGAGAGCTTCCACCACTTTATTGGCTTGTCTCCAAATCATCTATTTAAGATCAACCTGATCGATTATGCTGACTAAATCATTTTCATAGCAGTTCTATAATTAACTGAAATACAGTGATCAGATAATTTCCATTAGCAATGATAATTAGCAGTATTAGCAATCCTTATTCTGTGTATAGATTGGGGTTAACTGATTGCCTGATAGAATCATTCTATCCATGTTCTCATCTGGCACCAAGAATTCCAAATCTTACTTGGAAGCTTTTATTATGAGTGTGTGACTATACCTACATTGTTTCCTTCTCCCATAAAATCAGTTTCTATGTGTTTGGCTTTTCCATTTGACGTTCTGAATATTCACTGTCAATGTTTGCACTATCACCATTGACATACCATTGTCATCTTCTCAGTTGGCTCCTTTCAACTCCTAATGGCTTTCTGTTGAAAAACTGCTCAGCAATCTTCCTTCCTTCCTTCCTTCCTTCCTTCCTTCCTTCCTTCCTTCCTTCCTTCCTTCCTTCCTTCCTTCCTTCCTTCCTTCCTTCCTTCCTTCCTTTCCTCTAATCTGCACTATGGTGGAATTGCTGCCTCTGTGTTATACAGAATCACCTAGTCCTGCAGTAACCTTCAGTGTTTAACCAGCCTGAATCAGTTCACTAAGCCACACATTCAGTCCATACAGCACTGCAGCCTGGAACTTCCAAAGGAAAAGTGGTGTAATGTAAATCAGTCTTGCATAATTCCATGAGATTGCTTTGGAGAAGGACCATGATAACAGTGTTGTAAGAGATACTTGTGTTGCCTTTGTAATTTTATAAAAATTGTGATTTTTTTCCCCCCTGGAAGACAGTGTTGGTTTTGGATAGAGGATTTAGATTCTTCTCTTTTGTAAAGGGAGTGCCTTTGAGAAAGTAATGTGGTTATTCTGTAATCTCTGACAAAGAAAGGCCAGAAGACAGGGGTCTTATAATTAATACTTGGTATAATGATCTTGTTGACTTTCTTTCACAAAGTTGCTAAAAATGTGTAGGCTCAGACCTTACTTCACTAGCTATCTGTGGATATTTCTCAAGTGGAATAACCTGTTACTTCTACTGTACCACATGGGTATCCATATATTCTTCATAAAGGAAATGTCCGTAACACAAGCCAACACCCAGGACATTAACATACAATTTGGGCAGAGTTCCTATGAGGCCCTGCGTAGGTTCAGTTTTTGTTTAAGGAAGTAATTCCAAACAGAGATGTGGTAGCTATTTAGGGCAGTGACTTCAAATAAAGAGTATCAGGAGAACAGAATGAGTGCTATCTGAAGTTCCCAGAAACAAATTAATTCCCATCATGTGTACAGTTAGAAGAGGAAAGCCTGACACTTCATGGGTGAACACAGCATAAGCTCAAAGTTGAACAGGCAAGCTTGAGTTAAGGAAAAGGAACTCTACTGAAGAGAAAGAGATGCTGGTAGCTCCTTGAGGGACCTGGAGAATTGGCAGACAGACAAAAGGTCAAATTGGTAGGAGAGCTCATTAGGTAGAAATGTGCACAGCATAGGAAATTCCCAAAGTAAGTGGGAAGTAAGGCATAAGTTCATATTTTCTCTGATGGCCTAAGGGAGCAGATTTCTTCCCTTTGGAGGACTTAATCTTTTTTTTTTTCTTAAATGTAACAAAAATAGATATGTCACTTTCAAATTATTCTGTATCCTTGAGTGAGCACAATGACACATCTATGTAATTTTGATTCCAATCCCACTGAAAACATTTGGGCACATTTAATTTAATAGAAACTAGGATGACCATTTATCTATACAGAGGACATTTCTTTGGAAAGAAGCATTTGACCCTGATTGTTTCACTTAAAATTATTACAATTATTATTCTACTAAGAGGTTTTTTTGCTAAAGGACACCAATAGACAAATAATAACCAATTCAAAGGAGATCAAAGGAAGATGGAAGGAGTATACTGAAACAGTATACAGTAAAGATGTCAACATCCAAGATACCTTAGAAGATATTCCTTACTTACAAGAACCTCTAGCACTAGAAGATGAAATTAGATCAGCACTCTGGTCATTACCAAGTCAGAAGGCTACAGGAACTGTTGGAAGACCCACTGAAATATGGCAAGCAAGAGAAGAAGAATCAGTCAAGGTTCTAACCAAGGTATGCCAGCAAAACTGGAGAATGACACAGTGGCCAACCAATTGGAAGACGTCAATCTACATTCTAATACCAAAAAAGGAGACTTAACAGTGTGCAAACTATTGTACAATCTGCTTAATTTCACATGCTAGCAAAATAATGCTTAGGATCATTCAACACAGATTAGAACCCTTCATGGAAAAAGAGATGCCAGATATTCTGGCTTTAGAAAAGACTGAGGAACACAAGACATTATTGCTGATGCACGCTAGATAATTAAGAAAGAAAAAAAGAATACCAAAAAAAAAAAATCAGTAAGTGCTTCATCAATTATAGAAAAGCCTTTGATTCTGCTGATCATGTCAAGCTGTGTAAAGTGCTCAGAAAAATAGGAATCCCAGAACATCTCGTTGTCCTGATGAGAAACTTATATACAGGTCAGGAAGCCACAGTAGGAACAGAACATGGTGAAATAAGTTGGCTCCAGGTTGGCAAAGGAGTATACTCTCCCTTTATTTATTCAACCTATATGCTGAATATATATTAAGGGAAGCTGGATTGGAAGAAGATGAATGTGGTTTTAAAACTGGAGGAAGAAACATCAATAACCTGCATATGCTGATGACACTACCCTGATAGCCAAAAATGCAAAGGATCTGCAAGACCTAGTATTAAAAGTCAAAGAGTGCTAAACAGCTTCTCCCTTTTAGGATCAACCATCAACACTAAATTAACCAGCAGTCAAGAAATATGCTGAAGACTAACAGTAGAGCAGTCACAAAGGCCTTGGAAAAGATATTCATATGCCCTGATGTGTCTATACCTACAAAGATGAGAATTGTGCAAGCCATGGTATGCCCTGTGACACTCTATGGAAGCAAAAGTTGGACTTTAAAGAAGCAGGATAGGAAGAGTATTGATGCCTTTATGCTTTGGTGTTGGACCAAAAAACGGCTCTAATGCTGGGGAAAGTGGAAAAGATGAAGAGACAAGCAGCCAGGTAGATGGACTGAGTTACAGTGGTGATGAGTGCACCATTGGGAAGCTTGAAAGAACAGATTAGGGATAGATTGTCATGGAGAAAATCTATCTATGCAGTTGCTAGGAGTCAAAAATGACTTGATGGCACCTAATCAATCAAGGAGATATTTGGGGGGTGGAGTGTGGGTTGTATAGCAAGTGCTTTAACCTAACTGTATTTTTATTATTTTACTTGCAAGTTTTTGTACGATGGTACTGTTTTGGAGGTGGAGAGTAGGAAAGATCATTCATTCATTCATTCATTCAATTTAAAGGAAATGAAAAATCCTCTGAAGGGCTGTTGTCAATCAGCTGTTAACATCCGGACAGCAAGGAAATTGTCAGCTGGTCACAGACTTTTTTGCTGTGGCAAGCTTAGGTTTGTCTAATTTATATCAATTATGCATTAATTTTACTATTGGGGCATATATAATGTTACATGCACTTTTTTTTTTTCCAAATTGTTAACAATCCATTTTCACCTTTTTGGGAATTCTGCTTAGTAATTTCTGTGTATCTTTTGAGCTATTATAATGGTACTGATAATTGCTAGAATAAATATTTCAGGCAAGTTCTGCATTTAAATATTTAGATGGTCGTGATCCAAATAGTGAGAATATAATGTTTCAATTAAATTAATTCAATTTTCATAGAATTTTAGAAATCTCACTTTGAACCTTTTGCTACTTTCATATGTTCCTTGTGTTAGTAAAATATTAACTAAAGAAACACAACTCATGCTTTCTTTAATTTTTTTTTTTATTGAAAGCTTCATCAAAGAAAAGAGAGGTTTAAACCTAATATCCACTGATCTACAGAAAGCCCCAGGAGTGGGAAAAATGGCAGCTATAAGGATTATGGTACAAATAAACAAAAAAGGCAGAGGAAAAAAGCAATCTTCTGCAATACGGAACTTTTAATGACATTATGAAACATTACCACAAATATGCCCTTGATTCTTACAAGTTAGAATCACTACCTTACTTCTCCCCCGCCCGTTTTCTAGGGCTACAATTTAAGACCTGGGAAGTTTACAAAAGTCTCCTCCCTCTCTCCCTGCATAGAAAATTTATCTAATTTCAGATACAGTGGTACCTCGGTTCACGAACGCTTCTGTTCACGAACAATTCGGTTCACGAACAGCTCCGGTCGCAAAATTTTGCCTCCGTTCGCGAACTCCACATCGGGTTACGAACAGGATCTGCGGCCATTTTCCCTCCTGTGACACGTGGTCGCGGCTTCCTATAGGGAGGGGGGCTCTCCTTCCAAGCAGTAACCGCCTCCCCACCCGCCTTCCTGTCCTCCATGCCAGAAGTTGCGTCGAGCAAGTTTAGCTTTCTCTCTCTTCGTACTGTACTTTGTGTCATATTTTTGCAGTTTTTTTTAAAAAAAACATATGGTTCAGAACGGATTAACCGTAATTACATTGAACCTTATAGGGAAATTTGATTCGGGACACGATCAAAAATCGGTTGGCGACCAAATTCGTAGGGATCAGAACGGATTAACCGTATTTACATTGAACCTTATGGGAAAATTTGATTCGGTTCACGACCAATTCGGTTCGCGACCAGAGTCGCGGAACGAATTAAGTTCGTGAACCGAGGTACCACTGTACTAGTTTCTTGAGCTGGTTTCATTTTAACCAAATGGAAACCTTTTAAATTCAAAACAGAAAAAAAAAATCAAATATTTATCATATGAAGTCTTGGAATAAATCTATTTTTTTCCTGTAAGAATCATATAAATAAACTTAACTATTACTTGGTGGGGAGGGATAGCTGTTCCAGTATGATCCTTTAGTCCAATTGAATTCTGTCAACTTTAAATCTAAAATCAGCAAAGAGTAAGATTGTGCTCCTTGCTCTAAGACCAATACAGAAATCCCATTTGATGTAGCAAACTATCATCCGATTCAGTTCCTGCTTTGTTTTTGCCAAAGCAGTCAAATGGAAGGCTTCACTTACAACATCAGTCAGTGGTGAATTAGGGATAAGTTAAGGCCAAGTCATTGCACATTTAGGGTAAAATATTTTTATTTTAGCTTAGAAGGGATTATTGCTTTTGACGATCAGGAAGTGAGATCTGGTTGTCAGGAGTAGAAGATTCCAATGTTGCACAGTTCCACTTGGCTCAATTAATAGGCCTTTTTAGGAAGCAATCACTTGAGTAATTTTGTTTGTCACTTGTTGAAATAGCACACGCATCACGTTGACTTCTCTTTTCAGTTGCAAAGATATCTAGAGTTGGCATCTCTTGACCTCGCTTGTCCTTTAAACAGAAGCACTGAAATCCCTATTTCTCCATCAGCGAAGACTTGCTAAACAAGCCTATGCAACTGGGACCTATTTAACTTTTGAGTTAACTGTAGTCTCTTAGCTCTATGCTTTTCCATCCCACAAACAGCAAATTTTCGGTCTGAAAATATTATTATAATTTGTTTTCCCCTTTGAAATAACCTGGGCCTTGAAAAAGAATAATTTCAGAAGAGGGATGTGCTAAGAAGTTGGGAGTAACAGCGGATCATTCACAGTTCCTAACAAATAGATATAATGGTGGAAGAGCCTCAGATGTAATAACTGTCAAAATAGAAATCCATTTATGTAAATACCGGCACTTTAATCCTCACAGAAGCAAACCTGACATTCACTTTACAGTATTTGTCATATGTTCCATTTATTTATTTATTTATAAACAAAAAACATGTTAGTAAATGTCAAAATACTGTTTCTTTTCTGTAATCTGAGGTATGAAGACGAATTTGAAGTTGAAATCCACTTTAGGTGATACAACTATATAAGGAGGAAGAATGATTTTCCCAAAAGATTAAAAATACCCTCCCCCCTTCCTTGTATCATTGGCTGATTCCAGAAACTCACTCCCTAAGGAACAGAATGATCTAGGGTGTCCTCAGAGTATAGTAAAAAAAATCAAGATGGAGGCACGATGGTGCAATCAAAGCTTTGCCCATTTTTTGTGTCTGTTGCATACGCACCATGCACACAAAAAGAGGCAGCGCTTTGATCATATTGTGGTGTAGCTGTCATCTTGTCTTTTTTGACCACACCCTACAGGCAGCCTTGCAATGATACATTACTGATCCTCCTTCTTGCCAAGTATGCCTATGGGTTAAACACAGTGGGGTGCTGATAAATGTGTAATAACCAGCTCTGTCAGCTCCGTTGCTGCCGCACACCACACCCCCACGCATACCAGTTGTTGCGGCTCAGCTTGGCTCTCAACCAGCTCACAAAAGTCCTGATAATTTAACAACTGGCTCTCACAAGCTGGTGCAACCAGCTTCAGCACACCACTGGGTTATGTGCATGATGATGTTATGCTTTATTTAAAATGAAATAATCTCCTTCTGTAGAGGAGCTTGACAACATAAAAAAAGAAGACGTTCTCAGGAATATGCAGTGGGCTTTCCTTTACAGTTCCAGCACACTGCTCGAACATCCTTTGCCTATGCAGAAGAAACAAATATCTTTTATCCCTTTGTACATCAAAATCAATTTCATGTTAAATAAAGCCTTGAAATAAAAAGTTGACTATGTATGACTCAAATACAACTACCTTCAGAGTCCGTATTTGGTTTTATCACCATGAGGTTGATTCATTGTGTGAAGCCCATTAGCCTACTTTTCACATGAAATTTACTGGATAGGTAAAGGTTCAAGTGATGGTATTTAAACCTGTTTCGCTCACATTAGTCTCAGCATTAAAATGAAGAGAACAAGGCTGATAAAGCCACCTTCAGGCTTCAAGTTACAAATCAAGGCAACTTTTTATGCATTTCGTATCATTTCTTCAATACACAGACAAGATAATTTAGATCAAAATACTGTGACATATTAAAAATAAATTTTATTACTACACTGCAGGCATTCCCAAATCTGCTGGGTTTGGTAGACAAACTTACAAAGATATATCCTTCCTTATTTTGAATAATGTCAAATGAATTTTAATATTTAACTTTGCTGCAGAATCACTTACTTGCTCAATCAACAGTTTTGTTCCTTAGTTGTGAATGTAATTGTAGCAGAAAATGCTACAACATGGTGGATTGATTCCAAAATACCCAAAAATGCACTTCACAACGAACAATTGCAACGGCACTACTTTATGGGGCAGTACAACTTTGCAAATCTGCTAATTGGACAAGGTTTTGATAGGACAAGAAAGTTCCTCTACTAAAAGAGAAAATGTTTACCAGCTGGAGGGGAAAGTACTCTTTGAAAGCTCTGCTAATGGTTGGCCCCAAACAGAGTGCTCCTGGGTGAAGTGGAAGTGGCTATGGAGTCTCAACTTCAAAAGCCTCTGTACTCCTGAGTACCCTGGGTTGGGTTGGGTTGCTCAGCTATGTGAGTTGGGAATTAATGAAATCCTTGGAGAAATCAGCTAGTGAAATCACATGAAAGAAACTGCCCTCAACGCTTATGTATTTGGCACAAGCCGGCAAGGCTTTATATGTGGTGGCTCATGTGCCAGTACACTTGGCCATCCCCACTGGGCACTTCTCTCTATGCCTCTTGGAAAAAGTAGAACCATGTAAATAGGAACGCACCAAGATCATCACTTTCAGAAGAAATTTAAACTTGATATCATTGAAGACTGCCAAAAATAATGTTTTGAATATATATATGTGTGTGTGTGTGTGTGTGTGTGTGTGTGTGTGTGTGTCTATCTTGCTTGCTTACTTGCTTAACACCTCTGACCCTAGTCAATGGTCATACTCAAATACTTGGATTAAACATCACTTTTTAAGTACATCACTTAAAAAGAAAGCTGAGGAAAGGTTTGCAGAATCTTGTTGAGATTGAAGCCTAACCTGGGTTTTCTTCTGACATTATCCCAATGGTGTATTAGTTCTCCAAAACCCATTTCTCAGCAATCTAGCTCTGGGTTGTCTTACAAGCAATAAATCACAACTGGGTAACTTTCATCATATTATCTCTAAACCAGCAACCCCTTCCCACAACTTGGTGAAGCTGAGGAGGGGTTTAACAGAGGAAGGTAAACTGGTTACACAGAAAACCTACCAAATTCTGCTGCACAAGTAGAAGCTTTGTCTGCATTGCTCTTTAGTGTCATGACCCACACTGGGATGGGACTATTAAAACCTTCAAAGAGCAGAGGTGTACAACTGGAA
Organism: Liasis olivaceus; assembly: GCA_030867105.1. Classification (NCBI taxonomy): domain Eukaryota; kingdom Metazoa; phylum Chordata; class Lepidosauria; order Squamata; family Pythonidae; genus Liasis; species Liasis olivaceus. The sequence continues at coordinate 40,917,088 of CM061351.1, read as the reverse complement.
GCATCTCTCCATATGATTTTGGACAAGGAAAAATATGTATCATTTGGGCAGAGAAGCATGGAGCCCAAGGAATTAACTCTTGATTCCCGAAATGATATTCATGGAATAAAACATGGACATGTAGAGGCACAGTATAATTTTCAGTGGTTTTAGCATTGTGGGAAATCATGAAATGCTTTTAGGTAGCATTAAAGGAAGTTGTCCTTTTCACTGTTAAGGTGGTATTGGGTTAAAAATAGAAAATACATTCACTATTGCAGAGACTGCAGATGACATTCTGAAATAGATATTCTAAAATTAGGGCTGGAAAGCCTGCAATATCCATATGCTCTTTGACCACTAGACTTTCTCCTCTAACTGCAAACTGCTTTTGAATTCTGGAACATTCCAAATCTTTCTAGATTGTGGCATCACATACAGAGTTGTATAGCTGAGCAGAAAGGGGAATTTTCAGTGGTCATGCTAAATGATCAAACTTCTTTTGATTTTTGAAAGGTTAGATCTGTCAACATAAAATTGTAATGACTTAGGAACCAGTCTGTTATCCATAGAAATGTCTCCATATATTTTATCCCAAGTTGGGGGCAGATTTATATATGCAAATTTTTCCCAGGAGATGAAAAATAATTTCTCCACCTTTGTCACTGACATTGTTTAGATCATATAATCACATTGGAACATCAGTGTTATACATCTTGCAAATACTGAATACAAGTTATGCAGCACCTTTAATGCTGTTATAAAGTCTCTTAGCTATGAAATGAACAAAACGGTTAATAAAACTAAATTTGAAATCAAGCATCAGCTTTTGGTTTTCTTGAGGTGTGTTCAAATTTAGATTATAGCAGTTTGGCTCAAACATAGTTAATTGTCTCCAGACTATCAATTATTAACTTGGTGATGCATTAAAAGGGGGAATATATCAAAATGAACAATTTATTGGAAGAGTAGATCACTTTCTCCTCCACTTGTAATGGCCAGATAGATAGTAACATCTGGCTGACTTTGGCTGATTTCAGAAAGCTAAGGAGGAACAGCCCTGCTTAGTACTTGGATGGGCATCCATCAGGAAATACTATGGTAGAGGCAAGACTGGGAAGTAAAACAAAAATAGCAATATCCCAGAAGAAGGCAAACGATGTCCCTCATTTAAAAAAAAAACGAAACAAAACCCAATAAGGACGTGTTGCCAAGAGTCACACTTGATTCAAAAGAGACTTTACCTTTTTATTTATTTGCAAAATGATAGAACTGCTAGGATGTCAAAGAATTAAAACATATAAAGTTCTCAGACACTTGAGGTGATAATGATGAACTCATTGTTACCAGCAAGGAGGAAGAGGAGGATGCCTGACTTTAATGGAAAATCCCACACTGAGCATTGCACCTGATTTGGGAAACAGACCCAAAGGAAAATGACCCAAAGTATAAGGAAAACCGCAGAGGGCTGAACCGAAACAAGGAGGTACCTCAGCCATATCCATCCGCCACACGGTAGCTACCTTACAGCCTCGCTGTCGACAGCAGTGAGACTATTCTTTGCACCAAACTAGGATTCATAGAGACAATTAAAAAACAAACCAACCCACAACACATGCTTCTTTCGTATTAAAACAGAATTGTGCCACAGGAGGATAACCTCTATATTTACATACACACACACAAAGAGATAAAGCATAAAAAGGAAGAAAATCAGGCTGGCTTGATCATTTTTCTCATACCCCTTTCAACAGGCACACCTATTCCAAATGAAAACGAGGAGGAAAAATCAAGGGATGCTCTCGGAAAGTAAACAGCATTGGCAAAGCACATGAAAAAAAGGAAGAAGCTAGAGGTCTTTACTGTAATATTAAAGTCTTTTTCTCTGTGCTGTGGTCCTTTGAATTACCTATATAGTTTCTGAAAACTACATGCATCTCAAATAACCAGGTCCTTTTCATTATGCCAGCCCGGTGACATCCTGTTTTCCTTTTTTTCTTCTTTTTTTGCTTTTTAATGTTTGCATTTAGCAGCCATTTTGGGGGCTTACCCAACCCCCAACCCCACCAAACACGAAATACTACATAAAAAATAAGGAAACGTTTTTAGTATTCTTAAAAAAATACTCAATTTTTTAAAAAAATCATCTAAAGGTAACCATGGATTCTGTGCACAATAATGCTCCTGCCCAAACCTAGTGTTATTTCACTGGGGCTTATGTAGGAGTCATGTTGAGTGTGTCCTTGATAGTAAAACTGGGTGAGCTGAATCTCCTTGATCCCCCCTCCCTCCCCAAAAAACTGTTTTATTATTTTTAAAACATTTTGTTTTCACTTTTCACTATGGTTACCCTGTTTTTAATACACTACAGTCACTACACTGAACTCTTTATTTTTTTCTTTAATGGAGGACCATCTTAAGTGCTTCATTTGCCAGATCTTTCTGCCTGGTCTCAAAAAGAAATATTGTACTTCCCTACCTCATTCATAAATAACAGTTCTAATCGGAGGGCAGAAGCCTTCAGGAACCTCTGCAGGTTCCATGGGCACATGTATATTTACACTTAACTCCTCTTCATTTAAATAGTGCTGTCTGAAAGAGATGACCCCTGGACTGCCACATCTAGCAAAGAACAAGTAAGTTGGAAATGGATGGAATGCTTACTTTAAAATGTTTCCCCCATAGCTGTTGGAAAAACAGTCTTTCTTCAACCACCATGAGGTGGGAGATGGTATTTTCCTGGATCCTCCATATATAGATTCCATATATTCTTTTATCTTTTAAAAATAAGTTTGCACTGATTCAACATAGTCACTCTTGTCTTTTGCCTAATTAAACTAATCACTGATTGTCAGTAAACATATCAAGACAACAGAAATCCAGTTAGTATAAAGTGATTGTTAACTTCATGCTTGTATGAAAGAATTAACACAAGCCATTTTAAACTTTTATCTTGGTTGGGACAGTTAAAGAAAAACATCAACCATTTTCAGTGGCCTCTTCTAAGTGATTCAAACACACCATCCAGATGATGGCTGGTTCACAGCACTGCAAGCTAACACAGGGAGAGAGGAGGCAAAAAACCAAACCAAAACCAAACCAAAACAAAACACGGGACGGTATAAAGAAGGAAGACTCTTGTTTCAGTACAAAAGGAAACCAATAATGCAGCAGAAAAGCGCAGCAAAGTTAAAACACACCTGGGTTGAATAGCTGGCGCCTTAAATCTTCTTCATGCTGTGAAATTCTGCTAAGTGCTATTAAGTACCAACTAATCAGGACTTTTGATTAGAAGCCTAAGTACATAGAATGCAAAATACCAGTGGAAGAAAGTTTAAACAATACACAAAGGTAACAACTGGTCCGGCCATATTGGTCAAATAAAGATTTTGTTTAAAAAGAAATAAGAAAAAAAGAAAAGAAAAGAAAAAACCTTCTATCTTCTGGACTGTGGTAGGGTGTCATTTCATCTTTGGTATAAAACAGGCCATCCATAGGCTGCATTTGATCACAACTAGGAAAGACTACAGAAATTGTCAACAATTTCTTCTAGCTATTGCTTTTTTGCACTTTTTTGACCATAAGCTCCTATCTACTAAGTTTTTTTTTCCCCCAATGCTTTTAAGCTAGGTGTTTGCAATGTGACAAGCAAAGCAGACTAAAAACTCCTTAAAGCTCATAAAAAAGACTGCAGATAAAAAGCACTAATGCTCTGGCCAACGATCACGTTTTGTAAATTAAAAAAAAACATTCTGCAAGAAACCCCCCCCCTGCAATTCCTTAAAATGCAAGTTGACCTCCCCCCCTTCAATAATTTTATTGTAAAACACTTTAGCCTTCTAGATTCTTCTCTGTCAACACTAAGAAAGTTCATAAAAGTCTTCGCATTGTTTTTTTCAATTCTTGAAGTTGTCACAGTTCCTTTATCAACAGTTTTTCTTCAAAAGAAGAAAAAAACATTTTCTGCTAAACTGTACAGTTTTTAATTTTTTGTTGTTGTTTGTTCACCCTAAAAATTCAGTCTGTTGAACTTCAGCACCAGTTGATCCAGGTGTACATTGGAATCCATTCTCTTCTACCAAGACGTTGACAGCTTGCCTTGAGAGCCTTTGACGTCCTTAAAATTAAGGCAATTAAGATTCAAGATAAATCTTACCTAAACATTTCTTTTAAAAAAAATCACACATATGCACACAAACCCAAAATGAAAGACACACTTGATTTCAACAAGGGGGGAAGAGTAGCTGGATTCTTGAGGAAGACCACTGGTTTTCATCTCAGGTTTCTCCCTCTTGACATCATCACTTCTCTGTTGTTTTGGAAAACAAAAATAAAACAAAACGAACAAAAAGTATATATGTACAGTTCCAAGTAAATTCTGAATTTCAAATGTTCATTCAGATGAAATATCAACCCAGTATTTTGCCATGTTTTTTCCCCTTTAATTAAAAAAATTAGCAAAAATAAAACTATCAGACTACATGACTGAACAATTTGCACAGCACACAGAAACACTCTTGTTGGGTAAGGTAGAAAATGAAAAAAAAAAATGTTGACGCCTGTGCAAACTGGAAGCCAACTTCTTGTTCAGTGAAGTTTTTCCATTCAAGGCAAACTTTGCTGACCGACATTTTTCAGTCCTGTTTATTGTCTGCAAAACAGTGAATTAAAACACTCATTAAGTAAAAATGAAAATCTTATTTCTTTTAAATTCTATTGAAGATAAATTTCCTTAGTCTAGAGACAATGAATTATAAATACCTATTTAATTATTTGCAACTTTTTTTGAACTGATTTGAAGGTAGCACTCAATGAAGAACACTTGTGGCTTCCTCACGGCCTTTTTTGGATTCCAAACATTTCTTCAAAATATTCCAGGAATGTAACACATCATGAGGTGGCATAATTTGGAGGAGTATTTGGGGTGCAATGAGCATCATTGTTGGCAGCTGCCATTTTAATTCCAAAACATCCTGAGAAATTAAAAATGCCAGGTGGCAATGGCAAGGAGTGGGCAGGAATGCATACATGCCCATCCCCTGAAATGTTGTTCATTCCCTGAAAATACATAACAAACGTGTCTAGCTCTTGTACTTCTATGGGCTGAACTTTCACTCTACTGAAATTTTGCTTTAGCAATACACACAGCTCCAAGTTCTACTCAGGAAATGTTTTAAAGTCTTAAGTTAGTCCAGAGTTCCCAAAGTCTACCTGGATTAGCTTCAAGGGACTGCTGAGCCATGGCATGATCAGAGTAGATGTCCTGATTTTGAATGGCTACATTGCAATTCTCAAACTAAGTTTTGGGGAACATTATTGCACTGTGAGAAAACTGCTGGTAAGAGGCAACTGAATTTTTAAAAAATGTCTAGGAGTTTCAACTATTAGTATCAATTCAGTCAATTCCTTTTAACCTAGCTAGATGGCAGTACCTAGCCAATGTTGGCTGATCTCTAAAAGCTAAGCAAGGCCAGACCTGATTAGTACATGGATGGGAGAAGACCAGGAAATTGCAGTGCTTTAGGCTAGACTCCGAAATTGGAAAAACATCCCAGAAGGGCATGTGGACATGTTCATGAAGTCACCAGGGGTGGAGCTTGAATCAAGGGAGAATTTACCTTATCCATATCAGTGAGGTAACAGACTTCCCTTCCTCAAAGGAAACTTCCTGTTTTCGCATGAGGACTGCTTTGGTTGTATATTTTTCCAAGAAGAGTGCATTCCTAGATCAGTGGTTCACATAGATATAAAGAGGTGGGTCCTTCAGAAGCTGGCTTCTCTTGGATGTAAAATGAAGCAGACTTCCAATTTTGATTTGGAAGAAAAGTAGGCTGCACATTTGACCCAAACGGTTTTCAAACTTTTGTTGAAAGGATTGAAAGCCTGTTTTTTTCCCCATACAACTACAGCCATTCTGCTATTATAGTTAGCATGTACACTGAAGTAATAAGCATGTATTACTGAAGTAATAAGGGTTCAACACCTCGATCATGTATTTATCACTTAGTCTTAGAAGGCTGCATCAGCTCCCTCAGCACAATCCTCGTTGTTACTTTCAAGAAAGTCCCATTTAATTAGATGGGCTTAATTTGTGAACAGGATTATAATTCTTTATATAAATTGAAGCAGCAGCCATCTACTTTTTTAATGGTGCTTGATGACAAACTCGGATTGTTTATCTGTATATCTACCCAGACAGCAAAAAAAAATAAAATAAATTTTTTTTGTATATTTATGTGTGTAACTTAAAACAGAAAAATAAAACAAGTGATATTTAGCCTATCATTAGCATCAATTCGTCAGTGCCAACAATGTTCATATGGACACTGAAGCTCTTAATGAATCTGGAACTGGGTTTAAGAATAAATCTGATTTTTAGAGGAATTAAAATAATCTTACTTTGACTGTTGGTACGAATATGCAGATGCATGTTCACTGGATGTTTCCACTGCCATCTGTTGCTGCTGACCACTGGCTTCCTGTGATGAAGGTGCTACAGTCTGTGGAGAGGTATCAGCAACCACACCCTGAAGAACATAAAGCGTCTTATAGCTTTGATTACCATCAGCAACTTACAGGACGTGATAGTCAGCACTACTTAACTAACTTCATTATTTAAGGGCAGTTGTAGCATTGTTTTATATGTCAAGTCTCAGATATACCAGGAGTCACAGGTTGTTATGTATTGTCTGTTTATTTAATCACATTTATAGACTGCCTTGATTACAGTCACAACTCTATTATTAGGACATCAGTGGTACAAGTTTTAAAGAAAAGTATACTATGGTGCCAACTTCACACAGGCAGCTGCTGGAAAGCTTACATTTATAATGCAGTCCTGAAATCAATATACTCTAGACTGCTATCCTTTAACAGGATGGCCTGATTTGGATCTCATCAAAATGAGGTTATTTTCTTTGTTCTTGCAGTGAAATCAGAACCAAGCCCATCAACGGTAAGCAATAACAACTATAAATGAAGATGGAAAAGCAGGAAGGCAAGGGTGCTTTCCAGTTAATTCTGTAGAATGCCAAATCTATGACCATCTATCTATTGGGCATTAAGTTCTGTGTTGGTGCTTACTGCAATGAACTCCTGGCACTTGGACCAAGTCCTTTCCCTTGAAAGCAAGTTGATTAAGCTGGTGATGCTTAGACAGACAGGTATATAAATGAAACCTTTTCAACTGTGACAGCTTTGTCCCACCCTCAGTCTGAGAGCTTCCTTGCTATTAAGAATGAAGGACTTGGGGAAGGAGGACATCAGTTCACTGAGGAACTTGATTCACTGAAGAGCGCCAAGAGATGAAACAATTGAAAAGATGCCCAGCACAACGCTGATGGAAAAACAAATGAATGAAACTGAACACAATTAAGATCCCACATCTGGGAATATACATAGATTATAAGAATAGTAAACCATTTTTGCTCTTATAGCTTCTCTATATTCTTGTCCAGAAACTCTTTTCAGAGTTACCTGCATCCTTCTTGAAAGGAGGGGGTTGGAAGATTCCTCTGCTGGGATATATTTGTGAGATTCTTTGTAGATAAAATCACATTTGTCCTGGGTTAAACACCACTCGGATAGAGTCTACTGAGGTGCCTGAGGTGATGTCTTAAAAAGTCATCTGGGATGCTTTTGAGATTATAGAGTCTGAAGAAGTGAACAGGGTTCTTGGTAGCATGAACTCCATCACTATGTGCTGGATGATGCCCCACCCATTTCCTGTGGGCAGCTGGAAGGGGGGTGTATTGGGATTTAGAAGTGACAAATGCCTCTTTAATGAATGGGTGCCACCTTTCTTAACTGGAGGAGACTGCTGGATGAAGTCATCTGCCAACATATACAGACAGATATCATCAATATGCAGGCAACACCCAACTGTATATTTAGACCTCTGGCTGACCAAATAATTCTACTGTGGTTCTGTCTTGGTATCAGGAGACTGTTAGGATTTATAGGGAAAGGAACAAGCTCAGCCCTAGACTGAGTGGCTGTGGTTTCATCAATATTCAGTTTGCAGGAGACCTACCCACTTTAGTTCTTGACAGAGTTGTCACCAGACAGAACTGGAATGTAACTTAGGATCCTCCTGGACTCACAAACTCTCCTACTCTTACTCAAAAAGTAGGAGGCAGATGTGGCCAGAAGGGCTTTTGCACAATTTATCCTATGGACCAGTAGACACTTTCCTGGAGGTGTTATTTGTGGTCATTCTTGCCTTATTATCTCACAGTTGGAATATCACAATGCAGTCTGCATGAGGTTGCCCCTGAAGACCATCTGGAAGCTACAGCTGGTCCAGAATGCGGCAGCACAAATAGTTATGGATAAACTTCCATTCATCTGAGTAACATCTTCAGTTGCCATAGAGGATGACTTTCCTTGGTACCTGGATGGAAGCAGTGTATCCTTCCTGATTCTAGGAGATCTCTATGTAGTGTATGATATCACTGATCATGGTATCTTTCTGGATTGCCTGGGAGTTGTGGGCATCAATTTAATGGTAGTTTTCTGATTTCCTAAATGAGCAGTTCCTGTCAGTGATCATGGATGAGGAGCAGTTGAGCCTTCACACATAGTTCAGCTCTCTCCTTGTTATTTAACATATATCTGAAATTGCTGGAATAGGTCATCTGTTGGTTTGGAGTGAGGGATTATCAGTAAGATAGTGACAAAATACAATATCACTCCTGGCTGGGCCAAAAATACAAAAATTCTTACTTGTATCTGGAGGCTATGAAGGACGAGGTAGGACAAAATAAAACTCAATAACTCAAACTCTATTCCAGCATGATGAAGGTACTATTCATAGGTAAACAATCTGACTTCTTGATTACTAGTTTAGCTCTGGACAGGGTTGTATTTCTTCTAAAACAGCAAGTCTTGGGGGTTTTCCTTGCTTAGCCATGACCAGGGGAAACTTTGCCCAACTTTGGTCAGTGTACCAATTGCTCTTGTTTGAACTGAGAAGCTCTTGTGACAATGCCTCAATCTTTATTACCATGCAATTAGACTTCTGTAATGTACTCTACATGATGCTCCTTTTGAGGATGACTCAGAAATTGCAACTGATCTAGAACATGGTAGCCCACCTACACAGTGGAGTAAATTGCTTCAGTAGTATAACACCTGTAACACCTATGGTTACTGCACTAGTTGCCAGTAGGTTTCTAGGTCCAATTCAAAGTATTGATGTTAACCCAGAAATCCCTACATGGCGCAATTCAGCCCTGGCTTATATTCAGGATCAAATTTTCTAACTAGAATGTGCCCATTCTAAGAGGCCTTCAGAGGGGGAATGTGAGATGAGGGGATGCTCCAAAGCAATCTTTCTCAGTGGGGACTCCACAATTGTATAACACCTTAACCAAGGTTCATTTGGTCCCCAACTTGCTGGCTTTTCATATGGCTGTTAAGACAGCCCTTTTCTTTGAGAAGCACTTTTACACTAGAAGTAGTTTAGGGCTGCCTTTGGGTGGGTGGGAGGGAGTTGTTCTGATTTTATTTTATTCTGGGCATGGCTTTTATGTAATTTGCCTTGGGATTTTATAGTGGGTTGGAGGGTGGCTGAGATTTTCTATGATTTCTATGTCTTTTATTCTGCCTGTTCTTCTTGCAAGTCTGAAAGCACTTCCCCTTCCCCTGCCTTTACATTCCAGAGAACTAGGGAAGGTCCCTTCTGAGATGCTTTGTCCACCCCCATCTCTCCTTTGGACTCAGATTTCGTTTATCAGACTATCGTCTACGATGTGGTCCTTCTGTTTCCCAAAGTTATTCTCTCAGCCCTTTACAATTACCTTGAGCATGATTGGGTAGTATACATGTATATCAAATAGATAAATAAAGGTTGGCCAGGAGACATAAAGGCTGTGAAGAAGGTTCATGCTAACAACATTTGAAAAAGGACATGGTATACAGATGTTTCTAGGCCAATGCTTGTTGCCTCTGAGCCAAGCTGAGGAGGAATTAGAGTATTTAGTTGCAAATTAGAATATAGATATAGTGGCTACAACAGAAATGTAATGGAATGAAGATATTAATTCCTGGATATAAATACCCTAACCCTAACCCTGGAGACAGCTTTTAGAGCAATGGCAGGCCAGTCCTCCCTGCCCCCAGGTGAGGTGTACAATCAAACATTTTAGACAACACTGGAAGACCAAATTCCTCCATACAACCACTGTATAATGGTATGTGGGAATGACCTTGGGAGGCAGGGCAACAAGATGCAACCAAGGGAACAGTCCAATAAAAAGCAGCTTGACCCACAGTAGGAATGTGGGCAGGGCAAGAGGCTCAGAAGAGACCCTCCCTAGTTTTTGGGCTGTAAAGGGGATGGGGAAGAGAAGTAGTTTCAGACTTCCAAGATTATGTTAATGTAATCTTAGAATAAAGTAGAATTAGCTCATCTGGTTGTGTTTCCTGTCTGGTCTACCTCGTAAGGCTGACACACTGTGAGTGGTAATAACTGGCCATGAATGTAAAATAAATCAAGGGATATGCTATTGCCCACCTGATCAAAATATTGAGGGTGACCCTGAGATGTTGTAAGATATCAGGGAGGCATGGAAATGACAAGTTCTTTTAGTAATGGGGGATTTAATTCCTCTCACATAACCTGGGTATATTCATGCTCAGGCCATGCCAAAGGAAACAAAAGTCTAGATATCCTAAATAATTGTGCTTTAGGATAATGTGTTTGGAAACAATAAGAGTGAGGCAACCTTAGATTTAATCCTAAGTAGTGACCATACTCTGGCACAACTAGATCCAATAGGAACCAATAGGGAAACATTGCCTAAATGCTATTTCATTTAGCATTCATGCAACCTGAAAACTGCCAGCAGGTCCAACACAGTAATATCTGGCAAAAAGGGGAAAACCTCTAAAAAATGGAAAGCCTGTCCTAATGAAAATAAAAAAGAGCACAACTGTGGTAACAAGGTATGCAAAAAAAGTGTTTGAGAAGCACATGGAAAAAAAACCATGAAGGGGAAAATAAGAACTTCTTTAAATGAGTCCAGGGTACCTGAAGGACCATCTCATCCTCATTATATCAACCCGCCCCACCCCGTCATGCAGAGAGGGCATGCTACGGACCCCGTCTGCAAGAGAATTTCATCTGACAGGGTCCAGGAGGCGAGCCTTCTCTGCAGTAGCCCCTGCCCTTTGGAACACTCTTCCCCCAGAAGTGAGGTTGGCCTCCTCCCTTTTAGACTTCAGAAAAAAACTGAAGACCTGGTTTTGTCATCATGCATGGGGTGGGGATGGGAATAGTCAGTTTTGGGGTTGGCTGGTTCCCTAGTCTTATCTTTGACCAATATTATCTGGTCACAGGCTGAAATAATTTCACCATCTCTTGGATCTTATTGTATTTAATAATTGTATTTTACATTGTATTATTTATGCTTTTACTGATTTTAAATTGTTTTGTTGTGAACCGCCCAGAGTCCCTCCTTGTGGGGGAGTTGGGTGGTGATACAAATTTGACGTATAAATAAATAAATAAATAAATAAATAAATTCAAAGCAGAAAACAATCAGTTGAACTGTTAGATAAGAGCAATGTGAAGGAGATGCTCAAAGAAGACAAGGAGATTGCAGAGAAACTGAATTAATTCTCTACATCTGTCTTTTCTACCTAAGGTATAAGAGAGATACCTGAGTGTATATTCAATTTCTTAGGGAAAAGGCTGAAACAACTAAAGCAAATTTAAGGAAATAAGAGAAAATATTCTATTTTCCAATAACAAATCATCATTTTCTGAGGGCACCCATTTGAAAGTTCTTTAAAACCTCAAATATAAAATTACTGGCCCCCTAGCAAAAATATGTAACTTGTCTCTCAAAACAGGCTCAGTATCAGAAGACTAGAAGGTAGCCAATGTGACATCAGTTTTTAAAAAAGGGCCCAGGAGAGATCCTGGAAATTACAGCTTAATGTCTGTTTCAGGCAAATTAGCAGAAACAGTAATCAAATTAAAAATAACTGGGCACATAGAGAAACAATTGTTGGTGAAGAAAAGTTGTATGGATTCCATCAAGGTAAATCTTGCCCCATCCTACTACAAAATTTAGTGATTATGGGACAAGAGGATCTATTATTTTATGGACTGTGAACTGGTAAAAAACAGAAAGCAAAGAATAGGAATAAATGGAAATTTATTCATTGGAGAGAAATAAGAAGTGAAGTCCCTCAGGTATCTGTGTTGGGACCAGTGCTCTTTTAGTTAGGAGTAAGAACCAAGCAGTTCAAGTTTGTGGGTGATGCTAAATTATTCAGGGACAAAAATCAAAAATGACTGTGAATTATCTTTTAAAACGTAGTGAACAGACAACCAAATTGCAAGTGCAATTCAGTTTAAGTAAATGTAAGCTGATAAATGTTTACATAACTTTACACGACATAAATAACGATTGGGTCTGAACTGTCCATAAGTAACCAGAAAAAAGACCTGAAAGTCATAATGGGTAGCTTGGTGAAACTTTGATTTAGAGTGGGGCAAAAGAAGCACTTCTTCACACACAGCTATAGCTGGCCTAGGGAGTTCACTAGCTCAGCGTAATGAATTGGGTACTTTGATAGAAAGCAGGTCTTTCAGGAGATATTGGCCTTGAAACCTCAACGTTACCTCCAGATTGGAGTAACTCCAGCAGCAGGGGACCAACAGGGAGGGACAAAGGCATCTCCTGATTGTGAGCATCTGGCTGGCAACGTGAGAAACAAAATGTGGATTGAGATGGGCCTTGGCCTAACCGAGGAAGGATATTTTATGTTTTTCTGAAAAAATACATGAGGATTGTGACACACAAAATATAATATCCATCTCATGCTTTGAATAGTGATGTAGAAACATTTTGGATCATTTAAAAGTATTTCCATATATAATACAAAAGTAAAATGATACAGCAGTACATAGCAATTCAACATTGTGTACATAGTCGTTAAGAGTTTGACAAAATAACATGTTTATAAGATTAGTTTTCTGATATTTGGAAAATCAAATTAATTCTTCTACTTGAAAGCATCTTATTTAACTATTTGTGCTCCAGTAATAGCTGCCAGGTGAGCACTGTTAAAAAATAACTTTAAAACTGCACTTTATATGCAGAACTAAAAACCTAAATCTCTTTTATTACAGATAATTCTTTTTTTCCTTTCTGATTATGAGAGCCAATAATTTTACAGAAATACTTATAATCCCGGCTCACCAAGCTTTTAAATCATTGTAGCAAGGTTCAAAAATGGTATTTCAATTAATATCAATAACATGACAAGGCAGAGTAAAATCTGCTATACTGTGAAAAGGATGATCACTGAGGCACAGACAATAATACAAAGTTTTTTTGTTGAGCCCCAGTACTTAAATTTTGTTTAAAGAATAAAGGCTTTCTTAACTATTAAAGGAGTGGCAAATGAATCTGCTCTACGGAAGGCAGAGTTCAGGACACAATCATCAAGCCCATCCTGGGTCCATTATGTATCTTTGGGTGGAAAGTAGTCTATGGTGAAATTGTGAGGAACCAAGACATAAATATACAAATTTAAAAATGAATGTGACTTTTCTTTCTCCTTCAAACATCCCTCTTTTTCCTTTCAAGTGATTGTCTAGAAGGCTTTATCAAGATGAAGAGCAGCAGAACCCAGATGATAGTTCTCTGGGCAGCTTGTGGTCTACAGGGCCAAGGACATACTCCGTCATGGGACTTTAATTAGCAGGCCTCATCCCCAAGGAAGGAGGGAGCAAATCCTTCATTGGGGATGAAAAAGCACTCAGTCAGTGGGGCATCCTCCAGGTCTGCATATAGAAGAGGAAGTTTTCTTTAACTAAGATCTAATTTGTGGTAGCTCTTGGCTTCCAGCAATCATTAATGGGTCTTATCCATATGCTAAGGATAGAATCAAACCATTCTTTGAAGCCTTCTCTGCTTAGTGTTTGCAGTTTGACAGGGGACATTTGTGCCCTTTCCCAACCCAATGGGAACAAGCTACCCAATGGGATATTCCATTTTGTCTTGGATGAAAACAAGAACCAAAGTTCTATATATGTCTTCAGGGAGATTAAAAAAAGTAAAAAAGTGATCCCATTGTTTAAAACTCTGAGGGATGTTTATCCCAAGTGATTAAAACAAGGAAGACTTTACCTGCATAAAAATAGACAAGATAGACTTACTTCAAGAGGGACAGCTGTTGGAGGCACAGGAGTGTACTGGGGAATGTAGGTCCCTTGCATAGGTGCAGCAGCCGTCATATACTGGAAGAAGATGAAATGATCATTATTGTAGAACTACAGCATCCTAAAATTGGAAGAGGAGGGTAGGTCACTGAGTACAATCCCCTGGTCAGTGCAGAAATTCAAGTTAAAAATTTTCTGACTGACAGCTATCTAGCCTCTACCTGAACACATCCCTCCAACTCTTGGGTAACTGATTCTGTGTCAAACTGCTCTTGCTGTTATGAAGTTTTTTCTAACATTCAACTGGACTCTGCCTTCCTATAATTTAAATCCATTATTTTGTGTCCTGGACTTTGGAAAAATGGAGAACAAATAATATAACATCCTTTCAAGTATTTGAAGAGTGCTCTCTCAAGGCTAAACATTCCCAATTTCTCCAATCTCTCTTTATGGCATTGTCTGAATCCTTCCTGAGGCGTGATGACCAAAGTTGAACATAGGACTTGAGATGGGGTCTGTCCAATAACAAAATAACATGGAACTACTTCCTATACTTTGGACACTATTTATCTCCTGATGCAGCCTAATATTGTTTTATTGCTTTATTTATTTATTTCAGCTACATCACAAAGGAAGGAAAAATGGAAGGAAAATCTTGCTGGACTTCAGGACTGAATTTCACACAGTATTATGACTCCAAATCTTCTGAACAATAGCAGGTGAAGTGGTAGTTGCTAATAAAATAATTATTTAAAAATATAGCATGTAATACTTTTATCATGATTAAATAAACCCCAACCAATATTGCTAACCAACAATGGCCATTTTATGCAACTGAAATACCATGCAACAGAACTATCTTTTAGGCTTGTCTTATGACAAACATGTTGTTGTTCAGTCGTTAAGTCGTGTCCGACTCTTCGTGACCCCATGAACCATATTGCGCCAGGCCTTCCTGTCCTTCACTGCCTCCCTGAGTTTGCTCCGTTTCATGCTCAATGACAAACATAAACATATACAATCACTTCATGGAACAGATAATGACCTAATCCAGTGAGGCTTTTTAAAGTTCCATTGATTTCAGCAGGAAAATGACTCATTGGCTGCTCTCTCCCCAACTGAAAATCATTAGCGCTAGAATTGCTTTAAATTGCTTGGATCAAACCCAATGATAATAGCAACGTCTGCCGATATATTAATAGTAGGTGCAGATTTTTAGCACTCCTTTAAACCTAGGGCCAAATCTGGGCTTGCTGCTAAAAGTTAATCACTCTTGCACTTTTTTAAAAAACATGAATTGTAGACATAGGGAACAGTTTTCATCAGGACATACAGGAAAATATGTTATTTTCTATAATCCTGAATCACTTCTTCCACACATTTGCTGTTTGACTTAGAAAGAAGGATCTACAGGAACCAATACATTTCTCTTCTGGGATACCAGCATTGAGACCTAGTTTGGTGCAGTGGTTAAGGTGCTAGACTGCAAGTGCCTCCCTTAGCATGGAAGCTGGCTGAGTGACTTTGGGACAGACAATGTCTCTCAGCCCTGTGCTACCGGGTTGTTGTGGGAAAAATAGGAGGAGGGGCAGCACATATATAACCTTGAGTTGTACAAAATAAAGGTGGGATATAAATCTAATGAATAAATATGTGAGTGCAGAGTAGGAACTAGGGCTTGGAACACTGGGGAACAGGAAAAGAAAATCCAAAACATTAAAGTACTAATAAAGAAATGGATGCCTTGATTTCTATACATTTTCACTTTTGCAAAATGCAAGAAAAAGCTGAAGCATGTCTGGCCCAGGCCCCCAAGAGTTACGTATACAAGATTTTAAAAATATTGTGCACAACACAATATGCACATGGTCTAAGGGTCTTTTCCAATTGATACTTGATCTGAAAAAATACAAGAGATGAACAAATCTCTGACACCATCATAACTTCTCTTTAGTAAATGGTCTGGAGATTAGAGTTAAGTACTGTATTTTCAGCATATTTTCTCTGGCATAGATTCACTTATTTTAATTGTCATGACATATATTTATTTATTTAAAACGTTTATATGACCTGAACAGAAACTGGAGTATATTTAAAACATTTATATGGCCACCTAACTCAGTCAAAGTGATTCTGAGTGGCTTACAAAAAAACAAAAACAAAAACAAAAAACAACAAAACTGAAGAAAAAGAATACAAAACATGCAATACAGTGGTACCTCGGTTCACGAACTTAATTCGTTCCACGACTCTGGTCGCGACCCGAAATGGTCGTGAACCGAATCAAATTTTCCCATAAGATTCAATGTAAATACGGTCAATCCGTTCTGACCCCAAATTTGGTCGCCAACCGATTTCTGGTCACGACTCGAGTCAAATTTCCCCATAAGGTTCAATGTAAATACGGTTAATCATTCTGAACCATATGTTTTTTTTTTTTAAATCGCAAAAATATGACACAAAGTACAGTACGAAGAGAGAGAAAGCTAACCTTGCTTGATGCGACTTCTGGAGTGGAGGACAGGAAGGTGGGTGGGGAGGCGGTTACTGCTTGGAGGGAGAGTCCCCCTCCCTACAGGAAGCCGCGACCACGTGTCACAGGAGGGAAAATGGCCGCGGTTACTGCTTGGAGGGAGAGTCCCCCTCCCTACAGGAAGCCGCGACCACGTGTCACGGGAGGGAAAATGGCCGCGGTTACTGCTTGGAGGGAGAGTCCCCCTCCCTACAGGAAGCCGCGACCACGTGTCACGGGAGGGAAAATGGCCGTGGTTACTGCTTGGAGGGAGAGTCCCCCTCCCTACAGGAAGCCACGACCACGTGTCACGGGAGGGAAAATGGCCACAGATCCTGTTCGTCACCCGATCCGGCGTTCGCGAACGGAGGCAAATTTTTGTGGCCGGAGCTGTTCATGAACCGAATTGTTCATGAACAGATGCGTTCGTGAACCAAGGTACCACTGTACATATATCTGTAAACAATAATGAAACAATAAAATGGTGATCCAAACAGCAATAACGCCATCATCTAATTAGGACTCCCATACATCAAGACCCAAATGCCTGGGGAAAGAGCCAGGTCTTGGCAGCCTTTCTAAAGGCCAGAATACCAACTGAATGTCAGGAGAAAGATTGTTTCAAAAGATAGGGGCCACCATGTAGAAGGCGTGCCTCCTGGGTTCCACAAGATAGCATTGTTTTAATGAAGAGAACCAGAGTGTGTGGGGCAGGCAGATACCCTAGGCAGAAGACAGTGCCTTGAGTAACCCGGTCCTATGCCATGTAGGGCTTTAAAGGTGATAACCCTGAATTGCACCCAGAAGCCAACTGAGAGCAGTGTAGCTTGCTGAGTAATGGCATCACATGGGCATAGTGAAAAGTGCCGGTAAGTACCTGCACCACTGCATTCTGGACCAATTGTAGATTCTGGATGGTCTGCAAGAGCAGCTTCATGTAGAGTATGTTGTAATAATCCAGCTGGGAGGTGACTAAGGTGTGAATGACAAGCCATCCCAATCTAGGAAGAGGCACAATTGGCACACACAAGGAACTTGTGCAACGGTTGCCCTTGCCAGAGCTGCCAGCTGCTTCTCAGGCAAGAGCTGTGACTCCAAGAAGACACCCAAATTGTGCAGTTCCACCCCACTCAGAGTCAAGGATGGAAACTTTCCAATTCCAGGGCCCAAGTGGCCCCAAACCCATATCCACTCTGTTTTGGCAAGAATGATCTGGAACCTGTTCTTCCCCATCCAGGCCCACAAGCCCCCAGGTGCAAGGATGGCCAGGGAAGCTGAAGATACTCTCCCAGAGGCTTCATGTTAAACAGGAAGGGGTAGAGGGTAGAGTTCTGAGGCAACCCAAAAAGCAGAGGTCTGGGACCAACCCCCAACACCAACAGGACCCAGCCATGAAGGAAGGAGGAGAACCACCGCAAAGCAGTGTCCCCCACTCCCAATCCCCTAAGCTGACCCATAAGGATACAATGGTTGATGGTATTGAAAGCAACTAAGAGGTCAAAAAGGGCAGGATGGAAATACTACATCCATTCTGAGCTCACCAAAGGTCACCTACCTGTGTGACCAATGCCATTTCAGTACTATGATCTGGTCATAAATCTGACTGAAAAGGGTCTAGATAAACTGCTTTCTCTAGGATTCCCTGGAGCTGTAGGGCAACAACCTTCCCTAGAAGAAAAAAGTTTGGAGACTGTATTAAAGTTGTCCAGATCAGTAGGATCTAGCAAGGGTTTCTTGAAGAGGAAAAAGACCACTGATTTTTAAGAGCTAGCAGAACAATCCCCTCTCTCAAGCAGCAATCACCACATAGATCCATCCATCCATTCCCTCCCTGGAGGCTTTAACCAGCCAGAAGGGCATGGATATAAAACACAAGTGGATGCACCCCCAGCACTGAGGATCCTGTCTACCTCCTCAGGACTAGCAGACTCAAACTCCTCCGAGATAACATCAAACGACTGTGCCTAAATCTTCTCCAGTGACTTGTTCAGCTAGAGTCCAACTCAGAGCAAATCTGAGCAATTTTTCCCATCAGGTGTCAAGAATAGTTCTTACAGTGACCCTGAAGATAATCCCCTGACCCAGGAGGAATTGGGTCAACCTGGCTGATAGTCAGAGGTCACAATAAGAGCAGAGAAATAAGCATGTTTCGTCTCTCTTATTGCCCCAAGGTAAGTCCTAATAACGGCTCTTACCTGTCTCCAGTTGGATTCACTCCTTGTTTTCCTCCAGTGTTAATCTAGGCAATGTTTCTGCTATTTCACCCCAGGAGGCCCTCTGAAAACCTGAGGGCATACTGGGATCTGTGCACAGAGTCTGCATAGATGTGATCCAATCGAAAGCTGTCACTGCTTCATTCCAGACAGAGACCAAGGCTTTAGCTGAACAGGGTATATGCATAGGATCACAGCTTCGTCCATTCTATCTGACAGCTATTTAAAAATGAGAATGACTACATATCCAAAAACCCAGAGAGGAAAAAATAGCAGAAAGCATAAAAGAATAAAGGAAACAGATGTCCCAGAGTTTCCCCTCCCACAGCTTACACTGTTCTATCTTCTATGCATGAATTGTTTTTAATTTCCAGATATCATTCTGAAAAATTCTTGCCCTCGAGACCTGTTGAAATGTCCTTAATTACAAGTGTTTTTTTAAAAAACATTTTTACAGCATTATTCCTTTCCTGTGTTGCTTATGGAAGAATTTTGCTGAAGGCAACAAATTACTCAAATTCTTCAATGTCCTATTGGCATTAAGTTGTCAGATCCCAACACTGCTTTGTTTTGCTACAATCTCACTCAAGCTTTATTCACTGACAAAAATACTCATAGCTGTCAGCATAATACCTCTAATATCTTTTACCAGATGCACTGAAGATCTAAATGTTCTATAAATGTGCCTGATGAATTTGGAAACTATTAATAGAGTCCAAATTTGCTAATTAAAGCCAACAGCACTGGAAATGGTTAATGTTTTAAACATCAACTCTAGTTTAAATATGCCTTAAAATGCTTCTCTTAAATGAATTCAAACTGCTTTCCTTGATGGACCTATAAACTGTGAGAAAAGAGTAGAATAGAATAGAACAGAACAGAACAGAACAGAACAGAACAGAACAGAACAGAACAGAATAGAATAGAAATCTTTATTGTCATTGTACTACTTGTACAACGAAATTAAATGCCACCCCAGTGCAGCTTTAAAAATATAGAAACCATAGAACACATAACACACATAACACAGTATGCTGTTTCATAAATATTATTCAATATACATAAACAGTATCCAGGTCTTGACCAGGGATGACTGCTGCATTCGTTGAGACAGTCATACTTTGACTTTTATAGTTCTTGAAATCAAAGAACTGCCGCAACAGAAATGTCAAGAGTGAAAGCCATTATCCCAAAGATTGGAATGTGAAGTGGGCATGGATGGATTTCTCCCACTTTCATTTATTGCAGCTGGGGACAAGAAGAGGAATGCAGGTGTAATGAACAAAATAATGTTATGAATTGGGCAACCAACTAGTTTGTAATGCAACAATGTATTTGTCAATAAAGAAACCCTCAAGTTATCTTCACTCAAAGGTGAGAGAGAATAACAAGGAAAAAAAGTGATCTCCCTTTGCCCTGTTTCACCTTGTTCAGTGCTTCCTGTTTGCTGATCTGTTAGCAACTTTATGCTGGAACTATTCCATTTTAATAGAATATGTTTAGCTTAGGACTCAACAGTTGGGTTCTCGGTGCTCTCTGAGCCTGGTTGTTTTCTTGCAGGCGCTTCATTAACAGGCTAGGTGACATCGTTGGTGTGAGGAAGAGTGGGGTTTGCTGGCTGTTTATATATAGTAGCATGCCCTGGAAGTCTTAGTGGGGCGTGGCTTCCTCCTTGACAGTTCTTCGATCAGGGTATTGTTTTTTCTCTTATAGTTTATCTGGTGCTCTTTCCTGCTTATCTGGGTGTTGGCTGCTGGAGGGGATCTGTTCTAGGTTATTTGTTTCCCTCCTAGTCTTTTTATTGTGCGTTTTGAATTGCATGTAAATGGGGTTTATCTCTGTGTGTCTGTTGATGGCTGATTTGTCTGAATGCCAAGCTCCCAGGAATTCCCTAGCGTTATCCTATTTCAGCTGAAGGCTACATTCTGTGGGTTACATACTGTATTGAGTAGAAATGTTAACGTTTAGGATTTTACCTGCTCAGTTCTGGTTCCAGAATTAGGAGATACAGAGGCAAGATACCCTCAGTATCCTGGAAAGAGAGACTTGCCCTTTCATTCTAAGTCAGTGTTGTCCAAACTTGGCCACTTTAAGATGAGTGGACTTCAACTCCCAGAATTCCCCAGCCAGCATGGGGAATTGAAGTCCACTCATCTTAAAGTGGCCAAGTTTGGACAACACTGTTCTAAGTCTTATCTACCTGCACCTCACAGTTCCCCTGTCTGACTTTCATCACTGGTGCCAATCACTGCCCATGAGGTTCAGTGAGGAAAAGCAGCTAGCTTAAATTTCTGGAGGGTGGACTTCAGCAGAAGGAATGCAAACGATACTCTTTCTCTTTTTTTGATCCATGTCAGATGTGTTATTTCAACACTGATCATCCCCACAATCATTTTCAACAATACAGAGATGTATTAATATCCACAACTTTTTTTCATTTCACTCATGGTGGGTGAGTTGGGGTAGGTAATATCTAGACAGAGAATATGCTGTTGGTGTGCAGAATATGTGCATATTAGAGCTCATTACCACTTCTACAATTTCAGTCAGCAATGCATTGTTAGTCCATCATACAGAAACAAAATAATCAAGACTTCAGTCTTTCAAACCGTTCTAAAGAGCTTAACCTAAAGTGTCTTTGCTTCCAATCTACAAGTTTGGAATTCACAAATTCTCACAATCTAGGAAAACTATGTTCCCACTGGTATAGCTCTTTTGGGGGTGGGAAGGAATTTCTGACAAATCCTGACATGAAAATTGATACTGATTTTGCTATGGTCATTTGTTTCATGGATGTACTTCGTACCACAATGCTAATGATTTTTGAATTTGCAGTATTCATGCTAGATTTTTTTAATGCTCTTAAAATCTCAGTCTCGACATTGCATTACTAATATAACCATGTGAGGATGTCTGAGTTGCTAGAGAAAGTGATACAGACATACATCTGAGAGTCAGATCACACATCTGAGAGTCATTGTAGTGCACTGTTTTAAAGTGTTTGACTAGGAACAGGAAGACCCAGCTTCTAGTTCACCTTTAGCAGTCACTCTCTCTCAGCCCAATATAATCTCACAGGGTCGTTGTGAGGAAAAACAGGAGGGAGGATTGCTCTGAATTCTCCTTTAGCATCTGAAAGGCAGGTTATACATTTAATTAATAAGTAATTTCTGCCAAATATATTTTATGCCAACATTTTCACTGAAGTTTAAGTTTTGCTCTCATCTTTGAATATGACTTTCCTTGAACCCTACAGGTTTTCCATCAAAACTGCTTTATTTGTTCTTCCCTGGTAGAAGAACACAAACTAAAATAATGTTGGCCATCAAGACTCATCAAAACTTGTGACCCTCATGAAGCTTTAATTTTAGAAATAATTTAACTATAAAAAGTAAATACGATATTTTGTTACCAAAATACTACATATAATTATTTATTTTCCCTTTGCAACCATATACACCACAAAATACTTGAAAATGAGCATGAGAATCTAAATAAATTGGGAAATATAGTCAATGAAGTAATATAACTTAAGCTTCTAAAACATTTTTTTAAAAAGATACTTTTACTTTAAACATTTTTGTATTAAATCATAATCATAGGCTGATCATTATAGGCTAGTGTGCATTTAATTATGTGGCCTTTCTTAGAAAAATAGAAAATTTGATTACTTAAAATCTTATATGTTTAATTATGAAGAACACAGACTGATGGAAAAGCATCAGAGAAGGAAATTGTATACAGTGTAAACTTATATCTTGAACCTAGATTCTAATACTGTGCTAGCTAGATTGTTTTATTGTTTGATAATATTTAGAGACCCTTTTTCCTTCCTTCCTTCCACCCATCAGCAGTAGCCTTTTGAGCAGTGTGCAGTCATATTACAGTACAAGAAAATACAAAATAAATTCATTATAGAATTAAAATATCTAAAACTACAGTATGGAAATATAGTATATATTGAATGAGCATAAACAACCAAAGTATTATACAAAGCAATAAGAATCATAAACATATATGGGAACATAAAGTATTAAAATCAGGCACAATTAATCCTACCTAATGAACACCCTACCTAACAAGCAAGAACTCATTCATAATTTTACAATATAATCTGAGAATCAGACCTATTCATCTGGTCCTTTATATCTTGTCTATATTACACTGTCGACTGAAGAATCATTTAACCTGCCTGTGCTGGCCGATGTATGCCACCAAAACACAGTAGCTATTTTATAGTGGCTGATATTTTAACTACATTATCTAACTCATAAAGACATACATATCTTGGTATATAATCCATCTATTCACTGCTTTTATGAATTAGGAGAAAAAGCACTAAAAGGTGTCAAATTGAGTTTGACTCCTAGTAAAAACATACTGTAGGCATATGGTTATAGCTTTCTTGGCAACAATACAGAAGTGGCCTTCTTCCAAGCAGTTTTTCAACCTTGCTACAGTCGATCTAGAACTCAGGTATTTCCTGATTGTCTCCCGTTCTATTATTAACCTGGTCTGACCCTATTTAGCTTTTTCAAGATCAGAAAAGTAATTGCTAAAATTTTTGTTTTACTCACATTAATATAATAATACATATCCATTTTTTAAAAATAACATTATTCTAGATTAAGGAAGAAAGAAACTTATGATGCAACAACATAAATAACTTTGGGCAGGTTAAAATAAAATTGAATATTAGAGATCAGTCAGGACACCCTTCCCCCAATAAATATGTGTTCAAGAGTGCTTATCTCCCTCTGCTTGTGTGTGGTAACTTATTAATTGCTGACAGCACATAATAATAATAATTTGATATGAAATGCTGAAAATACTGCATAGCATTTGACACAAGCATTCCTCCACTGTTCTTCTCATTAGATTAGCAAACCCCATAATACTCAGGAATTCTCTCACCAGCAGGCTTTTTCACTCTACCTGATTGATGCTTCAATAGAAGTCAGCTGAATGTGATGGAACCTAGTCATCCCTCTGCTGATTATCCTGCAGCAGCCACTGACATGTCTGCTTTATAGTATCATCCACCATTAGGGCGATGGTGAGGAGGAGGCTGAAATTGTTCTAAAGCAGCCTATTTCAGTTCAGTGATTAGGCTTTATCCAAAGTGAATGCACCCCTCCCCCCGGTGGACAGTTTGCACCAATATCTGTATAACTGTACAAAGACTAACAAAAGTAGGCATCTGTAGAGAGTAAGGAAGATGACTTTGATGGAAATATGAAGGAGCAGTTGCCTAGGCAAAAGGGGCTGAAACATTTTTTAAGTCCAGAATAGCCAGATAACATTTGGAAGTAGCTCAGGCACAACCCTCCCTAATTCACTGGGGTATAAGGAGGAGGAGGAGGAGGCACTGAACAATTAGACTTGCAAGATTTTGTTATTATATCCAGTCTCAATAAAAGTAGTTTTAGCCTTCCTGTGGAGTTGATTTCCTAGTCTGGTCTACCTAATGTGGCTGACATCATCATCTTCAGCAAGTAGCAATCTAGATTGCAGGAGGATCAGTTGAATCACTCCCCCTCCCCCAATTCTTTGAAGGTGCCACCGCAATGTTTTGCTAAAAAAGCAACGTATTTACTAGAAAATCGTTTTAGCATAATTTGGTCCATTCAGAGAGTGCTAACAATTTCCAATTTATGCAGTTGATTGCATCAGCACCCTGCGCTGTCCTCTGCAATCCAAAGACAAATGTCAGTGCTAGAAATTTTAATGCAAAGAAGCATTTAATGAAATCAGTGCCGAAGAAGGAATTCTATGGGAAAAGAATTAATCAAGTCTTGCCTCCTCACTGAAATTTCAGGGCACTGATTGTAAATAGTTTCAGACAGGATTAAAATAGACATACAACTACCAGAATGCTTCTGGTAAATGCTTAATAGAAAAATAAGTGTCCAACAGCTGTTCTGGTTAAAGTTTCAACCAGTTTACCAATATCTAAAGCAAAACAAGGTGGAACAAAATTTTAGGAGAACATAAAATCTATTATGATATAATGTGTTTTGTCCTTCTAAATATGGATGCTGATCTCACAGAATTCTCCTTAAGGCCAACAACAGAACAACTCTATGTCTGTGGGTTTCCCAGTGTTTAAAGAGAATTTTCTCCTAAGTAAGTTTGCAAGGGATTTGATCCTAAGGGAAGCAAGCAAACTGCCTGTCATGCATATATGATGAATTATAGCTGAAAATGTTTGCTCGCTATATACAAAGGGCTTCAATTCTTCCTTTTCTTTCAGCTGGAAATCCTTTAAGGTAAGAAGCCATGCCAACTGGCATGCTGCCATTTTTTTTAGTGAGCTCTTATTACAGGAGTCTATTTCTAATGGATTGGATATGGTGCTTTTTCCATTTTGCTAATGAGAAAAGCTAAAGGCCATTACTTTTTCTGATTAAGATCCCTGCGGGAAGAAATGTGATGTGTACATTACGAGGGCATACGTAAAGGAAATACACAGCTTGTCCAATCAATCAGATTAGAGGCTGACAAAAGGAAAATATCAAACTCTCATCCTGTGAATAATGCTGAAGAAAAATGATGGGAGAGAACAGAGAAGGAAAATGTCTTTGAAAGGTGGGCATCAGTTAAAATCATATTGGTATGATGATCAACAACCAGGGCTACTATTGAGAGAAAAATGTAATTAAGAAAATGAAGATTTTCCAGGGGGAAGTAATGATTGCTATATTTCTAACAATAGTGAAACTTTCGATTCACGATAAATATTCTGGTGGCTTATGCAAGATAGTCTATATAACAGAAGTTTGATCTGTGATATCATTGCTTCCCAGGGATTTGAAGAAAATGGGAGTTTAGGGCTTTCATGTGTGGAATTTGACTATAAAGTTTAAATTCTTGACTGAATGCTACTGGAGAGGGGTAATTTTCACTCTTTAACACCTTGAAACAAATAAAATATAATGAAAAATGGTTTGCAGTCTCCCTGTGTATCTGAACCTGCATAAAAAGTTCTGGATGAAAAATAAGATTCAACAGCCAACAGATCAATTAATCTTAGAAAACCATACAGGCTGAAAGGACAGATAACTCAGCAAAACTTGTTTATCTACAACATTTATAACCTTAACCTCAATCACAAAACAAGAGGTTGGCGAAAGTGAAATATGGTTTTCAAATAGTGAAGGTCAGAGATCTACTATCAAAGTCAAAGAGCTCCACTGGCTTATTGGAGGTGGTGAAGTACAGGCTACCTCACTTAAAATGCCTACTTGTATGTGTTGAAAGCCAGCCTACTAGCAAGGACCCTTCAATGTAAATTGTTGCCTCTTTCCCAGATAGCTTTTCTCAAAACTGAATAGGAATGATTCTAACCTAAAGCCATCTAATGAAGCCTACAAGATCTGGGCTGCAAAAATCAGGATGACAGCAAAGTAATAAAGGGAACCCTAATACTTTACTATCCTTTAGTGATTATACACATTTTTGCAGGTCTGGTACCCTAACAAAGCTGAATTGTGAAAAATTCAGGACAGAGAAAAGAATGTAGTTCTTCATAAAATACATGGTAAATTAATGACATTGTGGTGACCTCCTCAATTATTTTAAAGCCATATTAAATACATTCATGTGAGAGAGATCATTTATGCTTACATGTCACGATGGGTAAATCATAACTCCAGACACAAAGGCAGCATGTTTCTGACTCTCAAATGATGACGAACAACTACAGAAAATGGTGCTTGCATTTCTTTCCTGCTTCTCAGTTTCAGGTAAGTCTCTGGTTTCCCCCTCTACTTCCACAGTGAGAAGTACCTTAAGAACTGAGCTTTTCCAAATATATTTAAACAACGAGGGTGGCATAATACATTGTAATCCACATTATTTTCTATGCTATTATGCTATTCTATTACTTAGTATGATATATGTCTATGTAAGTGTTTTTCTCAGCCTTTGGATATACTTCTTAGCTCCAGTGTATTAAAGATCTGGCACTGGAAATGAATGAAAACCTCAAGTATCTTTATTTTGTATTCAACAATGAATTGAGAAATGCTGTTCTCCTGGATAAAAACTATTTTCAAACTAGGATAGCTATGAACTCATCCATTTGTCAATCAGTGCACTTTTTTTTTCTTTCAAGAAAATAATGATATTTTCCCCCCAAATATTCCTATTACAAAGACCAGCTTTCACTATTCTATGCTTATCATGTCATATATGCCTAAACTACTATGTTGAACTACAAAAATCAATAACGCTAATGTTTTAAAGGTATGGCAATAGGGTATTTTCAGAGATGAAAAAGAGACTCTGTAGTTCTCTCAATTATTGGCTGATTTCAGAAGGTGATGGATTTTGCCCCTGGAGGTGTGAGTCAGCCAACCCTTCCATTAGTAACATTCCCATTCCAGCCTTGAAAGGAATTATAATTGTACAAACTGAGACAGCAGCTGCTTATCACTCATTCAGGCCTCAGGACTGAAGGTTTGTGTTAACAGTAAAAGATCATGAGAAAGGAGGCTAGAAAATAAGACTTTTGAGAAACAGGAAAAAAACAATAAAGGTTGATGCTATACTTCATTAACTCTGAAGAAAAATAATCAACTTATTCTGTTCTATATACTAACACTGTTCACCAGTACCCCTCGGGAAAGCCAAGCACAGATCAGAATTGAGGTATGTCCTCCACTCAGTTCTGCCAATAACAACCTCTTCTCCCTCAAAATGTACTTTATCATTCAACTATAGGATACTGAAAATTTATGTCACAAAGCAGTACAATTTTTTTTATATTATACATTATCTGTAAGAAACATTAGTCAGAAATTCTATTACTCATTTTAGCCTAAATATCCTTAGAGTTATCCATTTTCTAAATGTCTAACTGTAGAAAAGCTGTTTCTTCCATACCTACTTTACATTTGCCACATGAACAGAATTACCTGCTTAGCCAGAATCAGTTGCATGGGGCAAGGATGGAAAAGGGAGGGAATGCATCTAAAACAAAATGGAAGACTAAGAAAAATCAAGCCTCAGCTGGTCTTCCTTGCAACTATTCATTGGGGGGCGGAGGGGAAGAGACATCATAATGCTTCAAACTCAATCAAACTTTTGAGGTTTGTTGGTAGGGGTGGAAAGATGGGCTTCTGGTTTTTTTCCTGGGCAACTTTTATAAAAGTGGCATAAATCATCAAGGTGGCTTAGGCTAGAAAGCCTAAAAAAGACTAAATGCTATGCTTTTGTAGCAAATAATCCTCACATTTTTGGAAGAGGAATGAGTTATTTTGCCTTCCTTCCCCCATGTTTTTGTTCTTTTCATTTGTTTTAGTAATTAATGTGAAAATTGCACAATGGTATGCATAATAGAGGATATCTCTTGGGAAGAAATCTGAAATATTTCAGGAAGATAGGTTCACATATCTTAATAGATGATTTAGCAGGCTTCATCTTCTCCAAAGAATCAGTTTTCTTGCTAATTTCATCCGATTCTGTCAAGAATGTTAAAAGTTACTGACAATTTCCATTAAAAAAAACCCTGAAGATTAAATGTGCTTAACACATCAAAATGGTGAATAAAGAAGTAAGTTTTAGTAGATGGGGCTTTCTGTTTTCTCCTGAAGTGTAATGGTATGTGGGAAAGATCTTGGGACACGGGGCAAAGAGATACTGCCTAGGGAATGGTCAGGTAAGAGACAGCAGCCGGATAGTGGGCAGGACAAGACGCTCATAAGGGGCCCTTCCTAATTTCTTGGGCTGTAAAAGAGACAGAGGAGTACTTTCAGACTTGCAAGATTCTGTTAATGTAGATTTATAATACAGTAGAATTAGTTTATCTGGTCACGTTTCCTGTCTGATCTACGTGGTAAAGTTGACATCAAGGCAGTTGAGGAGAAGAACATCTGAGGAACAGATATGAATGGCTATTAATTAGCCCCATTTAGATGGTTGTTTTTAAACACTGGCTTGAAGCCCACACGGCATTCATTTCTAAATACACTTTATACTTCCTCATTTAATTCAATAAAAATCTGAACTTACTACACTGAGTCTTCCAGTTGTTTAAGTTGCATTTGGGCTGGTAATAACAAGAGGTTACAAAGATTGAAACTGCCATTTTGACTCTCAATAACAGATGATCAATAAGGAGAATAAACTTATATCTGATAATGACAAAGGTTTGGGATAATAAAGAAACAAGCAGTGTAAAGTCTCAAGGGATTATGTTGTATATAGTAGAACAGCACCAACAACCTTTTCATAAACATTGTATGGGACTTGACTCATGTCATAAGCCACGAATGCACAAATCTGACCACATATAAAGAACAGATCCAACAAATCTATTAGTCCACAGAGGGCTTTTAGTGACATTGTAAACCACCAGCAGCCACAGATGATCCCAACAAAATATTAGATAAATAATTTGTAACAAACTTGCTGTACTGCTTGAGATGTTATCAAATCTGGGGAAACAGGGAGAGCTAAAAATAAAATATAACACATTGTAACCTGAAATATTTGTTACTCTGCAGAGGAATAAGTGCTGACTGCATGAATTGGGGGAAAGCACATACGGCATTATCCACCACCAAAGAAGGAGATACATATCTGGTTCATAACTGACTGATGAATCAACCAACCAGGGAAGTTCTGCTTTAAGTTTATCTGAAGAAGGTAGAATCATTTATATAAAGGTCAAGAAATTTCCTCAGAAAAAGTGGATATTTAAATAAACAGAATTTACCAAAGATTACAGATAATCAGACAAATTTTGACTGGGCCTATAACAATAAGGGAAGTGTGTGAAGCTATTAAAAAAACTGAAACAGGAAAGGCACTTGGTCCAGATGGGCTGCTGACTTCTTATTATAAATATTTTGAGGATGAGCTTTTACAACCTTTTCAACAAGCAGTGAATATTATTTTACAGAATGGAAAGATTCATGATAGCTAGAAAGAGGCTAATATAACATTAGTACCAAAAGAGGCCCAAGTCCTGGCTTTAACAAGAAATTATTGACCAATATCTTTACTGAATAATGACTATAAATTGTTTACCATGATTTTGGCGGAAAGGTTGAAAATAATTTTACAGGACTTTATTCATGAAGGTCAATGCAGGTTTTTACCTAAAAGACAATTAGGAGATAATATTAGAAATGTTTTGGATATTCTGGAGTATTTGGAAAAACACAATGAAAAACAAGCTGCATTGATCTTCTTAGATACAGAGAAGGCCTTTGACAATTTGAATTGGATTTTCTTGTTTAGAGTTCTGGAACATATGAATGTTGGAAATAATTTTATTAAATGGGTAAGATTGATTTATACTTCACAGAAAGCACAAATAATTGTTAATGGAGAACTAACAAAACCTTGTGTGATTCAAAAAGAGACAAGACAAGGATGCCTGCTATCTCCACTCTTGTTCATTTTAGTTCTGGAGGTACTGAATAGAGACATAAGACAAGATTAGAGAATCATGGGAATTAAGATTAGAAAAGAAACTTATAAGTTAAAGGCATTTGTGGATGACCTGGTGTTGGTTTTGGAAGACCCACCTGAGGGAGTTGAAACATTAATGGGAAAATTAAAGAACTTCGGTATGCTAGCAGGTTTTAAGATTGACAATCAGAAGACAAAGATATTAACAAAAAATATGAAATTAGAAGATCAAATAGAACTGATGGAGAAAACTGGTTTAAAGATTGAGGAAGAAGTTAAATACTTGGGTATTATTATGACAAATGTGAATTGTATGTTATTTCAAAATAACTAAATTCGGATACGGAATGAAATTAAGAAAGACATGTTAAGATGAGAGAAATTAAAACTGTCACTATTAGGGAAAATTTCTGTGATAAAAATGAATGTTTTCTCTAGAATGTTTTTGTTTCAGACAATACCTGTTTTGACAACTGATGTACCATTTAAACAATGGCAAAAAGATATATCTAAATTTGTATGGCAAGGGAAAAAAACCTTGAGTTAAATATAAAGTGTTACAAGATGCAAAGGAAAGAGGAGGACTGGGTTTACTGGATTTGAAATTGTATTTTGTAGTTTGTTGTTTGGTTTGGATGAAAGAATGAGTGTTGCTGAGAAACAAGAGACTTTTAGAGTTAGAAGACCATGACCTGAGGTTTGGATGGCATGGATACTTATGGTAAGATAAAGTTAAAATTAATGTGGATGTTAAAAATTATTTTGTTAGACATGCCATATTGAGAATATGGAATAGATACATAGCCAGGTTGTACCTGAAAACACCTCTGTGGTTCTCATCACAAGAAGCATTCCATAAAAGAGAAATAGCAGGCAAAGACAATCAAGAATATAAAATCAAGAGAGCAACTAATGGTAGAAGGATATAGTTGTCAATGGTTTTCCCATTTACAGTTATCAGAAAGATTAAAATGAACAAAAAGACTTATGGTATGGAGCAAAGTAAGACAGAATTTGAAATACAATTTTGCACTGATGATGAACATGTAATTGCTAAAATGTATAAACTTTTGTTGAAATTTGAAACAGAGGAAGAAAAGGTTGAAGAATGTATGATTAAGTGGGCTAAGAATTTTGGATCAATGGGAAAATATGTGGTTAAAAGGGTTGAAATTTACGTTATGTTATGATCTCAAAGAGAACTTTTATGAAATGCTGTATTGTTGAAACATGATGCCAGAGAAATTATCTAGAATGTATAAAGGCATTTCAAATGTATATGGAAATACAAACACCATAAAGGACATTTTGTTTGTTGGACATGTAAAAAAAGCTAAAAAATTCTGGATTAAAATACATACATTGATACAGAGGATTTTAAAGATAAATATTCAATTGAAGCCAGAACTTTTCCTTTTAGGATTGCTGGATAAACAGTTAGAAAACAGCCATGAAAGATTATTTCAATATATGATTACTGCGACAAGATTACTATATGCACAAAGATGGAAAGATTCGGCATTACCCACCATGGAGGAATGGTTGGTAAAATTGAGAGAACTTGCTGAGATTGGCAAACTAATTTATTTGATTAGAGAAAGGACAATATCTACATTTATTAGTGACTGGAAACCTCTTTTGGACTTTTTGTGTAAACATGAAAAAAATTAACTTGTGATTTATGGTTTTGATGATTAGACATGATAGATTATAGAAAGAGAGTCATGATGTAACTTTAGAGAAAGAGATTAAAATATAATTGTACTTACAACTGCTGTGAAGAATATCAGAAGCCACTAATTTATATCTTTATATTTTTTGTTATATCTTTCTCTTCTTTTTCTACTTCTACTTTTTTTCTTATTGTACTTTTAGCTTTTTCTGTTGTTTCTTTTTTTTCATTTTCCCTGTTCTATTTTTGTTTGCATTAGTTCTTATTATTGCTGTAAAAATTTTCAGTAAAATTATATATAAAAAGATAAAAGAGTAGCATCATTTAAATTTGAGCAAAGCTGAGGCAATCCACTTGGGTGCTGTAGAGGACAGAAGAAATGGCCTTGAAGGACAGGAGAAAGAACTGTTACCAAGGCAATGGTCAGATAAAAGGGACCTGAGCCTGGATCAAAAAAAAAAACACCTTGAGAAAATGTCTCAGACAAGCCCCTCCCAAGTTCATAAGATAAAGGGAGGAAGGGTGAAGTACATTCAGACTGGCTAGATTCTGTTACTATAGCTATTATAGTAAATGTAGCACTGACCTACCAAGTATGGTTTCTTAGTCTGGTCTAACTTGTAGGGCTGACACGTGCTTTACTTCATGCATGAGAAGCAAAATAATTTCCCCCAACTGGTTTCTTTACTTTAAGGCAAGTAACCTTAAAGGAATGTATGGAAGACATTGAACCTTCAGAGACACAGCCAAAGTAGGGCTGATGTTTGGATCCAGTAAGTAAAAATACAAAACTTTCTGGAGTTCTCCTATGGGATGATTCAATTCATCAGAGCTTTGCCCAGTTTTGCGGACAGAGCTTTGCACAGCGTGTGATTGTGTATATGCAACATCACAAGTACTGCTGCTTTTTCATATTTCCATCAGCTCTGTGGAACCATACTTGGACATTTATTGCTGAATATATTGTGACTGGTAAGCAGATGATCTATATATGTATTCCTCTTTCTCTTACCTACATGGGTTCACTCAATGAATTATTTTTATGGTATTATATCCATACTATGTGTGTGAATGATAGAAGAGATGGGAATTGAAATGCAGCCATTTACAGTTATGATATGCTGGCTGCAGATTATAGGAGCTGAAATCTGACATATCTGGAGGACAACAGGTTGAGAAAAGCTGTTCTTGAGCTTCTGCCTCCCTGTGAAAGATTTAGTAAGCCTGTGATTAAAAAGCAGATGCACAAGTGTCTCCCTCTTTCATTTTCTGTCATATATTTCTGAAAAATACACGTGTGCACTTCCCACACATTTCCATTCTGAATGAAATCTTTGCAGCAGAAAGTAAGACTATAACTTATTTACCCATCTGCTTTCCTTATCTTGTTGAAACATTGGAAAGAACCCTTAGAAACACTTCAGTCTGCTAAAGTACAGTATCTAGCAGAGTAAATATCTATGAGAGAAACTGCAAATCACTTTTTTTACAACGTAAGGTGCCAAAATCTCTTATAGTTCAATATGAAATCTAGCGGCTACTCATATCAACCATCGGTACTTATTTGTTTAAAAAGAACTGCCAACAGCATATGAAAGGTAAAAGATATGCTTGTCTACAAATATCCAATTCTTCAAATTCAGAAGGATGTGAAACCAACTGGGAGAATGATACTGAATTGTGCTACAGATTATACATAAAATTACATTTAAAATAACGTAAAAAATAGCACATCTATCTGTCACTGAAAGTGAGAAAAAAAGAGGAGAGAAAGAACCCCTTTCTTTCTTTATTCAATTTATATGGCCAACCATCTCACAGTGGTGACTCTGGGTGGCTAACAACAGTAAAAACAACAACAACAATAAAATAAAATATATAACTAGCAGTCAAGGTAAAAAAACAAACCAACCAGTTGAACCATGATTAACATAATCATCTCATGGGCTCTAACTGACAATCCAACCCCCATGCCCGGGCACACAGCCATGCCTTCCAAACCTTGTGAAAGGCTGGCAGGGTTGGGGCCAATCTAATCTCTGGGGGGAATGACATTCCAAAGAACAGGTGCCATGGCAGAAAAGGCTTGCAAAGTTAGATAAAATCTTTATTTGGACTAATTTATAATATTAAAAAATAAATAAGTTTTTAAATTCTGGGGAACTTCCAGAAAAATGTAACTGGGTTCAGAAGATTTCAATAACTTTAGGCTGATGGCTAATGTACTCTTGCTGAAATGTTTGAGAGCACATCAAGATGAAGTTAATTGGCCAATTCTATGTATCCCCCTTTTTTGGTGGTACAGAATGCTCTCTGTTCTTTCTCCCAATTCACACAATCACTACTCATTCCTCTGTAAAATAACAACTATTTGAAGTTACAATTGGACAAAATATTTTTTTATGGGCCTAACAGTTTCCCTTTTGGTCTATTTCCAGGCTTTTTACTATTCTTGATTTCTGATCTTACAGTGAGACTCACAAGTAATGTGAGATATTTACTGATTATGCAATTTGCAAACATCAAGAAGTGGAATATCCATGTTAACATTGTAAATACATTTTTATAGTCTAGAATCAAGGGGCTTCTTTATTTACTAAAATGGTGCTATGGTGACATAATTTCAGAACAGGGCCAGTAAGCAGCAGAACTTCCATCTCTTCCAACAGATGGTGGAATTACTGTGGGGAAGATGCGAACAGGCAAAAAAGAAGCAGTTATTTCAAATTCTCACTTGAAATATAAGTGACAGCATACTGTCAATAAAGTTTCCTTCAGGAGTAAATCTCACAAAGGAGAAAATATTATACAGCAACTGAAGTCTTTTGTTTAGATGCCAGAGAAGTGATCTTGATAGTTCAAAAATGCCATTACTGAAGTGAAAGAATCTAAGTTACAGAAACCAAGCACAGTGATCACCTATTTGTTTTTATTTTTCAAAAGAGTGTGTATATTGTATCTAAAACACACTATCCATCACAGCTTTTATTAAACCACAAAAGCACTCACATCAATGGTGGCTTAAGATGCATTATGAATGACATTCTGATGGTTGAGCAATTTCAGGATCCATTTATTATTAAACATAGGCTAATACTTCTCCCCCCCACACACAACAATTCCTTTTCTTCTTTTTTAAAAAAATTGATTACAAAAAGAAGAAAAAAAAACATAAAAGTGGTTTAACAAAAAAGTGAAAAAAATACAACAGAGAAAAAAGTGTTAATATATCATTGTAACAAACAATTTCAATTCTATATATACTTATCTAATACAAATATTATTCAAGTACATGTATATTTCTAATAGATTTATGTGACTATCATATTTTTTTAACCTACTGTTATACTGTTTGTATAAACTAGTCCCTTATTTCATTATACTTGTCCATACAAAGTCTACATCTCATAAGTGGCAAGCACAATCAGGTCTTCAATCCATTGAATAAATGGGGCCATACATTTATCTTTCCAATGCTGCAATATCAGTATTTTGGTCATAGTAAGGGCACGGAGAATCCGTTTATGTTGTTCAGATGTCCTTCTTTTCTTCTTTAAAGGGAATGAGATACCACTATTGACTTGTCTAACTAGAAAAAACTTAAACTTTTGATCAATAGAAAAATACTTGTGACAATCTAGTTTTGGGGGGCCAAATATATCCTATGAAATGCCTATTTGCAAAAAGTTTCAGTAAATCTTTGGATAAAAATTGACCTCTAATATCATGTGGAGTTATATTAAGGTACATGACTAAAATTACAAAAAATAGAGAAATCTTCTTGTTGTTGCTATTTTAACATTCTATTCTTTATCTCAAGAAATGGAAAGAACATATTCCAGTATAAATTCCAGTATAAATTAAGAATGTAAACAGTGTAAAGTAAATGAAAATACAGCTCAGTGAAGAGAGCTTTTTTAAAAAAATGTAACAGATCCTGGGTTGAAGCCTAGTTTCTCTCTCTCTGTCTGAAATCCTACCATTCAAATTGACGTTACTGAGTTAGATGGACCACAGATCTGATTCGTTAGAAGAAAACCTACAATATCCTAAAACATCAAAACTGCCCATGGAAAAGGATGATGATAGTGCTGCATTTTGGGGAACTGTCATGTCTGTTTTAGCTTTGTCGTTCTGAAGTGATCTTCAAGATTTTGGACCATCATTATACAATTGCAGAAGTTGAGAATCAGATAGCCTCTATATTTACCTGGATTTTATCATTTTAACCACTGTAGTTGCCTAGCAACCATAATATCCTTACTCCAAACAGTTCACCCATTTTTGTTGCAGCTGGCTAAAAAAGGGTGAAAAGCAAAAACGGTGAAAGCAAACTGCAGTTTTGGAAAAAGTATTCCATGTTCCACCACACAGACTGCACCTTACAATATAATTGGGCTTCTTAGAACAACAAAAAAGTATGAATATACAAAACTTCCCTGTTCTTTAAGATGGTCTGATAATGTGGTACTTTTATTAGCACTGATACGTTACACAATGCTATAAAATAGCCTGTATGAACTCATACAGCGAATTCTCCATTTGCACATTTCATCTTCTTGAAGATTTTTATATGCATCGCAGAGAATTTCATCTGTGCCACAGCTGAAATTCACCATTTAAAGTTAATTGAATTATCAAATTAAATCTGTATTTTAGATAATCAGAGTACAGAATTACATCAGAAGCTTTACCCCAATGTTTGTTACTTCAGTCCAAACTATGCTGCTGACTAAAATCTGAGGAGGGCACTTTTGGCTGAAACATATGCTATGCTGATTAACAAAGCAAGTGAAGATATGAAAGCTTTTTAATAAAAACACTTTGCATACTGCAAGCTTTTAAATTAATCTGGGACAGAACAATGCTGCAGATACTAATGACACAGAACAGTTCATTACTTTCTAGCTTGTCTGCAGAAAACAGCTTGTTGAAAGGTAGCCAATGAACCTTTATAGTACCCGCTTGTAGATTTTTAAAGGGCAACATTAGAAGTATGAACACAGTGGAAATATATTGTTCGTATGTGGCATACCCCTTAAAATGTAATCCCTGTAAACCAACTACACTTGTAATACTTTCTACTGGAATCATATGGATTGCAAAGATTCCCCTCTGCAAAGGAGAGCAGAATTTTTATGAATTATATCAAAACTGGTTGAAATTAATTAATCCCAAGCCACTGATGCAGACTAGAACCTGCTGAGAAAAGAATCATGGGGAATGGCTCACACAGCTTCTTGCAGACATATTAAGAGAGAATGCCTTTTTATTTTGTAAGTTCCCACTAGATTAAAATCCTGAACATTATGCCTGAAGTCCGTAGCCAGTAATAAAAAAGGACCATAAAACTCCCTTGGAGTTTTGATTATTTTAAGACATTGGGACTTATTTCAAAGCTTTTATTGGACAGCAGGTCTCAGTCTAGCCTGCCGATTAAGTTCATTGGCAGGGAAAGAAAGGACCA
Source organism: Liasis olivaceus (assembly GCA_030867105.1). Classification (NCBI taxonomy): domain Eukaryota; kingdom Metazoa; phylum Chordata; class Lepidosauria; order Squamata; family Pythonidae; genus Liasis; species Liasis olivaceus. The sequence continues at coordinate 40,879,645 of CM061351.1, read as the reverse complement.
TGAGTTTAAGATGAAAAACACATTCTTCAAAGGCTTTTTGGGTTGTGGTGGGAGAAGGGATGGCATACAGTGAAATACAATGACAGCAACCTGGAAGTTTCAATATAAAGTATTTGTGCAAGCATTCATTGTTAGAAGGAGATCAGCTTTTTATATTAATTTAAAACAGCTAGCAAAAACAAGGAAAATAAAAGCTACATTTCAGTTAAAATGTGATAAATATTAGATAGCAACTCACCAACATTTAACAAATCAAAAAAGCTAGCCTTAAAACAATACCACCACCACTAAAGTGGCCACCAAATCTATACATCAAACTTTTTAAACAGGGTGCCAGTTCACGGTCCCTCAGAATGTTGGGGGGCCAGGCTATAGTTTGAAAAAAACATGAGGAGAGGAGGAGAGCCGCTGGACCCAGCATACCTGTCATGTAGAATAGTCCGGCTCTGCGATCTCCCTCCTCGTGCATCGCCTGCAGCTCCCGACACAGCCCCAACACTTCCGCTTCTGACAGACAGCAGCAGCAGCCAATCAGGCGGGTGGACCAGATAAATGACCCTGGTGGGCCGTATCTGGCTCTTGGGCCGTACTTTGAGAACCCCTGCTATACAGCATCAAAACCAAAAGCCCACTTGGGACTAAACTGACAGAGAAAGTCTAATCTTTCAGGTCAGGAAATTCTACCTATAGTAAAGGTCTTCAATCCACGGTCCCTAAAAATAAATCTGGAAGTTTAATTCAGAAGCACTCTCAGACAAAGATTTTCAGTATAACTCAACATAAGTAGACTTTGGCTAACAGACCAGGAAATTCCTGGAAAATGTGAACAATCATAACGTACTCCAGAAAAGGTCACAACTCAGTACAAGAAGAGCTCATGTTAATTCAGTACATGTAAAATGTAATTGAAACATTTTAGCCTACTGGGGAATCTTCTTTCTTTTAATACAGCTTTCTAGGATACCTGGGAGACAACTATGAAAATTACCAACAACAGTGACTTCTAAAAACTAAAAAGAGATTATAATAAATACTTTTTGCAAAAAAAAAAAAAAAAGAGTAATGTTTCATAGTTCAAATGTAATGTAGCAAAAGTGAATTACAATAGTAGAAAAGGCAAGGAAAACAAAGACAGCTGAAATTATGCCACCTGAGGACATGGACAAATTGAATATATTCAGATGAATGAAACAGAGCTTGTTTAAACAATGTCAACCACTTGAAGTTGATTTGCAATTAATCCTTACTAAGAACAAAGTTCACATAAGTATATGTAGGGAGGAGTAGACTAAGGTTCAACCCAAGTCTGTATGATTGTGGGGGTTTGGACCCCCACATCCTGGAAATGTTTAGTATAACTTCAGTGTGATAGCTTATACCAGGTCACCTTGGATAAAGAAGCTGGAGCTATTTATTTAAAAGGTTAGTCCTGGGGAAATGGGAAAGTGGGGGGACATCACTCTTAACTTGCTGCTTAATTACCTGCCTTAGGTAATTAACTTTTACCTGAGAGGACAGCTACACCCATACATCCCAAAACTCAGGTAGAACAGGAGGTAGACCTGGCTGAAAGGCAGCCCTGGAAAAGTCTGAGGGAGTTGGAAGGTGGAAATCACAGGAAGGGGTTTGGCTGACTTCCATTTATATGTTTATGAAAGTTAACTTGCTACTGCTTAGAACCATAACTTACTGGTGTTGGAAACCCAACATCAACAACAATCCTTTTTGCTGTTGGAGTGGAACTTTTAAAGAAGTATATGTCAGTGACCAAAAGAGGTCAGAGTACACATTTTCAGTTCCCCCCACCCATTTTTTCAGCATAGATTTTTCAAAAAGAAGAGTAGATATTTTAAATATTCCAGACACTGATGTCATCTATTTTATTTTTAATGTTCCAAGGAAGCCTTTGGAAAGCTGTACTGATATTGCTCAGCATTTCCTGCTGAATTTCAATACTGCAAATTTAGAAGCCTCTGAGAGGAGGTGCAATAGGATTTCAGGGTGGCATAAATCTGTGGGCCTTGGATGATCACTCTAGCTATATTAAAGAAAGCTTTCAGTGACCAGGCTTCAAATGGGATGCATTTGTTACCAAAAGACACATCACATTACACTTAGTGTTTCTTAAGATCGAATCAAGGGCACAAGGACAGGAATTCATATAGCAAAGTACAACCCCTTATGGCAACTCGAAAAGCCTACCCCAGCACTGGAACTTCAGTCATTGATTTTTTTTTTTAAATCAAGTAATGTATGGAATTTCCAGAGAAACTATGCTATTTCTCTTCAAAATAATAATAATAATAATAATAATAATAATAATAATAATAATAATCCTCCTCCTCCTCCTCCTCCTCCTCCTCCTCCTCCTCCTCAGTTACCTGAAAATTCTTTGGATATTCTTTGGTTACTCCTAACTGGCTTTAAAATTCTTCCTTCGGGAAAATTTGGTAGCAGATTGGGCCCATGAGACACTCAGGTTTATCTGAGATACATGACAGCAGTGATACAAGAATTTTTGCACATTGCTAAAGATCTGGCCTTGGGTTCGGATTCTTTTTTTTTTTTATTTGCTTTGTTTTGTTTTGTTTTTTGCTGCTTGGTCTTTTTGGTTCTGCTTTCTGGTCAGTTATCTTCTTTTTCTTGATAATATTTTGTTCCCTTTCAATTTTTTAATTATAAGCTTCCCAGAATCACTGTGTAGTCAGGCAGCCTCGAAATGTAAGTAAGTAAGTAAGTAAGTAAATAAATAAAGCTACTATGCTGGGGTATCCACGGACCTTATTTTAGGCAGTACTCAGTACTAACATGAAAAGAATAACAGGAAACCTTTGGTTCATTTGCCAAAGGTGATAATGAAAATGAAAATGCTTTAGCTCTGAAGACTATCTAAGGCTTTTAATCACATTACATGAGCAGTGCCCATGAGGGAAAACGTGTCCATAAGTTAAAAACTAAGTTAAAAGTGGTCACAAGACAGAGAGGTAATCCAATTAGACGATGATGCCTGTGGAATAGTTTAAAAAAAAAAAAAGCTCCTCCCCATTGATACAATTTGCCCCACAGGAAAATAACTCCATCATAAATTTCCTGTCATCCTTTTCTGGTGCAGCCAAGTTACTGGTACAAATGTAGTGTTGTTAATCAATACCATTCTATGATTTGGCAATTTCTAAGGAATAGCAAACTCTCTGATTAATCAGCTCTCCGGCTTCCAGCATATGTCAGTATAAATGCTTACTTGTCATTTATTGTCTTGTGAGTCTATAAACTATGTAAAAAGAACAAGAAAAAGAGAGGAAATGGTCACTGGACAGGCCTGTTGCCTACATTTGCTGACAGGAAGCAGCTGAAGAAAATCTAATTCTACCATAGCTACTGACAGCATTTAAACCAATTTAGTACTTCCCTCACATATCATATCAACTTAATCCTTCTACAGTAGCCACATCACAGATACAAACACTCTGGAGCTAGAATTTAATGCCATCATTGAAGTTCACACAATAACATGCAGCGTGCAACAAATACTAAATCAACTGCACGCTCTTGGAGTCCAGTGTGCTATGACACAAACAACTTCTGAAGAAGAAGCGAATTATGTGATTGTATATATTCTGTATGGATGATGAAGCAGAGATTTTATAGGTGGCATGGTAGGAGGAAAGCCATGTTAGTCTCTGGTGATAAAAAATCTGGAGTGTGGTAGTATCTTTTTGATGAGTTCGTTAAAAGGCATAACGAACTCATGAGCTGCAACTCACTTCATCAGATACTGAGTGACTACACTGATGTAAGTTTTAAATTGGGGTGAGGCGAGGGGGAGACAGGTTGGTTACAAAGATGCAAGTTAAATGTGAAGCAGATTACAAGCATTTATCAATTCATAACTGTAATGTGTTAAAAAACCATTGTACTTTTTGAGGCATTCTGAGATTGCCTGAAACCCTCTGACGTACGGAAGTTCAGCGATTTCACTTTTTCCAAAACAGGTGTTCTGAGGTCTTTCATAGACTGTCCTTACTTTGTCCTTGTTTTGAGTTCTGATCTCAAACTTGGAATCATAACTTGTAGCTAAAGTAAGGATGGTATGAATAAGGACTTTTGTAGCTATGGATTTCAATCATGTCCCAGAAGTGTTATTTCTATGTATAACTATTTTTATAGTCAAAATGAATATAACATTATCTTCAATAATGCAATATTGAAAACTATCCAAGCATTATGAGGATACCTGCAAATTTCCCATGGAGCACAATGGCAATTTGGAATGATTTTGAGTATGAAAACAGCACAAGTGATCCAAAGAAAAATACTACTATTACTATGTTTGGTAAACCATGGTGTTCCTAATCTGTACATTTCCAATCCTGCATCAAGAACCACTTTTATACAGTCTCTGCATTTTGTTGTTAACTTTTAATTTGAAATAAATTGAAACTGATATAAAAAGAGAAACAAATTACACAGTTTACTAGCTATGGAAATGTTCAAATAATAAAGACAGAAATGGAAATATGCTGATGAATAGAAAATGATCTAGAGCAGCCTTTCTCAACCTTTTTTCTATGGAGGGATCCTTGAAATAATTTTCAGGTCTCAGGGATCCCCTGCATCTCACAAAATACAAAAAATTCACAGTACAATGCATTTTTAAAATACACAACCCACATTTTACCATGTTTACAACAGCACAGTGGCAGGCTTTGTCAAAATTCCCATCACTTTAAGTGCCACCACTGCCTGGCATGCAAACTTAAAAAAAAGATGTTTATTTTTTAATCACAGTCATGGAACTCCTAGCAACCTCTTGCAAAAGCCTAGATCTGTGCAGAACCTCAGTTGAGAAAGGCTGCTAGAGTCTAGAAAGTGAGAGAGCACTATTTAAAAAGTGAAGCTGAAGCACATTCTCTAAACTTACTGTTCCTGTTGTGCCCAAGGAAAGATGACTCATCTGTTGTGTCAAGGGGCCCATCATACTTGCTGGCTGCATGGACATTGTGTGATCCATTGTTGGCGTTAACACAGCACCCTATAAATACACACAGATTCCATCACAATGTTCAGTTCAATTACATCTTTAGAATAATTAATGAACATCCCAGGATAACATTTCACACAGAAATTACATTTGATTCATATCAATCAACTTAAAATAAAACTGTACCTATCATTTCAGCTGGCAGATTTTGGGGCATCACCAATTACTCCATAAACCCTATTGACTTTCTGAGCAAGCAACATTATACAAAGTACAGAAAAAGAGTAAGAAAAAATTAGTCAAAGAAATCAGGGCATGAAATTAGGGTGATTAGAACTTTGATTTTGGAAAGTTACAAATGGACTAAGGGTCCAGATGTATTTGAAATAAGATTTTGGAATTAATTATAAGAATCCTTCCCATAGGAAAATACTTTTGTTTTGAATTCTCTTAAAAAAAACATGATGGGATGAGACTTCAAAGGTTTATTAAAAAGGTTTATTAGGTAAAACATGAATACCAAACATATGTCAATTTATAACCACAACTGATTTTCATGAGGGTCTTGTTTTCCTCAAATCTTGTAATCTTAGCTTCAATTACTCCTTCATCTCTACCACATTTGTTAGAAATCAGCTATGCACCAAAGGAACATAAAATAGCTATATTCACTACTCCACTATGCCATTCTTCAAGGCTTCTACAAAGCCCCATATCCTGTTAATGGCATTCCAGTATTAGGAAAGGTATGTGTAGGTTCTCAATGAGACCGTGATCAGGTATGCTTGCTCCCTCCCACTTCCTGCCAAAATAAAATGTATTGATGATCCTGCCATCATCAATACATTTAGAAAAAAAAAAATACATTCTCTGGAGTGGCATCTCTTTAACCCACAGCAGTGTTTTAAATTTTTGCTTGGAAAACAAATGGTAATCTCCTTTGGATGTTCTAGTGATCTTGCATGGCCAACCATAAATCTATTGCTGCAAACAATCCTCCTCTGAAAGAAGTCACAATCCTCCATCCACAATGTTTGAGGCACAAGCAGGAAACTTCCTTTATCTCAAGGAGACTGTAATATAATTGAGCAATATAGTTTGACAATATTTATTTATTTATTTATTTATTTATTTATTTAATAGACTTGTCCCCACCCACAATGGGGGACTCTGGGCGGCTTACAACAAATTAAAATCAGAAATACATGATTAAAAGTTATAAAAAACCACACTTACAGAGATAAAAAGGCTAAAAAATCCAAGAGGCCAATAGAGGCCACACCAGGCCACTAAGGGGCCAGCCAACCCCATTTCTGACATCCTCCCTCCCCGCCCCAGGCCAGATGGCAGAGCCAAGTCTTCAAATCCCTCCGAAAGGCCTGGAGTGAGGGGGCCTGTCTCACCTCCGGGGGCAAGATGTTCCAAAGGCCGGGGGCTACAGCAGAGAAGGCCCGCCTTCTGGACCCCGCTAATTGAAATTCTTTTACCACGGGGTTCCGGAGCATGCCCTCTCTGTGAGATCAGGTGGGACGGGTTGAAAGCGTGGGGGTGAGGCGGTCCTTCAGGTAACCTGGCCCCATGCCATGTAGGGCTTTAAAGGTGATAACCAACACCTTGAATTGGACCTGGAAGCAAACCGGTACCCAATGCAGCTCACGGAGCAAAGGTCCTTCTTCGGGCCCCAAAAATTGCTCACGTGGCCGCATTCTGGACCAGCTGAAGCTTCCGGATACTCTTCAAGGGTAGCCCCATGTAGATAGAGTAGTCTATCTGGGAGATAACAAGGGCATGAGTGACCATTCGCAAGGCATCCCGATCCAGGAATATATCCCCTCACTCCCAGCCTTTCGGAGGGATTTGAAGACCTGGCTCTGCCATCTGGCCTGGGGTGGGGAGGAGGTTGTCAGAAATGGGGTTGGCTAGCCCCCAGAGGCCTGGTGTGGCTTCCATTGGCCTCTTGGATTTTTTCTCTTCCTTCTATTTGTGTAAATGTGTTTTTCTTTTTATAAATTTTAATTATGTATTTATTGTTTTAATTTGATGTAAACTGCCCAGAGTCCCCCATTGCGGGGAGATGGGCGGGGATAAGTCTATTAAATAAATAAATAAATAAATATGGAGAGACTCAGCACATGTCTCCCTGTGACTGAACTGCTTTATAAAATGATACAAAGTGTAATTTAGAAAAATTGAAATTAGAACAACCTGTCTCCAGACAAAGCATTCTTCATATTATGTGCCTGAAGGCTAAGGTAAACTTGTTGACTCTATACACAGAGACTTTCTATAAGCATTTTCTCCTTCCTTCTAAGAGACATCACTCTTAAAAAATGTCATAATATATATCCTTGTTTCTCATCTTTTATGGAAAAAAATGGGAGGGGATGAGTAGCAGAGACACTTATTCACTATAATTGCCACTCTAATTGCTACTGTTCTGTGCGGCAGTTATATGTAAAGGTCTGGATAATTCCAGGAAATATGTAATGGTTAGGGATGGCAGAAACAATCCCATGGACAGAGAAATCTCTCACTTTCCTTAGATTCAGGTAGTAAAAAAAGAATTGTTGAAAACCTGGTCTGATCACAGAAATGGCAGACTGATGAGTACAGCAGAGCATAAATTCTGGACACAGTGCATCAAGGACAGGCAATAGGCAAGGGTGCTGTGAATATTATAAACCCAAGCCACTGAAATGGTGGTAAATTTGAAATAACTTCACCATCACTACTGATGCTGCTATATTTTCTTTTGCACATGCTTTTAATTACGCCAGCTGTGAACCCACACCTGGAATTATCCAGACCTTTACATACAAGAATAAACAAGACCTTGGGATATCATCTCCACAGAGGCTATATATATCCCTACTGTCACAAAGAAGAGCAGGCCCAATGCCCCAAATTAAATGCAGTGCTTCCTCTACAACTTAGCATTAGATCACATACTATCAGGCCTTACAGCTGGGTAACCCCACTTTAAAGGATTATTGTCCCCTATATCACCACAAAACTTTCTAGAAGTGACCGCTAGTTCAGTCCAGCAACAGTAGTAGCATCTAAGTCCTGAGAACATACTATTTTATTTAATTCTTTAACGAGAATCTTCCTCAATCACTGCTGCCATAAAAACATTATGGTATACAAGAACTTTATTGTTCTAAGCTGCTTGGAAGACTGAATGGATTCAATGGCATTCAAATCTAATAATAAATAAATACATAAATAAAGCAAAGAATTAGCAGTTGTTGTTTACAGTAGTCCCTTGTAGGATTGCCTTTACTGATTTATGACTTCAGGCTATGTTTCCTATATTTATGGACAATAGATATAAAATCCAGTTTTTTAAATTAATTTATTGAATTCAATTTCAAGGCCGCCTGACTCCTTAGTGACTCTGGGTTGCTTACTATTAAAAGTAATGAACATATATCAAAAAAAGAATGCAGCCCAGCCCAGTTAACCCGCAGTGTTGCATCTTTTGTAAAACAGTAAGTCCTCGGTGCCCTTTGTTAAACAAACTGAAAAAAAATCCTATCACATTTCAACAACATGAACAATATTGTGACCTCAAATGAGTTTGAATGTTTCCTGTTATCATATAATGTAAACTCAATATTAAAAAAAAATGGTTTAGTAGCCAAAAAGATTAGAACCAGATGTGTTCTATAATTGTAATATAGTGTATAATAATCTGTTTTAAGTTACTTGTTATGGCATTTTTCTCATCAAGAAATATGTGGTGATGCTGATACAGTGTCTGCATTTGCTTGTCTCTATTTCTTCCTTATCATTTTTCCCTTTTCACTTGTATTACACTGTAAGAACTTGTGCACAAACTGTGTTGCATTAATATCTTTATATTTCAATTTCAAGAAACCTTTAATAATAATTATTGTGAAAGTTCAATGATACAAGCAATAAACCATACTCCCAATGGTTACAGTACAGCAGTGCACACTTCCCTTCCCATATTGAGACTATGAAAACAAACATTCATGTAGTAATAGAGGTCTCCTTCTATGTGGCCAGGAAGACTTTTTGATTAATCATAGCTTGCTATGTTATTAAATCAGGAAATATGGTTTTGGTTATTTGCAATAAGCCAGCATATATGGTTTGAAGTTTGTTTGAAACTGAATACAGCTAATTATTATGACAGTTCTTTGAACTGAATTTTCCAGAATATGGTGAAAAAAACTGGAAGATTATTTGTTTGTACTTATATTGTACATGTTGCACTGGTTATCAGTATGTTTCTAGGCTAAATTTAAATTTAAACTGCTGAGCATCAACAGTTTAAAGTTGTCTGTAATACCCTGAATAATTTACATCTAGCTGCTTGAAGGTTATGTCACCCAAACCATCTTTAAAATTGACATAGGATGATCTACTTGCTGCAACTTAGGAAAAATAATAATAATGATCATGATTATGATCATGATCATGATGGAATAAGGGATAAGCCTCCATGATAGTTGTCCCTTGTTTGTGGAACTCTGTTCCAATAATGCCTATCAGGCCTTGTAATTATTGGTCAGTTTATCTTGGTCTATACATAAACCAGGATTCTGCTGGATCTCCTTTGTACTTAGTGTTATTCAGTCCTAACTGTTCATTGTTGATCTTCTATTGATATCACAGAGTTTTTACAATGTGTATATTTCTCTATGTTGCCTTAAAAGAGACAGTATTAAAAGAGTGGTTTATAAACCTTTTGAATAAATAAATGTAATTTCCTTGAAATAATTATTCAATATACTTTGCAAGGAAATGCTCAGTTTGTGACAAAAGCAAAAAAATACATTTTCATCATCTTGATGCTCAGATGTAGGCTTTAATTAGCATAATGAATAACAAGAAAAACAGGTTAATGTCCATTAATTTGCTACTCTGACAAATAATGAAAAACATTCCCAAGGCAGCAAGATTAACTTCTGCTAAGCAACTCCTTATGCAGCTGAAAATATAACTTTTTAATATATTTCTGGTCATACATATAAAAGCATACCATTCCACAGATTTGACACAGCAAAACCTTGCTTTTCAGAAGAGCAGATCTTAGTATTAAACTCATTTAATTCAATGTAAAAACAAATGGAGGTCTAAGGACAAGGTATTTGGGGTAGCAGGTGGAATATTTACTGGAGATTGACTAACTCAGAAGTATTATGACATAATAAGAAACACAGCTGGCAGTTTAAAGTTCTTTCTGGAAAAGAGAAGAGGAGCTAGTCATGCTACCCTTTAGTATTAGGATCGTGGATCTGATTAGAAGATCTACGGAACCCTCTTGAAGTATACTGTAGTAAGAAAGGTGTTGGACCTGGATTTAACTTCCCATCTGTCTGTGAAACCCATAAATGTCTCTGGGTCAATCACTGTATCTCAGCTCAGTCAACCTCATAAGGCTGCTATTGTTCAATGAGTTCCTTATATGTTCTTTCTTGAACTTCCAAAGAAAAAAGCAAGAGAGAAATCTAACTATATCTGAAATAAAATAACTGAGAAGATCCCTTAACATGCCTATAGGATTCTACTATTATAGTGCATTACTGAATACTTTCAAACTGGGATCTCATACTCATCATCATCATGCCAACATTGTTACAAGCAGAACTGATGTGACAGAAATAATGTAATTTGGGTGGGGAAACACTAATTGGCATTAGATTACCTTGATACATAAACAGTTCCTTGATCTTACTGCTTGGTGTTTATTTAATAATTATTGAAGTATATGCCAGTTAAAATTGAATGCTATGATTATACTTGAGGTTTACAAAATAGAAAATAATGTACAAGATAATATATATTATGCTGAACCTCAATCTTCTGGTGCATTGTAAATTAAACCCCATTTTCAACTTACCTGATTTTAAATCTTCTTTTGATCTAGCCTACAATGCCATAGTCCATTCTTACTTGTGCTAATTTTTTAAAAAACTGCATTTTTAATAAATTATTTCTAATCAATAGAGGCATATATTTTTTGGTGTAATTAATAAATGGGTTACGAATTTAAGGTTACTTTTTTAAATACATGAAAAGTTTTGTTTTGGGGACATATGTAGTGACAGAAGCTGCATAGTGATTTTAGTATTGGCCTTTACTGTGGGACACCAGGATCAAAACCCCATTCATCCCCACAGTTTGCAGGGATACTTTGACAAGTCAGTCCATCTGTGTGTGATTGTACTGACTTAAAAAGAAAAGCCTTTAATGAAACCCTAACACAACAAGCAAATAGGTCTGTCCACAGTGTTTAAGTGAAGTGAGAAAAAAATCCAATGGCTTGACTGTTAGCACATTTCTTTGTATCACTTGGGGAAACCTCATATAATCTCCATGTATGTTGAATAAACCTTGCTCTTAACAATACTGACAAAACACACCCCATGGTACTGATAGGTTTGAACACTTTCTTTTCTCTTTTGACACTATTCCAAGATGGAACCAGTGCTCACTTCTTGGGAAAGTGAAATACAATTATGGGGTAATTCTCACAGTAAAGATTAGCTTTGTTTCTCTTATTTTTAAATGTCAAAAGTTCTCAAGATTATTCATGTAACACTAAATTATAGTTTAACATTACATATGATTGAGGTTGTTATCTGTCTCTGACAATAATTGAGGTCTTTGCTATTTACTATAAGCATCCCCAAGAAATAGCCTCTAATTCTGAGTTTCATTTCTGTGTCCATGTGTGTGCGGAGTGGGGAGGAATATTGGGTTTAAAACTTCCTGAATACAAATTATAATTCTGAATCCTGAAATATTAAATTTTATTGAATAAAAATGTATTTCTGAAAAGACAATGCAATTGTTTTCATCTTCAAATTGATACTCTATACAAGCAAATCTCCTCTCTTTTCTATTTCTGACCTGAAAAAAAAAATCTGCTACAAGTTGCTGAAAACGTTTTGTTACTTTACTGGCAGCAATTGTGTAATCTGATCCATAATTATGCACATGATAAATCCATAATGAATATTCACTTTATTACTGGATGAATGTGTTCAATTACATTACTAAACTCCAAAATAACCAGAATGTTTTCAGAGTATGGGAACATAGCCTAATCATGGTTTTAAAGCACTGGTATATAAAGATTTTGAACATTACCATTTAGGAATATTGCCAGCTATAAAAATCTCATCCTGCCTCTCATCTGTTTAGAAAAGTTATAATTTTTCTAGATATAATATATCTAAGTTTAGTTGACCTGAAGTTTCTTTTACATGTTTTATGTTTTTAGACTGTGACGTCTCAACACTGGATCTCTAGCACACCATCAATTCCATCTATATATAGTTCTTCATAATGGAGAATGGTTTATGGATAAATAAAAATACAAACAGTCATCCAGTCCAATCAGCAGCATGCTATACATATAATTCACTGTTTTTAAAAAGTAGAATGAGCTATCTACTCCCACCTTAGCATCCATGACAACTCATTATTCACACTGTAATAAGGGCACCATCTCTGGAAACCATTGTAGTCATTCCTTAAGAAAAGTGTTTTATTCTCCAAAGATTTTAAAGGGCAGAGGGGTACATACCAAAACAGTACAGTGTACATGAGCCCAAGCCATTTAGGACTTTATAAATCAATGTGAAGATCTTAAAAGTAAGTTCCAAAATGAATACAGCTAGTGTAGATTACAGAAAATAGATGTAACAGAACTTCAATCTTGGATACTGCTCAATAACTGAGCATGGCAGATGAAGCCTTCAAACCCATTCAATACTGGCTCCATGTGAAACACATTACAACACTTCAAACACAAAGCTACTAAGGCATGGACAATTAGAGACAACTACCCTGATTCATGAAGGGTCATTACTGTTGCAAGCCACCTGGGGAAAACTGGTTTTGAAAGGTGGCATACATTTTTTAAAACTAAAGTAACATAATGGAATGGAATTAAATTGAAATGCCAACTAGTGCTCAGAATAGACACTTATTCATCACAACCATCTGGTCTTTCAGCAAAAAAGTTGTATCCAGGAATATTCTCAATCTAGACTGAATTTAGGAGAGCCAGTTGGTACAGTGGTTAAGGCATTAGGAGAGAAACCAGGAGACTGTGAATTCTAGTACCACCTTAGGCACAAAGCTAACTGGGTGACCTTGGGCCAGTCATTCCTGCTCAGCCCTTGGAAAGAAGCAATGGCAAACCACTTCTGAAAAACCTTGCCAAGAAAACTAGTCCAAGCAGTCACCAGGAGCCAATATTGACTCAAAGGCACAAACAAACAAAAGATTGGATTTATTTTCAGAAAGTGCTCAACCCATCCAAACCTTATGGGGCTCAGAAATATCCAGTAATAATGCCTCTGTATTGTCAGGATTCTGTCTCAATTTATTGCTCTTCACCAGCCTATTACTGCCTTCAGTTACAGATTCAGTTCTTGTACTATCTCATCCAATATAAATGAAATGGAAATACTGTTTAACATACTGTTTATTAAAACAAATTGATCCAAATTTCTGAATGACATTCACCAATAACTCCATATATTAACATGGAGATCTGTATGTAGGCATATGTAGAACTAAGAGAGTCATGTCGGCTCAGACATTGCCTAGATTAACAAGGTCCATGTCAGAAGATGGGGAACCAGGACAATCTGACAGTAAGTGGGCTACTGGAACAAACCATGCATGGATGCAACAAGAGAACCTGGAATTGATGGAATGCTACTACAACAGTATACCTAATGAGAGGGGATATATGAAATGTTGAGGGAACTATGGATGGACAGAAGACCTACATCCACACTAACTGAGAAACAGCTGGTTACAGAGCACAGAAGCTTTTATGAGGCATAAGATCATGGATAAACTAGCTATAGTCAACCCTTGAGACCAATTACCAAGGCTCAGTGGAGAAGTACCATTGGATAGTATGCTAGAAGATGCCAATAGACCCCTCACGACAATCCCTACTACCACCATAACTCAAACCAATGAATTGGTATATGCTACAGCCACTGTAATCCTGGAGATGCTTGGCTACATGATCAAGAAAAACAGCGGTACATAACCCCCCTGGAAAATGAGGTTGGAGGCTAAGATCAAGGTAACTCAGAGAGAAGTTAGTCAGCTGGTGAAACTACAGAAGGGTGTGGAGATTAAGGATAAGACTTGGCTACTGAAGAAATACATGAGCCTGACTCCATCTGAAACCCTAGAGACTGCTAAACAAAGGCTCACAGCACTGGCTGCCAGGCTAAAGAGATACACTAGAGAAGCAGAGGCCAAGAAGATAAAAGCCCTGTTCTCCAAAGAACCATCAAGGTGTACTCCCAACTGCAGTGCAACAACATAGTAACAGCAGAGCCACCAACAGCAGAAACTGTACAGTACTGGAAGAACATACGGGAGAAAGAGAAGACACATAACACCAGTGCAAAGTGGCTGCAGGACCTGAAAGCAGACCACAGCAATCTCCCAGAACAGGAACCAGTCACCATCACAGTAGCAGACATCCAACAGCAGGTCAAGAACGTGAAGAGCTGGACAGCACCTGGCCTGGACATGATCCATACCTACTGGCTAAAGAAACAGACAAGGCAGGAGGTTCAAGCAGAGGAAGTGCCATGGCAAGACAAGCCCCTGCATGGGATGTACCATCGACAGATAGCTGAGGTGGCTGACACTGGGAAATCCTATCAGTGGCTGGAAAGGGCCGGACTAAAAGACAGCACTGAGGCACTGATCATAGCAGCACAAGAACAGGCACTAAGCACCAGATCCATAGAAGCAGGGGTCTACCGCACTAGACAGGACCCAAGGTACAGATTGTGCAGATAGGCCTCAGAGACAGTCCAACACATAGTGGCAGGGTGTAAGTTGCAGGCAGAAAAAGCATATACTGAATGGCACAACCAAGTAGCTAGCATTGTGTACAGGAACATCTGCACAGTGTCTGGGCTAGATCCTTCCAAGTCCAGATGGGAGACTGCCCAGAAGGTTGTGGAAAATAACAGGGCTAAGATCCTGTGGGACTTCCTGATCCAGACGGCAGGCAGGTACTGGCCAATCAACTAGACATTGTGGTAAAAGACAAGGAACAGAAGATAGTGGTGGTGATAGATGTAACAGTGCCAAGTGACAACATCAGGAAGAAGGAGTATGAGAAGCTGGAGAAGTACCAGTGCCTGAAGGAAGAATTAGAGAGGATATGGAAAGTAAAGGCCAAAGTAATCCCAGTGGTGGTAGGAGCACTTGGGGCTGTGACTCCTGAGCTGGGAGAGTGGCTCCAACAGATCCCAAGAACAACATCAGAGCTTTCTGTCTAGAAGAGTGCAGTGCTAGGAACAGCTAAGATACTGCACAGAGCTCTCAAATTCCCAGGCCTTTGATATAGGACTTGAGATTGAGGAAGACACATTCCCCTCTCCCTCTTTCCCTCCCTGTATGTATGTATGTATGTATGTATGTATGCATGTATGTATGTATGTATGTATGTATGCAGGCAAAGCCCTGCCCTTAGCAGGATTATATTCCAGACTTTGTAGACAGCCAGCCCGTTCAGGTTAAGTGGGGAAAAGTATTGATGTCTGGTATCAACAGCAAAAATGATGAAAAGTGCATGACAATCTCACGATGCAAACCCAAGTTTTCATGCCTGCATCATGATGTAAGAGGCAACTACATAAGTCATATGGTTTGTATTGAAACTCACATTTCATCATTTGCCCCCCTCATGCCCCTCCAGCAGACACCTGTGTTGTTAAGTTCTACTCTGACTCCTCGGAGTTAGAAGCTGAGGGGCCTGATCCATCAAATCCATCAGGAGCCAGCAGGCAACCAGAAAGAGCAGGCGTGGGCAGACTCAGGTAACAAGGGGTCAGATCCTGGCAGGGTGCCTTGCCACAATACATGCCGGAAGCTTCAGAGAACAGAGCAAATCTGCTCACTTCCTTGAGAAGCAAGCACAATAACACCCTTAGCTTAGCCATGCTTGAAGCTGGGGCTACTTAGAATCAGCTACCAGGACCTGGTTCTCCATTGAAAACAATTCTCCAGTGTTGGACCTCTGTTCCCATATCATTACCTTGCAACTATATTTACTTTACAACTAAGACCAGCATGTAGAATTCTCTGGCATTCGATTCCTGGTCTGACACGGACTCATCTGCCACTACCTTGTCCCATTCTTCTGAAACTGGGCTCCATTGGCTGCCTGCCTTCTAGCCTAGCCTCTTATGGCCACAACTCTGGACTGTATTCTGTGCCACTGGTGCAGAACTCACTTTCCCTGTGCCTTTTCCAATGGAGCCCCTGCCCTATGAAACATCCTTCCCCTTGAGATCTGGGAGGCCTGTAAGGGTTGTTTGTTTTTCAAGGACTGGACATACCACAGCGCACCAGTTTGTATACAATGTTTTATTACAGACACACCTTCCCCAACATTAGGCTTTTGCTCTCCATACCTCTAAACTTTGCAAGGTGATGTTACCATGTAAATATGTCTTTAATACTCAGTCCTTTAACACTTAGTCCAAACAAAAGTCTCAAAGTCTGTAAAGTGGCAGGTTTTCCTTTGCCTTCTTTCATAAGTTCTTACACTAGTGAGATGAGGTGCTGCCTCAGTGTGGTTGCTCCTTTTCTGCTTGCTGTCGAGCTCCCAGCAAAGCTCCAAGCTCCAGGCAGGAATCCCACCAGGATATGCTGCTCACTGTAGCCTGTGGTCCTGGCAATAGTCCTCTTGCCTGCCTGTAATAGCTGCCAATCTCCAGATGTTGCCTCTGCTTCCATCTGTATGCTGTTTGCTTATCTCCTTTTCTCCTACACACACACATCCTTTGCTAAGGTAAGGGCCTGAGTGGGGTGTGGCTGCCTCTGGACGTCAGCACATCCTTGAAAATGCCAGGTGCGGCTCAATTATTACAGGCAGCTGGAATGCCAGCATAGATGCTTGTGAGCGAAGTTGTGGGTGAATGAATGAAAGTATGAGGGAAGTGGGGTGGGAAGTGTTTCTGCCTGCTGCTTTTCCCTAGCGCAGACAGCAATCCCAGCTTCATTCCCTCACAAGGTCCCTACTCCTTTTAACCTTCTGGAAAGCAGTGAAGAGCTGGCTTTCCCCCCAAGCATTGGAACAGGGTGAGGTTGGAGTCGGAGGAGAGCGTTGGTTGTGGAGCCAGGTTTTTCTGTTACTGTTTCTATTGTTTCTTGTTTTTACTTTTTGTATGATATTGTTTTGTCCTCTGTTTGTAAGCTGCCCAGAGTTCTGGTTTTAAGATGGGTGGCCATATACATATTTTAAATAAATAAAATAAATACATTTTTCCTGGAACATGTGTGCATCTGAGCAGCTGGACATTCTACCTGCCTTTGCATTTGCTTGAAGTGCAAACTAAACATTAAACAATTCAGCAACTTGCTCCAGTGTGTTCACTCAACCTAAAATAGAACATGTGTCTTAACTCTAATTGTATTGAAAATACTAGGACCGAAGCAGCTTGTGAATAATGTAACTTCTGTTGATTCCTTTTTAATAGAAATTGAAATGTATAATTGTGATTTATGCATGAAAATATTTCCCACGTTTTGTATGTACCTATGCCTATTGTGTTTCTAGTCACAAAACGGTATTATATCAACTCATTTCTAAGCAGAAGTGTGGCCAGTGAATTTTTGTTTATTTATACGTTAAATTTCTAGGGCTCGTCACTCATCAACCATTCTGGACAGCCTATAAGGATTAAAAAACAAATAATAAATATTACAAACTATACAGTAAATACGCACCCACCACTCTACTGTGGGAAGCATCCTTGCTTATCTGTGCTTTATCTTTTCAGTGGTGTCATTTACTAGATTGTATCCACTGTTGTCTTTCAACTGATGGTACGCCATCTATCCAAAATATCTACAGTATTTTGGTGGAGAAAAGGACCTTTCTGAGCAGATTTAGGTGAAATATGAGGAAGGGGCATTGAAAAGTCCAGTTTTGTAAGATGAATTGCTCTTACAGTACTTTTACTACTGCTAAAATATTATCCCCCAAGAGCTACTATAGGGATGATGGGTACTGTACGTACAGTACGGAAATTCATTTAAATTGTTCAGTATAAAACCTAAGCAGACTCATGTTAGGAGATAACTACTGCAATTGCTATTCTCTGCTGATTTTCAAAGGTGGTAAGATACACCTTTTTTTAATCACTGAGAAGTTTATTTCGATCAGAAATGCCTTATGCTGATGAGAGGTGATAGAATTATTTACAGTGAGAATTGTCCTGCTGACTCTGCTCATTAATCAAGATTACGAAAGTAAAAGGGTATTTGTTTATTTAAAAGTCTGTTTAACTGCTGAGTAGTTATCTCCACAGTCACCCGCTGACTAGTGGTCCCTGCAGAGTTCTGCCTCTCATTTCAAAGGAATGCAAATTTAAAAAAGCAATAGATCCATATGCAAAATAGTCTCTGTTGCTTTAAGTTGCAGAGTTAACTGAAGACATCAAATGAAAAGTTTTCCTTGATGAAATGTTATTCTCCCTTCAAAACCAGCTATTCTTCTCCAACTAACAGCTGCTTTGATGTGAAATTTCCTTTGACTAGCTGAAAAAATAAGTAATATTTTCAAGAATTACACATATATTACTTGAGGAGGCTATCAATCAATTAACATATTCTAGTTTCTACTGTAGGTTCTACCTTGCCTAGATCCAAGCTACTAAATTTATCCTTGACTGGCCAAGAAGCTTACAGAATTTTGTCTAGACTGTATCTCCAATGAGTATGAATGAACTAATGTCTTTCATTGTCCAATTCACACTCAAGATGACTAAATCCTGACTAGTCTACAGTCATGATATGAAAAGCTTTCATATACCACAGCAGATGGAAGGAATTTGGTGCCCTCCTGATATTTTTAACGAAAGATTTTGGCTTCTGTATATGTCTGAGCACACATATATTTTACAGAGATATATTACATATGTAGTAGGGTGAATTATTTAATCTATTTCTATTCATGTTATTTTTATATTTTATTTATTAATGTCTTTTCTCTCCAATTGTCTCTTTCATCTGTGATATTTTACGTCTGTATTTAAATAAAAAATTAACTACATATTTCAAAATGTATTCTCTCTAAAAATATACCTATCTAAATGCTCCCCATTTCTCCAAAATAGCTGAAGAATGTTTGCAATATTTAGAAAATACAACTGTAAAAGCTTTGGAAGGTGGAAATTAAGGTCCATTTCTTTCTGAATTCACAGAATCACTATATGTACATTCTGCACCAATCTGCAGACTACAGGGACAAATTCCCTAAAAGTTTTAGCAACGAACATTATAAAGAAGTGAAATAGGGCAATATAAAGGTTTTTTTCTATTGCGGCAGCATGGGCAACTCAACTCTTACAGAAAAAGCCCAGATTAATTTCATATGTTACTAAGAAGGGTCTGAGAAGAACATGGACAGTCTTCTATTTTCAATAATAGTACTATAAAGAAGAGATATAGATTAGATTTGTCAGGTTTCACTCAGACTGTTACTCAAGCTCAAAAATTAGTAGGCAGAGATTTGATGACATAGCTCTTTGATAAGCTAGTTTTATTACAGATACCAGAATAGCCATAATTGGAGCAGAAAACCAGCAATTGTTAAGTATAAGCACTCTATCTATCTATCTATCTATCTATCTATCTATCTATCTATCTACTATTATCTATCTCCACTCATTCAAATCTTAAATCTCTTTTTCCCACCAGTGCACCCCAGCAGACTGAGAGGGGCAGTTAGCACCTATGTACAGTTATTGTAGTGATTCTGACGAGTCTCAGTGTCTTTGAATCTGATCTGGGTCCTTCTAGTCTTCTCAAGAACAAGGATGTACAACCTGAAGTTCTGGATACATAACCTGAAGATCCCTGAGGCCACCAAAGTGGTCACCAAACTTTAAAATGTGGTCACCCTTTTTAATGGGACTAGGAAAAGAATTGAATATAATGTTTATTAAATAATTTCAGATGTAGATTGGTCTTGGTCCTAGCTCAACACAGATTAGGATGAATAGGATTCAAGAACCACTCTAAACACATTAAAGAACCCCAATGCCATAATTAGAATCTATAATTAAAAGTTTCTCAGGTTCATATACAGTGACCCATGTGGACTGCAAATGCTTAAAAATGCAGGAAATATTGCTTCCTTTATAGATTCTGACACATGAAAAGTGATGAAGTACCCTGCTGTCTTGAGTAGCAATCTCTTTGAGCCTTTTTATGACTACAGATACTAAAATTAATTTTCATTGGAAGCAACTTTGCAGGAAAGTAGATTATATGTATTTTTTCTCAGAGTTGTCTGAATATTTTAGCTATATCATTTCTTATATAAAACCAGAAGAAAAACTGTTTCTTGGCTGTAGAATTATTTTTCCCAGTTTTACTTTGTTTCTGAACAAAAGTTGTTTTTAAACAAATAGCAAAAACCAGTGCAATCAGAAAAAAGCTGCATCACTTCTTTCTTTGTTCCCAAATAAGGATTCTATTTTGTATACTTAAATTATAAACTATTTTTCTATTTCAAGGATAATTTGAAAGTATTTTTATCCACTTAGCCACTCAGATACTGCAGATATATTTTCAGAAGTATAATCTTAGTATCAGCAAATATTGCTGATGATACAGGAATACATGAAATATGTATTTCAGCTTTGGCTTATTTATTTAAGTTTGCCCTTACAGCCATCCAAAAGAGCCCCCCCCCCCAAAAAAAGGGATCCACTATACAAATGACACCTTTGTCATAATACAAAAAGAACAGCTAGAAAGCACAACTTAATTAATTGCACATTTGATGGAATCAAATGTATAAAAGAAGCAGCAACAGACTACTCTTTCTAGACATCCTCAGCAGCAGAAATGGCAACAGCACATAACTGCAGTCAGGAACAATGAAACCTTAGAACAAAAATGCCAGAGAATTATTAGGAACATGGCAATCCAGCCAAGCAGCAATCAGTAAATACACAGATTAAAATAACCCTATCTACAGACCTATCAAAAGATGTAACCAAAGCCCCAACCTCAGCTCAACATATAGCATTCCCCCATTACCCAGCAATCAACCAACACCTAGATTAACTAGATCCATCTCCTTATCAACCTAGCAACCAAAAATCAACTGCAATAATCACAGGAAGGAACAATACCCTCCCCAAAAGTCCTCTCATCCCATAATTATCACCACACAAGAAGCAATTAACACAGAGATAAGACAGAACCACCATCTTATCCAGTGAATAATCTACCTACAACAACTTCTTGTAAAACACCATCCACCCACAGGACCTTCCTATCTAAGTGGACACAAAGCATGCAAACTAGTAAGATATATAATTCTGATAACCAGTAAACTTCACTCCACCAAAGCTTGTGCACTGTTTCCTAATAGAACAATGAAATGTTAAAACATCTGTAACAAATAAACAAAACAAGAAACAAAAAACAAACCAAGCACAGAGAACTCCAACTATGCAACATATACGTTAACTTGAAAAGCATGGATCCAAAGATTGGAAGTTGTTTGCTCTTAGCAGAAGAGAAATGGAGACACCTGAATTAATTTCAAGGTCACCATGAATGAGGCAGAAGGCCCCACAATAATACAAAAATACTTTTTGGTATCCATTTTCTCTGCTGTAGAAAAAACACTAAGATTTCTTACAAAAGCATAAATTTATTCCCTAAGATTCCTTCTGTTACTTAAAACTTATTTTGAAACAAAGTAAACAAACTTCTTAAATTTTCCACAATTAGAGTTGAGACTGAGGTAGCTGTACAAAGTTACAGAACTATTTACAGGCAGTAACATCTGACAGCAGCAGTGTTGAAGGTCAGTTTTATTGCACTCCTTAAGGTTTATTTTTATTATTATTATTTTGCCCTTAAGGAGAGGTTTGATAAGTATCTTTAGGGGCCAATAATAAACTAGCAGAACTACTCTCAAAATGTTACTGTCAGAGCTTTGGGAAGATAAACAGATGATCCTAGTGACATTCGTGCTGTATTAATCCCCCCCCCCCCCCCCGGACTTTTAAAAAGCGAAAAGCAAACAGAAAAAGTCTCATCTGTTCCTTGATAGGTTCAGATCTTAAAAAAACAACAATTAATAATCTATAGCAGTTTTAGGATCTCTTCTGAGTAGTCATGTTCAGCAGAAGCAGTTATTGGTTTTACTGTATTGAGAATCAAATGCTGCCTGATTTGCTCCACCCCTTTAAACTGCACTCCCAATTTGGCTTGATGTTTGCACAATCTTAATATTATGCTCAAACCCAGTAAGTCAAAGAGACTGACTGGAATCTGGCAGGATGCCTAGTTAGAAAAAAGGACCCTAGTTTGAAGAAAAGTGGGGTGTCTTCAATAGCTCCTTTCATGGCTCCTTAGGTACAGCAATTCTAGTAGCAATGGGGAAGAAGCAACTGGCTTTACTGATCAGTTGGATCATGACAAAGAAGTGGTAAACCAATACTAAACATCTGAACTGGTCTGAGTGTCCAGCTCCAGGAGAACTGTGGCTTCAGCAAGCCAAGAGGTACACTGAGCAGACCTAGCCAAAAAGCATTGGCAACGCAATTACTGATAGGGACCCCATAACTTCCTTCCCATAGAACTGTTGGAAGATCTGTCTAATACTTACCTTCATGTTCAGAACTCTGGCACAAGCTACAAAGGAAAGGTTATTTTCCCCCTCCCCCCTTTGCCTTTATCTCCTTCTCTTCAACGTAGAAACATTCTCTCTTTTATTTTCCATTCCCAAGAGAAATGGTGCCTGTGCGAAAAGTGCTCCCCCTTAACACATGGGTCTGTGTATGTGTTGGCTATGAATGCTAACATTCTGTAATTTCTCTCTGTCTCTTGGCCGTGGCAGAAAATCTCCAACATTCTGGTTTTCTTTGTTGTGATCAGAAGAGAAAAATTCTGTTCCATCCTTCTCCTTCTATACCTGAACACTGAACACCCATTTCCCCTACCATTCTCTGCATTCTCTTCTGCTTTGTCTTTTTTCACATTGAACTGAATGTGCTACTCTCTGACTCCTTGTGTGTATCACATCAAATTCAGTGTATTAAGCTCAATAAGAGACAGACAAGGAGTTAAGAGAGTAGCACATCCAGTGTATTAAATTCTCCACAGATTGTTAACTACTTTGTATTTGATTTCTTATTTGTATGCGGGCCTCAAATATTCTTTGTGATATATTCCCCGTAAATTGTTAACTGCTTTTTATTTCGCTGCCAATATACTATTGATCTTATATATAATTTAATAATTAGACTTTCACTTTTGTAATTCTGAAACACAGAAGCCTGCTTAATAACCTATAATGTTAAGGTCCCAACAGAACTGGCACTGTGGGAGATCCCAATCTGTAATAGGAGCTTCTCTTCAGTTCTTTAGATCTCATTTAATTGGCATGGTCTTTCCCTCCCCCCGCCCCAATTTTCATTTTTTTGTTATGATGGCCCATAACATCATGAGCCAGTCTTCAGAGAGCGCTGGAGGTTTTGCTGATTCATATTCCCAGTGGTAAAACGTATTGCCCCAACCAAATTTAAGGTTATATCTGCTGCTGGACTTGCTGTTTTTTTGTTATCTAAACAATTTCAAGCATCAGCCGATTAACATGCTTTCAAATATGGTAACCATATCGCCATTGCACACTCTTACTCACTATGTTTTACGAAATACATCCCTTTTCTGTGAAAGTTTTTTAACTTTCTTCTGGTTAACAAAATCATATTTTAAATTCTTAAAATATATCTGAAATATTCCAGCCACATCTGTGGTACAGTTTAGCTTTTACAGACTACACTATATTGCAGAGAGTATTCAGTAACTGTCAAAAAACCTCTGAATGACTGATCTGGAATAACCAACATACAACTACTTTTGATTGATCTGTTCCAGGCAATCTCGCTTCCCTTTTCTGTTTAGTATGTTTGTTTATCCTAAGACATATACTGTTTTATCTGCAAGTAGCAAAAGAAAGAGAACTAGGCTTCTAACCCAACAGCCCCCAAACAAAATACCTTGGAGACACCTATGATTCATACAATTATTTCAGATGAAGCAAAATCTCTAGATTTAACTGTACTGAATAGTTCCTTCTATATGTGAACATATTTTCAAGGCACATTCAGCCACTGAATCACCCAGACCGAAGTGAATTTCTATTGCACTTTGTTGAAAACAGCTGGTATTAAAGCACCATTAGCAAGAAATAACCCTTTTTGTTCATGTCTAATCGTTCAGCTTTTAAAGATATTCATCTAGGACTTCACTGCTTTATTAAAGGTACTCTAGAAGATTTTTGAGTAGCTAGATTTTGCTGTTGTCAGAATGCCACAAACCAAATTGTGATTATGCAGCATCTTTGATTTGTTCACTTCACTAAATAGAAACTACTTCAAATGTATAACTTCTTTGATTTTGCAAAGAAAATGGAAATTGTTAGCCTGCTGAATATTTCACTCAGCATCATCAGAAAACATTCACATTAAACTGTTGCCTTCACAGGCATATCTTTTGGTTCCGTTTGTAACAGATGTTTTGTATCACATACTTTTATGAGCTAATTTATCTGCAAGGAATTGCCCTCACTGGCTGAGGTGCATCCAGCTGTGAAAATAGCTCAAGTGCCATTTGTAGACATTTTCATTCCATTCTTCTGATCTCATAGGAATTCACTGACCACATCCAAGTTGAAAATAATGAGATAAAGAGAGAGGGACAATTGAGAACATCCACTTCTTAAAAAGAAAAATTCCAGTGTGGGAGTAATGTTTCTTCAAGCAGGAAGCATTTCTGAATGGAATGCAACCAGTACCAAAGAAAGATATTCTAATCTCCTAGAGTTGGTGCTTTTGAGACAAATAAGTACTGAATTGTGCTCCCATGATGATGCTAAGAACATTTGGTTAATTTGATGTCCACACAACCATTCAATCAATCATCACTCCTCACTAAAAAGTAATGACTCCCATTTCAAGATATATAAGCCACGATACAAGTTCAATTCACTCTGTGAGCACTTTGCTACACTTTAATATATTTCTGAGATAGAAATAAAATCCATTTGAATTGTTCTCTAGTGATTCTATAATCCAATCTGTTAATAGCTGTGCAACCACATTAAAATGTATTAGTACATAAAAACAATATTCTATCTCTATGAAGGAGAGTCATGTTTTGTTTGTTTTTAAATGACCAAATGAAAATCTAATGGTAATGAAGATCAGACTGCTCAGAGATATTTTTAATGTCAATTGGGATTACTCCATCACAGATCTAAATTGTTCTATTTGGCTATTACCTTGTTACCTTGCTTCTAGAAGCAGAATAAAAAGGAACCATGTATTCTGAATTTTGAAAAAAGATGAATAAATCCTTTCCCTTGTACCTCTATTACCATATGATGTTCTTAATAAAAGGGATACAGTAAATTGCTCAATAACATTCACTGTGCGTAACAGTGGAATCAGTGCGACAATTGTTAGATCTCAGTATACTAACTGAGCATTCTTGAAATAGTAAAACAGCAGCCAACTTTTGAATCTATAATAATTACTTGTAAAAAGAGCAAATAGCATGAAGGTGCTATGCTATCAGTACATTCCTAAGATCACTGTTGCCTATAAATTGTAATAATCAGCATATATGCAATAGTTTATGGCCAGGAATCACAAGTTATGACTCCTTATTTCTTGCCAGGAGCTGCCAAAGTTCTCTAAACACTTTCTTGTAACTGTTGTTGCACTTCCACCCATTTCTGTGCCTTGTATTCTGGTGCCTGAATTAATTTACAGATCACACTCTACTGCATTTATCATACAATTTACCAAATAGTTTTTCTGAGACTCTGAAGATTCCATTGCAATATTTAGAAGCACTCTAGATAGCTTGTAAGTAACTGCCTTCTACATATTCTGTCAAATATTTTCTGCTGTGATTAGTGGCAGCTCTCTGTTGTTTTCAGTTGGTATCTTTCCTATCATCTGCTACCCAACTTGAAAATGTCAGGGACCAAGTTGAAGATCTTCTGCATTCAAAGTTTGTTCCCAGGTCTCTAGAATTTTCCATTTGCACAATCAAAAATCTTTGAAAACTGTAAAGCCCTAAAATCCATCTTGAAATATTGCTGCTTCATATTAATCAGGAATTAATATTAGTAGAAATTTCTAATATGTATTGTAATATGGGCATATACTCCATGTTTGGCAGAATGTGAATGATTTGCTGGTTTCTCATCCTTAAGAAATACTTATACTTGATTTCCACAGACTTACTGGTTGGCTTTATTAATAAGGAACAACATGACATTTGAAATAAGCTAGGGGCTGGGGAAGATACTCTGCAAAATCACAAGGCAGCATGTGATGATGTCAACAAATATAACTGAATGTTGTGCAAGCAATGCGTTTAGCAAAATCACAGACTGATATATACAGGAAGATTTAAGTACAGTGACCAGCAATAACTATTTATCAGTAAATATTACTTTATATTAATCTAGAAAATGATTTCAATATTCATTTACTATATTGGAAATTCATAAACATTAAATGGTTATATACCATTTGCAAAATATGAAAAATTTAACAAAGAAAGGCATAGGGAACAATATGGAACCTCAGTTTGAGACACTGATCCTATAAATGCCTGGTCAATTATAATCTTGATTCTCAGGCCTATCAAAGTGGCAGCTCATGATTTTCTGACTCAGAAACACTTGGAGATTTAATTATTCCATTCTTTAGCTTTTTTGTTTTAGCAAGCTCATTTTCAAATGGTGAAAAAAGCCAGTTTTTTGTAGAAACAAGTTGACAGGAAAACTCTTTTTTATGACACATTTTCTATTTGTTTTCTTATGTAGGTGAGCCTATCATATTTCATTTGGGACAGTAAACACAGCTGTCCACATATCCAAAGTCTTTGATCAAGTGCAAAGAGGCACTTTTAATTTAATTTACAATACTTAACATGAATAACAAATAATAGTGATAATTTTTTGTGAGCACATATGAAGAAATTAAAAAATATTTCAGAAAACTGATCCAAGGAATTATTAACTAAAACAGGAAAATAGCTAATATAAAAATAAAAAGAGCAACATTTTAAAATGAGAAATCTGAATCCTGAATTTTTATATTTGTAACAATGAAAGTTGGCGTCCAAGGTTGCCTTTTGATGGTAGATATTACCTGTGGGCTGACTTTAGAATCTGAGTTTGTGAAGCTACAGGTTCAAAAATCTGGTAATCATGATTTAGCATATTGTTTTAGTCTGGCTAAGAGACTGTCTTAGTGATTTGCATACATTCTAGAAAAAAAAGCACCAGTTGTATAAAACAATAGCTAAAAGTATAGTTCTTGTAGCTAAACATTCAGTTACTCTTACAAACAAAATAATGTTTTACTACCATTCAAATATTAAACACAGACACTGAAATGCCTTTTGGTGGCAGGGACTATGCCTAATATTTGGGAGGCTGGGCTGAAAATCACAGTGGATGGAATAAGAAGATGGCTCTCCAACCCCATCAGGATTTTTTTTTCAGGGTTGTATGAGAACTTGCTTTCTTTCATTTTTTTAAACTAAAGGAATTAAAGGCTAACTGGGGTTTTTCACCATATTCATGTTTTCCACCTCAAAATGGCAGGAAACAATGAAGTGTTATCAATTTTTGAAAATTAGGATGAAAGGGCTCTGGAGTTGACAAAACAGGGCACAAAACCTTTGGGATTTCAGGCTGCTCTCCCCTATTCAAAAGAATACGGACCATACACCATTTGTTGTATAAAACTTTAAATCTTGAAAATCTGACCGCTTTGTCTTGTGTAATCTTTGGAACATGAAAAGCAACCTTTATAGATTTCTGACCCTTAACTTTTTCTTACTGGGAAAAAGAATATTCAGCATGAACTGACCTTAATTATTGCAATTTAGTATTTTATTCCAACTATTCAGAATTTAAATAAGATATGAACCGGTAGCATTTGAAAGCATGTT
Organism: Liasis olivaceus; assembly: GCA_030867105.1. Lineage (NCBI taxonomy): Eukaryota > Metazoa > Chordata > Lepidosauria > Squamata > Pythonidae > Liasis > Liasis olivaceus. Next base: position 40,851,618 of record CM061351.1, on the reverse strand, counting down.
TAAATTTTTCAATTAAAAGTATATGGAAGCTTAAAATATTTTTATATATGGAATGAACCAAAACTGCAATATCACATTTTACAGTTAACTAAATTTGAATGGAACATTTATGCTACATTCTAACCAAATCATTAGATCGGGAAAGAATAAAAACAGCAGTTCTGATTTCCTTTGGTGAATATTTCATCAGTTCAATAAAGTGTTTCTCCACTGTTTGTATGTCAACTATAAAGGCTCTATTCATTCTTTTTTTAAAAAAACATAAACAAGAGTAGCAGCAGATGTACTTGTCCTGGCAACTGAGAATTCACAGGAGTGTAATTTTCTTGTTCTTCCTAATGTAATAATTCATAAAGTATGCAATATGTACTTTACTCTGTAATTCCCTTGCCATCATCAAAGAAGAACACAATCTCCTCCCAAACAGCATACCTACCAACATCATCTTTCAGTACAAACGGTATTGAATTTAAGGAGGTTCCCTAAGGATGTTTCCAGAATGAAGATATCTTCAACACACCTGACACATAGAATTAATTCAGGATTGTCCTTATCCCCTTCTTAGTGCAAAAAGGAAACAGGATTGCTCCAAGGACTACAAGGGGGCATTGCCAAAAAAAAAAGCCCTCACCTAAGTTTAAACAGAATATATATTCTATTTTATGAAATTCTACAACCACAGCCTTGCAAAAACCTGCTTTTCAAACTTAGTGAATGTAGTCTTACAGCTGTTAACCACACACTTATGCAGGAAAGTTCTCTTTACTATTTTTGACATAATACAGAAGACCAAGCTATCCCTGAACATATGGACTGTACTCTTCCATGAGATCCTCTGGATAGTGACCAATATAACACGCAGACACACCCGCATATATGCATGAAGCTCCCCAAGATCTTCAGTAGATCTTTATCATTACTCGCTACTTGACTCTTAATCTGAAATTCCAGGAATTAAAGTGAAAGCATTATATCCCAAAATTGTGCTCTAGCACTGAGCTCTTACCCCCTAGCCCAGGGCAGCTGTCACGGGATTCTTAGTCATCCATAAGGGCTCTGAATTCCTACAAACATGACATGTTAACTCTACTGCTTTTGGCAATTCATGCACTTTTAAGAGCAATGCATGAGAGCAACAAGCATAAGAATGATCCACAGAGAAATCCACCTAATTATTCTACTAATATTTTAGTGCTTTATAGTTGAGATCACTTGAATAAACTGTCAGTTTAACAAATCTGCTTCAGCCAGAGCAATGGAGAGAGTCTGATTAATCCCTAATAAAAGAAGTAAGGTATTGTGCGTGCTCACTTACTGTTGGTTGCATAACATATGACGGATGGGGCATCCATGAAGTACTCTGAACCTGTGTTATCAAAAAGAATAGACTATTAGCAAAACAGCAAGAAAAAGAAAAAAAATACCCAGAAATAGTCTTGCTTTGAAGAAAAAGTAACTTAGAATGAAAACTCGGTGTTCCACTTTGGAAAATTTCATAATTTTACATGTTTACATCTGAGTTGGGAGTAATATTTTGGAGATTTTCTCAAGAAATTTGGGTCTGAATATTAGATGCAGGATATCATCAAGGACTTGGACAGGATTGATACTGCAGCTTGGATGCCACCTGAACATGATACAGCAGCAACACTGAACATCACACTGATCTGAACAAACCATCTTGTAATCAGGAACAAATGCAGGGCTGATGTACATAGTAATCCATCGAGAAATATAATGAAGATTAAATTGTGCACAGGCTAATAACAATCAGTGCCACATATTGTGACTAATATAAAGAAAGTAATATATATGCCTGCAGGACCCAAATAATGTTAATGGCAAGTTCATATTGGGAGGATTGGCATATTTATGATCCAGGGATTTCAGACATCCTATATTCATAACTCTATATTTCTTTCTTTATAAAAGATACATATGCAAAGAAGCATACTGGAAGGAACTCTTTGCTGGTGCTCTGAGAAAATTTAGTTGGCTTTAATAAAGCATAATGCTATGAAAGAAGACAACAGACAATTAATGTTCAGACTATATTTAAAAAGTATTAAATGAGTTTTCATGATCAGTTAACTCAGAGATTGATGATTATCTCATATTTTACAATAAGTAGCAGGCTCATGAGCAAGAAATATACAAATCCTATGTTGACAAGTAAACTTCAAATTAAAAACAATTAAAAACTGGAGAAACATATTTCCTAATAATCCTGAACTTGGAATATTCTGTATCATATTATGTCACAATTTCCCCATCAAGAATAATCTCATTTTAGCAGATTATGAGATCTTGTTTACTAATGCTACTTTGCCTTCAGACAGCAAAGGAGGAAACGTCTGGCTTAATCAAGCTCAGAAAGGCCAATAAATAGTCAAATCAGGCAGTTATAGGCCTTGACTATCTAATGTAACATAAATATATAATAGGCCATACATCCAAAGCCACTGGTTGTTTTTAATTCTTTCTGCATCTACTGCTCACTTTACAGAGGATCAGCTATAAGACAAATATCTAACAGAACAAGAAAGACCTGAGAAATTATGTCAAGCATGTTCCAACAACTTGTGGGATATATAGCAGAGTATTGTGTGGTAACTTCTATATTGTTCAAGATATTTCCAAATGGTACCAATTCATGCTCTTGTACCTCTTGTTTGGAAGTCACTTTTATAATCATCTCAACTTTTGCTGGCTGAGAAAGGCAAACATGTCTTGATCACCATTAATTAGTGTCCCCTCCAGTTGACCAACTGGGGAAGCATCACTCCTAGTGTCTTTAAAACCCCACTGAAAGCTACGAAGATGAAACAAGAATCTGGCATCCAGGAAGTTGGCAGAAGGGATAAAAGGAGGCAGTAGCAGTAGAAAAGGAACCATTCTGCTGAAGCTGAAGAGCAGTCCTTGCTGCTAAGCCTCTGGCCATAAGCTGCACTATGGTAAAAAAATGTGATGATGGAGGGGAGTTAGGAAGAGACATGTCAGTGACAACATTACTTCCATGGTTTAATTGGTTTCCTGCATATTGCAGGGGGTTGGACTAGATGATCCATGTGGTCCCTTCCAACTCCAAAATTCTATGATTCTATATGGAAGGATACAGATGCATTTGCCCAGCACTGCTGCAGTTCCTGCCTGACCTTCCCTACCAGCAACTGGGCCCTCTTCCACCTATTCACTTTGCTTACCTCCTTTTGTCCCTATCCCCTGCCAATGGATGTGCAATGAGGTAAAGCAACCTACAAATTGAAATGCTATATAATCAAGACATCAATACATGTTGAACTAACTTAATAAAAATCAGAGCCATCAAAAAAAAAAAAATCCTTGAAATGTGTCGGTGTCCTGTGAAAGGATAGATCAGAGCTATTTCTGAAGCAGTGCAAAGTTCCTGAGAGGAGGTGCTTTCATGCTAAGTAAAAGCCAAGCTACACATGGCTGCATTGCAAGATCTTCATTTAAGTGTTCACCTTGCTCACCTTCCCCCTCTCTACATTCTTAATAAATGTTAAAGGTTTCCCTTATAACTTTGCAATATATGTAAAGGAGAACAACATCTTAATAATTGAAAGAAAACAATTTGTGTGGGGAATTGTGTAATTGAAAGAAAACAATTTGTGTGGGGTTGTGGGGATCAATACTTCTGTTACAAGGTCTATGATAAAGATATTTGGTTTTCTTTAATTTACATAAAGATTGTTATACCATAATGATCTTAGGAATACATTTTGGAAGAATTTTAGCTGCCATCTTGTCCTTTCTGTTTGTAAGTGCTGATGTACAATGTTTAGAGTCAGGATTAGCTATTGTTTAGTGCCTACTGCTATGAATTCTCCATATTTATGTTTAGTAAGATGATTATATTTTCAGACACTTATATGTGGAGATTCTGGAACAAATGGCAAATACTGCTCAGTGGAATTCAAACCCTGCTGAGATACAGAATCTTCTTTAAAACTTTCTTTTCATATCTTAGGCTATTGGCAACTTTTTCTCTCTCTGGATTTTCATGTCTTCAAATACTTACCTTAACCATCACTTAAATATTTGGTGGCTCAATAATTCTTTTCATGAAACACTTATAAAACTTTTTAAATCAGATATCACAGATCTAATCATTATCATGTTTCAAGATTCTTTTTCTTATTCTACCACCAGGTTCTATTTGACAAATTAATTTTTTGTGATTCATCATATTCTTTAAAATTTATCCTCAAATACTTAGAAAATAAGTTGTTCTCAGCTTAAAAAAAAAGATCAGGATGATGGCTGGGACTGAGCAATTGTGGCCATCACCTTGACTTTTTAATTGTTTTTCTTTTTATTATTTTGTTGTAAATCTTGTTACATGGTATTGTTTCAATACAGTGATGTTTATATAATATGACTAAATATTTTTAACATTCTATGATTTAGATAGCTTAGAGTATTGAGAAGAGAGAAGAGAAAAAAATATTCTATCAATATTAGTTACAATTTAGGATGTCAATCCTACAAGCATAAAATTATTTGGTTTTTTCATCCAAAGTTGAATATAACATTGAAAAAAGAACCACCAGGACAAGTATATGTTGTATAATAGAGATTTCAATCTTAAATTGATTACTTAATATTAAAGTCTCCATTGTATTGTTACTTGATACACACACACACACACGTTAATGAAAGGAAAAAATAGATAAACAGAGCAAATTTAACAAGAATTAAAATACCAAAAAAAAAAAAAATACAAAAAGAAAAGAAAAAGAAAAAAAGGAAAATTAAAAAAGGATTATTAGGTTTGTGTCTCCCCCCTTTTTATACATCTGCTGATTTACAATATTTGTAGACATTTAGGCCTCCTTAGAAACCAGACAATAAGTAATTATATTTGCCATGCTGCATGATGTGTTGTATGTAGGGGAACCATTTTTGCTTAAATTTAGTTAAACTTCTATTGTGTATATATTCTGTTAGTTTTGCTACTGCTGCATATTCTCCAAGTTTAAGTTCCCAATATGATATTGTTGGAATTGCATCTTTCTACCAGTGGTGAGCAAAATTTATTCACGCTGCTGTAAGCATATATCTCAATAAATTAAATGTTTCTTTTATTTTTTATGGGATTACACCTAGTATGAAAAGTTGTGGTTTCATTTCAAATTTAAATTCCAAGATTTTCTGCATTATACTATGTATGGCTTCCCAGTACTTTTGAGTTTTTTTACAGGTCCACCATATGTGGTAAAATGTTCCTTCTGACCTTTACTTTTTTAAGCCTTGCTGAAGATGTGCTTGATTGATTTCCTTTCCTGTCTTATTTGCCTATTTGATACATATATAATCTATCTTTCTAATGTACTAACATGAACAGCTGAAATTTCGTTAGGCCAAAAATATAAAAATAAAATAAATCAGAATACAGTAAAAGCTTAATTAAGCAAATGCATGGAATGGACCAACTTTTGTGCCTGTTAATGTCATTTGCATAATTATTTGTTACACAAATAATATAAATTGATGTAAATTTTTAATATGCCATTATGCAAATGAGGCAAATCACAGATAATATATTCTCTGATTTAACCAATATGTGTATAACAGACACTCCTTCTTCCCCTGCCCCCACCAGCTTTCTCTGTTACAATGAGGTTACAGTGTAATTTAAAATGTCCTCTTCATCTACAAAATATCCCATGTTGGTGTGAAAACATTATGCAAGGACAAATGCAATATGATAATACATTTACAAACTAAACATCACGACAACTAATCATTCAGGAAACAAACTGGTATTTAAAAATCAATTTAAAATGACTATTACAAAAGAATAGTTTGCTTTAGACATGTTATGCTACCATGCTATCTATCTATCCATCCATCCATCCATCCATCCATCCATCCATCCATCCATCTATCTATTCGGCTTGTATGCTGCCCATCTCCCCCAACAGGTGACTCTGGGCGGCTCACAATAAAAAGAAAAAACACAGTTCTCTCCAAAGATGGCCAAAATCTATAAATAATTAAAAAACATATTAAAAATGCCCTAAAAAACCTCCTCTGATTTTGGCCCTAAAAAAAAAAAAACCTGTAAGATGCTGGGGGGGACAACCCATCATCCCACCAGCCATCTCCACAGGTGCGGGCCCCCCTCTGGCCCCCAGGCCTTCTGGCAGAGCCAGGATTTGATACCTTTCCTGAAGGCCATGAAGGAGGGGGCACACCGGACCTCAGAAGGCAGGATGTTCCATAGGGCGGGCGCTGCAGCAGAAAAGGCTCTCTGCCTAGACCCCACCAATCAAAATTCCCTGACTGGTGGGGTCTGCAACCTGCCCCTTCTGCTGGACTGAATGGGATGGGCTGAAGTGACCAGGGCGAGGCGGTTCCTCAGATAACCTGGTCCCGTGCCATGAAGGGCTTTAAAGGTAATGACCAACACCTTGAATTGGACCCGGAAACAAACCGGTAACCAATGCAGCTCACGCAACAGCGGTGTTATATGTGCCCTCCTAGGGGCATTAAGAACTGTCTGTGCCGCCGCATTCTGCACCACCTGTAGCTTCCGGATACTCTTCAAGGGTAGCCCCATGTAGAGCGCATTACAGTAGTCCAACCCAGAGGTGACCAGGGCATGAGTGACCGTGCGGAGGTCCCCCTGATCCAGGAAGGGGTGTAACTGTTGCACCATGCCAAGTTGTGCAAAGGCCCTCCTAGCCATGACTGCCACCTGCTCTTTGAGCAGGAGTCGTGAGTCCAGGAGAATCCCCAGATTACGCACCGGGTCTGTCTGGGGTAGTGCAACCCCCTCAAGAACTAAAGATGACAAAGTCCTAGATCTTGAGGCTCCCCGTATCCACAGCCACTCCGTCTTACCAGGGTTCAGCTGAAGCCTGTTGTCCCCCATCCAGGCCCCCACAGCCTCCAGGCACCGCGAAAGGGCAGTCACAGCGTCACTTAGGGCACCTGGGATGGAGATGTATAGTTGGGTATCATCAGCATACTGATGATACCTCACCCCATGGTGCCGGATGATCTCACCCAGCGGTTTCATGTAGATATTAAATAGGAGCGGTGAAAGCACTGACCCCTGTGGCACCCCACAAAGTAGGGGCCGGGGGCTGGACCTCTCGCTCCCTATCAACACCGATTGGGTTCGGCTTTGGAGAAAGGAGCTGAACCAGCACAACATTGTGCCACCCAGCCCCAACTCCTGCAGCCGACCCAAAAGGATACCATGGTCGATGGTATCGAAAGCCGCCGAGAGGTCAAGAAGAGCAAGGATGGATGCACTCCCCCCATCCCGCTCTCGCCAGAGATCATCTAAAAGTGTGACCAATGCTGTTTCTGTCCCATAACCGGGCCTGAATCCTGACTGATAGGGGTTTCCTCCAGGATCCTCTGAAGCTGCCGCGTGACCACCTTTTCTACCACCTTCCCTAAAAAGGGGAGGTGGGAGACTGGACGAAAGTTGTCCAGGAGGGTGGGATCTAGCGACGGTTTCTTGAGGAGTGGGTGGACCAAAGCCTCTTTGAAAGGCTTCGGGAACACCCCCTCCTGCAAGGATGAATTAACCACCGCCAGGACCCACCCTAAGGTCACCTCCTTGGTAGATTTAACTAACCAGGAGGGACATGGATCTAAATCACAGGTGGTCGCACTGACAGCCCTGAGGACCCTGTCCACTTCCTCAGGGACAACAGGATCAAACCGTTCCCAGATAACTGGGCAAGAACGCTCCCTGGGCAACTCCTCTGGACCTACTCCACGCTTGGCTTCCAACTGAGAACAGATCTGAGCAGTTTTATCCATCAGGTGTTCAGCAAATTCCTCTGCATGACCCTGCAAGTAGTCCTCCGCCCCCCTTTTTCCCAGGAGGGCCTGGGTGACCCTAAACAGGGCTGCAGGGCGACACTCTGAGGATGCAATAAGAGCGGAGAAATATTGACGTTTCGCCGCCCTTACTGCCACTAGGTAGGCCTTAATAGCAGCTCTAACCTGTGTTCGGTCTGATTTGTCCCCAGTTTTCCGCCAGCGGCACTCTAGCCGTCTCTTAGCACTTTTCAGCTCCCTCAACTCCTCCATGAACCATGGGGAGCGCCGGGAGTGATGGGCCAAGAGAGGACGCACAGGCGCGATCCTGTCCAAGGCCCCAGCTGCCTCCTTGTTCCAGGCTGCGGCCAGAGCCTCCGCTGGGTCGTGCAGCAAGGCCTCAGGAACAACCCCAAGCTCCCTTTGGAACCTGTGCGGGTCCATCAGTCGCCGGGGGCAGACCGTTCGAATAGGTCCCACCTCCCTGCGGAGGGGGGCAGCATAGGAAAATCCTGCCGCCACCAGGGAGTGATCTGACCATGACAGGGGGGATAATATAAAATCCCCCACCAGATCACGCTGCCACTGCTCCGACAAGAAAACCATGTCTGGAGTGTGACCACTGTCCCGGGTTGGGCCATCAATGACCTGGGATAGGCCCATGGCTGCCATGGTAGCCATGAACTCCTGAGCCGCCTCCGAGGCCAACCCCAGGGATGGCAGATTAAAGTCCCCCAGGACCATAAGTCTGGGGAACTCCACTGCCAACCCCAAGATGGCCTCCAGCAGCTCAGGCAGGGAGGCTGCTATGCAGCAGGGAGGCTGGTACACTAGCAGCACTCCCAACTGATTCTGTGTGCCCAACCTCAGGAACAGGGTCTCACATCCAGCAACTTGTGGAGCAGGGCCCCTGAAGGCCAATAGGGATTCCCTGATGACTACTGCCACTCCCCCTCCCCTGCCCTGGGGTCTCGGCTGGTGCCACACCCTAAACCTGGCTGGACACAATTCCGAGAGGGCTACTCCTCCCTCTGGTGCCAGCCAGGTCTTGGTGATGCACGCCAGGTCAGCCTGCTCCTCCCCAATAAGGTTATGAATAAGGGGGGCCTTATTATTGACTGACCTGGTGTTCAGCAGCAATAGATGAAAGCCCGGGCCATTGTAGGCCTGCTGACCAGGGTCTGGGCTTGAGCTCTGAGGGCCTGAACACACCACCGGTATAACGCATTGGGGGTGTCTTCCCCTGAAACGGCCTGCCCTCTGGCTCCCGCCATACCGCCCCATGCCCGTCACCACCTGAATGCCCAGCCTAAACTGCCCAAGGTCCTCTTCCCCCCCCTCCAGGCCTCCCACTTAAGGGGCCCGCCATACCACCCACCACACAAGGGAGAGGAGACAAAAAAAGGGGTGGGGCCGCACACCCCTGTGGCACTTCAGCTGACCGCTCTCAGTGCCAACAGGGGGTCACCACTCCCAATCCTCTAACAAACACTCACCCTCTCTCCACCGACTTCTCTCACTGGCCAGGGAGAGAGGGGCCCCATTCACTCCTACCCTCTGCCCGTCTCCCACCCAGGCAGAGAGCAGCCCATTCACCTCCTCCAACCGCAGCGTCCACTCACACACGCCCACCCGCTCGAGTCGCCCCATGTCTTCTCTAGGGGAGGGGGTGCCCCTTGCCACATAGGGGCTCATCTCCCAACCCACAAGGTCTCAAAGTCACTGTGGCCACTGGGCTCTGGCCTCCAATCCCCTTCAGCCTTGCCGCCGGCATCCCGCCGTCAGCGTCGGCGCTCTCACCACAGGCGCTCCCACCGCCGAGGCCAGCCGCGCCGAGCCTGGGCCACCGCCCCGCCGGCACTCCCGGCCCCGCAGGGCCCGTCTTCAACTCCGGCGTCACTCCCCTCAAGCCCGGGCACTGTCCCGTCGCCGCCTCCATCAGCCCTCTGGGACTGAGCGTCACCCGCTGCCGCGCCTGCCCACGTCCTCTCCTCTCAGTCCTTGCTCCAGCTGCCGCAACTCCTCTCCCCACGGCCACGGCCCGCCTCGGACGGAGGTAACACCGGGGGTTCTCTTCATTCACCCCCCATTTGTATGAAAATCCTGCACCTCCAACTCTCCTCACCCGCATAGTTGGTTATGGTTATGGTAGAGGCCAAAAAGGAGGTTATGGCTGGGAGCTCCGCACTAGGCATCCACTCCCTGCCACCATCTTGGAGAAAATGAGAATACTTATAGAAGGATCTCTTGCACAGGCAGAAAAATGGAAGAGGTGGAAGAGGTCACTCAGGTATTTAAAATAGTAAAAAAGCAGTCTGTGTTATTCCTTAAGACGTTGTATAGCCTAGCTTCATTTAAATAGATTAATCAGAATTCTAAATAATTAGGATTTAGAATCAAAGAAGAGATGTAGCCTTCTGTATGTATGTATGTATGTATGTATGTATATTTATTTATTTGATTTCTATCCCATGGCAATCTTGTGACTCTTGGCAGTTTTCTCTGTATGTCTCCAAATTATCTCTGTGTGTATGCTTTATGGGAGAGAGTAATCACAACATACAGAGGACCAAACCAGCCCTAGAAAAGGTTCTCTGCCTGGCTCTAAAGCAGTCCCCAATGTAACAACCCCAATGCACAGAGATGCCTTGCTTGCTTCAGAGGTTACTGTAGGCAAAGCAACATGGCAGTACATGGACATGGACAGCCAGAGATGGCTTCCACAGCACCTGTGGAAGCCTTACAATGAATGGGGTTGCTGTACTGATTCAAGAGGGGGTGTTTTATATGCATTTCCATTCTATTCTGTTTGGGAGGGGTACAAGTCTCAATTCCACCGCAACTTTAGCTCATAGTGAAAATATGTGCATTGTTTAGTTAATAAACCCTATCTTAATTACAGCAAATGCTTCACAGCAGCTATTGCTACTGTTGGTTTGATTATAGCTGTGGGATGTCAAACAATACCAGTTTTCAATAGAAGAGAATATATGTAGCTCAGGGTTGAACTGTGGAATCCTTGGTGCTCTCTGAGCTTGGTTATTTGCTTGCAGATGTTTCATTGCACAACTATTTAATACCAATTTTGCCAAAGTTATTTTTCTGACTATCACTTCTTGTTTAAAAGACAGAGTTTATGTAAACTGAAATGTTATTCTCAATCTAAGGAAGTATCAGTGTAAATTCTCTATACGTGGGGTAATTTTAATAATAGGTTAAAGCAGTGTTGTCCAAGCTTGGCCACTTTAAGATGAGTGGACTTCAACTCCCAGAATTCCCCAGCCAGCATGGCTGGCTGGGGAATTCTGGGAGTTGAAGTCCACTCATCTTAAAGTGGCCAAGTTCGGACAACACTGGGTTAAAGGAACTCTTACCCTAGTATGATACCTGGAACAATGATTTCTGAAAATTAAACTCAAGTATAGATCTCCTGGTTGATACTAACAATAGTTGTTTTTTTACTTTATGTAAACTGCCATAACCAGAATACATCAAGGATTGTGCCACTGAATAGCAAACGTAATGTGCAGGTCTGCACTATACTTCGTATATATTTACTGTCCATTGATATTCAAATCACAGATACTGACTTAAGGGTATATGAGGTGATTCAAACATACCTGATATGTGGAGACAGGGGAAGCAGCAATGAATGGCGTGATAGATGTCTGTGGAATCATGCGGTTTGTAGCAATACTGTACGGTGAGGAATAAAATCTGCAAACAAAACAAAAAAAGGAAGAAAAAGAAAAAGAAAAGGAAGATTTGAGGTAATGGACTGACATGGACTGTTTCATAAGCCACTGCCAATTGAAGACAAATGTATCTGTATTCTCTATTTTAATTATTGTTAACCTTGTGGAATATTCATTGAGGAGGATGGTGGGATATAAATCAGATACATTAATAAAATAAAGCAGCAAATGGGAATACTTGCCCATTTATGCTCCTGCCTTTCCATTAGCAATATGCTTAAAAAACAAACAAACAAAAAAAAGCTGGGCTAGTTTTTGGACTATGATCAAGACCTTGGGAGAAGTTTCATTAAAAACTTATTTTACTCAGATTTCCAACTAACCAACTAACTAAGAAGTCAGAGACTAACCAAAATAAGGTTGGAATAAGGTCCTCAGCCTCTTTCTTTCATATTAGCCTTGGTAATGGGCATTTTTCAGATTTGTCACAAAATTTATATTATTGTGTTTGGTCCACAATCCTTCATATTCCAATGTTACACAATCCCATTTTAGAAAGGGGAAGAGATGGTGGCCCTGGTTGAAATAGGAACATAAGAGTACACACTGTCTTCATGGATTTATAATCCACATTCAATGGATACCAGCAACCAGGGGTGTCTGTATGGGGGGTGGGGGTTGTGAAAAAAAGATCAAGATGGCAGCACAGCTGTGCAATCAAAGCCCTGTTCCTTTTTTAATACATGTTGCATGTGTTACAACAATCAGTTCACTGTTCATATGACAGAAATGATTAAATTATAATATTGTACCCTAGTCTTATTGTATTAGCTTTGCACTGCAAGAAAAAAATAAGCACTAACCCCTACTCCATTAAAGGATTTTGTAGGTTTTGCTTCAGGAAACTGTCATTAAAATATGCATATTAGGGAACAACATCCATTTTAAAGAAAAATAAATACTTTCTACTGGGAAACAATTGTTCATAAACAAAATAGTGTACATACTAAAAAAGTTGTTATCAAACTTAACGTTAAAACCAATGCACAAAAAAACTGTATTAATTATTGTGCAGATTTTTGTTTTCTTTTCTTTTGCTGAATTCTGAAACTGATGAAGAAATGAGTCAAAGTGAACATTTTACTGCAGTTGGTAAAATGAAAAAATATGAATGAAAGCTGAGAGATTTTCTTTTCCTTAATTCTAAAGACTTCACTTCAGTAAGATCTGGGAACTGGGGGAGAGATTGACTTCTTCTCCACAAAGCTGTAGCAACAATTAAGACCAGATAAAGCCTTAATTTTTAAGCCTGCAATTACATATTCACCTGGGAATAGGACAGATGAGAGACTGATATATGTGCAGAAATGAGGGTGAAATGCTGGAACTAGAGAGTCAGTGACAATCTGGTGACAAATTAACTCTGTTTCCAACCAATTGCTTTGGGAACTTAAAAGTAACAAAAAGAGTTCTGTGCCACAACATGAATACCATTATGATTTACTGACATACTGAATAATTACATAGACTTTTTCTGTAATGATTAACTATAGCTATCATTACTGGAATTCTGACTTCATAACCATTGCACTATTTAGATCAACTACTGAACAATTAATTAAAAAAAAAAGAGTCCCATGCAATTCGGCCAAACTCTACTCATAATTAACATAATTGAATCAAATTTCTTAATAAAAAAAATCATCAGTTATGGGGGAAATTAGAATAAACAAACAAACAAATAAATAAATAAAATACAACAACCAGTTTAAAGATGATTAAAGCCATGGATTAACAAATTTAAAATAACAAAATTAAGCCAAAGTTAAATTTACTTTCAGTCTTCAAAATAACTTCACTGAATACAGTGGAGGCATTCTTAAAGAATTATTGTAGCAGAAAAACTATTTTTCAAAGTTAGTTTGTAGTGTTGTGTGAGATAAAAATTTTGCCTTTTATTCAATAACTCAGATCTTCTGAAATGCTTCTGTTTTGCAATAATGCTAGTGAAAGGCCAGTTTTTAAGATGAAAGTGATGAGAAATAAACTAAAAATGAATTAAAGTATAAACATAACTAAATGGAATTAGAGGATACATATAAGAGGAAATATTTATAGAATATATAGGTAACCTTTAAAAATTTAATAAGTTCTCAGAAAAAAAGGTTTAGACGTACATAAACCTCGTCTATAACTGTAAGATGAAGCATTATTGCTAAAAATGTAATAATTCCATTATTATTAGAATAGCTTGATAATATTACCAATAATTAATGAAGAGTTAATTCCAAGACTAATAAAAACATTGGTAGAATTTCTAAGCAGGTGTCATTATAAACTGTGAATCAGAGAAGAATCTTGAAAAGCCTAAATCCTACAGACCAAAATATATCTATTATAAGCATATCAAATCCTTATAAAGTCATGACAGCTGTATTAATTACCAAAATTAACATTACTGTGTGAAATTCTGTAACGGAAAATTAGGTAATTTCTATGAACTAAAGGCAAACAGCCTGGAACATATTAAGCCATAGAAAATACTAAGTCTTACAGATCAGCCACAAAGATGAAGTAAAGCTAGATTTCTTTCTTTTTTCATATTCGCAAGTGCTATAAAAGTGCTTGAATAAAATTCAGTACGTAGTTACTATATAAAGAAATTAATTACTATATACAGTTATTTATTACACACACACACATACATATAAAACACATATTTCTCTATTTGTATAGTAACTAAAGTCTTTCCCTTCTTATTGTGTCTATTATTATATGGCTATTTGGGGGTGAAATTAAAAAGCTTCATACCCTGTCCTTGTTTGAGGCTTTCCTAATGGGACTCAAAACCAACATTACTCTTTCCAGATGTTTAATGTTATCTTCAAGCAATAAATTAAACTGCTGTTACTATACCCCCTCTTCTTCCTCTTTGCTATTTGAGTGACTAGTGCAACAGTACCAATCTTTTCCAAGTAATTCTTACTTCCTAGGATAGCATGTTGGAATACTTTCCTGCAAGATCTGTGTGCTTTGATATAGATTTCTTGGAATTTTCAAAATGGTTTCTTTTCTAAAGTTTTATATTTTTTATTTACAGTATAGATTTATTCAACCCCTAAATCACAGATGATTATTACTGGTGTGGTTTTTTTCCATAGTTAAATTTGCCTACATAATTAAGTTCTTCAAAAATAATGGGATTACAATGGAAGGCTTATGGAGATCATTTTGTTGTCCAGAAATCTTTATTTTCAATCTCATTACATTAATAAATTAGTCTGGGATCCTTTCAGATTACTATATAAACTGGAATAAATCAAATAATGCCACTAGGTCACAACAGTAATCTAGAAAAGTATAATGATTTGGGCTATGTTGATTGATTTGAGGAATCCTGCTTACAGAGTAAATTTAAACTTATCTCTTCTTTCAATACAAATGAAAGAAGTAAACTGATTAGAATTCCTTTCATTATTACAGATAAACAAGATAAAGATGAATTTCATTCTAAGGTTGATTCATATTTTGAAAAGTAAAATGGGAAAAATTATCCTTAAGCATGCAGAACAAACTTCCTACTAATGAATATTTCGAAATAAATACTATAAATTGATCAACTGAGTAACTGATAATCAAGTTTATTAATAGGAAAATGCAAACAGATCACATTCTATTAAAATAACTAAATCTTTGAAATCTTTAGTAAAGCATGTAATAGTTTTAACCAATGTGGGAACTTGCATTTTAAGAAAACAGGAGTTATGAATAATTCATTTAAAAACATTTGCCAAAACAGCATTGTCCAAGAGAAGGTTCAGCATGGTCAGGACGGGAAAAGGGACATTCAGGGTTCTCCAGAATGTTCGGTTCCCGAATCAACAAGTTTAGCACATTGCTAGAAAGCATACAATATGCTGTTCTCTAGTATATACCATTTTTCATATTAGAGTTATAATCAGTTACTTCAAGTGTTGATTTGTTGTATCAGATTGCTAGATCTTTATGCACTGAAGAAAAGGAAATTTTCTATCATTTGTTTCATACAGTTTTAAAAAAAACGCTTATCTTTTTGAAAACTCAAGTTACTGCTATTCTGCTATCTGGAGCATATAATGTTGGGGAAATATCTGATTATTTTTCCATGTACCAATCCGAGTCAGATTTATTTTTACTGATTGCCTGACTACTGTAAATTTGTAAAATAGTTGTTTTATCAATAATGACTTGATCTGGTTTTGAGTTGCTGGGGCGGGGCGATCTCACCATTCTATATTATCATAAGTACATGATTTACAAGGGAGAAGGGTGTGGAGACGTCAGCTGGAGGCTTCCCTCAGAGATGAGAAGTGAAAACCCAGAGAGAAGAACATGCTTCACCCCAAACAGGGCAGACAGGGACGGGGGGACGGCTGCCTGCAGAGGGATGCCTGGGGCCTTTAGGGAAGCCCTAGACCAGGAAGGGCTGGACAGAAGACCCATAGGGAGCAACATCTATGCAGAGGGACGGCTGTCAAGGTCTGGAAAAGCACGATGAAAGGCTTTACGTAACCTCAGTAAGTACTTTAAGCACTCTCCAAAGTAACTCAGTCCATTCTTTTCCTCTCTCTCAGTGAAACACTGAGTCTGAAGGAGGAGGAAAAAGGGGGGAGTTGGTAGCTATGCAACTGAGTGGGCGGTTGCTAGCAAAGAGCTCTAGGAGAGAGGTAGAGAAATTAGAAACTGGAAAGTTTGGAAACTGCTGTAAATAGTTGTTTTTTCAGTAATTCCTGTAAATATACCTGTAGGAAGTAAAAGAAACAAAAAAGTCTCCACAGTTTCTGCAGGACAATTGACTTCCTTAAAGACACATACATACCAGATGTAAAAGAAGCTATAGTTACATTGTGACAGCATAAATAAGAAATGGATGCAATTTATCTTTCTGTAGTGATCTGCAAGCCTCAAGCAAAAGCTCTTAATTTAAGATACCATAGATTTGGATGTATTTATGTTTGCTAGATGACTAAAACTATTGAAGAGTTGCATATATTTCCCTTGGTGAAGGTGCTGGCCTACAAACTAGGAGACTGTGAGTTCTAGGCCTCCCTTAGGCATAAAAGACGATGGGTGATTTTGGGCCAGTTACTCTCTCTCAACCCAACCCACCTCACGGGGCTGTTGTTGTGGGGAAAATAAGAGGCATGAGTATTAGGTATGTTCACTGTCTTGAGTTGGCCAAAATATATTTTAAAAGGTGAGATAAAAATCTAATAGTAATAATAATATTCTGATTACTAAGATTGACATAGATTCACTATTTTTAAATATATGAGTCAAATCTAGGTGCATGTACTAAAAACTAGCTTGACAACTATATATATGAAGGGCATTATTTTAATACACAATTTTATACTCTCTCTCTATATTTTACATAATGTATAAACATACATGTAATAGGGCACTCTATCTTATTTCTAAAGGGTTAACTTGCTTTGTAAAGAGCACAGCGTTTCTTTCCCCCCACCTTATCTCTTTGTTGAATGCCTGATTGTCTTCAAATAAGCAATTAGTTTGGTACAAGCTTGGTACAAAAGTTGCAAAGAAAGGGGCCCTGCATTCCAGAGAGAGAAAAGGAGGTACTGACATATGGTATTCCCTTGGCAACCAGAAGAAAAAAGTTAAACCTAGATTCACCTCTTTAGGATCCACCTTTACTCCTCCTTAGACCATCCCAAAAATCCCTTGTATGGACATGAGGGGATGTACTTTTTGATTACATTTGTAAACGACTATAAAATCTCTGTTGTTTGCTTTGCAAGGGGTGGTTCTCCTCAACACTTTGCCACTGTGTTGAATGAGCCATCCAGAATGTTTCTTGGCCAATAAAACTTCTGTTAGCTTAAAAGCCTCGTTTCAAGTTCTGTCTGGCTCTTGGAACTTGGGTAAACAAATAAACAAAGGCGTGTGCCTAACATATATATAAACATATATTATATATATAATAATATAATATAATATAATATAATATAATATAATATAATATAATATAATATAATATAATAATAAAATAAACTTATATGTAATGAACTCTTAGTAATGTATTTTTGCTTGTCTTTGTCTTAATTACTTTTAGGTAACCAAATAACAACTGTGCCTTTTTGCTTTTCTCTAATGGTTTCCATTATTTTGATGTTGATATTTTACTTTCTAGGCCAGCCCTTTTTACCCTGGAGGAACCCCTGAAATAATTTATAGGTCTCAGAGATCCCCTGCATAAAAATAATAAAAAATATGAAAATGTCACAGGACAATTCACTGCTAACTGACACAATCCACGTTTTACAGCATTTACAACAGCGGCAAAGTGGCAGGCCAACAGCTAAGTCACGGCATGTAAAAATTCCCATGATTGAAAGCATTAGCATTGTGTGGTATGCAAAGTTAAAAAAAAAAAGGTTATAATGACCTCTCTTGGAACTCCTAGAGATCTCTTTGTGGAACCCAAGGACCCCATGGAACCCCAGTTGAGAAAGGCTGTTCTAGGTCAGGGTTCCTCAACCTTGGCAACTTTAACTCCCAGAATTCCCCAGCCAGCAAGGCTGGCTGGGGAATTCTGGGAGTTGAAGTCCACCTGTCTTAAAGTAGCCAAGGTTGAGGAACCCTGTTCTAGGCTGTTAAAAACATGCTTCTCAAGTTAATGCAAGGCTATACATCAAAGACTGCTAAGGCTAAGGGAGAGAGAGGCGTTCATAAGTGCAGGCATGTTTTCCACATTATCAGCAAATAAAAGCTTGTTTAAGCCAAGAACCTGACAAGTAGCCATTTTCTTTTCAGTTAAATAAATGCAGTTATCTATATAGCACCCTGTCCACAAAATATAGCCTCCTAATATCCTCTGTTAGGAACAAAAAGTGCACACAAGCATTACTTCTGAATAAAAGAAAGATGTGAATGAGATATAATACTTATTCAGATATGAAAACAACCATGAAAGATAATCATAGGATCATAGAATATTAGGGTTGGAGTAAATTAGTTAGAGATCCTCATATCTTATATCGTTTTTGTCTTATATGTCTGTAGTGACTGATTGCCCCCTCACTAGCATGGGCCGGCAACCATTTCTGGAGGGCATAAGTGGATGATGTCATCCTTGATTAATCCCCCATTCACCATCAAAGTTATCTCATGGTGGCTTTTGCTGCTGTTCTTATTTAGTATATTTTTCTATATTATGTCACCTCAGGCACTTATGTTCATTTTGAGTAATGGTTCATTTGTAGCTTTACAGAGGCAAGAACCCTCTCCAGTTGGGTCAGTGCTTACCATAGTCTCTAATACTATGGTACTTTTACCATGAACGTTGTAATAACAGAATGCTTGTAACACTTGGTTGAAGTGTGTGTATGTGCACACATGTGTGTATGTATAAGATATATAATTTCTCCCCCGAGCCTCCTACTTGTCCTTATGCTTTTTCTTTTTTAAAAAGAAAAGTCCAGCACTGTACCATTTTACTGTTTTGGCAATCTCCAGAGGCAGAAGGGTTTCATTCCCAGTTTCCCCATAGTCCACGATTTTACCGATTTGCAGATCCATGGTCCTAAATGTGCCTACTTCAGTTATTACAACTGAATCATAATTACTTCTTGTTCATTTTAACCTTTAGTTCTTGCTCTATTCCAGTGTTTTTCAAACCTGGCAACTTTAAGATATGTGGACATGCTGGCTGGGGAATTCTGGGAGTTGAAGTCCATACATCTTAAAGTTGCACAATTTGAAAAACACTACTCTACTCCATAATTCTACAATTGTGCCCTCTTATTACAACTAATTTCCACCCTTCTGCCCAAGAATCTGAAAGGGGGTTACCCTTCAACACAGGGCAAGGCATGTTCCCCTGTCAATCACTTCAAGGTTAAAAAAAATCACACCCACACATATTTGCTTCCAATCTATTACAAACATCTAACAATAATGCACAGTCCTGATAACATGTATGTCAAGTACATATTAAAATTGCTGCGTGTAATTCATCAACATGTATTGAATCCACAATGTCCTTTGGCCAGCAGGAGTACTAAGAAAAATTCCACTGAGGATACTCTGATTGAAAAATAGTGTTAATAGTTAACTTTTGTCCATTCTCTTTTCATCACAATCTTCCATGTGTGCTGAAGAGTCCTGCAACCCTTTGGAGAAGTTTTCCAAGGCACATAGGAGATTTAAGGGAATGGGAGAAATCCATGAACATCACTTTTTCCTTGTTCCAAACAGAAATGTTCTGCTGGTTCAGAAATCTATCATATTTCTATCAGGCTCACTTGACAAGTCTCAACAGGGCTTCTCAGATACTCAGCTTTTGTCAGCCTTGCAAGGTAGTCCAGACAAGAAGCACACTGAGAAGTACTAGCTCTAACTTTATTGTAAGGTTCATTAACAGAATCTTGCAAATCTGAAAGTACATCTCTCTACCCTCGCCTTTACAGTCCAAGAAACTCGGGAGGGTCCCTTCTGACATTTGCTATGCCCCCATTTCTTCTGTGGATTCAGCTGCCTCTTATCTGACTGTTGCCTAGCCTGCGGCTCTTCAACCTATCTCCCAAGGTCATTCCCACATACCATTACAGCTGGGCACAGCTTGACAAGGGTCCTTGGCTCAAAGTTGGCTGAAGACTCTCAGTCACAAAGCATGGCATAGATTGTTACTGTATACTAGGAAGAAGCCATTTAAAACAGTTGTTTGCTATTTGTCAACATGAAGTTAAAGTCTCTTCTTTTATGCATTGTAGCTTAACCCTTCCTACGCTTCAACAAACTTTTTGCCCTGTGCTTTTTGGTCTTGAAGCTGGCTGAATGTTGGTTATTGACAGATGCCTCTGCTCTGTCAACCTCTCCCCCACTATCCATCCATGGGAGGATATATTCTGAGTTTTATATATTTGGAAGGGGGAGGGAGTATCATATAGTAAATGTGCTTTATTTATTTTTATGCCTTGCTGGCCATTAGTTGTAAGAAAAAACATTGTGTTTGTAAGCACCAGTCCATCAAAGTTGTACATTGTAGATACTGTTTATCATATCTCTATAGAAGTTATTTTATTTATAATTGCAAGTCCTGGGCAAACTTTTATTCTTTGGCTTACTAAAATTTGCCATATTTCACTTATATATAAACCTTACACAAAGTTACAAATGTCTATAACAGAATCATAGATATAACAGATTTCTGCAGGGCTACTGGTGATAATTTACAGAGAACCAAGTTTCAGAAAAAGCATAATTATTTGTATTTTGACACAAAGATATTTACTATCATTACTTCACAATGAACTTACATTTGTCCATTAAAAACAAAACACCTTCTCTCATGACATGCCAATGGATAATACAGGCATAATAATAATAATAATAATAATAATAATAATAATAATAATAATAATAATATCATCACGAATTCTCTCTCTAGGCCAACATAATACTTAAATATTATCAAGTTATTACTGAAGCAGAGATTTTCAAAAAGTCTAATTGGAACTAGCAAGTCTATTATATAATGACTGTAGCAAGATTTTTGTAGATGATAGGGCAAATGTAGAATTGGACAGGTTCCGTTGGAAAAGACAGACCTGAGCGCCAATGAGAATATTAAGAAGAGAGAGCCGCTGAATTATATGATCAATACAACTTCCTATTTTGGGAAGATCAGGGTATGGGGGAGAGAGATTTAGAGCTGATGATACTCTTCTTGGAAGTCACTCTACCTTCCTGCCCCTGTGAAAACCAGTAGGAATGCATGATTCAAGTTTCATCTTACAGCAAGGTTAATATGGTTATACTTAATATGAACTATAATACTATAATAATAATAATATAATGAGATTGTCTTTAAAGGTAGGTCGACATTACTGAAAGGAGATTTTCAAATACAGTCCTAAGGGCTCTCACATGGCAGCACTAAAGTGTTTTTATCCAGTGTGGGAGCCAGCTGAAAACTATGGAAGCTTAATGAAAAGCTGACCACACTTCCAAACCCTACTTTATCTCAACAGTAAAGCAGAATGGGCTTTCTATCTGCAGTGAGAATTGGGGGATGAAAGAGGCAGGATGGGGAATGCTTTCTTTGGTGCTTAGTACTGATAGCACCAAAGATAGCAAAATACTTGGCTCTTTTGCTGCCAGGTATTCAATTCTGGGAGTGATCACTCCCTGGGATTAGAGAACTAGCAGAAAATATCTATTATTCCCTGCAAGGCAGACCCCCCACTAAACTCATTTTGCTGCAAACTCTCCATTTTTGTAGCAGAGAAAGAAATTACATGTAGAGGCTGCCTTCACAGCAGGCTGGGGCCAGGTTGAGGATGATGCTGTGTATTGCTAGCCTTCAGAAACAGTAGGTGGGCCTTGCACTGAGGTAAACAGAACATGTGGAGGAGCCCTAAGACTGAAAGTCCTCTACCCTGCCCTTCTACAGCTGGGGCCACAAGTGTCTAGGTGGTGGATTTTTTAAAGTCACAATAGAGTATTTTATCCATATGCAGGATCAGCTTTGATAAGGAAGAAAAATTAGTGTTTTTTTCCCCTTTCATCCTGTCACCTGAGCTGAGATTTCAAAGACTGAATATCCAGGGTGGATGAAAGAATGGCTTAACATGAGATACTTCCTCTGCTTTTTGAAAGAGAAGGCAAAAGCAGCTGCTCACGGATGTAACAGTAAGAAAACTAAGTAAGTAGGCAGGCAGGCAGGCAGGCAGGCAGGCAGGCAGGCAGGCAGCATCATGAAGATGGTAAACTATTAATTTATCAGGGCAACATTTTAACTCCCAGAATATGGAATTTTCTGCCCAAGGAGTCATGAAAACTCCTCTGTCTTAGATCAGCTTTGGCATCTAGCCAGCTTTGGCAGATTTGAAAAGCTAAGGAACATTAGTACTCTGATGTGGACTAAGCACATCTGGGAATTCCAGGACTGTAGGCTAGATTAGAAAATTGACTTGCAACCATTTTCTTATCATGCCAAGGACACTGCATGAATGTGTCCCTGTATGTCATCAGGATCTGAGCTCTCCTCAAATGCAATTTTACTTTCACAGAGGCTTCAACATGTCTTGAGGCAATGTGGAAAATTCAAAGCACCATTGCTTCCTAAATGCCTGACTAAGCATCTTGTATCTACAAACTATCACAAATTTCCTGGTATCCCCACATATTTCAAAGTATTGTAAAATCCTACTCTGGAAAATTCCTGAACCCCAAAGAGCTGAATCAACAAACTTTAATTGCTTCATGCTTCACACCCATCCCCTGATTCTATTTCTTTTTATTTTCCCTTTCTAGTGAGCTTTCTCTGGGGATGCTGATTAGGTACAGTATACATTTTATCAATAGAAGACAGAATTTATCAATGAAATATTACCCCCTACCCCCTGCCTTACTGGCAACATGATCTTTTGCAGCCAATTAATAGCAAAGGCAACACAGAATGATAAATTAACAACAACACTAATTGCCTCCCATCTGGCATTCAGACTGACTACTGTATTCCCTTTGTATACAGGACCTCAGGAGTTTATTGTTTGCTTGAACAACAGCTAACAGCAGAGCAGAGAGATCTGTGATTGAGCTTAGGTATCACTGAGCCAACATGAAACACACATTAAAAATGTATTTTTCCTAATGTATTTTGTTTACCTATTACAAGACAATGGTCAAAAGAGGGGAAAAAGGAGGAGGTAAAGGAAAATTGACTAAATCAAATTTATGCTACCATCATTCATACCCCTCTTCCTTGTGAACCGTCCTTGCTTCCACCATGTTCATATACCTCTTTGTGCCTTGCCTTCTGATCTTTAAACTTCTTGTCTCTCTCTTTCATCAACTCCATCTAACAATGAATTTTCCAAATCAAAAGCAGACAAGCCTCAGCAGTTCATGGTCCACATGGCTAGAGAAGTGGCTCTTCTTGCAAAATGATTTCCCATTTTCTAAAGCAGCATGTTTCAGTCTTTTCAGAACCAGGGTTTAACTCTAGACAAATATTCAGTTGGCTACCCATATTTTAAACCATTGATACATACTTGTATATATCGCTGTTAGGTTATGGCTAAACACATTGCCTTGAAAACTGCAAGGACTCGTCCAAGCAGTCACCGTAGAGTCGGTAATGACTGAGTGCGGATAACCCCCCCCCCAAAAAACCTTAGGGTCATAGGTATGACTTGCGGCAAATCCTGACTGAAGTCCAACACTATTGGACAGAGCCTGCAGACGCTTTGGAAACCTCCCATAAGTCATAAACTACATGATTATTTTAGAGTTATAGGTGTTGTAGGTTTAGGTGTTGTAAACCAAAATATCTGCAGGGGCCCTGTCTGTCTGTTAGTCTACCTACCTCCCTATCTTTATGTAGCAGGAATTACCAAGCTTTGGGGCTTGAGCACCACATTCAATTTTGTGGTCAAATACTTTTTTCTGATGATGCATTTAAAAACTGCATGTGGTAAGAAAGAAAGAAAATGGAACAGGCCAAGTGAGAAAGTAGGTGGAACCAGGGTAATAAAAATGAAGTAGAAACTGAATTCAATTAAATTAATACATAAAGTAAATTTTCTGTCTCCAAGCCAGACTGCCATGTGTAGTCCAGTGTGCATTTAAAGTTCCTGAATTAAAGTACTGAATAAGGCTTCAGTATTAATTTCAACTGAGATAGCAGCCATGCATTTATCAATCACCAGATGTTAACCTGTGGTAAACTAAACCATGGTTTACTCATTTAACCCGGTCTTCTGGGTTTGCAGAATGCACTCAGATGCGTCAGCCCACATTATAGGTGGCACAACACAACAGGCTAAAATGAAGTAAGACAAACATGGGTGCTGGTAGGGGTAGCACTGCACAGAGATGAAAGGGCAAGCACTTACCCTGCCAGTTTCTTTGGTATGAATGCATGTACCATCATTTGGACGTCATCAAATTCTGCTTGTCTTCTTGCATAATCATAGTGATGAACTTTAGTAAAGCTTAACAATATATTAAGGTGCATTCCTAGGTATACATGCTTCTAAACACCATAAGACTTTGTTTTGAGGAAATGTGCAGAGGACGTAAAAGGTATTTGCAAACAAACAAGCATGGAAGGAGAATTCCTAGGTCTCCCCTAGCCATATACATACTGTACATGCTAGTTTCATTAAAATTATACCTGGAAACATTGACCATTGTGAGAAAAAAAGGAAAAGTGAGGTTTTGCTATGTTAGATAACATGGTACCCTCAAGATGAAATCATCTGGAGGTTTATCACCTCTTCCCACCCAGGGGAGCGCCAATCCTATACCCAAGTCTCATGTCCTGAAACTAGAATCTCTGATGGTCTCTTTTGCCATCAGAATGATTCTACTTTATTAGAAGGGATCACAGGATCATGAACTAGCCACCCTGCAATTACTCTGGAGATTTAGGATGGCATGTGAACTCAGACACCAGCAATCATTCAGGAAACCATGTTGGTTTCAGCATTTTCAAAAAAGTAGTATAGTAAACTAAACTAAACTATAGTATACTAAAAGAATTGCAGCCACAAAGGGGAATATTGAAAAACCTGACTGAATTTGAAAATAGTAAAGTACAAAATTCAGAACATTTTCTGGGCCTTATCTATAAATTGTCGAAGCATGATTCAAAATCCAAACAAGACAAAAATTGCAAAGGATGCAGAATTTGAATGCAGTGATAAGAGATATAACAATAGACATTTCAATGAAAGAACATTAAATTTACTCCAAATATTATACTTACAGAAAATTGATATAAAAGTTTTATCACTTGTACATTGCTCCAGCTTTGATTGCTAAAATTAACAATACATTTTCTAAAACATTCTGTAAATGCAATGAGCAGGTTGGAAAGTTTTTTTTTTTTTCGTATTTTCAAATATTGGCAATGCTATAAAGCTCAACAGTTCTAGAGAATGATCTATACTAGAATGAAAATAATCTTAAAAGCTGAAATCCCATTTCAGCCTGCCATATTCTTATTAAACTTTATCAGACCACTTGTTCCTTTAAAGTGTACTGATATTAGCTGTCTATATGCTGACTACTACAAGGATATTATATGCTTTTTACTGGAAACATTGTTTGATTCCCTCAGTGGAATATGTTAAGTTGTGGGAATATGTCTGTATGTCTAGGATAACTTAACTAGCAATACTGGCACAGAATTCAGTTCGAACTGGAAACCAATCCTAGACTACAATTTAATACAAGGATTGGTACCACATCCAAAATTTTCATTTTGATGTATCAAGTTTATATTTTAGTTTTGCAGATTATCAAGATTTTTATTATTATGGATTGAATTTACTATAGCCTATATTTTATCTGGTGATTTAGACTGTATTGTCCACAGTTCTTGATATTCATTCTTAGTTTAGAGTTTAATAGTAATTTTTTGTCTGTTAAAGGGACAGAATTCATTCAGTTATTTACAGCTAATTATGTTATACCAGAAAACTATCATCTCCATGACATTTCTAAAGCCTCTGATCATTCATTTGTATTTTACTTTTTCTTCCCACTTCTTTTTTATAATTTTTTATAATTTTTATTAAAGATTTTTCTCAGATATAAAAGTTAAACATAAAGTAAAATTAAAGAAAAGAAAGAGAAAAAGTGAGAAAAATGTAAGAAAAAGCAAATAGAAACAAGAAAAGTATGTAAAGAAGTGACTCCCAATCTCATTTACAGCAGCTACAGGCAAATAAATCTTCACACCTCCCTCTTTAAAATTACATCATATTTCCCTTCTTCCCATTATTCAACACTTTTTAATAAAAAAAAATCAATAAATCACCAAATAATTTTTTCCATTTTCAGCAAAAAATCCATAAAAGGTTTCCAGTTTTTAATAAAAGTACTTGTTATCTTGTCTCTGATCAAAAAGGTCAATTTTGCCATTTCTGCTAATTCTATCATCAGACAGGGCAACTGAGAAACATTCCCCCAGAGAAACCCATCTAGCATACTTAGGAATGGAAGAGCGTGATCTCACTGAGAAGAGAGGTTCCCAGAAGCCCTAATTAATGGGGAGGAATTCCAAGGAATTCCACCCCTTCAGATAAATATGTGTCTACTTAGATTTATAACTAAAGAGGTACAGCCACGATTGCATTGTGCAAACAGCAGTTTATCTAAACATTCTATAGGAAAAAAACTTTCATGGATTGTTTTGTACTCATCAGAAGAAAGGGGTTAGAGGAACTTGCTGCTACATTATTTTTGAAGCAAGATTTTTGCTTAATTTTCTGAAATTAGAGTGCAATCTTATACATTCTTACCTACGAATTAGCTGTACTGAATGCTGTCATATTCACTTCTGAATGGGGCAGGAAAGGAAGCTGCTTTTTCAACAAATTGCCTTACTCACTTTTGAGGGCTTGCAAGGGAAAGGTGGAGGCAACTGATACCTTTGCTTATTTTAGAAATGTTGGGGATTTTATTCTACCCACTTCAAGTTTAGCCTTATCACAATTGGAATGTGAATCTCAAAACCTTTTCAGGATTGTGTTCTAAAAAGTCCTCTATCCCTGGTGTACTTAAAATGAAACAAACATTACAACATAATTATTTGAATGTCTTGGTTGATTGGACCTACACAAAGACTACCTCCTTAGTACTTGAAAAACAAAAGATGTACCAAGGGGAGGAGAGGCAAAATAATTTTGTGTAATGTGCTACGTGAGCCATGCTGAAATAACCATGTCCCCATTTCTGATTCTGAAATATTGCCAGGCATGGCATCTGTCTGAAGTTAAAACAAATAACTAAACAAACAAAAATAAGGCAACCTTTTGGTATTCACATTATTCAGGAAAAATCTGGTGGAGTTATTAACTCAAGAGGAAGACTAGTGTAATGGTTGAGTTGTTGATCTTGGAGCAGGAAGACCCATATTTAAGACCCAACTATGGATTTCACAAAGTAACATTGGGCCAGTCTGTAAGAGTGGTTGTTGTAGGGATAAAATGAGGAGAGACCCATGTACTCCACTGTGAGATATAAATGCTATTCATACATAATAAATACATAAATAAAAAGTAATTCTTGCCTGAGTCTTGAAGTTTCTTTGAAACATGTCCACCTCCTATTGATAGCCTGCCTGCCTGCCTGCCTGCCTGCAAGACTTGACCACTGCCAGTAGTTTACCTTCAGAGAATAGAAAAACTGAAGCAAATCTGCTATTATCCAAATAAAAAGAGAAGTGACACTGGGGGCAGTGGGAAATTTGTAATCAACTTGATGTTATAACTAACAGAGTCTAGAAATAAATGAGGGGAAAATGATTCTTCCTGCTTAACAATATACTTTTAAGTTGTTTCAAATAGAATCGCTGTGATGGACTTGCTTTTGAAATTGTGTTAACAACTTAAAACTGTTTTGGAAAAGATCATGGCACTGTTTAAAAATAGTAAAGTGTATGCTACTTACCCATTCTGTATAGCAGCTGTAGGGTCATATGTCAAGGCCATGCCAGCCTGTACAGAGGAAGGAAAGCAGAAGGTTACTCTTCTTGGATTAAAAAAAATCACACCAATCCATGAAAAATGAAAGAGATTAATGAGCCACACATCTTTTGGGGGGATATTAAATAGAGGTTAGTATTTTTATAGCCTCCATTGTTGATATAATTTGGGCTGTGTATAGATACAGATTTTTATTCTCTAAGAAACAGAATGTGATTGTGTGCCCAACTTGTTCCTTAACTGTTTGGGTAAGGTGATTGTGCCCAGTACTGAAAATGCTCATTTTGGAAATTGAGAACAGCTCTGCTAAAAAACTACTGTCATTTAATACAAACACCACCATGAAGTGTTAACCACAACTGACATAACAAACCACAAATCAGTGAAACCAGCATTCCCCAACCTGCCATCCAGATAGGTTGGGATTATTACTCCCTAGTGTTCAGACACCATGGCCAACTCTTCATGTCACTGTAACCAACCCAGGAGCAATTTATCAACAAACAACTGGCAATTTTTGTTTTGAGGGTGCTGTGAAATAAGAACCTTTGACAACCTTCTTTTTGTGAAAGCCAAGTAAATCATTTGTATCTTTTCCCTCTTGATCATTTGGAAGCATCAAAATAAATTGTCTTGTTAAAGGAAGAAGAGCACCAGCACAAGTAGAGTATCAAATGGTCAAAGTGAGCAATGAATGGTGGGATTGTTCGCAAGGACTAGTTAGGGTTCCTCAAATATATTAGATGGAATATGAAATGGAAGACCAATCAGGAATGGTATATTAGTTAGAGGGGAAAAAAAAAAAGAACCAGAATCTAAAAAGAAAACAAAAACAAGTGGTGGACTTATACAGAGAAAAGAGTCAACCACGGTACAAACATGTCTTTAAAAATATGAAAAGTGATGTGGCAAAAAAAATTAGACTGAAAGAAAAAAAAAGCTCCAAAGGAAAGCTTTTTGAAGAAAAAAAGTTGGGAGTCAACAATGCAAAAGAGAATTGCAAGAACCCTTGAATAAAATAAGCTTTACTTGATGAGAAAGTTAATTTGGCACTGTTGGCAGTGAACCTTTCATTTGATAATTTATGACAACTATGACTGAAAAAAATATCGTTGAATTAAAAGACTTACTTTCTTAGAAAAAAAATTAAAACAATAAATTAAATCTTTTGATGGGACATGTTTCAAAATGCAGCTGTATATTTAAGAAATAAGTTGTTTTTTAATGAAACATGCCAAGAGACACCCATTTCTGTGTCCATGGGATTCCTGATATATGCTACAGACAATGTTTTTGATTAGTGTGTGTAGGTAGGATGTCTCTGAATATGCACACTGATCCAAGTAAAAAAAAAACAAAACCTGAACAGAAATTTTGTTTCCATTTGACAATTTTAGGAATTAATCCCCTTTAGGGGTCTTTTCCCACTGGTGAGTAAAGGTGCTATCCACCCATCTGTGACTCATCAGAAAACTATACTAGCCTGAAATTTGATGTTGTTATTGCTAGTCCATATCCTGCCTTGTATCAGTCATGAGTCAAATGGTGCCATTCTGATCTTATTTGACTCCTCTCCTTCCCCAGATGGTGGGAAAGACAGCCACCAAATATGGCGGTGCAGCAAAAATGGGGAGCTTCTGACTATAGGACTATGTCCATCATCTCTAGGCTCTTTCCTGTGTCCCTTCTCCTTAATTCCTTGGGTCTGCTAAGAAAAAAGCAACAGAGTGGAGTTGTAGAGAGAGATGGATCACAAGGGGCCCATACATTTCAGAATTCCTGCCCTTCCCTTCTTTCAGTTATTTCAAAAGAAGAATGGTGTGAGATAAGGCTGACTGGGGACTAGAGGGGAAAGAGATGTGCCCACACCTTCTTGTAATTGGCAATAAACACTACTCTGATCTCACCTACAACTGGTTCCCTGATTTTGCCACACTGTAACAGATTTCACAATCTTACATGTCCCATCAAATGATTTAATTTATTTTTTAATTTTTTTCCAAGAAAATAAGCCTTTTAATTCCACAATATATTTTTCGGTCAAAATTGCCATAAATTATCAAATGAAAGATTCACTGCCAATAGTGCCAGATTAACTTTTTCATCAAGTAAAGCTTGATGGGAAAGTTAATTGATGGCTTAAATGGGAAAACACTATATCAGTACCCTTAAGATTTGATTAAATCTATTTCATTCATAGATAAGGATAATTTCATGGGGACACTGCAGCATTGCCATATTAGTGTCATGGTTAGGTTTAAGTGGGGACACACATGCACCCTCTGTTTCCTTTTGCCTCTTGTTAGCAACTCTAAGATTAGCTTTGCTGCTGTCACAGGATTGTGGCAAAATATTTTATGCTAGCCACTGTATGGAAAATAAATATGACTAGGAACACTATTTTAATGCTCAAAAGTAGCAATAATTGATGACAGATCCATGATTTGGGTGTTGGGTGAGGGGTAAGATTATACACTTTGCCTCACACTGTGGTGTACTCACTTTCTACTTCTTGCATTAACTGAAACCTACTGGCTTACCCTCTCACACTGCATCAAAAAAAAAAAAATAGAGAAGAAAGGAAGTTGGAAGAGGACAGTTACAACAGAGGAGGAGAAACTACAATGTGTCTCTTGCCAAGTTTATACGGAGGTGCTTAATTATATTATTGTTTATTTTATTTATTTGATTTTGGTGACACCTGTTGTTGTTGTTGTTGTTCAGTCGTTAAGTCATGTCCGACTCTTTGAGACCCCACGAACCATATTGCGTCAGGCCTTCCTGTCCTTCACTGCCTCCTGGAGTTTGCTCAGTTTCATGCTCATTGCTTCAGTGATGCTATCTAACCATCTCATCCTCTGCCATCCCCTTCTCCTTTTGCCTTCAATCTTTCCCAGCATCAGGGTCTTTTCCAAAGAGTCTTCTCTTCGCATTAGGTGACCAAAGTATCTGAACTTGAGTTTCATTATCAATCCTTCCAATGAGCAGTCAGGGTTGATTTCCTTTAAGACTGACTGGTTTGACCTCCTAGCAGTCCAGGGGACTCCTAAGAGTCTTTTCCAGCACCACAGTTCAAAGGCATCAATTCTTTGGCGCTCAGCCTTCTTTATGGTCCAGCTCTTACAGCCATACATTACTACTGGGAAAACCATAGCTTTGATTATGTGGATCTTTGTCGGCAAGGTGACATCTCTGCTTTTTAATATGCTGTCTCGGTTTGCCACAGCTTTCCTCCCAAGGAGCAAGCGTCTTTTAATTTCATGGCTGCAGTCTCCATCTGCGGTGACCTTGGAGCCCAAATAAATGAAGTCTGTTATTGCTTCCATTTCTACCCCTTCTATTTGCCAGGAACTGATGGGTCCAGATGCCATGATCTTAATTTTTTTAATGTTGAGTTTCAAGCCAGCTTTTGCACTCTCCTCTTTCACCCTCATCAAGAGGCTCTTTAGTTCTTCTTCACTTTCTGCCATTAGGGTGGTATCGTCTGCATAACTGAGGTTGTTGATGTTTCTCCCTGCAATCTTAATTCTGGCTTGTGATTCTTCCAGCCTGGCATTTCTCATGATGTACTCTGCATATAAGTTAAATAAGCAGGGTGACAGTATATATATAGCCTTGTCGTACTCCTTTCCCTATTTTGAACCAATTGGTTGTTCCGTAACCGGTTCTAACTGTTGCTTCTTGGCCCGCATGCATATTTCTCAGGAGACAGGTAAGGTGGTCTGGTACCCCCATCTCTTTAAGAATTTGCCAGAGTTTGTTGTGATCCACACAATCGAAGGCTTTTGCATAGTCAATGAAGCAGAAGTAGATGTTTTTCTGGAACTCTCGTGCTTTCTCCATGATCCAGCGAATGTTGGCAATTTGATCTCTAGTTCCTCTGCCTCTTCGAAACCCAGCTTGTACATCCGGTAGTTCTCGGTTCATATACTGCTGAAGCCTAGCTTGTAGGATTTTGAGCATAACCTTGCTAGCATGTGAAATGAGCGCAATTGTGAGATAGTTTGAGCATTCTTTGGCATTGCCCTTCTTTGGAATTGGAACATAAACTGACCTTTTCCAATCCTGTGGCCACTGTTGCGTTTTCCAAACTTGCTGGGATATTGAGTGCAGCACTTTAACAGCATCATCTTTTAGAAAAAAAAGATGGTGACACCTGACTCCATGCCAATTCTGGGTAGCTCACAATATGACAAAACAAAATAAAAAAATGCAAGATATAATAAATGCTGAACAAGATGGAAAATCTGGCCAGACAACACAGAAAAACATACAAAACACAACCAAAAAGGGGCTCCATCCATCGTAGGCCTAGGAGAACAGTCAGATCTTTTAACCCCTTCTAGAATGCCATCAAGATGGGAGTCATACGGATCTTAGGGGGAACCTCATTCCAGAGGGCAAGTGCCATAACACAGAAGGTGCACTTCTTGAGTTCTGACAGATAACACTGTTTAATCGAAGGGCCCAGGGTGTGCCCACTCTGCTGGCTTATACTGGCCAGGCAGAAACCATGGGAGATAGGTGATCCCTCAAATAACCTGGCCATATGGTACAGCTTTATAGCTCATAACCAGCACCTTGAATCACATCTAGAAGCACATCGGCCACCAGTACAGTTTTTGAAACAGGGCTGTTGCATAGGGATATGACGACTAATCCACCACTGTCCAAGCCACTATATTCCAGACCAGCTGAAGCTTCCACATGGGGTAGCCCCATGTACAGCACATTGCAATATAGCTGTGAGGTGACAAGAGCATGAGTGACTGGAAGGCTGCCTTGTTCAAAAAAGGGGCAAAACTGGTATAACAGATGGAGCTGTGCAAATCCTAAAAAGTGAAGGTTGGAGACAGGACAGTAGTTGTCTAAAATAGTTGGATCCAGGGATAATTCTTGAGGAGGGGATGCATCACTACCTCCTTCCTGGCCAGAGATACAACCTCCTCCCTCAAGGAGGCCAACACTAGAGCATGGACCTAACTACAGATAATCTCTCTGGACACCTTAATGATCCAGGAGGTTGTGAGACTAGGCTGAAGCTGCCATAACCTAAAGATGAAGCAGGCACGTAAGCATAGAGGACAAAAGCCAGGAATCTTGTCCATGAGATCCCTTCAGGGAGGTAGGTAAGAAGGAAGTAAGTCCTTAAGGAAACAAAGGAAAAATGTGACCTGAACCAGACAAAAGAATGGGCCTGAGCACATGGAAACCCCAATCCCATCAACAGCTGCCAGACTTGTGAATCAACAAAGCAAGGACTTTTGGGGATAAAAGGGGTCCCAAAGCCCGCCCACTCTGAGTTGTGTGAGTTGTCTGAGTCTTCTGAGTCATCTTCGGATCCAGACTTGGCAGCTTCCGTCCCTCTAGCTAGTGCCTGTCAGCCTAGTTGGGAAGGACGTGGGTACATGTGGATGAGCGCGTGTGTGTGTATGAGAAAGAGCAATGTACCTTGCAACCAGTAAAGTTTTCCTGTTACTTTAAATTCACTGGGTCTCCGTGAATTACAAAGAACCTCTTGTGCCTCAGTTGGAAGTGATTTGTGTGTATCCCTAATTATTTCCTGGCTGTTGACCAGGGCTGTGTGTCTTGTCTGCTCTAGCCACACCTATTTGGAAAACACAGGTAGAAAGCAAGGAGGGCTGACAAGATCTGCATGCCTCAACAGGCTGTGAGTGTGTGAGTGAGTGACCATAAGCTGAACCTGGGAGCAGCGTGTGTAACAAGGTCCTGAGTCCAACAAATAGGTCTCCAAACCATCAGCTCAGAAAACCTGGTCCACTTCCTTGAGAGTCACTGATTCAAACTCATCCCAAATTAAACCACCAGACCATGTCTCCTATACCTAGGCTGAACCTATCTAGTAGGAGTCCAGCTTGACACAGATCTGAGCAGCTATCTGCCAGACAGTCAAAATATTCCTCACAGAGGCTCTGCAGATAGTCCTGTATCCTGTCCATAACTAGTAGGGAGCAGGTTATCCTGAATAGAGCTCCCGGACAGCTATTGTCAGGCATGATAAAGGCGGAGAAATATTGATGTTTTTCTGCCTTTATCACCACAAAGCAATTCTTCTTTCCTCTATTTGATTGGATTCACTCCAAGTTTTCCTCCAACAGCACTGCAGGAGTCCCTTCTAGCATTTCATCTCCCAGAGCTCCTCAGTAAACAAGTGCCCCATGACTGGGCAAAGAGAGAGACCGCATAGAGTCCAAAGCCCCATCCACCCACCCATTCCAGGCAATGACCAAGGCCTCAGCTGAACCATCCACCAGATCCTCAAGGAAAACCCCAAGTCCCCTGTGGAGCCCAATAGGGTCCATCAGGTACCTGGGATGGATCGATTAAATAGGCTCTGGCTCCCCATGGGGGAGAGTAGCTCAAGTGAGACAGAAGGCAACCAGAGGGTGATCTGGCTATGGCAATGGACTGATGTTAATGTCTTCCACTACCAGATCACATTGCAACTGCCCTGAGGCAAAAATAGATCCAATATGCAGCCACCAGTATGCATCAGATCATCAAAAACTTAGGACAGGTCCAATTCCTGAGCTGCCCTGGACTCAATGAAATCTCTAAGTACCAAATAGCCTCAGAGACTCTGTTGCCAGCCTGATAATTGAATCTAGTGGCTCAGGTGCCACCAGGAGACACAATACATCAGCAGCAAACTCAACTGTCTCTTACAGCCCAACTTTAACCACACCATCTCATATCTGGTTATCTGCAGAGAAAGCCTCTGAGAGCCTTCAATGATTTGTGGATAAAAACAGCTCCCCACTCCCCTGGGGTCTCAGCTGATGGAAAACCCAAAACATCCACATCATCTGTGCTTCACAATAACCCCATATTTTGTCCTTCATTAAATAGCTCCACATCACTTTTAATTTCTTCTTTTCTATCATAATTCAAGCTTTTGACAAAAATGCTGGGACCAGCAAAACATGTCACCTTAATTGCCATACAAATATCAATCAGGAAGCTGAGGGAGCAGCTTGACACATAGAATAATATAACAAGACTCATTTGATGCCACATGTTTCTACTTTAGCAGTGATTCATTGCATAAAAAAAAAAAAAGTAAGTCACGTCAACACTGAGTACAAAATAGAATGGAAAAAAATTAAGGAGGTAAGTTTTCTCTAAATTTCTTAGCCAGTTTCAGGAACATGGACTTCTCCAGCTGGCTTACAAATACACTTTGTATCACACTTTGGATGCATTTTAGATTCAAAAATTTTAAAATAAATCTCATTTTTTTCCAATCATAAGTCAGAAATAAGAGCTCCATTTTGAAGCTCTTTAAAAAGACCTTGCCCTTAATGTTTAGAGCTTTACAGGTCAGAAATAGCTCTTTGTACTGAGATATGAAATGTACTGGCAACCAGTACAACTGGTATACAATACATGTAATATTATCCTACAGCTTAGCCTCCTAGTAGCATGTGAGTTGCCTCACTTTGAACTAACCTAAAATTCACTTTAGATTACAGTGGTCCCACATGGATGTAACTAGTGATGCATAACTTGATCATGGTCCTCTTTCCTCTGATAGATTTTCACATGACAATCAAAGCTGATATAGAAACTGGTGACTGAAGTTACATGTGCTTTCGCAGCAAGCAACAAAGCTTGAAGGAGTCCTAAACTATGGACTTGGTTCTCCTTCAGCAGCAGAACAAGCCTATCCAATACAGCTTAATTCCTCTATCCGGGTCAGATTATGCTATTTAATGTTCTTCTGTCTCATCTGGATCTTATTTAATTGGAAGTATTGGGATGATGAATCCAAACTATATTAGTTCCCATTGAAATAAATGAGAGTTAAATTAGTTCCAATCTGAAGGGAATCAAAACTGCAACTAACAATTATGATATGCAAACATCTCATATTCTATTTTATCAGCACTGCAACATGGAACGGTATTGGTCTTTCTGAATTTACATGGCTGCAATCGCCAGTCCTTATGATAAATAGTTACATGCTTCTAGTCTGACTCTAAGTTCATTGGAATTAAACTCATTTGAACTTTGCTGCATTTTTCTTATTGTGACTTCAGTAATATTGAAGACTCATTTTCTTCAAGATGGTCTCAAGTTTCTTCAAACATTATTATAAGTAATTCTGACTCACCTCTCCTTCTCTTGGCCATGGTCTCCCATTCTGGGTATACTTGCTTTGATTCTGTCGTTTCTTTTGTCCTCCATCAGCAAATTTGCACAGCAAAGGTTCTGTTGGGGCTGTGGAGACAGGAAAACCCAGTCTGTGTTAGCAACCCCCCCAAAGAAAAATTCAGCCATCCACCATCTCTTGGATGTAACATCCATCTTTTAATGTTAATCTTTTCACCTGCCCTGTGCATGTATTGAGATTTTTAGAACTAGATTTACGGATATAGATATCTCTAACTTTTGCAAGTAGAAAGAGATACAAATGAATCTGAAGCATTCTTAAAAAGTATAGGAAATAATAATTTTAAAAGCCAAGCAGACTACAGTATGCAGAATTGGAGAATTTGGAAAAGGCAACATTTCATATATTCCGATGCAGTGTATGCGGCAGTATATACAGTATCTATACTACACAGATCAGAATTGTGCAGGCATTGGTTTTCCCTGTGATGGAATACTTTATGGAACTGAAAATTGGACTTTGAAGAAACAGGATAGAAAGAGTATTGATGCTTTTGAACTTTGATGTCGGAGAAGATTCCTGAGAATACCATGCATAGCCAAACTTCCAAACAAATGGATCATAGAATAAATCAATCCAGAGTTCTCACTTGAGGTACAAATGACCAGGTTCAAACTATCATATTCTAGACACTTTATTTGAAGATCCAGTTCCCTTGATAAGTCCATAATGCTGGGTAAGGTGGAAGGAAAGAGAGGAAGAGTATAACAAGCAGCAAAGTGGATGGACTCGATTACAATGGTGATGGGTGCACCATTGGAAGACCTGAAGTGCCAGGTTGGGGACTGATCATCATGGAGGTCAATAAGAACTCATACTGATTTGATGGATGATAGTAATAACAACAACAACAACAATAATAATAAGCAGGAAGATTGCACAGACTGACTACAAACAACAGCATGACAAAACAGCAACAATGGTGCATTGGAATATCTGCCAGAAATACCAGTTGTCTGCAGGCAAGAACTGTTTTGTAGGACCACAAAAGAGAAAAGTAATATAAAATGAAGAAGCTAAAATGTTCTGGGACTTTAAAATTCAAACAGACAAGCACTGCCACATAATACCCCAGACTTAACAATTGTTAAAGACAAAGACAAAAAAGTCTGGATAGTGGACACTGCAATACCTGGAGATAGCAGAACAGAAGGGAAAGAACTGGAGAAAATCACAAAATAGAAAGACCTGCAAATAGAAGTAGAACGGCTATGGCAAAAGAAAGCAAAGATAGTACCAATAGTAATAGGCGCCTTAGGTGCAATCATAAAACAACTGGAGCACCAGCTGAACACCATTAGCACTGACAAAAATCACCATCAGTCAATTGCAAAAGGCAGCTTTACTTGGAGCAGCTTATATCCTGAGACGATACCTTTAACACAATCAAACAACATCTGCCTATCCCAGGTCCTTGGGAAGGACTTGATAGGTGGATAACAATGCTAAATCCAGTCTAAACATTTGGCTGACTGTGCGACCAACCAACACCATCATCATCATAATTCTTTTGTGCCCCTATAATCAGCATTCCATGCTTTAAAACAAAGACAAACAAAAGACATGTTATCATTCTGATAAAATACTGAATCTTGTATTTTAGACTCACTCAAATAACGGCACCATCAGCTTTATAGGAATAAAATTGTAATTTGCTTACAATTTAAATTTAGAAAAGGTGGCAGCAATTAATCAAGCTTGGCTTACCCAAAAAAGCACATTTGGGTTAAACTTGATTAATACTTGGATAAGAGACCACCAGAAAATCTAGGAAGAGGAAAACTTGGCTGATAAATTGAGAAACATCTTAGAAAAAGACAATGGCAAACCAAGAAAACTACAGAATGTGTCCATGTAGTAATTAGGTCTGTCTGTCTGTCTGTCTCTCTGCCTTTATTATTTTTATAAATAATGCAAGGCAGTGAACATACCTTATTCTCCTTCCTCCTCCTATTTTCTCCACAACAACCACCCTGCGAGGTGAGTTGGGCTGAGAGAGAGAGACTGGCCCAAAGTCACCCAGACGGCTTTCGTGCCTAAGGCAAGACTAGAACTCACAGTCTCCTGGCTTCTAGCCTGGTGCCTTAGCCATTGCACCAAACTGGCTCTCTACAGACCCAAATCTTCTTAAGAAAAAGATAATGTACTAGGACTGGGCCTGGGGCCCCAGATGTATGATAGAGCCCGTCTCTTGGCTTTGTTGATGGTCATTTTATGATGCTTGGCTGCTGTGTGCTTTTATTTTTATATTATATATTTTATCTGTTTTATCTATTTTATTGGAAGCCACCTACAGTCATGTATGTGAGATGGGCAGCTATACAAATAAATAACAGAATCAGCATCTGTAACAATGTATGACTTAAAAAAGATGGACTGAGCAGTGGAAGCTTGTGTATTTATGCATGCCCATGTAGGCTTATATGCTCACACCTAGCCTGGCCACTATCACATCATCTGCTGTTTAGGTGTTCATTTGGGGGATTCTCTGGACTATGGGGCACTGCTGATCCATAGAAAGGGATTGGCCATAAATTCACAACAGACAAAAATCACAACCACTCTATGAAATGGTAAAGAAATCATGTATGATGAATAGCTGAAATGATTTTAAAAGGGGCAAATTCTTGAAGACGAGATCAGCAACCATTAGTTCAAAGAGAGACTGGATGGGAGGAAATAAACAAGGAAAGATATAGCTACCTTACTGTTATAGCTCTTGTTACAGTCAGAATTTTTTTTTTTTTAATCACAATCACTGGGATTATTCTTCTAAGTCATCTGTGACTGACTTAGAAAGGATAAATACTGTTGCTCTTTTGAAGGGAGTAGGAAGAGTGAAGAGCAAGTCTTTTTAAGCAACATGTTTTTACTCTTTCTCTATTTCCTAATATCTCCTGCGTACATATCTGAGTAAGTGAAATAAATAAAAGATCAAAGGCATTTTTTCTCAAACAATCAAATTAGCTTGGTTCCCCCCATTACATCCTCATAGCTTAAGACAGCTGGCATATGACCTTCCTTATGCTTCCCAGCTGAGATCCTAGTCTACTGTCATAAAATAGTCATTACAGTTAATGCAAAACTATTCAACAAATGTTCAAAAGGTTGCCGACCAAAAATAAAAACAAATCACAAAATGCCTATTATTTGGAGAGAATCCAAATCTATTATATGCTACAGTTTTTGATTTCTCTAAAGACATTAATGTTTCAACAGTTTATCCTCCCTACAAATAATTCATTACTTTTCTATTTTTCCCTCCCAAGGTAAAATTGCCAATAATATATGGGTGTTTGTTAGCTTTCTTTCTGTTTCATCAAAAAAAGTCAGGATGCAAAGATGTCATAGCCATGTGAGATGGGTGGTTCTCCTCCTCCTTGTAACTGGTTGAGAATAAAGAACCCAATGATCCCATTCCTGAGAACCAGATCCTAACTCCTAAGATCTTTGTAGATGCACCTTCTGCAGCTCTAAACACCATCCCTGGAACCATACCCTGAATCTGAGATACAACTGCCAAATCAGAAGAGCACCACCATCTCCCAGTTGAGTGCCATAAAGCAGAGAGACTAAGAAATACCAAATGACTTGAAAGTGATTCTAGGGAACGGGCTGCTCTTTGTCCTGGATGTTGATAGTTTCTTATACTAATTTGTTATAATGGAACATCAGGAGAATATGGAACAAAGTGTTTTCAGGGCACCACTTCACACTTTTGGGAATGTAGAAAGCATGAGAGAGAAACTCTGAACAATTCTGCCTTGATAAGTTGAAGCAGAGGGAGGCTTTGAGAGGCTTTCAAGATTGATGTCAGCCCTTTGAAGGAGACAAGGTCGGAAAAGAAAAATTGCTAGTAGTCTTGGAAAATATTATAATACAGTTGAGGTACTGTGACAAAATCTTGTCTGCTACTTCAATTTATATCTAATCAATTAAGGTAGAGTTGTTTTGAAAATCATCTTCACACTTTCTACTTTCCCAGGACTGAGATGTCTTTTTTGTAATGGCTCCATGTTCTCCTGACATTCTATCGTACTTGTGCTGGCTTCTTGATTTTGAACTGACTTTACTCTTGCATTGCTATGTGAAACTTCAGAAAAAAGAGAAGGGTGAGAGAGGGGT
The DNA here is from genome assembly GCA_030867105.1 of Liasis olivaceus. NCBI lineage: Eukaryota > Metazoa > Chordata > Lepidosauria > Squamata > Pythonidae > Liasis > Liasis olivaceus. The sequence continues at coordinate 40,811,296 of CM061351.1, read as the reverse complement.
TTAGCTGAACTGCATTAGCAAGGACAATTTTGAGAATGCTGTGGAAATGGTTGGAGCAATCAATATTCCAATATTCAAAAGTCAGCATGACTTGAAAATCCTGTATTTCATCCCTACTTAAGGGATTTTTCATGGGGATTTTGTGGAAGAAACCAGGTAAGCCATGTGGTATGAGTGGGGCAACTCTCTCCCACTAGGTGTTCTGAAGGTTAGTTCCCACATGGAAGTTCAATGGACCCTTGAGACAAGGTGACCCAGTGAGATCCAATGTGATCAAGTTTAGTAGAAGGAGCAAATACAGATATAGTGAGCAGATGATCTAATTCATTATCTATTAGACATGGGATTTATTTGCATCAACTCAGTCTCATGAGAAAGGTGTGTGTGTGTGTGTGTGTGTGTGTGTGTGTGTGAGAGAGAGAGAGAGAGAGAGAAAGAAAACATTCCATATGTATTGGGTTCTCCTGAAAATAAAGACTGATACAGAATCTCTTGTAAAATATTTTACCTAATCTGGATGAAATAAGCCCTTTGAAAAATAACCATTATCAGATATATTATACAATCTCCACACATATAACAAAAACAGGTTAAAGCTATAATTTGGTTTAAAAACAACAAATTACAGTTCATACACTTGAATATTATATTCTTATATAGAACCTAATAATCAACTATTTAATTATAGTCCATACATCTTGGACCATTATCTAGGACTATTTGGTCTACTGTTCTGAAGTATTTTGGGCTGTTTTCAGGGCACCACTTCACAAGTGCTGCCCAAAGAGGGACAAAGATATAATAGCAAAAGCAGAAAGCATATAAAATACTTTACAAAGATGCTTTAAGTACATGAAACTAATTACAAATTCAATTAGAGGTTACTTGGAATGGAAAAGTCTTTAATGGTTACCTAAGTGTCTGCACAGTAGGAGTTAGGTATATGTTTACAAAAGAGCCTTCCACGCTATTGGTTATCAACTAACGATTTTGTAAATAGAATCTTCCATACTTATTTTAAACAGCTTTGGCTGCTACTTAGAATGATATCAAACAAGAGAAATCAGTCACAAGAGAGGAATGGTGTAACAAGTTTGCCCCTCTCAACAGCTTCTGATGCCATCAATCATGGTATCCTTCTTGAAAGACTATCTAGATGGGACCTGAAGATTTTGAATGGTGGTTTTCTACTTGGATGGTCCGGAAAGTATTATTCTTCTATCAAAAAGCAGGTAGATCTAAGTATAAATTGGCATATGAACCCAATGATATACATTTTTTGGGAATGTGGACTGAAAAGTCTGAAAACTGTTACATTCAACTAGTCTCCTTTTTTATTTAATTGATGTTTGGGCACCAATAAACTAACCTTCAATCCAGATAAATAGAGCTATAGCTGGTGGATGGTTTTGCTCCCAGCTAAAACTTCAACGTATATTGGAGGGTTGCACTCCCTTTAAAGAATCAGATTTATAATCTGTGGCATATATCTAGCACTGTCACTGGAAGCATGGGTTGCCTCAGTGAATCATATTCCTCTTGTCTGCTTAGGTAGATTATAAATGTACTGTATCTGGAAGCTTCAGCTAGTGCAGAATGTGGCAGTGCAGGCAGTTACGTGTGTCCCTAGAATGGCACATATTACACCTCTACTCCTTGAGCTTCACTGGTTGCCAGTTTGCTTCTGGGTCTAATTCCAGGTGCTGTTTTTGATCCTTAAAGCCCTTCACGGCATGGGGGTGGGTTATTTGAAGGACCACCCTTCCCAATTTACATCTGGCAGAAGAGTTATGTTGTGGGTCCCATCTGCTAAGGAGCTACATCTGGCAGGACCCAGGAGACAGGCCTTTTCTGCCATGGCACCTACCTTATAAAACATCATCTCCTCTGAGGTGAGGCTGGCTCCATCCCTGTTGATTTTCCATAAGTCCCTCAAAATGTGGTTACCTAGCCAGGTAATGTTACCTAGCCGGGTAATGAAACGTTCGCAAGAAAAGAACCAAGCTCAGAGAACCCCAAGGACTCCACAAACGTGGTTATGTCATCAGGTCTGAGGGTCCCAAGGGAACGGTGAGTTGCTGAGGTGGCTTCATTGTTGTTAATATCTGTTGCCCTCTCCTTGCGTTTTAATCATAATTTTAATATTTGTTATTAACTGTTTTTATATTACCATTTTATAGTTTTTTATTGTACACTACCCAGAGTCATGTTTTGTGAGATGGGCGGCCATACAAATATGATGAATAAATGAATGAATGAGCATGGGTTGCCTCAGTGAGTCATATTCACACGGTCACTCATGCCCTGGTCACCTCTGGGTTGGACTACTGTAATGCGCTCTATATGGGGCTACCCTTGAAGAGTATCCGGAAGCTACAGCTGGTGCAGAATGCGGCGGCGCAGACAGTTCTTAATGCCCCTAGGAGGGCACATATAACACCGCTGTTGCGCGAGCTGCATTGGTTACCGGTTTGTTTCCGGGTCCAATTCAAGGTGTTGGTTATTACCTTTAAAGCCCTTTATGGCACGGGACCAGGTTATCTGAGGAACCGCCTCGCCCTGGTCACTTCAGCCCGTCCCACTCAGTCCAGCAGAAGGGGCAGGTTGCAGACCCCACCAGTCAGGGAATTTCAATTGGTGGGGTCGAGGCAGAGAGCCTTTTCTGCTGTAGCGCCCGCCCTATGGAACATCCTGCCTCCTGAGGTCCAGTGTGCCCCCTCCCTCATGGCCTTCAGGAAAGGTATTAAATCCTGGCTCTGCCAGAAGGCCTGGGGGCCAGAGGGGGGCTCACACCTGTGGAGACGGCTGGTGGGATGATGGGTTGTCTCCCCCCCCAGCATCTTACAGGTTTTTTAGGGCCATAAACCAGAGGAGGTTTTTTAGGGTTTTTTATATGTTTTTAATTATTTATCATTTTTAGCCATCTGGGAGAGAACTGTGTTTTTATTGTGAGCCGCCCAGAGTCACCCGTTGGGGGAGATGGGCGGCATACAAGCCAAATAAATAAATAAATACATACATACATAAATAAATAAATAAATAAATAAATATTCTTCTTGTCCGCTTAGGTAGATATACCAATTACAGTACATTATAAACACAGATGCCTTTAAAAATGGTTCAGAAACACAGTAGTATTATTCTAGGGCCTTGTCATTACTTCCACAGCCTATCTTGTCTATTGGGAGAAAAAAAAACCCCATTAAAATTAAATAAATAAATAAACAACACATAAATATACCTAAAGATAAAGGTGATGCAGTTGATATATTTAGATGATGATATGCATAAGGAAAGGATAGCTCAACAGCTTCAATTTGCCAAATAAAAGTCTATACACAAATTGGGTGGGACCAATGTATTCTACTCCAACTTAAAAATAACAAAGCCTATTCAAAAAATAAAATAAAATAAAATAAAATCTTACACTTTCAGGGAAGAAATGGCGAACTGAAGATAGCTCCACCTTCCGTGGCAGAATGAAGAGCTGGCAAGTAGACCAGTCTTTGTAATTTCTCTCCGGACAAGGAGAGGAATTGAGATTGCCCACAGGTGTTCCAGACAGTTGCTCCTTGCAAGAAGACTGCAAGACAGAGGTCTCTGGCAGGTTTAGAGCTTTGGGAGATGAGGGAATAGCCATCTTGATCAAACCGTGGTCGACGCCTTTAAGGACACTGGGTTTGCATATTTCCTTTTCTAATCACTTTTGGAAATTGCTTGTTAACTGCTTTTCAGATATTAGGAACCTTTGGATTGAAAGGTTTTACACCAAGTGAGTTTCCTTCAATCCTTAGTGAAAAAAGTTTTAAATACAATTTAAGGACTTAAAAAAATAATTTTTTTTTGAATAAATAGCAATAGGGTGATTAGAATGTTGATTTTGGAAAGTTACAAACAGACTAAAGGTCCAGATAGATCTGAAATACCATTTTGAAATTAATTATAAGAATCCTTCCCATGGGAAAATGCTTTTGTTTTGAATTCTTACAAAAAAAAAGGTAGGATGGGACTCTGAAGATTGGACACTAGAGGGAACTAGAAGAAACTAAAGATTACAATTAAAGAAGAACACTTACATTTGACTTACTAATACAGAATGGAGCAAAATACTTTAACATTGGATGATATTTTTGAACAATGGACCGAGAAGTTAATTTTAAGTGTTTCTGCCATTACAGATAGACTGCATTTAAAAGATGTTATGGAAGAGGAACAGGTTTTACCAGATAAGACAGACTGATCTGAAAGTGGATTTAAAAATGACAGGCTACAAGAATGATATGGAAAAAGATGCTATACTGGATATACGAATGAAACTGGCTGATGTCTTAATAATTAAAAGGGGTATACAAATAACAAAACAAAAGAGTGACCTGGATAACTGTTCTATATTGGATTTACAAAAGAGACTTGTTAAAGTTTTGAAGAATTTTGTGAGAAGGGATAAAGAAAAAATGAAAAGAAATCAAATTCTAGGACAGTATTTGAAAGGATTAAAGATCAAGATTGTTAAAAGTAGAAGGAAGAAATATAAAGCTGGCTTATTTGACCAAGGTTAAAATAGATACGTTGTTATCTCTGGTAACCCTTAATGGACTTTTGCTGATCGGGCTGAACAACAAGGCTTTAATAATTTGTTTATAGATAAGAGATGAGATATGGGAAGAAGACATCATTTGTTGTATTTTAAGAGAAGGTGGTAAATTACTAAAATTGTTTATAGTTGTGATGTCATTTCTTTATATATTTCTTTTCTTTTTCTTTAATATATTCTTATTTTTCTTTTCCTTTCTATTTTTCTTCTTTTTTGCACTTTGAAACTGCATTATGTTGCAACTTCTGTTAAGAGAATACCTAAATAGTTTAATGTATTTGTTTGTTTGTTTAAATTTGTTATAACTGCCCACTCTGGTAGACTCAGGGTGGCTGACAAAACCCAAAGACAATACAAACAGTTTAAAAACATACAACACAGCCAGCCTGGAGTTAAATAACCACCGTAGTAACAGAGAATCGCAATAGGATCCCACAACACATTAGCCCAAGGCCTAAAATCAAAGCCACATCTTAAGTGCTTTTCAGAACTCCAGGAGTGTGTCATCCGTATCTCTGGAGCCATGATGTTTCAGAGGGCAGGGACTGTGACAGAGATTTGTTTTAACAGGAATAGCAGTGAGCATCATTTTCTGTACACAGCGCAAAAATGAATCTTCAGAATTTGGACAGGAGCCTTTTCCTAGACCTTGCCCTTTAACTCATTCTGCTCACCTGAAGTAAACTTTAAACTGAATCTTGATCTTTAAATTTGCCTCTTCTTTGACAGCACACAATTGAATGCAAGGTTTTTTCTGCACAATTGTCTGAATCAGATAACAGAGTTAGGAGATCCTAGAAAGGAAGCTAAAGCTTAAAAAGTTGGGGAAACTCTCTTGATGAGAAGGTCAGCACTGAATGCCCTAACAAGAACAAGCAGGTTTAAGCAGGAAATACATATTTGATAAGCAACCACAACAATCTTAGAAGATCTATTTTGTGTGTGTGTGTGTGTTTTCAAATGTAGCTTTGTCCAACTGCAAAATGCAAAGAAATGACAGAATGACAAGACATTTGAAAACAAGTCCCCGGCCAGCTATCAAAACAAGATGACAGGCAGTCAACTTTTCGAAATGTTTTGAATAACACAATTGTTACAAAGGAAGAATTAATACTAAACATGTGAGCTAGTACCATTTTGTGAAACTATTACATAAAACAGATTATTTCTTCTTAAAAGTATTTAAAATAAAAGCTGGAGGAATAACAAGCTTTCTTTCTTTGAACATTAATCAAGATTAGCTTAAATTTAAGCACCTGCAGGCACTATGAAGTTGGGCTCTCCTTTAGTCGTTTTAAAAAAAAGTTAACAAAAATGGGAATTACAAAAGAGAAGCATTTCTGGAATATACATATGCACAGGAGAATGCAAAATTTAGAAAGGAGCTCTGTGAAAATTGGAAAGCCCAGTCTCCAAATCCTTTCATTACCTTAAACAGGCAACCCCATGCATCTTTTCTTGGGATTATGTCAGTGAAGCCAGCGTGATCTTCTCCATGTTCCATAGATGAGTATGGCATCAGCACCATCAAAAAGTCAGAATACAATTTTCTACTATTATACATAATATGATATGATATGATATATTTTATATTATACAGGGACTATTTGGACACAGTATAAACTTATGTCCTAGTTTGGGTTGGGGAGCCACTGGCACCAGTGCCAGCTGTGTCACATAGCTCCTCTGAATCAGCTGTATCTGGACCACTATTTATCCTTTATATATACTGTATATCAATGGTTTCCACTCTGTGGTCCAAATGGTGGCCTGCAGCAGTACTGCAGATAATCAGTGGTGCAGGTGTGTACATCATGATGATGATGATGTAATTCTTGTACTTATATTACACTCACTGTTACCTTATTATTCACAATTTAAACATGAATGGAAGTTAGTTTCCAATGTACAGAAAACAGAGGCTATTCCTGTTACAACATCTTTCTTTACCATTTTCCTTTCTCAAGTGGAATCTCCCTTCCTTGGGACTAGTCTTTTCCTGGCCTCTGTGCCCAGACCTGGGGTTAATGTGGGTGTGATTTATTGGTTGAGCCCGTCATATTGTTTTTTGTCCTGTTTGTTGTTCTAATTGTTTTAGTTCAGGCTGCCTGTTTTTGTGGGTTTAAATTGTTCTACTCTGTTCATGTATTTTGTAAGCCACCCAGAGTCTCCTGAGTGGGTAGCCATATTAAAATGAATAAATTAAATTAAATTAAATGTATTGATGAGATAGCAAGAATTAAATGTATGGATGAGACAGTGAGTTGTCTTTACATATTGAACTGTATTCCACTAAGCTATGGGCAGAGACAAAGTAAATAAAACACTTTCACCTGGCAGTGAACAAAGACACTCCAGATGTAATGTACAATGTAAAGGATAAAAGAATCAAAGAATTGGAGAATGGGGACTCCTTTGCTACTGACACCCCTCTGCCCATGTCAGAAATTGCAACATTTATTTATTTATTTATTTATAAACAAACTTTCATAGCCACCCATCTACCAGAAGGAACTTCGGGAGGTGAACAAAATCGAACACAATATAATAAAGCAACCATAAACAATAAACAATGTTGAGGGCCTGATAAAACTCACATCCATCCACCAACTACCCTATGCCAGTGCCTGGGGAAAAAGCCAGGTCTTCATCACTTTTTTGAAGGCCAACAGGGTTGGGCCCATCGATATCTCTGGGGCAAGGCTGTTCCATAAGGCAGGTATTATGACAGAGAAGGCACACTCCCAAGGCCCCACCAAGGGGACCCAGAACATGATTGTCATGTTGCCAGATTTAGTAGGATGGGCAGAAACCACTGGGGATAGGCAGTCCTGCAAGTAACCTGATCCCATGGCATGTAGGGCTTAAAGGTAACCAGAACCTTGAATTGCACATGGAAGTTTACTAGAAGGCAATGCAGCTCACACAGCAGTGGTGTTGCATGGGTGTACCTAGATGTGCCCACTACTGCCCATGCCACTGTATTATGGACCAGCTGCAGCTTTTAAATGCTCTTCAAGGGCAGACCCATGTAGAGTACATTGCAATAGTCCAATTCAGAAGTGGCTAAGGCATGAGTGACCATGAGCAGTGCCTCCCAGTCTAGAAAAGGGCACAACTGGTAATTTTTGCAAGTACAGCAGAGAAAATGTGAGAAGAATATCTTCTGTTCCAAAACTGTTGTCCATGTAAGATCTGCCAGCTCTGGATTTCCAAAATTCCTATACCTTGGCAATGACAGGTATACATTGCCAGAGGCAGATCATTTGACATAATTCAGTTAACAATAACAAATGTGTGTGCTGCTGCCCAATGTAGCCATAAATATAGGGCTGGATCTATCCATGTGATATGACAACAAATAAAGGAGTTCCATGGAAAAGTGAATATAAGAGCAAGTCAGTAAATTGCATTATTTCTGTGTTCATACCTCTCTAGATAAGCACTTGTAGCCTGCATACTATACTTAAGATTTCACAGCCAAGTTCTACTCCACGTATAAAAATAGTTGGATAAGGATGAGATCCATGAAACTTCTAGGAATCACATACCGAGGTACTTCACTGTCTCCACTGAAGCTTCTAAAAAACCAATATGTGCTTGCCAAGGTTACTTGACCTCTTCTAGTAAAGTTATGTAATTTTTATTTGAATGAAAAATGATGCCATATTGTTTTACTGTCATTTACTAGCATCATGGAAGAGAAACAAAGTCAGGTTTCATCGAATGTACCAGCAGAATGATTTCATGTACTTTAATTTACAGCAGATCACAGACAAGTGGTCTGTGTTGTTTTCTGGTTTACCTCTAATGGAAGGAAAATGAGCCTCTAAATAAGAGGTGACCTACAAGCATTTGTGGCCACCCATTCTACCTCTCAGCAATCTCTTTAATGTTCTCCTGAGGAAGAAGTTCCTGAAAATGCAAGCATTTTATGTTTCAAAAATATCCCACTGTTTTAATCTTAAATCTATTTTCTCATTCTAATAGCTTTTGATATTGATCACTTTAGACATTACTATTATCCTATCAAATATCATGCAGTACTTGAACTGGTAATGCTTGAACTAACACACAAAAATTACTTTTGACTCACATAATATGTGTTATTTAATATATCCATTTAGAAAAGCTTTCCTGTTAACTATAACATTGCCATCACATTATTTTGCCTCTTGTCTAGGATAACAGAAACTGATACTTGCTTAGAAAAAAAATCAGTACATCTGCTTTAACTTTTCAGCAGAAAACAAGCATCTTTGTGCATAAATTTCATCCCCACTGGGTTTTTTTTAAAGTTGCTAGATATAAATATATTTCTTGTTCTTATTAATGGGAAAGTAATTCAATTCCAGACCAGGACAGGAAGTAAGAAGCATTCCTTTTCTTTCCCCTTTTCATCATTCTACTGTCTTCAATGAAAAAGATATAATTATATCAACTGTTGAACTGGAACAGTTTCTTGTTCTGGCTAGGGTGTGTGAGGAACTTAAGGGCTACAGCTACCTAAATACATTCCCAACATATCCCAACATAATCTTGTGGTCCAGTCAGTGGCAGAGTGGCCCCAACAAAAGAAAACTCTTTCACCATCCAGAGTAGATACAGCATCCAGTTGTTTTCTTCTAATGAAAGCTTGGATATTTTGTGTAATATTTCAATGTGTGTTGGTTTCTTTAGCAATGTATTCAAATAAATGTATTAATTTATTTGAAGCAAGCAAACAGAAAACAGTAATATGCTATATGTGTGTATCAGATATTGACCTTCAGGATTAATGGTAGACTGATAGGCTAGATATTTCTGTGATTTTCCCAGCTCTTCTACCATATCATTTGGTGATACTTAATTTTAATTTGTAGATAATTCTACCAAAAAAAAGAGGGGGATATTATTCAATCACTTCTTGTCTCCAAGACAAGTATCCAAACAGGTTGTGGTAGCATAATTTGTGTAATGTAGTATGCATAGATGAAATGACAAACCACTTCTGTACTATTTCCAACAAAACTGCATTCATTTGTCCATATGGTCATCTAGAGACAAGCTTGACTTGAGAGGAACTTTACTTAGTCTGTACAGCTGCATCCTTTAAAAACATCAAAACTCTCGCCATGGATCAGCATATTCTTTGACAGGCCATCAAATCATTTGCAAAGTAGAAAGTGGAATCTCTCTCTACATATGGACCAAATAATCAGTACAATAAAATAGCTGTCAATTGGCTTACCTGAAATCCAAGCAGTGGAAGACAGAGGTAACAATCAGATTATTCAACATATCTTATAACTATGTAAGTGCTCTTTTTTTCATGTATTCTTCATTTACAATGCAAGCTCCATTTGTAAATTTCTAATGAAGCAACCAGAAAAATTGCTACACTGACAAATGAAGTTAGCTCACATTCTTGACACAATTCTATCATAGTTAAAAATGAATAAAAGATGTTCCATGCATTGTTAGTGTACTATCCATGTCAACTACACTTTGAAATTCCAAAAAAGAAAAAAAACACAACCTGTTACTAAACGCCAGTGTCTTCAACTTGACTCATTAAATATCCTTCAATTGTATCTATAAATGGACAAACTAATATCCTTTGGATCCCAACTACTTTTTTTGCAAGATCAGACAGAGAAATATAAAATCTCAAGTAGCCAATTTACTTCTCTCTCAGCACTTTAGCTTCTTCCATTTATTATAAAAGATTATTACATAACATCTTAGCATAAATTTTCTCAGTTTCAGAGATAAGACTAATTATGTGATAATTATTTGGGTAGTACTATCCTATCTTCTGTAATATTAGGAAAAGAATCCTTCCTATTACACAATATTTTAAATGACACTAAAAATGGTATCCACCAGTGCATGTTTTCCAGAGTAGAAATGAAGAAATATTTAAAAGCTCTGGTTTATTTATTTATTTACAGGAGTTATCTCATATAATGATTCTAGGCAGCTCAGAACAATCCATAAAAAACATAGTTAAAAACAAAAATATCCTTCCCCCCAGGCACCAGACAGTCATCCTCGCAGCCCAACTCCCATCCCCAGCCAGGTCTTCACAGCCCTCCGGAAGGCTAAAAGGGTAGGGATCCTTCAGATCTCAGGTTCCAAAGGGCTGGAGCGGTCACTGAGAAGGCGCGCCTCTGAGGTCCCATCAGATGACATTTAAGAGAGGTGACTTGGAGCATGCCCACCCTATCTAACCTAGTAGGATGGGCAGATACCCTCAGGGAGAGATGGTCCCACAAGTAACCTGGCCCAGTACCATGCTTTAAAGGTTATAACCAGCAGCTTGAATTGTACCCAGAAAGCAACTGGAAGCCAATGCACCTCACGCAGCAGTGGTGTTACTTGGGTGAACCGCAGGGCACCTAAAACTGTGCATGCCACTGCATTCTGGACCAACTGGAGCTTCTGGATGGTCTTCAAGGGCAGCCCCATGTACAGCATGTTGCAGTAATCCAAACAGGAGGCAACTAAGGCATGGGTGACTGTGCACAAGGCCTCCTGGTCTAGGAATGGGTGCAATTGGTTCACATGAAGGATTTGTGCAAAGGCTCCCTGACCACAGCTGCCACCTGCTCTTCCAGCAGGAGCCATGAGTCCAAGAGGACCCCCAAATTGTGCACCAGATCTGTGTGGGAGACTGTCCAGACTCTAAGATGTCAACTCTCCTGACCCCGGAGGGCCAAAAACCCATAAGCACTCCATTTTGCTATGGTTGAGTCGCAGCTGGTTTCTCCCGATCCAGGCCCTTACAACCTCCAGACAGTGTCACTGAGCCAGCACCTGAACAGCATCACCTGCCCTGCATGGGGTAGAGATGTATAATTGGGAATCATCAGCATACTGATGATACTGAACCCCATGCTGGCGGATGACCTCTCCCAGAGGCTTCATATAGAAGTTAAATAGGAGGGGAGAAAGACCCAAGCCCTGAGGTACCTGACACAGTAGGAGCCTATGGCTGGACCTCTCCTCCCCCACTAAGACTGATTGGTACCAGCCATGGAGAAGGAGGAGGACCACTGCAAAACAGTGCCCCCCCATCCCTGGAGTTGGTCCAGCAAGATATCATGGTCAATGGTATCAAAAGCTGCTGAGAAATCCAGAAGAGACAGGATGGACACACCACCCCTAACCTGAGCCCTCCGAAGATTATCCACAAGTGTGACCAATGTTGTCTGGGTACTATAACTTGGCCTGAAAAGGGTCCAGATAATGGTTCTTATTCAGTTTAAGTTGGGCAATTAAGTTGTCATCATTAGACTAAATATCATTTAGGATACTTCATTCTGAAAGTGTACCAGAAAAATACTACATCCACATTTTAACTACAAAAAATATTGGACCTTTATTTTTCTTATTTTTATAATAATTTTATTAAAGTTTACAAATACAAAGATAAAAAACTAATACAAAGTAAGAAGAATATAAAAAGAAAAAAATAAAAGATGCAGAGAAGAAAAAAGAAATAATAAAAAAGGGGGGAAAAAGAAAAAAGAAATAAAGAAGTGATTCACCCCTTCCACCAGACATAAACAATTTCAGTAACTTAACACCTTCTCTAATATTTCACTAAAAAACCCTCTTCTTCCCATATCTTATCCCTTATCAATAAACAAATGGTAAAAACTGGTCATTCAGTCCTAATCAGCGAAAGTCCATTGAGCTACCAGAAATAACATATACATATATAACTTAATCAAATAAATCCACTTTATATTCCAACATCACTTTCTCTAAAAAATAAAGCAAAAGAAATATCTCCCCATATCTCATCTGTTATCTATAAACAAATCTTTAAAGCCTCATCATTCAGTCCTAGTAAAAAAAAAAAAAAGTTCCATTAAGAGCTACCAGAAACCACAACATATATATTTTAACCCTGATTGAATAAATCTACTTTATATTCCTTCCGTTTACTTTTTAAAAGCTTCATCTTTAATCCTTTCAAGTAATGTCCCACAAGTTGATTTCTTATCATTTTTGTCTCCTCTCAGAAACTCCTTCACTAGTTAACACATGTCTTTTGTAAATCCAAGATAAGACAGATATCCAAATCACTCTTCTGATTTATTATTTGTATGCCCCCTTTAATTGTTAAGGGATCAGCTGGTTTCATTTGCAAATCCAATGTGGCATCTTTTCCCATATCACTCTTGTAGTCTGGCATTTTTAAGTCTGTTTTCAGATCCACATTCAGATCAGCCTCAGTCTCTGTTTTATCCAGTAAAATCTGTTCCTCTTCTGTAGCCTCTGTTAAATCCATTTTTATAGTGGATTTAAAAGAGTAATTTCTGGGTATATTGTTCCCAAATATCCTTGATTTCTTCCAACGTCAAATAATATTGCTCCATTGTATTAATGGGTCTCTTCTCCTTTAATTTTAATCTTCAGTTCTTTCTCTAGTCAACCTTCAAAGTCCCCTCTTATCATATGTTTATTTTCCAATCAACAAAACTTTCCCACAGGAAGATTTCTTACAGTTAATTTCAAAATATTTTTTTTATACAATTTTAAACAAGTCACAAGAAATATTCTTTCAAGTCCATTTGGCCCCTTAACTTTCCAGAATCAATGTTCTAATCCCCCTTTTGCTGTTTTTCAAAAGTATTTTTTTTTTCTTTTTAATCCTTAAATTTACATGAAATTTCTTCATCAAGGAGAGAAGGAAACTCTCCCGGCATAATGAAACTTGCCCTTTTGGAGGTTCTTAACATTCAAAAAGTCAACAAGAAGCAATTTCCTAAGGTGATTAAGAGAGGAAGTGGGTGAACCCAGTATCCATTTGAAGGCACCAAACCATGGCTTAGGCAAGATGATTCCCTGCCCCCGGCTTCCAGAGCTCTAAAACCCACTAAAGACTGCTATTTTATGATCTCTTCGTGGGGAGTCTCTGTATGGAGCAAACTTGTGGGTGATCCTAGTCTTCTCCTTAATCTGGAGAGGAGTTCTGAGGAGCTGATCCATTCACCAGCTCCTCCTTCCCCTGTGGCTATCGGCTCTGCTCTCTGTAGAGCCATCTTCAGTCCATCATTGCTTCCCCAGAAGTCTTGGACCTTTATTTTTTTGAAATAGTTTTGAAACCAAACACTCAAATATTCCTAATAATATAGCTTGATATTATAGATGTAATACATCTCATTTTTCTTTTAATGCCTGTGCTTTCTCTGATATGGCTGGGGTATCTTTTGGATGGTTTGCTGTTTATTGATCACCAATTAATCAGTTAGGACAATAGTAAGTATATGGCTTTTGAATTATAAGTACAGTTATGATTTGAACCATTACACCACTCAGGAAGAGAAATTTTATGATGCTTCTCCCCTAGATAGAAAAAAATACAGAAATAGTAATTGGAGCAATACCAAATTAAAAATAACAGGATAACAATTTGAAATGTTTTCCCTGTTCTTTGCAGAGAAATAGAGCTTAAGCTTTGGCAAACAAATTATACCAGAAATAGGTCTTTACTCTGAGCGCTAAAAAATAATAATAATAAAAAATCCTTATTTGGTCGCTAAATGAAATTGTAGTATGGATAAAAGATGTTAGACTATCTGTGAAGATGTTTAAGACAGATTGCCACCACTAAATTCTTAATTTTTCTGAGTCTTCAATTTGAATTCCTAACGCTTAGATTCCAAGATTGGTTCAGTATTTTCAGCCTTTGGATTTGGAATTTTGATTCTGAAACTATAAGATACATAAAGGTATAATTATCCATTATTAAATATTAGTACTAATATCAATTTTCTGCATGAATGAGATTGCTCTGGGTTTTAGCTTCCAAAATAAGAAAATTTTAGCAAATGAGACTTATACGCTGTTATCTGTGGATCTAAATTATGATTATAGGACCCAGGTAGGAAAACAATCTTCCTAAAAGATGTATTTTTATTGCTAGGTTTAATATTTCATCCTCTGTACTTTTATAAGAGAGATTTCTGTATATTTCGTTGTTCTGTTGGCTACAACACCTTGACATTGGAATCTATTCTGCTATCTAGTTTATATAGGATTAGTCTGAAATTATCATTGAGTTTAAGAAAAACTCTGAATAAATTGAACACTGCATTTCTCTAAATAACAAATATCAAAGTATTTGCATAAAATAAAATGCAATGAAGGCAAGACTATAGGCATGTTGATCAAATGTTTTGAGTTTTAGTTCTAATCATACTTATGGTGGTGTGTGACCCTTATAAATATTTTATTTTACTCCGAACATAGTTAAACAAACCTTTCTTACATTATTTTTTGCTGTTCAAGGCTTCTCTGTTTCATAGTTTAAACCTTGCAAGATTAAATTCAGCAAGGGACTGAGAACATTTTTATTTAACAAGAACTCTTTGTATTCTTAGAAAGTTGTGGCTCTAGTTGAAGGACTCATAGTAATCTATCAACAATGCCAACACTGGGAAATTGCAATTTATTCAGATGTCCTTCCCAGTATATCTTAAGAAATAACTTGGCATGTTAACAGGTTTCTGTTTAAACAAAAACAAATGCGGGAGAACTTCAAGAAATAGCCTCTTAAAAACACAGGTTTTTTTTCCTTCTTCCCTGAATTCCCCTGACAAAAGTAATGAGTGAGGTGACAGGAAACCTGATATTAATTCTGCAAGTTGTAACTAGATGTGCAGAAGGATCTAAGTGTAAGGAATGGAGCAGGAATGCAGAACAAATAGGCAATTACTTGGAATTGAAGGAATCTACATGTGCCCATTTCTGCTCTCCAGCCCTGGCTCTACAGAGACTATAATCTTGATGGTGATACCTGCATTCAGTTTTAATGCCTGGTCTTGAGTGATGAAAAGCCATAGAAATTAATGTAGGATTTTCTGTTAAATATGCTGCCTAAACTAGATGCTGAGAGTAACATCCAATCCCTGCACACAGGGCTAAAGCTTAACAAGTTGCTCTTTCTTTTATCCTTTTTCCATTTTGAGGATGGAGGTGGTTTCTATTATTTTGTCCCTTCTCAGTTTAGTAAAGGAAAAAATAATCAGCAGTGTAAGACTATTTGAAGTCTGATCTGAAAGGGCTGCGGAAATGCACTACATCTCATCTTTCTTCATTTTTTAATGGCATGACAGGGTGGTCCTTGGTCCACACTGTGAGTTGGCTTTGGATAGTAGAGACTGGCATACAAAGAACCCCAGATCTCTTGCAAAAATACTCTAATTTCCTATCCCTCTAACCAGCACACAGTTTATTGCTGTTACTGAAGAAATGCAGGTATTATACAATATATCAAAATGTCAACATCATAAGATTAAAAAAAAGAGCAAATATAAACTCTGGGACTGCAAACAGGAATCAAAATAGCTAGCACATAACAGTTTCTGTATCAAATGATTATTTTAGGAGGGTCAAATCAACCCCAGTTTAGAGATAGAGTTATTATGATCCTATATTCTCCAGGAAACTCATGGTGTGCGTTTGCTGTTCCTTCCTCATTAGTTCAGAATGTAAGAGATGTAAAGACAGTTTGCAATTCTCTGATTTCATGTAGGTAACCAACAAAGTACTTTAACCTTTTTGATCTGGCGTATCAATGGATCAGAATATTTTGACTTTTGAGAGCATGTTACAACCTCACAAAATGGTTGTCCTGCTAAGTACAACAGACACAAAACACCCATTTCCAGAAGGGAAATTAGTGAGGTTGTTCCCTATTATACCTTCTAACCTCCCCGGATGCTCTGGTATCACTTTAGCTTACCATTGTCTTTTTCCTGGGTGTGAGGTAGACAAAGCTATAACCATCCATCATTTGATTTTTCTAAGAATGTTTCTTGGGTCTATGAAGGTCCAGAGTGTTGTTGATAATACATTATGCTTGAGATTGACACTTTGCTTTGCAGTATATGAGTTTTCTTGTTGTTTTTCTTAATTTTTTTCTTGAAAAATATTTAAAAAGTACCTTTAAGTAAAAGGTGGGGAACATTGTGGGCGCAAAGGGAATGTTGGTGGGCACACTGGTGTGTTACCAAATTGGAAACCTGAGGGCTAGAAAATAAGACTAACCTGCCCCAAATCAGTAATTTTAGCTGATGACATGCAGTTGTATATAGGCCAGAATGGCTTAGAAATATTTTCCATGAAAAAAGAAAAAAAGAAAAAAATCTTAATTATTATTTGAACATGCCATTTCAATCTATATTTTTATAATTTTAAAAGAGACACCTAAAACTCTCCTTTTTCAAAACTGGATAGTTAATATTAAGGTGGCAACGAGTAAGTTGAACCCCAAGTCAATTGCCTACTTTTAGATAAACCTAATTATCCCACTAGCACCACAATTTTAAAAGTGTTTTTAAAAGCAGATGAATACCATGTCTACTAATTATTACCATTTTTAAAGCTCCACCTGCCGCAGGCACATAAAGTTACATCAAAATCACTTTATTCTTATTTGAAATGGTAGTGCGGAAAATGAACTTCTTTTTCTTGTTAAAATCAAAGACGCAAAGAATTTCTCCTGAATTCTTGTTGCTACCACAAAATGAATTGTCTACCCCTGATAATTAGCCCAGTAGTTCCCAAATAAGAAATAAAAATATATGTTAGTGGTGAAATACATAAAACCTTAAGCAGTTGCTTTTTATTGCAAGCAATTAATTGGATTTTACCCACTCAAGGTGCACAAATGTGAATAATACAATTGTTTATTTGGTTCACTTCCTCTAGTATAGAAAGTCAGATCAATATGAACCTGGCAAGGCTCTGTATGAACACAGCAATTATTGTGGATATTCCAGAAACAGAAACAGTGACAATTTCTTAGACCTGAATTCAAGTAACATTTTTTTCATTACAGTTCAGTCAGAATCTGCACTTTTCAATAAACAGCAGCAAAAACATATGATTTTAATATTTCAGATTAGGCAAAACGCATAAATCAGCATTAATTAAGTTTCATTGGATGCCTTTTGAGCCTAGTTGAAGGTATTCGTGTTGGTGTTCAAAGCCTTATATCAAGCTTTTTACAGGACTGCCTAATTCCATATATTCTGTCCTGCACACTTATGCCATCAGTGGGGAACCATTTATGGATTTCAACATGGATGCATTTGACATCAAAAGAGCCATTTTGTGCAGTTGGAGCAAGCCCCTTCCATAATATGATTTAGAAAGGGTCCAAAAAGCATTCTTATCTGCACAAGCAAACACAGGTTGTAGTTTTAGGGTTTTATATTATATTTTTATTGCTTTTATTGAATTATTGTAACTTACTAGAACCATTAATGGAGCAAGTAGCATAACTTGGTAGTAGAGTAACATTTTCTAAGTAAATAAATAAAAACTATTAGCTACTTTCCTCTGCACTTCCTTACGATAATCATCTGTCCTCATGTCTAACAGAGAATGCTATCCTGGGTTTGGAAGATTCAAGTCAAGTCAGATTATATATATGGAGTTGCTACTGTTTGTCCTTGGCTTTAGGCAACAATGTATAGAAAAAGGAGCAGGGCTTTGACTGTACATCTGTGTCTACCATTTTGACTTTTTTTATTTCTCTGAGGATGCCCCTGATTGAACTGGTCTTGGCTGGGAATATGAGGGGAGGGCCAGTTTTTTTTGAGCACGCAGAGATTTCTCTCTGAATAATAAAAATATATCTTATTTTCCTACATGAAAGCCACAAACATTGCAGTGCTACAAAAGGTCAGAATTTCACTGAGAGTTTTAATCCTACTTTCATCATACTGCTCCCTGGAAAGAAGGCATCATTGAAATTATTTCATTAATATTCTTCTCCCCTCTACTACATCTCTTGATACACAAAATTCAAGTAGCTAAGAAGCACCTGTCAATTGTGTTGGCTTTTTTTAAAAATCACAGCAAGATTCAATAAATAAGCTTTAACATTAAATAAATGTAACAAGAAAGAGAAAATGCAAAATCCTAAAACAGACTGTCAGCATAAGTAAAAATTAGAATAGCATGTTTTAATATCATTATAACAGTAGGTAAATCCTTTGAGCAAAATATTTGCCAATCTTCACTTGTCTGAACAAGAAAATGTATGAGATATTACAATGCATATTAGTTTCTAGTTAGAATCTTTATCACACCAGGGAACCTTTTAATAAGAGACAGCAATGGAAAAATCAATGTTCAGATTCTACAGAAGATACTTTATTAATAAGGCAAGCTTTGCTGATTGATTTGCTGAAAACATAACCTTGCAGATAAATTCTATATAATGCCACCAATTGCAATATTATTTTTAGATTAGATTTTTTCCCCTTTTATTCTAAACAAGACACACAGTCACACAGGTATTGTGTGTGGATGTGGGTGTGGTGCAATACATCTGTAGGCAAGTTCTAGCAAAAACCCAAACCCAAAACCCAAAAGCCTTTAGCAGGCTATTTCACAGAGATCACTAAGGGTGCTCTAGACCTCAATCCTGTTGATGTTTTCAATACAAGATATCAGTGATGCTTTGGAAAAGCAAATATAAGTGGACCTTGGCCCCCCCAACTTATAAAAGAGAAATTGTTATATCTTTATAACGATGTGCAAGAGAGAGAACCATTTTAATAAATAAATAAATAAATCAGTCAGCTTTCTCTCTCTTGTCATATTCCCAAAAGAATTCTAGTTTGCTAAAACTCTGTAAAAAGATCTTGATTCTATCGCAGAACTACAGTATTTTCAGATTACATTCACCAAAAATATAAAAATAAAAATCAGGCACAGCAGGTTACAGAAGATGATTCCTTGATAAATACATAGAAAGCTATAAATAACCATGATTTCAAAATTCTGTTTCAGTTGCAAAGCATCTGAATGCTCCAGGAATGCAGTCTACTTACATCTTCCCAGGCAATGGAGCATGTTTTTTCCTCTTGATATATCTTACAGTGGCTAAGTTGAGATAGCTCAGCAAATCATAATTTCTGTTAAATTTATAGAGTGTCCAGATCCCATCTGGGTTTGTTTTGTATTGTGTTTTTATGGTTTATTATATTGGGAGCCACCCAGAGCTGGTTTGGAGTCAGGCAGCACATACATTTAAATAAATAAATAACATACATACATACATACATACATACATACAATTAAGAGCTCTTGTCATTGTTGAATGTCAAGATGCATACTCATAGTTCTGAACCGTTTCCATTTGCTCAGCACTCACTTCCATTATTTCCGTCTGTGCTGGAATGCAGAGGATGCAGAACCACAAGCCTCATCATTCTTGCCACTGACCTTACTGGTGGGAGAGGCAGGAACTGCAATTCAGCAACATCTGGAAGTCCAGAGTGTCCCCATCCCAAATTCAGATGAAACAGTGTGCTTTGATAATGCTGTATTCCTATCTATTATGGCGTTACAGTACATTATGATTCCAAAATATGTAATGCCACTTCTTAAAAATAATTTTTAAAAACACATTAATGTTAGTGGGACAACAGGCAAACAGAGCATTTTAAAATTTTATTTTACTATGAAAATTAATGTAACATTATGATGGTCTTGCAGGACTATATCTTTATTTTTTTTTTAAATAACTGCAAACATCTAGCCAACAAAAACACATACACATAAAAAGGGCCATAACTATATCCGTAACAAAATTTAGCAAAGATGTACAAGCTGTGATAGATCACATTTGCTATGTATCATCTCTCATGCTGAAATGTAATCCTTTAACAATGGTGTAACAAGAGTGCAGGGTAAGGCATCTACATTTATGTGGAAAGCATGCCTTTTTATTCCTAGGTGAAAGGAATAAAGGTCAGCCTTCCTGCAAACTGAAAAAGGTCAGAGAAAGACATGGAAAATGCAAGATGAAAAAGACTGGATGATGGCATCATATACTGTAGATGCCCCGTAAAAAGTGAATGTGTGAAACATGGGGATTCCAGTTTATTAGGACAACCTTATCTGTACACTACTAAAACTCTCATTTCTGTAACTTTCAACTGGGTGAAACAGTGCATCATAGGGCAACAATTTTTGAACCCATTGAACCAAATGGGCTAACTTACAGAATGCATCCAAAATCCAGGACCCATTAGTCCCGTGGAATTGAAATTTCAGAAATTTGTGGCTGCTTCAGCACTGTGGTGCTGCCATGCCACTGTGGTCAGCCCAGGTCACGTGATCATTATGGGCTTATCCCCAACTTCTTTCCCACCTTCTGTCCCCTGTGCCCAATTGGCTGGCAGCAAGGCTTGACAGGTGAGCGGCGATTGGCTGATTTGGAAACGAAGCTGAAATTTTAAATCTCTTAATGGCAGTGGGCATTGAGGAAAGGACCAGGGAGCGGCTCGGATGCCCGCTGGTGAGGCAGGGCTGGCTGGGGGGCACCAGCAGCCAACATGCGAGCCCTCTTCCACCCTCAAGGGACGGGCCCTTGGGGACATGCCAGAATGAGGAGCAGGGGTAGTTTTCCTCATGATCCGCATCTCCCTTTGTTCCACCTCCCCCAGAAGGCAGTTCTGCAGGTCAGCCGAAGAGAAGGAGGAGGAGGCTTCACCGGGGCTGTCCTGATGGTTGTGAGGGGAGGACAAATGGTGCAAGCCTATGTTATATGTGGAAAGGAAGGGAGGAAGAAAGGAAAAGGAAAAGGAAAAGGAAGGAAGAAATGAAGGAAGGAGAGAGGGAGGAGGGAAAGATAGAAGGGGAAGGGAAGGGAAAGGAAGGGGAGGGGAGGGGAGGGAAGGAGGGGGAGGAAGAAAGGAAAAGGAAAAGGAAGGAAGAAAGGAAGGAAGGAGAGAGGGAGGAGGGAAGGGAAGGGAAGGGAAGGGAAGGGAAGGGAAGGGGAGGGGAGGGGAGGGAGGGAGGGAGGGAGGGAGGGAGGGAGGAAGGAAGGAAGGAAGGAAGGAAGGAAGGAAGGAAGGAAGGAAGGAAGGAAGGAAGGAAGGAAGGAAGGAAGATTTCTGGTGCTCCTGCCAGCTTCGCACAAGCAAAGTCAATAGGGAAGCCGGCAGCAAGTTGTAAGTTGCTCACACTCCCACTGTTTTTTGCCCTTGGTCATTCTGTTTCTCTGTTTAGGTAAGGAAATATCTCTGAACAATGACCCAACGGGTCACAGGTTGTCTAGTTCATCTTAAAATTGACTCTAATCAAACTTACAAATGAATGTTTTTTCATTGATTCTGAATGAAAAATGAACATGGCAATTAAAAAACTAGTGTCACTTTCCATGTATGTTCAGAATACATATATCTTTGTGATAGATGAACCACTGGAAATTGCCATTTTTACTGAGCATGGTTTACACAATTACCTTGGAAATTAACTGTAGGATCAAATGCCTAATAAAGAGAAATATTAACACTCTCCTAAAGCGTTTATATCATAAACTCTTGTCCAGAAATGCACTGTTGATGAGAATTGAGAGCATAATACAATAAACCAATAATCTTAATATAAATACTATTATTTTTATTTTTAACCAATACCTTGCAAGAATGTGTTTCCTGACCAATATGCCAGAGTGACACTACCAACTTTTTAAAAATCAGTTCTCTGATTTTTTTTCCCATCCAGAATCCAATGAGAAATATTTCTTTGCAATGTTGTATAGATACATTAACAATACCCATAGTTAAAAGTATTTCTGGGCTGGTTCCTACCAAGCAACCCATAGCTTATAGACTTGTACAAATTCAGATAAAATACCAAGTCACGGATTACTTTATAAATCACAGTCTGGATTTAAAAAGGCATGCAAATATTTCTTTAAGATAACAAATAAAACTGCCATGTGTAATACAGTAGACTACATTGACTTATGCTAAGCCAGATTCATATTACACATAGTCTACTGGATAAACTATGATTGGCTGGATTTACACTTCACATTACATCATAAACTACTGTTTAGAAATCAAATTCTAGTTCATACTACTTACTAAATTAAAAACAAATTGTATTAGAGTTTAGTACATTTTAACATTGCTATTAACTGCATTTGAAACAAGTATTCATGCTGTTCACAATAGTATATTACTTGCCAGACTTTTCAATTCTTTTTTTTAAAATAACCATTGTATAAACTATGGTATATTGGCTGTAAGAAATCCGTATCTGGAGATGATAAAAGGAAAGGTATTCAAAATTCCAGATAAATGTCCATGTTTCGTGACTGTAGTAAAACAAAAGAGAACTTTGAAAGCTAGTCAAAAGAAAGTCAGATGAACATGACATTAGAAGAGGGCTGCATGGAGCTGAATGTTTGCTTTAAAAGGCAGCTGTTTATGCAATTCATTTTTGCTTCAAAGGTCCTGAGATGAAAGCTCTTTTCTTCATCTAACATAGTACATTCCATTGTAACATCACAGCCTTGTAAGTCTTTCCAGCTTATCCTCTGTAACTCATCGCTGTAATCAAAATGTTAACATGAATGACCAAAAAACCAGGCAATGTCTCAACATCTACACAAAACTACCTTTGTCAGGACACATGGGATCACATTTCTGTAGCACAAGGTGCAAAAGATCTTCTTGCTCAGAATGACAGCTACACTGGCAAGAACAGGTGTTTTTAACATTCACCTTACAAATTATTCTATTATATTATAAATTGAATGTAATTTGAAAGTCTACCTTGCTATTTTCCACACACAACACAAATTTTCATAGCACTGGAGGTATAGAAAAGCGTAAGTTATCTCACCAGTTCAGTCTGTTCAAATTTCAGTCTTATTTTATCTTCCTCTGTGAAAATACTATAGTTAATCACTTAAAACGTTCATATTTTAATCTGTATTTTATCAGATATTTCATTTTTAATTTTTGCCTTATTTCCAATGACTATAAAAATGAAATATTATTCAGGGCCCACAGATGATTAATCAGACTTCAACTTCTATACTCAATAATAACATTGCATATCCATGAATACTTGCTACTATGAGCAACAACAGTGGAGAACTATTATCATTCTCTTCTGCCTATGGCCTCCTTTATGTCCTCCCCTTCAAATGGTCTGGTTGACCCTTGTGGAAAAGAGAAGGCTGGACTTGGTGGCTCATTGGTTTGATTCAGCAGGATGCTTCTTATGTTGTTAATGTGAAAAGAAATCAAGTACATTTCATACTAGGAAGGATCACAATTCATCAACAAAGCACTGTTATTGCATTATCTATCTATCTATCTATCTATCTATCTATCTATCTATCTATCTATCTATCTATCTATCTATCATATTTATATAGCCGCCCATCTCACACAAAGTGACTTTCCAATTGCTGGCATTACCTTTGTTTTTAAATCCATCAGATATGAATTGATGTTAAGACTAGCCTTGCTGGATCAGAGTAAGGTGCATTTTAGTCCAGAATTTTGTGTTGTAATTGCAAATACAACGGCACTGATTTTTCAGAATTTCATGGCCTACTGACCACAAGAGGGAAGGAGGGTAAAAACAGAGAGTTAAGGATTCACTCCATGTCACCTCTGTGTTTCTATGTTTATTTCTTCTAAATAAATCATGTTTCTGCTATAAAACCAAGTTACTGCTCAAGTATCTGAAGTTTATCTCAAGCAGGAGATGGAGTCAAATTTCCCCTACCATTGTTTCCTTGCAAATGGTATTTGGAGGCATGCTGCTCCCAGTTCTGAGGTAACTGGGTTACCAATTGAGTCTTCAAGGCTAATAACCTTTCATAGATCTGTCCACCATGAATGTAATTAATTGATTGATTAATTACATTCACTTCAACTTGGACTCTGGACAGAGCAGGCTGAAGTGCTTGGGCATGGTCTAGGGGTGTGACCTGCCACCATTAAAGTTAATTATTTACTCTGTGAAGGGATATCTTCTTATATCTGATCTTAGTCTTCTTCCAATATGCTTTACTAAATGACTCCTGGGGGTTTATTCCTCTCTAATTTTTCTATGTCATAAATGATCTCATACAACTTGATCATGTTCTTTCTCTTCTGCCTTGTTTTCTGTTTTGGAGAGTCTCTGCAGTCAAAAACAGAATGATTGGACTGAGACTTTGTATTAAACTATAATGTGATTTATCTGGTTTTGGACCAGAGTATCAAAGCCTATTTATTTTCATTTATAAACCATGGTTTATAGCTTATTATAATTGTGAATCAAGCCCTTATGGCTTATTCAACAAACCATAGTTAAAATAAACCCTGACTTAGCAATGAAGTGGAAATCAGGTCAATGTTTGGTTAGAAGGAGACAAACTTATGACCCAATATAATGCACTTTTTATCTATCTAGTCTTATATTTCTGAACATGAATGTATATGATATATGTACAGCTGGTACTCGCTTAATCATTGTTCATTTAATGATGGTTTGAAGTTACGACAGCCTCAGAAAAAGTGCTTTACAACCTGTATTCACACTTATGACCATAGACAACTGTCACCCCCCCCACAGTCATGTGATTGCTATTTGCGACCTTTTTTATGATGGTTGTTAAGCGAATCACTACAGTCATTAAGTGAATTACGTGGTTGTTAAGCAAATTTCGGCAAAAAAAGTCCACTGGAGAAGCTGGATTCGTTTAATGACCACATGATATGCTTAACAACGGTCAAAAAAATGGTTGTAAAATTGGGTCCAGTCACATGGCAACTCTCTTAATGATCACCCTGCTTAACGACTAATTTTCCAGTCCCTATTGTGGTTGTTAAGTGAGGACTACCTGTATAAGAATAAGTAAAATTGATGAATTCTATTTTTATCTGTTATTTCTATATAATTCCACTCCCACATTAATCCATTAAATGGAATTATCCTCTGAAAATAATATTTTATTGTCTATTTAATCATGTGATTTTTCTTAAACTAGCATTTAAATCCATAAACGTTGAATCATTGACAAAACTTGCATCACAACATAGAGTTGAAATATCTAGTGATTATCTGAGTTCTGATTCAGACATTAATCTGAGATATGTGCATGAGTCACATTTGCACAAAGAGTGAGTCCTGTAAGTAACTTCAGAAGAACTGCACTACAAGTACTCCATTGTGTTCCACGTGTCAGATTACACCTAGTATTATGGGGCAAGGAAGCAATGACTGCCACTTCCTACTTATGGAATTATTCAGATGCATTCACTCTAGTTTTCATCCACAGACTGATGCTGAGCCAGAAGAAGACAGAAGAGCGCGAGGGCTGTCCCCTGCTGCCCTTTATTCACTTGACTTTGAATTGGATTGCCACTACAGTAATTTCCATTTCCTTCAATAGAACAGCAGAAAGTACTTTTGCCATTACATTCATTATTCTGGACAGAGAGAAATAATGATTGAAGTTAACTTCCTTATCACTGAAAGAGCAGATAAAATGTCTAATTTGCTATTCATGAGGAAAGGCCCTTAATGTGAAATAGCAGCTAGAAAATAGGAAGTGTGAGAAATGCATTTGGTTCATTTTTAAATAAGAACATACCAAAAAATTCCAGAATTTTTATAAACAGGATGGAAAGAATGAGGTAGGAAATGTAAACACGGAAACAATGAAACTAACCAGTTTGCCTGTCCAAGCTTTGAATATCCAGCAATTAAAACAACAACAACTGGGCATTTATTTGTCATGGCTACTCTAATTTTCAGAGCCTTATTTTCTGCCTTTCCTCTAGAATAATTCCCCCTCAATTTATTCTCATCACAACAAATTTGTGGACTCTCAGTTTGGTTAGGAAGTAGTAGCAGGTTCAAAGTCGCTGTATTTCATAGCTGAGTGGGAACTCGAACCTGGGTCTCCAGCACTCTACCTGGGCTTCAGATCAAAGGTCTTATCTCTTTGATATCCAGAGTCATTGAGAGCTGGACAGCATGCAAGTTTGTTTGACAGTTTCCCCATTTGTTAGTTATATGGCACATAAATACAGCTTTGTACTTGAAAGACAAAGACAAACCAAAATTAATATGATTGTTGCAGATGGATAAGAGTTTTATTTGGTTCATTTTTGTAGCAACCAAACTTGTACATTCCTTAGTAAATTGAATGGGAGAAAAACCCTTAAGATTAAAAAAAGAAATGAACTGGGAGAAAACCTGTCTGACTAGTCCATTCCTAGAAATCAGGTTCATGAAGCTAACTTGAAGAACCTATTTAAACTTCCCAGTGGATCAATTCAGACCTACCATTTGTAGCTTGCTAAATATAATTTAGCATCTGGGACTATACCGTCCCTTCTCGCCCCTCTCCTCCTCGGTGCTTATGTCCTTAATTAAACTGCAGTTAACAATTACTTCAAAAATGGAGAACGGTGGTAAACAGGTTTTTTCGACTTCAAGCTGTGCATTAAGGTTAACAAACTTACATTGTATCACAATTCTCTATTTAGGGTATAATGCCTAACTTAATTAAAGTTTAATTAAAGTTTAATTAAAATGGGATATAAGCACCAAGGAAAGAAGGAAAGAGGAAAGGAGTGAACAAGTGGTCCTGTCACTAGTTTCCAGTTCTTAAAATGTAGCAGTCTGGGAATAACATGACCAGTGAGCCAGTATCTTCAATTGTATTTGGACATTTCAAGTTATAAATTATCTGAATGCTTGCTCAAAAACTCAATTGCATTGATTATTATTATTGTTGGTAGCATAGTCAGCCAGAGGTTTAGACTGGATTTGGCATTTTTATCCGCCTATTGAGTCCTTCCCAAGACCTGGGATAGGCAGATATTGTTGTTTGATGGTGTTAAAGTTATTGTCGCAGGATATAAGCTGTTCCAAGTAAAGCTGCCTTTTGCAATTGACTGATGATTTTTGGCAATGCTAATGGTGTTCAATTGGTGCTCCAAATGTTTTAGGATTGCACCTAAGGTGCTTATTGCTATTGGTACTATCTTTGCTTTCTTTGGCCACAGTCATTCTATTTCTATTTGCAGGTCTTTGTTACCTTGTGATTTTCTCCAGTTCTTTCTCTTCTATTCTGCTGTCTCCAGGTACTACAATGTCCACTACCCAGACTTTTTTGTCTTTCTTATCAACAATTGTTAACTCTGGGTTGTTATGTGGCAGGTACTTGTCTATTTGAATTCTAAAGTCCCAGAGCATTTTAGCTTCTTCATTTTATATTACTTTGTCTGTTTTGTGGTCCCACAGAACAGTTCTTGCTTGCAGGCAAATGGTATTTCTTGCAGATATTCCAATGCACCATTGTTGCTACTTTGTCATGCCGTTGTTTGTAGTCAGTCTGTGCGATCTTCTTGCAGCAGTTAACTAGGTGGTCCACTGTTTCTTCAGCTTCTTTGCAGAGGCACCATTTGCTGTCTGTTGCTGTCTTCTCAATTAAGGCTTTGTTACATCTTAATCTTTGTATGTATCGTAAGGCTTGGTCTTCAAGTTTCTTGCTTTTAGCCATTGCCAGGTCTTGTTGTTATCTGTTTTGCCTGCTAGTTTTTTTGTGTACTGGCCATGTAATACTTTGCCTTACCCATGTCTCTTTTCTATTCTTCATTTGGTCTTTCTTGTAGGGTTTGGTCTCTTCAGTATTCAGTAAGTATTTGCAATGTACTAGCTTCAGTGCATCTTTTTCATTGTCCTTCAGATATCCTTCCAATGCCCTTTTTTCTTCTTCAACTGTCTTGTGTATTTGCAACATTCTACACCCACCAATGCTCCTTGGTAAGTAGAGTATGTCGACATCACTGTGTGGATGAAGGGCATGATTCATTGTCATTATTCTTCTGGTCTTCCTATCCAGGGCTTCTAGTTCTGCTAGAGCCCAGTCCACTATTCCAGCTGTGTATCTAATGACTGGAATTGCCCAGGTGTTAATTGCCTTGATGGTATTTCCGCCACTGAGTTTGAACTTTAAGATCTTCTTCATTCTCATCATGTATTCACTACTAACCTTCTTCTTGGCTTCAGTGTGCTTGATGTTGTCAGCTTGAAGGATGCCCAGGTATTTGTAGTGATCGTCTTCATCCAGACTCTTGATGTTATTCCATAGGGCATCTTGATTCCTTCAGTTTTCACCATTTTTCCTGTTGCTGGTAAGGGTGGCACATTTGTCCAATCCAAACTCCATTGCAATATCTTGGCTGTATATTTGGACAGTATAAAACAGCTATTCTATTTCAGATGATGTTTTTCCATACAGCTTCAGATCGTCTATGTAAAGGAGGTGGGGTAGCCTGGCAGATGTTTTTGATGTTTGATAGCCGTGGCCTGACTTGTTCAGTATTGTTGACAGAGGAATCAGTACAATGACAAACAGTAGCAGTGATAGTGAGTCTCCTCCTCCTCCAGTCTATCACCAGGGACCAGCAACTGTGGCTTCAATTGTGCCATTGATTTTTGCATAAAGCTGCTGATGTTTCTACTGACTCCTGTTATTTCTCAGAACTTGATTATCCAATCATGTGACAAGGAGTTGAATGCCTTCTTGTAATCAATCCAAGCTACATTCAAGTTGGTCTTCCTTCTCCTGCAGTTTTCCAAAATCATCTTATCAATTAGGAGCTGATCTTTTGTTCCTCTGCTGTTTGGGCAGTTTCCTTTCTGCTCAGATGGAAAGAGCTTGTTTTCAACTAGATGCAGTTGGACTGCATTGGCTACCACACCCGTTAGCAATTTGAAAGTTGTTGCTAAGCAGGTAATTGGCCTGTAGTTGCCTGGTGCTACACTGTTTGTTGGATCTTTCATTATCAAGTACTTTTTGCAAGATGTTAACCAATCTTCAATTTCACTCTGCAGTATGTTGTTAAACTGCTTGGCAATGAGGGGGTGCAGACCAGTCAGATGTTTCAAGCAAAAACTATGTAGTTCATCTTCATCTGGCGCTGACCAATTCTTGATCTTCCTTGCACTTTTCTCCACCATTTCTGCTCTTATCACAAGTTCTTTCATATCAGCTTCTTTTTTATTCTTATCCACCTCCTTTATCCAAGTGGCATTCTTGTTGTATTTCTTTGGGTTGTCCCATAGCTGCGCCCAGAACTGCATTGTTTCTTCTTTGTCAGGTGTTGACTGGTTCATTGCAATCTCTCCACTGATGGATTAGTAGAAACATTTCTGATTCGACTGAAATTGGAGATTCTGCCTATAGTGTGCAATTCAAACTTCGTATCTGCTGATCTTTTTGGCTATGGCTGTCATTTGCTGCTTTATTATTTCCAGTGCTTCTTTGATCTTTGTTTCTAGGTGATATTTCTTGAACAGGTATTCTTTGGTCTTCTTGTTCTTCTTTCTGAGGAGAAGGCAGAGGAAAGGGTGCCTAGTTTGGGAATGAAAATGATTCAATAGCTATGTTGGCTTCCTCTACTGCTGGCTCCCCCTGGTTTGTCTCTACAGTCTGAGTTACTTCTGGCAGGGCTTCAATTTCTTTGCCCTGAGTAGACCTTTGCAGTACTTGCAATTCTACTTCGGTGAATACTTCATTTCATATCATAAATCTACATTGATCTGCTAGCCTCTGTTCTATTATTTCTGATTCTGGATGTTGTTCTTTCCAGAACTGGTGCATTCTTTTCAGATAACCTCTTGTCACTGGACTTGATTTCTAATAGCAGATCATTATTTGTTTTCAGTCTTTGTATATTTGTGACAGGTAAACAACTTTTCTTCCAGTAGTCCTGCAGCTGCTGACCCTGGTTGCTCAGCCAACAGTCCTGAGTCTTGTAGCCCACTTGTCACCAGATGTCCAAGGAACTAGAACACCTAGCATGGTCCTTGCTGACCTGAGTGACATGCGATATGGTACAGGTTTCTGTAACTTACGTCTCACCATATTGTTTATGGGAAAGACACTCTTCGTCTGGTTCCTTTGATGAGACCTGCCCAGTATGGTTGAACTTCTGGCATAGTTCTCATCCTTCTCAGAGCACGCAAGCCCCACAGCCATCATCATTATTATCATCATTATCATTTATTGTTGTTGTTATATACCTTGTATTCTAAATCCCCACAATTTTGAAACTTTGCTTTAAACAGTATTCATAGTAGGATAACATATTCATGAAAAATGTTTAATCTTTCTCCTGGTTTTTTGAAAGATTAATCAACTGTTATAAGTTGTCCATATTACATAGTATTTTCAATTGTAAGATCCATTTAAACTTATTTTTCTTTTCTTTCTGCTACAAAGGATGATTGCTTACAGTGCACCACACATGCTATTTGACAAAATTCAAGGTTGCATTTGAGGTATTAGTATGAATATAAAACCTGGAATAAATAATTGCATTTATTTAAGGTCAATGAGCAGTGCACTCAGAGGGAAGGCATATATGATTCAATGTGTTGAAGGAAGACACCAAAATCTTGCTATCAGTATTGTTTTTTGCATTCACAGTCTACTATCAAAATAAATGAAATATGTAATTATTCTTATTTCCAGTAATCTTGTATTTTATTCTTGCATACAATGAAATACATTTGAACGAAAGCATCTTTTGAATACATTTGTTCATAAGAAATTGCTTGGCTAGCTTTATATTTACATTTTGCCTTGAGAGTAACTTTTGCATTCAATCAGACTGCAGGATTATAATGTTGAGAGGAGATTCCATTTTCATTATTTAAATGAATATCTTGGCAGTTTCTTATCCTATGTATTATCTACAGATATACATAAGCAACGAAGTAGCTGGCTCCACAGAAGCAGTTTCCCAAATTTGTTAAGTTGATCAGGAAGGAGAAAAGGTGTGTGTTGGCGGGGGGGCGGGCGGGGGGGAGTTAGTGGAATGAGTTCTGTGTAGTTCTGAGTAATCAGTGTCTTGGTGCAATACTTTTCTGAGGCAAAATGCTGTAGATATCTGCAATAACTGTGAACTGAAATAAATTTGAATGTTATTCTTGTCCCGCCCCCCCCCACTCCATATAAATCTATTAATTGTTCTTTGCCTGTCCTGCAATTTTTTTATCTGGGCTTTTAATTGATTCCATTTAAAATAAGAATTTTTATTCTCACTATAAGTCCTAGCCAGGAAAGTTTTAAGCTTTTCCATCTTTCAAAATATTGTTTTACTTCTTCCTGTAATTTGTTGTAATTGTTTTAAAATATGCCTTTATTGCATCCTGTCAAGTAAAGTCCTAAATATTTCACGGGATCTTTTGTTATCTCACTACCAATTTCTTAAGATGCAGCTATTTTAAGGAGTTGTGGACAGGTGCTAAGTGCTGTCATATGATCTAAACCATCCTTTTGTCTTTGATTCTGAAGCACTGCACAGCCCTATACACTGGGATTTGGTTTCTGTGCATGGGTCTTGATTAATGGTACAACTGGCTTGCCCTAATCTTAGATACTATAGTGCCAGGTGCTGGTAGTGACATCAACTCTGATATACACCTTCTCCTGAGTGTCAAACCCAATCAAGTTATATGTGCAAATACCAGGGCATATCTTTGGTACTACAGTCTGAAAATACATGGAACAATATTCTCAAGGTACTGCTGAATTTGTTACAAGAATACCAAGGTGTACTACATTAAGGACATCAAAAACAAGTCTTGGCAAAGTCTGTTCCTCTTGATTTCCTTTTGAAAAATTCAGCTGCTGATATGATTCAATTTCTCCCTAACCCATACTGAGGCCTGAAATTGGTGCCCTCTCCTAGGAAGTGAGATAATTAATCCTCTACATACCTGTGGGACCATTTCATCCACTAGAATCAAGAGGAGAAACTCTACAAACTCCTGATTTTAAGCAAAATTAGATGTATGCTTTCTGCCTTATCCAATAATTATGCTTCTGCATTATGTAACAGGGTGCAAAACAGATGATGATACACCTAATGGCTCTCCAACCCTGTGAGGATTAGTTCGATGATCCAAAGCACCACAGTGCCAATCATTCAGAGATGCTGGGAAATATACAGACTGGGAATTCAACATGGCAGTACATATACAGTAGCTAGATATACAGTCCTCCACATAGCTAGAGCTGGATACCGAATACAGTTAAATTTTATGATCCTTCCACCCTCGTTTTTCTAGTTTCTGGCTATCTGTCACCTTCTGCGTAAAAAAACACTTGACTGCTTCTTTTGGCTATTCAGTGAATTTAAGATGTACCTGATGGCCCTACATTAGTATGTATCTCTGGCAACAGGTAACTTTGTCTTCTTTTCAGCCATTCTATTTTAGTTGTGACAAGAAATTAACAACCATACACAAATCTCTCTCTCTCTCTCTCTCTAGCCTGCCTGCCTGCCTGCCTGCCTTCTAAGAGAAAAATAAATTAGATAATTTCCACTGTTAAGCTTCCTTAAAGGAGGGTCAGGAGGTCCTCAAGGTATTAATGAAGAATTTACAACTAAAAATAGTAGGATTAACACAAAATACCTCTATGATCAATAGCTGCATCATCAGAAATGATTGTCTAATAAGCACTAACGGACACCTTTGGATTATGGGCAAAGGTTTCTCACTATCACCAACTGCTTTGTGGAAGGGGAAAAGCTGGTTGCTGTGCAGGAATGGAACTTTTTTTTTTTTAATGGTACCTTTTCATGGAACAAAGGACATCCAACATAATGGGAAATGTGGGCTATTGGAGACACAGTGGACTCAATCTTTTTGCAATGTTCACAGAAGAAAGGTAAGGAAAGGAAAGGCTTCTGGGATTCCTCCAAACCTTCATAGCAGCTCCACCCTGGTCATGTGTCCAGGAGGACAGGGAGTTAAGAATGGAAGAGTTGGCAGCATTCTGAGTAGTTGCCCAGCAGCTGCCTTAAGGATACATTTGGGGATTGTTTTCTGGATTTTTTTCTCTGCACACCCTGGCCAGATCCAACCAATTTTCAAACCCATTGTTTCTTTTGCCAGCTTCTCTCTGCATACCAAATTTGGTCCTGTTGTATTGTCAGAGAATTCACTTGCTGATGGAAAGAAAAGCACATGAGCAGAATTTGAGTCCCATTTCCATAATTTCTTTTGAACATTCTTTGGACTGGGAAGAATAATAATGCAAACTGCAAGTAATCATATCAGGCCTATAGCTAGACAGGAAGGAAAAGGGGGGAATAGCCAACCACTTTCTCTCTTCCCCTTAATTTTATAAGTTACTAGACAACCGTTAGGTCATCATTTCAGAGATATTTCCTTATCTAAACAGAGAAAGAGAATGACCAAGGGCAAAAAAGCAGTGGGATTGTGAGCAACTTATGACTTGCTGCTGGCTTCCCCATTGACTTTGCTAGTGGGAATCTGTCAGAAATCACCTTCCCTCCCTCCCTCCCACATATAAGCTCGTGCCATTTGTCCTCCCCTCAGGACCCTCAGGAGAGCCCCAGTGAAACTACCCCCTCCTTTTCCTCCTCCTCTTCCCCCTCCTTCTCCTCAGCTGACCAGCAGAACTGCCTGCCACTTTGCTGGGGGCAGGTGGAACCAAGGGAACCTTGGTCTGTGAGGAAAACTGCACTCCTGCTCCTCATTTCAGCATGTCCCCAAGGGCCCTTCCCTTGGGGAAGAGGGCTCACCCATTGACCACCCCCTAGCTAGCCCTACCTTGCCAGCAGGCATCCAAATCGCTCCTCTGTCCTTCCCTCACTGCCAACTGCCATTAAGAGATTTCAGATTTCTGCCTCTTTTCCAAACCAGCCAATCGCTGCTTGCCCGTCAGGCCTTGCCACCAGCTGATTGGGTGCAGGAGACAGAGGGAGGTAGGAAAGAGGTCAGGAATATGCCCATGATGATCATGTGACCTGGGCTGACTGCTGCAGTGCAGTGCTGAAGCAGCCACAAATTCCCCAAATTTCAATCCCACAGGAGTAATGGTTCCCAAAATTTGGACGTATTCTATAAGTTAGCCCATTTGAGGTACCTTGGTTCAAAAATTGTTGCCCTATGACACATTGTTTCGCCCAGTTGAAGGTTATAGAAACGAGAGTTTTAGTAGTATATTGTGAGAGGGATCAAGAATGTACTTTCATCCCCCGAAGAGCGAGGGAGAGATAAGAGGATGAGACTGGCACCTCCTTGAGGAATGCTAGTGATGTTTATGGATTGACCCTGGGAGATACTCTCAGTCTGGGATGATTCTCTGTAAGGGGTGAAGCCAAATAAACCTTGCTGGATTGAATCTGTATGGTCTCCTGGAGTTTCCTGGGCTAAACCTGACATATATAGATTTTAAAAGACAATAAATCATTTCCTTCTACCCCCTGCCCCAAAGTTTTGGGTGGCTATAAGCCTGGATCATGTTGTTTCCCATGTCACCTGTGAGAAGGCTCCTTCCTATGTAATAAAGAAACACAACATCTGGAATCTACCAGGATGTGTTTACACATCCCCCTGTTAGCTTTCCTTTGAGCTGCTGGTGTCCTTTCTGTAAGATCTAAAAACTACAAGGATTCACAATATCACAGTTGCTACCTATATTTAATTAAGAAGGTCCCTCTGCCTTTTGAGATCCTGGTTTCTGAAAACTTGTGTTTTGCATTTTCAGCAACAAATGATTCCTGGCATAAAATAATGACAGGCAAATATGAGGCGCACTGCCACAAACAGCCAGAACGAATGGGCTAAAAGTGAAAAGGAAAGAAATGGCTTAGCAGCTCAGCAAATTATGCATCATATACAGGATGTAATTATGTTTTCATTCTACATTTGATTTTGAACATGGATGTCATTCTAGTGATAGAGACCATTCTTGTGATACAGAAAACAATCTAGGCCTTTTTAAATGTTTCATTATATACCTAAATTACTCAGAGGAAAAAAAAATTAGAGAATAAGTTGTGACTTATATTATATTAAGTTGTGGCTATAAATTCTGGTGCAAACCAAGGAAAGAGAAGGAAATACAAATGGAGTATGCTTATTCAAATGAGCAGCATAGTACTAATGTCAGCTGTGTTTGTCAGTTGTGCAGTACCCTTGACTGAATGCTTATTCTGATGTGCAATCAATATTCATTCATAAGAATAATAAATGCACATGTAGTATGTTCAGTTGCTTTTCCAGGACAAGAAAGCATTGCCACAAACATAAATAAGTTGTTTGAAAAAGGGTATCCAAAACAAGCTTTACTCCAAATACATCTGAAATTATGGAGAAGTGGATACCTCCAATGGGCTATGGCATATCACTAGATTATATCATTTAAACTTAAGAAAAGGGGAAAACTTATTTCAATGCCCTATTCTTGCTAGACTTTAACTAATTTTGTGCTGGAAAAATTCAGACTTTACATTAATATAATGGTATAGTATTGCTGCTTTAGGTCTGAAAGTAGGAAGTAAGAAGAGAACAGGTCAAGCAAGGAAGCAAAGCTTTGGATGATAAATTGCTCAAACTGAGCAATCAAATAGAACTCTGCTGGTCACTTGAGAAATATTCTGCAGAGCAGGTCCTCACAATACTGTCTACTGGCATTTGCAACTGTGGCACTACAGCTATTTCTTATACGTGTTGTAACAGCTTTAACCTACAATCTTTCCCCAGACCATCCACATAGGATGTGTTGCCTGGATACCATGGGTTTTCTTGGGATGTGAAATTGCAAAATGCTGAACTGCGAAATAAGGAAAGAAAATGCTTCTACCATTTCATTAATCTATCTCTCACACACAAATATATTCTCTCTCTCTCTCTCTCTCTCTCTCTCTCTCTCTCTATATATATATATATATATATATCAATATATCAATCTCAAGGTAAATATCTACCCATACTTTAGCTGTATTAAAAAAAAAAACAAATAAGGAATGCTTTTATTTGCATATGTCTTCAAATCTGAATGGTTTCATCAAAATCATTGGGTCTCAGAAGATGGGAAGAACCATTCAGGTACAATTCATTCACATTATCTATCCTTCAACTGATATAGAGCTCAGAATTAATATTCTTTTGACTGATTCATGGATTGATACATCGGCCCTATTTTGTTCATATATGAGGCTGAAAGAGAGAACACAAAAAATCATATTGTAACAAAGGGAACAAAGACTTCAAGGAAAGGACGACATCTGAAAGGAAATGCCTGATGACAGTGAAAAATAACTAATTTTAGAGACAGATGGATTTCAACATATAGGTAGGACTGTCCATATTGAAAGAGAAGTATCAAGACAGATAACACTGCACAGACAGAAAGCAGGGAACAAGGACAAAAGTCCTATCTTTTCACTTCATCGCCTTGCCTGGCTCCCTGCCCTTCTCTAGAATGTAAACTTATCATGTAAGTGAATGTTAAGAATTTTAATGAAGGGTATACTTTAAATGTATTAAATTGAATTATGCAAGAAAACAGCAGGATAACAACAGATGTAGGGATCTGAGGGTGACAGGCTTAGTTTCACTTGATGAATGTTTGTTTTGTTGTTCTGAAAAATTAAAGTAATTAAATATTTAAAGAGAACAAGCAAAGCTTAAATTGACTTGGATGGATTCCTTTGCTCCCAAAGCACAATAAAGAAATAAAGAAATAATGTCACCTGCATGTAAACTGTGACCAGGGTAGAGATAGTGCAGAGGAGATTTCATATTAAACTACCAATTGTTTTGCTGTAAACATTATGATAGTGTTGCAGAAACCCATTCAAATCTTTGGGGTCAATGCTGTCATTTTAATTCTACCTAGATAATTTGGAGCAAGTACTAATTTTGCCACTAAATCACATCGGAGCAAATCAGAATTGAAATCAAGTACTGATCAAGTACTGAATTATAGTTTACATTCCTGGTTTGGAAAACTCATTTAATTCCTAGCTGACTAGTTTCCATGTAATGGTAAATGATTTATTTTTATACTTTTTTTGCAGTCTGTGTTTTCTTAAAGATAAAAAGCAGTGAAAAATTTGTAGCAAACCTTGCTCATTTTTTTTTTAAATATAAACATTTCAGCACTAAAATAAATTCAAGTAGATTGGACTGAAGATATATGAAACAAAAATCAATCGGTTAAAATAAAATTCTTGGATAAAAACCTCTCAAGGAAGCAGCAAAAAGATAATGAGGGAACCTGATGAAGCCACAGCAAGGAGTTCCATCTTGCTGCAGTCATACAAAAAGCATGACTTTGTCAAATATGCCTCTGTTACTAAAGTATACGAAGCCTTAGTCCACCCAAGTACTGTACTTACTATGGTTATTATTTGCCCCAAGAACTACAAGAAATGTATTTTTATTATTCACATTTATTGAATAATTGTATTTTATTATTCAAATTTATGTTATACACACACACACACACACAGAAATTTATGTAGCAAATACAGAGATTTATATAGTTATAATTTATATATATGACATCACCAAATGAAATGTATTTGTTTACAGTAGCAAAGCTATGTTAACTTACTTGAAGCTGAACACACTTAAGTCTATTGCTTATTTATTTTAAAAGTAAAGCATCATAATTTGGCAGGTTACATTTTTGTCACTGAGACCTTGGGAGTGCTGACATATAATGCACTCTTTTTAAAAGATGGACAAGATATGGGAGAAGTAGACAATGGTTTAAAAGTTGCCATGACTTTTTCTCACACTTTCTTTGATATGTGAATACCTTTGGGTAGAACTGACCAAGAGAAAAAGTGTTTATTTTAAATTTAATAAAAAGCAATTCCTTGAGGCAGCTCAAGAACCACGACAGTACTCCCATTTTCTTTCTGCCATTTCTGGATCCAGAATACCTAATTGCCTCAACACTAGCCTTCTCCAAGCATTCAAAGAATAGAAACCTGGAAGGGAGAGATTCCTCCACTTCTAATTTCCATATGTGTTTGGAGTAGGTAAGCAAGGAAACTTTAATGATGTTCAGCTGACTGCGGTTACAGGGTACTGATTACACAGGATTTCCTCTAAATCAAGATACCAGGAATCTGGTAGTACCTTTTCCAACTAACAAATTTTAATAAAAAGCATAAGTGCTAGTCAAAAAGGGCGCTACCAGACTCCTGTTTTTTTGCCACTAACATGGCTCTCCTCCTACAATGCATGGGGAATCTTATACAGATGAACATTTTAATAAAACTTTTTATTTTAATTTGTTTTGTTTTCCTTATGGCAGTTGATAAGACCATGTAGAGAGTAACATATTGGATGTTTCTATAACATTACTCAGTAAAGAGACCCAATGGATTTGGCGATTACCCAAAATTACCACAGTGGATTTGGAGAGTACACAAGAGGTTAAACAGATGGAATAGCTTCTCCTAAATTAATTCTATTAGACAGAGGAGGATACTCTACAGAAGAGAGAAATTTCTCTGAGCAACTCTAAGATGGTAGGGGGAAAAACGGCACCTGTTACTTGAGGCACAAGTTGGAAACAAAACTCCAAATTGCACTTTATTTTATATCCTTATATCAAAGGAAGAGAACTATGAACTAAAGGATCTTTCTCCCTCCATCCAAAATTGGGAGTTAAAACAGAAGAAAACCCCCAATCTTAAACAGCCTTCTTTGCCAAATTGTCTACAAATCTAAACTAATGCTTCCATTTTAAAGGTAAACTATTTGGGGGAAAATTCTCTTCTTTCAGGTAAATGCATGTTTTTTATGTTCATGGTTAATAAGAGTAATTACACAAATAGAAAAAGTCAAAAATATGGTAGAATAAATAAATACTATACTGGACATGAATAATTATGCAAAGATAGTATCATTAAATACTATAAGTAGAAGAAAAGCATGTTCTCAAATAAAATGTGTGTTCCTCTTTAAGTAATCACAGGGAGATAAAAAAGAAAGTAGGAAGAGTTAGAATGAAATTGTTTTCTGCAGGAGCTTTAAACTCTAGGCCCTGACAAAGAAAACCGAGTATTAATGCGCTAAATGGATTCTCTTTTGTTAAAAACAAATGATTTTGTGCAAAGGGTTTCTGGTTGTGTTGTGGGTTTTTATTATTATTGTTACTGACCAATATGACAGAGTTTATAAGCATGTCAGAAGAACAAAATGGCTATTCAGATATGTTTTGTGGGTAAAAAACTGAAGTGGCTGTTCAAGCATATGCATTCAGAGAGAGCTGGGCCTGGAAAAAAGATGTAGCTGCTTTATTGATTCAAAAAGAGAGACTCTTTATGCTCCCAATTGTTGTGAGGCACCACTTTCAAAATCCTAGCACAGGCTTGCTTGCATTGCTCTTTCTAAGAATATCTAACTTCTGTATTTTGATTATCTCCATCAGATATCAATTTTTATTCATCAAATAGAATACACTTTAAAAAGAAAGAAGAAAAGGCACATCTAACAAAAGATAATATAATGGCAGAATTTAAATACTGGTAAAGCCTACGCCATTGAAAACAATTCTGTAGCCTTATGAAAACATAAGAAATGGAACTGACTGATCTTACCTTCAATGCTGGCTAATATTTCAAACATTTTCCCCATAAGATACATAAAGTTAGTAATTAATGGAACTGTTAAGTTTCAGGAAGGAAGAACTTAAACCATTTTGTTCTGTTCTTTGCTGAGTCACCAGATTATGGTATAATGGAATTCAGAGGTGCTGAAACCATGTGTACTGTATGTCCCCACTGATAAATAGCATCTGTGATGAGCAGTTCATTTAAAATGCCCTGCCAGTTATGATATAAAATCTCTAAGATGCTGCACCAAAAGTGTCCTAAGATACAGAAAGGTTCTGAGCTGTGGTTTAATTCCTAATACAGCTTTCACAACTTTGGTTATATGCTTATTCCATGTTCATTTACGTAATGTCCCAGATATGTACGCTCTTTTCAAACTTAGGAAGCACTTACTTTTTTTTAGTTTTAGATCTTCATTCTTATGGATGCTAGGTCTTTATGCAGTCTCTGGTAATGCTCATCCTCATAAAGGTCATAAAGCAAGATGTTCATGAATCTTTAACTGTCTTCCAGGTATTGTATGAGCATAGACGGGTCCCTCTGGAACTTGGGAGTACTAAAAATCTCAGAAGATTCTCCGGTAAACAAAAAAGCTGCCAACTGACTTAGTAAACTAATTAGGCACAACCTGGACTTAATTGGGTATGCCAAAATCCACTCTCAACATCAACACTGAGAACGCTAAAGAAATTGCAAGTTGCTGAAGAACGTTGTTTTAATAGGAAGGATGTGTTTCTCTTTTTATGACTCTGTTCAGCTCTTTAAGATTTATGCATATGCAAAGTATGCCATTTTTCTTGGGTTCTGATACTATTTTTGAGCAATTGTCTATTGGTTCAGCAATCATTTCAATCACTGACCATCCTTTCTAATTCTACTTTTACTTTTGGAACAGTGGGACTGATACCGTTCTGGCTGCATGGATACTATATGAAGCAGTTCTTTTCTTAAGCCTTCTCATTATTGAAGGAAAGTTTAGGGTTTCTATTTCTTTTTCCAGCTTAGGCTCTATGGAGAGTTCTTCTGAGTGTAGTAAGTCTCCAAGAAGAGAATATATGTAGCTCAGGACTGAACTGTGGAATCCTTGGTGCTCTCTGAGCTTGGTTGTTTGCTTGCAGACATTTCATTACCCAACTAGGTAAGATCATCAGTGCAACTGAGTGTGGGGTTTGCTCCCTGCTTATATACAGTAGCTTGCCCTGCCAGTTTTGGGGGTGGTAGTGGTGGTTTTTTCCTTGGTAGTTCCTTGATTAGGGTATTGTTTTCTGCTTGATTGTTTGCCTGCTTATCTAGGTTTTGGCTGCTGGAGAGGATGTGTTCTGGTGTTTGTTTCCTTCTTAGCTTTTTTATTGTCTCTTTTGAACAGTGTGTAAATATGGTTTATTTCTATGTGTCTATTAATGGCTAATTTGAATGCCAAGCTTCCAGGAATTCTCTAGCATTTTTGGATTTAGCTTGGTCTAGGATGCTCACAGTTTCTCAGTTGAAACTATGGTTGAGTATGTCCATGTCTAATAAGTCTATTGCATCAGATGCCTCTTGGCCTGGAAGGCTGTTTATCTGATCATATAATATGCATAATTTACCTCTTTCCCTGGATACCAGCAATCAAGTAACTGAAACAGTATAAAGTCTTGGTGCCAAAACTTGCTAAGAGAAGAGATGAGGCAGGCCTTGGAAACTTCTCTAGACATATTCTGAAAACATCATTACATGAACTCCTGTTTCCATTTTCAAACATGCTGCATGCTATTGACATGCAGAATCGTTAGGCCAATGGATCTCCTAAGAAATGCTCAATTTCATTTAACATTTCTATTATATTATATATATCTTATATATAAGATATATCTATTATATATTATATATTAGATTATATATTATATATTAGATATATCTATTATCTATTATATATTATATAGGTGTAACAGGCAGCTAAGCTAAACATTGACAAGTGTTAGCTAAGTTAAAAAATGAGAACTGAATTTATATTTTTACAGCAGACTCATATTCTTCCAAAATAAACAGCTTTTACAGAAAGTGTAGGTATTTATTTATTTAATTTATTTTAATTTCTATAGCTGCCTATCTCAACCAAGTGTCTCTGGGCAGCAAACAATCATAAAAACAATTAAAACAATTACAATACAATACAAGATAAATATATATGGCAGCCGAGAAAAATTATCCCATAATTATCAGTATAGCCAGGAAACAGGGCCCTTAATGCATTTGGGGCCCCAGGCCCAGGCAGATAACCAAGTCTTTACGGCCTTATGAAAGGCCAACAGGGTCAGGGTCATCCTAATCTCTGAAGAGAGAATGTTCCAGGGGGCTGGGACTACGACAGACAAGGCATGTCTCCTGGTCCCCGCCAGCCGACAATCTTTGGCTGACGGTACCTGCAACATGCCCAACCTGCCAGACTGAACTGGATGGTAGAAACTATTGGGAGAAGATGGTCCCTTAGGTAACCTAGTTCCAAGCCATGAATGGCTTTAAAGGTGACAACCAGCACCTTGAATTGCACCTGGAAACATCCCGGCAACCAAAGCAGCTCATGCAACAGTGTTACATGTGTCACATATCTGACACCATTTACTACCCGTGCAGCCGCATTTTGTACCAGTTGAGGCTTCCAACTGCACTTCAAGGACCGCCTCATGTAGAGTGCATTGCAGTAATTCAGTAAAAAGGTTTATACAGCAGTAACTCTAAATGTGCAAGAGTGTGTGTGCGTGTGTGTGTGCGCCTTCAAGTTAGTTTTTGACTCCTGGTGACTGCCTGGACGAGTCCCTGCAGTTCTCTTGGCAAGGTTGTTTGGAAGTGGTTTGCCATTGCCTCCTCCTTCCTAGGGCTGAGAGATAGTGACTGGTCCAAGGTCACCCAGCTGGCTTGGTGCCTAAGGCGAGACTAAAACAGTCTCCCGGTTTCTAGCCTGATGCCTTAACCACTACATCAAACTGGTTCTTAAATGTGCAAGAGGTGTCACAAATTTAATTAATAGATTTTCTAAGCTGATTTTTGAAGGAGAAATAGCAAGTGGAGATGGTAATATTTTAATACTTATTGTCAGATTGATGGTCAAAACTGATACTCCTGAATTTCTATGGCCAACCTCAAAATCCTCAGAACAAACACATGATTGTTTTCAACAACTGTATACTAAGTCAGTGGTCTTTATAATAGTGGATTATTTGAATCAAACTTTTTTAGTTTGTAATACTCTAACACTCAAATTAATACAA
The DNA here is from genome assembly GCA_030867105.1 of Liasis olivaceus. Classification (NCBI taxonomy): domain Eukaryota; kingdom Metazoa; phylum Chordata; class Lepidosauria; order Squamata; family Pythonidae; genus Liasis; species Liasis olivaceus. The sequence goes on along the minus strand of CM061351.1, from coordinate 40,768,223 downwards.
CAACAACAACAATTTATTACATTTATATGCCACCTGACTCCCAGGACTCTGAGTGGCATATACATTTAATAAATCATCATCATCATCATCATCATCATCATCATCATCATCATATTTTGCATAAGTACATGCCTGAGCTTCATTTAGTAGATATTTGGTGTACTATTAATCCTTCCCAATGGGAATAAACTAATATATTTTCCTTTCTTCCTCACACAGAAATTGATTTCGGCTATATTATTTTTAGAAGTTACTTATTATTTCTTTATACAGCTATAATCTCCTGATCTATATATGTGTGAGCCGCCTAGAGTCACTTGTATAAATAAAATAAATATATCTTTGGTCTCTATTTAACAGAAACTTAACAAACTTCATGCTTCCAACACATTTTTGTAATCTTGTACAAGCAACAATATGGAAAAAGGAAGAGAACTCTAGAAATGTATAGACCTTCAGACACAAGCAAATTAAACAAAATATTGCCATCTTTTTGGGATACAAATATGAAAAGGTAAATGGGATTTCAAATCTTTTAATCACCTTAAAAAAAAAAACAAATTCAATTTGAATTTCAATTGGACAGAAATAAAAGAGAAACAGGGAAATCCAGTAATATGTAGAGGTATTGGGGAGAATGGACTATTGCGAAGAAAACATGGGGATCAAGGTGGGAAATGATGACATGTATATCATGTGGGAAGGGAAAGATGCAATTTACTGATTTCTTTTCTTATTGTGGTTTTCTTTTTAACTTCAACATAATAGTCTTATTTGTATTAACTTTTTTTCTACTTTTTTACTTTATTTGTATTCCAGTATTACCTTTTTCTAATATTCTTTGTATTTTCAAATTTTAATAATAAATACACATATATACCAAAAGAAAAAAAAAAAAAAGGATTAGACTGTCAGTCTACTAATCAAATTGGTGCTTCTGAGTAACTGTGCCAAAAAAATTTATACAGAACATCTATTGTATTTAAAGGCCTGCATTGATAAGTAAAAGAATTTAGTCTACTGTACTTTAACATAAAAAGAAAAAGAAAATATGGCATGATGCAAACCCACCCCTTTCTATACAAGCATCATGATGTCTACGCACAAGTACACAAGGGGGCAGAGTTTGCATTGTGTATTTTGACAAAATCATGATTTGCTCCAGATGACTCTGGGGTGAGAAGGTATGATAGGTCACATCTGAGCCCTACACTCCTGCACTAACAAAACAGTAGGGTTGGCTTCACGTCCCACGCACATCAACATTGTGAAATACATATAAGAGTGTCATTGTCATTGCAATCACACTTAAGACAAAGTATTGGCAGCACAAAGAGTACACTCAGAGATCTTATTTGTGCAAAGCTAACTGTGTCATTATTCACAAAATGGAACATTCTTTAAGGTATGCAAGCTACTGCTTCCTTGCATAGCCTTCTAACAACTCAAAACGTGATGACCTTATGGAAGACTGCTGATTGGTCTAGGAAGTGTGTGTTATTTCAAATCAAATCTTTAGCCATTAATCAGTGCAATGCATATTTTGATTACATAACAATATTTTTTCTAACATAATAATGTTAATCACTTGGAAAATTAAACTTTTTAGGGAAAAGAGAGGAAGCACTTTCTTTTTGTTACAGAAATGACATTAAAATGGCATCTGATATGGAAGCTGCTTTAAAGTTTCAAATGTCCTTTTCTCTTTAATTATCTGCATCCTTTTGAATCTTCAGCAAAGTCTTCTTCTAATCTAGTGAGACTTCTAGAGAAATGTCCAGTATCCTAAAATGGGGGAAATGGCTAAGAAGAAAAATTAATAATAATGAAAAAGAAAATGACTTAATATGACATAGCTGATTTACAGTGTCCAGGGGCATTCACCAAGACCCATTAGGAGTTCTTTGAAAAGAAAATGTAAGTCATGTTTGAACTTCAAAAGATCAGGCAATCTGGGAAATATCATCCAGTTTCTACTTGTAAATATTTTATGACTAAAGCGCTGTGCTTTAAATTTCAAAATGTTTTAAAATGACTTGAAAGCTACAGTAGAATAGGCAGAGGGGAGAGAAGAAATTGTGCAAAAAAAAAAAAGGGGGGGGGAAGATTATAGCAGAAACTTCAGGTTTAAAATGAAGTAATTGTTTTCAGTATGAAAAGTTCATGAGAATATAGCATTCAGATAATCTCTGACACTTCTCTTCCCGAAGGTGATTATTAGTACAAAAAAATGCAGGTGGCTTTTTTTTTCAAGCAAACTGCCTTATTTGACCTTCATCATATTTACCTGTGAAGTTATTTTGTCACCCAACTGATTTTAGGTATGTTATCCCAAGGAAAACTGAGACACTACAATTAATATAACCTTGCCCACTTCCAGGAACATCTCTACCCTAAGCTGCATATGGTAAACAGTATACATTGTGGCTGACAAACATCCCAGATTTTTTCCTCTGAGATATCACTACTCACAAAAAGTATGTTTTCTCCCCCTTTAAAACATTTGTGGGCTTTTAAACTAAACATGCATGCACGAACACCAACTGAAAACACAACTAGAATGAGATAAAATACAAGTTTAACCTTCAAATTTGTTCATGAATTGGAGAAAGAACTGTTCTGTTTCTAACAATAGTAAAATGACGATTAACCAGTTAGAAGACCTATAATCACACTTTTCCATATATTCATTAGTTTTTCAATGGAATTTTTAATTCCAGGTCAGGGAAAAATTCAGGGTTGGAACCAAAGCTCCTAAATATATGAACTGGTTCTACTTTCAAATCTTGACATATCTGGTTACATGGACTCATAAGGGGTATTAACCTAAGACCATGGAAACCTCTTTAGATAATCAGACTGGACAATACTGAGCTAGATGCAACAGTCATGTTACTTGCTATAAAGCAGCTTCACATGCATATGTTCCATACACAGCACAATTATTTTCATCTCATTACAACTGGTAGTCATCCACATACATGTAATGTAGATGTATAGATATTTCCTGTATAGTTTGTACTTTACAATGCATAATGCCTACCTTAAGACTCCATGAATCTTTGAAGAGATTTGTTACAAAAGAAAATTGGTTGATTCCACTGAATATCTTTTGAAGGAAATTGCTTTAACCACAATCTTCAAATCAAATTTCCAAAGCAGTCCTAGATGTTGAATGGAACCAGGGGTTCTGAACTGCCTTGGAGAGATTCAAAGGTTATTGGGAGATTCAATGTACTTTTTGGCTTGGCAGAATCTGACAGATTGTAACTTTCCTTCCATATATGAAGAAAACTGAGGGGCAGATCTGAGTGGTGTGATGGGCTTACTTGTTAAAAACAGTATTTAAAACAAAATTTGTTTAAAATTGGAATAGTACACTTTCTGCATTATCTCAGAACAACTGCTGCATAGGCTCTGCCAAACAATGAGGAGACCACTTTCTCATCCCTGCTATCTCTGCCTTTGAAGTTGTCCATGGGAAATGTTTTGAAAAATTGTGATGAGCCCTTAAAACAAAAAACTGAAGCTGAAAAATTGCAAGGATAACGTCTTCCTTAATGTTTACCAACCCTGCTATTTTCTTCCCATCCGGACAAAAACAAAGCAGCTGCAGGTAATCTGATTTCCTATCACAGTCTATGGTCAAATCTTTTATAGCTGAAGAAATCAAGCTTCCTCTGAATCTCAACTCAACAATTCCAATTAAATCACACTAATTTTGAATCTGAGTTGGATATTGGCTGATTCACACATATCAAAGCATTAAAGATGCTGGGAATGTGAAGGATGTACTTTCACAACAGAAAATAAAGTAGATCAGGAGGAGGCAATGTGGTACCTGTGATTCTTACTAGAAATAATTACTGAATCTTTCTGACTGGTGAATAACTCATGATTTAAACCATGATTGATCACTCATCATTTAAACCACTTTCAAAATATTAGCACAGCCATACTTTTTAGCACTGTACTTTCTAAGAATATAAATTAAACCATTCTAACTTCTACATTCTGATTATCTCCTCAATCAGATGTCAATATTTATTCGTCAAATAAAGTATGCTTTAAAAAGAAAGAAGAAAAGGCACCTCTATTAAACAGAATTAAACATCCCAAACAGGATGAAATGCATTTTCAAAGCCAACAACAAAAAGGCTTATTGAGGACATGACAAAATATAGAAGTTTCATAACAGTTTCTTTTCTTAATGGACGTTTAATGACAGATAAATTTCATGTGGTTTTTTTAAAATCACTAATTTTCTTACTACTTAGTATTATTTATGATAGTACTTTATTAACCTCTTTAATGATAATTGTACCAAGAGAAAATTCTGCCTCTTCTCTGTTAAGTTTCTATTGTTGAAAATGACAGAAACCCAGCAAGGCAACAACTTTGTAACATCTTTGTCAAAGGAGAAAAAAAATATACTATTGGGAAATGTAAATTTTCATTAAAAGTGCCTGAACAAAAAAAATCTAGAATAAGAAAGGTATTTTCCAATACATGATATTTGCATCATTCTTTCTGATTCAGTTAACACTATGCTAAGAATTCAACTGAAATGTATAAAACACCTGGGATCAATCTCTGAGAGACTGAAATTTTCTTATACCCAGTACTGGTCAGTACTGCAGCTAACATTTTAACACCAAGATCTGCTGTCTCATGCCCTCAGAGTTTAGAATTTCCAATTTAAATTCATAAAGAGGCTACAGTAATACCTCTTTATGAAGAGTCCATTTTCATTCTCATGCCAATTACTGAGATACTAGGAGAATAATTTTCAGACAATGATTGTGCTGCTTCAAATGCACAGGCCAACTTGATTCTCTTTACCTTGCCAAGAAGGAAGATCAGTAATGCCCAGAGGTGGATTCAGCATAATGCTTCTATCTTTGCTGACAGAAATAAATCCATGTTTATTACAGAGACATATACATTGAGAGTAGAAGCTACGAGTTTATATTTGTAAGAATATCAAGAAACTATTACTTAACCTTTTCTCTCCCCAATCATCTTGGAATAAGGACCCACTGATTGTACTAGTAGAGCGATTTATGTTTTTATTTGTCCCCAAGATATAACTTTTGGTGTTTGAACTCTTAAAGAATATAAGTTCCAGTACAGTACAACTGATACAAAAATGTATTTTGACAACACTCTGTTTAGATAATTACTTCAAATGCTCACTCCATTCAAACCAATGAAATGGTGATAATTCCCAATCAATCATGTTTACAGATCTACAATTGACTCTTACAAGCCTGCAGAGAATTCCATGAGTGAATTTTCATATGATTTTGAGAACACAGCATTCCACTGATAAACTTACATGAAAGTGACATATGTAGAAGGCAACTAGAGAAATTAAAACAGTCTTCGATTTTTATGACATTGATATATGTAAACAATGTAACCTGTAATCACGGAAGCTGAAATCTAGCAGAGTCAGTATATCTCTGTTCTAAAGATTCCATATAATTAAAATGAAGAAATTAAATCTCACTTTGATTCATGTATTTTCCTGGTCAGTAAAGCAAGGGCTTCATTTTTTAAAAATCCTTATATGTTTGCAAATACACGTACTAACTGACTGATAATCCAGGTTTAATAAGCATGGCATGAATGAGTACCCTGCTGGTAGATGCACCCAGTTTGCTTCCCTTTACTAGAAGCAAATAAACAAATGAGAAATAGACTTGTGTTACTTCAGAACTTAGGTTCATTATTAAATGCACCCAAACACATGACACAGAAGCCAGACTTAGCAGAATTTCAGGTTGGCCTGATGAAGGAAGGTTCAAGGTGGCTTTGAATAAAGGTTTTAGATATAACACAAACACTCTGAGTTCACTGTTTTATATGAGATAGTAGAAGTAAATAGAACTCATCCACTGTCACACTGCTTTGGTTTATTTATACCACAATCCGATCCACATTCAGTCAGAGAAGCTCAATGGGACTAATTCTCAGATCAATGAATATAGATTATAATTTGAGTCATTAGAGAGAGACAGAAAGACATATCAAATGAGAAAGACTGGTAATTGTATCCTGTCATTTCCATCTCCAAATTGGAGATGTCCAAGATAGCAGATGTCTATTTCTGGTTTATGTTTGTTTCTATGCATTCACTTGTAAAGTCTGTTCTATACTGTTTTCTTCATTAAAAGTGCATCAAAAAAAAAATATCACATTTTAAATTATACATATTTTCCCACAGAACATGCATTCTCCAATATAATTAACAAATCAACTAATTTTGTAGTATAGATCTCCAATTAAGAAATGTGCACAAAAAGTATATGTTGGGGGAAAATGTATTAAAATGTATCTATTGCCTAAAATAACATATATATTTACTTTGTATTATGGGAAATTGCTTCTAAGAATATGTGTATTAGGCAGAATTCCATACAAGCATGGGCTTATGACAGAAATGCATACAACACAAAATGCAGATAGCTGTTTTAAAATAACCCTCAGATACAGCCATGGAAGAAACCAAATTTAAGATTGGGAGAATGCAACTGAGAGAAACTGAAACTGACAGATTCATCTATCCCTACTCAAATGAGGGTTTAGTTTCTATCCAACAGGATCAGCAGCAGCCATTCTACATTTTAGATCTGCTACTTCTGAGATAGGAGATTAAGGCACCTAAATCCAGTTTCCTATAGGCGGCAGAAGCCTGAATTTAAGTGTGATTTTCCTAAGCATAATGATTAGCATGGATGTTGAATTTTGAACCATAGCATGAATACTGAAATTTTAGGTACTCTGTGTATGTATACGTACAGTATGTTTGTGTGTGTTTGTGAATCTGTCTGGATGCATATACATACATATGTAATTTTCATCTGAGCCTACAACCATCTGTTTAGGCTACAGTTTAGGCACCCTAGGATTTCATCTGAATACGAACTCTGAATTAAATCATATAAATTATATGTTGTATGCGCTGTATAAATTATACGTTGTATAATATATATACATTATATAGTATTATACATTCTAAACTTTGGAAACAATTTGCAGTATCTGTTACTACACGAACCACAATATTTGCGAAATAAAATGCAAACGTTCAGTTAAGCGTCCTTAAATTGCTGCATTTATAATCAGTTGGTGGACATATACTGCATATACTTATTGCAGAATGACATGTGACATTACTTAGAGATGACTGAATGGTCGCTGTAGCTATCCTCAACATTTCTATCAAATGTATCCACATCAGACAAGTTGCACTGCAACCTACTATTTATGGGAAGAAATAAACATCCAAAATTCATGGCTTCTGATGGTTTCTTAGAATACATATTGTACAGAAAGTTTTATTCCTGTAGTTAATTTTTTATTGGGATAATATGTGAACTAATTTCCATGTGTATATCTATTTACACATAGAAAAGAAAAAAAGCATTTCCAATGGAACTGAACTCTATTTTCAATAATCTGCAGTGAACTGAAACTGATCTAATACAGATTCAAACCTTTAGTTTAGATTATTATTAGCAGGATAACCATTTTATACATACAAATATTCCCCATTTGTTTAGCATATATTTTTGTGTACAATAATAAAGTGAGAATTTCTTGTTTATATTGCTCATCATATTAGTGGTGAAAAGCTTACATTTTATTTCTCATTCAGTGACAATGAAATTGTGCAAGAGGGTTGAAAAGGTATAGTTTTGGCCTTAGGATGAGCAAGATAAATGACAGGGACATCAATCCTATCTACATGTGTGGTAAAGATTGATGTCAAAATTTCTGTGACATCCAGTGCCCTGCTTACCTCTTGCTGACAGGGCAGAAAAGCTGTGATTCTTAAAGCACACAAACAACAAAGAAAAAAATTCATATGGCTCCAATGATTGGATGCCAATTCCAGAGGTAGTTCAAATTCCCATTGGGAAGAATCAAAGGAACATTTGAATTGGGAATATCAGGCAGGGTGTGTCAAAATCTGCAAGACAGCAAGCGCAGTGTTGTGATCGAAGCCTCCATTTTATATATATTCATGTACGAAGGGCGGGGCTTCTGTCACAATGTTGCACCTGCCGTATTTCAGATGTTGACACCCCTGCTTTGAATTCTGTGGATCCATCTTTCTTATCTTCCTGCTTTTTAATATTAGACTTTCAAACTTTGGGTTGGAGCGCCCTTTCCAGCTTGAGTAAAAATCCAAAATTCATGTAGCCCTTGAGATACCCTTCTGGGCTCAAAGGACTGCAGCCTCATATTTCATGCAACAAAACCTGAATTGTTAGTTGAAGTTAACATGCAACTTTTGCGAGGCAATAATATAAGGCTACTGTTTGTAGCTGTATATTACCTCCATCTTGCAGATAAATACATTAGTGTGATTATACAATACCCATTTTCTACTTCAAGAACATATTTCAAGAAAAACATTTTCAAACGTGAGTAGTCAAATTGTGGCAGATGAAAAAGCAATGTACACAAAATCTAACATACTGCAGCATACTAGGAAAGTAACTACACTGATGGCTCGGAAGAACTTGAGTGGGAAATAAGTTCAGTGGCCTTTTTATGCAATGAAGTTCCATAGGCTGAATTAAATCAGTTTACTGTTTCTTTTCCTTTTCTCCCATTTCCTTTTTCCTTTTTTGCCTTGGATCTGACTTGCTCCTTAATATATTTAGAATGGGTATGGGGTAATTGGGAGTGATATATGACATAAAACTGCATAGGAACAGTAGAAATGGGAAGAGAATAGCAATATATGAAAAACAAGTCAGGTCTGAAATAAAGAGAGGAACACACCTCACCATCTTTGACTTAGTCCAGCATAAATCTGATAACATGTGTTTGTTCTCCGCTTATGAACTGGCTGTCTACTGACGTAATGGAAAGACCGATCACTATTATTCCATCTGGTCAAGTTTTAACACTGTGTTTAAAACCTGAGTTGCCTTTTTATGCACAGGTAGTCCCCAGTTTAAGACCAAGAGTCGTTCCCAAGATCTATCCTTAAGTTGTATTTGTATGTAAACCAGAACAGTATTATTGTACATTACTGTATAAGTAGTATTGTGCAATGGACTCAAACTATTGTGTATTTAACTCAAATTTTGCTATAATAGGCTCCTTCTTAACAATGGGTTGTCTGTAACCCGGGCGTTCTTAACTCGGGGACTACTTGTATATATTTATGTCCTTTGTCCTTTTTCTCTTTCCTTTATGTTTTTCTTGTGTCTTCCCTCCCCACTTTTTTTCTACATATTAAATCAAATTTTAAAAGACCATGTGTTAGATCAAAACTAAACTAAGTACTTTCACAGAGGTAAGTCTCTGGATCACAATAAACTAGAATCAGCTAATGCTGTTCAAGTGTTTTGACTTAAAAGTGACAAAAAGCAAAAAGAAAACTAACATAAAAAAAGAAAAAAGATCTATATATTAGTTATAATTACTTATAAGAAAATAAGTTTTATTTTTTCACTGAATAACCATTACTTATCTTTTTTGTTGATAATTAGGTTTCTTTTTGTATTTCACTATTACAATTGCATTAAAATATTCAAGTGTTTGGACTTATGAATTATATAAAAAGTTAGTCCAGTTTCTGGTGTTTTAATCCTTAAAATGAAAGGTAATCCCCCCCCCCCCCATATTTTGAGAATGCCTTGAAGTTCAGCAACCACACAGATATTTGTTCTATATAACCACTCATCTCACTTTGATTAACATACACAAACTACATGCATAATATACGTAAGTTCATAAAAGTCACATTAGTATTAAATATTTGAATCAGCAATACTTTACCTGGGGAACAGAAAGGAACTGTATGCAAACTGCTAAACTAAACAGATATCTGACAAAATTTCCACTGAGTTACGGATACTTCTTATTAAACAAGCAATGACTGCTAACTATAGTATGGAAATAGAAGTGTATTCTTAAGGGGCTTATAGCTCCAGAATTTCCTCCTTTCGTTGACATTTAATTTAATTTAATTTAATTTAATTTAATTTAATTTAATTTTAATTTAATTGAACAGTAGAAGATAATACTTACCTGGCACACCAGGGGGCGTTTTCAGGTATTTTCCATTAAAATGTTGAATTACAACTTCACATTTTTCAGTAGATTCCATTCTGAAGAAGAAAAATAAATAAGTAAAGGCAATCATTATTACTGACTATCTGTCCTCTCACAGTTATCAAGTAGAAGTTACTGGGTGAAGAGAGAAGCAGATATTACTCTTGCAGAAATTCATAACAGAACATCTTGGGCTGCTTTAGTATAGCCTTCTCCAACCTGGGAAGTGCCATGCCAAGATGGTAGACAATTTTGGAATCTGTAGCCCCAAAACATGTGTTAAGTTCCAACTTGGGGAACGCTACTTTAGCAGGTATGATTATATGTCCCAGGGTGGATGAATATCTGGCACCAGATATTCATAAAATGAATAATTCAATTAATGTCCTAGGTATTAAAGCCTAGCTTTTGCTGATTCCACCAGCAATCTGATACATATTTAGTGAATTCATTTTCTTTCAGGAAGTGGATATAGTGGCCGCTAGATCTTTGAAACTTCAAATCCCACTCAGTTGTCAGGGCTAATGACAAGGGATTGAAGAGTCGCAGTGCAGAGCATCTTCTGGGAATCAACAAGTCTAGTCTGAGTAGAGGACTACAGCTCAGAATATGTTTCATAGATCTATATTTATACCTATATCTATCTACACAGCATATAGGCAGGGAAAATACTTACATGGAAAATACATGTTTTTCCCTCTTGGACTACCTGTACCCTCCCTGAGTACAGGTAGTCCTTGCTTACTGAGTGCCTTGTTCAGCGACCGTTCAGTTATGATGGTGCTGTCCCTCGATCATGTGATTGCCATTATGGGGGGGAGCAAGTGATTTCTGTAGGCAATATCTCCTGTGTCTAACCCATCTTCCCCCTCTCACAGAGCAGAGAGATTGGAGAGGAAGGGATTACAAGAGAGTGAGCAGGTACACAATGGGGAATACACTGGGCTGTTTGCATAGTGCACTCACAGCTGCCAGTGCAAGCACGTTGCTTTGGATGTGTATTCCTCATTGTGTGCCTACTTATTCTCTTGTAATCCCTTCCTCTCCAATGAATATAAATACAAACATTAATTCCCTTCTTGCTAATTATCCCAGTGCTTAGGTGTGCATTCCAAAGGGCAGGGGAGTGGTTAGGAGGCAAACAAAAGCTGATGATGTAAAACTGATTAGTTTTGTCAGTTTCGAGCCATAAAGCACAGTCATGGTCACATGATTTCCCACTTAGCAACTGCTTTGCTTAGCGACAGAGTTGCTGGTCCCAATTGTGGTCGCTAAAGGAAGACTACCTGTATTTCACTTATAAAATTTTGCTATTATGTTCTCAGTTAAAACATAAACATTTTTCCCCCACAGAAAAGTTCCCAATGACAATATAACAATTTAAAAAAGAAAGCTAAATCAAAGTAAGTAAGAGGGAGAAAATATTCTAAACCATGAGAAGAAATAAGTAAATAAGAAACAAAAACAAATGTGTGTAATATGTGATGAACACAGGAATTCATTTTGAAACAAAAAAGTGCTAAAAATGCTATTGGATCTGTTTTTCTTTAGCATTTGCTTGGCACAGGGGATGTGGCTGGACACTGGAATGGGCAAGGCTGAAATTTTTCAGACTATATAAACTTTATTTGGGAATTAGAGTATTTAAAGGGGTAAAATGGGTGTCTTATGCCTTTTTGGGTCTTACTCATAGAACATGAGAAAAATGCCGCGATTCAGGGAAGGGTTTAAGGTTTTTGAGGGGAACAAACTGGGGGCTATAGGCAGGGATGCTAACTTTTCAAATCAAATCAAATCAAATCAAATCAAATCAAATCAAATCAAATCAAATCAAATCAAATCAAATCAAATCAAATCAAATCAAATCTTTATTATGGTCATAGACCAGCATAAAGAGGGTGGAGTAGTCAATTAAAAAGGACAGAAGATACATCAGAGTCTAAAAAAAATGAAAAACTAGAAGATATTAATACAGAAAGTATATGTAAAAGTCTATAAGAATCTAAAAGAAGGGGTAGGAGCATTAGATGGGTATAGGGAAGCATAAAAGGTTAGTATGTGGAAGACTATATCTATCAAATTACAGAGAACTCTAATGTGGTGAACTAGGTGCTCATTAAGTCTAGTTTATGGCACAGGTCATCATCCAAGGAATTTTGAGCTCAGCTGCACAGAACCTGGCAACCTTGTATATTGTAGCAGGGTTGGTATCTGAAAGCAGCAAGAAGGTGTAGAATTGTCCTTTGTGCCCTGGGTACTTATAATGGTAATGGTGAGATGAGGCTAGTACAAATGTCTCTGTAGTACACGTGCTAGAGAAGCACATGTTCTGTTGTTTCTGGGTGTCCAGAATCACAGGGGCATTGTCTCTCCAGGTAAGGAATCTTCCTATATGGCCTTTCAAAGACAGCTAAGCAGAGGGCATGACACTGTGCCAGAGTAAAGGCCCTCTGGTGTTTAGGGACTTTGAGTTTAGTTAGGTATGCTATAGAGGAGGCAGAGTACCTGTTGAGTTCACTGGCATTAAAGGTTAGGGTCTTGGCTAGATCCATTTGGTGTTCTGTGTCTGCTACATGCTGTTTAATGAGTGCTTTGGTCTGATCATATCCCATGCTGAATACAAGGCCTGGAGAGAAGCCAAGGGATGTGATTTTAGTTGCCACTGCCCATTTCCATGTGGATTAAAAATCATCACTCACAGTTAATGGGGCAAGGCCAAGGGGGAAAAAAGGACAGTCTGAGCCAATAGGTGAGTATGATTACCCACACTCTAGCCTCCACATTCATGAAGCCTATCTCTAGTCACAGAGTAGCATTAGAGACACAATTTGGGACTTGAAGGGCTGATCTTAGAAATTTGGATAGTACAAGTTCTATTGGTGCAGAATTGGAGAAGGGGCCCAGCTGGGCACCATAAAGAAGTTGTGCTATTGGCTTGGCTTCAAATAATGTGAGTGCTGTAGGTATATTTATACAGCCACCCATCTCATACAAGGTGACTCTGGACGGCATACAACAATTAAAAAATAAATACATAAAAACAATTACACTTACAAAACTGTAAAAAACACACAAAACAGGAGGCGATAAAATTAATAAGGGAGCCATCGTAAAATCTCCCCGGACCCCCGGGAGCCCCAGGCCTGATCACATAACCAGGTCTTGAGAGACTTACGGAATGTTAAGAGGGATGGAGCTAATCTCACTTCCAGGGGGTGAAGATTCCACAAGGTGGGAGCCACAGCAGAGAAGGCCTGCCTCCTGGGAACTGCCAAATGTAATTCTCTAGTAGGCGGGACCCGCAGCATGCCTTCTCTGCCAGATCTGATGGGATGGGCAGATGTAATTGGGGAGAGACGGTCCCTCAGGTAACCCGGCCCCATGCCATGAAGGGCTTTAAAGGTCAAAACCAGCACTTTGAATTGGACCTGGAAGCAAACTGGCAACCAGTGCAGCTTGTGAAGCAGAGGTGTAACGTGTACCACCCTGGGGGCACACATAACTGCCTGCGCTGCTACATTCTGCACCAGCTGAAGCTTCCAGATACTCTTCAAGGGCAGCCCCATGTAGAGCGCATTACAGAAACCCAAACAGGAGGTGGCCAGGGCACGAGTGACAGTGATTATGTCCCTTTGATCTAGGAATGGGCACAACTGGTGCACAACATGAAGCTGTGCAAAGGCCCTCCTAGCCACGACTGCTACCTTCTCTTCAAGCAGGAGTTGTGAGTCCAGGAGGACCCCCAAATTACGCACACGGTCTGTCTGGGGCAGTGCAACCCCATTCAGTACCAAAGATGGCATAGCTCTAGCACTAGAAGGGCCCAAAAATATATAGTGGCCACCTCTTGTCTTAAGGCATTTAAGGATAGCAGTTGAGCTCTTCTGTGCATTTTCAACAACGTACTTCCCGTGGGCTTTCCTACTGCCGGCAGAATGAAGGATATTTGAAAAAGGAGATCTGCTCAATCTTGTGGCCATCTATGCTCCAGGAGTGGCTCTTGGGCTTTTTGGCAAATGCCATGATTTCATGTTTCTGATAATTGAGTTCTAGCTGGTCTTCCTTGCAGTATTGTGTTAGTGCTCTCAGTAGTCTTTTAAGGCCAATAGGTGTTCTTGAAAGTATTGCTGCATCATCTGCATAGAGCAGAACAGAGATGTGTGATCCAGCAAGTTTTGGGGAGTGAAAGTTCGTGTTGTGGAGATGGCCCACCATGGAGCTGATATAGAAACTGAATAAGAGTGGGGCCAATATGCAGCCTTGCTTGACGCCTTTCTCATTTTTATTGGCACTGGTGAGATGGCCCTGTTTGTTACATCTTACTTTGAGTGAGGTCCCTTCATGTAGCATACATATTAAATGAAGTAGATGTCAGTCAATCAAGAAGGCCTCCAGTTTTTCCCACAATTTAGCTTAGGATATGGAATCAAATGCTGCTTTGAAGTCTATGAAAGTGGCATAATTTCCTGTCTCAGGCCAGGCACACACAAATACAGAAGAGGTAGTTGCAATTTTTTACTTATAGCAAGCAGCAACAAAAAGTTATGTGCAAACTCACGCACACAAAAGCAACCAAGTTCTCACAAGTCCAGAAAACTTGCCTAAAAAAAGTTCAAAGTCCAAGGAGCAGGCACAAGGATAGTCAGGCAAAGCCAGGGGTCCAAAGTATTAGTGAGGTCATCAGCTGGTCTGGGTTCAGAGTCCAAAAGGCAAGGCACAGAGAGTCTGAGTTAAGGAACGGTTGTTTCCAACACCAGTCTCGAGCTCATAGCTCTTCTTAAATAAGAGTAGCCCTAGTGGGACTCATTTAGGAGGGCGAGGCTACTTCCTTGCGAGTAACCTCGCTGACTTCCTCTGTTCTGCTTTTCTTTCTGCTGTCTGTGCTCTTGCATTGGGAGGGGGTGGCAATTCTGAGTCCTCATCTTCGATGAATAGTGGCAGCTGTCCCTGCTGATCACTGGCCAGCACCACCCCCTCTGCCTGCTCAGGTGGCTGTTTGTCTGGTGACCCCAGAGCTGACTGCTTGTCCTCCAAGGCCACTTCAGGAACTGGCTGCCCTTCTTCATCTTCTGACTCTGAATCTGAGCCCCCCATGGCACATAAAGGGAGGTTGTGTTGCAGGAGGAGTATTTTTCAATGAGATGATGGAGTACTAGGCACTGATCAATGGTGGACTGGCTTTTCCTAAAGCCAGCTTGCTCTGCTGCAAGTATATTTGTACCAGCCAGTCCTGGAATTTCCACTGTAGGTGTCTTGCATAGAGTTTGTTGATTGGGTTGAGGAGGCTAATCGGTCTAAAATTAGCAGGATCATCCTTTTTCCCTTTTTTATATATAGGGACAATGATCGCAAGCCCCCAATCCTTGGGGACTCAGCTATAGGTGTCAATGAAGGAAAGAGTGAGGCTAGATTGCACTTCTGGGGGAGGTATGGTGAACTGAAGATGGCTCTGCAAAAGCGGAGCCAATGACCACAACAAAGACCAAGGAACCAGGGAGTAGACCAGTTCCTTGGAACCTCTCTGGATAAAGAGAGGGTGCAAGATTGCCCACATGTGCTCCAGACAGCTGCTTCCCATGAGGAGACACAGGACAGCAGTTTTCTGTGGGTATGAGCACTGGGAGATGGAATTAGCCATCTTGCTCACAACCACAGTGGAGTCTTTTAAAGGACAGTAAGTTTGCAAACCTCACTTTCTAATAACTTTTGGAAATTGCTCATTAACTACTTCTAAGCTGTTAGAGACCTTCGGAATGACAAGCTTGAAACCGCCAGGTGAGTCTGCTTTCAATCTTGAACAAAAGAAAAATTTAATTATAAGCTTAAGAATTAAAGAATCTGAAATAAACAGCAAAAAGTTAAATACATTTTTGATCTTAGAAAGTTATAAACGGACTAAGGGTCAGATAAAATTGGAATATTGAAACTTTTACAATAAGATTTGGGAATTAATTATAAAGTACAAACAGCTTCTTGTGGGAAATAGATCCTATTCTGGTTTTTACAAGACATAACATAGATAAATGATTTCATGATTTCAAAAACTGATGTAACAAAATGTGAGAATGACCTTGGAAGATGGTGGGGAAGAGATGCTGCCTAGGGAAAGATCAGATAAAATGGGGAGAAGTCTACAACTGAGTAACGGGAAGAGAAAAAACTTAGAAAGGACTCGCTCTAACTGATAGGCAATAAATAGGGACGATGGGAGATTTGTACTTTCAGACTTGCAAGATTCTATTAATGTAGCCTAACAATAAAGTAGAATTAGTTCATCTGATCATCTTTCCTGTTTGGTTTGCCTGGGAGGGCTGACAACTGGATACTAGAAAGGACTAAAGATTTTAGATAGAGGAAAGATACACAGTCCTGTAAAATGGTGCAAAACGTTATGACAATAAAAATAGTGAAGGAGACTTTTGAAGAATGGAATAAAAAAATAGTAGCCACAATATCAACTATGTCAGTAATTATGTCTATTTCTCTGGATAGCCTATGTCCAAAAGATGTTATTGCAGAAATGACAGATGTAGAACAAATTTTATCTGACAAGATAGAAATGGTATCAGAAGTGGATTTACAACTGACAGGCCAAGAGAATGATTTAGAAAAGAATATTTCGCTGGATCTACAAAGAAACTGGCTGAGGTTTTAAAATTTAAAAGGGAAATACAAATGACAAATCAAGAGAGTGACCTGGATAATTTTTTCCTACTGGATTTACAAAAGAGGCTTATTAAAGCTTTGAAGAACTCTGTGCAATGGGACAGAGAAGACATGAAGAGAAATTAAATTCTATGACATTATTTAAACAAGCTAAAGATTAAGACTGTTAGAAGTAAAGGGAAGGAATGTAAACTTGGTTTATTTAATCAAGGTTAAAATAAGATACGTGGTTACTTCTGGCTACCCTTTATGGACTTTCTGCTGACACCAGGACTGAAAAGATGGGATACAGGATGAAGAGATAAATGTTTATAACTTTAGAGAGGGTGAAGTGTTACTAAATTTCTTTATACTTGTGATGAGGGTTGCAAGTTACTTCTTTATATATTTCTTTTCTCTTTCTTTATTATATTCTTCTTTTTCTTTTTTCTTTCTTCTATTTTCTTTTCTTCCTTTAAATTTAGTTTGCATTACATTTTACTATTATAATCAAAATACTTAATAAAAAAATTCATTTATTTGTTTATACATACACACACACATACATATACAGTATATATATAAATAAGAGAGTGAGGCCAGAGTGGGGACCCAGAAGTCCAGGTTGTTTATAATGGTCTCTGGAGGGATTAGGTCTTCTCCTGGGACCTTCTTCAATCTTAGCTGAGCTACAAGGTTCTTGATCTCTGTCACTGTCACTGGTGCCCACACTGGCAGATTTTTTAATAGTTTGGCTAGGGCATCCCCTTTCAACAGAGGTGTCCACATAGAGTTCCTGAAAGTATGCCTCCCAGGTCCCTGTGGGGGGGATGTGACAGTCCACCATGGATGGACCAATGCTTTGGGAGCATGATGTGGTATACCAGAATGAGGCTGTCATTGGAATTGATTGCCTGAATGAGTCATGTTCAATTGTTTTTCATGGCTTCCTTTTTCTTGAAGAACAACTCCCAGCAGTTGTTTGTAGTATCTCTTCTGCTGGAGGAGGTCCAGTGCAGCTGTTGGTTTGGTATTGGATACATAAGCCTGGTAAGTGGTAAAAAGAGTTTTTTTGGCATTAACACAGTCCTTATCAAACCATAGCTTGGAGTGGCACTGTTGTTGCTTCAAGGGTGAAATATTATTAAGGGCTAGATGCTGGTGGAGGTCTTGGGTAAGGGTGTTATAGTTCTCCAAGAGTGCATCAGGAGACTCAGCTGATGTCAGGGCAGACTGAAGGCACTGTAGGCAATCTGAGGCCAGTAGCTTAGTTATCATTTATCAAATGATAAATGATAACTAACTTAAATTAAAACTAACTTATCATCTGATAAGCCAAATGATGACTAACTTACTTGGCTCAGTAGTAAGTTCTTCCTGCTGGCATTAGAAAGGGTTGGTAGCAGTCCTCAGTATGTGTCACTTGAGTGAAGACTTTTAGCTGGAACAGGATTGGGAAGTGATTGCTGTCAAATTTAGGCATAACTTCTAGGGTTTTGGTATAAGGGAGGAGATCCTTAGTGAGAATTACATAGTCAATAACACTCATTCTGGAGCCAGACAGGTAGGTCAATTCAGCTGGGTGGTCACTTTCAAGGGTACCATTTAGAATGTGGAGGTTTAGCTTGAAGGCTGTTTGAGCCAGGCAAAGGCCTGCAAAGTTTGATTTCTGATCTTTTGAGCAACAGGTGAGGAGGAATCCATCAATTTCAGGGTTGGGAGGGGGACATATGTGCTGTGCATAGACGGTGTGGTCACTGGGCCCAATCTAGCATTGAGATCTCCTCTGAGGACTACAAATGCATTCGGATTCAGCAGTAAAAGTTCAGAAGCATAGGTTTCAGCCCACAAGGCTCTGATCTTTGGTTTCTGCCTCATTGAGGGCACATAAGCATTTATTACCAACAGGACACAGTGGTTGAATTGGATTAACACTGCCATGCCATACGACTTGAATGGGGGAAGGGGGCTTAATATGGCATATAGAGTAGTGGAAACTAGGACCCCCAGGCCCCCTTTCTTTCTTCTGTGCTTTACCCCTGGTTCTGCCCCAATTGAAAATGAATGAAATCCATTAAATAGCAGTTCGTCAGCAGTCCATGTTTCCTGAATCATTATGATGTCATGGCAGGAGAGGAAGTCAGTAAAACAAAGATTTCTGGTGGACGCAAACCACCCAGCCACAATACAGGTTAGAAGGGTGACCTTTTGCTAGTCACTTGGATGTCAAGCAGTTGCACTGCAAACCAGGGGCTGGGCGGGTAATTTTTGCAGGGATGTTAGCTTCGCATTAGCTGATGGTTAAGATGGTTATAACTGTGTCTCCCTCTGGCGGTGGGGGGGAAGGTTGGGTGCTAACTTTTCAAAATCCTTTTCTGTTTACTGAGGGATACTGAGAGACTGAATGAACATTTGTTGATTAGCTGAAGCTAGTTGAGCATTTATCATTTTCTGAGTCGCATATTACTGTATTAGATAGCAGCTGTTGCTATGTGTTTCATAGATCAAATTCTGAAGGAAAATGTAGCTTTCTGCTAGATTAACCTATGCTGTAACTATCATTGCACTATTGCCACAAATACATGAAACTGAGGTTATTTCTGGCAGTTATTTAGTTACCACTGTTTTATACTTCTAAACAGTGATTTAGTCATCACTATTTGCATTTGCATGAATACGTAGCAATATATTTTGAAATAATTCAGCCGCTTAGATAAATATCCCACAAAACCTACTGAGGTACAGAGAAATATATTTCATTTTTGTTGATTTGTTTTGATTCAAACTGATAGAAGGGAATGTGAGCTAGAAATTATTACAAATAAAAAAAGAGCTAATGGTGATAAAATTCTCACGGATAAATGTGCTATTCTTGCATTATTTTAGTTATAATGTAGCCTAGGGTATTTGGGTAAAAATGTTCTATTCCTTTTTTTTAAAACTATGGAAACATCTGGCCAGCTTTACATAACTTATCTGGCTTTCCCAACTTCAATTAAAGGAGATACCAAGAGGCATGTTCTCTGATAGGGCATTTTCAGTTGTGGTGTTCAATTCTCTTTCTAAATTTGAGTTAGCATTTAACCACCATGAGTCCCATCTGGAAGCCTATTTAGAAATGTGGACTGCATATGCAAGTGTCTTTGCATTATTATTGTTGTTATTATTTCTTCTCATCATCATTATTTAAAGAATTAAAGTTAATATTTTTGGAGTATCATATACAGGTAGTCCTCACTTAATTACCACAATTGGACCTTAATTTAAGTCACTAAGTGACCTGGTTGTTAAGCAAATTATCACATGACCACTTTGCTTCGTGACCACAATCCCAGCACTCCCAGCTGCCATTGTTAAGCGAGAATCATGGGTCATTAAGTGGATGGAGTCCCAGGTAAGGAATGCAGGGATGCCTCAGGGGAGTTGGGGAGGCCCTGGGAGACTCAGTGCAGGCCACACATGAGTTGGGGGGTGCTGCAGTTCAGCGCAAAGCCACAGCTGCCCCTGGAAGCCTCAGCCACCCCAGCAACGCTTACGACTTCGGGGGTGCTGGAACTCCCCCCCCACCTATCTCCCCCGCATCTATGCCCTTTTGGTCACTCTCCACAGCAGCACTTGTTGGTGGCGGTGCCACAGCTGAGGCTGAAGTAGAGGCCCAAGGCCTTCAGCAATCTCAGCTAGCTGCCACCACCCCCAGGGTTTGACTTCAGTCCCAGCGCTGCTGCTGCCACTGAGAAATACTACCTCATACCCCATACTGCTGGCCTTCGCCACCTCACACTGTTCCTAAAGCCACACCTCTCCTTCCTTCTCCAAATCTGGTGTCCCATCGTCCCATTCCTTCCCGAGGCGACCCATCCCATAACTTCTGCAAGCCACCCCTCTTGTTCCTTCCCTAAAGCTGGTGCCCTGCTGTCCCACTCCTTCCTGAAGCCATACATCCGTAACTTCTGCAAGCCACACCTCTCATTTCTTTGCTAAAGCTTGTGTCCCATCGCCCCATTCCTTCTTGAAGCCACACGTCCTATAAATTCTGCAAGCCACGCTTCTTGTTCCTTTCCTAAAGCTGGCATCTAGTCGTCCCATTCCTGCCTGAAGCGCCGCGTCCCATACATTCTGCAAGCCATGCCTCTCCTTCCTTCCCTAAAGCTGGTGTGCCATCAGCCCATTCCTTCCCAAAGCATCCCATAACTTCTGGAAGCTGGCGTCCCATTCTCGCGATCCTTTGGAAGCCTTCTGGTCTTCCCTGGGTCTCGCAAGAATTGGGCGATGGCTTACGGAAGGAACGAGAGGCATGGCTTGCTGAAGTTACATGACATGTGGCTTTGGGAAGGAATGGGATGACGGGACACCAGCTTTAGGGAAGGAATGAGAGGCTTGGGGAACGGCGCAAGGCGGTGAAGGCCAATGGTGTGGGGCATGAGGCAGCATTTCTTAGTGGCAGTGGTGGCGCTGGTCTGAAATCAAGAAGTGGGGATGGTGGCAACTGGCTGAGACTGCTGAAGGCCTTGGACCTCTATTTCAACCCTAGCCCTGGCACTGCCACCAACAACTGCTGTTGTGCAGGGTGGCCAAAAGGGCATAGATTGGTAGGGGAGATAGGCGGGTGGGGGGAGTTGCAGCCCTCCTGCAATTGTAAGTGCGGGCTGGCTGCCAAGCACCCGAATTTTGATCATGTGACTGCAAGGGTGCTGCATCTTTGGGCACGGGTTGTAAATCCATTTTTTCAGTGCCGTCGTAATGTCAAATGGTCCTCGAACGAATGATCGTGAAGCAAGGACCACCTGTAACAGTAACTGTAACCTAGGAGTGGTTGTCTTAGTGCTCAAGAGATATATTCTTTTATGGATTTACACTGTTTCCATTTTTCTCCCCTCTTTGATTTTTAAAAATAAAATAAGCAAAATTATTAAAAGAAACAAGAAGAGAATGAAAATTAATCATTCTGCCTCATTATCTAACTTAGCAAACGGGATGACACAGTCACTCAGGGTAATAGACTAGCAACAGTGATGCTAAACCATGTGGAGTGAATGCAAAATAAGAATCTCTTTCAGCCCTTTTGTTCTCTTCATCATCAACATGCCGTGACTAGAAAAAACCTTTTGGTGACCTGATTGCAGGAATTAATCTGATCTGAATCCAACTGCCCCCTTCCTGTCATTTCTCACTATGCAATTTTATTAACTTTTTTTTTTTTTTTTTTGGTGTAGCTGCCACATTACTGCTCGTAGCAGCATTCTGGAGCTTCAAAGAAAGACAGAGGTTCTGTGGAAGCCCAAAACTGGAATGGATTGGATTCAGACTTGCCCACCCTGCCCTGAAGAAATGAAACTCCTTGTGAATTACTTGGTTGGCCTTATTTTTACATAGAGCTTAGATCAAAACAATGGAAATCTTTGTCCAAACTTCACTTAAGCAAAATTTTTATGGCAAGTGGATGGAGTGCGGATGATGAGCCAAGTAAAAGGGGAAGTGCCACAAATACGTATGAGGCTAACAAAGCAAATAATCAAGGTAAGTTACCTAACTTATCCTAGATTGTCATGGAAGATGTAGCAAGACTTCCCAGCAAAACTGGGAATGAATATACGGTTGAAAACTCTAGTCTCACAATTTTTTTTCTCCTTGCAACACTGGGATTTTTACAATACTTATCTTGATGTGCTTCCATCAGAAATGCTACAAAAAATGCAACCCAGTTTCACACTTTCATCAGATTTCTCATTCCCACTGTATTAATATAAAAATGGAGTTTAAAAGCCCAAATAAATGATTATGCATTCTTGAAAGTGCAAAGATATTCTCTTGAGTCTATGTATGGGATGTTACAGGAGAACTTCCATTCTCCTGGAGAAAGTTTCAGAGAGAAATTGAAATACAATGTGATTAACAAAATCAAAATGAATGTTACTTCAGTTTGGAAAGAGGCACTAAAACAATCTCTGTGGACTTGTAATCACAGCAGCCTTTTGGAGACCTTAAAAAGTGCCACAACAATGGACGCATGAGATAGGCCAGCTGAGGCTGGGACTGTTCACTTTGATTTCATTCAGATTTAACTAAGTGTACATCAGCAGCTAGTCTTCAGAGACCTTCGTCTCTGAAAGGATAAATGCAATAAAGTCTGTTTTGTAGGCATGGTGTCTCCAACCATGTTACCAGCACTATGCAGAGCAACCATTTTATTTTGGGCACATCTTACCAACCCCAAATAGACCCAACAAAGGAGGCAATGAACATGCTGCCAAGTGAAAAAGTTGCTGTATACTTTGTGCATTTAATGTGGAAAAAATTAAATCCATAGTGGGGGAAGAAGGCATCACTTGAATATGTGACTTAATAAAATAGGTCCACTTCTCAAGTTTCACAATTAACGGCTCTCAAATGTCAGGGCGAACTAATAGTACTCCGGCACCCACCTCAATTAAGGAAGGCACAAGCATTATCAATTCTATCTGAAAATGAAACATAATTGAAACAGGAAGAGCAGTCTGTTCCTTTCAATGCATTTCTGAGTATTTATAATAACATCTCTGTTTCATCTCTGCTCCCTGAATCTGAAAGTTCTGGAAATTCAGACATTCCAGATCATTTCACCATGTTTATCAGAGATGCATTATTACTGCAATTGCATTACTGAGTTACACTGAAAAAAATGTTGGTTTTTAAATTGTTTTACCACATATACATTCAGATACATAACTTATATGGAAGCTATTTCATCAACACTATCCCCAAGAAAGCAATTCTGAGAAAATTTTTTAAAAAAATCAAAGGCCTCTCTACTTTTATGGGCCTGGAGCCTCTGAGACCACAGTTACTTGTTATTCCAGCATGTCAGTTCCCCCAATGTAATGGTTATATTACAACACAGTTGCTGGAGAATACAGCCACATAGCTCTAGACTTTCAAAGTCAGTCCTGCTGCTTTGCTGACATTTGCTACTGCTTCAGAAGATAGCCAAAGTTTGGAGATAGATTTGTCACTGCCAATCCTGAAGTTATATTTGGACAGTAAGCTCACTTCCACAGCCAGCTCATTGACAGTGCCTATTGTATGCTTTGTGTACATAGGACTTCATACCAAATCTTTAGTACAAAGGATTCACAGATGCCAAGTTATTCCATGATTCCTCAAAATTGATTTAAAGTTTTTTAGAGAGTTTGAAGTTTGCTAAATCTTGTGAAATCTTGCATGAGAAAGTAATGGTATATGGGAATGACCTTGGGAGACAGGGGGAAGAGCCACAGCCAGGGGAAGTTGGATAAGAGGCAGCTTAGCCCGCTGAAGGAATGTGGGTTTGGCAAACATCTTAGAAGGGACCCTCCCTAGTTTCATGTTAATGTAAGCCTACAACAAAATAGAATTAGTTCATCTGGGTGTGCTTCCTGTCCAGACTACCCTTCAAGGCTGATAGAGAACACTGAAATATGATGACATGTTTTCATTTTCACACAAGATAATGTGGTGAGATTATTAACATTTCATGAGTCCCAGCAGGCTTCTTTGGGGAGGCACCAACTACCAGAGAACATATTTTAGTATCCTCATTTTCGTATCTCCACTGAAAAGACTGTAGGTAAGAAGTTTTGGGAAGTCTTTTGGATGAGTTCAAGTGATCTGTTGCCATTTAGCATAGAAAGTAGACTGTTTTGATACTGATTAATATATATAATAGGAAAACATCAGATTTCTTCATTGTATGTTATTTTTTTCTGCTTACAAACATTCTTATCATGTATTACATAATGCATATTATTACTATTATAATATATGTTGTTATGATAGGGTGAGATAGCCCGATCAAGTACCATGTGGCTCAGTCTCATCCATTCTAAAATAGCTGTCATTAACCACTTTAAGAGTGTTATCTTACTGTATATTCCTATCTAACCAAAAGAAATATTATGTGCAGAGATCTTACTGAAATAAGTCAATTGTACATGTTTTTGATGTCAATTAATGTAACTACACTGAAAAAGACAAATATGTGTTATAAAAAATGGTAAGATGATTAAATGACACTTCCAAGCTAAACATTAAGTCTAAAGTGCTAGGTTAGTGCTACAAATATCTAATTATCTTTCAATTCCATACTGAGTATATGGCTCCAATTTTCTCATGACATTTTTTTACAAGTACAGTACAAGTAGCATCCACATAAATGGATGAAATAATTGTTAAACTTGAATTAAAAATCTATGTCTCCATTATTGTTTGTTTGAATTTGAAATAATACTAAAAAACAAAAAGCTAGGGACCAAGGCCCTCTCCCCAACACATAAATTTTAGAGAATCACAGAGCTGGAGAAAAAAACTTAGACCACTAAGTCTAATTCTCTGCTTCATGCAGGAATCCAAATTCTCTCTCTCTCTCTGGGTGGCTCCATCTATTTCTATTCCATACTTGCCACTGTATGACTAATGAAATTGATTATGTGCCATCAAGTTGGTGTCAACTCTTAGTGACCACATAAGTAGATTTTCTCCATGATGAAAATGACTAATGAAAAGACAATTGGAATTCTGAACTTGCAATTTCTTCACTTCTGCCTAAATAAAAGCCATACAAATTTTTCTGGTGTGTGTGGGTGTGTGTTTTAATTTGGTTCCAATACACCCCTTCTTATTCTTATTTTTATTCCAACTGACCAATATAGTTGTAAGTACTTTGTAAACAGACCAATTTAAAACCTTTTAAAAAGATATTATGGCAGTAAGTTGTTTGTGTAACTTAATATATACAGCTTTTAATTCAAAGAGCAGATAGGCACTTATTATTTCTTGGGCTAACATCCCAAATTGGTGTGGCATCATGCTTCTCACTCCAGATCTTAATCCACTTTGTTTATGCACAGGAAACTATGATAATACTTGAAAAAGTGATGCCAACAGGAGAAGCACATATTTCTCAGTCACTAAAACGCAAGCCATAGTTTAACTGTACAAACATACTTATCTCCATTAAACAGCAACTTACTGCTGAAAAAGTGACTTGTTCTGAATAATAGCCACAAAGTACCAATATACAGATAGTCCTCAGTTAACAACCATTTGTTCAGCAACCATTCAAAGTTATGATGGTGCTGAACGAGTGGTATTTACGTCTGGTCCTTGAAGTTCTGTCCATCCCAGCACCCCCCCAGTCACGTTATCATGATCTGGGCATTTGGCAACTGGCTTGCACTTACGATGGTTGCAGCATCCCACAATCACACGATTGCCATGTGCAACCTTCCCTGCCAACTTCCCACAAGCAAAGTCAATGGGGAAGCTGGCAGAGAAGATTGTAAGTTGCTTGGGTAAGTCTCCCCCGCCTGGCAGCAGCCACCCCAAGCCTCAGTGTGCTTTTACCATGCTGGACCCTTGCACACCCTCTCCCACCTGGCAGCAGCCACTTACCTGCCTGCAGGCCTGCTTGCAAGCTGCCTGGGACTTGCAACTTCCTGCTGGCTTCCCTACTGAGTTTGGTGATTGGAAGCCAGCAGGAAGTTGTGAGGAGGTCCTTGATTAACAACCCACGAACTTCACTTAATGACAGCAATGGAGACTTCTGGTATTGCTGTTGCTAAGTGATGTGATCATGTGATGTTGTGCTTTATGAGTGTATGGCTTAGCAACCAAAATTCCGGTCCTAATTACCATTGTTAACCAAGGACAACCTGTATACATTTCTACAGATAGGCCCACATATAATCTAAAATTTACTTCAACTATTTCACTCATGCAGTCTCAGCCATGACTTTCTACACTTGACAGCCCCAATCCAGTCTGCTTGCCTGCCCTCCCTCCAATAACCTATACCCTGCTGGAAGGTGGTAGGAGGCATATAATGATTCAAATTTGATATGATCTAATTTTTTAGGTTTCAAAAGTACAAATCACAGATTTTCTGAATAAAATAAATCTAGCAATGGAGGTGAATACTGCAGTTACTGTCGTAACTGCAAACGGTCGCTGAAAGAATGGTCGTTAAGCAAGAAGTATCTGTACAGGTAGTTCTCGAGCAATTGCCTTCTTTAGCGAATGTTTGCAGTTATGATGGTGATGAAAAAGTAACTTTATGATAGTCCTCACATTTACAACCTTCAGAGGTCTGTAAAGCAAAGGAAAGTTGAAGTAAGATCGTAAGCACAGTCACAGTTTCACTTAGCAACCATTTCACTTAACAACTGAGTTGCCAGTCTCAATTGCGGTCACCAAACAAGGACTACCTGTAATCCAAGTTGTAGAGGTTTTGAAACCCCATAGAAGTAATCTCATATAAATTGTGTCTATTCTATTCTTCCAGAGTATATGATAAATAGGGATGAGGTAGAAGTATTATGGATGTCCAGTGATGCTATAGTACAATAAGACACGTTGAACTGTTTTAAAATTCTGGTTCCACAGGGACAAACATTTTCTCATATGGGATCTTAGAATATCTTCCCTGTAATAATGCCAAAGGCAAAATACTTACCCCCTCAAAAACACCCCACTTTCCTTAACTTGAAATGTAAGTAAGGATAGCTGGCTACTTCTCATAGAGATTTGGCACCCAGTTCCTGCTTCCCTGTAAGCCTGTGCCAAGCTGTTTACTTCCCGTTGGAACTCAATATCATTTAATCTTTGCAGAAGGATTGTATGAAACTTTCTGATAGCAAACATGTCATTAGTTTTTGTTCTGTGACATTATACCAACCTCCTGGAAAGTCATCAGCCATTATTAGTGGGAGTAAACCTGAAGGGAAGAATTGGAGCTTTAACCAGTAGTTTAACATAAGCTTCCATGCCTTGATCTCCTGTTTAAGAAGGGCATCAGTTACCCTTCTGTGCACAGATAGTATAAAACTTAGAAATTCAGTCTGAGTACCATTTCAAGAGCCTTTTTCCCTACATAGAGACCCACCTGAGCTCCATTCAATGTTTGGGTCAAGGTTTTAGCTTACAGGAGTTTTAAGGCAGTTGGTACTAGTTCACTTCTCTTAGTGAAAAACAATTGCTTGATGACTGTTGCAGATCTTTATGCCAGCTAGAAAACATAATCATGGTCAGTGCTCTAGATTTCCTTGGAATGGAAAACTACGCCCAAGTATTTCAAGGTATTTCTATTTTGGCCCTTTTGGCAAAGACTGTGACTTTAGATTTTTGGAAATTAAGTACCAGCCTGTTCTGTTTGCAGTACTGGACTATAAAATTTGTGGCCTTTCTAAGCCATATAGGAGAAGGAGAAATGCATCATTTGCCTATAGCAGTGTGGAATTTTGGGGCCTGCTAATTTGAAGGCATGACAATCTGAATTGTTCACTGATTCAATCACATAATTTATCAACAAATTAAACAGGACAGGGTACAGAACATATCCCTACAGCACACTCTGTGTGTGTATTGCATCAGAAAGTAGCCCTTGATTGTCACATCTTACTCTTGGCATACAAATTTTGGATCATATAAAGAAGACATCTATACATAGTAGTATTTCTATGCCTATTCCACAGAATTTTTGTAGCTATAGAGTCAAAAGCAAATTTAAAGCCCAGCAATGCCACATATAAAGGCTATTTTAAATTGTGTACATACTTCCAAATAAAGTGATACAATTACCAGAATATAGTCTTCAGTTGACTTGTTTATTTCTTAAAAATTATTCTGATTCCACCCAAACCTGAAAGTTTATTAGTGAGATGCTTTGCATATAATTTACTTGCCACACTTAATTGACTGGTCTTAATTGACTTAATTGGTCTTCCTTATTGTCTTTCTTGTAAATAGGGACTACTATTGCTACTCCCCAGTCCTCAGCCCTGTTTGATTAATAAATGAAAATAGAGATGCCAGAAAGGTGCCCACCAGTTGAATTAAACGTAATTACCTCAGGTAAGACAAGATAATTACATGGGGTCTTTACAGTTTTAAGTGACTCATATTAGTTTGACCATTTCTGCTAAGTTAACTGGAGACCAGATATCCAGGGTGCTAAAATCAAAGTATGCATCATCACTATAGCAACTGGGATTATGAAGGTAGGTAAAGTTCCTGTGCAGTGTACAAGTTATCATCCAATCTTTTTGTTAAATTTGCATATTACTATTTTGACTATGTCTTTGGCTTTAAGACTTCAAACTGCATTACCTTCAATAGTTTATCCTGTGCAATCTGGTTCTTCAAAAGGGCTTCAAGCTTCAGATAATATCAGATCACCAGTGAATATACTTGAAGTACAGTCAAATAAATTGGATTCAGCAGTGGTTGCTTCACTAGATTTTATTTATTTATTTGACTTAGAGGCCGCCTGACTGCTTAACTACTTAAAAGGAACAGGGGAAAAATTCAACACATATGCACATGTATTTAAAAAACACAACCAACCAGAAGACTATATAATTGGATTTATATATCTGCCCAATTCAGCATATAACTATGGATACAAAGAAGGCCTTTAAACAGTGCAGTGCATTTTAAGAGTCTGCCTTGGTTAAATATAGCTTTCCTTCTAAGTCTATTAATTGGATTAAAATGTGATATTCTAACTTTTTAGGGTTATCACAAATATAATTATTTCTTCACCCATCAAGATGTTGTGTGGAACCTATCAAAGACTGAAGAACTTTCAAGGTTGTCCACGTTCTCCTCTTACATTTAAACTGAACCACTGGCATGTTTTATCAGACAATCCTTAGACCTATTGGTTTTCCAGAATTGGATACTCAAACTCCTCATTTTAAATGTATTACTAATGCTAGGTTTCAAACTAGTTTTTAATTTAAAATTGAATTGTAGGTTTCACTTCAAATACAGTATCTCAGGGATCCTAGAATTTCTGGCACCTTTGAAGCTACTAAGGGAAACCCAAACCCTCAAATAATGTTTTTAAAAGGTGGATATCAGATTTCTTGTGCTGGCTTTGCAGGAAATGTGAGGGTCTCTCACTCATATGATTTGGTGATGTCCAGTCATGGCTGCCTTTTGGTTTTAAGTTATAAATTAATATAGTCCTGGGAAAAATATAGTACTGTAGATAAAGATGTAATTGTGATGCTGAATTATACTCCTAGAATATGGTATTTGATATTTTATGAAGAACTTTGACTCTATCAGGCTCGGGACTCATCCAGAGAAATTTATTTTATGTAGATGGAAGGAAATCTACCACTACAGTTGTTAAAGAATGGATTCAAGATATGTTTTCTTTATCAATTTTTGAAATGTCTTCATATGCAAAAAATAAGAAGATGGAGCAATATGTTTCTATATGATCTAGATTTAATAATAAATCCAAGGATTGAAGTAATGTTGTAATAATATCCCATAGATCTTTTTTTCTTATTCCTTTAGTTTCTTCCCCAAGTTTATTTTCATCTTTGTAATCATGTAATTTTTTTGTAGTACTATCACCAATCTATTTTTCTTTTTGTTGTTGTTATACTTTCCTATAAAATTTTAAGAAATCTTTTAAAAAATCTAATGTTTCTGAACAGGGAAATGGATAGCATAAAAGTAGGCAGTGATTGATTTAGCCTCACTTTCAAGTTAACTAGTAAACAGGTATATCCAATAGCAATAAAATTGGTGAATGCCTGGCTGTCAGCATTTCCTTCATTTTCCCCTGTTTTCCATACTTTATGGAGTTTACTATAAAATGTCAGTGGGAAAGTTAATTCAAGATACATGACATCAGGCAAAGAAATAAAAAATTACATTGTTCTCTACTTCAGTGACTTCATCTTTTGCAGACAGTCAAATAGTCAACTGTACCACAGAGGTAAATATCCTTCTTTCCTTGCAGACAATTATACTCAACACACACCTGGCAGCAGGGAATCTGTTGCCATTTGAGTGACATTGGTGGGAGGCAGAACACAACTGAAGTGTTGTGATTTTTGAATGTTTGAATGAGGCTTCTGTTCTTTTTGTTACGAGAAACACAAGAAAAATTATGCAATATCCTGTTTGACTGCTAAGCTGTTCCTCTCTGAAGAAAAACAGTGTATCCATGGGCACCTGAAATATATTTACATCACCCAGTAGAAAAACACACCTTGCAGAGAAATCTCCAGCATTGCTTGCCTTCAACTATCATGTGAATATAGCCAACTCCCTCTGAAAAGTGTGTATTCCAACTTGTCGTCTCCTCTCTTCCACAGACTCTGCTAAATGGATTCCTGTTGAAAAACTTGGCTTCCAAATGCAAGTTAATGTTCCAGATCCGTCTCTCCCGTTAGCAAATTTTTAATAAGGCAACTTAATGAATTGTATAAGAAGAGGCAAGAGCACTTCATCCTTCATTCTGTTTGCCATTTGAATGCAGACAATGTTATTTTAACATTTTCTTGCAAGCAGTGTTCTTTTGTATCAAGGACAAAAGGTGAAATTGCATTGCCTATTAACTTATGCCACCTTATTAGCACAGGGGAAGCTCATATTACCCACAATGAAGTAAAATATTCTGCTTCATATAAGGATGTATGAAATAGCTGTCAACATTTTTCCTCCACATCAGATGTTTCTTACCACGTGGGGCTTTTTTTTAATCCAGGGTGATTTCTGCTTTGTTAACAACAAAAGCAGAGTTCACGCAAAACATTTGTGTGAGTGACAGGGCTTTTGTTGTTCCTTTTCAATCCGTTCTGATTTCTTCTTGCATCTTAAGACAGTGGCAAAAATCATGAAATTAAATAAAAATTCATTATCATTTCTTTTTAAATGTGTGTACCTGAATCAAATACTAAGATGTTGAGAAATCTGGCATTATCTCTCCTCTACAAGACACGATATATGAGAAGAAAATTCTGAAACATTTCAGGAATGCTATAGTGAAAATTAAGCTGGTTGTGTGGGATAATAAGCTGAGCTTCCACATGGAACAAATTTGGTAGGAAGAACTACCAAACTGGTTGAGGAAAGAGCTGGAGGTATTCATTCATTACAATTTACCTAATCTAATGCTCATCCTTTATCATGAGTCCCAGCAGAAAAACTGGCAATTCAAGTTACACAGGCCAGATAAATAAAAAAATATCATAGGTTGTCTTACCTTCACTACTGATTTTGATTTTAAAATGGATTTCCTATGAACCTTGGTATTGTCTCCAAATGCCAAATTTAAAAAAAAAGAGTATCAAGAAAAAGAAAAGAAGCTAATGTGCTATGGTATTACTAGTACCATCTTATACATATTTCATTACTAATGTG
This sequence comes from Liasis olivaceus, assembly GCA_030867105.1. Taxonomy (NCBI): domain Eukaryota; kingdom Metazoa; phylum Chordata; class Lepidosauria; order Squamata; family Pythonidae; genus Liasis; species Liasis olivaceus. Next base: position 40,736,321 of record CM061351.1, on the reverse strand, counting down.
CTACATCATTAATAATATAATCCCATCCATATTTATTTTAAATCAAATCCTACTGTATTCTCCAGGGTTTACTTAAAAGGTGTACTGAGAATTTCAGCATACAACAGTTCTCGAACAAAATGCTCCAACTGACCTTGAAACTAATACAGGAAGTCCTCGCTTAACTACCACAATTGGAACCAGAATTTAGGTCGCTAAGCGATGCGATCATTACGTTAATCATCATGTGACTGGACCTGATTTTATGACCTTTTCTGTAGCAGTTGTTAAGTAAATCACCATGGTCATTAAGTGAATCATGTCATTAAGCGAACCACATGGTCATTAAGTCAATCACATGGTTCCCCATTGATTTTGCTTGCTGGAAGCCAGCTGGGAAGGTTGCAAATGGCAATTACGTGACACCAGGATGCTGTAACTGTTGTAAGTGCATGCTGGTTGCCAAGCACCTGGATCATGATCACATGACTGCGGGGGGGAGATGCAGTGGTTGTAACTTTGGGCACTGATTGTAAGTCCCTTTTTAGTGTTGTCATAACTTCAACTGGTTGCTAAATAAACAGTCGTTAAGTGAAGACTATATCCAAAAGCTGCAACTGCCCCTCAGACTAGTACAAAGCTATGTGTGATCCCCCTAATTATTTTTTTATATCCTGGAGTCCCCCACTCAAATTACCAAAAATTGGCAAGACACTTCTCTATTGCTTTATTTAATTATTTATTCTTTATATTTTTATACCATTGTAGTCATGCAACTTTTGAGTTAGGGAACACAAGAAAACTATAATATATGCCTTAATGTGCATGTAACATAGTTATATCATGGAACAGCATCCCTAAATTCAAGAAAAAGCATAACTCTGATTCCATTTACACATTGGAGGGCTCCACCCATTTTATATAATCGTTCTTCCCAATACAATCCTTAGCCCTTAAAAAACATTAAGTATGGCCATCTAGCTTTGAACAAATTGCTCACTTTGCCATAAGATGATACACATATACACAGCATCAAAACATCAGCAACTTTTAACCCCTATTACATTCTGAAGGTGAAAATGTTCTGTCAACCAGTAAAAACTGCAAAGGCTATGTTCATATACTTGGCAGAGCATAATTCCAGAATAAACGTATATATTCCTCCAGAACTTAAGCAAATGTTTCTGGAAAAGGGATTAGCAAGATAGAATAGTTTTTGTCCTTTTGAGGAAATTATTCATGCCAGCAGCACTCTTATCTTATCCCACCCTCTGCCCTGCACAGGCACTATCATTAATTGCTCCAGGATAAGGATCCCTGAAGACAGATAGAGGAAGGCTATTGCCAATCCCCATATAAGCTAGTTTTAGCTGCCCTCTTCCTCCCCAATGACACCATCTGATTTATCAGAAAAATCCTAAATATGTCTTTCTTTGTTTTTAAATAATATATTTGCATTTTTATTTATAATTGTTTCTACTGCTCAAAAATATCTGCTTTGGCTAGTCTATTGTCCTGAAAGTCTGGATAAAAATAATTGTAATACATAAATAAAAAATAATAATACTGTATCACACGTTTTTGCTTTCATTCCTGGCCACAGAAACTCTATGGATCTCATATATTTTACAGTAAGTCTATATTCACTCTTCCCATCTACTTCTCCCAAAGTTAAATTAAGAAATATCTAGCATAATCATATATAGGCTTTTCAGAAAGAATGACATTTATTCCTCTTTGTGCTGAAACTGAACTGCTATTTAATTACTTCTAGTTTACTGTCATTTGGCTAAATAAAATAAGCTTTATTCTCAAGCGGTGATTCCTCAATCTTCTGGAAAAGATGCGCTCATAAATTCAGATAAATTTCCTTTAGTTCCTTGGATCATTCTGCATGTTGTATGATTGCAAATCTTTATAACAATAGCAATGATGCATAAATAAATAAATCTAGAATGAAAAGAAAATTCCAGCATGCAAATAAGGAAAAACAAGCTTTTCACCTGGCAAAGCCGACTCCTCTACTGACACCATTTGCATCTCTTAATATTCGGGTGGAAATGACGTGTCCAAAGGGTTTCAGCATATTCTCCAACTCCTGCTCATCCATGGAAATGGGCAAGTTTGAGATGTAAAGATTTGTGGGGTCTTGTTCTTGTTGCTAAAACAAAAGAGGTAGCCTTATGAGACCTTCTTCAGCTGTTATGTCACAACAGACACAAATATACATTTTTTTTAAAAGAGGGAAGGAGCAAAATATTATATATTACTTTATAGGTGAATATAAGAAGTCCTAACAACAAATGTCACAGTTCAAAACAGAACTAACCCTTCAAACAAGACTGCAACTGAAGAAACAAAACAAAAGAAGGATCAAGTAGGGAAAAACTACTACAGGTAGTCCTCAGTTAGTGACCACTCGTTCAGCAACTGTTTGAAGTTGCGATGGTGCTGAATGAGTGGTATTTACTACCAGTCCTTGAAGTTCTAGCCATTGCACCACACCTGTGCAATGTGATTGTACTCTGGGTGCTTTGCAACTGGCTCACACTTATGATGGCTGCAGCATCCCAGTCACATGATCACCATTTTGCAACTTTCCCTGCCAGCTTCCCACAAGCAAAGTCAGTGGGGAAGCTGGCAGGGAAGGTTACAAGTCAGTTCCACCACTTCTTCTCTCAAGGAGCCCTGCTATAGAATACGAGATCCAAGTGATCTTGTACTCGAAAGTGCGTTTGCGCCACAGCACCACCTCCCCAGCCCATCCACTCTTGCTGCAGCATCCTCCCTGCCTCACTCTGTAGTACTCACTGGCTCTCCGGCCTGCTTGCCAGGTGCCTGGGACTTGCAACTTCCAGCCGGCTTCCCCATTGGCTTTGCTTGTGGGAAGCTGGCAGGAAGTCGCAAGTCGCAGTCTCATGAGGTTCTTGCCTAATGACCCAGGTTTTTTGCTTAACAACAGCAATGGGGACTGTTGGGATTACCATTGCTAAGAGATGCAGTCACGTGACATTGTACTTTATGACCACTTCACTTAGTGATGGAAATTCCAGTCTCAATTATTGTTAAGCAAGGACTACCTGTATATGAAACCAGCTGAGAAAAAGTAATACAAGGAATTACAATTCAAAATGTTATCTCTTCCAATATGTGCCTGTAAAATGGGTCTACCTGTTGGTCTTCTCTGGAACAAGAAAAGATAAAGAGGGTCATAAAGGAAAGAGATTCTCTTAACAAACCTGATTTCTCTTAAAGAAATCTTTCAAATGCTGTCCTTCCTTAAGAAGAGCTTAGAATAATAGTATTGAATCCCCTGTTTCAAAGGAGGCATCAGTTCCTTATTCAGTTCCCTACCCTAATTTCACATCTATTTGGATGCCTAATAGTCCAAGTGCCTGAAAATAAAAAGAGCAATAACCAAAATGCTTAACAGATGTGAAAGCAAATAATGAAGAATTAATGTGAACCATATAAAAATGGAAATGACCAGCCTAGTCATTCTAGATTAATTTTTGCCTTTTGTGGCAGTTTGCTAGGTTTATAGCTGATATTTTCATTTGTGCGTATGTGCATTTAAAAAAAAAAGTTATAAACCTTCATTTTACTATTCCTAATATGCTTTCTGCTAGTCATATGTAGTCAGAAATGACATACAGCCAAAAAGTTGGGATAATAGCAAATGTTAATATATATAGAAACAAAATGATGAATTGAATAGTAAAAAGAAATGACAAATATTTAATTAATTAATTAATATATTGCCCAACTCCCAACAACTCTCAGTGATTGGGATATGGTGAGCTTTCCCAACTAACCTCTATCTATTCCATGCTGTGGCGACTGCAATAAATCATACAAGAGAGTAAGCAACTGTTTCTTCAGTGTAGTTCTGGTGCAACTGGAAACAAATGCCTCTTCCATCAAGGCAGTTGTTCTGGGATAACTCACTATGTCCTGTACAAAAAATTCCCAGCCTTAGTTAAATGTCTTTCCCCCTTGGATTCGAATTCCAGATCTGAATCTAGATTCAAACTAAATTGTGTCACTATTCTTATACAGTTGTGGTTACAACTGCCATATATAAAAAATCGGAAAATTAGACACTGCATTGCTGTTAGTGAAATTGCAGAATTGTGGAACCTATTGGAGGAGAGGATTATTAAAAAAAAATCAATCTTAGTAAAAAGTTTTAGTTTGATTTATTATTATTGTTGGTTGCATAGTCAGCCAGATGTTTAGATTGGATTTGGCATTTTTATCCACCTATCGAGTCTTTCCCAAGGACCTGGGAAAGGCAGATGATGCTGTCTGATGTGTTAAAGGTGTTAAACGTGATTTTGTCAATGCTGATGGTGTTCAAGTGGTGCTCCAGATGTTTTGGGATTGCACCTAAGGCACCTATAACTATTGGTACTACCTTTGCTTTCTTTTTCCATAGTCATTCTACTTCTATTTACAGATATTTATATTTTGTGATTTTCTCCAGTTCTTTCTTTTCTATTCTGCTGTCTCCAGGTATTGCAATGTCCATTATCCAGACTTTATTATTATTACTGTCGTTATTTATTATGGTTGGTTGCACAGTCAGCCAGATGTTTAGACTGGATTTGGCATTTTAATCCACCTATTGTGTCCTTCCCAAGGATCTGGGATAGGCAGATGTTGTTGTTTGATGGTGTTAAAAGGTATTCTTGCAGGATATAAGGTGTTACAAGTAAAGCTGCCTTTTGTAATTGATTATGATTTCATCAATGCTGATTATTATTGTTGTTATTATTTTACAACTCCATTATTCCAATTGTATTATTGAATCTAGGTGCTGTCATTAGTTTGCAAATTTGATTAGTCAGCCAATCAAAGAACAAGTGCTGATGTGCTCCACACCTTCGCTTTATAGAAGGAACAATACAGAATAACTATTTTTAACAGAAACATTATGGAAATGGATGAATTGCAAACGCAATACAGTTACAGAGAAATTCTGTCTTGGAACTGTCAAATACAATGTTGACTGTAAGAATACACCAAAAAATAAAGTTAATTTTTCAGTTTTTAATTTGAGCAAATATCAAAAATAATCTTAGATATACTGCAAAGTACTCCTGTTTTAAGCATTCATCAATATTTCCAGCAATCTTTGAAGGTTGGCTGAATTTTCTTCTCATGTATTTTGAATTAACAAATATAATCCACTTGTTACTCTTGTGACATTCTCAAGAGACAAAGTAAATCATAGATGATTGTTTGACTTAACTAAAGTAGATTACTATAATATTTAAGTCAAATATAAAACCTTGTTAATTCTGGAGAAATCCTGACAATGCATTATGGTTGAATCAGATTATGAATCAATCTGTCATAATATAACAAGTGATACTTTAGAACATACAACAATGCAATTAAATAATAGCTGTGGTTTGAATATATCTAACAGCAATAAGCCAAATACACAGATTCACAGCTAACACATCAGGTCTTCCCTCGAAAGTAGTTCATGGAGGTTCATGAACTCAAGGTATAGAGTAATACCAGGGCTATCTATGCAGCACCCCACTCAAACTGCATAATTGAATTTGGATTTCCTAATTTTCAAGCAGAAAGCAAGTGAAAGCTATAGAATAAAATAGGATTAAATACATACAAACAAACAAAACATTAAAGAAAAACAAACAAAACAAGAGCTATAAAATTCTTGATCAACCCCTTATGAGACATCATTTGCCCACTATCTTTGCTATCTTTGTTGTGAAGCAAATGATCAGTAATGAAGAAACACTATGAGAAAATTCTTGACTCTGAAAGAGAGAGTCAAGAAATGCTTCCTTCTGAGTAGATAAAACAGGCCACATTCTAAGTGTAATAAAGAGCCAGTAGGCTAGGAAGTATTAGAAGAGAATCTTGACACATAGCTGGACCAAGGAATACGTGGTCTTCAGACAGGGAGGATGTCTAAGCCCCTCAGGTTTCTCCTTACAGGCAGATGGATGGACAGGTGCTCAAAAATCCATTTTACTTTACAAATTCACTGGATCACAAGATGTAGATTACACTTACACTTTTAAAATATGCAAGATGGGTGAGGGATCACTTCCAGCTTTGGTTCATATTTTTGTAATCCAGTTTCCTTAGAAGACAATCAAACTCATTGTACAGAAGCTTTACCCTCAATGCAAAGAACCCAGCATTGCTCTGAGAGCACTAGATGTTTTAAAATTAAACAAAGCTGAAAGAGACCCCTCAGCACCTTGTTAAAAATAGGTTCAACCCCCACAGCCTGTCAGTGGCTTTTTTTTTTAAGGGAAGATCAAGTACTAGGTGAACTTTGCTTGAGGTAACATTCTTCCCTCTATGGATTAAATCCATGGACAGAGGCATTTGTGGCAAAATGCATTTATATTTTCACTTTTAAATGTATTCAAAATGAACAGGCTTTTTTTTAAAAAAAAACAACCTATAGTTCAGAAAGCAGGCTGTGTCCTGATCATGCATGAAATAAATGATCACCTTGTAGCAAATAAAGTATGTGTTTTATATCATAGCTGATTTACAATATGGAAACAATGAGATGGTAAGTATGGCAGGTCAAGATAAATAAACAACTATGAATATATTAACATGTTTCATTGTACTATGGTCATATGTGATCATAATATGAGAAGGCGGGTAATAGAGGCATTAGTTACAAAGAACCAGTGTTATACTACATAAAAATACAAATTGCTGTATATTGGACAGTGTATGTTAAATGTAATAAGTAGTAACTTTAAATAAATAAATAAAAAAAAATCTGTTCTATCCATGACATTTTTTAATATGCCTTGATAAGGGTTTAACCAAAACAAAAAACAAAAACACCCCAACCTGAAAGTTTGGAAAAGAGATCTAGCAAGCATAATATTAATCTTATTCTTAGATCACCATGAAATGAAAAAAATATAACAAATAATATACAACTTCATCTCCTTCTCATGACCAAATATCAATAGAGATTATGTAAGAAAATCTGCCATCAAGAAAACTTGGCTTTCTAGAAATCATGTTAGGAGATGAAATGCAGATTCGGTAAAACATATTACTGGGGGGTGGTTATTCTTGCAGTAGCAATATCACAGAAAAATAAAATATTTCAGTATTACTGTGAATCATTCCAAATATCTTTGTCCTTCCAAACATCTTTGTTCTACAGGTGAAACTCGAAAAATTAGAATATTGTGCAAATGTTCATTTATGTCAGTATGGCAACTCAAAAGGTGAAACCAATATATGAGATAGACGCATTACATGCAAAGCGAGATATGTCAAGCCTTACTTTGGTATAATTGTGATGATTATGGCGTACAGCTTATGAAAACCCCAAATTCACAATCTCAGAAAATTAGAATATTACATGACATCAATAACACAAGGATTGGAAATAGAACAATATCGGACCTCTGCAAAGTATAAGCAGGCATATGTACTCAGTACTTGGTTTGGGCCCCTTTTGCAGCAATGACTGCCGCAATGTGGTATGGCATGGATGCTATCAGCCTGTGGCACTGCTGAGGTGTTATGGAAGACCAGGATGCTTCAATAGCGGCCTTCATCTCCGCTGCATTGTTCGGTCTCATGTCCCTCATCTTTCTCTTGGCAATGCCCCATAGATTCTCTATGGGGTTCAGGTCAGGCGAGTTTGCTGGCCAATCAAGCACAGTAATCCCATAGTCATTGAACCAAGCTCGTCTGCGGAAGGAAGCATGAAGTGCTCCAAAATCTCCTGGTAGATGGCTGCGTTGACCCTGGACTTAATGAAGCACAGTGGACCAACACCAGCAGATGACATGGCTTCCTAAATCAACACAGACTGTGGAAACTTCATACTGGACTTCAAGTATCGTGCATTGTATGCCTCTCCATTCTTCCTCCAGACTCTGGGTCCTTGGTTCCCAAATGAGATGCAAAAGTTGCTCTCATCAGAAAAGAGGACTTTGGACCACTGGGCAACAGACCAGTTCTTTTTTTCTGTAGCCCAGGTAAGACGCTTCTGACGTTGTTTGTTGTTCAGGAGCGGCTTGACAAGAGGAATATGACATTTGAAGCCCATGTCCAGGATCCGTCTGTGTGTGGTGGCTTTTGATGCACTAACTCCAGCCTCAGTCCACTCCTTGTGAAAGTCCCCAACACTTTTGAATGGCCTTTTCCTGACAATCCTCTCCAGGCTGCGGTCATCCCTGCTGCTTGTGAACCTTTTTCTCCCACACTTTTCCCTTCCACATAACCTTCTATTCATGTGCTTTGATACAGCACTTTGGGAACATCCAACTTCTTTTGCAATTACCTTTTGGGGCTTTCCCTCCTTATGGAGGGTGTCAATGATGGTTTTCTGCACAACTGTCAGGTCAGCAGTCTTTCCCATGCTTCTGATTCCTACTGAACCAGCCTGAGAGACCATTTAAGGGCTCAGGAACCCTTTGCAGGTGTTATGGATTCATTAGCTGATTAGAGTGGGACACTTTGAGCCTAGAATATTGAACCTTTTCACACTATTCTAATTTTCTGAGATTGTGCATTTGGGGTTTTCATAAGCTGTACGCCATAATCATCACAATTATACCAAAGTAAGGCTTGACATATCTCACTTTGCATGTAATGCGTCTATCTCATATATTGGTTTCACCTTTTGAGTTGCCATACTGACATAAATGAACATTTGCACGATATTCTAATTTTTCAAGTTTCACCTGTAAAAAAGCAAGTTCAAGAGGCAATGAATCTTCAGTCTACCAAAGAGATTTCGATAGAGACATTTTGGACAGATTATTTCACTTATTAGCTTCATTCTGGAATACTATTTTTTATGCTTATGTTCTTTTAAAATCAGTAAGAGTTAATTACTCATACTTAACTCATTAATTTCAGTGGGTCTGTTCTAATTATATCCTATATCTGATTTTTAAAGAATCATTCACAAGGAGGAAAATTAAGAACCTTAACCTTCCTCCAAAGTAGAATTAGGCTTGTATCTCCAGGAATATTCCCATAATTTTAAGGGACAGAGATGAATATTTCAACCAGAACAAGCAGATATGTAGTAGTAACAAAGTTGCATGAATCAAGAAACTATACATATGATTTAAGGTCTTTATGATGTTACATTATATTACAGGAACTTGGTGTGTTGTAGTCCCTAATCTGGATAACCGATACGAATTTTAAGGGTGACAGGGAGCAAAGCTGTATGTGCTAGAAGCAGTCTTGGATGCCACAACTGGGAACCAGCTGAACCACCTCTATTGAAAGACAGGCCCAAGGGATGTCTGTGAAAGTAATCTAGATATTTTTATGCTATGCTTGATTGTTGCCAAACTATATTTCACCAGGAAAGATGGAAAAGAAGTACCTGCCTAAGCTCTTAAAGGCATTTGTCATCAACCTTGCAATCAGGTCACACAAGAACAATGCTGGATCCAGGAGCAACCCTAAGTAGGAAAACTGTTCATTTTGAATGAGTACGATATTATCCAGAACTGGTCAGACCTGACCTTCATTCTGTTCTATCATCAAGCACTAATGCTTCAGCTTTCCCTTTCAGTTGCTTTGCCCCAATTCCCAACTTTTTAAAAATTTCAGTAATTGCTTTGGAACAGGGAAAGAAAAAGCAGACTTGTGTATTATCATCATACTGATGAGCAGCATTTAAAATCTTTGGATGTCTTTTCTTATATGGTTATATTTTTTCTTGGAAATGAATAAAACTTTGGGAATGACTTGGTGAAGAGTAGCACGGAGTAAAGGAGAAATCCGCTGCCACTATTTTTTAAAGAACAATGATTCAGAAACTGACTAGAACATGGGTAGATATCTGATGACCTCCAGATGTTTTGGATTACAATTCCCCAAATCCCATATCATTAGCTGTTATAATCCAGAACATCTGGCTTTCATAAAGTTGCCTACCCCTGGATTACAGCCATAATAAACTGGTGCCCTTCATTCCCATCTTGGCAGATGGCTATGAAAACTACTATGGTCAATGTCATGGAAAGCTACCAAGAGATCAGTGAGATCACTGAAAACAGAAACATATATTCAGCTCTACCAGGCAGTTGACTGGGGATCCTTAGCCAGAAAGACTGGAAAGTTTTTATTTATAAACCAGCCTGGAAACCAGGCTCAAAACAGATATGATCAGAAGCAACCCCTTTTTCTAAGAAAAAAAACATCAGCTGTTCTACAGATCAAAAATCATGCCAAAATACTGTTGAGACTGGAACCAACAAAAACTCATTGCTCATATGAAACCCAGCCTCCCACTTCTCCCAGCTAATGGAATTATACACCTATCTGAATTCCATGAGTCCAAGAAGAAATCTTCTTCCACGTCATCAGACACAGAGAGTCAGCAAGTGTCACACAACATGAATGGGAATATGTGAGGACAGGTGTACACAAATCTCATGCCAGATTGGCTGGCTGGCTGGCTGAAAATATAGTACAGCAGATTAATGGTATGTTAAAAACAATATTTACACTAAGTGGTGCGTGAGAGCATTTTAAGCACTTGGCACCAAGCACCATGCTGTGAGAGCTGAGATTGAGAAACATTTGTGTAGGGGAAGTGGCCAGAAACTCTGTTACTGCTGCCAGTGAGGAAGATCTGAATCAGGACTACGGAACTGTGCCAAGGAACTCTTCTGGGAGCAATCAAAACTGATTCAAGCTGAAAGACTCCACATGGCTGAAGCTGAGAAGCTTTAACATGCAGGAGGAGGAGTACTGAGGCTTTCACATCCGGTGATGCTGCATGCTGGAGAATAGTGTGAGCTGTGAATAAAGTGTCGCCGATTTCATTACAGACAGCCTTTGGAAGCATTTATTTTCAGCAACATAGCAACACTGCTAAAGATCAAAGCAAGACAAGTCAGCTCTTAAAAATATGTTAAGAGCCACATTATTCTCCTAGGCTAAATGTGTATGACATGCTTTGTTAATTGAGACTGAAACCAGGGCAAGCCTTAAAAATGGAAAGGAAGATATTGTAAGAACAGGCCCAAGAACAGCTACACACAACATTTCAGATTCAAGTGTAAAATTTCTCAAGGAGCTTTTTCCATCCCTTCATACTTTACTGATGCCCCTCATGGCAGGGAGAGGGACTAGTGGCTCTCCAGATGTTACTGAAGTTCAACTTCCACCAATCACTGATCTTACTAACTGGATGTGCTGAAAGGATGGGTCAGAAATATTTGAGGTCCCATTTCCCCATTTCTGTCTTCTGATTTTTGGCCATGTATTATTCCTCCATGCTGCTAATCCTTCTCCTTCGGAGTGTGAAAAAATGAAGCTCAGAACAGAATACTCCTGACATGCATGTGTGGACTGATGAACAACAACTTTCATTCCAACCAATGGTGATGCTTGATGGGGTTTGAGTGAATTGCCGTACATAAGCACCTGTGGCTTAAGGGATCTAAAATGGCTGCCTCCGGCCATCTTTCAGTGACTGTCCTTGGAGGATCTGCCTCTGCCATCATCCTTCTGGTTTGGTTTGGTAACTGAGAGAAGTCAAGAAGGCAGGAAATAAATAAATATACAAGGAAGCAAAGGATAGCCAAGTTATCCATGTGCTAAAAGCTCCTGTGGCAAGACTGTAGAAATAAGTTCACAGAAAGACTCTAAGAGGTTCTCTGAATGAAAATATTTAAACTATTAGCATTAATAATTTAAGTTGATTATATGCTAATGTTTTAGCTTGTGTAGTTTACCCACACTGATTCAGTCTCTCAAATTTTCAAATGATGGGTACTGTTAAGTCAATGTATTTATGAATGGTGTCCCATATTCCAATGTAGATATTGTTTAAAGTGGAGTTCTAATTATACTGTTTTCTGTACTTTTTGCAGAACACTCCATCATGCCAATAGTGATCAGATTTGCTTCTCATTTTCAGTTGCAAGAAAGCCTGTAGTGGGCTGTGCCTTTCAAACATATTAGACGTATTAGAGTTGTGGTTGGTATGCATTATTCTTTACTGAACACAAAATATTGACCTAATTCAATCAGAACTAACATAAAATGATGCAGATTTTGGGGGCTTTTTTTCAAGCTCTTTGGATTCTAAACCAGCTGGTTAACCCCTATTTCTACGTCAGCTACATTGTGTAGCTTATACAAATGTATTGTAGCTTACTCAGAGCACTGGCTCCAATCTAAACCTCCATGTTCACACCAAGATACATAAGTATGTACAGAGACTTTTACTTTACCTTCAGTAGTGAAAAAGTGTTCATATATAAAGCTGGAAATTTCTCAAGTAAATAGGTATATGCTGGGACATCAAAATAAGTTAATATTGCACTGAAATTTCCATTCTCCCTTCCTGCCCAATTTTCTTCCTCTGCAAAAGAGGATATTGTTCTTCTACTTCATTCATAGGATGTTTTCAGGTTGCTTTATGCTATCTTTGGGTGATGATTCTGTTTACCTTACTGCTGGATAGTGGTGGTGACTGTTGCTACCGCAGTTTTCTGTTATGTATCTCGCCATCTCTCTGCAGCCTCCTTGGAGGCATAAGCTGTCCAAAAGAAGAGTTTCTTCATGATTCCTTCCCTTAGGATTTAATTAAAGCAAAGACACCTTGAAGCCTTAAAACTGAAGAGAATATAGTAGAATGGCCACCTGGTAACTAACAGAATTCCTATATCCTCGCTCATGAGAATTTTAGTGGATTTTCTTTTCTTCTCCGGGAAGAAAAATTTGTTTTCCAGCAAACAGGATCAGTCTGATATGAAAAGATAGTGAAGAAATGTTTGGTACAGAACTAGAATTCGAGAATTATTTCATATTACTGCATGCGTTTTTTAAATACCCCATTCCTACTGCATTCAGCTTACTTTTACGTTTCGCCTGACATATGCACATCTTATTTCCAAAGAACAAAGTGGGCAGAAACACACAGCCAATTTCACTTCTTTTGACAAACATTCCTCAAATGCATCACATACTACTCTTCCACCAGAGAAAGCAAATTTTTATTTATTTATTTAATTTTTAGGAGATTTATATCTTAGAGCCCAACTCTGGGCGGCTCACAACAATAATAAAACCAGAAACAAGAAAACTCATTGCTCAGTTAGAATTCTGCTAAACACTGTCCCATGATTACTTAATGGTTCCTTGCTTTCTTTGATTACATTCTTTGTAACTGTCTTTTTCTCTATATACACATTGTCTAATACCTTCTCTTAGCCAGTTTTTTTGCATCAACTCTTATATACATTTCTCTTTGTCCACAACTTATTTCATTTCATCATTCCACCAAACCTTCTTTTTTATATTTTATTTCCCATTGGCCTAGCTCATTCATTGCTGTGGTATTCTGTAATATACTTCTTTTCACTCTGTTTCACTCAGCTTCTATATCATTTTACCTTATGTCCACGTTTCATTCATTCTGCTAGGAGATTTATAAAGGATTTATACTTTCTCTTCCTGCAGTCATACTACTACTATTGTGATACCATGCAGGTTCATTATAGCCCTCCAACAGTTGCCTTACTAATCCGAAAAGGGGTGAAACAGTGCCTTTTGGCAACAATCTTTTTAATTACTACATATATCCATTGGCACAAGTCATCCTGAGTCCAGAATTTAACCGCCCCTTTGTAAGCCAATAGGCCGTTTAATTCTGCCATACACAGGTATCTTAAAGCCTTCGCCCGTCTGTTGGAAAAATGGCCTTGACCTTAATCAAGATAAAACAGAGGTAATCGCATTTTGAAAAAGTTCTGTTCCATACTATCATTTGTGGAAGATAGATGACATTAGCACGAACCAGGTGAAATCCTTTTAAGTATCTTGGATCTCTTTAAATATTAGCACATTCTGAATAGATAAAGACTGTATCTACCAAAGCCAAAGTCTCCTAAATGCTGTCTTATATCTTGAGAACTGGGATAGCAGTAAGCATTTTTTGGCAGCTGTTAAGATATACAGAATGAAGACTTTGAGCTACCTGTATGTAAATTCTGTTCTAGGACGCTCTTTAACGCTGTTCAATCAAAATTTCTAAGGGTTTTGTTGAGCGTAATCCTACTGACTTTCTATTTCTTTTTCTGGGCTAGAGGCTGGTCTGATTTCAACTGAGCCCCACGTGCATTTTGATTTCTTTGACCAAACCCTGTGGCCAACCCTGCATGGACAGCTTCATAGTATAAATATATTGTGTAGTTGAGCCCTAGACACTAACCCCAAAGTGTACAGGAAGTACAGCTAACTGGCACAGCCCTTCAATTTTCATACGACTGAATTTTCAAACAAATTTTTGAAAAGTGCTCTTGATTAATTAGCTTCTCTTTTTAAAAGTCAGTTGCATGTTTTGGGGGAAATAAAAAAAGAAAATGCAAGCAATCTTATATTCCAAAGAAAGAAACAGAACTGCACACAAAGAAATAGAAAACAGTAATTTAAACAGTTTAGTTATATCTATTTACACCTTGACTGTCCCTTGAGTTTCCTCCTTATGAGACACACCCTAAACATTTCTGGCTACAGAACTGAGGACATGAGCAAGAGCCATAAATTTTCACTACTGAGGAAATGTCAGAGAAGAATTCGAGAGAATTTATAGAGCTGTATTATTGTATGACTTTTTGACCAAAAGCAAATACAAACAATTGTCCTATCCCAGATGATTTCTTGCAAAGACAGATTAATTCCTCCCTTTGCTATGTTTTTCTTAGATTGTTATAAGCCATAAATGAACCTGAGATCTTCGTGTCTGGTTGCAGGCTTACGTGAATTTAGAGAGAATTTAAATCAGAAGGTTTACCAGCGAACGTGGCTTCTCATTTTTATTTTATCTATTAAGCCTGAAATAAATACCTTACAAACATTTAAAGCTGCATCACAATGCCATAAATTCTGCTGTGTTTTAAGAAATAAAACTTGGGGGAAAAATCTGTACTGGGAAAGGTAACTTCAATCAGCTTAAAGCAAACATTGGGGGCCCATTTTGGGAGGGATATTCAGGATTAAATTGGCATCAGCAGCATTAATTTATTATGAGAAATCACTATCACCTTTCTTTAATTAGTGCATTTCAGTTAGAGAATGAATAGAACTTTTTCTGGCCTGCATCTTTTAGCAAGACAAACTAATCTATACTTGCTAAACTAGTATTGGGACTGCAATACAACTATCCTTCAGATTGCATACTTTTCCAAATGAGATATTCTCAGTTCAGCAGTAGTGTAAAAATATAATCTATAAGGAAAAGCTGCATATAAAAATATGCATGTTAGGAAAACTCACACAGAAAAATGAATAACAACTTCCAAGCATTTTGCGAATTGCAAATTGATGCAAGTATTGGATAGAATGGAATTTTAATTAAAAACATGCAAAACTAACATGCACTAAATAAAAAAAAAATGGACCCATTAAATATAGATTCTTTTCTCAATGTGACTCCAAATAAGACTAAATGCAAATGTTCATGCTGTTTTTAAAGTCACAGACTGATGTGAAACTTGGACAGAACTGACTTACCACTGAATACTTGCAAAACTGACATGAATCAGACATTAGTCGAAGTATCAGTTTGGTACATGACTTTAAATTGAACGTATCTGGAATGAAAGCATCTCCAGTGCCATCTCCAAAGTCGGCAGCAAGGGAGCCAGACATACTTTTCTAGACAATGTGCTGAATATGTCCATCTGCCACATTTCTGAATGCAAAGGAAAATGGAGAAACTTCCCTATGATAAAGGGAAATTTGTACAGATGAAAACATCAGGAAAAAGGGCCACGATGTGATCCTTCTCTTAATATGCAGTTATTCCTATCAATTGCCTATACTTAAGAACATATTGAATGAGAGGAAGACAATTCTACACAGTGCAGACAGACTGTAGCAGAACTCAAAAAAACAAAATTGTGTTGGGATATTAGAGGACCTTCCAGGTATTGAAGTTATGACTGGTCTTCAGAGTCCTGGCCATCCCAGCACCCCCACAGTCATGTGATTGCGATCTGGGCACTTGGCAACCGGCTTGCACTTACGACTGACTGGTTGCAGCGCCTCACGATCACATGATCACCATTTGTGACCTTCCCTGCCGGCTTCCCCAGAAAGTCAATAGGGAAGCTTGAAGGAAAAGTCGCAAGTTGCTGGGTAAGTCTTCCCCCCCACGCTCCCTCCCCAGCCCCTCTACACTTGTGCTGTGCTGGCAACTCGTACCCCCTGTGCACCCTCCCTGAGCCTTGCTATGCATCCCTCATATCCTTACACCCCTCCGTGCACCCTCACACATGCTCCCCGAGTCTCCCTCACACCCTCCCGCACCCCCTTGGACTCTCCCCTAGCCTTGCCATGCCTCCCTTGTGCACCCTCCCCAAGCCTCGCTGTGCTTTCCTCTCACCCTCACACACCCTCATGCACCCTCCCCAAGCCTCGCCGTGCCTCCCTTGCACTTTTGTGCACCTCCTTGCACCCCTGCACTTCCCTTGCACACCCTCCCCAAGCCTTGCTGTGCCTCCATCGAACCCCTGTGCACCCTCACCAAGCCTTGCCATGCCTCCCTCGCACCTTTGTGCCCTCCCCACCTGGCAGCAGCCACTTTTACCTGCCTGCCGGCTTGCTTGCAAACCACCTGGGACTTGCAACTTCCTGTTAGCTTCCCCACTGACTTGGTTGTGGGAAGCCAATAGGAAGTTGGCTCACCAAGTAATGCGGTTGTACTTTACGACTGCATCAATTAGCGAGGGAAATTCCAGATCCAATTACTGTTGTAAGTCAAGGGCTACCTGTAGTATTTTTTTTAACAGAGCAAAGAATTGTGAAGCTTGAAATGTTTTCCTTTTTCTATTTTTTACCGATTCTGTTACAATAAATTACAGAGTTGCTAGCTGAGAAATTATTAGAAAACTGTTTAATAGCCAGTCCAACACAAAACACAAGCCTGAGGTCTAACATCCTAACGCATTTACAGCTTTTCCACTGTAGAAGCCTTTTCTTGATTTTGATGTAAGTACAGGTGAAACTTGAAAAATTAGAATATCGTGCAAATGTTCATTTATGTCAGTATGGCAACTCAAAAGGTGAAACCAACATATGAGATAGACGCATTACATGCAAAGCGAGATATGTCAAGCCTTACTTTGGTATAATTGTGATGATTATGGCATACAGCTTATGAAAACCCCAAATGCACAATCTCAGAAAATTAGAATAGTGTGAAAAGGTTCAATATTCTAGGCTCAAAGTGTCCCACTCTAATCAGCTAATGAATCCACAACACATGCAAAGGGTTCCTGAGCCTTTAAATGGTCTCTCAGGCTGGTTCAGTAGGAATCACAAGCATGGGAAAGACTGCTGACCTGACAGTTGTGCAGAAAACCATCATTGACACCCTCCATAAGGAGGGAAAGCCCCAAAAGGTCATTGCAAAAGAAGTTGGATGTTCCCAAAGTGCTGTATCAAAGCACATCAATAGAAGGTTATGTGGAAAGGAAAGGTGAGGTAGGAAAAGTTGCACAAGCAGCAGGGATGACCGCAGCCTGGAGAGGATTGTCAGGAAAAGGCCATTCAAAAGTGATGGGGACTTTCACAAGGAGTGGACTGAGGCTGGAGTTAGTGCATCAAGAGCCACCACACACAGACGGATCCTGGACATGGGCTTCAAATGTCATATTCCTCTTGTCAAGCCGCTCCTGAACAACAAACAACGTCAGAAGCGTCTTACCTGGGCTACAGAAAAAAAGAACTGGTCTGTTGCCCAGTGGTCCAAAGTCCTCTTTTCTGATGAGAGCAACTTTTGCATCTCATTTGGGAACCAAGGACCCAGAGTCTGGAGGAAGAATGGAGAGGCACACAATGCACGATACTTGAAGTCCAGTGTGAAGTTTCCACAGTCTGTGTTGATTTAGGAAGCCATGTCATCTGCTGGTGTTGGTCCACTGTGCTTCATTAAGTCCAGGGTCAACGCAGCCGTCTACCAGGAGATTTTGGAGCACTTCATGCTTCCTTCCGCAGACGAGCTTGGTTCAATGACTATGGGATTACTGTGCTTGATTGGCCAGCAAACTCGCCTGACCTGAACCCCATAGAGAATCTATGGGGCATTGCCAAGAGAAAGATGAGGGACATGAGACCGAACAATGCAGCGGAGATGAAGGCCGCTATTGAAGCATCCTGGTCTCCCATAACACCTCAGCAGTGCCACAGGCTGATAGCATCCATGCCATACCACACTGCGGCAGTCATTGCTGCAAAAGGGGCCCAAACCAAGTACTGAGTACATATGCCTGCTTATACTTTGCAGAGGTCCGATATTGTTCTATTTCCAATCCTTGTGTTATTGATGTCATGTAATATTCTAATTTTCTGAGATTGTGAATTTGGGGTTTTCATAAGCTGTACGCCATAATCATCACAATTATACCAAAGTAAGGCTTGACATATCTCGCTTTGCATGTAATGCGTCTATCTCATATATTGGTTTCACCTTTTGAGTTGCCATACTGACATAAATGAACATTTGCACAATATTCTAATTTTTCGAGTTTCACCTGTACTGTCATTCTCAGTCCTCAGAAAAGGTAATAACATTTAAATCATGGGAAAATGACCCTCAGCAAGCTCAGAGTCCAGCCAGATTTGTTCAGATTTTCCAGAAGTCCTTACTCAGGAATACTTGGTGCATTCCATTCTGTAAAGCAGTGATTTCTCCCTTGGCCATAGTCTAGATGGCTTTTTATCACTGAAAACAGGTCACCTCCCATTAATTAAAAAGTCAACATCTAAAATGAAACCATTGTGAGTGAGCTGCCCTGCATCTCCTGAAAATGAGAATTTTTGCTATTGTGTAGCCCCACAATTTTACCCCATGCCTGCGAGGCAATCCTAGATGGGTGCAGGGAACGTAACAAACCTTCCCACTTCCAAACATTCTTCATATAATTTATGAGCCAAAAAGATTAATGATTTATTACTAGGCTCATTAATCAAAAGAGACAGAGGGGACGAGGACGACCGTGTGTTTTAAAGGACCAATTCCACTGTTCAAGTCAATTAGACCCTGTAAAGCTATTACACCAAGAAGAAGCTGCAATATTATCAAGGCTTCCCCAAATGGATTCTGAGTATAAAATAAGTGCTATTATTCAGGAGATACTGAATTGCTAAACTTCTTAAATTTGCACAATTGAGAACCTGCACTATGTTCAAATGCTAAGGCTTCTCATTAAGGCCCTTTTCCCTAGCTTCTGAATCATTGGCATTCACAGCCACGCTTAGAACAATAAAGCTCTCTCCACGCCTAAGAAAAGCGCGACTTCTGTTCCTCCAGTTTGCTTTTAATGAATTACTGAGGCAGAACTTGTATTGGCCTGCCTGGCAACTTCTGTCTGGAGAAACAAGAGAAGAATCTAAAGAGAACATGCTAATATCCCAAGCAGAATGAATAAAATTTGCCAACCTGCCACAATTAAAAAAAAAAACAAAACCCAATAATTTAGTTAACATTGATCTCTTGGTTAGAGTTTAATTTAATTTTCTCCCTCTGCCAATAATGAGTAGCTCACCTTCAAAGCTACAAAAACACCTGTTCTGCTCAGTGAACATGAAATTCAACACCACAAGAGAGAAGCCACTTTTAAGCTGTCATCCTTTAGTTTGAAGGACAAGGTAACGGATGCTTCGGTGCCTGTTACACCGAAGTCTACTTCATCTTTGTGAGTTGCCCTAAGTGAAAACTGCTGTTATTTTCCTGACTGCAGTTTTTATGGCCCTGTGGAAGAGCTTGGATGGTTTAAGACTTCTTTGGTGTGCATTCCTCCTCCAGCACACAGCTATTACAAAAGCTATTCATTGCAAAATCAAGGCATATTACTTCACATTAGAAAGTTTGGGTCTCCTTCGTAAAACATACCATTTGGACAGATACTGTAAAAATCTGGGGAAGAATAGATGCATTATGGTACAGCATGATGTTTCCTAAGGTTCATTAAAAGTAAAAAGAAAAAAAAGGTCAATGTTCTACAGAGGTCTCCCAAGCTCAGCTCTGAAGAAAGTATAGTGCATATTCCTCAAGTGATGTTTCAGATTTTTTATCTGAACTAAGATAGGGTGAGATAATGGCACACAGTGCACTATATAGTTAAAATTACTGTCATTATATTTAATGGGGCAGGTAGCACTTCCTACGTTTCTATGCATATATTATGTAACACCTAAAGTATTCCATCCAGATTGGAACACCACATTTAGGAACAGCAGAACAACATTAACAAACTGGAGCGTGTCCAGAGGAGAGCAACCAAGATGATAAGGTGCTTGGAAGGCAAAACTTAAGAGGAACAGTGGGAGGCATTTGGATACATTTAGCTAGGAGAAAATTGTGGAGAAGCATGATAGCTGTCTTCAAGTCTCTGTATGATGAAGAAGAAGATGAGGAAGAATTCTAAAAAGATAGCCCCACAAAGAATCTTGGATATAGAAGCACAGAAAAATATAGCCAACCTTAGTAAGCTAGGCACACTGAAAAGGTTGAGCCGTTACAAACGTACCTTCCAAATTGCCAAGTATTTAAATACAGAAATGCCCAAATATCTTCGGGGAATATTCACTCAAGCAAGATTTGAGCAGTTGGACACAATGGTTAAATATGGAAGATTTAATGAGGTGCCTTATAAAGAACGCATTTTTATTTGTGGAGTTCCAGAGATAGAAGACATAACACATATATTATGTGATTGTCAATTGTATACAAAAGAGAGGGATCAGTATCTTGGGCCACACATTAGACGAATGACCTATTGGGATCCTTATATTAAAACAACATATTTCATGTACGTGTATGGTCAGAATTCAAAAATTACATATAATACGGCCCTTTATTTGAACAAAACAGTATAGCTGAGATCTGCATATGTGGATCTGACTGGAGTAAATTGTAGGGGTGATACAGAAATATGATATGCATCTTTTTTCTTTCTTTTTTAATTTTAATGTGTTACTT
Organism: Liasis olivaceus; assembly: GCA_030867105.1. Taxonomy (NCBI): domain Eukaryota; kingdom Metazoa; phylum Chordata; class Lepidosauria; order Squamata; family Pythonidae; genus Liasis; species Liasis olivaceus. The sequence continues at coordinate 40,715,341 of CM061351.1, read as the reverse complement.
TTATCCTATTTTTTATATTCGGTCTTATTAATGTCTTATGTTTTATATTCTGTATCCTGATATGGCCTATTGGCTAATCAATAATAATAAAAAACTGAATAATGAGGAAGAATTGTTCAGAGTTGATCCAGAAGGCAGAACCAGAAATGAAGTATTAATGTTAGAAGGAAGTTGATTCAGTTGGGCATCAGTAAAAGTTTACTAACAGGAAAGGCTGTTCAATAATGGAACAGACAAATTCATGAGGTGGCGGACTCTCTCTCCTTCACTGGAGGTGCTTAAACAGAAGCTGGACGGACATCCGTAGTGGCGGATTCCTGCACCGCACAGGGAGTTGGACTAGGTGATCTCCAAGGTAATTTGCAACCGTTATAGTCTATGATTCTAACAAAACAGGGTGCTGCAATATCAAATTTAGATCCTTAAGAGACTTAGATAATAGGTTCTAAACCTATTGTCTTAGACAATAGGTTCTAAAAGCAAGAGCTAGAGCTTTGTAACCTAATGTTCAAAATGAGTATAATTGATAGAAAGGAACGATAAAAATAAAATAATAATTAAAAATGGAAATAATTAAAGATCTTCTGTTCATTTCTTTTTTTAGAATACCACACCAATAAGTAATGAAGTTGGTTGCCCCTGCACCATCAGCTGACAAATCTAATGGTGATGGGTGTGGTGATGGATCAGGACTCCAGTAATAAAATATATGAGGCCGTACTGAGGGTTAATGGAAGAGGCACTGTGATAACCCAAATGGGGGAGGCACTGTGAAAACCCAAATCTCGATCCTTAAAATCTCTCCTTGATTTCCATTTGGGACCTTTCTAGGGATAGATTTTAGACTCCTTCACATTTCAAATTCAGTTCTTTGAATTTCTCATTTTTCCAGTCTCAAATTCAGCTCCTCCTATTTCTGGATTAATGTGAAATGTCACCCAATTAATATGCATAGTTATGTGTGTAATTCTCCTAACATACACATTTTGGCTCACAATATTGCCCAAGAGACCAACAATTATTTTTCCATGTGACTTTGTTTGCCTTCATACATTTTTCACATGCTGTATTTATCTCAAAGGAAAACAATCTCAACTTTAAATAATTCACCTGGTTGACCTAAAATTGTCAACTCCATAAGTGTGCGTAGTGACAAACTGGTATATGTGTATTCATCTTTATCTTTGTGTGCAGATGAGTGAGTAAAGAATGAATCATTTGTATAATTGCTAGGCTATGTGTACTTGTATGTGTGCATACTTCCCAGAAGCCATATTCCAAACAAGGGCAGGGGAGGAAAACAAAAACCTTCCATTACTGATTTTTGTCTGTAAAACATAGCAACCGTTTGTTAACATTAATTGACCTCCATCTGCATTTGCACACACAAGCCACTTTCTCTCACACACATAATCACATAAGTACAAAATACTCACACATCTCCCTATTCCTTTCAGCAGAAATAGCAAAGGGAGAGAGGGAAGGAAGGAAAAAAAAGGAGGAAACAGGGTGGAAATGAATTAAGAGGAAGAGTAGCTAGACTGGGAAAGGAAGGGAGAGATATCTCGATGGAAGTAAGCTGAACTGAAGAGGCAACTGTACAGGGAAAAAACCAAACATTATGTTCTTACAGCAGCTTACAGCTCTATACTCATCTGTCCCTACAGCTAGAACCCTTTCTATAACTCCAGCTCTTCAACAACACTTAGCCACCTGCTGCATTTTGGCTACACAAATCTTGCCAACCACTAGATGGCAGCCAAGCCTAGTGGTCAACCAACAGAGTGTAAAGTTCTGAAATTGACCAGCGCCCCTCCTCCACTTAATGGGGCTAGCTGGATGTTTAACTGAAAGGACTACTGTACTTCTCTAGTTTCTATAGTTGGGAATTCCCTTCTCATTGGGCCCCTAATCCTAGGAAAGCCCTGGTTTCTTGCTCCTTCATGTTATGCTCTTAGGATAATTTATAGTGCCCACCCAGATCCCCCCAGCTAAATTCCTTTCTCAAAATTGCAGCACTTCAGCAGCATTTCCCACTGGCTCAGCTGCATAAATCTGGAAGATCATTAGATGACAGATGATAGATTTAAAAAGCCCTTAGACTTTGCTGCCACCATTGGTCATTAGAACTGGGGGGAAAAAGTTCAATTGGTTAATGATAACATTGGAAAGAAAAAAAAATGGCAGTGTATGAAATAATCAGAGCATTGCGCATGCCAACTGGAAAACACTTTTCACCGGCTAGATGATGGACAGGACTGGAATTTCAGCCTAGGGAGCCATCAATCATGGCCCTGAGAATGTTCATGTGAAAGTTGTATGGACAGCAGCACACCAAAAACCCATTCCAGGTGCAAGTAAGGGTATGCTGTATAGACAGCAAGATTTAAGGTGGCATGAGTTCCTACCACCCCTGGAGCCGGAGGGGAGCCTGGCAGCTCTGGGATGTGGCCCATATCTTCTATTCATTTCTCAGCAAATATAAAATGCTTTTGACTGAATTAGGAGGTATTAACTGGGGAGAAAAAGAAGCCTGTGTTCCTACAATATATACAGTGTATTATCATTTTCTGCACAGTCTTCCCTAATATATGTATTTTTCAAAATTTCAAACCGCAAAGCAAAATTCAAGAAAGTGTATACAGTGAAGAGTAACTGAGTTTCAGCTCATGCAAACATTTGAAAACCTGAACTAGATACAGCATTAGAAAACAAAATCTCCTCCATATCTGCATCTCTCTGCCCTAGTTTTTACTTTATGTCTGTACATGAAATGTGCTTGCAATTGATCTATCATGATTTTTGTTTCTGCCAATTTGAATAGCAGAGAACATCTGAAGTGCTCTCACAATTATTGGTTTATTTGTGTTGCTGATTTATAACATATGCAGGAATTATTGCCTTAGGTTAAATACTTTAAAAATTATCACACTGAACATGAAAACAAGCAATTCCAAGAAAAACATATTTAGCCTTTGGTCATCATGCTGCTAATTTAGGATTATTGTTAGCTAATGGCAATTTGATTATGATACTTTTCTCCAGTGGAGTACATTGGACTGATTTCAAAGGAGAGCTGAAAGATGGAGCAAAATATTTCTTCAAATTTATTAATGGGGTGGGGGTGGGGGTGGGGTATTATTACATAGAGATTTAAATATATTAAAGGCTCACAAACCCTATAAGTTCCCCTCCCCATCCCCTAACAGGACTATTCTCAGCTACAAGAACATCAGTTTAGAGCATCACCTGTCAAGAGCTCCTAATGATTGATTGCCCACATCCTGGGAATTAGCTATTGATTGATTGCTCATCTCCTGCTCAGGTGTTGATTTGAAGTAACTTCAGAAGGAGTCATCTGTGATAGCTAGAACAGAATATTCACCATTAGACATGATGGACAAGTTTGCATCTCTGTAAGAAAAGATGTTATCCTTATCATGTATGTTGTATGGCCAAATAGAACAATGAGGTGTCTTTGAAGGACAAATGACTTGAAGCCTGAAAAGATGGTGCCTTTCTTCTCAGATACACTAGAAGTGTTTCTTAAAATGGGATGCAGCAAGAGGAGGAGGTTCAGGGTGATCACATGAAATTAAAAACTAAATATGAAATGTCCCACTGTCCTGAAAAGATTCTGTTCACAAACATTACCAAATCTTAGAAAACTTGGAAACTCATTGTTCAGTTTAGCCACTTCCCTACAATGTCAACATGCTCTCTGCACACATTAGACTGAACAAACTTGAGTAGTGGCTCCTTTTAAAGTATACCAAGCCATTCAGGGTATTTGGTGGCTAAGCCTTAAAAAAAGAGATGATACCTTTCTTTAATCTGGTTTAGTATACACACCAGTTGTTGTTGTTTTTTTCATCTTTGTTATTAAATAGGGGAGTAAGAGGTTCAGCACTTCTGGTCAATCTTAGCAATAAAGATGTGTGTGGGTTTGTATATGTGTATATGTACACAATCCCCAGCAGCACCTCAAATACCTGCATGCTACTCTGTTGTGTTTAATTTCCCAGCAAATCAATTTTTCTTTAAAATGGTAAATATAAGGAGTTTGTACAAATTTTTTAATGCAGCTACACCCATTCCTTGTTTAGCATTCAAGTTCCGTTCCAACTACCAAGTCATTAAGTGAAATCATCACTAAGCAAACCATGTGACACAGAAAGAGAGAGAGAGAAAGAGAGAGAGAGAGAGAGAGGGAGAAAAAGAGAAGATCACTGGTTGCTGCTGTTTCATTCAGATAAAGTTCTCTCATACAGCTATGCCAGCGTTACTCTCACTGTGGTGTGTGTTGTCGGGCGCATTAAATTTGGTCATAAATGCGCACATTGGTTGGAAAATTATTTTTTATTACCATGTATTTGTAAATGGTTGGTAACCAAGGTAGTTGCTAAACTAGGAGTGGGTGTATCTTCTTTACCACAGTTCAGTCTTGCTACTACCTCTGATACAGCCATTTTTTCCTATCAAATATAAATTTTCCTTAGGTATGCTTAGGTAAGTTGTACCTAGCCCTAAAGTATTTTAGAAGTAACATTCTTAAACATAGTTTTAGTGTTTATACAGCTTTATCAAATAGACACTACTCTGGATGAACTCTTCTCCCTGACAACAATTGATAGCAATTGCCCCTATTGCTGCCATCCATGCCATAGCAGAATTTATTTTAAAGATCAGAGCATTTTAAGATAAAACAAATTTTATCTAGTGCTCTACAGGGCACCACACACTGGGAAACCTTGGCATGGCTAAGATAATACAAAAGCTTTTTGTTTATTCTGTGGACTAATACTTCCTATTATATACCCCTTGTACACATTCCTAAGTTTTTTTCTATCTTATGAATTCCCAGATAAAGGTGGATGCAGAATAGAGAGCCTCCTGAAATAAGGATGATACATTTCTGTTCTGTCCCTTCTTAATTTAATTACAACTTTCTTTTATATCCCTCCTTAAGAAGCCTTTAACCCCACTGCTCACCAGATCATTCTTAACAAATTGACACACACAAACAAAACAGGATGGAAATGTTTTAGGGTTCAAAGCAAGCAAAAAGCTTTTCTTTATTCTTAGCATGGTATAATTCAGCTCAGACACAGGGAGGCTGGGTCCTGATCTTGCTTCATTGCATGGCTATCCATATAATCTCCAGATATAGTCTTATTGTCCAGCTAGACCAATTCAGCCTAAAGAACTAACAGAGGCCTGGTTGAGTCTGTGTAACTGCTACCCCAGGATTGCTCACTCGGTCTGAGCAGCCATCTCTTGAAGAGCCATGCAGGCTGCCTTGTATTGCTCACTGAAATGCAATCTTCTGTCAGTGATGGATATGTGATTTGCTTTTGGTCCTTCTTCATCTTGGCAACCCTCTCAGCTTGTATTGTATCACTTTGTCCCTCTTGGCCCTTACAGTGGCAATCCCTTTGTGCTTGCCTTGCAGTTACGAGCAATGCTTTGTGTGTTCAACTTTCTGTCCCTCCAGCTAAGAAAAAGAGTTGGGAGTTAAACTGACCTCCTCTGCAGTTTTGTTTCCTTTTCCTTGGTACAACTAGAACTGGAATTTGTGCTGGAGTCATCATATCAATGTGCTGTGCTTCTCCCTGATGAGGAATGGGTAAGGCTAAGAACTCTTTAATGGGCAATATGCTAGGGCAACATTGGAGGAACAAAGAGCTTTCGTAAAAGACATGAGTGACACAGATTCTATCAGGCATGGGGAACTGCATAGATCTACCTCAGCCCAGCTGCCAAATGGAGCCTCTTCTCTATAACCCATCTAAGGCCCCTTCTCCTGTCACTGATGGAAAGAATTATGTTTGTAGGCACATCATTCAATGAACAGGACAGCTGCTCTTTGGGTAGAGGTGTGGGATATTATTTGGATAAATACATACAATTCTCAACCAAAGGATAAGCATTTATTTTAAACAAAAGGTCTTAGGAGTCAAACTCAGGCTTAATGTAAACCAGATCAGGCCACTGTGTACTTACTGTCTAAAAAATAATAACCTGAACAGCAGTTACATATTTTACATTTCTTGTAGTTTAACCTTCAAAGAAACCTCAGGGCAGACTGTTCATTTGAACCCTCTTTTTCCCTGCATGGCCTGCTTATCTTTTTCTCTCTCAATGGAGAAAAAAAAATTAAATCAGCATGTAATCCGTTCACTAAAAAAAAGCTTTAAAAACCTTCATTTGATATTAGAACCAGTACACTAACACTCACCAGATTCTGTGAAACTGATATATCTATAAAATTGGAAATAGAACAATTATATTTCATGAACACGCAGTGCACAGTTCTCTTTCAATTCTGCATATGGAATCCTTGCTCATATTTGGTGAAATAATATAAACATCAATAAGGTTAAAGAAAATGTTTACAGATTGCATTTACATTGCTGTAAAAATGACCTCCTCTCCTTTCCCCCCACTATGTTGCTTGGCAGCAAATTCAGAAAAGAAATTACCTAAAGTAATTTCACTCATAAGAACTTGCCCAACAGAAAGAATGGATAATGAGGCAGTCTTAATCGCAATATGGTTATGTATGTAAACACACACACACACACACATACACACACACACAAATATAGTCCAGAATAATTTGGACAATGCTCTTTTTCTTTCACAATTTCAGGAAGACAAAATGGAGAAGGCAAAGTTATAGAAAGTCTTAAAACAGTTAAAGGATTCATAAAAAAATAACAAAACCAAACCCTAAGACAAGATGCTGTTTGTACTGATTTTATGCAATAAATGAGGTGATTCTAACATTAACTTCCTTCCTTGCTTCCTTTCCTTCCTATCCTATAGGTTAAAAGCACTTACAAAGATATCGCACATCCCATAAGGTTCCACCCCTTTGGATCCAATCCAGTGGCTCCAACATATTATTGTTTTCTATAGTTCCAATTATTTTAGAAGACCAGAAGAACACAACCTGTTTTGAATGCAAGGTTCTAACTTTTGAATGACATGTTAGGGGATGCTCTTGAACAAGTGGAACATGACAAAATGATGGGTAGAATAGGGCCAGGCAAAACGAACAACCACTACTTCTCTTTGGAGAGATTTCTTGGTTCTAAGAATATAACCAGGTTTCCAGTAAAATTACTTTCAGGTGGGATACAAAAATGAAACGCAAAGGAAAATAAAAAAGACTCCAATTATGCTGATGAAAGAAAATGTATTTCTCATCTCCCTCTGTTCTGACTGCCTTGTAAGGATTCAGCCCTTGCTGCTTCATTTACATAAGGAAAATACTTAGTGGCATGCTCATTATCCAAGCAATGCCTGATACAACCCTTTTGCAACCGTTAAAAGCATTTTGTAATCCCCTTGACTTCCAATACACAGTGACATTAAAATAAACCCCATTTAATATAGTAGACTTACTCTGCAGAGATGGCTAGATTCACCTACATCCCAATAAACTATGGCAAGCATGCATTCATTCAATAGATTTATATAGCCACCCATCTCATGAAACATGACTCTGGGCAGTATACAAACTTATTAACAATTAAAACCATAAACAGATGAATATAAATGAAAAGCATAAAAAATCCAAGAATGCAGGAGAACAGCAGTCATTTGACATCAAAGAATCATCTTACAGGCTCACCATGGGATCCCCAAGGTTGATGGTTTTTCCATCAAAACCAAGTTTTAAGGGCCTTCTGGAAGGCAGACAGGGATGGGGCCAACCTCACCTCAGGGAGAATGATGTTCCAGAGAAAGGGGGCCACAACAGAAAAGGCATGCTCTCTGGATCCTCCTAGATGGAACTCCTTGGTAGATGGGACCTGCAGCAAACCTCTCCTGCTCAACCTGATGGGATGGGCATATGTAATCAGGAAGAGGCAGTCCCTCAAACAACCTAGTCCCATGCCATATAGGGCTTTAAAGGTCAAAAACAGCACCTTGAATTGTACCTGGAAACAAACCAGCAGCTAGTGCAACCTTGCGGAACAGAGATGTAATGTGTGCTGTCCTAGGGGCACACATAACTGTCCATGCAGCTGCACTCTGCACCAGTTGAAGCTTCTGGATGCTCTTCAAGGGCAGCTCCATATACAGTGCATTACAGTAATCCAGTCTGGAGGTGACCAGGGCATGAGTGACTATGAGTAGAGCCTTGTGCTCCAGGAAGGGGCACAACACGAAGCTGTGCAAAAGCTTTCCTAGTCACAACTGCCACCTGCTCCTTGAGCAGGAGTCATGAGTCTAGAAGGACCCCCAGATTGCGCATGGGGTTTATCTGAGGTGGTGCAACTCTACCTAGAACCAAAGATGGCATAGTCCCAGACCCAGAAGGCCCCCAAATCCAAAGCCACTCAATCTTACCAGAGTTCAGCCTGTTGTTCCCCATCTAGACCCCTACAGCCTCCATGCACCAGAACAAGATATCAAGAGTATCGCTTAGTTTGCCTGGGGCAGAGATATATAACTGGGTATCATCAGTGTACTGATGATATGTCACCCCATGGCAATGAATAATCTCACCCAGTGGCTTCATGTAGACATTAAATAGGAGTGGAGAAAGTATTGAACCCTATGGAACCCCACATAACAGGGGTTGAGGGTGGGACCTCTGACTTGCAATCAACACCAGTTGATACTGGCCCTGCAGAAGGAAGTGAACCAGCACAATACTGTGCCGCCCACTCCCAACCCACGGAGCTGATCCAGATGGATACCATGGTTGATGGTATCAAAGGCTGCCTAGAGGTCAAGAAGAGCAAGAACAGATGCACTACCTTTGTCCCACTCCCACCAGAGGTCATCCAAAAGCATGACCAATGTCGTCTCCATCCCATGCCCAGGTGTATGGAATAACCTACTACAGTTAAGTTGACCAAAACACTAAATCACAATGGCTATGTTCAAACAACATCCTAAGCCAAAACCAAAAACATCCTCAGCCAACACCCTTATGACTTAATTGCTTTGTGAATCCAGACTACACAAGAAAACCAGAATGAAAAAAAGGAAGATATACCATGATCTGGGAATGGAAATTGAATTTAAAGATAAATACAGCAAAATTAAGTCAATGTTCCTTCTAACACTTAGTACGAGAAATTATGTAATTTCCACCCAGTGTAATGTTAACTCCATGGGGAATATTTTACTCTTTATTGTTTTCTTTTATTTGAGCAAACATCTGTCAAGGTCATCCAGCTGAAGAATTTTTAATATAGCAGCTTCATGCTATGGAGAATGAAGAAAGTTTATTCTGCTCAGATTGCTAGCTCACTCTTGTGTCTACCCCCGAGGTAGGTGCATAATGATTTAATAACAGAAACAGCAGGCCCACAAACCTCTACGCCCCATTAAAAAAAAAAAAGCAAAAAACAAAACAAAACAAAAGAACTAATATCTTTGAGATCTGGGTGTCAGCCTGTACTGTTACTGGAAGATTTCTGAGTTATGAATAGAGCGGTTTCCCTAGGAGACGGCATCCTTCTTTTATAAAGCCCTGTCTTAAAGTGTCAGAAGTCAAAGAATTAAAAACAAAAGCAGCATAAATTGCTGTCAATCAGGAAGCCCTTTCATCTGCTCTTGACTTCAAAAGGCATTCTGCTTCCCAAATGGAGGGATCAATCACCCCACATTACATCTGCTGTTAGGAACAATACCACCATGCTGTCAGCTCCAGAGACCACTAGTTCAGACACATGTAATTTAACATTTGAGACAAACCAAACAAACACATTGAAGCAGTAAACCAATTGCAGGCACCTACATCATACTGTTCCCTCTTATTGGGCTTATCCAGTCTTAAATCAACTGGAAACCATCCTACTCCAGCTTCCTCTGCCATTAATTCTTTACTTAAACCTGTAGTCTTGTGCCAGTTACTAAAAAAGAAGCCTGGATAAATGCAATGGGACTTCTTCAAAGTAAACATGCTCAAACAGTACTGCCTGCCCAATTTCTAAGGTTTGCTTCCAATAGCTGTTCAACATGACTCCACATTTGGGTTGCAAAAATTCAGATGGCCATTAGATGGATCTAAAGAGATGCAGAAAATTTTAACTCTTTACTGTCACCTGGATTTTGCAGTCTGAATATGATAGCTCTTTTTTCCAGAAAGCTAACAGATCCAGTTAAAAAGCCCATTTAAAATTTCATGTATTAAAAAAACCAATCCTGTAATAATCCAAAAAGCAGTTAAAACATGTTCTGAAGGATGAGCTAGCTAGGGCAGCTTAAGGGAGCTCATTTATCCAAGGGAGTAAGCATCTATGCGTGGTCTACTGCCCTGTTCAGCAACAAAGGAAGCAGCCTTGAAGGTAACTTGTGCTTCAGGTTCACAAGTACTGATATACAAGCAATTAAAATCCTCCAAGTAAAAAGGATGCAAGAAATGATTTCTTCACCAAATATCTCAATTCACAGTTCCCTGATTGTCTTAAGTTACATTTAAATTAATTTAAACTGTATGTTATTGTTTTAAGCACTTTGTTACTTCTATTTTCAGAAAATGTATTGTCATTAAGCTCACATTTATTGCATTCCTTTTCTCAGTCAACTTGATTTTCTTGATTAACATAATAAAGAAAATGAGTATAAAAAGCATACAAGACCAAGAGAATGCAAAACTGCAGTTCTCTCCATCCCCACCCCAAAATCTAAAATCTATCAGCAGCAAAGATGAAACTAAGGAAGACGACACAACTCCTTCTTCTCAAGAAACTTCCCTGAACAAATCTATCCAATAGTTTTGATGTGCAACTGCTTCATATTCAGCGGCAAATGGTACTTCAGATCAAATAGGAGTACTAACATGGTATTGTACCTGTCTGAAATTCCTTGAAGCAGCCATGTCTTTTCTGGAGATTGTCCTCTGCAGCTGTAACATGATCCTAGGATATGACAATTTGGTTTAAGGAATTGCAAACAGGTTTTACATTTACATTCCTGCATGCTCAGAAACAGCTTTTTGCCTTCAAATCCAAAGCATTGCACAACCCTACTATTTAATATCGTGAGGGCTAAATCTGGGGAAACTGGAAGCAAGGAGTCTCAGACCAGACAGATCATTTTCAAAACACAGTTCAGGTGCCTTCCACCTCCATATCCAAGGCCAAGAAACAAATTTCAAAAGTTCATTACTATACAAGGACAGAGAACAACATGTAGGGATTCCTGGGTCTGGTATACATATGGCTTGATTCCTACTTCTTATAGTGGCTGGTCTTTATTATTAGAGCTTCTTTCTTATCAGAGATAAAAGCAACTTAACTATATGAGCTTCATCCTTGACTCTTCACTGCTAGCTCTTGAGTTCCTAAAGAGAAAGTCATTTTCATGCCCAGGGTGAAACTCTAAAAGAATTACACTAGAAAAATAATGGAAATGGGACAATGCAAAGCTTGTTGGCAGGGCTAGCCTCAAAAGCTAGCATTTCAGTCCAGATTTCATATATGATACGGTACTAGGGCTGCTTTAGTTCTCTTGATTGATGATCTATGCCAGAAATGAATGAAGTGCTGCTTATTCACCTGGATCTCCCATGGCTTTCGGTATTCTAGGCCATTTTGAGGGACTGTTCTTTGTGGTAGTTCCAGTCCTTCTTTTCAGGATATGCCCAGAACATGGTGCTAGGGGAATACTAGATCATTGACTCATGGTGTCCTTCAGGGTCTATTCTTTTTCCTCTGCTCTTTACTGCTGAGTTTTGGATTTGAGCATCATCAATATGCTAATGACACCCAGCTCTACCACCCTTATATTCCAGTTCCAAGGAAGCAACTGATACCCTTGAACTTTCTCTAAACATAGTAATGAACTGGATGGGAGAAAATAAGGTGAATGTAAATAAAGAGAAGATAGAGGTTTAAAAAAAATGGACTCTGATATTGAGGTAAAGCTTGCTCTGGATGGAGGCTGTACTCCCCCAGAAAGAGCAGGCTTGCTGTTTGGAAGTGCTCCTAGATCTCCAGTTGTCATTGGATTTCAAAGTGACGGCTGTAGTGAGGAGCATGCTTACATATTTACCACAGGAACTAGAGACCATTCCTGAGCCAACCAGATTTAGCAACCATTCTCTACACCTTGGTTACAACCTATCTTTGCTATTGCAATGTGCTGTATATGGGACCTTTGTAAGAAACTGGATGAGATCATCCATCACCATGGAGTGAGATATCATCAGTATGCTGATGATACTCAGTTGTACATCTCTGCCCATGGTGAGTTAAGCAATGCTGTGACTGCCCTTTCTTGGTGACTGGAGACTGTTGAGGTCTGAATGTGGAGCAACCCTGAACCCTGGCAAGACGGAGTGGCTTTGGGCGTGGGGCTCCTTGGCTCTTGGAGAATTACCATCTTTGGTCATGGATGGGATTGCACTGCCCCAGACGGACCTGGTGCGTAATCTGGGGTTCTCCTGGACTCACGACTCCTGCTCGAGGAGCAGGTGGCAGCTGTCGCCAGGAGGAATTTTGTGCCCATCCATTCCTTGCATCATCATGCCCTTTTCATAGTTACCCATGTCCTAGTTGCCCCCCCCCCCCCAATTTGGACTATTGTAATGTGCTCCACATGGGGCTGCCCCTGAAGAGCATCCAGAAACTTTAGTGGGTTCAAAATGCAGCGGCCTGCATAGTTTTGCGCAAGTCTAGATTTGTGCATGTGCCACTTCTTTTGTGGGAGCTGCATTGGTTGCTGATTTGCTTCTGGGTCCAATTGAAGGTGCTGGTTATCACCTTTAAAACCCTACATGGCTTGGGGCCTGGTTATTTGAAGGATTGCTTCTCCCCAATTACATCTATTCATCTCACCAGAGCAAGGAGGCAGGATACGTTGCGAGTCCCATCTATAACCGAAGTATATCCAATGAGACCATGAGAAAGAGCCTTCTCTGTGGTGGCTCCCTCCCTATGGAATATCATTCCCCTGGAAATAAGACTGGCTCCACCTTGATACTTTTCCAGAAGGCCCTGAACATGTGGTTTTGCCAGTGGGCCTGGGCCCCCCAGGTTGATATGGAGCCGATCAAGTGGTTGATTTGTGTTTGTAGCCACGGGGGGGGGGGGTTGATGGAGTTTTTGTATTGTGGATTTTAATTCTGTAAGCTGCCTGGAGTCACCGTGTGTGCGTTGTGCAGTCATATAAATTTGTTAAATAAATAAATAATTTTTGGAAAAAAGGGGTAGCTAGACTGTAATGTCATGCAAGGTGCAGTGATTATGTGATTCCCTTACTGAAAGTTCTTCACTGGTACCAACTGCCTACTAAGCGCAGTTCATTGGTACTAACCTTTAAAGCCTAAACAACTTAGGGACTGATTATCTGCAAGACTGTCTTTCCTATTACAAACCTGCCTGAGCTCAGATCATATGGCAGGGGTTCACCCATTCAGTAATTGGGAAAAGTTTTTATCTATGTTACTGCCAGGCTGTGGAATGCATTTCCTAGGGAGATGTGCTTGGCTTCCATAATCCCAATGTTTAGGAGGCTGGTAGTAAGACAACTCTTCCACCAAGCTATTAACTGTTAATTTGACTGGTTAACTTATTTAATTTTAACATCTGACTCCTATCTGTACTTTGATTATATTGCTTGATCTACATTTTGTATTCTTGTTACTGTTGTAAGCAGTCATGATGATCAAATATATGGAAAGCAGAATATAAATAGAGAGACAGATTGTCAGAACAGTGACTAATCAAACCTGTTGCTGATTGTAGAAGGGGACGGGGGAGATGGTGAAGTTAAGTGGAAGTATATTTGATATCTTTGCAATTATGAATGTGGAACATGGAGCTACCTAGCCTTTTAATGTCTTGTGGTTAATTAATTGATTAATTGATTATATGCCATCAAGTCATGTCAACTCTTAGTGACCATACAGGTATATTTTCTCCAGGTCGATCTGTCCCTAACGTGGTCCATCTGGTCTTCCAATGGTACACTCATCACCACTGTGAGTCTATTCATCTTGCTGCTGGTCATCCCCTTCTCTTTCCTCCTACCTTTCCCAGCATTAGAACCTTCTCCAGAGAGCTAGGTCTTTGCATAAGGTGTCCAAAATATGATAGTTTCAGCCTCTTTGTGTCTTGAGTGAGAAGTCTGGGTTGATTTGTCAATGATCCATTTGTTTGTTTTCTTGACTATCTGTGGTATTCTCAGGAGTTTTGTCCAACACCACATTTCAAAAGCATCAGTGCTTTCTATTCTGCTTCTTCACAGTGTCACAGGGAATACCATGGCTTGCACTATTCTGATCTTTGTAAGTACAGATACATTACAGCATCCAAATATCTTTTCCAAGAACTTTAAAGAGCTAAGTAGCAAGAACTGGAATGGAACAGGCTACTATTTCAATAAAGCAGCAGGCAACTGTCTGTTAAAGTTGTCATGGATAGGGTGGTTGTTAACAATTGGCCTGTTGGACTCTTTGAGATTGACATAGACAACTGGCTGAGATATTTCCCCAAGAACTTGGTTAACCACTAGTTATACCTAATAAATTACCTATAATTTTTAGTAACAGTATATTTTCCTATTAGAGAGCCAAATCCTGACTATCACTATCCTGACTCCACTATCCCATGTGGCCATATTAGTACCATGCTTACTCTAATTTCCTTTCAGCCTCAGCTGAAGAGTTACATTGACACTGATCTTTTTGTTATGAGAAGACAAAATAATCACTTAATCCATCAGCATATACTCTACACTTTGGAGACAGGAGAAATAACTGAGAATAGTATAGAAGTATGGAAGCAGAGGGAGGACTGAATACGAATTGTTTCAGTTACTTATGCTGCAAGTTAATTACAGAGAGGGAAGACAAATGCCCTTATTCTGAGAAACAGTTTCAAGCATACTTGACAATAAAGAAGATCTTGTGAGGAGCTAAAGATCTTTTGCTGAAGTTAAAAGTGAAGATCTGGAGAGGGTTGTGTGTAGGTATGTACTGAGAAATAAGAGTGGCAGGATAAGTAAGGGGAAGTCAACAAAAGAGATTTAACAAAGGACCTCAAAAATAAGGATCAAGAGATTCTACTGGATTTGAGAGCAGATAGGGAACCTTGCCATGAGTTTAAGATAAGATATATGATCAGAGTGATGACTGAATTATTTTGCAGCAGCTTGCTAGATAAGCAGAAGGAAACCAAGTTGAGATACCAGAACACTGGAAAAGATTACAATTAAGATTGGGAAGGCATAGACCTGTCTTTATTACTATTTTTTTTTATTAAGGAGGGAAAGTAGTTATATTTTTGCAGTATAAAAAGGAAATACAGCACAACTGAGCTAGAGATCGAATGTGAACAACCAAGTAGAGTCAAAGATAAGCCAAAGTTATGTGCTATTCAATAGACCGAATGGCCTCTGGATAAAGAAGAAACAGAGAAATGCTTGAAAGGAATATATGAGGTTTGATCTGGGATGCGTAAAGTCTTAGTCAATACGAACACATCCAGAAATATCAGAGGCTGTGTGCAAGAGATAATTTGAGATGCAGATTTGAAGTAAGGAGAGCAGTTCAGATGCATATCAGGACTAACACTAGCAGATCTGCTGGTGCCCATGGTTATTCAAGCTGTTGATTTAGCTTGGTGGAAAGCAAATCTGTGTAGGCCAGAATCAAAAGATGTAAAGCAGACTCTAAGTTTCATGTGTCTCTGGATAATAAAGTCTGCTTCTCTTCTCTACATTTTGTCATAGTAATTGTATGGCCATATCTTTTCATAGCTCTTGAATTATGTTTTTGACCATTGACACAAATGAGAGAATCTATTAAGACTTGAGGTATTATGATAAGCAGTACGAAGGTATTCTCCTAAAACCATATGAACTATGAATCATCCATGTTCTCCCACACAGTTGTTATCAAGAAAATTTATGTCATAAGACAAGGATATAAATATTCTCTATCAACCTCTACTGATATTCCTATTAAAGTAGTTAATAAATTATTTCTTATATATTCTAGAGCTGGCAAAAAATGCCTCAGCAGAGCCCTAAAAGCACATATCTAAGAAGTAGGACCATGCAACGCCAGGTGCATTACTGAGGAAAACTATGGTGTCTCATTATTGAATTACTATACTACCTCTCAGTAATGATCTAACATGTTTTTACAAATGAACTGTGTAAAAAAAAAGTACCTAAGATCAGAGTAATAGCACAATTATTGTGTTCTTGGGGTGGCAAGAACAGTACAAAAGAAAAGAAAAGCTTCTATTTTCTATTATAAATGAAATTTTTGTCATTCTTGATATAAAAATGTTAGTCTATAGAGTTTTTGTACTGATGCATGAATGTGTCAAAAGACTTCTATTAAGAACTTTCATCAAAGCCCTTGTAAAAGAGAAGGTGAGATATGAGCAAAGCAGCCAAACCACTCCTCCCTCCCCCTCCCCCCTCCCCCCTCCCCGAGTCCTGACGGGGTACAATGATATAATCACCCAAACAAGAGAATATAAAACAATTTTGTTGACACTATGTTGATTTCTTGCTGTTTGTGGATTCCATGAAATGGGATTAGAAGTAGGGAGGGTTGTGAAAACTTGAGGTCTGTTTGCATGAGTTAACCATCTTGTTCAATTTCTGCAAGTAGATTTGGAGTAGGCAAGACAGGCCACCAACTTGCATGCATGGCATGTGCACATTCTTTTTTAATTGTGGGCTGATTATTTCTGTAAAATGGCATTCATATAAGCTGTCAGAAATCACCCATCATGATCTTGCATTCCCTTTTTTCTCTAAGTGATTTCATAAATGTTTAAGTGTTACAGAATTACCCTGCAAAGTCCTACGACCTTGGTCCTATGACAAAGTTACTGGATAGGCCTTCACGTGTACCATGCAGACATCTGCACTGAGGCCTTGTATGGACAGTCATATATGCATTAGCCTCCACATGTATGAATTTTGTATTAATAATTGCTTGCAGTTGTATGGAAGCTAGTGCATATATAACTATATGTGTGAAGGCCTTGTTAGTTCTCACAAAAGTGGGGGAGGACTTATCTCAGTTGCTTACAGGATGAATATAATCAGTTTCGTAACACTTAAATGGCATCACCATCCTTTCACTTCTTCCAAAAACACAGAATATTCTTAGCTGATCAGCTTCCATGGGAAAAAACAATTTCATAGAGGTTTCTGTTTTTCTTTCTCAATACAGGTATATCTGTATCTTTGGTGGTGGGAATTAACAGAGCATTAGGAAACACTGTATGAATTGTTGCAAACTTCTAAATGCCTTTTTTGTGCATGGCTTTTGGCTTTAACATACATTAAAATTAACATACCTTGGATGGGTGTATCTAAACCTTCCCAAGTGTTACTATGGCTCTTTGATTTTGCATCACTATTACTGAGTGTTTAAAATCTATTAAAAATGCACAAATGAATTTATGGAAAAACATTGCCCTAAGCATATTTTTATGACCCACATATTTTGAATATTTAAAACCATATTACTAATAATAAAGAACCCATTCTCAGGGGTTTAATTTTGCTTCTATATGTTCATCTGATGGTTTGTGAGTTTTACTACATTCCATTAGGGATATTTAAAAAAAAAGTAAAGAAGAGTTAAATGCACAAAATGGTTTATTTTAAATTAGAAAATGAACCCTCAGTAGAGCTCGTTTACCAATAGTGATTCCCTTGTAAGCTTCCACTGTGAAAAAGAATTGCACATATAGTTTATTGCTGATACAGGAAAGCAAGAGAGAAAACACAGCATGATTATTTGCAAAATGCTTTTACAGAATCCCAGGCTTTGAAACCGCACCGGACAATTGCTCCTTCTTTGACGAGTGTCCTTTACATTCATAACACAGGCTATAACTGAAGAGGGAGCAAGAGCTATTTGGTTTTTAGATCTAATGTAAGAAATATTTGGGCTTTTGGTGTTTGCAGGAATAGAAAGTAACACAGAAAATGAATAGGAATAATCTCCACATTAGTAAGGCAGAATTCCAGTTGCTTTATAATATAAATATTGATATAAACACCTGCATCTGTTAGTATGAAACTTTCTATAGGATTTGTACATAACAACTTCAGAAATACAATATTTTATCATACATTATTCATGGCATACTTGTTTATTTCTGAGAGAAAATATAAGATGCCTGGGGAGGAGTCTTGCCTGGTTATCGAGGATTGGTTTGAACCTGTTGGGCCTAAGGAAGTGGACAGGGTCCTTAGGACTTTGAGTTCAGCCACCTGCTTTTTAGATCCATGCTCCTCCTGGCTTGTTAAAGTGGCCTGGGGGATGTCACGTGAGTGGGTTCTAGCAGCGGTGAACTCTTTCTTCAGTGAGGGGGTTGTTCCTTTACCTCTTAAAGAGGCCTTGGTTCACCCTCTCCTCAAGAAGCCATTGCTGGATGCCACTATACTGGACAACTTTCGTCTAGTATCTAACTTTCCCTTTCTGGGGAAGGTGGTTGAGAAGGTGGCAGCACAGCAGCTTCAGAGGATCTTGGATGAAGCGGATTATCTGGATCCCTTTCAGTCGGGATTCAGACCTGGGTATGGGACAGAAACAGCACTGGCTGCACTTCTGGATGATCTCTGGTTAGGGTGGGATGGGGGTTGTGCATCCATCCTTGCCCTACCTGACCTCTCTGCAGCTTTCAGTACCATCAACCATGGTATCATTCTGGCTTGGCTCAGGGAATTAGGGGTGGGCGGCACTGTGTTGTACCAGTTTACCTCCTTTCTCCAGGGTCAGTTCCAATCAGTGGTGATTGGGGAGGAAAGATCCCCTCTGGCCCCTACTATGTGGGGTGCCACAGGGTTTGGTGCTCTCTCTCCATTCCTATTCAACATTTACACGAGGCTGCTGGATTTGATGGAATGTGAGAGATAACCTTAGAAGATGGGGGGAAGAGATGCCGCCTAGGGAACAAGCAGATAAAAGAGAAAGGAGTCCACAACAGAGTGACCAGAAAAAGAAACTTAGGAAAGACCCACCCTAACTACTCAGGTGGTAAATAGGGAGGGCAGGAGATTTGTACTTTCAGACTTGCAAGGTTCTGTTAATGTAGCCTTATAATAAAGTAAAATTAGCTCATCTAGTCATGTTCTCTGTCTGGTTTACCTGGGAAGGCTGACACTTGGTGAGATCATCATCGCCATGGGGTGAGGTATCATCAGTACACAATTATACATCTCTGTCCCTGGCGAATTAAGCAGTGCTATGGATGTCTTGTCCCAGTATCTGGGGGCTGTGTGGGTCTGGATGGGGAACAAAAGGCTTCAGCTGAACCCTGGCAAGACTGAGTGGCTTTGGGTTTTGGGGCCAAGTTCCAAGACTGTGTCATCTTTGGTGCTGGATGGGGTTGTACAGCCCCAGACAGACCTAGTGCACAATCTGGGGGTCCTCCTGGACTCACGACTCCTGCTCAAAGAGCAGGTGGGTGGTTGTGGCTAGGAGGTTCTTTGCACAGCTTTGTGTTGTATGACAGTTGCGCCTGTTCTGCCCTTGTCACCTCCTGATTCGACTAATGTAATGCGCTCTACATGGGGATGCCCTTGAAGGTATCCAGAAGCTTCAGATATGGGCAGTTATGTGTGCCTCTAGAACAGCACATGTTACACCTCTGCTCCATGGGCTGCATTAGTTGCCAATCTGCTTCCGGGTCCAATTCAAGGTGCCAGTTTTGACCATTAAAGCCCTTCATGGCACGGGACCAGGTTATTTGATGGACTGCCTCTCCCCAGTTACATTTTCCCATCCTATCAGATTCAGCAAGAGAGGCCTGCTGCAGATCCTGTCTGTCAGGGAACTACACTTGGCAGGTCCGAGGACATGGGGGTTCTCTGCTGTGGCACCCATCTGATTCTCCCCTCTGAAGTACTCCAAACCAGAAAAACACTGGAGGTATTTGGTGAAAAATGAAATGCAATTGGAAACTTTAGGCTTGGCCTACTGTTTTATTATTTTTGCAAGTAAAAAAAAAAGGAAAGGGGGGGCGGAATAATCTAAAAGTGAATGTGAATTCTTTAACACAGTAATTACCAGTAAATAAAATACAATACAAATCACATTTTGATAAATGAAACATGAAATGAATCAGACTTTTAATTAATGAGCACAAATGGAATGTAGATACAAAGAGGGGGAAAAAACATTTGGATGTTCTCTTGCAGACTGCTTTATGTGTATGACCAATTTCAGTAAAACAAACTTCTATTAACTAAACATCCTCTGTTGCATCCAGTCAGGTAGAAAGTTAAAAGAAGTCTTGATGGTTGTCATAGATATACAGAAAAATAAAGACCTTAAACAGTTTATCCGGATACCTAAATATATAATTTATGCACACGGGCATCATGTTTGATTGTGGAACATCAACTTAGCTGGTTTTGGCATCGTTCTGGGCCTCCTGTATACATAGAAGCCAATGCTTGTTTATTAATCCTGTGTAATGTGTGAATCTGCCTTTAGAATGCTACAAGAGATACTACTTGAGCATCTTCTGGAAGTACTCTAGAAGCTTTCAGCTAACATTAATGTTGGGTTTACCAGGTAGACTAGGGTTAGAAGGAGTAGGGTTAAAAGAAATAGAATTCTAATATTTGGAATAAAATTGGATTTCATTGAATTTTAAAGACATTTAAAATTTTTTTAAAGTGTTTATGTCAGGAAATTATGCATAAACGGTTTTAGGCTAGGAAGATTAAGCATACTGGAATTCATTTCTATATGTATTGTTTCACATGCGTGGCTTCACTAAGCCAACCATTTTTCATTTGAGAAAAACAGGGCACAGGAATTAGTCAAGGATTTAGCGTGAGCTCTATTTAGTACTAGAGCTGTTCTGCCATGGATCTAGAAAGAAGTGGATTTCAGTATTTCACTCTCAGCTGATCCAGGTGAAGTAAACAGATATGAAGTTGCTAGTATATGTCTTTTTTTTTTTTTGGAAAAGAAAAAATCCTATTGCTTTTGAAAATATTCAAGAGGGCTGGGGCTTATTGCTTTTTAAAATCTTTATTTGTTTGCTTTTGTCTTATATGCTGGGCTTATAGCATGGTAACATGGTCACTCTGGGAAGTGCAGCAAAGAAGCAGCAATCTCTCCAAGAAAATCCTGCACTACAGTAGATGTGTGAGTTGCTTTTGTTGTTAAAATAAAGAAAATAGAAGTTTAGCACTTGAAGTTTTATATATTTTGAAAGCAAGAAAATAGAAACGTAAGGTACAGAAACATTAAAAAATTGGAATACAGGTAGTACTTGCTTAATCATAATTGAGACTGGCAACTCCGCTGCTAAGCAATGCAGTCATTAAGCGAGACATCATGTGACCACGACTTTCAATTTTACTACTGGCTTCTTCATTGATTTGCTTCTCCGAAGCCTTCTGTGAAGCATGCAAATGGTGATCACGTGTCCATAGGATGCTGTGATGGTTGTAAATGCCCACTGGTTGTGAAGCACCTGAATCTCAATCATGCAACTATGGGGATGCTCCAATGGTTCTAAGTGTGAGGACTGGTCATAAAATTACTTCTCCAGCACTGTCATAACTTCAAATGGTCACTAAACAGGGCAGTCATTAAGCAAGGCCCACCTGTAGTTTAATTTATGGATGGGGGTGTCAAGATACCAGTTGGTAGTGATTTTTTTTCCTTGAAAACATCATCAATGAAAAATTAAATAGGAAGTTTGGTGTGTGGTTAGATAAATGCAAAGAGAGGTCTCTGCACCTTTGCAGCATCTAAGCGCAACAAACAGTTCACTGGTACATTGTAGATTGGAAAAGGATACAGAGAGATTGAATGAGATTTTGGAAAACAGTATATAGAAAGAAAGGAGTGTAAGTGGAATTACAATATGTGTTGTTGAACTCTCTGTTGCACCAGGAAGAAACCTTTAAGAAAAGCACTTCTCAGCATAACCCAGAAACTTCATCCCTCCATGCTAGTCACACTTCCAATAAAATTTAGTCTATTCCTTACAATCAGTTACTGTTAAAACAGATTGTTTTACTGTCAGGGATTCTGATGTACACACAGTATTACAAGCCTTCTCCTTTCTTTTAATCAGAGGAGTCATTTCTGTGAGTATAAACTATTCATATAGATAGTATTTCTCTCTCTACTGAAGTAGAGAAACAGGAAAACCCATAGGAAAGATGGCTTCATTTGAGCAAAGGATTGTCCTGGGATCTCCATATCATAGCAACTATAAGCTATGCTTTGTTAAGAGTGACAGAGATTGATTTGCTGACATGCAAAATATGTGCATAATTTCCTTAGTGTATGTGAAGCATCTTATCAAGGGAGAACAGTTGCCCTCTATTCCATTTCTTCTGTGCTATGATTTCTATTTTCAAAAGAAATATCCTGACTGTCACATTCTTAAATACTAAAATCCACACTTACTTCCTTATAGAAAAAAATGAGCTAAATTAAATGGTATAAATAAGATTTTAACGAGTTTGCTTTGGCCATGTAATTAACCATCGTCTAAACTGGGGATTGGGAAGCTCTGGGGAACACCCCCCCCCCGACATTCCTGAGCTTCAAATTCTGCGATCTCACACTACTTGATTGAAGGTGCTGGGAGTCAGACCTCAGCGACATCAGGAGTACCCCAGGTCCTCCATGGACTATTATAACAGTAAATAAAGGTTAGCCCATCTTATTTTATTTTTTTTACTGTTTAAAGGAAAAGGACACCACCCCTACATCCTGATCAAGTAGAAGAGTTTAAGAAATAGTGAATGGTGGCAATGAACACTCCTGAATGGATATTGGAGGCATTTTTAAAATATTGTACTATCCCCTTAATACTGAGCTTTTTCTTTATTTAGCAAAAGTTGTTAGGGTTTGGAAGACATGTGTTCTCAAACGCTCATCATGCTGCACAAAGAAAAATATAAACTGACAGGAACATAACTCTATGCAAGGTATAGATGTGTGAGCTTAGAATTAGCTCTTTCACAAGCTGCCAGGAACTCTTAATTATATCTGGATGGAAGTAACATCCCTTCTGAAATAACAGCACAGATTTGAGTAGCTTGTAAAAGGGGGGGGGGGGGGGATAAGAGAGAGAGAGAAAGTATGTGTTTTTCTCTGCAGAATCAAAAGAAATTGTTGTTGTTGCCATGTGTTATCTCTTTAACTTAAAAATCCACTGAAACCTCCAGTGGGTTCTTGAAGGAAATTTCAAAGAATGATACATTTTAGCCTTCTAAGATCCAAAGACCAGAGTTAAAACCTTTAATATCCATTGATTTAAATAGTTTCCAGCAATCTGATTTACACAGAGGATCAGTTACTTACCATGTTCCTGTATTAGGATCATAATGGAGCTAATAGTTATTTTAGGTGCCGGACTAGCATCTCTTCAGTCCTTTGTAGAATACTAATAGAAATAATTAGTATATAAACAATCAGTTAGCTCCACCATTGTACCTCTTTTGGTGTTGGGTTCCAATATTCTGTAGGTTGTTGGAGCTAAACACTTCATTGATATTAGAAGTTTAAGAGTTCCAGGTGGCACATGGACTCTAGTATATTAGGACTGAAGAACAGAGAGGTGCTTGACTGAGATTTGGGACTGAGCATAAAGGTAAAAAAAAGAAAAAGAAAAGAAGGTTGACACTTTTATTTCTCAGTAGTATTTTGAATGTCAAATTCGTATTTCCTTCTGGAACTGAAAGACTTTTCCTTTGGGCATCAACACTTTGTTTATTCTTGTGGAGTGATTGGGGTTCTTTCATTTTTTGCTTCTTTTTAAGAGTTTGTTTGAGACCAGGAAGGCATGATGCTCTGGAGACAGTGAAAAGACTCTCAATAGCAGCTTTACATTGATTTGATTTTCTGATGAAGAAATCTTTTGATGCATTGCAGTAGAAGGTAAAACTTAAATGTAACTGACAAGACAAATGCCTATTTATGGCAAACTTAGATAATGAATCTACTCAAAATAAAATAATAATGGTTTAATCTAGATGTTTGTAAAATTAATGTCATTTAATCAAGCAAAACAATCCATAAACACAATCAGTGGTAGTACTGGCAGGAAGATATCTAGGTTATTTTATATAATCTTATGAGAATTTAATAACATTTGCAAATTTCCTCATAAATGAGACAGGATAGATTTTTGTAAAAGTGAATTTTGAAAAAAAGCAAAATGGCAGACTAATGCATTCTTATTGTTAATGGCAGTGTCAGATCTGATTGTAACAATGTGACCTGGGTTGTCCATGGATGTTTCTGGAAAAATTCGATCTTCTTGCCAGACACAACTGGCAGATTCTTCCAGACTGAGCAATATATGACATTACTTCTGTTAGCATGGCCAAAAATCTCATGTAAAGTCAGCAACACAAACCCTTGTAGTTACGGATAAAATTGAAAATGAATGATTTAAATTTTAAAGGAATCTAAGCATTCTCTTCCAGAATCATGCAGCTATGGGCTAGAGATCATCTTATCCTACAATGAGTAATTTACTCAGCTTGAAATAAGTTATTCATTGATGCATTAGTCAGCATACTCTTTTTTTTCCCCCTTGTGCACCCCTAGAAACAAGGAAAGGTACTGCTGTGACATCCATCAACTGTGACACATAATCAAGTTTGGAAGGCTTGAGCAGCTGTACTGAAGAGGCCTAATGTGTCCTACTTCCTTGTTTGTTGATGTAATAATTTTGACAGAGGAAGACAGGTTGGGTAAATGTCGCAAAAGCCATTCTGGGGGGAAAATGGAATATAGCAATTTGCAGCTTTATTTTCAAATGATGTCAGTCTAATACAAAGATATATTAGAGAATCTGAAACTCCCTAAGGACTTAGGCTGTGTTTGTGCCAAGGACATATGAGGGACAGTTAGTACAGGTAACAAATCTTTGTGGGTGTTGTCTCCTGACACAGCTCTTGTTCCTCTATTTTCCCCACTGGATTTGTAACATTTTCTTCCAGGAAGGCATCCATCCATAAACAGCATAGTAAAGTAAGAAAAATAATTTTTAAAATTTCACTGTAATAAAACTGATATAAGTTGCATATCTGAGTTGTCACTGTAATTTCCAGTGAGACTGTGACTGACTGCACACTTGGTATTAAAAGCCATGTGGGTTTCTAACCATGACTTCCTAAAGAATGCACAATGACTAGGTTCACACAACACACTAAAACAAAATTAAACAAGCTACATCTTGCACAGCTATAAGGGGTGAAAGCGTATAGCTTTACAGTTTTAAAGTGTTTAAAACTTCTGTGTATATTCCATTACTTGTGAGAATGTCCCCACTCTTTGGAGGTGTATAGTCACTGGAAAGGTATGTGTGCATTAGAACCTGGGTCTGCAAACTGTGACTCAGTACAATATATAGTTCAAAATTTGGGAATTTGTCTGAAAAATCATCACTGAAATAGGGAGAATAAAGCAGTTGATATTTCAAAGACCTTCTGTTTATGAGTACCACCAACACAATAGGTATGATATGAAAGTTCAACAATATATAGGACATAAAAAGTTTTCAATGAATGCTGATATACTTTATGAACATATATCTTCTTCACATACAAAGAATGAAGACATTCTGTCATTTATGTCTGAAAACCCAAACCTCACTGTTGAAATAACTCAGAAAAGTTTTCATCTCTTCCGTATCTATAAATATTTTTTTTAACTGATCTTGAATCAATGCTATTTTCTGTTTAATATAGTATCTGTTTAATGTTGGGATATACTTAATGGGAAATGCCTTCCATAGTTTCAACTTAGCCACTTCATGGACTTTCCCAAGTCTGCATACACAAGGATACTGGGAAGGCTTTTGAAACAGTTACCCCAAAATTTCAAAAGAATATGACTGTCTCAAATCAATGCATCTCTTGCTACACACCTATTATGATTCGATAAACAGATCAATAGACAGATAGATACATAGACAGACAGACAGAACCATATTTGTATCATGCTTACTAACCTCTTGTAGATCAGTAGGAAATAATCAGTGGCTGCAATGTTTGTTACCTGTGTGTCATTTATACATGAGCTGACAATGAACCATTTAAATATTTAACATTTTTAACATAAAAAAAAAACCTCGAGGGGAAAAAGAGAAAAGAAAATTGCTTTGGGTTTTCATCATATGGAACTTTCCTTCATGTACATTTTGGCTGGATCTTTTATGCAATTTTGTCAGCTATATTGTATATGTTGCCTGTATATCAGGAACAGTAGTTCTGTTTCTATATATTGCAGTATTCTGAGCTGTAACTATTGGAAGAAGTCATTTAGTGATCTGGAACAAGATACTATCACCATATTGACGATGCCCAGCAACATTTATCCATTCCATCTGAATTAAGTGATGTGGTATAGAGCTGGACTAATGTCTGGGGACAGTAAAGAGCTGGTTGAGGACTACATTTAGATTAAATCCTTTCAAACAGAAGATGCTGTTGGTGTGCAATTTCTACTGGGTAGAGTTTAAAGGTCCATACTGACCTATAATGTCCTAAATGACTACACTGTGTAAAAAAATGCCTTCTGCCCAGATCATACCATTCATTAAGAACTAGAAAAGAAAAAAATCCCTGTTCTCATGGGCATTGCTATGCATTGATCCAAAATAATATTTAGAATGGACTTGATTTTACTGTGTTTTTATTTTGTATCCCCCTTTTCACTTGTATGTCTATAAAAGTCTATTGAAAACCAAAATAAATGAAGCCTGGTATTAGCTCTTTCTATTATGTCTAGTTCCTCACCTCCCCCCACCCCCACCAAGCTGACCTGAAATTATACCCTTTCCTAATGTGATATTCCGTCCCCCTGCTAACCACTTTGACTTCTTCTTTCTGCCCACTTTCCAGCTCTGCAGTATTGTTTTTGAAATGCAGGTATGTTTTCTCTCTGAATAATTTATCTGGGCTTTTATTTGGAGCATTCTAAGTGGGACACATGGACCTATTTGCTTTATTCACTGTCCACATTTTTATGAAACTTACTTATGAGTGAATTGTAATGTTTCTATTATCACTTCAGGAGCTGATCTTTTACAACTCTTTTCAAATTCAAGAGCACCATTGGGCTCCACTATGTAGGCTGTTTGTTTTCTTCGTGTTACCTACCATCTGTTTACCTGTATGGCACTTTTCCATAGGAAATTATGCTCAAAGAAGCTTGCTATGCATAAGAAAATATACCAAAATGTAGCAGTTCATAGCAAAATATAAACATACACTTATCAAAAGAATTCAGTGCCAATTATGTTGTCATAAAAATAGCAGCAAGATACAGTTAACGGTAAAGGATCACTATAAAATTATTCACTGTTATTCCTTTTTTCCTTTTAATATAACTATAGCAATATTATCAGTACAGGGCAATCAATGACATAAAAAGTAAGAGAGTGAGCGCTTTGGGTGGGGAACTTTGCCCAGGCTTATTTGTTTACAATGGTAGTCACTCCGTGTGTAGAAGCAATGAGTTATTCCTGAGGAATAAGAACTTGTGGTCTGAAGTTTCCTCCCTCATGGCATCCTTCATAATGAGTAACGTTTGCTATGGGAAAGAATTAACTGAATGAGCTCTAATTATTGCATTAGAGTTGGTTTCTTACAATATAGGACTAATCAGACAAGAATTAAATACCATTTCAGTTCTTCATCACAGATTGACTTGGTTCCTCATTACAATTGGGTGAGGTGGTTTTGTTTTTTCTTGCACACATTGAAAGGTAATCTCTGTGGGGTTGCCTTTCAAAAATATTCAACTTTGTCTGCTGCGTTCCAGTCTGGGGGATGGGGGGGATGTTCTAGTGTACTGCTATGGCTGTTTCCAGAAACAATTCAAAATGCTGGAGGTGACTTATAAGAGTTATATCAATTAAGAAGAGAATATATAAAGAACCAACTTTCTTCCTTATTTGTCAGCAGAAGCCTGCTCAATATGCATCACTATCAGCAATTACACAGATGATAATGGAGAGTGGCCCACTTACAATTTTTTCCAGGCCCTTGAGAAAGACAGTCTGAGTAGGCTCCTCCAGCTTAGTAAATTTGTATGCTGCCTAGGTAAGTGATTATGCTCGTCTATGACCATAAAGGGAGCCAGTCTGATATAGTGGTTAAGGCACCAGACTAGAAAATGGGAGACTGGGAGTTCTAGTCCTGCCTGAAGCACAAAGCCAGCTGGATGACCTTGGGCCAGTCACTCTCTCTCAGCCCTAGGAAGGAGGCAAGGGCAAAACACTTCCAAAATCTTGCCAAGAAAACTGCAAGGACTTGTCTGGGCAGTTGCCAAGAGTCAACACTGACCCAAAGGCACCTAAATAAATACATACATACATACATACATACATACCACAAAAAAGATTTGATTTGTTTACTGTGCTCACTGACAATCAGCTTTATTTATGTTGCATAGTTTATGTCCTTTGGCTTGAGCTGCCCGCTATCCAACTAGATATCCATCCCATGGTATGAAAGCAGAAATAGTATCACTCCTCTGATATGAAACACTTACTACTCAGAGATTTCTGTTGAAGAACATACTTGACCAGGAAGTTTGTGCTAAGAGTTGTTATTTTTATGGCTTGAAACTAGATGTTAGTGTGCTATGTAAACCCAGACAGTAATTAAACCGCAATTTAGTGAAACAAAACAAGGAGTAAGCAAGCAAATCCACTGCTTTTCCTTCATTTCCATGGTCTATGCAGAGCAAGAGGCAGATGTACAAACTGATACTGGTTGTAAAGAATAGGCCCAAGTCCAGAGGGCTCTTGTGATAACTGCATGTTAATAAGATGTAGAGTCTTGGCAGATGCCAATCAGTTTTATCCAGGTGCATCTGGAGCTATGAGGCCACCAAAATCTCAGTCACCTTGCTGAAGAATGCAATATCTGACTGGACTATAATTAAAAAGGTCTCCTGGGTCAAGGAAGGGCTTTTTAAATAAAGATTCTATAATTGCCTCCTTTAAACATACAGGTACACATCCTATGCTTGAAAAGGCATAAATCACCTCCCTTAACTGTGGGGCCAGTCCAAGCCTGTTTGATTTAATCAGCTAGGCGTCAGGCTTTACGCCACAGACAGGACTGAACCATTTAGGCAAGCTCAGAATAAATCTGAGAATAACATTTATTGAAGAAATTTAGGAAGGTAGAAAACTATAATCATATAATTTCAGCAATTGCTGTGTTTCAAGATCAAGCCCTTATACATACAAACAGTATTCAAAACCTCTTGATATCTGGTTCCTTCCTGCCCTGTATAATGGACTACTTGGCCCCCTTTTTTGAGTGGGCTAGCCTGTTTTTATTTGTCCTTTGTTTTTGTTTTGTTTTTGTTTACTGTCAGATTTCCTAACAAGTTATTCTTCACTGATAGTGTGAGAAATAACTCTCACATTGGGAATAGCAAAAGTTAAGCAAGCAAGCAATGGTTCTCTTTTCTCCATACACCTTGTTCACATCCTTGAGATCTACAAGTTGGAAGGAATCTGCATGAATGTGATTACCTTCCTAACATCTGCCCCAATACTGGAGTCTTAACTTGAAATGAATCTGATTGTTTATAGCAAGACTCTGTTGATTCCAACTCTCCTCCCCCAACATCTTAATGGAAGAGGTACTGGACAGTATGATACAGCATCACTGGCCTGGTCTCTGTGGACACAATGGAAACAGAGAAGTAGGACCTCTTCACTGTCTTCATTGCTGCAGAGTAGGATCTTACATGAGCCTGAAAGGGAACTCCACTCTATGTTCAAACTGGTCATAAGAAGTTTACTATTCGCACTCCAACCCATTACCAGTCTGCTTTATTACTCTCAGCTCACTGATATACGAATGAGACAATTGAGCTCTCCTAGAAAGAAGAGAACGCTTAGGTAATAGGAACAACTGCTTAGGCCATCTCTTTTTTCACAGATTACCCAGGCTTTAACTGTATCAATGACAGATGAAGCAAGAAATTCCCCAAGTGCATTTAGAAAGGCATCTGGCTTTATCAGGCACCTGGGTCAGTCTATTTTAATTGGATCACACATATATGGAGAGATACAGGTACTAGGAAACTACAGTGCATTATTGCCCTTGGACTCAGTGCCTATCAATTAAATATCATTAGCTAAAGCTAGCACTTGGTTGTAGTCTTAATTTGAAAAGCTAATTTGATGAGAATAACTCTAGAACATGTGTCCATCATTACCAATACTAACCCAGTGCCAATTTTCCCTGGGAAACTAATCCTTCAGAAGTGATGTGTTCTATAACAGAGGAGAGAACCTGTATTCCCTCCATATATTGCTGAAGTATGACTCCCAGCCAAGATGATAAATAGCGAGGGATGCTGGGAATTGCAGTTCACCAACATTTGGAAGACCAAAGATTCCCTGCCTTTGCTCTAGAGTCTAAAACATCACCAAAATTGGCACTCTGAAGGGCACTTTCTCCAGTGTAGTGCCCTTCAGATATTCTGGACTGCAACTTCTCTTTCTGAATTGGAAAAGACAGCTGTAGACAGTAACTGTATACTAAAAGGTAGCCATGAGATCTCATATCAGTGGGACTGCAGATTTTTTTCCCCACTAGTTGTATTCATGTCCTTGGTTGACACAGTTTACTAGGGGCAGCATAAGGAATTAATTAGGCCAGAATAAATATCTTACTCAAAGAAAAACCATATAGAAAGAAAATTCTCACACAGCGATGTTCTTAGAAAAAGGCCATGATCTCACTTGTCTTAGTACTTGCTTGAGAGGAAACCAAACCAAATCAAACATCTTATGGAACAAACACAAATCCAGCAGCAGCGATCAACGGCAAAATGCAAATATGTTGCACACAGATGGCTCTGGTTCTGTTTAGCAAAAGAAACAAGCATTCCTCCCTCCATGTATTGCTTAAACACGTGCACAGAAAATAATTGTCCTATAAATTTAAAATTATATTAAGTTCTGCTGACCAGGATTGCTGCACCAGCAACTTCTACTGATAACAATAATTTCCTCAGCTTGGTGTCCTAGACCACTTCAAAGCCCATGGAGACTATTAATGGAATGCCCATGATAGGTCATGAAAAACTGTAAAAAGCTGTTGGCATCCCTGAATTAAAATAAATGCTCACTGATATAATTTCAAGCAAGCAGGATCTTAACCCAGTTTTTATTGTCGTAACCCATTGCACTCCAAACCAATGTGTTCGAACATAGGGATAAACAATCTGGTTCTCTTTAGTTCTTTTGCACTATAACTCCCACAATCCCATGCCTTCATTAACCATGCTGGTTGGGGCTATGGTATTAGAATTCAAGTCCCAAACTTTTCATCAGATAGTGTATTCCTATATGTACTGCTATACTGAAATCTGCCTTGTAATTTCTCAAAATACCCTTTCCCCTTGTGGAAGTAGAAAAATCTACTGATTTTCTACTTATTCTCAGAAAGCTTGAGAATTTCATCTAAATTTCTTCTGATGGTGTTTTTGAGCTTAGTTTATTGTTGAAGATGGAGGATAGTGTCACTGTTGATGTTTATTTGTTGTATCCATATTTCCATCACTCTGTTTCCTCCTGCCTTCACAAGCAAATACACTTCTTGGTCATCTTCTAATTATGTAACTGCAAGATCACACTGGACCCAAGAAAATTGCACCATAATTTTATTTTCTTTGAAAGAAACAAATTATCAAAACAATTTCGCATATGACAAACTGGTAGAAAACATACGAGAGAGATTTTATGCATAGAATTGTCCTGATACCACATCTATCACTTTAGATGCTGTTACTGAAGAAAGGCTTTCTCAGTGTTGAAGCCTTGGCTGTTGAACCCCCCACCTTGAAGCTATCATCTGGCCATCTACCTGACAGTGTACTATTGCCAACTGATGGGAAAAAAATGAGCCAATGTATTTCTGAGTTAGACATGGGAGCCATTTGTTGCTCTACAATTTCCACTGCAATAAAATGTGATCATGTTTTAAGTATGTTGATGCTAGTTTGAGATGCATGTCAAAAATAAAATTAAAAAACAAATCAAAATCATTGTTAATAAAAGGGATTTTCTTGGAGACTACTTCAGAAAGAAAAAGCATGCTGAATTAGACCACCAGCTTATCTCATTGAGTAGTCTATTCCTATAGTGGCCAAATGGATCGCAAGAGGAAGCCTACAGAAGAACATGAGCATCACAATTTATCTTTAGCTTTCAAAGACATACTGTCAGTAACATGTAGCCACTGATAACCTTATTCTTCATAATTTGGTCCACTTGGTTTTTTAAAGTCATTCTTAGGTAGTGGTAATTGTATATTGTTGTGGGAATTGTACAAAGACATATATTCTATCTGTTCAAATTTTTTCCAATATTCAGCTATATCAACAAATCTAAAATACAATATATGCTTTGTATGTAAAAAGTCCCATATTTAATTCTTGGCATTTTCATAAAGAGCTAAAAATTCCTATTGCCAGTCAGTGTCAAGAATAGCAGATTAGACAGACTAATGGTCTTGATATAAGGCAGTTTCCTGTATATTATAACAGAGGAAGAAAAATGTTTCCCTGTCTACTTTGCCAACTTCATACATAATTTTGTCACCTCTATCATGACCTCCCACCACTTGTCTTTTTTCTAACTAATGCACACCAAATCTTATAACTTGCTCATAAAAAGATCCTTCATCTCTTTGATTATTCTGACTGATCTCTTCTTTAATTATTCAGAGATGTGATTATTAGAATAGTACACAGTTTTCCAAGTGCACCCCTCCCTCCCTGGTTACATATCCACTAGTTCAGATCTCACTTAATATATTTATTTAACATTTAAGTTTTTTGATGTCATTGTGAATATAACTTTCTTATACTGAAACATACTTGCTATTGAGATTTACCCACCGCTGATTTGCAGAGATCCTTTGGTGCCAACAGCATTTGACTGTTTCCTCTAACTCTGGATGATTTATAGAAAATCTGTTTCTGATACTGATAATTGAGAAGACCCTATTCTTTTGCATGAATCATTCATATATACCTATTATCTCTTTGCTAATCTTTAACTAGTATTTAGTCCACCAAATGATGTCTCCCCATATCCCATAACTAATAAGCTTGCTCACGAGCCTGTTAAGAGGCTATGCTGGAAGTGTTGAAAGACTTTTGGAACTCAAGGTAAGTTAGATTAGATCAATCAGATCAATCCTATCTACAAGTTAATCGACTCCCTCAATGTAAAATAAATTTACCATGGATTCATTTGGAAGTAAGTTTCAGCATGTTACACAGGCACAAATGCTTGAACTGATTAGACTCTGCTAGTGTCTATCTTTCTCCATACAAAACTGCACTAAACAAAGCATATCTTTCTAAAAGTTGTGCATAAATAGCTGTCATCATTATTTAAAAGTTGCATAGTAGGAAGATTTGCCTCCCAATACTTAATCTGGTATAAATAACAAGGAATAAAAACAGAGTAATTAAAAACATTTTAACACACACACATACACGCACACAAGAAAGGGAGAGAAGGTGCTATCTAAAAGCATAACACTGAAAAAAAGCAAGTTATGGGAATATGCTTTGATGTCTAGAATATCTTTATATCTTAAAAGTAAATCTGACACAGAATTCAATTCAGACTATAACCATATCTAGACTACAACTTAATACATGGATTTGTACCACATTCTGTACAGTCTATGCTTTCCTAGGATATCAAAAAACAGGATAGATTTTTACTAATATGGATTGAATTTATTGTAGCCTATAATTTTAATTCATGATTTATACAGTGTTGGACATAGTTCTCAATACTAATTCTTTCTTCAGAGTTTAACAGTGTCTTTTAATCTACTAAAATGATGTAATTGTTGTTGTTCAGTTGTTAAGTCGTGTCCGACTCTTCGTGACCCCATGGACCATATTGCATCAGGCCTTCCTGTCCTTCACTGCCTCCCGGAGTTTGCTCAGTTTCATGCTCATTGCTTCAGTGATGCTATCTCACCATCTCATCCTCTGCCATCCCCTTCTCCTTTTGCCTTCAATCTTTCCCAGCATCAGGGTCTTTTCTAAAGAGTCCTCTCTGCATTAGGTGACCAAAGTATCTGAGCTTGAGCTTCATTATCAATCCTTCCAATGAGCAGTCAGAGTTGATTTCCTTTAAGATTGACTGGTTTGACCTCCTAGCAGTCCAAGGGACTCTTAAAGAGTCTTCTCCAGCACCACAGTTCAAAGACATCAATTCTTTGGCACTCAGCCTTCTTTATAGTCCAGCTTTCACAGCCATACATTACTACTGGGAAAGCCATAGCTTTGATTATGTGGATCTTTGTTGGCAAGGTGATGTGTCTGCTTTTTAATATGCTGTCTCGGTTTGCCATAGCTTTCCTTCCAAGAAGCAAGCGTCTTTTAATTTCATGGCTGCAGTCTCCGTCTGCAGTGATCTTGGAGCCCAGATAAATGAAGTCTGTTACTGCTTCCATTTCTACCCCTTCTATTTGCCAGGAATTAATGGGTCCAGATGCCATGATCTTAGTTTTTTTAATGTTGAGTTTCAAGCCAGCTTTTGCACTCTCCTCTTTCACCCTCATCAAGAGGCTCTTTAGTTCTTCTTCACTTTCCGTCATTAGGTGGTATCGTCTGCATATCTGACGTTGCTGATATTTCTCCCTGCAATCTTAATCTGGCTTGTGATTCTTCCAGCCTGGCATTTCTCATGATGTACTCTGCATATAAGTTAAATAAGCAGGGTGACAGTATACAGCCTTCTCATACTCCTTTCCCTATTTTGAACCAATCGGTTGTTCCATGACCGGTTCTAATGGTTGCTTCTTGGCCCGCATAGAGATTTCTCAGGAGACAGGTAAGGTGGTCTGGTACCCCCATCTCTTTAAGAACTTGCCAGAGTTTGTTGTGATCCACACAATCGAAGGCTTTTGCATAGTCAATGAAGCAGAAGTAGATGTTTTTCTGGAACTCTCGTGCTTTCTCCATGATCCAGCGAATGTTGGCAATTTGATCTCTAGTTCCTCTGCCTCTTTGAAACCCAGTTTGTACATCCAGTAGTTCTTGGTTCA
The DNA here is from genome assembly GCA_030867105.1 of Liasis olivaceus. NCBI lineage: Eukaryota > Metazoa > Chordata > Lepidosauria > Squamata > Pythonidae > Liasis > Liasis olivaceus. The sequence continues at coordinate 40,680,289 of CM061351.1, read as the reverse complement.
TGTACCGCTGAAGCCTAGCTTGTAGGATTTTGAGCATAACCTTGCTAGTACATGAAATGAGTGCAATTGTGCGGTAGTTTGAGCATTCTTTGGCATTGCCCTTCTTTGGAATTGGAACGTAAACTGGCCTTTTCCAATCCCGTGGCTGCTGTTGCGTTTTTCAAACTTGCTGGCATATTGAGTGCGGCACTTTAACAGCATCATCTTTTAGTATTTTAAATAGCTTAGCTGGAATACTGTCATCTCCGCTAGCTTTGTTGTTAGTAATGCTTCCTAAGGCCCACTTGACTTCGCTCTCTAGGATGTCCGGCTCAAGGTCAGTGACCACATCAGCATGGACATCAGGGACATTAAGATCTTTCTTGTATAGTTCTTCTGTGTATTCTTGCCACCTCTTCTTAATCTCTTCTGCTTCTGTTAGGTCCCTGCCTTTTTGCCCTTTATCATGCCCATCTTTGCCCTAAATGTTCCTTTGATATCTCCAATTTTTTTGAAGAGATCTCTAGTCTTCCCCATTCTATTGTTTTCCTCGATTTCTTTGCATTGTTCATTTAAGAAGGCCTTCTTATCTCTCCTTGCTATTCTCTGGAAATCTGCATTCAGTTGGTTATATATTTCCCTTTCACCCTTGTTTTCGCATTCCTTCTTTCCACAGCTATTTGTAAAGCCTCATCAGACAGCCATTTTGCTTTCTTGCATTTCTTTTTCTTTGGGATGGCTTTAGTTGCTGCCTCCTGTACAATGTTACAGACCTCCATCCATAGTTCTTCAGGCACTCCATCTACCAAATCTAATCCCCTAAATCTATTCACCACCTTCATTGTACAGTGTATACTCATAAGGAATAAGAACTAAGTCATACCGGAATGGTCTAGTGGTTTTCCCTACGTTCTTCAATTTAAGCCTAAATTTTGCAGTAAGAAGCTCATGATCTGAGCCACAGTCAGCTCCTGGTCTTGTTTTTGCTGTCTGTATAGAGCTTCTCCATCTTTGGCTGCAAAGTATATTATCAATCTGGTTTCAGTATTGACCACCTGGTAATGTCCATGTGTAGAGTCGTCTCTTGTGTTGTTGGAAAAGAGTGTTTGCTATGGCTAGCTTGTTCTCTTGACAGAACTCTATTAGCCTTTGCCCTGCTTCATTTTGTACTCCAAGCCCAAACTTGCCTGTTATTCTGATTATTTCTTGACTTCCTACTTTAGCATTCCAATCCCCTATGATGAAAAGGACATCTTTTTTTTGGTGCTAGTTCTAGAAGGTGTTGTAGGTCTTCACAGAACCGGTCAACTTCAGCTTCTTCGGCATCAGTGGTTGGGGCATAGACTTGGATTACTGTGATGTTGAATGGTTTGCCTTGGATTCACACTGAGATCATTAAAATGATGTAATACGTTCACTTATTTACAATTAACTGTTTTATACTGGGAAAGTATAACCCCTGTGATATTTCTAAGACCCTTGTTCATTCATTTGTATTTTACTTTTTATTCTCTCTTTTGGACTTCTTTTTATGCTTATATATCTTCTATAATGTTCAATAAAAATACAAAGAAAAGAAAAGAAAAGAAAAGAAAAGAAAAGAAAAGAAAAGAAAAGAAAAGAAAAGAAAAGAAAAGAAAAGAAAAGAAGAATATCCATCATGGGAGTTCCCTGAAACTGTACAGGATGCAGCAGGAGCTGAGAATTATTATTGATATAATTGGGTTCCACTGAAATTAATACAAGCTACAAATGGACTACATGTTCTCTACAAGGGAGTTACTGTCTTTTACTAAGATACTAACCAAATTCCTGGACCAAATTCCTATCACATTGAACAATTCCATCCTTAATTTTAGCCATGGCAACCATAATGTAACTAAATGGTGCTTACTGGCCTTGTGTGTGTGTGTGTGTGTGTGTGCATGTGTGTGTGGTGTGTATATATGTACCCACCCAAAGTCTTATAATTATTTACTAAATTTCTATGTTCTCATGAGAGATTTTGGTCATTTTAGTGTGCTTTAGGCACCTGTGAAGTGGTGTAAAAACATATGACAGCAACCACCACCTTGTTCTTTATGCTAGATTATTTCATCTTTAATAACACTTTCCAGCATTTAATTCAAAACAGAAGTAAGTCAACTATTTATAATTTCTGAATCATTTAACTTTAGCCCTTTGCAGGCATTTGGTACAGAGGCTGACCTTAGAGCTGTGTTACATATATTTGTTAGAGCAGTAATCTTCACATCTGGGTTCTTTTAAGAATTCACAGACAGTAGTATAAACGTCAGATACAAGTCTAATGCCTGTGTGTCATAACTCATGATGTGCATGGTGTCACATGTACTCCCTGGATGCTGTGCTATCAGAAGCAGGTAATTTATATATTACCAATCAGGTCTATGTTCCTTTCTTAGGTACTGTACTCGGTAATACTCTGTAATATCTCTTATGCTAAGAAGAGAAATGCAAACAGTTCATTCATTTTTCTGCAATCTCCATATAGATCTTTAGTATTTGTTTAATTAGGTGTGATTTCTTTTTTCTGCTATTTTAAGTATTGTATTGCTTTTTAATTGGATGACGCCCCAAGTTGGTTTTGAGCTGGGGCAGCCTTAAAAATTGAATGAATGATTTTGCTAACCAGCAGTCCAGCTGACTCCCTTGTTATTTACCCTTTCACCACTGCAGTAGCTGTTGAGTCTCAAAGTAGTAGCTAAGTGATTCAACTTGTTACTACGATCGTTAAATAATGCTTGGTTTAAAAGGGCACTTGCAGAATTGTACCTTCAAGCAGGTGGGCCAATCTAACCCTTTCTTGCTGGCATGACCTTCATGAGGCCCATTGTGGTCCCACATTAGCACTGCTACTGAGTCTGAGAGTAATATTACAGCTACAGCTTATCTTATGAGTGGTACTGAAGGAACAGCACAGTGCCACTTACTCTTGTATTTCTAGGACAATAAGGAAAACTTCAAGGAGTAGTCCAGGGAGTTGCCAGGAGTCAACATTAACTCAAAGGCGCACATACACAAAAAGGAAATATATACTAATTTTAGTGGGGATAGAGGGATGAGGTTATCAAACAATGGCAGTGGCATAGTTATTACATCTAAACATATGTGCAGGTGTAAACAGAATATTACCAGGAGAGCCACATATCCAATCAAGGCCATATAATAAGGGAAAAATAGCATTTTGTTTTATCATATTATTCATATGTCTTTTTCTCAGAAATAAGCAGCCATCTTCTTATATGACCACAGTGTAATGGAACAAATGAACTCAAGCTTATGACTGATTCCCTAAAACCGAGGTATTATTAGTTATATTAATTTTTTTTAAATACTCTTTTTTATTCATTCTCTTACCTTTAGCATGGTGCTGAAATGTCAACTACAGCTAAACTACCTTGTGAGATGTTAATTAAGTTCTCCAGCAGGCGAATCTATCTGCCAATTTCACAATAAGGAATACAAGTGGCCAGCTTATGCAAAATTGTAATTGTTCACACATTAAGAAAGTAGTCTCATTGAAAAAAATTCCTGGAACCTTAGCAACCCAGGCTTTCCATTTAGCTTCACCAACAGAGAACTGTGAGATCCCAGGAGGAGCAATAAAATCTCAATATATTTTTATTTCCAGCCCTAAAACCTCAAAATAAATTCAGATTCAATGATGCTAAGTTTCTTTCCTAAGACTTTTGGCTCTGCTTTTCATATTTCCAACTTACTATATGTAACTACTGATTGACAATACATAAAACCTGAGTTAAGGGAGTCACTGAGATAGTTTTCTAAAGTATCCAAAAGGTTTAAAACTAGGCCAGTTTGTATAGCTATATGGGTAGGCAGGTGCACTACATACTGGGAATGGTGGGTGGTTAAGGAATCCTTCTACTTATGGGAATTGCCCCAATCTTTGCCCTCATTTTTTTAAAGATGGTGGAGAGAGTGGTTGAATGGTAATATGGGCTCACTCTTTGGTGACTATTTTTGTATGTTAGAGGTGGCTGGAGTTATGAGAAGGTTTGCAGAGAAGGCTGGTGTCAGAGCCTACCTGACCTACATTGGACTGTTTGGTGGAAGAGATTCAACCCCTATAATTCACTTACAAACCAGTGCAGTTTGGACCCCAGCTTGGGCTGTTGGCCACGGGGGAGAGAGCTGTGCCAGACACCCATTTTTGCCTTGTTTCCCATGGACCGTTATCAAGAGTGGGAGGTGTGTTGGAACTGCCTTGGGTGCGTGTCGGTATCTGATGGCTGGCGCGCAGCTGCTTTGTTTTGGAGGCATTACCAGCACTTTCCTTGGAGACAGTAGAGGAGGTGTTGTGTTTGGCAGTGGTGCTGGTTATTTGGCAGCTGGCAGTGGAGGCATTTGGCTGGAAAGGAACTGCTGCAGGCTGGACCAGGCTCTCGCGAGTAGAGGCTGCAGCATTGGGTTACTGGACTGCAGTGACGGCCCAACACTTCAGCGCATGGCACCAAGGACTCACAACAGCGTGGTGCCCTGAGAAGGAGGGGTTTGAGTCAGACTTAATATTTTGGACAGGAGGCCTCTGTGTGTTTTTTGGCTGCTGTTTGGTAGGGGACTAGCGGCAACAGGAAGCTTTTTGCCTCAGTGCTGCTATGGATCCCTCTGGATGTTTGGGGGACATCTTGTCTTTCTTCTCACCTATGCAGGAAAAGGACAGCGTGGTGACATTTTGTGGTTGTCTTTGATGCTGCTGCAAGGCTTATCATCTCTGTGGCTCCCCTGTCAAGGTCAGATCACACCCTGATAACCATGGGATTTTTCTGGTGCTACCCTCTACCGTAGGGAGGCAGGATCCATTTGAACAGTGCGCCCCAGCGAAAGATGGGCCCTGAGGGGTTTCAAAGGGAGCTGGGAGTTATTCTTGAGGGTCTGCTGCACAGTCTGCCTGAGCACCTGATTGTCACCTGAAATACAAGGACTGAGGCCTTGGACTGTATCATGCCCACATTACCGCCCTCCTTTTGTGGCTCCCATCTCTGGTTTATGAAAGAGCTGAGGGAAACAGATTAAGAGACGCCTAGAGTGCCGCTGACAGAGAATAAAGAATAAATTCAACCAAACATGGGTGAGAGCTGCTATTACAGCCTACCCTCTGGCAGTAAGGGTGGTGAACCGTCAGTACTTCTCTGCCCTTACTGTGTATGTAGATAGCCAACTGGCGGCCCTGTTTAGGGTGACCAGAGCCCTCTTGGGTAGAGGGGATTCTAGTATACATCTTTAGGGCCACACAGAGGAGTTAGACTGTTGGACAAAATTGCTTGGATTTGTTCCCAGCTAGACGCCAGCCTTGGTACAGGTCCTGTGGAGATGCCTGGGGCACAGTCTTGCCATGTTATCTGGGAGGAGTTCAAGCTTGTTGGGGCCAAGGAATTAGTCAGAGTCCTTATCACTGTGAGCATGGCCACCTGCTTATTAGATCCATGCCCTTCCTGGTTGGCAAAAGCTTCCAGGGAGGTGGCATATGGTTGGGATTCAGCAGTGGTAAATTCTTCATTGAGAGAGGGGATGATGCCAGTACCCCTTAAAGAGGCATTGGTTTGCCATCTCCTGAAGAAGACATCGCTGGACCCAACCACTGTGGACAATTTTCATCCAGTATCCAATATTTCCTTTTTAGGGATGAATGTTTAGAAGGTGATTAAGTAATAGCTTCAGAGGATCCTGGATGAAGCGGATTATATGGACCCCTTTCAGTTGGGCTTCAGGCCTGGGTATGGGACTAGAAAGCATTGGTTGTGCATTTCTGATGACCTCTGGTGAGAGTGGGATGGGGATAGTGTGTCCATCCTTGCTCTTCTTTATCACTCAGTGGCCTTTGATAACATTGACCATGGTATCCTTCTGGACCGGCTGCAGGAGTTGGGAGCGGGTGATGCTGTATTGAGCTGGTTCTCTTCCTTCCCCAGTGGCCAATTTTAGTCAGTGTTGGTTGAGTACGGGAGGTCCCATCCTTAACCCCTAAATTGTGCGGTGCCGCAGGATTCCGTACTCTTTCTGCTCCTATTTAACATCTACATGAAACCACTAGGTGAGGTGATACCCAGCTATATATCTCCACCCCTGGTGAAGTAAGCAATGCTGCCAACCTCCTGCCTTGGTGTCTGGAGGTTGTAGGGGTTTGGATGGGGAACAACAGTCTTTGGCTCAACCCTGGCCAGACTTAGTGGCTTTGGGGCAACCTGGATCTAGAAATTTACCATCTTTAGTTCTGGATGGGGTTGTGGTTCCCCAGACAGACCTGGTGCGCAATCTAGGGGCCCTTCTGGATTCACAATTCCTGCTCAAAGAGCAGGTGGCAGTTGTGGCTAGGAGGGTCTTTGCACAGCTTCGAGTTGTGCACTAGTTGTGCCCATTCCTGGATCAGGAGGCTCCACGGTCAGTCACTCATGCCCTGCCACCTCCCATATGGTTTGTTGTAATGCGCTCTACATGGGGCTGCCCTTGAAGAGTATTTGGAAGCTTCAGTTGGTGCAAAATGCAGCAACATGGGCAAGTATGTGTGTGCCCACACATTACATTTCTGCTCTGCGAGCTGCACTGGTTACCAGTTTGCTTCTGAGTCCAGTTCAAGATGCTAGTGATAAGTTCTACAGCCCTACACGGCATGGGGCTGGATTACTTGAAGGACTACCTGTCCCCACTGAAATCTACCTGTCCCATCAGGTCCAACAGAAGAGGCTTGTTGTGGTTTCTGTCCACTAGAGAATGTCATCTGGTGGGACCCAGGAGGAGGGCCTTTTCTGCTGCTGCACCTGCCCTATGGAACATCATTCCCCCTGAGGTCAGGCTTGATGGCCTTCTGGAAGGACATGGGGATCAGAAAGTGGTATGGAGCCCATGAATTGCTGTGCTCTCCCAGGGATTGTACTGTATATGTTTTTAATTGTTTTTAATGTTTGTATTGTCTGTGTGGCTGTTTTTTTTAATTATTATTATTATTATTATTATTATTATTATTATTGGTTTGGTACTGTTTATGTTTTAATTATAAACCGCCCAGAGTCACGAATGTGAGATGGGCAGCTATATAAATTGAATAAATAAATAAATAAAACTTAGACAAGTGCCCCAGTGCCCCACAATATTGTGGGGCTTGTAAATGGCTTGGAAAGCTTAACTGAGTAACTGTTGCAGCCAGTGTGGTATGGTGGTTAAGTGTTAGACTAGCACCAGGGAGATTCAAGTTCAACCACAAAAGCCGCTGGGTGACTTTAAGTCAGTCAGTCTCTCTCTCTCTCAGGCCAACCTACCTCACAGAGATAAAAATGAGAAGAAGAGGCACAATGTACCTTGAGTTGTCAAAAATAAAGCATCTCATAAACAAACAAACAAAGTCAGTTCCTGTTTCAGATAAGATACTCTAAAGGCAGTCTTGCACTGTTTCTTCTGGAGCTGCAGGATGGGTAATTTCCTGCTAGGTATTTCCTCCCTGGTGCCCCTTCCCATCTGCCAGAAGTCCCCCTTCCTTCCTCACCTTTGTTACTCCTCCTTCAAAGCAGTTTGACCTTGAACTATATTAGATTTTTTGAGTAGTGGTGCAAACCACAGACAAGAAATTTTTCTCTTTCCCTTTGTCACAGGACAGGATGTATTATACCCCCCACCCCCCAAAAAATTGCTTTTCAAACAATATTGAGGATATAGCCATTTATTTCCAAGTTTCTTTGGCTACGATTTGTTTCTTCTTATTCTACATATTTATTTTCCCTTGATTTCACTTTATCCATATCCAATTTTCTCTATTTTTTAATTCTTATTCCTATATTTATGCTTTATCTACAACTTATTTCTACATCATGTCTCTACTTCTATAAGTCTGTCTACTTTTCTCCTTCCATTTCTTTTGCAGGGAAGCCTAGATCATATACAGCTGTTGACAACTGCCAGGCTTTATTAGCCCTGGACATTCTCTCTGCTTCTCTCTGCTTTTCTAACTCTGCAGAGTAATTGAGGTCCTTTATTTCTTTTCTGGAGTCCTAGCCAATTTTGTGCTGCTGCATATGTGCTCCCACTTCTTTGCTCTGTCCTACCATGTTTTGTGCTAAAGGAACGGCTCCCCATCCTCATTCTTCCTTTGTTCTGTTTAAGGAAACAAAAGTTTATGGAAGGAGAACCAAACAGCCCTTGCCACCCTGGGTTTAGCTGTCCTGGTGGTTGCTGGCTGGCATTACCTGGGGCTTGTGGTCAGGCCATTATTGCTTCTGGCCGGACCCACCACTGGGACTTTGGGCTTCCTCAGCTTCTTTGGAGAGGGAAGGTTTGCTACTGCAACTAGCTGGCTGCTGATACTGCAGGCAGAGGTAGCTCTGCTCATTGTTTGGCCATTCCTCCTGGCTCTGAGTTCTACTGCTGGTCTCAAACACTGTTTTCAGATTTGCTTTGCTCCTAAGCTGGTGTCTCTCCATCTCTACCACTAGCACTGCTTCCTCTTGCCACCAGTTCCTGAAGCCAATCATTCTTTTTGGTCCCTCTACAGATTAACTCACTTTGCTGCTTCCACTGGTTTCCTCCAGATGTTTGTCTTCCCTGGCTTACATTAGTTATTATTCCTTTCTCCTTTTGACATACCCACAGAAGTCTGGAAAGCTTCCCCCCCCCCCCCTTTTTAGCTGGAGCATGGGCATGGTCCAGCTAATTTATTTGCACCAAATTCCTAAAGAAAAAGGAAAATGGGCTCAAGCAGACTGTTGTGAGGTTCTCCTTCCATAAACTTTTGTTTCCTTAAACAGAACAAAGGAAGAATGAGGATGGGGAGCCCTTCCTTTAGCACAAAACATGGTAGGACAGAGCACAGAAGTGGGGGCACATATGCAGCAGCACAAAATTATTGAAGAGGGGACTGGGCCAGGATGGAAGAGTGCAAAGGAGAAGGAGAAATTCTAGATTTGCAATGGAGAGACTGGATGTCATTCTTACTACAACTTTCACTCCATGCTTGTGTGAAATACTAATATGAACTGGTGGAAAGGCACTTACCATGCAGCTATAGCATGCCATGCATTCATTCTGTGATAGGCACCTGTGAAGCATAGTCCAGCTCAATACTGAAGTTTGTACACTCAACTTCAGTGGATGTCTAGTTGCCTTTAAAGATTGTACAAATTTTAAAATTGGTGAATCCAGGAGGAAGAATGACAGGTTTATCTGGCAAATGAAGCCACTAGCAAAGTGACATTCAAAATATTTAGAGATTGTAATTAAGCAGCAAAGTTAGGTAATACATAGAGAGTAGTGGTGTAGTACAAGAGCAAGCACTGTGTTTTTAAAATACCAACTGTGGAAGGATGGGATTTTTTTTCACTACAACCTGACTTCTACCTTTTGATAATAAAACAATTCCAAGTCCAATGCTTTAGAACAGCCATACAGTAAAAAGGCTCAGATAATTCCATCATGTTGAGAGTTTCTTTATGGCGAAGCCCATAGTTGACATAATGATTAACAAAATCCTGACAAATAAGAATTACTATTACCTATGGAATGTGTAATGTAAACCTTTTGAAACACTGACTTTTCCCCTCTCTTAATATTTTAAAAATAAGTAGCAGGAAACAGGGTTGACAGCTACAGAGGAGAGTCTCTATGAAAACAAACAACACACACACACACGGAATTCAAGAGGAATCCATTTTGTTCCATGTTTCCAATACAAAATTGAGATGAATTCTCTTTCAAAGGGAGCTCTGCTATCTTCTTTTATAAATAAATATATGGAGGAAACATCTAAATACATTCCCAAAAGACAACAAAGCCACTTCCCCACCATTTATTATTCCCTTAAGCATATCAAAATGGTTAAGCTGTGGAAGAAAGAAAGGATGATAGGATTCCCTTTGGGTGTTTAAATATAATAGATGAAATCCCTATGGTACTTTTTTTATTCTAATGGATGCCTCCAATGGATACCTCATCCATAGGGAATTTCAGCTAAGAAACATTCATTTAAACAGCAACTGTTTGAAAACTGATAGGATTAGGCCTGACACTGGGGAATTTCACTGATCCAGAGACTGAAACTTTTAAGTGGGATTCGAAGGTTGAGGCAAGTTAGTCCCAGAAAGAAACCAACTGAATGGAAACCACATTTTTTTAAAATATAAAATATCCGCCTTTCCTTGAATGCCTGTTCTCATTGTGTCTTCCTGGCTCTTCAAATATCCATGCAGACACCCAAACACAAGTTTGTTCATGCTTTGCTGAGAAAGAATTTAGAGAAGGGGTTAGTTTAGATTCTCAAAGGAAAAATTTCATAAAGAAAAAGGGGATGCAAGTGAGCTAGTAATAGTATCAGATTCCACGCTGGCATTAAATATGGAGTTTAATGACCATTCAAGAAGACCCTGGGAAATAGAAGATTGCAAAAGAGAAGATTAGAAGTGGAGATAATGGAAACAGCTGAAATGGACTTAGACAGCAACTGGTTGTTGACATAGGGTTGCTAGTTTTAATATGGGCTGGTAAACCTGAGTTGGATTAGTTCATGGGCAAATGGGAAGATTGCCAAAAATAATTGCTTGGGAACTACCTGAAGAAATGTGCTGAAGAGGAGAAGCTACAGGACCATTTTACTCAATGCAGAAAACCCTCAAGTTACCAAAAAAACTACAGATCCTGGTTACAAAATGACTGCACATTTGTGCATTAAAGCATCTCCTGCCTCTGTTTGTGTTGAACTATCAAGTTTCCTTGGTATATTTTATTAAAAATAATAAAATTTTATAAACAATATATTTCCAGAACCATGATTAAGGAGCTTATTCAAATGTATTAAAATGTTTAAATGATTGGGGGGGGGGGGGAGGAGAAAGGCAGAAAGACCCCAAGTAGTAATCACCAAAATTTAATCAAGGATTTAATTTCTATAACAGACCAGCCAAATGGATTTTGCCATTTTCTCTGTGTTGTTTGTACAAGGAAATTAAAAAGCATAAAGAGTCAAAGACTCAGCAGCATAACCCTTGAAGAACAGTGCAACACACTCACTTATTCTCATTAGCTGCATTATATCAAACTTGCTCCTCCGGGCTTGCAGTTTGCAAAGCCAGACCACAGATGAGTGGAAAAAGAGATGATCACATTTATCTCAGTGTCATAAATTATTGCCAGCACATATTAGATGATTTCTCCATGCACTGCTGTAAGCACTTCCATTGTGAGTTAAGTGTCCCTCCTCCCTTTCTTAATACCACTCACTAATAAATGCCCTCATCTCTGCATGTCATCTTTAGCTAAACTGTGCAGCTGAGAGACTAAGGGGCTCTCTTTTGAAAAAAAGATATGTATGTGTATGCATACATTACATATTTTCATTCATTCTTGTTCTCCTTCTCTCTCTCTGAGAGCCTGTGTGGCATAGTTGTTAAGGTGCTGGACTAGGTGCTGAGCAGATAGACTCAGGGTCCAGGTTCTAGTCCTCTCTTGGGCACAGAAGCTGACTGGGGTCTAGACTGGGAAGTTGAAAATCATCTATCAACCTGCACCAGGCCAGCAATAGCTTTCATCCTGCAGTGGATATAAAATCCGCCCCCCTCTTTCTCTCATTTATTTACTTAAATTCTGTTTACTGTAAAGACATACTTGGGGGGGGGGGGGTTCAAATTTACCAAGCAGGCATTGTGGCTGCTTCATATTCCAAGGTTCTCTAATATGAATGATTGTGGGAGTGTGGAGTCGAGGTATGAAACATGGGCTCTCATCCCCAGAAGAGCGAACACGAGATAAGAGAATGAGACTGGCCCCTCCCTAAGGAATGCAGAGGATGTTTGTGGGGTGACCCTGAGAGTTGCTCTCAGTCTGAGAAGATTCTGTAACGGGAGTGAAGCCAATAAACCTTGCTGGGTTGAATCAGTATTGTCTCTTGGAGTTTCCTGGGCTAATCCTGACAATGATGATGATTAGTGGTGAAGTCTTAACTAAGAACAGAGTAGGCCTTAGTTCAAGTCCTCACTTACTCAGGGAACACTGGGTAACTTTGGGATGATCACTATCTCTTAGCTCAATTTAGCCTGCAGGATATTGCAATGTGGATATCATGAGACAAGACCCCTCCCCACATACACAATTTTGAGCTCCTGGAGTAGAGAAACTCAACATCTGGAAGACTGAGAACTGTACCTGCCTTTCAGTATGGGGCCCATGCTGAAAAAAGTGGATGAGGCCTGCAGAAAACTAAACTGATCTAATTTAATGTACAAATACCAAAATGCTATCCATATAACTATTTCCCTTTTATTTTATTTCCCCCCCTTTTGGTCATATTAAAAAAAAAATTGGTGACAAGTATGGGAAGGAAACTAGAGTCACAACTATGGCATTTGTGGGTCACACACGGCCCTTGCTCTTCATAATTTGCCCTCCTGTCCTAGGAAAAAAAAGGGGGATATAAATGCACTAATAAATAAAATTACTTGTTCTTTTCAATCATTGATTACCACATGGGATCTTGAAAAGATGTCTGCATGCCAAGATCTTCTTCTTCAAAATCCCTTAATGATCCTTGGGCATTCTCTTTACTAAACCTTCTTAATGACCAATATTTAGGAATGGCAGTTTCACTTTGCAATCCATTGGACTACCATTAGCAGCTCTAATATCAAACAGGGGCTAGTGGAGAACCATAACCAAACTGTTTGGCTGGTTTCTTTCCTCTGTGGCCTGGGTATGTCAAAGTCTACTGACTGCTAGAACAACTTGCCAGGCTTTCCTGATTAGTCTGGCCATTTTTGGCAGAAATAGCTTGAGCAGATGGAGAATTACTTATGTATCATGTAGGTGGGCAGAACCTAAAATTATCATTGAGTTACATGGGGAACTTCATGTTTAGCAATATAGTTCTATGCTATCACTTCATTGTAGCTTTTCTCAGTATTGTAAGTTTTATATTTGTAAAATAGGTATTCCATAAATTTTACAAAGGGCAAAAATAATTGTATTAAAACCAATTGCTGGTGGGAAGCAACAGTGTATGTCTGCATAATGCAGAACTTTGTGGGCAGCTTTTATCAGTGTTGATTCAGATCATGCTGGAAAATTTCCAAGGGCAATGAACCATGCTCATACGCATGCACACATAAAGTAGGGATGGGAAAACTGGCTTTCAGTAAAGCCTGACATTATAACTGATCCTTTTATGACACAGCTCCACAGATTTTTGTTATCTGTAATTCTGTAATCTGTAATCTGACCATATGTAAAATCAAACATCTAAATTTCTATGCCTATGCAGAGCATCTTCCAGGACCTGCTAAAACTGTAAAAATTCAGTCAGCAATTCTGTCTCACTTCTGAGGTAGGGAAATAATGTTCTTTCTATATAGGAAGATTCTGCCGCTCCATTTTATCAATAAATCCTATCTCACAATTTGTTTAGGAAGCAGGAAAAAATAATTAAATTATGGGAGGCGACTCACAGAGAACTCAGTTACAGTGAAGATGAATGAACTGTTGAAAGACCTGAAAGGCCAGGTTAGGGAGAGATCATTATGGAGAAAATCTATCTATGTGGTTGCTAGGAGTCAACAACCTTTCATTTTAAAAGGTAGTAAAAACTTCGCACTTATATTAGTCATTTTCACTTCTCTATTGCTTTGCTCTTAGAAATGCATTTACTTGTATTATTATTTTTTAATTGGATATCTATTGGATAGGATGACAAAATATTACTGGAGGTTTTTTTGTAAAAATATAAGAACAGATACCTCACATGATCATGGAAAATCAAATTAATCAAGTCTAGGGCTCTAAAAGCCAAACTTCTGATGGGACACAAATCAGAGAAAACATTTCCTTCTTCTTCACCAGCACCAATGGAGATCACCTCTCCCTTCCTCCTCATTTCTGGGTACATCCCATTAAGATCTTTCCACTCCCTTATAGATAAGTGCTTGGTAGCCTGATCTGCTTTTATAATGGATGCACTACTTTTTAACGATCCATGTTTGGTTCTAAAAATGCATCACTGCCACAACTGAACACCTATAGTTCTAAGTTTACCAAATTTAAGAAATAGTTTCTCAAAACATTTTTTAAAAACTTATTTAAAGCTAATATTTTTTTAAAAAAGCTCAATTACTTTTTTGCAACTCTCATCATTTGCATGTTGTTTTACTGAAGCCAGATAAGTTGCAAGGTTATTCTTTTCTTACCATCACCACCACTTCCTCCTCTTCCGCTCTCTCTCTCTCATCTACCACTTATCTCAAAATCATACTAAAAATCTTTGAAGGCCAAGAGGAGAGCAGGAATTTCAGTTGCGAGGCAGGTGTGAACAATGGCTCTCTGTGCAAATATCTAGATGGTATGATCCAATGTAAAAACATCTTTATAATGCAAGCCAACACATCATTTCTTTCCTGCTTGCTCCCTAAAGGAACAGTGTTCAACAGAGCTGAACAGATGCTACATATTTACCAATGTAAACATATTAAAAAATTTAATGACTTGTGTCACTTTTAATAAAATTAGTATTAAAAATCTCTATAGTTCAGACTTCTATTTAGATGTCTAAGATATACCCATATTGTTCTTTCAGTTTGCTTCCAAGTTCCAACCATTCATCCTTTATAGTTTAATCAGCTGCTGCTGCTAGGAAAAGAAAAGTATAACCAACAAAATCACAACTATCTCTGAGAATAACTCTCCCATTCACTAATCTCCCAGCACTCCTTTTCATATATTTCACTCCACTAAGCAGGACTAATTGTGCTCCACTTGTCTGTCTATAACAGGAGGGGGGCGGGGGAGAAACCTTTCCCCACTCCCACAGATGTCACGGAGATTCGGAAATGAAAGAATGAATTCTAGAAATAAGCCCACCTCCTCCCTTTTCTTTCCTCTGACTTCACCAGGGTAGATTAATGACACTTTAGTACTGTGCCACTAGTAGAAAAGAAAAAAGATGGAGGTTTTTCCCAAACTTCAATGGACAGCATATTGTCATATTTATTTATTTAAAAGACTTATATGGGCACCAATCCTGTAGAAAACAATTCTGGGCAGCTCACAACAATAATAAAACCAGATACAAGAAAACCAAGAAAACCAGATGCCTGACCCACAATCACCAGTTCATCAGATTGTACAATCCTTGGGCTCCAACCTCTCTCAACACCTCGGGGAAAAGTCAAATCTTTATGGCTTTACAGAAGGCAGTACTTACCCTGGAAGCATAATTTTCTCAAGGAATGTTGAAATTGCAGGGCCATCATATTTTTGTTTTTATTAGAAAGTTGGTCAAAACCACTGTTATAGCTGCCTTCAAAGGATACTGCAGCTTATGTGATTTTTAAAGTCATTCTAGATAAGACTGTACAAATGTTTCTTAACATACATGAGAGGATCAATACAAAAAAAATCTGGTATTGAGTGATTCAGTTTTTGGATTCTGCCATGTCTAACATACAAAAACCTGAATCCTGCAGTGTGCTCTACATGAGGCTACCCTTGAATAGCATTTGCAAGCTATAACTGGTGCAGAATGTGGTAGCTCAAATAGTTACAGAAACTTCCTGATTAACCTATATAACAATAATACTTCCAGAGCTGCATTAGTTACCAGTTAGCTTATGGGTACAATTCAAAGTTTTGGTTGTTACCTTTAAAGCTCTTCATGGATCAGGATTTGAATATCTGCAGGACTGCCTATTCCCAATAGTATCTGCCTGCCCAGGAGGGAAGGGACCATTTCAATGTCTGGAGAAATGCTGTTCTACAGAAATAAGACAATGACTGAGAAGACTGGGCTCCCTTCAGCTTTCTTTACTCAGGGCTTCCATGGCCCTTACAGATGGCATTCCAGTATTTCCCCAGACATCCAGAAGGTCCCTTCCCTCCTGATTTTTAGAAGGCCACTGAAATATATTTATTCTATTAGACCTTGGGGACTGGAATTTGTAATCTTATTCTGCCCAGTATTGGAAGGTATTCTGATTTTTAGTTATAAATGCTCTCAGTGCTATATGTAGCATGTATTATTTTATTTGCTTTCTTTTTATTGTATATTTTAACCCAATTTATGGAGCTTGGGATGTATACCACTTAGAATAATTTGTGACTCGAATGACCAGTAAAACAATTACAAAAATAAAACCCAGTTTTCCAATTTTCTTGGAAATAGGGCATTTTAGTATGACTGACGTACACAGAGTAAGGAAGACCATCTTGGCAGAAATATGCAAGTACTTAGGCAATGAGAGCTGAAGCATTTGTTAAGTCCTGGGAAGCAAAGTACTATTCAGAAATGGCTCAGGTAAAGATATCCCTTATTCACTGGGGCATAAGGGGGAGGGAAGGTATAGCACAGTCAGACTTTCTAGATTCTGTTATTATAGCCAATCTCAATAAAGTATGGTTCTACTCTTTCTGTGGAGTTAATTTTCTGGTCTGGTCTACCTAGGGAGGCTGACAGCAAATGTTTAATGCATTCTTTTAAGCCAGTTATTTCCTTTGTCCTGAGAGACTTCTTTGCTGAGAATTAAAGCAGTATATGACGCTCTAACTCTAACAAAGATATCAACATTGCTAGACAGTATCTAAAGATATGTCTTAGGACAAAATAGGCAAATGGCATTGGTAAAATCCCCCACAGATTCTTTCATTTTTTCCCCCGCAACATCCATTGTATTATATAAGGGGCAACCTCTTTCTGAAATGACATAAAATGTCAGATTTTTAAAGGCCAGAAAAATAAATTAATCATCACTGCTGCCAAATAGTAAACTCCTGCCAAAATGTATACAAACATTTGCCTCACTTTTGTTCCTCCTAGTCCCTAAAACAGCCTAAAAACCGAAGTAAAAAAGATGCAGTTAAATTTTGGGCTGATATTTGCTCATCCCATCCCTTTCATATTGTGTATCTTACCCCAAACAGAGAAGCATTGGCCTTATTAATCAAATGGCACTGAAGGTAACTTGGTTTATGGTTAAAGTCAGGATAGAGGAGGGAAATTTGTACAATATGCAGCTTTAATATGAATCTGTTTAGTTAGCACTTTCTGAATATATGAACAAAAAATAACAATTATCTTTCAGCATTCACACTTCTCTAAATTTTGTGATATCATTCTCCAATTAAAAATGTATAGAGTTTGTTGAGGAAATGCCTGCACAAATGCTTATGGTAGTGAAAATAGTGTAGATAAATAACATACAAACAATGCACAATAGAGATTTTCTTGCAAAAAAAAAAAAGATATATTTTATATAGCAAAACTGCATACAAAAATGCAGTTACAAGCAATAAAGATAAAACAAACAAAATACAGTGGTACCTCGGGTTACGAATGCCCCTCCTTATGAAAATTACGCGATATGACCAGCTCTGGTTGCAAAAATTTGCCTCGCCATGCGACCTCCGCCTCGCACTACGGACCGGATCCATGGCCATTTGCCCTGCTGCCACGCGGTCATGGCTTCCTGTGGGCGAGATCGCAGTAGCAAGGAGACGTTCGGTGAGGCTTGTGGTGTGTTTTGTGGCGTTTGGAAGGTGTTTGGTGTGCTTGTCAGCATAGCTCCAAAGAAAATGCAGAGCAGGCTTGGCAAGAATAAGGGTTTGAAGAAGAAAGTGACGATCGAACTGAAGAAGGAGATTATAGAAAAGCACGATCGTGGTGTTCGTGTGACTGATCTGGCCACGGAGTACAAGATGGCGAAGTCGACCATCTTGACTATTTTGAAGAATAAAGATGCCATCAGAGAAGCTGATGTGGCAAAAGGAGTAACGATGTTAACGAGGAGGAGGACACAAGTGCTGGAAGAGGTGGAAAAGCTGTTGTTAGTGTGGCTGAATGAGAAACAGCTGGCAGGTGATAGCGTGAGTGAAGCTATCATCTGTGAAAAAGCCAGGAAACTGCACAGTGATTTACTGCAGAAAAAACCCTCTACCAGCGCAGCAAGTGAGGAATTTAAAGCCAGCAGAGGCTGGTTTGAGAAATTCCGCAGGAGAAGTGGCATCCACAATGTGGCAAGACATGGAGAGGCTTCCAGTTCTGACAAGACTGCTGCAGAAGCCTACAAGGAAGAATTTGAGGGCTTCGTGAAGGCGGAAGGATACGTCCCTCAGCAAGTGTTCAACTGCGATGAGACAGGGCTCTTCTGGAAGAAGATGCCAAACAGAACCTACATCACACAGGAGGAAAAGGCACTGCCAGGGCACAAGCCCACGAAGGACAGACTGACCCTTTTGCTGTGTGCGAACGCAAGCGGCAACCTGAAGATTAAGCCGCTACTGGTGTACCATTCCCAGACCCCTCGTGTGTTCAGGGAACACAATGTGAACAAGGCCAGACTGCCTGTCATGTGGAGGGCCAATGCGAGAGTGTGGGTCACAAGGCAGTTGTTCATGGAATGGCTGCATGAGGTGTTCGCACCCAGCGTTAAAAAATATCTTTCCAAGAACCAGCTGCCTGAAAGGTGCCTTCTTCTGATGGACAATGACCCGGCACACCCTCCATCCTTGGTGGATGATATGGACGCTGAGTATGACTTTATAAAGGTCAAGTTCCTCCCCCACAACACGACACCTCTTCTGCAGCCCATGGACCAGCAAGTGATCTGCAATTTTAAGAAGCTCTACACAAAGGTGCTCTTCACCAGGTGTTTCAATGTCACTGAGGAAACATCCTCGACTCTGGCAGAGTTTTGGAAGAAACATTTCAATGTCCTCCACTGCATCAGCCTCATTGACAAAGCCTGGGAAGATGTCACCTGCCGGACCTTAAACTCAGCCTGGAGGAAACTGTGGCCAGAATGTGTCGCTGAACGTGACCGTGAAGGGTCTGATGCAGAAGTAGTGGAGGAGATTGTGTCCATGGGCAAGAGCATGGGTCTGGTTGTCGATGGTGCAGACGTAGAGGAGCTTGTTGACGACCATGAGGAGGAGCTGACCACGGAAGAACTTGCTGAGCTCCAGAGTGAGCAACAGAAAGTGCTTGGTGAGGAGCATTCCACTGAGGAAGAGGAAGACAGGGAGGAGGTGAGCAGTGACATGATTAAATCTATTATGGCAAAATGGAATGAGTGCCAGGACTTCTTTGAGAAGCACCACCCCAACATAACTTTAACAAACAGAGTGTTGAACATGATGAACGATAACGTGGTCTCTCGTTTCCGGAGGGTTATGCAGCACAGGAAAAAAACAACTGACTTTAGACAGGTTTTTCCCCAGAACTGAGCCTGCAGCTAAGAGGCAAAGAAGAGAGGAAACCCCTGAAGATGTCCCTTTGGAGGGGGACTCTCCCTCCAAACAATAACTGCCTCCCCACCCCATTCTCCCTCTTCATACTGTGCTGTACGTACTTTTTTTCATGTTTTTGTGGTTTAAAAATAAAAAGCATATGTTTCAGAACTGTTTGTATTTACATTGAACCTTATGGGGAAATTTGCCTCGCGGAGCGACCAAATTCGGAGGGCAGATTAGCCATATTTACATTGAACCTTATGGGGAAATTTGCCTTGCGGCGCGACCAAATTCGGAGGGCGGAACGGATTAACTGAATTTACAATGAACCTTATGGGAAAATTTGCCTCGCGTTGCGACCAAATCAAGTTGCGATCAGAGTCACGGAACGGATTAAATTTGTAACCCAAGGTACCACTGTACTATAAAAATAAGAAAGTAAATTAAACTAGAATCAAAAGGTTTTTTCATTCATCATTATTCTCATTTTGGTACATCCCACACTGCTATATCTTAGGGCAGATAGAGCCCTACATGGAAAAAGATATGTCAGATGTTCAAGCTGGCTTTAGGAAAGACTGAGTAACACAAGATATTATTGCTGATGCATGCTGAGTAATTGAGAAAGCCAAAGAATACCAAAAAGAAATCATTATGTGCTTCATTGATTATGTTGATCACATCAAGCTGTGGAATGTGCTCAGAAAAATGGGAATCCCAGAACATCTCATTGTCCTCATGAGAAATACACACACATACATATAGGTCAGGAAGCCACAGTACAAATAGAACACGGTGAAACAGATTGGCTCCAGGTTGGCAAAAGAGTGAGACAAGGCTATATACTCTTCCCATATTTATATACTGAATATACAGTATATTAAGAGAAGCTGGATTGGAAGAAGAAGAGTGTAGTTTTAAAATTGGAGGAAGAAACATGAATAACCTGTGCTATGCTAATGACACTACTCTGATAGCTGAAAATGCAAAGGATCTGCAAACTCTTGTAATAAAAGTTAAGAAGCAAAGTGAAAAAAATTGGACTAAAATCAGCTATAAAGACTAATGACAACAGGTAGAACAACCAGCCTTAGAACTGGCAATGAAGATATTGAAGTGGTGGATAGCTGTACCTTTTAGGATCAACCACCAACAGTAAAGGAACAAGTAGTTAAGAAATGCAACACAGATTAGCACTTGGTAGAGCAGCCATAAAGGCCTTGGAAATGATATTCAAATTTTGTGATTTGTCAATACCGACAAAGATCAGAATCATACCATGATATTCTGTGACACTCTACAGAAGTAAAAGTGGGACTTTGAAGAAGTAGGTTAGGAAGAGCATTGATTCTTTTGAACCTTGGTGTTGGAGAAAACTCCTGAGAATGCTGTGGACAGCCCAAAAAACAAACCAATGGAACATCAAGCAAATCAACCCAGAGTTCTCACTCAAGGCACAAATGACCAGGCTCAAATTATCCTAATTAGGACACATTATGCGAAGACCTAGCCCTCTGGAAAAGGCTCTTGTCCTGTCCCAGACCAAGCACACATGCACATGAAGAGGTGGCTGCAACACTTTACTAGAAATGGCTGGTAACGTAAATATGAGTGCAAACATACATACACACATAGTAAAGCAACAAGTCCCAACACTTAGCAAGCTTGCCTTAGCAAATACATGCAAAACAGCGGGCAGAGAGAGAGAGAGTAGTCAGGCAAAGTCTAAAGGTCAAAACTGGGTAGAAGGTTTGTCAGCCAGTCTGGGTCTAGAGTCAAGGTCTTGAGGTTCACAGGTCCAGACTCAAGGTGCATGGAGCAGGAGTTAACAGATGATTGTCATCGACAGAGAAGTTGAACTTGCTGCTCCATTTTAATAGAAGCAGCCCCAGCGTAGCTTCATTTAGCGGGGCAAGACTCCTTCCTTGAGAGTAATCTCGCAAAGCACATTTGCTCTACCTCTTTGCAGTTCACTGAGCTCTTGCTTTGGGAGGGCATGGTAATTCCACTCCTTCATCTTTGGAGAGCGGCTGCAGCTGTGTCTGATTCGTGGCCAGCCCAATCTCCTCTGCCTGCTCAGACAGCAGTCTGTCCAGTGCTTCTGGAGCTGATGGCTCATTGTCTGTGGGCTGACTGCTCGTCGGGGTCCACCTCTGACTCAGCCCACCATGACAGCTCTAATGCTGAGAAAGATGGAAGGAAAGAGAAGAGGACAACCAGCAGCAAGGCAGATGAACTCAGTTACAGTGGCGATGAATTGGAAGACCTGAAGGACCAGGTTAAGGATAGATCGTCATGGAGAAAATCTATCTATGTGGTCACTAGGGGTTGAAAACAAATTGATGGCAATAATCAATCAATCAATCAATAGAAATGGTATATATACTGGATCAGGAAGCTGTTTAATTTTTACTTCATATGCAGGGAATTATAGCTAAGCTAATA
Source organism: Liasis olivaceus (assembly GCA_030867105.1). NCBI lineage: Eukaryota > Metazoa > Chordata > Lepidosauria > Squamata > Pythonidae > Liasis > Liasis olivaceus. The sequence continues at coordinate 40,658,644 of CM061351.1, read as the reverse complement.
AAACAAACATACATATCCTAGCCAAATTGTTACGGAATCACATGTTGCATTCACAACTTCTTAGCTAATTATTTAAAACCCAGAAACTGTTTTATTTAATAGGCAAACCTCAGCTCTGGAGAACACCATTGAACGTTATAAAATACAAATCACATAAATACACTGGTGACATAATCCCTCCCCTAAAGAATTTCATGATTGTCACAAATCAAGTATGATATATTTCTGTAGCTGACTGAGTACAAGGAGGATGTAATCAACATCCAGCTATATTTAATCATATTGGATGTCTCTAGCAAAGCAAAATAGTACACAAAACTGCAATAAAAGTAATTTTGTCATTTTTAAATAAAATTTCCTTTTCTCTCAGGGCAACTAAGTTAGGGGTGCAAATCTGGAGTGTATACTGTTGTTGAAGGTAAAGGCACGATGTATTTTGAAGAAGTTAAAAAGAACCAGTGAATTCTAGTCCAGAAATATACTTAAGCCAAAACTGCAACTGAAATTTCCAGTGAACTAAACAAAACCACAACATATACTTACCCATTTCTATTCCCATTCATTCTAGCTCTTACTATACTCAGCTACAGATATCAGAGTAACACTGTAAGTTTATATATTATCAAATATAATATATACCCAGCCAATATTGCATGCATGTAAGAATACCCAAAGCTGCTTCAGATGGGGCTCCTCAGATAACAGAGATCTTTGGGTAAGAGAGAAATGCTTGAGTTTGTGCCATGAAGGCCATAGACTACAGGTGAAACTCGAAAAATTAGAATATCGTGCAAATGTTCATTTATGTCAGTATGGCAACTCAAAAAGTGAAACCAATATATGAGATAGACGCATTACATGCAAAGCGAGATATGTCAAGCCTTACTTTGGTATAATTGTGATGATTATGGCGTACAGCTTATGAAAACCCCAAATTCACAATCTCAGAAAATTAGAATATTACATGACATCAATAACACAAGGATTGGAAATAGAACAATATCGGACCTCTGCAAAGTATAAGCATGCATATGTACTCAGTACTTGGTTTGGGCCCCTTTTGCAGCAATGACTGCCGCAATGTGGCGTGGCATGGATGCTATCAGCCTGTGGCACTGCTGAGGTGTTATGGAAGACCAGGATGCTTCAATAGCGGCCTTCATCTCCGCTGCATTGTTCGGTCTCATGTCCCTCATCTTTCTCTTTCTCTATGGGGTTCAGGTCAGGCGAGTTTGCTGGCCAACCAAGCACAGTAATCTCATGGTCATTGAACCAGGTTTTGGTACTTTTGGCAGTGTGGGCAGGTGCCAAGTCCTGCTGGAAAATGAAGTCAGCATCCCCATAAAGCTCGTCTGTGGAAGGAAGCATGAAGTGCTCCAAAATCTCCTGGTAGACGGCTGCGTTGACCCTGGACTTAATGAAGCACAGTGGACCAACACCAGCAGATGACATGGCTCCCCAAATCAACACAGACTGTGGAAACTTCACACTGGACTTCAAGCATCGTGCATTGTGTGCTTCTCCATTCTTCCTCCAGACTCTGGGTCCTTGGTTCCCAAATGAGATGCAAAATTTGCTCTCATCAGAAAAGAGGACTTTGGACCACTGGGCAACAGACCAGTTCTTTTTTTCTGTAGCCCAGGTAAGACGCTTCTGACCTTGTTTGTTGTTCAGGAGCGGCTTGACAAGAGGAATACGACATTTGAAGCTTATGTCCAGGATCCGTCTGTGTGTGGTGGCTCTTGATGCACTAACTCCAGCCTCAGTCCACTCCTTGTGAAAGTCCCCAACACTTTTGAATGGCCTTTTCCTGACAATCCTCTCCAGGCTGCGGTCATCCCTGCTGCTTGTGCAACTTTTTCTACCACACCTTTCCCTTCCACATAACCTTCTATAGATGTGCTTTGATACAGCACTTTGGGAACATCCAACTTCTTTTGCAATGACCTTTTGGGGCTTTCCCTCCTTATGGAGGGTGTCAATGATGGTTTTCTGCACAACTGTCAGGTCAGCAGTCTTTCCCATGCTTGTGATTCCTACTGAACCAGCCTGAGAGACCATTGAAAGGCTCAGGAACCCTTTGCAGGTGTTGTGGATTCATTAGCTGATTAGAGTGGGACACTTTGAGCCTAGAATATTGAACCTTTTCACACTATTCTAATTTTCTGAGATTGTGAATTTGGGGTTTTCATAAGCTGTATGCCATAATCATCACAATTATACCAAAGTAAGGCTTGACATATCTCGCTTTGCATGTAATGCGTCTATCTCATATATTGGTTTCACCTTTTGAGTTGCCATACTGACATAAATGAACATTTGCACGATATTCTAATTTTTCGAGTTTCACCTGTATATGGAGATCAATAGCCTATGACATCAACAGAATGTCTCCTGAAATCTCACATTATAGCCTCATATAAAAAAAAGTATCCTGCTCAGTACTTGACTGTTATGGGATCTTTCATGGTTTGGCAGCTACGTATGCTGGGCCTGTACTAGATTAGATTTTTCATTAAAAGGACCCTGAGGTCACATCTTTCAAATTGGTTATTTCCTCATTATAATCCTAATGCTGTATGATGAAGAATGAAGTTACATTTTTGTTTCCTAATACCTCTGAGTATATTTCTATTTGTTTACTTTGTAATCCAGCTAACGCATTATATTTGGGATGAACCATATACCTTTTTCCAATGTTGGGAAAAGTGTGATGGATTGAGATGGTGGAAAAAGGATGAAAGATGCAAATTAAAAACAAACAAATAAAGCTCCCAAGTGCAAATATAATTCTTCTGAATCAGATTTGAAAATAATAAATAATTTGAAAATAATTTCAAGTCAGCCTTCCCCAAACCGGCACCTTCTGGAGTTGTTTAAACTGAAACTTCTAGAGCACCCCATCAGGATCATACTCTCTGGGAATTCTGCAGTCTCAACACAGGAGGATGGCTTTGAGGAGGCCCTTTCTTTATGGCTGCCATCTTTTCCTTCTACACTGTAATCATCATTGTTATGCTACTTTACAACAACTGTCCCCACCTTCTCTTCCTTGGGTCAGACAGAGCTCCTCTAGTCAGCCAATGGTAGAATACTAGAACAGAACACAGAGTCATTGTCTTGCCACATCCTTGCTCTTCATGTTCCTATGGCAAGAAGAACAAAATAAGTTGGCTCCTGATGAGTATGTAGCTCCTCTATTCAGCAGAGAAAGAGGAGGCTTTTGAAGGGAGGGGGCAATACCAGGGGCAGGAGACAGGCGTAATGGTCTGTGAGAATGTCCTGAGACATTTGCCACCCCCCCATTCCTTCTGCAGGGTAAGCTGCTTCTTATCTGACTGATGCCTAGTCTGTGGCTCCTCCTTCTCCTGTCTCTCAAGGACACTCTCAAAACCATTGCACAGGTCAAGGCAGGAGCTCCCACCAGTAGGAAGCTCTGTGACCTATAGCGGCAACCACTGCTGTGAAACTGGTTTTGCAGCATTTCCTCTAGAGTAGGGGCCAGGCTGAGAGTTAATTCAGCTTGGAGTTAATTCAGCTTTCCAACACAGTCATAAGCTCCATTATATTATGGGAAAAGACAAGAATGGCAGGAAATCTCAGGGTGGTACCAGGCTCAGATCAGGTGTCCTTTGCACGTGGAAGGACCCAACATGAGGTGACAGAAGACCTATGATCAAATCTCCTTATAAGCATTCCTAAAGCTATTCCCATATGGATCAGGACTACTATACTGAGAAATGAGGAGCTAATTCTTTTTCCAAAAGTTTGCTGGATCAGAATCCTCTTTTTCCCTAGCTGTTTGTATCTTAAGAAAAACGCTACAGAAGCACCACTTAAACTATATTCTCTGGCCCCCAAATTTATCTTTATTTGTATATACTAGCCAACACGTTTAAAACCTCAGTCAAGTATAGGCATCAGAGTTAAAATAAGGATTGCATCTAATTGAAAAAGTAAGGGGGAATATTCTCAATGGTTCCAGAGAAGATAAGATAAACATCATATAAATGAAAACACATCCAGCCAGTTCCATGTGTTTAGAACAAAAGATGCAATGCTGATTCACGCACCTACTCTATCAGAAATTATCAACAGCAATTAAAACACACACACACACACACACTCAACTATATATACAGCTCATATTAAAGACTTTTTTCTGTCTTAAAATCAAAATTTCTAATGAGCAAATAGATAAGGCACTTTCCAGCATGACTTCTAACACCTGTTATTTTGGTGGGCAATCAGGCTAGGGGCCGCTCCAGTATGGAGGTGGAGAGATTGGCCCTCTTCCCATTGCTTTTTAACATCTACATGATATAATGCAAGTGGCATAGAAAATGTGGAGAAGTAATATTTTTGTTCTTAAAATCATAGAACGTAGAAGTTGAAAGGAACTTGGAAATTATCCAGTTCAACCCCTTAGCCAGTGCAGGAATCCTCTAGTGCAACATCCCCAAAAGACGGCAATCAGTCTCTGCTTAAACATATCCTGTGAAGAACAGTCCACTATCTCCTGAAGCAGTCCATTCTAGTGTTGAACAGTTCTTACTATTATGAGATTCTTCCTAACATCCAATCAAAATCTACTTTCTTGTAATTTATATCCGTTATTCTTGTCTTCTGAAGTAACACAGAACAAGTCTACTTTGTTTTCTACACACAGCCTTTCAGATACTTGACGGCAGCTATCATGCTGCTCTACAACCTTCTCTTCTCCAGGTTAAGCATACCAAATGTCCAACTATTTCTTGTGAGATTTCCCCCCCCCCCCCCAAGGCCCTTTATTATCTTATTGCTTTCCTCTGGACACACTCCAGTTTGTCAATGACCTCCATAAAATGTGATGACTACAGCTGAACAGATTATACTAGATGTGGTCTGAACCACTCTGAATAGAGGGAGCAATAACTTTTGATCTTGACATTATACTCCTGTTGTTGCAGCAGAGGACTGCATTTGCAAGTGTATCCCATTGTTAGCTCATTTTCAGCATGTGGTCCACCATGTTATCAGACCCTTTCGCAGTTCTGCTGCCTAGTATGGTCTTCCCCATCCTATACTAATGGACTTTAATTTTTCTTATTCAGATGATGGACTTTTCATTTATCACTATTAACATTAATCTTGTTCTTTTTTGCCCAGGGTTCAAGCTTGTCATGATGTTTCTGAATACCAACAGTGTCCTCTAAAGTGTTTGCTACATATCCTATCTGTTACGTATATCCACAGATTTCATAATGATATTTTCTGATTCCTCGTACAAGTAATTTATTTTCTAATTTCTTATCCAAGTAATTTATAAATATGTTAAAAAATGCAGGGCCTGGAATGGGGCCTTGAAGTATATCACTAGACACTTCCTTCCAGCCTTATATGTAGTCACTGGCATACATTTGCCAGGTAAAGTTCTTCAGCCATTCTGTCCATCTAACAGTTGCATAATCCAGTCCACATTTTGCCATCTTCACTGTTAGGATTTCATAGAATAATTTGCCAAATGCTTTTCTGAAGCTCATATACCCTATGTTCACTGTACTGCTATGATCAATTGAACTAATAACTCTAGAAAGGCAATCTGAGATGAGACTCATACACTCCTTCAAGACTCTTGGATGTAATTTCTCTGGTTCTTAAGATTGAAATGTTCATTGTAGCCAGGTGTTCTCTAACTATATTTCTACTTAGTTTGAGTTGCCACTCCCTTCTTTTCTCCACTGTTCTGGTTAGGTCCATTTGAACACAGTTCCTCTTTGTTCTAGAAAGTAGGAGTTATGGAACTCTGTCCTTTTCCTTTTACTTGTTACTCCATACTTGAAATTAAGCGTGGCCTATATTCCACTGAGACCTCAACCCTAATTGATTCTTTGTGGCATATATTTTAGAGTGCTTGATTTAGTGTTGTAATTTTAAAAATATATATACCTGTGTGGCAACCTACCCAGAATCTTTCAGTTGGGACAGGCTACAAAAACTAAGGAATAAATAAATAAGTAAGTAAATAAAGTCATCTCAATTGAATGACTAATACTAAAGAGAACAGCAATACTGGAAGAAGCAGGCAGGCTGCAATTAGAAAATGTGTTCCATAACACAATAAAAATTTTTAACAAATTTAGAAGGCAGAAATAAGAGCAATTTCTGAACTATCTAGGAGGTATTCATTATTAAAGCCTCAAAACCTAGCCAATTATCTAAGAAATTGTTGAAAACATTTAAATTACTTACTTCCCCCAAATTCCTTCAATATCTCTAGCTACAAACAACTAATACTAATTTACAAGAATTCCTTATGCATTGAACATATTTCCATTAGCATTTGGGGAAAATAGTGTATGATTTATTCTGACAAGCTCCTAGTTGTAGTTAACTTGAATTTAGGCAGTGACCTATCTACATGATTTATCTGTTTGTAAGAAACACAATTACCATAAGAACATTTTTAAAGTAATTTCTCTTTCATATGTTGGTATTAGGTTTTATGAAAATGATATCAGCACAGAGGCTTGCATCACATACTGCATTTCAGTTGAGCCTTTCATCTTATAAATCACTCCACACTTAGACAGAAAACAATACATATAATTTATGCAATCAAAGATGAGCTGAATAAAATATGGTATAATTTTATCCATTTTTAAACACTTAGTACAGTCTTTGTATACTATAACATAGAAAACTGCTTTACTCAAAAGAACAAATGTAATTCTTTTATAGTAGGTGAATAGTAGACTACATTGAATGCATTTGATACTCCAACTAATAAGATGAATGCGGCCCTATATAGATTTAGCAACAATGGAAATGTCCATCTAAGACAGAAGGCTACATCTTACAAAATATGGGCCATTTAAACTTGGCCCCTAAATTCTTATCTCTCTGTTTTGTTATACACCAAACGTATGCCAATAATTCTGAAGTAAGCTGTGTTATATGAAATTGTGTACTAATTTCAAACTATAGTGGGATGGAAAACATAATCTCTAGTAGATTAATCTCAAGCAATGTATAATATATAAGCACAAAGAAATTCAGGCCCTCATCTCAACACTGTGGAGGATATAGGGCTTCTCTTTGTCCAAACTCATGTAATTCAACTTGTTATATCCAGTGGAATTTTCACCCAAGTTTATGGAGTAATTTCCAGGTGTATCCATTCCCTTTATTAGTTACAGCAATGTATTCTTCTAGAATTACAGCTTGTGAGATATTTTAGGTGCTTTGCTATTTTGTTTAAATTTGAAGCTTATTTGGATGAGTCTCATCAAATAAATTTAATTTCAAAATATGTAAATCCATTTGTCACAACTGTGATTTTCAAATTACTCAAAAGGAATATAAGAAGTTGCCTACAGATGAATTATGACCTCATAAATCAGAATATTTGGTCCATTTAACCCAGGATTACCCTGGACTGAGTCTTGACAGTGGTTCAGACAGGAGTTTTGCAACGTACTTGGAGAGGTCAGGCATTCAAATGGATGATGTTTCTATATCATGGTAAATTACGCAGGCCAAGCTAGATATGCTGTTTATCACCCAGAGTCACCCTCTGGGGGAGATAGGCGGCATACTAATTTAAATAAATAAATTCATTCATTCATTCATTCATTCTGGTCTGGCTTTGGGTATCTGAGATTACTAAGCACACAGAACAAACAACATCATTTTTAGTATGATCCTTATTAAGTGTACCTTATCCTTTCTGAAATCATTTGGGCTTTCATCATGATTAACTTGTCCCATTTCTTTCAACACAAGAAAAGCACAACTAACTTACAGAACAATCATCTATTTCTTTACCTGGAAGTCCCATTCCCACTCAATGTGGCTGGTTTCTAGGTGTCTATAGAACTGCAGCATCAATTTGAATTCCAGACACTGTGGTTAGTAAATTTTTACTGTATCAGTTACTTATCATATGAAGTTTCAAGGTGATGCATCTAAACTTGCATGTAGACACAAAGGAAAATAATATGCTACCTGCCACGGTACACAACGAAACATATGTCTGGAACCAGCTCCACACAGAAGAACAATTCTTGGTTCATTTAACACTGAAGGAAATCAAGATTCCATTATCTTGCAAAGAACTGTTGACTATGCATTACTTCAAACTTTTTCTCACATGACAAAAAAGAGAAGATGATGATGATTGCTATTCAAGTTAGGGTATCTTCTAAATTGGCTCTCAGCTGATAATTCAATAACTAGTGAAAGAGTGGAGCCCTGCTTTGATGCCAATGGATAAAATCTGCATATGCTGCTAAAACACAATTAATACTTAAGTTAACACACTACCACCATTGAAGTCAGAATTCTTGTCTGTTTTACGTGATTTAATTTGAAGTGTTACCCCAAAGTAAAAGACAGGTTCCCCTACCCAAGTAGCACAGAACTGGGCTGACTGTTCTTCGTAGATTCCAGAAGGATGCACAATCATTCAGGATTATTATAATTTTGTAATTTAAATTTGTTTCTATTAAACAACTGCAGGAGATGAAAGTCCAAGCCCCCTTACTGGAAAGCAATCTTTCTGAATACAGAAAGTGGTCACTTGTAGATGTTTTGTTCTTATCTTCCTCTGCCAAATCAATCAGTTCATCTTTTTTTAAGAGTAATTATACCCTTGCAACAGAATTGCATCCCATTAGATCTCCATAGGTACATTTTTAAAGGAAATTTGCATGAAAAGACATCTGCTAAGAGAGTAAGGCTGTAAATTATTATCTGAATGCTGACAGAGCTTGGAAAAAATAAGCAGCCTTTTTAAGCATTATACCCAGAGAGGTGTGTTTTTTAATTAGTTGCAAGAGCTGACAAAGCTTGAAATCAAAATATTGTTCAGTTGCTGAACCTGCAAAATCCAGAAGGGCTTTTTAAAAAGACTAGTTGTTTATCAGTTTTGTGTGCAATATTTGGTCTTGCCCTTGGTTTCTACCATGGGAAAATAAGTCCAGATGACATTCCTGAAAAAGTCTAGAAAAATATTTGTTTGAAAAAGAAGCCTAACTGCACAGAATAAAATATACTACACTACAATTATGCATACACTACACTACAATTATGCACTTCTTATTATGGGTCCTCGTTTCCCTTTTCCTCTTCTCTTTCTCTGTAGAGTATAGATGATCCTTATTAAATTACTTTGTTCTGCAGTAGCTCATGTGAACATATTCTCTCCTTTGCCATATTAGGAATTTTCGCAAGAGGCAAAGCTTAAATATAGGCAACATTAGCCAAATTAATGTACCATGTATTAGTTTGGTATGTAAATGAGTTTAGACCTGTGAAGATCCACCCCCATTTAGTCATGAAGTGCACTGGGTAACTTTGGGCCACACTGAAACTACTTGAAAGGGTGGAGGAAAGGCTGTATATAAAAATATACAGTACATACATGAATGCATACGTACCTATCAAAAGTAAGTAACATTATGTGAAATGCAGAAAAGGCCAAGAAATAATAAATCAAAGAAATTGAAAGAGTGATAATAATAATAAAAAATAAATATAGCGAAGTCTCGTTTACAGCAAAATTGTTCATTATATTTCTCCATACCTTTCTATCTATGCAAACCATCTTTGCTTCCATCATTTCCATACACCAATTCATATATTACTTTTGTTACTGAACTTCACAACCCTTTCTTTTTGAGCTGATCGACACCATCCAAAGATGACTTTTCTAGTCTTCCTCTTCATCTCAACCTATGTTGTTCCCACTCATCCATTAATGTCACCCAGGAGAATATTGTTTCCCCAGATTGCATTCATTTAGAATGCTGCACAATTTTCCCTTAAAGTGATTCTTCCATTATCACCATTCATTGGAGCATAACAGGCAATTATCACAAACCTATGGATTTCTTCTTTTATACACTCAACAATTTTAACACCACCAATTCATACTTCCTGACATACATTTTAGCCCTTTCATTCACCATTAAAGTTACACCTTCCTTTCCCTGCATGCATTCATCACCTCCATTCCACAAATCAAATTATTCCCTTACCTTCCCCCTTCTTTTAATTTCACAGCTAAACATGTCTATTTTTCCTTCCCTTCCCTTTTACATTTAATTCTCTTACATCCCAAATCACACATTTCCATATGCCATGGGTGGCACCAGATAGATCTCTACCACCCATCATGGCTTTGGTCCAATGAGGCTTTCCTATAATCCTCTTTAGTAAGATAGAATATGTGAAAACGACGTTACTATACTCCTACCCCATGCCACATGTTGCATTCTCTACAACCAATAAGGGTAATATTGGTCAAGTTTGGCACATTTTGGCCAGTACGCCACAAACACAGCCATTCAATTGCACCTCAAGCTTACTCATGCTATATATACAAGCTAGGATCTCCAAATTATAGGCTGTACTTTAAGCCAACATATTGTTGCCTGCAACTACATGCAGTGTATTAGTATACGTACTCAAAACTTATTCTGCAAGCCCATATTTATAAAGCAATGGTAATTTGACAATTTCAAAAAATGGAAACTAAATTCTTGTTAACCACCACTCCTCCTTATGCTCACATAAAATGTATTATTGCATCCATACAGTAAGAAATAATTGGTATAACTTTTAAACAGAAAGATATTTTCAATCTTCAGTGTATGCCCAAAAAGACATTAAGTTATCTTCCCTCTTCTAGACAAGGTACACATTCTTAATTACGCTGTGACTTCTTGTCTTCACTTTTTGTTTTAGGCAAAAAAAATAAAAAAGAGGGGGGAGGGAAGGATGTGGTGTGCTAGAAGCCAAATGAAACTATGAAAGGAAAGAACTAAATTATCTGTGAAATGTGGTTTGTGACAACTTCGAAATGATGCTCAGCACTGCATATTCATAATTCCTCATTTCCTTTCAAGGAAAATGAAACAAAAATCAGGCAGGCAGATTTTCCAGAGTGGAAGGGAATTTCACTAGGACTGAAGCATTTTCTTCTAATTCAATATTGTATTGATGTTTATCCTGGCAACACATAATGCCTAGATTTTGGATGAAGACTATGAAATGAAATGGGGAACAAGGTATTATAAAAACAAGAGTAATATTAATACCATCATGAATATCCAAAAACTGTACAACATATTTCAGCACACATTTAAAAGTCGTCGTCATCATCTTCATCATTACACAATTGTATTTATATAAAGACCAGCTCTAGGGAGGAAGCTAAAAATCTGGAATGACAGACATGAAAAAAAAAATGAAGTAAAAAAAAAAAAGATTCAGGACTCTTGAAGAATTAGGCACCTACACAGTTATGATCTATTTAAGGGCAGAATAAGGAAAGGAAAGTTATCACTGTTTTATAAAATAACTACTAAAGTGCAGTAAAGTCATGCTGAACATTTTTTAAAAATAATTTTATTATAAAATATCCAAGTACTTAATGCATTATTCTTTGAAACATCAGTAAGAACTACATAAACAAGAGCAGGAAGTAGAACTAGATTAAACATTTGTTCCATTATAATATGTATAAGAACTGAAACAATGGGCCATATTCACTTCTCTTAAATCTAGAGGTGAACTGGAAGTACGTCCATATTTTTCATAACATGAAAACTATATGTAAAAAGGCATTTCTTAAAAAATGCACCTAAACACTTACACATATTTTAAATTATTTTTGCTTAATATACAGACATGAAAGAGAAAAAAGGAGAAAAATATGAAAAACAAAAACAATTATATTAGGCAAAATTCATCCTATTGTTTCAACAAATTATTCAAGCATGACTATCACAAAATCATCTTTATCATTTATTCCTTCCATTGTGTTTACAAAAAGGCAGTTCATAAATAGAAAGTAATTAAGGAATGATAGTCTGCAAAATGTTTGCAAATAAATAAAAATAATCCTTAATCAATCCATAACTGAAGTCAAAACTAAAGAGACAATTAAAAAAAGTGAAAGTGAATAAAGCTTCAGAACCCAATAGTATTTCTACAATATATTACAAGACATTTCAAGAAATTGGGTTAAGGTTTAATTCAAATAACAAATGAGATTCAGAAATGCAATAAACTTACTTCATCATGGAATAATAAAGAAGGAAAAGATTTGACTTGCCCAGAGCCATGCAGACATATTTCTTTATTGAATATAGATTATAAGATTTTCACAGCATTACTCACAAAAAGAATAAATGGTTTTTCAGCTGAAATAATGCATCCTAATCAGACTGGATTTGTACTAAAGAGATACACAAGTGACAACCTCAGACATATTTTGAATCTTACTGACAAGGTAAATTAAACAAGCAAACAAAAAGTGGCTATGACCTTTCTTGATTCAGAAAATTTTTTTGACAACCTGGAATGGATTTTCACACCGCAGTTTTGAAAAAAAGATGAGTTGCAGTTGTAATTTTTTTCATCGGAATACGAAGTAGTTATAAAGAACAAAAAAGTAGGATAATAGTAAATCATACTAAAAGGGACAAGACATTGTTGCCCCCTTTTCCCTTCTCTATTTCTGCTGGCATTAAAACCATTAGCAATGCAAAAGTTAAGAAAATAAAATCTCAGGAGTTAAATTAGAACATAAATTGAAATTATTTGCTGACAATGTTGTACTTAGAGTTACTCAACCAAAAGACTCTTTAGTACTGTCAAGGGAACATATACAGTGGCTGATGTGGGTCTTCCGGGCTGTGTGGCCGTGTTCTGGAAGTTTTGGTTCCTAACGTTTCGCAGGATCTGTGACCGGCATCTTCAGAGGACAGGAGCATAGACAGGAGCAGTTCTCTCTGTGTCCTCTGAAGATGCCGGTCACAGATGCTGGCGAAATGTTAGGAACCAAAACTTCCAGAACATGGCCACACAACCCGGAAGACCCACATCAGCCATTGTATTCCGGCCGCGAAAGCCTTCGACAATACATTGAACATATACAGCTATATGATTGTGTGTCAGGTTATTGGATTATTAAAGAAAAAAGCAAGTTGACATGAATTTAGCAGAAAAAGAAAGGCAACGTCTGCATCTAGTAACAGGGTTCGACATTACTGTAAAAAAGTTAAAATGCTTAGGAATTTATTTGACAAAAATGATAGGGATTTATTTAAAAATATTTATTTACCAAGATAGCAAAATTTAACAGTAGTATATGGGAAAAAACTAAACCTGTCTTAATTAGGTAGACTTACAACCATTAAAATGAATATTTTACCAATAATTTTCTTTTTCAAAAGATTTCAATATATATTGGAAGCAAGGTATTAAATTACTGGCATAAACAAGTAATATGGTCCAATAAAAGTCCAAAGCTTACATTCAAAATCCTACAGGATTCAAAAGAGGAAGGTGGATTGGTAATTTGTATTACCATGCAAATTAAACAGAAAATGGTATGTGCAGAAATGATGATCTGCAAAAATGTGCATACTAGACATAGTGTTTACAAATATATGCATGTGTTTTAAGAAAAGTGCACATAAAAATGGGTGAGGACTTTTAATCTAAATTTGTAAACTGATGAAACCACAGGTTAAAATAGAACTTGTGAATGATAAAATGAAAAACTGAGCAAACTTAAAATAAACAGGTTCACTAATGGTCAGAAGCAACTTTTGTTTCATGTAGAACATCAAGAAAGGTCCCAAAGACTCATTTGCTACTACTCAAACTTTTGATACAAAATGGCATGCCAGACCAAATCAGCACTTTGAAATCTCAACATACTATTTAATAATCAATGATACTGTGGATTATGTGCCTGCTTTCTTTTTTCATACTTGGTTCAATGGACGTTTTTGCTATATTTCTGTTAAATTTAGGATGTTCTCAAGAATCTTTGTAATATTTTTCATCCTGCTCCAAAGGCATACATGTGCATATATTCAAACATGGTGGCTTTTTGTATAGAAAAGCTATACTTGAGACTATCATATGGGTTTCTTGTAACTTAAAAATACAGTTTTTGAAAGAAAATGGAGAGCAGTGAACAAGATTCAGTATCTAGCTAAGTATCTAAGTATCTAGCTAAGATTAAGTATCTAGCTTAAGTAAAGATTCCTTCAGGCACTGAGAATGTTCCGAGGGGAGCTTTAAAAAGCACATTCAACATCATTCTCCTAATATGCTACTATTTCAACATGTTGAATTATGTTTTCCTTCCTTCCTTCGTCTGAAATAACAACAATAACCACTATATAACTATAGTGATAATTATATTTGTTATTCTATTATTCATAGAATCTGGATTGCTCAGCCTACTAAAACATTATTGTTATATCATATTTACCCCAAAACAAGGTAGACCTGAAACAGGTTGGTGATGGGGTAAGTGGAAGAGGTAGCAAGAAAGGAAGGGATAAATAAGCTGGATGGCACTGAAGCAAGAGGAAGAGGAAACTATCCACGGAAAAAAGGCGGGGGTGGGGGGAGAGAAAGCGAAGCAGATGTATTGAAACTTTAGAAGAAAAGTTAACATTCACCAGGCAAGCAAACTCTCCCATGTGACAATTAAACTTTAATGCTGTCCATGATTCTACCTCATGCTCATTTCCGTTTCCAACAGTTTCAGTAAATGGAAGACTCCCCCCACCTCTGCATTTACAAGTAATTATTTTGGGTGGGAATCATCATCTTCCAATGACTGCTCATTGGAAGGATTGATAATGAAGCTCAAGCTCAGATACTTTGGTTACCTAATGCGAAGAGAGGACTCTTTGGAAAGACCCTGACGCTGGGAAAGAATGAAGGCAAAGGAGAAGGGGATGGCAGAGGATGAGATGGTGAGATAGCATTACTGAAGCAATGAGCATGAAGCTGAGAAAACTCTGGGAGGCAGTGAAGGACAGGAAGGCCTGGCACGATATGGTTCATGGGGTCACCAAGAGTCGGACACGACTTAACAATTGAACAACAACAACAACAACAGCATCTTCCCGTCATGTAAACACAATATTCCTTACAATATTGCTAGTGCCTGAAAATTAACTAGCGATTAGATTTTTTTCCCTTCTTTTTGAGGGCTGGTGGGGGTAGTGGTGGTGTTAGAGAGTATTAAAAAAAATAATCCCATATCTACAGATGCACTGCTCCTCCACCCTCAAGACAGGCATCATTAAATCCTTAGATGAATATCACTTGCAGCATTTACTTTTTTAAAAAAGAGAGGCATTGCAATGACATTGAAAAGGGTCCTGTGGACAGCCTGAATGTGGCCTTAAGAGAGAAAACAAAAACAAAAATGTGTATGTGTTTATAAAACATGTCCCACAACTACTTGCAAAAACAATCTGATGAATAGCAAATATTTTGGATCTCATTTGTACTTGCCAAGAAAATACAGATATAATTTCTATAGCAATACCAAACTTAATCCATCTCGGTTACAACACCATTTTAAAAACTCACAATAAACAAACACTTACAAACAATTCATAACAAGAAAAATGAAAAGCCCTAGATATGAAGATCCTATTATCATTTTCCCCATACTTCAAAATACATGGCTTTTCTTTGTACAGAGAAACACTCTGATAACTCATACACATGAGTTAAAGTCTTTCATCTTTCTCCCTCTACAAAGACCTCTTGTCACCAGAAAAAAAATTCCCTGCCATCATGGGGCACTGTGGCAAGGAATGAGCAAGACAGAAATGAAATATCTATAAAGTACAACTCACTCAGCAGGTATTAATTTTACACAGCAACCTAACATATCAAGGTCAGTGCCAAAATTTAAAAACTTGGGAAGAAACTGAAGAAAGGAGTATAAATGTCTATGTAGCAGCTTCACTGTGCTCCCAACATGAAGGAGTTGTACATATTATCTTGCTTTAGGAATAACACACAAACTTCAGAAATTTCCAAATTTTAGTGGCACAATTTCATATATGTTGGCCATCCTCACATCTAAATTGCTGTGGCATAAACTGTTACTGTTTTTGAAACTCATGACATCACCTCAAGCTCTTTCCCAGCCCACTGCTGTGGTGGCCTAAAGTTATCTTTAATTGTTCTGCTTTAAAGTGATGTTTTAGTAGAAAGTTTACTTGGCACCTGAGAAACCAAGAAAAGGAGACCTAATGAGGGTCTCTCTGAGTCACAAATACTTACTTTTGAGACAAGGGGAGTCATGGCACACAAGAAGAAATGACATTGCTTCACTCCTAGCAGACTGCTAGGATGTTTGCTAAACAGCTGAAAATCAACAAGCTTATGACTGCTAGGAAATAAACTGTGAGTACCTCTCCTTCCCGTGATATAACCAGGAGATTTAAAACATTTATAACCATGTCTACTTCCCTTACTAATTTCCAACCAATGTCAAAGGAAGGTACTAGCAACATTAGCACTGAAGAAACTAATGTGGAACCACATCCTGGAACCTCACAGCACAATAAACAATGCTTGGCATCATATGAGAACTCCATACTTACCCAGTGTTTGCTAATACCATAATAGCCATCTTTGAAAGTCTCCTAATTATAGAACAGAACATGGATTAAGAAGCTGTTGGCTGGAACAATGCACAACAATTCTAATAATCATAACATAAGGGACAGTTTTAACTAAGGGGAGAAAAGAAATCACACAAATGAACAAGAAGAGTTAGAGAAACTTTACTCTTCTCCTTTAAGGTCCAACACAGTAGTCAGTAATCAGCAGCTCTCCCATCCCTGCACTAGAGTGCTTCAACCTAATCAAGTCTGCTTGCTAATAAAACTTAACTCCATCAATGAAGATCATTGGATAGACAGAAGAGGAATAATTAAATCCCTAAGTATCCTGTTAAAATGCAGCCAGTGGGCTGTCAATCTGAGAACAACAGTTTGGCTTCCTAACTGCCCATTTCAGAAAAGAATCCATCTTATCTTTAGGCAACTTATTTCAACAATGCTCCTAAGTATGAAAGCCTCTTTGACCATTCTTACTCTTATAAGAGTTTTTAAAGATCAACTTTCTCAGCCACTCCTCCAAGGCAGAGCAAATAAGGAACAAACAAGGAGAAGCCAGCCTCCCACTTGAAAGTCTCTGACCTTGCAGATAAATCCTGCCCAAGGTCCATATCTCTCTCCTAATCCCTGCATAAGATAAGGGGGAAGGTCAAGAAGACCAGTCCATACAGTAAACGTTCCATACATGCAGAGGGAGATATTGCTCATCTTAAGGTGGTATCCCAGACTATAAAGAAGATCTGGCATCTGGTAGAATCTTTAAAAATTCTATGCAGTTTAAACATCAAAGAGGGCAATAAGGATAAAGATATGTTATCCTCTCCCCCACTTCTAGAGCTATTGTCAGCAGACACAGATGAAAGTTTGGTTAATTCCCCAGTATCCAACACCGCAATGACATTCCCTGTAACACTAAAAGGCTTCGGGAAGAGGAAGGAGGCAGGCTTATTTATCAAATTTATATGGCCGCCTATGTTACTGAACATGACTATCGGCAGCATAGAACCAGCAACAATTAAAAACAATACACAACCATTAAGACAATTAAAACAATTAAACATAAATAAAAAGCAAGATAGGAGAATAACAACCACCTAGGCAGAATACAACCATCTTGCAAAGTTCCCCATGGGATCCCTGAGGTTGTTAGAAAAAACACATTTTAAGGGCTTTCTGGAAGATTAGCAGGGATGGGGCTAACCTCACCTTGGGGTTATGAATGGATGATGATTCAACCTTCTGTTTCCCCTCATAGAAGACTAAATTCCCCACAGCACTCTGCAGCACAAAGCCCAGCAAGTCTGAGCATAGCAAAGCATCTGGCCCCATTAACTCAAGAGAGGAAAGAAAAGTTCCAGCTAACTGTAGACCAGTTAGTCTACTGAGTGTGATCAGTAAACTATATTTTATGCATTTAAATACCAAACATGCACTAGATCAAGGCTAAGAAACTTAAGAGATGAACAAGCTGGCTTTGGGGAGGGCCAATCAACCCTTGAACATGCAATCGCTTTTCACCATATTAGCCAGAAGTATACACGCACACACATACAACCTACACACACACAAATAAATTTCCCTTTTATGTGGCATTTCTGGATTTCACATTCTCCTTTGATTCCATCTCTAGAAGAATTCTATGGGGGGCGGGGGTGAAACTGCAACACATCAACTGAGAAGTGGCTCCTTTTTCTGCTCCAAAACTTGTACTCAACTTCCTACAAGTGAAGTTTTCATCCCTAGGGCTCTTTTCAGACACAATAGCTATACAGAGAGAGGTTTGTCAAGAATGCATCCTAGCAACCTCCTTGTTCAATCTATACATCTACTCAATGGCATCAATCCTTAAGAATCCAGATTTCCAAACTGTCAAGCTGCAGCCCTCCTTTTGTATGCAGATGCTACTGCCTTTGTATCCCAAACCCCTAATAGGCTCAAAAGAGCCCTTCACTGTTGTCAGGGAAGAGTTTAAGCCAATGAGTCTTAAGTAAGTAGACAGGATCCTCAGGTCTACGAACCTAGCTACCTGTATGTTATATCCAAGTCTTTCCTGGCTAGTCAATGTCTCCAGGGAGATGACATGTGGCTGGGTCCAAGTGGTGGTGAATTCTTGGGTAATGGGATGCCCATTGTACTTGCCCTGAAGTAGGTGGTGGTACATCCCCTCCTTAAGAAGCCATCACTGGACCCAATAGATGGGTATGGATGAGGCAGAATAGGCTCAATCCTGGCAAGAAGAATGGCAGTGGCTTTTAAGCCCCACTGCCCCCCGCCCCGCTTTCTGGAAATTTTCCATCTTTAATGCTGCATGGGGATGTGCTCCTGGACTCTTGTCTCCTGCTCAAAAAAAAGGTCACAGCTGTGACCAGGGGGCTTTTGCACAGGTTCACTTTGTGCACTGTTTGTGCCCATTCATGGACCAGGAAGCTTTGCTCTCAGTCACTTTCTGTCTGGATTACTGTAACACATTCTACATGGCGCTGGTGTCAAAGAGCACTTAGAAGCTGCAGCTGGTCCATAATGCAGTGGTGTAGGCAGTTTTTGATGTTTCTTGTTATGCTCATGTAACACCACTGTTCTGCAAGCTGCACTGGCTCCCAGTAGGCTTCCAGGTGTGATTCAAGGTGCTGGTTATCACCTATAAAGCCCTACATGGTACAGAGTCAGGCTACTTGTGACACTATTTTTTTTGTTTTACCTTTTATCTCTATTTGCCCCACCAGATCTATTAGAGACAGCATGGTCTAGGTCCCCTTTATCAGACAATGCCATCTTGTTGGACTCTGGAGTCATAAATTTGGTAAATTTATATATAACTACCCAACTCACATACATGACTCTGACTGGCATATGAACTTAAAAAACACAAAAGCAATAGAACAAAATAACCCAAAACATAACAATGGACATCATTAAAAAAATATTAAAAACCCCATTATCTATGGAAGAAGAGTGTACTTAGTTTCCTTACAGCCACTTTATAGGCTCCATATCCACATTCCCGGACGCTCAAGCCAGATGGCAAAGCCATGTCTTCAGGCTCTTTTGAAAGGCCGGCAAGGTTGGGGTCAATCTGACCTCAGGTGGAATGGCATTCCAAAAGGCTCTCCTTCTGGGTCCTGTCAGTTGACATTGCTTTGTGTACAGGGCCTGCAACGTGCCCTTCCTGCCAGATCTGATGGGACAGATAGATGTCACTGGGGAAAGACAGTCCTTCAAATAATCCACCCCCATGCCATGTAGGGATTTATAGGTCCTTACCGACACCCAGAATTGAATGTGGAAGCAAACTGGTAACCAGCGTAGCTCATGGAGCAGAGGTATAAGGGGCACTGATCTAGGTGTGTATATAACTGCCCACACCACTGCATTTTGTATCAGCTGAAGCTTCCAGATGCTCTTTAAGAACAGCCCATGTAGAACATGTTACTGTAATCCATGTGGGAGGTGACCAGAGTGTGAGTGACTGAGCACAGCAACTCCTGGTCCAGGATTTGGCACAACTGGCACACAACCTGAAGCTGTGCAAAGGCCCTCCTAGTCATGCCTTCTCAGTGGCAGTGCCTGCCTATGGAACAGCATCTTCCAGGAGATTTGGATGGAAGTTAAGCCTCTTCCAGTAGGCTCTGAGTTAGATTTATGCATGGGCTGGCTAAACAGCAATAGTGTAATACATTTTATTTGTTCCCCCAAGCATGGTTGTTTTTTAATGCTTGGCTTTTTATTGTTTTAATTGTCTATAAACCACCTACAGTCGTGGATGAATACAGAGCCTTCAGAACCAAATTTTTAAAAAGGACCACATTTTTAAAAAGGACCATTTTTAAAAATTGGCATTTCTAACAGATTTTTAAAAATGTAAATAACACTTTATAACTTAGGGGCTTTCTATAATTTAAAAGGCCTTTCACATATAAGAGTTGCTAGTGCGTGTGTGTGAAAGAGAGAGAGGGAGAGAGAAAGAGATGCCTGTAGCTTTATTTCTAAAACAACTATCAGTCATTTTTGCTATTGCAGCACAAATATTGTTTGTGGATCAGCATTTTTCTCCAGCACAACACAAACTGGGTATTTTGGAGTGAAATCATTTTGGCAACATATACATTTGAGAATAGAATTATGAAATCATTTCCCTCATGGCCTGACAAGAAAATGAGGAGGGAGGGAATGACAAGCAGAATAAATGCAGCTGTCATATAGCCCACATGCAGTAGAATCATGCCCTAAGCACTGTGAAAAAAAATATATAAAACCTGAATGTTGTCACAACACTAAATGCTTTTCCTCAACTCTCAACATCAGCACAGTACCATAGATCTGTCATATATCTTGACAATTGGCCTGCAGACAACATGGCAGCCTTGCACTAATCATTAGAGAGTTTATTTTCAACGTGTCATTTTCTTTACCACCTTATATTCACAAGCAAAGCTTTATTGTAGAGTGCTATGTGGGTAGAAGATTAGGCATGTTTCCCTAAAGTTGATTTTTTTCCCCCTTAAAACAGAAAATTAACTTATATGGGCCCTATCTGTATGACATATTTAATTGGGTCATGGGGGAGGGTGAATTAACATGTTATACAAACAGGAAAATGTTAAATTACAACACAGTTTAACCAATTAACTTTTAAAGGTTACATTAAGTCCCAAAGAGATCTAGTCTTGTTAAACAAATCCTCCCTCCAGCCATGACATGCACAACCTTTCCTCCTTCACGACTGAAACAAAGATAAGACTCTTAGGCCTTCCATAAATTTGTCTACATGGGAAGGAGGTGCAAAAGAGGCAGAGAGGGGTGGGTGGATATGCCCCCTCAAACTCATGGCACCATGTCCAATCATGCTACCATAGGCTTGGACTTTCTTTTTGCACATGGGGAAAAAAAGCTAAAATAAGGGAAGGGCAGTGACAGCTTCCGAGCCTTCTTTACAGAAACAGGAGGACTATCAGTTGGGCATCAGATATTGATCAAGACATCCTGAATCACAATAAGTTAGGGCTGTGGTATAAATAACGTGCTATTGGAGCATAAAATTGAGAGAATTGAGAAAGAGAATGTCTTAGTCAGCTGTATTGTATGAATATGAACATTCAATTAGTAGCATTTCAATTTCATTTTATCAACAGTGACCTTCCAGTGGTTACAGCACCAATCTTTCCTAGTCTGATTATCAAGCAACTTTTTGGATGGAAATGGTGCGAAGCTAAACCCTTCCGCATTTAGAGCATTTGCTTTTCTGATGAGTGACAGGATTTTTTTCCCCTGACAAGCATTCATTATTCATTATCCACTGATTTACTTTTGGTGATGTTTCTGGCTTCATTAAAGCAGAATGCAAAAAGCAAAGAAGATCTATTCATTTCCATCTCTCTCCTCCCCAATCAGCATATAGAAGATAGCAACCTTTCACTTTGCAGATTGTGTAGATGTGATGGAATGGAATTATGAAGGCCACACTCAGGGAGGCAAACATCCTCTTTCTTCTCCTGAGGGGAGAGGGAGAGATAAGAGGATGAGGCTGGCACCTCCCTGAGGAATTCACTCTGTTTTCACAGCTACATGGGAACAGAGTTTCAGTCTGGGAAGATTCTTGATAGAGGTTGTAGCTAATAAACATTGCTGAACTGAGTTTGCATGGTCTCCTGGAGTTCCTTGGGCTAGGCCTGACATCAGCCTTCACAACGGCAAATGTCTCTTCACATTCAAGACAGCTTGCTATATTTGCTGTGGCCACTTTTGCTTCTTTAGATAAAATTGGCTTGCTTTGGGTGGAATAAGTCATGCAGTATTTAGGATAAGAACTATTTGAATTAGTGAAGGGATTTTGATATGCAAAACTGGCCAATTTTACTCATGGTGATCAGGCGATAAGTCCCACTTTCACCAATTACAGGGTCACTACAGCTAAGAAATGGCCATGTCATTCGTACAACAACAACAACAACAACACCACCAGGAGAATCCTAAAATGAGAGAAATTAGTTTTCTCCACCATGTGCAGATAATTAACAAAACATATCCCATTACATTTATAATCTAATCTTCAAATCCCCATGTAAGCTTCACCCCACCTGCGTTTTGCAAATAGTCCATCAATGGTTTCCATTCCTTAAGGTAATAATCAGATAATTAACATTCTTAGCTATATATTAACCAACCAATAATAACTTTTATCCAACTTTTAAAAAAGCAATTGTTACAATAGGAAACCACTATAAAAACTAGCAAGCTATCAAAGAAGCATTCCCATTCCATCCATAAGAATGCATTGAAAACACATGAAATAAAAGAAATAATTCACAAATAAGAATTTCTTATCCCAAACTAATTTGAGAGCCAGTTTAGTGTAGTGGTTAAGGCACCAAGCTAGGAACCAGGAGACTGTGAGTTCTAGTACCACTTTAGGCAGGAAGCCATCCGGGTGACCTTGGGCCAGTCATTCTTTCTCAGCCCTAGAAAGAAGGCAAGGGCAAACCATTTCTGAAAATCTTGCCAAGAAAACTGCAGGGACTAGTCCAGGCAACTGCCAGGAGTCAAGACTGACTCAAAGGCACCAAAATTAAATTAATTTGGTTTAAATAATTTCCAGCAGATGCTTTCATAAGATAGTGACTATTTTCTCAGGGGAGGAAGCAATTAAGCTTTTAACCAATCCTCACATCCAATGGCAAAATAATCCACTCATCAACAAGTGGGATTACATTATGAGTACTGCAATATATTATGGATACAAAGAAACAGTTATGAAGGCATATATTCCTCAACAATGAGCACAGTATGCCTGTCAGCAATAATCTTGATCAACTCAGTTCCAGAGTAACATATGAACTCCTTGTACTGCAGTCTTCACATGCTCTACTAAAAGCCATACTGAGGCTAGCAAATCCAGCTAAGCATGGCTCACGGAGCTATACTTCAAATGATAAAGGTGTGGTTATCCTTGCTAACTACACAGGATATCCAGCAAAAATTCATGGAACAGTTCAAGTTTAGTGATCAAAGAATTACTTTGATCTACTTTTGGATTTGTTTGAAACTGAATGATATACGAGAATTTGTTTCTCCAGATTAGAAGTGATTGTGTTCATGCATCCACTGAAAAGCTGTTGCTTTCATGTCATATATATCAGTTAAGATACTGTAAGATCCTCTAAAATAACTGGAGGGAGGAGGGAGTCACAAAGTCATTTACAACTAATGACTGTAAGTGAAACAAGTAAAATATTGCTGAAGAGAGGGGTGTGTGGGAGAAAAACAAACCAGCTCTACAAGATATCGCCTCCTTTTCTGGTTTGGTTTTTTTTAAACATATGTTCCATTTTGTGTGAACTCGGGCCTAGTCCTCCTGAAAACTTGTCCCTAAAAGCACAGCATGTGTGGCTCCTAATGCACAGGAAATGTGATTAGCAGCCTGAGAAAGGCACAGAATTACTCCCATTCTGACTAGATTACTGGATAATTAGATTGGTGGCACTCTTCCCTGACTGGGCTGTCAGATTAAATCCTGCTGCTTTTCTTCAGATAACTGTCATGTTCTGCAATAACAAACAGAAACTGACAGAGGGTTTTTCTTTTTAATGTTCAAAGTATGCCACTGCTTTTTCTTCTTTCAGTGAGCCAAAATGTTCACAGCACTTATTGATTCATCCAAAATATTATGTTGTTTGATTAGTGCACCCCTGCCTGACAAACCTGATCAGGAAGGTTTAATGGGAATTGATAAATGGAAGTCACATATTTCTGTGTACTTGGCTGCATTTCTCACTTTGTCAGGAAAGAATCCCACTGCAATTCTACAAGAACAAGAGGGAAAAAGTTTGGCTTACAAAATGTCTTCTTCCATTTGACAATATATTCATTCTTTCTTACCAGTTCTTTCATATATATTAATCACAGATTCCACATAGTAAATGACTGTGTGCCTTCAGATAGCGACGCTCTTTCTAACCCTCCTTCTTTGTGAAACTTCCTTCTTCTTTCCTTTATTGCCTTCCTTCTCTGGGAAACTTCTTGGAATGATCCTATACCTAGACAGCACTGTGTGGTTATCTGGTTCTTCCAGGAATGGCCAATAACTTTATAAAGTTGTACAAGAAGAGCCCCACAATGCTGAGAGTTCATACTAGGGATTTTTAATACAAAGAAAAAGAAAAAGATCCAGTCAGCTATTTCATGTTCCTATTAAGGTAAGTGGCAATGGGTGTGCTGTGGAAAGACTTGAAAGACCATGTTAGGGACAGATTGTCACATAGAAAATCTATGTGGTTGCTAAGAGTCAACAACTAGTTGATGGCACATAATCAATCAATCAATTAGGGTAAGCACAATATATCCCATTACCTCCATGATTTTTAAAATAAATTGTTATTGCAAAAGAGGCAGTTTAAAAAATGACTCTTCCACAGAGAAAAAATAGTTTCTCAAAACTTGGAGGCATAAGTTGGCAGAGTTGTAATTAAAATGATCAGTTGGAAATAAAAAAAACCCTACATATTAAAAATATCAATGAACACTGCCCTAAAGCAGACTAGACAGTGCCTAACTAAATGGGCAAATAGTTGAATATGTGCATCATCCTAAGCCATAATGTTGGTTGTTTGATTTTGGCATAGCACAATGTGTGATCCCATCTGCTGCAGTTTGTAAACCATGGTTTAAAATATGCATAAAACTAGTCATTGTGACTTATTCAAAACATGGTTAAAACAAACCATAGTTCAGTGTGCTTAAATTTAGTAGTTTCCTACATTCCTATCAGAACACAGGTATATATTCTGGTATAAGGTAGTTTCTTAGGTTCCTACCAGAAGAATTTGATTTACTCAAGGTTAGATCTTATCTGGTACAATGGGATGTACATCCAATTGTTTCTGAGGGCAAATCACATTAAATTCTGCAGGGTGTATTTCTGATTATGGATTCACAGGATTGCACTGACAATTTCATTCATAAAGAACTACTCAATCTTTCAATAATTTGTTTCCAACTTGATACAAACAGAAGTCAGGGTTGACATGTACGTAAGGCATGCACACACACAAGGGCTACAATATTAACAGCTTTTTCTTTTTAAAAAATAGTTAAAAGCATGTGGTAAAAGGACATTAAAGGGATTATGTGCTTTAGACCTCAGCTGGGAAATACCAATGAGAATACACGCTATAGCTTGATTCTTTCTAAAATTAGGTATGTGCCTAATACATCCTAGCAACCACTATCTCAATATAGGAGATAGTGTAGAACAAGGCCTCTTTCTAATCCCAGGAAAGTTATTTAAGGTACCAGTGCCAAAATACAGTCATTAGGATTTAAATATAATTTAAATATAATAGGACCACAGAATGAAACTTTTAACCCAGTTAGCTGTGTATACATGGCCTTCAACTGAGTAATCAGCACAGGTTATAAATGAATAATATGTATCATTGATTTTGCACACATTATATAATGATACTCAAAGTGTTCTAGTGGTTACAATGGTTAGAATGGATCTGCTTTACTTTGGTGCTACACATATATTTATTGAAGGGTGAATATGAATAGGAACGAAGCCAAATTCTCGTGATAAGTGTGTGTGTATATAATTACTAAGCATGTATGTAAATATGTATACTAACAAATCTAGCCATTAGCATATTACAGAATTTTTAACTAAATTATTCAAACCCTACTCCTTTACTTTATAATACAAAACCATTAGCTACTAGTTACATTTATACCTGTAGAGGCTTAGGAATACTAAGAGAGTGTGCTGCCCACCTGACCATAACTCTGCCAAAGTCTGGCTGTGCTTTCTTTCTGCTGACTCTTTGCAGATTCCTTCTCTGGCTCCTTCCCAGGCTTTTCTGCCTGGCTGCTGGTTGCCTGGTTCCTGGCTCTCCCAACCACTGCCTTCTCTGCTCCACGTCTTATCTGGTCGCCTCTCACTCCAGCAGCATCTCCTGCATGCCTGGAAGAAATACCTCTCTTTTTCTATCTACCTGCTCTGGCTTTTTAATATTTCTTTTGCAGGCGACTCTTAAGAGTTTAAACTTTTTCTCTCCTTTCCTCTGTCACTGCCTAAAGGCTTAGGCTGTGTACCTGGCAGTCAGCCTACCAAAGATAAAAAAATATTGATCTTGATAGTTGCATGTAATATTCTTCTTTTTCAGAGCAGTTCATTATTCCACAATATTGTTTTCTGAAACAGGTTAAATGATGGCTACTTAATGGGAGTATAAGATTTCCCATTAGGACAAATGAAAATGTATTAGAATACATCAATTGTGTTTATTGCATGGCAATGAAAGCAGCCAACTGAATTACTTTCCTTAGTCCATCACATCCTCAAGTACCCAGTCAGGAGAGCTTTTCAGCGAAATATGAGGTTTGTATTATCTGTCCCAGCAGATATAGGCTGGAACTTTCAGAAGTCCCTCATAACAAATCTGCTAGGATCTGATACAGAACTGAGACAGAGTTGATACAGACCCTGTAGAGATATCTGGCGGTCTATCTTACACAAGTTTCTTCTATGGACCCTGAAGATGCTCATAAGACTCAGAGATAAATGTGACCAACAATATACACTTTGTCCTTTGCCTATGCTTGCAGGAAATTGGGTACAAAGACTCATTAATACAACGCTGCATGGCAGAATGGTCTTCACAGCATTTGAAGAGCCTATCATAAGGCTGCTCTGCTATTGGCTAAGTTACGTAAATCTTTCTATGCAGGATATTTTAAATAGTGCTAATGGTACAACTGCAGATTTCTTGGACAAACGCTAATTATATGGTTCAGTTCAGGCTGGAACATACCAGAGTGTAAGATGGAATTGGCATTGGTCACTTTGACAGATGACCAGGAAAGAGAAAAGTGGGAGTACACCCTTGTAGTTTCTCTTGATTATTTAGCAGTTTTTTTATATCATCAGACATAATATTTTCCTGAATTGATTCCATGAGGTTGAAGTGGAAGACATGGCATTTCAGTGGTCCTGTTCCTATATACAGGATACATCTCAAAGAATGGCACTGCATCTTGGTAATTATGCTCCAAGGTGCAGCACAATGTTGCTGCAAACAGTTGACAGAGGATTTGAAAATTGCACTTTCTCTGCTTCATTTGAGCAAGACACAAGCAAGTTAATGTCTGGAAGCAATGGTGGGCTGGATGAGAGCATATTGGGTGAAGCTGAATTTTCATCCATTCATTTGTTCGTTCATTCAGTCATTTTATATGACTGCCTAGTTGCCAAACAATATAAATTAGTTCCATTGGTTCCATTACTGTGAGATTATTCTCCAGTCTATGAATTCACCTATTCTAAAGGGAGTTGCATTCCTCTACAGGAAGAAGTACTTGTAGTTTCACCTTTGTAACTGGAAGCCCAAGTAGTTTGGGCGTCCACAAGTGCTAATTATCATATTCAACTGTGTAACAGATTCAACCTTTCCTAGTCTTGACCAAATAGTATATGTTTTGTAACTTTAGATTGGCTACTATAAACCACTGCCCTCTTAAAGTAGCCCAGATAGCATAGCTCATGTAGAATGTGCACTTGAGTTCCTTATACCAGTCGTATCAAACTCAAATAGAAACGGGGGCCACTAAACCATACATAAGGATCCCTCCAGTCCGCCTATTGACTGTGAAAACCACATAGGCATGCATGCATGCATGCATATATATATACACACACACACATACACACATATATACACACATACATACATATCAACACAACAATCAGATAGGAACTAGATATAACTAAAACATAAAAAAGAAATATTATTACAAATTTGATATTTTCAATATTTGTATTTATATATATTTGTCTGTATATAGTATACACGCACACACACACATCCCCACCCCACCCTGAGCTTCTGCCAATTTATTGACCAAACAACCTCCATAACCTCCTACTCCCACTTACCACCTCCCTGCAATGTCCCCTCTAATTTCTGACATCCCATGTGTGTGGGGAAAAAAAGTTTTGTGTGGCTTTTCCTAAATCAAGCACAAATTTGTTCACCACAATAGAAGAATATGAATAAATTGCAAATACATGTAATAGAGACATGTTAAAATATTTACATATGTCTTAAGTAAAGTACAGAAACTAGAAAGTATAATAGTATGTCACATACATGCTTGAAAGTTGTGCTTTCAAGTCATTTCGACTCCTGGCAACTGCCCCCTGCACTCTTCTTGGCAGCATTTTTCAAGAGTGACTTGGCAGTTCTTTCTTCTTAGAGGTGAGAAAAATTACTGCCCCAGAATCACCCAGCTGGCTTCCCCCCCAGCCAGGAGTAGAACTCATCATCTCTTTGTTTGTAACCTGTCACCTTAACCTCTGCACCAAACATACATGCTTACAGATTATAATATAAATTCACTAGTCACTGGTAACTGCAATCAATATTTTGTAAGCATCTTCCTTCGTTCCTTCCTCCCTTCCTTCCTGAATTTGATTTGTAATGAAAGAAAAATTAAAAAGGAAGAAAAGCATTATACAAAAAGCATTTGAATTTTTTGGCCATTCTTTCCTTTTTCTCTGGATGTATTCTTAACTTATTTAAACATTAATTATTATTAATTTAAACACTGACATTTTTGTAAAGTTAATAATGATCATGGACCTTGTGCAGCCTGAAATTCAACAGATATTGATTCAAGTTTTTTGGAAGGGAGGAGAGAAATTAATTCAATCTGTTTTGGACAGAGGTGCTCCTTCATGCACTGGAGGCTCTGAGGTCTGGAGCAGGTCAGCTACCAATGCAAGGCTGCCTGCCTGTGTCTGGGGAAAAGGCTCAAGCTTGCCGCCTCAGCTTAATTGCAGCAGCCTGGGCGGTGGAGGCTGCTGTATAGAACAGATTAAGAGAGAACTTCTGTCATGTGGTGCTCCTGCTCAGCCTGCACCACAGCAATGCCAGTCAGTCAATCAATCAATCAATCAATCAATCAATCAATCAATCAATCAATCTTTCTCTTTTTTGTATTTATATAGCCATCCATCTTACACAAAGTGACAAAGTGCACAACAATTAAAAAGAATAAATACATAAAAACTATTACAAATAAATACTATAACTATCTTTGCTACTGCAATTAAGCTCAGGCAGCGAGCTTGTGCAGGATTCCTTGAGAGTTACAAGCTCAGAGGTTTGGTGATTGGTGACTAAATTTATTATTTAGTTTTAAAAAATAATCTTATCTATGTTTTGTTGTATTTTTATTTTCTTAAATACTACCCAATTGCATTTTAATCTGGGACAGGTTGCACTTGGGAGTGTTGTGGGCTGCGTGTTTGACACCTCTGCTTTACACCATGCTTATGCTGAAGGCTCTGAATGGGCTGCCAATTAGCTACCAAGCTATTTTCAAAGAGTTGCTGAAATTGTGTTTGTCTAAAGAACTGCCTAATGTTTTCTTAGAGGTTCTTATCAAAATGTAAGTTCTGGCCAAGTTAAACCTATGGACTGTAGTGTATACTGTTATCTAACTAGCTCCACTGAGAATGAAGGTATTTTCATTAGTGGTGCCGACTATGAATTTCTGGTGGAAATCAGGAGACCTCCAATGAAGAGCTGGACAGAAAAATTTAAAACTTCCCAGGTTCCCCAGACTGTCTCTTTATCTCCCTGTTTTCTTGCAATCAGCTGCCTTAATTGCTATTGATTCATAGTTAATTTTAATGTTTTACTGTTGTTATCACTTGACTTCTTTTACTTTTTTCTGTTTAATTGCAGTTATGATATCCTTTTGTTTCCTATAAACTGCTTTATTTTTAATAAACTACAGTAATACTATACATACATTTCCTCCTATCAAATGTTATGAAAATTATTTACAGAAGACATAATATCTGCATATGTCCCTATCATACATTCTTAACCTAGAGAGTCAGTTTGGTGCAGTGGTTAAGGCAGCAGGTGACAAACTAGGAGACTGTGAGTTGTAATCCCACCTGAAGCATACATTTTTCTTAACCGAAGTATCTCTAAAATAATATTTTGACATTTTCCATAACACATTCTAGTTTTCTACCTAACTACGCAGAGTAAATAGTTTTTGCATAGTACTTTTGTCATATAGGATGTTTTAATTATATACATACTCCCCAAATAAATGTGTATGAAATGTTTGAATCATCAACAGATGGAAGCACATAGCATTCATTATTGTTGTTTGACCTTCAGCAGATCATTTTATTTTACTCTAAAATAAAATCTGCAGTGAACTTTTTATTCACATACTTGGTTAATATGTTCCAGTTCTGCAAATCACTGTATTTTGAAATCCTGAAAGTTATTCAATAGTCATATAAATATCCTTAATCTACATAAAAATGTAACAGTTTTGAATACTTGAACATTACAATGTATCTTTTCTCTACCTGTCTGTGGAGTATAAAGTTTCAGCATGGAACAGAATTCTTTTCCTGGAATGTATCCAAAGTCAGAGGTCAGAACGGATTAACCATATTTACATTGAACCTTATGGGAAAATTTGATCTGGGTCGCGACCAAAATCGGTTGGTGACCAAATTCGTAGGGGTCAGAACGGATTAACCGTATTTACATTGAACCTTATGGGAAAATTTGATTCGGGTCGCGACCAGAGTCGCAGAACGAATTAAGTTCGTGACCCGAGGTACCACTGTATCTTTACATAATCCATATCCTGAGCAGCAAGCAGCAAGCTGCATGAAAAGGAAGGGGTAACTGACATATCAGCATTTGCAGTCTATCTCCTGGATGTCCTATGAGAGTGAAAAGGAGTGATTTGAACGCTTCACCTTTCAGTGAGAATTTTCAAAGACGTGCTAGGGCTGGGAGGATTTGTTTTGTTTGAATTTTAATGCAAACTCAATTTCATTTCCAGAACCCATAGGCATATATTTGCTATTCAATATTTTACTATTCATTTTACTAAAAATGTCCATTTACCAATAAAAAATGCTTCAAGAAATGTATGCTTGCCTTTTAAGTTCCACCTTTTCTCCTGAAGCTTAAAGTGACGTGCATAATGTTGTCTCCTTCCTTTCCCCCACAACAGCCTGTGAAATAGGTTAGGCTGAATACATGATGGCTGGCTAAAAATCAGCCTTTGAGTACCCATGACTGAGAGTTTATTTTGGCAAAACTACCTAGTTCCAGTCCAACATCTTTGCCACTACCCTACATTTCACTACAACCCATTTTAATGTGGAAACTGAATGTGAAAAATGTACATATTAGAAAAAACACTCACGTGTAATATGGCTTCCTGTAAATTCATAAACACAACATCCCACCCTGATCATGTTCAGGAAGCTATTAAAGATCTTGCTATTCTCTCAGACTTTGAAGCACAGTAAAAGTTGAGCCCTGCTGTATGGATATTTGGATTGTATGTTGTTTTGGGGGATGCTTATGATTTCTTTTTGTCTTCTGTAATATTTTTTTACTTTTTAATTGTAACTTGCCCAGAGACAGTTGATGTTGGGCAACCTCTAAATTGTGTTGAATGAATGTATGAATGACACGCAGGTTATTCTAAGTAAAAGAAAGGATAGAAATGTTAGCAATACTAGGATCCAAGCATAGTTAATTTGGGATCTGTGCAACATTCTTTGAAATCTGGCCCTGTGCTTTTGATCCTCCAAATAGCAGTTCTACTTCAAACACATAGGCTAAAACTGCATAATACCTGACCACATGGTTTTTCACATCATTCCACAATCAACTAAGGGATATACTTGTTTATCATATCATCTTCTTAAAAGTACAATGAACATTTCCAGTTTAAAAGTTTACGGCCAGCATTCTAAGCTGCCAACTCCAGCCTGATGGTATCCAGATGTGCCATGCTGGCAGAGAGATTACAAGTCCACAGTCATTTGAACTATTCCATATATGCACCAGTACTTTCTAGCATCTCTCCCCTGCCTACAATTCCTTGCTCTCCCAAAGAAGCCATTCCTGAAAATTGTGGAGCTCTGTAAAACAGCATCTACTGTGGTTCAAAGGACTTGCAGCTGTCCCCCGTAACGCATGAAAGACTTTTTTGGATTTCAGAACTTGTATATTTCATCACAGGGACTTTAGTAGACTGTCTTTGGTGGTTGTTGTTGTTTTAAATTTCTTGCTATGTATCAAGTGTTTTAGCAAGAAATACCAAGACAATTTCACTACTTTCTTATAATAGGCAGTCCTTGTGTTATGTAACTCCCAACTTCTGTAATTCTGATGTAAACAAGAGGGAGGAAAAAACTTGGTTACCATTTTTGTACATGTGTAAAATGGCAGCTGTCAATTTTGGTCATGCAGGAAGCATGTAATCCAACAGCCATGAAAACTGGGTACCCAAGGATTCCTGGAACTAATCTTTGCATAAACTGGGGATTGCATGTATGATATTGATCTATACTTGGGAGGTTACATGATATGAAGTATTGTATGACATGAAATAAATAAATAAAATATCAACGAACGTAAAACAGGTGATTTGCTTTGGTATGTTTATTCCCTTCAACAGACAGCAAATATCACTGTAGCACTGGACACACTTTCTTCCCAAGTCACTGATGTTATGATACTTCGCTGTCATAAATAATCTATATGGATTCATCAGCTATCTGCAAAAAAGTCTGGCAGGCAGAGCTGAGGTTGGTAGATTAGTGCCAGGCAGGAGAATTGGATATTCTTAATATTATGTAATGGATAAAATACAATTACAGTTGCAGCACACAATTTTCAAACATCTCGCCAATGTGCTCTGAGTCACTTTTGTGAACAAAGTAAGCACTGCAGAAATGTGGACAAGTTCTCTGGATCTGCACCTTTAAATATTGGTACAAAAACTTTTTTTCCCTAGCTACCAATCAGTCTTGTAAGAAGTTTCAGCATGTTGTGCATTTTCAAATGATCTGTTAGCTGTATGTAAGAATAAAGCATAGGATAGTGATAGGGAAGGGGACTTATTTTCACCCATCTGTCTGAACTGCATTTATTTATTAGCTCATTTATATTTCAATTGACGTGGGTGGGAAATTCTTTCTTCTTCTGCTAGTAATTTTAATCGTTTCCATCCAAATGGCAGACATTTTCAGGCACTGTATTATCCCCTCCCATGCACTGCATTTTCAGCATTCCAAATGATAGGGCAAGAGGTGGTCATTTCTGTGTTCAATTAAACAGGTGCAAAGGTAGAGCTTAGCTGCTAGCTAAATTAAATAACGCTTTCAGTCCCAATTTCACTCGCCCCTTCCTGCTGTGAAAATATGCTTCAAACATAAAACTATTAAAAACTAATGAACAAGTGGCTTTTCTTTCATTTCCATTTCCTAAAATGTTCTTTCACTTGATTATAAAATGAATAACAAATAGGGACTCCATTATTTCATCTTTTTAAAAAAACAGATGTGTGACCTTATTAAACTATAATTTATAAGTGGGAGCAGGAGTGAGACCTTGAAATTATTTGTGGATTAAATGAGGATTTTAAAGGCTGCAAGAAAACTGAGATTGTAAATTCATTTAATGCAGTATTTACTTTTTAGTTTGCAAACACCAGTGACAGATTCTGATTTATATAGAGCTGGTGGGTTTAAAAAAAAAAACCTCTGAGTAGATCTTATGGCATTTTCATAGTCTTCTATTTATATCTTTAACTTACCCTTTCATCAGTCATTTGATTTATTGCTTACACTGATAAACATCTTCCCAACAATGTTAGATCTTTAGCAAAATGGTAAAGAACACATTAAAAATTGTATACCACCTTTTTCAAAGAAGTTGGCATGGGAAAGGTTAGGCAGAGATAAAGTGATTTTCCCAAGGGCACAGGAAGTGATTCACAGCAGAGATGACATCTGCATGTGGAGAGGTGACTGATCTGGTTCTCACTTGCAAAGTGAGATTCTCAACTGCAAAGAAGCAGGAATGTAAAACAACTTTGCCAACGATTCCTTTGAGAACAGATCTGTGAGATGTGCAAAAATGGACTCTGCAATGGCATTGAATAGAGTCTGCTATTTCCACTTTTCTCTAATCAAAAACTGTCACAATTACTTTTTCATAGCATATTGGCTATGCTCAGAAAGTTGAATGCAGTAAAAATGGATTACTTAAGATGTATGTGTGTTAAAACAAGATGCATGATCAAGAATGAACGTGAAAGAAGAGACCACTACAAAAGAAGTATGTTAAAGTGGTGAATAAAGATAAGGATAAAGTTGAATCAAGTTGAATATGGATATAAGGATAAACAAATATTTGAAGGAATGGTCAAGAGGAAGGGGAAAACCAAGCTTGGTTGGATGAAACTGAAAAGACAGCAATATACTAAATTTAGCTATATTTTCTTCCCTTATCTCCTGCTTTTAATTTCATTGACTTACCAATTTTATTCCTACCTATATTCCTTATTCCTGTGATGTGTCTATTTATACTAGCAAATACCCCCCCCCCCCCCCCCAATATTTAGTTTAGGGGCTGGTTTAGTCTCAAAAGCCTAGGCCTGGACTGAAATGGTCTGAAACACAAATTTGGTTTCAGCAGCCAAAGCACCCTCCAAAATGTGATGCAACTAAGAACTGGGAGAGGGTGGAGAGAATCTTTTAAATCTTCTTCAAGTGCTTATGTAAAAATATATGGTATTATGTCCATTTCAGAAAGAAGGTAATAGGGAAAAAGTATACATGCTTAGAAAATTTTTAAAGGGTATATAAGTGACTGCACACTCCTGATGAAATGATTTGCCAATCTCCCTCCCCACTCCCAAAAAAGCTGAAACAGCCTTCCCAACTCACTGACAGAGTGGCAAAATCAAAAGGATTATTTTAACCTAAACTATACTTGAACATAGAATAGAAACTATCTGGATATGCCAACTGTAAAACTGTCAAATTACAATTCACTGATAATGGAGCCAGTTTGGGGTACTGGTTAAGGCACCAGGCTAGAAACCAGGAGACCAGGAGTTCTAGTCCCACCTAGGCACAAAGCCAGCTGGGTGACCTTGGGCCAGTCATTCTTTCTCAGCCCTAGGAAGCAGGCAATGGCAAACCACTTCCGAAATCTTGCCAAGAAAGCTGCAGGGACTTGTCAACATTGACTTGAAGGCACCAAAACAACAACAACAAAAACAACAACTGGATAACTCTCAATGAAAACAACTTACAGGAACTGGTTTCATCAACCTTCTATGGGAACATTTCTATTTCTCCTTGGCTTGACTAATGACAACAAAAGAAAACAAAAACATTGTTCTTTTTTCTTCCAGTGATCTCCATGTTCTTGTGTACTGATCATAACACAGGATGTATGCAATCAACACGGTCTCTCACGGGCACTGCAGTGCTTGTTGCTGTACCCCATGAAAAATGAAAGAAACAAAACAAAACAAAACCAAGATTTGGCCTTTCTAATCAAATGTCTCCATGGACATTCATTTCCTGTGGCTGAGCTTTCCTGAATTTGAGACAGTGGTGTGGCTTTGTGACTTTCTCAGCACCTGGGAAGCACATTTTCAAAAGAAATTTATTTTCTTTGTAGATTAAAGAAAGCTTGCTGGATGGCAATCACAGAAAGTTGCAGAAACAGATGGGGCAATGAACTGTCCAGATTTCCAAAAGTTCCCCATAAGGAGACTACTTACAGAAAAAAAAAATCCTTTGGGATCAAAGGAAAGTTTATTTCCATTCTAAAACATGTTAAATCCACAGAGTAAACAATATATAACTACAAAATACTGTAAGCCTTTTAAATGGTAAATGATGTTGTGCTTAAAATACTCTGAAAATCTCTCATTCAACCAAGACCAAAAATAATGATGGTACAAGGAATAATTAGATCATAATTAATATTGTGATATACAATAATGTCAGGGTTTCCTTCTCGGAAACAAAAATAATTGAAAATATTTTCTAAAATTAAATATTTCCTAATATTTTCCTTCTATTTTTAATAAGCATTTTTCAGTCACAGAAGCCCCTGATGAGTCCTGGGAGTTTGTTTGTTTGTTTGTTTATTTGATTTGTCCCCGCCCATCTCCCCTACAACGAGTTCTGAGTTATTCAATCTGAAATACAGCAACAGAACAATCCAGATTAGATTAATAGCACAGCTTTTGACAGAGTGAAGTCAAGATCAATTTTCGCCAGACAGAAACCATATACTTCTTTGATAAAAGGTAGTTCCTTCTTCAGCTTTAACAATAATTTTCTGATGTAAACACTCTGGTAAACAAACAAATGCTTTTAAGATGCGGTAGATTTTGGTCAGAAAAAGTAAAATGCTTGTGGACTTCATATTTGTCATCTGTAGTACAACAGGTTTAATTTTGGCAGATATCACAAATTTACTTCGTGGATTTCTTTCACCCCTACTCATAATTTCTGCATTTGGCAAGAAAAATCTGGCTTTTATTAAACCAGGATTCCCTGTTATGGAATTTTGACTTAATATAAGACAAGTTTTAACCATGGAAAAAAGGAGTTTAAAGGAGTGCCTAATCCCAGTGGTCTTGCTAAGATTCATAAACATTCACTTATGAAGTCTCAAATAATTATCCAAACCAGACCAGTATTACTTTATTTCCACTGAGAAGTAATGAACCCCATTTGCTTCTCTTTCATAAAAAGAGAGAGGGACAAAGGAAAACAATGGTAATAAACAAGACCAATATATTGATTGATTGATTGATTGATTGATTGATTGATTGATTGATTTTGGATGGCAAGTTTTCTTCTGTATGCATTGGTTGGGAATGGGGGACTGAATCCCGCTGGTTGCTTACCTAAAATTGTTCTACATATACATCATTTCTCCCTCACCCAGCTGTTAATACTAGAAATATGCATATATTATAATACTTTAGAAAATTCCCCATTTTATGTTCTCAGATGTTTGGGCCATAAAACATGATATAAATATACCCTGGGAAAGGGTATATTTATAGCATAAATAAAAGAGTGAAAACCGCTAATATAACCTGTTGTAATATACAGTATATTTCAGTGTTTGTTACAATCATTTTAGATTCATTACACATGTCAGACATTCTCACTAATGATACCCACATTTGTAGAATTCACTTCTTCCCAATGTCTGGATGGTTCATTAGATCTGATCACAGCTATCATGATTTCGTCTATGATTATATTGTGTACTTCTGTGAGATCCTTGTATGAGAGCCTTCAAGTTTTGAAGAGAGCTTTTAAGTCCTAAAGAGCAGTTTAGAAATCTATAAATAAACACACTGCATTGATTTTGAGGGGATAAAAATTGCTAAATGTTCTGCTTCAGATATTTCCAAGAATATCTGTGACAGAAGACATTTGTGATATTTAATGTAAATATATCTATATCATCTGTTGTCTTATTTTAATTATTGATCTTTAAGATATTATAAATTCATTATTTTGTGTTTGTTTAGCTGTCTTGAACACAATTTCTTTTGGAAATACAGTACACAGTACAGTATTCTATTATAGAATACTGCTATAAAAACAATCAGATGTGATTCTCAGCTGTTGAAATAAAAATATTTTACCCTTTTTTCTTTTGCTGAAAAGTCTACTGACTGCTGTAGAAAATAAACAAATTAATAATGTTCTTCCAATTTCACTCTGAAATATTCTCCCAAGCAATACAAGGCCACAGACTTCAAGTTCTTCCATTCTTAATATGATCTTGCATCTGAAGAAGAAATCCACATTTTTTCAAAAGACATCCATTATGCATCCTGGCCATTTACATACTGAATTGTTATTGTGTCTGTTCCCCACCCTGCCCAATTTTATAATAAAGAGATTGATAATACTATTGCTCCATTGCTCCATTTTAATTTAAATTTGAAGAAGATATATTTCCCACATCTTCAACTTAAAATCTGGAATACTATATAGTACTAGTTAGGAGAGACAGGTTTCCAATAGGCAACAGATATTTATGAGCATCAATTTGAATCCATACAAAAGAATAATCATAATTTAGCATAGTCTTAAAAATGTTTCACCTTGGCATTTGATATCTAAAGATAGTAATGTTCAATATATGCCAATGTGTTTTCTGCCTTACTAGTTTATGTTTGATGCATTTTATATTGCATTAAAAATATTTTAATATTCAGTACTGCCTGAAGATACATTGCATGACATAAACATTTTTCAAATAAATAAATAATAGCAAGAATAATTTACCACTTTAATTTATGTATCCCCTGTACCATAATGAAGTGAAAAGCAATGCATATAAACAAATAGGAAGTATGGGTACATATACCAACTCTGCTGAAGCAGTGTCAAGGGATGATTACATTCATTTTTTAATATTGTTTTCTTTTTGACAACATTGTCAAATAATAAAAGAAATTGTGTCCCACAAAACCTTATTCTCATAAATGATATATCTTTATCAGGGGTAGCACAAATATTTAAAGTAATTTCAACTTCCACTGTAATCGCATTTTTGATCGTACTACAAATCATACTTCTGAGGCTCATTTATATCACAGGGATATCAGTAAAAGTACTTAGTCTGTTGAAATTGTTATCCTTTCTATAAGAGAGCTGGAGGTTATTGATATTTATTGTTGAATATGGCTTTCAGCATGAAAGAGATGCCTGTAGCAAACATACTGAATCTCATTATAAGAAACAGAAAGAGAAGCATTCAAACAGAAAGATGCAATAGGAGAAATATAAAGGCACAAGCTATTTTATAAAAATGAGTCAGATCAAGATTTAATCATACTTGGAGTAGGCTCATCTAAATCAAAGGAACTTGTCAGTCATTGGTGATTTTGAGGGTTTAATTCAAGTATAAGGAAGCTTGATTCCAACACAATATATTGTGGGCCCATTTTTTAAAAGCTACTTGTATTAGCTTTATGTCTAAATGTCATTGTTATAACTGACAATAGTGTTTATAAATGATATTTATGAATGGTTGAACTTACTACATTTCATTTCTATCTGCCTGCACTATTTAGAACTACAAGTAATACTTGCTTAACAACCCTAATTGGGACTGGAATTTTCATCACTAAGTGAAGCAGTCATTAGGTGAAACATCACGACTGTACCGCTTAGCAACAACAGTTCTGGTAGTCCTGATTGTGGTTGTTAGGTGAGGACCGCACCATCATTAGGCAAGGATCTCATGTTTCCCCTGCTCTGCCATGCGTCCCTCCACTTCAACTCTCCCCACCTATCTCCCCATCTCTGCCCTTTTGGCTGCTGCCCTGCACTCCACTGCCACCTATCCCTGCCACACCCAACTGCCCCCAGCTGACTTTCGCCATCTTATTCCTCCTGCCGCTAAGGGGTGTCCTGCCTTGCAAAGAGCCAGCAGCTGCCCACCTCATTAGCAGTGGGAGAAGAAGTCAGCGAAGGTCAAATGGGGGTGGCAGGGGGAGGTGACAGCAGCAGAGTGCAGGGCAGCCAAAAGGGCAGAGATGGGAGGGGGGAGATAGGTATCACGAAGGCCTCACGAAGGACCAGCAGCTGTCTCAGCTGGGTGTGTCTTGTCAGCAATGGGAGGAAGAAGATGGACAACATCAGCTGGGAACGGTGGGGTGGCAGGGGTAGGGGTAGGCAGCAGCAGCAGAGGGCAGGGCAGCCAAAAGGGCAGAGATGGGGGAGATAGGTAGGTATGGGGAATTGAAGCATGCACTGCAGTTGTAAATGTAGGCAGGCTGCCAAGCATCCAAATTTTGATCATGTGACTGTGGGGGCACTGCAAAGGCAGTATCTTTGAGGACTGGTTGTAACTACCATTCATTCAGCGCTGTCATAACTTCGAACAGTCACTGAATGAATGGTCATTAAGCAAGAACTTTGATGGAATGGAATTATGAAGGCCAGGCTCAGGGAGATAAGCGTTTTCTTAGTTCACCGAAAGAGCATGGGAACTACAAGAGGATGAGGCTGGCACCTCCCTGAGGAATTCACGGTGTTGTGGCTGGCTGGCTTGGGAGCTGAGGTTTCAGTCTGGGAAGATTCTTGCTAGAGGTTGTAGCTAATAAACATGATTTTGATTTTGCATTGTCCCTTGGAGTTCCTTGGGCTAAACCGGATAGAACTACCTGTATATCTGTGGGCTTCATTATACATCTGAATTTCATAGTAATCTATAATAAATATAGTATCATTTAAGGTGCCATAAAGCTCTTTTTTTCTCCTTACAAATATGTAGTAAAAAAATAGTTATCAGTGCAGCATTATAAAGTAATGAACTTCATGATGAGCACTGACAGCCATTATCTCAGCTTTTTCACAGCCATGCCTATTTTAAAGGTGGATTGCGATATGAAAATATGGGTAAAATTTACAGTAATTGATGAAAATGTGTTCAATTTAAATTTAGTTGATGCACACTTGAACCCACATATGAACCAAAATGTATTCATGTGTGTGTATACACATTGGCATATGTATACACACACACACACACACACACACACACATACACACTGTGCACCAAGTTGCTGTTCTGTCTTAGGTAGTAATGCACGTGTACTATATAAGCTTTATGAAAGCTATATTTATAGCAAAAACAAAAGATAAACAGTCCCAATCCCACTGAATGGGCCCAGATACTTAAATTTAATCCAGCATATACTTGCAACTACAAGTATTGCATTGTCATGTTTCCAAGCTGAACTGCCTTGGATTTGTTCTGATACTTTTGACTGCTTATGTTGAGCTTTCATTCAACTCAGTGACCCAGTTTCCAGTAAACAAGATCAGGAAATGTTCAGAAGGTAGTAACAGGAGAACTAAGAAAATACAAATTATAAACAATAATATAGAAATTACACTGCACTTGGGAACATCCTGGTAATATATAATATATAATATACAATGTATAATATAATCTTTGAAATTTATCTCTCTGTATCTATATAAATTATCACATGCCTATTAAAGATAGAAGTGTGGTGGGGAGTCTTTAAGATACACCATCAAATATTAGTTCTGGGTGGAAAGAACAGGCCTCAGTGCCAGAATCAGTCCGCCTCTTCTCCCTACCAAACAGAGTTTGTGCACTAACAACCAAAGAATGATCAAATGAAGGTTTGTGTCATTCATGGCTCTCTAACAACACAGAATAGGAACGGAACTTTAGGGGAGAAGAATATGAAACACCACAGACAGATACTGTAGATATCTTGAGAAAGCATGTCAGTTAGTTTATAAATTAATACAATATGTGAATAAATGAATAACAACCACCTAATGAATAAATATGCTTTTCTGATTTTTTTCAGAATTTTTGTAACCCCTTTTCTTTTTGCATTCCATTATATCAAAACACTGCAGATAGCTCATGTGAGCATTTGGAACAATGTTGATATACCACTCCTTACCCCAAAACTGTCTATGTTGTTCTCCTATTATCATTGGTGTCTCTTTTCTGCTCCTTCTTAATCAATGTAACATGAGATTTTGCATCTGACACAATATTATTGTTGCAGGCTTTGCCCTGTATTATACTAATGCAGACACAAATATTCTGCGTATTGTAAATGATGTTATTATAAAGCTATTAGTTGTTATCCAATGAATCTGCATTAGCAATTGGTTATAACATTTTAAGTCAGTGATTGATTTTGCAGGAGCCTTAAAGCTATCAAATTGTCACTTATGCCCTTCACAAATGGAGGTCAAAAGTTTAAGAACAATACTAACTATACTACCTTGTAAACTTAATCTGGGCAATTGCTTATGCAGACTTTTCTCTATATGTAACATAACAAAAATTACACTTTAATCCAATTTACACACTGATTTTCAATCAATTCCTCTATGTATCTGCTTACACACACACACACACACACACATATGGCTTAAATTTCCATATATAAATTGCTCTGGTATAAGACTGCAGTTATAAATAAAATTATACTGAACAGTTTTCTTTCATAGCATGTACAATAAAATACTGTGACTCCCTCTACCTCTCTGTTTTAAAAAAAGTGGCTGGTTGGCTGGCTGGTAGGCAGGAATTATATATAGGTGAACATAAGTCCTATTTAGAGTTAGTGCATTAAACTCCAGTGAGAGTGATGGTGATATACTTAATCCTCTCTTGATACCATACAGTTGCATTTATTTATATATTTACTTGTATATATTTCAAATTTGTCACCGCCCATCTCACTACAGAGTGACTCTGGGTGGATTACAGTAAAAACAGAATGAACATTAATTAAAATAGATAAATATTAATTAATTAAAATATGCTAAAACACAAACTTTCTATATGAATATTCCAAGAGGCTGATGTTAATTAGGTGTTAATAAACTCAGGGAGCGTTGTCAAGGTGCCAGCCATCCCCAGGGTCAGTTGTATCTTTCCTCGCCCCACCCATTAAGGTTTTGCATATATACTTGGAATAAGCCATTCAACTGGCATCGACATACCTGTTGTGTTATT
This sequence comes from Liasis olivaceus, assembly GCA_030867105.1. Lineage (NCBI taxonomy): Eukaryota > Metazoa > Chordata > Lepidosauria > Squamata > Pythonidae > Liasis > Liasis olivaceus. The sequence continues at coordinate 40,615,788 of CM061351.1, read as the reverse complement.
GCTGCAAATTCTACAAACCTCAAGAGATTTTTTTAAATTAAAATTTTATTTAAATACACAAAATACACTAAATAACCATATACAATTTACCATTTCCAAAAGCCATTCCTTAATATCTAAGGAAATATCACGTTTCCAGTTTCTCAGTATGATTCTTTTAACCATCCCCCATACTCAGTACAACCATAATTACTGATAAACAGTGAGATTCCAAAGCTTTGGTATCTTTAACATTTAAAAATTTAAAAATGTTCCCATAATTTTACTTATATACATTGACACACTATTCCAAAAAGATATGAAATGATCACATGAACCCTCCTATTTTTTTTTATACCTCCAACATAGAAAATCTGATGTCCATCCTTTCAACTATATTCTTTGGGGAGTCCAATAACCCTAAATACAATTTTTGATGAAACAACTTTAATCTCAAATCTCTCCCCTATGACTTCAACCCGTCCCACTCGATCACACAGAGAGGGCATGCTTCGGACCCCCTCAGTGAAAGAACTTCGACTGGTGGGGTCCAGAAGGCGGGCCTTCTCTGTGGTAGCCCCTGCTGTTTGGAACATCCTGCCCCCAGAGGTGCAATTAGCCCCCATACTCCTGGCCTTCCATAAGGCTTTGAAGACCTGGTTCTGCCACCTGGCCTTGGGTGGGGTGAGAATACCTCAAGCATGGGGATGGCTAGCCCCATAGAGGCCTTCTGCCTTCAGCCTCAGATTTTTCATCCTCTTGGTCTCTCCTTCTTTTTAGTAATGTTTTAAATTAAGGTTTTATGTGTTTATATATTTTATGTTTTAATGTTTGTTGTGAATCGCCCAGAGTTCCCCCATTGGGGGGAGATGGGCGGCTGAAAAATTTAATAAATAAATAAATAAAAAATATATAAATAAATGTTTTTAAGGACATGAATCCATTGATGGGACATTATCAGAGAGTCTACTTCTTTAGTCTGTGTTTGGAATATTTCAGAAATGTCCACTTTAAAAATATTTTTGAGCTTTTTGATAGAGAGGTGCTGTAAGTTTTACTTCTGTCATGGATTCCATTAAATACATAGTGTCTTTGAGGTTGCCAAAGTGTTCTGGCCCATATCGATCCATTAAAACATGCTTAAGTTGAAAATACCACCGCTGTTGCAAACTGGCAAGACAAATTCAATTCGAAGTTGGGAAAAAAATTCTTAAAATAAGAATTACATAACAACTGGTTTAAGGTCATAATACTGGCTTCCACCCAAACTTTCCAATATAACATTTTATCACCAATTGTCAAAGCAGACTTCTTCCAAAGAGTTAAATATTCATGAGTCTGGTTATCAAAACCCAGTTTATACCCCAATATGGCCCAAAGATTTCTCAATGCACATACTCCTGCAAGTAAAACACCTTTTCTACTATATGTTCTACCAAACACTTCCCATGAACACAAAGGGAATACTTAATAACTTTCCAACATAGCCCATAAAGGATATTCCACTATATTTTCATTCCACATGCTGGTAGCTGATAAAATAACCCAATTAGATTTTTGCAAATCAGATAAATTAAAGCCATCTTCCTCAAATGGTAGTCTCAATTTAGCTAAGGAAACCTTGATGGTCCACTATCCCAATAAATTTCCTAAACAGCCTATCAATCTGAAAGAAACATTTATTTGGTATTAATGTAGGAATACCTCTAAGAATTTTACCCCACAAGCTTAAAGGAATTTTACTCCATCTATTAATATCCAATTCAACCCTTTCTAAAAGTTTCAACATATTTCCACATATTTAGAAATATTTTTGGGTATAGAGTCTCAAATATTTAATATAATCAATAAAAATCACAAACTCTTTATGTATTGATATGTTAGGGCAAGTTTATACCAGTTAATCGTATCACAGGTAGTCCTCGACTTATGACAATTCATTTAATGACCATTTGAAGTTACAATGGCACTGAAAAAAGTAACTTATGACCAATTCTAACACTTATGACCGTCACATCATGTGACCAAAATCTGGGTGCTTGGCAACCAGCATTCATTTACGATGGTTGCAGCATCCTGGGGTCATGTGTTTGCCTTTTGCGACCTTCCCAGGGGGCTTCTGGCAAGCAGAGTCAATGGGGGAAGCTGGATTCACTTACTGACCATGTGATTTGCTTAATAACCATGTGATTTGCTTAAAGACCACAGCAAAAATTATCATAAAATTGGGCACAATTCACTGTTGCTTAGCAACAGGAGTTCTGGTCCAATTGTGGTTGTAAGTCAAGGACTACTTGTGCCAGAATAGTTTCCAAAATATTGTTCTACTTTTATAAAATTAGGTAAAGAGGTAGAGTACTGTTCCAAAATTCTCAAAATATTATCAGTATAGAAAAAGAATTTATTCTCACACCCCATTAATGTAATACCTTTATGTCTAATGATTGCCCTACCCTGGTGGCCAAAGGATCAAGGATTATATTAAATAACAGAGGTGAAATTGGGCAGCCCTGCTGAGTACCACATTGTAACTCAAAAGAGTCTAAAATAATTCAATTGTTATAACTCTGGAGCAGGGTTGCAAGTAACAAATCTCAATCCACAGGACAAAGTCCCATGGAAAGCTGTATTTAAAGCAAGTGATGCTTTAAGAATTTAATCTGAACCAAATCAAAGGCTTTTGCAGTATCTATAGACACTAGTACAGTGGAGTTCATTCTATCCTTGGCTATATCCAATATAAAAATTAATAACAATCAATTGCTGATGCCTGATGATTTTTAATAAACCCTAAATGGGAATGGGAAGGATGAATTATATATGGTAAGACCTTCTGCAAGTGACTAGCCAATATGGTGGTTAAGATTTTTATATCTACATTAATTAATGAAATAGGTCTATAGCCAGCAAAAAAAAAAAAAAAGTAGAATCCTTACCTAGTTTTAAAATGAGCTTTATATATGCCTCATAAAATTATGATGGCAAAAATTATAACTATGTTTGCATGCCACTTCCATTGTCATACAAAGACCAAATTTGATGACATGTTACAAGTGCCTTCACATTTAATTCAACTAGAACAGGCAGCTACAGTATGTGGAATTGAACCCCTTCAAACTTAACTGGATGGGGAAAAATCAAAAACAATTGAACCTCTTCACACTTAACTGTATGAAATAAAAAATGAAATCAAAAGCTAATTTATTTTCTGAAGTTAATAGAAGCTTTGGAAGGAAGGATTCCAGAAAAATCATCCAGACTGGTTTCACAGCATGTGACAGAAATCTAACTTAATCCATTATCAGTAACAAGAGAGCCAATAGTCTATACAAGAAATCCAGTTGCTACATTCTCTAGAAATTCAATCCAGGATCAGATGTGAGAAATACAGGAACAACTATAGCATAAGGTTGTCAACTGTGGCTCACCAAGCTTGACAGATTTTGTTTTAGCACCTGCCTGTTATTGACTATAGAATTTTTTATCCTATAGCTTGAAGCTTTCACAACAGCTCAGCTAGTGTCTCCAGATGTCTTAAGTTTCAAAGGCTATTTCAGAGCCTTTCGGTGAACCACTTCTTCTCAAAACGCTTTCCTGAAATTAAACACTTTTCTTCTGTCTTTTGGCTTAATGCTCAGCACCACCTGTTCCTATAGGAGAGCACATTCATTCATATAAAATATTTATATTGTTCTTATTTTCCAGAGTTCAATAAAACATGGAATTATAAAACAGCAGAAATAAGTTTAAAAAATAGCCCAAAGTTTGATAAAGATAACAGGATTATCTGTTGATGGCCATTCTAAAAACAAAAGCTAACATCTAAAAAACTGTTCTTTGGAAGTGAGGCAGACTTTCCTTGGAAGAGAGTTCTAGCACCTAGGTGCAGTCATCAAAAGAGTCCTTGGCCTAGTCACAGCTAGACAGATAAGCAGTTGTTGGGATGTACAAGAGGGCCTCTGAGAAGGATCTCAACAGCTGGAAAAATGCAGTTCTCTGTTCTCAACTAGTCAGGACTTTAAAGGTAAAAGAAGCAATTTGATTTGTATTCAAAACCAAATTGGAAGCTAATATAGCTGTTTCATTAAGAGAACCATGAACTTTCTGTATGCAGAAGCATTTGTTGTTTCAAATACAGCTCTATATAGAACACCTTGCAATAAGGTCAAATTGATCTGTGTGGCCATAGGGGGTTGCTAAAAATAATTCCACTCTTGTCCTGTTCTCAAGTTACAGTATTTCAGAGCAAGGAAACTGCCTCCTCCTCAGATGAAGACTATGCTAGGATAAAGGAATATAGAGCTGCTCCTGGAAAAGGCATGAGACAGCTGTTAATGGGGGGGCTTGGAAAAAAAGATTACACAGAGGGAAGTGTGAGGGGAAAAAATCCCCTCAAAATAGCCCTGCCTTGATTTTGTTTAATATAAGATGGGACAGAGAGAAAGTTTGATAGGCTTTCAAAAATCTGTTATTCTACCTTTTAACAATAAAATAGCATTCCTGGAATTCCTGCCATGCCTGATTCTTGACCTGACCTACTAACATCAATTGTAATATCTTCTCCAAGTCCCCTCTGAACAGCTCACTACTTCCCCCCCCCCCCCCCCCCCCCCCGCAATGGCTCTTATACTTTCTCCAAGATCTGCTGTTAGTTTCTTTATAGCTGAGGAAGTCAGAATACCTTATTATGATGGCTGAAGTTGCCATGCTGGAAGCAAAGAGCTTGAGCTGGACAGATGATCAAAACACGTTACAAGTGTCCTCGACATCCAAGGCGGAGAAAAGCAGCAAAAAGACTGATGCTACATAATGGCAGGAGAATGTTATAAGATTTAAACCATGTGGATATTATATGATGGCCTGGTTTACTTAATTATCCAGTAGCTAATCTTCTTTGTTATTAGGGCTTCTTGGATCTGCCAAAAAGCAAATTACTGTATTTGAGAATTGTTCTTGACTCATCACCCACTAGCTTCCAAGTGCTAAGTTGACATTCCAGAGAAATATCTATTGCTGCACCCTGGTGAAACTCTGATACTTAAGATGGCCCATCATCCCTTCAAAGGAATTGCATAAAAACTATGGTATAAACTAGGTTTTTTAAATTAGTCAGTTAGCTTAACTGTAACCAGTGTGCATGAAAAACTATACAACTCATACAGAAATTTCTATTTGCAAAATTAAACTGAATTTGGAAGAGGTATAGACAACATTGTATAATTTTTCATGCACACCAATTGAAGTTCAAAGTTTTCTATAAAAAAATGCTGGGACAAAAATAAATAATTCAACAATGTCACCATGAAGGCAGCAAATAATTCGTTCAGTAAATAGGAGTGATATACAAACCTCAATTTCTAATATATTATCTTCAGTGGAAGGAGATTTTTGCTGGCATTATACTAATAACTAACCAAAAACAATGACTGTGAAAACCAGTTCGAAAGGTTTTCTTTTGGAGTAGCACTAGTTAAAAATGCTTAGCTGTAACACATTTGTGGACTTTCAAATACATTTAGCATATAATAACTTAGTTTGCAAACTAGAGATTTTCTAGCCACAACAATGCAGATTCAAGGCAGATTTTTATCACTGAAAAGAAAAGGGAAGGGAAGGGAAGGGAAGGGAAGCGAAGGGAAAACTGGCATTTAGTTCATGATTCTGTATTTCCTGCTTTGCTTTCTGAGTTTTGAATACTATAGAATTAAAACTATAATATTATTCAACTAAGCAAGAATGAGAAAACAAAGGCTCTAATTCGATTCCTATCTACTGGGGATTAAGCTTGGATCTTGGGACATTTCATATGGAAGGCAGGATGTATATTTACTGAGAAAATAGTGATTCCTTCCAATTAACTGGATGTGACTCTGGGTGGCTTACAATTAAAACATAAACAGTACCAGAAAAAACCAAAAACCAAAAGCAACTATACAAACAATACAAAATGTTAAAAACTATTAAAGCCATATAGTACAGTCACCCAGAGACCGCAGTCATTCAAAAGGAGTACAGCCATTTTATGGGCTCCACACCACTCTCTGATCCCCAGGCCAGATGGCAAAGCCAGGTCTTCAGGCCTTTCTGAAAGGCCATCAAGGTCAGGCCCAGCCTGACCTTAGGGGAATGATATTCTATAGGGTGGGTGCAGCAGCAGAAAAGGCCCTCCTTCTGGGTCCCATCAGGTAACCCTCTCTAGCGGACAGAACCCGCAACAAACCTCTTCTGCCGGACCTGATGGGACAGGGAGATGTCACTGGGGAGAGGTGGTCCCTCAAATAACCCAGCCCCATGCCATATGGGGCTTTATCAACAGCACCTTGAATTGGACCTAGAAGAAAATCGGAAACCCATGCAGCTGACGGAGCAGAGGTATAACCTGCAGAGATCTAGGGGTGCTTGTAACCGCCCATGCTGCTGCATTCTGTACCAACTGAAATTTCCGAATACTCTTCAAGGGCAGCCCCATGTACAGAGCATTACATTAATCCATATGGGAGGTGACCAGGGCATGAGTGTGCTTCATGTTTTAATAACTGTGTATAAACACACTCACACAGGGTTTTTCATGTGACTGCCTGCCAAATATCCAGCTGAAGAAAAATAAGGGGAGGATTTTTCAAAGGATATATATTTCTTATTACTTTCATATTCTTAAAGTTAATACTTCTAATTAAAAAGCATGTTTGTTATGTCCATTTTCAGGGACATAAGGTCCCTGAGGTCTTAGGTCTTAAGAGGTTTCGGCAATATATGTTGATAATTAAAACTGCTTGTGAAATCAACATGGATGTCTCATCGCAATCAGCCAAGATCCAAGAAAAACTATCGTCTTGTAAGTGCCACTCCAACTCAGCACAAGAATAAAATACTGACCTTGCGAAAAATATGTGTGGATTTCTTTGACTGCATTTAAAATATAGCTCATTACATGTTACTGTCAAGCATGATTGCCTGCCTTTGGAGAACTTGTAATAGTCAATCTTTGCAATAGGCATTTCATATTCATAATATGCCGTGCATGGCTGTTCTAAAGATCAGCAGCCTTTTGGGGCAGAGGGAACGAAGGAACAGAAGGAGCAAGCACTTTTCTTACCATTTAGGGATACTCAGTGCTATAATTATTACTGGTGATAGGGAATGGTGAGTTCATTTAGTTGCCATCTCTAATTTAGTTACCACCTGAATGCGAAGTTAAGTAATTTTACATGTTCAAATTAATACATGAATCAATACTTAGCCTTCAAAATGTATACCTCCCCAAATTTTGCAGAAATGTACATTAGAGAATATCTGTTCAAAAACGCATATATTTGTGACAATGATTTTTGAAAATTAAAAACAAATTATTGGTAAATATTGCATATTAAGTAAAATTTCAAATGGAAATGTGTATTTTTAAAATATTTTTATTAATAGATTTTCCATAGATAATAATACATTCAAAGAAAGAAAAAAAAGAAATAAAAAAATATATATAGCAAGATTAGTCTGAAGAAGAAAAAAAAGAAAATTATAAAAACAGAGAGAAAAGAAGATAGAAGAAAGAAGAAAATGAAAAGGCAGAAAGCTTGAAAAAAATTATATATACAAATGGTTTCCAATATCCCCCTTGTCAGTTACACATACAGTTCTAATCAAAACACTCTCTCCTATTTCATCATAATTCCCTTCTTTCTATAACCTATTCCTTCTAATCATCAAAACTATAAATCATAAAATCATTTTCTTTCTCAAGCAAAACGTCCATAAGGGGTTTCCAGTCATTGATGAATGTCAGTAATGACCTTTCTTTAATCAAAGAAGTCAATTTGTCCATCTCAGCAAGTTCTGTCAATTTCACCAACCATTCCTCCATGGTAGGTAATGCCGAATCTTTCCATCTTTGTACATATAGTAATCTTGCCACAGTGGTCATATATTGAAATAATCTTCCATGGCTCTTTTCTAACTGTTTATCCATCAATCCTAAAAGGAAAAGTTCTGGCTTCAATTGAATATTAATCTTTAAAATTCTCTGTATCAATGTATGTATTTGAGTCCATTTTTTTTAGCTTTTTTACATGTCCGTCAAGCATGATAAAATGTCCTTTATGTTGTTTGCATTTCCATATACATTTGAAATGCCTTTATACCTTCTAGATAATTTCTCTGGCATCATGTACTAATGATACATCATTTTATAAAAATTCTCTTTAAAATCATAACATAGTGTAAATTTCATCTCTATATTATAACCAAATTTCATCTGTATATCATAACCAAATATATTCTATACAGATCCATCTGAATAATATAGCCAAATTCTTAGCCCACTTTATCATACATTCTTTAACCTGTTCTTCCTCTGTTTCAAATTTCAACAAAAGTTTATACATTTTAGCAATTACATGTTCATCATCAGTGCACAATTATATTTCAAATTCTGTCTTACTTCACTCCATCCATAAGTCATTTTGTCCATTTTGAATCTCTCTGATAACTGTAAATGGGAACAACATTGGCAACCATATTCTTCTGCCATTAGTTGCTCTCTTGATTTAATCTTAAATGTCCCTTGATGGTTTTCCAAGAATTCCTAGTATGTTAACCATTTGTCTTTGCCTGCTGTTTCTCTTCTACTGAATGCTTCTTGTGCTGAGATCCATATAGGTGTTTTTGGGCACAGCTTGGGTTTATATCTATTTGATATTCTCAATATGAAACATCTAATAAAATGATTTTTAAAATGCACATTAATTTTAATTTTATCATAAGTAAGTATCTATGCCATCCAAACCTCAGGCCATGGACTTCTAACTCTAAAAGTCTCTTGTTTCTCAGCAACACCCATTCTTTTATCCAGAACAAACAACAAGCTGCAAAATACAATTTCGAATCTGGTAAACCCAATCCTCTTTCCTTTGCATCTTGTAACACTTTATAATTAATTCATGTTTTTTTTCCTTTGCCATACAAATTTAGATATATCTTTTTGCCATTGCTTAAAAGGTACATCAGTTATTAAAACAGATATTGTCTGAAACAAAAAACATCATTCTGGGCAAATCATTCATTTTTATCACAGAAATTCTCCCTGAGTTTTAATTTCTCCCATCTTAACATGTCCTTCTTAATTGCAGTCCGTGTCTTAACATAATTATTTTGAAATAACATACAATTCGTATCTGTCATAGTAATACCCAAATATTTTACTTTTTTCTCAATCTTAAAACCAATTTTTGTCCATCAGTTTAATTTGATCTTCTAATTTCATATTTTTGTTAACATCTTTGTCTTCTGATTATTAACTCTGAAATCTGCTAATATACCAAAGTCCTTTAATTTTCCCATTAATGCTTCTACTCCCTCTAGTGGATCTTCTAAAATCAACAGAAAGTCATCTGCAAATGCCCTTAAGTTTCTTTTTTACTCTTAACTCCCATGATTCTCTCATCTTGTCTTATGCCTCTATTCAGTACGTCAAGAACTAAAATGAGCAAAAGTGGAGACAGTGGGCATCCTTATCTTCTCCTTTTTTGAGTCTCACAAGCTTAATTCTCCATTAACTATTATTTGTCCTTTCTGTGAAATATATTTGTGAAGTATAAATCGATTTTACCCATGCAATAAAATTATCTACAAAGTTAATATGTTCCAGAATTCTAAAGAAAAAAATCGAGTTCAAATTGTCAAAAGCCTTCTCTATATGTAGGAAAATCAATACAGATTGTTTTTCACTGTGTTGCTCCAAATACTCTAGAATATCCAAAACATTTCTAATATAATTTCATAATTTTCTTTTAGGTAAAAACCCACATTGTTCTTCATAAATAAACTCCTATAAAATTATTTTCAACATCTCAGCCAAAATCATGGTAAACAATTTATAGTCATTATTCAATAAAGATTTTGGTCAAAAATTTCTTGTTAAAGTCAGGTCCTAGGCCTCTTTAGGGTATGTTAGCCTCTTTCCAATTGTCAGGAATCTTCCCATTCTGTAAAATAATATTCATCGTTTCTTATAAAGGTTGTAAAAGTTCATCCTCAAAACATTTATAATAAGGGGCTGGCAGACCATCTGGAGCAGGTGCCATTCCTGTTTTAGTCTTTTTAATAGCTTCACACACTTCCCTTATTGTTACAGGTCCATTCAAAATTTGTCTCTGATTCTCTGTGATCTTCGGTAAATTCTGTTTATGTAAGTATTCATCCACTTTTTCAAGAAAATTTCTTGACCTTTATATAAAGTAGAACAATACTGATGAAACACTTTTCACATATATGCATTATCTGTTACTACAGTATTTCCTTCTTATAACTTTAGTATCACTTTCTTTTCATTTTTATTTTGCAACTTATATGCTAACCATTTCCCTGGTTTATTTGCAAATTCAAAATTTCTTTGTCTTCATAGTTCATATTTATTTTCATCTCTCTCACTGTTAACATAGGTAGTTGTCTCTATAGAAGTTTAATTTGGTGGGTAATACTTGTCCTCTCTGGGAATTTTTAAAGTTCTTCATTTATTTTTATCTCATCTAAAATCATTTGTATTTTCTCTTGCCTTTCTTTTTAAATTCACTATTATGTTGTATAAAATATCCTCTTATAAAAGCTTTACTTGCACCCCAAACCATTCTTATATCTCTGCCTTTATTAAGATTATTCTCAAAAAATTCTTTTAACTTCTTTTTGCAATCTTTCACTGCCGTTTCCTTTTGAAACAACATCTCATGCAATCTCCACCTAAAACAGCTATTTTTCCTTTTCAAAGTTAAAGTCACTGGATTGTGGTCTGAGAAAGTCTTTGGTACTGTCTCCAGTTTATGAACATTAATAGCCAAAGTCTTAGAGATCCAAATCATATCTATCCTTGAAAAAGATCTAGGTATTTCAGAAAAATAAGTATATTCTTTTGAGTCACCATTTTTACATCTTCATACATCAACAAGCTCCAAATTATCCATTAAATCAAAGAAAATCTTTGGTAGTTTGCCTTGCGTATTTTAAATATTTTTCTCAGTAATTCTTTTTGTGGGGAAATCACCCCATTACTCCAAAATGGAAGACACCAATTTTCATACAGAAAGCCCAATAATTTATCCATAAGTCCTTTATAAAATGCTGTTTTATCTTCATTTGGGGCATAAATTCCCAATATCAAAGTCATAGCCCTCTGTATATTAATTTCCATCCCGACATATTTGCCATCATCATCAGTCAATATCCAGTAAGTTTTGGATATAGTTGAGGATTTATAACAAAATAACTCATTTTTTTCCCATTCCTGCTGAAATAAATTCTTCACCCAAATTTTTGTGACTCAAATATTTTATTTTTTTCCTAATGTGTATTTCTTGTAAGCAAATCACATCTTGTTTTAACTTTTTCAAATATTTTTTTTTCTCTTTTGAGGAGCATTTGCTTCATTTATATTCCACTTTACACATTTATAATCCATAGTTACGCCACGATTTTAGAGAAGTCAATACCTGTAGCACCCATTATGGTATTATCATTAGTATCTTGTATCTGTTATGGCATTTGTTTAGTCACATATGTCACCGTCACTTCCATTTACATTTCCCCCAATTCTTCTTTAAATTTTCCCCAGAAATCTCTTACTTTCTGCACAGTCTGAATCTCTGCTGTTTAAATGTAAAAATTACCCCTTCCAACTTATCCCATCTAAATGGAATCTTCTTCTGTTTGTCATAAAAATAATATTCTTTTCTCTTACATAGTATTCTAATTGGAATTTCCTTAAATGCAATTATATCTGTATTATCAATTCTCAATCTAGTATTAAAATGCTGCTGCAAAACTTGATCTCTAGTCTTTTTCCTCACAAAGTGTACATGGACATCCCTTGGAACATTTCTTAATTTTGCAGTTCGTGTATTGATCCAATAAACCTTACCAATCTCTGTCTCAGTGTCATCTTCATCCCAATCCAAGAAGTCAGAGATTTAATAATCTTTTCTCTGATATCTTCTCCATGGTCTTCTGGAATTGCTGTAAATCTTAAACAAAATTCTTTTCTCTCAGTTCCAATAATACCAAGTTGTCCAAATCTTTCTCCATCTATTTATAGCTTCTGTCTTACTTTCCAAACTTCTACTTTGTAATTAATTTGCTTTACATCTCCAGTCAACTCCCCTACAGTTTCTTTAATCTTCTTAACTTCTTCTTTCATATCCTTTTGTATCCCTCGAAATCCTTCTTCCATTTCCTTTTTAAAAACATCCTAACTATTGGCAACCACTGCAGTCGTCTACCTGCCAAATTCCTGAAATGTTTTCTGCAATAAATCTGGTGTAATGTCCTTATCTGTAAGTTGTTCTAGTGAACCTCTCCTTGCTCCTCCTGTTTTTGCTGCTTTTCTTGTGGTTGTGTGAGGAAAATAAGTTTTCAGATGAATGGGAAGATGTTACATCAAATGGAAACATAAGGAATTTGCAATAGCTTTGGAGTTGGTATATCACACAGTCCATACCAACTTGTTTTAACTTTTATCAGAATATTTCCATGGCAGTCCTGGAATCTAGGATGTCTTTTTCCTGGCACTGGGCACCCTGAATTGCATTCCTCCTTTTGATCTGTTTCTTCTCACTAAGACAATTGCTTTCTTTCAAAATAGCAGATAGCAGAAGGGCAGGAAGTAACCCGAGACCTATTACTTATGTATGCCTGCATCATCATATTAATATATATGTCTGCATCATTTTTCCCTTCTTCTGAAATGTATAAATATCAGTGCATCTCTTTTTGCTTGCAGGGTATCTCTCACTATCCTTTTTGGTGGGGTCCCATCCAGTACATACTGTTTATATAATAAACACTGCAGTGAGCCTTGATTGTTTGCTTGAGTCCAGCATTTTGATTTCACAGTTGCCATCATGAGAAAGTGAAAGTATGTCAATTACTAAGGTGAAAGTAAAAGGCAGGCTTCTCCTTTTTTTTTTTTCTTCCTGTTTTGCTTTTCTCTGTCTTTAACATTTTAGTCCCAATTAGCATTCCATAGTTACAGTCACACAGTCTGGCTCATATTACCCTTATCTTCTTATTTTGTAAAATCCACCAATTATCTACTTTCCTTAATAATAAACCATCAGCATTCCCAAGAAGGTCCGGTCTATTTGTCTGATTAATTTTACTATTTTCAAAGGTACTTTTGTCAGGGAAAAAAAAATATTATTCTGTTTTCTAAAATTAATGTCCCCTTTATCCGTTTAAAACTTTCTTGAATCACAACCTTGCTAAGCTTTTTGCTTTTGATTAAAATCCTTTAATATAGTATTTTTTCCCTCTTAATTCCAAAAAAAGGCAATCCACCAAGTGTCTTTGTTCCTTCCTGCCATTCAGAATCTCTCTCTTAAGTTGTAAATTAATTGTATCCAGAAGTGTTTAAGAAAGTGAGGTTTTTGCGGGTCATATGTCCATAAAGGCTATATAGCAGTTTTGGGTACATTGTTATTCCCTCAGCTCCCAAGCTGCTCAACTCACAATTGACAAGAAACTTAATTCCTGTGGTCTCCTCATGAGGAGCAGCTATCCAGAGCGCAAGGGGGTGATCCCCCAATATCTCCTTCGCCGGAGAGAATTTCATCAACCAGAACCTGCTGCCTAGCCGCTGATTTCAGCAGAGTGCTGTCCCCACTCATGGAGATGCTTGCAGAGGCATCTAACCCACATAGGTCCTCACCAGAAGCCAGAAATGTATATTTTTAAGGAAGAGAGAATGTATACAAATTATAATGCAATTTTTTAAAAAAAATCTTAAATGGGACAAACTGAAGTTATGAATATAAAATGAGCACTAGAGAAACTATTAATGAAAACAAAAATGAAAAACTGAGAGAATCTAAAATTGACAATTTCAGCTACTTATAATGCTGATTCCTGGGTATATAAAATCACCAAGCCCCAAACATAAACAAAAACAGCACAAACTCAAATTCAGAATAAAATTTCATTTACCAAAAGAATTTGACAAATTACTCATGAGAAAATGTATTCTTAATAGGCACTGTCTTTTCTCTTTTGGAGTTCCACTATCATGGACACCAGTCTCTTGGGTAAATCACCACAAAATGGAAGCCTTCTTTCATTCACTTTCAAGAAAAAGGAGGGAGTATGGTAGTCTTCACCTGTTTTGTGTTTTTGTCTAGTAAGCAAGCTTCTTTAGAGGCTCTCTACATGAATCCATGCATATCATGATTTTTAATTACACAGAGAAATTCCAGACAAAGTCTCTGCTATATATATGCTTATCCTCTATAGGTGGAGAGTGATTATTGGGCAGGGATTCCCTTGAATGTGACCAGTAAATTAAGACTTTTCATAATCTTAAAAGAGGGCCACAGAAACTCTCCAAAAACAGCAATGATCAACGTTATAGTCATGGTCAGTGGCTCTCAATACTTGGTCAAATAACTGCAATTATCTCTCTTCATCTTAATAAGTATTTTCCTTTACAAGCTACTGATTTTTTTTTCTTTTTTTAAAGAATAGCTAAAACGTCATCAACATAATCAAACCTTTATTACGGCCTTTAGGGCTAAAACCTTCAATAGTAATTAGTTTAATGAAAACATTCTCAGATGATGGACTGAGAAAGGAAAGTGCATCAATTTAGAAGATAGCTTGGTTTTTCCCAGGTGATGCTTTAGGTAAGAATATACCAGTGCATTTCATAGTGAGCAGTTCAAAGACCACTTGGAACAAGTTCAGATACAGAAAGCGATGCACTATTAATGAATGTACTTGTGAAATGATATAAAGGTTCAGATGTTGAGTTCCACTTCAAAAAAGTCAATGTGTTATTTATTCAAAAATGAATGAAATGAATTATGAGGATATCAAAAAGAAGAGAATTATCTATGTTAAGCCTAAAGCTCAACAAATAACCAAATATACAGAACCCTGATTTATTTTTCTTACAACAAAATCTCAAGAATAATTAAGGTATTGATCTTATTTACCCCCTTGATCTTCTTCACACCCAACCTCCATCACTCTTCATATTAGAATAGTTACATTTTTAAATACCCAGCAGACACTACAGAAGAGAGGTCCCTATGATCTTTCTGTTCAGCTTGAATGAATTGTTAAGGATTTCCTTTCCCATTCTTTCCCTTGCTTATGCTTAATTAAGAAATGGACCAAGACAGCTAAGGCTACTAAAGTTAGTCAAGCACTTTTTAAAAAATTAGTCTTCTAAAAGAGGCTGTTGGCACACTGTAGATTGATATATTATCGTACAATATAGTTTATTGGAACACTGTAGACTGATACAGATGCCAACTGTTTCAGAGTGTGTGCACAGGTATAAAGAAGAGGAATATGTAACATTTACACTTTACTGGAGGATGATGTAGTCTGAACAGTCAGATGAAAACTCTATGCTGTTCAGAGACACAGTATGCCATAGTATCAGACGCAGAGGTCAAACAACAATGAACAGTAATTGTATTCACACCTTTTAGAATAATCTCATAGAAATCTGTAAGAAAAGCTCAGCTACACAGACCTTTCATTATTTTAGCAGAACTCTTCTTACAGTCAACCAATTAAGTGACTTACAGCTCTGTTCTGGGCATATTTACAGATAGGTAAGTTCCACTATGTTCACTAGGCTTCACTATGTGCATAAGATTTCATGCTTATTTATTTCCTATCCATCCATCTACTCAGTGGTGTCTTCAGTGAATGAAACACAATGGTTATAAGGTATACCGAGATAACACCAAAGTGAAGATAATTAATTATGAAGCAGGAATGCACAATTGGGATCTGAAACAAAAGGTAGCACTGTGAAATGTTTTCGTTAAAATTCCACCCAGAATGCCATCATCCAGGATGCTTTACTTCAGTGGAAAGCAGGTGGGGTACATTTGAAGTTGTCTGGGGACAGACTGATATATTTGAAGCACTGAGAGTACATTCCTGGGAATTTGCCATCACAAATTTTATTTTTTCCAACCTAACAGAATGTTGGAAAGAAATTATGTAAAGGGCCCTGGGACTCCCATCTGCCTGTCTATCAACAGGATAACTCTCTGAAAACTAAACATAATGGAACCAAATTTGATGTCATGGAGGGAAGCCAGCAAAACAAAGAGCAAGTTCAAAATGGGCCAGATCCACCTAGGACTGCAAAGAAAAAAATTCCCAGCATATCTCCACAAGAAAGGCAGTTGTATAGTGGCTTCACAAGTCCTTCTAAGCCCTCCTGGTTAGAGTAGATTGTATGTACCCTACCCTGTCCTTTCCAGTACAACACATATGTACTCCCCCCCCCACTTATACACAAGCTATACACATATGTACTCCCCCCCCCCAACTTATACACATGATTAGTCCATGGGAAGAAAGTACCCACACATACACAAACACATAATTACTTTATTATACAGAAGAAAATCCAGACAGGCCTTATTCTATGTTGGTTACAGTATTATGATTGCTTTTATTTTTGTTGTATTGCAGACCACCCTTAATAAGAAGACATATAGGTATCTGTATAAATAAAACAAAAAATATATAGCAACTGATACATCTTAGTGAAACATATCATCTACCTTAACTGAAAATAATTATATGACATAAAAACTCTGTAAATTGTTTCCTCTGTGATATGACGCTATAGTTATCAAGAGGTGAACAAGTATGCACCAAATAACCCAGGTTTATAGGCATTTATTAGCCTATAAAATTCCCCAAACCTAGCACCTCTTCACTGTTATCAACTATATTCCTTTCTCCTTTAACTGGAATAGAACTTGCTCAATAATCAACTCTTAATTCATTAAGCATATAATTTTCAGTGAGTAAAACAAAAACAAAGAACTCACAAACAAGTGAATTTATTCTTTGGTTTAGAAGCTTCCCTACTGCAATGTGCTCTAGATCCCCATCACGCTACTTTTCACTACTATTGGTTTGTGCTTATCTCTAAAATTGGCACATTATTTATCATGCAGTGATATTTAGCTACACGTGTAGGTTTAATTAAAACCACTCAGAATTAACTATATGCATTATTATTTTGCCAAATCTCAGTCCACTATAATGTGGGATGTGAAATCTGAGTAAAATTTTGTTGGTCTGGGTTGTGGTTGAAAAATATAATGAAATAAAAAAGTTTATCAAAAGGATAGAATTAAGTTCTGGGGGACACATTATTCTGTTGCCAGAGAATCAAATTATCAAGCAAGTTGTAGTAAGTGGTGGGAAATATAGATCCTGTACTGTGCAATTCCAGACAGGTAACATGAGTTGGTAAGACAAAAAATTAAATTCTGTGTTATAGAAAGACTCAGAAAACTCTGCCTTTAAAATTTTAACCAATGGAAGAACTTTTTGTAAGAAAAATCAGGAGTTTTAAGAATTAGAGGGAATATTCACAGTATATATTAAAAGTCAGTCTTAGCCAAGCTTTTGCACAAAAGAGAGCCAGTTTGGTGTACTAGTTAAGGTGCTGGCCTAGAAACCAGGAGACTGTGAGTTATAGACCTCCCTTAGGCATGAGAACTGGTTGGGTGACTTTGGCCTAGTCACTCTCTCTCAGCCCAACTCACCTCACAGGGTTGTTTTTGTTGTCGGGAAAATAGGAGGAAGAAGGAGTATTAGGTATGTTGGCCACCTTCAGTTTGCATGTATGTAGGAATAAAAGGTGGAATAAAAATCTAGTAATAATAGTAGTTTCATAGATAACCACAACTATTTGCTATGCTTAGAACAGGAAATTGCTTAGTGTTCCAGAAATTATTATGTGGCCAACTTGTCTTTTGGAAGTGACTCAGTGATGAGTCTGTGGATTGCTTAGGTAATGGATATGATCATTCATCTCTCTAAATAAAAACAGTTTATAATGGGGCTTACTTAATTAGACAGCTTGGGGCAATGAAGCAATTGGGACAACTACAAAACCACTGATGGGGAAAAGTCAAACCAGAAAAAAAAGACTACAGTTCATCTTTCAGCCTACTGTATTCTATGCTGATAATACCAGTGAAGAACCAGTATGTTTTGGTTACCACCATATCTTCTTAGTCTTGGGACTATTCCTATTGAATAATCCAAGGCCAATTCCTTCCACATTGTCAAAGGCTTCCTTCCCACAGGAATAATCTGTTAAGAGTTCTTGAATGGATACTTTTGGTGAAGCTGTACATTTCTTGCTGCCTCAATTAAAAAGAAAAAAAAATGCCCAGACCTATAAGGGTTCTTGTCATTCATATGTATCTGGTGATACTGGCAAAATAAAGGGACTGAGGAAGCATAATCATCTGGATTCTTCCTTATTTTCATTTGAAGTATTTGCAAAAAAATTCTGAATGATTATTTTAAGGAGATAGAACAGCTTTAAAAAAAACATGTTTTTTTCAAAGCAGTAAGCATGTTATTTAGAGAATAAGATCTAACACACAGCACCCTTATCAACTCACTAACTCAAAAACTAGCTAAAATAAGCCCACTACAGGAATATAAAAGGGCACAATCAAGCCAAAATTGGTAGGCAAAATTAAAATATTTGTATAATTTGCCAAAATATTGAATAGGGTTTGGGGAGGATGGAATTAAGGCAAGAATTTTGCCACAATTCTTACACGTATTCTACCTTAATGCTACCATGCCAGTAAGTGCACTGGCTTATCCAAATACCTTACTATACTCAGCAAACATCTGTCTTGCTAGAATACTGTCTAAGTATTTTGTCTAAGAAAAATGCATGGTAATGCATTTTTGCAGATGTGGTTTTGGACACACACTGTGTTTACGCAGCCACACTAGGGGTTCCGCAAGAGATTATGATTGGAAAAAAAAATAATTTTTTTAACTGTGTGCCAAGTAATGCTAGCAGTGATAGGAATTTTTATATATCACGACTCAGCTTAGTGATCACACTAATGTACCATGAGTTGTAGCTGTAATAATTTTTATACAGGAGTTTCATGAGACCTGAAAATTATTTCAAGGGTTTTGCAGGGTAAAATGGGTTGAGAAAGGCTGCTTTAACGTATTATAGCTTTGTTCCCTGTCTACTGTACACTATGACAACGGTAGGAAAACTGTGACCCTCTATATGTTGTTAAACTGCTAGCATCTTCAACATTGCTCATAAAAATAGAGAATTTATTTTTAAAAAATAACTAATCAATTGATGTTGCTTTCTTACAGCACAGTTCAATGAATGTACTATCCCACTGTCTGTAGACATTTTCTTTGTTATATTTACATTGTTATATGTTGTATTTTATAGGTTCAATATGCTAATATTTCAAACAAATCACTGTTGATTAATTGAGGATTCACTGTTGGTTAACACTGCAGTCCCAGATAATATTGCTTTGAGCAGATGGAAAATTGTAAAAAAAAATGTATTCATCCATCTTATATAGCTTGATATTCATATGAAATAAGTTTGAACACCAGCTACTATGATCAACAGTTAGATAATATATACATAGTAGAAACAGTATTAAGCACTAATGCACTAACTTAAAAAAAAGTTGATTTGCAGTTGATTATGTGAATTTCAAAGAGTTAACTTAATGGAAGTGTTCTTTTGCACTGGATAATACTATTATTTTTGGGAGCTGTAGGACATATGTCCATTTAACTTTAACCATTAAAATGAAGAAGACAGTGCAAATGATTCTACACACAGTATTGGCCATGACTATTTGGTACGATTTTTGAATGAGTGATGGAGACTAAAAAGGATGTGTGTATTTCCTGCAAACAATGGTTTTGTTTTCTATTCACTGATATTATATGGCACTTATATAACTAATTAAATTATTGGACTCATCCAAATCTTTTTGATGTGACTAAACAAATATATACTAATTCATGACATAATAGCTTCTGATTTGAATCGCCACTGATTTGAGAGTAGGCCTTCTGTATACAAGCTTAAACTTGGCACTTTATGCAAGTATTATTATGTAAATTTTATTGCCATGGATACATACTTATCACATAAGGATAAAGTATTAGATTAGGACTTCCCAGCTTTCCAAGTCTTTGGACTTTGAAGTCTTTGCACAGGAGGCAAAAGCATCCATTTTAGATTTACTCAAGTTTCATCATAAATAGCTGCTTAACTCCTAGGAGGTCTGCTTCTGAGGAAAATAGAATAGCAAGCAAAACAGCAGCAGAAGTAAACAGCAGAGGGAGAAACCCTTTTACAGAAGTTGATTATACCTTTTTTTTTTGGTTTGGGGAGGGGTATATCCCCAGCACAAGTAAAATGATCCATTGCAATTTAATAAAGAAAAATGGTTGATAGGACTTTTCATAAAGGGTTGCTTTTTTTTTAAGAGTAAACAGGTCTATTTTTTAAAAAATCAGTGCATATTCTACAGCACAATTGAAAAACAACCAGTCTTCCTAACAAACATACAATTCCTTGTCAAATACCCTAGAAGGTTATTAGCTTCATTACAAAAGTATTCTGAAAAATTTGCATACTGCTTAGGACACCAAAATATATGTGAAGGTCTCACTTAGCTGTGAAAATAATTTCACTGAAGCCCAACAGCTTGGTTTCCAATGGATCAACTGCTGTAACTCCAAGTCTATGGAGGAAAAGTGGAAATGATCTTCTGGGAGACCTTGGTGAAGACCATGTGCTGTGCTCTGCAAGTAACTGAATGTGATTTCCTGTATTTGAAATTGAACTCTAGGGGTAAACTGGTGTACTATACAGTACACTTTGACACCCAGCGGTATCTCCGCCTGAGTTTCTTGATATAATTTCTAAGCTGATGGTTGATGGTCCTGGACTGATGGTGTTAAGAGATTTCAGCCTTATTGCTCTGGCAATGAAAACAGGAGTAGCTCAGGATTTCACAGTCTCATACCAACCATGGACTTACCTGAAGTGGTACCTGCCTGAACTTATACATGTAGCCATACATTAGAGCTAGATTTCATTTTAGAGCAGTTTGTTTGTTTATATTTCAAATTTGTCACTGCTCATCTCACTGCAGAGCGACTCTGGGTGGTCAGTTGGTTTGTGATCCATTACACTGGTCATTTGTCATAATCAGATAAAGATAAAATATTTCAGTTCAGTCAAGAACTAAACCAGATATCACAACTCATGATAGAATAAGAGTTTATCAGGTTTTTCTCAATAATAGATCCCCAAAAACCTTTTAACGGACATAGTTCACTATATACTACACCAGTCTACCTTAATCTAGAGAAAACTCATACCTAAAATCTGAAAATATGCTAAGTTTAGATTTTTCTGCATTGTTTTTTTTTCCTTTATCCCACACATTTTTTATGTTGCCTGATTACAGCCTACTTTCTTGAAAAGAAATAAAGAAATATAATATTTTCAAAGTCTTTACATGAGGCCATACAAAGAAGCTTTTTAGACCGCAAAATTCACTTCCTTTCATTATTAACCTCAGTATCAGACAATGTCTGGTTTTAACAGTATGTAATTTCACCTCAGTTTTAAATGTGTTACAGTTTTTGGGTTGGTTTTCTATTTGATTTCAATAGTTTTATTTATTTTCTACCTGACTTCAGTGGTTTTATTTATTTGTGTTAAGTGTTTTAGGGAAAAGGAAAGTATTAAGTTTCATTAAATAAATTAATACATACCTACTTTGTTGGGTGCTGACTTAGATATGTTTCAGATTGACCATTTGATGTGATTAATTAGTCCCACTGATTTTAATGAGTCTACTCTAAGTCTACTCTCTACTCTTTGTGTAAGACTAAATCTCTTGCAGTTCTGTATACTGCATTATTCTATATTATTTAGAAGAGCACTGAGAATTTGCCTTTATTATTTTCTGTCTTGCATAATACAAGGAAACTTTTAAAAAGCATTAAGTGATAATCTCCAACTTGAAATTTTAAAGGAAACTATTACTTAAATCAATGGGACAAGTATGTACTTAAACAACTTATTCAGAAAAAGATATATATATATAACTCCACTTAATATTTAAACACTGACAGGGGATGAAAGCTCAAAACTACAAGTTTCACTAACAATGTACCCATCAACACAGAGACAAATGTAAAGATCAGTTAATAAAGTTCATGTAGTATCAGAGATATTATTTTATAAAAAGCAGTGCAAAATTCTAGTAGCCTCAAATGTGACTGTTCCCACCAAATTCATTAGCTCTTGCAAACATTTGTGAAGAATATAATATTGATTGGCTATGAGCAACTATCTAGTCATAACTCTCTAAAAAAGTCTTTGTTCTTATCTGACATGTTTCTGTCCTTTCCAGTGACTTCTACATTGCCCATTTAAGCATAGCTTGGAATCGTAAAAAACAACAAATTTCATCACGAAGAAAATAGGCAATTTTTTACTATAGTAACTTACAAACATCTAAGCATATATACAAATTGATAGCAGAGAGAAAGAGTCCTTGAGGTAGACAAAGAACAGTAGACTAACAGAACCTTCTTCAGAGATCTGAAGATTTACCATAAATTTTCAGCTACACAAATAGATCCAGTAGAAGACAAGGAGACATCAAACTTGTGCTGAAATCATAATGTCAACTCACATATAACATGAATTGCATACTTGTGCCATTTGCATAATGATATCATGATGCATTCAGTGTCACTTGCTCCCTTGGCCCTCCCTCGTGGATGGTACAGTTTAATGATATTGACAGTTGCAATTCAGTAACATCTGAAAGACAAAGATTCCCACCTCTGTCCTATTAGTTTCAGTCAGAATTGACTGAACTGCCAGTATTCATTAATTCAGTCACACCCATCTGTATTCATGTACAACCTTAACTTTAATCCTTTTTCATTCACCATTTTCCAGACCTATTATTGAAATGTAGATACTTGCTGCAGCCTAGCTCACAGTGACCTTTTGAGATTTAATTAATATTGGAAGTATGTAATGTGAGATTCTCAGGTGAAGAAACTATGGGACTTCTAAATTGCATCAATATTTCATGCTTTCTGCATTGAGATTCCAATCTTGGTTGGCATAATCATTCCAGCTAATTCAACCTAACAGCTCATTTCCATAAGCATCCTCAGAAAAGCTTCAATGGTGGGTTTTTATTGTTTCGGTGAAAAATTCTAAGAAACAAAACAATACAAAATAAAATCCTTGCTTAGAAAAACACTGCAAGCAAAGCAAACTTATTAAAAGGTATCAAATTTCAGAGAAAATGGACTCTGATGGGCATCTTGTTGAATGGTTTGATGAGATATCATCTTGGTAGCTTTTCTGCAGCAGTTGCTAGTTCTAGAAAATATATTTATTTTACACGAGTGATATTACATCCCCACAGCATACAATCTTAGGCTGCAGAAGGTATACAATAATTATTTTAAACAAACAAGCCAACAAATAAATCAGAGTGTTTTAAAATCTGTTACAATGGACCAGTGCAATATGAATAGCCTAATAATGCTATCTCTGATACAGTCAGATTTTAAGATGAATTAAAATTCAGTTCTTCACAAAGGATATTTCTTGTATGTTTGAACTTTTAAAATCTACTAAACATTTGGTCAGAAATACAATCTGGCTTTTTGGATATTCTGCACAAACAAATAAAGGCACATCTATTATATTAACAAGGACTTCAAACCCCAAATATAAAAATATAATTCTTATTTTATGCCACATACATGGTAACATAAATTAAGACATTGTTACTGAAATCCATTACATCTTGGTTTTATATATGCAAAGGGCGCAAACAGGTCAAAATAATCTTTAGTAACATTTTTGACAATTAAATGCATACTATTAAGAAATATTACACAGCATAGTGCACAATATTTAGTCAGGATTCTAATTTTTCTTTTTTGGTTGTGGTCCCATTATCACACAATGAACTGCCATTTGAACTGGATCATTTAAAAGAAAATAGCAATCATTTCTATAAGTGCTGCATGACAGCAAATTTCTGGGCAAGCAGAAACACCAGGCAATTTAAATCTTCACTGTTATATGCAACCACAAACATTTTCTATGTTACAATGGATGAGCTCTAGGCACGCAAATCTGTAATGCATACTATCAAGGATACCATAGTGTTGTCAATAGTTGATGACTTTTGGGTACTCGCTTATCCTATGTCCTATATATGTTTTTTTATCTGGGCTACCATATTATAGCTAAAACCACTACTTATTTCAAGCAACTATTTGCCTACAGCACCAATCATCCATGAAGTAGAGAGTCTTCCATACACTCTGAAGTCTTGGGACCAAATAGTTTCATCTCCAACCTAGATGTTTCTTGCAAAATATGCAGTTTTTTCCTTCTTGTCCAATAATTACTTGTCATATTTAGCATGTTAATGGTCACAAGGAAAATCTGGATAGGCACAAAAAGCTTTTGCACTATGGTACTGCATGGCATATTTCTGTACTTCACTAAGTAAAACTTAGATGCAAAAACGGGAGTAGTGTCCAACATTCAGAAATGCATAAAGACTGGTGATGATCAATTGATAAATAAATCAGTAGAAGAGAAAAGAAAAATTGTGTAAGTGGATAAGGCAAGATCACTGGACATTTTGATTCTGAAAAGAGTGACAAAACTAATCTGAATTTTCACTACACAGTAATATCACTTTATATCACAATAAAGCAGTATAATCAAGCAAAGTTCACACATTAATCTTACCTTAGCCATCTGAGCTTGCACACCATTTGCTTTAAGAGATGCTACGGCTTTCTGTGCGGCTGCTGGACTATCAAAATCTACAAAACCGTAACCTTTTGAGAGGGGGAAAAAAAGTAGCATTCATTAATATGCATAAAGAACAAACTATTTTACCAAATCTTCCCAATCAACAATGTATTATTTTCAAATTGAATAATGTTCAAACACCAATGGCTACTCCAAGATATTGGGATGAGTTTCAACAGCATCCAGCTGAAATTCTGAGTAAGACCAGAACCTGTTCTATACTAGGTCAGACCAATGAACCACTGAGCCAAACTTTATTGTCTACTCTGGCAGTGATTTTCTGGAGTCTTCAGCAGATAACTCTCTCTATTCCCTGGCACTTGATCCTTGTAACTGGAGATGCCAAAAGTGAACTTAGGACCTTTAAAAAGGTAATGGTCACTTCCAGAATACTTATTATCTTTTATGTTTACTTAATGAATATGCCTGTGGGGTAACAATGATCGCTCTACAAAACATTGTTACTCTACCAAGCAACTCATTCCTTTTTTCTCAGCCACAGAAATTGTATTTTTGTTGATCCTGGAACTGGTTTCAAAGGATTTCAACAGAATGATGCAACAGAGAATTATTACACTGAACCTAATTTTGGAATCTTTGTTCCCTTAATATCAGTTCTATGAATATTTTGGAATGCATACAATGTATCTGTTGGAGAAAGGCCACAGCTTCATCTCTTTCTCCTTGTAATGCTTGTGCAATCTAAAGAGCTGGCATCCACCTGCTCAAAAGCTATAATAGTATTAGTACTAGAGTGCTAATAGCTTTAGGCAGACATCTCCATTTACTAGATCAATATGCATTCACACAGAAGGCAATCACAAACATGCTGCTGCATTTAATGCACTTTAATGTTATTAGTATCTCATGCATGTATTAAAAGAGGGAGAAGAGAAACAAATGAATCTAAGTACTCCAATTAATTCCATATATTACAAATATATAAATCCTATTCTAAGAAATTGCCAACGCTATGCTTAAGATCATAATTTTCAGGTTAAAGATTCCAATCCTGTAAACATTTACTCACATTTAACTCAGTGGGAACTGCTTTAGAATAGAAAATTCTTAGTTGTGCGCTGTAAGACTAAAATTCTAAACACGCATATTAAGTGTGTACCTAAATACATTTATGGAGCTATTTCACCCTTAAGGAAATATGCATAAGAATAAACTATAAATGTAAGTGATAAAAATATAGATAGATAAGCTTCAAGAAAGTAGCAGTAAGAACTAAAGTATCCAAGATTCCAAGTTCCAGAGTGTTTTCCCAGCAGATGTAGACATCAGAGATGTACATACATGTACAGCGACCAATAAAATCATTATGCCTTCATCAAATATGTTTTTGTTTATAGTCAAGTTTAAATTTTTTAATGAATCTGAAAAATCAATCCTACTTTTGGGAAAAAAGATTTGGGGGCAATAGCAGCAGTTCAACTCTAAAGGTTTTTGAAGTGAAACTGTATCTAAATTATTACCATATCAAACAATGTCTGCTGAGAAACAAACAAGAGCGCAAAACCTTGATTTTCATTAAAACTTCAGTAGCTTTTTATGCCCCCCAAATTCAGCTGTGCTGCCTCATCATGTTGGTGGTGGGTATTCCCGGGAGGGATGAACGAAAGACATCACAAGTGTATGGCAAGGGTATACATTCCCAGCAAGGTCACCCAAGGCATGAAGGTCATCCCAGCTGCTCAGCTGAAGCAAGCAGGGACCTATATTGGGCAGCAGTGATATAGGAAAATGCTGGAGGCAAATGATCACTTTAGTGACAATGGCAAAGGCATCAATTCATACTGTGTGGGAAAAGGCAATGGTAAACCACTCCTGTATTTTTACCAAGAAAACCACATGGACAGAAAATATAATGATTGATGATATAGTGCCAGATGATGGGCTCCTCAGGATGGATGGCACTCAACACGCTACTGAGGAAGAGCTGATGTTGTTATTCAAGAAAAGAAAATCTGAAGCTACAAAACAGAATTACAGTAGGAACATGGAATGTAAGAAGCACGAACACGGGAAAGTTCAACACAGGGAAAGACAAAATGAAATGACTACAAATTGACATCTTAGGCATCAGCAAATTGAGATGGACTTGAATTAGTCACTTTCAGTCAGAAGATCACATTGTTTATCACTCACAATACGAAAAACAAAAAAGGAACGGTGTTGCTTTTATAGTTAGGAAGAGTATAACAAGAACAGTATTTGGCTACAATGCCATCAATGACTGAATATTATTGATTAGACTTCGTGGACAACCCTTTAATATGATGATTATTCAAGTTTATGCACTTATTCAACCACTATGCAGGAGAAGAGATTTATGAGTTTTATGATCAAGTTCAATTTGAACTTGACAGACCAGGCAAGCAAGATGTACTGCTTGTGACTGGAGACTGGAATTGGAGATTGGAGTTCAATTATAACATTAAAGACATGGCCAGGTGCTGACTGTGGAACACATTACAGAATGCTCATGTGCAAGTTCCAAGTTAAGCTAAAGAAGAAGACGAAGAAAGCCAGTCAGTTTCCACAATATGATCTTGAACATATATCCACAATTTTCAAAGACAACATTAGGAATTGCTTTGAAGTCCTGAAACTCACTGATAGAGGACCAGAGGAATTATGGAATTGTTAAGGATGAATATGAAAAAATACTGCCAAAAATGAAGAAAGAGAAGAAAGCAAACTGGATGTCAGAACAAACTGTGGAAATTGCCAAGAGAAGAGAAGCCAAAACCAAGAAAGACAAAATTTTCAGAAAGTAACTTAACAAAGGGTTTCAGAGAGATGTTAGAAGAGGCAAGAAGCAGTATTACAACAACATCTGTAAAGACACTGAATGGAAAATCAATGGAAAAACAAGGAAAGTCTTTCAAAATATCTCTGAATTTAGAAGAAGGTTCCAACCTTGAGTTGGTACACTAAAGGATATCAATGGACAGAGAGTAACTGATTCAAAGAAGTTCAAACTAAGATGGAAGGAATATACTGAAATATTGTACAATATAGATGTCAACATTCAAGGTATCTTAGAAGTTATTCTCTACTTACAAGAACCTCTAGTACCAGAAGTTAGATCAGCACTCTGTTCATTACCAAGTTGGAAGGCTACAGAAACCAATGGAATACCCACTGAAATATAGCAACCAACAGAAGAAAGATCAGTAAATGTACTAATCAAGTTATGCCAGAAAATATGGAGATCAAAATAGTGGTCAATAGATTGGAAGAGGTCAATCTACATTCCAATACCAAAAAAAAAAAAAAAAAGGAGACTTAACAGAATGTGCAAGCTATTGGTCAATATCCTTAACTGCACACGCTAGCAAAAAAATGCTTAGGATCATCCAACACAGATTAGAGCCCTACATGGAAAAGAAATGCCAGCTATTCAATCTGGCTTTAGAAAAGGCCAAGATATAGTGGCAATGAGTGCATCATTAGAAGACCTGAAAGACCATGTGAAGGACAGATCATCATGGACAAAATCTATCTATGTGGTTGCTAAGAGTTGACAACAACTCAATCAATCAGCTTTTTATATTATTAACCATGCTGTACCAGCTCTGCGAGTCGGAAATAGAAGGTACGGTGATAGAGTGGTTCAATTTCTAGCT
Organism: Liasis olivaceus; assembly: GCA_030867105.1. Classification (NCBI taxonomy): domain Eukaryota; kingdom Metazoa; phylum Chordata; class Lepidosauria; order Squamata; family Pythonidae; genus Liasis; species Liasis olivaceus. The sequence goes on along the minus strand of CM061351.1, from coordinate 40,587,462 downwards.
TCAGAAAGTTATGCAAGGGAATGAAAATTCTGCTCAAACCTATGGCAATTCAGATGTGTGATCCCACAATAGTCTAGCTTGCCCCCAATCAGGTCAAACTGGAATTTGGATTGAAGTATTAACAAAATGCAGCTATGACTCAACCTTATTTCTCTATGTTATCACAGACAGGTGAAGTTATGCAGGCACTGAACATGTGTTTACATTACTGGGATGGATGAATTAATCCTAAGATTAATGGATTTACAAACACTTTTGCAAATATTTTCTGCACGCAAAATACAGTACATATGCATAAATTACATGCATAGGACATCCAAAAGGGAATATGTAGTATTTAAATATCAGAAATAATAGTATTCATAAATATAAATATTAATACATTTTGCCTCCCAAAGTATTCAAGGAAAAGGAGGAGGAAATCACAGAAGTAAAATTATTATCTTAAGGATGAATACCACGACCAAACACATTTTTATATTTACTGATGTATGATTTGCTACTTTTGATTTCAAGAGGAAGTATCTTCCTCCGTTCCAAAATATTCCTTTGCCTGAAAATTTTGAATAAATAACTTTTTTGAGGCAAACTGAAGACACCTTGAAAGTTTAGACTTGAATCAACTATTCCTGCTTCATGTATGCACATCATTCTACATGCATAGGTTTGATATAGTATATGATGGCAATGTGGGGAACTCCTTTATCTATGATTGTCACAGCAATGAAATTGAAAGGGCATGTTGATTCTGAGAGCAATTTTTAATTTCTGTTGCTGCTTTCCTATTCTACTACAAAAGAGGAAGAAGAGATGAGAACAGCAACATGACAGCCTGAAGCTAACCCAATAATATAAACCACAGGTGACTCGGATAAGGCTTTGACCTTCAATTCCACAGCTGCAAAATGAGAATAGTGACCTATCCCACAGAAATTTCACAACAGAATGCAATATAACAGAACCACTGGAGAAAAGATGGTTAGAAAAAAGGAAAATGATATAAAAGGTATTTATGATGAATAACACTGGCTGATCTCTAACTGTGGATCCTTAGATCTAAAGAAACTGAATTGGATCATTCCCAAGACTTCTCTTACTATCCAAATCTGCACATTTCATTTTTTGGTCATTTTGGACTATGTTTGGAAGGATCATTTATGAATTATGCTCTTAATAAGACCACTGGAATAGTCATTGTGATTGGCCTGGCCACACAAATAACACAGGGAAATTCAATAAATATTGTATTTTCATGTTTTGATTAGCAGCTTTATTTTTTCAACCATATTCTTTTTATTTTATTTTATTTTTCCTTTTTTCTCAGTCTTTTCATAGCATGCCACAAAGAAATGAAATTGTTATCCACAAATGTTCCGCAGAGAAACAGAATTTTGAATTATTAAGATCACATTTCCCCAAATACTTGTTCTCAAGCAGACTTGTTCCCTTTATTATTTATTCATTATTTGTTTACTGCATTTTTATCTCATTTTTAAGACAATTATCTCCCAAAGATGCTTACATCAATTAAGCATGAGAGACAGGCCTTGCCATCAGGCTACTTAAAACAATAAGCCACACAAATGGATGAGGAGTGAAGAACAAAGAAAGAATGGGGAGATCAGTCCCTTAAAGCCAGAAATAAAATAGTAAGCAAAATGAAGGGCTGATTTTTGCTTCTTGGAATTCTTTTAAATAGAAATTTGGGGTTCTCCTTCTTTGGCCAATGGATGGGCCAACATCCATTCAGCTTTCCATCCCAAGGCAGCTTCCAAATGAATTTTCTATTCATTCTTCTCTAGTTAATGCAAGGGGCCAAATTGTTCTCTTGCTACCATGTTTTCCCTAGAAAGCTAGGAATGCTTTCTCTCATGTGGCCTCCTGGCTGATGGATACTAGCAAAGTGTCTCCTACATCTTCTGCCTTATATGTTCCCACTGAATTCAATGGAAGAAAAAAAAGTGTTTTAGAAATTGTTTTAATAGAGAAGACAATTTGGGGGAAATTCTCCTGGATGGGGTACTGTGGTGTTGAACTGGCCAAAGGGGATGTCCTGGCTTTCACGTTACAACCATCTCTACAAGGTCTGGGCTTTTATGACTTCCAACACTTCAGTTAAATCCCATAAAAATAAACCATGAGGGAGCTTCTTCTATCGTGGATGTGTGTGTGTGTGTGTGTGCGTGTTTTAAAAAGAGCATTGCTACTGTCACCAATAAAGGGGAACCTTATTCTTCAGAAGTCACTGGTAAATTTCTCACTGCCCAGAGAGAATTTGGGGAAATTGTTCAAAAATCTGTTCAAAAATTTGGAAGAATTTCTAGAGACCATATGTGCTCATTTCTAAAATAATCATTGCAATAATGATTTTTTAAAAAAAACTGAGTTATATTGCCAAAACCTAAATATATTTACTTAAAAACAAGTTCCACTGGTTCATGTCCATGTAAATTTACAAAGGATGGAAGTCTTATTGTGAATTTTGCCCTACATATATTAGTCAGATTACTATGGCAATGCTGGCAGCAAAAGCTGTAGGATGTTACTTTAAAAAAATACCAAAGAAGCTGAAATATCCTACTGCAAAAAAATGGCATACTCATGCAATATATTGAAAAGAAGAGAAAAAAGATGAACTGAATGGATATATTTATGGTACACTGAGCTGGCTGTTACTGGAAGAGATCCTGCTGTTGGCAGTACTGCCATCTCTCCCTCAAATTAAGATGTAAGACTAGCCAAAAGATATTATGGCATGATTAACATAGCTGGTCTTTATCATAAGTGAGATGTCTGGCTCAGGTGCCAGATCTAAGGTGCCATTAAAGGATGGCATCTTGTCAGTTTTTTAATTACCATGGAGAAGTCAATTTGGATTTTCCACATCTGATGGACAATGTCTTGCAAGAACTCTGTTCAACATGAATTATAGGGGCTACACAGAAATGTAGATATGGGATCAAGCCATATATTATCTTTTCAAGAAATGAGCCCTTAAGTGCTAAAATGTTAGTGGCAAACTAGCTAGCTAATATGTTTTCTCATGGTGATTCAATTTAGGTACTCTTAATTATATTGCCTTTTTCCATCTCTTGTTTTTTTTTAAGTGATGTCATAGTAGCATTTCTCAGCTGTGCACCCATTATTACCATGACAAAGAATACTACATTCTAAAGTTTTGTGCTTATCTGCATGTCAGTATTTAGCACTGGCACTCTATGTTTCTAGAAACTATGTGGCTTCCACAGCATTTTATCATTTCAGCAACTGTGCAGACACAATTCCAGAACAAAGTACCAGAGCTGGAGCTCTTGTGAGATGAACCATCTGCTAGAAAGTTGTCAGGTAGTTTATGTCTTTTAAATCTTTAAGTAGGTTGAACAAACTTTAGAGAAGCTTGCAATAAGTCTCTTAAATATATAATTTAATTTAATGTAAATGTATAATTTAAATAACATAGATTATTTTCAATTTAATTATTTAAAACATTATCTAGGACTTCAAGGCAGTTTACAAATATATTTTAAAAATAATCAAATCACCATAGTATCATAGCAGAAGAACTTAAACTCCATGGACACTATTAGTGATTCAAATGGTATAACTTAAACTCCATGGACACTGCATTTATAAATATTCATTCCCTGAAAGCATGAGATATATTTCCATTAACTTCCACTCATACAGAATTCCACTAGTAAATAGCAGCAAACTGCTATTTATTTAAGTATATCATGACTATCTTAAGTCCCATCGGTTTAAATGGGTCTGCTCTAAGGGCAAATACATATCAATAAATGCAATTTATTGTCATATTTATTTTAAGAACTGAAACACATACACTGGATCTTCTCATCCTTTTCCTTTTAATGTTAAATTCCCTCCAGAAATTCTCATGATTTGAAACAGTACCTTTTTGCACAGTTGTCTTTGGAAGCCATCCTGTTGGTGATGTCCAGGGAAGCAAGCTCTATTCACTGATTCCCCTTGAATGCCATATGGACTATGTCCAGCAAAGATCCTCATCTTCTCCTAAGGATGTATCTTGTTCTAAAGTGATCTGCTAGGAAGGAGGTCCTGGCTAACAACCATGAGATTCAGTTTTCTAAGTCCATATTGTTCAACAACATTACTAACCATCAGGAACTTCATTCTGAAGGAAATTAAAGAACTACTTTAACTTTGGCTTGATCGCATTCAAAGTTAATCCTGAAGAATAACTATGATTCTACAGTTGTGTATGCGTGTGGATGTATAAAGAAAGAGGGGATGAGACTTACTTAAAGCAGCAGCAAGGAGCTGATATTAGTATAAGTATCTGTGTACACAGTCAGACGCTGAGCAACTATATTTCCCATAATCTAAATGGCAATGGACCTCCTGGGCTCAATTTCTCAATTCCATAATTAACTTGGCAGTAGGTTCAAATGAATTAAAATTGAACGTCACTGTTTTTGTAACAAATCCCTCATCCTTGTTTTTTCCTGCTTGTCAGGAGAAGACCAACTGAACAGCAATTAGTGGTAAGCAGTGCAGTGAAAAAGAACCAAGTATACACTAATTAGGTCACTCACCAAGCACATTCATTTCACTGGCAGATTTAATCAATGTTTTCCTGAAATGCCTTAAATCTCTTATGCTAATTTAAAGTTTTGTTATTATTGTGCCTTTAAACACAGATGGGGTGCCTGGATATTTTCAAGTGCTTTCTACCCCCTCCCATCTTTAAAAACACTTCCTAAATATTATGCCTCACACCTATTGCTTATCCATATTACATTGGACCAATCATAATGAAATTCTAGCAACTTTGTGTTTACATTCTAATGCCAAAGAATATGGTGGGCAAAACTATGAAGATTCACATAACTGTATATATTGCTACATAACAATGTGCGAACGTACATTTAATTTCCATTGCTCCCCTCTTTTTTTTCCTGAGGCCAAACAAAATCACAACACAAAGTGAAGATGCACAATTTATACATTATCCAGCTTACAGATGGTCCTTCCTTGCTACCACTGCATGGAAATTCACCTTTTCACATTTGGGAGAAAAGGCAAGAAACCTTTGTTGCCAGTAACAGAAGGCTCTGGGTTTAATACATTTGTTCAGTACTTCCTTCCTGCAAACACACTTTGAGGGATTCCACCAATGAGAATATCTGGCATAGGCACTAATGACTATGCAACTAGAAAAATGTAGATCAAAATAGGTAAGGAATTGGTGAGAGAACACCTAGTTGTTCCAAATGAATTCAAGTCTCCTGGATTGGAAGAGAGAACTGAAGATAGCCAGATTAGTGTTCTAGACTTAAAGAGAGCTGACTTTAATAAGCTAAGGGGAAAGGTTGGAAGGATTCTATGGATGTAAATCCTGAACGGAAAAACAGTTCAGGAGAATGAGGAAATTCTGAAAACTGAGATAATTAAGGCACAAACACAAACAAAACCACAGAAGAAAAAATGAGAGATACCTGATGAGACTGGCTTGGTTGCACCAAGATCTCTCTTATAAACTGATAAACAAAAAAGACAAGTTTAAAAAATGGAAAGAAGGACATATAACAAAGGCAGAATATCAGAAAATACCTCAAATCTGCAAGGATGGGGTCAGGAAGGCTAAGGCTCAGCATGAGCTACAGCTGACTATGAATGCCAAAAAACAACAAAAAGTTCTTGGGTATGTCTGAAACAAAAGTCAAGGAGTGGTTGGCCCACCAGGCGGAAAAGATGGCAAGACAGTGATGGGCAATAGGTGAACTGCTTAATTCCTACTTTGAATCTGTCTTTTCACAAAAGGAAAAAGCAGTCCAACTTATCAGAAGTTGCACCTTGGGGAACACAAGAAAAATGTAGATCAAAATAGGTAAGGAATTGGTGAGAGAACACCTAGTTGCTCCAAATGAATTCAAGTCTCCTGGATTGGATGGATTACATCCCAGAAGGCTAAAGAAAGTGGTGCATGTCATCTGACATTCCCACTGATGGAAACCTTTCAGAAATCCTGGAGCACAGGGGAAGTGCCAGAAAACTAGAGAAGAATCAATGTTATTCCAATATTTTATAAAGGGAAAAATGTGGACCCAGGAAACTACAGACCAATCAGCTTGACATCAATATCTGAGAAAATCCTAAAAAAGATAATCAAGCAGTGGACTTGCAAACATTTTAAAACTAACAAGGTTATTACCAGATGCCATCATATAAAAATAGGTCATGCCAGACAAATCTTATTGCTTTGACAATGTGACTAGATAGAGGAACAAAGGAATGCTGTGGATGTAGCGTACTTAGATTTTAGTAAGTCATTTAATAAAGTAGATCATACCCTCCTTCTTAATAAACTGGAACAATGTGGGATGGATGGTCCTACTATCAGATAGATTTGCTGGCTAAACAACTATAGCCAACATGTGGTCCTGAATCAGTCTAAGTCCACATGGAGGGAGGTATGCTGTGAGGTAGCTCATGGTTGTGTCCTCTTAAATATTTTAAGTACTCTTAAATATCTTCATAAACAACTTACTGAAGATAGGGAATAGAAGGGATGCTCATAAAATTTGTGGGTGACACACAGTTGGGGGTGGGATTGCTAACATCCAGAGACAGGCTCAAAAGGATCATGGTAGACTTGAACAGTGGGCCCTATCCAACAAAATGTTGTTCAATAATGAGAAATGTAAGGTTCTACACTTGTGCAGTAAAATCTAGATGCACAGGTACAAGATAGGTGGTACCTGGCTTAGCAGTAGTACTTGTCAGAAGGCTCTGGGAAAACTATACATAAGCCAGCAGTATGCTGCAGTTGCCAAAAGAGCCAATGCAGTTTTGGGCTGCATCAACAGAAGTACAGTGTCAAAATCATGCGAAGCGATAGTACTGCTTTGTGCTGTACTGGTCAGACTGAACCTGGAACACTGTATCTAGTTCTGGTAGCCATAATACAAAAAGGACACTGAGGAACTGGAAAGAATGCAGAGAAGAGTGACAAGGATAATAAGGGGCTTGGAAGATATATCCTCCAAAGAGCAATTAAAGAAACCTGGTATGTTTAGCCAAAAGAAGAGAAGGCAAAGGGAAGACTGTCACAGCATGACTGATGGTTCTTTTATAGCTGGGTTGTGTGTGTCTTTAATTGCTTCACAGAGACAGAAACAGTAGAGGCTTTTTTGTTTCTTATACTATGTACAGGTATATTTACAGGAATTAGTGAAAAAAAACAGAACTATTTACAGCAGAGTTTCCAAACTTTCCAGTTTCTAATTTCTCTACCTCTATCCCAGAGCTCTTTGCTAGCAACCACCCACTCAGTTGCATAGCTACCAACTCCCCCCTTTTTCCTCCTCCTTCAGTGAGAGAGAGAGAGAGAGAGAGAGAGAGAGAGGAAAAGAATGGACTGAGTTACTTTGAAGAGTGCTTAAAACCTTTCATCATGCTTTTCCAGACCTTGACAGCAGTTCCTCTGCATAGATGTTGCTCCTTATGGGTCTTCTGTCCAGACTTCCCAGTCTAGGGCTTCCCCAAAGGCTCCAGGTGTCCCTCTGCAGACAGCTATCCCCCTCTGTCCCTGTCTGCCTTGGGTTTTGGGTGAAGCACATCCCCCTGTCTGAGTTTTCACTTCTCTTTTCCCAGGGAAGCCGCCAGCTTACATCATCACCTTCTTCTCTGGGGCCAGGAACTGGTACCTTTCACTCCAAGGATAAACACATGCCCAGCGATGCCTCTCTCCACCACCAACTTCCTGCACAGTTTCTCCAAAGGCACTCTCTGCCTCAAAGCCTCAGAGCAGCACGGGGCCAAATGTGGCAGTGTGTTTCTCCATCTTTTCTCTCTTTCTCTCCCCCTTTTTGGCTCAAACTGGCAGCATGTCCCCCAGCAACTGAGGAGGTGGGGTTTCTCCCCCTCTCAAGTCTTCAACGCTTAGGCATAGCCGATGACAATGATGCCTCCCTCTGCCCCACAACAGTCCTGGCTAGCAGACAGGGCAGTACATCTGCCCTCATGAGAGCACTGCTGCATACCTAATCCTCCTCTCATTGTTCGTCTTTTCTTCTACTGACTCATGCCAGCATAACAGCAACTAGCCTGGCAACAAAACCCATATGCCACAAATACATGATTGCAGTCTTCTACATGAATACAGGACAGAGGGTGTGGATTTCTTCTCTGAAGCACCCGAGGGTAAGAGAAGAACCAACAAGTAAAAGCTTAACAGAGAGAGATCCACACTTGGAATAAGAAGAAATTTCCTGACTCTGAGAGCTACTAAGCAGTGGAACAACCTGCTCCATCACTGGAAGTTTTAAAGAAAAGACTGGACAGACATGTGTCTGGGATAGATTGAGAATTCCTGCACTGGGCAGGAGGTTGGGCTAAATGACCTCTAAAGTCCCTTCCAACCCTATGATTCAACCCATCATCAAATATAAACTAGGCTATTCTCATATTTAAATCAATCTGCATGCATTTGACTGGAGAGTAAGATGTCATTTCGTGAATGCCTAAAATCATCTTCTATGACAGGGAAAATGGATGAAACAGAATACCTGGACCCTGGGACTGATACAGCATTGGTTGCACTTTTGGATGACCTCTGGTGGGAGTGGGATGGGGGTAGTGCATCCATCCTTGATCTACCCAACCTCTTGGCTGCTTTCAGTACCATCCATCATGGTATCCTTCTGAACCAGTGGCAGGGGTTGGGATGGGCAGCACTGTATTGTGCTGGTTTTCTTCCTTTCTCTCCTGCCAGTTCCAGTCAGTATTGATCAGGAGTGAGAGGTTCCAACCTTGGCCCCTATTTTGTGGGGTCCCACAGAGTTCGATACTCTCTCCACTCCTGTTCAACATCTACATGAAGCTATTGGGTGAGATAATTCATATCATCAGTATGCTGATGATACTGAGCTGTACATCTCCCCACCCCCCCGGTGAATTAAGTGATGTTGTTGATGTCCTGTCTTGGTGTTTGGAGTCTATGGGAGGCTGGATAGGGAACAATAGGCTTCAGTTCAACCCTGGAAAAACTGAATGGCTTTGGGTTTTGAGGCCTTCAGGATCTGGAAGCTTACTATCTTTGGTGCTGGATGCTTGTTTGGGACAGGAAGACTTGGGCATCCTGAGAATCGATAAATGGGCAGTTTAATAAAGAACCAAGGAGTGCAAGAACTAAAGCTGTAGCTCACTTTGGTGATTGGAGAGATGTTCTCCCCCCTCTAGGTGGCAGGAGAAAAGAACATCCTCAGCTTATATAATGACAAAACACAACCACAGCATTATTGGAAGTACCCATTTTGATACCTGCCAGTAGGCAGTGTGAGCAAAATGCAGAAATCAGATCCAGACTCTGCTCCAACCAAACTTATAAAGCCGTAGCCAATAAAGTTGAGGCTAACATTTGTCTATCAATCTAACCATGTTGTCAAGTTTTGTCTCTAATCAGCCACTTTACAGACATATACAAATTATACTGATGACAAACATAAAGGGATATATTCTCCCAAATCCCTGACAATAGTCTACATTCTGCAATGAAGACTTCCAAGAATAGTTTCCTCAAGTAAGAATATTTTGAAATATTTTCTCTTTTCAGAGATCCAGTTTGATAATGAAAGAAATGACAAGTCAATCTGCCTACACTGTCCCCAACTAAGTAGACTATTTGAGGGTTTTTTGGTCCCTTTGAGTCAAACTTGACTCCTGGTGACTACCTAGACTAGTCCCTGCAGTTATCTTGGCAAGACTTTTGGAAGTGGTTTGCCTTTGACTTATTCCTAGGAATGAGAGAGAGTGACTAGCTCAAAGCCACCCAGCTGGCTTTGTGCTTTAAGGTGGGACTAGAACTCACAGGCTCCTGGTTTCTAGCCTGGTGCCTTAACCACTACACCAAATGGGTTTTCACAAGTAGGGATGCTCATATGGAATCTATAGTTGATTCAGCTATGCCAGTTCATCATAAAATCTAGCATTCACCCTTAAAAACAATTCTTGAAAAATGGGCAGATGAATGCAAATCTGAAAGTCTTATATCTGTGTAAATACATTCAGAAAGGTATTCATTACAAATACATAATAATGATTTTTTTTCCTATTTACAAAACACATCAACTAACCCCAGGAAAACACTGCATGATCTGTTTTGCACAGTATTTCCCTTTTTGAAAGTGTGTTTTCAATTCTTGAATAGCAGTGTCCATCTGAAGAAGCAGGTATTGAGCATAAAAACTGATTATCCAATAATTTACTATGCAAATTTGAGATATTGTTTTATCCACAGCAGACAGAGGATCAAATTAAAGTCTGAGAACATTTGGAAAATTAGAGTTAAAAAGCAGAAAGGTTGATTTGCCCTTGAAAACTAAATTACTAAATATAAATTGTATAACATTCACACAGCCTATACCACCTCTGAATGCAGAAATACAGCCAATTGTCAAATATTTTTAAATTATTAAACGTATGTTTTTAAGTTAGCTAGTAAACCATCAATGTATATTTCCTAATATTAATAAATTAGAGACAGAAATTCACAACTAAAAAGGAAAAACATCTTCATTCTACAAGATACAAAATAATTATTGGGTAAGCACGTTTTCATTTACAAATGAACAAGGCACTCAGTTTGTTACACAAACAAAATATATTCACATGTTTTTGTTTTCTTTTCTATATTAAAAATGCATAGAAATAGCATCCAAATCATATGCTTCTGAGCAGTCTTCTTTATTTCTGAAGCAAAGGCAGAATATATAGCAGAATCAACCTGACTATGCATCCCTAATTTTTGGCTTCCTTAAAGCATCCATTCCATCTATCAGTTTTTAAAGGATCCAGCACTTCTGCTTGAATAACGCCTAGTTTTAGCCATCTGAGATGTACAGATGTTTTGCAAAGATAACTCTGAACTTCTGGGATTAACAGAATTTGTATGCATATTTACTGAAAAGTGGGGCTATAGCCACTTAATTTTGGTCTGTATAAATTTCACATAAAGATTATTCATATCCATTTTTTTGCTTTATTCTGAGAATTTTTTAAAAAAGATCTGCATAAAACATCATATTTAGATAGCTATTTTGATTGCTAATTCTTAATTTTTCAAGGACAATATTTATACACTGCATTTACTTGAACAGATGATGAGCCTGAAGATGAAGGAGGTGGGGAAGGAATAACTTCTTGGAAAGGAAAAGAAAGGAAGGAATCAAAACTAAATGTAGATGTTGGGAAGGAGGAGAAGAGACCTACATTAAGCCTTACAAAAGGAATTGGTTGCCTTAAAATTGCAGGTCTGGTCTAGAAGCCACAGATTCCTTTCCCCAGCTTATTAAACTTATTAAAGGCATGAGGGGAGGAAGAAAACAAGTGTCGCGTCAAGCCCAGCCCAAGAACAACAGTGAAGCAGTCCAGTTGAGTTGAGTTCCTTTATTTGCTTACATATTATAGATAGAATCTTACCAAAATGAATCTATACTACAGCAACTAGTGGATCTATCCTGGGAGATTCTAGGGAGTGGCTACCCTGAACCTCTTTCGCTTCCCATGCTCCTTCTGCAGACTGTGTTGTCTTTTGTCTCCTTTCCCTTCCTGGAATGTACCCCCTCCTTCCTGATAACCTTGCTCTCTGTTGTTATCTACCACATCACTCTCCTCTTAGTAGAGATATTCCATCACAAGAGAAACTGGGAGGGGCGAGGCCAAATATTGGGCAGGGGGGAGAGTTTTAAAGATTTTCATGCTTTTCAGAAGTGATATTTAAGGCCACCTGCGCTTTCTTTTCAGCAATATAATCTTCAGTTCTTCACAGTTCACAGGTGGGAAGAAAATTATCTTCTCATCAGATAAGTTTAGTATATAAAATGTTATTTTATCTAAACATTTAAATTTCTAAAAAGTTCTATCCACAATATGCATTTGCAATGCTATTTTGCATTTTCTCACTGAGAATTGTATTAGAATTTTTTTTTTTAAAATGTGAAATCTAATAGATAATTAGGTTGCAAATAAAACAAAAATCCAACAGGTAGATGCAGGGCAGTTATGTTAACATAGAATTGAAATGAACAAACATCTCTACTAAAAAATATGTCCCAGGGACTGAACCCCTGGAAATTATGAATAAGAATAATCTATTAAGACACAGATCCCACTGTATTCAACATTGCTATGAAGGGTAGTTAGGAATGAAAGTTTAGATTAGTATTCAGGGGATTTTGTCAATATTTTAGGTCTCCTCTTTCTCTGACTTTTCCACTGTTCTAACTATTTTATCATTTAAAAATTACAACAAATACCCTGAAATATGATGTGTCACATATATTTTACATTGTACTTGTAACATGCAATTTACAGGCATACTGAATTAGCTGTGGCTGTTGCTTCTGAATACTGCTCGGAATAGCCTTGAGTGAAGCACTGTATAAATTCTTAAGTAAGTAAATATTAAAACAAACCCAAAACTATTCACAGGTTTACATGAATTTCCGTGGATGAAAGAAAACTGGATATAGAGGCAAAACAGAAATGGTAGAAAGCTCACTTAAGTTTTAAAGGTATCAGCAGGAGATACACAACCCTTGGAAGCTGGATTTTAATAGCTTGTTTGAGTTCTTATTGGAACTCTTTCTCTACCCATTGGGAATTTTCCACATTTCTCTGACTTATTACTAGCTGCACTTTCACAAGCTTTTTTTTTTTTGGCTGCTCCCAGTTTATCATCCCAGAATCCATTAAGAATCAGCTGATGAGATCATAGACATATTTAGGTAACATAATACTGGTATGTAGTAATTGAGAATACTGAAAAGAACAGTGGCATAGAATTGCATTGTTCTACTACTTTAGGCATTGATGCTGTTTTAGTTGTCAGTGTAATTATATGTCTAATTACCTTGAAGGGTTATTGTTGTTGAACTGGGTCCAGGGAGATCTAAGTTCAAATCATTAGTTATCCATGAAGCTCACAATGTAATTTTGGAGCAATGATTATCTCACTTGTTAGCTACAAATCCTAAAACACATGGCAACTTTGGGACCTGGACCGCATGTAGATACAAATCCCAAATAAATGCAGGTGCACAAGAAAGTTCCCAACAGATTAAAATAATCAGTTGATTAATCAAGATCACATGATGACAGGATGAATAGTCGATATGAATTGCCAGAGTAACAAATAAAATTATTTTGAACTTAAGTATTTGGTTTAAGAATAGGAAGAAGCAAATTTGCTGCGTAATAGCTGCGTAATAGCTACACAGCAGACAAAAGTAAACAGGAAGAGACTGACCAGAAAGGAAATGTTCAATGTACACAAAGTACTTCTTATGCATTATTGGAAGTAATATTTCAAAGAATGAAAACAGGATGTTTTGGCAATCAACACAGGAAATATGCAACTAAGCAAAATTGATAAGGATGTCTTTACTGTACTTAAATTACTTTGAAATGCAAAAGAAACATGCCAGTAGTAAAATAGTTCCCATTAAAGACAGATACACAGAGCTATGGAATTTAAGTATAGTAATTAAGGTACTTTATACATCTCACTTGAAATTTGAAGAATAAGGTATACAAATGAATTAGAACTAAATACACTTTCACAAAAATTGAAATTTACTTCCATTTCAGATGATATAATCTTTTTAATCTGTAAAAATATTTCAAATATTCTGTGAATGCTAAACTTCCACTTCATCAGCATTATTTTTTAATGGATTAAACTGGTAGTAGTATCAAAGGACATTAAGCAAGCAATAACTAAAAATAGAAACATTTAAATACCTATAGACATCTAGGAGAAACTTCAGATGTGTGGTATGAAGAAAAGAAAAAATAAATATAATTCCTCTCTATTTTTTATAAAAAATCCCCTCTCACCTGTATGTGTCTTCCTCAATCTCAGCTTCTCTACCAGAGGCCTGGGAGTTTGAGGGTTCTGCACAGTATCTTAGCAGTTCCTACCACTGCACTCTTCTGGACAGAGAGCTCTGATGTTGTTCCTGGGATCTGTTGGAGCCACTCTCCCAGCTTAGGAGTCACAGCCCCGATTGCTCCTATCACCACTGGGACCACTTTGGCCTTTACTTTCCCATCCATCCATCCACCCACCCATACATCTTATTAAAGAAATGTTTAAAAGAATAAAAATACAAATTTTGAAAGAAAAAAGGAAAGTAATAAGTGAAAAAGAGTACAAAGAGGGGAGGGAAGGGAAGGGAAGGGAAGGGAAGGGAAGGGAAGGGAAGGGAAGGGAAGGGAAGGGAAGGGAAGGGAAGGGAAGGGAAATTATAATGAAGTGGCTTCCAATCTTCTTAACAGCAATTACAAGTACATTTATATTTTACCCTCTCTCTCTAAAGGTTATAGCATAATTTCCTTCTTTCCATATTCTACCTTTTCTAATCATCAAACCCATAAATCACAAGTTCATTTTTTTTCCTGTTTCAGCAAAAAATCCATAAGGATTTCCAGTCAGTTATTGTCCTTTCTCCAATTAAACAAGTCAATTTTGCCATCTCTGCTAATCCTGTCATCTTCACCAGCCATTCCTCTATTGTGAGTATTTCAGTCTTTCCATTTTTGTTCATATAATAATCTTGCAGCAGTTATCATATACAAAAACAACCTTCCATAACTCTTTTCTAATTGTCTATCCATTAGTCCCAACAAGAAAAGTTCTGGTTTCAACTGAATATTCATCTTTAAATTTTTTTGTATCACTGTGTGTATTTGAACCCAAAATTTTCTGGCTTTTTTGCAAGTCCACCAGGCATGATAGAATGACCCTTCATGTTTTCCACATTTCCAACATAAATTTGAAGTACTTTTATACATTCTAGATAATTTTTCTGGAGTCATGTACCAATGGTGGATCTTTTTATAAAAGTTCTGTTTTAAATTATAGCATAACATAAATTTCAGTCCTTTCAGCCACCTATTTTCCCATTGTTCCATCAGTATGTTATGTCCAAAATTCTTAGCCCATTTTATCTTACAATCTTTTACTTGTTCTTCTTCCATTTCAAATTTCAACAAAAGTTCATACATTTTAGCAATTACATGTTCATCATTTGTACATAGTTGAAATTCAGATTCTATCTTGTGCTGTTCAATTCCAAATATCTTGTTATCTACCTTAAATCTTTCTCTTAACTGTGCATACGAAAACACTGAAAACTACATCCCTCTGCAGTCAACTGATCTCTTGATTGCATCTTATATTCTCCATGCTCTTGTTGTAACAGCTCTCTATATGTTAACCATCTCTCTTTGCCTGCAGTTTCTTTTCTATAAAATGCTTCTTGTGCCAAGACCCATAAAGGTATTTTTGGGCACAATCTAGGTTTATATCTATTCCTTATTCTCAATATGACACTGCTAACATAGTAATTTTTAAAAGCTACATTAACTTTATTGTACCATAGAAAGCCATGCCATCCAAACCTCAGGTCGTGCTCTTCTAGTTTTAAGATTCTCTTCTTTCTCAGCAGCACCCATTCCTTCATCCAAACCAAGCAGCAGGCTGCAGAATACAATTTCAAATCAGGCAGTCCCAATCCTTCTCGTTCCTTTCCATCTTGAAGGATTTTATATTTAACCCTTGGCTTTTTCCCTTGCCATACAAACCTAGATATATCTTTCTGCCATTGCTTAAATGATACATCAGTTGTCAAAATAGGTATAGTTTGAAACAAAAACATCATTCTAAGCAATATATTCATTTTTATCATAGAAAGTCTCCCCAACAATGACAATTGTAATTTCTCCCATCTTAGCATATGCTTCTTAATTTCATTCCATGTCTTAACATAATTGTTCTGAAATAACACGATTCATATTAGTCATAGTAATACCCAAGTATTTCATTTTTTTCTCAATCTTAAAACAAGTTTTTTCCCATCAATTCATTTTGCTCTTCCATCCTCATGTTTTTGTTAACATCTTCATTCTCTCATTATTAATTTTAAATCCAGCTAATGCACCAAAATCCTTTAGTTTTTTCATTAATATTTCTATTCCTTCCAAAAGATTTTCCGGAATTATCACCAAATCATTGACAAATGCCTATAATTTATATTTCCCTTTTAATCCTCACTCCAGCAATTCTTTTGTCTTGTCTTACGTCTCTATTCAATAACAATGGTGACAAGGGGCATTCTTGTATTGTCCGTTTCTATACCACCCTGAGCCTTTTGTGAAGTATAAATTGATTTTACCCATTTAATAAAATTCTCACCGAAGTCATATCTTCCAAAATTTTAAACAAGAAAGTCCAGTTCAAATTGTCAAAGGCCTTTTCTGCATCTAGAAAGATCAATGCAGCTTGTTTTTCATTATGTTGTTCTAAGTATTCCAAAATTCCATTAGAAAATATTTCTAATATTCTCTCTCAACTGTCTTTTGGGTAAAAACCCACATTGATCTTCATGAATAAAGTCCTGTAAAACAGTTTCCATCCTCTCAGGTAAAATCACTGTAAATAACTTATAGTCTTTATTCAATAATGATATCAGGCGGTAATTTTTTGGTAAAGTCAAATCTTGGCCTTCTTTAGGTATTAATGCTATCTGATATCTTTCCACTCTGTAAATTAGAATTCATCATTTTTTGCAAAGATTGTAGTAATTTATCCTTGAAGTACTTATAATAAGAGGCTGGTAAGCCATCTGCTCCAGGTGCTTTCCCTATTTTAGCCATTTTTACAGCTTCACAGACTTCCCTTATTTTTAGAGGTTCATTATTTGTTTGTATTTTTCCATAACTTTCAGTTAATTTTGTTTCTTTAAATATTCATCAATTTTTGCCAAGGGAATGTCTTGTCTGTCTGTCTATACACACACATACACACAGTTTAGAATATTCTATTCAAATTATTCCATTCACATATAGTAATAAAACTGGTTAAATTGAGGAAGGATTGATTTCATATTGATTTATTCATTTTAAACAACAACAACAAAAAACAAAGCATCTGGGCACATATCTTTTGTTATTTACTGGATAAAGTTATTCATGTTTCACAAGCTACAATTTGGAAAAAGAAATTACTCTTTTTGGCTTAGATGAACAGCTAGCTTGTAACCATTTGTTCCTTTTTACAAAATTAAATATTACATCACTGTGAAATAAATTAATTGATCAGTGCTGTGAACAAATAAATCACCAAGCCCAATATGCAGCTTTGAATTTGCAGCTCATTTCAAAAAGCAAGCTTTGCTCTTCCTTAATGTATGAGCTAAGTAAACCTTTCTGACAGGTGTAAGAGCCTCTTAGATCACTCGCAAATCTATGGCAGGGAGGTATGACAGAAAACTAGAGGTAGTCATAATATCATATGTTGCATATCAACAATATCACCCTATAACGCCCCCATATATAAATGCAAGACAATCTGCAGTATATATAGTAAAGTGGAAGTGGGGATACAGAATCACATAAGAAATTAGAAAATATAAGACTAATTCAAATGAGACTTACAGTATTAATAAATTACTGATTTTAGTAATTTGTGTATGGTGCCCACTATCCTGGGGTACTGGAAGGCCTTTAAGATCTGGCTCTGTCCCAGGCCTGGAGGTCGTGTGCTTGTGGAGCCCCTATCATGTTTATCTTCTTTTTATTGATATGGTTGTTTATAGTCTGGGCTGCCTTGTCTTGTTTTATGTGTTTTTAAACTGTTTTTAATTATATATTTGGATACTGTAGGTTGCCTAGAGTCTTCTGGAGTGGGTGGTCATAATAAATTTCATTAATTATAATAATCTTCATTGTCATCTAGGGATTTATTTAGTTAATTAATTTGTATGCCGCCAATCTCCCCCAGATTCCAATATAATAACTGCTAATGGCTGCTTTCTGCAACCAGATATGTTGGGCTACAGTGGTTAGCATGACCAAAGATGATGTGAGTTCTAGCTAACATTCCTGGAGGGCATCACATTCACCTCAGAATGAATCCAGTGATAGGGCTAGCCCTACTCATTCCTTGGAAATGACAGTACTTTTGTATGTAATACACAGGTAGTCCTCGACTTACAACCACAATTAGGACTGGAAGCACTAAGCGATGCAGTCATTAGGCAAAACATCACGTGACCGCACCACTTAGTGCCAGCAGTTCTGGTAATCCCAGTTGCTGTCATTAAGCCAGGACAGCACTGTCATAAGGCCGGGATCTCATGCTTCTCCTACTCTGCAGTGCTTGCCCTCGCTTCAACTCCGCCAACATGCCTATCTCCCTCCCCCCCAACTTGGCCCTTTTGGCTGCCCTGCACTCTGCCACCTATGCCTGATGCCCCCTGCTGACCTTCACATCTTCTTCCTGCTGCTGGCCTGGGATCCAGGAGCTGGATGAGGGTGCAGCCCTAGGATGGGCATGGCGAGCGCAGCAGGGATGTGGAGCCTTGACTGCTGAAAGGAGCTTGCCAGGCCTAGCCAGGGAGGAGGCAGTGAAGCGTGGCACTGTCACCAGATGAGGCAGGAGAGCCAGCAGCAGCTCTCCAGGCGAAGGTGGAGGCTGTGTGGGAGGTGCTGTTTTGGGGGGTTGCAGAATTGGAGGGAGCGGAGGAACATAGGTTCATGTTGAAAGCACTCCTGGAAAATGGAACTGGCCCCAGGGGCCAGCAGGAGGAGGAAGACGACATGAAGGTCAGCTACAGGCAGCCAGGGGTGGCAGGGGTAGGCGGCAGAGTGCAGGGCAGCCAAAAGGGCAGAGATGGGGAGGAAGATAGGCAGGTGGGGGGAGTTGAAGCACCCCTGTGGTTGTAAGCGCAAGCATGCTGCCAAGCGCCCAAATTTTGATCACGTGACAGCAGGGGCACTGCAACAGCCATAACTTTAGGCACGGGTCATAGGTCCATTTTTTCAGCACTGTTGTAACTTCAAACGGTCACTGACCAAATGGTCATAAGTCGAGGACTATATATATCAGGAATAAGCAACACACTGTGTTCCCCACAGACATTTTAGAGTTCAACTCCCAGTTGTCTAAGCTGGCATGTTTAGTGGCAAAGGACTGAGCAAACTATAGTCCAAAGTATCCAGGCAGCAGCAGTGGTGCAGCTAGCTAATTTTAAATCCAAATGTTAGCTACCCCTCCCTCCCTCCCTCCCTCCCTCCCTCCCAACAAGCTTGTTGTATTATATTCTATCTTGTGAAACATACCACCATTCTGTGCTTTACAACTTCTAGGTTAACAAAACTATTTGAGAAATCCTTGTTTTAGAAAAGAATGTATATGCATTTTTACCGTTTAACTTTACTTCAATCGTAATACTGAATTCCTATATCTATCTGGGAATAAGTATCATTTTGTTCTAGAAAAGGCCTATATTGTTAAGAAACATTGTTAATCACCTCATGCAAAAGAAGAAGAGAAGAGAAGAGAAGAGAAGAGAAGAGAGGAGAGGAGAGGAGAGGAGAGGAGGGGAGGGGAGGGGAGGGAGGGGGAGGGGGAGGGGGAGGGGAGGGGAGGGAGGGGGAGGGGGAGGGGGAGGGGGAGGGGAGAGTTGCACTACTGGATACCAGTTTACTTTTTCCCAATGTATTTTTCTGCCAACCATATTCATTTTCTCCAACTTGCAGACTGCTAAATTTGTGAACTTGCAAATAACTTATATCACACATTTCTATGTAGATGTGAACACTGGTTTTTCCACCAGCATCTTCCATTTTTTTTAATCCCAATTTCTGCTGTTGAGTAATCAGGATGAACAACAACCAGTATGTTGCTGAAGTCCAACCACTGTCCTGTGAAATCAGCTTGATTGAAAGGAGATTAACTCACTTGTGGAGAACACACCGTATGTGCTATGAAGTAAGTCCTAGGTTCAATTATTACTTTGTGTCAAATTTATAGCTGATTACCAGTTGTTACTACAATGAAAAGCCAGGTCTGTGTGAATATAATACAAGAAAAGCCTATATACAATAAACATGTTTTTAGCATAGTCCACTACCACAGAATTTAAAATTACCAATCAAATCTCTGGCAGTTCCTGCAAACAGACCCATGAGATAGATCATCTGTAGTATGGTTGGAAATGCAAATACTATGTTTGTGTCTATTTTCTATGTATTTTCTTACTATTTCAACCTAGGGTCTTACTATTGCTATACATTTGCCACTACTTCTACCTTACTTAATTTATGAATATCTATATCTACTACATATATTCTGATTCCTACATTTATAGCTCTACATTTTCCTATCTTGATTATTTCCTAACTCTGAGTCTTTCTATCTTTCCAGATCTTCAGCTCTTGTAGCCAAACTGGATTGAAGATTTTTTCTGTTCTCTGCATTCTTCTTGGCTCATCTCCTTTTTTGCCACACCCACTCTTACACTGGCTTTCTTGTCCATTTAATCAGACATGCTCTCCAACTGAGAAGTTGGCACTATTGCCAACTTCTTTCCCAGGCAGCACTGAAACTCTGGATCTCATGAGGGAAGGAGAAATGGCCACTCATTCAGGGCAGTGAATTCATTCTTAGATAGCTTGGTTGAAAACTGAATTAGTTAACCAGAAGATTGAAATCTGATGCTACTTTGAAAACATACTAGATAAACAGTGGGACTCCTTTATAACAACATCATGCAAAGAAAAATATTTTATACTCAATCTATTCCATTGTTCCAGTAACAGTATATATTGAATAAACAAGGAGACATGTATTAAAAATTACATTTTCTCCATTTGCCCTTGACATCTCCTTCCCACAAGCTAGCCTAGAGGATTAGGCTGTCCTCCAGAACAACACGTAATGAGATAGAAGGGGAATGTTAGGAAATGGAAGTAGATCACAAGTTAATTTAATAAAGTTTATGAAACTTTTAAAGAAATTTCTCACTTCATTTCCCAGCAAAGGGAAAAGCAAAGGGCTTTTCACTTTACACTGCATTGTTCAGGAGCTTTCCAACATTTCAGCTTCTGGAGGGCTGATGTGGCTGTAAGGCTGGGGACAAATTGTGAGACATTCCTCTCATGAACTTTCTTAAATTGTCTTCAGAGCTACATTATTGATCATGCCACATACACACACACACACAGGCCACATCCCCTGCACAGAACCATTCATTTGTAAGAACTGAGATATCAACTTCTAAAAAAAATGGTAAATAAATTTGGACAACTTGCATATGACTTTTGTAAATTTTAATAGGAACAACCCAAAAGGATTATTCTAATTTAAGAACAGGCTAAATTATGTCTTAAAAGCATAACCACACATACAAAGGTAAATTAAACATGGATGACATTAGGTCTGAACTGTAACTGACCTATGAATTTGAACTAGCTTCTTTCTACCATTCATTTCAGTTACTAGCAAAAATCAAGACACAGGCCATGTAAAAGATGGAAGAGTAATTAAGTCTCCTTTCTTATTGCATTACTTACCTTTTTTTCTGTGAAGAGAAGGAACATCTGAGACCTTTCTTTTCTTTTCTTTATTAATTCAGACATGATTTGTACTCAAATATTTGTATTTCTCTATCTTCCTTTTATTTATTTTTTAGCTTATCAAAAAGTCCATATGGTTAACGTAGGAAACATCAGAAATATATTAGGCAGTACACTATGAAGGACCAACTACAGAGTGCCTTAGTTGACACAGACTATCTGGACACTTGTCAAGCTTGAGCACAGGATGGAGAAAACTTTGGTTGCACTAGTGGATAGGGTGCCGCAGGTCCTGTCTCCCCTACCATTTAAGATCTATATGAAGCCACTAGGAGATGTAATGCATCAGTTTGGGGTTTAGTATCATCGGATCCTGATGATAAGTCAGTTTTACATCTCTATCCTGGCATCCTCCTGGACTCATGGCTCCTTCCTGAATAGCAGATAAAGCTGTCATTGGGGGGCTTTGCCCAGCTTTGGTTGGTGTGCCAGTTGTGGCCTTACCTGGAGCAAAAGGATTTTGCTACATTGACTCATGCCTTCTTCACTAGTTTAGATTATTGCAGCATGGCCTACATGCCTTTAAAGTCCACTTTGAAGCTTTAGTTGGTCCAATATACAGGGGCCCAGGTGCTATCTATTGCTTGTCAGTGGAGCCCATTATAACAATGCTATAGACCCTATATTGGCTTCCAATATGCTTCCAGGTGCAATTTAAAACTGCCAGATTCAACCTATAAAACGTTTACAGTTTAGGACCAAATTACCTTCAGAATGTTTGTCTTCTACAATCAGGTTGATAAATTTGATCCTGCTGGTAGAAGCAGCTGGTAGTTCCCACTTTAAGGAGGTGTAAGTCCCAAGGCTCAGGGGTACTGTTTTTCTAGAAATGCACTGGCCCTCTGAAATGGCTTTCCATTAGCACTCAGGTTAACTCTGACCTTGGCTGCCTTCTCGAAGCAGCTGAAAACAGAACTCTTCTAGAAGGCAGAAGACAAGTGATGCCTTTTGGGGTGATTTTTGGTTTTTGTATGTTGTTAGGGTTTTTATTACTTTTAATCATACTGTGGATGTTTAATAATTAATAAATACATCCCTAGTGTTTGCTTTAATAGTGGCTATAGCAGGTAGAGAACTTCTAGCAATTAGGATAAACATTACATCACAAAAGTCAACCCTCTCCTCCATAACCTTGTCTCAATGAAAATCCCCAGTTATAAGGGTGCTGTCCCCAAAATATGAAATAAAGGGCCAAATGATTTCAGCCTTACTCTTTTCAGTCATGAGATCATAGCTTTTGCAGCCTATCAGAAGGTCCATTTAGCAGTCACAGCCCTCTTATTCATTGAATATTGCCCCTGTTTTAGGGACTTCATGATAGATGGAATTGAAGCAAAGAGGGAGGTTGGACTCCAAAATGGATGGGACACTTATTTACTTAAACACCTTTCTTTTCCTTATGATACCCCCCTTTTTTTCTTCTTACTCTGTCAATTTCCCCTGTCTCTTTGTCTCTCCCAAGCAGCAGGCTGTAGTAAAGGGAGTGGCAGCTCTTAGAAAAATCTGAACTGATCTCCTGAAGGAAGTTTCTGAGATTAGTTCAAGGGTTGCAGGTTGCTCCACATACCATTTTGTTATTTGTTAGACCATTCAAAGGGCTCCAGATCAAAGGCTTGGGAGATCAGGTGAGAAACTAATTATCTCTGGATCTTTCCCCATTTTAATTAGAAATAAGTTAGTGCATGTATACTGTTATACCTGCTGTGCAATAATGTCACTATTCTATTGGCACCTCTAACAAGATGGTATTTCATTTCTTGTTTTCTGCATGTAAAGATTTATTGTTGATGTATGTTTAAGTGGTTAGTCAAATGATTTCAAAAGCCTGATGCCCCTTTAAATTATAATAGCCAGTGCCTGTTGATATAGGTTACTAAAGTTTTTTGATATTAGAAAATGCTTGCCTCACATTTGCCTTTTTTCCCACAACTCCATCCTCAAACATTGCTGCCTAATTAATACACCATTCCAGATATAATTATTCAGTGAGCCTGCATGATGACAAGTAATGTCACTGAGCATGTCAGCTGTGGTGCTGAAAGCTAAGGGAACAGCACTCAAAGCTTGATGAGTAATCAAGCCTTACTTAATTGTAATTAATTTGTCACCACCCAGACAATTTAAAGACAAAATCATAACATACCACAACCAGATAGGAGCCAGATGCTGATCCTTGGGGCACCATTACACAGTTGCACCAGCATTTACTAACTCCATGGAACATTCCATATTTGTACCAATATAACCATAGTGATAAAATCCACTAGTCACTGAAAGATATTTCACGTATCTAAAAGTGTATTACAGGTGTTGGGTCAAAAAATGCATATACCCTGTTTAATCATTTATATATTGAAATGTAATAATTTGTTAATATTTGATTAACTGTACATTTTTGTTGCTATTCTACATTTACTCATTGTCAATGTTGAATGAATCTTCAGACAATGATGCTGGGTTTTAGCAGCGTGTCTCTGAAAAATCAGACTGTATCCCATGAATTAAGAACAAGTATTTATAGGACAAGAAGTAAAATACAGAAACCCAATGCAATAGAACTGTTCCCACCATACCCTGCTCCCCAGTAAAAAGCTAAATCTTTCTGTGGTCACTCAGAAATTAGGCAACATGTAAATAGAACTTTGTTTTCCTTTTTAATTTGTTTTCTTGTTATTTTTATATATTTGTTTTATATTTAGCATTTTTCATTATTTTTTCTACTTGTCTATTATAGTAATAACAAAAATCAAACAAACAAAAGCTGCTAATTTGGGTCTGAACTGTGGGTGACCTCCAGCTACTATATTTTCACCATACTAAGGAAACATTAACCCATTTCCTCTCTGAAGTTATCCTTACCATTGCTTTTCCAACACTCAGACCAATGAAATTGTGCTTTAAGTAGCTCTCTGAAATTTCACTATACTTCTGCTGGATTTCATTATCTCACTTACATTTAAGAACTTCAATGCCCACCATCAAACATCTTGGACAATTTGTTGTTTCTGAGTTGACACTTAGAGAAACTAATCATACAGGCCACTACATAACCAAACATTTAAAACAGAAGTTAAATTCAGTAACATTAACATAATTAACAATTAAAGGTTTGTTGAAAAATATACATTTTTGCCAGTTTCTTAAATACTGTAAGAGTAGAGACCAAACGTGGGAGTTGGAATAGCTTCCAGACTTGTAGAGCTATGTCTACACATACTCCTCCTGAAGACCTAGTTGTGGACTGGATGGGGCTATAATTGTACCTCCTTTCTGTGCGGCATCACTACTTGGTTTATCTTCTTCTGGTGCTGTCTATCTGCTGCAATAGACCAGGACTAAGTAGAAGATTTTTCTGCAGTTTTTGGAGATTACTTCATTGACAAAATCCATGTAAGTCACTGCTGTCAGTGCAATCCACATATAAGACTCATATGTAATTCCGTGTAGGACATTACAAGGCAGATAACTTCCATGTCAGTTTCTGAATGTTTGGTTCGAAGAGATTGCCATTCAGGTACCTCCTGTTGTATGAAGGCAGAATACCAACATACATCAAGCTGTGTCTGTACAGACATGGCTGAGTCACATCCTATACAAGTTGGTGTTTGATACGGACCACCTGCCTCTGAGCTGCACATTGGGTGTGTAAGTCCATAGCCTGTACAAACTACAATGAACTGGTATGATGATTTGCCCTCTAAGGGATAGGAAGGGGGTATGGCCTCTATTCACATTCATATTGTGGCGCTGGAGGATCACAGACACCAATTCTACAATGAAAAATGCTACAAGTGCTTCAAATCACAGTGGATGTGTATGAAGGGGATGTATGTGGAGGGATTTAAGATTACTGCCATGACACTTCAATTTTTTGGAGTGTCTTTAGTTTCTCAGAATAGCTGAAGATGTGGTTGTTGTTCAATGGATTTACCATGCTGGGGAATGCTTTGGTCCTTTGCTCCTTCATCTTTTGGGGCAGGCTAACAGCTGGTTCCCATCCAGATTCAGCAGATAAATACCTACCATTCCTCCACTCTTCATCACAGCTATTACAGCTGAACATGGTGGTGGAGCATACATTTGGTCACCCGAAAGCCAGATAACATTCTTTATGTACCCTCCTCAAGCTGAAATAGGATTTAGTTTCAGTTGTGAACTTCTTGTTGTATTTTTTAAAATAATATCTATGAAAGCCATAGATATATGTTTCTGCACTGTACCCCTTGACTGATCTCCAAGGATACCACTGCATCTTCTATCCAAGTCAATGATAGAAGGAAAAATACATCCTTTTTTCTGACAATCCTTGGGCTCATGGTGCCAAATTCCAGGAAATGGCTACAATTTATTCTAACCCATTTTCCATACTAGTTTTTATAGTCGTGTGTTATTTTGTAAAATAAATGATGACATGGTGTAATATGTCATGTGTTGTTGTTCATCTGAGGTTGTATTTACCTACTTTTGCGAACTGCTAAGGACCAGATGATTTTTATTATGTTCTGATATGTAAAACCATAGAACTCAAAGAAGGTGTACTTTTTTTTTTCACATGACTGTATGTGGCATCAGAGCCACTAGTAAGGAAAGTTGATAGGACTAGTGGTTGATTGCGTCAGTCATGTTGTAGAAATACAATCTTAATTATCTGATCCTAAACACTTCTGCATGATTTGACATGCAGCCATTGGAACAAGGAATGCATCAATTCTGCCAATGGCTTCATTAATTTCATAAACACGGCAGTAATTTTTGTCTCACAACTTCTTTGGTATTCACCCTGTTAAATTACCTTTAAAGGTAGGCTGTTAATTAGACTCATAAAATCCATACAACAGAATAGCATACTTTCACACAAATCAGCTAGTTATAGTGGTTCATATTATAAAATAATTATTTATAAAAGTTAAACCAGAGAGATTCATACTGCACTATAATAATTAATGTGTGAATTTTAAGCAGAAGTAGCTAGGAATATTGCAACACAGTGCCTGACAATATATTTTCCCTCACATTAAATAAGCAGATAGCAAAGTGAAAATATTTTACTTTGCTGGCTGCTTATTCAATTCAAATAAGCAATGAAACAGCCAAATTTCTTTCAATGCTTCATTACTGCACATGGACTTAATTTAATATTAGAATGTCACTGGATCTGCATTTTATTTGTTGCAAATGACATCCAAATATTGAAAAGGGGAGAATGCTGGAACAAGAAGGAAACAATGCATTGCATCTTTGGGGAGGACAGGGTTGGGGCATTTTTCATTAGAAATTTATTTTCATCCATGTACAAATAAGGGCCAGAATTTATCTTCCATTACAGTAATGCTCAGCATTTTTTTTAAGTGCACAAGGAAGAAAGCCATGTTTGTTCCAGATCAGCAATCATAGGTACATATTTTCTGAAAACATAACATTTGGCCTTGGAAACAAGCTAATCAGCAAGCAACTGACTGCATGTATTAAGCACAATAACAGCAACAAAAATACAGGGGAAAAAAGTTCATATTTATTTACAGCAAACATAAGGGAAGTTTGTGTACTTAGACAAAGAGCCAGGAAGACCCAGGGCAGTCTTCTGATTTTTAATTTTGTGACAGCAGCCAGTTTCAAGGAACAGATGCAACAATGCATTATTCATCAAGGTAGATGATTTTTGGGGCATTACTGTAATGACAATTTTACATTAGACATAGAAACCAAATCAGGGCATTTGTGTTCTCATGATGACTGCTTCCAGGTGAGGGGTAGCAATGCTGTATCTCCAGATGCCTCCCTTGGTACTCACAATCTCCACCTGCCATCCCTAATTTCTTTAAAGATTCTTTAGAATTAAAAAAACAAACAAACTAGGAATAACTACAAAGCAAAACACAAGCCTCTAGTATATTTATTTTCAGGAAAGTTTGTGCACCCCTCAAAAGTTCTTTGGCATGCAGACAGCATCTGGGGATGAGAAGAGATTGCCTTTTGGTAACTGGAAATGTGGGAACTAGTCATATCCATCATGGCAGTCATTCTGTGAACTGGCATGTTTTTTATGGATGCCACTGTGTGAAGGTACCAACCACATGCTCTAAAAATTCCAAGTGTGACCCTGATCCCCCCACCAAAAACCCTGCCTACTTCTTTCTCTCTGCCCTAGATTGATTTGGGGGTGGTTCTGAAAAATTATAGTATTTTCCCCAAATTATCAGAATTCTTTCATGCCAAATTATAAATTTGAAAACCCTACTGTGCTCCTAGTAATAATGTCAGAAAGATAATGGAATTTTATATTTAAACAAAAAGAACAAAAAAACCCTGCACCTTCTATCCCTACACTTACCTAGCCTAACTTTATTTGCAAAGAGAATAATGCATCAGTTTATAACCAACTCATATCAGTTTCACACATGCTGAATAATAAATTCATTCTAACTTTCTCATCATTAGTTTTTTAAAAAAAAAACTGTTAATTTTTATTATACTGTATGCATTATTTGTAGCAATTTTTGAGCTGATTATTACATTACAAAATTAGAAAAAGTATGCAGTCTGAATGAAAACTGCACTAAAACCTTACATTATTCCACACTGAGAGTCAGGCAGCATACAAGTTTAATAAATTATTATTATTTTAAAAAATAAGGTCAGTGTATCTAGCAAATATACCCCCATTCCAGTACCTAGCTCAGGCAACACTGAGCATTACAGTCAGAAAAATTCATGTCCTGAACCACATTCCCTCTCAATTAAGCAATTTTTACTTTCATAAGGCATGAGTAAAATTACCTATAGTCCTCAACTTATGACAGCAGTTGGGACCAGAATTTCCATCACTAAGTGATGTGGCCATAAAGCGCAACTACATTTCTTAGCAATGGCAATACCTGCAGTCCCGGTTGCCATTGTTAACCAAATCCCACAGTCATTAGGCGAGGCAACTTCCTGCCAGCTTTCCACAACCAAGTCAGTGGGGAAGCCGGCAGGAAGTTGCAAGTCCAAGGTGGCTTGCAAGCAGGCCGACAGGCAGGTAGTGGCTGCTGCCACATGGGGGAGGGCACAAGGGGATGCATGAGCGAGGCATGGCAAAGATGCTGGGACGGCTGGAACTCCAAGGACTGGTCATAACCATGATTCATTCAGTGCTGTTGTAACTTCAAACAGTTGCTGAATGAATGGTCCTAAGAGGACTACCTGTACTAACAGCAGGGCAAAAATGTAACTTATATTTGTACCTCTTTCCTGGTAAACAATAAAATATCCTTTGAATTGACTTAACTCTAGTTAACTTCACTGACATGCCCATGTAATTTTCTTGATTTGCAAACATTAAAAAGAAGCCCAGGGTAATGTCTAAGGCACTAAAGGCCTTTCTTGCATTGATGAATGTCAGTGTTCATGAGACCACTGTCAGGAGAACACTGAAACAACAATGGTGTGCACGGAGGGTTGCAATGAGAAAGCCACTACTCTCTAAAAAGAACATTGTTACCTGTCTATAGTTTTGAAAAACCATGTCGATAAGCCAGAAGGCTGTTGGAAGAATGTTCTGTGGGTGGATGAGACCAAAATATAACTTTAAAGCTTGAATGAAAATCATTATGTTTGGCAAAAGGCAAACACTGCATTCCAGCATAAGAATCGTATCCCATCTTTGAAAAAAGGTAGTGATAGTATCATGGTTTGGGCCTGTTTGCTGCCTTTGGACCAGGAAGGCTTGTTATCATTGATGGAACTATGAATTCTGAATTGTACCAGCAAGTTCTACAGGAAAATGTCAGGGTATCTCTCTGTGAGCTGAAGCTCAAGAGAAAGTGGGTCATGCAGCAAGACAACAACCCAAAACACACAAGTCGTACGACCAAAGAATGGTTAAAGCAGAAGAAAGTTAATGTTTTGGAATAGCCAAGGCAAAGTCCTGACCTTAATCCTAGGGAAATGTTGTAGAAGGACCTGAAGCGGGCAATTTATGAGAGGAAGCCCACAACAATCCTGAGTTCAAGTTGTTCTGTAAGGAGTAATGGACCTAAAATTCCTCCCAGCTGATCAACAGTTATCAGAAGTGTTTAACTGCAGTTAGTGCTGCCCACCACTTAATGAAAGCAAAGGTTCACATACTTTTGCCATGCACAAATATGTAGCTTTGGATCATTTTCCTCAATAAATGAGCAAGTATAATATTTTTGACTTAGTTGTTTAATTGGGTTCTCTTTATCTAGTTTTAGGACTTGTGCGGAGATCAGATCACATTTTAGGTCATATTTATGCAGACGTATTGAAAATTCAAAAGAATTCATAAACTTTTAAGCACCACTGTATTAACTCAACTTTGAGACAAGATATAATATTTTCATATTCTTTTGTACTATATTCCTTTTGAATGGATATTGACACCTAAAAAGAAAGAAGATTATCTATACCCTGTTTATAGGACTAAAGATTTATTCTTCAGCATTGGGAAGATAAATATATGGCCCTACTACTCATTCATCTGGAGAGCTGATATTATTAGCAGCTTACAAACAAAACTGCTTATTGATGTAGATTAGCTATCGATGGTTATAATGAAATATAGATACCATTCATTAGCATGCTGATGTAGGACTTTTATATATGTACAGATATCTGTGAATATACTTGCACCAAAATAAGAGCAACAAAGATGGGATTTATATCATTTAAGTGAAGGTGCTATAAGTCATTAGTGGTGAAAGGACCATATTCATAATAAAGTTGGCCCACCTGTACAGAAAGCTGTCCTCTAAGTGCATGCAGGAAATTTTATTTAGCATTCAGACAGTACTGGAAATAAGTTTTGTCTGAACCGCAATTCCCAGTATCCCTCATATGAATTTTCTGTCCAGTTGCTGAGAATTATAATTCAAAAATATTTAGAGCCCTATGCTAATTCTTCAAATAATGTAGGCTTTGCTTGAAGGATAAAATGAGCACTTTGAATCAACAACTTATATTTTGGAATAGGAAGAAACAGAAGAGAAGAATCCAATAAGATTGCTTGTTGACTACAAGCATTCCCTTCACAAGCTTACTTCAGTGCATTAAGCTTCCCATTTCAATAGATCAATGTATTCTTCTATTTGACACAGTTTTTTAAATAAAATTCTTGGAAACAACAGCAGATTCCCAAGATAGACAACTGAGAGAAATCGGAACAACTCAGGAAATGGATCTTCGTAACACAGAGACAACAAATCTCCCTAAAGAGAGAACAATACAGGAGAATGTTGTTATACCTGTTTCTGATTTCTATATGGAAGTGCAGGAAAAAGTGCTGAAATACCAAAAATAAGGTTTAATGATTTTTATAAAGTCAAGATTTATTCAATTTATCTCAATAATCCAAAGATATCTTGAATTGTACATGAATACTGAAAGTAAAATCCTTTGAATCAAACTTGATTCCTGGTTATTTGCTGGACACATGCATAACATTTTTTTTTTTTTTGGTAAGTATATGGAAATGGTTTGCCACTTCATTCTTCCAAGGTGTTTTTCAACTTCCCAGTCTAGCCTATAGCCCTGGGAATTCCTGCTTAGCTTTTTGAGCTCAGCAAAAATGTAAATCTGATTTAAATACGAAACCATGGCCAAATAATATTGAATAGGGTGACTTTATTTCCTGTACTACACATTTTTTAATTACTATTGCCACCCAGAAGACTTTAGCCAAATTATTAACGGGCTAGTTCAAAACAGTATGTGAAATTCATCTCATCTACTAAAGGACTGCAAAGGAATCCCATCACGGATTCCATTGTGAGAGATTTTGGATGTTTCACTTAAATGAAATCCAGGGCAAGTGGACTGAAACACAATGTCCAGCTAGCATCTGTTTTTCCCTTTTAAAAATCTACAGTAGGGCTGAAGAGAATATTCCACAAAGAATCAAAATCTGCCTCTCATCAGCCCTGCAGAACTGTAAGCTTGCATACTACTTAAGAAAATTTAAACATTTAAAAATGTAATAGTACCCATCCGGTCCAGCAACTTTTTCTACATACTGTTTTTTTAATTATACGAAGAAAAAGGGGAGACCCTAAAAGTGCTCTTCAAAGTGGTCTGCATAATGAAGCAACCTTTGGATGATCTGCACCACCCTAATCCTTTCTTTTCTTAGCTGTTATCCAAGCTATGGATGGCAAATATAAAGCTGCTTCACAGACAAGCAAAATTGTCAGAATTCCTCTTCTGTGAAATAAGAAGAGGCCTGCTAAGATCTAAATTACATTCCTCGCTGTATTGCTAAGAGAGCATTGGCTTATGTAATTTTTTTTTCAATTTTGTTCAGCTTCATTATCTTACTTTTTTGCTCTAGATCTAGATCTTACTTTTTTAAATAACTAACCATTTCTTTACATTTCCAGTACCCATCATTTCCTCACAGTCCAATGTTTGGATCCTAGTTCCTTTAGGCTTGTTGCCTCTTCTGCCATACAGATATGATTCTAGAAGAACTAGCTTGAATTAAAAAAGCAGTAGTAAAGAATGTTATTAGGGAAACATGGATTTTGATATGCAGCAAACACTTCCAAAGATAAGGTAATTAATATGGTTAACTTACTTATCATATTAATGAAGCTGAATGTGCCTGTTGTTGTAACAAAAAGCCAATCTGTCTACAATTTTTGTTTGTTTGTTAGGATAAAAGATTTTATTTTGTTGGTACCAACTTTTTAAAAATTTTTTGCCACAGAACCAGCTTCTGTGCAAGGCATATTTTGTTGAGTTCTGGAGCATCTGCTTTCCATTTGCTTCTTGAAATATCTCTGCAATTGTCTATGGTTGCTTACTATTCTGAAGCTTATTCAGAAAATGGGTCCAATTCCTGTTAGAAAATAGTCTTTGTGGATAAGGCCAACTTTTCCAGTTTGATTTCCAGACACTTTCTCTTCTGCCCCAATGCCATATTGTAGGAAAGAAACTAAGGGGGTGGTTGGCCTGCCTCCTGTGAGGCTGGAAAAGTTTAATAGCCTAACTGGCTGTTCCATAGTTGGTTCTTGGGAACAATGATTGTATAACGGTTCATTAAAAATAATTTTAAAATAATGTGAGCAATAGGGTCACAATAGATTGCTATTGTATTGTTTAATGCTTGCCTGAAAAGTTCACATCAGATGGTTGGAAGAAGCAGATAATATTTGAGTGGAGGTGTTTGCACCCTTTAAACTGATACATCATAGGCAATTTTTTCACTTGCTCCTTCTAAGAAGGCTTTTCTGCTCTTTTTCTCCATCTTCCTCTTTTGTCTTCCATTGATTTTCTCTTCCTTGCTTATTTACAATGTGTTCTTCTATCAGATATAGTTCTATTCAGCTTCTTCCTATCTTTAAAATTCTTTTAGGATCATTTTTAAGTCCCGAGCCTCCTCAAATGTACAACTTGCTTCAAGATTATATACTCACATAATGCTTTAATCCAAGTGAAACTGGTAACATTTCTCTCTCATAAAAAGCAGGTGTAACAGCATTCGTATTATGTAAAAGAAATACCTTAAGAATGAATAAAAGTAAGCCAAATCTAAATATTTTAAAATGTTAGAACTTAAATAGAATAAAAATTCAATTATATACCTTAAGTTTCAGGAATACTTTAAAAATAGGGGGGGTTTTCCCCTTAAAATGTAGGTTCTAGTATGAACCTAAGTGTTCATAACTTCCACATATCTGGGTACAATTTCAAAACAAAGAATAGAATGTACATTAAATTATCATTAGCATATTTAAATTAGAAGAATTTAAGGGCAGAATGTTCAATTAATAAAATAATTCCAACATTCATCAAAGATACTGTGCAACCACATTCACCTTCAGACTATAGCCTTACTCACAAATTTAATTGTGTTAACATCACAATGCTATCAGCACTGCAACACTGCAGCACTGAGGCTTATCCAAATAGCCTCAGGTTTGTTTCAGATTACAGCATCATCACCTAGTCATCTGTGTTGTGAGAAACTACAACCCAATCAAGAGGGTTACTTTCCAAACCCTGCCTGTTCAGTCCCCCAGGTAAAAAAGTTGTTGCTATAGATGGCTGATGGGAAAAATCCTCCTGGTAAGGCCTGGCAGCATATAGTACACCTCCAATCCCAAGAGATTCTTACCGATGCCTACCTTACCAACGGAGATTTGATATAATGACTCCATTAGAGTACTTTTCTGACACAAGGGAACAAGCTATACTAGGGATTCCTGGAGAAAGTGAGTGGAAACTCTGCATTTCAAAATGATGCCTCTGACACTGTTAGTGTAATTGGTTTCTGTCAGAATTAGCAGTAACTAGATTGAACCTCAACTAGGCTGGATGATGTACAAGCTGGCCAGTGGGTATTATTGTTGTGGATTTTGCCATCAATGGTATTGACAAAATAATTGTCAATGGAGATCTAAAAAATCCTGTGAGATACAAAAAGGGACAAGACAGAGATGCCCATTGTCTCCTCTTTATTTTGGTTCTTGAAATATTGAATAGAGATATAAAACAAGATGAGAGAATTGTGGGAATAAAGATTTAAAAAAAAACGTATAAGTTAAGGACACTTGCTGATGACTTGGTGTTGATTCTGCAGGATCCACTAAAGGGAGTAGAGAAAATTAATTAATGGGAAAATTAAAAGAATCTGGTACACTAGCAGGTTTTAAGATTAATAATCAGAAGACGAAGAAGTTAACAAAAAAAATATGAAAATAGAGGATTAAACAGAATTGATGAAGAAAACAGGTTTTAAGACTGAGAAAGAAGTAAAATGTCTGGATAACACCATGACAAATATGAATTGTATGTTATTTCAAAATAATTATGTTAAGACATGGAATGAAGTTAAAAAAGATATGTTAAAATGGGAGAAATTACAGTGGTACCTCGGGTTATGAACGCCTCTCCTTACGAATTTTTCGCGATACGATCAGCTCTGGCCCCAAAAATTTACCTCGCCGTGTGACCTCCGCCCCGTGCTACGAACCGGATCTGCGGCCATTTGCCCTGCTGCCACGTGGTCGCAGCTTCCTGTGGGCGAGATCGCGGTAGCAAGGAGACGTTCGGTGAGGCTTGTGGTGTGTTTTGTGGCGTTTGGAAGGTTTTTGGTGTGCTTGTCAGCATGGCTCCAAAGAAAATGCAGAGCCGTATGTATTTACATTGAACCTTATGGGGAAATTTGCCTCGCGGCGCGACCAAATTCAGAGGGCAGATTAGCCGTATTTACATTGAACCTTATGGGGAAATTTGCCTCGCGGCGCAACCAAATTAGGAGAGCAGAACGGATTAACCGTATTTACATTGAACCTTATGGGAAAATTTGCCTCGTGGTGCGACCAAATCGAGTTGCGATCAGAGTCACGGAACGGATTAAATTCGTAACGCAAGGTACCACTGTACAATTGTCATCATTGGGGAGAATTTCTGTGATAAAATGAATATTTTGCAAAGATGGAAAGGAATACCCACAATGGAGGAATGGTTGGTGAAGATGATAGCATTGATGAAATGGCTAAACTGACTTCTTTGATCAGAGAAAAGACATCTATCTATGTTTATTGCTGACTGGAAACCCTTTATGAATTTTTTGCATGAAACAAAAAAATAAACTTATGATTTATGGGTTTGATGATTAGACAGAATAGACTATAGAAAAAAGAAAGTTACGTGGTAACCATAGAATAAGTTGTAAATTCATAATTGTACTTATAACTGCTGTAAAGAAGATCAGAAGCCACTTCTTTATATCTTTTTTCTCTTTTCTCTTTTTCTTCTACTTTTTTCTTTTTTTTCTTTTTGCACTTTAGCTTTCTCTTTTATTTCTTCCTTTTTATTTTTTCCTTCTTATTTTATTTTAGTTTGTATTAATTTTTACTCTTGTTTTTAAAACTTTCAATAAAATTATATTAAAAGTAGTAATGTTTCTTATGTCTGATCTTCCAGGTTATATAATCAGGTTTTCTTAATATATACATACATACATACTTGCACATGCACACACACACTCATATAGATACCCACTGTGTGTTCAAACTGAAAATATCTTTCATTTATCTCCAAATCCATTACCCAATGGTTGGCGAAATAGTCAAACTGTAAATATGGGTTCATCTTCTTCATTTGAACTTTTCAACATTCATTTGAACTTTCCTTTTGTTATAACACACATTGTTGCTGATATGATTACATTTTCTCCATTGGTCATATTGAGAACAAAGTCTTCATGGGTTCAATAATTACTAAATGTGGAAAACATCTACAGCATTATCTTACAGTTATGTCTGGTCATTCCTGTCTCAAAAAGTGAAATAGTGCTTTCTATAGCCAGACTCACTTCCTTCTATTTGTACACTAAATTAATGTAAGTTTCTAATGTAACTGTAATTTTATTTCTTTGCAATTGTTTGTCCATTTCATTCTCATCCTATCTTGGTATCATCAATATTAATTTGGGATTCTAATTTTACGAGAAGTTGCAGATCTTCAAAAATCTGTGGAGTCTATGGACTTGATGCTTTATTATATGATCAAGCTAAGGGCTATCCTTGGTCTTTGAATGATAAGTTGGAATCTGCAACCTCCAAAGGAACAATCCAGGGGAAAAAAGTGATTGGTGGCAGAGTAAAAATGAAATCTAATGTAATTAAAATGTAATTGCATTATTTAAATACAATTAGTCACAATTTCCCATTTATGCAATTCCTGTCACATCAAAAATTACATTGCAGAAGGTTTCTGGAAGCTGCATATAGCCCTGAGGCTTCAGGTGGTATGTTCCTTTTATATAACACGAGTAGTGGCCCCCAAAAAACAAACTTGCATTTAGCTTTCAGGCAAGGCACATCCAAAATTTGTTCTGAAGCTTCATTCTGAAACAGGCCAAGTTGTTATGCTGCCAGTAGATGGATCAATGTGATTATTTTGGACAGGTAGAAAAGGAAAGAATATCAGCAAAAGTGGCCTATCTATCATTCCAGGCAGTTTAACCTCCCTGGAAAATTCCCAAGAAACATATTGCTATTTCAGTGTTTCATTTCAATTAGAGTTTATGTTTCTATTGAATTTTTTAACATAAGCTATACTGGGATCCTTTTTTAAAATAATTAAATAAACAAAAGGTGCTATATAGTTGGTAGGTTGGTTGGTTTTTGAGAATTAACGCTCTAAGGTAATTATTCAAACAGTTTTATTTAAACCCAAACAACTGCATAATATAAAATAACAATTCAAAGTAATTGAGCATATATTAAAACATATCAAATGAACATAATATTATACAAAATATTACTGGAACTATAAATTAATGAATAAAGGAGAATATTCTATAATTTTAGTGTCACTACAGAAAAGGCCCTATTATTAGTATTTACCAGTTTCATTCTTGCTGAAGGCCAAGAGCATAAAAATCCAGAAGTTAATCCATGGCTTAAGCACCTTGATACGAATTCGAGTAATTCTTATAATCTGGTCCCAAATTACTTAAGGACTTAAAGGCTAAACCCAGCCCACTGAATTGGGCTAGGAAATAAATACAGTATAACATAGTCAAAATAAAATAAAACTACTTCTAAGAAGTATTGTATATATTTGCAAATAAGATGAGAATTTTAGGTTCCAAAATACACCTCAAAAATTTGGTTTGACTTATCTGTGGTCCAGAGTTCAGATTTTTTAAAGCCCGTTATAGTCTTAAAATAGTGTGGTTTTATAAATGATGATGTAACAGTTTGCACTTTCCCACCTGTCTCTGTGGTTCAAGGGTCAGCTTATCTGTGGGTGAAAGTTAAAGGATAATATGAGAAATGTGTTGGACATTTTGGAATATTTGGAGCAACATAATGAAAAAGAAGCCACACTGATTTTCTTAGAAGCAGAGAAGGCCTCTGACAATTGAATTGGGCCTTCCTGTCTAAAGTTTTGGAAGACATGGATTTTTAAAAGAATTCTGCCACTGCCCCCAGGCCTCTACTTAAGTCCCAGCACAGCCGCACCACTGCTGAGGAGTGCCACCTCAAATTCCACACCACAGCCAGCCATTCCAGCAGCACAGTGCAAAGCCCCAGCTGCTCCGCTGCCCTGCACACTGTGCCCAGCTGACCTTCACTGGCTTCCTCCCGCTGCTGACAAGGCAAGGCAGCTGCTGGCTGTGCCAGCTCTTCTTCCCAAGGCCACTTGTGCTGTTCTCCAAATAGTGCGCCCCTTTCCTGCACTGCTTCACAAAGCCTTTGGAAAGATTCTGAGGTCTTCCAAGGCATCACGAGAATGGGGCGTGCTATTTGGATAGTGGCAGGCACGCCCCATTCTTGCAGTGCCTTGGAAGATCTCAGAATCTTTCCAAAGGCTTTCTGAAGCAGTGCAGGAACAGAGCAAGCTATTTGGAGAACAGCACTAGCAGCCTTGGGAAGAATGGCTGGTGCAGCCAAAGCTGCCAGGCATAAGGCAGGCCGGGCAGGCCTCATCAGCAGTGGGAGGAAGCTGGTGGTCAGCTGGGCATGGCAGGGCCCGTGGAGCGCAGAGCAGCCAGACAGCTGGGGCTTTGCGCTGGGGTGCTGGGGTGGTCGGCCATGGCACTGGGCTTGAAGCAGCACTCCTCAGCAGCAGTGACAGCTGCGCTGGGACTGAAGTAGAGGCCTGGGGGCTGTGGTGGCGGCTGAGACTGCTGAAGGCCCCAGACTTCTAATTAAGCCCCAGCATTGCTGCAACCACCAAGGAATACCATTATGCAGGACACTCAAAAGGGCAGAGATGTGGGGAAGATAGGTGGGTGGAGGAAGTTGAAGTGCTCCTGCAGTCGTAAATATGGGCAGGCTGCCAAACACTCAAATTTTAATCATGTGACCATGGGGGCACTGCAACGGCCCTAACTTTGGATGCCAGTCATAAGTCCCTTCATTCAGCACCATCATAACTTTGAACAGTAACTGAACAAATGGTTGTAGGTTGAGGACTACCTGTACTGATGTTTTCCTAAATATTCTTTTTGAAGAATAGGCTTTACCTATCAAAGTGAATTGGAAAACTGAGACATTTCCATGCAATGCATATAATCTAACTTAGTGCTACAGTCCTTGCTAGATTTATTATTAGTGTCTATGGCAAAGCTCACAGGGCTGCTGCTTTTTTATGTAACTGAAACCTACTGTGAGCCAGAAAGAAGTAAAACGGCATGAGACCACCACATGCAGACTTGATCCTTCTGCTTCCTTCTGATTTAAGGCAACCCAAAGAGGTCTGGTTGAATGCCCAATGCTTGAATGGAGAAAGGAGCAGCACCATTTGGCCTTAAAGTATCTGCTTTGAAACCTCTAATGAAAAAGCTCCACTTGCATCATTTCCAACCAGTCTCCACTTTCCAATTCTCAGACAAGGTCCTTGGATATTCCAAGGGTTTTTGGGTGAAATATATTAGTCAAATGCATTCCAACCTGGCTTCAGGCCAGAGTTTTGCTCTGGGACAACTTAAGCCATATATCTCTGTTGATTTAATTAGATCTTTAGCAGTATTCAGTGCCAAAGACCTTGCCATACACCTAGCCTTCAGACCTGCCTGGCAAGAATGGGCTTAAGAGGTACTGTTTTGTGATAACTCATAAAATATCTTAACAATTGTTTTATATAAGTATTTTAAGCTCTGCCTTTGCCTTTAGTCTTTTAAACATGTTCAATTTTGCATTCATCTTAAATGCTATAAGCTGCCCAAAGTGATGCATATGCATTAAGAGTACAGACTAGAAAAACCTACACAAACCAAATAAATAACGTACCATGAAAAACAGCAAGCATGTGCCTAATTTACATATGTGGTTATTCTGAATAGCATAGCAGTTGCTTATCTTGCAACTGTAGGTTGAAAACCGAGACCAGGAGGTGATGCAATACAGATCTCTAGACCAAAAAGCAACAACTGAGAAAACTACTACTTTTTCTAGTAAGAATTAAATTGCTATCCAAACTAGATAGTGGACTTCACTTACTGAATTCTGTAACAGAAAAATTAAGCAACTTTTTAAAATCTGATTGTTGTTGTTGATGTTGTTATTGGATAGAATTCTCTTACTAAGGGAATAAGATAGTATTCCCAGAAAGGATGTTGGGGGAAAGAAAGAAAGAAAGAAAGAAAGAGAGAGAGAGAGAGAGAGAGGGAGGGAGGGAGGGAGGGAGGGAGGGGGGGGATAATTTTGGCTTCCAGAACATTCACATACTACTTTTAATCTGATTCAGGTTTCTATTACTTGCTGTAACTCTGAACTCTATTCTGTGTGAATGACCTGAAAAAGAGCAAGGAAAAAAATGCCATTATGCGGTCAACAGGAAGTAAGCTAGGACAAAAGGTCTAAGTTTAGGAATGCTTTTGCTAGGGTCTATTTTGATCTGACCTTTGGCTGGATGTTCTTAGGGAAGAACCATCCACAAAAAGGAGGGAAAAAACCTACTGTGATATTAAAAAAAAAAAAAAGCCACGATGTTTAATTACGAAACCAAACTGGCAAGAAAGGAGCATTTGGAAAGAATGAAGCTTATGAAAAACAACCGATGCCTCTGGGCTTATTTTTAAAATATGTTTTATTGACATTTCCCCCCCTTTCTGCTGTCACAGAATATGTTCTTTTGATGCTGCCCAACTGAGTGGCCAGATGAGAGAAATTGAGAGACGTGTAATGTTCATACACTTATTAAAGCCTATATCAGGACTGAGGAACTCCAAATTTTCCATGTGTTGCTAACTAGAATTCCTAGTGCTCTTCATTATTAGCCATGCTGGATGGTGCTGCTGGGAGATGTAGTTTGGAAGGAAATGGAGGGTCACATGTTCCTTATCCAGGACAT
The DNA here is from genome assembly GCA_030867105.1 of Liasis olivaceus. Lineage (NCBI taxonomy): Eukaryota > Metazoa > Chordata > Lepidosauria > Squamata > Pythonidae > Liasis > Liasis olivaceus. Next base: position 40,547,190 of record CM061351.1, on the reverse strand, counting down.
AAGGAAACCACAGATGAACAGAACAATTACAACCTCCCCCCCGCCCTAGAAGTAGTCTACTATAAACAAAAGTGTATACACAGTCTGCATTCTTATAAACTGACAAAATCTGTTGCCAGTTCCAAAGGATTTTTTGAACTCTCTTCCCGTTTGACTGCCTTAAAGCAAAAAAAAAAAAAAAAAAAAAATGCTTTTAAGTGCAAATTTGTCATATATTATAGCATGATGAAATGAAATGAAACCCATTTGTATCTGCTGAACACACAGACTTCCCTATCTGTGCTATTAATCAGTTCATACAAATTTAATCTAAATATAACTTCTTCCAAGTCTTGGGTTTTGCTGAAATCCTTTGTCTTGTGTGAATAAAGAAAGTAGATAACTAGGGGAAAGCAAACATCAGCATTATCTTAGAATGACAACTTCCATAATAGCTGCTACGCTAAATGCTATGACTGCAGCATAGAAGCAATAAAAAAAAAATACAAGAATGAAAAAGAATAATTTAAGTGTCTCTCACTTTGCTACTGGAAGTAATGTTCAAGAACAATGTATATATTTATGAAAGTATAAGTATCTATCAAAATGTTCAATTTCTTAAGAATACTGTAGCATGTATTAAGTATACAAAATTCTGAAATATAGTCAACATTTGGAGAGAAACATTTTATGGTCTATACCAAACAAACTCAACAGCCAAACTAAAGAAGAAAAGCAGTTGTGGATATTATTTTTTTAAAAAAAAATACTGATATCCTATATACAGTATAGTGGGTAGGCTATAAGAGTGGGTTAGATTCTATTAAAATAAACTTAGTAAAATGGTGAATCCAAATAAAATAAACAATATGTTAATTTAAAATACATCATTGTATTAAGAATGATAGAAAGTCCCTGAGGGACAAATGGCATGACCAGGCTGTAGATGATGAATACAAGAGTAAAGAAACCTTTTTGTTACCACCTGGTGACAAAAGTCAGGTAGTGTTGATGCCACCTGTCCATTCAGGGGAAGTGTCACCCTCTGGGGGAGATGGGCAGCATATAAATTTAATAAATAAATAAATAGTGTTCCAGCTTCCCAGTCAACTTTAAGGTCAAAACCATGAACTGCAGACCATGTTACACGAACTCTAACAGGAGATTACAAAAACACAAACTATGGTGGCCGTATCATGCTTATTCAGTAAAGAATGCAGCTACTAGACCAGGCATTCTGAATGCACTCTGCCTCCAGTGACACTTTGGTTTCAAGTGACAGAGAAGAATCCAGGAATACATGGAAGCAGTGCAACTGCTCCTTCAGGAGGAGCGCAATCCCATCCAAACCTAGAGATTTTCCCAATTCTTGGACTCAGTGACTCCATTCTGTCAGTTGACTGATCCCTATCTAGTCCATTATAGCATCCAGACACTGGTCTAACACCTAACTCTGATAACAGGCAGAAACAGGGCTGGGTGTTATCAACTTATCAGTATATCAGCATATCAGTAACACCCAACCTCAGCAATAATTGGTGGTAAGAAAGGCCACTGAGAAATTCAGGAGGATCAACAGAGTTGTACATCCTCTATCTTTCCTCTAGAGTAGATCATCTGTTAGAGGGACCAAAGCAATTTTAGTGCCAAAGCCAAGCTGAAGTGCAACTGAAAGAGCTAATAAAAATAAAGTTGAAAGCAAATAGCATTTGCAAATCCTTAAGTCTCAGCTGATCTAGTTTAGATCCCTAATAAATGCTTTGTTTACTTGATTGAAAATCCTTTCTTATCTTGAAAGTTGCCCAGGAAATATTTAGAGATGGTTTTTCTTAACCTCCTTATCTATAGATTCACATAGACAAAAAGAGATTAAATATTTCCCTGCACTAAATAAGTTTTGTGACAACTCTGATTTACTGACAGCTGCTCCAGAAAATCAAACAGGTCCATTCTTTGTATGTTGACTTAGTGACATCATCTCAGAGAGGAACAGACCATCAGACAGACAGTGAGGAGGCAAGATAAGATTCTAGAATGCAGCACTTCATTTACAATGTCTATCTTCTGAAATGCTGACAATAATTTTGTCTTGGGAATGACAATGTGTTTTTCATCTCTTACTATATGAGGCAGATAATAAAATTTGACTCATACGTCAGTGAGAAGGACCACTTTCAGTGTCTAGTATTTGTGCTTCAAGTTTTCCTTTAAGTCTACAACTGTTTTCCATGTGTTCTATCAGGTTAGCTAAATGTTACACCATTCAACAAATTAATCAAACTTTTGTAAAAAAAAAAAAGACATGCTCAAAATGAAAAAGGTGCATGCCAGAACTTCTGGTGAGGTGTCATGGTGAGCTAGACAGGGGTTTGAGCAGGATGGCATTTATGGTGGAGATCACGGCTGGATGTTGGATCGTGGCCAGCAAAATCTCTCCAGAGCAAGGAGAGATCATGAGATTGCCCACGCACATTCCAGACAGCCACTGCTCATGAGTAGACCAAGGTTTTTGCAGTCGGCTTATTAATCGAGAAGTTGGGAGTCGAGGGATTCTAAGCTCACAGTCATAATGCAGCCTTTATGGACAAAAAGCTCAACCAAGCCTCATTTCTTAATCATCTTTGGAATATTTTTTTTTACTGCTTTTGAAATAGTAAGACCCTTTGCAAAGGCAAGTTTTTATTGCATTCACTGGTGAGTTTCCTTTTCCTTCACAAAAGAAGCTTTAAATACAAGTTTAAGGACTTAGGAAAATACTATTTTTTGGAATAAACAGCAAAAGGGTGTTTAGAGTGTTGATTGTATAAGTTAAAAACTAAGGGTCCAGATGGATTTGAAATAAGAATAAAAAATTAATTATAAGAATCCTTCCTGTGGGAAATTGTGGTTATTTTGATTTGGGGGAAGAAATTATAAGATGGGACTTTGAATTTTGGACACTAGAGTGATCCAAAAGAAACTAAAGACTACAGCTAAAAGAAATAAATACTCAGATTTGTCATGCTAGTACAGAATGGAGCAAAACACTTTAACACTGGATATTTTTATGGAGATCTGTGAACTATGGACTCAGAAATTAATTTTAAGAATGTCTAACATCATAGATGGATGATATGCAAATGCTGTTACAGAAGAGGAACAAGCTATACCAGATAAGACTGAAATTGATCTGAATGTGGATTTAAATATGACAGTTACAAGAATGATATGGAAAAAGATAATATACTGGGTATACAAAGGAAACCAGCTGATGTCTTGATATTTGAAAAGGACATACAAGTATCAAATCAGAAAAGAGATTTGGATACCTTTCTTTTACTGGATTTACAAAAGAGATCTTTTAAAGTTTTGAAGGATTTGCTGAGAGGAGACAAAGAGAAGATGAAAACAAATCAAGTTTGAGGACATTATTTGAAGGTATTAAAAGCCAAGTTTTTTAAAAGTTCAGGGAAGGAATATAGATTTGATTTATTTGATCAAGGTTAAAATAGATATGTAGTTATCTGGTAGCCCTTAACAGACTTTTGCTGACTAGGAATGAATGACAAGGCTTTAAGGTTTTGTTTATAGTTAAGAGATGAGTTATGGGAAGAAGAGAGCATTTGTTGTATTTAAAGAGATGGTGATAAGTTACCAAAATTGTTTGTACTTGTCGTGATGAAGGGGGAAATTACTTATTTATATTTATATTTTTTTTTCTTCTATTTTTTTCTTTTCTGCACTTTCTATTTTTCTTTTTCATTTTTGTATTTTTTTGTAGTTTGTATTATTTTTTATTTTTTCTAATTGTAATCTTCAATAAAATTATTTTAAAAAAAGGTGCATGCCAGAATGATACTAATATAGAAGACTAATGGATAAATTTTATACATACTTATGCATAAAAAATGATAATGCAAAATAAGAATTATTCTCAAGTTATTTATTTAAAATACTTATATAATCCTTACATAGTTCACAATAATACATAATTATTTTTGGAGTGCAGTTTAACTGCCTTCATGGAAGTACAATTCCTTCCAAATAAAAGTTGATTAAGATCAGGCAGTAAGAAACCAAGCTGAAGAAAAACATGGATACATTTGATAGCTAGACGGACACCCTAAGCAAATGGCTCAGCTACATCGTACATTAACTTTAGCTTGGTATTTATTGAACTACTGTATCAACTAGGCATTCCCTCTATAGTCTCATTCACAGAACTATATCCACAAACTGAAATTTCTTTTTTTTAGGGATGATCAATGATTAGACCACCTTGGCCAACCATTCCCCATAATAATCAAGAACTGTTTCATCCAGTGTATTTTATTTATACAGTTTGAATATTTCTCAATCTAATATTCCCTTGGATGTCACCAATCTTCCGAGAAATAGTTTCCTGAATGATAAGTACATGGAAAACAGACTTCCTCTTCAACTATATTTGGCTTTACCACAACCTCAACAGTTATTAGCACTAACTGAGTACAAATCCTACAAACTACCCAGTCTTCAAAATAAACTGATGGCACCTGAAACAGGGCTTTTGGTGACAGAGCTTTGAAAGCGAACAGTATTATTCAGCCCAATTTACATCTCATTCTTACTAGCAACAATTTAATTAATGTAACTAATCTTGGTTAGCAGTGTCATGACACTCTTTAATTACAGCACATATCAGGTGGAGATGTGAGACAAATTAAGGTTTAAAATGTCTACAATTTGCATGAGTTACACCTTACAATATTCATCATATCATACAGATCTGGATATCAAACAGCCTGCTGAGAAGATGTTGAGAGGAGGAAGGTCCACAGTGGTATAGACTAATGCAGTCGGCCATCCCAATAGACTGGTTGTAGAACAAGAATTCCATCCCACAAACTGTGATGGCATCTGAAGTGAATCAACAGGGAGGGGCAAATTGTGAATCAACAGGGAGGGGCAAATTGTGAGCCCCAGAGGCAATTTCTATGCAGCCCTCAACATCCCCAGATATTAAGCCACTGAAAAAATAAAGGGAATGAGAAAAACAAGAGTGCAAGCCTTCATTTTAAAACAACTAGAAAAATAATGAACACCCTAAAGAAACCCATACCCAGCTCTTTAGTAGTAAGACTTCTTCACTCTAGCCCTCAAACACAATGTGATTAAAAAAAAAAAAGTCTGAGTCCTCTTGATGTCTGAGCTGCCAGGATATCCCATCATCCCAGTTATCTATGCTAAGGATCCTGGCCAATGCCTCCATGTTGCCAATGACAGTTGTGGACAAGGTGAAAATTGCATTTGTAGAGCCACTTGTGAATTCAAGTAAAATTAATTTCAAGCACCATTAGTTGTCAGTTCTACACAAGTGTGAATAAGGAAGTTTGCTAAAGCTTCATAGGAATGGAATGTAAATATTAAAACCAGCCCAGAAGGGAAAAGTCCCCATCTGCATCACTCTACTGAATTGGGTTGGGTAAAGTTTATGGAGGTTTCACTGCTCCCATCAATCAATGGCAGACCAACTTTTGTTCCCAGATCTACCAAGGCTGCTAATTCTGTCCCAGAGATGAGATTCATGCGCAGGCTTGATGGCTAAAGAAACAAATGCCAAACTGTGTATAGAAACAAAAAGCCCTCTAGTTTGTCCAAAGTATTCTTATAAAAGGCATCAAAATTCAAATCTGTGGTATTGTTAAGAGTGTGGTGCCAATATTTTCTTTTTCAGGATAATTATGAAAGACTCTGGAGCACCAGGATGTGATCAGAATAAGCCATCAGGGAGAATTAAAAATGCCTTCCTAAAATGTTACATGGAATGCTGAAATAGGTCTTATTGTGGGCTGTACCATACATAATAAGTAAGGTGAAAAGATGGATGACATTTGATTCTTGCTTTGATAAATCATCATGATCTAGAGCTATCAGTTCAACTACCCTTAGCCTTGAAACTTCTTCATGATACTTCCCTGGTCATTAATTCCACAATCAAAAGCTAAAGAAATAGCCTGGGCACCTTATGAAATACAATGCAAATAGGAACATAACTGGGATCACAATGCAGATCTAGAGAAAGGTGTAATTAAGAAGTTGATCAGGTTAGTAAGAGTTAGCATGATTAATCTAATGTAAAAAAAATATTTAAAAAAGAAGACAAGTAATAATCTACAATTATATTTTGTGATAATACAAAAGGACAATTATTTTAGTTAGCAGAGAAGGCTACACTATCCGCTGCTCAGCGTTGCAATACATCTGAATCATTCAGGAAGGGATGCAATAACAAAAGAAGGAAAGCTTGAATATATAAAGCTATACCTCAACACATGATTAAGGTCAAATCTGATTGGGCCCAGATGTTGGAAGCTTTCTATAAACACTTCCATGCTACCATTAGACTTCCTAGTTAGCATAGTTATTACAAAATTAGAAGTATGAGAACAATCTAAACTGTTTTAACAACAGCACTAACATTTACTACTCTCACAGAAGGCCTTTAATAGAATTACTATTTTCTCTTTGTCTCTTGGTTTAATAACATGAAAAAAAGATCAGACAATTTGGGACAGTAAAAGGAGAGGCAAAAATGGAAATAAAGCAGTTATTTACATTATTTGCATGTTTCACTAAGCAAATATCAAGGAGAAAATGTACATTCATTGCAGTATATTTAGAGTAAAGACAGGAGAAGGAGGGAGGGAGGGAGAGAGAGAGAGAAAAAAATAATTAAACTGATGCTTGGGGACATAAGGTAGCAAGAAAGAATTGCGCTGAGATTAAATTATAAAATTCAAAGTTTAGAAATACTATAAAGGAAATATTCCCACAAATGAGATTTATTACAACAGGAAATAAGTTCCCTGATGAAATTACTACAGCACCTTTACTGGAGGCATTAAAAACTAACCTTGAGACATACTGTGAAAACAGCATACAAATACAGGTTAAGCTCTAAGGCACAACAGCACTCTGGCAAAGGAGAAAATGCTATAATGTATTATCATAGGAAATTGGTGATTTTTTTTAAACTAGTCTAAGGCTTGATTTGACCAGCATTTGCTGAAATATGTTTGTTAAAGCATGTTCTTTCTGCCAGGAATCATGGCAAATAATAAGATGGAAATCAACATCTCTACCACATACCTTCAATATATTTGCTGATGCCGCTGATGTCTTGATCATGTGATTCTTTGGTTGTTTAATTGAGCTCAGTGATTTGATAATTACTGGAAAATCCATCACAGTTGTGCAGAAAGGAGGAAACCCAAGAGAGTAAAATAAATACCAGTTTGCACAAAGGAATAGATAAAATCCAATGGACAGTCTCCCTAAAGGGTTCCTAACAGGATCCTGCAAAGGCAACTACTATTCTACTGCTTTTTACATTTGTATTCTATTTATACAATTGTCTTGAAAATATAGAACAGACTATTGTAAGATTTAATCTTCAGTCAGTAGCAGCCAAACAACTGGGGCAGAAGAGAGTAAATATCCACTGCAAACATCAGAATCTAATGAAGTAACAGAGGGTGATTTCAAAAGAGCTAGAAAAAATAGAGCCAGAATCTTGGAAGTGGTTTGATTGTTTGGACTCACCTCATATCCAAGGGCTGATTATTAATAGCCCTAAGAGTCAAGGACATGGAAATGGTTCACGTTTGTTTCTTAAAGTTTTAGCTTTCCATGTACATAAACTTTTTCACATGAGACTAATTTAAAGCACACCATTCTTGTGTACATTTTGACTACATGCTGTACTGCCTTGAATTGCATCACACTCTTTGCTGTTTTCAAATACCCCAGATGAACTTATTGTTCTCTACTATCATCATACGTTCTGCTAACCTACTTGACTGAAGTTTTAAAATGCCAAATAAATCATATAAATCATATTTTTTTAAAAAATCAGAATCTGTAGTAGAAAGCAACATTGTTTTGTAGAACAAGCAAATTTGCCTTCTATTAACTTCCACAATGTCTTCCTCTACTTTATCTGACTAAATATTCTCAAATCTACTACAGAAGAGATCAGAGCATGCTAAGAATACCACCTAAAGCAACTTGCAGGTCAAGTATCCTTGTGAACACAAACAAAAATAGTTGATAATCAGTGTTGCGTACTGGGAAATATCTAACTTCAAAATACATAACTTTAAAATGGAAGCAATTTGTTTAATGTCAGTTTTTACCATATGGGCTTTCTAATCTTAGTTCTCATAATGTTTGGCTGAGAGCCAGCTGAAGTGGTTTGTTTCAATCACATAGATATCATTTGCAGAGGAAATAAATGGATTTTAAACCCTGAAGTCATTTCCTTTAGCTGTCACCTTATTCAAGAAACATGTCCTTTTTGTCAGCAATACCTCAAACTTAATTTCAGCAACCTAGGTTTTAAAAAGAAAGCCTTTGTGGGAAGCTTTTTCAAAAAGATTTGCAGAAAAATCCCATTTTTCCTTTGGAGCACTCCAATAAATCCACTGCAGTACTACAAGGGAGTTGGATGTTGCTTTTTTCCTAATGAAATACCTTCCTATGAGCAGAAATGGTAGATAATTTATTTAAACTAGGTCAGTAAGTAACCTTAACCCTTGGTCTTGTTCAACTTCGCTACAATGATTTTTTATCATTCTTGTTACTGGAAGAGCAGTCAGAACATGATCCAGTGTCACCTGAAATTTCTTTTTATCTCAGATGGAAAAATTCAGTGCATCCCATTGCCACTGAGACAGTCCCAAAAACAGTAACCTACAAGGATTTTTTTTTTAAACTGCTTTGTACCTAATACCATTCCCAACAGTTTTGTTGAAGACCAATGCTTTCTCTACTGCCATTAGCAGTAGAGAGAGACAGAGAGAGAAAAAAAACCTTGCACACTCCTTCCCCTTCCCCTTCTTAGCATAAATTGCTCTGTAAACATGGAGACATCTTTTTTCTGACATCTCCAGCACAATTAGAAGATGGGAATGTTGCTCATCACTCCTTCCATATTAGACTGAACACACAAAAATAATGCTGGAATATGGATATTGTAACTAAGCGATCCATGTGGCTTCCCAGATGCTATCTAATAAACGCAAATTCCTTTCTTCTGCTTGGACTGAACAGTCTTCAAACAGAGGACAGTATTTACTGACAATTTTTTTTTTCACAAATGGCAATTGTTAAAATAGGCCACCAGGATCTGCTTCACAGAAAATAATAATGTGTGTTCAAACCGCAAGTAATGTTTCGGCTATCTCTTACTTTGAAGCAGGTATACTTCCACTAAAAGAAAAATACACTATGAAAACGGACATGAGTTCTTACTAAGAATTTCTGGAACACATATGGCAGATAAGAACATAGGCTCCTTGTGCTTTAATTGTTCTTTAACTCCCCATTGTATCTGCTGAAACTGATTCACTTTGACAAAGTAATGATCCAGAGATCCATAAGCAAGGCACAAAATGTTAGGTTATGGCAGCAAATGTTTTTGTGGTCAAAAACAACTGCTCTTGAATCAAACAGGCAACATATTTCAGCATATGCAAATTCAAACCAAATGTTACACCAAGTGCCTTTCCTTTTTACATTCCAGTGTCTTCTCCTTTTTCCCAGGCGCAGCAAAACTAAAACCAAGATATTAGTAGAAATGTATCTTAGGAAGAATAGATATAGCATTCTTGTTTTTATTTAGCCTCTCACTACTTGATTCTTGTGCTGCCATTCGATTGTTCCTGTTTGCAGTTGGAAACATGGATTTCCAACCTATAATTAGAAAATCCCATGTTGATCTGAGTTTTATTACTAGAAAATGACTGATGACAAGCCTCCTAAATGAATTATTTGAAAATCTGGAAGAGAACATTTGTTCATGACAATCTTGTAGGAAAGGGCAAATCAAATAGTATTTCTTCAGTCCCCTTCCCCTTTCTTTGTCCCATACTTTTGGAGGGTGGCCTCTGATGTATTTCTCAATCTGAATTTTGTACCTGAGAAGTTAGCCATCTCTGTAGTAGACCACTGCAGAAAAAAAGGGCTACTGAACAAGGTAAGTCTTCAATGTGACAGGGCCAGACTTAGGTGGTCTATTTTTTTATAGTTTTGATTATATTTGTTGGCTTCTGCAGGTTTGTTGATGAAGCAACAGCTTTATTCAAGAGAGAGAAGTTGTCTTGAGTGCTTATTATCAAGTGTTAACTATATCTTTCTAAAGTTTAATGTATCAATTGCAAATAAAAAGAAAATCTGTCTGCTTTGTTGTGTTTATTTTTGTAATGCATAAAAGACAGCTAAGGAAAGCCTTTTTTCATACAACAGGAAGCATAATCAACAAACTATCCCTTTCTATAACTACTTCTTTATATAATCCTACCTTGTGGAAATCACTCATGCAGTTTATCATTATTTGTATCAATGTCAGTTCCCCAATCAGTGGCAATCCCATTTTCTAATTTTTGACTGGCTATTTTCTCCCTACAAACACAGCCAGAAGGACAGTGTCACCTAACTTTTAAACAATGTCAAGATCTTGCCGTGCTAGGGTTTGGAGTCAGTGTTATTTTAAATTGCTACTAGTAGTAAAGTTTCTGGACTCTGTTGGAGAAAGTATTTCTTTATTGATTGTTTCAGTCTGCCTTCACTGTTAGAAGATCTTGACTTAGATCTAGCTGACATCCCCAACTACATGTTCGAAGTACATACATACATCAGAGTTTGCCTTCTGCAATAACCAACTTTTTCATGCTGTTTTCCCATTCAAAATTAGGAAGAGATGAAAGAAATTCTAAACTCTCTTTCTATTTATCAGACATTTCCTGTCTAGTCAGCCAGCTCATTTCACAAACACAGCCTTTAGATACCTGCTTTTATCCAGTGCCCACAACCCACCACTCCTCCCACACACACAGAGTTGGGATGGCAGCCACAGCTGTTCTACCTCATATCCCTGATTTCCTTATTCGCTTACTGGCAGTTATGCATGGCATCTAACACTAGCCACGTCATCCTGGAATACAAACTGAGATGAAACTGGCATGGTCTAGATGCCTATTAATGTTTCATTTTTAGTTAATTACCCACCAGGAAAAGAAACATTTTCTTCTATCATTTGATAGAAATAGCTCCACATAATGATAATAAAAAAAAGTCAGGAAACAGTGGGAAAGCAGAGAAATTATTACTTTTTTGCCTATTGGCATAGCACAGAGTGTTAGCACAAACTACTTGCCGAACAGTCTGGATAGCCTTTTGTAAGTAAGACAAACTGTACAGCAGATGATCATAATAGCTTTTCAAATTTTATTACCAAAGCCTTCCTTTAGAGAAGACTTCCTAAGACTTGTGTTACATTTCAATTTCCATCATCCTCAGACAATGTTCTGGATGCTGAAATCCAAAACAACTAGACACTATCAAGTGGTAGCAGAGGGTAACTAAGGCTTAGCTGTCCTGTCTCTTATGTATACACTTAAATCTATCCATCTTTATCTCCTAATCTACTAGCTTCTTTGTAGTGACAGAGAAAAAGCAGGTAGTTAAACTTCCTCTGTTACAGCCCTATTCTCTACCCCATCCCAAACCAGAAGTCATGTTCCCACAGGAAATCAAGCAAGCAACTTGATAAAGTTATTATATACTATATTGCAGGCCTTCATAATTTGTGATCCATCAAACCAAAACAACTTGGCAGTGATAGCAATGCATCAGGGATTGTGATGAAGCATCAAGCAGCTTGGGGGTTATTCCATTCTTGAAATCTATCTGGGAATGTAAAACCAAAAGTAAAGCTTCTGACAGATCACAGTGTGAGTCTGGTAGCTATGTTTGGTTGGTAGAGTCACAATAGTACAGGTAAGCTATATTTTGAATATAATCTTGGTATATACAGTATATATAAGATTTAAGAGCAATTCCTCTTAATAGCTTCCAATACACTGAAAAACGAATATCAGACTGGGACTGCACTATCTGACCATTTTGAGGTTTTTATATATCTAAAACATCTCCTTAATCCCACAGAGATATCTAATAAGGTGAAAAATATGGTATGGAATCAGATTCCAGAAAGTTATGTTTTAGGGAGAAGGGGGGGGGGGAATGTAGAGCCTGGGGAACTAATTATGATGGAGCTGCCTCTCCCAAAAACTTGACCTTAAACCCAGGGAAAAAGCTGTACATAATTTAAGAAAATAGAATTTAAATGAAATCAGGGATCCTATTTGGCATGAACTGCACTGGCACCAATGTAAAGGAATATTTTGCTAATATATTTAAAAGGAGGGAATCAACTAAAAATCTCCATGAAGGGAGATTATATGTATGTATACACGTATGTACATATATCAATTTTCAAAACACATAAATACTTCTGAAATCTTTTTCAAATTTTTAGGGTGCCCTTGGGGGACGTGTAGAAATATACAGAATATGAAGCCTCTGAGTTAATTAACCTGGCAAAGGGATTTTCAGTTAGTTCCTTTTTGCCAAGTACCCTGCTATTTGCCAGGAATCCTACTAGCAAATAGAAGGCCTTCAGGCAATCATGGCAGATGTCAAAAACAAGCAAAAAGGAAAACAATGATCCTACTCGTGTATTTGCTTCACTAGTTCTCAGTGTCACCTGAAGAAAAAAAAAAAGAGTACCCTTTTGGACTTCAAATAGCTGTAAAAGGTGAAAGAGTAATGCAAAGATTTAAGTCATACTAGCTGGAAGGTTTCATATATTACAGCTAAGATCAAAAACACACTGAAGATAATGGGATAAAATAGCCAAAATAGTTCAGAAAATTACTCCATATATGCCAGCAATTCCCTAAAGCTTAAGACAACACGTTCATTAGCAATTGATTTTGGAAGGTGTAATCCCAATATCTGGATGGTACCAGGTTGCTGTCTATGATCTAAGACCACATGATCTGTGTAATGTGCATTTGGTTTGCTTTGTCAGAACTGTCTGATATGACAACAATTATTTTGCAGCTTTTCTGTCCTGTAATTATTAATCCCCAAATCAGGATGGACCATTATATGTCAATAAATGAGTTCATAACTATGGAACCTTGGAAAAAATAGAGCTAATCCATACATAGTACAGCTACATTGAATTGTGTACATACTGGTACCTACTGGGGAGGCAAGCTGTCCCTAATGGAAGGCGAACCTGGCCCACTGCTCATATACAAGACTCTCAAGTGTGGCTGCTTGGAATCAGAGAGCTGGGAAGCCATAGGCACAGTTGGATCTCCCCCAATCAAAGATTAAACGATAGGACTGAAGCCCGGAAACGTATGCTCCTCCTATGGCAGAAGGAGAAGCAGAAGGGGGAAAAAAACCTTCTTCCTGGAGGATTATTTGACTACTTGTGATGTGATGCCTCTGAGTCACAACTAGCATAACAGAAACCATCAGCATATATCCTGGAGCAGAGACAGGATTTTTCTGCTTGTGATAAAACTCATAGAACCAACAGGTAGTCTTATTTTAAATCCAGAAATATCATTTTGAAGTGTAAGCACATAATCTGATACATCAAAGAAGTATCAAGGGGAGAGTAAAATCACCTGCAAATACAAATAGTCCTCCACTAAATCTAATATCATACCTTGCCAAGACATATTTTTAAAATCAAGTACCATAAATATCTATTGCCTTGGAAAGCAAGTCAATCCCTTCTCTTCCAGATTACTTTTGGTGCATAATTGCTTAAAGCATAGTAGGTGGGAAAAATACATATTGTGGAGTCCTTGGGGTTCTCTGAGCTTTGTTGTTTTATTGCAGACATTTCATTACCTGGCTAGGTAACATCTTCAGTGCTAGGACTAGCACTGAAGATGTTACCTAGCTGGGTAACGAAACGTACGCAAGAAAACAACCATGCTCAAAGAACCCCAAGGACTCCACAATATGTATTTTTCCCACCTACTATGCTTTAAGCAATTATTGAGTATGCACAACTGTGAAACACAATGTAAATCTGAAAAGAATTCACCAGTTCTGGAAAGAACAACATCCAGAATCACAAATAACAAAACAGAGGCTAGCAGATCACCATCAATTTATGAAACGAAATAAAGTATTCACAGAAGTAGAATTGGAAGAACTGCAAAAATCGAAGCCTTGCCAGAAGTAGCTCAGACAGTAGAGCCTTCTCCTCAGAAAGAACAAAGCCCTCTAACTAAATATCAAGGGGAAACAATAACTGAGCATCTAGAACAGCACAAAAAGAACAGAGTAAGATTGCTGGATTGAAGCTTGTTACAAAGAAAAAGCTAGCACAACTATTAAACAATGCCAATAATGTAATATCAAATATAAGCACCAGCTCACTGCAAGAAAGAAACCACCTGATGTACAGCATCGCTGCAGTTGTAACTGAATACCTTGGATGCAAAATCAGCAAACAAGAAAAACAGCCAAACAATTTGCCACCAAAATGGAAGATTAAGTTAGAAAATAAGATCTGCATGCTAAGATCAGATGCAAGGAAGCTAGAACAGATGAAAGAAAAGAAGCTGAAGAACAAGAAGACCAAAGAATACCTGATCGAGAAATATCACCTAGAAACAAGGAAGATCAAGGAAGCACTGGAAATAATAAAGCAGCAAATAACAGCTATAGCCAAAAAGATCAGCAGATATGAAGCTCAAATTGCACACCATAGGCAGGATCTCCAATTTCAGTTGAATCAGAAGTGTTTCTACCAATCTATCAATGGAGAGACTGCAATGAACCAGTCAACACCTGACAAAGAAGAAACAGTGCAGTTCTGGGCACAGCTATGGGACAACCCAAAGAAATACAACAAGAATGACACTTGGATAAAGAAGGTAGATAAGAATAAAAAAGAAGCTGATATGAAAGAACTTGTGATAACAGTAGAAATGGTGGAGAAAAAGGCAAGGAAGATCAAGAATTGGTCAGCGCCAGGTGAACATGAACTGCATGGTTTTGGGTTGAAATATCTGATTAGTCTGCACCCACTCATTGCCAAGCAGTTTAACAACATACGGCAAGGAGGTGAAATTGAAGATTGGTTAACATCTGGCAAAACCTACCTGATAATGAATGATCCACAAAAGGGGCAGCATCAGGCAACTTCCGGCCAATTACCTGCTTGCCAACAACCTTCAGATTACTAACTGGTGTGGTAGCTGATGCAGTCCAACAGCATCTAATTGAAAACAAGCTCCTTCCATCTGAGCAGAAAGGAAACCACCCAAACAGTAGAGGGACAAAAGATCAGCTCCTAAGTGACAAGATGATTTTGGAAAACTGTAAGACAAGGAAGACCAACTTGAATGTAGCTTAGATTGATTACAAAAGGCATTTGGATAATCAAGTGCCTAGAAATAACAGAAGTCAGTAGAAACATCAGAAGCTTTATGCAAAGATCAATGGGACAAAGGAAGACACAGTTTCTGGTCAATGGTGATAGACTGGGAGAGGCTAACATCAAGAGAGGAATCTTTCAAGCAGACTATCACCACTACTGTTTGTCATTGCATTGATTCCTCTGTCAATAATATGAACAAGTCAGGCCATGGCTATCAAACATCAAAAACATCTGCCAGGTTATCCCACCTCTTTTACATGGACGATTTGAAGCTGTATGGAAAAACACCATCTGAAATGGAATCGCTGCTCAATACCGTCCAAATATACAGCCAAGATACTGCAGTGGAGTTTTGACTGGACAAATGTGCCACCCTGACCATCAACAGGCGAAAAACAGTGAAAACTGAAGGAATCAAGATGCCCAGTTGAAATAGCATCAAGAATCTGGATGAAGAAGATCACCACAAAATCCTTCAGGCTGACAACATCAAGCGCACTGAAGTCAAGAAGAAGGTTAGTAGTGAATACATCAGAAGAGTAAAGAAGATCTTAAAGTCCAAATTCGATGGAGGAAATACCATCAAGGCAATTTACACCTGGGCAATTCCAGTCACTAGATACACATTTGGAATAGTGGACTTGACTCTAGCTGAACTAAAAGCCCTGGATAGGAAGGCCAGAAAAATAATGAAAAAAAATCATGCCCCTTCATCCACGCAGCAATGTTGACAGACTCTACTTACCAAGGAGCATAGGTAGGCATGGAATGTTACAAGTACATCAGACAGTTGAAAAAGAAAAAAGGGCATTAGAAGAATATCTGAAGGACAATGAAGAACATGCATTGAAGCTAGTACACCATGAAGGCTTACTGAATAACAAAGAAACCAAATTGGCCTATAAGAAAGACCAGATGAAGAACAGAAAAGAGACATGGCAAGGCAAAGTATTACATGGCCAGTACACAAAAAAAATAGCAGGCAAAGCAGATGCCAACAAGACCTGGCAATAGCTAAGAGCAGGACAGTTGGAGAAAGAGACAGAAGGGCTAATTCTGTCTGCACAAGACCAAGCCTTAAAAACAAATGCATACAAAGCCAGAATTGAGAAGACAGCAACAGACAGCAAATGCAAAGAACGCAAAGAAACTGATGAAACAGTGGACCACCTAGTTAGCCACTGCAAGAAGATCGCACAGACTGACTACAAACAACGGCATGACAAAGTAGCAACAATGGTACATTGGACTATCTGCAAGAAATACCATTTGCCTGCAAGCAAAAACTCATGGGACCACAAAACGGACAAAGTAATAGAAAATGAAGAAGCTAAAGTGCTCTGGTACTTTAGAATTCAAACAGACAAGCACCTGCCACTTGACACAACACCCCAGACTTAACTGTTGATAAGAAAGACAAAAAAGGGTCTGGATGGTGGGCATTGCAATACCTGGAGACAGCAGAATAAAAGAGAAAGAACTGGAGAAAATCACAAGATACAAAGACCTGCAAATAGAAATAGAACGACTGTAGCCAAAGGAAGCAAAGATAGTACCAATAGTAATAGGTGCCTTGGGTGCAATCCCAAAACATCTGGAGCACCACTTGAACACCATCAGCACTGACAAAATCACCACCAGTCAATTGCAAAAGACAGCTTTACTTGGAACAGCTTACATTCTATGACAATACCATACCTATAACACCATCAAACAACATTTGCCTATCCCAGGTCCTTGGGAAGGACTCGATAGGTAGATAAAAATGCCAAATCCAGTCTAAACAACTGGCTCACTGTGCGACCAACCATAATAATAATATCCTTCTTTAAGAAACTTGGCATTTTCTTTCATTAATTTTCTGGAAACCTGAATTTGTGTGGTTGCTTCAGAGCCAACCAGAAGCAGCACCCAATAGACTAGTCTGCACAACAGAATGGGAAGCCTAAACACATTCAGGTTCTTGGTACTCAATTCTGATCTTTCTTCAAATCTTCAGAATTTAAGTATTTGGGGTATGCAAGTACATGCATGCATACCTTGGAGTCGATACGCTTACTGATGAAGTTAAAAACAGAAATGTATTAAGCAAAAGAGAATAATTAGGACAGAATCAAACATCTGCCAGATGTTTAGATAGCTAAACTCCTTAAACAACTCATGTACATACAGTTTCAAATTTCAAAGTATTTTAAAAATTATTTCTTTTCTGAGACCTCTTTTTCCCTCCAAAGGCAGCTATCATCACCTGCCCAAAGTACTGAGATCATGATCATTAAGTAAGTGCATTTTGTTTGATGCTTCCCACTCAAAAAAAAAAAAAAAAAATCAGTTTGGAAAAATGTAAAGAGCTCAACACATATATTTTAAAACCTGCAATATCCAATGAATATCATTTATTAGGTAAAGACAAATCTTCTAAAGCAAAAACAAAGAGCCAGTTCGGTCTAGTGGATAAGGTACCAAGATAGAAACCAGGAAACTGTGAGTTCTAGTCCCACCTTAGGCATGAAACCCTGCTGGGCGACTTTGGGCCAGTCACTCTCTCGCAGCCCAACTCACCTCACAGGGTTGTTGTTATGAAGAAAATAGGAGGAGAAAGGAGTATTAGGTATGTTCGCTGCCTTGAGTTATTTATAAAAATAAGAAAGGCAGGATAAAAAAATATTTTTTAAAAAAGGCAGTAGTTCAGCCATAAAATGTCTAGATCAGTGTTTCTCAACCTTGGCAACTTTAAGGTGTGTGAGGTGTGTGAACTTCAACTCCCAGAATTCCCTGCCAGCAAGGCTGGCTGGGGAATTCTAAGAGTTGAAGTTCACCCATCTTAAAGTTGCCAAGATTGAGAAACACTAGTCTAGATGCAAAGAAAGTTGATTAAAGCGGTAACAAGACAATGAAAGTGATAAGGGAGTTAGCTAGAAGTGCTGGGAAGTCACCCACTACAGAATTGTAACATCTTCAGACACATTTCTATTACCTCACCATTCCCATCTCATCATCACGCATATTATGCTATAACTCAAACAATGAAATTTAGTGTATATTCTAATTTTATAAATAACTTTATAAGAAAGGGTTGCATCCCTACCCATGTAGGCTTGTCTTTCACTTCCAGTACAAATCATTAAATCAATTTGTGTTTTAGTGAAATTGTGTGCTAGTCTTCAGTCCAAATGAACTCCTGAAATTTATCCTTCAACTGCAGGACAAACTGAATAAGATGCTCCTTAATACCCTTCTGGCTCCCAGGATATTCTCTATCATCTTAGTTGTTCTTTTGCATTATGTGTGACAATTATGTTTTATGTGGGCTTGATCAAGGTATCAGTAAAGCAGAGGCAACAGAAAAAGAGAACTGGCTTTCTGGACAGACTGCTGTTAATCTTCTGAAATCAGTGCAAGTTCCATCTGTTCACGCATCTCAGACGGAGAGAGAGTGCGCTCTGAATCTTTTATGTGATGGTTTGAAAATGTTCTGTTTATATTAGTAATACTTTACATCGATATGTGTGTGTGTGTGTATGTGTGTGAGTGTGTGTGTGTGAGAGACAGAGAGAGAGAGAAGACAGACAGATAGATATAATATTGGCACAACAAATTCCTTCTTAAATTGCAAGAAAGAAATGGGATGCAAATATTTTAAAGAAATTTAATTTAATTTTCTGGGGTGTAAAATATATTTCTGGATAGCTACTTTCAAATAAATGAACTGGCCAAGACCTGAAGAATCATGCAACAAAAGGTTTGTCACTTTTCTTGCCTTTTACCCTCAATTTTCAAGATGACTTGTTGATAACATGAAGCAGCTCATTCTGCCCATCCAAGGGAGTCTTTGGCTTGCATTTGTCAAATGAATAGCCCTTTGTAACACAGCAAACTGCTTTTGAAACAGAGGGAGAAATGGAGGGCAAATATGTCACATGCCATGGTAGGCTAGTTGTCTTATACTCCAGTAGAAGCCTTACTGGGCACAAACTAGTTCTTGGACACACACAAAGTAGCCCCTTGGATCCTGGCCAGTGTTTAATCTGGAAGATTAATTTGAATAATGACAGCAGCAGCTACCAGTTCTAATATTCAGTTTCATGTGTAATTCTCATAGTCTCTAACCCACAAGATGGTTTCCTATTTTGCCAGTAAACCTTACCAAATAATACTGCATTCTAATGTGCTTTAAGGAAAAACAGTGTTAAAATTAAGTTATCTGTAAACTCCACTTTGCCCGTCTCTTTAATTCCATTTAGAGTCCATTCCTTTTGTGCTCACACAAAACAAGGTTCTCTAGGATTTAAGCATTAATATTTTAAAATTACAATACCCTTTGAATTCTACTAATATATGTATAAAATATAAAAAGAGAAAGTGGAAAAAATAAAAAAGAAATCAGTAGAACCTGCAGCACATGTTGAAGGTGTTCTTTCTTTCTCTTGGTGAGGTCCACCTTGCCTTTTTCCATAGCTGATTGTGCAGTATGTAGTCATCAGGCCCATTCAGTCCTCATTAGTTGGCTTTGTAGAGTCCCCCCAAACTCTTAAAATTGTTTCCTCCCCTGCAGTCCAAGATAGTTTGTACTAACTCATGCTTTAATGTTCCCCTTGCCTTTCTCTTTCCATGTGAATTATTCTATTTGGGATGTACAAATATTGCCATTCACAAAGTGGCAATCTGAATGTGAGGGAAAGATTGTAATGGGTAGTGGGTAGTATTTAAAACTTTTTATTTTCCCATATCAAATTATTTTTGGCTCATGATGAGAAGTACAGGGCAGTTGGAGTTCCCGATTAAGCCAGGAAATAAAACTGGCATGCATGCCATTATAAAGAGCTTGTAAAGCCAGGCACAGATGGCAGTAAATCATCCTCTAAGAAATGGGTTCATATATCTGGCAGATGAACAGTCCTGTATTCCATTGCTATGAGGTATGGAAACCGTATGGTGAAATCTCTATTACTCATTTTCTCTGCTCTAAACACTTCACTATATTAAAGGCAAGCCTATAAGAAGGATGAGTACAATACAGGTACATACACATCATAACAGAACCCTGGACTAGAATATGCTGTACATTTAAGAAGAACACTAACAATTTCTTCATTTTAGGGGATGAGAAAGATTACTACAAATAAAAATACCTCCACAACTTGGATATTACATCACACTGAGCATTTTCCCCAAGTTTCAAGCTCTGAACAAATCTTATATCTGTTTTTCATTCTTGCTTTCCACAAATGTGTCTGGGTCTTCGTTCTGCCATGACAGCTCTTGTTTTGCTAATGCAGTTTTATTATAGAATGCTTGATTGCTGCAGTTATATGTCAATTAGTATGCAAGCCACCCCAGGAACAGAATCTCATCTGAGAGGCTTCATCAAGAGACATCCCCTAGTGGACTCCTTTATAACAAATAAAAATCATTCATGATGTCTCAATTCACAATTGTTTCTAAAAGAAAGATGTATGATTTAAAATAAAGTTATACTCCCAGGTCCTCCTGCACAGGACTATGGCTGACATTGTTGCTATTTTAGATCCCCAAAGAAAAAAAGTTGTCTTTGTTACATACTTAAATATTATCGCCCACAGCATCATTATATAACAGAAACCTGTATTTTTATTTATTTTATGTATTGAAATTCAAGTCTACACTGTCAAAGGAAAATTTTAGAGAACAGTTGCACTGCTTAGCTAAATATTTAGACTGAGTACACAACTAATATATTTTACATCTCTTTCCCACAATCATTCTCCAACAGGAACAAGTTCCAAGGCAATGTTCCAAGGCACAATTATCTTGGAAATTCATTGGATTTTTTTAGGATTTACTTCCAAAGATACACACAGGTGAAGAAATTAATATTTTCATACTCATAGAAAGGCAGCAGGTTCATTATTACTTCATAGGTCTCTAAAGACAAGACCCTTAATATTTCAAGATACTTTCAGTCTTCTATTCTTCTTCCCATAACACATACAGAACTTACTGACCCTTCTTTTCCTTAGGAATTTCTGTAACCTTCCACCAATGAAAGATTTTCTCCATCTAAAAGATTCCAAGCAAATCTCCTATGATTCAGAAAACTTTCCCAGGCCATCTTGGGTTATTAGTTGGTAATCCGCCTAAAAAAGGCACACTTAGCCTAGCATTTGTAACAGCGTAAGATTTAAAATTAAGATCTGTATCTTGCATAGAAAATACAACATTTCCAGAAATTTTGAAAAGACAAAGAATTGTGCCTCTTTTGTAGGAATATTTCCACAAACAGGCCAATTCTTTCAAAACTATTTTATTTTTTCTTTTTAAATGGAAATATTTTATAATATTCCATACTTTTTAAGTTTTCAATTAAAAACATAACAAAACAAAAGCCTATTTTTTCAGTCTTTCTTCTAGTCTTGCTTGACAGCCAGTCAAATACAAATGTTCCAATCTTGGGCTTGCCAGTTGCTATTGATACACTTAGCAAGGAACCCAAATTACAACAGAAGAGACAATGATGTAGATGTGACAAGCAAACAGCTGAGAAACTGGGGAGAAGTAATCAGAATTACATTCTTTTGAATTCCAGAAGCAGACTTTTCAGTCTTACAGAAGTTTCCCAAGATAGCTTTTTAATTAAAACTATTAAAAAAAACATGGTTACCAAAATAACACAGATGTACTTTGCAATCTCATGAATACATGCTCATACTCATTGTTTCAATTGCCATCTAGGACTGCAGTTGTATGTAAACATTTTAAAAAAAATGCCTAAACCTCGCTAACATTAGCAACAGTATTAATACTGAAAACTATAGAAACAAAAGCAAACATTATAATCCACCAAAAGAGTGAATAAACAGCACAATTTTCAAGTGGTGCTTTAAAACTAATCTACCTAGTGAGAAGGTCTGAACAGAGAATATCTGAAAGCTAAGGAAAGGTTTTGCCCAGACCTAAATGGACCTGGCAAAATGCCTCTGATGAAAATCTGTAGGGTCAAGCAGGCTCATGTGAAAGTAGGTAGTCTTTTGGATACTCTGTTAATTATAGTAGAATGCAGAATGAATATCCCTTGAGTGAGAGTGTAATAACCTTGATAAAACTCTCATTTAGCTCTTAGGTGACTAGGAAATTGGATATTTGCATATGTGCTCTGGCTATTTGCTCTTCGGTGAACAAATCATCAGATAACATTATGCCAACTAAAGGCATAAAAGCAGTACTCTCACATCCTCACTAGAGAATTACATCACAATCATCATGATTACTGAAGTAATTTGGAAGGATTTCCAGTGGGAAAAGAATGAAAGTAGGCAACATAATGAGATCAAATGTGAAGACAAGCCAGAAATGACAATGCTATCAAAAACTCAATTTCTCAAAACTTTTGACTTTGCATATTAACTTTATCAAAACCAGCAGGTCAATGTGAAGACCTTTAAGCAACTGAAAATATAAAAAAGTTCTGTTGGGCAGATATACTATAGGATTCTGCACAACATCAGAGTGGCATATTGCATATTCAATCCGGGTCTCCCACCATTATTTCTAAAATTTAAAGACCAAGGTCTATGCAGATTGAATCAGTTACATATTTTCACCTAACACTTTCCTCTACATGTGTTTATCCTTCAATTAAACACACTGGCAAAGGGATGGAGCTGTAAAGGAAAGATGGAGCAGAGTTCAGCATTCCATCATCTACATATCCTTTCAAAAATTTCACGCACATTATCATCCTTCATTTTACCTCCACAGATTCATGTAAGTATGGAACTTAATGGACTGGAGTCTACCTATTTATTTTATAAAAATATTTCTAATCTGTCCTATATTAATAAGTCTCAGGGCAGGATACAATCAATAACGTAAAACAACACAAAAACAATAGTAGCTTATGGGCCACACCAGAAAAGCAAAACTCCATAATGAAATATACATGAAATACTGAATTAAGACTTAACTATGGTCACTAAAGTTAAAAAAAAAGGGGGGGGGAGTGAAAACCCAGGTTTTTGCCTAGAGGCTGCAATAAAGCCAATATTGGCACCAGAGTAGTCTCCAGATCTGGACATTGTATCTGAAAATCTTCATATAATATGTTTCTCTCAATGATAGGATAGAAAGGAGAGTTTCTAAAGGAAATCTTAACATTCATACAGTCAGAGAAAAATATTCCCTCACTACTGTGATTCAAAGGTTGTAAACATCCTAACACTTTAAAATTAGTCTCAAGTTTAAGGGCATATTGTGTAGTCATTTAAAAAGTGACATTTCTGAATGATATTCCAACAACAATTTAGTTGTCATTAGAACTAGGCTAGTCTTTTCTTTGTTTGATTTAGAACAGACTCACAGTAGGCTTAAGCCTGATTTAGATCAGAACTAGAGTAAGTTCAGACCCTTTTTTAGTTGAGGCCCACTGTGCTCCCTGTAGCATCCTGGGAACACCATCACACTCTACAATAACATTCAAATCCAAAACTGATTGAAATATGAAGCAGCTTGAGACAATTTCTCAATCTCAGTCCAGTATTTGTTGGCCTTATAACTACCACTGAAATCAGGAAGCCTGGAAACTTTTTCTCCTGTAATGCCATAGATTGAAGAATGTAGTCATCCATTAGCATGGCACTCTAGGCTTCTGTCCTAAAACTATGGCCCTTCTCAAGTTTTTTTTGTTTTCCCTTACTACCACTTTGCTAATCACAGTAAGTCTAGGGTTGTTTGTTAAAAAAACAAGTAACACAGTAACAAAAGAGGTCAGGGCAGAATAAATATTTCATTCACAAAATATGTGATGGAGGAGCAGAATCTGAATATTTTTTGTCAGATTCTATCACCCTACTTGAAATATGAGCTCTGCCACTAATTAAGTCTATCACTGTTACCTATTTTTTGTCTAAAGAACGATAGATGCAATTTTTCCCAACCTGATGCCCTCAAAATGAGCTGGAGTAGAATTTCCATCTTCCTTTAAAACACATTTTTCCAACCTATTTGGAAAAATGTCCCCCAACTTGGTATCTTTCAGATGCTGGATAACAATTCCAATAATATCTAGCCAACATGGTAAATGGTCAAACTATCTGGAGATGATGAGAGTAGAGCGAAGGTCATCAGGAAGACATCAGGTAAGAAATGTCTGTTTCAGAAAGATTAATATTGGACATCAGCTAAACAAAATAAATACCCAGCAGAGATGACCTCATAGAAAACGACTGCAAACCTAGTGATTAAACTATTGAAGTATTTTGCATATGGGCATTTTTAAAAATTTGTAGGAAGCTAAATAAGCACAATTGCAATATTATTCTGAAGACAAAATAAATCTGAAAAACTTTGTCTTATAACGATACAGAGTACAAGAGATATAAAGGTTTCTTTTTATTACAGAATGTCATGATTCTGGAGCAGCCCATGGGCCCAAGTTTAAAGTTTTCTTCTCTAAAGAATGGAGCAAAAGACATCCAGGCATAAAACATGGAACAAGGCTTTGCTCTCGAAGAGTTTTATATTTATATGTAGGAAATCAATTTGTATCACCAGTCATATCGTTCAAATCAGATGACACTATGTGGTTAGAAGGTAATTTACTTGGCTGCCGAAGCAATTTGATAGTTGTTCTGATTTGTGATTTTCATTTTGTTTGTTAATGAAAAAAATTAATGAGCAATGTTACTGGAAGTACAACTCCAAGCACCGGCATTATTAAACATGCTTTCAATATACTGTACATTATGTTGATTGCACTGTCAGAGCCTGAACCTTTGCTACACAAACCAGTCAATCAAACTGATGTGGAATTTTCAAGGAGGACTTCTGCACTTACCTTTGCACTGATTTGTGTTTTTGTCTAGGATTGCTTTTGTAGATACAATTTTTCCATACCTAAAAAACAAAAGGGGAAAAAGAATTTTATATATTTTTTTCTTTGTTATTGTAGTTTCAATCTTATTCAGTTATCTAACACAATTAAGACACAGAAGTAGATTTTACCCGCTGACAAAAAGTGCGACATTAAAAGCACAGAATGCAAACTCTATGGTAATGCCCAGCTTGCTACATTTCTGCATTTCTGGTCTGACTTTCCAACACTACCTTTCTTGGGTGGCTAATTCTGTCACTTACTTATTTGATAGTCAACAAGAAATCAAACTGGCTGAAAGCTTTTGGAGTTTGAACCAATATTTTCAGATTACGTTGAGAGTCATAAAAGTGAGATGGGCAGCTATATAAATTGAATGAAAGAATGAATGAATTATACAAGATTAATCAGGGACTCTTGTTTGTTTAAATCAAAGAATTCTGTTCTCTTAAAAGCTGGCCCTGAAGAAGAAGAGCATAAAGAAACCATTTGGTAGACAGCCAGAAAGGGGGCATGCATTTAAGTAATTATTTAGTAATAAGGGGAAAAAATTAGCAAGAGAAAATGACAACGTTACAGAGACTGAACAAATCATCTCTTAGAATTTTTGTTTTTTATTTAGAAGAGACTTGGAAGAAGACTTGGAGCGAATCTGATCTAACATGGGTAAAAGCCCATATTAGGGATTACCTCATGGTGATAAGGGTGACGAAATATCAATATTACTCCACCTTTATTGTATCTGCTGATAGCTGCCCAGCAGCCCTTTTCAGGGTGACCCAGCCCCTGCTAGGTAGGGACGGCCCACAGGACCATCTGCAGGGCCATATGAGGAATATTTGAGCTATTTGGCTGATAAAATTGCTCAAATACGCACCAAGCTGAACTCTAATTGGAAAGTTCCAGCCAAGGTGCTGGAGGATGGCAAAATCTGGGTGATTTTAAGGAACTGGATACTTTCTCTGCAATGTTAGTCTGACCACCTGTTTGTTGGGTCCAGGCCTGTAGTTGGGCCCAGGAGGTGGTGTTGGCCTCTTTGAGAGAGGGGAGTGCCTTCTGCCTTGAAGGAGGTGCTGGCAAACTCTATCCTCAAAAGACTATCCTTGGATACAACTATTTCGACAACTGCCCCGACTCCAACCTTCCCTTTTTAGGGAAGGTTCTTGAGAAGCTAGTCAGATTGCAGCTGCAGAAAAAAGTGGATTACCTAGACCTGTTTCAGCCAGGTTTCAGGCTGGGATTCAATACAGAACAGCCTTGGTCACGCTTGTTGATAATCTATAGCAGAGCCAGGGTAGGGGTGGTGCATCTATCCTTGTACACCTTGATCTCTCAGCAGCTTTCAATACTGTATCCTTCTGGACTGGCTTTGGGGGTTGAGAATTGGAGACACCATACTGTGGTGGTTCTCTTCCTTCAAGGATCATTCTAATCAGTGTTGGTGGTGGGAGTAGAGGTTGCTCCCTAGGCCTCTCCCTTGTGGGGTGCCACTAGGTTTGACACTCTCTCCTCTCTTGTTCAATATCTACATGAAACTGCTGGATGAAGCTAAATACATGTTTCAACCTCAGGCTGGCCAAGTGACACTGCTGAAGCCCTGGTCCAGTGTCTGCAGGCTGTGAATGGGGAGAAACCGACTACAACTTAATCTATTAAGACCAAATGGCTGTGGCTACTGGGACTGCCTAGGTCTGGATGTCTTCCATCTTTACTCCTGGAATACACTTCCCCATTGTTAGCCTTGTGAGATAGTCCAGTCAAGAAGTACAAGCAAGAGTACTAGCTCTATCTTTATTGTAAATTACATTAACAGAATCATGCAAGTCTGACAGTACACCTCCTGTCCCTCACTTCTACTGACCCAAAAACTAGGGGGGGGGGGGTTCTTCTGAAATGCTTTTGTGATCCCTCCTCCTTTGGACTCAAATTTTGTTTATCAAACCAATGTCTAGGCTGTGACTCTTTCTCCCAAGGTCATTCCCACATATATTACACCCATTCAGAAAAGGTATGCAATTTCGGGACCCTCTTGGACTCAGGCCTCCTGCTTAAAAAACAGGTAACAGCTGTGACCAGGAGGGCCTTTGCACAGTTCTATCAGGTGCACCAGTTGCATTCTTTCTTTGATTGGACAGCCCTTCAAACACTCATACCCTCTTCACTTCACAGCTCCAATATTCCAATGTGCTCTACATAGGGCTGCCCTTGAAGCTGCACTGGTCGCCAATAATTAAATGTATTACCTTATATACTTGCATATAAGCCGATCCATGGATAAACCAACCCTTGAATGTTTAAGCAAAATACTATGAAAAATGCACCACCTGCAGATAAGCCAACCCTTGAAAAATTTGTGTTTTAATTTTCACAAATGGCTTATCCATGGGCAATCCACAGATTATCCATTTTTCATGGTATTTTGGTTAAAAATTCGAGGGTCAGCTTATCCACAGATGGGCTTATATGTGAATATATATGGGATATATAGGTACTTAAAAAAAATAATACCATATATCAGAGGTTCCCAAACCTGGGTAAATTACTCAAATTGGGTAAAAGTGGTTTTTCTTTGGGTAACGACACACAAACCCATTCACAACAGGGACATTTAAACTGACTAAAAGATTGTCACGTGTACTAAATATATTTGAAAATCTCCTATTAAGATGCAAATCAATGAAATTACCAATGGTAATTTGTTGAAATGACATAAAGATCATTCAAAGATATTGTTTTAATAATACAGGTAGTCCTCAAGTTACATCAGTGCTAAAGGAAGGGACTTATGACCGGTTCTTGAAGTTCCAGCCATTGCAGCATCCCTGCGGTCACATGAACAAAATTCGGGCACTTGGCAACCATCTTACACTTACGACCAGTTGCAGAGTCCCGTGGTCACGTGATCACCATTTGAAACTTTCCCTGCTGCTTCCCACAAGCAAAGTTAATGGAGAAACCAGCAGGGGAGGTCACCATGTCACTCAAGTAAGTCTCCCCCACCCACTCTGGTCTTTCTTTGCTCAAATGCATACACTGTGCCCTCCTTCCCCCCATCACTTGCACATACTGCACCCTCCTTCTCCCCTTTGCTTGTTCACACCCACCACACCATCCTCCCCGCTTCACTTGCTCACATGCACACACCCACCAGTACCCTCCTTCCCCCTTGAGTTTTGGGTAATGAAGGAAAAAGTTTGGGAAGCACTGCCATATATACTCGCAAATAAGTCCATTTGTAGATAAGACAAACCCAATTTTTGGGGTGTATTTTGGCACCTAAAATTCTCGGCTTACCCATGAGTATATATGGTAGTCATATATACTGTAATCTAATTAAGGACTCTCAGCAATTCATAGATATAGACATACACAATTAAAACTTCAATGGTAAAAATTTTTAAAAAGTAAAAAAACAACAATAAAATA
Source organism: Liasis olivaceus (assembly GCA_030867105.1). NCBI lineage: Eukaryota > Metazoa > Chordata > Lepidosauria > Squamata > Pythonidae > Liasis > Liasis olivaceus. The sequence continues at coordinate 40,518,658 of CM061351.1, read as the reverse complement.
ACAACAAACTGCATCAGTCCCAAATTTTCTATGAAAGGACTCTGTTTTAAGCTCTTTGCCAAAGAGAAGAAGCAGCCAATTTAATCTAAATTGGGAAGCTGTTCCAAAGACATGGTCCTACCACTGAGGACCAAAAGTGCCTCTTGGACTCAGTACCTTTCACCTCCCAAAAGTTGGGAACTACAAACTGCTTCTCCCAGAAATACTATGTAGGTCAGGCCAATTCTACCTGGGGGAATGCTGTCTTGAAGATAACCTAGTGCCAAGCCATAGATGGCTTTATAAGTGAAAAACAGCACTTTAAACAGCACCCAGAAGCTTATTAGTGAGTCACTGCATTCTGGATCATTTGCACTTTCTAAATGGTTTTTAAAAGCAGCCCTGAGTATATTAGACTAATCCAGATAGGTAGTGAAAAAAGCATAAGCCATGCAGCAAGGTCTTCCCTCCTTAGGTACAAACTCCAATTGGCGCACCAGCAGAAGCTGGGCAAGGTCCCCAGACCATGGCCTCCACCTGCTGTTCAAGCAGGAGCCATGTGTACAAAAGGACCCTCAAGCCAATGATCTGATTCTTCAGTGGTAGGAACCTCCCATCAAGACAACACTGGACCACACTGAGAGCCCTAATGGAGAAACAGTAGCTCTGTCTTGCTCAGGCTCTACTTTAGTCATTTTTGTCCCATTCAGACCCACTCAACCTCCAGGCATCAAGACTTCACCAAAATCTTCAGCATGATCCAGTGTAGAGAGTCATACTGGGTTTCACCAAATGGTCAATACCGAAACCAGATTGATTATGTACTTTGTAGCCAAAGATGGAGAAGCTATACACAGTTAGCAAAAACAAGACCAGAGCTGACTGTGGCTCAGATCATGAGTTTTTATTGCAAAATTTAGGCTTAAATTGAAGAACGCAGGAAAAACCACTAGACCACTCAGGTATAACTTAAATCATATTCCTTGTGACTACACAGTGAAGGTGATGAATAGATTTAGGGGATTAGATTTGGTAGACAGAGTGCCTGAAGAACTATGGACGAAGGTTCGTAACATTGTACAGGAGGCAGCAACTAAAACCATCCCAAAGAAAAAGAAATGCAAGAAAATAAAATGGCTGTCTGATGAGGCTTTACAAATAGCTGTGGAAAGAAGGAATGCGAAAAGCAAGGGTGAAAGGGAAAGATATAAGCAACTGAATGCAGATTTCCAGAGAATAGCAAGGAGAGATAAGAAGGCCTTCTTAAATGAACAATGCAAAGAAATTGAAGAAAACAATAGAATGGGGAAGACTAGAGATCTCTTCAAGAAAATTGGAGATATCAAAGGAACGTTTAGTGCAAAGATGGGCATGATAAAGGACAAAAAGGCAGGGACCTAACAGAAGCAGAAGAGATTAAGAAGAGGTGGCAAGAATACACAGAAGAACTATACAAGAAAGATCTTAATGTCCCTGATGTCCATGCTGGTGTGGTCACTGACCCTGAGCCAGACATCCTAGAGAGTGACGTCAAGTGGGCCTTAGGAAGCATTGCTAACAACAAAGCTAGTGGAGATGACAGTATTCCAGCTGAGTTATTTAAAATACTAAAAGACGATGCTGTTAAAGTGCTGCACTCAATATGCCAGCAAGTTTGGAAAACGCAACAGTGGCCACGGGATTGGAAATGGTCAGTTTATGTTCCAATTCCAAAGAAGGGCAATGCCAAAGAATGCTCAAACTATCGCACAATTGCACTCATTTCACATGCTAGCAAGGTTATGCTCAAAATCCTGCAAGCTAGGCTTCAGCAGTACGTGAACCGAGAACTACTGGATGTACAAGCTGGGTTTCGAAGAGGCAGAGGAACTAGAGATCAAATTGCCAACATTCGCTGGATCATGGAGAAAGCACGAGAGTTCCAGAAAAACATCTACTTCTGCTTCATTGACTATGCAAAAGCCTTTGATTGTGTGGATCACAACAAACTGTGGCAAACTCTTAAAGAGATGGGGGTACCAGACCACCTTACCTGTCTCCTGAGAAATCTGTATGCGGGCCAAGAAGCAACAGTTAGAACTGGTTATGGAACAACCGATTGGTTCAAAATAGGGAAAGGAGTATGACAAGGCAGTATACTGTCACCCTGCTTATTTAACTTATATGCAGAGTACATCATGAGAAATGCCAGGCTGGAAGAATCACAAGCCAGAATTAAGATTGCAGGGAGAAACATCAACAACCTCAGATATGCAGACGATACCACCCTAATGGCAGAAAGTGAAGAAGAACTAAAGAGCCTCTTGATGAGGGTGAAAGAGGAGAGTACGAAAGCTGGCTTGAAACTCAACATTAAAAAAACTAAGATCATGGCATCTGGACCCATCAGTTCCTGGCAAATAGAAGGGGTAGAAATGGAAGCAGTAACAGACTTCATTTATCTGGGCTGCAAGATCACCGCAGACGGAGACTGCAGGCATGAAATTAAGAGATGCTTTCTCCTTGGGAGGAAAGCTATGGCAAACCTAGGCAGCATATTAAAAAGCAGAGACATTACCTTGCCGACAAAGATCTGCATAATCAAAGCTATGGTTTTTCCAGTAGCAATGTATGGCTGTGAGAGCAGGACCATAAAGAAGGCTGAGCGCCAAAGAATTGATGCCTTTGAATTGTGGTGCTGGAGAAGACTCTTAGGAGTCCCTTGGACTGCCAGAAGGTCAAGCCAGTAAATCCTAAAGGAAATCAACTCTGACTGCTCATTGGAAGGATTGATACTGAAGCTCAAGCTCAGATACTTTGGTCACCTAATGCGAAGAGAGGACTCTTTGGAAAAGACCCTGATGCTGGGAAAGATTGAAGGCAAAAGGAGAAGGGGACGGCAGAGGATGAGATGGTGAGATAGCATAACTGAAGCAATGAACATGAAACTGAGCAAACTCCGGGAGGCAGTGAAGGACTGGATGGCCTGGTGCGATATGGTTCATGGGGTCATGAAGAGTCAGACACAACTTAACGACTGAACAACAACAACAAAATCATCAGCATACTAATGATATCAATCTCCAAACCGCTGATTAATGTCTCCAGATAGCTTCATGTAGATAATAAAAATATTCCACAAGGATATGATCATAGGGCCAAACTCTACTCACCCCATTGACGAAGGACAGAACCACTGCAACTCACTTCCTCTATCCCCAATTCCCACAGATGATCCAGCAGGATACCATTCAAGTCCCAACAAAGGTCATGCACTAGAGAGACCAATACTATCTCCATATGTTTCCTCTAGGCTGCTTCACAGGTGGTCCCTCTTCTCCAGCTGTCTCAACAATCTTTCCTAAAAGGGAAAGTTTGAGACCAGGAGGTAGTTATCTAGCACTTCTGGATCCAAGGAGGCTTTTTAAGAACAGGGTACACCTCAACCTCATTCAAGACTGCTGGTAACACTCCCACTATAATAAGGCATCAACCATCCCATTTATTTGTTAGATTTATATCCTGTGTTTTAAGAAGAGTTCAAGGCTGCATATATAGCATTCCCTTCTATTTTTCTCCATAACAACTGTCCTGTGAAAGAGAATGACTGGCCCATAGTCACCCAATGTACAATTACCTCATACAGCCCATTACCATATAGCACAATGCTTGGGTCAAAATGGTTCGATGAACCCCATTTCAGTTAAATTAAAACCTATTTCTAATAACAGTACTTAAATCAGTCCTGAAGAGGTTTTTTTTTAATGAATATATAAGGATTAACACTGTCATAATGAAGTAGGTTTTAAGCAGAGATTGCAATGCCATAAGAGAAGCAACCAGATTCAATTTAGAGTATCACTTATGCAATAAATGAGCCATAGAAAAATATAGATATGGAATGTATACATTGCTTCTCAAAATATGCTTCTTGTAAATAGAAGAGAAGTTTAGATTATTCAGCATATTTCTTCTCAACCTTACAGACGGCATTTGTTAACTTCAAGTAGCACCTCCCCTTGGAGCTACTAACCAATCCAAATTCCTCATTTTGAAGTCCCATGGGGAGGAACCATCTCAATTGCCAAAATGGCCTTTTCTAATTAAGCAGAGCAGCTAAGTTGGACTGGAGTTCTCTAACAGCTGAATCGCCTTCTCTAAATTCTATAGGGGAAAGATACTCCAGGTTTATCAGTCCTCTAACAAGGTAAAGTCTGAAATCAGAGTTTTTTTATTCTTCATTTTTAGCTTTTTAGAGAAATAACAAGACAGTAAAACAATACTAATCTTTTGCTTCCTGTTATTTTCTAGTTGATGTAAGCCACTACCACTGCTGAAATTAGTGGGAATGAGAGCATTGGTGCTGCTCCTGAATGATAAAGCAGAATTGTCTAAACTTCTGGGTTATCAGTGCTTGTGAATGAATCCCATGCCTTTTAGTGTGTTTTAGAATTGTTCCCTTTTACCTCTGCTCCCTCAGATAAGACACCTTTACAAAAAGCACTATGTTATGTTGCCTTTAACTTCAAACTGTAAAGAGCAGCAAACCAATAATACCGAGCATTCCATCTAAATAATATAGTAATGAGAAATATAAAACAAAGCAGTATGTTTCAAAGCAGTCCCGAAATAAAGAAAAACTCTTAATAAATTTATTTCTCTGTAAGTTCTGATGGTAGTTAAAACAAATTATAAACACATATTTTGTAATTATAAACTAAACCACAGAAAAAATGACAAATTCCATCCATTAATGCAGAGGTTCTTAACTGTGCATAGGTATCCCCCAAAGTGTCATGAGCAAGTGGGGAGGGAATCCCCATTTTTTTAAAAAAAAATCTGATTAGCTCTGTATACATTAAGTGGGAGATCTATCAAAACTTGTTCTGTTCTTCACTTTGCCTGTGCCACCCCAATAAAAAGCTTGAGAACCCTTGTGATGTAATTATTTGAAGTCAATATTGTATTTACATTTTCCCCAACCATAACCCCAATGAAACCGTTTGTTTTATTCATGATGGGATCAGGCAAATTCATTTAACATTTAGGGGGTTGTGATTCCACAAAGTTAGAGAAGCCCTGCTTTAATGTGTGTGACAACCAGCAAGCTTTCTAGCTGTCAGAATGAATGTTCTCTCTATACCTTGTTCTGCAGCCATATGATCTAACTATATTTAGCAAGTTCAGAATTGATTCTTGTAGTGCTTTTCACTCATAAATGTCACCAACACTGTAACTTATCTAATTATCCTCTTCAGTCATCTTCCCCATCGATATTAAATTATCCCCATATCATTTTTATTTAAAGTTTTTTCACTTCCTCCCTCCCCCATTTTCTTTCAGAACTAAGGACTCATTTAACTCTTCTCATATGACAAATGAAGAGGCAAATATGGTTTTTATTTTTTTTTAAAGTCAGCATGTACCTTTATATGCCGTGCTCTGTCACTCAACTCTAGATAGGTGTACTTGGTGTCTGAGTTTTAACACAGTGATCTGTCCACTGGGTCTTATACAAATTCTAATTAATTATCTTAATACAGTATATCTTTCTGGAGTATATCTATATCTCAACTTTACATTATAACACAGAAATTCCATAAAAATTCTGGCCAGTAGATACATCTGAAATTTTGAGATCGTGCTATGGACACTATGGTTTCTGTGGGAGGAAGACCTTGGCTATTCATAAAATGGCTGTCATACACAGTCAATTACAGTATACAAAGGTCAAATGGGGTACAGAGGCTGAGTGGTCTGAAGGAGAAGTCTGCTGATGCCCATGGGCATGATATAATTTCTTTAAAAAATAAATCTACATTGTTGTAATCATGGTCTCAAAATCACCTCTGAACATGACTTTCTGAATGCAGTATCTCCATGGTAATGAATTGAAATTATTTTAAATAAAAGTTATAAGTAATTGCAGTAGCCACAGCATTAAATCATATCTGTTCTTAAAGTTGAGTTTTGCTATACAAATGGAAATTCATAATTTCATAACTTTCTTTAGATTATGGTTTTCTGGAATACTGAGGGCTCCCTTGTTATCATAATGCAATATAATTTTAATTCTATCCATACAAAGATAGCAAAAGCCTATTACACTATGAGATTTTGCATACAAATTAGGTGTTTGGGTATAATGCTCTGAAGAACTGGTCTAATCCTTTGTTTTCCAATAGTGACATTGAAGTGCTTTTTAAAAAAATAGTTCTCTTTAATTCTTATATATTTAAAAATACCACATCTATTCAGTTTAAGCTTTGAATTAGACTTCAAATGAGTTGTGACAATGTTCTTGTAGCAAGACAAAGTAGGTAGAGTGTACTTAACATGAGACTGTCAGACTGTCATAACTTCACCTGAAGCCAACTCTTCCAAAGACGAAGACAGGTCAAGCAATCCCACTGCACATTCTGCTTGAATTAAGCTTGGCTTAATACAGGACCTGGGACATAAGAAATCCCCACTAGCCCAAGATCTCTGTCAAAGCTTACTGGAAAGCTGAATATCAGAAGAGTGCTTGATTGCAAGGGAGAATACTTCAGGAATGAAGGATTATTCAAGAGTAGCTCACATTCTGCATACACATACAACAAATTCAGACTTAATGAGCATGAGCATGAGCATGAGCATGAGCTGAGTATGGTGGGTGGGCTACAGCATCTAATATAAACTAGCTAACCCTGGAAACAATATCTACTTTCTGTGATCTTGCAGGATCTGTTATTCCTGTATTGCTAATAACATTCTCTGGTGAATTGGTTCTCCATAGCCTACATGGTAATCTTTGCTCTCATCTTCATCTTTGTGAAACTCAACTAGGATTTGAATGGTTTTGGCTTTTGAGTTCTGGTCCATTTTTTTCCCCTTCTGTTGTCCTATGTACAGGTAGTCCTTGCTTAATGAACACATGGAATTTAAGTTGCTAAGCGATGTAATTGTTAAATGAATCATCATGTAACCAGAACCAATTTTACGACATTTTTTGTGGTGCTCATTAAACAAATCATGTGGTTCCCCATTGATTTTGCTTGCCAGAAGCCAGCGGGAAGGTTGCAAATGGCATTCCTGTGACCGCGGGGCTACTGCAACAGTCATAACTTCAGGCACTGATCATAAGTCACCTTTTAGTGCCATCACAGCTTTGGTCACTAAATGAACGGTCGTTAAGCAAGGAATACCTGTACTGTATCTCTTTTGTTAATTTTCTATGTATCTCTGACCATGAGTAACCCAGAGTCCATTGAAGTTGGGCAGCCAATAAATTTAAATAAATAAATAATAACATTTTCTGAATTAGACCTCCAACTATATAAACTTTTATCTATTTATCCATCCATAAATCCATCCATCCATGTCTTTATCATGTATTCACTGTTGTGATAAGGAGGGTACCCTCAGGGTCAAACCAGCCCCTCCCCCTGAGGTCCTTTAGTCCTGAGGTAACCCACACCCAGGAATAAACAGCGACTGGAAAATTAGGTCCCTTTTCTGCTACTGCTGCTTTGTTATAAACCAGTTTCTCCATTCCACACCAGCCCTCTGGGGAACTAGAAGAGGATTATAGAGGAAAATCTCACCCCACTCTAGGTCTGGCTAAACACAGAAAAGGAAACCAAACAAAAAACCTTTTGAGTCAGTTATCTCAGCCAAGCTGTGGCTGATGCTAGAAAGCCCCCAGTCAACTCCAGGATTTAAACAAAAATAAACTTTACTAAAGGTGCCAGAAGAAGATAAGGTTCTACAACACAACACACAGTTAAAAAAGATAACATACCAAAAAAGAAAAAGAAAAAAGAACACCTTAACACAATGCTAACTATAGCTAAACAACTTTCAACCTTCCCTGAAGTAACCCCTTCATCCAGGACTTCAGCCAATTCCCTCACAAAAGACACTCAAAACTCTTCCCACCCAAAATCTGACAGAACCCCCGTTTTTTCTTCTATTTGCTCTCAGGGGTCAGGTGACTCCCTCTAAGCACATAAGACTGGCTTGTTCCTTGAAGGACCAGCTGCTCCCCACTGCAACTGTATTGATATACCATCCCTTCAAGAGCTCAGAGCTGTATGCCCTCACAAGTGAGTTAAAATATAAAATATCTAATTTTTTAAAAAATGAGCAAAATCACGAGAAGTTACCAAATCCTCATTAGGACATACTATGCTAACTGGTGCCAGAAAAGCTAATTGATCATTGGGTAGTGGGGCTGACTGTTTCAACTAAACTTACTAGGGAACTTCAGTAATCATGCAAATTAACTGTCTTAGTACACCAATACAGGTAGGTCTCGATTAGTGCAGTTAATAAATCCCATGAAATAATCACATTATTTGAATTCACATTAGTCAAAGTGATATTTCTATGGAAAATAGGGTAATTGGTTTTAGCTTGGAAATAGGCAATGAATTTTTTTAAACACAATTTTTACATGTTTATTAATGAAATATAACAGTAAAAGATTAAAAAAATACACTTATAACTTAAATGTATTTTTAACAGTCACAGAATTAAACTTGTACTGTTTTCCTCTGATGGAATCTTTCTTTTCTACTAATCTTTGCACACACAAAGATTAGTAGTGTCTAAAACCACAATCACAATTGCAGATCTGCTAGCTTCAATTACACTCACACTAGTTTCACATTAACTGAATTTTGGGTCACCTTAAACCCAACCTGATATCAATTTACAATTTTCACTAAATCAAATTTCACATTATTCAAATACCCACTAATTGCAACCTACCAGTATCATCCAAGTTTCTTCCTTCCCTTGAAAGAGGCTTATATAGTCCTGTCACATTCTCATGATTTTAAAAATGCTTTAGAATTTCTGTTGGTGGTATATAGATACTAATTAAGATGGTTTTCTGTATACATTTCTCTTGCACCCTGAAGTTTCACTGGCAGAAATATATATTTCCTCACTTGAAAAAAAGGCCAAAGGAGAGGAATTATTCACCCTCTGGGATTGAGTGGAAACATGGGAACTTGGGGAGGCTTTAAATGCTAGAGAGAGAATTCCACAAGGGAAAAAAAAAAAAACAGGCACACTCCTTGGCTATGTCATAACTAATGTGCATGCAAGTAGCACATCCCAACTAAGGACAATTTCAAACTTTTCTTCTTTGGGTGGAAAAATCAAGAGCTTAGGCCCACCTACATCAAGCTGAATGAAAATATTAAAAAATAAAAAGTCTTCCAGTTGTCATAACGATATGCAGAAGTTGGGGATTCAGATCTCTCCTGAGCTAAACTGGTAATATCCTTGCCTTTTGACCGCATTCTTGTTTAATTGATAAACAGAGTACTCTGTTTGTCTAAAGTACTGGCCAGTGGTGTCTCCTACATGAATTATGAGTCTAGAATCATGAAAACAGGAAGAACAGATTTTTGAAATGGCAGCAGACCAGCTGATAGTATCTACTGACTTTACACCAGATGCAAAGGAAAAAGAAATTAAAACCAAAATTCTTACTGCCTTAAAAGATTTCACCCATGATACCCAAACTTTTAGAATGATTATTTATGCAGATAACCCTAGTGAATCAGAAATTCAAACCAATTTTAATAAAACAAAATTCAGTATCTGAATCAAGAATTTGTTGTTTAAAATAAAAACTGGTGATTGATTAATATGAAATGAGAAATACACTGCATGAAAACTCTGACAAACAATTTGCAATTGATGTAGTAAAAGTTTTTAAAGAAAACAAAGATCATCAGGATGAAGTAACCACTTACAGGGACTTTGTCACAAAAACAATTTATACTTCTAAGCATTCTGAAGTAAGACCTATCAATGGAAGCTTTGTAATAAAACTTTATCAGATTTTACAATTACAGTTGGAATGTAAGTTGAAATTTAAGCTGCTTATCATGTGAGTTAATGTTTCATTCACTTCAAAAATCTTGTGCCATTGTTATAAGATTTCTGAGATGTGCATTAGTTACAGCAAGTAAGAAATTTGAATGGAAAGCAAAAAAGGTAGAGTGAAACCTTGATTTAATGGATCCCCATTTAACAGGCTTTGGATACAATAGACCAAATGTCCCTCTAGATATCACCCCAAAACAATGTATAACCAGCCACATCCAAAGAAGTCTGGTAAAAAGAGCCAAATTACTTTTTTTCCTTAATTTTATGTTATTTGTGTAATGAGATCATAAGGCAAATTATGCATATTGCCAGATATTTGGGAGTAATGGATATTTCCACCCTCAAATGGTCCATTAAAACAATATTTTACTGTAATAATTTTTCCAGATCTTCCTCCAGAGACAGTTCAGTAGCAGAAGCCATTCAATAAAGTTTGTCTCTACTCTAAACTCTTGTTTAGGGATCAAATCTTGTTTCCTTCTTCCAGCAATTTTATGCTTATCCTTTGATAATTTTTAATATGTTTCTTCCTAAAATTACACATAACCAAGGTGCCTATTTAACTGCATGTTCATCTCTTCAAGGAATAGTAGATGCCAGTAAATATGTAAAAGGAAAAACTCTCCAGTTAAGAGTTATCCCATTGAGTTACAAGAAATATATTGTGTCCTTTACTCCAATATTATAGGAAATCAATAATGATTTTAAACATTTTCCCATGTAAGTGAAAACTGATAAAGTTCTTGCTGACTGTAGACACCATTGCTCATTTACTTTGTTCAATGTTGATGAAAACACATCTGATAATATTAGATTACTAAGTGAATGTACTGGATGTACTGTACATTCAGAAAAAGTGGAATCAGCAGTGGTGGTCTTGTTAGATGCAAAAAGGCCTTTGATATGGTACAGTGGAAATATCTGAAATAAATTTTGTTATAAATATGGATTCCCTCCTACCTTTTTTTACTAATTGGATCAGTAAGTGGTATTCTCCTCCCTCCGCTAGGGTTATCACAAATAGAATTAACTACTTATGTCTCAAGATGTCTCATAAACTTTCTTGCAAGGTTGATGTTGTGGGAAAAAGTAGGAAGAGGAAGCATATGTATCCCTCCCTGAGCTCCTGAATAAAAGGTAAGATATAAATCAAATAAATAAATAAACAGACAGCTGGAAGACATTTTGGGTATAAAAGTGGCTGGAATGAAACCAAAATTCTTCTTATATGATGATACTAAACCCCACCCCCCACCCTCAAGGCATTTGGGCTTTCTGGCTAGGTTAGCTCTGCTTGTTAATGTTATTATTTATGAGTTGGATTGTATTTATGGCTTTGGAAGTTTTTGTTAAACTGTAGTTGTTTTTAACACCTGTACCCCACTTAGAGTCACTTTTGGAAGATGGGTGGCCTTATAAATTGTTTAAATAAATAAATTAATCGATTATGGTCTATTGATAATTATATATTTACTATACCAAAACTTCCTAAGAGCCCGGAGGGAAGGACCATTCTGTTGTCCATGGTCAAGCTATATTAGAGAAGTGAGAGTACAACTGAAAAGGCATGTTTCCAAGGTACCTGCAGATGGCAGTCCCTGAGAGAAGGGACTCAGAGCAAGTGTACTCAATTAATCTTATCAGCAGACAGATGTTACTGTCTGTTGGAAAGGCAACCCTGAAGAATGTCTGGACTCTGAACCATGAAGGCTCTTAATTGTATCCAGAAAGCAACTGGTAACCAGTGCAGCTCTCATAATATAGGTGTTACATGGATGTACTGAGGCATGTCCATAACTACTAGAGTTGCTGCATTCTGGACCAGCTATAGATTCTGAATGCTGTTCAATATTAGCACATGGTAATACTTCAACAGAGATGAATAAGGCATGAGTGACTATAAATAAAGCTTCCCACTCTAGGAAGCATTATAACTGGTGTACAAGATGGAGCTATATAAGAGCCTCTTGGTCACTGATGAGTCCAGAAGGACCTCCAAGCAGGGGAGCACAAACTTGTCCAGAACTAATGACAGTACCTCTCTGGAGTTTGATGGCTTATTGAAGGCTGATGAGAGATTAAGCAACACATAAACAATATATAAAATCAATTCATATGATATGGTTCTGTCCCAATATTATCCAATTTTGATTTAATAGCCATAAATGTATTAATGTGGTGTTATGAAGATCAATATAGTTTAAAAGTTGTGAATATATTTCTGAATTATGTACATAAATTTGGAACTTATCACTTTATGAATAACAATGGATTGATGAAGCATAGGGCACAGCAAACCACTAAAAGTATATAGTACTACTGGCTTTTCTTAAACCCCAAAGTCTGATTTGCAACCTATTTTTATAGTGATGTGGATTAAATCTGAGTTGCATTATCTAAAGAATCATAAAAATCCAATCCATACTTGCCATCATATTTCACATTAAAACATACATATGGAATATAGCTTACTAAAGCAGCACTTGTCTGCCAACACATTTTAATTCATGTCTTGTACCAAAACGCCATAGGGAATGTTGGCTATATTTTCAATTTAAGAGTAATTATATTTTAAAGAATAGATAGATAGACAGACAGACAGACAGACAGACTTTATAAATAGGGTCCTAAATTCACTCAGCAAGCTGTTTGGTTGGATGGGAAACTCAATTTCCATATTCCTGTTCTCGTACTTTAATCTCTATACAATCCTGACTCCCCTGGTTATTTTAAGTAACTTTTCCAAGATTTAATGACTGGCAATTTATATGTAGTTTCTCATGTTTCTGATACGATTTTGACGTTCCCGAGAATGAAATCTACAAATCAGTAATGCAGAACTGTTTATGGATTTATTTTCTCACTGAAATGCGAAAGTTCATTCAGTTGTTTGTCTAGCTACTGGCATTTGATCTCTTTACTCAAAAATATTAACTAAAGAGTTTAATCCTGCACTCTTATCTCATCAGTTTCAATTAACTGGTATGAAGAATTCTGCAGCATTTCAAAATGGAACTAGTCAAAACAATGCCAGGATTTCTTCCAGAATAGATCTGCCAGTTCTCAATTCTCTGAAACAGCAGTCACTTTCTGAAGGAAAAGAGGAGGGGGCGCAGTGTCAATCTTCTTTAATCCCATAGCTTATTATTCCAAACATCTGCAGTCTTTTTCAGTGTTTGTGTGTCTTCTGTTACGTTAGTGTGCATTTCAGTACTATTTAATCAAAACCCCATTATGAGATATATTAATATATGCAAAAGATAGTCCTTTATTTGTAGGAGTTACCACTCTGGTGCTCTCCAGGTATGCTTTACAAACTTCCCAATCAGTATATCCTATGCTAGTAGGGAAAATGGGAAGCTGCAGTCCCAAGCCCATTTATGTCATTTATTTTTATTTTAAACTTTGCATCTGACCCTGCAAAACTAGGCTTCCTTTGGGGTTGTTGGAGAACAACACATGCAGGGAATCCTGCCTTCTCTTAATAGCTATCAGGCTGAATTACTATAAAACACATATAAAATCCATTTGAACTGAATAAAAAGATACAAACAAATGATACATAAGACTAAACTTAAAACAGAATTGACTGAAACAAAATGCTAACATAAGTATCACAGGAAAAAAAATCATAAAGATAAGCATACCTTAAAACCTAATATACTGAATAATTCTAGGAGAACTAATAAACCTCAGAGCATAAACATATAGTTGCTCACATTAAAATCATAATAAAATATGTATAAAGTAACCTCTCTTTAGCAGAGAAGGTCCACTCCCACATAACCACCTCTCGTATCTCAACATCTGAGGATATTTAGAACAGGGAACTGCATCTGATGCTCTACTTCCAAGCCCAAACAAGTATGTTGGTTACAGGTTCACATCAGCGTTGTGAATGGGGCAATCCACTAACTGGCAACTTAATGGCAATTTAAAAAGTAAAGCCCATTAAAAACTGTGGGGCCTTACTTCTAAGCAGACCTGTACTAGACTGTGCTACCAGGCCATTCATTCTGCACTTTTTCTACCTTTTTTTATTAGTATCTACCTTTTCCATTAGTTTCTCTGAAACAGAAAAAAATTGAAAACCAGCTATCGCCAGGGACTGTCAGCAAACATATCGCTGCAACTTAAGCATTTTGTAGAGTTCACTCAGAGTGCACAAGAAGCACACGTGACCCCACAGAACTTATTTTCATTATTTACAAATTAGTACTGTGGAGGCATCATGGCTCTCTGTAGTAATAATTATTGTGCAGCTTCTAATTCCAGTGCTTTTCCAGATGAGGTGACTTCTTTAAAAAATATTTATAGGAACTGTATCACAGAAGGGATTCAGTTCATTAAATGTTTTCATTAACTCTCTTTCTTTTCAAGGCAAATATGTGAACCTTATCCATTTCCATTCATTCCAAGGAAGGAACCTGAAAAGGAATCAAACACATTTTTCTCTGATATAGTTTTTTTTTTTTCCCAGAGAAAACAAATCAATTCCAACATAATTCTAATTTTAAAGTAGAAACATTCTGCAATCTGTGACCACTGTTTTAAAAAGAAATGGCTTGGCTTTACATTTCTGATTGACTGACATGGTTCACATGTTACTTAACTATTTTAAGTAAAGGTGAGGTTAATTTTGGTTGTGATTTTATTATATGTAAATGTATTTTTAGACTACACTCTTACTGAAGGGACATATAAACATAATTATATTCTCAAACTGAAGTCCTTCTTTTCCATAAGCTGCAAAATTAAATATAAATTACAGTGTTCCCATAACACTGGGATTTTTGACCCTTTGGATGCATTCATACATAACTCTATGCTAAAATAGCTAGGTTCTCACATTATTCTAGGCCATGGTATGTTGACCAATCCATAATACCTTTATTCAAGCATAATGCTAAATCATAAATCATGGTTTGCATATAATAATGGAAGGATTCACAAAGTGCAAGGCAAACTTTTTTAAAAACTTAAAATAGCTCCTTATTCCACGTGGGAAACTACACCTGAAACTTGAACAAGTCTGTAATACTGAGCAGGGGAAATGGTAGATGGATTCTGTTTTTCCAAATTCTAATGTGACAAACTGGCTTGACCCTGACTAGCATGCAGATTGGATGTTATCTATCAGATTGGAAGTGATCAATCAGATTTTCAAAAATGACACGCTTCCTGCCTTAAATAATAAATCAAATTACATCTAAAAATCCTGAGATTTGTGAAACAAAAACTTAGAAGTAGAGATACAAATGCAATTTTAATGCAGACTTTATGTGAACAGTGGTCAAATAGGAAGAGACAATTAGGAATACTGGATAGCAATAGGTCCTCTCATTCCCAAAATCACAGAAAACCTGTGATTGGAAGGAGGGCATTTAGGTTCATCATACAGATTTTAAAAAGACTGAATTCGTATGCAATGTAGGAACCCAAACAAAAGCTTCCCTGGTAAAGAGTTGTCCAACTCCTGCCTGAGTACATATTGTGACTGTGAGGGAGTTCACTTTCCTCGATAAATGGTTCTATTCCTGAACTGATTTTCCTATTAGAAAGAGCAGCAGAAGGCACCGTTACACCAGATGAGAGCAAGGATATCTGGAGACAGATATTTCACTTCCCAAGCATACACCTGAACTAAGTAAAAGTAAAATCTCCAAGTCCAACTCAACTCTAGCTGACCTTATGGACATATCTATATAGTTTTCTTGGTGCCTTCCTGGAAGTAGTATGCAATGCTTTCTTCCAGGAAATTCTTTCAACTCTTCACTCTACCCACAGACCTTGGGTTTTCTAGACATTTTCTACTCCAATACGAACCAGGTCTGACCCTGCTCAGCTTTTTGAAATCAGCCAAGATTGTCTAGGCACTAGACATATATAAATCAGTACACAGTTATGGCTGAAATACATTTTTCTAATATGTTTGCTGTATCTTGGAATTCAAGAGCTGTATCTTATCTTAGAATAGAGTGCCTAATCCGAGATTCTAGGGCCACACCAGGGAATTCAAGAGCTGTATCAATCTTAGAACAGAGTGCCTAATCTGAGACTCCAGGGCCACACACAAACCATGGGAGAGTTCCCAGACACCCCAAATTGTGCTTCCAAATTAAAATGTTTAAAGTGTGTAGTTACACGTAAAGCTGTAAACTAATACGTGGAGAAATGGACATGAAAGTGCAGATACTTTGTGGCAGCCTTTTTAAGAATAGTACAAAATGGGAAAGAATGGCTAGAAGAAATGGCAATCACTGTAATCTACCTCTTACCCACCTCTGTCACTTACTTGTCAGTAGGCATGCGTTAGGTTTCAACAGAGCATGATATTTTAGAAGGTGAGCTTTGAAAGGAGTGGCTGGAACTTCTATCTTATGTATTGCTTTAGCTAAATTGATTTCAAATAGCAACTTTCACAGTTTTAACTGAATCCCATGCCAGTTAGCTTTGCTTGATTCTCTAGAAGCACACTTCCCAATCTATTATTATAAGACTCAATTATTGGATGTTTGTACCATATAGCTCCTTGTGATTGTTCCAAGGAGGCCTCTGATGGTATGAGGGAAGAGAACAAAAACAAAATGATAGTTTACAGGAATTTGATCACTAAAATTTTTTGCCTGAAATATCTTGAGCAGCATTATTCAGATTCATGTGCAGATTAGGATTTAGCTCATGAGTAGTTTGGGATTTATCCCTTCATGGATCACTGCCTTGTCATGGCGAAGGGGCTTGTGTAACTCAATGAAGCTGTCAGGATTAGCCCAGGAAACTCCAGGAGACAGTACAGATTTCATCCAGCAAGGTTTAATGGCCTTTCTCCCGTTACAAAAATCTTCTCAGAGTGAGAGCAAATTCCAGGGTCACCCTCCCAACCTCCCTTGCATTCTTTAGGGAGGATTCAGTCTCATCCTCTTATCAGTTCCTCGTTGCTCTGGCGACAAGAGTAAATTCTTGACCCCCCTGGTTGTGACTCTCACAGAAGCCATGAGCTATACCGTGCAGGGCCACCCAAGACGGACAGGTCATGACAGAGAGTTCTGACAAAATGTGGTCCACTGGAGAAGGAAATGGGAACCCACTCCAGTATCCTTGCCAAGAAAACCCCATGGACAATGTTAAAAGGCTAAAAGATATGACGCCGGAAGATGAGCCCCTCAGGTCGGAAGGTGTCCAATACGCTACTGGGGAAGAGCGGAGGGCAATTCCAAGTAGCTCCAGAAAGAGTGAAGCGGCTGGGCCAAAGCCAAAAGGACGTTCAGCTGTGGATGTATCTGGAAGCGAAAAGAAGGTCCGATGCTGTAAAGAACAATATTGTATAGGTACGTGGAATGTAAGATCCATGAACCAAGGCAAGCCGGATGTGTTCAAACATGAGATGACAAGATTGAACGTCGACATCTTGGGAATCAGTGAATTGAAATGGACGGGAATGGGTGAATTTAATTCAGGTGACCATTATATCTACTACTGTGGGCAAGAAATCCTTAGAAGAAATGGAGTTGCACTCATAGTCAATAAGAGAGTGGGAAAGGCAGTAATGGGGTACAACCTCAAAAACGACAGAATGATCTCAGTGGGTATCCAAGGAAAACCATTCAACATCACGGTAATCCAAGTCTATGCCCCAACCACTGATGCTGAAGAAGCTGAAGTTGACCGGTTCTATGAAGACCTACAACACCTTCTAGAACTAGCACCAAAAAAAGATGTCCTTTTCATCATAGGGGATTGGAATGCTAAAGTAGGAAGTCAAGGAGTAATCGGAATAACAGGCAAGTTTGGCCTTGGAGTACAAAATGAAGCAGGGCAAAGGCTAATAGAGTTCTGTCAAGAGAACAAGCTAGTCATAGCAAACACTCTTTTCCAACAACACAAGAGACGACTCTATACATGGACATCACCGGATGGTCAATACCGAAACCAGATTGATTACATACTTTGCAGACAAAGATGGAGAAGCTCTATACAGACAGCAAAAAGAAGACCAGGAGCTGACTGTGGCTCAGATCATGAGCTTCTTACTGCAAAATTTAGGCTTAAATTGAAGAATGTAGGGAAAACCACTAGACCACTCAGGTATGACTTAGATCATATTCCATGTGAGTACACAGTGAAGGTGATGAATAGATTTAGAGGATTAGATTTGGTAGACAGAGTGCCTGAAGAACTATGGACGAAGGTCTGTAACATTGTACAAGAGGCAGCAACTAAAACCATCCCAAAGAAAAAGAAATGCAAGAAAGCAAAATGGCTGTCTGATGAGGCTTTACAAATAGCTGTGGAAAGAAGGAATGCGAAAAGCAACGGTGAAAGGGAAAGATATAAGCAACTGAATGCAGATTTCCAGAGAATAGCAAGGAGAGATAAGAAGGCCTTCTTAAATGAACAATGCAAAGAAATCAAGGAAAACAATAGAATGGGGAAGACTAGAGATCTCTTCAAGAAAATTGGAGATATCAAAGGAACATTTAGTGCAAAGATGGGCATGATAAAGGACAAAAAAGGCAGGGACCTAACAGAAGCAGAAGAGATTAAGAAGAGGTGGCAAGAATACACAGAAGAACTATACAAGAAAGATCTTAATGTCCCTGATGTCCATGCTGGTGTGGTCACTGACCCTGAGCCAGACATCCTAGAGAGTGAAGTCAAGTGGGCCTTAGGAAGCATTCCTAACAACAAACAGGCCCTTCCTGTGGAGATGACAGTATTCCAGCTGAGTTATTTAAAATACTAAAAGACAATGCTGTTAAAGTACTGCACTCAATATGCCAGCAAGTTTGGAAAATGCAACAGTGGCCACGGGATTGGAAAAGGTCAGTTTATGTTCCAATTCCAAAGAAGGGCAATGCCAAAGAATGCTCAAACTATCGCACAATTGCACTCATTTCACATGCTAGCAAGGTTATGCTCAAAATCCTACAAGCTAGGCTTCAGCAGTACGTGAACCGAGAACTACTGGATGTACAAGCTGGGTTTCGAAGAGGCAGAGGAACTAGAGATCAAATTGCCAACATTCGCTGGATCATGGAGAAAGCACGAGAGTTCCAGAAAAGCATCTACTTCTGCTTCATTGACTATGCAAAAGCCTTTGATTGTGTGGATCACAACAAACTGTGGCAAATTCTTAAAGAGATGGGGATACCAGACCACCTTACCTGTCTCCTGAGAAATCTGTATGCGGGCCAAGAAGCAACAGTTAGAACTGGTCATGGAACAACCGATTGGTTCAAAATAGGGAAAGGAGTACGACAAGGCTGTATACTGTCACCCTGCTTATTTAACCTATATGCAGAGTACATCATGAGAAATGCCAGGCTGGAAGAATCACAAGCCAGAATTAAGATTGCAGGGAGAAACATCAATAACCTCAGATATGCAGACGATACCACCCTAATGGCAGAAAGTGAAGAAGAACTAAAGAGCCTCTTGATGAGGGTGAAAGAGGAGAGTGCGAAAGCTGGCTTGAAACTCAACATTAAAAAAACTAAGATCATGGCATCTGGACCCATCAATCCCTGGCAAATAGAAGGGGTAGAAATGGAAGCAGTAACAGACTTCATTTATTTGGGCTCCAAGATCACCGCAGACGGAGACTGCAGCCATGAAATTAAAAGACGCTTGCTCCTTGGGAGGAAAGCTATGGCAAACCTAGATAGCATATTAAAAAGCAGAGACGTCACCTTGCCGACAAAGATCCGCATAGTCAAAGCTATGGTTTTTCCAGTAGTAATGTATGGCTGTGAGAGCTGGACCATAAAGAAGGCTGAACGCCGAAGAATTGATGCCTTTGAACTGTGGTGCTGGAGAAGACTCTTAAGAGTCCCCTGGACTGCTAGGAGGTCAAACCAGTCAATCTGAAAGGAAATCAACTCTGATTGCTCATTGGAAGGATTGATAATGAAGCTCAAGCTCAGATACTTTGGTCACCTAATGCGAAGAGAGGACTCTTTGGAAAAGACCCTGATGCTGGGAAAGATGGAAGGCAAAAGGAGAAGAGGACGGCAGAGGATGAGATGGCTAGATAGCATCACTGAAGCAATGAGCATGAAATTGAGCAAACTCAGGGAGGCAGTGAAAGATAGGAAGGCCTGGCGCAATATGGTTCATGGGGTCACGAAGAGTCGGAGACGACTTAACGAGTGAACAACAACAAGTTTGGGATTTAACTAGCCAACAAAATCCATTCTTTGCCAAATCTTGTGATGCAGTTCTTGGCCAGAATATACACTTTAAGAGAGATTTCTTTTGCATCTGTACATGTGTGTGGCGGGGGAGAGGGAGCGTTGGTTGTCCATATGATGAAAATTTGGGCCAAAATCCATCTCCACATTGGGCTGTTGGATGAACCTTGATGGTTCATTCTGGCTCCACAGACATATTGGTTACAGAGAAGTTTTATTAGACAGGGTCATATTCAGCTCCCTGGGAAATATGTGCCATCCTTGACACAGGAAGGAGACAGAGGGAGAGAGCATGGTAGCTGATTTGGTGGGCTTGAATATACCAAAAAATGTTTATTTATTAATTAAATTCATACAACACCCATTTCACTATATAAGTGAGTCTAGGCGGCTTACAAGTAAAAGAAGTATAAAAATCTTTACAAACATATACAAAGCCAAAAAGCTAAATAAGGCATAGGGAGCATCCTCAAGCTACCAACCAACCCCAGTGCTGCGAATATCCAGTGGGTCCCCATGCAAGTTGCCAGAGTCAGGTCTTAATGCCCTTTCAGAAGGCCCATAGAGAGGGGGCTAATCTCACCTCAGGGGGCAAGATGTTCCTAATCACATACATATGCATAGGTACACGTGTACCCAAAGCAATTCAGATCTATATCATATCCAAAATAATGCATAGAAAGAAACCCACATAATAGCCATCTGCATTCAAATGAGTTTCCAGCTGTATGCATATAAAACAACTTTTTTCAAAGAGCCTTGAAAACTCCTACCCACTCAGTGCCAGAGCCAAGGATAAAATTTCAGTTCTGCATGCTATAATTTCCTGTCTTTGGCTAGTCTGCACCAGTCCCTAATATTATATTAATGTCATTTTTGTGGGTGTGATTGAATTATCTACTGCATTAGAAGATCTAAGGGGCTTGGAGAGTGCAGACAGAGCTTACTCATTGTTAAGCATCAGTTGCATGCTCCTGATAGCAGTGCTAGAACAGAGGTACATTATGAGACAAAGAGCCTTTTGCTGTTGGCATCGGGCTTGAATAGGCAAATTCTGGGTACATAAAAGCTTCCATTAGTCAGCCTGGGGCCTCTTCAACCAAAGCCCACGGTGTACAATATTATTCAAAGCAAAGCCTCAGCATTCAAAGTATAATCTACTGGCAGCATGGGTGTCTGATGTCTGTATGTGTCTCTGTATGCACATGTGTGCAGACAATCATATTAAAAAAGATTAGTTATCCTGCAGAAATTAAAGGTAGCAAGAGCTTGAAACATATAGTAACTGGGCAATCAAAATAAGTGGACTAGAATCAGTCTATTAGTTAAAGCTATGATTTGAAGAAATATTTTAGGGAGGGATAAAAAAAACTTACTGCTAATTGCTCATTACTAGTTAGTTAAAGCTATGATTTGAAGAAATATTTTAGGGAGCAATAAAAAAAACTTACTGCTAATTGCTCATTACTACTCATTCATTTGCTTTATCTGGCTGAGAACTTACTGAGAAAAGTACCTAACTTTTCTGTAGCATCTCAAGATTTAAAATATGGTTTGAAAATGGCCAGAGTTGTGTTTGGAACATATAAGCTATGATGGTGTACACACTTGCAGGATTTCATTCAGGGGTCCAATCATGTCCTGAACCATATTTTTAAAATGGGCTCCTCTACCATCTGACTTTGCTGCAAGAAATATTTGTAACTTGGTGGCTTTAGAGCAGAATTTATTGAAATCTGCTGCAATAGTAGCATTTTCTGGACTGCCTGTGCCATATTTCAGGTTGATAGCCTAAGACTTTTTGTGCAATGTCAAGCTAAATATTAAATATTTTGTCTTGAATTTAGGAAGCAAAAATGTTGCTTGGTAGCTGGCTTTTACTTGCATAAGTTTTCAATCCTGAACTTCAAAACTTTATTTGAGAGTAAAAAGTGAAAGATTTATACAATCTGAAGAGAAAGCACAAAATTTAGGACACATTTTTCAGGGTATGTTTTTGTATACTGTTTTCTAACACACACAGTATAATACATAAAGCATTTTAGTACCTTGTTTTACGAATATACACATATTTGCATATACTTTCCCTATCAAGCACATTAGAGAGATTAAAGATCTGAGACACAATAATTAGAGGAGTGTGAAATTAAACAGATAACTGAGTTGTGCTGTATGCGTTGATTCCAAAGTTAGATAATTAGCATTAAATTGCAAACTACATAATCTTTTGTCCATTCTTAGTTAGGCTGAACATTTTTGTAACTATTATCCCTCATTAACTAATGAGACTAATATGGAACTTGATGTTGTGAAAAGATGTTATTTATCTCCTTGGTCAAAATATGCAACTGTCATTCAGGGGACTTGCAACTACATATTCATATAGAACATTATTGAATTTAAGCCTATTCACTTTCTCATACATTTTATTTAAAACAACAAATACACAATATTTGTGTACACATTTTCTTTTTCAGTGATCTGCAGAAGAGCAAAAATCTGATCCACATGCCCCCTGCCCACCATAAAGCCACACTGCACTTCCAAAATTTTGTTAATTGTTGCCTCTTGTTCTCTTGCAATCAGAATTCTGCCAAACATCTTCCCAGGCAAGCATAGCAAACAAATCCCCCTAGCTTTTACTCTTGTTCCCTTTCCTTTTGTATAAGGGAACAATAACAGCGCTCTTCCAAACGTCAAGTATGATGCAGTCTTCAAATTCACATTAAACACAGCTTTTCTATAAGCAAACTTTACCCACAGAATTCATTTTATTTTCACTTGTCAACATAGCACTATCTCTAAAATATTCCTTCCAGCATTTCTTCACTTCGGGGTTTCCTGTAATACTTGCTAGTTAAGATAGAGAAGGCATAGATTAGGTTACCAATGATACACAAACATTCCTGCTAATGGTAGTGGCCAATTTAGGTACATTTTGGCCAGATGGCACAAACGCAACAGAAGCCCAATTTTATATCAAGCATGCTCCCACTATTATATGCAAGATGGGATCCTTCTTCTAGAGAATAGCCTGTAGCCAAAATATATAAAATTTTATTACAAGCTAAAAGGAGGGAAGTTCAAAATAAAGATTGTATGAAAAAATGGGAGAAAATTTTTCGCTATAATATTGAGTATGAATTATGGGAAAAAATGTGGACCAAGGGGTTAAAATTTACATTAAACCATAATTTGAAAGAAAATTTTTACAAAATGATGTACCGGTGATACATAACCCCTGATAAATTAAATAAAATGTATAACACAATATCGAACGTATGTTGGAAGTATAAAAAGGAAATTGGTACTTTATACCATACGTGGTGGACATGTCCAAAAGTCAAAAAATATTGGGAGTCGATACATAAAAATATTTGCAAAATATTGTCAATGGAAATTATTAAGAAACCTGAACTGTACCTACTCGGATTTATGGACAAAGAAGTTGAGAAAAAACATGGAAATCTACTAGACCTGATCACCATGGCTAGAGTTGTCTATGCAGCTAAATGGAAAGAGGAAAATGTACCAACCCTAGAGGAATGGTTACTCAAATCTTTGGAAATTGCTCAAATGGCTAAATTGACTGACCAGCTAAAAGATAAAGATGTCGATGACTTTATAACAAATTGGAAAGCCTTTTTTGGCTATATGGAAATGATATACTCCATACAGATGAACATTTAGAGTAATAAGTAAGAACTGTGAATAAAATAGAAACAGAGAAAAGATGAAGGAACCAAGAAAAGAAGAAGATATGTAAATAGTTAAAACTCACTGTTTAGTTAGAAGGAAACCCTGTTTTTAAAAAAATTTGTGTTTCTTTTTTCTTTCTTTCTTTTCTTTCTCTTTCTTCTCTCTCCCTCTCTCTCTCTCTCTTTTTGTGGTTGTGTGGTATTGATCTTTAGGGGTTTTTCTCTTTTTTTTCCCTTTCTCTATCTGTATTTGCTCTTCTCATTTTATGTTTGTTAGGTATTTGTTTGTGTTAAATTTTATAAGCCAATAAAGATTTATAAAAAAAAAAAAAAAGAGAATAGCCTGCAAACCAACATACTATTGCCCATATCCTGACAACTAGGAGGTATATGCAATGTACTGACACAGTCAAGATTCAGAAAAATTATTAGACATTATTATTATAATTATTATTTCAGATGAAGGATTAAGAAGCCTTTTTTTCCTTTGGTGCCAAATGTAATAAAGATGACAGGAGACAAAATACTTTCAAGGGAGCTATAATATACATATTAAGCTTATTATTATTATTATTATGCACACAGCTACTGTTTCATCTTATTGGAGAAATCATACAACTAAATTAAATAAAATTTATTTCATAGCTGTGACATTACACCCTGCTCTTTTCTTCTATCAATGGAAATTACAAACATATCTTAAAAGTGATTCTCCATACAAATCCTATAGTCAGAAGCAAATACAATTATTCTTTCTCTCTTGTTCTTCTTTCCTTTAATTGCTCCAGAACTCTGTTTTAAAACAACATCATCATCTTTTGGTGCAAATCAAAAAACGGAAGTTTTAAAAAATTATTTTGTGTGTTTCTAAATATACTAAAATCTAGATTGAATTTCTCCAAAACAATGCATGGTATTAGCAGTGAAATGCATTGATTTTTTAATTTAAATGAGTACCCTATTTTACAATTAATTCATTCAATTTTTGGGTATACACCCAGGGCGAAATCTCATGGGTGACGTTCAGACAAAGATGACTTACCCATGAAGGGAGAGAGGGCAATTAAAGCTGAAGGAAAAGAAAAGTAGTTTAGGAGTTCCATTCTCTGTTTAGTGTTTAGAAGCATATGTGGCAACCCTTCAGTGGCCCAAGGAGCACAATCCTACTTAGAATTAGAATTCTAAGAACAATTATTAGAAAAGGTTTTTTTACATACTGGGAAGTCTCTAAAACCTAACTTCCTGTTTTCTAGATCTTCACAGACATCTTTTGACTGCTCCCAACTTAGCATCCTGACTAGCATCTTCATCAGTATACACAGTTGAGACACAATGAGCTTGATAAAAGAGATCCAAAGAATGGAGGAATTTGGAAGTAGCCTGACTGGAACTAGTCCAGTGAAAGGTGTAGCTTTTTCTACTATCAACCATTCTACCTGTCATATGATATTTATCCTTCCCAAGCCTAGTGCCTTCCAGATATATTGAACTATTGATTGATTGACTGATTTGATATTAGTCCACTGTAATTAGTTGACTCTGAGTGGGTTACAATCAATAATTTGCATAAAAAACCATGGTACAATCAAATGGTCAAAAATTAATATCACAAAATAACATTAAAATATACATTCTAGCAAGAACTTGCAAACAATAAGAAATAAATACAGTCACATTCAAACTTGGAGGTACAATTAAAATAGTTCTGTTTTTAATAATTTGCTAAAACCTAGTAAGATAGGGCCTGTTCAAACTGCATGGGCATGAGAGTGTTCCAAATGACCTCTTAACAATTAATTCATAATTAACTATGAACAATAGATGTAATCCTCCATCCCACTTAGCTCCCCAAAATGGGAATTACTAGCAGGCTGTCCTGGGTACTTCATAACACGTAGATCAAACCCAGGTGGAAGAACCTCAGCATCAAGCCATGTATGGCTTTAAAGGTTAAAACTAGCACTCTGAATTGCACACAAATGCTAACAGGCAGTTATAATTCTCGTTATTTCCAGTAAGCATTCCACTGGCCATACTGGTGGGAATTATAATCACCAGGCTCAGGGAAAAAGGTGTCATGGAGGATTAGAAAGGATGAGTAAGTCATTTCTCTCCATCTGAAATACAACAATCAATACAATTAATCCTTGGTAGGACTCAGTCTGAATGGCTGTGGGTATTTGAACCACACAGATCTGGGAATATTCCATCTTCGACCCTGGGTGGGGTTGCACTTCCCTCTTCGTTGTTGGTATGCAAACTGGGGGTCTTCCTGGACTCACAGCTTCTGCTTGAAGAGCATGTGTCAACTGTGGCTAGGAAAGCCTTGGTGTAACTCCATCTGGTGCACCAGTTGTGCCCTGTCCTAGAGTAGGGGGCCCTTCAGACAGTCACTCATGCCCCAGTCACCTTGCAGCGTGACTACTGCAATACTATGTGGGGCTGTCCTTGAAGACCTCCCAGAAGCTTCAACTGGTCCAGAATGTGGTGACATGAGCAGTAATGGCCATGCATTGGTATGCCCATGTAACACCTCTGCTTCGCAAGCTGCACTGGTTGCTGGTTTGTTTATGGGTGCAATTCAAGGTGCTGGTTATCACCTATAAGGCCCTATATGCATTGGACCTGGTTACTTGAGGGACTGCTTCTCTCCCATAACATCTGCCTGGCCAATTCGATCCTGCAGGGTCAGCACACTTGGGGTTCCTTTGATTAAACAACGTCATCTCTGAGGTCCCTGGAAGCATGCCTTCTCTGTAGCAGTGCTTGCCCCCTGAAATGAGGTTCCCCTGACAGCTGGATGGCCCCCACTCTGCTGCTGTTTAGGAGAGCCATAAAGATCTGGCTCTTCACCCAGGTCTTCAGCTCAGGAGAGTGAGAAGCCACGCTTCATCATGCTTGCCATCTTTTATCTTTATCTTTATGTTTTATTGATTTTATTGTAATCTCTTTGATTGTTGTGAGCAGTCCAAGCTGCTGAGATTTGGGCAGCACTGGGAACCACTGGGACCATCAAGTTGGGAAGATTTTGGAAAATTAGTGAACTAAGATCTTATGGGACTTTAAAATTCAAACAGACAGGCATCTTGTTCATAACATGCCTGATACAACAGTCATTGAAAAGAAGAAAGTCTGGTTCCTTGATGTTGCTATACCAGGTGATGCTAGATTGAGGAAAAACAATTGGAAAAAATTATGAAATACCAGGACTTGCAGATTGAAGTTGAACACTTATGGAAAAAGAAATCGGCTGTTATACCAATCACGATTGGAGCCCTTGGAGCAATACCTAAAATATTCCCTAGATATTTGGAAATTTTGAATTTATCGGACCTGAACACCCTAATTTTACAAAAAACACCCTGCTAGGAACTGCCTATATTCTCAGACACTACCTTAATAATTCTTAGGTCCTTGGTTAGGATTTGAATTATTAGGCTTCCACCAGTCTTAGTCTGTGAATTTAATTGAAGATTACCCATAACTAACAACTGTAATGGTTCTGGTATACTAGTAATATGCATGGAAGAGCTTCAAATGGCCGCTCCAGTTTTCCATAACAGGTAGACCTCACTTACTGACTGCCTTATGCAGTGACAGTTCGAAGTTATGACAGTGCTGAAAAAAATAACTTTGCAACCAAGGTGCATATTTACAACCTTCACAGCATCTCTCTCTCAGTCACGTGTTTGCCATTACAGTCAGTTAGTATGTGTTGGCCTGTGCCTAGCCCAGGTTTTTTTCTCCCTCTGAACAGAGTGGAGAGTTTGCTTAAACAAGCAATCTTTTCCTGAGCTGCTTTTCTCCACAGCACTTCCCCAAAAGGTGCTAACCACAAGTTAACAAACTCAATTCTGTGACCTTAATTAGCTGGCTTGCAGCTGCTGCTGTAACTGACAAGACTTTAATCACTTTCAAACCTCCACCTTTTGTTTGCCTCCTAAGTGGCTCAGAGCTCGGAGCTGACAGCACACTAGGCAAACAGCCAACACTAGTGCATTCCTTTCAATGTGTATTCCCCACTGTGTGCCTGCTTACTCTCATGTAATCCCTTCCTCTGCAATGAATGTAAATAGAAACATTATCTTCTTGCTAATTATCCCAGCACATTCCAAAGGCCAGGGAAGTTGGGAAAACGGAAAGCTGAAGTAAAATCATAAGCACAGTTGCGGTCACGTGATTTTCCACTTAGTGACTGCATCACTTAGCAACCAAGTTGCTAGTCCCAATTGTGGTTGCTAAATTAGGACTACCTGTAGTTATTTACAATAGCAGATATTGAGAACTTTGGATTTTCCAATCATTTGAAAATGTACTTATTTAAGGCAGATGTTACATTTTATAGTACAGGAATCCCTATACTGTTATGCTTCTGTCATTTCAAAATATGAGTTTGTAAGAGTTATTGATTAGGATAGAGGTTACCATATTTGCTATAGCTTATGATTGAACTGGTTAAAAGCTTGAAGGAATTCTAATCCAAAAATAAAAATAGCAAAGTAACAGCTTTGGCCTGAATACAAACTGTAAATCACTGTCACTCTACAGATGAATCAGTTTTTTTTAAGAGGGAAGTTTTCAGGATGCTAAATTCATCTACGAATTTTACAGAACACTTCCTCTGCTGCTATTAAAATAAATTGTGGATTAGCTGCTCTAGTAGGGGAAAAAACTCTCCATACCAACAAATACTTTTTATGACTGCCTGTGTTTCCAAATAAAAATTAAAAATAAAAGTTCCTCATTCAAATAATTCCAGGAAGTTACCAAATACTTGCACTAAAAAAATTACACGGTTCATGATATAGAACTGTTGTCACTGTTTGTCCAGAGTGATTAGCAAGTAGAGCACAATGGCATTTTTGTCTGACTATTGATAATACATTCACTGTACCAGAATTACGTGCCCTTCTTCCATTTTTCCTAGCAAAAAATGGAGGCCATATGGACATATTCTCAACATTAGCAGAAAAAATGCCCAGGATGTTTGGTTTATTTGACATTTCATTATAAATATTATTCCTAACTTCACATTATGGCATTAAGTTAACATTTCTGAATAATTGCTCCACAACTTTTCTGCAAAGAGGGGATATTTAAAAGAAACAAAAAAACTTTCTATTCCATGTCTGCCATGAACATCAAAGAGAAATGTCACATTCTTCTAATGTCGGCATCTAGTAAATATTTATTAGAATAAGGACCATATGTTAAGAGAAGAAGGGTTCTTTCTAAATATACGATACAGTTGGAATTCTATTACAGCATTATCTTTATCTCTCTACTTCCCATGTGTTTGAAACCAAATATCAGTTTTGACATCCTATTCTAAAACCTGAAGAAATATATATTTGGTGGTCCTAGCTACATACAAACATATTTCAATTATACCTATAAATGTCAAAGCAGACTGACTGTTGCTCTATGATAGGAGCAGGCAGGATAATACAAGCATATGTTGTGTTCCTTATGCAATGGCATCTGGGATGAATATGAGATAAAGTATGGTAGAATTTTCTAAAGCCTTCATATTTATTTATATGTATTTAGATTAGTGCAATAGACAGTAAGTGAGATTCCAGTTTGACTTCTAACGGGTCACAAAAGAGCACTGAAAAAAGTAGTGTCCTTATATCCAGGTTATAAGAATGATGTTTCTAAATTTCTTTCTCATAAATTATGCAGGAAAAATAAAATCAAAACATTCCTGTAGTCCTCTATTACACAGTGGGTACTCTAACATTTAGAACAATTAGAATAATTGTTCTAAGCATGGTCTAAGTCTGCAATCCCAAAACGGTGTGCAGTTCTCAGACTTGTTTTTGCAGCCCCTAGGGTTCCCTCTGACTGCGACTGCTAAAATTGGCAGCGTGGATCTCCAGTATTCTGAAAGAGAAAACATAAAAAAGCTAAACTATATCTCCTACCCCCCCATAAATAGATAGATAGATAGATAGATAGATAGATAGATAGATAGATAGATATTATTTTTAAGAAAATGCTGCTGCGCTCTACCCTGTCAAAAAACAAAAAGGAAAATCAAGCAGCATGACTTCATCCACTTTGCGTCACTGCGCTGCCCACTAGAGTCCCTAGTTCCCTCCTAAAAATGTTAAACGTAGCCCCAAATACCAAACTATTGCTTACTTGCATTCACAGGTTTGTTTTAGCATGGGTTCTTGAAATAGCCAGGGCTTAATTTACATATTGCAGCAAACCATAAACTCCATCACTAAGTTCACACATAATTTTTACTTAAAACTGCACAAGTTATATTTTACCTTAGCACAAGGAGCAAACCCAGCCACTGAATGCTGAAGGAGGAACTGCTTACGAGGAGCAGCTGCCATTTTAACTGTGAGGTGCGATTAAGGCTGCATGGGTAAAAATGAGGAAGTCAATCCACTCCCATCCGGTTCTAAAATTCTTGTCTGGTTTTCATTTTGAAGAGAAAATGAGTGTGCTGCATGCATTCTAGTGCTTTTTGGCTGTTTTCTGGAAAAGTCCTCTCTCATGGAAATTGCAGATAGCATTTAAATAACAAAACACTCAAAAAGAGATTTTTGTATTGTTGTTTTGTTGTTGTTATTTCTTCTCCGTCTCCTCCTCCTTCTTGTATAACAAGAAACTCAGAAGAGAAATCTCTATCAAGATATCTTGACCAGTTAGGTTTGAACATGTGAACATACACGTGTGTATTTGGGATTTGTCATTTCCTCCCAAATACAGCTTTCTAAAAAGTTGGCAACCAATGGTGATGACTTCTTGTACTGCAGAAAGGGAAGGATTACTAAGCTCAAGAATATCCTGTAATGCCTTAAGCATTATACTGCCCTTGACATTTGGAATCTTTCCTTTAGGCTTGCTGTTAGAATAACTTGCAAAGATTCATGTTTCATCCTGAAGGGAGGAAAGACCAGCACATTTCATGATTAAGCAATGGAAGCTCCAGACGGAGGTATACGCAGCTGTTATTGGTTCCCTGGCCTGGGTAGGCCATGGGTGCTTTCTGATTCTCAAACATTTACATTAATAATAAGCAAATAGCTCAGGGCTTAATGGACGTATCCAGCAGGGCTGTTACGGTTGACTGGCCAGATGCTGAAAACTTGCTTGAGGAGAGCCAAAATGAAGAGGATAATGAAAGAACAGAAATGTAAGTGTATCCAAGAGGTCAGGAGATGCTCATTAAACCTGATGCCTTCCCCATTCCTTGATGTGTCTTTCCCCTGCCCCATCATAAACACAGTTATTAAAAATTAACAAGCAGCACATTAAGTACACACACACACACCTGTTCATGAATAGGTAAGGTGGTCTCCCATCTAATCCGAATAGACAAATCTATTTGAATAAGTTTTCCCCCCCCTTACTATAGTATTTAGAGTAAAAGCTAACTAGCTAAATTGGGCAGATGTGAAGGCTCCCTGGGGGAGACCTTTCTGATCACCTCAATTCTGTCAAATAGATCCGCTTGCCAAGTACTCTTACCAAGTAGAAAAAACGTTTCAAAGGCTAAAAGTAAATGTTTAGGTACTGCATTCCATATGAATTTTCACTGCCCATGCCAATCCCTGCAGATTTGAGAAATCTAGCAGCTGGAATGATTCAGTCTCAGTTTTCATAAAATTACCATATCATCATTTACAGTTAAATGACATGTTTGCTTTGATAGATTTTATTCTGGAAAAAGACCATGTGCCTAATCTAAACTGTTAATAAACTAGCCACACTCAAGACACATAGACAGACATCAAGCGAGCACAAAAATGTTCTCGCATCCAATTTGTCAGTTTCATTCTGCAAAATGACTGAGGAATCCTTATGAAAATGTCACTAGTTCTTAGGATCAAATTATGTGCCCTAATTCTTTATGCAAATTATGTCAGCAACAAGATAACTATACATACCAGTTCATCACTATAAATTTTATTTTTTTATGTATGTACGTATGTATGTATGTATATATATGTGTGTGTCTGTGTGTGTGTGTGTGTGTGTATAGAGGAATTTTCTATTCCCTCTCACCCCTATGGGTGGTATGTGTCTTCCTCAATCTCGGGTCCTCTACCATAGGCCTGGGAGTTTGAGGGTTCTGTGCAGTATCTTAGCTGTTCCTAGCACTGCACTCTTATGGACAGAGAGCTCTGATGTTGTTCCTGGGATCTGCTGGAGCCACACTCTCAGCTTAGGAGTCACAGCCCCAAGTGCTCCTACCACCACTGGGACCACTTTGGCCTTTATTTTCCACATCCTCTCCAGTTCTTCCTTCAGACCCTGGTACTTCTCCAGCTTCTCATACTCCTTCTTCCTGATGTTGCTGTCACTTGGTACTGCTACATCTATCACCACTGCTGTTTTGTGGTCCTTGTCTACTGCCACAATGTCTGGTTGATTGGCCAGTACCTGCCTGTCCGTCTGGATCTGGAAGTCCCACAGGATCTTAGCCCTGTTATTCTCCACGACCTTCTATGGAATCTCCCAACTGGACTTGGGAGGGTCTAGCCCAGGCACTATGCAGATGTTCCTGTACACAATGCCTGCTACTTGGTGGTGCTGTTCAGTATATGCTGTTCCTGCCTGTATCTTACATCCTGCCACTATGTGTTGGACTGTCTCTGAGGCCTCTTTGCACAACCTGTACTTTGGGTCCTATCTAGTGTGGCAGACCCCTGCTTCTATGGATCTGGTGCTTAGTGCCTGTTCTTATGCTGCTATGATCAGTGCCTCAATGCTGTCTTTTAATCCAGCCCTTTCCAGCCACTGAGGATTTCCCAATGTTAGCCACCCCAACTATCTGTCAATGGTACACCCCATGCAGGGGCTTGTCTTGCCATGGTCCACTTGAACTTCCTCCTATCTGTACTGCTACCTCAGGCATTCTCTAAGCAGCTCATCTGGGTGTCATCTTACTGATGTACTTCTGGATGCTCTGGGTTTCATCGAGGACAGTGGCTTTGACACTCATCAGACCCCGCCCGCCCTCTTTGCGGCTGGTGTACAATCTCTGGGTGTTGGACTTGGGATGGAAACCTCTGTACATTGTGAGGAGCTTCCAGGTCTTCACATCAGCAGCCTCCATATCCTCCTTTGGCCAGCTCACTATACCAGCAGGGTTTCTGATGACTGGCAGGGCATACATGTAGATGGCGTGGATCTTGTTCTTCCCATTGAGCTGGCTCTTCAGGACCTGTCTTATCCTTTGGTGGTACTTGGATGTTGCTGTCTTCCTTGCCTCCTCCTCATGGTTCCCGTGTGTGTGTGTGTGTGTGTGTGTATCTGTGTGTGTGTGTATCCAAAATCTTTTGAGATTGCAAGACCTTGTGAGGTATCAGTTTTTGAAACAAAATATTATGAGACCTGAAGAATTATAATATTTCAGCATTTTGGCACAAAATTCTAAAATTAAGAATGCCAAAATCTTGTGAGATTTGAAATTTGTGAGATTTTACATGAGATCTCTGACCAACAAATATTGTTTTAGATCAATGCACTTAGCCCTGGTCCCTGGTGGTGGATGGATGGATGGATGGATGGATGGATGGGAGGGAGGGAGGGAGGGAGGGAGGG
The DNA here is from genome assembly GCA_030867105.1 of Liasis olivaceus. Taxonomy (NCBI): domain Eukaryota; kingdom Metazoa; phylum Chordata; class Lepidosauria; order Squamata; family Pythonidae; genus Liasis; species Liasis olivaceus. The sequence continues at coordinate 40,485,354 of CM061351.1, read as the reverse complement.
AGAGCATGCACACAAGAGTACTATTTCTTTTCCAAGCCTAGAACTCAGTTTGGTTTTTGAATTGTGAGCTGAAAACTGCATCCCAAGAATATGAGACAAGAACAAAAAAAAAAAAGCAAATTTGATTTAATATTACAGTATAATTAAAATTAAGTTAAAATAATTAAGTGTCACTTATGTATTTAATAAATTGCTCTTTCCATCACAACATAGAAGTAACTGAGAACTTTTGAAAGGATTCTGAGGGCCATTTGTCACCCTGAAGCTTCATTTCTGTATACTCCTTCCTGAATGATAAGGAAAATGACATGGTTGAGAAACATTTTCTTGAACCCACCAACTTCCTTGGTAACTTGCATGGAAAGTCAGGTTCAGTAACCAGGTGCTGAAATGTACAGATACTGCTATCAAGGATGCATAACGCAGGCATCAGGAGGAGATAATAAATTCACCTTTGTCTAGGGGTCATAAATCTCTGTAAATTCACTTTTTTCATAGCTGAAAGTCTCCTGGGTCTAGGAGAGGAGCGAAGAGGTATCATTTCCAAACATGAAAATTGAGATAGGTGAAATTGATGGAACTAAATCCTTCTACAAGATGCTTCACAAATTCAAGTCAACAGAATTACCTCTGTAGGTTTCCCTACTGAAGAGTTTCTTTTAAAAACACCACACTGAAAACAGTTTCTTTACATTTTCTTCTAAATTCCTATTTTCTACAGGTCTTGGGAGAAAAAAATGTGTATCTTATTGACATATCTGCTCATGTAAGTACACATGAATTAGAAAGAAGAACAAAAAGAGAAAGAAAATGGAAGAAAAAGACAAAACATCTCTCTCGTGTTGTAATGGAGGAAAAAAAAATGCTTCCTAAACAGAGACGGTTGCAGGTGTTCAAATCTCTCTTATATTAGTTTTGCTTTTTCCTTCTCTATACAATGCAAAGTTTCACATCCCAGATGGGACTTCCTGTAATGCCTAAGGCACACACTGACCTAGGGTTTTATGCTCAGTTATGAAAGAGAATTGGAAAGGGAGGGGAGGGAGAGGGGTTAGCTGATTGCCTTTTAAAGTTCATTTTGAAAACTTCTTTTCCAGCTAATTTAATTTGAATTGCTTTGTATTATTTTGTCACAAAACAGAACACAGCAGAACAAACATTAAATATTATTGCAATTTGTGTATCACTTCTCTTTCTCTGTTCTGCTGTTTCAAAATGTTAAAGCTAAGCTAATTTATCTGTTTCTTGAAACTGTTTTGATTGCTGAAACGAATAGAATGGTAAATGCTTTACAGCTTGCCCAGACAGAACTTGGATACTGGTTATTCTAAAAATTAGGCCTGAAGCAATAACTATTCACTTTGATAATGTAACTTGGACCATTAGAGGCAACGTGATTTGCTTCACTGAAGCAAAGCAGCTACCCTATTCACCTCAATGAATCGATTTGTGGCACTTGAAACGCTTTGGACCAATGCTGCAGGAGAAGGCTCCTCTCAGCAAGTGGTGGCTGAAATGTTTCCAGGTTAGACAGACTTTGGGATTGCCCTGTTTGCAAAAGCCACCCAGACCTTCAGTGTACACCAAGGGGGCTCCACCTTGGCACATTTAATGCAGGCTGCAGGGAAGCCCATAGCATTTACTAAAGCCACCCAGCCTGCAGGATCCTCAGAAGGGACTCCAGAGTAGATGGCTTTGATGCAGACAATCCCATGGCACTCACCAAAGCCACCCAGTATGAAATCTTTTTGGCCTCCACTGAAAGTTTTCCATGCTGGAAAGCACTGCAGGACTGTCTGCACCACGTATCAAAGGCAACCAGCTACCTCAACAGGTATACAACAAGCAGGGTGGCTTACTACCACCTCAGATCCCAATTAAGTGATGTCCTAGTTGATGCCCAAAGCACAGCCTAACAATGGTACCCCTTGGCCTTTCCATTGCTTAACTGACACATTAAACATTAAAATAAGCCCTAAACATGTGCTTATTTTGCTTAATAGTTAATATAGGGGTGCAATGTGATCAGCAGGCAACACCACTCATTCTCTTCTTCCCAGCACTGGCTGGCCAAACCTCTTGGACAGCAAGTCCCAAGGGAGACTCCACCATCTTACAATGTCTCACCTGCCTCAGATGCCTATCTTGGAGCTCCTGCAGCATGCACTGAAAGTCTTCCAGGCTAATCAGCTTCAGAGAGCACTGTGGATAGTTTGCAGCATGAGCTATATGCCTTCAGCTCGTGCTACAATCTATCCTACAACATGTATGGAGCAGATGCATAGGTGGGGTAGCTCATCTCCTCCAGGACACATTTGGCAAGATGTTTTAGCTAACTAGTGTCAGGGGAGGGAAGTGAGTGAGATGCATTTGTTGGGAACTGCCTGAGACATAAAAACTTTGGGAGCACTGGTGAGTTGACAGCTTCTGATGCATGCTACAGGACTCCCCACAGGCTACACTGGATCTATCCTGCCTGGGAAATCCCTTGGTTAGTCCTGCAGAAGACTCCTCTCAACCTCCTTCTGCAACACTTATTGAAGAAGATAACTTATACCCAGTTGAAGCTGGTTTATGAAACAATGGAGGTTCTTATGTTTCTAATGCTAAAGCAAAATGACATGTTTGATTTGCTTCTGTGTGTTTTGAAGCCTCCTCTGCTTCTTCTCCTGAAGAGCTCACACTACAAAAGAATGGTGAAAGGAATCTTCTTCAGTGAGCACTGCAGAAAAAGCTACAGGAAACTCCTGTATGCCAGATCAAATAGTTTTTCTATTTAGTTCAGGGATGGAAAACCTATTTCAGATGAACAGCCACACTTGGCTTTTGACTGGTAGGCTGTGGGAGGCATACTGTGGGAGCAAAGATGGGGGAGATAGGGCAAAAACTAAACTGGATTGCATTTAACTTAAATAATACTTTAAATATAGTTAAAAGTTCCAATGTATTTAATTATTTTCTCTTTCCAAAAGTTATCATTTAGAAGTAATTTACGGAGGGTCTTTGAAGAGCCACAGTTTATGTTCTGCAACTTACAAGATGCCTATCAGGCAATCAAAAGCAGGACATGAAAGCAAGAGTCAACTCATACCAGCCAGTATGGTCCACTTCAGTGGGTCTAAGGATCATGCTTGGTCTTTGAGAAAGTCGCCAGAGGTACCAGGACAAAACTGAAGTTTGATTTAAAATTTACATAAAATTAAAATAAATATAGGTAATATATTTAATTTTCAGTCACATAGAAATTATTTCCCCTTTTTGCCACATTAAACATTATAGATTGGTACCTATATGTGGAACTCTGTGAAGGCTACTGCCCCAAGGGCTTCATGGACCACATGAAATCCTAGGGCTTTAGACCATGAACCTCTGGTTTAGCCCATTATTGGGTTCTCTGATTAGAAGTTGTCCTCCAAGATCTTAGGTTTAAAGTTTTCCTACTACCTATTACCCAATCCCATTAATTGGAGATGTCAGAGATTGAACCTGGATCTTCTAATATAGAGAGCATACTACTAAACTATGGACTCTCTAAGTTGACACAGCATTACTGTGACTGTTGATATGCAGACATAAACTCTTAATCCACTGCATGGTGTTTTTTGTTAATAGTCATTTAAGGAGCAAATACCAGTCTGTGAACAGCATAACTGGAAAGGTCTCACTACCCTTGGATCCCTCATCTGAAGCCCATATTACAATGCTTTTTCTGTAGCAGTTTACAGAATTCTCATACATGGTTTAAAGTACCTTTGCTTGGCTCCATTTTTCCCACACAAGCAACTCTCCAAACAGTAGTTGCAAGATCTGATGCATGCAAACACATGTCATCTGCAATATGAAGTGTTTATATTTTTAAAACTGGGCAGCAAATTTAAATGAATATAAGCCATACATTTAAATAAATGTGTTAAGGTCTTTGTGCACAAAAAAGTGCAATACATAAGACAATTCTCTGCATTTAAAATAACAAAAAAAAAAATGCTTCTGTATTTAAAGGAACATGGCTTCATTCCTGCATGGAATACACATAATCAATCCTGGTGGTCAGATTGGTTAGCAATATTTTATTACTCTACAGCAGTGTTTCTCAACCTTGGCAACTTGAAGATGCCTGGACTTCAACTCCCAGAATTCTCCAGCCAGGATGCTGGCTGGGGAATTCTAGGAGTTGAAGTCCACATCTTCAAACTGCCAAGATTAAGAAACACTGCTCTAGAGTCTGTAAGTGTAACTCATATCCCATGTAGAAATAAACATACAAATCTTTTCTTCCAACTAGCACAACACACAGATCTGTTTTTCTTCTACATGCTGCAAGCCTACGATGCCGAGAACAGAACTGCACACCATTCATCACACAGGGAACAAGGTCTGTATGGCATTCTACGCTCCAAAAACCTGTACACTTGTTAGATGTTAATATGCATTTCTGGATTAATATGAGTAACTGCAAGAGTGTTAATTGGTTGTTTATTATATGTAGTAGGAAAGATACAGTAACGTTTAAGTAACAATGCAATTACTTTTATTAACTCAAAAAGCTTCTTACATAAAAAATAATATTTTTATAAAAATACCTGCATTAGTATTAAGTTCCATTAAAACTATAAAGATTCAAAAGAGTATTTTTAAACAAATAGGACACATTAAATATTATTCTGTCATTGTAAAACTGGTTAAACAAATAACTGTTAGAAATGTATATTCTTTATCATGTTTATTTGCTAACCATATGGATGGTTTAAAAGAGAGCCTGTTTGGTGTAGTGGTTAAGGCATCGGACTAGAAACTGGGAGACCGTGAGCTCTAGTCCGGCATTAGGCACAAAGTTAGCTAGGTGACCTTGGGCCAGTCATACTCTTTCAACCCTAGGAAGGAGGTAATGGTAAACCACTTCCAAAAAACCTTGCCAAGAAAACTGCAGGGACTAGTCCAGGCAGTCACCAGAAGTCAAAAACTGACTCAACGGCACCAAAAAAAAAAAAAAATTATTTATTTATTTATTTATTTATTTATTTATTTATTTATTTATACATATGTACATACATACATAGACTTATCCCCGTCTATCTCCCCGCAATGGGGGACTCTGGGCAGCTTACATCAAATTAAAACAAATAAATACATAATTAAAATTTATAAAAAGACAAACACATCTACACAAATGGAAAGAAGAGAAAAAATTCAAGAGGCCAATGGAAGCCACACTAGGCCTCTAGGGGGCTAGCCAACCCCATTGTTGACAACCTCCCTCCCTGCCCCAGGCCAGATGGCAGAGCCAGGTCTTCAAATCCCTCTGAAAGGCCAGGAGTGAGGGTGCCTGTCTCACCTCCAGGGGCAAGATGTTCCAAAGGGCGGGGGCTACAGCAGAGAAGGCCGGCCTTCTGGACCCCGCTAGTCAGAGTTCTTTTGCCGAGGGGGTCCGGAGCATGCCCTCTCTGTGAGATCGGGTGGGACGGGTTGAAATTGTGGGGGCGAGGCAGTCCCTCAGGTAGCCTGGCCCCATGCCATGTAGGGCTTTAAAGGTATATGTAAAATATGTAAAATATGTATATGTAAAATATGTAAAAACTACAAGAACCCCCCCCAAAAAAGATTTGATGTTTACCATTTTCATAAGTCACAGGGTTTAGTTTTTAAGTTTTCTGTCTTTTATTATTATTGTACCTTTGCAATAGTAGCTTTATATATTTTTTCTATGATCCAAGAACCCCAGGGTTTTGTTTTTTTGCCTAATATATTCAAAGGCAATGATATTAGCCATCCCAGCAGAGCACTTCTATTTAAACACTTGAATCTCAATTTTTTACCTAGCCAGGCACACAGAAAGGCTTACTACTTAATTAAATACACAGTCTATTACAATCCAGTGATTAAGAATAATAATTAGATAAACATATAAAACTGGCAACCAATCCAGAAGAAAACAAATCAACAACCTAATATCTCCAAAAACTGAACAAACAGTAAAGTTTTTAATTAGCATCTAAAAATTAATAAGAAAGGTTTCCCAACTCATAGAAAGAAATGGAAAAGCCTCTGCATATGCAAGCATACTGGTCAGCATTTCAAGGAGCCAACTATACCAAATATGTAAATGAATTGCCCTACTTCGCCCTTTGTAATGAGTGACAATTGATGTTTTAAACTAGACCTCTGGAGTGTGGATAATACATGGAATGTCATCAATCTCAAAATTTATTCTTCATTTATACTGCAGCACAAACATATGCTTATTGCTGAACATACAACAAAAGGAAGTTAACACTCCGCACACTTATAGCATAGGTGTGTTATAAGGATTGTTTTATATCTTCTCTGTCATAGCCAGTTGTTTCAAATGCTGCTCTGCAAAAATGCTGACCTGAAACACGATGGTGAGACGTACGGAAAACACACTCCTTAACGTGCTTTCTGCTGAAGATTTGTCTCAACAGCAGCATAGGCAGGCGCATATTCCATACTGTTGGCCTTAAATACAAAAAGCATTTCCCCCTAAACATTAATAAAGAGGTTATCCAGTTTCCAAATGAATTCCTTCATTAGATTCATGAAGTAATTCATTTTCTATATTTTCAATGAAGTCATAGAAATGGAGTAACATGCATCACATGGTCTGTTACTGGTCATTTTAAGGGAACCAAACTTGAGTAATTGCTCTGTTATTAAATGAAACAGTGAATTATAAGATATGTATTACATAAGAAAACCAAAAGAATTGAGAAAAATATTCTTGTTTGAAGAACTATTAGTGCTCCAATAAATGCAGAACACTACAGACCCAAGATCCAGTGTTCCTAGTCAATGAATTCTGAATATTTTTCAAATATTCTTCTGCATTAGTTTGACATCTTCGGTTTAAAAAGAAGAAGAGAGACTCTCTCCCTTAATTCCTTTATAGATCCCAATCAGGTTTGCAAATTTGGAGGAAAAAATATTTGAACAAATTATTAGAAATTAAGACCTGGAATATTGCCATCAGATTATTTGTTTATTTCAAGAACAATATTTACTACTACTACTACTAATAATAATAATAATAAATTAAACTTGTATGCTGCCTAATTCTCAACAACTCTGGGTTGCTCACAACAATCAACAATTACAAGCTTGAAATTGTGGTAGCCATATTTTATTTTTAATGTAAAATATTGGCCATGCTTACATATAAAGCTAAAACAGATTTTTTAAAATAATTATAGTTTCTTGAACATGTCACAACAACCTGGTTTGAACATAATGCTAAATCATAAGGATGAATTTACCTATTATGCTAACCAAAAATACAAACCACACTGTGATTTTTCATTATGTGTGAACGCAGTCTTTCACAGCAATGTACACACAATGTATCTGTAAGCCTACAAATGTTTATTTGGATGTAATCCTATTGAACTTCGTGAAATTTTTTTAGGAGGCATGTGTAAGATTGCACTAAAACCTCAGGAGCACAGCCTAGTTATGAAGTTGTATTGTATTATTTCAAAGCATTTACATCTAATTTTTATGTTTATACTTATAATCATAATCATAATGGTCAATTAATAACAATGTATGTTGTCTCCTAGATACAACTAGATAACAGCATGATCATTAATTTATTTTTGAATCAGATGTTACAACTGATTTTTTTAAATAGTCTCAGCATGTAAAGACAGAATTGCATCAAACATAAGTTGGCTGAAATGCATTACAGTATAAACTTTTTACTTCCTACAAGTTATATCAAAGAAGGCAGCTCTCCCTAAATTTGGTGATATAAGAAAAAAAAAATCCCAAATATAAGCAAGAATGGTTCCCCTACATACAATACATCATGAAGCATTTCAAATATAATCATTTACAGCTTGGCTTCTAAGTGGGCTCAAATGTTTATAAACACTGTAATTTTGTTCAGTTCAGTCGTTAAGTCGTGTCCAACCCTTCGTGACCCCATGAAACATATTGTGCCAAAGGGGGAAGTTAGAAACCCAAGTTTTCCTTTTTTTAATCTTTTTTTCCCCTTTTTTTTTTGGATTTTAATTGTTGTCAAACTTGCTTTGTTTATCTACTGTTTTCTTTTATTAATATGTACAAAAACATTAATTAACAACACAATGGAGATCTTAATATTAAGTAATCAGCTTAAAACTGAAACCTTTATTGCCCAATAAATACTTTGACACAACCTATAGTGGTTTTCTAAATGTTATATTCAACTCTAAATGGAAAAGTCAAATAATCTTACGCTCGGTAACACTGATATCCTACATTGTAATTAATATTGATATACCTTTTTTTCTTAGACCTCAATAGTCTAAGTTATCTAAACATTAGAGTGTTAATAATATTCAATCAGTACTGTACAAATATTGCTGTATTGAAACAATATAGTATATTAAGATTTACAACAACATAACAAAATAATGCTAATACTAATAATAAACAACTTCTGAAACTGATGATGAGTCTGAGGCAGGCCCTTATGACAAGCAGTGTTTTGAAGGTATCCTAACCATTTGTTACTTAGACCCTTCAAGGTAAAGTCTAGTTAATTTGATCTGAGGTTGAAAAATATATTGGCAATATATTGGAGTTGAAAGTCCCTGTTAAAATCTTGGAAGCTCATTTTGGACCATCTGGAAGTTTTGGATCAACTTCAAAGTCAGACACACATGGCTTCGTTTACTATTTGGCCTGTCTTCACTAATCCTACTTAAGATAAACCACAGTTTAGGGCTCAAGTAACATTCTGAACTGTGGTTAATTAAAAATGGTATTGAAAGCTTCTGATCTCCTTGTGGCTCTGGCAGACTAGTAAAAGAACACAAATATCCCTAAGGTGTCCCATAGCTTATTCTCATATGAAATATTATGATTTAGGATCATGTCTGAATTGGACTATAAAATGCATTACAGTAATCTAATCATGATCTGATTGAGACCCAGAGAGCTGCTCCATGAATTAGAGATTATAACATTAGTCAGTGGAGTTTGACTAAAGTAGGGTTACTTTCTGTGATTTTGAAGTTGTGTGTTTGGTTGATGCAGTCTAAAGCTGTATTTAGCTTTTTTGAAGGAACATCCAACTTCCAGCTCGTATTTACTTTTCAATTAACCAATATTACAAAATATCCAAAATAGCTATCTCACCCAATGTTGTGCCATCTGCAAATATGAAAAACATTCCTTCCATCTCTTCATCCAAGTCATTAATGAAAATACTGAAGAATATGATTTTAAAAAATATGATTTTCAATTACTTGACACCTCTTAACTAGCTTACTAATCAGCATGTCATGGAATATAATGCCAAGATATATCTGTCAAGTTCTTTGACCAACTCAGGAAACAAGAACCACTTGGATTTTTGGAAAGACCTTTATTGCTACCAGGCTACTGCAACAGAATCAGAAGCACCTGCCTATGGCCCCAACCAGCCTGCCCATACCACCCCCCACCTCCCTACGGCACCCATGCCCCCCCCCATGGTCCTTGCCTGGGACTCCTGCCTCTTCTCGCTTAATGACACGCACAAGTAAACAAGATATGCTCAAGCTTATATTAAAGAAAGGCAAATATGATTTAATAGGTATAATGGAAACCTATAATGAGGTATAATGGAGACTTGTAATGGAGACTTATAATGTGGTCATAAAGCACATCATGTGACTGCATTGCTTAGCTATGGCAATCCTGGCAGTCCTGGGGTTATGATGGCAACTTGGACTGCCAAGATTGCCATAGCTAAGTGATGCAGTCACATGATGTCGCACTTTATGACTGCATTATAAGTCAAATTCAAGCACTCTTAATATCAACTGGAACTGGCCACTTAGAAAGGAGAGAAACCACTCTAAAAAAGTGTTACCAGCTCCATATCCATATTGAGCCCACATAGGAAGTCTAGAAAGATCCCCTGGTAGATGGTACCAAACATCCCTGAGAGGGACCAGAAGTGCTGTACTTTTCCCACAAAAGGTTATCCATAAGAGCAACCAATGTGGTCTTCATTCAATATCTGAATCTAATAGAGGTGAATATCTGAATCTAAACACTGACTGTAAGGGAGCCATATAAGCTGCCTCCCTCTAGGGCCCTCTGCAACTGCTACCAAGCCATCTTCTCTAAAAACCTCCCTCTAAAGTAGTATAGCTGGACTGAGATGACCTCTTCAAGTGGAGGTGTACCACTGCCTTTTTCAAAGTGGCAAGAACTACCTCTTCCTCAAAGAAGCCCGAACATAATAATGCTAATACAAATTGGCAAATAAATAATAAATAATACCATTCATCCCACAATCACTGCAATTAAAAAAAAAAAAAGGAGACCAAGGCCAAATTGGATTTAAGTCATGCATAGAGCGAAACAATCTGGAGGAAGAAACACCTGCACTATGCTGATGACACTATCCTGATAGCCAAAAATGCAAAGGATCTGCAAGTTCTAATAAAAGTAAAGGAGCAAAGTAAAAAAAATGGGACTAAAATTAAATATAAAGAAAAAGCAGGATAGGACAAGTATTATGCTATTACACCTTGATATTGGAGAAGACTCCTGAGAATACCATGAACAGCCAAGAAAACAAACAAATGAATCACCAAACAAATCAACCCAGAATTCTCACTCGAGGCACAAATAACCAGGCTCAAATTATCCTACTCCAGACACATTATGAGAAGACCCACTCTCTGGAAAAGGCTCTAATGCTGGGAAAGGCGGAAGGAAAGAGGAGAGGATGACCAGCAGCAAGCTAAATGGACTCAGTTATAGTGGCAATGAGTGCACCGTTGGAAGACCTGAAAGACCAGTTAGGGACAACCATGGAGAAAATCTATGTATGTGGTTATTAAGAGTTGACAATGACTTGATGGCACATAATCAAACAAACCAACAAACAAACAATATACAATATATCTCAAATTTATGAAACCACTGTTTTATGAAGTTAAGCTCTGTAATCAGTTGCATTAAAACAAGTGTTACTTAATAGCAAAACAAACTAACAGTTTAGGTCCATAATACCTCTGCCCTATGGAGAAGCTTCTTTCATCAAAATAAATATTTTCTTTAGAAAAACTCCCTTAGGTTCCAGCCTGTTATTTTAATGATCCTATCAATCAGGGCAGGCCTTCTTTTTTTTCTTTTAAGTTTTAATCTTTTAAAGAAAATAAAAAGTAATACAGAGATGTTAAATGGCAAACAGGTATATTAACCTTAACACACCTATTTACTATTTAAAAATACCTCAGGTGCCACCTCTCACAGTACCCATCAGCTGCAACTGAGAAAACTAAAGACATTAAATAAGCAGGGAGAAGGGAATTGTGTTTATAGCATATTTCTCAAGTGTCTACTCAGACATAATATATATGATTCATAAAAACACAAATGCACTTAGGACATAGAGGAAATATAAAATATACTGAGAATGCACACACACATACACATGACAATTTCCCCAACCTAAAAGCTCTATGTACTTCAGCTGAAACCTCTTTAGAAGCAATTTTTCAAATCCAAAAGTATATAGCAAAACAACAACATCACACACTTCCAGAAACATTTTTGTTATTTACTAGGTGACTATTGAGTGCTCACTTGTTTTCTTACAGTTTTATTTGTTCCATTTGGCAGATTATTTGACAAGGTTATTTTAAGTTGATAAAAGGTTTGATGGTGTCGATCCATTGTCAAAAATGTCTGGCATTTTGCGTAATGGACTTAGCAGTGTGAGTGCCACTAATATTACACCTGACTATTTTCTATTCCAAGTGCAGCAAAAATCAAATAAATAAACAAGTAAATAAAACACTGAGATGTAAAAGTATGAAGAGGGTTAGATAACAAGGACACTTATTGAACATGGAGCTGGAATTTCTTCTATTCTCTAGAATCACAGATCAATGAAAGCCAATTAGAATTCTGCTACTGATGCTTCCAATTAATGGCCTGTATAATAGAAAAAGTTTAGAAACAGAAATATTGCTTGCTATTCCTTTTTTAAATTTATCCTTTCTCCAACGCTACCCACCATGTTCTATGCTCATTTTCAGAGGATTCATACCACAGTCTTTCTTTATATTTGTTAAGTTTAAAAACATGTAGTAATTCTTCCCATAAACAAATTGTAAACAATTCTAAGAATCCTTCAAAACTCAACGTCAAGAACGTAGCCATATCCTAAGAAAGAGGTCTCATTCTGACACATATTTCCCTTCCTTTTTCCCTTTTTCAAGTGCCATCTTCAAAGGTGGCCAACTTGATTATTATGTTTATTATTTTGACTAACGGCCATATCATCAACAGATGGTACATGGTTGGCAGGGTTGTAGGAAAAGGCATCCAGAAGTACCCACATCTTGGGTATTGATCCAGTAGTTTTGGGCTCTACACTTCAACAGGGATTCAGAGAAAGGAACACATTTAGAGAACATCAACAAGGTTGATTAGTACTAGAAGAAAATGAATACCTATGAAGAAAGATTGAAAAAGTTGGGCTGGAAGAGAAGACTGAGAGGGGATATGACAACATTCTTCAGATACCAGAAAAAGTATCACATGGAAAAAAATTGAGACTTGTTTTCCATCATTCCAGAAAACAGGGTGTAGAATGATGGATTTAAATTACAACAAGACAGATTCCAATTAAATATTAGAACTGCTACCCAGATGCATGGTGGGCTTCACTTCATTAGATACATTCAAGGAAAGGTTAGACCAACCATCAGTGAGGGATGCCTTAATTTGATTTAAGCACTGAGCAGGAATTTATTTGATGACCTGAGTGGTGCTTCCAACTCTATGATTTTAAATGGGTGTCTCACTAATTTGTTTTCTTTTTGACACCCTTCTCTTGCCCAAGTAGCAGGCTTCAGGGAAGGAAAGAGATAGCTGAAATGGGCTCTTGAAATCAGAGGGCTTTTGAAATGAAGCTGAGGATCCATGAAATTAGATTGAGAGCCGTAGGCTGCCAACCCTGTTCTAGATCTGTATCACACTAAGGAGAAAAAAAGTGGATACAAGGAAGCAACTCTGGCTGGAAGAAGGGGAAAAGCTATAAGAAAAATGTTTTGTTTTCACACATTCTTTTTAAGGATACTGCTTTAATAACATTGGGCAATTCTTTTTAGAAATATTTTCCAATAGCTATTTAGGTTAATTTACATGAGCTTAAATAAGATGCTAAGGAAGCTTAACCCTGATCACAGAAAATCAGGAAACAGGTATTTTAAAGTTGCAACAACAAGTCACTAGTGACCAGGAAGTTCATGTGTACTTCATAAGCCACAAGTTACCCAACAAAAAATGCTGTAAGAAACCATATCTTGCTACATACTAATATTCTAGTTATAGGCAAACTCATGTAATCTTAGAATTACAAATGTGAAAGTTTCTGTTAGTACAAGTAACTGCATTTTTACACTTGTTGCAGATTAGACCACATAGTCTCCAGTCAAATTCTGTGTGATTATCACAAGTGAAAAGGCTCTGAAAGCATCCTCTTGAGTTGTATCATAAATCTGCAAGACTAAGTAGAACAACATCAAGTTTAAATTCATTCAGAGCCTTGCCCAAGTTAGTGCTGTCTAGGAGTTGGGAAGTTGTGCTCCCAACATATCTGGAAGGCATACGTTGGGGGGGGGGGGGGCGGGTAATATTATAGCATATTCCTCCACAGATCAGTTTCTCATACCTATTCCAAAAATGTCTGTGAATACATTGTACTGTATGTCAAGAAGCAAGGCAAGGCTGAAATGTTCCCCAACCACTATTCACCTACCCAGTTGCTCCAATCAGATGGTAACCAAATTTTTCCTCCAGAATTTTTTTTTCAATTTGAGAACAGCAAAATGACAGCTGCTGGCATATTGGATTGTTGACACGATTTTGCCTCAGAATGGGAAACAAAAGGGGGGTGAGGAAGAGGGATGGTTCACCCTTGTACTTCCACACACCCTGGGCTAAACTTTTAAACTGGTGTAAGTTTAGTCCAGAATTAATCCCAAACAGAGGACACATATGCAGATATTAAGACTGGCATATGAGCCTGTGGTAAGGAGCCTGAGGACCAGGTTTATTTTTGCATCATTAAAACAAACAAGACAAGCTACATATTGTAAAATAAGAGAATCACATTCAGGTGTGTACAGTACATAGATGAGGAAACAGAAAAGTGGGCCTGATCAAAGCCAGTGTGCTCAATGCATGCTAAGTACAACCACGCAGTCATGCACACATAATTACTTCTTCACACAACGTATTTTTACCAACAATTCCATATCTACCTTTAGATATAGGATTGTTCTAAATGCAGATGACAAAGGAAAGAGGAAGGCCATGGGTTCCATACTTGAGGTGATCTTGCTGAGGGATCTGGTTGATCCAGATGCCACCCAAAGAATCGCCTCCCAATAAACAGGCATTCATCAGTATCCTTGTAGCCAGACTGCCTCTACAAAAGAATATAGGCCAGTATTCTCCAAGGGCAGGACGGAAATAAACCTTGATGAAAGTTTATACAATTCTGTGCCTATACACTGCTATCAACATAGATTCCAAGAAAGAGCTCAAAATATTTTCTGGTCAGCATATATGCAAATTGCCCTAGTATATGTATTAATACAAATATATATTTTACAAACATGGCTACTGGCATGCTTGAAATAGTAAATGAAGTTTTTCCTGACCCTCTGCATGATGACACAGCCAGTACTACAGTGATGTGACATAGATTTTAAAACATAGCATATTTTCTAGTATAGTATACATTTCTGATATTTAATCTAAGCCTGGTTAAAATGGATTAAAATCACAGAAGAAAAATGTTTCTGCATGCATTTACAAACCTCTAAACAGGGCTGGGATTGCTGTTTTTACCTTCTATGTCCCATTTTGCCACTTAACTCTACCACTTTCCACATACTGGACAGGAAAAGTCTACAACAGGGAGACGTAGTGCAAACTCTCCTCTTCAGACCACCCAGCTCCAAAATGGAGAAAGCAAGGGAGTGCAAGGAAATGAGCAGGGCTACTGGCTATGCTTCCCTAAAAACTGCCAATTGCAATCAAGTAACAGTATTAAAAAGGAACAGAAAACAGAATAAAAGAACAATGCCATCTTCCTCCATAACACAGATTATTATATCCCCATAAAAATATTGTTCTTTTTTTAGATTTTTCTTTTATCCCACCTTTCTTACTTTTATAAATAACTCAAGGTGACGAACATACTTTCCTCCTCCTATTTTCCCCACAACAACAACCCTTTGAGGTGAGTTGGGCTGAGAGAGAGTGACTAGTCCAAAGTCACCCAGCAGGGTTTCATGCCTCAGGTGGGACTAGAACTCTCAGTCTCCTGCTTTCTAGCCTGGTGCCTTAACCACTAGACCAAAATGGCTCTCTATTTGTGGGCTTGAACTGAAGGCTAAGGAAGCCTAAAGGAAGAAGACAAAACAAAAATTAGATTTTAAAATTAAGAATTTCAGGGAACAGATCCTAGGCAACAGAAGGGATGTATAAAGGTAGTTCCAATCAAAAGGGAATTATGGAAACACATCTCAGAGCCTGAGGCAAGGAACAACTGTAGACTGTTGACAGAAAAAGTGGGTGTGAGGAGACAAAAAAGTGCTGGGTTATAACTGCAATGTGGTGACAATGGTCCTCCACAGAATTGGTAGCATTTTTTTATAAATAGAGCTAAAACAAAAGAATAAAAGGTTTTGTAAAGTATATGCCTTCTTTTTTATAGCAATTGCTTCTAGATACTGTATATAATTTACCTATCTGAGAGGCTATTTAATACCAATCCTGCAAATACACCAATAAAGGGAGATTAACAACTTCCCAAATCCAAGGACCTACAGTAAGGATGGGCTGGGCATATAAATGCTTGATATATGTCCAGTGCATGTTTAGAGTCATGTATCTCTCCTTTATGCATTACAGATTTCCCATAGCAAATACTATTCCCCCATCATCTGATAAAGTGGGATTTAACACTTAATGCCATCCTCGTTTGGGAAATTCTGATGTGACTGAGAAGAAAGAGTGGGAGAAGAATGCCAAACCCAAATGAAACCCATCTGTCCTGGGCAGTTTAACTGAAACTGCATTTCTCATAAATCCCCTAAAAATTACCAACCCTTGATGACAGGAATACTGTTATTAGAACACTGAGGGCCAAGAGGCATGTGCAGAAATAAAATAATAATATATTCTACCTCCTCAATTTATTCCAAATAAGAAGATTCAAGGCAGCACTTGTCCAGAAATTTGATTTTGATACAGTACACTAATTTGGAAGGGTTAAGACTTTCAAGGGAGAGGGGCGTCAGATCGCTCCCAAAAAGTTACTCCTGCAATAGTCATGCTGGGATACTTGTTTATTGTCTTTCTATCATCTGTTCTCACAATGATAGAAAGACAACAAAGATACCTCACCCAGCATCAAGTGGACATTTTTCCTTCTCCCCAAAGAATCTGCAGATCCAGTATGCTTTTTACCCAGTGTAGGTTATCAGGAAGTTTCTACCACCCTCAAGACCAAGATGCAAGTTACTTTTTATCAGTCATTAGCCACTGACAGGCATGCCACGCACTTAACTACTTCATCTGCATATAAATAAAACTGTCCACGCAAGGCTCAAAGTTGTTGCGGACCATCTGTCCTTGCACAGGCAATTTCCAGGGGGAAGGCAGAGCAAGTAATTTTACTTACGGCTGGCACAGCTTGATCAGGTCCTGGTCAGTGGTGCCGGGAGGAAGGCCTCGGATGTACAGGTTGGTTTTACTCAACTGTTCGCCGCTGCTGTTGTTGCTATTGTTGTTGCTACTGTTAGTGCTGGGGCTGGGAGGAGCCATGGGGTGGGGAGCTGGTACATAGGAATGCTGAAAACAAGAGAGAGGAATATTGGAAAAAAATACAACCAGTAGCACTACAGTAACCCTGGGTTGTGCTTAGGCCAGGGATGCACTGATTTTTTCAGGCTGAGAGCCACACATGGCCTTTGATTGGCATGTTGGGGATGTACTCCTAAAAAACTGGCAGGCCAAGATAGCAATTATATTGGATGCAATTTAAAACTAATAAAATATGCATTGCATTAAACACAGTTGATAGGATTGTTGCTTATTAACTTATTCCTGCCCCCCCCCCCCATGCACACACATATATAACAAAATTATGATTTGTTGTTGATTACAGGAGTGGTTCTGGAGGTTACACCCAAGGCCTTCAAAGGGCAAACACAGTGCAGGGGACCCAGATAGTGTACATCTGTCCTAAGTAATGATATGGCAGTTGTGAAATTATTCAACTTTATCACAGGCAGTCAGATGAAAGCTGTTTTCCTCCTGAGGCATACTGTACATGATTTCAATTGTGTCATTCTTTCAAGTAAATTTTCAGCAATACTTTTTTAAAAAGCAATGATAAGGGATATATATCATTAAATTAATTTTAAGTCATCTTGGGTGCTGGCAATATACAACTGAGAGACAAGTTATCCCAATCAGTCCATTAATAATATACCACATTTTCACTCAGACCATCAAATAATACTGAAGAGATCTCGTGAGATTGTAAAAGAAGTATGAATGTGAGAAGCTAGGCAAAGCAGAGCTTGTAAAGAAAGGAAGCCAAGTTGAATGACCAAACACATACTAGTATCTCTGGTTAAAAAAACCTCCCAGGTATCTTTCAGTCCCAATTCATGGTGCTGGTCTTAATCTATAAAATCCTTCCAGGTGTAAACCACAGTATCTGAAGAAAGAGTAGAGGGCAAAGGGAATTGCCTTAAAGGACAGGAGGAAGAGGACTATCAAGGCAGTGATCAGACAAGCAGGGTTTGAGTCCATCCCAAGGATCTAATTTGAGAAAATGTCTCAGATAAGCCCTTCCCTAGTTCACATGAAGATAAAATGAGTGAGAGGTGAAGCACATTCAGACTTGCAAGATTCTGTTATTATAGCTGTTCCAATAAAAGTACTTTTAGATCTATATGACATTGGTTTCTTAGTCTGGTGTGCCTTACAAGGCTGACAGAAAGACCTCTTCCTGCATGTTTCTATCTATACCATATAAACTTCTTAGAGGGCCTGCTCCCATGCTGAAGTACAATGGATAGCTACCAAGAGTGAGCCTTTTTAGTAATAGCCCCTTGATTTTAGAATGACCCACCCAGGGAGGTGTGCCTGATTTCTCCTTATTACTTTCTTTTGGCTCCAGGCATTTTCATTATCCCAGGCTTTTAAAGAAAAGGTTAATTTATAATCTGAGATATTATTTTTAGCTTCCTTTCTTCTGCTTTTATTCTCTTTTATTGTTTATCTTGTTGTTTATTTTATCTTGCAGACTTCCAGTAACATTTTACTATATGTATTCAATCAATTTCTTTTAACCTTCTGTGGGGTGTTCTGAATTCTACTAGGCACTGCTTTGAGATTTTAGTGGGAATTAAATGCTTGAAATAAAAATGGCAATTGGAGAGAATGATATTAACATACGAGACCCTGAAAAACCACTGCCAGTCAGTTTATGATTGGCAGACTATATGTTCTCTAACTCTCAGCATGAAACACTCTGTTATCCAGCTGGAAGACTGAAAAATAGAAGAAAATCCATAACACAGGCTACTCATCTTCAGAGCTCACCAATGAATGGAGTGGGAGGAAAATCAAATCTATGTTCTAGATTAAGAGTTCCTAAATTTTTTGCCATCACACCTTTAGTGTAATCTTGATCTACATACCTCTCCTAAAAATCCAAACACCAAAATGAACACAAATGAACAATGAAAACAATACACTGAAACTTTGGGAAAGGTCGATTTGCTGTAACAATATAAGTAAAAGGTTCTTCACACCTCCTCTGGACTCTGTCTGGCCTCCCCAAAGGAGATACACCTCACTGTTTGGGAAACCTTGTTCTTCTATTATTATTATTATTATTATTATTATTATTATTATTATTATTATTATTATTAATTTATTGGCCTCCCAACTCCAGTGGACTGTATAAACTATGATCAAACCTTTTAAATAACATGAAGTATGCATCCATCCAGAAAACCCCCAATACACATAAGCATATTTAAAAAAAAAATAAGCAAACCACTAGCCACTACAAATACCACGTGCCTGCAATCTCACCTTCCACACTCCTTCTGAGCAAGACAGAACAGGATGTGGAGCGCTATGAGAATGTGGTGGGAAAAATGAAGGATTATCATATTTTTCCCCAAACCACCCATTTTTCTCATCTCCTCTCTGTTCAGGTTATAGACTTGGTAGACCAGCATTGCTAATTGTAACATGGTATTGCAGTTGTTGATGTCCAACATTACATAGTAGAAAAGTACAACAGCTGATACTGTTCCATTAGTGCAAGTACTAGTAGATCTAACACAACTCCTATAGACAATGCTTAGGTTAATGTAATGGTAATGAGTTGTGGGAGAGCTTAATGAAACAGCTCTTGCACAATGATTTCTGGAACAAGTTGTAAACCACTCTACAAATCTGATATTTTCCCAAAAACAGAAATGTTACCCTTGAAATATGATAGCATGGGATACATTCCAAAGGGATTAATATTTAAAATGTTATAGATGTAAGTTGAGATAACACTGTTGTTGGAATGTTGAGATAACATTCCAAAGAGATTAATATTTAAAATGTTATAGATGTAACTTGAGATAACACTGTTGTTGTTGTTGTTGTTGATCTTACAGAATCAATACATGGTAATACTGCCAGTGATAACAGCATTTTTCAGGTTTGGAGATTTTTTTTTTTTTTTGTATAAGATGTTATGGATAGTCCCTGAAGCAATAACAGTTATGCTTTAATCGTTATTAAAACAATGTGTGAAAAATAAACAGTGACAAAAATGGGTCCTTGACATGTAATTGACAGATTAACATTTTAAAATAGTATGTTTGAAAAGCTTTAGCAATTGCATTTTACCCAACACTAAATATTAGCTTAATTATGATAGCAGTTTAAGTGTTATTATGTATGTAGACAACAATTTTCTGAAACTTCTTATTAGGAGGTCACAATATATTGCTATTTTTACAACATATATACACTACATTCCCAGAGAAGGTCTCTAATAACTTTGAATAATACTGATTTGTCTATGGTTTCACTATGGGGCAAACAGCGGCTCTCAGCACAATGGTTCCAAACTGATTCTCTCCATTGCTCAGTAGCTTCTCTTAATTTTTTTAAAATGCAGATCTCTATCAGGGATTTCTTGCATTACACCTAGTTTGATCTTGATCCCAGCCAAAAGGAAATATAAAAACATTTTTGTTACCTGCAGATTATTTCATTCAAATTTGCAAGTCATGGAAATTATAATATATATTTTATAGCCCAACAGCCTCCTCACCCTGTATGAAACAGGCTGTAGAAAACTGTTACCCACCCCCACAAAAATACAGAAGTTCACATATTATTTGTAAATTGTTGAAAAGCTCCTTTATATATCTGATGTTCTCAATCCATTTTAAACAAGCAGTAAAAGAAGACACTGGATGGTCCATATTATCCTAGTGGCAACCCCTGGCACAGGACCTTAATATAGCTCTATAGTGAAATGGGTGGTGACAAATTTGAAATATAAATATAAATATTTTTCCCTCTCACCCCTATGGGTGGTATGTGTCTTCCTCAATCTCGGGTTCTCTACCAGAGGCCTGGGAGTTTGAGGGTTCTGCGCAGTATCTTAGCTGTTCCTAGCACTGCACTCTTCTGCACAGAGAGCTCTGATGTTGTTCCTGGGATCTGTGGGAGCCACTCTCCCAGCTTAGGAGTCACGGCCCCGAGTGCTCCTACCACCACTGGGACCACTTTGGCCTTGACTTTCCACATCTTCTTGATTTCCTCCTTCAGGCCCTGGTACTTCTCCAGCTTCTCATGCTCCTTCTTCCTGATGTTGCTGTCACTTGGCACTGCTACATCTATCACTACCGCTGTCTTCTGGTGTGTATATATATATGTGTGTGTGTGTGTGTGTGTGTGTGTGTGTGTGTAGTCAATTTCTGTTAGTTTTCTATTTCTACGAACCATAGAATTATTGCTTAAGGTCATTTGTTCCACTATAATGTACCTTATACATAAGAGATGTGTGGTCTAACATATTTCTTCTCAAGGCAGTACTAGAAGGATATGACATCATCAGTACATATGACTTCCAAAAGAACTGCTGTTGTTGCTGTTCTTAGCATCTGACCCACTTAATTGTAGGGTCCACTCATTCTGTACTGTGCCCACTAGTTCTTGCAAAGCTAATCAATGCATGATTAAAAAAGAGATTTTGTTTTTCAGATGGCTTATTGTCAAGCCTGATACTGATTAGAGTGGGAATGACTGGCCCAAGGTCACTCAGCTAGCTTCCATATCTAAGGAAGTATTAAAAATGGGGTCTCCCCACTCCTAATCCAGCACCATAATCACTATACCACACTGGCTCTTAACTTCCAAACAGGTAATTTTTTTTCAGAAAATCAAGACAGATTACATGTTCAACTCTTAGTCTTCAATATTCAGAAAGAATAAATAAAATGAAATGTTTTTCAAATTATTCTGAGTGACTCTTTAATTCAGTTCATTTAATGAATAGGAGTTGCCTTCATCTTTGGGTTAAAGAATGAAATGTCATACACATACACACAAAATGTTTGATGCTTAAAGATGAGGAAAAAGTAGAGTTAGATATTTATCTGGCTACAGATGATACTGTGCTTTTCCATACTGTTTACAAAATAAATCAGCAAATAATTAGAACTAATGATACGTTTTTATTTTTCTTATCTACTGTGAATGTTTATCAGTGCTGAAAAGAAGTCAATTCTGATACAACAAAATAAACTATTGTGCTGTAATGGGAAGCAAAAGATGCACTGTTTCCCCTCTGTATTTCATTACAGTTGTTACATAACACTCTGATTCAAAGCATTTATCTTTTATGCTTATTATATTTTTTCCCATTTACATTAATATCTGAATGAAAATCTTGGTCCCAACATATGAAAATGTATTGTAAATATATTCTAAACAATGCTAAAGTGGCTTTCAGTACCAAGGTTCAGAGTCTATACCTTAGGAG
Source organism: Liasis olivaceus (assembly GCA_030867105.1). Taxonomy (NCBI): domain Eukaryota; kingdom Metazoa; phylum Chordata; class Lepidosauria; order Squamata; family Pythonidae; genus Liasis; species Liasis olivaceus. Next base: position 40,463,255 of record CM061351.1, on the reverse strand, counting down.
AACAATTTCATGTTCATCATTATCTGTCAGATACTCATGTCCACAAAATTTTCTTATATACTGATTCTTATATAATAGGTAAAATACTGAGCAAGGAAAGCAGGATCTATTCAGTTGGCATCCAGACAACCCCCAAATTACATAACATTATTATTACTGTAAATGGCGGAAACCCAATGCCAAACTCATGAGATTTTGGGTAAGGACACTGAAATCTCTCAAAATCTTATGACATTTGTTGATCTCAACATTTGTAGTGTTGGTGGGGGGAGGGTTGTTTTTGTTTTTTGTTTTCAGATTTGGGACTTTTTAAAAAATTACATTTTGGTATCCATCCCATTGTACAACAGCACAAAATGGTATCCAGCACTTGAAAATGCTGCCTGTATGTGTTTTCAAGACACAAAATGTACTAGTGTTCTAACTTCAGCTAAAAATTGTTAGAAAGCAAATGTATCAGTAAAGAAGAATAAATTATCCTTATACACAAAGTGCTATTTATGTATCAGAAATGAAGTTCTGAAAGGATGTCCTTTGCATTCAATTGGATACATTCCAAATACATTCCAGATACAAAGGATGTCCTTTTGCATTCAATTGGATACATTCCATTTGGTTTTTACAGCTATCTTTCAAAAAGAGAGGCTTGCCAGCAGATAGGATTTCACAGTATGTAGGGAAGTGTCCTTCGGACCAGAACCACTGAAATTTGCCCAGTAACATGTACACTGATAAGAACTACTCTGGTGTGCTACTGAGAAACATACACTGATGAAATGAATCATTGCAGACTTTATTTGCCAGGATTGCTGCCCTTCACTGTTCAGCACCAGAAGTACGTGTCCAGCTGGATACTATCTAATTATTTATATTGTATAAATGATTAGTTTTAGTGAACTTCTCTAATGATAGAGGAAACTATGTTATAAAGGCTGACATTAAATGAGATGATTTACTTGAGAATAAACAGCCCCCTATTTTCTAATACACATAGCAGAGTTCAGTGACCAGCAGAGTTAATATCAACAAAATTTGAACCTTGAACTTCTGCTATCTCTTGAACTACAGAATGACAAGCAAGAAAAAGCAAGAAAAAATATATTACCTCACTGACCAGAATTTTCTTTTTTGTGCAGCAACAAGAGTTTTAATGGGGTCACTTAAACCCTTAGCACAGTCTTTCCAAAGCTCATCATACTGGAACTCCAATTGCCAGATCTCCAGTCGAATGCCCAACAGGCATTGTGTTGGTTATACTGGTTAGGAATTGTGGTTACAAAACATCTGAAGGGAATCAGTTTATGGAGCCCTCCCAATGTCTCCCAAAGAAGCCTTCCTTTCTTAAGGGGGAAAAAAATATATTTGGGCTTTGTCAACATAGATGTCTCTCTCATTTTTCATCTTATCATCAGTTCAAGCTGTCACATAATCAGATTGTGATTTTTAAAAATGATTTATGTATTTTTTGGCATCCTTCTTCCTAATGCATACAATTTTGTATTAGCAGAAGAGTTAAACAGCTTAGTTAAACCCGATTAGTACTCAAACGAGAGTCTACCAGGAAATTTCCAAGGGAGAAGAGAAGAGAAGAGAAGAGAAGAGAAGAGAAGAGAAGAGAAGAGAAGAGAAGAGAAGAGAAGAGAAGAGAAGAGAAGAGACCAAAACAAGTCAATGGCAAAACCTTTTCATACTCATTCCAAGAAAAATGACATGGATGTGTCCATGTGATCACCAAAAGGGAGGCTTTATCTTTAAAATGTAATGTAAACCGTTCAGAGAAACATGGGTTCTGAAGTAGAATTCTTACATTGTATTTCTTGAAAAATCATCATGAATTAAAACAATGAACTTTCATTAGGGAGTTAAGCTATGGTATATTTCAATAAGCATGGAACAATTTTTTTTATTCTGAGATTATTCCAATGCTGTATAAAAATTAAGTAGCATCACTTCATCTAAACAGTCTTTAAAATACAAAAATTCTAGGACAAAGTTCTAGGAAATGTTGTATTAACATTCCCAGCATTATGCTTAAAAAGTTTTCAGTTGTGTTTATAAAATGAGAAATGGTACCTGCCAAGGAGAATCTAAAGCATTCTGATCCATCTGTTCCCCCATATGAAGCCTCAGGGCATCTACCAAGAGATCTGACATATACTGAGTTCCAACCCTTTAACAACTTTTTTAAGCCTATCTGAATGAGAAATAAAGCAAATGTCATTTCCAATTTGCATTGGTATCTCAATTTCAAAGACACTAAACATGGAGCTATAAAGCCAACACAATGAGTTTTAGCTGCCTGATAGTTTCGTGTTTTTCACAGAGGGCAATCCAAGGTCTGGCTCTGATCTGCACAATTTATATTTGTAGTTCATGAGGAATAATTATATAGCAATTGTAATAGGTGAGCCAGGAAATCACGGTTATTGTCAGAAGCAACTTCCATCATGCTACAGCCTTGGAAACATTCTTTGAAAATCATGAAATTTGTTGTAGCCAGTATTCATGAACCTTTGGCTAACACTCATGTAATCATACACTATGGTGACCATTATGACTTTGCAAGAAATAGGAACATCTGAGACAGCTCTAATGCCCCATGAAATTAAACACATTTACCTTCTTAGATAAGAGCTTTTGTATTGACGCTGCAAAAATAGATGCAAGATTCCTAATGGACCATTGTACACACACTGATATATGGACAAAGATGCCAAAAGGAGCATTTGCAAACACAACCCATTCCTAAAGAGTCCCAACCAAATTTTATATCTCACCATACTATACAAATCAGCAAGACAAAAGGCACAGGAGCAAAAGCAGTTACATAATTTCTTCTAAATCCCAATCACAATGACACAAAAAACCAACATAGAAAAGCTAACAAGATGTGATATTAATTACATGATGAGAAAAATTCCATCATATTGCAACAGACAGAAATTCTTATGACACAGAAATTATATTTATTTTTTTTTTCAGCAGATGATTGGATGTCACCAACATCCAGACTGATGTCTCTGCTGAAGCAGTTCCTACACGGGAAAGAAGGAATGTAGTTCAGGAAGTTGGTATAAGTTTTAAATAGTGACTTATATTCCATGTTGATTTTTAATATATATATTTTCTTTGGAATATTATTTTATCCTGGAAACATTCAACTGAGATTTCCCAAGATTTCTCAAGTTAAAATAGGCTGTACAATATTAATAAACTGCTGAAACAAAGAGAAAGAATCCCCTTTATAGAATTTCAAAAATCTAAACTTCAAAAAGTTAATCCCATTATTAGTTAGAAAACGTGTTTTTATTGTTGTTCTTCAACAAAAGATTACATTTTTCAGCAGAACATGAAAAGCCAGAATATAATTTAAACCATAACATGCATTTAAGGTTTATATCATCAGTGCTTGAAGAATGCATTGGGGCAACAATTCCAAAAATTCCAGCCAAGCTAAAGATATCAACTTTAATCGGAGTGTCAACTGAACTAATATTATAAATTCCAAGTGTCAACCTGAGTACCACATTGCGGAGGCTGTGTTAATTCATAAATTTCAGTACTAAACCCAAACTAGAGGCTATCATATAGAACTAGAAAGTTTTGTCAAGAAAGCCATTATTTGGTTTGTATTGCCTTAGATAAAAAGCCACCAGAAAACACACAAAATACTATTCAAAGAGGCTATTAGTAAATGATGTGCATTTTTCAAAGGGGAATGAAATTTGGTGACATTTTCAGGGTGGGAATATGGATTCTTGTACATAAATTCGCTATGAAGTGGCAATATTTATATACTGAGAAATAGAATTTTCACAATGACTTCTGTAGCAGCCTTATGCCCCTTGCTGAGAACCCACATTTTAACCTGAAATTCAAGAAGGCCATTCTGGAGTACTGCCTTTTATTTTTTCATATAAGAAAATCTGGTGAGTCAAACCAGGCTGCACAGCAATGGAGACAAGGGGAGGGAAGGGGAAATAGCATCTTTAATTCATGGAAAGTGCTTTGGTCTTGTATGTTGGGGCTTTACGTGATTCTGATGTAGAACTCTCCCACTGGGGCGACATACAAATTTAATAAATAAACAAACAAACAAACAAACTCTACTACTTAAACCAGAGATGTTCACAGGGTATGGTCAAAAAAGTCATACACATAAAAACCAGGCAGACACTGCCATGGCTGCCATCTTGACTTTTTTGACCATGCCCTGCAGATATCCCTGATTTCTACAAAGATTATTTCTTCCTCAATAGCTTCCAATTCAGTAATACAAAGTCAAATTTGAATATTTTTTAAAAACTTCTCATTAATTAGCTTGGAGTCATAGTATACTTTGCCCTGCGTATTCTTAATAGTACATATGATGTCACCAAGTATCTTTTTTTTTCTTTTTCGTTCTCTATTCTAAAGCAAGACAAATAAAGAAATATGTTCAATAGAAGCATGTCAAAATTACCACCAACATAAATTTTAAAACATCTTGAGAATGCACTAGAAAAATAGTAGTGCCTTTAGTACTATTAGTCCCCTCCCTCTCCATAAACTTTTGGACAAGAAACTCCACAGACTGCATGGCCACCCTCTCCTCCCCAGGAAGTTAATGTTCTCAGTGAGTCAATAAGCTTTCATCTCTGCTTATTTGATTAATGTAGGTATACTGAAAAGTCTTCTGACCATCATCTGGCTACTAAGAGCAGGTATCAATAGATGAGCATTAGCATTGAAGAAAATACCCTGCAAAATTATGCTTGATATAGCCCTCATGATCTTTAAGTAAGTATCAAGTAATCAATACTTCCTTAGAGTTCAATAATACTTCATAGGCCAGAAACAAAAACAAAAACCTTTCAACTGTTTTCCACTTAAGCTATTTTCTTCATCTCTTACAACTTCATCTCTTCACAATTAAGAAGTTACAGTACTTCTATCTTCAGTTACCAATCTGACTTGAATTTTAGTTAGAATTCTAAGTTTAATGAAAGGCAAACTGCCAGTTCAGTTTAGATGGGATGTAAGTCACAACATATATGCATAGTGATGTAGCATTTTTTAAAAAGGATATCAAGTATTTACCATTGATCAAGGAAAACTTCCAGTTGTTTTTTTAACACAATGTTTTCCATCTTCACAGATCCAAAACTGCGAGTACTTTCCAAATTCATTCTTTCTAGTGAATTTCAATAAATTAAAAAAAGCCTCCCATTCCATCATCCTGTCATCTAATGCTGTAACACAACCTCATGCAAGTTGAAACCTATATAATAAAACAACTGAACAAAACATGGAAATATAGGTTGACTTTTTCTCCACAACAGTTATAGACAATGGTTATTAATGGAGTTAGTCAACTAACCCTGGCAGAGTAAACCTTAAATCAAAAGAAGCCCATGCATTCACAGAGGTTAAACTCACTCCATCCAGTCAAGACATGTTATAGAAATACATAAACTCAGTCAATTGAGCTGTTCTACATACCTACTCCACCAAGACAAAGATCTGAGAGGGACTAGATGACAAAGTTCCAGTTACCATTCTGAACGCATCTCTCCAATACCCACAAGCTACAAGATCAACCAAGACAACCTCTTTCCTGTCAGGATGTTCTCAGACATGTCTCTTTCAAGCACTTACATCCAGCAATGAAAGCACAGGAGAAAAAGCAGCACCTCTTACGGCTAAACAAGTGAAACCATTTCACAACTTTTCATATCTTCCCAAAGCTAAATGAACAACACTCAAAGAGAAAGATAGTCATGACTCTTAGGAATCAAAACTTCCCCAGGAATACCTCTGAGAATCAAGCCAGTAGCCACCAACCTCTCCTAGGCAGATCACCCATGATGACAGCATCTGGGCACTAGGCACCCAAATAGGTGAAATAGGGGAGGCAACCAGTTCACTTGGCCTCCATTCTCAATAGGGTAATATCAAAAACATTCTCATAAGAATCCCAATCTTCTCTGCACCCATCCAGCCAGAACGAAACTCAGCCATAACATAGTCCCAAGCAACTCTCTCCTGCCCCTTAGGCAGGATCAAAGTGCCACGGATACCCCAAATATCTAAGACCAGTGCCAGCTATACAGAATCCCCAGCCATGTCTGAAACAAACAGCAGGCTACTGAGGGATATCACCCCACCATCTTGCCTCCATTCTTCACAAAACCATGTTAGATCAAAGTGCTGCTACTCACAAATGGAGTCCATGCAGGATTCCCTCCTAGTTCCAACACAGAAAAGTGTGAAGAAAATCAGTGACAGTGCAGACTGCTTGTCTTGTCAAACTTATTAAAAGTGAGTAAGTGCATGAAGCAAACCAAAAATCCATGAAGAAAAATACTATAATGATCAGGGTGACAGAAAAATTGAAGTCTTCCACTGCATCTTTCAACAGCGTGCAAACAAGATGAAAGATATTAAGTAGCAACTTAAGGAGTCACATGCAACAATTCTCCAAAAACCATACCACATTATGATCAGCTGACCACTATGACAAGATCCCACTCCAACAGCAAAAACTTAATGCATGGTATCCTCCCCCTCAGCTACCCAAGTCACTGATACCCTCTATTTTCTAACTCGCGTGGGCCCACTGCTTTGTCTATATTACTCATCCGATGCTATCCCAACATCCAATTATGGTCACACTCCCTTGGATCCCAGGTTTTAGTTTGCCTTTTGCAACTACCCATCCAGACATAGGTACCCACTGGAATGGACAAATGGCAAAACATGTATGTTAGGCACAAACACTGCCCCTTATGTACCTGCATGTGAGTCACAATATAAGGACAATCACAATATAAGTGAGTCACAATATATTGACAATCTCAATATAAGGACAGTCACAATATATTGTGAGTCACAGTAGAAGGACAAAAGGGTGGAACTTGTGTTATATTTCATTTTGGTGGCATCATGGTTAGGAACAGATGCCAATGCACCCAGGCAATCCTTGCCCCAAAAGTTAATTAATTAAAGTCTGAACTACCTCGACCTGAACAAGTTTCCCTTTGAGTAGGTCACAATCATGATTATAACCACATTTAAAAATGTTAAGTAAAAATACTTTTATACCATATGTAACATATGTAACATAACATAAACAAGAAAGCAAGAAAAACAGAAATAAAATTAAATTAAAAGTTTCACTGCAAAATGAAAATTATGTACTTATTAATATATTTTTTAAATTTAAAAACATCTGTCTTACTGCTGAAAAGATGACAGTTGTTGGTCATCATAAAATAGGTACAAGTATATGTTCCTCTGAACTGAGAAAATTTTAAATTTACTATTAATAGAGAGCCTTGTAGCATATAAGAGATCCAGAGCTTAATTAAATTATAAGTTTTCATGAAATACAGCATATCTTATTCTATAAAGGACACTTGATAGCCTTCAACTGACAAAATAAGTTTTTTGTTGTTGTTGTTTCACAAGAATTAGCATGGCCACCCCTTTGGAATTGGTAACACATTTATGATAAAAAAGTGAAATTGCTAAATTTTGGCTTACATATGAACATCAGTACTAAATATAAATCTTAAGGCATTAGAAAGAAAGGGGGATAACAGTATTTTAATTTGCATGAGCAGAACAATTGCACTGGCTAACTAAAATAGACTTCACTGTGCCAGTTCATAGTTTCCCCAAATGGGAGGAAGGCAAGGGCTCTGGTGAGAGAGAAGATTTATTGCCTTCAGATCCATACCTTCTCCCAGCACATTCCCTGCTTAAATCTTGCCATGTTTCCATTTAGGCCTTTCTGAAATCAAACCTTCATGACACTGGGAAGAGCCAGCCTTATAGAATAGTGGGGAAACAGGAGTGGAAATTTACTGACAGATTTCAGTCTCTGATGTCAGAACTCTTGTTTTAACTCTAGGGGAAGGAAATTTGACCATTCCTATAATCTTCATTTCCAGTTCTAAGGCTGGTTGTTGCACCTGTTGTCATTAGTATGATCTTTATATTTAATTTTAATCCCTTTTTTTAACTTTGCTCCTTAACTTTTATTACTAGAGCTTGCAGATCCTTTGCATTTTCAGCTAACAGGGTAGTATCATCAGCATAGCGTACGTTATTCATGTTTCTTCTTCCAATTTTAAAATCATGCTCATCATCTTGCAATCCAGCTTCCCTTAATATATATTCAGCATATAGTTTGAACAAAAAAGGGGACAGTATACAACTTTGTTGCACTCCTTTGTCAACCTGGACGAGTCTGCTTTGCCATGTTCTCTCCCAACTGTGGCTTCCTGACCTGTATAATGTATAAGTTCCTCATGAGGACAATGAGATGTTCTGGGATTCCCATTTTTCTGAGAACATCCCACAGCTCGAGGTGACTGACACATTTGAAGGCCATTCCATAATTTATTATTCATAATAAATAAGCACATAGTGACTTATTCTTGGTATTCTTTGGTTTTCTCAAATATCCAGCGGGCATCTGCAATAATCTCTCGTGTTCCTCAGCCTTTCTGAACATCTGGCATCTCTTTTTCCATGTAGGGCTCTAATCTGTGTTGGATGGCATTATTTTGCTAGCATGTGAAATTAAGGAGATTGTATGATAGTTTGCACACTCTGTTAAGTCTCCTTTTTTTGGTATTGGAATGTAGATTGACTTCTTCTAATCGGATGGCCACTGTGGCACTCTCCAGATTCGCTAGCATAGCTTGGTTAGAACCTTGACTGATTCTTCTTTCATTGCTTGCCATATTTCAGTGGATATTCCATCAATTCCTGTAGCCTTCCAATGTGATAATGACTGGATTGCTGATCTAACTTCATCTTCTAGTACTAGAGGTTCTAAGTAAGAGAATAACTTGTAAGGTATCTTAGATGTTGACATCTCTACTGTACAGTGTTTCGTATACTCCTTCCATCTTAGTTTGATGTCCTTTAAGTCAGTCTCTTCTGGCATTGGATTGTACCTGTTAGAAAATTATAATCTCCAAATCAATTCAAATGACAGTACTGATCAGATAATGCAAAAATTAAAACTTTTATCTTCCTTCGATTATTTTTCATTACTCTGTTGGTTTCTTGGTTTCTTTAAAATGAACCTACATTATAACATTCTGCTTAAGATAAAACCACTCCCTCTCATTTCCGATAATGTTCTTCACTGTTTGGTCTATCGGTATGTGTTTTTTGTACTAATAATTTGCATTTATGCTTAAAAATCTTCTTAGCATTTGACTTCAGAACTGTCCTCAGTGCAGTGATTCATGGCAGAAATTAACAGCTACCATTTTAATTGCTATAGGCAACATTTAAAAAAGATGCAAATATACACGGTGGGATTTTCATCACTATTTATTTTCAACATTCAAAATCACTGTATTTATAACTGGAAGGAACAGTACCCCAAATGTGTTTATCACCCTTAATGGGAAGGAGGGTCAGCAAGTTCTAGCGGTAATATACCCAAATCTGTGTGTACATTAAAAACCTTTAAAACAACCAGAAATTTGGCTCTATCAATGTTCCAACAAGAATGGAAAAACATATGTGCCCCTCTAAAGGCTTAGTGCCTCTGCAGAACAAGGTGGAACACAATGAAAAGTACCTCTTTTTAAAAATTATATTATAAAATTTAAAAAACTCAAAATATGTCATTTCTATAGCTCTTAATTCCATTAACGTAATTCAGCTCTTCCTACCATCCTAGGTTTAAGGAAAACTTTAAAGACCTACTTGTTCTCTCTTGCATAGGAGAAAGGTACTTTTTGACTGGAAGGAGGAGTTGCAGGCTCACGATACTTGATTTGTTGGTTCTTTTTTTCTTTTAACTGTTGTATTTATATGTATTTGGGGGACTGGGGAAATTTTATCTGTTTATATTGTTAGCTGCCTAGAGCCTATGGGAGTGGGCAGCATACAAGCACCACAAATAAATTAACAAATGTTCAAACACCCTTGAGTGAGATGGGTGGTGACTAAATTTGAAATATAAACAAACAAACAAACAAATACTTGTCCTGTGGAGAGCTCCATGAACCAGTGAAGAACTTACACCAGGCCTCCTTGATTTCAGTCTAACCCATTAACCACTATATTATGCTATATTATCAACTTACTTCATATTTAATCTCCTTCCTGATCCTCATATTTTAATACCCCATAGCTTCTTACTTATACCATACAGCTGTGCAAGTCAGTCAATACAGTATAAGTTTCTAAAGAGGGCACAGCTTTTTTTATTATTATGTTGCTAACAATAATTTTTTAAAAAATCATAAAGTTCTGTTTTAGAAACACATTTTGAGCCTTTCTAAAATATATTTATGGTTCTTGAAGGTGAGGGCTAAATTTCCGAATCATATTTGAGTCAGCAAAAAACTAGCTTGAAATGAAGATACGTAAACAAGTTTGATCTCTACCAGTAAAACTGCAATCACCCTGAATTTACTTCAGTCCTATATGTTGAATCTGCAAGACACTGAAAGGGCTATTTTTAAGCTGTACTTATTGGTTGAACAAAGAATGTAACTATTTCTCCTCAGTTAAGACTGTTGCTTGCACTGCTGATTTTTAAAAACAATTCTCTGCCATCTAAGACAGAGGTCAGTCACTGCAAAAAGCCTTAAAATTTGCCAGCATTAAACAATGTTTTATTTTCAATTAGGACCATGTAATCTGCCTAGGCACTAATGAAAATGCTCACATAATTTATTTTTCCTTATTTCCAAATGCAGAGGGCTCCATTTATGCAAGCAAGAGGTCTCTATTGTAACAGCGTTCCAGTAGATTAGGTTAGTCCAAACTAACCTGGCACCCTTTCAGATGTATTGATACTACAACTCCCAGAATATGCAGCCAACTTATGGAGGGCACCAGATTGGGATGGCCGGGTTCGTAAATACTTGCAGTGAAAGTAAAATGCTACCGTGTACTTATAAGTCTGGGTTTTAAGTATGAATACGCTTAAATCCATAGGAACAGATGAACATACCTCAACTAAATCTGGTGACAAACGTAGGGGTAACAAATCACTTTCAGCTATTTCAAGCCACTGAATATTTTGCCTCAGATTTGGATGCTGGGAAAATGGTCCACATTTTTAAGTGGATTCTCTTAATTCATATTTCTCACAAAATTGAGGCACTTCTAGGAAACAAACAGAATAGAATAGAAATGTGTTTGTTATGGAATTCCATACAAAAGGCATATATTAAGGACAAAGTGCACAGAAAAACACTTGTGTCTTCTCCCTCAATTCTTCACAGTGTGATAAAGATATCTGACAAAGTGTATCATAGTATCAGGCATTTTTTTCAAGAGCCTTAAATTAAAAAGTAACGCAGCAGGTAATATATAATTTTGCATTACAAGGTTCTTGTTTTTTCAAGAGTCATGTTTTACCATAATAATGGATCTTTGTAGGAAAGTCTGTTTGCAAAATGGGGAAGGAAACTGCCATATAAAGGGAACACAGCATCTGTTATGGACAATGCTATAATTATCTCATGCGTCTGAACAGCACTGGATATGGACATTTTGACAGCTGCCTTGCCAACACTATTGTATTCACACTTCTTCCATGGTATCAGAAGGCAATTATAAGGGAGCTCTGTCACATTTGCTTTCCAAGTGATTTTGTGTTCAAAAGGTACACAGCTCTTGCTCATCTAGCATGAGAACGCAACATTTGGATTTTAATATGGAGGGTACTTACCAATACTTTGCTTTCTTCCCTGTCACATACTGACTCTGCCTGATAATCCAATGTAGTTTCTTCTGTTACACTATTTTTATCTACTTCCCCAAAGCTTACTGAGTAAGGCTTTGTTTTCATTCTTACTTTGTCAAAATAACAAAAGCATCATCTTACCTGCAACCTGGCAGAAAAAATAGAAGCAAGAGAGCGGATTTGTAGCAAAGATACAGAATTGCTGCTATTGCTGTAATTTGCCTCTGGAGATTCCACAGTACTCTTGAAGGCAAAACGCTTCACACTAAGGAAGCAGTATTGGGCCTGTTTCACAAGGGCTCTCTTAAATCCTCAATTTGTTTCCAGATCATCAAGCTAAGATCAGCAAATATCCACATATAACTGCTCACTTCTAAAACTAAACTGGTTTCTCAAGTCACCAGGTTTGTCAAATTAATCCATTCTTCCTCCTCCTCTCCTCCTCTCCACCTCCCCACTTTCTTCTTGTAGAGAGCTTCATAAAAAACTTGCATTCTTAATTATGGGAAACTGAATAATTGTCTAATGTTTTCTGAAAAAGGGGCAATCCTTCAAATTCAGAATTTTCAAACTTGACACAAAATAAAATAAATTGCTACGTGGGAAGCCTCACACATATCTGAACAAGGTTATGCTCTGCTCCTAAATATTTAGCCAGGTGGAACAAACTTTCTGGCAACAACAGGGATAGAGTAATCAACAGTATACTCTGTGGTACCTAAAGGGTAGATTTATTTATTTATTCATTTATTTAATGTATCTCCGCCCATCTCCCCCTAATGGGGGACTCTGGGCAGCTCACAAAATCCATTAAAACAATAAAAATATAAAACATAAAAATTATACAAAACATTACCAAACAAGAAAAAGTCCAAGAGGCTGATAGTTACCACAGCTGCAGACGACAGGTCTCTATGGGGCTGGCCATCCCCATACTTGGTGACTTCCCTCCCCACCCCAGGCCAAGTGGCAGAGATCCATTATAGATCCTATAGAATAGGGTTTCTTTTTTAAAATTTGTTTATTAATCACTTGTTATAGAAAGAAGGGGGAAAAAGGCGAACAAACAAAAGGGAAAAAAGTAGAAAAAAATAGTTGATACAGAAATATAATATCAGTAAGTGGAGAAAGGAATTACTCAGATGGTACAGTTAATGTTCAGTATATTGTTGATGAGAAATTAACCATAAAAAAGCAAAGTACATTAAATTATTTTAACAATGTTAGAAAGGATTTGAATCTCTGAGCTAAATACCAAGTCTCCATTGTATTCTTTAACAATACGAAAGAAAGAGATAGACAGACAGAGAGAGAGAACGAACTACTAAAACATTACAGATAAATATTAGTTCCTAATTTCCCTTTATGGTACTCCGACTAACATACAATGCTTATAGACATTTAAATTTTTTATGTGTTTCTGATTCCAATTCTTTAAGTCAGTTCTTTTTCCTCTTAAAGACCATACTCTAAATACTTATATTTACTTTGCCGCATAATATATAGTATGTAAGGAAGCCATTCTTGTTAAATTTGCTTAAACTTCTGTTGTGAATATATGCTGTTAATTTTGCCATTACTGCATATTGTTAAAATTTAAGTTCCCAGTCTGATATCCTCAGTAATGCATCTCTTTTCCAATGTTGTGCTAAATTTATCTTTGCAGCTGTAAACATGTACATTAATAAATTGTGATATTATTATTAATATATTTTGGAATTATGCCTAGTAAGAATTGTGATTTCATTTCAAATTTGATTTCTAAAATTCTCTGAGTAGTGCTGCGTATTTCTTTCCAGTATTTTTGAAGTTTTTTTACATGTCCACCATAAAACAGGGTTTCAACGTTTTTCAGACCGTGAACCTATCAGTTAAAAAAAAACAAACAATAACATGGAATCTCAGTTCAAGAGGAAAAGCTCTGGTAACAGAAAACTGCCCATTAAGTTCTTGCAGGTAGAGTTTCATTACAGAAGAAAGAAAAAAATTCACTCAAATGCAGCCAGTTTTTCCTCTTAGCGTTCTATGGAATACCATTTGTAAAACTCTCCTCCAGAATAACATGCAGGGTCACATGCAATCTTTGAGCTAATTTCACCTGCCCTCATCCTAATTTCTCAAACATTATGGAATAGATCAGTAAGAACCTGTTCTTTAGAAGAGAGAAAATAGAGTATCAGAAAAGAAAAAAGAAAAAAAAAAGGCAGGGGAGGCACCAGAGGGAAAATGTATGTCCCATCTGGGCAGGTATGAGGAGTTTGGGAAAAGGGTTGGGAAGAGAAGCTTCAGTTGCTTGAGAGGAAATCCACTCACATGTTATCAGATATAAACAATGAATGCCACATATCAGTTGATATTCAGATTCCCCCCCCCATCATAATCTACAGCTTCTACAAATGATTAAAGAATGAAAGATGAAAGAAAAATCATGTCCACATCAAGTGAACCTATGACTATTGAGGAACCATCACTTTCCACTTTATTCCACTTGTAAGCCTTCCTTGTGCTCTGAACTTCCATTTCTCAACTTTACTTTTTTTCATTAGAGCCAAATTGGTTGCAGTGAGATGCAAATGCAATAAAATAAATAAATACACCTATTTCTTTCACACATTAATATCTCAGAGAGACATATATTCAACTGATTTTTCATTCAAATTCTGTTCATGCTCAGACGTTTTCATTTACAGTACTGTGCAAAAGTTTTAGGCAGGTGTGAAAAAATGCTGTAAAGTAAGAAAGCTTTCAAAAATATATAATTGTTTATGTTTATCAATTTACAAAATGCAAAGTGAGCAAACAGAAGAAAAACCCAAATCAAATCAATATTTGGTGTGACCATCCTTTGCCTTCAAAACAGCATCAATTCTTCTAGGTAAACTTGCACACAGTTTTTGAAGAGACTCAGCAGGTAGGTTGTTCCAAACATCTTGGAGAACTAACCACAGATCTCCTGTAGATGTAGGCTGCCTCAAATCCTTCTGTCTCTTCATGCAATCCCAGACAGACTCGATGATGTTGAAATCACGGCTCTGTGGGTGCCAAACCATCACTTCCAGGACTCCTTGTTCTTCTTTACACTGAAGATAGTTCTTAATGACACTGGTTGTATGTTTGGGGTTCCTGTCCTGCTGCAGAATAAATTTGGGGCCAATCACACGCCTCCCTGATGGTATGGCATGATGGATAAGTATCTGCCTGTTTTTCTCAGCATTGAGGACACCATTGATCCTGACCAAATCTCCAACTCCATTTGCATAAATGCAGCCCCAAACTTGCAAGGAACCTCCACCATGCTTCACTGTTGCCTGCAGACACTCATTATTGTACCGCTCTCCAGCCCTTGGGTGAACAAACTGCCTCCTGCTAGAGCCAAAGATTTCAAATTTGGACTCATCAGTCCAGAGTACCTGCTGCCATTTTTCTGCACCCCAGTTCCTATGTTTTCGTGCATAGTTGAGTTGCTTAGCCTCATTTCCACATCGGAGGTATGGCTTTTTGGCTGCAATTCTTCCATGAAGACCACTTCTGGCCAGACTTCTCCAGACAGTAGATGGGTGTACCTGGGTCCCACTGGTTTCCGCCACTTCTGTGCTGATGGCACTGCTGGACATCTTCCAATGTTGAAGGGAAGTAAGCATGATGTGTCTTCCATCTGCTGCATTAAGTTTCCTTGGTCGGCCACTGCGTCTATGGTCCTCAACGTTGCCCATTTCTTTGTGCTTCTTCAAAAGAGCTTGAACAGCACATCTTGAAACCCCAGTCTGCTTTGAAATTTTTGCCTGGCAGAGACCTTGCTGATGCAGTATAACTACCTTGGGTCTTGTTGCTGTTCTCAGTCTTGCCATGGTGTATGACCTATGACATGAAACTGTCTTCCACAACCTCACCTTAGTAGCAGAGTCTGGCTGTTCCTCACCCAGTTTTAAGCCTCCTACACAGCTGTTTCTGTTTCAGTTAATGACTGTGTTACAACCTACATATGAAATTGATGATCATTAGCACCTGCTTGGTATAATTGGTTAATCATACACCTGACTGTAATCCTACAAGATCCCTGACTTTGTGCAAGTGTACAAAGTGTGCAAGGGTAAGAATTGATGCTTGTTTGAAGCCAAAGGGTAGTCACACCAAATATTGATTTGATTTAGATTTCTCTTCTGTTTATCAATTTACAAAATGCAAAGTGAGCAAACATAAACAATTACAATATATATTTTTGAAAACATTCTTACTTTACCGCATTTTTTCACACCTGACTAAAACTTTTGCACAGTACTCTACATTTTTCTCCTAACAACATTACATCAAGACAACTGGTAATTAATAAAAATAACCTGTCATTCACAATTCTGGTCATGATTTCTATGGCACAAAACACTAGATTTTTCAAATAAATACTGTTCAGGGAAAAGGAGATTACTGCTGAAGAAAATAACTTCCCCTTCCCTTCTCTACATCTCCTTCCTTTTTCATTGCCAAGAGTTTGTGTATGATTGCAAAAGAAGGGGGGCTACATGTCACCAATAGCGTCAAGGCAATAAAAATGTATGACTACTTCCTCAGAGATTCTGAGAACATTAGACACTAGAGGAAATTCAGCTGTCTAGGTATCTCAAAGAGAGTTTCCCACATGAAAATTCAGGTTACAAAATGTCACAGACACTGACAGATGGGTTTCCCTAGCTTCAAACAACCTAATGGAGCTTTTCACCAATTTGCATACTAGCTGTCACTGAATGAAATTGGTATATGTCAAGGACATTAAGTAGGGCAAGGCAAAAGTGTAATAGCCTTGGATGCTATTTTATTCCTTACCTCTTGCTGTATATGTTGGGGTTGCAGAGGGAGCAGGAGGAGAGAAAGAAAAAGAAAAACAGGGTTACAATATTTGACTCGATGATTACTCTGAGATCATTAATCTATCCTCTCTAGAAAACAACAAGGTATTAGGGTCAGCTCCATTATTGCCTGAACTGAATATTGTCACTTCCATTAAGTTTATTCTCTTCCTAATCAACCCATTGTTTCACAGGATGCCAGAGATGGGAAGGCAGGTGTTGCCTTAAAAAGACTAACCTGACATATAAAACGTTCAAAAATGGACTCCATACATCAGACCCATTTGCTCGGTTACCACTTCATGTGTTGGAAGTACACATGAGACAATTTTAAGTGCAAACAACTGGCAATATTTTACAGAATTGTAATGAAGATTACAGATAACAACCTGCCCCTAGTCACTATGATATTTGCACATACATTAATGTGACTTCCTCACCCTTCTTGCCACTGCCCAGAAAAAGGCAATGGGAAAAGCAAAGAGCTAGGCTACTGTTGATCACAACCTCCTATTCTCTACAATTCAGGACAAATTCTCTCATACGTTCCTGTAATTTCTGCAACCAGACAGTACTAAATTGTACAGTATCCTCTCTTGGAATAAAAAGTGACCTTTGAATTTGAATTTCTAGTAGGCAAGATTTCTTCTAGGCAAGGGTTTGTAATGTTATTCCTTCTTAAACAGAGTTCACAGGAATATACTAAAGAGAATAAAATATTCTGATGGTACCTGACCTTTCTCTTGCAGTATTTTGAAACAAAGCCCCTGTGACTAAATAGTGCCAAGCTGTGAGATTTCTTGAACATCTGTTGAACAGTCTTAACTCCTATTCACTTCAGAGGGGAACCTGACTGTTCAACACATGGTTGGCTCTCTCTCTTTAATATTAAAATCACATAGATGGCTCCTGCTCTCCCTTTCTTTTCCAGAAGCACAGAACAATACCTGCTGACTTCTACAGAATTCCTTACATATTACTGATCACTTAAAACCTCCACTTTAAATCATATAAAATAATCTTAATTGAAATGAAACTTCTAACAAGTTTACTTGGTTTTATTATCTTAATACTTCACTTCCTACACATTTTTACCATTGACTTTGTCTAAAACATTCACTAATTGTGTGCTTTTTAAAACAAAACAACAATACAATTTACCAGAAATCAGACTGAAAATTAGCAATGCACATAATCTGGTAGGAAGGCCACAGACCTGACAGTCTATTTCAGTGAATGATGTAGTTTAACATCTGACCCAACAAACTGGAAAAAGTATACATTTTTGTTTTTTGTTTTGTTTTGCTAAGAGCAAATTATGGAGCAAAATGGATTCAAAAATGCAGTCTATATGTAATCTTATAGTCTTAAAGTACCAGACAACACAGCATGCTATGAAGTGTGTTTCAAGGAATTGTATTTATATTGTGGAAATTATTTTCTCACCTTCAGATCTTAGCACAAACAGGACTAAAATACTAGTGTTAACTTTTTTATAATTAAACATAAATATAAAACAACCCACTGATTTTACTGAACTCACTTCCCTGTAATAAAGGTAACTGAAGAATAAGTTAACTCTCTGTATGTGTGTGTTTGGGTGTATATGCACACATAAACATATATAAATTATTATTATTATTATTATTATTATTATTATTACTAAATTTATTTATTTTCCCACCCCTCAAATCCTGCTAGGCTGCCTCATCATTGTGAGGAGGAATGAATGAGGAATGCTGGGAGGATAAACTCACCACAGAGCCACTCAGGGCATGAATGTCATCCCAGCTGCCCAGCTAAAGCAAACAGGCACCTTAATTGGGTAGCAGTGATATAATAAGATGCTGGAGGCAGATGATCACTTTAGTGACTCTGTCAAAGGCATCACTTCATACTGTGTGGGAGAAGACAATGGTAAACCACTTCTGTATTTTACCAAAAACTTTACATGAATATACACTGTAAAGTGATTGATGATATAATGCCAGATAATGGGCCCCTCAAGTCAGATGACACTCAACATGCTACTGAGGAAGAACTGAGGATCTTTCAGAGGACTAATGCTGTTTATTGCATGGCTAGATTAAAGTGTTTAGGACATCTAGCAGTCTGCTTCTTGACCTGACCATCTTGAAGGGCTGATAATAGCAAAGACAGTACTTGAGTACAATGCAGCCAACGACCAAGTAGTATCAATTAGGTTTCACAAACAACCCTTGAATATGACAATTATCCAAGTTTATGCTCCAACCACTGATGCAGAAGAAGAGGAAGTTGACCTGATCCAGTTTAATCTGAAATCAAGGGAATATGCAAGCAAAATGTGCTCTAAGTGGTTGGAGACTGGAATGTATGGGTTAGGAAAAGGTAGTTGGATTGTATGGCTTTGGAAACTGAAATGAAGCAGGAGACTGACTTATCAATGTCTGCCACCCCAATCATTTCTTCATAGCTAACACTGTCTCCAAACAACCAAAATGACACCTATATACCTGGACATCACCAGATGGAGTACACAGAAATGAAACTGACTACAAAAAGGAGGTGGATGAGCTCAATCATGGCCAGGTGCTGACTGTGGAACAGATCACAAACTGCTCATGTGCAAGCTCCAAGTTAAGCTAAAGAATAAAGCCAACCAGTTTCCATGATATGATATTGAGCATATCATATATTCTCCAATTTCAAGGAGAACATCAGGAATTGCTTTGAAGTCCTAAACCTCATTGATAGAGAACCACAGGAACTGTGGAATGAAGAAGTCGTTAAGGATGAGTGTGAAAAGAGACTGCCAAAAAATGAAGAAACAGAAGAAAGCAAGTCAGAAAACAACATGGAAATTGACAAAAAGAAAAGAAAAACCGAAGCCAAGAAAGGCAAAAATCTCAACAAGGAACTTAATGAAGAGTTTCAGAGAGCTGTTAGAAGAGCAGTATTACAATGAGATATATATAAAGATACTGAAAACTGAAACAGTCATGGACAAAAGGAAAGTGTTCCAAAGATCTCCAAAATTAAAAAGAAATTCCAACCTTAAATGGATATGTTAAAGGATAATAATGGACAGATAGTATCTGATTCAAAGAAATCAAACGAATTCTGTACAGTTGTCAGCCCCACTTGTTTTTTTTGCCAGTGAGCTTGGACATCTCACAGAGAAGAGACATCTCACAGAGAAAAGCGAATATTCTATCAACTCACTACAGTGCCTCCAGAAAATCAAAGATGTATACCTAGATGAAGATGAAATCATGGTCTCATTTGATGTCTCAGCACTCTTTATATCCATAGACCCACAACTAGTGAAAGAATCCATATTAGCAGTACTACACAACACACCCGACCTAACCGAATACACCCACATCAAAATACCCAGAATCATGGACCTTATCAACCTCTGCCTCACTACCTATTTTCAGTCTGATGGACAAATATACCAACAAATCCGAGGCACACCCATCAGATCACCACTGTCAGGACTCATAGCAGAGATTGTAATGCAATGCCTAGAAAATTTAGCACTTCAACGCATACAACCTAAAGTATGGATCTGGTATGTCGATGACAGCTTTGTTATAATAAAAAAGGAACAACTAGAGAAAACACATGAAACTATCAACAACATCTTCAAAGGAATCAAATTCACCAGAGAGGAAGAAAACAACAACATGCTACCCTTCCTGGATATCCTCATCAGCAGAGGAAACAACAGCAAATTAGAAATCCAAGTCTATTGGAAGACAACCCACACTATTCAAGTACTCCATTACCAAAGTAACAACCCAACCTCCCACAAGAGGAGCTGTGTAAGAGCATTATTCAAACAAGCACAAACGCACTACAGCAGCCCAGAACAGCAGAAAAATGAAACAGACCAATACAACATCTTCGAACAAAATGGGTATCCATGCAACTTTATCAAAAAGTGCCTGACCACTCAACCTACTACAACACAACCAACACAAGCTATGAAAAGGATCACACTGCCATACATCAGAAACGTCTCAGAAACTACCAACAGACTATTGCAACCACATGGCATCTCCGTAGCACACAAACCAACTATAGCCCTCCAAAACATCTTAAGCAAACCAAAAGATCCAGTAGCCAAAGAAGAAAAAACAGGAGTCATCTACAACATACAGTGTAAGGACTGTAACAACCACTATGCAGGATAGACAGGCAGAAAGCAAGCAGAGCGCATCCATGAACACCAGCTAGCAGTCAGAAGACACGATGAAAACTCCTTAATCTCACAATCCACAGACAGACTCAACCACAGTTTCAACTGGGATACTATTAGCATCTTAGACCAAGCTAAATCCAAAAATGTGAGGGAATTCCTGGAAGCTTGGTATTCAGACAAGGCAGCCATCAACAGGTACATAGAGATAAACAACATCTATACACTATTCAAAAGAGACAATAAAAAGGAAAACAAAAGACTAGAACATCTCACCAGCAATCATCATCCAGATAAGCGGAGATTAACACCAAGATTATCACTAGACATACAATCAGCAGTAAACAATACCCTAATCGAAGAACTACCAGTGGAAAAAAATAAAACAAAACCAAACCCACAGCCCCACAAACACTGGCAGGGCATGCCACTGTATGTAAACAGAAGGCAAACCCCATTCCATTCTAGCACTGAAGATGTTACCTAGCCGGGTAACGAAATGTTTGCAAGAAATCAGCCAAGCTCAGAGAACTTCAAGGACTGAAGTTCAACCCTGAGTTACACATATTCTCTTCTATTGATACTGAAGATATTTCCTACTTAAAAGAACCTCTAGTGCTAGAAGATAAAGTTAGATCAGCACTCCAATCACTATCACACTACATTTACTTTCATACTTAGACATAGACATACATACAGCCCCCACCCCCACCCCAATTTCAACCATTCTTTAATGCAACAAATGTACTCTAAATTGCATGTACTTGCTGAAAAGCCAAAGTTCCCAAGAAGCTCAACATATCTTCAGAAGCCATCAAGATATTTTGGACAATAATTCCCAATAATCCCTTGCCAATGTTCATGTTTGCTGCAGATGATGGAAAATGGAGTCCAAAACCTTTGAATGGCGTGAGGTTGTATACCTTTTATAAATATACTGTAAGTGCCACCAACCATTTTTTTTAGATTTTTTATCCCGTCTTTATTATTTTTATAAATAACTCAAGGCAGCAAACATACCTAATATTCCTTCCTCCTCCACCTATTTTCCCCACAACAACAAACCTGTGAGGTGTGTTGGGCTGAGAGAGTGACTGGCCCAAAATCACCCAGCCAGCTTTCGCGCCTAAGGTGGGACTAGAACTCACAGTCTCCTGCTTTCTAGCCTGGTGTCTTAATCATTAGACCAAACTGGCTCTCGTTTAATATTTCATATTACAGAAATGTTAACTTCAGGAAAAAATTAACATTTTTTTTCCTTATGGAAATAGCAGTTATAGATAAATAAGGCTGGCCTTAGGACCACAGAGAATTGTTGAGAATAAACATCTTTCAAATAAACATCTTTCTCACAAATAAACATTTTTCTCTGCCAGTCACAATGACAAAAAAAAGGTTTCATTTCAAAGGAAGTGACAATTAACATAATAAAAATGTGTAAATTAATATCACATCTAGTTTGACCCTGAGCAAGATTGCAAGTTTAGTAAATATCAATTTAAGAGGAACTGCTTCCTGGGGGCTGCAACCCTCTGCTCATTTAACTGGAACAAATCTTAGAACACCTCCTCACTATTATTCTTTCTACTCCTCAATCCCTGTAGACAATGTTGAATCAAACCTGCAATTGACTTCATCTCCACTGGTCTCAAAATGCTGAGAATCCCAATCAGGTCTCTCCTCAGTGGACCAATAAGGAATCCCAAAAACTGACATTCACTCAGCAAGTGACCACCCCCCCAAGCTATCATTGATTTGTAAAAAATACCCTCCTTCCACCACACACAGAAAGGGCAGAAGATATATTTTGCTCTTCCTCTTCCATCCACATTTTTGCTTATGACACTGAACAATTGCTATAGAAAATGAGGGCCTAAAGATGGTCATCATAAACCCCGGAATTGGGAAACAAGGCAAGGCAAAAGTACCTATCAGTAACCAAGCTACCAAGAGGCTCTCCAGAGCTTCAGAATTTCAGATGGAAAGAGGAGATTTGTCGTCATTTGAGATACACCACAGGTGAGCTGAAAAGTAGAGTGGCTTAGCCACCAAAGACAGACAATGAAATGAGATTTCAAAGATCCAGGGTTGACACCAGAACAAGGTAACAAGCCCATGGGAAGGTACCCAGTGGTGTTTCCTCCTTAACAGAGACAAATAGGATCGCTCTGAATAACTGGCATTTATGTAACCTGAGTTGAGTCAATGAAGCTTAATCACCTGCAAGTGAAAGGCAGATGATTAAGAGGAATTATGAAATATCACAAAATGGTCAACTCTGAATCCCTATATAGTGTTCCCACTTCCACTGAGGTAAAGAGACTGAATAAGGAAAAGATCAAGATATGGAGTAAGATGATAAGGAATCCAGGAGCTAACCTAGTGTTTTTTCTCCATTAATAATTATTTGAATCAGTCACATATGTCTTAAACTCCAAACATTTATTTATTTATAAATTCACCGGTGGTTTGCAATAATTTAGAAACATATATGCACAGCAATAAAAGTTGTAAAAACAATAAATCAGCCTAACTAATTAATATATGGCACCTTTCTACCATCAGGGCCTGAATACCTTGAAAAAGCAGTGCCTTTTTCAAAGCAAAGAGGTTGGGGCACTCCTTATCTCAGGAGGAAAAGTATTCCAAAGGAAACCATCAAGAAGGTACATCATTGGCCTTCTGTCCCTTCACTGCACACAGAGTGGGATCCTCAGCACACCCCCTCCCATAGACTGAGCAGCTGGCTGCAACGTGGTGAAACAAGTAGTCTTTTAGGTACTCAGATGCCAAGCCATGCAGGGCTGCAAAAGTAATGAACAGCGCGTTGATTGGTTGACTGATTGATTGAGTGATGTTTTTATAGGATTTCAATCACAATTATTCCTTAGCAGTGTGCAAAACAAAGTAATACAGTGAGCTTAGCACTGTGGTAAAATGGATAATTCAGCTACCTCCACTTAGCAGACAGACTGCTGCATTTTGAACGAGTCATCTTCAAAGGCAGCTGAATGTAGAGTGCATTATAATGGCCCATTTGCAAGGGGACAAGGACATAGTCATTGTTGCCAGAGCCTCCTAGTCCAAAAGGCTTGCAATTGGCCTTTTGTAACTAACTTGTTCCCAGGACATTTTGCAGTCCAACAATCTTAACATATCTGAATAGAAAATAAAAGAACAGCATAAATTATACATAGTGAATTAAAAGGCAGATTGACACAATTTCAAATATTGATACATGAATCAATAATCCAGTTTTATACTGCCATGGTTACAACACCGAAATTTAATTTGAAAGGAGCAGCACAGTATTCCCTCTATAACTTACCACCACAGAACTGGAAAAAAAATAAACCTGCCAGGATCAAATAATGTAGAATATAAGACTAGCTTCCTTAATTAAGAATGAAAGAGCAGCTATTTCAGAACAGCACTCAGCTAACTCCACTGATTCGGATGTCGTTCATCGACTGCAGAAACTTGAATTACAACTAGCCCCTTAGTATGTTTCACTGGCAAAATGTTTTCAGGCCCTTTTAGGTCAGCTGCATTAGACCTGTTTCTAAGACTCTTTCAAGCAAAAGCCTTGCTATGTGCACACTGACACCGAAGCAAGTATCACCGCATTCAAAATTGCTGATAACTGCTACCGCTAATCCTGGCAAGGTAGGAACCAGTGCTGCCCAGATCAAACACAACCGCCATGTATACATGAAGCAGACGTATTCCAATCTGAAGGCTAAGAAAAGAACAGCCGAAAGGGCAGAAGAAAAAGACCTAAGCGCTTGATTTTTTTTTTGTTCTGCATCAGACAGATCTTCTACATAGATATGACTTCCTTCTTGCCTGAAATAAAGCAACTTGAGCCCTTGAAGTTTCTGCTCTTATCTGGTTCTGAATGCAGGCTGAAATTTTGGAAGAACACAGATTTAGAGCTATTCTTATCCTTATGTCTAACAATGGACTTCCTAAATGTGCAGTTTTGACAATATTCAACCAAGGCATAAGCTTAATCTGCATTGTTAAGCTTTTCTTCGAAGGTCCGGCATGGGTTATTTTACTTGTCCAAAAAGGAGCAATAACCTGACAGTTACATTTGCATATGGCGATCATATCTGAACCAGATTTATAAATTGAGGTCTTTAGGACAATTCAGGTTTTTTTAAGTTAACGGAGCTCCTCTGCCATATGTTCAAATTCAAGTTAGTGGCACCGCTAATCAAAATAATAAGCCAAGCACTGTATTATACTAAAATTGATATATATGTGTAATAAAAAGCTTTCTGTCATAACATGAAACATTTATTCCAAATCGATGGGAGCTTTAATTCCACTGAAACATTTTTAATTTGGTCTTCTGAGCCTAAGTCCACAACCAGGCTGTCTATTTCCTTTCTTTCTATTGATGTTGCAGAATTCAGCCCTTTCTAATGTTCTATGAACTGAAATACAGAAATCCAAGCCAGGGTTAGAAATAATATCTTAACATTTCTAAATACTTCCTAGGATTTGCAAACTGAAGGAACACTACAAAGATACTGCAAGAATGTCTAATTTTCCTAGGGTTTTTTTCCTTTACTTTTTCTTCACATTTAATCGAAAACAAGGCAAAATAGCACTTCTACTATGGACGGAGAAGGACAGAGCATTATTTGTTCTTTTTACTCCTTTTATTGGTATTTTTGCATTGAAACATATGTAAAATAACAAGTACAAGGAAGGTCAAGTGGAGGCTTACAGAGGTTTATCAGAGCAGTTACCAGTTTTGATTTTGTATACAACTTAGAGCTTCTGGAGTGAGGCGGTTTATATTTTTTAAACAAATAAATAATCAATCAAACACTCCTTAAATAGGCAAGGGCAGGAGGCTTCAAGCAATATGTCCCATGTGCTGATTTAAGGGAAGAGTTATTAATCTCTGTACTTGCTGCTGCCAATTGTTAACTGTAGGAAGAGCAGGGCCAAGCAGAAACAGATCTTTAGGCATCTATAAGAAAGTTCTAAAAATCTGTTTATTAATGCAAGCCTTATCATGAATGGGTTCAGTTGTTTTGCTCTGGTGTCTGATTTCATTGCTCTGTAACTGACTATGACTAGAGCTTAAATGCTGGTGGTGATTTTATTAATGCTTTATTACTGCTATTTTTATTGTATGCAGTTTTATTTTTGTAAGGCACCTCAATAAACATTGTAAACTATCTCAGGCAGCCGTGTAATCAATCGGATCATGGCTGACCTCTGGCTTGTCCCTGTCCTGGACTAATGTGTAGATCAGAACTGAGCAAACCATTTGGAGAGATTCTTCAGAAAGGGGTCAAAGCATCTCTTTCAAAAGAATTTCAAAAGCTTTTACATACTGTCCCAGCAAGCTTGTACATGCACAAAATCAACTTCCACTCTTCCAGTCCCAGGGATACTAAGACTATGCCATGATGCCCTCAAAACTGTCACACTGAGTTTCTAAGAAGAGACAGTTGCTTGAGGCTTGGAGCAAACACTTCCTGAAGCCTCTCCAAATGGTTTGTACAGCTTTATTATACAATCTCCAAATTACAAACTTCCCAACTATCCAGATGCAGTTCTTAGCCTAATAGGCTTAAGAAAGCTAGTGGGTGGGAAAGCAAATAAGCAAGTCTTCTTAGTGGTGCTCCTGGAACAATTTACCCTCTGATATCCAGATGACCACCTCACTTGTAATGTTCTCGGCAGCTCTGAAAACTTGGTTTTTCCAACAAGAATTTGGACCTTGACCTGCTGGTGTGGGAGTCAAGTCATTTTTTTGAACTGTTAAATCATGCTTTTTATTAAATTATATGATTTTATTTTAATATTTTAAGATATACTGTTCGTGAGCTTAGTGTCTGTTGAAGTAGGTAGGATATAAATGATGCACAAAACTTAATAAAGACATTTGTATGCATATGTATATACACATCAAATTGCTTTTAAAAATATATTTTTTAATTAAAATGCACTCAGAAATCACATATTATATATTATTTAAATACTAATTTTCATGTAGATTTTTTAAAATAATTGATGGGATGGATATGTAAATTAGTGCATGCCAAATGACATAGCGAACTGGAAATAGATATTTTTCTATTTAAACACACTGAAGTTATGAGATCCAAGTGAAATATCAAAGATACATTGAAATTATGGTATCTGGATCAGATCAAGAAGACGTGTGCTAAGAGCTCCTATAATAAGCAGAATTTATTTCACAACTTGCTGGAGCCCTCCCCACACATGCTTCAAAACAATCTAGCAAATTGATTAAAGAAACCGAGAAACAATCTTACATTTCAGGACTATAACATCACAGACAAGGTGCTATGAAGTACACAGCTGAAAAAGTATGGCTTGGCAACTGCAATTTCTACAATGGCTTTGAGATGTATCACTTGGCTAAGATCTTCTTGTCTGCATCCTGCATTTTTGGTTTAAGGAGGGATGTTTTTTCTTTAAGTGTCTATCAAATGAGTAACGCAGCACCAGGACAAGATATTGCAATGAAATATACAAAAATATAGCATAAAGCATAGTGTCACATCATTCAGCATCTTACAAAAAGAATTTGTAGCAGGCTATAAAAAGAAGGATACTGTCGCTGGCAGCTCTCCATGAGTCTTTACAATTAACAAGCTGGCTCATTGTCAGGGTTGTTATCTAAATTACAACCCAGGCTTCCCTGCTAACATATTTTCCGACTTTTAAAAACAGTATATTGTACAGTGCTTAGTAAAAGAAGCCTTTCTTTAATGCACATTAATTCCTTGTTTTCCTGGTTTGAGTCTTTTTTTTTTTTCCTTTTTCTTTCTTTAAGTTCTTCTGTAACTATAGCCTGAAGTGGCCAAGAAAAGGGACTGACTAGACTGAACTGCGCGGGAGGAAAAAAGGAGCGGATATTTCTTGTTATTGTTTGTCTTCTTTTGAAGCGGTGGCAATTCAGAGGGAATTTGACTCAAAGGTTTTATTTGTGACGTGTTTATACCAAAACGCCCACAGCGTTTGGGGGCTTGAGAAAGATCACATCCGGGAGCACTTTTGAACTCTGAGAACTTAGAGCCACCCACTGGGTCTTTTTATTAACTTGTATTGATAAGGCTGATAGGAAACACTTGTCGGGTTGGCCCTTATTCAAAGTGCAATTCCCATTTGGAAACAAAATGCGTCCCATTTTGCCAAAAAAAAAAAAGACAACTAAGCAATTTTCATGTGTAACTTGGAAATGGTACCAGTTAATTTTTTAGAAGTACACCCTGAAGGCAACTAACAAAATCATATAAAAGACTGTTATGTCAAAAGAATCAGTTCATTTCATTTGAAACTTTGGAGGGTAAACTGAAACATAGGAAGTTGCCTTCAACTGACCCAGGCTATTTGTACTGATTAGATTCACAGGCAAGAATTCCTCAGAAGTTCTTGTAGGAGGATTTTCTAGCTCTGGCCATAGATTCCAGGACTGAACCCAGAACCTTTGGCAAGCTGTCCTGGTGCCCCTGCATAAAATCACACACAGAAAGAGTGGAAATAAGTATTTGAAATAACTGCTTCTGCAGATGTAGCAGATGAGTTATTTATTCAATCTTGGAATTTATTAAATTATTTTCATTCAATGCCTTAAACGCATGTGGGAAAGATGCTCTACAACTAAAGAAACTAACTGTAACTGACGCACAAATTTCTAAATAGGCCTGCATGGTCTATAGCCTTCCAAACTTTCAGGGGACCCTCCCAAACCTACTATCCAATAGTAATTTTCCTTCTTTTAACTATTATTATTAGATGGGGAGGAGTTATTAAAGTAATCATATTAGCCAAATTTAAACTGTTACATTTCAATTAAATCAACTTCAATTATTGTCTTGGGGCCAAAATTTATTTATTTCACCAGGATCTGTCCATATTTTGGAATGCAGCTGCTAGCCCTCTAATCAAAGACCTAGTACAGCCCAAGGTCCCCCCCACCAAAATTAGGCCTTCTGATCTAACATAACCCAACTTTAAAATAAACCAAACCACATGTACTTCAAATATTATACAATATTTATCCTTCAAATAATCTGGGCTGTCCTTTTTGTTCGCAAGACACTATTGCAGGAGAAAAAGAGAAAACCATTTTTCCCAGTTCACCCTTAATCCTTCAGCTCACTGAGGCACTTCCCACATCATATTAGAGGGTAATCTAACTTTTCAGGTATCACAGCAGCCACAGAAAATAAAAACTGCAAAACTTTTTCACCCCTTTTGCCCAATGGAAGCATTCTGTAAATAAGAACTCTTAAACCTATGCCATCAGGAAGAAATCCACCAATTTGCATAGAAATAATGAAGAGGCAAACAACTGCAGTTGGTTCAAAAGGCACCAATTCATGTATCAGCAAATCAGAACGGCAGCAAACACTGGTTGCCGATACTTGTAGCCAATAGCTACAATTCAAAGTGCTGGTTTTCACCTATAAAGCTTGGATCCTAGGTATTTGCAAGACCACCATTTGATTGCCTGATGGGTACCCCCTTTTGGCAGTCCATGATGTGAAGGTGACAGCAGCTCACAGACAAAGCTTCTCAGTTATGGTTCACTATATTCTGGAATAGTCTCCTGCTTGAGTTACGATTAGCACCTATATTACTGAAATTCCAGAAATAAGTAAATATGGAATTGTCCTGGAGGTAATTGGGTATGGGGAAGTGCTCATCATCTGTATTTACTGGCAAGTTTCATGTTCATGTATTATTCTTGTTTTAATATTTTATTTTTTGCTGCATGGCATGTGTTTTATCTGCTCTTATATAAATAAACTGCCAAGAATCCATGTAGATTATGGCAGTATGTAAATACAATAAACAAAGAAACAACCATTTCATAAAGAATATTATGAAAATTGAGAGCCAGGATCATGACATTACTGGAGTGCTGGACATGGGGCAGAAAGATCTGGGGTTCAAAGTTACTGCCATTAAACTACATCTGCATTCCATTGACTAGTCTATCTTACAAAACTGTGATAATAAAACAGGATCAAAAGCACACAGATCCTCCTCAGATGAAAGGAAACAAATGAACTGGTATATATACACAGACTTTCTATAAACCCTCCTTTTCTGTTCCCCCACCACACCCTTTTTTGTATTTCTTTAAGTTAAAGAAAAAAATGAGAAATCTGCATTTCTCATTTCTTACCATGACGCACTGTTGTAAAAACTACACTCTTAGGGCTCATTTCTAAAACCTCCTACAAGTGATCAGCTCAACCCTGGAAGAATTAACTATCCTTTCCGCAACAGCATTCTGCCTGTGGAGACAGAATGAAAGAGAGAAGAACAGAGAGACCCCAAAGAATGTCCAAAAGACAAAGAAAAAACAGTCTCTAGAAAAAGATGCTCTCAAAACAAAAAGAGGCTTCCATATACATGTGCCTCTGACCCAACCACCATTTGACAGTTTTTCACTCCCTCCTTTACTGCTGTGCACATTTCAAGATGGTAGGTGAGGTATGCTAGCAATTCTTAAATGAGAAACCAAGAGTGCCGGGAAAAAAAAAAAGATAAGTTATTTGACTTCATGTTAGAATACCTGACTGTGCAAAAATTTAAAGCCTTGATGCCTTTCTGAATTGATTATATTAAATTATAAATGCCTATGCAACTATCAGTGCTACATTTATGAGAATTGCCTATATGTTACTGTGAACCTCCAGTTGTTAACATGGTGGAACTCTGGTACCAGTGAAATAAATGATCAAAGCACAGTTTAAGAGGCTCAAGTGCTAAGATCATGACCAATAATATCAAGGATCAGAAATCTAATCCATGGACTAGCAGCCCAACCACAATGTGTTGGAAAGTATGTTCAATACACTGCATCATTTTCTTGGCCATCAGTTTCTTAAGTACAGTTTCATCCATGAAAACATATTCTAGGCACACAGACACAAAGCCTACCTCTCTCACAAACATCCCTTTCCTCCAACTACTTTTTTCTTGCTTTGTCCCATTTGTCAGAAAATACTGCTCAAAATTCTTCCTCACCTGTGAATCCCAAGCCTTTATCCAGCAAAACTGACTATATATTCATTAATGTGATTTGTATCCCACCTTTTCACTCAGTTTGAGCACTCAGTGCAATTAACATTAAATAAAATTCAAAATGTTATATATACACACACACACATACATACACATTATATTTCATTCATTTATTTGCATTTTCTGGGCAATACCCACAGTTGAAAAATTCCTTCCACCAACAGGAATCTCTCCAGTTTAAGTTGATGGTTCTAAATCAAAGGAACAAAATCAAAGCCTAACAGCTCCTTCGACAAAAATCAGGGATTTTAGTTTGGCTGCAATGCTAAATAAAACTGGGAGAAGGTTTCTGGTTTGGTTGCTGTTCCACGCTGTAGGGGGCAAGTAGCAGTGATTGAGTAGAATTTGATAGCCATACAAGCTTTGGGTTATCCACTGTCATGGAGAAACAGAGAAAAATGAATATGAATATTTTCCCATCCTCTGTTTTTCATATTTGCTTTCCACATTTTATGTAGTATAACATACATAACAAATACCTCTTACTAATGTGCCTTAATAACAAATAAAATCCCTAAAATTAATCTTGTTGGAGTGTCTGTGAAAGTATATTCTTCAAGGAAAATCCTCTTTCTTGCATATCATTTTTTTCAGAGAATGGAGCCAAACTAATCCTGTGGCTTCCATTACATTATTTTGCTCCTCAGAAATTGTAATACTTGAAAAAAGATTAAGTGCTCTCATATGAAAGCCAGACTATTATTTAATTTATTTTAAATATCATCTTCCTCCACAGTGTCCTTCTGCAGCAAAATTACTTCAGCATATGCTTTCACAAAAAAGACAAAGCCCTTGCAAGAGATGTAGCATTAACCTCTTCATTTATTTTATTTATATTTATATTAATCATTTGAATAATTCTTTATTTTACATAAATATAAATAAATAAATAAATAAATAGCATAATCCTGCTGTTTGGTTCAGAGCCCCAGAGATAGAGAAAGAGAGAATACACACACATATTCCAAATTTGTAAAACTCCCGAGCAAATAAAAATGTCATTTATAAAAAGCTACTAGACATGCTTTCCTAGGGAGAAAATTTCAGTGGTGAATGCTATGAACAAAAAAATCATCTTTTAGTGACTATGAAAGAATCCAGAGAAGGGCTTCCAAGGAAGACTATAATCCTGAAGAACTGTTGTTCAGGAGGATGTAACTCTTACAATATGTAGGTTTCAAACTACAGTATATGGATCTTCAAAGGTAAATACAGCCCTTTGAATTGTGTTCAGAAACTCAAGCTGGCAGCAAGTGTAGGTTCAGAACACATGAGATCCAATCCATATGTCTCACATGGATTACTACTGTAGAAGTTGCATTTTAAATCAACCACAGTACCCGACACTTTTCAAGGCCAAGCTCAAATACTATTCTTTTCGGTTGCTGAAATGGGATGGTAGATTGAGACCATGCTGCTTTTGTTCTTAGTAAACTCAGTGAAACAATAATCTAAATAAGTATATAATTTTACAGAAATAATATTGCAATATGCATTAGATTCCCATGATAATCTAATACTGATGAAATCAAATTAAAAGGACTGGTATAAATAATATATTCCAAATTAACCCAAATATCTGGTGAAAGACCCTCTGGACTGTTATACAGTATGTGAATGCATATATACATTGATCAGAAACAATTTCTTCTCTTTGGAGAGTAAGTTATGTGAATATAAATTAGTACAGTTGATTAAATTTGGAACAATAAAAAAAATTTGATTGAAATATAGCTAATTTTTATACATTTTCCTAAACATTTTATTTTAGTTAATGATTAAGCATTATCTCTTTGCAAATATAATTTAATTAGGCATTTTTTAAAAAGCCCAAAGTAACAGACAATGCTTCTTAAAAATATTTCCACTAGTTCCATGGAAGTAATACTTATTAATCATAAATCTAGATTTATTTTTGTGTGAGCATGTGGGCATGCCTGCATGTATATATTTTACAAGTGTATTTATCAAAGATTTAAGCAATGAAAAAATAAAAACAAATTAAAATCAATACTAACAAAGAAAATGTAAAATGATTTGTAGATTATATAGCAATACCTAATTGAATAGCAATGTCCTCCCTACAGCAATTGCTATTTGAACAGAATGTAGCAACTTCTGAAATTAGTTCAGATGAGAGATTTACTAGCAGATAACATGTATTTTCCTCATTTGGCCAATACAACAGTTAACTACCAGAAGCATCATTACAGTAGAGCAGCAACATTGATACGTATGACAATACAGCAAAACATGAGAAAATGACTTGACTGATCCCTCTTGACAAGGGCAGAGGTGGTGGTCTTATAGGGGCATGTTGCTATATCTGTCCTTCAGAACCAGAGATGGCATAGCAGCAAGAATGTTCCTCTATGCAAAACAGAATATTAAAAAATATAGGGTGGCTAGGAGAGACAGTGTTTTGCATAAACTGCTCCTACTGTAGCATGGGGAAATACTTAGATTTTTCTGTAAATAAGAGTCAAGTGCACACTGTTTTATCTCCAATGACTTTCTCATACCCCGATTAGAGCAAGTATTGAGCATAACAAAATCTGGGCCTATGTCTCCTATTCCCCAGTGAAAATTAGAGGTACAAGACAACTTTCCATACAGTTTAATTTGAACTAGTGTCTTAGTCAACAAATTCTCACACATGCCTCTACAGAGGAAAGACTGGCTTCCAGGTGCAAGAGAGCATTTGACACACAACAGGGGACATGAAGCACAGCTCTTATAAATTTAGTCGGAGGTGCCTCTAAAGCTCTTAAGTCCTTATACATGCAAAGCTCTGCACCATAAAGCAAAAGGCTCAATTCCTTCGTCTTAAAAGAGTTTTACTGCTTCTGGGACAAAGTTTATTGCCTCTGCAGTTACCAAATCGGTCTAGTGCCCTTGACATTGTTTAATTCTTCCACTTTAATGAAGATTCAAAGATTACGTTAAAGTATTTGTTAATTCGGGGTATAGAAAATGTGGATCTTGGGATAAAAAAGTTTTAATCCTCTTCACTGTGTGATTTAGGCGTACATTCAAGAGTTGAATAAGCTGTAGAAGCTGGAACAATCAGTAATCATTGCCAGTTTCGGAACTCTATTTTTTTTTCCATTAAGGATAACTGAGATTTCAAGCTATTTCCTTTAATAACAAATATATAATAAATAAATATCTTCATAAATGGGATAGAAAAACTTGAGAACTTAAAGTTTTGCACTGCAGAGTAAAGCAAAACTGGCAAATGATTACCCGATGGGTGCTTTAGCGTTTAAAATCTGGTTTTGAAATCCTGTGTGTGTGTGTGTGTGTGAGAGAGAGAGAGAGAGAGAGAGAGAGAGAGAGATTGAATTAGGGTTGCCATCTTTTTTCTCCTCCTCTTTAATATAGAACAAGGAGGTACAATATGGTTCTCAATGTTCTGAGAACTTTTATACCAATGGGAAAGAATGTTGTTTAGACTGGAAATTTTGGGGTTATTATTTATATTTACACATTTCTTCATAAATACAATCAATAAAAAGTTGAGATTATTATTTTTTTAAATCAACTGTTATAAAAAGTAAAATTGATACTGTTGGCAATCCTTGAATCAGGGATAAGCTATTTTGTGAACAAAACAAAAACACCATTTCAAAATAGAAGAATTTGTAAATACTCTAAGCAGTAAATACTCTAAGCGGTCAGAAAAAGTTGCTACAACTTCCTGGAATTCCTTGCTTACATAAACAGGATAATCTGATTATGGCCACATGACTTTATTCTGAAATATTAAATTGGAATCAAACACTGAAGATTCTATCGAATATCAAAATATATTTGGCTATCCCTTTCCCCATATTTAAATTAATATTAACCTTTCATTAAAATTATGAGCTCTGCCTTAACTGAATCATCCTTCACTCCATTAAACTTCCCCTCCCTCTTTGTTCTTATACTCTTAGTGTCTAAATAAATTTGGCATTCGATTTTATATCATTATGGTTTGTCCCAATAAACCTAATGCAACTCCTGTTTAACATCTACATGAAACTGCTGGGGGAGATCATCTGTCGCCATGGGGTGAGATATGCTGATGATACTCATTATATCTTCCTGCCCCTGGCAAATTAAGTAATGCTGTCGATGTCCTGACCCAGTGCCTGGAGGCTGTGGGGTTCTGGATGGGGAACAACAGGCCTCATCTGACCTTTGGCAAGACTGAGTAGTTTTGGATTTTAGGGCCTTCTGGATCTGGGACTTTACTATCTTTGGTACTGGATGGGGTGGCACTGCCCCAGGCAGACCTGATCTGCAATCTGGGGGTTCTTCAGGACTCATGACTCCTACTCGAGGAAGAGGTGGAAGTCAAGGGCAGGAGAGCTTTTGCTCAACTTCATGTTGTGTGCCAGTTGTGCCCATTCCTGGATCGTGAGGTTCTGCTTACAGTTACTCATGCCCTGGTCACCTCCCAAATGGACTACTGTAACACACGTTACATGGGGCTGCCCTTGAAGAGTATCCATAAGCTTCAGCTGGTGCAAAATGCAGCACCACGGACAATTATGTGTGCCCCTAGAGGGGCACATATTACCTATGCTCTGTGAGCTGCACTGGTTACCAATTTGCTTCTGGATCCAATTCGAAGTTCTGGTTTTAACATTTAATGCCCTTCATGGCATAGGGCCAGGTTACGTGAGGGACCGCCTCTTCCCAATTACATCTACCCATCCATCAGGTCCAGCAGGAGGGGCATGCTGCAGCTCCTACTCGAGGAAAAATTTCATGCTGCAAAAGAATTCCATCTGATGGGACCTAGAAAGTGAGCCTTTTCTGTCGCAGCAATTGCCCTCTGAAACATCATCCCTCCCAAGGTGAGGTTAGCCCCAACCTTATGGCCTTCCAGAAAACCCTCCAAACATGTTCTTTCAACAAGCCTGGGGATACCCTGGTAACAGGGAGCCCACAGGCTACATTTCATGTAATATCTTCCCCCTTACGGTCTTGTTTTATCTATTGTTTTAATTGTCTTAACTGTTTGTAACTGGTTTTGTAGAATGTTTTTAACTGTTGGTTTTACTGTACACCACCCAGAATTACTTCATGAGAGATGGGCAGTCATATAAATTTGACAAATAAATAAATAAATAAAACAAATTAAAGGCAATATCAATAAAATATTATTAAATAATTCATAATCCAAGATTGGTGACAGAGGTGCATTTTTGCCATTTTTCTAATTAATACCAGAACAGTGGAATGCACTTGGGAAGTACATCCCAAAGCCTGAATATCACACAAAAGAAGACAGTCTCATGAGTACCAAATAGCCAGGTTTCTGGCAGTGAAGATATCTTCTGCTGATCTAAATAACTGGGCAGGTTCATAGTGGGTATGACAATCTCTCACATAGTTAGGACATAAATTTCTTAGGGCTTTAACAATCAATGCCAGATCCATCAATTGAGCATTACATAATCCCAGTACCTTGCACCTGTTAGCAGACTGTCAGCCACATTTTGCACTAGCTGCAATTTCCAGACATTTTTCAAGGGTGGTTCCACATAAATTGCATTGCAGGTCAAGACGGACTGCAGGCATGGATAACCATTATCAAATCCAACCAGCTCAGGAAAGATTGCAGATGGCACACTAGCCATCACTGAGCAAATGTGTTCCTTATCAGAGCTACCACCTGCAGGTCCAGGTAGATGAAACAGCACTCCCAAATTGTGAACCTCCTCTTTCTAGGATAGTGCAGCTGTATTCCTAACAGGATATGCATGAGTTCCCAAGTCCAGTTGTTTCCTTATCAAACACATCCTGTCTTGTTTGGGTTTAATTTACCAGTACTGCTTAAAAAAAGTCTTCTGTGGTTCAGTCACTCACACCTCTCAAAAGTGGGGAACCGCCAAGTGCTTTTCCCAGCCAGGTAGCATAGGTCAGGCCAATTTTAGTGGAGAAAGGCAACTTGGTGCCATAAAGGGCTTTATAACTCACCACTATAAAATTGCATCTGCAAGCCAATACAGGGCCCATAGCACGGATTTAATGCATTCCCACTGTGGATACCAGATAATACATGTGTTGCTGCATTTTGGAGTGACTAAAGCTTCTGAGTGGGCTTTAAAGGCAACCCCATGTAAAGCATATTCAGTAACCAAGTGGTGATGATACATGAGTCACTGTAACAAGGTCCTCTCATCCTAGGTAGGGCCACAACAGGCCCGCTAGCTGAAGCTGGGAAAGGGCCCCTGGCCATGGCTTCTACCAGCTGTTCAAGCATGAGTCTTGAGTCTTGGAAAACTCCAAGGATCTGCTCCTTCAGGGGTAGTGCTTTCCCATCAAGAGATACCACTGGAGCCACCCAAACACTCCAATGGATAATCAGCAACTCTGTCTTGATAGGATTCAATTTTAGCTTGCTATCTTTCACCCAGACTCTCACTACTTTCAGATACCAGGAGCAGACTCAACAGTCTAACCTGTACAGCCCAGGGTAGAGATTTAAAGCTGAATATCATCAGCATAACAATGGCACTGCACCTTAAACTGACATGGTTTAATGTAGATATTAAACTATAGTGGGGAGAGAACCAAATCCTGTCTTCTCCCCAACAAGAGAGCAGCCTTCTCTTCTCCCACCACCATCAACTGGAATTGGCCTCTGAGGAAGAAGCCGAACCACTGCAAAACAGAGCCCCCAACCTCTAAACCTAGTCAAGAAGAATACCATGGTGGATGGTAGTGACAGCTGTTGAGAGTTCTAAAAGGACCAGGGCAGGAACAATATCCTCGTCCAAATCATGACAAACATCATCCAGTAGCATGACCAAGTTATTTCCATCCCATGTCCAGGCCTGCATCCTGACTGACAAGGGTTTAAATAATCGATCTCCTCAATATTTGATACCTTACCACCATCTCAACAACCTTTGCTAAAGAAAGGAACATTGCAGACTAGGCACTAGTTATCAAACACCTCTGAATCCATGGACAGCTTCATAAAAAGAGGTGTACCTGCAAGGTGGCATTACCAATTTCCCAGATCCAGGAACTAATGTTGGGTCTGAGATTATCTGGGGCAAGACTATGATTGCCATGAACCATTGGCTCTCCCAGCCCCAGCCCTCACCTCATGGGGACTGATGTGCTCCAACACCAGCAGCCCAGCAACCAGGTCCGAGAGCCCAGAGAGGAATCCAAATGGGCAGCAGAGTGGCTGGTCCCCAACAGATACTGTAGCTTGTCCCTATGGTCCAGGCAAATACAGTCATACCCTGCCATCTTGGAAACAATGTCCCTGATCACAGACAAAGTCTTGTGAAATATCAAAGCTGTACCATCTCCCCAGCCCTGGTGTTGAGGCTGGTGCACAGCATGAAATCTGACTTTATAAGTATATGAAATCATGGTGGACAAAAAGAACTGCTTACATGAACACATAATAAAACCACTCTATTTAATGTGGGAGCCGAATAAGGTACACTTAATGCTAACTGCTTTCTCCTGAAAGTTGCCTTGGGTGTGTGTGTGTGTGTGTGTGTGTGTGTGTGTGTGTATCTGTATGCCTGCATACATATATATGTATATTGCTGCCTAATTAGGAAAATCCATCATCATCTCTAAGGATTACCAAATTAACTAATCATACAGCAATCTTACCACAGGCTTAATTGTCCCACCTCCCCTATTCATTTCATGAAACCTGAGAAAATTCACCACCCCTTAAACAAGAATGACTTTAACCACCTTTCCTAATACAGGCACATCATAATCAAACTGCTTGCTTGACTAAGGATAAGCCTATGAGGCTTAATAAAGTGCTCCATGGCTGCATCCCTGTCACACAGCTCTGCTTCCAGCTTTGCAAAAAGAAGCACGATGGAGGTCTGCCTGGCAGACCAACCTAAGATAACAAGGAACGGTAGCTTAACAGGGAAACTTCATTTGCTCCGAGGTGGGCAATTTGAGCTCCCCAGAAGAAAGACTCCCCTTTTCCCACCAAAAAGCCCCATGGACATCTAACAACGCTTGGGACTATCGACCTCACTCAAAAAGACCTGCTAGGCAATGAGATGTACTGTTTCACCACTCCAGCAGACTTGACTATGAGCAGCTTATTGCAAATTTTCATTCTGACCACAGCTTCAAGATAGAATCTTGCCACCTATATTAATACAGCCAGTCACTGTAGTATTAGTATCTCAGTTTGCAGTGGGCTGGAACTTTTCTGTAATAAAGAAAGAGAAGCATTAGCTGCATGGTGAATAAATCCAGCCGGAAGGGGAATGCATCAAAAGCTTTCCTTTCCTTCCTCATAATGGCACCAGTAACACTTTGGTGAATCTTTCTGCTGTGAAAAGTCTTTGCTTTAGGGAAATTATCTTTTTATCAATTATTATTTATGAATAATAGCCCATCAGCATACCATATTACTGATCACTGTGTTGCCATTCTCTTTTCAGTTTGCTATGCTATCGCCTTCCCTATCAGCTCACCTTGAGGTTTGCTGGATTTAATTTGTAACTTGCATCGATTTTTAACATCTGCTCGTGCAGAGAAAGGAGTCCTCTTTGGTAGCTTAATTCACCAGTCTCAAAGGAATAAAGCTGTATGAAGAGAAACAAGCATCCACCACATGACATTAAATGGGGAGATGCGCGAGAATTTTGTGGACAGAAGAAACAAAATTAAAGTCCAGAAAGTACAGCAATACTATGAAATATTACAGAGCCAAGGCTGCATATAAGCCTCTGCTTCTATTTCCAGGTTTCAGTGTCAGTGCAACCCTTTTTTGGGCAATTGGACGAAGGCTTCAAAGCAATAGGAAATAAAATTAACCTATGACCCTCTCTCCCTCTCCTCCTTCTGATCTGTACATGTTCAGCTGGAAGATCTAAAGGACACTACTACTTCATAGATGTATTTATTTTATTACAACAATTTGTAAAGCTGTCATTTCTCAAAAATTATTATGAGTGGGATTTTTGTTATAATATACAGATAGAACAATGGGAAAACATGTGGTTGAAAGGACTAAAATTTACACTATGTTATAATCTTAAAGAGAATTTTTATATAATGATGTACTGTTGGTATGTGACACCCGAAAAATTATCTAGAATGTATCAAGGTATTTCAAATCTATGTTGCAAATGTAAACAAGAATGGTCATTTTATCATGCTTAGTGGATGTGTAAAAAAGCTAGAAATTTTTGGGTTCAAATACATAAAGTGATTCAGAGGATTTTAAAGATTAACATTCAACTGAAACCAGAACTTTTCCTCTTGGAATTGATGGATAAACAGTTGAAAAGAAGTCATGGAACATTGTTTTTATATATGATAACTGCAGTGAGATTATTGTATGCACAAAGATGGAAAAATTTGGCAATACCTACAACAGAGGAACGGTTGGTGAGGATGACAGAACTCACTGAAATGGCCAAACTGATTTGTTTGATTACAGAGAAGACAATATTTATTAGTGATTGGAAACCCCTTATGGAATTTTTGCATAAAAAAGAAAAAACATGAACTTATGATTTATAGCTTTGATGATTAGATAAGATAGAATATAGAAAGAAGAGAGTCACAATGTATCTTTAGAGAGAGAGGTCAATTTATAATTGTACTTACAAGAGCTGTAAAGAAGATTGGAAGCCACTTCTTTATATATACAGTATATATTCTTCTTTTCTATTTTTCTGCTACTATTTTTCTTTTTGTACCTTTAGTTTTTTTCTCTTTTCTCTTTTCCTTTTTCCTTTTTTGTTCTATTTTAGTTTGTATTAGCTATTCTTGTGTTTAAAATTTTCTATACACACACACACACACACACTGAGTTGGGTACAAGAGTTAAAACCACAACGATTGTTCACAAAACCAAACACCCAAGGCAAAAAACACAATCCAACCCATAAGAATAACATAGCCCCATAAAACTGCAGAGATTACCTAACCGTATAACCCTAATACCTCACCCCCACCAACACTGGCAGGGCATGCCACAGTATATAAACAGAGAGCAAACCCTGTCCCATTCTACCACTGAAGATGTTACCTAGCCAGGTAATGAAACATTTGCAAGAAAAGAATCAAGCTCAGAGAACCCCAAGGACTCCACAAATACATTTCTCTTAGGACTCCTGTGAACACCAGGATACGCATAAATATATTACAAACTATATCTTTCCAAGAAATAATGAACATCTTGGAGTAACTTTATTTGCATTTCAAAAACCCTAAAGGCATTTTTTTTAAATTAACTTATTACAAAAAAAAAAGAGAGCATACTGTACTGCAAATACCTGTAGTATGAACATGAACTGTGCTAAGAAGTACTGTTACGTCAAAATATCCCACTCTACACTTGAGGATTTCTATGTATACTACTTAACATTAGAAGAATCAATTTTTTCCTAGCTAGCAAGTATTTTTCAAATTACAAGAGTTCCCCTTGTACCACAATAATTCCTTGACCCACTCCCAGTAATTCTATGTGCATCATCTTCAGTAGCAAGAAGTTTGATTTGAATTTCCTTGTACCCAAATAATACAGTATGGTGGGAAATGGGAAAAATTCCACATCTTATATGAAATCCCACATCTTATATGAACATTCAGCTGCACGCTCTAGCCTGGACAGGGCTGAACTGAAAAATAGCTGCCTGGATTAATTTCCTCTGGATGACATTCTGCTAAGACTAAAGCTCTGTTTGAGTACTTTTGAATAATGTAAGACAAAGCTATGGGAGAAACTTGTCTCCGATCTGTCCTTGCCAATCCATGTAGCTGACAAGGACTGGGCAGCAAATGATGCAAATAGGATACCCTGCAATAATCACAAGGTTACTCAGGGCATTTAGAGTTTCTTGGCTAGAGGGGTCAACCAGAAGTACAGGAAGATGCTACTTAAAGCCTGTAATATAGATAGATATAGATGATATACATATAGACATAGACACAGATATCCATTTCATGCAAACAAAGTATCACCAAAATAACCCACAGCTACTTCTTAACTCTAAGCCACAGATCATTCTGAACAAAAATCAACACATTCAAATTTAAAAGGAAAGGTTATAATATATCATATAGAATTACTCTGTGTGAGATGGATGACTATAGAAATACAATAAATAAATTAAATAAATAAATTATATAGACCTCTCAATTCAAGCAATAGATCTAAGCAAGCCAGGATCAGGGAACTATGGTTCTCCAGGTATTGTTGAACCATAGCTCCTAGCATCCCTTACTATTTGCCATGGTGGCTGAGGTTGCCAATTAAACCTGTTAATTGTCGCCTCAGTCATAAAAACATAATTTCTAGAGGATTTGTCCATGATAGCATAAAAATAATACAGGAATGAATGAATAATTTATTGCATTTCAGCCCAGAATACAACTATAAATACCACTGGTACTGAAGAAAGATTAATGCATAAAACTATAGTAATAAAATAATAACAAATTGTATATTTAGAAATTTAAAAATTCAACTGAAAATTCACATGACTAATTCAAATCAATCTTGCAGGGCTTACAAGAGTGTAACGAGTCCTTGTGGCTGTAAAGCAAAATTTTGAAACTAAATGTGTAACTTTAGAGTGTCTGTTAATAGACATGAAATAAACACTTTGTGTGGGTGGCCTGAGAATTTTTAAAAATAAATGCTACATTAGCCTTTGACAACAGTCAGAATAAAATCCAGATTATAAAAGAGTATGTATTGTTGTTTCAGTCTTGATTTGC
Source organism: Liasis olivaceus (assembly GCA_030867105.1). Classification (NCBI taxonomy): domain Eukaryota; kingdom Metazoa; phylum Chordata; class Lepidosauria; order Squamata; family Pythonidae; genus Liasis; species Liasis olivaceus. The sequence goes on along the minus strand of CM061351.1, from coordinate 40,420,690 downwards.
ACAGACAAAGCAAAAGTATGCAAGTTTTGCCTATGTAAGATTATAGTGATTTTATTAACTGATTAATTGATAAGATAGTTAAGCAATAAATCATTTCTTCTGGTAAATAGTAGAGATTAGTGGACCAGAGTAGGCTGTTTTATTTTAAATGCTTATTTTGTTTTTAAAATGTTTCCATATCAAGTCCCATTAAAGGAAAACTCAAAGCAGAGACATATTACTTTCAGGGACAGATTCCCAATCTGGCAATTTTTTATTGCAAATTTAAATTAAAAATCCAAAGAAATGCAGGATCAGATTTAGGAGTAGAATGAGCCAAGCTTTTTAAAATTAAGAGAGAGAAGAAGAATTCTCAGCCATCTCAGTAAATTTAGAAAATATATTGAACTTCCATTTGCTACCACCACAGAATTTTTCCTAGAAAATCAAATACTTGGTGGACTTCATAAGTCTTGCTACAGATCTATTATATGTCTACTTCAAGCAAAATTTCAGATTTACTTCCTAAAGATTCCCAAGCAGGATTCTTATTGATTCTTAGTTGACAATTTTAGTCTTAAAATGCTCACGGATCTCTTGACAGGCACCCTGCAATTTTTGTTACCATTCTGACAACTAAAATCCATTAAACATATTAGGACTTTTGGAAAAATAAGACTGGATTGTTAGGGGATAAAAATGGCTTAACTGCACCAATGTGCACCTTTTCTTGAATTGTACTGTTCTCTTTACCACAAGCGTGCAGGGAAAACCAAAGCTGACTCTTTAGTTAATCAGGCTTCTGAGCGTTTTCAGTCAAGACAGGTCTGACAATGTTAAAAAGGCTACCTGTTAAATCTATCTAGATGTACAGAAGATAAACCATTTCAGCTGCACATTCTTGACAAATAAATACTAAATGGCAGTATTTCAATGCATCTGTTTTTACATACCTCTGTCTCAGTCTCCACACCCACATTTAGTTTACTTCCTGCTACCCCGATCTAGTTACATGTAGGACTTTGCGATGAACAAGACTGAACTGTGAGCATTTTGAAAGCTTCCTTGCACCCAAAAAAGCAACAGCCACCATCACCCTGAACGATTTCAGGGTCTATGCTACTTGCCTGACTGAATTCTGTCAAAGCAAGCAATTGTTCATTCTGGTGTCCGAGGAAGAGACTGCACTGGTCCTGTTTCAGTTACCAATAAGCCACCAATCCCTTTAACTCTGATTCATCCTGCATTTATGCCAAGAGCATAAACATCATATACCACATTACTTATGAATTCTCATAGCACAGTCACATTTATGCACATGCTTCAAGTATTTAAAATATTTTTTTAAAGCTGCAATTTTAAAGATACATATCTGGAAGTAAGTTTCTTTTCAGAGTGAGATGTAGTTCGTAGTAAACATGCATAAGATTCTGTCTTAAATTGGCTAAACTGCCGGTTCTATTCTCATTGAAAATGAATTCAAATGACTCAGCAATTCTCCTGTGGTTGCTTTTCTCCTCCCTACACAGTAACTCTTCTATAGGAAGAACTGTTCACAAGCAGAGGCTTATCGAAGTGAACTTCTACTTATTTACCATGCTATCGTTTGTCCTTCTTCCTCTACATTTCTTGTATATGTTTTGTTCTTCTGGCTGCTACTGTAATCTGTTCATTCTACTGTACATTAGAAGGGAAATAGGAGATTCTGTTAGTTAATACGCTGCACATAAGTGTAGAACAATTACTAAATGGACAGATGCAGCATGGCTGTAATGGTATGTGGGAATGACCTTGGGAGTCAGGGAGAAGAGACACAGCCAAGGGAACTGTCAGATAAAAGGCAGCTTAGCCTGCTGCAGGAATGTGGGTGGGGCAAGCAGCTCAGAAGGGACCCTCCCTAGTTTCTTTGGCTGCAAAGGGGAAGGGGAAGGAGGAAAATGTACTTTCATACTTGCAAGATTCTGTTAATGTAAACTTACAATAAAGTAGAATTAGCTCATCGGGCCATTCTTCTTGTCTGGTCTACCTCACAGGCTGACAATGGCAATGCAGTAAAAGAAACCAAAACTCAGATATCAGATGCTATATACTTGATCTTTTTGGATTTTCTCTCTTGAATCTTGTAATATAATGGATCATGACCCTCACATGATATGGAATTCTACAGGCTTTTGATTATTTTTTTTTGGGGGGGGGGTTCTAATTATGTGTCTTCTCTTCTACTGAAGTAAATTCTTCAGTTCATCTAATCAGTTCATCTCACTGCTGTACAGCCATTTTTGCCAATCAGATTAATTTTTCAGATGGATCAGAAATACAACATCTGTAATTCCCAGCCAGAAACCACACCGGCTAATGTTCTAGGAGCTGTATTCCCATAAGGTTAGAAGAGTATCAGGTTGAAGAATGCAATAATGCAACTTTCTTGTCTCCATCTTCTTTTGATGTTTCTAAAAGTGTACCCTAGGTCTTCTTTCTTCTCCTTTTTAAAACTTTGTTCTATTATTATTTTTTGTGGTCTCTGATAGAATCTGTTTATTGGTTACATACCGCTTTATTATTCCTTGCTTGATATCTCTCCTTTCTCAAGTAGGATTGGATTCTTCCTCTGCTATTTCCTTACAGGTGACTTTTAAACAAAGTGAAATCCAGTAAAATGAACTTTCTTTTTCCATCATTACACAGTCCTTTTCCTTCCTTCTCTTCTTTTTCTAATAGGTAATTCTACTTGCATCTCCCTCCTCGAAACTCATAACTTCAGAGCTATATTTGATCCTTGCCTTCATTTTTTTCCACATACCCACTAAATGATTAAAAACTTGCGTTTTTCCTCATGGAAATATTTATAAGGATTTTTTTTTCTCTTTTTGATGATTATACTGCAACTATTGTTCACTCTTCCATTATCTTTTGTGAACAACAACTACAACATTTAAAAGTTAATGTGAATTTCAAGATGAATGTCAAGAATTCATTTGATGAGCTAGACATAGGAGAACCCAGGTTTCCTTTGCCATACAATGGCACTTGTAAACCACATGCTATATCATTGCATGGCTATATATGCAGTAACATTCTTAAAGACTTATTTAATTAAATGGCAGCTGGCCACTGAGTCAATGACTTGCCCCTGTTGAAGGAAGATGGGAAGGTTATATTGAAAACAAACAAAAGATCTATTTACTTTTAAATATCTATTCTTCTTCTGTTTTGGTGTCTCTTTGTATTCTTACATTTTGGTCCCTCACGTGAAAGGCAGGATGCCTCCATGTACAGAAACTGACTGGAGTAGCAAATCAGTCTTATTTCAATATTATCTACTGGGCAGCATAGCCCAGGACAGAGAGATTAAGAGATTCTGAACAGACTACACTGTATATATGAGTCGGTAATGGGGGGAAATATGGAACAGGTGTGGGAGATATATTAGAATCTAGAGTTTCCCAGGGCAGAAATACTGAAAATGTCAATAAACAATTGCCACCTAGTATGAAACATGGGAAGTATAAAGCAGGGTTTCTGTTAAGCCTGTTAAGCAGGGTTTCTGTTAAGGGAAGGAAGAGGGGAAAAAAACCTGAACTTGAATCCCAGGGTATAAAATGGGGCCAGAGCTGTAAATGTCAGAAGGCCATCAATATTTCAAGTGGATTCAACGCTGGTGTTAAATAAGGATTTATTATGAGCTCTGCCATGTCAAATTTCTGGGAAGCTTTACCTGAGTTCATGCCAGTTGATAGCAGTGTGACAACTACCATCTAAATCTGCCATCACAGCAGCTACCCAAATTCTGCCAATTCATGCCCCCTGCAAAATGGTAGGGCTGGAGCTGTTGTTCTGATATGACAGTATTCAGAAGCAAAGTTATATCCTCCATTCATTCAAGGACTCTTGCCCTTGCTGGATCTAGCACTGGAAGATCATCCAAATGCAGAATATCCTTCTGCTTCTGAAACCTATGATCATTTAATGGTAAGAAAAAGCAAAACAAAGTTATTAAAAATCTTGTCATTAAATCAGTGTAATTTAGTGTTCTAAAAGGATGCCATGAAGCTCAGTGGGTACCACTGGGTAAGCAATCTGAGGCCTCAAACAGTCCTCAAATGACTATTCAGTGAGCTACCAGAGAACTTATGGTTTCGAAAACCGGTGGCTTACCTTCCTACCATTTTGAGGTAGGAAACGTCTAAAATTATAATGTATGTCCCTTATTATCATTTACAAAGCCAAAAACATCCCAAAACTCTCCCCTTAAAACTCAGAAATAAGCCCATAAAATTTTAGCTTTGACTACTCTCTGTCAACCCTGATCATCCCAAAAATGTCCATGGTTTTTAACTATCACACTGTTGACAATGGAACATCAACTATCCAGCAGATTATTGACTAACAAACATTTCTCCAACTCTCCATTGAGATATTATCTCCACTCCCTCCAGATTTGTTATAAAGATAAAACAGAACTAAGAAGTTGACAAACTGAAACTACCAGAAGAAAGAATCAGATTAAAAAAAAACTATGTTAAATAAATAATGAAATTTATTCTAGGATTAGAAGGAATTACAGCTAGCAGTATAAACACTGTACCTAATAGATGCAGTAAGATTAAACCTATGTTCTCTTGTACCAGCACATTCCTGAATTAGACCAGTAGTCAATTAAAGCAAAACAATGGTTTTCAGAAACTACATATGGTTCATGGCTTGGAATTACCCATATTCCATCAACCTAAATGGCCAATATCAGATACGTCTGCTTCCTTAGGAACAAGTATATATTCCATTTCATATATAATTCCCTCTCCAAATGAAAAAAACTACTGGAAAGAATTGACAAGGATAAACTGAGACTTCTCTCAAAGGTCCTAAAGATGTTGTCTTCCTTGTTGGAAACTGGGAAGAATTTGAAAGTTTATTTTTTTTCCTACTGCTCTAATTATTTCAATTTCTCTAATCTTCATACAAGTTTCTTTACCACATCATTCACTATACACTGCATATATATAGTTTGGCAGTGGGAGGGACTTGAACATATCCAGCTGTACTCAGAGGAAGACAAAAATACTTTCAGAAATCACCATAATTCTTTGGTAGAGACTTATACTCTTCTTGTACACAGAGGAATCCTCACATTCAGAACAACAGGTCTAGGCATTGACAGAGAGATCTAAGAAAACAAAACTGGTTTTCTAGTAGAGAGGTAAAATGGAAATTTGTTCCTGGATTATATCTAATGAAGAACAAGGAATATGCTTCTGAACATGCGAGTCTACATTCTCCAAACCACCCAAGGGTGCAATTCTAGGGCTAAAGTATGAAAACCTATTTGTCAAACGTTAGAAAGATATAGTGCTGTTATATGATGGAAGATTAGTCTGCCCTGGAATTTTCAAACCAATGAACTATTGTTTGTAGGCAGTAAATCCAATGTATTCCCAACAAACAAATATATAACATGCAGTCTCATCCATTTATGTTTTCCCTTGGTGCATTCAAATATTTAATTTCAGATATTCATAAATGTTGCTGACCAGAGAATGAGGCTTGGGGATTGTTCTTAAAGATACACACACACACACACACACACACACACAGAGTAATATGTACGTAACAGGCAAGTAATCTTTCATGGAAGTAACAGCCTTTTTTTTCTTGGAAAAACAACCAGAAACCAGTCCTTTATGTAAAGGAAAGCCAAGTCTGGCCCATGACATTTTGTATCTGTCTAGTCATATGTATTTTCTCTCTTTCCTGCATTAAACTGTAATTAAAAAAAAAAAATCTACAGAGATGTTGCAGTTGCATGCATTTAAAGATGCATTTAAACATATTTTCTTCTCAAAAACACATTTCTAAGCATTTTTTTTTCAAGTAAAAGTTATGATGGAACATTCAAGGCTGTAGAAGTTAGTGGACAGCTAAATTTCCATTCACAATTACTGAATTGCTGAAGCATTCCTATTCTGCATTTTATAGAAAATATGCTGTGATAACAAAGCTTTCTTACTTAGCAGCATGTTTACTGCATACCAACATTTAAAACATGGTTTAAAAATACAGACATTTTCTGCCTCAAAAAGTAATATTTCAGAATGTAAGGATGCTTTTTCAAACCATTTTTACATTACATAAAATGTTATCTGTCTCTTCTTCACCATTATAGTTCTAAATTCATCAAGGCAACACTAGAGTCTGTGACCCTGGAAGAATTTTTGATTAAAAGCATTCACAAACATGTACATGTGTATACATACACACACACGTGAAAGAGATCACCTGATCAATATTACTCTGTATGAGAACCAAAGCACAGTATATTGTTACCTTTGCTACATTAAAAAAAAAGGGTAATTTTTTTGTGTTTATTCTTATAGAATAGTGGGGTCTTTATCTGATGAAAGAATGAGCTCCCTTGGAACCTAGACTAAACATGAAGTATTTTCTTCAAAGTGTTTTACAAGACCATATTCATAATGTTCTTTTTGAATTGGCCACACATGTCTGAGCTTGTTAAGTACAAGAAAAACAAAAGGCAGTTGGCAAAGTTTGGGTCTCTTTTGTTCCAACTATGAACTAAAGTCTTGGGTTCCAGATAGAAATGCTACTCACACTTTCAAAGACAATGAGGTTTTGCTGCTATAGTGAGCCACAGCTTAAATACTTTATCCTCTGCTATTAAGAAAGGATATTTTGTTATACTGTACGCAGGGAACAGTCACAAAGGACTGCTTTACATTATATGCTTTCAGATGCACACAGACCCATACGCAGACATACACGCAAACATACATACATACACAAAGAAGGAACAGAGAGCCAGTAAACAAGATGGTTATTATTGTCCTGATCTTTGATGTGAAGCCATTCACTTGCATAACAATGGCAACAAAAACTCAAGAACTCCACAGCAGTCATACTGTTCAAGAATTTTTATGCCCCTCTTTTAAAATGTCAGATGTTCCTGACAGCTAGTTTCTAGATTTCCAAGGTAAGAAATGTTTCAATCTCTATCCCTGTGGTCCCTGTCTGCGGTCCAACTTATGACTTCAAACAGCCTTCAGTAAAAAACAGTCTTCTCGTCATTCCAGTCTGGGCTGAATTTTAATCAAGGTCCTTTAAATGCCATTGAACAAATCCATATACTATGGATTACTTCTTGTATGCCACTGGCCAAATGCTATTTGCTATGTCATTTGTTATGTTTAGAAAACCAAAACAATTTTGCCGTAATAGTATAAGTTATGACCGTCCAGGCACCCAAATGCCGCCATTTCAGATGAGTTACGCTTCTATCTGGATGATTTGCACTCTTGCCTGCCTGGTGCTTTTAATTATCTTTTTAGCAAGCTCTATTTGAAATGCTCCATCCGTAAGTCAGCTGAGGGGAACAGCTAGAGTTCCTTTCAGGAAAAAAAAAAAGTAACCCTTTGCACATTATAAATCCGTATTTACATGCCTCTAAAACATCAAAGCCTAGTCTCAAATTTTAATTGTTAAAACCACAATAGCATGGCTATTTAGGATAACTCTGGAGAAAGGGGGAGAGAGAACAAAGAGGCAGAACAGAAAACATGATTCTTGTCACTGAAGTTCTACCATGCCCCACTACCCTGACTCTTAGTAAGGGTATTCTTTGGTTTTTTCCCAGTTATAGAACTATTAATAGGTTGCAAGTAGATCTACAGCCTCAGCATAAACTCATTAGACACCAGACTGGGGAAAATACAGTCATCACCTTATTGCTCTGTTATACGAGAAAATATCAGGGAAAGGGAAGCCAACATACTGCTGACTGTTACAATTCTCCTTCTCTCCCTAGATAAGTCAATTAATCAAACTTTCCCTACTACCTGTCAGAAAGCCAGCCTGGCCTCCTTTTATTGGAATCAGGAATAGAAGAAAAAGAAAGGGGGAAAAAAACTCCCCTGTCTTTCAGCATTTCCCAACCCAGGATCTGCAGGATATGCTTGATTATAACTCCTTTCACTTCCAGCCAAGAGTAATGGGATCTGTAGTGTGACACATGCCAGACTGGGGAAGACTGCTATTATTTTTATTATGATTTGTCTCCCTTTATGTAAAGAACACTTTTCTGGAGCTCCAAAAAGGGAACATTAAACAGCATTAAATGCTGGGATTAAAAACAAATCTTTCTACCTGTTTCCTGTTCTTTCCCACTCTCCATATTCACACACATGGTTAATTTCAAACATGGAGGAATTTCATAGCTTAAAAAGGAAGATAAAAAGTCACGGGCACACATTTTCATTCAGCCATAGCAGTAACCTACAACTACTACAACATAGAATGCCTTCTTTCTTGGCTATAGTGCAAGAGAAATACTAGTGTGAACAACGTGTGGCTTCTTATGTTAACTGTACCATGGGGTCTAAAGTACTGGCTTCACAACTATTGGATCTCAATCAGAAAATGGAAGATGTTATGCAAAAATCCTGCTCTGCTATCTCACAAGCTTCACTATTAAGCAAACCAAATAGTGCAATTTACCATTATAAAAGTGACAATTAGAGGTGGGATTGGCTTTTTCACACTCAGGATGTGGTACACAGAAGAATCACACAGGCTCACATTCTCAGGATGTAATCCTTTGCATAAGTCCACACACTAAAGAAGTGGGAATTCTAAAAAGAGAGAAGATCCAATTGAAAATCTTCACACAACAAATGAGAACATTTTGACATTTTACCCTCTCATTCATCATCTTTAGCTATGGCCTTTGGCTTTTCTACTGTCTAAAACCAGAGCAACAGTAATTTCTTGCTAATCTTGGTTTCAAATTCCATTTTGTGCTATCCAAAAAATTACAACCTTCTGGGTTTGGATAACAGAATTAGCCTTAAACAATTATTACAAAGCAACAAGAAATTGTGATGGCGGTGGTAAGAAAGTGATGTATTTACATGTCATGTGAACTTACACCTTTGTTATCATATACTTTTTCTTTCACTTAGTGTCTCTGTTATCCCAATCCTTCAGGGTCTACTTGTTTACTTACAGAGAAGCTCCAGTGCTTACACAGAGCATTCCCATTCACAACAGCAGAGGGGATGACACATCCCGTGGCATACACACCCAGCTGTTCTTTTCTATTACATGAATGGGAAATCAAAATGATGGAAGCACTCTGGACAGGGATAAAGATACCATCAGCTATTTGAGAATGGCTTTATTGTAGACTTGAAACATTAGCTACCAAAACATTGCATTTCAGTCTCTGAATATTAAATAATTTTGACATAATTTACCCTGGCTTTGATTCAAAACCAAAATGAATGTCCTTTGCAAGCAAACTGGACAGCTGGATTATTCCCAGGCATGCTGAAATAAAGCAAAATATAATCAAATCTAAACATGTACTTGTCTTGGTTTTGACTGACAACTAGTTCTTTATTTAGTGCATCTTTCCACATATTAAAATGGGTTTCACTATTCCTAGCTGTCCCAACAAATACTTTGCATCAGCACACATTTTTCTAAATAGTGTATGTGGAAGGCATTCTGAAATCATTTCTTCTTTCCTTGGTCTTTCTCTTTCAACTTCTCCTCTTTGCAATCTGTCATATGTGGGTCAATTAGAATAGTTGGTAACTAAAGCAAAGAGACACTTACTTTAAATAATGAAAAATGACCTTCCACATAACACAAGTTTCTTTCTTTCAGATGGTGCTGTCACTGCTAGGAACTACCATTCATCTTGCCAACAGAAGACCGTAAAACTGAGCTTCTGACTTCCTGATTAAAGACAGTATGTATTTAAAGATTTGTGCACTTCACCTTTCAAAACAAAACAAAAATTCTCTTGGCAACAATAAATATTTTAACACCTTAGGATCTTACTTCTATAATGAACCTCAACAAAAATGAATGAGAAGATCTAAAAAAAAATAACCAGGATGCTTAAACAATAATATAAAACCATCAAAAGAAACACTAAACAGCAGGTGCTAAACAGGAACATTTAGACTATCTAAAAAAGAAAACCACATATAATGAAAGATTTAAAATTAAATTAAAAGTTAAAAGACCTGAAGGAACAAAAAGATTTGTGCCTGGCACTGACAAGATAATAGCATGGGGTCCAGGCCTGCCTTTCTAGAAAACATCTTCCAAAGCAAAGGAGGCCATCACTGAGAAAGCTGCTCCCAAGGAGCCACCTGATGTGTTTCTACAGGGAGGCCGGGACTTCTTGGGATCTTTTTTCTTTTGTATAAGGATCTGCATGAGCTCATAAGCAGCTCTCCAGGCTTCCAGTAATACCATACTGTTGGCCAAGTTTGGCAACTGAGCCCAATCAATCAATCAATCAATCAATTTATATGGTTGCCCATCTCAAATACATGACTCTGGGCATCTAACAAGGATTAAAAACAAGATAAAAATATTGTAACAGACCAATAAATAACATATATGGCAGCTGAAATAAAAAAATCAGTAACACAATTAACACAACCATGATACAGCTCAGCTGTGACTGCAAACAAACAAATGAACAAAAAGCCATCTTCCTTTCTGAAGGCACAAGCTCTGCAAACCATTACAGTAGGTTGTTTTTCCATTAGAGGGAACTCTTGCCTTACCCCTCCTCTTGGTTCTTGACCTTCAGGCAATCTAGTAGGCCCATTAAGGGGCATGTTGGCTTGGCTTGATTTCCCTTTTCTCTTCTGTATATTACCAGTAGACGCACCAAATGTCAGACTGCTTCCATTTTCTTTTTTATGTGTGGAGTGGAAAGTAATCTTAGTTACTCTGGTGGCATGGCTACGGTGACAATGTGGAAGAGGCCTTGCAATGCATTCCAGTTGTCTCGGCCTAAAAAAGCATGCACCTTGTTTAAAACTTGCTGACTTCCCTCCCAACTTCAATTGCTGTTGTAGCCGACAACAATGGCTAGAGAAATTGGAAAATTTAGCTAGTTTGAAGATTCATGACATATCATGCCACCTTCATAGCTCTCAATGGGATTTTCAATACAGGAGAAATGACAGCTTGGTAGCCAAGCAACTTGACCCTATTAGAAATGCTCCAATTTCCTTCTGTAAATGACAACATAAACACAAACCCTGTACTGAAAAGGTGGGGTGAGTAGTAATTTTTTTTTTTAGTCCTTTTTTGTGTGGAGTTGAAAACAGTTTTTTCTCCCCTTCTTCAGGACCAGAAGTAGCTGGAGCAGGTCAACTGAATTACCTTTTTGCAGGTTCCTACTGATCATCTAGAGGGAGACTGCTGATTGGTTCGTAGTATTCTTAATATATTCACAGTGGCTACTGCAACACCCTTGGAAAATTCTCTGACCTCTAATCCTAATATCATGAAAACTCAGGTTAATTGGATGGAGCCAATCCAAACCAGTTCAGCAGGAGAGGTGAAAGAAATAAATTTCTTCTCTGGCTCCAATTAATACCCAAGTTTGAGAAGAATTTGGAAGCCATAAATAAGGATGCGTACAGTCACCGATTTCAATTCTGCTTGATTCTCATTTTCCCAACCATATCCTTATTTTGGTTTTGTATCTGTATCAGTTTATAAATATGTTTACTAAACTATGTTACTAAAACAGTAACATAGAAAATAAAAGCAGCAGCAATGAAGTTAAAAATATTACCATAGTATACAAGTTAATGGATAAATAAAGATAGCTAGGAGAATAACAATGTCTTCCAAAAGGCCAAAAAAAAAAAAAAATGCTGAAGTTGGGGGGGGGGGTACTCCAGGTACCAACTCACCTCAAAATGGGACATTATTCAGAACAGACTCTCACTCTGAGTAAATTCTGGCAGATGTTGAATAACAAGATAGATAAAATGGATCTCTGTCCACCGGGAAGCATACCACGGCTAATAGCATCAAAGGTTAATGAGAGGTCTACAAAAATCAATGGGGTTACACTTGTCCTGTGCTCCTCCATTCAAATATCATCCAACGTGGCAACCAAGTGGCAGCCTTCCCAGGTAGACCAGACAGGAAACACAATCAGATGAGCTAATTCTACATTATTATAAGACTACATTAACAGAATCTTGCAAGTCTGAAAGTACAATTCTCCCGCTGTCTCCTTTACCCTTGAGAAATTAGGATCTCTTCTGAGCCTCTTGCTCTGCCCACTATGCAGCTGTGGGCTATGCTCCCTCTTATCAGTCTGTTCCCTATGTAGCATCTCTTCACCCAGTCTCCCAAGGTCATTCTTACATACCATTACACCAAGGCAACTACAGAGCAAAAACTAAACCTAAACCCTGAAAGGGATTTAGGAAATCAGTTTCACCCAAGAATGTCTGGATCTGATTAGCCACTACTTGTTTAAGCACCTTGCAGAAAAGAAATGTAGGTTACTATCTTACAATTATTTTGATATTCTGAAGCCAATTATTCATTTTTTTACAGGAGTGGTTTTACTACAGCCTCCTTTATAAAGCTGGAACTACTTCTTTTAACCTTTTGAACCCAAGAGCACCCCTTTTCTACTAGAAGTCATAAGTCATGAAGAGAAAAAGGCAAATGGAACATATACTGTAGTTGGCCAGTTCTACTAGATGCATGATCTACCTCATGAGGCCTTAAAAACTTATTTTAAAAAACCTGACCAGACAGGGGCCTGGACACTTCTACAGTCTGAATTGTCCAAACTATAGATATTCCCATTAATTAAATTTAAATATACTGTAATGAATATGAGTAATCCCATGAGTTTAATAGTTTTTCCCATGAGTTTAATAGTTTTCCCAAGTTGGTAACAACTTTTTAAAATTTCCAGAGGAAGTATTCAAGGTTTGGTTAGACATTCCATCACAGGATATGTTTATGTGAAAACATTTTTTTCTTTCACTTCTAAAGAGGGAAAAATAGGGTTGTCCTGCACAGGAAAGTTCCTGTGGGTGGGACAGCCTCGCAAATTTCAAAGTCCTGTTAACATTTTTATCAGAATGTAGTACAGGAAATGGCAAAATATTAAAGTAACCCTTCAGTTCTTTAACTGTACATTTGAACACATGCACACACATTTTTAAATTGAAAAGAGTATGTTAATTAAGATGAATTAATCAAAAGCCCACCATGGCAGATTAAAAATTTGCTGATCAATCACTTGGCTGGACAGCTATGCATATTTTCATAAGTTTCTTAGTTTATAATTATCTTTTTACCTGTAAATGCTCATTAGACTGCAAGCCACAGATTTGTTTCAATTCTTAGGTGAAAGCCTAATTGAATGATACTGTAACCACTCCATTTATGTAATTATTATTTATGTTTGTTATTGCAACTATGCTGTCAATATGGAGCAGCACTATTCATAGACATTTTGAACTTAAAGCAAAAAGTACCATCCTAGTCCAATATTTCCCCCGTCCGATACTATACAAGGATGAGCTAATTGTAGTAACTCCTGTGTTGAAGAACACAGGCCAATATTATGAGTTCAGATTGATTAAGAATGACAAAACATCTTCTGCATATACATCTAAAATAAAAGGAAGAGAAAATAATATGTCAGATGTTAAATTAAAGTAACCAAATGCTAATAGGTAACAAAGAAAAGGTGGAATTACTCAGCTCTTAACTCAGTCTTCTCAGAGAAAAAGGTATGTGTTCCACCAAGCAAATATGAGGAAGAAACTGAGGGAAGGACTGAAGCTTGACATAAACAGAAATAGGGGATTCCTATTTACTGTGAATAAATTCCCAGGATAGGGAAAGAACTAACAGATAGTCTCACTGAACCTTTATGTATTATCTTTGAGAAATCCTGAAAAACTATAAAGTGTCAGATGACTGGAAGAAAGCAAATGTTGCTCATATCTTCAAAAAAGGGCAACACGAAAAAGATCCAGTAAACTACACATTAGTCAATCAATCATTGATAATCATGAATTTTCTAGAGCAAATCATAAAGTGGCCTATTTGTAAGCAACCTGAAAATAATGTGGTCATTATCAGAAGTCAGCATGAATTTGTCAAGAAGAACTCTTTCTAGACTAATGTTGTTTCATTTTTTGACTGAATATCTTCCTTGGTAGATTGTATGACTCTACAGTGTAACTTGATTTCAGGAAAGTAGTTAATAATATATTCCATGATATTCTAATTAACAAGCTAGTTAAGTATAGATTAGATGGCAGAATAAATGAATATCAAGTTGAACCAAAGTCAAAAGTGTGTGTATCAATGATTACCCTCCAGACTGTACCAAGGTCTAAAGTGAGATATCCTAAGAACCAGTTCTGAGCTTTTCAACATTTGTATTAATCACTTGGATGAGAAGCTGGAGGGAATTTTTCTGAAATTTGCAGATAATGTAAAATTAAGTAGGATTATCTTGTCCCTTAGAACACACAAACACAAATTCATAGGTTAGAGAAATAAGCTGAGAATAATAGACTGAAATTTTAAAATTATGCACTTTGGAAACAGAAATCAAATGTACAGGTATAGAATGCGGGATATCTGTCCTAGTTGTCTGCAATAATGTTTGTCTGCAAACCAAACAGGAGCTAGTAATGTGATGTGGTTGCAAAGGCTGCAGATACAATTTAGGTTGCATCAACAAAAGCATAGTTTTAGTATCACAGAAAATCCACTGTATCCTGGGCTGCCATATTCCACCTTCTGTATTGTGTATACGTTCAGATTTTAAGGCAAATTTCAATAGATTCAGAAAAAGCCAATGAGTACGATCAAGAAACTAGAAATGGAAGGAATTGAGAATGCTTACCTTTGTGAAGAAGAAAAAAAAAGGAGGAGTTATAAGAGCATACTTCAAATATCAGAAAGAATATCATTCAGAAGAAAGTCAATGTTAAGAGTTTCTTTTACTTGGATCCCTGCACTGAGCAGGCCAATTTTCACCCTGACAGTCTCAAAAGTCCCTTCTATGATACTGCAATTTAGCACCACTTCAAAGGCTAGAATGTACGAAATGCCAGGTGGGGCTTCCACATACATATACAAACGGAACTCCTTCATGTGAAACACCCTAATTGAACAGTGTGTACAACATGCCCAATGTCTTGTACATGAGCATTCTTATGGATCACGTTCAGTAATCCACAGAATATGTATAATTCTTTGAGGTCATGAAGGAGATCAAGTGAACTATTTCTGTGCTCCTTTAATCCAGGGGTATGTTGTACCTGGCAACATAAAGCTACAGCAAGACAAATTATGAATGAAGATAGATAAAACTTCCTAACATTAAAAGAAGTTCAGAAATAGGGCCAATTACCCAAAGAGCTTCACTGGTCACATTCAAGCAGAAGTGGATCATGGGCCGCTTTAATTTCTCTGCTAGACTACATGGCCAATTCCATTGCTAAAGTTTATGACATAAATTGCCAAAAGAAGACCTTAGTTAAGTGCAGAACAGGAAAATAAAGAGAAACCACTTTTAAGAAGTAGCAATCTCCAGCTTGTAATCCTTGCAGAAGACTACTAGAAGATTACATGGCCTAAGCAGAGCAAAGAGATGAAAAGTAGAACAGAACAAATAGCAGTTTTCACCTGAATTTTTGAGGAAGTGCCTGTATACATAGAAACTTAATTTATTATTCTAATGAGTTTCACAGCATGAGAGTCTCACTGGGAGATATGGCTATATGCATTTAACAAGACTGCAGAGATTAGGATGATTCCCGATGGGCATATTGAATCATTTCCAAATCATCTTTTTATAGCAAGCAACATATAAATTATGTAAAAAGGAATTTAGATAGATAGATATCATCTAGTCTATCAGGCCAGTAAGTCTTCCTTGCTATATTATCTGTAAGCCTGAAAAGAAACCAGTTCTAGTATCAGAAACAGTCGTATATTAATATATAATAATCTGATTGACCACATGAAATGTACGATAACTCAATCTGAATGATAACTCAATGTAGGAGTGTAACTTCTCCTGCTGGGTCAATTCACAGCCGTATATTTTCTTCCAAACGTAGTCAGCCAAATGCTAACCCTACAGATCTGAAGGTAACAACTTATAATTTTTGTCCCTTTCTTTGTCTCTGACTTGACTTCTTATACGCAGAAATACATACCTCTGAACGTCTGAATCTGTCTTTTGCAACATTCCCCACAGGCACATTTAAGTCATGTTAATGTAGTTATTTGGTATGTAACATGCATTTGACAAAAATAAAGTAAAATAGCAGAGGAATTGTATTCACAAGCAATGTCTTCTAGCACTGCATCTCATCAACTTGTACCTAGCACAGCACAAGCTCTGCTGATGCAGAAAATTACACCAGTACAGCAATATTTTTGTCTTGACATAAAGATCCCACCCTCAAAGATTTTAGGGGACTAGATACTGGGTATCAGAATCTGAAAACCCAAATGAAACTGGGCGGGCAGCAGCAGTGCAGCATTTGACTGTAATCCAAGTTCATCGTAGGAGTCAGTTCTACTTTCAACAAAATATATAGATAATGTAATACTTGCAATGGATTCAATGGATTTGCTTATTTTACTCAGGTAAAGAAAAACTTGCCTAAAAACTCAGCCAATCAAGCTGGCTGAAACTGTATTAGTAGTTTATGCCACTGGATAAAAGGAACAATTAGGTAACAGAAAAGGCCAAGGAGTTCCTTCTCCTGCAACACTTCTGGGCTATGGAACAGCCCCTCAGAAGTTATGCTGGCCCTCATCCACTCAGTCTTTAGAAGAGTAGTAAGATGCAGCTTATTCATCAGGGTTTCAAATTTTTTTTTTTTTTTTTGGCATTTCTATTCTGTATCTTATATTGTTACCAACTTCAAATAAGTGAGTAGAAAGAAAGGTATTAAATCAATAAATTAATAGTTTCCTTCAAAGAATAATAAAATATTACAAAGCAGTACTAAAAGCAGATACACAATTGCATTCAAAGCCCTATTTGCAGGAAGCAAAATTACCCACATGTTCTTCATAGAAAGAATGAACATCCCCAATAGCTCAGAAAGAGCTTGAAAAATAAATATTTTAGAAAAGTTATCAGTCTTACTCCAGAATATCAAAAATCTTACCCACGTCAGTTTTGACATTTAAGTCAAATGCTCTTGTAAGCTGCATCTTCCAGTCCAGAGAAGATAATTAAATCCATCCAAATTGCAGCTTGAACTTAATCCGTATTCAGATCTGAACACCACATCTCTAATTATGAGTAACCTTGATTTGATTTTTATCTCAGTAAGTAGACAAGCTAGGTGCAAAACTGTTTTCTCGCCATGACAGGAGACTGGATAATATGTATCTCTCAGTTATCTTTTAAGAGTGTTCTTTTTCCCCTTCACTGCACTTTATTAGCTTTGCAAGACATGCTAGAAGTAAAGATCCTGTTAAAACACTGGACACTCACCATTCTTTCCTCATCACAAATGTCTGCGTCATTCCGGTGTCAAAGATGTTTTGTCAGTTTACCAATAAAAAAGACTATTATTCATAAGTGCTAGCTAAGCGGAAACTGTCCGGCACTTATGAATACTTATCAGATAGTGTGAAAGTTTTAGATCGTACTACATTGTCTTATTCTCAGTGGTAAGGAAATATATGCGTGTTGTTAGAGAATGAAAGGGTGCTGCTATAACTCAGAAAACCAATAGAAAGTTTTTTTTAAAAGTCCATTGACAATCAAGTTTATTAGGATATCTGACACCAAACAATGATTAATTGGCAATCACACTTTTTCCCATTGATAACTTGGTGACAATCAAAAGAAATGAAGTACATACAGGTAATCCTCACTTAACAACTGATAGTTTAAGGATGGTATGAAATTACAATGTCCTTGGAAGTGCTTTATGACCTGTACTTGCACTTACAACCATTGCAAATCATTGGACCATCCCCGTGGTCATTTGATCACAAATTGTGATCTTTTTCAGGATGGTCATTAACCAAATCACCATGGTTATTAAGTAAATCATGTGGTCGTTAAGTGAATCATGTGATTGTTAAGTAAATCATGTGGACATTAAGCAAATTCTGGCAAAAAACATCCATTGGGGCAGCTGTATTCACTTAACTACCATGTGATTCACTGAACAACTGCAGTGATTCACTTAACAACCACATGATTCATTTAACGACCATTGTAGAAATTGTTGTAAAATTGGATCAGGTCACATGGTGACTTGCTCAACTACCATCCTTCTTAACAACCAATTTTTCGGTCCCTATTGTGGTTGTTAAGTGAGCACTACCTGCAATTTGTGTGTCTTCAAGTCACATAAATCAGTGCCCTTTAGGTTTCAGATATCTGAGTATTTTTTCTACTGGAGATTAAAAAGTGATGTAGTCAGATGTGGGTTACATTTCTCATAATGCATAATTTTGCCCTCAAACTATAAAAATGTTTCAAAGCCATCATGCTAAAGATAAACATTTTCCCTGATGAACAACGTCCAATGGCTTGACATTAGATTGAAATTAAGGATATGCTGTGTCCAGAGTCAATCATACTAACCTTTATGTTGAAAAAAGACACTTCACCCACTGTCCCTTAAGTGAAAACACTTGTTTATGACTTAACTAACCCTGAAAACTGCAGATGCCTTCTCTCTCTGCTTTCTCCTTCATCCACTCATATTATTTGGCACTCTTCTTCCAAAATTATTCACCTCTTTCATTGTTCTGTTTGACACTATCCTTAAAATCTTCTCTAGCTTCTTCTTCGTTTCTATATTTCACACCATATTCTTGTTCTTATCTTTGAAGCCCTCCATAATTTCACCCTTCCCTATCTCCTGGTACTTCTCTAATCATTTCCCTTCCCCCTAACCATCCAAAGCTTTCTTGCTTCCTAAAACAATTCCTCGGCTCCATAGGAACTGCCTCCTAAAATCAAATAACCTATTTTCCATTCTTTCAAGCCACTACACTACACTTTATCTATGGCATTCTGGCTGATTTTAATAAAGGTATTAAACTACTGTGTTTCTTCCCTTTAATAAGAGACAAGGAACTATCTGTTGTTGTTGTTGTTTTGTCATGTGCCTTGTAATAACAGTAACAACAGCACCATTAAATCAATGAGGCGTAAGAGTCTACCAAACTTCCAGGCTACATAAAGGATGTACCAACTGTAAATATTTAATATTTCTTGCACCAAACTGAAATGAATAATATAGAATTATTGGACAGTTGCAGTGAATTTTACCAATTCAACAACTCAACTGGCTTGATTTTTTTTTATTTAGAGAAACATTAATTTAAGAGTATTTATATATTTAAATCTTTAAAGAAAATATGTAGTCAATGAAGAAAGAGTGAATATTTCTCAACCTGAGCTACATAATTACTTTACAAGAAACAAAACAAAATAAATCAAATATAAATTTTCTTCTTGAATCCAAAGATTTGTCATATGTTATATTTTCCCACATTCTCTTTAAGATAATTTTTTGTTATGAGCATCTAATTATTCAATCTATCTGGATGGTAAACACTTGACTGTCAAAATGTTTCTATTACAACTTCAAGCTTCCATTATTGTTGGGCATCTTAGCTGCAGTTGTGGGTCTAGTTACTGAATAACTGGATTAAGCTCATTTTGGTATAGTGCTGGAAATTAAGAAATCCTATGACTTCAAACAATATTACCACAACCATTTATTAAATGAGAAATAAAAGACTAGATAATCTTGTGCATCTTAAAAGCTTAACTGACATCACATGAACTATTTTCTTAAACTGTTGGTTTAGATGGACTAACTCACAGAAAACAACAAAATAGCTAGTTTTTTTCATTGTTCCCATCTTAAATTCATTCCCCTTTTGCAAGAATGGGTAACTTTTCATTAACTGAAGGCTATCTTTTTTTTTTTTTAGCGGGGAGGGAGGGATTTCAGGAGCCATGACGTATAGTAATATCATGAGGGATGGAAGAGTCAGAATTTTCAGCCTCCTTATGAATATTTTTAAAAACTGGGTGCATGTATCAGCAAAACAGGTATGTTAAAAACAAACACCCACAAGGTAATAACAATGGGTACATTAAGCCTATCAGAAGTTTAGTATACCTATTTGATTACTATTTTTAATGTAAAAAATTATACTGTTATAAAAAATACACAAAAAGGAGTTAAGGACTGCATGTGGTCTGTGGGTTTTCCATGCTTGTCTTATGGTCTCAAAAAATGCCTTATTGTGTTTTTGAAAGAAAATTCAGATGCATTTTTCAGTGCAGTTCTCTTAAAATGCATTGTATGTATCACTTCACTTGCATCATATCCTCCTTTAAGAAGCAATTTTCCTAACCATAATACCCTTTTATATTTTCTCCCCAAATACACATTTTTCCTTAGCAAAATTATTAGTGAACATTGCAACATTCAGCAAAGTGCAGATTTATGGCTGCATTTTGGTTTTGATTTTCATACAAATTTGGGAAGAACAAATTTGGTAGATCACATCCAGAAATGAACCAAATGAATTTCTCATTTATCCCTAGGCTGTTCTTATGATAAAGCAGTTGATATTTTTCTCCTCACTCTGTTTTAATGAACGGATACAGGAAATTATGAGGTTTTTTTAAAAAACAAGGCAGTTAAGTGGTTTTAACCAAAATGGAAGGTTACAGCCATATATAGGACAATTATTTACCACCTCGTTGCTTTAGCTGCACCCTCCTGCTCCTTCTTACTTGGCTTCCATTTAGCTTCACCTTTGCATGATTTACCTCATGTTCACTCTCAGGTGTCCTGATGTTCTTGTTACGTTCCGTGCTTTGATTTTCCTTTATTCTCTGGAGTTTCTCATATACCCGTGCATTTTGTTTTCTATGCTGCTGGCAATTCTCCATAGGCAATTGCTCTTAGCACTCTAATTAGTTTTGATATTTTTATTAAAAACACTTTAAGTAAAAGTTAAAACAAATGATTTTTATGTTTATCCACAAAAAGCACCATTTCACAAAGTTTACACTGCAATTGTGTGGGGGAGCATGTATGTGTATGCATAGGCCACACTGCTTGGGAAATCAAGCTCCAATGACATATACATGTGGACACACATCAAGCTTTCAAAAAAAAAAAACTTGGTAAGAGAATAAAACTTATTTGAATAAGTGCTCCCTAATAAATGTCTTATAAGCATTTTTTCCCTGCCATGACAAAGTTATATTCAGAAATTAGTAATTACCTGTTACTGTACAGCCCTAGAAAAGACAATGACGGGTTCTTTTGTTATCTCTCAGACTTCTGCAATTTGCCCTTTGTGGGGCTGCCTTTAAAGATGACCAGAAAGCTGCAGCTGGCACTGAATGCAGCTGCTCGCCTACAAATCACTGCTATCTGGTTCAACAGAGTAACACCTATTCTGTGAGAACCACACTGGTTGCCAGTAGACTTCTGGACCATTTTACCATGTTGTTTTTACCTATTAAGCCCTATGTGGCTTGGACCCTTGATATTTTCAGGATTACCTTATCTAAGTAGAATCTGCCTGCGCTATACCATCTGGCTCGGAGGGGATGATATAAGTACCCAGTCTTAGAGAGATCAGGGGAAGAAGAGCAATGAAATGGCATTCCCAGTGGCAGTCCTTGCAATTTGGGACACCTGAGGTCAGGCTAGCTTCTATTTTTTAGGAAACAAATGAAAGCCATCCTCTTCTGCAGGACTTTTGGGAGTATTTAAAATGCTATCCAATTATACGTGTGTTTGCACACATTTCCCACATTTTCCCCAAGATGATGTTATGGTTCTTTTAGAATAAATATTTTACATTATTCTCTGTGTTCCAAAAACAATACTGGCTTTTTTGAGGAATAAGTAGGCTTGGATTTAGCATCCTTTATGTGTAATCTCATTGCAACCTTTCTCTTTCAAAAGCCCACCATGGATGGGTTGCAAGTCCTTTGAAAAAGTGTATCATATAATGCAGGGCAAGTAGGTGAAACTAGGAATTGGCAACTTCCCAATCAATAAGGATTTTTTTTTTTCCACTTACGCTAGGAAAATTTCATAGAATCAGGATTGGGAGAGACTTCCAATGTCAACCTTGCTGATATAGGAAATCTACTGCATATACCTGGCCCTTGCATTATATAGGTTGAGATGGTGCATCAGGAAGGATAAAAAATTGCACTTCAACCCCAGTCAACATTATGAAGGCTACCACTACTGTGCCACTACTGGAAATGACAACCCTTTTGCTAACACCAAATGCCTTGTTTCCCAGAAAAAGCAACCAGAGCAAATTTTGCCCATATTTTCTCCAGGAGGTACTAAAAGAAATATTAAGATCCTCAGCAACAAAGGCTATCAGCCTAATTATCCCAGTTTGCCTACTGTGATTGAAAGCAACTGTTCAGGTTCCCATTATTTGATGTCAAGAAATGCCAGAGATTTAACCTGGAACATTTGGCATGTACAACATATACTCTACAACTGACAATGATCTCTCTTCTTTGGTTTCAAATCCTGGTATGTAATATTCTGGTGAAACATGTTCTCATGTGGATTTGCACAGAGTTAGCGATTATATGAAAAACATTAAATATAGGTTAGTCCTTCAATTAGATAGAATGTAGTCAGGAAGAGAAAGATGTGGATTTTTCTTTTTGAAAAAAAAGAGGCGGCAGAAAGCTTTCAACTTCTAGAATAAAGAAATCACATTTGCTACTAAAGGCCAAAAGGAAACTTGAGTAGTTCACTTCTAAACGTGTGTGTCATGGCCCACAGTAAAACATACTGATGAGCTGCATACATTAAAATTATATTTTGCTATTGATAGCCAATACAAAGTGCTTTTTCCTGCTAGATGGTCCATGAAGGAAGAATGTAGTATTTTTGCAACATTCCTTTAAAGCATGATAATTAGGGGGTGAGCCAAGAGAAATGAAGAGAATTACTCTAGTATAGATATCTCCTTTTGGGAAATATCTTCAACCCCAATTAGTTTAATTGACAAGGAAGCCTAGAGCAGAAAAAGGAAATGATAGTAATAGACAATTTTTATTTGGCTACAATGGATTTCCAGGTTTGCACTTTTGTCTCTGTGTTTAATATTTATAGTGCATCCCCACAACTGTATATGTTAATGTCACTTTATATATTCACTTAAACTTAAGTAGCAGTTGTTGTTTTGTATTATTATTATTAATAATAAGGATTACAGCAAAAATACAAGGATTATATATATTATAAAATGGCTATATGTGTTATTTTCTTCATGAAAGACAACAATCCATTCCTATCACTACTTTATACTTGGGGAAAAGTATAAATAATGCATCTGTATTTGCTTTCTAGAAATGAAAAAAGAAAGAAGGATGACAAATTTATCTGCCTTTCGTGATGAAAACAGTGAGAATCCTATTTCTCTGCCCCAAGCAATAAATTGATCTCACGTTTCAGACCAATAGACATTTTGAAGTTGTATCTGGTAGGTGGTGGTGGGAATAATTATGACCCTGGGAATTTCACAGAATCTGTGTAATTTCTTATTTCCTGCAATTTATCAAGCTTCCTTCTTCCCAAGAGAAGTTGGCTATCACATATTTATACCCATCACCATGCACAAGCATAACCTCCTCTTCCCTCCGCCCCTGCAAAAGATTAAAAGATCCTTGCGGGAAGATGTCTGAAATCTCTATCACCAGCAAAACAGTACAAGCATGATGGGGTAGAAACTAATGTTGCAGCTATTAGAAAAGTGAGTTGTAAATAAAATGATTTTATATGAAATTTTGGTTAAAGGGGTAGCTGCATTAACCATTGTAAGTTTAGCATTTTAAACTACTGTCAAATTAAGGATGAGATTTTCCCTTTTTATTGTACCTTCTACATATAACTCAAAGGTCTCTAGGGCTCCAGGAAACACATAGAGCCCTCAACCATGATTCATTAAAGAGAGAACTATTAGTACCCGTTGTATAACTTTATGTGATGTCTCCAGAGCTCTCATTCATTGATTCATCCATTCATTCATTCATTCCATTTATTCACACACACACACACACACACACACACAAGCCTTTTCATCAATGAATAAGAGGTTAAAGCAATGTTTAAGATAAAATAAACATATCTGTAGCTTCTAGTAGCTTCTAATTTCTTAACTGTATTTACCATATTTTTCTCCCATTGAACTTAAGAGAATGTAAGAAAATCTTCCATTCAGATACAGGACCAGACCACGTTTTCTTTAGTTGCAATAGCTCTCAAGTGCTTGAGTGCATATTAAGGCCTCATCAGTGCAAAAACATGATAGAATGTAGAATTAAAATTGTTAAAATCATCTACTTACAGACTGATGATGCACCATAAATGAACTGGCTACTTTATTCACACTACCCTCTTAAAAGATATTTGTATAGTTGTGGAAATCCAGAATCTGCAGATGAAGGTAAAGACTCAGAATTCAAAATTTTCCTGCAAAATTACAGTAGGGAAAAGAGGGGCAGGAGGAGCCAGAATAGCTTGAGGAAATTTTTAATGCTTTCCTTGGAAGGAGGGGCTGGTTGGATTGCTGAACTTCGTCCTGAAAGGACGAAGATTATGCTGTACAAGGTTTTGTTTTGCTTTAGCAGGTCATATCTGGCCTTAAAAAATCATTAATGAAATATAAAGTGAAAGACGTAGCTATAAAAATCAGCTGCTCACAACAGTATAGTAGCAAAGGATATCATATCTGAAAGGCTTAACACAGCACACTATAACAAGGTGGCAAATACTGCACTGAAAGCCGAAGTTGGTGACACGAGGTTCAATTCCATGGCATTAGCAGTTATGAAATACGATATAGATCTTGCACTGCGCTGTAACTGTGTAATTCAGTGCAATTCAGACTGTTAAGAGAGAGATAAAAATAGAATGCAGCAAGAATTAATGCCATATTTCTAGGATAGCGGTAATGTGGGAGATGGTCCTTTCTTTCATTTCATGTATAGTGTCCTCAGTTTTCCTTCTGAAAAGCAAGAAGAATTTCAAATATCCTGGTATTGCTGGTACTCTCTGAACTGAACTCTACTTAATTCCTTACAAAATTTCCCAACAAAGAATTTCACATGGGAGATAGAACGAGGGAGGCCTTTTATGTTTAAGCTGAAATTGGCTAAAAATAATGGGGGATGGGAAAATTGTAAAATAAAACTTTTTAACACCTTGCATAAGATTAGATAGGTAGATAAACAGGCAGACAGACAGATAAAATGTTCCTGAAGAGTAATATTTTCAAAACATGAATAAAAATGCAAAGTGAAGGAGGATTCCCAGGGAAGGAGAAATTTTTAAATTTCAGCAGCATCTCAGGAAAAAGCATGCAAGGGAGAGTAGATAGAAAACATGCAATGGCTTCCTTTTCCTGGAGAATGAATAGAAAGCTAAAGAAAGTTACTAGAAGATTATGTAGGACAGCCCCTCTTTCCTTCTGAAATGGTGGGACTGAGAAGAAGGAAGGATTGATCTGAATCTTCTTGTGCCATCTAGCTTTTTAGCTCTGTACCCATTTGTCATATCAACTATGGAAAGCAAAGGATATTACTGACAGCACTATCCATAACATAAATAAAAGTCCCACTGAATATGCTGGGGCTTGGACACATGTGTTTTACTGTTTTCCACAACCAGACAGCTTCCAGATACTACCACTTTCCAAAATGTACTTCTTGACTATGCTGGCTACCAATCCTGGAAGCTATAGTTCAACATATCTGGAATTCAAAACTAGGAAAGCTATATAGCACTGCCCCTTTATAATGTGTCAGCTACTTTAATATAATCAATTGAATATATGCCATCATGTTGGTGTCAACTCTCAGCCATCATATAGAAAGGTTTTCTGTTCCCAATCTAATCCAGTCCTTCACATCTTCCAACAGTGCACCCATCACCACTGTAATTGAGTCCATCCACCTTAACATAAGTTGTCCTCTTCTTCTCTTTCCTTCCACCTTTCCCAGAATTATAGGCTTCTCCAGAGAGCTAGTCTTTGCATAAGACATCTGAACTAGAATAATTTGAGCCTGACCATTTGTGCCTTGAGTGACAGCTCTGGGTTGATTTGTTCACTAATACATTTGTTCATTTTCTTGGCTATCAGTTGGCATTCTTGGGAGTTTTCTTCAACACCAAAGTTTGAAAGCACCAATACTTTCTATAATGTTTCTTCAAGTCCAACTTTCACTTTTATATATTGTCACAAGGAAAACCATTGCTTGCACAATCCTGATCTGTGTATAGACACATCACAGCATCTAAATATCTTTTCCAAGGCCAACCCTGCCAAGTGTTAGTCGTGATATATTTCTTGACTGCTGAGTCCTTTACTGTTGATAGTTGATAAAAGGCATAAGCTATCAACCACTTCAACTGTCAGTTCTAAGGCTGGCTGCTGTATCTATTGCCATTAGTTTGTTCTTCACATTTAAACTTAGTCCCATTTTTTCACTGCGCTCATTGACTTTCATTACTAGAGCTTCCAGAATATAAGCATTTTCAGCTAGCAGAATAGTGGCATCAACACAGCACAGGTTATTGAGGCTTCTTCCTCCAACTTTAAAACCACACTCATCTTCTTCCAATTCAGCTTCCCTTAATCTATATTCTGCATAGAGGTTGAATAAATTATAGGAGAGTAATACAGTCTTGTTCCACTCCTTTGCCAACCTGGACCCATGGCATGTTCGACATGTGCCTGATCTGTGTAAAGGTTTTGCATGTGGACAATTACATATTTTGGGATTCCCATTTTTCTAAGCATTTTCCACAGCTTGACATGATCAACACAAAGGTTTTTTATTGAGAAAGCCAGAGAACACCAAAAATAAGTCAATATAGTCAATGAATTATAATGATTATATTGACTTCTCTTTGGTATTGGGCTTTCTTAATTATGTCTTATGCATCAGCAATAAAGCCTAGTGTTCCTCAGTTTTTTCTAACCCAGCTTGAACACCTGGCATCTCTCTTTCCATGTAGGGCTCTAATCTGTGTTGGATGATCCTAAGCATTATTTTGCTAGCATGTGAAATTAAGTATATTGTACCATAGTTTGCACACTCTGTTAAGTCTCCTTTCTTTGGTATTGGTATATACAGGTGAAACTCGAAAAATTAGAATATCGTGCAAATGTTCATTTATGTCAGTATGGCAACTCAAAAGGTGAAACCAATATATGAGATAGACGCATTACATGCAAAGCGAGATATGTCAAGCCTTACTTTGGTATAATTGTGATGATTATGGCGTACAGCTTATGAAAACCCCAAATTCACAATCTCAGAAAATTAGAATATTACATGACATCAAAAACACAAGGATTGGAAATAGAACAATATCGGACCTCTGCAAAGTATATGCATGACTGCCGCAATGCAGCGTGGCATGGATGCTATCAGCCTGTGGCACTGCTGAGGTGTTATGGGAGACCAGGATGCTTCAATAGCGGCCTTCAGCTCCGCTGCATTGTTCGGTCTCATGTCCCTCATCTTTCTCTTGGCAATGCCCCATAGATTCTCTATGGGGTTCAGGACAGGCGAGTTTGCTGGCCAATCAAGCACAGTAATCCCATGGTGATTGAACCAGGTTTTGGTACTTTTGGCAGTGTGGGCAGGTGCCAAGTCCTGCTGGAAAATGAAGTCAGCATCCCCATAAAGCTCGTCTGCGGAAGGAAGCATGAAGTGCTCCAAAATCTCCTGGTAGACGGCTGCGTTGACCCTGGACTTAATGAAGCACAGTGGACTAACACCAGCAGATGACATGGCTCCCCAAATCAACACAGACTGTGGAAACTTCACACTGGACTTCAAGCATCGTGCATTGTGTGCCTCTCCATTCTTCCTCCAGACTCTGGGTCCTTGGTTCCCAAATGAGATGCAAAAGTTGCTCTCATCAGAAAAGAGGACTTTGTGCCACTGGGCAACAGACCAGTTCTTTTTTTCTGTAGCCCAGGTAAGACGCTTCTGACCTTGTTTGTTGTTCAGGAGCGGCTTGACAAGAGGAATACGACATTTGAAGCCCGTGTCCAGGATCCGTCTGTGTGTGGTGGCTCTTGATGCACTAACTCCAGCCTCAGTCCACTCCTTGTGAAAGTCCCCAACACTTTTGAATGGCCTTTTCCTGACAATCCTCTCCAGGCTGCGGTCATCCCTGCTGCTTGTGCACCTTTTTCTCCCACACTTTTCCCTTCCACATAACCTTCTATTGATGTGCTTTGATACAGCACTTTGGGAACATCCAACTTCTTTTGCAATTACCTTTTGGGGCTTTCCCTCCTTATGGAGGGTGTCAATGATGGTTTTCTGCACAACTGTCAGGTCAGCAGTCTTTCCCATGCTTGTGACTCCTACTGAACCAGCCTGAGAGACCACTTAAAGGCTCAGGAACCCTTTGCAGGTGTTATGGATTCATTAGCTGATTAGAGTGGGACACTTTGAGCCTAGGATATTGAACCTTTTCACACTATTCTAATTTTCTGAGACTGTGAATTTGGGGTTTTCATAAGCTGTACGCCATAATCATCACAATTATACCAAAGTAAGGCTTGACATATCTCGCTTTGCATGTAATGCGTCTATCTCATATATTGGTTTCACCTTTTGAGTTGCCATACTGACATAAATGTACATTTGCACGATATTCTAATTTTTCGAGTTTCACCTGTAGATTGACCTCTTCCAATCTGATGGCCACTATATTGTTCTCCAGATTTACTGGCACTGCTTGATTAAGAACCATTACTGATTCCTCTTCTGTTGCTTGCTTTAATTCTGTGGGTATTCCATCAATTGGTCTAGCCTTCTGACTTGGTAATGACTTTAGTACAGTACATCTGTCTAAATATGTGGACTTCAATGTACTTTGAGATACCCTATCAAAGCTTCCAAAATTTTTCTTTCAACTTTTTCACGCTGACCACACATACTGTCACAGCTATTTTTTTAAAAAAAATCATTGACAGAAATTCTCCTGCCCAAATTAATCATTTTAATTATGCTGTCAACAGCTGTATTAGGTCTTCACATCAAATCTGTTTCTTTAATGAGATTCTGTAGGCATATATTTTTATGCATACCCTTTCATATAAAAGCAATACTTATTGTTGCCTTAGGGAAGGAAATAAAGAACAGTGTAGGACATTTTAAATGGACTTTCATAGAATAGTTTTTATTCCTACTCGGTATATTTACCCACTTTGTAATTCATCACACATTCACATTTCTATGCCCTTTTCCTTAATGTATGCAGTTTTGTGTGTATTACTGAGCACATACCACAACACATTTTTAAAAATGTGAATTCTGGGTACCTACATGTTCCATTTATACTTAGGTTTGAGAAGTGGATTGAGATTTTCAGTAGAATAAATTGTACTCTTCCCTAACAGATTAAAAATACAAAGTAGATGACAGAAATAAACTAGTAGAAATTGTATTGTAGATATTTTTATATCTGACATCAGAGTTCTCATAAAAGTATAGAAAAGTGTGGCTGAAGGATACATGTGTACATGTGGGCATGTTTGTATGTGAAAGAGAGAATGAGAATGAGAATGAGAATGAGAATGAGAATGAGAATGAGAATGAGAATGAGAGAGAGACCTGAATGACAGAAATAGACACAATGAACATACACATTGCAAACCTACAGAAGCCATTTTCACCTGCTTTCTTCTTGCTTTAAAAACATCTGACTTCCTGTTTCTGTTTGTTTCAGCTAGGGATTTCCAAATTGATAGAATTTCAAACCAACAAAAGCAAGCAATAATCATATCATTTCCTTCCACTTTTCATTCACCTATGATATTTCTCATACTTTAAGAAAAAACTACAAAAAGTGGCCACAAAACAAAAATCACAAATCAGAAGGATGCAAATTGCCACCTATCTTCTCTCAAGCTCTTTTCAAATAATAAATGGAGCCAAGATAAATGATAAAAGGTTCAGATCTCATTCTGAATTCTGCTAGAACCTAACCATTCAGTCTCTAGAAGAAACATCACCTGCAGTTAAGTCAACAGTGCATTATTGAAAAAAATAGATTAGACTCAATAAATAAGGCCCTTCCATATTCTTGGCAGGATGTTTTTTAAGGAATTATTTATGTGTTACAATTGTCTTAATTCTAATAAACCAAAACTTTTCACTCACTAATATATTCCTTTCATTCCCTTCTTGCTCCCTATATTATTGTGTGTGTGTGTGTGTGTGTGAGAGAGAGAGAGAGAGACAGACAGACAGACAGACAGACAGGACTTGATATTCTCTGTCAGACCAAACTACTTCACAGGATTGTTGTGAGAATAAAATGAAAGATCCCATGAATAAAATTTTATGCTCCAAAAAAATGGTTGGTTATAATGGCAATAAATAAATATAATTTATCCTATAAATGTATACTACAGACAAATATCACTAATTACTTATACAGCTTCAAAAACTGAATCCATAAGAACTGAACAGATCTAATGATCGTCATATCAAGTAAACAGTATTAGATCTTTTCCCCCCTGCATTGTTTTCTCTAGGCTGAACTGAATATAAACTTTTAAATATACCACCATCAAGTTTATTTTAACCCCTTGTAGT
This sequence comes from Liasis olivaceus, assembly GCA_030867105.1. Taxonomy (NCBI): domain Eukaryota; kingdom Metazoa; phylum Chordata; class Lepidosauria; order Squamata; family Pythonidae; genus Liasis; species Liasis olivaceus. The sequence goes on along the minus strand of CM061351.1, from coordinate 40,390,194 downwards.
TATGTAGAAGACAATGTAAAGCTTAAGGGATCTCAGAATTAGAGGCTACAGCAGATGACTGAACATAGTATTCTATACTGTTATTCTTTATGATTTTGAGAGCTAAGCTGTGAATGTTTTATACTGTAGGGAACAGTGCAAAACTGAGATGATGCTAGGCACTATTCCCCTTATTCAACACACAATCCCACTGTTAATCACCCTATCAAGGGAGGGGGTCGTCCATGAAAACTGCTGAGCTCAAAGAGTCCCTGTTGTCTTCATTAGTAGCTTTTGGGTGCTCAGCACCTTTTTAAATCAAACCGTGTCTCAAGGTTCCTATACTACAGCAACACGATAGCGAATTGGATGGTTAAGCCTGCATGAAATTTTTCTTTTAAGACAGAGCACATTTTCTTTTTTAGTATACAGAGACCATAAAAAAAGAAAGCATAATCTTCACAAAAGAGGCTGTAGCTCAGTGGCAAAAGTACATGCTGTGAATGCAGAAAGTCCCAGAATCACAAGTAAAACTGGAAAACCTCCTTGAAATCCTGGAAATGTACTGTTAATCACTGCTCACAATACTGTCAATATAAGATAGCTCCCTGTATTACCCAAGTATCAACAATCAAGGGACTTGTTAGGTTACTACGTACAATATATTCTTGTTACTTACTTTCAACTAGGTATATACATAACCTGGTGCCCATGAGGTATTTTAACTAGAATTTATCTAATTTCCAAATACTGGTAACGCTGGTTGGCCATTTTTAGAATTATATCAAGCTGCCTACCTACGCTTCAGAGGACTGCAAGTTAAGGTGCTAAAGAGTGGTTCTCTTGGCCCCTGCATGATCTCACACAATTCAGCACACCACTAGAACGTGGTACCCAAGAAAACTTGTGTACAACTCCTCTCTTCAGGGAGGACACTGCCCAATCAGGATTTTTCACAGGAAGAAAGTCCATCTATATGCCATTATATACATGTAAAACCCCTTACGGCATTTGCTGGATACCAACTATCACTGCTTTTGCAGTGATACTTAATTGCTGGACTGTATGAAAGAAGTTCACATATTCTTTGAATATATGGAGAAAAATCACATCATCTCTTTCAGTTCTAACCAATTTATACAGCGAACACTATCTTCACTCACCATCTGTCACAGAACTATAGAGTGGAAGGGACTATTTAGGCCATCAAGTCAAACCCCCTGCTTAATGCAGGAATCCAAATTAAACATCCCTGATCAATGGCTCTCTCGCCTTCGCTTGAAACCATCCAAGAAAACTCATCACTTCCCTGAGTAACTGATTTCTCTATCAAAGTCTTCTTACTGTTAGGAAGGGGTCTGCCCGTCTGTCTATCTATCAAACACTTCATTGAAAATATGCCTTTCTGTAAGTTAACCCATTATTGCATATATGACAGAAAACAGGACTCTGTGACATCTTTCATGTATTTGAAAAGTTCTATTATATCCTCCTTCGATCCTTTCTTCTCCAGGCTAAATATAACACACTCCTTCAATCTTTCTTTATAAGACTGCTTCCATCCCCCTGATCATCCTTACTGCCCTTCTTGTAACCCATTCCAGTCTTTCTAAATACTTCTTAAAGTGTGAGGCTCAGAAGTGCTTACAGTACTCATGACAGGGTCTGACTGAAACAGAATAAAGTGGAATTATTTCATGTGAGTTCTAAGCTAATTCTATTCTATTGATGCAGCCTAAAACTGCATTTTCCTGTTTTTCAACCACAGTAAGTACCATTACCTAGGTAGGTAAACTCTATTCTCTACCTGTGATTTGATTACGGTCTCCTAAGTGGAGAACTTTCCATTTCTCTCTGTTAAATTTCATTCTGTTACTTTCATCTCATTTCTCTAACCTATGAAAATCATTCTAAATTTTATTTCTGTCTTCTAGATTGTCCCTGGAACTCATACTTATCTGTTGGAGAAGACTAAATCAAAATCAGAATTGAAAAGCTCTGCCATTTCATGTTATCTGTTAGGATTTTGTCATCTTCACTTAACCAGCTGGTGTACTGATTCTTTTCTTGAACACATTTAAAGCAGCCCCTTTTATTATTCTAACATCCTTCACTAATCTCAGTTCATTCTAAATTTCCTCTTTCTTGACACAATCTCTATAGGGTTAGTATTAAGGTAACCTTGGAGACCTGGCTGACTTTCCATCTTGGGAAAGTCCTATTTTGTTTCTAGTTCATCTATAGGGCTGCATTGTTTCTGTGGCTATCCTCCATTTTCTCCCCAGTGGAATTGTTTTGAATTGTCTTCTTAGTATCTTCTCTTCTAACAAATCCCACCCATGTTGAATGCCTTTTCTCATTAACTTCTCCTGCTGTGAAATCCTACTTACTTACATTTAAACTATTCCAAGTTTTGGAAAAAACAAAATCCAGAAGACCCAGGATGAAGAAACACTGTAGGTAAGTGTTAGCCCCTCAACTTGGCATATCCCATCAGGCCATTCCAATCTTCCAGTGTTTTCTCTTCCCAACCAACATCCCTCATCCCACAGCTGCCACTGTTAACATCCTTGGCTTTTTCCTGATCGTCTCCTTGCAATCAAGTTCTGCCCAGAACAACCTAGTTTCAGTCTATATGCAGAACAAAATGATCCTATATTATTCCATATACAGATCAAAACATTTACAGGTGAAACTCGAAAAATTAGAATATCGTGCAAATGTACATTTATGTCAGTATGGCAACTCAAAAGGTGAAACCAATATATGAGATAGACGCATTACATGCAAAGCAAGATATGTCAAGCCTTACTTTGGTATAATTGTGATGATTATGGCGTACAGCTTATGAAAACCCCAAATTCACAGTCTCAGAAAATTAGAATAGTGTGAAAAGGTTCAATATCCTAGGCTCAAAGTGTCCCACTCTAATCAGCTAATGAATCCATAACACCTGCAAAGGGTTCCTGAGCCTTTAAGTGGTCTCTCAGGCTGGTTCAGTAGGAATCACAAGCATGGGAAAGACTGCTGACCTGACAGTTGTGCAGAAAACCATCATTGACACCCTCCATAAGGAGGGAAAGCCCCAAAAGGTAATTGCAAAAGAAGTTGGATGTTCCCAAAGTGCTGTATCAAAGCACATCAATAGAAGGTTATGTGGAAGGGAAAAGTGTGGGAGAAAAAGGTGCACAAGCAGCAGGGATGACCGCAGCCTGGAGAGGATTGTCAGGAAAAGGCCATTCAAAAGTGTTGGGGACTTTCACAAGGAGTGGACTGAGGCTGGAGTTAGTGCATCAAGAGCCACCACACACAGACGGATCCTGGACACGGGCTTCAAATGTCGTATTCCTCTTGTCAAGCCGCTCCTGAACAACAAACAAGGTCAGAAGCGTCTTACCTGGGCTACAGAAAAAAAGAACTGGTCTGTTGCCCAGTGGCACAAAGTCCTCTTTTCTGATGAGAGCAACTTTTGCATCTCATTTGGGAACCAAGGACCCAGAGTCTGGAGGAAGAATGGAGAGGCACACAATGCACGATGCTTGAAGTCCAGTGTGAAGTTTCCACAGTCTGTGTTGATTTGGGGAGCCATGTCATCTGCTGGTGTTAGTCCACTGTGCTTCATTAAGTCCAGGGTCAACGCAGCTGTCTACCAGGAGATTTTGGAGCACTTCATGCTTCCTTCCGCAGACGAGCTTTATGGGGATGCTGACTTCATTTTCCAGCAGGACTTGGCACCTGCCCACACTGCCAAAAGTACCAAAACCTGGTTCAATCACCATGGGATTACTGTGCTTGATTGGCCAGCAAACTCGCCTGTCCTGAACCCCATAGAGAATCTATGGGGCATTGCCAAGAGAAAGATGAGGGACATGAGACCGAACAATGCAGCGGAGATGAAGGCCGCTATTGAAGCATCCTGGTCTCCCATAACACCTCAGCAGTGCCACAGGCTGATAGCATCCATGCCACGCCGCATTGCGGCAGTCATTGCTGCAAAAGGGGCCCAAACCAAGTACTGAGTACATATGCATGCTTATACTTTGCAGAGGTCCGATATTGTTCTATTTCCAATCCTTGTGTTATTGATGTCATGTAATATTCTAATTTTCTGAGATTGTGAATTTGGGGTTTTCATAAGCTGTACGCCATAATCATCACAATTATACCAAAGTAAGGCTTGACATATCTCGCTGTGCATGTAATGCGTCTATCTTATATATTGGTTTCATCTTTTGAGTTGCCATACTGACATAAATGAACATTTGCACAATATTCTAATTTTTCGAGTTTCACCTGTACATATGCAATTCAGTTCAGGCAAAGACCATATGAAAACAGCTGCTCTGGGCATGGTTAGCTCATGAACAGAATGTTTTGCACACCTAACCACTGCAAATTTATTTTAAAAAATGGTAGTGTTATCCTATCTAGGATGTACAAATCTGCATGACTGCTAAATGGCAGCAAAGATATGCATGCAATTCTAACTCACTGCTGTTCTCTAGAGGTGGTATAAATACATATTTGACAGCTCTTGTTCTTTTTTTTCCACGAAAAGTTTTTGCCTGTCAGTGAGCAAACCAATTACATCCACTTATTTTAGCTGTTTCAGTTTTTTTCCTTCTAAATGGGATAGGGTTAGGGTTACTGATCAATGGTTACCTCTGCAAATGTATGTGCTCACACTGTAATTGCAAGGATATTGCACCAACCGATTATGTCTGCGGTGGGCAAAAATTTTTCGGATGTGAGATTTTAACACTAGTGGTGGGCAAAAAATGAACAATAGCCATTTGATTATTCTCAGTTTATTTTTCTTTAATATGAATTCCAGTATTACATGACCACTTACTCCCAATGTTCCTGCTATTTCTACTTCCTCTACTACATAAAGCTAAATCTCCCCTACAGATCAGTAACAAATCAAACACAGATGTTCCTCTTGTGCCTTCCTCCACTTGAGATGCTACTGAATTATAACTCCAAGCATTCTTTACCACTGGCCATACTGGCTGTGGCTGCTGGGAACTGTACATCAGCAATATTTGGAGGGCCACAGATCCCTGTTCCTGCTGTTCAAACACTCATAACTCTGAAAATACAGTAATTGCTAGAACAATGACGTATAGTTTTTTTTTTAAAGAAAATCTTCCCATTTATTCACCAAAACATATGTTAAATATGGCTCGTTACTATATAGCCCTTTAATTAAAGTCCAAAACAGATTCAAATATACCTAGGTCAAGTTATTACCCTAATTTGGTTGCTTTTTCCTGTTAGTGTTCGTGCTTTGTATAATACCGCATATTTTCTCATCACTGCAGATCAGCAATATAAAAAGATGTTCAGCTGTGCAACAGAATCTCATGTTACATATACTAATAAGACATGGTAATATGTCTTAAAATACACTGAATCATAAAAAGTATTATGGCAACAATATGGAGAAGGAAATATGGGTAACAGAGATAACTAGATGGTTTATTTGTAGGGATTATGAAAAATACATTTTTTATTCCTGTTGGCTTTGCTAAGGTCTGTATCACATTTAGCAATGTAAAAACCATTCTATATCGAAGGAAGGTATATGTGTGTTGAAAGAAAAATGGCTGTGTCAAAACACTATTTCACACATGTTTTCAAAATTTACTATTTTTTAATTTGAAAGTTATAGTAAAAAAATACAGTGCTAATGTCTCAAAGAAAAAACAGCATGATGGAACCATTACTAGTTCAATTCATAGGAAGGGAACTTTGGAAAATGAAAATATAGTGAAACTAATCATCAGTTACGGTAGTCCCACATACCTGTTGGACTCAGCTAACCTAAGCCATACTATTCTACAGTTTTGGGAAGGTGTAGGGAGGGTCATTCATTGATAGGAGGGTGTCAAACTTCATACAAGTAGAAACACCCATTCACATACTTGTTTTCCAAAATTCTACTGGGTTATTGGCATCTTATAGTAAATAAGAGCAACTTCTTATTTATTACATTATTATTTATTACATTAACACTTATAATGATCTATTTAAAAATGTATTGTATGCCAGTTTGGTGTAGTGGGGAATGTACCAGGCTGTGGTGGGAGACTATGAGTTCTAGTGCCGCTTTAGGCACAAAGCCAACTGAGTGACCTTGGGCCAGTCACTCCCTCTCAGCCCTAGGTAGGTGGCAATGGCCAATCACTTCTGAAATCTTGCCAAGAAAACTGCAGGGACTCATCCAGGCAGTCGCCAGGAGTCAACCCTAACTTGAAGGCACACACAAACACACACAAAAAGATTTTAAGAAACATTAGCTTTCTTATTTTTTTATTTGCTCGCTTGCTTCTTGCTTACTAGAGTTTACATGCCACTTCAGTCAGAAATGACTCAGGGGCATACACTCCCCATTTCATTTTTTTGGGTTAAGAGACAACCAGGGCGAAAATAATGCAACCAAGCAGGTGGCAATACAAATTATAATCCACAGCCATAAAACTCATGATTTTTTTACCAATTTAAAGACAAGAGAAGGGAAGGATATGAGCAAATTTGAATAACAGGTTTAAAAAAAAAAAAACCAATTCCATTTTTTTATTCCATACTGAAGTATTGTTTGTTCCTTAACATTGACTTAAAAGAAAAATTGACTTCAAGTTAAGCTCAACTCCTAGTGACTTGCACAAACTCACCCATAAAATGGAAATCCCTTTAGGGGGAGATGGGTGGATATAAACCTAAGAAATAAATAAATGATCTCCTGCTGCCTTTAAAAAAAAAATATTCCTGGCAGGTATGTTACTCAATAGCTTTACCAAAAAACCCCTCTACTAGAAGATTAACAAAGCATAGTTTAAGTCATCCTTTCTAAATTTATAATTATTTGAAATCTTAACTAGGAACCAATAACTCTGCATGTATAAGGTCATTTCAGAATGTCTTTCTCCATTCCCTCCTCTCACCAACAGCTGAAGTTCAGTGGGTCTTCCCTAATGTGTAACACAACTATCATGAGAAAAAAAAGTACTTCACCTTCTATGTACAGGTAGTCCTTGCTTAACAACCATTCATTTCACGACTGTTCAAAGTTACGACAATGCCGAAAAAATGACTAACAACCAGTCCTCACACTTACAACCATCACAGCATCCCCATAGTCACATGATTGCGATTCAGGCAGTTGGCAACTGTCATACATTTACAACAGTCACAGCATCCCGTGGTCATGTGATCGCCATTTGTGACCTTCCCAAACAACTTCCAATAAGCAAAGTCAATGTGGGAAGCCAGCAGGACATCCCAAGTCGCAGTCATGTAATGTCTCACTTAACAACCACAACCAGGGCAGTCATGTGGTGTTTCACTTAATGACTGCTTTGCTTATCAACAGAGTTGGCAGTCCCAGTTAGGGTCTTTAAGCGAGGACTATCTGTATTCAGTAATGCTTTAAGGACCTACCCTGGCCTCTTTGGATCCTGATTCACATGGAACATCTAAATTCCTGAATAACAAGATGGCTGCCACAGTAGGTGTGGAAGTCACAAAACAAAAAGCCCTTTATTTGTACACCTTACAGCAGATCAGCATATTTACAGATAAAGTACTGAGCTACAAAAACACAATATGTTGTTCTCCTACAGAGCTTATGCACAATCCAAGAGCGTTCTTGGAAACAAAGACAATTCTGGAACCAGGTATTTTGGAATGCCACTTAGCAGCCTCCTTTTAAATTTTAAAAAACTGAAATCATCCTTAACAGATGCAAGATGATGATGAGTGCCAAGCCATATGTAGGGTTGTAGTAGTTATGTGTAATTTTAAGGACAGGCAAAAGTTTAGGAAGGCATTTGCTGATCACATATATGAAATAAGAAAGGTAAAGCTACCAAATACCAAAAAATATATATATAATGGTTTTAAAGCAAGTGCACAATTTAGTGCACTTATAAGAAAAGGGAAAAAGAAGGCGAAAGAAAGTAGAAGATATAGATGACAGAATAAACAAGAGGGCCTAGGATTTAATGAAAACAGGTTCTGTGTTAGAGATCAATGAATAAAACCCTACATTTACTGAACAGAATCATATTGAGAAACTGGGAATTTATCACCCCATCTTATAGTCCTCATGTATGAAGCCCCTACTGATAATAATACTATTAAGCTAAATATTTTTTAAAAATATTATGTACAGGTAATAACTTCCCCACTTAGTACCTGGATTATTCTCCTACTTTGAAACTCAAATGAAATATACTACAAACTGTGCATGGAACTTTTCCACTACCAATCAAGCAGCAATTGGCAACCTATTTTTCTCCCCCAAATTTTGGCTTAAGCAGACATACTGCAGTACAATGATCACTTTCCTCAAGTTATGTGTCCCAGAAAACTGCACATGGGAGCACTATAGTATCAATTTAAAATAAGCCAGCAGCTGAACAACACTCCAGTCGAGAGAAGCAACGGAAAAGCAATTATATGGGATTCTCAGGACACTTGGTAACATTTATGTGGATCCATAGTCTTTCTGCTATTAATAGAATTGCCAACGGCACAGAAATTAGAACTTGGGTTTTAATTTCTGCAAACATCCCACAGGTGAATCTTTTATAATGAACAGGTTGTTTTTAGCATTTATTTTTATTTTTCCATTTATACCTTGGCATTCTACACATACAACCCTCAAAATGGGTAATAGTCTGAAAGACAATACAAACTATTAAAAACCAGTAAAAATTAAAAGCATTATTAATCTAACTCAAAAGGCCTAATAAGAGAGGAACATTATGATTCCTTCTGCAAAAACATGAAGTCACTAAGCACAAATCCAAGCATCCAGGGAAAGGCCTTCTCCCACAAGACTGAAAGACAACCCTCTGAAAATGTAGGCACTTTCACTTTCTGCCAACTTTCATGCCCAAACATTTCATATCAAGCACAGGGACAACACTAGGCCAGTGACAAGTTTATTCTGAAGCCTCTCCAGATGATATTTTCAACAGGCAGCAGAAGAAATGAAGAAATGGAAATCACTACAATTCCTCCACAGCAATGGGGCTTGAGCAAGGCCTGCATTTACTATGACTGTCCTTCCCTTCTCTCATTTTGTTGAAATGAACAACACTGGCAGTGTAAAATAGCGGGCACTATTATAATTCTCCCACTGTGCATCTAAAGTACCAGTAAGCTTTAGTCTGGAGTAACCTATGAACAAACCCTTGAGATTTTTCTTGCTGTTATATCCAGTTCAGCAAAGTAAAGGGATGGGAAGATAAATGGAGATGATGTACTATTGTAACTTTGGGGGAGATCAGGCTCTTAGCAAATGCCTGAAAGTGAGATTCCCTGAGGCTAGGTTCAGATAGTATGTCCAAAACAACATACAACTTCAGTGTATTTTTTTAATGTTAATTCCATATATCTAGTAAAATATATTTATGGATTCCGCAGTTACCACTTTTAATTAATTCCTTTCATAAAAGTCTTTTCCTCACTTTTTGCAATATCCCATTGAGCCCTGACAATTCTATCCCTTGTTCACATTGTTCTCCATTTCATATCTTTGTTCATGCTTATCTGTTACAGATAATCCTTGGGTTACAACAGCAATTGGGACTGGAATTTCTGTTGCTAAGCAATGCAGTTGTAAAGTCTGATGTCATGTGACTGCATTGCTTAGTGACAGCAATTCCAGCAGTCCCGGTTGCCAATGTTAAGCAAGGACTGCATGGGTCATTTAAGTGAGGACCTCACGTGATTATGACTTCAGACTTCTTGCCGGATTCCCTGCTGACTTTGCTTGTGGGAAGCTGGCAGGGAACATCAGAAATTGTGACCACAGATCATGATCACATGACCGCAGGGATGCTGCAATATCCAGAACTCTGAGGGCCAGTCATGAGCACCATTCGTGCAGTACCGCAAATAACTTTGAATGGTCACTGAATGAATGGTCGTAACCTGAGGACCACCTGAACAGCAAAGGTGCAACACAAAATGATTTGGTACGTAAGAGGGTTCAAAACAGTCTTAAAGTGAATGAAAAGCAAAATGTATGTCACACATTTCCAACAAGATACTGTCTATGAAAGCAGAAAATGATCCTGTGCACATGGATGTTGTAAAATTACATTGCCAAATTTTCTTTGCACTGCCATTCTGGAAGGATCATTTTCTTTGAAGACTGGATTGGCAAGACATTCAAAGTTTAAGTAGGAAGAAGAGGAATTTAGAATCCCTCGTGTACACTTGGAATACCAAGTACAGTCCTTCAATTCCCAGCTATTAAAACACATGCCAACATTGTTAAGAAGAATGGTTTTATTCTATTTTCTAGTTCTAACTTTTCATATGGCTAAATTAACAGAATTGTTACATATTACAAGTAATATTGCATATTATATATGCCACTTCTGGAAATATACAGATCAACACTACTGAACACAAAAGCAAGGTTGAAAAAGACTATTAAATCGTTAAACAGTCCATTCTGCACAAAATGATTTTAATAAATGAAGCCTTTTTATATTAAAAAGTATATTTACAAATATTGATGATGAGACATATTACACTTCAGTAATATGTATCTCAACTCTTGGTGTCTTTAACAATGCTCAGTTCACCATAGTAGAGTTAATTTCAAGCTGCCCTTTCATAGCAGGTAGATAATGCAGACTCAGTATCTACACACCACACAAAATGTTTTATCCATCCATCCTGGAGCAATGTGGTGTCCAACATAAAGCTATACATTCAAAGAAGCATAGTCCCAGTATTACAAATGAAGGAAAATGCAACCTATGTCACTCAAATGTTTTTGCCAAAACAGATCATAGATCTAAAATTATCCTATCATCATAGGATTATGACTGAAAATAATAGCCAGAGAATCACAATGCCTAAGGAAAGCAGCTGGGAAGAAACATATTTTAATGCCTATTAGAAAAATGTTTTATACACTTTGTATCTACTCTGTATATGCTCTTCTTTAAACTCAATATAGACATGCAGTTCAGAAAGAACACATAAAGGTACAGAGATCTTGGTCTGGTCAGTGTCTGACTGGGAAGCTACCAGACAATCTTGTTTCTATCACCATACCTACAAGGTAGAGTTACAGGAGGCAAGAAAACAACAGCATGTATTTCTTTTGATCATTTAGAAGTTTCATAAGCCAACATCAGCATTCTAAACAGTTTTGGTTAAATGTTCACAGAACAATTGCTTTGGTCAGATTTTGATTTCTCTAATAGGGATATTCTCATCCTTGGAAAGCCCCAAGTAACTTTAATTTTTATTTTTCTTGTTCATTAATGAAGATCTTCAAGGAGTTTGTTCAAAAAAACTATGTACCATATTATAAATTCCATCCCCTCTACAGTGTTCCTGAAAATAACTCCCATGAAAAAAGTGATCCATTTATAAATGAAAGCAGAAGTTTGTTACAAACTTTGAGAAGGACTGAAGGTCTTAAATAATGGTCATTAGAGATCATTATTAAGCCATAGCAATTGGTCAAAAAACTGAACATTCATGTCAATGATTAATACAGATCTTTTTTTTTTTCTTCTTTTCACAACTGCAACCAGTATCACAAATTATCCCAAGTTTTAATAAAAGAGGATGATGGTGTCATAAAGAAGGGTTGGCATCATGGGAAATAAATCTAGTGTCAAAACAGGACCGGTACAAAGACCTATGTGCATAGATACATGCTGAATTCACACATCATCCTTACAGACTAAGACATAGTTTGTTTGACCTTTATCTAAGCCACAAACCATTGTTTACAAATCTTAATGGATGATTTATATATCATGCAAAGTCAAAATCAAAGTATGGTTTAGCGCAATCTGTGTATGCAAACTTTTCAAACTCAACATTTGCGTACTTGACAATGTTACTTTGCTACATAATGCTGAAATCAACAGAAAATTATCCCTTAGAGTTTAGCTCGGTCACATATCCTGATTAACTCATCTGACTCTGTGGCCAAAATCTGCGATCTCAATCTGAGCAGAGCTCTCTTCCTTGTTGGAGGTGGCCTAAGTTCACCAATATTTCCCATTAACATAATAATTACAAGAAAATAGCTTTTCATAAGACAATACAGGATTTTTTGGGCAAGGGGTATAGTGGTACTGACTAGCTAAAAGTTAAAGCTTTTAAAGATAAAGAAAAAGAAGTTTATATCAATATTAACTATGATTTCTAAAATGTCAATGTTGATAAACAAAAGGTTTAAATCTTACATCCAAAGCTAAATGTGGCATTAATAAACTGCAAATTACATCAAAATATTTGTTATGCAATAATGGTTTCTGTCTTAAGCTTAATACTTTACTAAAGTCTCCACTGTATTGTTTGTGCATATAAAAGAGAAAAGAAAAACATAGGCAGAACAAAATCAACAACAGCAAAAAGAAAAAAATGTTTAAAAATTAAAGCTATTTGGTTTCTAACTTCTCCCTTTTTGTACCTCTACCAATTTGCAGTGTTTATAAGCATTTAGGGCCCCTTAGAAGCCATACTATAAGCGTTTATCTTTGCCATGCAGCATAATATATTGTATATATGGGACCATTCTTGCTTGAATTTTGTTAAACTTCTGTTGTAAATATATGCTGTTAATTTTGCCATTACTGCATATTCTACGAGTTTAAGTTCCCAATCAGATATTGTCAGAATTGTATCTTTCTTCCAATGTTGGGCAAAATTTATCCTCACTGCCTTGAATAAATTATATCTCAATAAATTATTATTTTTCTTGTTGATATATTCTGGGATTATATGTAATAAAAAAAGCTATGATTTCATTTCAAATTTGTTTTCCAAATTTTTTTTGCATTGTACTATGTATACCTTCCTAGTACCTTTGAGGTTCTTTAGCATGTCTACCACATGTGGTAAAATGATATTTCTGTTTCATGGCATTTCCAACATTTATTATTGTATAATTTGTCTATTTTGGAGATTATTGATGGAGTTGCGTGCCATCTATAAAACAGTTTGTACAATTTTTTTTTCCAGATTGTAGTTTAGAGTAAATTCTATGGATTTGGTCCATATTTCTTTGCCATGTTGTGACTGTTTGTTTAAAATTTTGCATCCATTTTATCATACAGTTTTTTATTTGTTTTGTCTGTGTCTTATCTAAGTAGTTTATATATGCACCCAAGACAATATAGAATTTGTAGCTTAGAACTTCAAACATACTGAGCCATTTTCTCCCCTTGCAGTCTCTTACATCACACAAAATGGAACAAGTTCTCTTTTTTGCACAAGGGACAGAAAGATAAACAACTACAGCACCAATAGCATAATTTGAACATTTACTTGTTTTAACAATGTCAATAACTGGGAAGCACAGTGTGTTTTCCAGTGGATTATTGCTAAAATAGAAAGCACTGGCTAGCAGAATAATATATACCATTAAAGCATAATTGATGAATGTTAGGAAATAGGTATGTTTGCCACTAAACAATACTTTTATTATTATTTTAAATGATTCCAGTCCATGCATGAAAGGTTCCAAATGATAGTTACAGTAAAGCCCTCAATTTGATTTCAAGATCTTTATCATGTAATTTCATATGAAGAAGAATTATACAGAAAATCCATCTGACAGCTCTTCATAAACAATAACAATCACTTCATTAAGTTATTATTATACATACAATCTCTAATGTCTTCACAAGAAGCAGAACAAAATCTATTCTTAAGGGGCTCAACTGAAGATTTGTAAATCGTTGTAAGATTTAAAATACAATCCTCCATTAGATTGTCCTTAGGTGAGTTATCTATTATATAAAAATAGAAAGTTCAAGATATATTCCCTGCAGTCTCTCCTTGGATTTTCCAGATTTTCTAATTTAAAATGGTGATAAACATGAAGTTTTTGCTTTTTGCTATATGCTACATTATAAAATATGCAGATAGATAATGTATTGATCAGTATAGTTCGTTCAGTTTATACCAAGGAAATCTTAACAAAGATTCTTAAAATAGAAGAAAAACCAGAGATTCTAAATTAACACCAGAATAATTTCCTGCAAACTAAGATGAGGATTAACTGATCTGGGTTTTGATCTAGGCTTTCATTTGCCATTCTACAAGCAAATTCTTCACAAACCTGCTAACTCCTTCTGCAGAACCCAGGAGAGAATGTTCTTTTTGCTATTCAACAGAAATGCACTTTCAGTAGATGAAAGGTCACAGGAAATTAAAAAAAAATAAATCCAGTTAAAGACATAAACCATTCTGGAACATCATAGCTTGAATTAAATGTTCCCTGACCAATCAACCAAACAACTGAAGCTCAACATGACAATTCTACCTGATGTTCTGTATCATAAATTCTTGTGTGCAGCTTCTACACCTGTAATTTCCAGACCTACTCTGGGAGAATTACAGGAAGCCCATCTTGTATTGATCAAATTAAACAATTTACTTAGTCAAAAGTAGGATGAAGTTATTTCCTTTATTTTAAATTAGGAGAACACCATTTGGGGGAAGAGAGTTTGGGGAGTTATGTTAGAAGCTACACTCCAAAAAGTAGGTGGAGCCAGAAATAGGTGGTGTCAGGCAAAAGCAAGCTTTTACTTCAGTAAAATTACATTCAGTTAATTAAATACAGTTAATACAATTACAGGAAATCTTGCAGAAGTCTACAGGACAAATTCCAGAGTAGAGCTGCAATTTTATGACTTGGCATTTTGCCATCAATGCCATTCTCATTCAACTGAACCAGTTCACTATGAAAATAGAACAGGAATTAAAGGCATGTTTAAGTGAATTGTTATGTGAATACAGCCTAAATATTGGATGGCTACCCAGGCATACAACATTAACTATGAGTCATAATACTATCCTGTTTCATTTTCCAATCTAGAACGTCATACCTCATTTTCACACATCTCCATAAAAACAGCAAAGTAACCCAGTGATTATGTGCCTTTTCCGCAGTGAGTTCACTATTAATTTCATAAGTAAATGGAATAAAAATATTATTGCTTGAATCTGCTAAAATTGTTTCCTAACTCTCCCACAGAGAACAGCAGAACCAAACACAAGAGCCAAACTATACTGGAGCAGGTACATGATACCTATTAATGGCTTAACACAAGACCAAAAACTCAATTGGGCATCTGTCAAGAGGAAGGAGGCCATTTCAAATCTCAGTCTTCTGAATTTCATGCTGTTGCCTATTCAGCTACCTTTTTAAATGAGTAAGCCATGATGACTGGAGCAGCAGCAGCTATCTTCATATACCTTGCAGCAGTTACCTCCAGTGGTTCTCCACTAATTGAACTGTTAGACAGATTAGGGTCAGAAGACAAAGAGGAAAGTAAACAACAGCAGTGGGGATGAGAAGAAGATGGGACTACCTATGAACTGGGACACTAAGGACTCCATAAATCTGGAACTTAATTATAGGTTGTTTTTCTTCATATCTTTTATATATCACTGACCTATTAAGAGACTGGACAAGCTGAACTGGAAAAGTAAATTCTGCCAGCAATTTTGGGAGCAATTAAAGTATTGGTAGTGTTATGGGAAAAGAAACATAAAAACATGCAAATCTTACACATACAAATCAGAAAACAACTTCTGTGTAGCTATATTAATAATTTGAGGAAATAACCTCATGAAAAACTAAAACAAATATGTATTTCATTATGAGAAAGCTAGTTTATCCAAAGACTAGAGTTTCACAGAGTGCATTTTTGGAATAAAATGTGAGAAAAGGGGGCAACAGAAATTTGCTTGTAAAAAACCAAACCAAACCACAACTGAAGAGTTTATTTCATTTGACTTTTCCCCTTGTAGTGTTTGTTCATCACAAGAATGAAGAATGGTGATGGACTCATATTGTTTTAGGTTTAGTTCTTATGAAGTGTTTGCAAAGATCCAGAATAAAGTGGTTCTATTGTATCTTAAGGTTTGACCCGCTGCAGGAATCTGCTGATGGAATGACTGGTTTTAAGTAGTGTGCTGAGAATTTTAATAAAATCTTTAAAGCAAATCCCAAGTTTGGTCTGAACAGTATAATATGAGCCAAAATGATGAGCCATTTTTATTTGACTTCCTCATTTTGTCCTTAATTTTAATTAATATGATGATTTTAAAATATGCTTGATTTCAGGAAAACAAATGTTTAGCTGTTATAAACTTTGAATGAGGCACAGAAAAGACTATATTTCACAGTACAAGTATTTGCACATCCATTTAAGAAACAGAATTCAGCAACTGCTATAGTGTTCTTTTCCAAGGTTTGGTTTATTCCATTTTTTTAAACTTAAAAAACTTAAAAAAGTTTTTGAAAACTTACCAACAGTTGGTAAGTTGGACTGGGATACATTTTAAAGTAAAAAAACTAGAAAGGAAAAATGATTCTAGTATGTCAGCTTGAGAAAACTAAGACAATAATTTACTCTGAATCTGCATGCAAAGTTATTCTTTGCTATCTATATAAGTTACAGAACAGAAATGCCAGCTCAGAAGCATCTACTCATGCAAGTATCTTTTCCTTTTGTTACTTTTTTCTGTCCATCACCGAACGATTAGGTCAGTGAACGATTAGGCTCACACAGCCAGCTAAGCAACTGCCCAACAACCAAAACAACAACAACCGTTTCACAGGAACACTGTGTTCAATCTACTCTTCTGGAGTTTTACTGGACATGAATGATACCAGATATCTCTCCAGAGATTATCTTTTAAAAAAGAGTAATTCTATATAATGGAGAACATCTGGCCTCCTTATAGATGAGCATGTGTAACGCTTCAATCTTGGTCGCAAACTGAAATCTAGGAATGCTACCCATTTTCATAAATAGCAGTTTAAGGAATGAAAGCAAACTAAATCATTTCACTTCAGTGATACAGCAAAGAAGTAACCATACACACCAAACAATCATGCAAAAGGGCGATGTTTGAGAATAAGGAATCTCTTCTACATGGCAGAATGATGCCAAACAATAAATATCCAAGGCCCTCAGGTGCCTTCCAGTCTATTGATCTCTTTAGAGACGTACTTTGTTTTGTCTCTGGGCTAATCATGAGGAAGGCTTCTGAACAGCTATCTGCTGAAACACTTAGCACTAGCAAAGCATAGCCACAGGAAAAGGCAGGCAGGATGCCAGGACATATTATATTTAACACGGTGGGCTTCCTGATTATCAAAATGGAACAAGTTCCAAGGAATAGGGAATCAGCTATTTCAAAGAATAGATTTTGTCTCCCTACATAAAGCAGAAATCTCTTTATAAAAAGAATAGCACAAAGACCATATAAAATGCACAATACAGAGGAAAATTTCTGGGATAGTTTCAGTCAGCATAATACACACAGAAATAGGGCTCATACATCACATTAATTGATGTTTTAATTTGATTATGATTTCAGTAAGCAACAGTGGCTGGGTTCACACTAAGCTAAAACTAAGCAAATCACTGCACAGCATAAGAACAGTGAGTGAAACCAGTCCTACCACAAAAAAAATTATGGCACATTTCCAGCCTCACAAGATTTGCCTTCAAAGAAGAAACCACATTACTAGAGTGTCTCATACGAACTGATAATTATTTACTGTGCAGTTGTTCTTCCTTTATTTATTTTTGCTACATTTGATTAAATTATAAACACCACTATATGAGGAAGGGGAAGTTTAATTCTTAATCCCCACACTCAGTCTTGTAATACTCTGTAATTTTTTGCAGGGATAACTAATATTCTAAATTTACTCAAGACAGTATTTACCTGTTCCGAGTTCTGAATGGGATCCAGTTATACTTACATATTATACTGTTAAGTTTGTTGAATGCATTCAGGCCACAACTACAAGATTCAACTTCCATCTCCAAGATGTTTATTTTTATTTCTTCAACTATTTATAAATTGTTTCACACCAGGCTGATATTAGGAAACAAAAACTAATTCTACCAAATACAATGGAAATAGTAACATGTACGCTAATAATAAAACAGCATTTTAAAAGCCATTGAAATATAACAGAGTAACTGCCAGAGTAACAAAATGCCCAGGCAAAGAGAAATATTTTGACCCGGTGCCAAAAACTTGACAAACCCAATCCTAACTCACTAGAAAGGATGTTCTACAAATAAGATACTGTGTTTCAAATACTTCAAATACTTTCAAATATCTTCTGGTGTGAGAGCTGGGTTTGTTTTTTCAGGTTTTTTTTTTTTTTTTTTTTTTTTGTGCCTTCAAGTCAGTGTTGACTCCTGGTGACTGCCTGGACAAGTTCCTGCAATTTTCTTGGCAAGATTTTCAGAACTGTGTACCCTTTTAATATTCTTTGGAGAGCTACTCAATACACCTGTTTTAAGAATGTAGAACAGTCTGTTACTAATTACACACATATTTTAAATCTCACTTCCGGTTTCAGTTAGTGCTTTTAGTGCACATCTCTCACCTCTCAATTTATGGATATAAATTGTCAATTTTTAAAAAATTCTATTCAGAATTATATAGCAAACCAGAGAATGCATTGAATGAAGATATAGAGGCCTTTTTATTATATTAATTTATTTATAAGCCTACCACATTTAGATGATACACAAAAACAACTTTTATTTGCTCCACTATCTGAGGTAGAGATCAAACAAATAATTTTAAAAATGGCAAGTGGTAAAACACCAGTACTGGATGGATTCCCTATAGAGTGGTATAAAACATACATCAATTTTTTGGTGCCAAAACTTTGCCATTTATATGATGAGATATTTGATAAGGGAATTTTATCAGTGGCATTTAATCAGGCTTGTCTTACAATTATGCCAAAAGCAGGTAAAGATCACACTCAGTGTACTAATTATCATCCAATCTCATTGATTAATGTTGATACAAAGATCTTAACAGCAGTGTTAGCAAATAGATTACAGCAAGTGATATCGTTGGTTATTAAGAACGTGTTTATAAAAACTAGGCAAGCAGCAGACAACATTAGATTAGCTGAAGATGTTTAGTAGACTTGAATAAAAACAAAGATCAATCTGTATTTTTATCATTAGATGTGAAAAATCTTTTGACAAAATGTATCAATAGTATATGTTTGCTATACTAAACAGGTTTGGATTTCCTCTGGAATTTATAAAATGGATTAAGATATTATATGCATCGTCCACATCTAAAGTAAAGGTTAATGGCATGTTCTTTGCTACTTTCCCACTATTTAGAGAAGAACTAGACAAGGACGTCCACTTTCACCCTTACTTTTTAATATCTGCATGGAACCCTTGGCTTGTGCTATTAGACAACACAGGGAGATCTATGGAGTAGTACATACCTCAGTTGAATACAAATTCATTTTATCTGCATATGACTTTCTTATGTTTATTTCTAAACCTTACACTACTATTCCAGTGTTGTTGCAAATGACAGATACCTTTACTAAAATATCAGGATACTCTATTAACTGGTCCAAACCAGAATTGATGCCAACAGGTGAAAATTTGGTTACCCATCCATTTAAGGAATATCAATTCCATATTTGTACTGAATTCATTAAACATCTAGGTATGTGCATACCAAAAGATATATTTCAGCTAGTAGCATGTAATGTAAATAAAATATATAGAGAGGTTTCTTCAGATATCAATAGATGGCAGTCATTAAACCTCACTCTTTGGGGAAAGGTGAACACTCTTGAATATTATTCCCAGATTAATTTATATTCTGAGAGTAATCCCAGTTTATATATCTGGAAAATATTTTCAGAAAATAAATTGTTCAGAACATTTCTATGGGGTTCTTTGACTCCGAGAATATCTTTACATAAAATGCAATTACCAATTAATAAGGGAGGATTTGGTTTCCCAAATCCAGAGCTATATCATCATGCTTACCTACTGTCAAATATTAAATATTGGAAGCCAACAATTGGTGTTAATTTTCCAATTTGGGCAACTTTGGAATGCACATATATAGCACCTTTGGTTGGATGGACAGTATTAGGATAAAAACACAATAGAACTCTAGTATCTCTGTGTCAGTTAAAAAGTTATGGGATGTAATGTCTAATAAAAAAAGATTTGACCCCTTTTCCCATGCTAAATTGACTTTATGGGGAAAACTAACTTTAAAAATTGGGGAAAAGATGGTGATTTGGAAAAACTGGATGGAAGTGGGGATATTGACTTTGGACCAACTGATAGACGATGAAGATGAATTTTTAACATACACTGTGTTAAGAGATAAATATTATCTATCAGATGTAACTCAACAGCAATATTTACAGCTACAAGATTTGTTAACAACATTGTTTGGACCAGCATCATTTTCAGCTTCTGAGACCCCTGAGATATTAGAACTACTTGTTAAATCCTTTAAAATTAAAAAAAAAAAAACCTACTATTAGTTACAATAGAAGAGAATATATGTAGCTCAGGGTTGAACTATGGAGTCCTTGGTGCTGAGCTCGGTTGTTTGATTACAGACGTTTCATACCCGACTAGGTAACATCATCAAAGCTTGTGAGTGTGGGGTTTGCTCCCTGTTTTTATACAGTAGCTTGCCCTGCCAACGTTGGTGCAGGCATGGTTTTCTCCTTGGTCCAATATATGGTCTAATATATAAACAGGGAGCAAACCCCACACTCACAAGCACTGATGTTACCTAGCTGGGTAATGAAACATCTGCAATCAAACAACCAAGCTCAGAGACCACCAAGGACACCACACTACTATTAGTTTGTATAGATATTTGTTATCAATAAATCTGTTTGATATGCAGATGCTATGAAATGAGTGGGATAAAGAATTAGAGGTTTCTATATTGTCTAGACAATGAGAGAGTGTCGTAATTTCTATAGCAAGTGTCAATTGACCTTAAACTATGCTTTATACAACAAAGAATAATATTTAGAATTTACTGGACTCCACTACATTTGTATAGAAAAGGACTGTCTAAGCATTTTGTTGGAGATTAATAAGATAATGCTTCTTTAAAACACATGTTTTTACAATGTCCTATACTTACTAAGTTTTGGGAAAAAGTAATGGACTATAGAAATATGACTGTGCAACTAAAAAACTAAAATTTTCAGAGGATAATATTCTCTTGAATTACATACCTATTACATGGAATTTGACAACTGGACAATGTAAATGGATTCTCCATGCCCTTACTATGGCCAAAAGACTGATACTGAAGCATTGGAAAGATAAATGTATGGCCGCATGTGCTCAACGAATTGAAGATCTGATTACACTTGCCACTTATCAGCAGACTGCCTATAGACCTAGACTTTGTATGGACAAGTATAACGAAATATGGAACTCATTTATACAAAATACAGTAGGTTAAAAAAGAATGATAGTTATGTAAATGTATTAGAAATAAATATATATGTATTTGAACAATGTTTACATTAGATAAGTATATATAGAATTGTAACTATTAACTGTTATAACAATTTAGTTTCTTTTTTTTCTTTTTCTGTTGTATTTTTTCATTTTTAAAAACACTTTTTATGTGGTTTTTTTTCTTTGACAATGTATGTATTTGCATCATAATTATTTTTGTATTTTGTTCCTTTTCTTTTTTCTCTCTCTGTTATTATTCTAAAAGCAATAAATAAGTAAATACTTCAAATCTCTGTATCAGACAGGAATATCCTGTGGCCCTCAAGAGCTTAAGGTACCACCAGAACACTAATAGTGTAGAAGACTTGAAGTTAGTTCAACATTACCTGTCTTGGACTGTCATGAATTCTTCAACCCTGATCCATACAGTATTTTGTTTGTGTCAGTAAAGCCTTTCCATGAACAGTCTGAGTATGAAGACCAAGTAGAAGTTGGTGAAAGGAAGTTATATGCAACAGAGAGAAAGAAATGGGTAGGAAAGGCAAAACATTCATCAGAAGGGGGCAAACAGAGGAAAATCTCCTTCAGGGCACACAGCCTATTTTGGGCTGAAGACTACAGTTGACCTTTGAACTGTGTGTTGGGATCTTAGTCCAAAAAGTGAGCAACACCGGAAAAAGCAGTGGGTGGGGCCAGACAAAAACTGAACATTTTAGCATTATACTTAATTAATTCAAGATACATAATATCTTCAATTTGTTGATTAATCCCTTAATACTTGATTATTTCCCAAACTGAACACATTAAAAACTACAGTTCAATACAGGTAGTCCTCGCTTAGCGACTGCCTTGGACAAGTGACTGTTCACAGTTACAACAGTGATGAAAAAGTGACTTTGCAACCAAAGTCATGTGGACTTTGCCCACGTTTACGACCTCAGTGACTCTCTCTCAGTCATATGGTCACCATTACAGTCAACTAGTACATGTTGTCCTGTGTAAAATCTTAAGCACTGTCATGTTCACGTGATTTTGACTTAATGACCGCTTCGTTTAACAACTGAGTTGCTGGTCCCAACTGCAGTCACTAAACAAGGACTACCTGTAGCAAATTTGGAAAGACTTTTGAAGCTACACCACAGGCCTTTCTGAAGAGCAGGTGTAGTCTTGAAACTATAGGCTGTAAAGCCTGATCTAATGACAGGATACCTAGGCAGAGAGAGGCTGTCTGTGCTGATATTCATTAACCAAACTGGTGGCTGCAGATTTCTAGTTTCACATTTACACACTTCAGCAATATACGCTAACATTTGATCCAAAAAACAGTGCATTTATTTATTTATTTCTCTAGTTATACCCCATCTTCCTGTTTATTTAAGCATCTGACAAAAAAAAATACAAAGTATAAAACAGTAAAAGAAATGCAATTAAGATGAAATAAAAGTGATCAACAATTAAAAGCTTAATGAAAGAGATATGTTCTTCCATTTCCTAAATGCTGGGAGATTATGAGCCAAATGCATCTCTTTAGGGATTGTATTCCATACCCTACAGAAGAGCTACACAAGAGAAGATCATTTCCTGTGTATCAGACAGTTGACTTTCTGGAAGTGGAAGCATCTGCATAATTTTATTATTTTTCTTTCCCTTTTTTCTTTATTCAAGTTCATCCAACTTTTTTGCCCATGAGATAAAAAGGATTCAAATTTAATCCGACTCTGGCCATGATTTCAATGATTTTTTTTAACAAAAGGCTTATTTGCAAATTGCAACTGACTCCTGGCAATTACTGCATATTTAATTCCAAATAAATCATACTGAAGTAACAGATTTATTTCCAAATAAATGTGCTCAGAAGGAACTGTGCTGGAATCTGACATGTGCCATAAAACCTAGACTTCTGAGGTGAAACTAGATTAGATGTGGGGCTACAATGCATTTTTAAACTCCAACCTTGGGATTCTTCTCTTTGTATACTTAAAAAATGAAAACAAAACAAATGAGTCCACATTTCCCTCATGTTTAGCTTCTACATGAAAATTTTTCCCCTTCAGAATGACATTAGATAAGCACCAGTTTTAGGATAGACATTTTGAGGAAGGAAACCGGCATGTAGAAAAATGGTTTTAAAAACTCAATCTTTGCTTCACAGTCCAAAGACCCCACCTTGACATAAACCATAACAATACAATCAATACACATAAAATATATGTGGGAAAAATGCAAATAGAAGGAGATATGATTTGTATATTATATAAGATTAGAATTAGCAGTTACTATAACGTGGATAGTCTGAGCACTGATATTTCTATTCTATCCAGCCGAACAGAACAGGGCAAGGAAATTATGTAAATATATTTGGGACAGTCAGTCTGCCACAAAATAACTCTCTGAAAACAGAACAGGACAGGATCAAATTTGACATAGAAGGAGAAGTTGGCAAAAGAAAAGTCACATTTGAAAATGGGCTGCATCCAGTTGGGGGATGCACAGAAATTCAATCAATCAATCAATCAATCAATCAATCATCAATCAATCAATCTCCAATGCATTCCCAGAGGAGAGGCAATTGGGCAGCCACTCAGAATGCTGTCAGTTGCTCCATTTTAAGACCCCTCCCTCCAGGTCATGTGACCTAGCATACGCAGCCTATGCTGCATTTCCGAGTGCACTCATACATACAATACACAGACGCAACATGAACAAATCGCAAAAACACATAAACACCCCACATACAGAGCCAACAATATGCATACGCTAATTGGAACCCCACAGGGACATAGTCATGCATGCACAATGTGACATGTATGTCCACTGATTATTCCCCACGGGGGAAGTACACATGTGCATATACAGACATACAGAGAGAGATGCAATACATCATTTCATCACACTGAAAAAAATACAGATGTCTCCTACATCTAATGCTAGTAAGGAGGTTGGAATTAATTCCAGAAACTATGCTGTGCATGATTTCACTACCTAGTTTTAACTGCCGAAAGTATTACTACTGTATTTTACAATAATATACAAATGACTTTAGCATTTTAATAAAGCAATGATTTCTATAGTTTCTAGTTCATTGCTTGAAAAGTATGAGTAAAATTATGCCATCAAGGCTGATATCCTTTCTGACATCTTAATCTGTGTGGTAAATGCTGCTTCTTTTATATATATTTTTTTGTAATTATCTTTTTCTGTGATATTGGTAAACGCATATAATTTTGTGAGGCATATTTGGACTATGCTGATTGTTTAAACTGATCATCACTCCACTCATTTTGCTATTCAATTATTCCTATGAATGGCAAGGAAATATGTAGAATATATGCAGAGCTATTTAAATATTGGTTTATAATAGTGAATTCCATGAATTATTATAAGATTTACTCAAAGAATATTACTGCCAAATTTATTTCAGGAAGGCATTCCAAAATCTACAATTGGTGATTGAAAATTCTTAAATGTAGCTTTAGAGTTTTAGCTTGCATGTAACCACACATTATTAGTAACTAGAAGACAGGAAAATGTACTAGATTCTTTTAATTTTAAGAACACCAAGTACTAGCACTACCTCCACTATATCCTCATCCCTACATGCAGTCATGTGAGTAAGGAGAAACTTGCTATAAGAATGGATAAACTTTAGCTACATGCAGCCCTCACTTAATAATACTAATTGGGGCCAGCAATTCCACCAAGGAAAGCAGTCGCTAAGTGGGAAATCATGTTACCACGACTGTGCTTTGTGGCTGGAAAGAGACAAGACTACTCAGTTTCACACCTTTGGCTTCTGTTTGCCTACTAACCAGTCCCCCGCCCTTTGGAATGCTTGAGTGCTTACTTACTGCCTTGTACACATTGAAAGCAAAGTGATCGCACCGGCAGCCCAAGGCTAGGAGCCGCAGAAGTGCTACACCAACAGCTTACTCTCTTGAAATCCCTTTCTCTCAAATCTCTCTCCTATGCAAAAGGAGGGGGAGGAAAAAAGCAAGTGATTTCAGTAGGCAATCTCTCCTTTGCCTGATCCTTTCCTGCTGCTGGCATGATCACACTGCCTTCCATGTGTAGAAGAGCAAGCTGCTTACTCTCTTGCAATCCCTTCCTCTCCAATCTCTCTGCTCAGCAACGGGGGGGGGGGAGAGAAAAAACAAAAGTCAGGCACAGGACAATGCATACTGACTGTAATGGCGATCGCATGACTGAGGGATGCTGCGAAGGTAAATGATTGTAAATGGGCTGTAAAGTTATTTTTTCAGCACCATTGTAAATTTGAACAATTGCTGAACAAGTGGTCAGTAAGCGAGGACTACCTGTAGATGGTTTTGCTCATAGAATCTTAGGACTGATAAAGGTCTTCGGTTCCAAGACTTAATGGCTGCTCTGTTCTAACCTAGGTGGCTTCAGATCAGCAAATACTAAGAAAAACTCAAGGATGAGTCCACCCATTGCATGAGAGAAGTAACAATAAGTAGATTTAAGAGGCAAACAGCACAGGCAAAACTAGCAGCCAGTCCAAAGCTCAACAGGAAAATCAGTACAAAGACCAAGTAGTAGTCTTTAGACATGAACAACGTATATACCTCAACAGAACTAGGGATTCAGGAATTATCCCCAAGATTAAGAGCTGGACAACTAGGATACAACAGCAGATCAACAAGGCTGAAATGGACATAATTCTAATGCTGACCTGCTCTCAGATGAAAGCTTTTATATTTCCACAAGCAAGGTTTACCAGCCAGAACTACCTGGCAGCAAGGATTTGCTCCTGAGTAGACTAGTTACTCTCAAGGAAGCTTTCTTAGCCCAGTTTCTACCTCTGGTGGAAATCTGGATCCTGTCACACGAAGTTTCCATTTCTGACAAAGAAATGGACATTTTCTGCCAAACGCTATTGAATTTAAAAAATCAAGACATCCTATTCCCTAATGCTATAGGGATTTTTTTCCAAAGTTGATAACAGCTTATTCTCATAACTATACTTAGCTCTAAAGTCAAAATTAAGCTATTTTTATTTCATGGTATGTATGGAAGGAAAGACTCAAAGCTGCTGACTTTTCATTCCTTATGAATTTCATTCGTTCCTTATGGATTGTTCCCTTGGGAGTTTAAGAGAACAAAGAGCCACCCCTGTACTGCAGGGAAATAAAAGAGGAATGCTGAAGACACAGGGTTTAGGTGTTGGTGGTGTGGGTGTAAGAGAGAAAGGAGAGTGTGTGGGAGAGGAACAGCAGCCAATCATGTGTGGAGGAGGTGAGACCAAAACATTTGGTGGGGTGAGCAACAAGCCTTGGAAGTTACTGTAGCTGTGAAAGGAGTAGCAGAGCCTTCCAAAGACACAGACCAGCTACAGCAAGCCAGCCGGCAACAAGTAATTATTTTCTCCCTCCTACAAAATCATAAGGACTGAGAGCCAGAGGAGCAACTCAGTAAAAAGGAACAATTACAAGGCTAGGAAAAGACTATGGCAATACTGCCTTTATAGCTAGAAAAGGTGGGCAGTAAAATAAAACAGAGAAAAAGGGAAACCTGTAAGTTTCTTAGGTATTGCCTCTTTCCACTTATTACTATACCATTGTTACTTACAAATATAATTAGGCACAGATAAGTAGATTAGTTGTATACATTAGGTTTAACACAGTAGATGTATGTTTTGTACAATAAACTAACACTGTGTAAAAATCAAAGGAAAGCATTCAACCTCCTGGTCTGTGGTTTGTACCATAATGTAACTAAACCCTCTCAGAGTATGCCATTATAAAGAAATAGACAAATTTTCAAACTAAGATATAAGTAAATCCCCACCATACATATGAAACTCCTACTGTTCTAATCTGCAACCTTACACTACATAGTATGTTATCTTTCTTTTGTATACCCCCTTGCCAACAATCCTTTTCTGCCACTTCATTTTCTACAGACTTTGGAACAGAGAGATGCATATCATCATATATTCTATATTTAAAACAACACTCTATCAATAAATGTAAGGGTAAAAGCCCTCATAGAACTCCAACCAACATAAATAATTGTCAATTTCACAAGCCTTGGATCTAATACATACACATCTATGTTGTGAATTTAACACAAATTGTTATCTCAATATCATTCTTCACAAAGAAGAGACCCATAAATGGTAAAAATAAAACTGTACTACTTAATATAGCATGTGGCAACAGAAGAACAAATATTTGCTGTGTCAACTTGAATGTTCAGTAATACCAGGTCAGAAAAACAGCACTAATAAAGTCAGTATCTAAGCAAGAGAGGAAGTCATTGATATGAGGAAAGTTACAGGGTATTAAAGGAAGAGCCAGTGTGAAATTTAATTGTCTCTTTCATTTCAGAAGCCAGATTCATTTTTCACAGGATCATTATTATTCTCTTCCTGGAATGGAAGTAATTTCATTCCAGGAAATAATATCGAGTATTGGACACTGGGCCTGAACTAGGGAGAAACAGATTTTAAAAAATAGAGACTAAGAAAACTTAATTGGGTTTAGGAATCAAATGAAGTATATCCAAATTTTATTTCTCCATTATTCCAATTTGAAACTATCCTCCCAGAATCCAAATTACTCAAGTAAGCTCAAACCATACAGTAAATGAACAGGCCTTCTATGGATGGAGACTGAATAAATGAAAGCTAACAGGAGTCTGCCAGGGGAATTCAACAGGAGAAAGAGTGGAGATTGATGAGAGAATTTGTGTGCTATGAGAAATTG
This sequence comes from Liasis olivaceus, assembly GCA_030867105.1. NCBI lineage: Eukaryota > Metazoa > Chordata > Lepidosauria > Squamata > Pythonidae > Liasis > Liasis olivaceus. Next base: position 40,362,179 of record CM061351.1, on the reverse strand, counting down.
TATGTTGAGCTGTGAGGAGTAAAAAGGACACTTGCTGCATAGCCACTGACTGCAAGGTTTGTGTTCTGAGAGCTGCTGATTACCCAATATATTACTGGGTAAATAGGTGAGTAAGCAGAGACTGTAAGAACCATATAAGGCACTCAGATCCTTGGGTGCAATTTCACTCAGCTAGCAAACAGAAAGTTCTAACACAATTTTACTGAGGGAGTTTAGTGGGTGAAATCATTTTTTTCCAAGTCAAGTGTTTATACTTGATGAAATTGAGATCCTGAGAACAAGAAGAAATAAAATCCTTTATAGCGATGGTCCCCAAGAAGCAAAGGTGAAGACTGAAGGCAGGAGTCTGCAACTGTAACCTGCAAAGCATGTAATATGTTTGTCTTCCTGCATAAAAACAACCTGCTATATTTTGCATTAAATACAAGCTCACAGTATTGTTCGAAGAACTGAAACAGCAAATGGCCCAACTTCACACGCTGAGAAATAGCAACAGTTTATTAGTTAAACAAAAGGAAGTTATCAAACAGAAATTGACACAATGAGAAAAAATAGAAAGGACAGCAGCAAAAGACAATGGGACTGCCCCTCCCAATAGTCAAAATCTGAAAATATATATGAAAAAGAAAGAGGCAAGTCACAAAGGAAGAGTACTGTACAAACAAATAGCCCAGAACTGTATAGCTGGTGAAAGCTCAACATGAGCTGAAATGAATGACATAGAGAACAAGAGAAAGCATTTATTTAGTTAGGTTTACAATAAAAGGAAAAGTATCAATATACCAGCTGCTCAGTGAAAATACCAGTTGTGATCATTTCAAGAAGTCATTATGGATTTCACAAACTGAAATCTTGCAAACTAACCTATCTCATTTTTGTTCAGATATTTACTCTCTTACTACAAGAAGGGTTCTGAGAAAGTGAAACAGGTTCAGGGAAGGGCAAAAAGAATGAACAGCAAACTAGAAAATAAGTCCAATGAAGAGAGATTGGAGGAGTTGGCTAAGTTAGCCTTGAGAAAAAATAATGGATATTTGGCTTCCTTTTCCCCAAGTGGTGAGAGATTTACTACACTACATATTTCTTTTAAATCTTTTGATATTTAATTTTATACAGTCTAGCTCTGAAGTGCACAGGAAAGAACTGAGATCCAAACAGACTTTTTTTTTTTTTGCAGGTACTAAATTTTTAGTTTTTTTAAATGTTCTAGCCCTTCTGATTTCAAAGATAATAAAATCAAAAGCTCAGAATGGTCCAACTGTTTTTTTTTCAAAAGAAATATCTGCTTCATAATGACCAGTCTAGAAATTATTTACACCTGCAACAGAGCACAAGTATGAAGAAGCCTGAGGAGCAAATCTAGCCTGTATTTATGTGCTATGTACATTTATGTATTATGTGTTATATCCTCTGCATTGCCTTACCATGAAAAGAAGCCTAACTGGTGTAATGATATCAAATGCAGAACAATACTACTGGATAAATTATCTGAGGTCCCCTCCCATTTAGGGAAAGACTTATACCTTACTTCTGTTAACCACATGGCTCACAGATATTCAGGTTTGGCGTAGGAACTAGCCCCGATACATTTCCTACATGATGAACGGCACCCTCAGTGTTCCCATTATTCAGGTTCAGTGCAGCAACTTAAGTCTCCATTTCTCAGTTCCTGAACACAGACACACCATTGTTGCCTTAGAATTTTGATCAGAATGATCAGATATTGCGCTGATCCAGATCTATCATGCAACTGTTACTTGCAGCAAGATACAAATAAGGTTTTGACAGCATCCCTACAGTGATGACTGAAGCTTTACCTGAGCACATCAAGCAATAATATATCCCTGCCTAAACTACTGTCTTTTGGGAGAACACCAAAACATGGATTTGGGTTTGTCTGTCAATACAAGAAATGAAGGCTTATGAGAAATACAGGTCATATATGCCTGAAAGGAACAACCTTATGCTTTGAAATAGCTTTGTGCTGTGCTGATAAAGTACATTATTTTACTATAGTAAGAAGGCATCTAGTCTATCTGGAGGATATTTTATCTTGCACTGCAAGATACATGTTCAAGACAATTTCTTTCCCACTAGACAAATGAAAACAAAGAATCTTATTTGTGAATACAAAGGCGTAGATAAATTTCTGAATCAAAAGCTGAGAATCAAATCTTAGGGATCTTCTTGGTTATGTTTTTTTATTTTTTTAATCTTTCTAATGCATTGATATTACTGATTTTTTGTTTATCAAAACTAAAGATGAGCAAATCTGTCAATTTTGGTTTTTCTCAGATTGTCACTATCGCAAAACTGTCAATGTTAGTTTCTATTAACTTCTCATTTTTATGACTCTATCCATCTGAATTCTCCCAGTTTCACATTTTTCCTTGGATAAATTTGATTCACATTCCCATAAAAGAGATTTTAAAAAATGTTTTTATTTAAATGTATATGTGTTCTCATGCAAATTTCACTAAACATATGCATGTCTGCTTGTCACTGCTTATGAACATAATTTTTATTAACAATTTCCATCATAAAATATTTAATATATTTTTGTACCTTTTAATGATTATATGCAGGTTTGTGTTCTATAGTACACATTTTTAATTGTGAAATTAATTGAAATAAAAATTGAGTTTTAATCATTTAAATTTGCATTCAAAGGCAAACTAAAAGAAATCTCCCCAAATCCTATTCAAAAGCCCCATCAAATCCACTGGGCTTATTTCCAAGCAGGCATGCATAACGTTACACCCAATAATTTATATGCAAAATGTCTATTAATCTGAAAAAAATATGCAATTGGATAATGCAAATTATTACTTGCAATATCATGGCTGAGTAGGAAATGAAACTGATTGTCCAACATCATACATTCCTGTAGCTCAATATTCCATTTCTGGTGTGGTTTTTTGTTTGTTGTTTTTTGTCTTTTAGGATGCATAATTTACACAACATAAGCACGTCCAAATTAATAAACTTAGCTGGTTAGACTTACTGTGAAATAATATCCTATTGATTGAGGGCCTCTGTATTCACAGTCTGGGACCAATACATCAGGATAGGTGTTTTGTGACATGTATGTAACATTGGCAGTATGAGGATAATGTAGACAGGGAGAGAAAACTCTCTGAAACTTGCATTGGGAGGGAACATTAAGGTTTTCATTGACTATGATCATTTGTCAGGAAACATCCCTGAGAAAAAAATAGGGAACTGATCTAAGGTGGATGCAGGAAGGCTATTCCAGATGGCTGAAACTGTAGGGTTTCACAATGACAGTGGCAGATTTGCATGAGAGAAAACTATTAGTCTTGCTTATAATGCAAGGCTTTTGTGGATCACCTTCTCTTTAACGCAACTGACAATATAACTCATATATATTATATTTTTAATCATCCTTCCTTATTTAAGAGCTGTTTGTCTTTTTTTTTTTTGTCCCCAAGTTGGCTAAGTACTCCTTCATTCTTTATTACAATGTGCTTAAAGTGATTACACTGTCCTTCAGGAAAATATGCCCCCAGAAGCAACAATTATGTTCCAAGTAATGGCATGAAAGAAAGGGAGAATAGGGAAGACTGTTCATCACTGGCTGAGCTTAACTATTCTTCACTGTTCTTCCTACAAAGGAAAATGACAGGAATAGTTTTCACTGCAAAAAGCTATTGCATTGCTTTTGACGTGTACAGGAGCAAACAGCTTACTCTCTTGCAATCCCTTCCCCTCCAATTTCTCTTCTGTGCATGGGAAGGGGGAAAAAAAGCAAGCAATTTCTGTAGCTAATCTCTCCTTGCCTCTTTCCCACTGCCAGCATGTTTGCTTTGCTTTTGCTTTTGATTTATAGAAGAACAAACAGCTTAGTCTCTTGCAATCCCTTCCTCTCCAATCTCTTGCTCAGCAAAGGGGGAAAAAAAGAAAAAGACAAAGGTCAGGCACAGGACAATGAACAGAGACTGTAATGGTGACTACGTGACTGAGGGACTCTGCGAAAGTTATAAATGGTCGAAAATTGGCCATAAAGTTTTTTTTTTCCCAGCACCATTGTAACTTCAAATGGTTTCTGAATGAGCAGTTGGTAAGCGAGGACTACTTGTACTCTAATCCTTCAAACATACTGAGACTAAACAGACCAGATCTGATCTTTAGCTGGTTTTATGCAATGATAATAATCAAAAGGAAAAGAGCACCATGTGATTGTTATGCCTAGTATTTTTTTTTTTTTTGAACTCACAGAATTCAGGCAAAATATATTTTACAAAATACAAAAACAACCTTAACATGTACAAATGCACACATTCAATACAGACAAGGTGCACGTCAAAGTACTAGTCTAGGAACAGTAAATGAAGACTCAAGTTCCCTGTGTTTACACTGTTATTTATTCTTAGCATTTTTGCAAGAAACAATGTGGATGTATAAGTAGGGAGGCTTAAAACAACAAAAATATTATGCAAACATCCAAAAAACAAAAAACAAAATTACCTGTTGGAAATCTTCTATAATACAGGAGGATAATAGCCTAGCTTCTGACAGGCATTTTGCCATGCAACATTTAAAGTTTCGGATCAAAAACTCTGGACTCTACAACCTAGTGCATCTTAACAGTAGTTCAACATTTATTAGATTAGCCAATTTTTTTCTCCATTTGAGGTTCATATACCTGCCAGAGTAATCTGTTGGAGGCTGCTCTGCGTGCCCAAAATGAGTAGGACTCAAACAAGATATGGGCAGGCTTAATTGTCTGCTTGCAACATGCTAATGTCTAGAGTTGCAGGTTACCAGCTTTTATCCTAAAACCTAGAGGGGAGCTTGGAAATAATCTCCAGCTTCCTGTTTACTGCTGGATTTGCCATGTAGAAGACAAGTTGCATCCCTGACTAGTGGCTGTCCAGCTTCTGTTTAAGTATCTTCAATAAAGAAGAGACTGCTATGTCCAAGGTAGTTTGTTTCACTTTTGAGGAGCTCTTACCACCAGACTTCCTGCCTAATATTTATTTAAAAATCTGCTTCCTAATAATTTCTGATTAGTTCCAGTTTTGTGCACTGGAGCAATAGAGAACAAGTCTGACCCATTTTCTTAATGACAGTTTTTCAGGTATTTGATTATTCTTATCTTGTGTCCCCTTAATCTTCTCTTTCCCAACCAAAGATTGTTGTTCCAATCTTGCTGTTCCAAGGGTTCATCACAATGCTGATCACCATGCCGATCACCCTCTTCTGGAGACATTCCTAAATCACACCACACAAAATTGGAGACGGTATTCCAACACAGAACAGATTATTCTAATAATCTGGACACTATATTACTAATAGATACCTCATTCTGTAAGAAACAATTCAGTTTATGACTAACTAAATCCTTTTTCAGGTCATAACTGCTAAATGATTTTCTCCCATTATATAGTGCCTTTGTTTAACTTTTTAACTTATATGCACAGCATTATATTCCTTTCTGTTCAATTTCATTTTAACCAGTATTTCAATCTATAAAGATTATTTTAAACCAAGTTGCTAATTTTTATTATGCTGGCTATTATTCCTGTCTTTGTTTTATCTGAAAACAGTTTGTCCTATGATCCTCTTTTTAAAAGTTTGTTCTATTAGATAAGTTGTAACAACATTTAAATTAAAACATTATAACTCAAATAATGTATTTGTATTCCATTATCAGCTACAACCATTATCTATATAAAAGTGAGATATAATTGTAATAAAATAATAATCTTTTTAAATTATATTTTTATTAAATATTTTTGAAAAAGAAAAAAAGAGGTAAAAAGAGAAAAATAAAAGTGAATAAACAGGAATCTACAAACATCACAGATCAGAATTTTCAATATTTCATTAGATTAATTTTACATAATTGAAGATACTATATTGTTTTAAAAACCACAAGTCATTGATAAAATCCAAGTAACATATACATATCAAGAAGAATAATCAGAACAATATAAATAATGGTAAAAACTCTAATAATAAGAGTTACACTAATTTCTATGCAAGCAATCAAAGATCACTATTTAACAAATCATTGAAAGTTAGGGAATTAATAATTTATGTTAAATGCAAATTATAATCCAAAAATAGTTTCCAAATTGAATTAAATTCTGTGTGAAGTTTATTTTTGAAATATGAGGTTATTTTGGACATTGAGGTATACTCCCACAACTTAATTAGCCATTCTTCTGCAGAAGTAACTATGTGCATTTTCCAGTAAGAAATGTAAAGTATCATTGCAAAATTGTCATGTACAAAGCTAGTTAGGTATAATTTGTGGGGAAAAAAGTTTAGTAATATTTAGTTAAAAATAGTTAAATAAATAATAATAATTAAATCTTACAATTGACATGGGTTGTTATCTCTCTACTAGCTGGAAAATATAGTTTGGAACCTGGAACTGCCAGACCACCTCGATCTATAAAAAAATCTTCTAATATCTTAAATTTAGTCCTCAGTCTTTTATTAGATCATATAAAATTGTTACTTTTCTTTCCCAGTCAATTAATACATTATTTTCAATTTTTATAGGAATCATTTGGAATAGAATATTAAGTCTTGGTAGAATGTTTATTTTAATGGTTGCAGTTCTCCTTAACCAATACGATTTTAGCTTTTTCCATCTTAAAATATCTGTCATTATATTTTTCAAGATCTATGAATATTTTTAAATAGATCTTTGTTAATTTTTATCAGCAAATTCCCAGCTATTCCCTTTTTAGAAATAATATTAAACCATGTTATGTGGTGCAAATATTGTTTTTTTTCCTTCAGTTAGGTTCTATATTCACTTTTGAATTTTATCCTTTTAATCCAGAATCCTGGCACCAAATCATCCCACTATCAACTCAGCATATAGTTTCAATTTATGTACTTAAATTGCTACTTTAATTCCTGAAACATTCTTTTTGTTTGTTTCTTTATGTATCTTCTTTGCTAATGGTTCTTATGTCAATAAGAATAAGGAAGGAGAAAGTAGATAACCTTGTCTTGTCAAATTCATTATAATAACAGTTTTGTGATTTAAAAAACATCTTGGCTTCTTGTTCTTTATAAATAATCTATATCCATATGAAGAGGTTTGAGCCATAATTCATTTTCTTCCAAGTTGTAAGCATGAAATACCATTCTCAAATTATTAAAAGCTTTTTTCACATCAAGAAAGATCATAGGAGCCTTTTTCTGATTTATATTTTCAATAATATTCAAGATACATCTAATGTTAACTGTCATAACTTTCTTTGGAACAAATTCAGTCTTATTAGGATGTATTAAAAGACAATTTATTATCTTTGCAAGTATTGCTTTAAAAAACTTATAGTCTATATTCACTAAAGAAATAGATCTGTACAACTTTGGATGGTCTCAGAGATCACAAAGATAAAAATCTTCTCATGACAAAAGATGTTATTGATGTTCTTGATTCAAAAGTTGTTAAATCTCCTTTATTACCTGAATTAACAATTTAACCAGTATTTCTTGAAAAGTCTTGTAGTATATTGTAGAAATGCCAACAGATCCTGGAAATTTAGTTGTAGGTTTTTAATTGCTTTTTTAGTTTCATCTTCTATTATGACTTTATTAAGAGCTCAAAAATACTCATTAAGAGTATTTTTCAAGAAATTGCTCCAGAATTTTCTCATTGTAGAAGAGTTCCATCTCAGATAGAAATAGTAGTTTTTCTTTCTTCTTCCTTTTGCAGTTGGTAAGTCAACAATTTATCCAGCTGCCTTTTTCCAAGTATTTCTGTTTTAAAAAATTCAACTTCTTAAACGTTTCATTTACTTCCACTGAATTTAGTTGACTATGATTAATTTCTAATCTACTGTTGTAATTCCAAAACTGAATTATGGTTTTGTCTTTATTATAATTGCTTCACTGTGTTTTTCTATAGCTTGCTTTCTCTATTACACCAGATAAATAAATAATCCTCTCATGCTGCTTTGTTCTATTCCCAAGTAAGTTTTATGAAGTAAATAATGGTAAGCATATTCTTTCTGTGTAGGATATTTGTATCTCCAAGCATCAAAAAGAGATAGTAACTAATTTTGTATATGGTAATTGCAGCAAATTATTGTATGCTGAGCAACAGAAGAACAATGAAATTCCCATAGTGGAGGAATGGACTGTAGAAATGTGAGAACAAGCTGACCTGTTTGGTCAGAGAGAAAAAAACAACAAAAACTTTTCTGAAAGGCTAGAAACCTTATATGGACTTTTTGCTGAAAGAAGAAAAAAAATATGATAGGATGATTTATGGATTTGAGGACTAAAAAAGATGTGGATTAAGTGATCTTCCTCTGTAATTTCCAAAAATGATTGAAAAAAATATTTCACAGAACTTTATTTTTTTGTAAGTTGTGGCATAAAATGAAGCAACTGTTATTTTACCAAATTCACTCTGAAATAATAATACTATATAGGTCCCTTCTTCATCTTGAATTCATTTTTCCAAATTTCATAGTAAATTTTTCACATGTATAGATATTCCATTTTCCCCCCACTTGAAATATTTGCATTCCACCAGGTTTATTTTATCTTTTTTGAAGACATATAATTGTGCATTTTTTTCTGTTTCAATTATTTTTCCTTTTAAATGGACTATTCAGCCCTTAATATTAGTTTAAAATATTACAATTTGATCCATGATGTCAGTTATCAAGTTAATTGATGAAGAAATAGCAGCTACTTGATCTGATTTTGATTTTCTTTCTGTTCTTAGTCTTTATTCTCCTGTTCTCTCATTGCCAATGATTCAGAAATTCTATTGGCATCACCAATGAAACATATAAAAACTCCATTCCTCTAGACCAAATTGAGTAGCCCAGCTGTACCCCATCTCCCCCCCCCCCGGAAGGACAGTTCTCAGAAATCTTAGGTTTGTCCTCTTTCTAAGTATATCTAGATGCATAGTTGATAGAAACTCAATTACTGTATCTCCAAATTTTAAAAAAGTATTTCTTTTTAATTCTAGAATTTATTTCGTATTGAGATATTTGAATTTAGTAAGTGTATCATATTGTTAAGGTCTAACAATATACCTCTTCTCTGTCCCCACTCTGGAGTGATTACTGAGGACCAGGATATTCCATGGATAAATCACACAGCGGACAATATGCTTCAGGGTACAAGCTTACTGCGGTACTTGGTGGGCTTTTGTTTTTACTGCCTCATTATATGGAACAGTTAATCCTCACCCAAAGAAAAAGTCATGAGATAAAGTTCATTAAAAAGAAGAAATCTACTTTGTTTTAGCGAGCACTTAACAAGAATCTTAAGTATTTCAAGAAAGTAAAATAAGAAAATTATGTGCAATATAGCAATTAGCAAGCTTTAATACCACATACCAGTTTATACATTCTAAACCCATTTTTCATATAATACATTATAATCTCACATCGATATGCATAGTCTTATCCACATAGCTTGGAAGGAAGTGAAGATGTTACATTCTCTCTGTGTCACCCCTTACTTCTTTTGGGGCTGGTAATTTTAATGAGTGAACTCATGGCATTTATGTGCTTAAGGAAATCTACTGTAAGAATATTGCCTATTATGACTGCATACAGAGATAATGGTGGAAAACATCTTTAGGGCATTACTGTTTACTTAGGGATATGCCCAAAGTGTTTTTTTACCTTTTTATTTCTTGAGACAGGTTGATGCCTCTAAGACTTCTGCCTAAATTTGCTATCTGTGTTTTGCGCCTAAATTAGGGCTGTGTCCATTAACAGTTTATTTATCAATAAAATGCCCAAGAATTGGGAGTAATTAGCAGACAGCCTAAATCCACATTTCCTTTATTGGAAAGCTAGCATGCAGGGCTAGCTGGCTGGCTGATGGAACACTAAAATGTCTAATTAGGCACCTTTTTTTAACTTGATCTACTGATAACATGGACATTTCCTTTTTCCTGCTGTCCATGAATTTATTCTGTAAAATAATAGATCTACTACTACATTGTTCTTATTGCTCCAAAGAAGAATTTTCTGATATTTTCAGTATCCTTACAAGTTTCATATCATTTTGGCTTTAACTTTCCTGATGGCACCATTACAGGTTCAAGTTAATCAACTGTATTCCTCTTTAGCTATATGCCTATCTTCTTATCTCCTCTATATGTTCTTTTAAGTCTCAGCTCACCTTTGAGCACTTTTCTTTTTCACTAAACTGTTATGTCAATATACTCTTCTCTTTCTCAGGCCAATGAAAGCATGAGTATTGGTACATACAACTGGAAAACTATAGATCTGTGCTTCAGTAAAATGTTCTATAGGAAGTCTTTTCAATTCCAGGATACCAGAATAAACAGCCATGTCTTCAGAGTCTTGTAAAAGGCCAACAGGGTCAGAACCAAACTCATCTCCAGGGGAATGATGTTCTATAGGATGGGCCAGAAAGGCAGAAAAAGCTTTTTCCTAGGTCCTGCCAGATGGCATTCTACAACGGACAGGACCAGCAACATGCCTCTCCTGTCAGATTTGATGGGCGGGATAAACATGATTGGGGAGAGATGGTTCTGCAAATAGCCAGTCATCACTAGCTACCGATATTTTCTAGTCCAATCACACTAAACTCTTTCATTCTGACTTTTTTTCAAGGAAGTGTCTACTCATTTAATATATACAAAATAAAATAGTAGAATGAAACAGGGAAAGTCCTGTGGTATGAGTTAGTAGATCTGGCAGACGTGCCAATTTTAAGCAAATACAAATAAAAACTGAGCCATATGGACTATCAGGATGTCACTGTAGGCAAAATACAGATTTGGCACAAAAATGGGATGTATCATAACATTTTCAAATATGCAGTATGGAAATCTTTGTGAGTTCTTAAAAAACAAAAATATACTGTTTTTCCCCCTAACATGAGCCAATTATGTTATAATACTTACATTTAAATGAGGCCAAAAAACTATCTTGTGTGATGATAAATCAATATCTTTCTAAATGACCATGCTTCCAAAGATAACAAAACTTGTATCAATGCTTTGAATAACAACATGATTGAAAGTCGCTTCAAGACCTCTGCATAAAAAAAAAAAAAGCATATTCATGATTGAAAATCATGTCAAGACCTCTGTATTAAAGAAAATGTGTATTCATTCTCCAAGATTCATTCTTGTTCTTTATTTACTGGCAGAGGAAGTTGCGTTTCAAAATGTATAGTAAGACTTAGCACAGAATATATATAGCACAGAATTAATTCCTTTCACTCCTTTATTCCCCAAACAGCATGGAAGAAATCTAAAAACTACAGTGGAGTTTAGTTTGAAGTGGGTCATAACAGATTAGACAGAAAAAGATATTTATGCCATCACTTCAAGACACCCGCTGTAACCCCATGGCTTTCTTTTGGGGATTTAGAACACTATTTTGATATCAGTGGGAGATGTCCCTCCAATCCGAACTGCATGTATTTAGGATGATTCCAAGATTATAGCAGGAATGAACAGCTAAGGTTCTCTCTTCTCATGCCCAGATTAGGCAACGTATCCAAACCATGTCAACTATTTATTAAAGAAAAATCTTATTCTTTCACTTTTAATACAGGAAGGAAGAGTCCAAATTTATAAGAACATTTGGGGGGGGGGGGAAGAAAACTTAACATTCATATTGATGAAACAACGCCCTATGTTTGGCTCCTTATCTGAGAAGGAGTTTAAAATCCTATTATAGTATTTCATATCAAATTTTCAATAGGTGGAAATCAGCTCACAGACAGAAGTCAAGTAAATTAAATCTTCCTTCTACAAGAAACAGAGACAAAAGGAGGAGGCAGAGAAAGGCTATAACTGATGGTTACACGCATAGTAAAGGTCTTACAGACTAGACTGAAAAAAAATTCTGGAAACCCATTTCCTCTCACCACACACTATGAATAGGCAATTTGGTATCATTGATACATTTGGACTGTAATCTTCATCATTTCCAATCCTCCATAAACACTAATAAAGACCAATGGGACCATCATCTAAAACTTCAACAGCAGGGTTTTTCAAACTCTATTCCATGGAATCCTAGGGTTCCACAAGAACTTGATGGGATTCTGTGAGAGACTAAGAGCAAAACAAAACACAACAAAAGGTTCATTTGATATCAACCAATTTTCTATAACTATAGCTCTGCCTCTTGATCAGGGATCTGAGATTTATTTTTTTTTAACATATTCTATAGCCTGAAAAAGTTTGAGGGCAACATGTCACTTACTCTATAAATACTGGATTGAGTGACATCACTGGTCTGATTTTAAAAAAAAAATCAAAAGCATGTTGGATATGGATGGTGTAGAACAATACACCTGACAGGTGACAGTTTACCAAACTGCTGTTCAAAATGAGAGGGAAAGTATGAAAAAAGACATATGGCAAAGAAAAGATACACATATACGGCAGAGTAATGTAGCTATTCCAATACATAAGTGTTCTCGTAAATAGATAGGGAATTACTGTTAGTCACACAGTCAGCCAGATGTTTAGACTGGATTTGGCATTTTTATCCACCTATTGAGCCCTTCCCAAGGACCTGGGATAGGCAGATCTTGTTGTTTGATGGAGTTAAAGGTATCATCACAGGATGTAAGCTGTTCCAAGTAAAGCTGCCTTTTGCAATTGACTGATGGTGATTTTGTCAGTGCCGATGGTCTTCACGTGGACCTCCAGAGGTTTTGGGATTGCACCCAAGGCACCTATTACTATTGGTACTATTTTTGCTTTCTTTGGCCACAGTCATTCTATTTCTATTTGCAGGTCTTTGTATTTTGTGATATTCTCCAGTTCTTTCTCCTCTCTTTTATTGTCTCCAGGTGCTGCAATGTCCACTATCCAGACTTCTTTGTCTTTCTTATCAACAGTTGTTAAGTCTGGGGTGTTGTGTGGCAGGTGCTTGTCTGTTTGGATTCTAAAGTCCCAGAGCATTTTAGCTTCTTCATTTTCTATTACTTTTGTCTGTTTTGTGGTCCCACCAGTACTTGCTTGCAGGCAAATGGTATTTTTTCCAGATATTCCAATGCACCATTGTTGCTACTTTGTCATGCTGTTGTTTGTAGGCAGTCTGTGCAATCTGTTGCAGCAGCTAATTAGGTAGTCCACTGTTTCTTCATCTTTTTTGTAGGGGTGGCATTTGCTGTCTGTTGCTGCCTTCTCAATTCTGGCTTTATATGCATTTGTTCTTAAGGCTTGGTCTTGTGCAGCCAGAATAGCCTCTCTGTCTCTTTCTTCAACTTTCCTATTCTTAGCCATTGCCAGGTCTTGTTGTTATCTGCTTTGCCTGCTAGTTTTTTTGTGTACTGGCTATGTAATACTTTGCCTTGTCATGTCTCTTTTCTGTTCTTCATCTGGTCTTCTTGTAGGCCAGTTTGGTCTCTTCAGTATTCTTTATACCATTCCTCTCTTTGATAATCGCCTTGTGTTTTCCATTTTCTAGCTATCATTAGTCTTGCCGCCATCATTATATTTGTAATTAAAACTTTAGTAGCTTGAGTGCATCTAACCTTATCATATATTGATAGCAGTGCTATATCCAGACGTACTTCCAAATTTATCCCAATTATCTCATTTATCTCTTTAAATACCTGTTGCCAGAACTTCTGTACCTGTTTACAACTCCACCACACATGGATATAAGTACCCGACTCCTGACATCCCCTCCAACATGTTGCTGAATATTTCCTATTTGGTTTAATCTTACAGGTGTCAGATACCATATCCAGACCAATTTAAAGTAATTTTCCTTTATCATTACTGACATAGTTTTTAAAATACGCATATCCCATATCTTACCCCAACTCTCATCACTTATTTGTTGTGTTAAATCATAATCCCATACTGATTTGAGATAATCTTGTTGATCTTCAATTTCTAATAATATCTTATAGATTTCACTTGTTTCACCTTTAATAACTATATTGTCTTCATCTTCTCTAAAATCATCTTCTCGAATCTTGTGTAACCTCTACATTCTTTATTTTCATTTATCCACTCCCTAGTCCACTTTTCTAATTGTATATAGTTAAACCACGGTATCTTTCTTCCCCATCACACCTCTCTTATTCTATCTTTACTATTCATTTCTTTCACCCAATCCTTTATTCAAAATATTTTCTTCTCCCTTTATTCCTTTTCCAATTCCTCCTTTGAATTTGTAGGGAATTTTTCCATCATCACCACTGGGGTCAATGGGGAGACAGCTGGCATTAATTTCTCTTTATATTTTGTCCAAATCCTTAAAATATTTTTTAAAAAGTGGTTCTCAACCCTGTCCAGCTGTTTCTTAGTTTATTATAAAAAAAAAAATTTCCAATTTCCATTCCACTTCTATTGTTTCCATCTCTAACCAGTTCAACTCTCCTTGTCTTACCAAGCCGTATATAATATATTTTATTTGATTAGCTATATAGTAAAGTCTTAAATTCGGAATCCCCAGTCCTCCAACTTTTTGAGACTTATACCATCTATTTTTATTCACCCTTGCTTTCTTGTGCCCATTACAAAAATTATTAAACATGGTTTGCCAACTCTTCATCTTTATATCTGATACCTTAATTGGCAACATCCTAAATAAAAAATTTATTGTAGGTAAAATCTTCATTTTAATAATTGCTATTCTGCCAAAACATGATAATTTAATTTTCCTATAATCCTCCAACTTCTTTTTAATCTCTTGCTTTAATTTATAAAAATTTTCCATTTTTAAATTATCTAGCTCTCTTGTTATATTTATTCCTAAATATTTTATCAAATTCTTTAACTTAATATTTATTTTATTATTACTCATAAACCATTGCTCTCTTCTCTTACTGTAATTAAATAACATCATTTCTGATTTGCGCCAATTTATTTTCAGCCCCATCATTTTCCCAATTCTCTCAATTGTCCTTCTATTCCCTCCAACGACTCCAAGGGGTTTTCAATAGTTAATAAAGTATCATCTGCAAACAAGCTTACTTTAATTTTCCTTTTGTTCCCAATCCCTTTAATAATTTCATCCTCTCTAATGACATTGGCTAAAATTTCTATAACTAAAGTAAAGAGAATTGAGGAAAGGGGACAACCTTGCCTTGTACCTCGGACTAGTAAAATCTGATCTGTTCTTCCATCGTTCACCACAACCATTGCAGTATTTCATCAGTATAATTGATTTATCAATCATTGAAATCTTTCCCCAAATCCACAGGTTTCTATTATTATTTTTAGAGCTGGCCATTCCACACAATCAAAGGCCTTAAATATATCCAAAGCTATTAGACCTGCTTTCTGTTTTTATTTATTGTATTTATTATGTTCAACACTTGTCCAGTTAAATTTGACATCTGCCTTCCTGCTATGAAACCACATTGATCCTTACTAATATATCTAAATAGAAAAGTATTCATTCTTTTCGCCATTATTGCCATCAATATTTTAGCATCCTGATTTATTAACAAAATTGGTCTATATGATCCCGAATCTGTTAAATCTTTATCCGTCTTTGGAATTAGTACAATTAACGATTGTTCCTATGATAATGGGATCTTGTCTCCAATTACTCTATTATATAGTACCTTTAGTTTGGGTATCAATAAATGTTTAAATATTTTGTAATATTCTGGTCCCAATCCATCTACTCCTGGGGATTTCCCCCTTTTTAATTTGTCAATAGCTTCTTCAATTTCTTTATCCAATACTGGTTGTTCCATCACCCCCATCATCCTCCTGCAATTTTATTGTCCAGTATTTCCTTATATATTCTCTAATCTTCTTCATGGGTTTACCCCATGAGGAATATAATTCCTGATAAAGTCTTGGAAGACTCTTATTTTATCCTTCATCCAATTATAGCTTTTTCCCATTTTATCTTTAATCGTTCCAATTAGGTTCCTCACCTTTTTTGATTTTGTGGACCTGGCCAGCATTTTTACTATATTTATTACTATACTCAAAAAATTCCCTTTTCAAATATATCAAATTTCTCTGCACCTTCTCCATATCTTTATTCTCCAACGCCTTCCTCTTTGCTTGTAATCATACAAATATCCTTTTATCTCTGTCTTTTATATATTTCCACTCTCTTTAATTTCCTCCTCCAATCTTTTCTCATCCTCTTCCTGTTGCCTTTTCAATATACATGATTCTCTAATACAAATTCCTCTTACTGCTTTCATTGTATCCCATAATACCACTGTGTACATTGTCCTGTACCATTAATTTCCCATATTCCTTGCCATTCTTTTCCAATTTTATCCACAATATGCTTACAATTTAGGATCCTCGTATCTAACCTCCACCTCTTAGCTTCTTTATAGTCTTCCTTGATTTTAATATCCATATTGACCAACACGTGGTTGGTAACCTTAATAACCTCTATTTCAGTATTTATTACTTTAGGAATTAAATTTTTCGATATAAAGATATAATCTATTTTTGAGTAGGTCTTAGATACCAACAAATAAAAAGTAAATTTATTTTCTTTTACTCTTACTATTCTCCAAACATCCTTCAACTCATTTCTATTCATAATCCGGGTTAAATCAGTAATTTTATTATGGCACTCATCTACAGAGGGATTTGATTTATCTTTCTGTTTATCCATCACCATATTCAAATCTCCTGCTATTACAATATAACCTTTCTGGAAATCCTCCATATCTTTAAATACCTTCTCATAAAACTGCCTCTGTTTCACATTCGGGGTATAAATATTTACCAGAGTATATTCCTCTCCCCCCAATTCCCCCTGTATCATTATATATCTGCCCATAGAGTCCTTTTTCATCTTCATTACACTGAAACTGCATTTCTTTGATATTATAATTGCCACTCCTCTTGCTTTGGAGGTCCCATATGCCTTTTCATAAATAGCTGACCATCTTAAGTTCAGTTACAACCTCACCAGATGAGTCTCTTGTAAAAATACTACATCTGCTCTATTTCTGTGCAGTAATGCTTCCACCCTCTTCCTTTTGCTATTTAATCCTAGCCCTTTAACATTTAAAGTTGTAAACCTTAACCAGTTATCCATAACATTTGTGAAATCTTTCTTAACTGGTCCTTTAAGGTGAAACTCTTCTAACATCTTATTTCCCAATCTCTCCTCCTCCCCCCACTCCCCCATACCCACACGAAGAAACTTCCACCCTCTTTCAGAGGTTAATAACCTCTCCCATAGTTCTTATGAACTCTTTAAGGGGGAAGAAGGAGGTTCCCCAGAGTAACAGCAACATTACCAGTTCTTCTTCTCCCAGTCCATCTCTTTTTTTTTCCTTTCCTTATACTATTTTCCTCCTACTGCTTTCAATTCCTCCTCTCGCTCTTTTACTTTATCTTCATCTTCTCTCCGCTTCTTTAACTCCAGTTGGTGTAACAACCCCATGCCTTGTTCCAATTATGTTATTTTATAAAATTTCCCTGCCCATTGAAACTTCAGGAATACAGGGTATCCCCAGGTATATACAATTCCCTTATTTCTCAGAACAATAATACAAGGTTTCACACTCCTCCTCCAATTTACTGTTTCTGGGCACAGATCATTAAAAACCTGCTGGAGACATCTTATACAATAACCCTCCATTAATGTGTCTAATACCTCTCATTAAAAGATCTTTCTTGTAATAACTCTGGAAACTTATGATAATATCTCTGGGGGTCAGTCTTCCTCTCTTAAAAGTAGCTCTATGGATACGTTCCACATCTGCATCTTCCTAGGTAACATCTTTTGCCAGAGTCTTCAGCCATTCCATTACTTTCCCTCTCAGATTCCTGGGATTTTCCCCAGATTCTTCTGGGAGCCCACAAATACGTATGTTAGATTTACGTTCACGATCTTGAATGTCAATCATCTTTAGCTCCCATTGTTCAAACTTTGTATTATATTCCAACATCTTCTTCTGATTATATATTGCCTTTTTCTCCAAGTCCTCCATTCTCGTGGTAACAACTTTGATTTCTTGTTTAATTCCTAAAAGTTTTTTATTTACTCCTGTTAGTATCTCATCCACCATCTGAGCTCTAAGAGAGTCATTATTTTTCTGCATCGTTTCTGCAAATCTTGTCAACATCTCCTCCAGATCAATAACTTTCTTTTCTCCTTTCTCTCCCTTCTCTTTTTGCCTAAGCACAGGAAGCTTCCTGTGAACGTTGATTAGCTCCTCCATTAATCTTTACTTCTGCCTCCAGATTCTGCCCTGCTTTGGGCTTTCCTAAATCTTTATTTTCTGACACAATTATTTCATTTACTTCAACTTCAATTCTTTCCAATCACTCAAAACTCTTGTCGGAGGGTTTATTTTTATTTTTAACCCTATTCCACACTGGCAAAGTCTGCTGGGTTAAATTTTTTCCTCTAGGCATTAGCTCTCTGGCCAGCATCAAAATCGAAAGTAAATCTATCCAGCTTGTTTTCAATAACAAAGTCAAAGTCAAAATAATTTACAGAGCTCCAGTCTAAAGATTCTCAGTTTCCAACTCACCTGTCAACATTTATATATACATTGTTTGTACGTAGGAGTCCAGGTTTTAAGTTCCCTCCAACTGGGAGTTCCCCGTTCCACGTTTCTACTCCGTGTCACTGACACTCCGCCCCCCTCTTGATGTTATTTCCATAGGGCATCTTGATTCCTTCAGTTTTCATTATTTTCCCCCTGTTCATGGTAAGGCACATTTGTCCAGTCCAAACTCCACTGAAATATCTTGGCTGTATATTCAAACAGTGTTGAGCAGCAATTCTATTTCAGATGGTATTTTTCCATATAGCCTCAGATCATCCATGTAAAAGAGGTGGGATAAACTGGCAGATATTTTTGATGTTTAATAACCATGGCCTGATTTGTTCAGTATTGTTGACAAAGGAATCAATACAATGACAAACAGTAGTGTTTATAGTGAGTCTCCTTGAAAGATTCCTCTCTTGATATTAACCTGTTCCAGTTATCATCGACCAGAAACTGTGCCTTCCATTGTGCCACTGATCTTTACATAAAGCTGCTGATGTTTCTACTGACTCCTGTTATTTCTAGGCACTTGATTATCCAAATAAGGCAAGGAGTCAAATCCCTTCTTGTAATCAATCCAAACTACATTCAAGTTGGTCTTCCTTCTCCTGCAGTTTTCCAAAATCATCTTGTTGATTAGGAGCTGATCTTTTGTTTTTCTACTGTTTGGGTGGTTTCCTTTCTGCTCAGATGGAAAGAGCTTGTTTTCAACTAAATGTGGTTGGACTGCATCAGCTACCACACCAGTTAGTAATTTGAAAGTTGTTGTTAAGCAGGTAATTGGCCCGTAGTTGCCTAGTGCTGCCCCTTTTGTTGGATCTTTCATTATCAGGTAGGTTTTGCCAGATGTTAACCAATCTTCAATTTCACCTTCTTGCAGTATGTTATTAAACTGCTTGGCAAGGACTGGGTACAAACCAGTCAGATGTTTCAACCAAAAACCATGCAGTTCATCTTCACCTGGTGCTGGCCACTACTTGATCTTCCTTGCCCTTTTCTCCACCATTTTTCTGCTATTACAAGTTTTTTCATTTCAGCTTCTTTTTTATTCTTATCCGCTTCCTTATCCAAACTGCATTCTTGCTGTATTTCTTTGGGTTGTCCCATAGCTGCACCCAAAACTGCATTATTTCTTCTTTGTCAGATGTTGACTGGTTCATTGCAGTCTCTCCATTGATGGATAGGCAGAAATGTTTCTGATTTGACTGAAATTGGAGATTCTGCCTATAGTGTGCAATTCAAGCTTCGTATCTGCTGATCTTTTTGGCTACGGCTGTTATTTGCTGATTTATTATTTCCAGTGCTTCTTTGATCTTTGTTTCTAGGTGATATTTCTTGAGCAGGTATTCTTTGGTCTTCTTGTTCTTCAGCTTTTTTTTTCCATCTGTTCTAGCTTGCTTGCATCTGATCTTAGCATGCTGATCTTATTGTCCAACCTGACCTTCCATTTTGGTGGCAAATTATTTGGCTTTTTTTCTTGTTTGTTGATTTTGCATCCAAGGTATTCCGTTATAACTGCAGCCATGCTGTACATCAGGTGGTTTGTTTCTTGCAGTGAGCTGCAGCTTATATTTGATATTACAGTATTGGCATCGTTTGATAGTTGTGCTAGCTTTTTCTTTGTAACAAGCTTCAATCCAGCAATCTTACTCTGTTCTTTTTGTGCTGTTCTAGATGCTGAGTTATTCTTTGTTTCAAATCCTCTTGTTTTTTAGTTAGAGGAGGCAGAAGAGAGAATGCCTGGTTTGGGAATGAAAATGATTCAATAGCTATGCTGGCTTCCTCTACTGCCGACTCCCCTGGCTTGCCTCTACAGTCTGAGCTACTTCTGCCAAGGCTTCAATTTCTTTGCCCTGAGTAGACCTTTGCAGTACTTGCAATTCTACTTTTGTGAATAGTTTATTTATTTACTTTATTATAAATCAACATTGATCTGCTAGCCTCTGTTCTGTTATTTCTGATTCTGGATGTTGTTCTTTCCAGAACTGGTGCGTTCTTTTCAGATATCCTCTTCTCGCTGGACTTGATTTGTAATAGCAGATCGTTATTTCTTTGTTTTCAGGCTTCGTATATTTGCGACAAGTAAATAACTTTTCTTCCAGTAGTCCTTCAGCTGCTGGCTGGCCCTGGTTGTTCAGCCAACAGTCCTGAGTCCTGTAGCAGCAGCAGCAGCAACAGTAGTAGTAGTAGTAGTATTTCCAACTCCCAGCAACGCTGGGCAGTTTACACATTATTTAAGCATTAAAAACCACAAGAAACAATGAGGATAAAGATGGCAGGATGACAAACCAGGTAGAAACCAGGTTAAAAGGAGGCTTCAGGCATCCTCACGAAAGGCCTGGGCAAAGAGCCAGGTCTTCAAGGCATTCAGGAGTCAAGCCATGAGGTGACCAAGGCATGAGTAACTGTCTGAAGGGCCTTCCTTCACTGGTTTCAGATTTTTTTCAGTTCTACTATAAGCAGATTTTTTCTGCTCTAGTATAGCATAATTTTTTGTGTTCTAGTATAAGCAGCAGAACAGCAATATGACTGTTGATGTATGAGATACAGAGAGGAAAAAATCCTGCTGCTTTTAATGCTGGCACTGCCTACCTCCTATCATTTTGGCTCACCCAACCATTAACTGCCCTGCATTTTCTCCAGCAACTACAACAGGCGCCAGCCAGTGTTATGATAGGAAAAGAAAATCTTATCATTATTCATTTACGCAATAGACTGCATAGTTTTAAAAATCTCTAGTTTGGTGTTTTTCCTTAAGCTAAATATTCCCAACTGTTTTACTCTTCTTTCACACAGACAAGAAGCATCTACCCCTAAACATTTTGGATGTCTTCTTCAGCCATGGCTGCATAGCAGGATGTATCAAGAGAACATTGGTAGTAATTTCTACATTTGATAATTCAGAAAATATTCTATTGAAGAAAATTCTTAAGAGATGATCATCACAAGACAAGAGGTTGGTTGATGTAAAGAGAACAAAATATGGATTGAAAAGTGTCCTGGCTCATTGTTGCATGGTAATAGGATAGTCACAGATGTCATAGGTTTCATTCAGCATGCTTGAATGAAACATTCACCTCATGACTAATCTGTTTCTTCTCTGCCATTTATTTAGAAGTCCAGATATCCAATACACCCACCCACACATGCAAGCAAACAAACAGGTATAAACCATTCCATTTAACCCTCCCAGAAGCTGAAAAGTACATTACAAAAAAATGGGAGCCTGAATTAGCTTTGCAAATTATGTTGGTGCATCTACATTAAACAAAATACCTGAAATAGACAATTTTGTGCCCTAACTAAAAAACAGGTTAACAGCTGGGCAGATGGGTTCCTAGCCGTAGAAAATCCCCCTCACTGAAGTGCAGATACAAAATTGCCAAAGGAGCATCATAATAGTAGCTTATTATTTTTCAACCCACAAGAGGTAAGCTGCAGTTTCCCAAGGTACAATTTTTAAAGAACATTTCTGGTATTTTTTAATTACTTTCTACACAATTAAAGAAAAGACAACTGCTTTGGGAAAAAATCTAAATATTTTCCATCATATGTGTTTCTTTGGTAGCCATCATTTCCCCCTTACAAACACTACACTACAGTCAAGAACATTGCAAAGGCTACAATACAGTGGCCAAACTACTAACACAATCCATGCTTCTTAACACCAAGATCCATTTTACAACTTAAAACACGCTTATGGAGAAAAAATTCCCATACTGGACATTAAAAAAAACTCACTGTAATTAAGACTGCAATCTTGAGCCAGAATCCCATGCAATACTACATAGAAACTAGTAGTGATCTAGGATAACTGAAATCAGATGCTTGACATAATTTATTTTGATTACAGGGAGAAAGTGAAGAAAGAAACTGTGCTCTTCAACATGCTCACAGACCAATACTTAATTTAGAGCTGGAACTGTATTCCCTCCCATTGTTTTAAGAAGATATTTAACAGGCCAGGTAGATAAGGGGGTGCTGTGGTGCTGGAGAAGACTCTTCAGAGTCCCCTGGACTGCTAGGAGGTCAAACCAGTCAATCTTAAAGGAAATCAACCCTGATTGCTCATTGGAAGGATTGATAATGAAGCTCAAGCTCAGATACTTTGGTCACCTAATGCGAAGAGAGGACTCTTTGGAAAAGACCCTGATGCTGGGAAAGATTGAAGGCAAAAGGAGAAGAGGACGGCAGAGGATGAGATGGTTAGATAGCATCACTGAAGCAATGAGCATGAAACTGAGCAAACTCAGGGAGGCAGTGAAGGACAGGAAGGCCTGGCGCAATATGGTTCATGGGGTCACGAAGAGTCGGACACGACTTAACGACTGAACAACAACAAAGATAAGGGGGGGGGACCTCAATTCTCCCCCATAGTTCAGCCCTACTGACAAGAGTGTAGGGTGGCACCAAGGTTCTTGGAGGCTCTGACATTACAGCTTTCTGAGCAAGATGGAAGGGACTGCTCAGCCCTTTGACAAATTATTCTCTGGATTTCCTAGGCTTTTGTAAAATGTGAATATCATTTAGTATTTTAGAATATAAAAACATGTATTTGCAAAATAATCATTGATGCTTCCGAACTATTGCTAGGCCAAGAATTGTTTTATAGGTTTTCAATTCACATTCAGTGCCTTTGTGGGATAAAGATAAATATATATCTCCCTTAAAGCATAGAATGTGAACACACACACAGACGCACACACGCACGGAGACATGTATTGACACATATGCATACATACACATACACAGCATTCCTAACCTCTTATTCCCACAAAAAATGTAAAATGAATGTACTTTTAAAATGTTAGAAATATGTTTGTCAATACTTACTTAATTTGTAAGTTTGCTTTCCTCTTTAGCAGCTGAAAGCTAAACATTCTAACAAACCGTAGACAACCTCGACTGGAAAAAAACATGCTTCTATTTTTTCCACTTGAGTGAAGTTGCAATATGTGTCTTTTATAATAATGCAGCTATTGCACTATTAAAGTACAGCTGACACTTCCAATATTCTATGCAGTTAACTCAATAGTCTTACAAACAGCCTTTTTTTCTCCATTGTAACCATATCTCTCTGTATTGCTTCTCCACCTTCTTAATGGTCTATTTGCAATTTTTAAAATGTCAGTTGGAGGTTATTATTTAAAAATATCAAACCAACTTTTAGAAATGGGCATATTACTGTTTCTTTTCTGCCTGCCTTTCTTCCTTTGTATTGATCTATTTAGCATTATGGTAGATGCCAGTGAGCAGTATACTTGAGTATCTTCTTTTTTTTGCAGTAACAACAGTAAGGCTTAGACTAGGCTTGCACAACTCATAGAGGGAAATGGGCCACACTGATAAATTAAAAATAATCAAGGGCTACAAAGGAATACCTGGTGTCGTTTGGCAGCTAGTGTAGTGGTGGCAGTGTTGGAGCTGGCAGCGTTGGTAAGGGCTGGGGGTATTCAGCAGTGTGCCTTGTGGGGCAGTGGCTTCTTCCTGGTGGCAGTCACATTTGAAGGCAGTGAATTTATTGAAATTTTTTAAAATGCTGACAGGCTGTACAAGGCTGCTTGAGCACATAGATTTTTTTTAATGTAATAAATCATAAATTTCAGATGTTCAATCAGAGAAGTTGGCTCTACACCTAACATTAGAGGAAACCTATGAGACTATTGATAGGATGAAATCTGGAAAAGGTTCCTAAGCCAGGTGAAATAACCATAGCATGATTTTAAAGAATCAAAAACAAAATTGAACCTATACATCTGGAGGTATTTCAGTCATTTATACCAATAAAGCCCTACTAACTTCATACTATGAAATTTGTATCATTGTAATTTTGGAGGATAATAAGAATCCTGCTCAGTGTATAAGTTACTGCCTGATATCTTTGTTAAAAAGTTGATACTAAGGTTGTAACAGCTACATTGATAAGAAGATTACAGAATTAAGATTACCAGCAATAATTCATCCTGCATAATCAGGCTTCATGAGACTACATCAAGCTTCAGGTTACACAGGACTTCTCATTTGATATAATAGTCTTGTACACTGAAACATATGAATTTGCAATGTTGATATGGCTCAAATCAAGCTTTTGGTTTTCTGTTTTGCTACAGAAATTTAGATTTCCTATATAGCTTATGTCCTGGGTTATATTACCTTGATTCATCCACTCAAGTCCTCACTTAACATCCATTCGTTCAGCAACTGTTCAAAGTTACGACCACTGAAAAAAATGGACTTACAACTGGTCCTCAAAGTTCTGACTGCCACAGTGCCCCTGTAGTCACATGAACAAAATTTGAGCCCATTCACATTTACAACCACCATTCCCCTGCCACCACTATCCCCAGCTGACCTTTGTCGTCATCTGTGCTTGGCTCCCCTCCACTGGGCTCACCATCATAGCCACATGTGGGGGAGGTGCCATGGAAACGTCCCACAGTCTGGCGGGTGAGAGCTACAAATGCAGGGCAGGTACCACAGGCAGGTGCCAGGGACCATAAGAGAGCAGTGTGTGCTGCACTGCATGCCACTACTGGCCAGGGCCTTCTTTTGCGCTGGTATGGCTGGGGCCTTCTTTTACACCAGCCTTCTTTTGCCTGCAAGCCAGGTCCTTCTTTCATAAGATAAGGCCCTGGCTGCACCCATGCAAAAGAAGGCCCTAGCTGCACTGGTGTGAAAGGCACTGTGAAAGAAGGCCCCAGCCCATAGTAGTGTGAAGTGTGGCGGGCAGGGCCAGGTGGCAGAGGCGGTGGACAGGTAAGCAGGCAGCCAAAAAGGCAGAGATGGGGGGGAGATAGGTGGGTGGAGGGAGTTAGGGAGGCAATCCCTTACTTTCTTCCAAGAATGGCTCGGATCCGGTGGGTCCTTGTCACATGGGATTCGCTCAATGACAGCAACTGGCACTGCCGGAACTGCCATTGCTATGTGCGGTGGTCACATGACATCTTGCTTAACTACCACATTGCTTAGCGATTAAGTTGTTGGTCCCAATTACGGTCGTTATGTGAGGACTATCTGTAATTACTAATGGGATTATTTCACCACCAATTAAAATCAACATGAAACTCATCAAAGAGGTCCCTTCTGTCCTCTAATTTTTAATTTGGTGTTGAAACCCCTGGTATGCCCAATAAGACAAACTCATAAAATTAAAGGCATTTATTTATCTGAATATAAAATGTTGCTTTTTTTGTAAGTATTACCTAAGTTCATAGAAATGGTACATTTATATGGTATATATTCTGGACGTACAATAAATTGGAGTTTATGTCAACTGGCAAGGATGATGTAAGATTGTAGGTTTTGTGTACTGTCCAGAAGCTATTAAATACCTGGAGACATCTATCCCAAGAAAATATCCAATTTAGTTGAACAGAACATTTCAAGAGGTATTACCCAAATGATAGAAGATATTTAGAAGTAGGTGAAAATAAGCTTGTGAGAGAAGAATTAATGTTGTGAAAATGAATTTTGCACCAAGACTGATACATTTTGAGAGAAATGCTTATACTGATCCCACTTAAATATTTTAAACAGATTTTTAAATTAATGTTATTTTTAATGGAAAAAACAAATACCCAATATCTCTTTGTTAAGGTTACCTCTTTCTTATATTGATAGTGGTTTTAATTTCCCTGATTTTAAACAAAACCACTGGGGTCATTTGTCAACCTAAGCATGTACTGGAACAGAAACAATATTGACTAGTTAGCACTGTTGGCTCAGCTTGACAGTTATTATTCATTACCTTTGCAATCCAGGCAAATTCTTGGGTCTAATTACAGTAGGAATTTGGTCACTTTCCCAGTACTGAAGGTAGTTAGACATATCTGGGCCTTACTGGGCAGAACGTTTAAACTTTCTTCTCATGTGAAACTGACATTTTGGAACAATTCTCATTTTGAAAAGGCTGGTGGTACATTTCATTTTTTTTTAAAAATCAGCTTTAATAGGATTACTCTTAATTTTTAGGTAATGGTATTTTTAAAACCTTTGAGATTTTTTAAGAAGAATATAATTTATCTAGAAAGACAATAATGTTAAGACACTTCTTATGTATATTGTTTGAGAATTTTATCCTTACAACTTCTGAAACTCCAAAGGCATTGGGTATACTGGGGAAGGCCTTTACTAAGAGTAAATCAACATTTTATTATTACAATTTAAAAATAAATTAAAACACAATTTGGACAATATATAAGGAATTGGGAATGAAAAACTTAATATTCTATATTGCCCAACCAATCTCTTCAGGCTTTCAGGAATGTTAGATATATTTCTTATGAGCTAAAAACGTGTTCAGTTTAAAAAAAAAAAAACCTCTTTAGGGTCTTTTGGACCCCTCAGATAATGTTTTAAAAATATTGGTTTTTATCCATTATAAGCTGGAGATCTAATAAACTTGAAGGAACTTTGGTAATATGTTATGGGCACGTCCACTTGCTATTTCTTATTCAATGGTGTCAATGGGGAGGAAGGGGGACAGAATGATGGAAGTAGCATTCTGCCATTGCAACGCACACCATGTACATGTAGCAAGGGGGCAGGGCTTGCAGGACAGCAGTGCAATGCTTCTTTTATTATTTTGATCTTCTTGGTTAGATATTATTACAAATTGCTGGAAAGCAGTTAAGGTTAAAGATGCTTAATGTTTTGTTAGATCGTATCACCCAAATCTGCAGTCCTTCCATCTATCAAAAATTGGCTAGTCTGGACCACATGAGTACATATAGTCTACGATTAATTCATACTTTAAAAATTGAATCATAACGTTGAATTTGAAGAAATTGAATCATAATGTTAAAACTGAAGAAAGTTATATAATTTTAACAGCCCACTATTTTTTCTTCTTTAAATGGACTTTATAGCTATAAATGTAGAATTAAATATAATTTAGGTGTGTGAGGTTTTTGAGTTTGAAGCTTTATTGTTTTACTAATTGGGTTGGCTGGTTTTGTGGGTTTTTAAACTTTTTTTTCCCCATAATCTAGAGGGGGGTTTTTTGTTCTTCTCCTTTTCCTTTTTCTTCCCTAGATGGATTAGTATAGGGGCTCATTTTGTTTTATTTTTTTCTAACTATGCAGACTTTTTATATAACGCATTAGGCTTCTTTTCCAAAAGACACAATCTTTTATATAATGGTAATATAGTAATATTAATTAATATAATTCAAGCTAACAGCTAAGGTTTTTAAACTAATGTTAATTGTAGTGTTTTTGAAGTTTAATAAAATTGCATTTAACTTAGAAAAAGTATCACAAAGGTTCTCCAAATTTCCAACAATCAATCCACCTGAATCCACCTGAGATGGATTGATGAAAGCATGTTTTTTCGAAATGTAGAAACCAAGTTTTTCCTACTACTGTGACAGCTCTAAGATATTTAAAGAGAAGAAAAAGTTATAAGGAAAATGCAATAACACAGATGGAAAAACTCTTGTAAAACACCAGTTACAAAAAAAGCAACTCAGCACATGGAAATTGGTAAGTAAGCACAGACTGTTTTTCTGAACTATCTTATCCCGGAGGCCATTCAACTGGATCCTTTCATCTACCTTCCATCCAATCGAGGTATGTACATCTTACAAATTAACCCAGCAATAAGAGTCTCCTACAGTCTCTATCTTCTTGACTACATTCAATGAAGTCTCCACACAAAAATATTTTCCTAATTACAGAGGGCAGGGCTGCCACTAAGTGCTTGTGAGGGCACTCATCCATTTGTGCTTGCACTAACTGCCCACAGCTGAAACAAAGCAGGACAAAGCCACTGGTTAAATAGCAGAGATAAATCTCCTACATTTGCTAAGCAAGAAAGTGAGAAGGAAATCAAATCTCCAAAAGGAATAGTCGCCAACATCTGACACATGAAAACCAGCTTGCATCACATGAAAGCAAACAAAAGTCGTAGTGGCACCCTGAAGTCATTCAGTGGTCCATACTTGGAAGCTTTTGAAAGATGCTTTGAAATAATGAAGACAGTGATCAGTGGGTTTTCATTTTTTGCCTTTCCCCATCAATTAGTGATCATGTGGTAGTGTCATGTGGTAGTGCCAAAACATCCATCTTCAATCCAAAATAAAATCAACTTTCAAGTTAAAATGGTACTTCTGAATACAATACATGTAGCAAACTAATTCACTTTACTCACAACTTTAAGCAACTAAGAATCCCAATGATGTCCCAATACAAAGTAGATACTTTGGGGAGTAGAAAGTTGCATGAAAATTTACCCTGGCTGGAGCCAAGCAATTCCAGCCTTCACATCATTCTGGAACTGTGCCACAGACATTTTAGTTGCCAAGATTTGGGGGAAGCAGGCAACACTACTCATTTTGGCCACAGCAGGTACATCCTTCTCCAAATTGTGTTTCTTATTAACCTCTGAATACTGTGCAATAAATGTGTTCCAATTTGCCATTCCACTGCAATTTATTCATCTTATTTATTTAAAAAAATATATCACTTATTCCTGTCTTGCTCCTTACAAAATCTAAATTTCAATTTAAAATGTAATATAATAATTAAAAAAAAACAACAGTAAAAACTTGCCCCAAAGAAACATTAAACCATATAGGGCCCAGAGGCCTAAATAAATGGAGGTTTTTTAACCTCTTCCTAAACTGTCCTTGCAGGCTGGGGAATCCTGGGAGTTGAAGTCCACACATCTTCAAGTTGCCAAGGTTAAGAAACACTGATCTAAAGAGTGTCAGGCACATTGTTTAGAAATAGGCAATCCTGCAATTAATTTGGGTCTAAACTCTTTGAGTTATATACGAAGGTCATCACCTTGAATTGCTGTCTCAGGAATTGCTATCTTAGGCATTCCACCTTTAGGTTAAAATGTTCATCTTCTATTAGTAAAGAACACGTTAGATGCAACAAATACCTGCCACATAGAATGCTTCTGTTCATAATTCCAACCACTCTAGTCTGTTCCCTCCCAAACATACACAGTTCTATAGTTCTAAAATGTTTTCTCTAAGGAAAACTGAATTATTTTTTTTAAATGCACTATTTCAAATGTATATTCCACATTTCTGCCCATAGGGCAGCTAATATAAAAAAATTTTAAACCCTAAAACAATATTTTAAAACCCAGTTACAATTATTGCTAGTACAACTTCTTTAAAGTGTGGCTAAAGAGGAATGAACAACTTATCCAGGGGATGCCTTCCTTATCTTCCTCTTCAAAGATACTGAGTGCTTTCATAGGGCCTCTCCTGCCAATCTTAATGATCATAAAGATTGATACCAGGGTGAAATGGTCACTTAAATAGGCAGGCCCTAGACTTTCTCAGGTTTTAAGCAAACAGCTAGAAACCTATGCAGGTCTCTTAGCATGGGTATATTGTTGCTACTATGCCTAAATACCCCATTTTACAAAACTGAGTATTTTTAAATGTCTTTGGTTACTACCAAAGTAATATTAGTAGTATCTGCTGATGCTCTCCACTTTTGCACAGGTCATCCTGTTTTGGCTAAGGTAGATCTTCCACTCAAACCCTGAGTATTGTAGACAAAGAGAATGTTCTGAACAGTAACTGTTGTAGGATCATGACAACTGGTACAGAACTAAGACAACTAAATGCAGCTAGCACATCCCCAGTCAGTTTGCAACTGAAATGGAAATTTAGGGCTAAGACTCCAAATTTACTACAGAGCGGCAGGGATACTTAACTTTGAAAGGAAACCAAAGGCTAAAGTTGGCCTTTGAATGGAAGATCAAGGGTCATATTTCAAAAAGTGAGCAGCACCCAAAACAAAAATGGATTTAATTTAAATGTAAATTAAATTAGTTAAATGCATTTAATGTGACTATTCCCTCTGTATTTAATAATTTTCTCACTTGGACTGCAGAATTTGGCAGCAACTTTTGGTGGGGCTCTGGAAGCCAAACTGAAGGCTTTTCATAGGCCATAAACTGACACCCCTGTATTAAAAATAATTCTGATAATCAGATTATGACTACTAGTCAGCTCAAGGACTCCTCTGCATAAAAAAATGGGATATGAATTCACTAATACACTAAATTTCACAAAATTAATACACTTAATTTCTAGTCTGCTGTTTGAGCATATTGGGTGTCTCTTAGTTAAGACAGGTGGTAAAAATATACCAGTTTGCATTATTGTATATTCCATTCTATAAATTTATTTTCATTCAATGTCTACTGACTCCACTGTCATCAAATGCACATATCAAATTTTATTCACAACCAGTATTGTTTATTCTTTTATTTCTCTCCAATTCTTTCTGCCCGCCTGGTATATTTTGGGCAGAGTGGGTGCACTTCAGGTTCCTTCAATTAAATGTTGCTATCTTGTTGGACCAAGGAAACGTGCCTTCACTGTCATGTCCTCTGGAGCAGCATCCCCTCAAATATATGGATGGTGCCTACTCTCCTGGGAGCTCCAGAAAGTCTTCAAGACCCAGCTCTGTTCCCAGGCCTGTAGTTGATGTTTTTGTGGGGCCCCTGACATGTTTTATTGTTATTATTGTGGCTGTTTTTATTTCCACTGTTATTTTTAATGTTTTTAACTGTTTTAATTGCTAATTTAGATTTTATAAGCAGCCCAGGGTCTACTGGAGTGGGCAGCCATAGCAAGTAATGATCATCATCATCATCATCATCATTATCATCAACATCTTGGGGAGGACTCTATAGGTGGATAAAAATGCCAAATCCACTCTAAACATCTGGCCGACTGTGCGACCAACCATCATCATCATCATCATCATCATCATCATCAATATACAGCCAAGATATTGCAATGGAATTTGAACTGGACAAATGTGCCACCCTTACCATCAACAGGGGAAAAATGGTGAAAACTGAAGGAATCAAGATGCCCTATGGAAATAACATCAAGAGTCTGGATGAAGAAGATTACTACAAATACTTGGGCATCCTTCAAGCTGACAACGTCAAGCACACTGAAGTCAAGAAGAAGGTTAATAGTGAATACATCATGAGAGTGAAGAAGATCTTAAGGTCCAAACTCAGTAGAGGAAATACCATCAAGGCAATTTACACCTGGGCAATTCCAGTCATTAGATACACATCTGGAATAGTGGACTGGGTTCAAGCAGAACTAGAAGCCCTGGATAGGAAGATCAGAAAAATAATGACAATGAATGATGACCTTCATCCACACAGCAATGTTGACAGACTCTACTTACCAAGGAGCATAGGTGAGCATGAAATGTTGCAAGTACATCAGACAGCTGAAGAAGAAAAAAGGGCATTGGAAGAATATTTGAAGGACAGTGAAAAAGATGCACTGAAGCTAGTACACGATGAAGCTTACCGAATACTGAAGAGACCAAACTGGTCTCAATACTCAAGAAGACCAGATGAAGAATAGAAAAGAGACATGACAAGGCAAAGTATTACATAGCCAGTACACACACACACAAGCACACACAGAGAGACCAAACTAGCAGGCAAAGCAGATAACAAGAAGAACTGGCAATGGCTAAGAGCAGGAAAGTTGAAGAAAGAGACACAGGGCCTAATTCTGCCTGCACAAGACCAAGCCTTAAGAACAAATGCATATAAAGCCAGAAATGAGAAGACAGCAACAGACAGCAAATGCCACCCCTGCAAAGAAGATGAGGAAACAGTGGACCACCTAGTTAGCTGCTGCAAGAAGATTGCACAGACTGACTACAAACAATGGCATGACAAAGTAGCAACAATGGCATGACAAAGTAGCAACAATGGTGCATTGGAGTATCTGGAAGAAATACCATTTGCCTGCAAGCAAGAACTGGTGGGACCACAAAACAGACAAAGTAATAGAAAATGAAGAAGCTAAAGTGCTCTGGGGCTTCAGAATTCAAACAGAGAACCACCTGCTACACAACACCCCAGGCTTAACAACTGTTGATAAGAAAGACAAAGAAGTCTGGATAGTGGACATTGCAGCACCTGGAGACAATAGAAGAGAAGAGAAAGTATTGGAGAAAATCGCAAGATACAAAGACCTGCAAATAGAAATAGAACGACTGTGGCCAAAGAAAGCAAAGATAGTACCAACAGTAATAGGCACCTTAGGTGCAATTTGAAAACAACTGGAGCACCACTTGAACAATATCAGTATTGACAAAATCACCATCAGTCAATTGTAAGAGGCAGCTTTACTTGGAACAGCTTACATCCTGTGATGATACCTTTAACACCATCAAACAACAAGATCTGCCTATCCCAGGTCCTTGGGAAGGACTCAATAGGTGGAGAAAAATGCCAAATCCAGTCTAAACATCTGGCTGACTCTGCAACCATAATAATAATAATCAGCACACTGGGTACCATACCAAAAAGCCTTGGACAGCACTTAGAAAATCTGCCCATTGACAAAATTTCCATCTGTCAATTATAAATGGCCACACTGCTTGGATCTGCACATATACTACACTGATACATTATGACATCCTAGTTTTTGGACAGAACTCAATGCGAATGAAGGCCAACTGGCAGCTGTGATTTCACGTTGTTGTGTATATAATAATAAGGTTAATTTTAGATCCCCCCTTTTCTCCACTTACATGAGGATCACAGTCCAGTTTTCTCCCCATAGTGGCAATCCTGTGAGGTAGGTTGAGCTGAGAGAATAAGCATAAAATGGATGAGACAAATATTATGAAGAAAAGGAGAAAGAAATCCTAAGAAGATGCACTGCGTGAGAACTCCAAAAGCAGCTGGCTTTTACTATTACTTATTATTCTAAAGTTGTTTATTTAAAACCTCTCAGTAAACAATTATTTTCAATCCTATGTTATCACCCCAAGTAACAAGGTATCACTGACACTGGCAATTATCTGCAAGCAAACTCTTTTGCTAATAAAAAATGATCCCTATGTAAAATGTTTTTACGTTTATGAAGTCAGAGAGTGTTTTCCTTTAGCTAGGAGCTGCAATACAGTCACAGTTGGATGATGGAACAGAGGTACAAGAGCTAAGAACAGCTCAGTTGTGAGCTCTAGGAGAGGTACAATTTTATCATGGCAGTCTCCGCCTGTACCATACACGTTTTTCCTTTAACATTATGACACAGTTCATGCATCCTAATAAAACATGGTTTGCTTTACCACAACTTGTTGAATAAACCACAACTGGCTGGGCTTGTGCACCATACTACACCGAAGCCAAATAAACAACATGGTGGCAAAACTGGTTTTCCATTACAGCTGAACCAAATGTTTGCAAGGTTCATATTTCAATGCAAATGGTGCAATCTTGGACAGTTCTAACAGTTTTTTCAAGTGAGCAGCAGTTCCTAATGGAGAAAAAATATCTTTGGGTTATGAATTTTGTATCTTTTCAACATCTCCTCATAATATCCTCCAAGAGGAAGACATTGCTCTGCACATTAGGATGAATATAACTGGGCTACAAAACTGCAGATGACCAGTGGGTGGCAGCAAAATGCTAAACTGGAATTTAGTATCTTTGTTATCATCAAGGGGCCACCTGGAGTTTTGCAACCCTGATATAGTATCTCTATGCCTGTACCATGTATCTACTTTTCTTACAACCCAGATATGTATGTATTTACTCACAAATATGTCCCACTGGCTGGGTTCATATCATGCTAACCCACAATTCACTTTTAGACCATGTTGAATACACCATGTGATATTATACTCGAAATCATAGTTAAGAAAACATAGTAGCCAGGTCAGCTCAGAGATTGCAGTAAGCCAAACCAAACCAACAATAGTGTGAACTAAACCACTGGATTCCATAAGACTTATTCCCCAGTAGCTGTGTATGGAACTGTAACCTTGGAGTAAACAGCAAATGTGTAAAAGAAGGATGCTGCAGCTCTAAGCTGAGCACTCATTTCACTAGGGACTGCTTCCCTAAAATGACTACACACAATTAGAAAAGATATACAATAGCTGCTCTATCCATTTTCTGGCAAAAAAGAGCAACTACCAGGTGTTTTGTTTTGTTCTGATGTTCTGTGTCTCAAACTCAAGGAAGGCAAAAGCATTAATATACAGGGAATTGGAGCTTATCTTCTACTCTTCCCAACTCTGGTCTAGAGCTAGGTGAATGTATATTTAATTTTTCTTAATTTCTCATTTTCCTAAATCTCAAATTCATGTTCTCCTCAAGTTTGTTTCATGTATTTTCATGAATAAAGGATTCCAACTGTACAGGCTGTAGGCCACATAGTCTGCCAGCATCCCATCCTACCTCTACCCTTCTCTCTCTTTTTCAATTATATACCAGCAAAATCATTTGACTTATGGAAGTTTACATTCATAAAAACATTAAAAGCAGAAACAATTAAAATGTGAACATAATCCAAAAGCAAGAATTAAAATCACGTAAGAACCATAACCATAACACACTTCTGATAGTACCAACTCAGTACTGAGCAGTTTGAAAGGGCTCTGCAGGACAATTCTGTCTTGGCTGTTTTCCAAAAAGATGTGAGAGTTGCCACTAACTTACCTTAGTCTAATCTAATCTGCTATGGCCCTTGGAGCCTTCTAGATTGCTCGGAGCAAAAAATGTAAGCCCTTTTTTTTTTTTTTTTTACTGGAGGATTGGGAGGTTCAGGAGATAAAAATGTTGCCTTAATCCAAATTTCCCTGCCCCCCAAATATCAGGTCCTGGCTCTACTCACTTTTGGAGTACAACCCTTGATATATTACATAAGCCCTTGGAAAGATGAAAACTGTCTACCCCTATTCTAAATACATTTAATTTTGTAAGTATGTTTCCTAATATTCTTCAGAAGTTAATTTTCCTAATTCAATGCATTGTCAATGCATTCAATCCTAGCAAAAAAATATTTTGGTATAATGCTGTCACCCAATTTCATAAAAACAAATATTTTAATGTATAATTATGACCCAGTTTGTATATAAGTTTGGCAAGTATGAACTGGATAATTTGCATTAAAATGTTAAGTGGATGATTCCCCCCCCCCCCCACTATCTGGGAAAGTGGAAGTGGGTACCCTCTGGGTCATCTCCCTTAAATAAGGTAAGTTAAAGACAGGGTAGGCCACACAACATCCACAACTACTTTTTTGTAGCATCCAGTTGCAGTTCACACCAGTTGCCAGATTTCAAACTCAGTTAACAACAGTGCAGTTCCACACGATTTAGAAGTTAAAAGCACACAAAAATAGTGGAAGCCTTAAAGTACAGATTTAATGCATTCTTTTAAAAAAACAAAACAAAAAACCACCTGCCCCCTTAAATTGCCCAGAAAACTCTTGCTGTGCCCACAAGCATGCTATAACATCACTCATTCTTCATCATTTTGCCACACAAGTGCTGGCCTTGTTCCACCTAAAAAAAAAAGGGTTAAGTGCCACCTTGGTATCAACATCTTGTTTATTCTGACATAAGAGATTACCAAAATGGGAACAAATTGTTGCATGAGAGGGGCTCCATGTACATACAACTTTCTGAACCTTTGCACACCTCTTTTATTAGTTTCAACTGCTGGTTGAGCTGTTTCAGAAACCGACCTATAATGTGGGTTACTTTGTTCAATCAGGTGAATTATTTCTAATTAGGAGATTAAAAAATTTGCACTCTAGGGGAAAGTATATATTTAACATATATGCAGTTTGCTCCTAAGTCAAAACTAACATATCAAATACCACATAGCCCTGTAAATTCCAAAACTTTTCATTGGCTTAAGCCCAGCTTTTGCTAGTAAAATGGAAAGCATTTTATATTATTCTAAAACTTTATCAGGAAAATGGTATTACTTTAACAAAAATGAAACAGAAAAAGATATGTCAAGTGTGAAAAAAGACCTCAACTAAAAGCTAATGACCAAACTTGGATTTGATTAAGAGAAATTTAGGTTTAAAACCTGTTTAAATTATATACAGTGGTGCTTAAAAGTTCGTGAACCCTTTTGAATTTTCAATACTTCTTGCATAAATATGACCTAAAACATGTCCTACATACATTCCTAAAACTAGATAAAGAGAACCCAATTAAAGAAATTAGTCAAAAATATTATACTTGGTTTTGATTTATTTAAATATTTATTTGTTTAGTTAAACATTTATTTATTGAGGAAAATGATCCAAAGCTACATATTTGTGTGTGGCAAAAAGTATGTGAACCTTTGGTTTCAGTAACAGGTGTGCCTCCCTTGGGCAGTAACTGCACCTATTGAAAATTCACGAAGTTTTAAGCTTCACTGTAGGTAACTGTCCTTTCCTTATACCTCACAAACTGTACAGCTAAAATGATACCCAGTAACTGAATACAAACTTTTCACAAACTTTTATCCTGATAAAATTCTTACTTTCTCTTGGATTCAGATGCATTGGATATAAACAAAAATTACTTACTAGAGCAAAAATGAAGACAAAGAGATTAAATTTTCTATAAATCAGCTAATCCATATGGATTCTTACACACTCTATATCCTATCGTACCAGCTACATAATTGTACATATCAATTTAAGTTAACAGTGAGTATTTAGATGCCCA
Source organism: Liasis olivaceus (assembly GCA_030867105.1). Taxonomy (NCBI): domain Eukaryota; kingdom Metazoa; phylum Chordata; class Lepidosauria; order Squamata; family Pythonidae; genus Liasis; species Liasis olivaceus. The sequence continues at coordinate 40,325,229 of CM061351.1, read as the reverse complement.
GAATTCCCTTCATGTCCCAAGACTTAAGGACTTGCAGATGATCACAGGAATCCTGATCACACTGAAAACTACTCTTTGTGTTGCAGTCTGATGATAGGTATTTTTGCCTGTGGTAGTTAAGCAGTGATTCATATATATGACTAGCAATGCAAGTGAGAAAGCCCATAGTCACCTTAGTATTTCTGAAGAATATGAAGTTGCAAAATCCTACAGATTACATGAGATGGATACCTTACTTTTTAAAGTTTATGAAATGGTTGAGGCATCTCTTCTTTCTTTTTTTAACTAGTCCAACAAACTTATAGCAAGTCTTCTGAATGACAAAATCTTCTTCCCAAGCACTTTTTTAAAACCATTTCATGAACACTCAGCCGTTTCAGGAAGCACTGAGATACCACTCAGCAAAAAGATCCTGGTAATATAATATGTGTACTGAGCTTTTTAAAAATTAAAACAAAAAACAAAAACAGCCCTCATGCACATCCCTGCTAAGTTTTAGCAGTAAATACCACTCCTACCACTCCACTTCTTCTTGAAATTGATACAACTTCACACTTGTGCTGCAATATCAGCACCCAGAATTCTTAGCCAATATGGCCTTTGTGGGCTGGAAATAATGGGAGTTGTAGCCTAAATATTTTTGGAGGCCACCTAACTAGGAAAGACTATATTATATACATTTTAGACAACGGCTATGTCTCATGATTTAAACACAAAAGCTTTAAATAGCAAAGAACTTCCCAGATGAGCAAGAATCTGAATACCTTTTTTTTTTACTACCCCACTCTCTACTCTTTTCAATTAGAACTTAAGAAAACACAAACAGGTTTATAAAAAATGCATGCTATCTATCCCCACATGTGGAATTCCCCAAGACATCCTCACTAACATTCCTATTTGTAGTTTAATGTGTGCATTAGTCTTCATTAAATATGAAATCATCCTCCTGAACCGTTGACATATATTAGAAGAACTCCAGCTCTTTCCTTCCTTTATATCATTTTTAATATTTCATCATTTGTTCAGAGATGAAATAAGAAACCAAAACACAGCAAACACATCTTTCATGATAAATCAAAAGATGTATTTCAGCCTTTCCCATCCAGAGTTACAACGCCCATCAGCCCCAGTCAGTATGTTCAATGGTCAGAATTTATAGGCCTAAAATTACTGGAGGACACAAAGTTGTAGAAAGTGAAAACTGAAAAAAAACCCACTCTATTATAAAATAAGAAGTTAATTCATATCTGCTTCCTCTAATACTTACTCTCTCTGAATAAGTTTTCTTTAAAAACAAAAAAGGTCATTTCCAAAAATCTTAAAATCATCCACATGCATTTTCTGAAATCAAAAGCAGTACAGACATTATTGAAATACAGACTGTAGCATTAAATTTCAATTTTTACCCCAATTAAAAGGAAAAAGAAATAAAATGTCAATTTTCTAATGCATACTTAAGAGTAAACCCCACAGGATTGAGTAGACCTTACTTCTGCATAGAAATAGATCTGATTGCAGTATTTAAAGATTCTTCCTGTCCTGTAAAGCAAGTTCAAGGACAACAGCTTTTGAAAGTCACAAACAAATAAATAAAGTGAAATCACAAATCAATATAAGGCGCATTTGTGAAAATAACTTGGTTCCTTAATGTGCAAAGATTCCAGGACTAATTTTCAATCTTTAGCAACCAGACAGCAAATCTGCAGACAACATTTAAACTGGGTATGTTTACATGGAGAAAGAAAATTAGAACATATTTAAGCATCAGAGATGAAGATTCTCAGGTCAATAGCACAGCTTGTGGCAAACAGCCTCACAGAGGCTGCAGTCCTGAACACGCTTATCAGATGCCACTGAATTCAGTGGGATTTATTTTGGAGTAAATATGCTTAAAATTATTCTTCACGTGATTTAAAACACCATCAGCAACACAAGCCGTGCAGCTTCAACCTTCTAGCTGTCAGGACAAAAAGCACAGTAAAATCAAAGAGAAACTAGCTCATTTGGCACTGAGCCTTGAAGTAAAAGCTGACCCATGGAAGGAAGGGAAAAAAACTGTAAATTTTGTAAAATCTGTAAATTTACTATATGACTTCCATATCCAGTATAAAAAGAATAAAGTTTTCAAGGCCAAAGATGCTGCAGTGCTGGAGCATCTGTCATGTGTCGGCTGCACACCAGAGGGAACTCCCAAGTTCAGTTTGAAACATTTTTTTGTAAAACAAGGAAGTAGAGACCCTGTCCTGCATCCCTTTTCCAGAGATGCCCTGAAGACTCTAGTTTCTAGTGCCAGATTCCCTATGTAGGGGAAGGGGAAGGGAGAAAAAGGTCAAATGAAAGTTATAATGGGGAAAAAAGATATAAAACAGAAACTGTACCAGGAGGAAGATGAAAATGGGGAGGGGGGAAGTGTAAAGAGCCCAGAAGTATGAGCTGGGACTCCAACTGGCATCTTGTCAGGCTTGTCTCAACCCTGACAACCAAACAGGATACTCAAAGGTTCATACCACACACGCCTATCTTAAGTTCCCCAAAGAGAGAGGATTCAATTATTTTAGGACTCAGGAGCAAAGAAAATTTATCAAATGAACAGCAAAATTTGCTTCTTGTTAGAAAATCCTTGGCATCATCACTAGAAAATGCTCCTCATTCTTTCTGTTAAGAACATGCTGAACCATGAAATCTTTTGTTCTAACTAGTTGTTTCAGATTTACAGTCTGCCCTGACCTTAAGGTTTAAGACAACTAATCATATTTTTAATCATAAAAGCAGAGAATGCAATAGCACTACAATGAAAAGTTTCAAGTGGGTTATAATTTCTAACGTCATGATGCTTAGGAAACATGAGAATGGAAATTTCAGCTAAAGCAGAATGTGGAAAAAATTATGATCAACCTGTCCCACCAAAACAAAAAACAAAAAAACCCTCCCCAGTAAAAATTTTGCATATGTTCACTTTCTGATGTTTATCATTCCTATGCTAAAATAAGTTTAATACCAATATGTAGGCGCTTAGGGATATTGCAATACATGAAATTATTCTGGCAAAGCCGACCATTTTTTCCAGTTCAAACACTGCTGAAGTATACGTTGGTTCTCCATTTGAATTCGAGTAAGATTACTTTATTTCAATTAATTAGAAATGTCTTTAGTTCATCTAATAGCTATAGAAAATGCCCCTGAAAAGCATCCATGGAAAAATGTTCATAACACACATTCACATGATATATTCACTTGTACATGCAGCTCAGAATCACAATGGTTTATTTTAAAGATGCCAGTTTAGAAAAGTATGAGCTATGAACAAAGCAATGTTTGATTCTGTTCCAATGGAAAGAGAAATTCAACAACTGGCTTGTTATATAAATTTTAATCATACTGAAATGAAGTCATTTCCCTATGTAGCAACATAAGAATCGATGCTCGCCATAAAGAAACACAGATAAAATCTCATGGAAGAATCATTCCGCCCTACTAAAAATATGAATAATTCTGCTCATTTTACAAGTGTAAAAGACACATTCTCATGATAAATGGATAAGATGGCAGTTTAACAGCTGCAACATTTAAATAAGTTGGTGGTAAATTTAAAGTTATTTTAAATTAAATCCGAATTTTGCATTTCAGGAAACCTGTGAAACTACAGTATGCATGATCCAACTGTCTTCTAATCATTCTTACATAACAAAATCATCCACAAACACTTTTCTCACATGGAGCCCAGATGGATTAGAACACTCTGAATGAAGGTATACTTACCCTGAATCCAAGAGAAGACACTTTGTAATAGCTTACTCAGTTCAGTACAACTGAAAGTCTACATACTACGTAGGTTAGTAAAATAACCACTGCCCATAACCATGTATTGTGACCTGTCAAAAACTCTCCTGTTTTTTGCAAATCTAAGCAGCAAAATTGAAAGTTTACTTGAATGCCTGCCAGTCACATAGCTTATGAGCAGAGCTCACATTGATGAAGCACAAGTTGTACAGGTTTGCAATAATGTACTTGCAGCAGTAATATACCTGTTTGCTGTTGACAGATTTTTGACCTTACAGTACTTCTTTGTTGTTGTTGTTACTCACCAAAGAACATTAATTTATTCATTCATTTTCAGATTTAGCAAGAGCTCTAACAAAAATAAATAAATAAATAAACAGAATAGAGACATGTTTAATAGAATTTCCTTACAAAGAAAAACTTGTAATGATCTTCTAACTTGCTTTGGACCAACATTCTGCTCTTTATTTGTAATCCTCTAGTGCAGAGTCTTTCTGTGTCAAAAACTATGTGAAGCTAGAATGCTCAGTTGAATTTCTAGCAAGTTAATTAGCTGAGGCACTAATTAGGCACATTTGGACATCACAGTAGCTAAAATTCTAAAGATTATGATCAAACAATTATCTGTACTATGTAGCTTCCCCTTGCTTGGTCCCTCCTGCCAGAAAAAAAGTGAACCAGAGGACCTGTTAGTCATACTTCTTTTAACATAAATCCAAGCCAATATTCCTGAGACAGAGTAAAGGCAGGGTTTTTCCTTAGCATTCTGACATTTTAATAGAGCAAAAAGTATGCTCAGACACAATGCTTAGCAAGTCATGAAAGGAGGCTTCTTAGTTCTTTCACACTCACATTTGCACTAGGCAAAGCCAATATATACCAATATTTTTATTCAATCACAATAAACCAAAATTCTAAAAAAAAAAACCCACCCAACTTATTATAGTGTCTATGGTTTCTTGATTAAGTCAAAATTGGCCAGGCTCAGATTTCATATTAAATCATGAATTATGACTTACAAACTAAATGACTAGGTTTTCATAATACACTAAACCATGAACAAACAAGCCACACTATGGCCTAAGGAACCCACACCCTATTCAGAAATTCATAGCAATTAAAGTGGCACAATTAGGAGCATCTAGGTTAAAATGAATAGGAAAAAAAAGGAAAATCACCACTGAGGTTGGTGTCTATTACTAACACCCAATCAAGAAAAAGTATATGATGCTTTCCAAAATCAAATTGCATAATTTTCAAGGAAGCATGAAATTGTAGTGATTGAGTGTTTTAATTACCCCAGCATCTGTTGGGAAATAAACTCTATGAAGCATGGTCTCTCCAGGAAATTCCTGGCTTGCTTTCCTAACTACTTTCTCCATCAGAGGGTAGAGGAAAGTACAATGAGATCGGCTATCCTTGGTTTGAATCTGGCCAATATGAAAGAAACATGGAAGAAAGTAATTTTGCAATGTTAAGAGTCCTAGACAGTTATAGATATATTCAAAGCGTAGCCAAATCTGCACCTTGGACTTCATGATTTAGTAAGTTCACAGCAATTGTAAGTAGAATTCCATGTCAGTAAAAGCTAAAGAGAAAAGAAGTTCATGTCCTATGAACGGCTCTGTACTTTCTCAAAACCTCCTTTTCTGCCTTTCACGTAGGGACTGTCCCCTTCCAGTCCTCTAGCACTACATCTCTTCTCCAAGTTTTCAAAAAACAAAACAGAGCTTTAGCCTTCCAGAAACCAACTCCATAATTCCAAGCTATCCATCTATTCACTGTCTTGTTTTCTTCTCACTTTTTTATTTCTTATATATATATATATATATATATATATATATATATATATTTGCTTTGGGTAAATGACTTCAGGCTGACTTTTGTTCCTTCCGTTCTTTTCCTCTTGAAAACTATACAATGAGTACTGGCAATCAGGATGGATTTATCAAGCCCTACTAGACTACCCTTATTTTTTCCCCCATCAAATAGTTTCCTTAGTAAATTGTGAGAATACAATGGACATAATACATCATGATTTCAGCAAAGCATATGACAAAGTATCCCATGACATTCTGATCAGCAACCTACTTTAGTGTGATCTGGACAGCAAAACTACTGAAGAATCCCCATTAGTCTGAGAACTCAAGAATGCTGATCAATGGTTACTCATTAAATAGGGCATGCAGCCGTTCAGGCCTGACCCTCTTATTCAGCCTTCTTTTAATGAGTTAGATGGCAACTTAGAAGAAATGTATACAAACCTGTAAATAACAAAAATACAGGTAGTCCTCGGTTAACAACCACTTGTTTAGTGACTGTTCGAAGTTATGACAGTGCTGAACAAATGGTGGCTACAACCAGTCCTCTAAGTTCTGGCTGTCACAGCACCCTCATGGTCATCTGATCGCGATCTGGGCGCTTGGCAACTGGCTCGCATTCACATGATCGCAATTTGAGACCTTCCCTGCTGGCTTCCCACAAGCAAAGTCAATGGGTAAGCTGGCAGGGAAGGTCACAAGTTGCTTCGGTAACTCTCCCCCCGCACCTCTGTGCTTGCACTATGCCTTACCGGACACCCTCACAACCCTCCCAAAGCATCACTGAACTTGGGCCATGCCTCCCCAGCTGCCCACGCACCCTCATGCACCCTCCCCCACCTGGCAGCAGCTTCCCCAAGCCCTGCTGTGCTTGCGCTGCACCTCCCCCGCTACCCCCACACTCTTGCACACCTTCTCTGAGCCTTGCTGCACTCACGCCACCCTCCCCAGATACTCACACACCCTCTCTCACCCAGCAGCAGCCATCCCAAGGCCTGCCCTGCTCACGCCGCACCTCCCTGCCACCCAGACTCTCCCTCGCTTCCTCTCCCACCCAGCAGCAGTCACTTAGATGCCAGATGGACTGCTTGAAAGCAACCTGGGACTTGCAACTTCCTGCCGACTTCCCCACTGACTTTGGTTGTTGGAAGTTGGCAGGAAGTTGCAAGCAGGTGCTTGCTTAACAACCCACAATCCTCGCTTAACAAAAGCAACAGGGACTGCAGGGATTGCCGTTGCTAAGTGATGTGTCATGGACATCGCGCTTTGTAACTGCATCGCTTGTGACAGAAATTCCAGTCGCAACTGCCTTTGTAACTCAAGGACTACTATTATATATATAATAGCTAAGCTTAACATGTGGAAGATACATTAGCTTCCAGGGCACAAATACTGAAACCTAGCATTAAGCATGAGATGGACAAAGCATGATTTCAATTGGGGATGAAGCTGGTGAAGTGAGAGCTCCTGATTCCTTGGTATTGATATATATACTGAACAAGTTTCCTTTCTGTTGCTAGATGCATTATTTCTTCCTATATACAGCTTCTTACTTCTCTTCGCTACCTAAATTTCTTGTCCATGCTGAGGAAGCTGACAAAGAGTTTTATAGCCACACCTAGTATGAAGCATTCACAGTTTCAGTTTAGCCATGGGAAGATTAAGTAAAAGAGGTGCCAAGTTTAAATTTAAGACAGATAAAAAGGACTTCATGCTTTCAGAAGGTAATCAACTGTCTGAAGTGGTTTTAATCTTAGTATATGATATAGTATCTTTGCTAGCTTTGCTGTCCTGTGGGCCTGGGAAACTTCAGCCATGTTTGAGCCAACTAAGGGAGGGAAAAGGACAAACAATTACCTTGATAAATTAGAGTCAGTGTTCCCATATTGGGTGACAATAATTCTATTGGTGCCTGATAATTTCCCTACCTCATTTGGATTTTTTACATAATTTTAAAAGAATAGTAAACTTCAATCCTTAAAGCAAAATTCCAACCTTGCTCATAATTATATTTCCAAGAATGCCTAGAGGTCACACACCAACCACAGAGGTCCTTAACAAGTAAAACAGTAGGTGGGTACAGCTTTGTTTAGAAGTGTTTCCATCTGTCCAGAACAAGAAAGAAAGATAAATCAGACAGGTGGAACCACCCTCAAAAATGAGATAGGGAGAAAATTCACCAGTTTTTCTGGCAAATAGATTTTTTGTTACTAGCTATCCTCACCATGGCAGCCATTTTGTGGGATTCCTCATAACATTCTCTTAATGCTCTAAGTGTAGCCACTTACCCAAAGAGGTTAAAGAAATGGTCTGAAAATAAAATAATGAACTTTAACAAAGCTGAATGCAATATTCTTTGCATAAGGGAAAAAAACAAAGGATCAGATACGGCTAGCTTGTATAATAGTATGTGTGGAAATTATAGATGATCAGAGACTAAATACGAATAAGCATAATTTAAATTCTCCATCTCAACCCAATTTAAATCCTACATCAGTCTAGCCACTCTATGCATCTGATGAAGTAAGCTGCAGCTCACGAAAGCTTATGCCTTTTAATAAAATTTGCTAGTCAGAAAAGGTGCTCCCAGAGTTCTGATTTTTTGCCAATATATTCTGCAAATTCATTCAGTTCTTCTCAACCTTCTTCAATAATAGTGGGTATATCAGTGTGAAAGCACAAAATTAATGTCCTTTTTCTGTCCCAAGTCCCACTCTCTAAGCACATGAAAATGTATATGTAATAATACAGACACATACATGCACACATATGTACATACATTAGGGCTGTACAAAATTTCTTTAATGTAATCCTGAAACAGGACATTCTGAATACAGGCTAGTTATAGAACATCCCAGAATTGTTCATACTGGGGTTGGAACAGCTCTATCAAGATCTGTATACTTCTGATATCCATGCACACACACAAACAAATGCACACTAGGTATTATGAAAACACAAGATGACAACTTATCTTCTGTATCTGTTATCCTTTTGCTACTAAACATGTAGATCACAAAAATTCTCCTTCACACATGCATTTGTTATTACTGTACTTCAGCATGCACAGTTATGCTTATGAAAACTCTTACAAAACCAAGGTGCAACACTTGGGACAAATTTTGAAAATTTTTTTGCTATATTTCACACTCATAAAAAAACTACATCCAGAGCCAAGTTTTCATCATAGAAAAAAGCATAAGTAAAGCCCATTCAGAAGATGGGTTATCCATTTGCAAAGACTTGGGGATAAGACAAATAATGAATGAATGCATAGTGAGCCCACTTTTAACGCAGATGTGGGTGTGACATATCAGGAAGCATCTGCTGCAAGGCCTTTTGTTTTCCTGCTCATCTGCTCCTTCATTGCTTCCTTTTCATCATCCTGTTGTGGCACATACTCTCCATGCAGAAGATTCCAGGTTCAATTCCCAACATATTATATACTAAGTGTAGAAAATTATAAAAAGACCCGCCCCTGACAAGGGCCATGCAGAGAGAGAGAAAAAAGCCTTCACTGTGGTTGTCTGAATGGAATCCCATCTTAGATAAACAGCTATGGGCCATTGTCCTCCACTGAAAGAAGGAATCAGAAATGAGCAGCTAGACAGTGGTTATGGCCCTGACCACAAGTAAAACAAAAACAGTGCTCAATAATGTTTATGATTTTAGTCACCTGTTTTTACTGTATGCTTGCCTGCTCCCTTGATGAATTTACCTGCTCCTTGAACAGGAGTGCGTCTCAACTTCACCTCCTCTCCAAAAAGTTTAGTATCATAACAGTAAAACCAAAATGCTTCCCTCTAGTGCAAAGTTAATAGCACCCAGTGTTAGTTACAGCAACACCCAAAATGGCCTTATCTGACTTTTTATGCAAAACTCAGTTAATTTTTCCTGTGAGCTACTCTTCCTATTTCAAAGAAATTACATTTTACCATGCCTTTGTTGATTACAAAATGTAGGAGAAAAGAAAAATAAGGCTGAACCTTTTTGAACATTAAAATATACTGCTGCCAACTTTTAAGGGTATGCCATGTGTACAGTACTGCACATCATAAATATTAATACTCAATATTTGCTGTAGCAAGATCTTTATCCCTAAAACCTCCAGGCCTGATCTGGTAAACTTGTACATATGTATCTTTTATGCAGCAAGCTGCACTGTTTGTATGTTTAATAAGACACATCCTTATGGCAGGCAGATAAGGAAGGAGTCATTTAAAAACCCAAAATTTCATCTCCTCATGAACTGAAGATGGTATCGAAGTAACAAACTGAAAGCAGCATCATTATAGTCACATTTATTTAAATGTGTTGTGACCTTAATAACAACATAAAGTTTTAAAAAGTGAATGTGCACAAATTAGATAACAAGTTTGTACTGCTCAGTTTTTAAATGAAAAGCATCTCAGGTTTTCCTATTCCATATCAAAACAACTGGCACTGTGCCCAGGATAGATATTAATCCAAATACTTGACTACAATCAAAGGTCAATCCATTGTTATCCTTGTATTTTAATAAAAGACCTCATAAGATATGGATGGGGCAGGGAGAGGGAGAATATTACAATTCATCAGCCCTAACAAGGACTTAAATAAATACAACTTCATTCCTATAAATGTATTTCTTTTCCTCTATTTGCACATATTTGTCCCCACTTCTGCACTCTAAGCTCTAGCAAGACTTTGGAGACCTGGCAGCAATCCAAGCTGCAGATGGTTTGAAATGCAGCCTGAAATCAGTGTGCGGTTGATGAAATAGTCCTTACACCTGACCCTTACTTCACACCAGGCACAAAACACAAGCTGAACATAACTAGTCAGAAAAGCCTTCTCAAGCATCTTGCTATCTGGAACTCTTCCTCAAGGCATTCTGCAAGGCCAGATGGCTGAAAGCAGCAAAAATACAGTAAACTGAGAAAGGAGCATTTGACTAGGAGGACTCGCTGAAAAGCAGACAAACAGAATTGGGGGGGGGGGGCGGTTAAGAGTAATACATACAGGAAGAGTTCATGTATTTCACACAAGGACAACTGTATTACATGCATGGAACAATGGATTTAACTAAAAATATGTGAAAAAGCAAAAACCTTAAAACACAAACCTGCAAAAAGTGGTATTTTAATAGCATCACTCTGTAAATCCTATTCTGATTTTTCTCATACAAAATCACAGCTATGTGGAGATAAGCAAACAGGATTAAAACACTTATTCTAAAATACGAATACTTTGGGATAAACAAATGGAAATAATAGTAAAAAAAATCAATATCGAAATGCAGTTCTACAAATGCAGATAATAATATTGTATTTCTCTGTATCAAGTCATTTTTTTATGTCAAACACATTTTGTAAACTTTTCTGCTTAATGTGCATAATATATGATGCTTATCATGCTGAATAGACTAAGTAGTATCTTAATCTTTCCAAAATACTAAACATCTGATTTAGTATTTTCATTGTATGCACCATCTTTGCAAAGTTTCACTTGGCCAATCAGGAAAGAACAAGTCACCATGTGACTTATGACAACATTCAAATTATGCCAGTCCAAAAAACTCAAGCCAACTAGCTACACATTTAATGGAAGAAATATGTTAATGTGCAATATTCTTCCCTAAACAACACCATGTATCAAACTTCCCGTGTATTCATAAATAATTATAAACTAAAGCATCACCTCTGATTTGGTTCATTGGTAAAAACATTGTTTTCCAGTTGAGAAACTAATTTAGTTTCAATAATGGCCTCTGATGTAATCATTTCCTATATATGAAAAGGTAAGTTCTTTTATTAGCTGGTAGAGAAGTTCCAAGAATAATCCCTTTTGTGATTAGCAGTAATAATTTTATTTACTTATTTATTTATTTAGTGCTAGAGTTTAGCAACACAACTATGGAATATGTTGATTTTTTTGAATTAACAATCCACAAATCAGTTTTAAATTTTATACTTCTAGCACAAATTCAAAGCATGTAGTAACCAATCTTCCTTTAACATGGGGACCATTCAGTCCTTTTAAAATATAATTTTGCAATCTAAGGTCATATAATGTATTTTACAATGGCTACAAAATGCATTTGACTGAAATTCAGTTCACGTTTGGGATAACTAGTCTCAATACTAAGGATTTGGCCATAGAGTTAATAAAACTTCAATCTCAATTTATCATACTCTGACTGTTTCACATCACAGTGACATTTTCATTAGCATTTCAAAGGTAAAGAGGTAACAAACTTTAAAAATGTAATTTCTGTATCTGTTTAGACTGCATTTATCCAAAACTAATATTTATATTTTAATTTCTAAAACAAAATTCAGTCACATTCATTTCATTTCTATATGAGATCTTGGTTGTACTATAGGCAAACCATCATATAATAATGAGTAAAATGTAATTATATTACATAATATAGTTTTTCTGCCTACAGTTAAAAACCAGAAGTTTATTTTGTAATAAATCCTAAAGCAAAACCCCATATTGCATACTTTAAAAACAAAAGAGAAAAGATCCATGAAAGTTGCTTGGAAGAAAAGAAAAATTTAAAGGAAAGTGTACATTGAATAAAAACAATGAAACAAATTATACTATGATTCATCTGTTGCACTTTAACATTTGTAATAAATCTATGTAATTTCTATTAACTCCCCTGCCACTAAAGTATGTTATTGATTTTCAAACAGGAGTTCATATTGGTGCACATTCTGATTCTATTTGTTGTGTTCCCATGATATTATTTGTGAAGCTTCTTATAAAAATATGGAATTATGTAATGCATTAGTACATATTTGGGACACAAATTAGTGCCTTTACAGTTATTTGATGACCAGAACATTAGCCCGATAAAAGAAATTGTAAAAGTTGACCAGATCCAGAAACTATTAACTTTAAAAAACCAAGTGCTGCTTTTCTATACCACTTTAAATTGGCTTAACAGTGGATGTAGATATATACATGTATGTATTAAGTTTATTTCATATTCATGATGTTGCCTTGTGTATGAGCATGTAAGAGAGAAAAATAATTAAATATGAAGGAAGAACTTGATGACTTGGTTATAGATTTTTGCATTATAGTTCTAATACTAAACCATATTAAACAATTCTAACAATGTATATATACATTTACAGTTAAATACATCTAAATCAACTGCAGTAAAAATAAAACTCATCTATAAAGGTAATATTTAATATACATTATTATCTCGGCTTTGGAAAGGCCCTGCTTGTGTTAATGGACATTTACAAAAAGAAGAAAGTCGAAACCCTTAGCCATCTCTCCTCCTCATGCAATTTTGTATATTTTAAAAGAATTCTACCATTGTATGCATTACCCCTATGCAAAAGGCTGTTTCCACTTCAGGTACATTCACAATAATAGGTTTTCTCAAAAGCGTGTTTTGCAAAGTCAAAATCAGAAGCTCCAAGGAAGGAAGACTAGCATTGTTTAAACTACATGAGTCACAGGGATGCAACGTCCAATGTGCCTCATCCCAAACTTGAAGCTATTGTTCCTTAAAGGAAAAAAAAATCTTCCTAAATTGCTTCATGATCTTGGTGTGCCAGTTTTTAGGAATTCTATGTGTCTCATCTTCATTCCTTCAAACAGTTAAAGCTATAGATAATACAGCTGTCTGGTGCTGCCACTGAAAGAGAAGCAGCAGCAATATATATATTGAACGGCCACAGAGGTAAAATGTGATTTGAATCGACCTTGAGAAGAACCCCCCCCAATTGTGAAAACAACTGTTCAAAATGCCTAGAAGGTTTAATATCACATCAAGATACCTTGCACACCACTGTGTATAAAACAGATTAGTGGTACCCAGGTTAGAAATGAAGAGAAAGGAAGAAATCACTATTGGGAGAGAAGCTGGGGTCCTCTTGAGTGTCAAACATATACATTATTGGTGCTTTTCACAACCAGTTCATTTGAATTAAGAGAAGGTAAGCAAAGAAAAAGTCATTTCTGAAGTGAAAAAGTGAACTTAGCTGCCACACCCAGATCTAAAAGTATCGTTCATTCAATCCGACCCCCCTGCCCACCATGCATCTCACTTCATGGCTTTCAGATGGGTCACCAAAAACGAAGAGAGCTTGTTTTCTTTTTGAAAAAAAACCCACAACATTTCAGCCCACTTTTCTGAAATCCAACTTTGAATATTTGTTTTAAAAGCTGTAATAACAAATGATTTGTGGGTGGAATAGGATGATGGAGCTTTATTTTGAAAAGTTCATCAGGAAATCCGGGTTATCCAAACTGCGCAACATGCATTAGAAAAATATTTTCAGCACACATTTTAACTGATTTATTATGCATTATACTCAGTGTTTCTGGCAGATTAAGGCCCAATTTCCCATTTCAAGACAGCACATACACACCGTAAGACAAAAAAGAAACCATGTGGGTTGCAATTTGTTTCCCTACACCAACGAAAAGTACTAGGCTTTTCCAGACCTTTCAAATATAACAGTATACAATCACCCCAAGATCAATATTTAATGGAACATTAACAAGCACCTTGGCATGTGTCCCCCATCACACCTCCCAAGGATTAGATTAGGTCACCTCTTTGCCCTCCCCTGACCCTGCTGGCTTCCACATATGTGTCAGATTAAATCAGGGAGGATCCACCATGCTTTCTCTAACATGAGAAGCGTTTGCGTTTCCTCCCCCCACCCCATCAACTCCAAAGCTCCCTAGCCAGCCAAGTTGCCTGACTGACCCGGTGCTGATGGATGGTTGCTCCCGTGGCACAGCCAGGGTGCCACCTGGGCACTGCCATTTCCAATTTTATTCAAGGAAGGGGCGCATGGATGTGCACCTCAGGCACATGGAAGTTCCTCCCCTGTGAGCAAAGAGCTTGGCCAAAGAACCCATTCCTTCTGCTTTTTAAGGCACGCTCTCCTGGAAATCCATTCCAACCTTCTTTCTCCCTTCTTTCCTTCTGGGCTGATTTGTTTGGCTGTTAGTTATACTCCTTCGTGATACAGAATTCAAACAAGCACCAGCATGCCTGCAATTTCCACCAGTCAACTATATCCATCGTTCCCCCCAAGTGCCGAATGGTCTGGGATCGGCACTGCTGGACAACCCCAGGAAGCTCGCCACATACCTTGGTTTGGAGATAATGGGGATAGTAGTATGTGTACTGAGGGAACATTGGCTGCTGTTCCAAGCGTTTGCCCATGTAGCTGGAATCTTTATCTCGGATGCAGGGAACTCGTTGACAGGGAGTCGTGCCCCAGGCCTTTCTTCGGCTGAAGCCACTATTCCTGACAGTCCTAATCAAGGTGGCTTCTTTCTTTTTTCCTCCCTCGGGCTTCTTTGCCTCCTAAACGCTCGCTAGTTCCAGCCGCGACAACCGCCGCAAAAATTAAAAATAAGATTTAAAAAAAAAAATCAAAACACCGAAAGGGGGGGAAACAGGTCTCGCTCTGTTTTGCTTTTCTCCGCCCTCCCCCCGCCGGAGGGGACCCCCCTCCTCTTAAGTAATGTCAATTGCCAGGGTCTGGAGAGGGGGGTGTGAGCCGGGAGGGGGGGGGGCAGTCCTTTCGGAGAAAGCAGCAAGACGGGGGAAGTCCGGATCTCCTCAGATCGGCTTCCTCGCGGTTTCTCACGATCCCTCCACCCCCTTACTAAAAAGAGAAAAGGAGGGGGTGGGAAGGGAGAGCTCTAAAAAAACGGAAAAGAAAAGAAAAGGGGGGAGGAAGGACGGCGGGGAGGGCGGGGAGCGCGTCCTGGCTCGCCCCAGCCTAGCTGCCGCGGTCGCCCTCACGGAGGGGCCCGAGGTGTTGGGGCTTTTCTTCTCTTTCATTCAAACCCCCTCCTTCCAGCCGGTGGGTGGAACTACAACAGCCAGCCTCTCCCTCGAGAAGCAGACGCAGTCCAGAAGCCTGCAGTATTTCCTACCCAAAGAACCAGGCGCGCTCCAGCCCCTGCTGCAAGGAAAACCCCGCTTCCCTCTGCTGGCTATCACAGAAAGCCGAGCGGTTTTGCTGCCGCCAAAGCCGCCGCGACGGAGGGGGAGCTGGGCGCTCGCATGGCTCAGCCTTCCCCCTTCTTCGTCGAGTCTTCCCAAAGTTAGCCTCTCCAGCAGCAGCGCGGGCGTTTCAGAAAGTCGAGCCAGGAAAAAGCCGAGCTGCCTCTTTAAAAACACTTCCCACTCCGACCCGACGCTGGCCCGACTCACAACGTTTATTGGAAAGAAGCCGCGCGAGTTCCTCTACTGGGGATGATCCTTCCCAATTAGCGGCTGGACCTTGGAAACTGTTGAAAGAGACTGTAGGGAAGGACCTGGTCGGCCTCTTTGGTGTTTGGGGTGGTGTGTGTGTTTTAATTCAAAAGCTAAGGAAAACAACAACTATTCCTAGCCCTTCCAAAGGGACCTCTTTGCAAAAAGGAATTGAATTCATGCAAGAAACATCTTGAGAGGAGATACTACAACGCTATTTTAAAAAAATGGCCCCGGAGGAAAAAAATATTATTGAAAATATGAATATATTTCTTTTTAAGATGGTTCTCATAATGGTCATTAAAAATCATTAATCTCCTGTTTAGGGAAGATTTGATATGAAAATGATCATTAAAAATCATTAGATCTCCTGTTTAGGGAAGACTTTGTATTTAATGAAACTACATTTATTTAGATGAGAGATGTACATTCCTTACTTATGATGTGGTTGGATCCTCCTTTGCCGTCCCTGTTGGGCCTGTCATTCTCACAGCTCTCCACCAGCAGGCCTCCAGCACCAGACTGGAGTAGGTTGGTCTAAGCAACTCAGCAATTTGGGGGGCTGCACAGTCCTGGGAAAAGGCACTGTAAGGAGTTGCAGGCAGTGCTACCTTCATGCGCCCCGCACTGTGAAGCACCTTTTTGTATTCACATCCAAAGTGTAGCACCACCCTACTTCACACAACACAAAGATCAGTGAGAAAGATCTAACAACTGCACATGCATCACAGGCTAAGCTTGGTTAGTTTTGCCTTTGGTTGGTTTTTCTATGGGTCTATGTAAAGTCCAAACCCAGAAAATTGGTTTATTTGGTAATTATGTTAAGGATATTGTGCGAGCCCAGCTACTCACAAACTGGCTCACTACACTTTAGGGTAGCATGCTTTGGAAATCCAGCCAAAGACTCCCAAAGTCACTTTGTGAGATCTTTGGTTGGGTGAAGACTTGAACATGGATCTCTCCCAGTTCCAATGTATCATCTTAACCATCACATCACACTGATTCTGTGTTACAATGTTAAGCATATTTTCTCTAACAAGTTATAAATACATCACACTGGCTTAATAAAAAATATTCCTGATGAAAAAAATTGTAACCTTAAAATGAGTTGGGGTTTGCAGGAGACTTGAAGTCTGTTGTGCAGGAGAACTACATCTTAAATGAGGTGCCAGGCAAAATGATAGAGCCATTTTCACTATTGTGCATGGGGAAAGCTTTTTATAGTAATCTGTATTATTCTACTTCAACGTGTGGTAAATTCATCCAGCTGCTTTGTTTAGGGATGTTTTGTGCTCCTTTAAGCAAATGCATTTAGATGTTTAGACTCTAGTCTTCCAACAATTACTTGGGTTAGTTAAATTACTAATGTTTAAATTATTACTTGGGGTAATTAAATTCAGGTATTTACTTCAGTGAAGAAGCACATTAAGGACTATGCCCCTTCAGAGGTACCCACTGAATCGGGAAGTTTTGTCACATTGACAAAATATTTATTGTGATGTCCACCTTACATTCATACACAGAACATGTACCACAACACTGTGGTACATATTTCATTACATAATCGCCTTCACTTGTCCAGCCTGCAGACACCTATGTGAGCCTAGCTTAAACAGAAAGTTGCTGATCCTTCATGTTTCATAATACGATAGATCCTCCACTTTTTGGACCTGGACTGAAATATCAGATGCATTCTCAACCATATTTCTGGTAAGTTAAATACCATGGAAATCAGTAGGCCATTACTCTGAGTAATAACAAGAAAGATGTAGTGCTTGTATTTCAGTACCTTCCTCATACACCTATATTATCAGAGATAGTTTTCAACAGAGCTCTGGTGTTAACAGTTTCCACTACCTGATATCTCCCATATTGTTAAACTACAATTCCCAGAATTCCCTACCATTGTAACCATTGTCTTTTCTTGAGAGTTTATGTCTGGCCTTGTCAACCATAGGTGGGAGATAAAGAGTTGTGTGCATTACTTTTCCAGTACATAAGAGGACAATCACATTAAACATCTAATAAAATAAACTATTACAGAAAAATCCTAAAATACCAACAAGCACAAGAAAATAACACATGTAGTTTATATATTATGGGTGACTACAGTCTTCTAATATACCTCACAAAAAAGCCATTGTAGAAAACTAGTGTGTATACAGACCCATTTATATTCCATTGAACTTTGCTGACAATGAATTGTAGATAAAAAATAAAGCAATACTACACTGTTTTTTTAAGTATTCATTCAAATCCATATAATATCCCACTGGGATTGTTCTAAACTGCGATATGGTCAAGCAACTTGTTTCAAAGTGAAACATTAAGTTTTTTTAAAAGGGGATACTTCTAAAGCCTGGATTGGGTTAAAATTACACCTGCCAGCGGTGTTTTGGTTTGTGGGCACATGGTCTGCGTGTAATATTGATAAGCATACCTCATACTCTTTTGTAGGATTAACTGAAGCAAGGACTCTTTCTATCTTCATTGTATAACAGAAACAGAGAATCCAATTACCCATATGATCAGCAGGTACAGCTTGCTGCAAGTACAAATGGTAGTCACTGAGTCTTTTAAAATATTATTAATGCCAAAAAAGCATAGTGTCCCTTATTTCATTAAGATTTTGGTACTCTGACAGGAAATCTGTAAATCCTAAGTATGCCTATTGAAAAAAGAAGTCCCACTGACTCCAGCTGAACTTCTGAAAAAAGCAGTAGCTGGAAATCAAGCAATTGATGAGAACTCGATGTGTGAACTGCCCTTCAAAACAACCTAGATACTTCAGTTACTGCAAAATGTGTCGTCAGTACAGCCTCTAGAATCGCATCACTTCGATTCTAAATGAGTTTTATTGTACTTTCATTTTTTTTAAATTAGGGTTACACACTGTACTAAATCATAGTTTGTTTCAAACATCCAGTTGGTTGAATTCACCCAACACAACTTAATGCCTTTAAAATCCTGAAAACCACACATGATTGGTCTGATGTTTTTCCCATTGTGGGGAATTAAGGAGCAAAATCATTTGATTTTCTAAGAATGCTTCTGCAGCCTATGTGGGGCCTAGAGGCCTTGTTGGAAAAATAGATGATGATTGGTGCTTGGTAGCAGGCTTATCTCCTGTTATTTTTCATTACAAGATTATTTAAAAAAAAATATCAGGTGAGGGAGGGGAGAGGTGTGGGTGGTACATTGATACTCATAGGCACGTGACAGATCCAGGCTTCACATCATACTGTGAAATGGCATTCAAACAACTTCAGAATGGGCAGCTGTACTGAACATAAGGGGTCATTAGATACAGAAAGGAATTCTAAATAATAGGTTCTGTTTTATATCGCTGAGATTTTGTCCTTTCCAAGGGATTTCCTTTTGCATAGAATGCTTTGCTCTTCGTTACTTTCCTGGTGGACTGGAATCTGACTTTCCTGTGATGTTTAGAATCTAAGATTACAGTGGTACAGAAAGTAAGTCATTTGTCTCCTCTATATGTTATGTTGTGAATGTTTTAACAAAGGGATCTTGAATTGTATCAGTTTGCCATGGCCTTATTCAGTTAATAGCCACATTCTCTCTTCAGTTCCTGTGACTTCAGGGGCTTCTACCTTATTAGCAGAACCTGAAAGCAGAGAACCCAATTAAAGGCTGTTCTCATTATGTGTGAGAGAACTTGCAGCTGTTTATTTCAGTTTTTCTATCTAGGCAGTAAAGTCTGTGGCACAACACATCTAAGGCAGTTGTCTCCATAGAGACGTTTACCCCCAGGGAAAGCACCTCTACTGACTCTTTAGAAAGGATCTTGTTTCCTACATAAATGTGGTTATGCTAAGGGAAAACTAATATATACAGAGCAAGTGGGACCACCTGTAGTAAAATATTTCTGTGTGGAGTACTGGTCTTAGAATTTCCAGTTATGCTTATTTCCAGAATACTCCGTACCAGCCACCTGCTTTTTCTGTCTTCCATCTCCAACTATCAACCTGCATTCTTAGCTGATAAATATGCTCAGTCCAGGTAGGGCAGCTTGCTTTGAAGTAGATGATCCCTAAAGTTCTTTGTCTTTCTGTAAGCCATATTGTTTCCCTGAGCATAATGATCCTCTTGTCTCAGGATGATAAAACTAAAAATGAGTACTAGAAAATATTCAATACCCAGAACAATTGTGAGTATTCATCACAATATCTCTTTTGTATAATATAGATTTTGCCACTGACCTGTTAGATGAAAATTATGCAAGTTGTGGTCCAAAACATTGACAGAACATGAGATTAGGGAAGACTGGAGCAGGGGTATGGTGGGGGGTGAGATATCAAAAAAGTCAAAATGTCCACTTTGATGGCATGAGCACCATCTTGGGTTTTGGGTGTTTTGTTTTGTTTTTAAGCTCCCTTGTGGATACCTCTGGCTGGAATAAGCCAACAACACCCATTTTTGTTAGCTATTATTTTGTGTAGAGTAGTGTTTCTCAACCTTGGCTGGCTGGGGAATTCTTGGAGTTGAAGTCCATATGTCTTAAAGTTGCCAAGGTTGAGAAACACTGGTGGAGAGAGTAGAATGGCTGAATTGAGATGTTGAGATTCCTACTTTAAAACCACAGGCTCTTAGGAGAACGCTGCTGTACATGAAAGTACTGTCCCTTTCAACAGGCACTGCTCCTGAAAACCAGTACAAAATAAGCCACATCATCTGTATCACAGAAAACAAGTTACCTGATTAGTATGGTAACTAATGAGTGTAGTTGATAGTATGAGTGACTATCTGGTGTGAGTGGATACTTTCAGGGCAAAGCTGCAGTTCAGTTGGTACTAACTGCAACAGATGAAGTAGGTAAAATCCCCAGTTCTGCTCTTTTCAGGGACACTTCAGAATGACACCCCTGGCATTGTACTTAGATCATGTCCATTTGGACAGAAATGAAGCAAAAAGCTTCACGCTTTCATTTAACTGAAATGCAGCAGATTTCTACACAGCTGCCTCTGAGCACACAAGCAGTTTACAACAAAGGTCCAGGAAACAAAAAGTAAAACAAAGCTGGTACAACCCAGGAGAAACACCACCAGCCCAGTGACAATAGTGCATATCTAAACAAAGTAAATTAAGGATGTAATCTATAATCACGCTACCCTAGGAACTGGATTAAAAGAAAGGATATCAAAATGCTAAATGTCTTCTTTCTACTCACCAGAGGTTTATGATATTGTGTAAGATAGAATAAAATTGGTTCTGCGACCAAGAAAAGAGTTCTCAGATGCTATGCATTTTAAATTTCTCCTAAAATAATTTCATAAAATCTGGCCCAACTTGAATTGACAAATGCAATCAAAGTAATCTGAAGAAAATACAGAGATGGAAATGGGGGAAATAACTGAGGGGGGCGGGGTATGCAAAGAAACAGAGACAAAAAGAAAATTCAGGTCATAGGAGTCACCAAAAGGTTAGCAGTGCTCAAAAAATGTAAAATTGTTATATCCAAAGAACATCTGTAACTTAGAAGCCTGCTACTTAAACAGAAATCCCTTCATTTTCTGACTTGTGTGTCCAAATAACAGAATCAAACTGGGAACTCAAATAGAAGTTTGCCTGCCAAGTGTTAAGCATAAATACTTGAAGAAAGTAAAGCCAAGCTGTTCAGTCCCAGGAAGCAACAGCTGGCTAACTAGAGAACTTTCTTTTCCATGTTTGGTATTTATGATCATCACAACAACAGAATCATTGGAGTAGTTTAGAAAGCAAAACTTAGCAAGTGGTTGGAATTCCAGTGTACCTGAAAAAAAGCTAGGGCACAGTGCCACCTACATAAGGAAAACTGGTTGTTTTCAGGTCAACCTTTCATTACGGCAGGTATGCAAACCATGAATCCGAGGGCAGCATCTATAGCTCTCAGAAGTCCACCCAAAGTAGATGGTGTCAGAACAAAAAAATTGTCCCATTTTGGGGGGAGAGATGGAGGGAAGATTAGGAGCAAAATAAGTACCTGAAGCCTTTCAGAGACTTCAGGCAACCATTTCACCCTTCAGTGGTAATTCCCACCAAAATTGGCCCTGTCACCACTTACGTTTAGAATATGGCCTTTGACATGCCATATAAAGCTTGCTGCTTTCCTTCAGATTGAAGGGAGTTCTGAAATCTGTATTAGGGTGCAATACAGAGCAAGGTAATCACACGAAAAGATCTAGTTGAGAGTACAGCATGGCTGTCGGGAAAAGAGATGCAGTTCTTCTCTTTCCCCAAATATTGGATGCACATATAAGAGAAAGGGCTAGTAAACAGCCTTAAAGGCATTTAAATGTTCAGTGCGGTACAATCTGGCTATAAAGTAAAAATCAATCAGCTTGAAGCACAAGAAACTTTAAAACACAGCTACGTGGCTGGTTTTTAAGGCCAATATTGCAAAACTGCAAAAGAATTTTTCTCAATTTATTCTGAATGTTTAAAAAAAATTACGAGGAAACAGATAGCAAAGGAGTTACCAGCATCACTTTGCATGTTTTTGAACTATTAAACCTTGGAGCTTCCATGTTTTGAAAGGGCTATAATATTCCAGAAGCATCAAAATAATGACCAAAACTGTCTAAGCTAAAGCAAAACCTGCTTCGTATTCACCATCAAAAACATACTAGATACCCAATAAAGAGATATAATTGATAAAAGCTATAATATTCAACAATGATATTGAACTTATATTTTCAACACATTTTGCATTTATTTTTCTCTATTTAGGGAAAATATCCTATAGCGATATGCAACAACTTGTTTACAACAATGACATGACGAATGCTAATCTTATTGCTACTCATCAATGTATTCAACATAAAGACTCAAACTTAGACATCCTAATATCTCGTGGGATTCTAATGGCTCATTATCAGACTTATTTTTTTTCTAATTAATCTGACTGAAATCTTGGCAGCAAGATTCAATAGTCACAAACTTTTCAGTACTTTCCTACCAATTAACAAAATCCTATTAATAAAACTAGGTTAAGTCTCCTATGAAGAGAAGGATTGAGATGAGGATGTACTTTGGTGTATATTAAAAAGCAGCACTTTGCTTTATCTTCATGATATACTGATACACTGCAGGAAAGGATATCTGGTGGTCAATATTCCAAAGAGAGATAGAATTGTAAGTAGAGATACAGAATATTTTTTCTGTGGTTCTTTCTGGGAATGGATTTTGACTTTTCACTCTCAGTGGATCTCTAGTGGATGAATGTTAGGAGAAATAAAGTCCACGGATGTTTTTCCATTTCCAGAAAAAAAATCCAATTAACTTGTAGAAATATATGAAGTGGTCAGTTCCATTAGATTTTTTTTTTCTATTCATAGCAAAAATGTCTCCCATTTTCATAACAGTGAGGGGCTCTTCTAGAGGTGTTTGCCCTTTGCAGCACTTTATGGGAGCAACCATATAACTAGCAAATTTATGTTCAGGTAGTTTATTTACTCTCCAGACATAAATCTGTCAGAGAGTAAATCTGCTTATATTGGGTTTACACCAAATTGCACATCCCTAATCCTGAAGAAGTGGAGCCTTTTTCATCCACCAGCTACATCTTAGGAAGACTGAATCTTGTCACAAAGCCTTCTGATCCTCCTTCGCAGGATTCCTACCATAGCCTAAGCGATACTATGGTTTCTTTGGTTTTGGATTAGCATCCAGTCTCCATGTTTGCATCTGATTGGAGAATCCACTTCATGTGTCAATTCCTCCTTTTGATTGCACCAGAAACAAAAATGTGGGGATTGTGCTGAACATTGACAGTTTTCCTGCTCCTTATATTATGTAATAATATATCCAGTGGTCTGTGATCTCTCTGCCTTCCCCCCCCCCCCTTCAATTACATTCTCAAGGAAAGATGTAACAAGAGAATTCTTCCCACTGGGCTCTCCTAGATTGAGAAGAGTGGGCAGTCAGGGGGCTTCAGAGCAATGGAGAGATCTGAAAAGAAAATAACACAACCCGCACAGCCCTCTCCATGTCCAACAAAAAAAAGTCAGCTCAAGAAACATTATCAAAAGACATTCAAAAGGATTTCTCAAGCAGCCTGCGAATAAGATGAAAAAACAAGCCTCTTTCGCAGGATGGAAAAATTTAAAAATTATAGGGCAAATTTCAGTACAGATTTATTTAGAAGAGATCAGAGGTCTATTGTTCTATCGTCTTTTATTGTCAGCAATTTATGTGATTGCTGCTCAGATCTTGACTCCTGAAGAACAGAATGATTTTATGGGGGGGGGGGGGGGCAGGAGGAAGCACTGTACATCCAGAGTGGAGATCTAGCTTTAAAAGATGATGAAACACTGCTTTAACTGGAACTCACTGAGCTTGACTGACGTAATCTAATCTACATTCCATCCTGAACTCTCAACCATAAACCACAGCAGTTGTTCCTTGATTGTAGTGGCACACAAATATGATAAATAAATTAATTAGGGAATAGAAAATGAATTTACAGCCATCAAGTCCCCCTCTCCCCAATATAATTTGATGTTGAGCTGGAATACTCCTCTACAGTATCACTGAACTGTTTTTAGCTCTGATTCTGCAAATTGCATCCTTGTTATTAACAAAGAAAGAAAGCTGTTACTGACATACACAGAGTAGTTAAAAAGCTTCTGTATGAAGTTTTGATTTGTACTATGTCTGTTACTTTCCTTTTCATTGGCTGTTTTCATGTAAGTATTTAACTTACTATTATCTACCCGGTATCAGCCCACCTTATTAAGCATCATGCTTCCAACTTTGGCCAATTAAATGCTTTTGTGAAGCTCCCATAAGCAACAGTACTATCCCTTCCTGTAGTATGTACCCAGCATTAGAGGTTCTGTGCTCCTTATCTTGAAATAAGCATATACAATTATTAAGGCTTCTAGCAACTGATGGAACTATCTTCCCTGGAACTAACAGAGAGTAGAACTAACTGACTTTCCAGAATTTCAGCAACTATGTCTTACTAGTTGGGGGGGGGGGGGGGTGGACTCAGATGAACAATCTAATGGAATCTATCTTCAACTTATCTATGCTGTCATCAGTAATGAATGAACCTCTTGACCAGTTAAACTATATGAAATGGATCACTGTTTTCTCATTAAGGGCAGAGGGAAACTGGAAACACACACCTGGCCCTCTGTAGGGGGAAGCAGCAGGACCCCCTCCCAATATCACAACTGCTGCAAATCTTCAAACATTTTGGGGAACTTGACTATGATCTCAGCTTAGCACTGGGAGATGGTAGTATAAGGATACCTCTGACAGTATTTTAAAATGCTCCTTTTATATGGATTAGGGAAAAAATGTTTCCAATATTTAGGTGGGCCTGCCAAGACAGATAAGTCTGTAATCAAGATACCTGCAGATATTTAGGATGTAGGTAGTTTCTAATGAGATGTGAATAGCCTGCTGGTTTACTTACAATCATCTAAGCCATTGAAGAACAGAAGCAATTAATTGTCACTGGAAAAGTGGCAATGAACATGTATTGGCTTAACATTCTATGTATCCATTTAACCTAATGCTTCGATATCTATTTAGTAAGACAGTGTTCTGCTCCCGGTGCAGAGTAATTAGAGACAAAGAGGTTGGAAAACAAAGCCATATGAAGCTGCCTGGCTAGAGAGAAAAGAGTTTAAGGAAAGAAGAAAAGAAAAAGTCCTGGTTTTCATTGAGAGCTTTAGTCCAAATTTTTTGAGGAAGAAAGTATTAGGGTAGTGAAGCATAACTTAACAAATGCTTCATTTTGTTCCCTCCATGCTTTAACACCTTTTTGATAGGATTGCGCAGTTCTGAAGCTGGAAAGTTTTCATCCACATTTTTGTATTTATTTCCTTTCTGCATTTTATTCTAGAGACTGTTGTTGTTGTTGTTCAGTCGTTAAGTCATGTCCGACTCTTCGTGACCCCATGAACCATATTGCGCCAGGCCTTCCTATCTTTCACTGCCTCCCTGAGTTTGCTCAATTTCATGCTCATTGCTTCAGTGATGCTATCTAGCCATCTCATCCTCTGCCGTCCTCTTCTCCTTTTGCCTTCCATCTTTCCCAGCATCAGGGTCTTTTCCAAAGAGTCCTCTCTTCGCATTAGGTGACCAAAGTATCTGAGCTTGAGCTTCAGTATCAATCCTTCCAATGAGCAATCAGAGTTGATTTCCTTTAAGATTGACTGGTTTGACCTCCTAGCAGTCCAGGGGACTCTTAAGAGTCTTCTCCAGCACCACAGTTCAAAGGCATCAATTCTTCGGCGTTCAGCCTTCTTTATGGTCCAGCTCTCACAGCCATACATTACTACTGGAAAAACCATAGCTTTGACTATGCGGATCTTTGTCGGCAAGGTGACGTCTCTGCTTTTTAATATGCTATTTAGGTTTGCCATAGCTTTCCTCCCAAGGAGCAAGCGTCTTTTAATTTCATGGCTGCAGTCTCCGTCTGCGGTGATCTTGGAGCCCAAATAAATGAAGTCTGTTACTGCTTCCATTTCTACCCCTTCTATTTGCCAGGGATTGATGGGTCCAGATGCCATGATCTTAGTTTTTTTAATGTTGAGTTTCAAGCCAGCTTTCGCACTCTCCTCTTTCACCCTCATCAAGAGGCTCTTTAGTTCTTCTTCACTTTCTGCCATTAGGGTGGTATCGTCTGCATATCTGAGGTTATTGATGTTTCTCCCTGCAATCTTAATTCCGGCTTGTGATTCTTCCAGCCTGGCATTTCTCATGATGTACTTTGCATATAGGTTAAATAAGCAGGGTGACAGTATACAGCCTTGTCGTACTCCTTTCCCTATTTTGAACCAATCGGTTGTTCCATGACCGGTTCTAACTGTTGCTTCTTGGCCCGCATACAGATTTCTCAGGAGACAGGTAAGGTGGTCTGGTATCCCCATCTCTTTAAGAATTTGCCACAGTTTGTTGTGATCCACACAATCAAAGGCTTTTGCATAGTCAATGAAGCAGAAGTAGATGCTTTTCTGGAACTCTCGTGCTTTCTCCATGATCCAGCGAATGTTGGCAATTTGATCTCTAGTTCCTCTGCCTCTTCGAAACCCAGCTTGTACATCCGGTAGTTCTCGGTTCACGTACTGCTGAAGCCTAGCTTGTAGGATTTTGAGCATAACCTTGCTAGCATGTGAAATGAGTGCAATTGTGCGATAGTTTGAGCATTCTTTGGCATTGCCCTTCTTTGGAATTGGAACGTAAACTGACCTTTTCCAATCCCGTGGCCACTGTTGCGTTTTCCAAACTTGCTGGCATATTGAGTGCAGCACTTTAACAGCATCGTCTTTTAGTATTTTAAATAACTCAGCTGGAATACTGTCATCTCCACTAGCTTTGTTGTTAGCAATGCTTCCTAAGGCCCACTTGACTTCACTCTCTAGGATGTCTGGCTCAGGGTCAGTGACCGCACCAGCATGGACATCAGGGACATTAAGATCTTTCTTGTATAGTTCTTCTGTGTATTCTTGCCACCTCTTCTTAATCTCTTCTGCTTCTGTTAGGTCCCTGCCTTTTTTGTCCTTTATCATGCCCATCTTTGCACTAAACATTCCTTTGATATCTCCAATTTTCTTGAAGACATCTCTAGTCTTCCCCATTCTATTGTTTTCTTCAATTTCTTTGCATTGTTCATTTAAGAAGGCCTTCTTATCTCTCCTTGCTATTCTCTGGAAATCTGCATTCAGTTGTTTATATCTTTCCCTTTCACCCTTGCTTTTCGCATTCCTTCTTTCCACAGCTATTTGTAAAGCCTCATCAGACAGCCATTTTGCTTTCTTGCATTTCTTTTTCTTTGGGATGGTTTTAGTTGCTGCCTCTTGTACAATGTTACAGACCTCCGTCCATAGTTCTTCAGGCACTCTGTCTACCAAATCTAATCCTCTAAATCTATTCATCACCTTCACTGTGTACTCACATGGAATATGATCTAAGTCATACCTGAGTTGTCTAGTGGTTTTCCCTACATTCTTCAATTTAAGCCTAAATTTTGCAGTAAGAAGCTCATGATCTGAGCCACAGTCAGCTCCTGGTCTTGTTTTTGCCGTCTGTATAGAGCTTCTCCATCTTTGGCTGCAAAGTATGTAATCAATCTGGTTTCGGTATTGACCATCTGGTGATGTCCATGTGTAGAGTCGTCTCTTGTGTTGTTGGAAAAGAGTGTTTGCTATGACTAGTTTGTTCTCTTGACAGAACTCTATTAGCCTTTGCCCTGCTTCATTTTGTACTCCAAGGCCAAACTTGCCTGTTATTCCGATTACTCCTTGACTTCCTACTTTAGCATTCCAATCCCCTATGATGAAAAGGACATCTTTTTTTGGTGCTAGTTCTAGAAGGTCTTGTAGGTCTTCATAGAACCGGTCAACTTCAGCTTCTTCGGCATCAGTGGTTGGGGCATAGACTTGGATTACCGTGATGTTGAATGGTTTTCCTTGGATACGCACTGAAATCATTCTGTCGTTTTTGAGGTTGTACCCCATTACTGCCTTTCCCACTCTCTTACTGACTATGAGTGCAACTCCATTTCTTCTAAGGGTTTCTTGCCCACAGTAGTAGATATAATGGTCACCTGAATTAAATTCACCCATTCCCGTCCATTTCAATTCGCTGATTCCCAAGATGTCGACGTTCAATCTTGTCATCTCATGTTTGACCACATCCA
This sequence comes from Liasis olivaceus, assembly GCA_030867105.1. Lineage (NCBI taxonomy): Eukaryota > Metazoa > Chordata > Lepidosauria > Squamata > Pythonidae > Liasis > Liasis olivaceus. Next base: position 40,296,743 of record CM061351.1, on the reverse strand, counting down.
GCTTGCCTTGGTTCACGGATCTTACATTCCACGTACCTATACAATATTGTTCTTTACAGCATCGGACCTTCTTTTCACTTCCAGATACATCCACAGCTGAACGTCCTTTCGGCTTTGGCCCAGCCGCTTCACTCTTTCTGGAGCTACTTGGAATTGCCCTCCGCTCTTCCCCAGTAGCATATTGGACACCTTCCGACCTGAGGGGCTCATCTTCCGGTGTCATATCTTTTAGCCTTTTAACATTGTCCATGGGGTTTTCTTGGCAAGGATACTGGAGTGGGTTGCCATTTCCTTCTCCAGTGGACCACATTTTGTCAGAACTCTCTGTCATGAGCTGTCCGTCTTGGGTGGCCCTGCACGTTATAGCTCATGGCTTCACTGAGTTACACAAGCCCCTTTGCCACGACAAGGCAGTGATCCATGAAGGGGCTAGAGACTGTAGGAAATAAGAAAACATAAATGTGCACCTCTTGGTTTGTAGCAGCCTTTTTGAACCTGATGCCTTTGTAGCTGGATGTTATAGAATTGAACCACAGCATAACTACAGAGTTGGGTATAGCTACTATACAGTTGCTCTTATATTAAATGTCCCCTAGGATGCCCAAGTCAATTTGTCCTGTTCTCATTATCAAGCTAGAAAAAGCATAATAGAAGAGTAGATTTTCTGTGTTTTTAAAATGTACTTAAAGGTAGAGCTAATTCATTAATGTGGATAATTTCAGGTAAATGCATATATTAAGAAGGGTTGGGTGGGGGACCCATAAACATGTTTTTAATGCACTGACTTAAGATGCCAAGTGATAAGGGAAAATAGGAATTTGTACATCAGTGTCATCTGAAGGGCCACAAATTCCCTATCCCTAAATTAAAGCAAAATGAATAAACAGAAAAGATTGGCCGGGTTCATCAGTCATGTAAAGCATAATATAATGTGTTTGTCTTTGGCTTAGTATGATGCATGAACCCTACCACTATGTTTTGCAAACCATGGTTCATAGTTGGGAATATAGTCACTGTAATTTGTTTTGAAGGTCAAAACAACCATGGATCAGCATAATATATTAAGCCAGCTTCGGGGGGGGGGGGGTGGAGGGAGGGAAAAGTGTTTAAAAATATGTCAGATATATGCCCCATTATAGGATTTATGCCATCCTGCTCTTCTAAGGATGTCCTCAAAATAACAGCATATTGATACATGTGTGGGGCAGGTCATTGCACACAGCTTCAACTGTTGCATTGTAAGAGCTACCCATGAAGCAGAAGTTGTAAGAATCTGATTTCTAAAACAGGCACTATTTTTCAATAAGAACAGTTCATGTTTATAACTAACTATTTTCAAAGGCAATGCATCCATTGGACTTCCATCTACCAAATACAAAATTTACACACAAGGTTAAAAAATGGCTACTGATGACTTAAAAGAGCTGACAATGTTCAAGTTGGCCTTAAATGGAGAGCAGTGAAACATCTCTGAGCATGCCATTGTTCCTCAATGAGCACAACATTTTAAGAATGAATACAGGCTTGCCCGTATGACTTGTCACTCCAACTATGGGGTCACCCAAGAAAGCTGCCACAGGTCCCTAAGGCTCTGTAACAGTCAGCCTGACTGGAATCCTAATCTGTGCTGTGTGGCAACCTTTGCTATGCAGTCTGCATGTTTATATGCATGTTGATCTCTTGACATTTGGTAAAAAGAAATTCTATTTGCAATATAGAAGTCACAGCTTGAGGCAGGCTTAATGCAGTCTATTCACTCATTGCTGCCAAGAGAGAGAGTCACATAAAGAGAGTGTGTTACTGTCAGGATTGACTTTGTACATCAGGTTACCCAGTCCTCTGCAAGAAATAAGGTCATAACTTTAAATAAGGCTTTGAGTATGACAAATAAATTATAGCAGCTGTGGAGCAATGCCAATGCAAGATTGCAAAACATGCGGCTCACAAACATGAACATTCTTTCTTTTTCATCTACACTATTTCATTTTCAATCTTACCCTGCCACTAAGGATCGATGTATTCTGCACTTACAGAATTTCCAATATCTCTACAAGTAAGTGACAAACAGCAAACAGTTTGTTCTGCTATTAAGATGTAACCATTTTTAAAAGAATTGAAATTCAGGAGAGGAAACAGAGTAGCAAGGATAGCTGCAGCTTGAAATGTATTATCCCATGATCATATGGAATCGTTCTAGACAAAATCAGATGATCAATCCACCTAGTTCACTCCTGCTCCGTCTGAACTAGCATTACTTTCAATGTTTCAGGCAAAGACCTTTTCTAGTCCTGTACTGCTACTAGAGATGTTTTGGTTGGAGTTGAACCTTGGATCTTCTGAAACAAGATTTCTTTTCTTCTACTGAGCTACCATAGAAACCACAAGAGCACTCCAGGAACAGTCCTATAGATTAATCAACACAAGACCTCAGGGACCAAGCATCCAGATATCCAGGTAACTACAGACATCCTAAGATAAATCTCAAAAAAATGCATTGATTAAAGGTACAATGAGTAGTAAGATACCTATTTTTTTTCTTCAGAAATATTTTTGTGAAATTTCCATAGAGAAACCGGGTAGGCAGTAATTCTATTTGTTCATTTTTGAATTTAGCAGTAACAATACTACTCTTGTTACTGCATGAAGATAGGGCTTTGTCATTCAAGATAATCAAACGATAATCCTTTCCTTAATGGGATCGTATGCCATTCATTTGGGGGGGGGGGGGGAGGATGATACAAGATACATAAATAAATAATACTAAACAGACTAGTTCTCTTCCTGTTGCATTCTCCAAAATATCTTACATGTTCTAGCATTTCCCATATGTGATAGGATTAAAACTCCCACCATTCCCAACCAGCAGAGCTAATGGAATCCTGACAGTTATAGTCTCAACTCTTGCGGAAGAGACTAAGCTGGAGAAGACGTCTGAAAGTTAAACAAGCAGTTCAGCAAAATAATCTGGTACAATCCATTTATTCAACAAAATCCTGTGGAATCTCAAACTGTAGGTAAGAGCCTGCTTTATTATATAGTCTATTTTTTTTTAATCTGCTTTGTTTGTCAATTAACATAAAAGTAGAAGGCTGGATCTGGCTTCACCTGATTTTTCCATAAAATTACTATCTCATGAACTTTCCCTCAGTCAAAATCTTTATTACAGCCTTTAGGCCAAAGACCACTACAATAAAAATGCATAAACCCACAATTAATAAAACTAAAAAGTAGACATAAAATACAATAAAATTGTATTAAATAAATTAGTAAAGTAACAATAATATAGATAACAGTGGCAGTCACCAAAATTCATAGGTAGGACAGATGGCACAAATGGTGACACAACATTGGGCAACCTGGAAAAATATGTCAGGGTCCTGGTTGGATAGAAGAAGTGACAGATAAGCACTGTGCTCTTTACCAGGGTTGTTCTTTAAAACGGGATAGATATATGTCTTCTGATATTCCCTGTAAAGAGAGCAACAAAGGAGCATGCTGCTTAGGGATTCCACAGAGCCATCTCTATGAACTTTCCCTAAAATAACTGGCCACAATTGTTCTCACACCCCATGGTAGTCCTGAGATAATGGTTTCAAGCTATGTGTTGTTTTTTTTCTGTGCAAAGAAAACTGCTATAAAATTAAGCATAACCCCAAATTTCTTACCAAAGGATTTTCACTAAACATTTGCAGAAGACTGTTGTAATTGTAATATTTAATAAAAGTACTATTTTAAAAAATCCTAAACATTTGCATAAGCAGGGGGCACTTAAAAGCAAACCTATTTTCCTTGCCTTTTGTTACATTTGTTCCATTGTTCCATTGTTTTCAAGTTCAGTGGAACTGACAATGGTGATCCCACTAGAAGACTGATGGTCCCCTTTTTTTCTCTAGAGTCCTAAAGTATGACTATGAGAACCATAGTTTTGATATGAATCCAATTCGAGTGAAGGGAACATTTCTTAATTTCACTCTAGGTTTATTGCCTTCTGAGAAACAAAACTTGTGAAGTTAATTGCTGTCTATGTCCTCTCAGAAAACACTAGAATGTTCCTGCAACTTCACAACCTATAAATGAGGGAGAAAATGTGGGGGAGGGAGGAGTGGAGAGAAACCGATGGAATGTGAGGGTGGCCTTGGAAGATGGGGGAAAGAGATGTGGCCTAGGGAGTGATCAGATAAAAGAGAAAGGAGTCCGCAACAGGGTAACGGTCAAAGAAAGAAATGTAGGAAAGACCTGCCCTAACTAATCAGGTGGTAAATAGGGAGGGCAGGAGATTTGTGCTTTCAGACTTGCAAGATTCTGTTATTGTAGCCTTACAATAAAGTAGAATTAGTTCATCTAGTCGTGTTTCCTGTCAGGTTTACCTGGGAGGGCTGACAGACACTCACGCATTTTGGCCCATCCCTACCACAATAATTATTTATTGTAAGAACCAAGCATTGCAGTTATTTTGTGCTTTCCATAATCATTCAAGAGTTACATTTAAATATAATTTCAAATTTATTTTTGAACCACTCTACATTTTCTCAGCAGCCTTAAAGTTTGGCTGGCTGCAGCTCAGCATGTTAACTCTCTCACTGAATTAGTTTCATTGGCAATTAACAATAGAATGATATTAGGAAATCGCTTTCAGGAGCAGTGAAAAGGCAGAAATAAGATGAAAAAGCAGTGACTTCTTTCCCTTGGGGCAGCAATATTAATCGAATGCCTGGGCATGAAGTTGCCTCAGTAGCAATCAGTTTTGTGAAGAAGGAACAGTTTTGACAGCCCCAACAAGTTACTAATTTTGGCAAGAAAGCTATATTAAGGGAGAAATTATAATTATATCATAATACTACAGCATAATATTACCCACAAAATTCAGAAGGCCTTCCACATTCAATGCTTTCCAAAAGCAAGATATTTGTTCAGAAGATTACTGCATGCAAAGAGCAGTCTTGTGACTTTTTTTATTAAAAAAAAACCTTGATGGCTGGCGTGATCCACAGGAGAATAATGAATACCTTGGCTGGTACCAAGTTGCTCATCGTTATTCTAGAATCACAAAATCAAAGGGTTTGAATGGACCTAGTCTATCCCTTGCCCAAGGCAGGAATCCTCATACTTCTAGCTATAGTTCAATTAAAATAACATAAATCACATTTTCATCAAAATCTCATCATTTATATGTTATATTAAATGATTCCTGTAAGTGATTCCTGTACTGATGATTTCAGCCTCATTAGAGCTTCAGATATTCCAAGAAACCTTCTCCTTATTCACTTTCATCACACTATGCTTCATTTTATATATTTTGATCATGCTTCCCCTTATTTATTTATTTATTTATTTATTTGGGGAAACAAAAAAAGCTGTAAATATTATAAGCTTTCCTCGGTGGGAAATTGCTGTTAACACTTGATCATTTAGTTGCCTGTTTCTGCACCTATTAAAGCTGACATATTTTTCTGAGAAACAGTGACCAAAACAGCACACACTATCTAAATATGGTCACACAAGAGATATGCATAAAGACATCATTATTATAGTACCATTATTTTCAATTGCTTTCCTAATGAAAAAACAACAACTACACAAAGGGTTGTTGTTTTCATAAAGCTGTTTACCAATAACCCCTGAAATCCTTTTTTTGGCCATTCATTGCCAAGGAGACCTCATCAGTGTATATATAAAGTTAGATCCTTCCCATTGTAATATATATGATTCTTACCCCAGCTTGAATTTAACTTTTTTACATTTTACATTTGTCCTTTTAATAGTCTACTTCCCCAATTTGAAGAAAGGTTATTTGGAAGTTCTTTGCTATCCCTCTTTGTCCTAACCACTTTAACTAATCTGCTGCTGTTGGCAAACTGCCCATTCATTGCTCACTCCTAACTCCTGATCTTTTATGAGCAAGTTAATTGAAACTCAGGCTACAACTGAACAATTAACCGTATGCAGCCATTAATCAACACATTTGGCATCAGCTTGGCATTTTCTTTGCTTGTATCTATTTCCAAGTTACTATGATAACTAATGGATTGCATGCACTCTTTGTACTATCTGCCTATATCTCAGCAAGACACTTAGCAATAAGTTCCCTGATTTAATAGTATCAGGGATCATGCAGATTCATATCCATATAAGCAAGGATCTTCCCCATTGCCTCCAGGATCAAGGGCCAGACCCATAGAAGTACCTTGTCAGTGAATTAACTGTCTTTCCAGGCTTTTCTGATTCATAGAGATGAATCTTTTATCATTAAAATCTTGATCTCAGACAATCTGAAACAAACCACGATCTCATTCAAGGGACACAGAATGCCAAGGAGTTTATTTTCCAAGATGGGGTTAGCAAAAATAGAAAAGGTGAGGATTGCCAAAGGCTTTGATTTGTTTAGCCCTTTCAAAGATTATAGAAAACTCAGTTACTGGTATGTGCCACATTAATTGACCTAGGAATAAGGTTCACAGTTTCCCATTTCCTTCAAAGCATGGCTCTGAAGATCCTTTTATCCTGTATGAATCTTATATGCATCCCTGGAACAAGACCTTCTCTGCAGTGGCATGAAAGTTTTAAAGTGCCAATCTCCTCCCATGTAGAACCTTCCTTATCATTTTTAAGGCATCTTCTGTCTTTGCTTCCCACAAAATAAGGGGAGGATCTTCATCACTGTCAGTTCTTAATGCAATTACTGTGATGCTGTTTGCTTGCCTGTCTGGATTGGTGTGCTGTTTCAGCTGATTTTGTACTGTGTATGGGTTTGGGAGGGAGGGGGAAGGGTTTTGCATTCACTTAATGGAATGGCAAGATTAATTTGATAAATAGAAATTATTCAGTGTGTTGCAGAAATTAAAGGATCAGACTAGGGCAGGGAAACCCAGCTTCTAATCTTTACTTACCCACAATACTTACTAGGTAAATTTAGGCTTGCTTGCTTTTCCTCCATTCTATTTCACAAGTTTATTTTTAGGATGAAATGGGAGCAGGCTAAGAGAAACTGTAGAAAAGGTGGAATATAAATGTAACCAGACAACCCTGTGACCCGTTGGGTCATCCTTTGAGAGGAAGGTAGTGCAGTCTGATATGACCAGAATGAACATTAAATTTTAGACTGACCAATTTTTTTAAATTTTTTTTGCCCCAATGCTGGATGGTCCCGTGATCATCTAAGAACAGTATATATCATAACCAGAAAAATAATTGTAGTGGCAAACAAACTTCAATAATAAGTCAATATTTACTTACCTAAACAGATAAACAGAATGACCATGGGCAGGCAAAAAAGCAGTGGGAACGGGAGCAAATTCTGACTTCCTGCTGGCTTCCCAATTGACTTTGCTTGTGGGAAGCTGGCAGGGAGCTTCAGAAATCATAATCACATGACCACAGAGACGCTGCAACTGCCACAACTTTGCAAATAAAACTGGCCTGAACATCGTGAAAATTTCAATTCCACAAGAGTAACAGGTCTCAGATTTTTTATGCATTCTTTAAGTTAGCGGATTTTAGGTACCTTGATTCAAAAATTGTTGCAGTAAAATGTACCATTTGGGCTAACTTGAAAGTACAAACAGACAAACAAATAAACACAATGAGAGTTTTAGTAGTATATAGATTAAGGAACCTATTCTATACAGCAGTGTATCTCAAGCTTATTCATTTTAAGATGTGTGAACTTCAACTCCCAGAATTCTGGGAGTTGAAGTTTACACATCTTAAAATGGCCAAGACTGACAACCACTGCTATACAGAATCAGACTTTAACCCACCTAGCTCAATATTATCTACAGAGTGGTTTTCCAAATTTTCAAACTAGAGCCTTTTCTCAAGATTCTAGGGACTGAATACACAATCATCAATATCAAAAGCATGCAAAATTTGATGTTCTTAAAAGACTACCCTTTAGGAGCACATTGGTTATAATTATATTATTATTGTAACCACTTACTATCATTATTACTATTGTTATTCCATTATCTTGCATATTGAAATACAGTGACATACAATAGACAGAGTCACGTTACAGAAGTGGACATGGCCACAATTATCTGTTTTGGGAAAGGGCAGGATTTACAAGTTTTTGTTATTATTTCAAGTCTATACCATGGCTTGAATAATATTTTTACTTTGTTTCCCCCCTGAAACTGGTAGCTGTTGTACCACTGATTTTTGTTGCTCAGAATAATGTCTTAATATGATAGAATTCCAAAATTACAAAAAAACAGTTTGGAGGCTACTTGTGTCACATAATGTATTCAAAAATGTTACAGGAAAGGCTTTTTCAGAATAATTTCATAGCAATCATATTGTGGCAGAGGAAGCCCCACATGCACAATTTAATTTTGATGAGAATATTAGTAAATCAAATACAAAAAATCATCAAGAAAAGCATTTCACCATACAGACCAATATAATACAGAAAAGACTTCTGGATAAAAACTGACAAACTAATTTGATAGAAGGCATCTTAAATTCTTTATCTAACACTGACTCTGATACTAGGTGACAGAATCATCAATGAACTCAGAGCTAGGAAGGACCATAAAATGTGAAGAGATAAGAGTCATAATCTCTGTCAAATATGAGATAAGAACTATTAAGTAACTATTAAATTAGGAAGGATATACAAAAGAACTCATGCTGAAGCCACTCCAGCTATCCGAAGTAGCTGAAACAGTTCTTTCTAATTCAGACATGTTATAGATGTAGAAATGTATTAGCAAATTCTATGACATCCTAAACTAAATTTCTAATATTTTGATACTATTTCGTGCCTGTTAATCTATACTAGAATTGTGTTTTCTTAAAAAGAAATACATTTCTTTGCTTCAGAGAACTATCTGAAAATAAGTATTTTGTGTCTAAGACTCTAGGAAGGAATATGTCCCAGGGAAGTTTGATACTGTACTTCAAAGAGTCTTAAGTGTGTTTGGAGATGCTGAGTAAGCCAAAACAATGATACAGAAAGTGGGTTTTTGAATACAGAGCAACTCCCATTATAAAACTTTTATAAGTTTTATAAACTAATAAAAACTAAGGGACAGTCAATGATAGATATCTAGGTGAGGCTGTCACTCATTTTATATCTGATCTACGTGAACAGACTTTATAATGTATATTCCATTCTAAGCCATTATTAATCTCACAGTACTTAGTCCTTATCTCTTAAAAGAGATCTGAGGGCCTTCTGACTGAGTCCTGGATATGGTAACCTTCATGCCTTACACTTTAGAACAACCAAATAGAAGGGAATATTGTCCTGCCACAATGGGAAATGCACAGTCAGAATGCTGATGGTTGCTATAAAATTAAACTTCTTGGCCAAGTATTTTTATTATAGTTTAAAACATTATTTTAAATTATGGTTAGTCTGCTAATATTCGCTCAAATATTTTGCAGAAAAGCATTATCTTTTTTTATTAGAGTTAATAACTGGTGTAGTAAATAGCTTATTCCATAGTTCCTTTCATAGGATGGGAAGAGTATTAAATAATTGCCTTACAGTTCCTTACACAAAGAAAAGGATATGATGCATGAGGCCGCCAACTCAACTGCTGATAAGGCTTTCAGCCCTTGCTTTCACTTTAAGATTCAATTAAACTGGAAGGAATATTGCTTTAAATGTAGTATATTGCCTCCCAAATTCCAAACCTCCAAGCATAATATCATATAAAAACATGGGGGAAGAGGGCTGAATCTATTTATAACCATATCTAGGGCCCTTAGAAGAGTGCTAATTATTCTTTGGTGATCTTCAGAGATTGATATATTATTTTTTTTTCTTTAGCTGCATTAATGAATAATCAAAGGAAGAAGAAATTAATGACTTATCTTCAATAAATGTTACAGCCATTTAAAAAAATAATTCTATTACTCCATTAATAATGTTTACACACTATTTGAAATATTTTTTTCTTCAGAGTAATTATCCTTCAGAATATATAATGGCTTTTCTGAAAAAGAAAAAAAGGGGGCTGATCCCATTTTATAGATAAGGAAACTGAAAATGAATCCAGTAATCTAGCTGACATAAATTATTTTGCGATGTTCTTATTTATGCATAACCGCTTTTTTAATATATTGTTTTCATTTTCTCAGGCCATAACTGTGTATCACAAAAGTACATAATGTAACAATCTTGATGCATTATTTTGCTTTGCAAACAAGTACTTAAATAAATCTGTTTGGATCAGAAAAGCAGTAACAGCTGGAGTCCAAGAGTCTGCCCACCATACCATATTCTAAATCCATCTTTACTACAGTATTACAAATATAATTGGAGTCTTAGGGAAGGAATCAACGGTGTTGGTGGGGGGAGGTCAAAAATTCAAGATGGTGGTTGTGACCACATGATTGGCCCTCTTTTTCATGCATGTGATGTCAACACACATACAAAAGGGAAAGGGCTTCAATCATGTTATGACCATCATCTTAACTTTTTTAACAGCCACCCCACCCAGCCACTTATGAACACTGCAGGTGCCACTTGATGGAATTATACCAGGTTAGACTATCTGATCTTCTATCCCAGGATGTTGTACTCGACAGATTCCAAATCTTTTGGAGCATATGTACATTGCTGAGGGCATATTATTTTACAATATGGGTACAATGATGAGTTATTCCTCACACCCATTCTAGGTTCCCAGAATATTCATTTATCACCTCAGTTTACCTTTGTCTTTTTCATGAGCAGATGGGCACACTTTCAAACAAAGCACTGAGCAGGAGTTATCATTTTATTTTATTAATTGTATCATTTTGTTTTATTTTATTTTATTGATTAGAACACTTAAAGACCTTATGTGACTTTCAGAGATATTGTTGGAAATACAGATAATGCTTGAGGTATTTGTTATAAATCTTGCTAGTCTTCCCCCCACCCCTGCCCTTTTGTTAAATTTAAAGAATTTAAACCAAATTAGATTGGGCAAGCAACCTGATTGGCATTTAGGTGGGTGTCAGAGGTACACTGGTACTTAGAGTAAAATGTGATCTTAACTAGATTAAGGATCGGAGATACAGAGGACAAAGCTTTCTATAGCTAGGAAGGCCACAGGGGAAAAAAAGAAGCAGAAGCTAGTTGGGGACTAAGGCTTTCTACTATAAAAAGTAGTCTAAGGATTGTAAACTGTTTATATAACCTTGTTCTTATATAATCTTGTACTTCTAAATAAACTAAGATTGCTATTTAACAGGAAATCTTGCACCACTTTTAAAAGAAGAAATAGTGACCACAGACCACATGTTGGGAATCCAGAACCTATATTGAGTGGCAGTGGCTCTCTAGTACAGGTAGTCTTCATTTAGCGACTGCCTCATTTAACAACCATTTGCAGTTACAACAAGTGATAAAAAAGTAACTTTGTGACGAGTCCTCACATTTATGATCTTTGCAGGTCTGTAAAGCGAAGGAGAGCTGAAGTAAGATCATAAGTACAGTTGCAGTTTCACTTAGCAACTGCTTCGCTTTAACAACTGAGTTGCTGGTCCCAATTGTGGTCACTAAACAAGGACTACCTGCATCTCAAGCCATCTTCTCCCCGTCTTCTACTACCAGTGGCGAAATGTCTTTTAGGATAGGAAAAGCAAAAGTAGCAGCATTTACCACTGCTAGCTGCAATATCTGCCAATAACAGCACGTATGTCATCACTGATGTATAGCATCATCCTTCTCCCCATCCTTCCTCTACCAACACTATTTTTTAAATATGTTTTCTGTATACTAATAGCAATACAAATGATGACAGAAACAAACAACTAAAATGTAACAAAAACAAACAGGAAATACGGAAAAGAAATAAACAACATGTACTTCATAGAATACATACCTAATTTGGTATTTATTCGACAAATTGAACCTTAAACGCAAGAAAAGTACTGGTCCATTTTTCCAGTGATGACCACAAAACAAGCTCATGGGTGGGAAGTGACTCTTGCCAAGCCAGCACTGACAACAGTGGGTTACACTGAGAGCTGGAGTTTTCCACAGGAAGAATGTCAGTTATGGCCACTATTAATAGCCATATAGCACCATAACTGACAAATGTAAAGCAAGGTGTCCGTTAAAGCAGCATAAAAGCAGGAAAAAGAAACGTCAGAGTTAAACTGCTGTAGGTATAAGAGGGAACTACACCACCATGTTAATAGAGGGCAATCAACTGCTTAAAATTGCTTCATTGCAATCTGTAATAAAGATTCTTACCAGGTCATGTCTGGATGGCTTCTGTTGCATTCAAAAGTCTGAAAGCTTGATTGCTGTCCCATCGTATCTCCCACACTACCTTGGTATTTTTTCTTATGAGGATGGGTGATAGCCTTCTGCTTCCAAGGCATGTGTTTGAGGACTGAGTCATAATTCTCAGGAAATTAAAAAAGTGAGGAAAATATTTTACAATTGTCTCCAGATCCCACAAGTCTCTCATTTCCTTGCATCTGCCTATTACATACATTAATATGAGCCATCCTATTATGTAGCTCTCAATTTCAGTTGTTTAAAGTTCTGTCCTTTGCATCCTAGTTTAAAGGGTCATGTAACAATGATGGGAAAAATCTGGGCTGCACCCATGGGGGGAGGGTATTGCTGGCCATGATACAGAGTTCAATAGATAAGTGGTTGCCTGGTACAAGTAATGGGACCCTTGAAAATCAAGAGTTCATCAAAGATGGTAAGAACTGAGGCACCTATCTTCTTCTGGAACTTATAATTTAATTCATGAGACACTTAAATCAAGATATCTGGACTGCAACCAAATTAGGTGAGTTAAAGTTAATGTAATCCCAAATAATTTCAAGTCCTAGCATTTTGGTGATGATCAGACTACTGGTTTTGGGAAGGAAACAATATTATTTTTACTATTAAAAATATATATTTAAAACATACTTTGTGGTGAATGTGGGAGTATTTATCTGACAACAGTTTGATTTGCATTTTGGCTAGAATCAATGTGTGCACATCCTAATAACAAATCTAAAGTTGCATATGGTCTATTCAACTTTCATTAATAAGCTCAGTTTGTAATGTTTTTTTTTTAAACTGTATTTTAAAAATCTGTACACTGCCTAACAGAACAGTTTCTCCCCTCACATGGAGCTTTTCTATGCAACTTTCCATAATCCATATAATTCTTATGAAAGGCCTTATTTTAATATACATGTCTCTTTATGTACATTTGTGTAGGCAAGCTTTGTAAACTGAAATTTTCCTGGCATAACCCCATTTTTAAATAATAAACCGCTCCCTTTTTTGCAATTTTCAGAAATATACATTTTTTTTTTCAAACAGGTCTCTCGCAAATAAATGGTTTCTTTTCTCCCGCAGATTTCTGATCAGAGAAAGACAGACACTAGTAAGCCCCATTCAACACAGCTCTTCATGCCGCAGCAAAATTATATTGGCAAATTACACAAATCCACAGCCCCCCCAATTCATGGCCAATTTCTTTTACATCCCTAGTTGAATCTTTGTAACCCATATTCTCGGTGGAAGACATTAATTTGCTCTTTGTCAAGCCTGCCAGCCCTGTGCTACTAAATTTTGAAAGAACCTATTTGTGCATATTGAAGCAGAGTCCAAAGGGCTCTTACTCTTGGGGCGACATGCTCAGAATACATACAAACTTTGTGTTTGTCATTGGTCATGCTGAGCAGGCAGGCCTCTCCTTTCTAATCTCATCAATGTCAGAGTGATGGTGAAACCAACAGCTGTGTCAGAGCAATTGGAAAAATAGATTCAGAACAAAGGGGAAGACCCATCACAACAGGGCTTCTCCCTCCAGAACATAAGCTCAGCTTCAGCAGAATACATAAATATTTCATTCACTATTTTGTACTCTATCGCTCCTGTGCTTTCTTCTCTCTGCCCTCCCCCCAGCCATCAGGGTTCCCCTGTTTAACAGGCCCTAAGAGATTAACTGCTTAATAAAAAAGGCACCTCCTCAAAAGCCACACCTCACAATATTCAGACTGCCCTGATTCTAATACATTTATTTTCAAATTGTGAACATACATTTTCCAGTACAAAATACATTGTGACATTCCAGGTTTCCTTCCTTCCTCGTTCTTGTGCATATCCCACAGTGATAAAGAAATGCAGTGCAATGGTTGTGGCTAAAAGCAGCATATGAAACAAAAAGTCCACACCCTCCTGGGGGTGGGCTTGCATTTCCATCTATATGCTGAAAGGTAGAGATTATTCTGAGACATCGGTTTTCTTCAAAGTGGAATTTCTGTCAGAGAAAAATAGCAGTTGCAGCACTCCAAAGCAAATGCAACCTCAGACTCCCTCTAGCATCACCGGTAATTGCCAAATGTGCTGTGGGCACATTTTGGATTGTATCCAGGATCTCACTGATGATGAGTGACATACTTGTTTCAGTATGGACTAGGCTTTGCCAAAATGAGCTATTAAAAATAATGAAAGCTAACACTGTTGATTCAGAATCCAAGGAGCCGTCGCATGCCTGATGATATTCTCCCCCATTGTCCTGATCACCGCCTACAGTCCCAACTGTGAACCCCTAACTTTTCCATCAGATCACAGGGCACAACTTTTTCTGAGATGAGGGCTGCATTTCCATTGTAAACAGCACATTGGAACCAAACTCTAAACAGTAGTGGGTAAGGCCAGAAAAGAAGCTAAATGTAGTTTACTGTCATTGACCTATTCATTTAATTAACATAAAATATAATTAATATCATTATTCTCAAGTCATGTATTTAATACTTTCCCCCTGTTGCGTGTTAAAAAATATGACTCATTAATGTATTTTTTTTAGTGTACTGTCCAAATATACTGCTTAACTGACTCCCTGAGTAGCAAAATGTTGCTTTTTGAAGAAAAAAAAAATTGGGCAGCATAACAGAAACAGAGATAGTTTCTGAGGTTCTAAGTAATCAAAATTGTTTAGATTAGTTTTAGAGGACTTGGACAAGATTCTATGCAATAATTCAAACTACAAGTGCTAGACCCTTGCCAAACACAGTTTATCTTGCACGAAGAGACTATGAGAATTTTAGGAATCAATAAATGTTTTTTAATCTGATGGTGAATTTCAAGGAGGCTGTTGTAAAACCAATACATAAAAAGGATTCTTTGAATGAATCTTACCATAAATGAGAGATCAATTACTAATGATTTGGGAGCCAAGTGATAGGTCTGTGATAGATTCTACTGGAAAAATCAATGCTTTATGACTCCATTTCAATATGGCTTCAGACTGATTCCGACATGGAAATTACCTTGATTACAGTAATAAATAACTTTCACTTGGAGACAGAGGGAAAAAAGTATCAGGGTGAAACCTCCCATGTTTCTCAAAGGCCTTGAATATTACTTCATCTAGCTTCTAGACTACCTAGCAGGATTGGAAATGAGTGGCATGGTTTTACAATAGTACTTCTCATACCTACATGAGCGATTACACAGTGGCATTGCTCATATCTATCCAATGGAGCTTCTGTCTTGTTCACTACTTATTGATGGATGACCTTTCCTCTGGGGAGTCAAGATGGTATCCCAACTATTTCTTTCTCCAAAATTATCTCCAATGGAGCGACTCTTTGCCTCTTTTCATTGTTTTTGTTGCCCTCATTTTAAAACATTATAATTCAAGACTTTATGGCTTTTGGATGTTATAATGGTAAGGCTTTAATCTTACTTTGTACCCCATTTGAGGGGCTTTATTTTTATAATAAAAAGCAGGCAATACCATTAGTAAATAAATAATTAAATAAATCGTGTGAGGTGGATGGGCCTAATAGATAACAATTGGACTAAAGTCACCCTGTGAGCTTTTCATGGCTAGGGTCGATCTGACCCAGGTTCTTCTCAGCTTCATTTAATATTCTAAGTATTATACCACACTAGCTTTCCCACCAATATCTACCTAAATCCACTGGAAGAAGGTTGTCTAAGAAGCCCTTCTACTCAAAAGAGTTACTTTAGGTATATCCAAGGATATAGTCTAGGGGCACCTGAACTTATGACCTTACTGAATCTAAAGGATAAGTATCTAAAAAAACAAATTCTATCAAAAAATAAAAATTATTTTTTGTACTATCACCGTTGTACCTAAGCTGATGATAAGCAGAAAGACTCAGGAAGACTCAGAAACAGATAATAATACATACCAAATTGGTTATCTCTAGACACACTTGGGCTAAAGTTCCTACAATTTCCACCATCATGGCCGCAATCATGCTGGCTGGGGATTATGAGACTTGTAATATCAATCTACGTAGATGTCATAATGTTGGGAAAAGCGGATGCAGTGAATAGGACATGGGAGTAATTCGTTCAATCTCACAATTTAATGCTAAGTTACCTAATTAGCATTTCCAAAACCAATATAAGAATATAAATGGAGTTATATTTCAATAGTAATAGTTCCCTGAATGTTTCAGTTCAATTCATCAATAAACAATATGTGCAAAATGCATGAATTATATCAAGCACATGAAAATAGCATACAAAAATGCATTATATTTAAAACCAACATTCACAGATTGCTTCTATCCATGTAATGAAAGATCAGTGATGCATTTAGTGAAAACTAGCAATAACATTTCAGACAGAAGTACAAAATGCAGTTTTAAGTATATTGCTTTTTATCTAACATATAGACTGTGAGAACGTTCCTATGTTTTCTTTCTTTGTTTTTTGTTTTTACGCAGTGGATAGAGAGAATAAAATTAATATTGGTACAGTTAAAAACACTGTAGGTTAGCCTTGTTGCAACATCCTTCATGTTATTTCTAAATACTTCTCTAAAACTATTAGATCTGGGCACCAGTGCTACAAGATTTATGTTGGATAAAGGCCACCAAATATTCTATCTCTTCATAATGATTAAGGTAATTCAACAATAAAAAGTAATGGAATGAAATTTTCAGGAATCTGTCAAAGGTGGAAGAGAAAATATGATTCAGAATGTGGGAAAGACCATTATTTTCACTTGTTGGAAAACAAATGTGATTTTTCCTAATTTACAATTGGCAAGTGGACACTGGAATATGTTCATCAATTGGCGTGGAATCTATGCATATTTTATAAGGCTTCATCTTTCCAAAAGGAAAGAAGGAAGAGAAAAAAGATATTCCTATTTGCCCTCTAGGATGCAGACAATATATTATGGGACAAATGAAGATGGAGAATGTATTGTCGAAGGCTTGAAGATGGAGAACATTTTCAGCTGGACCCTATCTGAAGTAGGAATTACTAGATCAAGGATCCTCTAAGTGTTTTTTCTTTTCTTTAAAATAAAATTAGCAAGCCGTAAGTATACTTTTCAAAAAAAGAAAAACATAACTGAGATTGGCAGTCTCTCCATTGGTGAAATGTATCTATAGAGTAATTTCTTTCACAGTATTCTCATGGTCTAATTTACTATCTTGGGTTTTCCCCTTCCAACAGGAATCTAGCATGTGTAAGTATTGCCTGATTTATTTCTCACTCTTCTGGACATCTCAGGAATTCTTTCAAAACCTGAGCACCTTTGATACATTCCACACAGAAAGTTAAAAATAAACACTTTGTTTAGTTTTATCACTCAAGGGCCACATTGAAGTGGTAGGCAAGAGTATGATGTACAAGTGGCTAGGATCATGATGGCAAAGTGAGTAAACCATACCATAAAGTGAGTGAGATCTGGGGGCGGGGTTTTAATTATTATTTTTCCCTATGAATGGGAATAAAATCAAACCCAATCCACCAAAAAGCACAATAGAGAATAAAAATCCCAAGACAAATCATTGTAGGCTGCAGAATGACTTTTTGACACCAGGTTTCAGGAGCAAACTACACGGTCAAACTCTGGCAACCTGATGAAGGGCTTCCAGGGGTGCATTTTGGCAATGCATTGCCCATTCCTGACCTTATCAGTTTAACTTGATATATATTTACTATGGAGAAAATCCAGCAGAGGCAAGTATTTCAGCATGTGCAAAGTATTTACATTAAAACACAAGGCTTGCCAAGCCAAGAATTCTCATCATATTTTGCAAAAAAAAAAAAAAAAAAATTCAATGTGAATATTGTTCAGTCCCACTGTTTCCTGATTAGACAGAAAAGATGTATACAAATCTCTTAAGACACATCATCAAACATCTTTCTCTCTCTGCATTTTTTGCAGACTTTGAGATTTTGTATACATGGCCATTATGGAAAATGCATTTTATGCACACTTTTATATATAAAATATTATGCTGATTTATCCTCCACTATGAATGTTGTGCATATTTAGCCAATCAAGTTACAAAATTTTGAAAAAAAAAGGTCAGCATATGCATATGTTCCTGTATTTGTACATAATTGGCAATTGGACAAATCACAAAAGAAGAACAGTAGGGGATGAAAAGCAAAGTGTCCCCCCATGCTCCTATGGGTGCCCAAAAATACACAAGTTCAACATACCACTTCATTCAGTCATATCCCTACACTTCATTCAGTCATATCCCTACCGGGGACCCCACCATACAACGTACACTAAGAACTTACCAAAAAACTTGGACATCTCATAGATGGGAGTGAATACTCTATCAATTCACTACTACAGTGCCTCCAGAAAAATCAAAGACCTAAGAACAGAAGAGGATGGAAGTATGGTTTCATTTGATTTCATAGCACTCTTCTCATGCATAGATCCAGAAGTAGCAAAAGTATCCATGGCAGCATTACTACAAAATCACCCAACCTAACAGAATACACCAAGATTGAAATGCCCAGACACATGGAACTCATTGACCTTTGCCTCACCAGCTACTTTCAATTCAATGGACAAAAATTAGAGGAACAACCATGGGATCACCACTCTCAAGATTTATAACTGAGACTGTGATACAACATCTAGAAGCAATAGCACTCCCACATAACCAAAAATATGTATCCACTAGATGCCATCTTCATCATAATATAAAAAGGAACAATTAGAAAAGACACATGAGACAATCAACAACATATTTAAAGGAATAAAATGTATAAGAGAAGAAGAAAACAACACACTACCTTCCCTGGCTATCCTCATCAGCAAAGGAATCAATGACAAATTAGAGACCCAAGTTTATCAAAAAGCAGCTCACGTTAACCAAGTGCTTCATTACCCAAGCAAGATCCCAACCACCCACAAGAGGAGCTGTGTAAGAACATTATTCAGACAAACACAAACATGCTGCAGTAACTGGAACACCAAAAAGAGGAAACAGGCCACCTATACAACAAATACCCACACAATGTCATCTAACTACACTACCCACCACAACACAACCATTATAACCTAATATAAAAAGGATAATGCTGTCATACATCAAAAACATCTCCGAGACAACCAGCAGACTATTACAGCTACTCAACATCAGTGTAGCACGTAAACCAACAAAAACCCTGTCAAACTTCTTAAGCAAACCAAAAGACCCAGTATCCGAAGAAGGAAAAACCAGGAGACATCTACAACATACAGTGTAAGGACTGTAACAGCCACTATGTAGAACAGACAGGTAGACAATTGGCAGACCACATTCATGAACACCAACTGGCAGCCAGAAGACAAAACAGAAACTCCTTAATCTGGCAACACATGGACAGACTCAACCACAGCTTCAACTGGTAAACTGTTAACATTTTAGATCAAGACAAATACAAAAATGCTTGGGAATTCCTGGAAGCTTAATATTCAGACAAATCAGCCATCAATAGCCACATAGAGATAAACCCCATTTATCTACCATTCAAAAGACACAATCAAAAGCCTAGGAGGAAAACAGCCTAGAACACATCCCCTCCAGCAGCCAACACTCAGATAAGTAGGAAAGAGCACCAGATAAACCATTAGGGAAGAAACAATATCCTAATCAAGGAACCCTCAAGGAGTAAGCCACACCCCCACCAAGACTGGAAAGGCAAGCTATTATATATAAACAGCTAGCAAATCTCACTGTGTCGCATACTGATGATGTTACCTAGCTTGGTAATGAAATGCCTGCAAGGAAACAACGACACTTAGAGAGCCCCAAAAACCCAACTGTTCAACCCTGTGCTACATATATTCTCTTCCATTGGAAATGGCAGTTAATATAGTTTCTACAAATACAGCCAGATCAGATTTTTCATACATCCCTACAGAAATTGAACAACATTGGTAAAGTCTTAAATAATATTAATGCTTTAATGTATCCAATAATGTATCTGTGTAGTCTTATCTTGGAAAGAAATTTATTAAATAAAAGTTTAATCCAATAATACTGCATTAACCTCACTTATAGTCCAAAACTATAGAGCGACCCACAACAGAACTTTTGAAAATGATAAAAAATGCATCAGAATGGTTCTACCAAATATATTTCAATAGGGGTCTATAGATGTAATAGTCTTCTAGGTTGGGAAGCAAATGTTATCATAATACTATTTACATTTCTGTCCAATTACAGTTTTTGTTCTTATCTTCTGAACTTGTAAATTTCTCATCTTTTAGAGGCTTTCTGTTTTCAGAAAACAAGAGCAGTACTTTTGCCTTCAGCACTACAACTGTATTGCATAATTTGAATCACATCTCACAATTGAATGAAAATGAATTGAATCATATGAAAACACTTTTTCTGTGATCTGATGTTTGTTTTGCTTCATTGTTTATTTATTTATGGTGTGTTTTCCCATGCATACATGTTTAGCAGAACAGTTATCAATTAATTTTTATTATTTGAGCCAGAGAGCTAACAAGTTTCCTGAGAAATATATAACTAGTCTTCATCTAGCCATCATGGGTATAGAGACATCAAGAATTTGGCACCCTTTCCCAAGAATATTAAAGCAATCAATTTTCTTCTGGCATATGTATCAACTGAGCAATATTTTTGTAGAGTCAACAATCTCACCAGTTTTAAATTATTTCAGCTCAACTCAGTTCTACATTTACTTTAGTTAAAGTCTTGCCAAGATTATAAAAGGATCTTAATTGTACATAACCATGACCACCAACTTACAGAAAGTGTTTGCAAAAGACTTTCATGCTTTCAAATAAATGCAGCCAAACTAACATCGATTAATGTAAAATTTCTAAAAGAATAACAGGCAGAAGTACTACGTTTAAAAAAATGAGCATAAATTCTCAGCAGTAGCTCCTGGAAGGGAAGACAGGAATCATAGACAATTACACACAACATAAATTAATGACCCATCAAGGATTTTGGGAAACAAAGCACTCATATTTGACATTAAATTGTTTAATAGGTGATCTGTTGCTACATGAAACAATCACTTTTGCTACCAAGTCATCATTATATGCAATGTTATCATTACAGTGTTGAAGAAAAGTGATTTTAAAGTAGGATTAGGTAAATTATGGTCCCCAGGGTCCCCCAAGATTTTCTGGGGTGAGCTGACTTCAGAAACCTCTGAGATCACTGAAATGTCAGTACAAATTACTTAACCTTTGTGGCATAGTATTCTACTGGTGTTTGGCAAAAAATATTCAATCTCACCATTCTTTAAAAAAAAAAAAAAAACTGGCTCCAATCACTTGTTTGATGTCATGATATCCCCCAAAGTTCCCAGTCACCAAAAAGGGTGTTTAAAAAATTGTTGTCTGGCGCCATTAAAACGTATTTATGGTCATCTTATCTCTCTCTCTCTCTCTCTCTCTCTCTCAAATTTGTCACCACCCATTTCACTGAAATGACTCTGGGCAGTTTACAACAAAGATAAAATTCATTAAAATACAATATAAAACAATCCTAATAATAAATAGATAGCTTCCAAGAAAGATAGAGAGTTGACAGATAATCCAAGGGAGCATCGTCAGGGTGCTAACCATCCCCAAGGACAGTTAGAGTCCATATCGCCCCATGCACACTGGCAGAGCCAGGTCTTCAAACCTTTTCAGAAAGCCAGGAAGGTGGGGGCCTATTGCACCTCTGGAAGGAGAATTCCAGAGGGCGGGGGCAATGGCAGACAAGGTTCTCCTCCTGGGCCCCACAAACTGACATTCTCTCACTGACAGGGTCTGCAACATGCCCTGCCTGATCAGGTGGGATGGGTTGATGTAACGGGGATGAGATGATCCCTCAGGTAACCTGGACCCATGTCATGTACGGCTTTAAAGGTGATAACCAACACCTTGAATTGGACCCAGAAGCAAACTGGCACCCAATGCAGCTCCCGCAGCAAAGGTTGTGCCATCCTAGGGGCACCTAATATCATCCGCACAACTGCATTTTGAACTAGCTATAGCTTCCAGATACTCCTCAAGGGTAGCCCCATGTAAACTACATTGCAATAGTCTAACTGAGAGATGACCAGGGCATGAGTGACTGACTGGCGAGCCTCCTGATCCAAGAAGGGATGTAACTGGTACACCACACGAAGGTGGGCAAAGGCCTTCCTGGCCACAACTGCCACCTGCTCCTTGAGCAGGAGTTGTGAGTCCAGGAGGACTCCCAGATTACACACTGGGTCTGTCTGGGGCAATGCAACCCTGTCCAAAACCAAAGATGGTAAATTCTCGAATACAGAGGGGTCTCCAATCCACAGCCACTCTGTCTTACCAGGGTGCAGCTGAAGCTTGTTGTTCCCCAATCAGGCCCCCACGGCCTCCAGGCACCATGAAAGGGTGGTCATGGCATCACTCAAGTCACCCGGAATGCAGATGTATAACTGGGTATCATCGACATATTGATGATACCTCATCATATGGTGGTGGATGATCTCACCCAGTGGTTTCATGTAGATGTTAAAAAGGAGCGGAGAGAGTACCGAACCCTGCAGCACCCCACAATGGAGGGGCCGTGGGCTGGATCCCTCACTCCCAATCAACACCCATTGGGATCAACCCTGGAGGAAGGAAAAGAACCAGTGCATAACTGCGCTGCCCACTCCCAACTCCCTAAGTCAACCCAAAAGGATACCATGGTCGATGGTACTGAAAGCCACTGAGAGGTCAAGAAGAGCAAGAGTGGATGCATTACCCCCATCCCACTCCCTCCAGAGATCATCCATGAGTGCAACCAGTGCTGTTTCCATCCCAAATCCAGGCCTGAAACCTGACTGGAAGGAGTCCAGATAATTCGTTTCCTCCAGGTTCCTCTGGAGCTGCAATGCCACCACCTTGTCAACCATCTTCCCTAAAAAGGGGAGGTGGGACACTGGATGAAAATTGTCCAGTATAGTGGGATCCAGTGATGGCTTCTTGAGGAGGCGATGCACCAGTGCCTCTTTAAAGGCAGCTGGAAACACTCCCTCCCTCAAGGATGAATTCACCATTGCCTGGATCCACCCACATGTCACCTCCTGAGCAGCTTTAACCAGCCAGGAGGGACATGGATCTAGTTGGCAAGTAGTGGCACTGACTGTTCGGAGGACCCTGTCCATTTCTTCAGGTTCAATAGGATCAAACTCTTCCCAGATAACAGGGTAAGTCCATACCGTGGGCATCACTATAGACCATGCTGCATGCTTGGTATCCAACTGGAACTGGATGAGAGTGATTTTATCCTCCAGATGCCCATAAAACTCCTCTGTGTGGCCCTGTAAATGGGCCACTGGGCCCCCCTTTTCCAAAAGGAATCAGGTGATCTTAAACAGGGCCACTGGGCAGCATTCTGCAGATGCAATAAGAGTGGAGAAATGTTGGCATTTCGCCACTCTTACCACCACAAGGTAGGTCTTCCTCATAGCTCTAGCTTGTGTTCAATCGTGTTTGGTCCTTGTTTTCCTCTAGTGGTGCTCTGGATGTCTCTTAACCCTTTTCAAGACCCTCAACTCCTCCATGAACCATGGGGAGTGTCAGGCTCGATGGGCTAGGAGAGGTCGCATGGGCGCAATCTTGTCCAAGGCCTCAGCCACTTTCCTATTCCAGGCAGCTGCCAAGGCCTCCACTGGACCGTGCAGCCCATCTTTTTCATGAACATGTGTATCTTCAGTTGTGAAGCAAAAAAGATATTTCTTCTCCCCCATTACTGCCCAGTCTCTAGATTCCTGATATTAGGGCAAAGAGAAAGAAAATAAAACCATGGTTCACCAACTTTCCAAGAAAAGTATAGCAATAGCTAGTCAAAGTAGAGTTCTTCCAGATGAAAGGTCTTTAGGCAAGCTTAAGCAGCCTATGTGCAGTTGAATACAATTTGTTCAACAACTATCTAACTCAGCCACCCACCCTTCTGCTACCCTTTGTAGTCTGTTGGCTATAACAGAATAGGGCCCCACCCTCCAATTCCTGAATTAGCTAGCTTCTCAACTAGAAAAGCCTGTCAAGAGTCACACCCTTAATACTTAGAAAGACCTGGGTTTTACTTCTGTGGAGTTTGATGCCTCTCATCACCATGTGACACTTTCCAAACTTACAAATGTATTATCATAGTCTACTTCATCAAACACATGGTGTTCTGAAAAGAAGAATTCAGTGTACACCCAGCTGTTCTTGGGAGGCAGGGAAGTAATAAGGAAGGAGAAATAATAAATGGAGAGTTGAGAAATAGAGAACAAATCATAAACCAAGTAGCCATTAGGTGCTATGATGACAAAGATTGCTTCAGTAGGTAGATCAAGACACACTTGTTCTATAACAGTGAAATTAATGATTAAGGTCTGAAGAAGAGTTGAGTTTTACTGAAACACCACATGTTTCAGCTCCGGGCATATGAAAAGGATAAGCACATATGACTCTTTGAAATAGATCCATCTGTTGCATATATGATTGTAGTAAATTTGTCAGGCATCGATGCTGCTGACAAATGCACCATCCTTCTTCAAAGACATAACCATGATACAAGCAAGTGACCAAATGTGGCAGAAAATGCAGTGAAGCAGACACTGGACTAGAGTAGTATCTATCCATATAATAAAAAAGGAAAGCTAAACATAGGAAGAAAATCAGTAGAAGATGCTCTGAGTTAGCACGGATTTGGGAATTCTTGAAGCCACAGTCCCAACATATCTGGAAAATGACAGGCTGGGAGAGGCTGCGCTAAGAAAACAGTCTTGAGCCAGTGATAAACAACCATGGGCCTTCAGGATCCTGCTTTTGGTTCTCAAAGAGAGTTGCACTAAAAACTTGGATTGTCCCCCCACCCCCCATTTTGGTGGGTTTTACAGAGGCTTGAAGCTTCCTTATAACTACGTAAAAATTCTTCCCATCAAAATTTGAAGGCTCTTTCATGGGCTGCAGAGGAGTACTTACAATGCAAAATAGTGCTTTAACCCTTGTGAAGCCATAAGGGACTAATATCATCCCTTAAAACCCCCAAACCCAAACTTTGGCCCTACACATTCTAGTGATGTCACAAATCTTGTGGCTCCAGGCAGGAGGAAAGAGGAAATGAGGCTCTAGGTCAAAAAAAGTTGCCTACCCTATACTAAATTTCTCAATATATTAACTAATTCACTGTTTTTCAAACACATAATTTTTGCAGGTGCCTACCCTCAATTCCTCACAATGAACTCTTGAACAGATAAACACATAGAATTCTTGCACATGGCTGAATTCTGCAAACTGTAAAATTCTGGGCCAAGAAACAGGGTGCACAGTGTCTCTTCAAAACCGACCACACAAATATACCCCTTGTACATAGCTGAATTCTACATCAATATATTTTGAAAGAGTTAAACCAGCCCTACCCTCCCACCCTCCTCAATACCTCAGGCTTGAATTATTTTGTTAAAGTTGGCAGAAAAGGTGGCTTGTGGTCACATTTCAATATGCCATTTGCAGAAATCTGTCATTCAGTGACAGTTGATGAAAGTGGCCTTTTTACTGCCACCAATTATCATTCTTCTACCTCCAGGGAAAGATATTTGCTGGAAATCTGAAAACCTTCCCATGTTCTATATTACTATGCTCTTGTGCAGCATCTCTTCATTTCAATGGACTTCCCCCAAGGCACTGGTCCTTAATGCTCTTCCATAATTCCATGATTATGGAATGTTTTAGATTCAGCATCACTGTAAAGATCTCACTGCAGCCTTTGAATCCCAACAAGATTATAATGTACTATATTGCTGCACTGCAACAAATTACTTAACCTGAATTCTTTTAATTTTTCATTTTGTGCTGTTCAAAATTCAACTCTTCTTTGGGTATGTGTTGGTACAGACAATTAACTTTATTAGTTTTCTATAGACCGTGCTGTTCCTCTTATATTTCAGTTAGGCTATTTTTCAATAAGTGAACAAAAATAATGTGTGTGTGTGTGTGTGTGTGTGTCAGACTAAAAAAAAGCAGAAAGAGGCTTTCTAGGGCAGCTTTTGCCTTCAGTCACCTCTAATATCTTGAGAGCCACTGCTGTATGTCCTAGACAGCCTAAATGCTCTAAATTTGAGAACCAATTTTGAAAAGTTGTTGAAAACCTATTACTAACATATTTTGTTTGACCTGGCAATATTTCTATCACCATTTCAACACTAAAGCAAAAGTATATTGCTGTATAAAACTAACTGGATTCCTTCCAAGCTTTACCCTACATTAGTCTCAGTTGACTTGGACAGTATTATTTTGGAACGCTACATGAAGAACTGTATTTTAGTAAATTGTTTATATCAAGTTAGAACTGATTCACATACCTTGTCTGGGAGAGTCAGAAATAGTACCATGAGTTGACAAAAAAGATCTAATTTCAAGAAGAGGCAAGTTTTCATCTACTTCCACAGAAGGCATTGGAAACATCTGGCTCATGGAAAGATTCCTTCTTCTCTACTAAATATACCACCCTGTCTTGCTGTTCCTAGGCATTGACCCCACTCCACTATCAAAGAAAAAGGGGGAGCTCTTATCTTCAAGCAGCACTGTTTGAAGGCAATAACTTTAAATACCTTAAATTAACCTCTGCTGTGGTCAGTGGTAGGTATTCTAAAGCTTCATTGCTATATAAATGAGCAAATATGAGTGAATGTGCATGTGTGTGTCAAAGCCATATACCCAAAAAGGGGTAATTCTCACTAAGTTTTCAAGCATACTTCCTAGAATCATTAGGCCCCTGATTTGAAACTGAATCTGCATTCCTGATGCACGATTACTTCCCTACACAACTCAGAAGGATGAAAATTACATAATAAAATTATGTTTTTATAATACTGTATCTCGAAATAGTAGAGGACCTGTTTTCAGAATTCCTCAGGTGTTACAGCTGATGATGACACTAGCAATGAGTCAGGCACTAGTAACATGGAAATTTTTACAAAAAATTTTGGTTTGAGTCTTTGGCATCACCTGTTAAAAGGATCAGATAACAAACAATGGGGGAAACTAGGGCTACCAGATGAGAGCTGCAAAAATCCATAAAACTGCAGGATGGCATCAAAAGAGTTAGATTCTCATTTTTAGAAGTCCAGATATGATAAACCTCTCCCTGAGAACATCTGCCCATCCCACCAGATCAGATAGGGCAGGCACACTTCATGTCCCTTCCCTTAAATGCTGCCTTCTTATGGGGCCTAGGAAGTGCGCCTTTTTCTGCTATAGCCCCTCCCTCTGGAACACCCTTCTCCCTGAGATCCAGCAGGCCCCTACCCCTTTAACCTTCTAAAAAGTACTTAAGACCTGACTTTTCCCCAAGCACTGGGATAAGATGAGATTGGCATGGGATGAATGCATTATGGGCTGCATCAGAAAGTTTAGCTGTGGAACCTGGTCTTTTGGTTTTGAAGTTTACTGCTTTTATGTCATTGTTTGTATATGTTGTTTTTATCCTTGGGTTGTGAGCCAGGGTTGATTTAAAGTGGGCAACCATATAAATGTTTTTAAGTAAATAAATAAATAAACCTTAAGAAAAAATTCTATGGCAACAGCCTGCAGTGCTCTTGCTAGTCAGAGTGAGAAATACTGAGTTAGTGAACCAGTGGTCTAACCAAGTACAGGTGGCCCTCAATTAATGACCACTGGTTCAGCAACTGTTCAAACTTGCAATGGCACTGAACAAATGGTACTTACGACCAGTCCTCAGACTTTCAATTGTCACAGCATCCCACAATCATGTGATCTCAATTTATGACCTTCACTGCTGGCTTCCCACAAGCAAAATCAATGGGGAAGCCAGCAGGAAGTCGGAAGTCACAATCACATGAGGTCCTTGCTTAACATCCCATGGTGATTCACTTAACAATGGTAACCAGGGACTTTTGGAACTGCTGTCACTAAACAGCATGGTCACATGATGTCACGCTTTATGACCGCATCACTTAGCGATGGAAATTCTAGTCCCAATTACCATCGTTAAGCAAGGACTACCTGTAAAGGTAGCTTATTACCTTCTGTGTGAGGAGGCTATCTGTGCAGTCTATATATATTTTATTGGTCTTTAATGAGGCCCTGTAATTAGCTAAAATCAGGACATAGTTATAGTTGTCCCATTTAGTGTTTTTGTCTTGTTTTGTTTTTTGTGCCTTCAAGTCAGTGTTGACTCCTGGTGACTGCCTGATGCAGTTTTCTTGACAAGGTTTCAGAAGTGCCTTTGCCTCCTTCCTAGGGCTGAGAGAGTGACTGGCCCAAGGTCACCCAGCTGGCTTTGCACCTAAGGCAGAACTAGAACTCACAGTCTTCTAGTTTCTACTCTGATGTACTTACCACTACACCAAACTGGCTCTCTTCATTTAGTGTGTACGTGTACATTTTCTATGCAAACCCAGGAAAACAAAGGCTGAAATGAAAGATTGTTTTTTTTTTTTGTTTGAGGTTCTTAGCTGTTCTTCATGGTAAGGAATGTCATCTTTTCTTCTTCAGTAAGACAACAATAATATTTGCTGATTCAAAATCAGTTTTGCAAAGCTGGGGCTAAATCACACTTTTAAGTTATTATGTGGAGATCAGCCAACATTTGCTGAATATAAGTTGTTTAACAGAATGTAGTAGGAAAGAGAAAGATGTGTAAATCTCAGTGTACTGGACTCCCATTTTCGTTGTAGGCTGCTTTCATACATACAAGTTGTATAAGGAGTGGGAACACTTGACAACTGATTACTTATTTACTATATGAATAACATACATGAGCAACTACATTTATAATGCTAATTTGGGTCATTGTTCCCTAATCATTTAGCAAAGCTTGAATTTTCTTACCACTATCTGTGTTAACACAAAAATGCTACACAGAAAAGCAACAAGTAATTTCATTAGGCTTCAATCAGGCAAAACGTTTCTTTATGGGTGGATAGGTGGGGTTTGATAATAAATGTCTGGGAACTTCTGTGGAAATCATGGATGAAAATAAGTTTATCATAACCTTGGCTTGTAAAATCATAAGGAAGCTTGGGTCTACTACATCAGTGGGAAAGATCTTTTTCTGTTAATTGCACATCATGTTTCTGTTCATGCCTCTGATCTCAGGAACTGATCAGTTTTCTTCTCTTTCCCCCTACCTTCTGTCCTTTTTTCTCTCTTTATTTCTCCAGTAAACTCTAGAACAAGAGGAGGAGAAGGCAAGGAAGGATGTCTGCTGCAATTGTAAAGGATTGGTATCATCTGGATATGGACTGAGTTTAGATGCCTTAGATCTACGGGTCCAGGACCTACAGCTGATGGCTCTAAGCCAGTGGCATTTCTAATTCCAAATGCATAAGGGATGGGGATTATAAGCCTTTCTAACTTATGTGAGAGAGAGAACAGGGCTAGATTCACTGTTAATTACGTATTTTCCATACACATACCCACACATACCCACCCATGTTTTGGGAGGAACTTCCAATATACTGTAGGAACCTTGCTTTAAGTATGTAGTATGCTCCTTGTATAATTTAGATCACAGGGAGCTTAAACCACAATCACACTTTCTGTTGTAAAGCTGAGTATTGTCAGAGTACTAATGACACCTGATTCTATGCTGGTAGATGACCTCACCTAATGGCTTCACGTAGATGTTAAAATATGAGGGGTGAAAGCATCAAGTCCTGTGATACCCCACAGTAGAGGGTCTCAGGGCTTGGACTGTCCAACCCCCACCCCACCCCCAGCTTCATTTGGACTGCCAACTCAAGAAGGAGAATCACTACAGAGCAGAAACTCCACTGTATTCTTCTAGACCAATCCTCATAGGCTGATCCAGAAGAGTGCAATGATCAGTGGTGCTGAGAGATCAAACAGGGCCAGGAGGATTGTATTTGTCTATTCTATTCCCACTACAGATCACCAACAAGAGTTGTTCATGTGCATCTGATCCCATCTCCAGGCCTGAATCCAGACTGAAAAGAACCCCTTCTCCTCAGATCATGTCATATCTGTTCCATAACCGTGCCCCAATTTTTTTTTTTTTTTTGTGATCAGTTCACACCAGTCATAATCTAACTTGTTTAAAGCGGGAACTAAAGTAATATATGAGTTCAATGTTTTAAATAGTTAATTCAACCTTTGCAGATATTAAAAATACTACATGATATTAAAAGAAGTTTAAAAGGAAGAAGTTCTTTGCCAGGTGCTGAAAAAAAAAATCTTACTATGGGGCCCTATCAAGGGAGAGCATTCTGCAATTGGGGCATGGGGAATAGAAGCACAAAAAACTTATTTCATGTTGCTATCTTCTGTACTTTAGATACATCTGTAGAGGGGGTTCTTTTGATAGTCTTAAACTGCCACAGAATTGCTTTACATAATGTGATCCTAAACATGGAGAATTCATAAACCAGCAGTTTGGAACTCAAAATAATTAGTGCAATCAAAACGTCAACCATATTTTTATGTGATGCCCATAAAAAACAGGCAGAGCTTCTATCACACCATCATGGCCATTATCTTGACTTTTTTTTACCACTCCTACAGACTGCAAAGTCCCAATTACAAATTCTCACTACTAATTTGTATAAAGTTTCCAAATTATTTTCAAAGGTTCTCCACATATAGAATTCGCTGAAGTTATGCAGATGGGAGATTATCAAAGCATCAATTACTGAAACCAAACTAAAGGAGATAAATGGCCCTCTGTGCTACAGAGGCTACTGATGCCTCTAACTGATAGTAATGAATTTAAGAACAGACCCCGGGATATGAACCTGGCCCTTTACATTCAGGGCTGACAATCTGAAATCCCCAAGCCTCCCTTTTTTGCAGCCTTCTTTTTGCTCTTAGTACTACCGAATTATAGTAGCGCAATTGCTGAAAATGAGTGACACTGTTCTCTGCCTGGAGAAGCAGAAAATACATGAAAACTGAAAAGTAGACCATAAAACAATCTTATTACATTAAAAAACCAAAGAAAGAACCTATAATTAACATAAAATCTGCAAAAAGGGAGGGAGGGAGGGAGGGAGGGAGGGAGGGAGGGAGAAAGAAAAGAAAAGAAAAGAAAAGAAAAGAAAAGAAAAGAAAATCAGGAAACTATGGACTTTCCCTTAAGCATGATGGTGACTCCATCCATTTTATCTCATCCATTTTGGCCCGTATCCACCACCACCACACTGCAAAATAAGTGTTGCTGCCACACTGCAAAGATTGCCACTGCTGCTTTGGGGTACAACATTCCTTGTACAGGCGAAGAACAAACGTTCCATGCTGAACTCTGAAGCATACAGAGTGGTGCCATTTGATAAGTTTTGGATCTAGCTTTCTGTGACTTGGCTCTGAGGTACAGATACCAACAGTGAAATGACACTGAGCCAATATTGTCGTCCCTACCTCTAAAAGGACACCCAGACAGGGCAAATTACTGAATACTAATTCAAAGGACAGGCTCTTTCCTATTTTTTGTTGCCAGATTATGGGATCTCAACAAAGGATAGAGAGATCTGTCCTCACTGAATGCATGAGATAAAACAAGATTAAACTTTGAATTGATATGGCTCAGAAAATCAGAATAGAATCTTTATCCAATGCAACCAACAGTTGACTCAATATTATGGTAAATATTTCACATATTTTTCATATATGTGAAAAATCCATTTATATTTTGTTATCTCTCCCTCTCTACTTGAAGCAGAAAATGTCTTCTCTGAATGCCAAGGTTGCTATCCGCTCAAGAAAACAGCCCCCTGAAGAGTGTGAAATGATACCAGGGAACACATTTTCTTGAGCAGTCTACATATTTCTCATGCATCCAGTGTGACATAATTCCCTTATTAACACAGTTCTCTGGCATCTTATTGTCTTACTGCAACTCTTGTCTCTGCGTGAATTTTTACTAAACAAGTGAGACACTACAATGAGGAAGGGTAAATAATGTTCCTGCTTACAATAATAACCCGGTCCCAAGGACCCAAACACTATGGTGTGCAAGAGGAAAAACAATGGCCAAACAATCCCCTACTGCTCAGAAGCTAACATTTGTTCACTAAGGCCTATCCTATTTTCCTATAAACTACACTGAAATTACTGAAATTACCCAGGATCTAATATAACCCTGCCTAAGCAGAGCTAATAAACTTTTAATATTTCAGCCCACCAGCTCTATTGCTTGAAAAAGCAATATTCAAATTTCTATCTGTAAACCATCCACTGGCAAGAAATTTCTAGAGGGGAGATTTAAAAAGAAAAATTAAGGGTGGTGAAAATCCACCAGGGATGATATTAATGGTATTATATTTTAAATAGTTCAATAGACATTGATATCTGTTTGTACAGTATATAATGAACATTCAGACAAGAACTTCCAAGATTTTTTGGGACTTTATTTATTATAAGAGTTGGATCCTAGCAAAAGGAAGATGGCTTGCATAATCAAATCGCTTTTGGAAGACACATTCCTTTGATAGACAAATGTAAGCGGCATGCTGCCATGGGCATGACGTAGCTAAATACAAGGGTTTACCATTTTCTTCTCATATTCATTTAAGAAGGGTGGTCTAAATCAAAGCAAAGTGATCCAAAATGATTTGGGACTGAATTCCAATCAAAGTTTAGAGGAGGAAAGGAATTTTCCGATGATCGTTCAGCTTCATTATCTTTTCCTTTATTATTATCTTTTCCTTTTTCTTTTGAAAAGAAGCATCTTCACATATGCTCAAAGCATCTCATGTCAGACTTTAAGCAGGAAACAATTAATCCAAGAAACAAGTTTCAAAAGCTCAATTAAAGATATTAGAGGAAAAAGATAAGATTACAATATAAGAATTCCAGCCCATGGTTTACTGTCAGATAAGTCACGTAAATATAATCAATTACTGTAGGAGACCCTTGACCATTTTCTTCTGCACTTACAATGGAGATGGTGAAAAGTGGGAGGCCTACCATTGTTGCGAAGGCCTCTGCATCTGCTTATTGTTTGGATAACTGTTCCACCCTTAATTGGTCTGAGAACTAACTCTCAAATATGAATGAATCATCTGATGGTTTAATGATACGGGTCAGGCAATCATTCTAAAAAATAATGAAGGTGGAGGGGAGGAAGGTGTTTTTTAAACAAACAAACAAACAAACAAACAATAGGTAATAGAGCCTACCAACAACTAAAAAACTAAGGTGACTTCTTCCCCTACCCCCATAATTCTTTCATTCTGTCAGCCCTTCAAAGTATTCCAGATTAGGAAACAAGAATCCACAGGAAGTCTAGAATTATACATTACTGAGATAGACTATAATAACAGAATCTTGAAAGTCTGTCTGTCTTCCCTTTCAGTCACTCTCTGTTATACCCCAGGGAGGTGGAGGTGGGGTGGCAGTACTCTGAGTCTCTTCACAATACTCTTCCACCTCTCTGGACTTAACACATTTTTCCTTTACATCTGGTGTTTCCCTAATAGCCTCTGGATGCCTTCTCCAAGTAATCTCTCTGGATCTCTCTATACTCCTCAGAAAGTCACAGAAAAATTCTGCCTCTTTCACAGAGACTAACAATGCCTGTGAAGAATTCATCCTGGTGTTAGTTTCAATACTCCAGTATTTCCAATTTGAACTTAACATTAAAGCTACACTTTCATAGTATTTGCATTTTTTGAGGGCCACTTCATAGATAATCGTAGAAAGCATTCTGGCAGACTTTTAACTGAGGCTCAGTGGCAAGAAAGATGGTAGTAGAATTATTTTCAATCTTGTTTTGGGGAGCTTTAAGGAAAGAAATGGGAGCAGAAGGTAACATATTCTATGTTTTAAATAAGAAAAGGAATAGGAAGACAGCGAGATATTGATGGGAATATACATGCATAAAATTGTTTTGTCAGTGTAATATTTAAAATCCACTGCTTTAATTCACATTGTTACAAAAATTCCTAAATGATGCTATTAAATCAATCCAAGCCTGATCAAAAGAATCAATAAATACTATGTCTGGCTGAATGGTTCATTATTTTTCAGAAGTCAGGCAACAGTTCAGAATGATGATGTGTCCAATCAAGCCACTATATTGTCAGACCTTCAAGATTACAAGATTAGTAATGGGGAGATATTAAATTGTCATTGCCGTAATAAGGAAGAAATGTTTGGAATCTTTACATTCCAAGCGATGACAAATAGGTAGGCATTTCATGTTTTATTCTTAATTGGTGATTTCATTATATATTTTGATTAACATTGTTTTAACAATATTAACATTGTCTTTCTTGGAAAAACTATAAATCTATCCTTTCAATAAAACCTAATTTCCTGCAAAAGGAACCACTGGAATGAAAGAGCAAAGCACTGTTCTTTAGTGTTTAAAGTTTGTATCAATATCCATGCAAGACAAAAGTAATTTATTCTGTGAAAAAGGCCCCCTTGCTACATTTAATCAAGTTAAAGAACATGGGAAACTGCCCTGGGCTCCTCCCTCCCCCAACTGCTTTTTGCAACCAAACTATTGAAAAACGATTTCCTTCCCATAAAACACCTTAAATCCAAAGACTAATTAAGCTATTCAAACACAACTAAGCTGAGAAACAGACTTCTCTTTGTTCACTAAGTTCTTCATTTGCCATTTTCTGAGGGGTCGAGACTACCAAAATTACATTTACCTTCCCTTGATACAGTTCTTTTGTATTAAAATATTATTTTATTAAACTCCTGTAGATTGGAGTTGATTGTACTTGGGAAAAGGACAAACAATAAAAAGGAATCTAAGGGTTTTGAAAAACCAGTAGTATATAAAAACAGCCATAGCAATTAAACAATAAACTGAATTCATATAATTTAGATAACAGAAAAAATAAACTACTGATAACTAAGTTTGTACTTCCACAACATATACATTAACTGAAACACACAAAAATATTTAATGTGTTTTGAAACTAAAAAAAAAAAAAGGTACAGAATATGTATATTAGGGAAATTGACACAACAACGCAATCAATCACTGCCCCCCAAGTACACATAAAAATGGATACAGAAACTTATTATTAGAAACATGTACAATAATGTCTACAGATTTTTCTGCAGGGTAATAAAATACATAATTTACACAGAAAAACATCAAAATGATGCTGGAAAAGCAAAACCTGGTAGAAACTGAAATGGACAGATTCTCCCACCCTTACTGTAAACTTCACTGAAGTTCAGATAGGAGAGAGAATGCCACTGCATGTGAATTCCAGCATTCAAAGGCTCATGGAAATTTGGAGTAAAGAAAATATTACGCCCTTCTTCCACCCATTCCCCATTTATCTCTAATATCAGTTGTCTCTTTCAAAATACAGTAACAGTCTATTTGGGGAGGTGGGATCTGCTTTCCCTTTTTTACTTTGGCATAACAGCTAGAATTTGTATGCCCAAAATATGGGGGGCGATGGTTCAAACTTATGACAGTGCTGAATGAGTGGTAGTTATGACTAGTCCTTGTACTTACGTCAGTCACATGGTTATGTGTTGCAATCCAGACACTTGGCTACCAGCCCAGATTTCTGACCATTGCAGCATCCCACGGTCATGTGATTTAAATTTGCGACCTTCCCTGCCAGCTTCCCACAAGCAAAGTCAATGGGGAAGCCAGCAGAAGTTGAAAGCTGCAGTCACATGATTCACTTAATAATGGCAACTGGAAGTGCTGGAATTTCTGTCACTAAGCAGCATGGTCATGTGATGTCGTGCTTTACGACCATGTTGCTTAGTGGTGGAAATTCCAGTCCCAGTTACTGTTGTTAAGTGAGGACTACCTGTACTTGCTCCCAGCAACCTCTGGGTCAATCCCTAGTACAACTTAACATAATTCTACACCTGCTAAGGCCTAGTTTAGATGTCTGGAGGCTGTTCCTCACTCCATCTAAGACTGTAACCTAGTACAGATGATAGGAGTACCCAATCTGAATAACTCCAGATGACCACTAGACAGCAGCAAAGAACTACAGAAAATAATAACACATTGTTATCATCTAATGGTTGTTCATGTTTTTGTATCCCCAATCTGGTAGCCTTACCAGACACGGTTCAAAGATCAGCCACATTTTCTCCCTTTGCTCATTTTTCTAGCTTCTAACCTGCTTCCCTATTGGAGAGTTCTTAAGCAATTCAAAAGCTTCCAAATACTTTCTAAGATTTCAGTTGGCCTTATAGAGTTATTGCCTTTATGGATTTCATGGCCAACAAAACTGCTGTTGCTTTTTATAGAAACTGGGGAAAATACTGATTTTAGTCATTCAACAGTATTTTTTTTTTTTAATCAGGAGAAGCAGAGCATTATATTATATTTGCTGAGATTCATTATTTGAGGGTATGTTTGATTGACTTTCATTACCTAAAAATACAGCTTCAATTACCTCCAGTTTTGTTGACATAAAGAGTATCTAGTTGATTTCTCTTCTATTCCTACCAGCCAAAGGATCTGAGGATCTTACACAAGATAGAAGCAGCTCTGACTTTAATACCTGGAATTTATAGTTTTGGAAGTTGGAGGAATCCCAAGTGTTTGCATGTTTCTTCTTTCCAGGAAGTTTTGGGTTAATATGTAATAAAACCTGAAATTTAGACAGAAAAACCACTGCTTATAACTAGACTGTTCCTTCTTTGAACCAGTGTGTCCACTCTGCACTTTCCAGTGCTTTAAATAGCCATTCTCTAGCATTGGAAACTATTGATTTTTTTTTTCCAGTAATAGGTAAGAATAATCTTTCCTGCTGATAAAAAGCAACCCAACAAGCTTTTGAATACTATATTTTGTATATTCATTCTAAGGTTTAATATTAGAATTGCATCAAATTCTGATCTGGCTCTTGTAATTTGGTTAATTATTTGTGATTTTTCAGTCCAATTATTTTGAATTTTGGAGTTTAATCCATAATATATGAAAGAGATCTGTACTGATCACACAATAGATGTTCTATATCTATTAAGATATATGCTTTCAAAAATATATATTGTAATTGCTTATGTTTATCAATTTACAAAATGCAAAGTGGGCAAACAGAAGAAAAATCTAAATCAAATCAATATTTGGTGTGACTACCCTTTGGCTTCAAACCAGCATCAATTCTTACATTTGCACACTTTGTACCCTTGCACAAAGTCAGCGATCTTGTAGGATTAGAGTCAGGTGTATGATTAACCAATTATACCAAGCAGTTGCTAATGATCATCAGTTTCATATGTAGGTTGAAACACAGTCATTAACTGAAACAGAAACAGCTGTGTAGGAGGCTTAAAACTGGGTGAGGAACAGCCAGACTCTGCTACTAAGGTGAGGTTGTGGAAGACAGTTTCATGTCATAGGTCATACACCATGGCAAGACTGAGAACAGCAACAAGACCCAAGGTAGTTATACTGCATCAGCAAGGTCTCTGCCAGGCAAAAATTTCAAAGCAGACTGGGGTTTCAAGATGTGCTGTTCAAGCTCTTTTGAAGAAGCACA
Source organism: Liasis olivaceus (assembly GCA_030867105.1). Lineage (NCBI taxonomy): Eukaryota > Metazoa > Chordata > Lepidosauria > Squamata > Pythonidae > Liasis > Liasis olivaceus. The sequence goes on along the minus strand of CM061351.1, from coordinate 40,259,110 downwards.
AAGAAATGGGCAACGTTGAGGACTGTAGACGCAGTGGTCGGCCAAGGAAACTTAATGCAGCAGATGGGAGACACATCATGCTTACTTCCCTTTGACACCGGAAGATGTCCAGCAGTGCCATCAGCACAGAACTGGTGGAAACCAGTGGGACCCAGGTACACCCATCTACTGTCTGGAGAAGTCTGGCCAGAAGTGGTCTTCATGGAAGAATTGCAGCCAAAAAGCCATACCTCCGATGTGGAAACAAGGCTAAGTGACTCAACTATGCACGAAAACATGGGGGCTGGGGTGCAGAAAAATGGCAGCAGGTGCTCTGGACTGATGAGTCCAAATTTGAAATATTTGGCTGTAGCAGGAGGCAGTTTGTTCGCCCAAGGGCTGGAGAGTGGTACAATAATGAGTGTCTGTAGGCAACAGTGAAGCATGGTAGAGGTTCCTTGCAAGTCTGGGGCTGCATTTCTGCAAATGGAGTTGGAGATTTGGTCAGAATCAATGGTGTCCTCAATGCTGAGAAATACAGGCAGATACTTATCCATCATTCCATACCATTAGGGAGGCGTGTGATTGGCCCCAAATTTATTCTGCAGCAGGACAATGACCCCAAACACACAGCCAATGTCATTAAGAACTATCTTCAGCCTAAAGAACAAGGAGTCCTGGAAGTGATGGTTTGGCCCCCACAGAGCCCTGATCTCAACATCATCGAGTCTGTCTGGGATTACATGAAGAGACAGAAGGATTTGAGGCAGCCTACATCTACAGGAGATCTGTGGTTAGTTCTCCAAGATGTTTGGAATGACCTACCTGCCGAGTTCCTTCAAAAACTGTGTGCAAGTGACCTAGAAGAATTGATGCTGTTTTGAAGGCAAAGGGTGGTCACACCAACTTTTGATTTGGGTTTTTCTTCTGTTTGTTCACTTTGCATTTTGTAAATTGATAAACATAAACAATTACAGTATATATTTTTGAAAGCATTCTTACTTTACAGCACCTTTTCATACCTGCCTAAAACTTTTGCATGCTACTGTATGCTAATAGAATATTTATTGTGTATGTGTGTATGACAGCCAGTGTGGTGTACTGGTTGAGGTGCTGAACTAGGAGCAGGGAGACCCAGTGTGTCTCCCTTAGGCATGCACACCAGCTGGGTGACCTTAGGTTAGTCACTCTCTAGCAGCCCTAGACTGGGAAGTCAAAAAACATCTATTTACCAACCCACACTGGACCAGTATGGTAGATTACGATCCATAACCTTCAGTGAAAAGATCTTCACCCTGCAGTGTGTTGATTTGGGCTATATACATAGGCGCACACACATATACATACATCATGCCTTGTCTGAAGTACAATTCCCTAACAGCTCCATAAAATTATATAATTGTCTTTTAAAGTACTGTAGCTTGCTAAATATTAATTTATTTTCAGATTCCGCTGCCAAATTGTCTCAGAGGGAGAGAGCTAAGTTCCATGAGCAGTTCAAAAGTGAGTGGAGGGCTGCAGTTTTTAAACAAAACCATTCCTGATGCCAAAAAACAGATCTTTGAATCTCTACTGATTATATAGTTCTCACTGCTAAACTTATCTAGCTATGTTATACCTACTGAATTGATTAGATTAAGCTTAAGGAACCAGGAATTATATTCTGTCACTAATTCCCCAAATTTTAAATAAGTACGCTTGAAATAGTTCTGATCTAGGAATATTTTTTATCATCTTTCTTTTCATCCAAAAGGAACATCCAGGATATTGCTATCATTTCTTGTTCTCATACTTCTCTATGAGATAGACTAAATTTTATAAGTTACTGTTGCGCAGAGTGCAGCAAAAAATCCCATAAATCCTGCTCTCAGGAAAAATACACATCAGCATGAGAGCTTGCAAAATGCAATATCCATAGTTAGCTTTCCAAAGAAAATCCAGTCAGAAAATATAAACTAACTGGTCTTTATTGATAAAAATGCAAAATTTTATAAAATACAAGTTGCATACAAAATATAGGATATAACAAAGACTTCTTCTCATCTTAGCTTCCAAGACTTAATCACAACAAAGTCTCTAGCTAAAAAAACACTCTCAGAGAAGAGGTACACTACTTGGTTACTAGTTAAGACTACATAACCTATAAAAACCTACATGATTAACTTTTTACAAGACAAACACACACACTGAACTACTGGGCATTTAGCCCTCCCGTTATATTGCCAGCATGTCACCCCCCCCACTGAATAACTAGCATACACAATACAGTAGGTGGCAGTAAAAATCATAACAGAATCACAAGATACTTTGTTTACATTAGCTGGACACCTGTTTTTGTATAGCCAACGGGATGACCTTCTTCCCATGAGAAAATCCTGATAGTTACAGGTTAAAGACAAGGATAAGAAAAATATTGGACCCAGAGACTAGATCCTAACTCCCTGACCCAAATCACTCCATGTGAAATCTGATCTAGGGTGGGGTCATACTCACAGGCATTTCAGTTGGAGTGCTTATAAATGCAGCACTGTCCTTCTCAGAGGGGAGGGGATAGTTTGACTAAGGGAAAACCATCTTTGTATGTGCTTCAGGTGAATTACCTATAAATGAAGCCCTTGCAGTCTTAGCTGCCCAGTAAATCCTCTATCAGGGAACTTGCACTTACTGTACATGGGACCAAAATGGATGCTCGGTGGGAGGGCAGAGACAGGGAGAGCACTTGGAGAGACCAAAGAGCCATGCTAAAGCCCTTCCATATTTGTGGGCCTGGTATTCCGGATTAACCCTCTATGTCAGAGAGCTCTCATTTCCGCCTTAAGAAAAAGCAAACCAAACCATATAAAAAGCCTTGAAAATATGTTATTTAATGTAAGGAAGTTTCAAGAGCATAATTCACATCAGAGTTAAAAATTCTAGGCAATTAAAGAAGCCAACCTGAGTTGTTGATCTTTTTCTGTTATAATTCTTATAATTTAAGATACACAGATACTTTTATAAGGAATACTAAACTCAAATTCAATTTTATTTAGTGGTGACGTTCTCTAAAGAATAGTTACAATTGTTTTCATCTCTCTCTCTTTCCTTTTCTCTTTCTCTCTCTTCCTATCTCCCACACAGACACACCCTCCTCCCTCCCATGGCAAACATCTGGAGATGAATACATAAAATGGGTCATTTAATCAATATAGTCCTTTTATAATTGCAGATAGGTATGTTTTACTACAGCCAAAGGCCAGCAGTATAATTATTCCATAAAGATGCTTGTGGGAGTCGTGGGTTTTCACAGAAGGGAGCAAGGAAGCAAGTGACTTAGCATGCATTGTGATACAATTGTGCAAAAGCAAAATGCTGCAATGCTACAGTGATAGTCAGGACTTGAAGAGGTAATAAAATTCATTGGCCAAGTACTCATGTCAGTCAGAAAGTCCAGCACACCACCAACATGCCCCATCAACTTTGTCTACCTAATGAAGAAAAGTTCCATCATTTGCATCTCTGAAAAGTCAAAAATCCACTGAATCTCCAAATCATCTTCAAAATCTCTCAAGCTTATTCAAAAACACCTGGATTTAAAGGTTTGATGTGAACAAGTGATTCAACTGCCTTCTCCAGGTCTTTGCTAGGTCTTTGCATAACGTGTCCACTGTATGATAGTTTGAGTCTAGTCATTTGTGCCTCGAGTAAGAACTTTGATTTGATTTGTTCGATTATCCATTTGTTTGCTTTCTTGGCTGTCCATGGTATTCTCAGAAGTTTTCTCCAACACCAATTTTCAAAAATGTCAATACTCTATCCTGCTTCTTCAGAATCCAACTTTCACCTCCACAGAGTGTCACAGGGAATATTGCTGTATGATTCTGATCTTTGTAGGTATAGACACACCACAGCATCTGAATATCTTTTCCAAGGCCTTCATGGCTACTTTACCAAGTGATGGTCTGCAACATATTTCTTGACTGCTTGTTTCTTTACTATTGATGATTGATCCTGAAAGACAGAAACTATCTACAACTTCAGTAATTTTATTGTCAGTTCTAAGGCTCATGGTTATATCTGTTGTCATTAGTTTGGTCTGCTTTATATTTAATTTTAGTCCCATTTTTTCACTGTGCTCCTTGACATTTAATACTAGAGCTTGCAGATCCTTTGCATATTCAGCTATCAGCGTAGTAGCATCAGCATAGGGCAGATTATTCATATTTCTTCCTTCAGTTTTAAAACCATACCTATATTGTTCCAGTCCAGCTTCCCTTAATATATATTCTGCATATAGGTTGAATAAATAAGGGGAGACTATACAGCCTTGTTTCATTCCTTTGCCAACTTGGAGACAGTCTGCTCTGTCTGTACTGTGGCTTCCTGACCTGTATATAGGTTTTGCATGAGGACAATGAGATGTTCTGAGATTCTCATTTTTCTAAGTACATTCTACAGCTTGACATGATCAACACAATCAAAGGCCTTTCTACAATCAATGAAACACATACTGACTTCTTTTTGGTATTCCTGGCTTTCTCATTTATCCAGTGTGCCTCAGCAATAATTTCTTGTGTTCCTCAACTTTTTCTAAAGCCAGCTTGAACACCTGGCATCTCTTTTTCCATGTAGGGCTCTAATCTGCATTGGATGATCCTCAGCATTATTTTGCTAGCCTGTGGAATTTAAGAATATTATATGATAGTGTAGGGAGTAAGGAAAATGACCTTGATGGAGATATGTAAAAGCTATTGCCAAGGCAAAAAGGGCTGAAACATTTTTTTTAAATCCAGAACATCCAGATAACATCCATAAATGGTTCAGACAGACACCTCCCTAATTCAACAGACTATAAGGAGGAGGAAGAACAACACAATCAGACTTGAAAGATTCTCTTATTATAGAATCTCAGTGAAAGTAGCTTTAGCCTTCCTGTGGAGTTTCTTCCTAGCAGGACTGATAATTTGTGCATTTTGCTAAGTCTCCTTTTTTGGTATTGGAATGTTGTTGCAATCTGTTGGCCATTGTATCATTCTCCAGAACTGCTGGCATATCTTGGTTAGAACCTTCACTGATTCTTCTTCTGTTGCTTGCCATATTTCGGTGGGTATTTTCATACCCCTACTTTTTCAGTTCTACAAATTAATGGTAAGTTAAAACATTTCACATAAAACATGCATATTTCATTTTGTATTTCAGTTCTATTTCATACTTTAAGAAACTGACTGAATATCAAATTTGGATAGTAATATAGGGTGGGTGGGGGTGGGGTTTAGTATCTTAGTTGATACTCTTTCTCTCTATCATTAAATTATGACCAGTTTTAAAATATGAGGATATAAAAAAAGAATAGTAGCTTTCTTCCAAGATGGTCAGGAATGAGAAAAACAACTGAGATAATTTCAGGACTACTTCTATAATTAGGCAAAGCCCACACCTATTTCCTTTTCATCCATCTATACTGCATTTTCTCAGGTATACTATTGTCATACAAACTCTACTTTTGAAATATAACTTTGAGATAGATAGATAGATAGATAGATAGATAGATAGATAGATAGATATAACAAAATGTAACAATGACAATTCTAGCTTTTCTAGATGCATCATTTTTTTTTTTTTACATTATGCTTTATACTGCTTCTACTAATAATTGGCACTGAGATCAGTCTACCTACAAACCTTACCCCAGGCCAATGTGAACTTTCACTACTTACAAAAAAACAAGATCTTTTAGGATTGCAAGGATTGTTTAATATTTCTTAAGTTTAAGTTTCTCATAGAAACCCCTTTAAAAATCGATTCTGCCTCAGTCCAATTAAGGCATTAAAACAGCTGAATCAGAGGAGGAGCTCTGTCACTTGCTGCTTTTTTATAGCTGAAAGTAGACAACGCACTCACCTGCCTTACCATTAATGTGGGATGAGTACCTTAACATTACTAACTTAATCTACACAGTAAGAAGTTCCCAGTGTTAGAGAAGAACCATGTCACTGGATGCCATGGGAATGACTTTTTTCAATGCAAAATTAGCACTGGCTCCAGTAGTTGGACAGACGGGCAGGAGGAGAGAAGGCATTCTTAGACATTTATCTTGGTTTATGCCAAATACACCACTTGATGGACCTTTATTTAGACCTAGCAAACCAATTAAGTGGGAAGTTGCTTCTCTTGGCTTCAAGCAACAAAAGTATTTGCTGTACAAAACCCTTATGAATTTAGCGGATGATTGGCTATGTGTTTTCGGCACTAGAGGAGTTCACAGAGCAGGGAATAAGCCATGAGGGCCACATAAAATAATTCTATGTGAAGCAATGAATTGCACTGCCTTATGGAAGACTGCATTGAATTATTTTGTTTCCCACTGCTCAGAAGTGAGTAATTACACCTGTCCCACTTGGCTAGACAAAAGACACTAAATAGCTATATGGAAAGAGATTTTTTGGGGGAAAAAAGTGACTTCCAAAGGCAGCTATAAAATCAAGCCTTTTCCTCCAATCTACCTAACTATAAAAAAGAGAAATTATACTACTCATTGACCCTTCCCCCACTCAAACCCCACTTGGGTTGGGGGAGGGAATCCTCTGTTAATTTTAAAAAAAATAGATATAAATGCTCCTCAAACAATAAATGATACCAACTTTTATTTTTCAATTTTTGCATGGTGTGTAGCCATTGGTACAAATCCATAACTTAACAATATGACTATTAGAATTTATTTATTTATTTATTTATTTATTATTAAATTTGTATGCCACCCATCTCCCCCCAATGCAAACTTAATTGCAACTCTGCTCACTGCTCCCCTTTGTGGCTTCCTTTTTTTTGTACCATAAGTGGCTTCAATTCCAGCTGAATACCAAAAGAAAAAGGTTAGTATTTTAAGTTATAATATGTATTTTAATTTCTCTGCTGTATTAACAGAGTGTAAGCAGCATATAAGTTTGGCATATACATAAATAAATAACTACTAAAGTCAATCACAGAAAATATAGCGTTTGCTTCTTAATGTTAGACACCTCAAAGACTACTCTAACTCTTGCTGCTGTTGTTGTTGTTGTGCCTTTGAGTCAGTTTTTGACTGCCTGGACTAGGCCCTGCAGTTTTCTTTGCCAAGGCTTTTCAGAAGTGGCTTGCCACTGCCCCCTTCTTAGGGCTGAGAAAGAATGACTGACCCAAGGTCACCTAGCTGGCTTCAGACCTAAGGTGGGACTAGAACTCATGGTCTCCCAGTTACTAGCCTGATGCCTTAGCCACAACACCAAACTGGCTTTATCTATTGTTGTAGGGTATAATAAAGAAATGTTGAAAGCATTCCCTCGTCCCTATTTTATATCATACAGAATCAAGGCAGAGTTATTTTCAGTCTCTTTTTCAAGCTCCCCCCTTTTTCTGGACTGAAATGACCTTTATTGTCTCTTTTATCTGCTTAGAGTTCTTGCATGCCTTCACCAAGAGTATGTATGTCTTCCTCTACACACTTCCCCCATCAGAAACAGTCTATCCTCTCATGATTGAAGATGTTCCAGTCACATTGCCATGGGAAATGGCTACAGACTCACTTTCCCCACCATCACTTGGCAATTCCCGAAGGTCAGATGGAGCTGGAAAGTCCCCCTCCCTGCATGGTAACTGGTATTAGAGAGTCTTTCAAGGCAAGAAGCACAGACTCTTCTTCATTGCAGTGTTCACTGCCTATTAATAGTGGTGGCAGGTCAAGGGGGTGAGGCTTGTACAGAATTTCAGACAGAACCAGTGTCAGGCATGGACATTTGTTGCACTCTTCCATGACCTCTCAGATTCAGAGTAGTCCTTTTAGTGGATAGGTTTTTTCAAATGTCTCCTCCTGCATATAGAATTCAGAATACAATCCATTTCATACTCTTCTTCCCTATCTACCAGAATAGGGAGGATCATTTTTAAAATGCAAGGGGCATAGGAGCTCCTCACAGACAAGCAGCAACTTGCAGATAAGATAAGCAGGAAAGATAAGCAACTGGCAGATAAGATAAGATAAGCAGGAAAGGCTAGATGTGTAGAAGTGGGCAATTGCAAACAAAAGGCAGTGAGGTTAATTTGCTGGGTAACAGGAAAGGGCCAATAAATGTTGCGTCCAGTTTTTTAGAAGCACAGGCAGAAGACAAAAACTTTGTGGAAAGCCACACCAGTTCCCCACCACAATCTTGTCATCCTCTTGCCTGTGTGCATCTACAGTACGCTTATATGTAGCCTTTATCAAATCTAATTGTTCCTTTAAGAGCAGCTGAGCAGCCCGTCTCTCCTGCAAAAAGTCTGAGGCACAAGGAACAGTGGAAGCCAGAGTTCTGGAGGGCAAGATGAGGGGTGGTAGCTATAGGCTGCCTGAAAGAGAGACTATGCCTATGGAGGAATGTGTGAAATTGCTACTAGCAACTTCTGTAAGAAGCAACAGCCCAATCCAGTTGTCCTACTGATAAGAGACATAGCACCTCAAGTACTGTTCTAATAATAGCGTCACCTTCTCTAATTGTCCACTAAAGGCCAGATGATGCAAAGATGACAAATGAATCTGAATATCTAATAGCTGGAAGAGGGCCTTCCAAACTTTGGAAGTAAACTGAGATCTAAAATTATATGCTTGGCTAAGCCCCTGTACCTAAAAACATGATCTAGAAAAAGTTACATAGAAGAAACTTGCAAGGAATAAAATGAGCCATCTTGGTAAATAAATCCACTATCACAAAAATGGTCAAATAACCCTATGCAGAGAAAAGATCACTAATAAAATCAAATGAAAGAGATTCCAAGGTCCCAATTTTTGTTGTTGCACTCTAACCCAATCTATAGAACTACTGCTTGTGTCCCTGCTCCAACCTTTCTGGAGGGTCTAATCTCTGGGGAAGGGCAAAGTTGCTTGGTTTCAGGATTTTGGATGAGTATTGCAGATCATATTCAGGTTTATGTGATACATGTAGTCCTCAACTTACAACCACAATCAGGACTGGAACTTCCATTCCTAAGTAATGCGATCATGCCCAATTTTACCACTGTTTTTGTCATGGTCATGAAGCAACTCACATGGTTGTTAAGTGAATTCAGCTTCCCCCATTGACTTTGCTTGTTGGAAGCCCCCTGGGAAGGTTGCAAATGGTGATCATGTGACCCTGGGGTGCTGCAACCATTGTAAATATATGCCAGTTGCCAAGCCCCCAAATTTTGATCACATGACCATGGGGACGCTGCAATGGTCGTAAGTGTGAGGACTGGTCATAAGTCACTCTTTTCAGTGCCATTGTAACTTTGGATGGTCGTTAAATGAATGGTCGTAATTCAAGGACTACCTGTAGTGCATCTGGTAGTTTGTCTGTGAGCCAGGAATACAAGTGGTATAAAAATTGAAAGAGAAAAAAAATTGTGCCCACCTGATCTGATGAAGCATGAGGGACTGTGTGTTCTGTGGGTGTCCCAGATTCTTGTGATCTGTGCATACTTGTACTGGATGGATTGTTCCCACCAAGGAATGTCTCCATTGCTGGAATTCTGCTTTTATCACAAGCAACTTTTTATTAAAATGTCAAATAACCCTATGCAGAGAAAAGATCACTAATAAAATCAAATGAAAGAGATTCCAAGGTCCCAATTTTTGTTGTTGCACTCTAACCCAATCTATAGAACTACTGCTTTGTGTCCCAACTTTTTATTAAAATGTCATAGTTCCTTTCAACTGGGAGAAGCAATCTGGAATAAAATGCACAGGAAGATCTTCCTCTTTTGATTCTTGAAAGAAAACAGCTCCTAATTCTGTATTTAAAGCATCAGTTTGCACAATAAAGGGATAAAAAGGGTCTGGATGTCTGAGCAGGGGCTGGGAAGAGAAGTAGATTTTCAAGTCCTCAAATTCTGGTTATTCTTGAGTAGACCATTTGAACTTATGTCCTTTTTTTTGAAGTTGAGAAAGTTTTATTGTGTACTCTGTGAAATCAGGAATGAACTTTTTATAAACATTTGTAAAAACTAGAAAACACTGGACATACTTCACATTTCTAAGTGCCTGCCATGAAAGTGTGGGTTATACTTGTACAGGATCTATTAGCATTTCTTCTGTAGATATCCAGTATCAAGTTCAACTGGGGAAGATCAAGCACACATTTTTCCACTTTAGCAAAAACTTTGGCATTTGCAGAGTTACTCTAAGATATTCTTAATGTCAGTCTCATGTAAATCAGTATGTCATCCAAATACACCACTATATAATTCTCCAAAATATCAGAAAATATTTAATTAATGAATCTGGAGAAAACTATGGGGCAATTAACCAATCCATAGGGCATTACTGTGTATTCAAATTTGCTGTACCTGGCATGAAAGGTACTTTATTCATGGCCCTCTTTCATTCTGATCAAATTGTAAGTGCCACTCAAGTCCAGTTTTGTGAAAATGCATAACTTCTGAAGGTGGTCCAACAGATCTGAAATAAGAGGCAGAGGGTGATGATTCCTAATGGCCACAGAGTTCAAGAATCTATAGTCATGAACAGCCTTCAAGTAATTGTCTTTCTTGGATACAAAACAAAAACAAAAACGGGTGCAGCTTTTGGAGAGGTAGAAGAGCAAATGAATCCTTTCTTCAAATTATAATCCAGAAACTCCTTTAAAGTAGCAATGAAACTCTTGAGTAGCCATGGGATATTATTTCCTAGCTGGAATCTGGTGTCCTGTAATTTCAGATTTAAAAAAAATAAGAAAAGGGCACTATTCCATTTGTACTTCTTAATCCAGTTTTTCAAAATATATTGCATTATGTAGTCACCTTATCAGCACTGGGATTTTTTTTCTCCAAGACTTTGGAGAGACTTATCTTCTTTCTTCTACATTCCAGAGTGAAATGTTCTTATGTAGTCAACATGTAACCCAGATATAAAGAAAACATTGGTGAAATCTTTATCTAATTGAATTGAATTGGGAACCTTCCCTACTCCTCAAAGAAGATGAAGACAACGATAAATTCACTTGGATCTGTAATTCATCCTTTCTTCAGTAAGTGGGGTAAAAGTAAACTTTAATGCCATAGTTCCATAGCCTCTGATTCAGGAGGATGTCTATCCACCTCAATTCTATTGCCTTCCACCGATAAACTTCCATGCTGCCACCTCTCTGCTTGAGCCTAACAAAGTTGTGCACCCTCTTTTATGCCAAATCAATTGTTCATTGGGCAGCCTTGTCATTGAACTATGCAGGACTTCATAAGTCAGTGGTCTCTTGAACTGTTCTCTGAACATATAGGGAAAGTGGTTTTTTGCTGTTTGGTTTTAAGGTAAGGTATATTCCCAGTGGCCAGTAGCAGTAAAGAACCTGGTTGCCATTTTGCAACCTAGCAAAAGATTCTGTACAATCTTCAGAGAGTGTGGAAGTTATGATGCACTTGGTCTGAAACCTACTGAGGCATGGATACAATTCTGTTTCTGTCCAGAAGACCTTCGGCTGGTGTATTTGCTATAGCCAGTGAAAGGATCTCAGTATCAAAGCTAATGCTAATAGCACACCCTTCTGTGTCCCACCTTAAACAATGCACTACAGAAATTAAATGCAACCTTCCTACCTATTAACTGTATTTTGTCTGTACTGAACTTTAGTTTATTCACTTCCACCCAGCTTATTTTCTATTCTATGTACTCATTAAATATTTCCATCACCATTCTTGAATCAGATGAAAAAAAGAGCTAGCCATCAGTGCACATTGCCCAATGAAAGTAATCTCATATTATGTTTCCTAGTGTTTCCTATCACATCTCAATGGCATGTGAGCATAATAGCTGCTATTTATTTTACTGTGAGCATAAGGATCATGCAACAGCTGCCTGTAGTTGCAGTAACATGAATATTCATTCAAGCCACATTTCACAGATGATGACGCATCTGCTTTTTCTATATTGAGGTCATCTGTGTAGAAAGCCATAAAATTATGATTTATTTCTTAAGAGAGTTGTTGGGTAAATGTCCATCAAAACTCATACTTTCCAGTGTATTTTATTTAAAGAAAACAATAAAAATAATCTTGCATGAAGCGAAATTGGATAAATTGTCTCCTGTAAACAGTTATATTGCTCATGGCCTTGTCCCTACAACCCCTAGGGGAAAAAAAAAATCTCAGTTTCAAAAGGTTAATAATATAAATAAATATCCTCAGCCATCTCAAAAGCCAGAATATAAAAGATATTTACTGGTGGGCACATTTGTGTACACATGCAACTGATGTTTTAAAGCAATGTTTCTTAAACTTGGCAACATTAAAATGTGTAGACTTCAACTCCCCCAGTATGGCTGGCTAGGGAATTCTGGGAGTTGAAGTCCACACATCTTAAAGTTGCCAAGGTTGAGAAACACTGTTTTAAAGGGTCTGGCCAGGTTTTAATAGGTTGTCACAAACAAGCAGTTATGAAAGACCTACCAAGCTGATAAACTGATTTGATCTGAATTAACAGCATGAGATTGCTGATTTGCAAAGCTGGCTGAAAGACGCAGCAGCCAAAGCCATCACAGATGCCCTGGGATGGTTGCTTCAGATGCAAAGAAAGGTGGAAGGGAAAGGAAAGTAATTGAGATACGCTTTGTTGGAGCTTCACCCTTTTCCCCCAGGAGTACAATGTCATAGAGGTGGCTTCTATTTGTCCTTGCTTGCTTTAAGCTTTGGTTTGCCTAAGTGTTTTTGCACAGATAACACTTTTTGTTTGTCACAATGATGTCACAGGTGGCATAGCAAGGGGGTTGCATTGTCATACCCCCCAGCATTTTTTTTTTTTTACTCTCAATATAATCACTCTTGATCTTAGAATGACAAACCTTAAAGTCACTGCTTGCACAACAGAAGTCATATAAATGATCAGAAACTTTTTCAGGCAAGGATTATTCACCCCCCCCCCCCAAAAAAAACCAATTAAAGGACAGGTAAAAAAAGCAGGCCTAAGCTAAGGCGGGCAACTTGCAGTCTTAAGGCTGGATGCAGCCCACAACCTAATTTTCATTTACTTATTTAAAATACTGGTGTATCCATTAAAACTTAGAGTGACTAAACCTTTTTATAAACCATCCATTCATATCTCTGGTAAGAGCAGAAAGCTGCTTTATGAGGAGGGACAGAAAAAGAAAAAGTGTGTGCCAAGCAGAGAACCCTGCTTCCTTTGACATTTGATGCAGCCTCTAGCAAATGTCTCCTATGGGAATGTGGCCTTTGACAGTTTCCCAGTGTTCTAAGAACTGGATAGCCACTGGAGTCAGAGATGACAATATTGGGCTTAATGGACAAATAATCTCATCTGGCTTTATTGAAGCTTCCTATGTTTCTGTTTAAGACTGTGAGAAGTATCTAGATGGAAGGAAACAAGACAGATCAGGAAAGCCCAAGTCATACTTACACTCTCTAGTTTAATTGTTTGGGGTATGTACAGGGGAGGACAGGGTGTGAGGGTGGAAATAAGGAAGGAAGCTTATTCCATTTTCATAAAAGGAAATCCTGAATTAGCTTGCCCTGCTGAGAGTCAATTTGTGGGATAGCTGAGACTATTCCTATGCAACTTTTTCTGGCCAGATTCCTCTTCCTGCACAGACATACACATAAAGTAACTAGATAACTAGCAATTTCATGAGATTTCTTATCGTGATGTTACATGAGAATGTAGAGATTTGATGACTTCTGGGGGAGGCATGGTGAACTAAGCACATCTCCAAAACAGCGGAAACAACCGTGGCAAAGTCCAAAGAACCAACAAGGTGACTGGTTCTTTGGAATCTCTCCAGACAAGAAGAGGACAGGAGATTACCCACATGTGCTCCAGACAGCTGCTCCTCACAAGGAGACCACAGGACGGTGGTTTCCCATGGGTTTGAGCGCCAAGAGACGAAGGAATCAGCCATCATGTTCACAACCACGGCAGAGCCTTTTAAAGGACATTGGATTTGCTAACCTCACTTTCTGATCACTTTCAGAAATTGCCTATTTAACTACCTTAAGGCTATTACAGACCTTCAGAACAACAAGTTTGAAAAGTCACCCCATGAATTTATCTTCATTCTTGAACAAAAGAAAAATTAAGCATAAGTTTAAGAAATTTAAAGAATTGGAAATAAATAGCAAAAAGCTAAATAAGGCTTTGATCTAAAAAAGTTATAAACAAATTAAGGCTTCAGATAAATTTGGAATATTGAGACTTTTACTATAAGATTTTGAAAATAATTATATAAATAAACAGCTTTTTGTGGGAACCAAATTGTTTCGTCTATCTTAAGTCATAATAGAGATTTGAGACCTTATTATTTCAGAAATTGGACACTAGAGGGGACTAAAGACTCCAGGCAAAAAAGGAAAAGGGCGAAAAAAAGTGTAAACTTGCATTTGGTTTTTGGTTAGTATGGAGATTTACAAAATGACACAAAATGTTATAACATTTGAAATACTCCAGGAGTTTTTCGAAGGATGGGACTAGAAATTAGTAGCTACAGTATCAACAACATCAGTAATGATGCCTCCTTCTATGGACAGACTATGTCCAAAAGATGTTAATGAAGGAATGACAGATGTGAAACAAATTTTGCTTGATGCAAAAATATTAGAACCAGAAATACTGGATAATTAAAAAAAATGTGTACATTATAAGACAGAAAAGGCAGTTAAAGTGGAAACACAAATGACAAGTCAAGAGAATGACCCGGAGAAGGACTTTCTATTGGATTTGCAAAAAAAGTTGGTTAAAGCTTTGAAAATCAAAGTGGAAATACAAATGATAAACTAAGAGAATGACCTGGATAATGACTTTTTACTTGATTTACAGAAGAGGTTTGCTAAAGCTTCAAAGAAGCCTTTGGGATGGGAAAAAGAAAAATTGAAGAGAGACCAAATCCTATGATAACATCTGAATAATTAAAGATCAAGATTGTTAGAAGTAAAAGGAAGGAATATAAAGTTGGTTTGTTTGACCAAGGTTAAAATAAGATATGTTTCTATAAAGCTCTTGTAACCCTTTATGGACTTTTTGCTGACACCAAGACTGAAATGTTGATGATTTGTGGATTTGCATATAGATAAGGGATGGGTCATGGGAAGGAGAGAGATTTGTTTGTAACCTTATAGGGGGTAAAGAGTTATTAAGTTTGTTTATATTTGTGATGAAGATCAGAAGTCACTTCTTTATATATTTCTTTCCTTTTCCTTTTTCTTATTTCTTTATCTTTTTCTTTTGCATTTTTATTCTTTCTTTCTATTTCTCCTTCTCTGAGTTTAGTTTGTATTTGCTTTTACCATTGTATTAAAATCTTCAATAAAAATTATTTTAAAAAAGAATGTAGAGATTTGATAAGATCTGATGACCTCATGAATGTTCAGTATTTTAACATTATTTTTATTACTATTTAATTTGGATGGGCAAGGCACCATATTGGATAGCAGTGGACACCTTGATACATACAACTGCCATTTGTCAATGTCTTCTGTAAGATGAAATACCACAGCCATTCCTTGATATGTGATTACATTTTCATAATTGCAACAGGTATTTTAGGTAGAGTCAGTTATAATTTAAACACTTGTAATAAATACTTGCTTATAAGGCATGTTTATCTATGTATCATCTATCTATCCAGCCATCCATCCACACATTCGCTTACAGCCAATGCAATGTAGTGGTTCAGGAGTTCAACATGAATTGGAAAGGCTGTGGAACTCACTGAGCAGCTTTGAGCCAATCACTCTGCTTCAGTCCAATATAGTTCACAGTTTTATTTTGGGAGAAAAACTAGAAACACTCTTATTTTAAGCTGCCTTAAGCTATAAAAGGAAAAGTGGGATATAAAGACAATTAATACATTTAACTTAGTTATTTTACACTATCTGCCCTTGATGTTCTTCAGTATCCTTAGAACCCTGGACAATGCTATAGTGGAAAACACCTTTAAGCAAGAACAACTAATATTAAAAGAATGCAATGAACAACAGCTTCTATTGTGATTAACTCCCAGGTACTGTATTTAAAAGTGATTTCAGATTTGCACAGTAACAATATTTTTACACTGATTTTTCTGATAAAATATATTGTATTAAGCAAACTTCAAAATAAAACTTTTCATGTAAGAGAGTGGTAGATCTAAAACAGCTGAGATCATCTTAAATTGTCCAAACAATATTTCATTCTGTTTGCAACATTTTTTTTTCTTGCAGAAATTCAGCTGAGAATAAGAGAAGAAACGAATTGCCATAATAAGGTTTTTTTTTCAGGTCATCACAGCTACTTTGCTTTTTAAAAACTGCCATGATAAGAGATTAATTTTGATTTGCAGAATTTCATAACTTATACAAAAAGTTTGTACCCTGTTGACATCTTCAAGTTGAGTATATAAATACATACATGTTAATTCAATATTAATTTGCATGTATGAAACAATCTTTGAAGATCAGAATTAGTGGAGCTTTTATATTATCTGACAACAAATACAAGTACCAAATAGAAGATAATATATGTAGTTCAGGGCTATAGAGTCCTTGGGGTTCTCTGAGCCTGGTTGTTTTCTTGCAGACATTTCATTACCAGACTAGGTAACATCTAGTCAAATGGTCAGATGAAGATGTCAAATGGTCAGATGAAGATGTTACCTAGTCGGGTAATGAAACATCTGCAAGAAAACAACCAAGCTCAGAGAACCCCAAGGACTCTAAATACAAGTATACTATAGTTTGAAGGGTACAGTTCATAAATGTATTTGTAAGTTATCATCACATGTCAGATAATCAATTAATATATGCAGTTATATTAATCACAGATCAGAGAGGGAGCCTTTATGGTACACTTGAAAGCAACCACATTATGAGTTCCTGAAAGCAACCACATTATGAGTTCCTGGGCTAATGTTAGATAATGAGGAAGAGTAAGAAAAGTCACAATAGTATTATACAAGATTCTATGCTGAACTTCCCTAAATATGAAGTTAGTGGGAAAGAAAGTGAAATTCTATTTCTGAATGTATTCCAATGTCTTGCGTAAGGTCGGCTTCTATTCTGAGATTCCTTCCTCGGCTAAAACATCTGGGGTTTCCTTAAGTCATGCACTCAAGGTTCGAAATGCACTCCCCAACCACTTTCACAGCAAAGAGTCACATTGGTTGAAGAGGGAGGGGGGAGCATGATGTATTCAGCTCTATTACCTTGTTTTGGTACCTATAGGTGCAGCAGCTACAGTGGAGCTGCAAGAGTTGAGAGAGCCCTTGGCTGTCCCAGCCTCTCCCCAGAACCCTCGTCACTCCCCCTATTTAAAAGGAAAAGAAAGAAAGTGATTTCTTTGTTCCCTTCCCATGCACCGCTTCATACGGGAATGAATAGGCCTCCTTTTTTAAAGGAGTCTCCCCACCAGTTTCCCCTGCTCCTTCTTATTGGGTGGGCAAATTACAGCAGCTGTTACAATATCTTTTGGTTCTTTCAGTAGCCGGAGGTCTACCAAGCCCAACAAACAAACAAACAATAGGTGCGCCATAGAGCAGCTTGGTAGAGAAGCAGGCAATTAACTTCCCCATCAGATGCGTGTTGAGGAAATTGAGTAAAGCTGATGACAGAAGATAATTATAATGGCTCTTCAGGAGAACCTATTAACTAAACTTCTACCAGCTTTCAGGCTGAATGAGCATTCATTTAACAATGGCAAGTTAAAAGTTAAAGGCTAGAATAGACAACAGCTAACACATCATCATACTATTAATTCATAGTAAATGTCTCATTTTGACTGATTGCCTACGGTGTAAGGCAGCCTTTTCTGTTGAGGTCATAACTCCCAGCATCGCTCAACATCATCCGTGCTGAGAATCTTGTTGATCCTCATTATAAGCTTCTCCCAATTACACAGTTGCAGAGAATAAACATTTGAAAAAACCACTGATTTTGCAAATAAAGCAGAATGATCTTTCTTCCAGGACTGTGCATGATTTGACAATTATTCCAAAAAAGTGTTTTGGACCTCATACAAGCTAAATACCTCTCTGCTATACATTAAAACAACCCCTCATTTTTTTTCAGTCTTCTGCTTGAGCCTGAAAAAGGTGCAGCTGCTTTAAGAGTCATGAACTTTAATGAGCTGATTCCTATAAAAAAGCTGTGGGGTTGTTGTTGTTTTTCAAACTCATATGGAAGCCTGAAAAGAAGAGAGCCTGTTTTAATGAATAGCAGAGAGGTGTTCTGCTCTCATGAGGGCCAAAGCATTTCTACTAATGCACAGCCCTGTTTTCTTCTCTTCACTGAACAAGAGAATGCAAGTTTTTAGAAGTTACTCACTGCTGTATGTCCAGCACAGTAGGTGTAGCTAGCATGGGACTGGTACTGTAAGCCAGTCCTTGGGAAAGTGTATGCATTCCAAAGTGGTTGCCTGCTGTTCCACTGTGAACTAAATCCAGGACTCATGGTCACTCGATATTTATTGTTTTGATACGTCCTCACCATGGAGTTGGGCTGTAAGGCAAAAAAGGAAAGCTTACAATCCACATAACAGCAAAACAACACTCTACTGCAGATGATATATAGTCACCCAAGGAAAGGAAATATAATAAATAAATTATAATAACTTAAAATTATTGTTTTATGTTTTATTTTAGCTAATTTACAGTTTGATAAATTTATTTAGCTTGCTTTCTTGCTTTCTTCTTTGTGACTTTTTCTGTGACAGGCAGATATGAAGCTGATGAATAAGTCAATACAGATAAGACTCCACAAGTTACTTCTTAAGATCTAACACAGGGAGATGGGCAAGTTTTTCATATTAAAAAAAAAAAAAAAATCTGTAGCCTTGAAGGGCTATAGATGTATCTGGCAATGAGGCAGCAACCTGGGAGAAGTAGGCAGTGCTGAAATGTTCCATCTTTCTCTTTAAGGCTTATAAATTTAAAAAACAAGTGTGCAAAAATTCCTACACTGAAAAAATGCCCTTTTACTGCAGGGTAACCTTGAATGGCTCTGGGGGATATAAATTGCCAATTCTGAGAGTAGCAATCTTCACAATTCATGTTAACAAGAATTTACTTATGATCCTGCATCTGAGCAGAGCACAGAGATGGCCCTTATCTATGTTTGCAAGTAAGGTACAAAATCCAGCAGCTGTTGACATGCACAATATCCCTGATACATCTACTCTGGTTACCACCATGCAGAGCTATGGAGCAAACATAAACAATCTCTCACATTGACACCCTGCCTTCTCATCAAGCATTCATGGCAGCTTGAACACAATAAAAAAATTCCTGTTGGTTCTAATTAAATTCCTTACATTTAAGTGTGCCAGGATAGCAAATCCTAGACACATTTAAGGTTAATGGCTGTCATGACTTCCTATGCCTGTTTGCTTCCCACAGATGAGGAAGCCTCCCCCTTCCTGTCTGCAAAGTAGTTCTAAATATTTCAAGCAAAATCGCTTTCCTTTGCCTCATGTCAATGGTTCCTGGGGTGTGATTTCTAAAGATTTAACTTACAATTCTCCAAACACAAAGCATACAAATGAATACTAAAGCCTACACCAAAATCTCATTAGTCACTGTATATGACAAATGGATTCTTTGTTAGTTTTGAAGATGGGTTTTGGAAGAATACACTGGCCTTATATTTAAAGGAGCCTTTAAAAACTAAAGCTTTTTTAGGACTGAACCTTGGTAAATCAAAGGAAAAATTGGGGCTATGAACTTTACAGAAAGTACATCCTTCTCTCAAAGGAATGCAAAAGAAATTCTTTTTTCTTTAGTCTATTACTTATCTTTGACTTCACTTCTTGAAAATAGGGCATATGTTTCTCAACAGATGTTCATTGCCACTGAAAACAAAATCCTGGCTAGAATGGATTTTGGAACCTAGAATCTAAAGTCTATTATGATCAGCTGTCTGCTAGGTGTACAAATAACTGCACTAAATCTCAGACTTTAAATGATGACTCTCTGAGATTTAGTGCAGTTAGTTGTACTAAAGTCCCTAAGCTGGTCTTTACAGCTGGGATCTTGTAAGGAAGGAGGCAGATGATACTATTTTCTTGACTACAACTGTAGAAGCTCCATACTAATTGTGAACTCTAGGGTACAACATGGCACAAAATCTTCAAGCACAGAGCATGCAGCCCTAAAGTAAGATAGATCGTGGTCTTAGGTAACGAAGTTCTGGGACTCTTGTAAGGGGTGGTGGTTTATTTTTAAATTGTGTATGCTGCCCTTCAAAAGCAGGCTTCCTCAGAGTGATTTGTAACACTGAAATCATCAAATAAAAATTTAACCAATAAAAATACAGAATAAAACATCACAATTCCTAAATGTTGGAGATCTGTATTCAACAGGAGCCATTATGAGATGCTATGTTCCTAAATATAAGCTTTACCTTTCATTTTTTTTCCTCGAGAAAAGATTCTTTTCTGCAAAATTCTTGCATTTATTGCTTACAAGGTGGCCAAGAGCTAATGAGTGATAGTACTCAGTGACTCCCTGGTTCCCATGCCAAAGGGAAACCTTGTTCAGCTTGGCAAGTGTAGTCAGTTAGGGAGACTGGAGAGTGATGGAGAGGCATGAGACAGAAAACAACTAAACCACTAGCATTTATTTTATATTTATTTATTTATTTATTAAATTTATATGCTGCCCATCTCCCCCAGAGGGTGACTCTGGGTAGCTCACAATTAAATTTCTCACCACTTTGCAACAATAAAGAAAGCCTAAAACCACCCCAAAAGAAATCTTAGAGAAATCTTAAAGCATGCTGAGAATGAGACAGAAAAACAAAAGCCTACGGCAAAAGAAGATCTTATTAAAACTCACTTTTAGTTCAGTGAAAAAGTCTCTTCTTCAGTGCTTAAAAAACAGATATGTTTGAAGAGCATGTTTAAGCTTCAAAGCTGAGCAAGATTTACATGGTTGGAAAAGTCTGACTAGTCAGGCAATTCAAGCAGGGTTTTTTTTAGGATCAACAACTGCCAATCACTTCCTTGCTTGCTTTATCTTTAAATAACATGCATCATTTCACCAAGTTGTTCAATCCAGCGTATGACTCTATCTGCAGAGTCATTTAGGAACATCTAAGGCGATCTTGCAATTTAAATTCACATTGAAGCACCACTGACCATAAAAAGGACACATAGAATTAACTCATCACCATTTCTCTCTCTGTTTTCATCCAGTCTTCCCTTGCAATAGTTACTGAAACCCTTAATTGAGTAACTGATTTTTTCTGCAGAAAACCTCAAGCTGTTCAATGTTGATTCATCACCTTTTTACAGTTGACATTTTAATGAGAGAGGTCAAAACTCCATTCTTAGTTGCACTCTTGCATAAGACTTCAAACCGTATTTGGGGTGTGCAAATGACTTTCAAACTTTAGCCCATGCTGCTAAGCTTTTCAAATGAACTTCTCAGAATCATGAATGGGCTGGGGAAATAGCATCAATCTGAGACACTCCAATCCCTGGATTATTATTATGAAAAGCATTCTGCCTTTGGCTACTTTTTCTGTAGTTGTGTTTAAAAAGGTAGAATTGTGCCTGGAGATTCTTATCGGGTATATTTTGCTTCAGCCAACAGTATATTCTCTTTTGAGTCCTAGCAGATTATAGGAAGGGCTAAACCCACTACAGGAATGGATGCCCTTATGGTAGATGCCTCTGGCTGAGAACCAGGATCTGCCAACTTGAAACATGCCACAGCAGAGATTACAGGCATAAGCCACAACTGACTCAAATTTTAAAAAGTTATCCCCAGAAATAATGTAGGTTACCTTGAACCACAAGAAGGGGGTAGTAATGCAGAGAGCACATTTGTAATACAGACTAGCATACTGAGCTTGAAAAGTGAAAATAGAGCTTTGCTTACGATTGAAGAAATACTCAGGAAAACATAATGACGATAATAATGATGAAGATGACAGCAACAATGACGATAAACTGTTTTGAGCTATGAAGCTAGTTCATATTTTCCTGCATACATTTCATTCTCTGATACAGAAATTGTGGCCTTCCTTTAAGAGATTCATCTAGAAGATCCCATAAAAGAATGATGTTGGGCTATTCTCATTTTCTAGAAGATGCTCTGCAGTCTTTGGCTTATTCTATGACTTAACATACAATACAATATATAACATAGAGAGTCCTAGATTGCTTGTTCTTGTTTCAGTAATGCAAATGGGCCACTTCAGTAAGTTGTAAGAAATGAATCATTGGGTGGCAGTCTCATGGCTGCCTGTACTGTCCATTTCCAGGTCCCCCTATATCAAGGCTTTGTTGTGGTCCCAAGAGTTTCTCCTTCATCTGAAAGAGATTTGGTGTTAGACTTTGCTTTAATAATTCAGCAATACTCTGTTCTGCTGAGCTTCAGTGCCAAATTGCTTAGAAACAATCCCTCGTTATCTGACAGTGTTAAGGTTAAGAAAAAGAAACCCACCAATGAAAAATTGCCAAGGCAGTATGTGTTTAAGGCTTACACTTCAAAAATGAGTTAGAAATGTTCTATTTAGCTTTTACACTGCACTTTCTTTTCTTCTTTTCAAACATCCTACTTGATGAAAATATAGCAGAGGATGTTTGTATTGTTTATTTCTTTAACCTGTATGACCGCATAATTTGCAATGACTCTGGGCAGCATATAAAGTGAAAACAATCATAAAAAACAATACATATCAAAACAAAATAAATTGGCAACCAACGATGCTAATTAATATATCATGCTTCCTAGAGATAGGCTCACTCAAAACTGTGGCCTTATGCCGGAGAAAACAGCAGGGCTTACAAAAGGCAATAGGGTTGGGGCCATTTGAATCTCCAGGGTTGGAGGGGACAAGACACGCAAACCATGACTCTCCACAGGGGGCAAGGATGGCCAATGACAAGATGTGGGTGATCACACAAATGCTGTGACTTACACAAATCTACCAGACACTGTAAAGCAAGTACATAATCATGGCATTTGCATGATGACATCGTCACAGTTATGAATACTGCTGATACCTGCAGACGTGATTCAGAACAGTTTACCTTCAGTTATACAAGAAAATAGATTCCTGTGGTAGCAAAAGCATATGAAATAATATACTGACTTTCTTTAGAATATCTTCCTCATGTATTTGACTTATTAGTCTTTCGTTTCTGTCGGGCCAAGCCCACTTGCATACCCCAGAAGGTGGAATGCAGATCTCAGCTCCAAAAAGATGGGCCACCCTGAAATAAATAGGTGAATTCATCAATGGGACCTAATATAATTTACTGTTCTCACTATATCCAGAGAAACCATTCCATGAAGTGAAATGGCTTTATTAGTAATGGAAGTGACAAGCAGGCAGAGCCTCCATATAACCTGGATAACAGGTGAAAAGTCAGGATTCAGGCCCGGTTATGGGACAGAAACAGCATTGGTCACACTTCTAGATGATCTCTGGCGAGAGCGGGATGTGGGGAGTGCATCCATCCTTGCTCTTCTTGACCTCTCAGCGGCTTTCGATACCATCGACCATGGTATCCTTTTGGGTCGGCTGCAGGAGTTGGGGTTGGGTGGCACAATGTTGTGCTGGTTCATCTCCTTTCTCCAAGGCCGAACCCAATCGGTGTTGATAGGGAGCGAGAGGTCCAGCCCCCGGCCCCTACTTTGTGGGGTGCCACAGGGGTCAGTGCTTTCACCGCTCCTATTTAATATCTACATGAAACCGCTGGGTGAGATCATTCGGCACCACGGGGTGAGGTATCATCAGTATGCTGATGATACCCAACTATACATCTCCATCCCAGGTGCCCTAAGTGATGCTGTGACTGCCCTCTCGTGGTGCCTGGAGGCTGTGGGGGCCTGAATGGGGGACAACAGGCTTCAGCTGAACCCTGGTAAGATGGAGTGGCTGTGGATACGGGGAGCCTCAAGATCTAGGACTTTGTCATCTTTGGTTCTTGACGGGGTTACACTATCCCAGACAGACCTGGTGCATAATCTGGGGGTTCTCCTGGACTCACGACTCCTGCTCGAAGAGCAGGTGGCAGTCGTGGCTAGGAGGGCCTTTGCACGACTTTGTGTTGTGCGCCAGTTACGCCCCTTCCTGGATCAGGGGGACCTCCGCACAGTCACTCATGCCCTGGTCACCTCTGGGTTGGACTACTGTAATGCGCTCTACATGGGGCTACCCTTGAAGAGTATCCGGAAGCTACAGCCGGTGCAGAATGCGGCGGCGCGGACAGTTCTTAATGCCCCTAGGAGGGCACATATAACACCGCTGTTGCGCGAGCTGCATTGGTTACCGGTTTGTTTCCGGGTCCAATTCAAGGTGTTGGTTATTACCTTTAAAGCCCTTTATGGCACGGGACCAGGTTATCTGAGGAACTGCCTCGCCCTGGTCACTTCAGCCCATCCCACTCGGTCCAGCAGAAGGGGCACGTTGCAGACCCCACCAGTCAGGGAATTTCGATTGGTGGGGTCGAGGCAGAGAACCTTTTCTGCTGTAGCACCCGCCCTATGGAACATCCTGCCTCCTGAGGTCCAGTGTGCCCCCTCCCTCATGGCCTTCAGGAAAGGTATTAAATCCTGGCTCTGCCAGAAGGCCTGGGGGCCAGAGGGAGGCCCGCACCTGTGGAGACGGCTGGTGGGATGATGGGTTGTCTCCCCCCCCCCCAGCATCTTACAGGTTTTTTAGGGCCATAAACCAGAGGAGGTTTTTTAGGGTTTTTTATATGTTTTTAATTATTTATAGTTTTTAGCCATCTCGGAGAGAGCTCTGTTTTTATTGTGAGCCGCCCAGAGTCACCCGTTGGGGGAGATGGGTGGCATACAAGCTGAATAAAAAAAAAAAAAAAGTAAAAGCATCACAAACTAGTCATTCCTCCAGGGGACAAAAATTGCAGAACTTGGCAATAAGTCCCATCAAAGAAATTGGGACTCAACCTGTACATAAAAACTGAATTTGATTTTAAAAATGAATATATGGGAAACTGGATTAAAGTCACATTCTCAAAGAGTTGTACCAACTTTTCTTTTCTTTTCTTTTTTCTTTTCTTTTCACAACCTTATTGGGCATACACTGAATTGCAGATATTTGGCAAGTTCTTATCAGGTTAACATATTTTTAAAAGGCTAATTTGTATTGCTGTTTTGAAATCTGATTTTTTCTCTTGACTGTTGAATTGTCTGCTGCAACACAGGAACTTTTCCAAAAGCAAAATGAATAGACGTGTCAAACACCATGTCTACCTCATTCCTACTGCCCTCTAGCAGATTGAAATACTTATCTGTTAAGGCATCCCTAAATAACCAAGAAGGAGTGCCAGACTGGTGTAGTGGTTGAGGTACCAGGCTAGAAATTGGGAGACCATGAGTTCTAGTCCTGCCTTAGGCCCAAAGTCATCTGGGTGACTTTGGGCCAGTCACCTTCTCTCAGCCCTAGAAAGAAGGCAATGGCAAACCACTTATGAAAAACCTTGCCAAGAAAACTGCAGGGACTTGTCCAGGCAGTCACCAGGAATCAACACTGACTCAAAGACATCAGAAATTAATAAATAAATAACCAAGAAAGGCTTCTTTCCTCCAGGAGTGGGGAAACAATTCTTGTAGAGGAGTACAGAGATAGCCTTGAAGAAAGTACATGGCAGCCATTAAGTTGCCATCAGCTTAGCTGGGAACAAGAAGAGCGGATGGGGGGAAAAACTCAAGATTACCCCACCTTGACTCTCTTTGGTGTAAGAGGAGGGGAGAGAAAAACTCTGTCAGGCTTTCAAGCTTCTGTTCTTATACTCTATAACAATAGAGTAGAGTCTAGTAGTTTTGTGGTGTCTGTTTCCTGCCCTGATCTACCTTGAACTGCTGACAAATTCCAGCAGTCCAGCAAAATCTAGATGGTCACAGACTCTCCAGGCTGCATCTGGGAAGACAAAATTTATGATCCAAAGGACTTTATATAGGCAATCTATGTGCCCATTCATCATTTCTTTTCAAAATGCTTTGCATAACGTCCCCAAGCAGAGTCTTAACATTCTTTGGGGTTTAAGATATATGGAAGGCAGTCAACTGCTGGTCATCTGCATCTTGTATTTTCCCCTCCATTTCCCCTCAGATCTTCTCCAAGACATGAAGGGGTGGGGGTGGAAGGCCCCATCTCCCCATGGAGGCAGATTTAAGGAAGACCGAAAGCTATGCTCATTATACAGGGCAGATAGCAGAAGAGCATGGAGTGAAATATTTTGAGCTCTTGCCAAGTCTACCTTGGGAAGGAATGTAAAAAAAAAAAAAAATTCAATTACTGGCAGCACAACCAAGCCTTTGGCAGAAAAAGCTGTGACACAAGCAATTAGGGAATCCAATATAATAGACAATCCTAATAGTTGAGATAAGCTACCTAAAAATATTTCCTTGAATGCTCACTTGAGTGGTTTCCAGAGTATTCATTCTAAGCTTCTTTTATCTTGAGAGATTCGAAGAAACATGCAGGCAGCAAGCAAGCCCAGTATTGGGTATATTAAACTTCCATTGAAAATGTCTTCAAATTGCCATCATGTATAGGACAACAAAAAGGTAACACTTGTTTAAGTTTAATAGACTGAATCATAGGTTTTCTATGGCTCCTTCATGATACAAATTCTCAGATCATTTACAATAAAAATAATATTGAGACCATATCCTGCCTTTTCTCCAAGAGTTCAAGGAAGCATGTATTGTTGTCTTTCCACTCCCAAACAATTTTACTGCACAATAACTTTTGAGATAGTAGGTCCAGCAAAGCAGACACTTTAGGCAATGGACCAGAAAGAGCCGTGGACTGAAGCCAAATCCATGTACCCTGCTCTCATGACCGGTCACTGAGAAAAGCTGCTTAGGAGCTCACAGTGGACTTGCTGCTTTGCTCTGGGAACTCCCTTGGTGAGGCAGTGGGCCAAGTAGTCTCTTGATACATCATTATGGATCCTTAGACCACTAGCTGCCCATCCTGAGAAGCCTCTAAAGCAAGGCTCAAGAGTACACCAACCCTATCATATCTTACAGAAAACGTCCTTGCAGCAAATGCCAGCCCCAATTTTATAAGGTACACACCATGCCAATATGTCTCACTTCAAGCAGTCCTTATTATAACGGAATGTGGGCGATGAGACTGTGGGTGCAGCCATCTTTAGGCTGTCCCTCCAAGGACTTATTTGGAGCAAGAAGGCTGAACAGTGACTATGACAGTAATGTGAAGGGACCAGTGGGATGATTAGCAGCTGACATCTGGCTTCAGGAACTGGTAGCATGTCATATGAAATAAGTTGGGTTGGTAGTGTCTGGCCCAGAGTCAGCCAGTGAACATCATGGTTAAGCAGCAATTTCTGTAAGCCACCCAGAGTCACCGTGAGTGAGTTGGGCAGCCATATAAATTGCTGTAACAAATTAATAAATAAATTTGAATGTATCCCATTTCTAGCCTAACATTTAACCACTAAATCATGCTGGCACTCAATATAATCATTTGCAGCCAAAAAGAAGTTAAAAATGAGTTGTGAATATACCTTGACTAAGTATTTATAATATCTCAGAAAACAGCCTAACCTGAAAGGTCATTTTCAACCTGGAGGACAAGCCTTGATAATTGCTACTGATTATAATGGCTATATATTAATTCCTGTATTCAGTAGCAAATGGCGCTCCGATACCAATTGCTGAGGAAGACAAGCAGGAAGGGTCTTTTCATCCTCATGACCTGTTTATGGGCATCCTACTGAAAACTGGCCTTGGGGAGTGATTCAATTGGGTTTTAGGTTCAAATGTAATGAAAATTCATGGAAATGTGAGGTATCTATTTACACGTACTTAAAATCCTTCTGCTTGCAAGGAATATTAGTAATAAGTTTATAAAACACATTTTGCAAATAATTGTAAGTTTTCTACAGATCTGTTCAGCAAAACGTAATGTACTGCACCCTCCACTTTGGTTATATTTGAGACATATTTAGAGTCATAATTAGGAAAATCAGCTGATGCACCTCCAGCTAATACAGGTGAAGGGATGCAACAGTTCAGGGTGGGTTTAGCCGGAGACCTATACTAGGAGATACTTTTTCTGGACTTTGAAACTGTTTATAGAAAGAATGTTGTTTTAAAGCTGTAACCCTTCCTAAATAAAACGTGTGCAACCCCCATTCATGCATTACTAGACTAGTGTACTGCACTCCACCAAGGGCCTTTAAAGACAATCCATATCCTTCATGTGTTGAAGAATGTGGCTGTGTGTGGAGAATATAAGATGAAGTCAAGCGAGCAACTGGCTGCAGAGGGTTTTTTGTATGCACAGTTAAGAGAAAGATTTAAGGTAGATAATAGGGCATTTGGAATTGAGCAGCAGAAGACAGCATTTGAAGTTAAACTATGTACAAATGATGGATATTTAATTGCTAAAATGTATAAACCTTTATTGAAATTTAAAATGGAAGAAGAACAAGTGAAAGTCTGTATGATAAAATGGGCTAAAAACTTTGGACACAATATACTGATGGAACAGTGGGAAAATATGTGGTTAAAAGGATTGAAATTTACATTATGTTATAACTTAAAAAGAGAATTTTTATAAAATGATGTACCATTGGTATATGATTCTAGAAAAATTATCTAGAATATATAAAGGTACTTCAAATTTATGTTGGAAATGTGGACAACATGAAGGATCATTTTATCATGCCTGGTGGACTTGTAAAAAAGCCAGAAATGTTTTGGTTCAAATACATATAATGATACAAAGAATTTTAAAGATCAATATTCAACAGAAATCAGAACTTTTCTTGCTTGGATTAATGGACAGTCAATTAGAAAAAGGACAGGGAAGATTATTTTTATATATAATTACTGTTGCGAGAGTATTATATGCACAAAAATGGAAAGACTCTGAAATACCCACATCGGAGGATTGATTGATGAAGATAACAGAACTAGCAGAGATGGCAAAATTAACTTGTTTGATCAGAGAAAGATCAATAACTATATTTATTAGTGACTGGAAACCCCTTATGGATTTTTTGCTGAAAAAAGAGAAAAATGGGTTTGAAGATTAGAAAGGGTAGTGTGAGATTAGGCTGAAGCTGCCATAACGTAAAGATGAAGCAGGCATGTAAGCAGAGAGGACAAAGGCCAGGACTCTTGTCTATGAGATCCCTTCAGGAAGGTAGATAAGAAGGAAGCAAGTCCTTAAGGAAACAAAGGAAAAATGTGACCTGAACCAGGCAAAAGAAGTTGGGCCTGAGCACATGGAAACTCCCACCCCAATCCCATCAACAGCTGCCAGACTTGTGCATCAACAAAGCAAGGACTTTTGGGGATAAAAAGGCCAAAGCCCACCCACTGGGAGTCGTCTGAGTCATTTTTGGATCCAGACTTGGAGGCTTCCATCCCTCTAGCGAGTGCCTGGCAGCCTAGTTGGGAAGGACGTGGGTAAGTGTGGATGAGTGTGTGCGTGTGTGTGTGTGTGTGAGAAAGAGCAAATGTACCTTGCAACCAGTAAAGTTTTGCTGTTACTTTAAATTCACTGGGTTTCCACTGGGTATTACACTGGGTATTAAAAGAACCTCTTGTGCCTCAGTGTTCGGTTAGAAGTGATTTGTGTGCATCTCTAATTATTTTCCGGCTGTTGACCAGGGCTGTGTGTCTTGTCTGCTCAAGCTGCACCTATCTGGAAAACCCAGGTAGAAAGCAAGGGGGGCTGACAAGATCTGCATGCCTCAACAAGCTGTGAGTGTGTGAGTGAGTGATCATAAGCTGAATCTGGGAGCAGCGTGTGTAACAGTAGCTACTGGAAAAAAGGAAATTATGATGTAACCTTAAAGAGAGAGGGTAATATATAAATGTATCTATAACTGCTATCAAGAAGATTGGAAGCTGCTTCTTTAGAATCTTTTTTTCCCCTTCCTCCTTCCTTCCTCCCTTCCTCCCTTCCTCCCTTCCTCCCTTCCTCCCTTCCTCCCTTCCTCCCTTCCTTCCTTCCTTCCTTCCTTCCTTCCTTCCTTCCTTCCTTCCTTCCTTCCTTCCTTTTCTTTCTTCCTTTCTTTCTCTCTCTCTCTCTCTTTCTTTCTTTTTCATTTTTCTATATTTCTTTTTCACTTTCTTATTACTTTTCTTTATTCTTTAATTTCAAATTTGTACTGTTTTTAATTCTGCTGAAGAACTTCTTCAATAAAAGTTGTTAAAAAAATGTGGCAGTATGTTTGTTGGGCCAGATAATGATAACATTCTCATGGATTACAAAGCTTTTTCACCATCTGGTTACGGTGTCAAACACATTACAATCTAGTATAGGGTAGAGAAAAAAATTAGAGATGCAATTTAAACCAGCACTCTTTCCCCCAAATACTATAAAAACCACAGTGGTACATGAAATAGTAAAATAAATTGTAAAATTATTGCTTGCTGCTTTTCTTCCCGGACAAATATTTTTCAATTTTACAATATTTTCAATAAGTGAGGAAACAACAAATCTAATAAGATTTGTAGACAATAGCAAAAATAAAATACGGCAAACATAGATCCTTGAAGCCTTACTTCACTGAATGATCCCTGTCTCCTCTTAATTCATTTTATCCCCCTACTGTTTTGCCATTAATGGCTTCTTAGAGTTGCATAATAAAATGACAGTCTTCCTAGTACATCCTTGAAAAACTCATCCATGCCAGCCTCCCCGAGCCCCCTGTGTTTAGACTGCAGTTGGAAGTGTTGGGTTCTATGGAACAATTTAACCAAGTAAATGGGCTGCAACTTGGAGACGCAGTAGGAGAAAAGTATCAAAGCATTCCACTACCCCCAGGCCCCAGATACTGGGATCGATGCATATGTAAAAGAACAGCTGTCACTTATTTTTGCAGGACAAATAAGATACTATCCAAGAGATGCATTTATAATGGCAGCAAAGCCTACCTGCTAATTGCTGACACTGGGAACCTACTGGTCCATATAATAAAGCTCATAAATTTACAAACACGGGCATTCTATACTACTGAATATTCAATACATCTTACTTCTGCTTCATACCTTTTTAAAATATAATACACTTGTTTGCTTAGCTGTCTATCCAATCAGCCAACGTCTTGCTCTTTTCAAACATTCTGGTCTCAGCTAGCAATGGCATTTTCAGCCTATGGGGGCCAGTTAACAACAAGGGCAAAAAGACCAGCAGACAGTGAGGCAACCTTCTGTATCTTGCATTCAGCTTTTTTCCACATCAAGAAATGTCAGACTGTGGTTTGGAATTCTGTGACTTACTCTCATGAACTTCTGTCTCTACTTCTGCATCCCTTCCTCCTCATCTCGTTGGACAAATCATAAATCAAAATGGCTTTGAAGCATCATGAACAGGAGGAGGAAGAAGGAGAAACACTTTGGCATACAGCTTGGGAACATTTCAGGTATTCTGTCCAAACCAGGCCACTGAATTCCTGTTGTATAAGGATTGCCTAGACAAAATCAGAGTACTCCCAAATATTTTGTGACCGGACACTGGGGAAAAAAGTGCATAGTGAAAAATGCCTTAGGTTTCAGATTAAAATTAAGTAACAGAGTGTGTGTAGGGGGGGGGGGGAATATTTTGGATGATTAACTGCATAAGCTCCAGCAAATGGTCAGGCTTCCTGAACACTGAAATCCAAAACATTCAGAGATACCAATTTCTCTAGAGTGTTGGCTCTAGCAGAGGTGGGAGCATCATCTGGATTCTCTTTGAAGTAGCAGTATCTCTTTGAACATCACTGGTTCCTCTTGCCTTTTTAACAGTTGACAAGTATCATCTGTCTCTGGCCCTGATCCAAGATGGGCAAGGGGAAACAGTTGGCACTTATCTTTCAAGGGTGAATGAGCCTTCTTGCTCAGGAGTGCTTCACCTTTCATTCACATATTTAGCAATGTATTTAACACAGAGTTAAATGCAAATCTCTTTGGAAATATACAGCTGACCAATTCAAGATGTCTATGTTTATAACATATGAAGACTATACAATATAGCATAAACTATAAACAAAAAAGTATACACTATATAAGATACACATGTTATATGTATATATAACATACTTATGTGGCATGATATAAATATTAATTTATTGTATCAAATAATGCCCATCTTTTGCTATTAAAATAATATTCTTCCTTGAGAACATCTATCAGTGTTTCTTCTTTCCAAGGCTACAAAAATACTGTTTATCCAAATCATATAAATTCTTATTAACAATGATTGAAATGCCTACATCCTCATCATTATCCTTGGTTGCATATAAAGGGATTTAAGAGATACTATAAATGAGTGAATTTTAATTTTTTTAAATGCTAAGCTCTTCTTAAATTTATTTTCTATGTTAAAATATTGAAAACAATTGGCTGTACTGACTTTAGACATTTTAACCTTTCCATGTTCTGGAGAGGAGAAAAATAATGCCAGATATTCATTAAAAGACTGTACAATTGGATGAAAAAGCATGAGAATATCATTCCTGTTTATCCAGTTTCATGCATGAAAATACTGTTTAAAATCTCAGCCTTACACTATTGCCTGAACACAAAAGAACCATTAAATTAAATTTAATATGAGGTTATAGCCTTGACATTATATTTCTGTAAGGCATTCTACCTGCTAATAAGCCATACTATCTAGACCCTTTCAGAATCTAATGGCTGGGTACAAATATTGTGCTAAGCTGTCATTCGTTTAACTGGAATGTACTGAATAAGGTATAATTAACTAGGTTAAATAAACTACAGTTAACTGAATAAATACATCTTCTCGCAAACCAGGAATGAGTGATGGAAGAATAAGGGTACTGAAAGTTTCTCTATAAAATGTGTAGGAGACAAGAATTTATTTATTTATTAAAGTTACATGCTGCCCAGCTCCTAACGACTCTAGGTGGTCACAAATAAAAGTGTTAAAAACAAGAAAAAAAATAGACAAAAACAAAGAGTAAAGATGGTAAGGGTGACAAAAACTGGACAGGAACGAAAAGAAACCAAACCACACAATTCATATATTCATTGGTTTCAACTTGTCAGGCATCATAAGGGCACAGACGTTCCAGAAGGGGGATCTTCCTACACTTTCCTTTTATACAGACAAGCAAACGGCATTCAGAAGGCAGACCAAAGCCTTCTCTAGTTAGGGGCTTCTAGCAGAACAAGATATACAACCAGCGTTACTATGTACCTTAGGCTTTCAAAGATGGAGCAGTACGGGGACTCACCTAGACCTCTTTGGTATTGTATGCCCATTATACATTGTTTAAGGAATGTACTGGTCTGTTTGTAACCCAAAGAGAGTAAATGGATGGGGGAAGAGCCAAAGTGATGATAGTTTTAGCCAGCAGGGTTCACTTCCAGGGAGACGTATATTTATTCTCCCATGTAGGGTAAGTACATGTAAATGAGCAAGGCCCATTTAGGAAAAGGATAAGGTTATGGTTAGAATATGAAAAACCTTACTCTGGACTTCATTTTTTCCACACCTGACTCGAGTTATATATTAGTGCTAGAGACATAACGATACCAGGAAATTTAGACAGGGCAATCTCCAGAAGTGAAATTGGAAAAGGGCTGAGTTGGGCTCCTTACAGAAGTTGCAACAATGATTTTGTTTTAGATATCTAATGGCTGCAGGTATATAGAGGCCTCCTTTTAATTAAAATGGATTTTCAAATGGAGGACATACTCCTCTGGGCATTTTGGGCAACATAGCTGTCATGGGCCTTCTTAGAGCAAAGGAATGGAAGGTCAATGCAGATATTTAAAGTAGGGGACTTGCTCAATTGTATTTCAATTTATATGCCAGGAATATGTCTTGTCTTGCTTACAAAGGACATGGTTTTGGATTTATGACAGTTTTATTTCCAGATGACCCTGATTATTATATTGAGTAAGGAACCCCAATGCTCTACTAATCCCTATAGGGGATCTAGAGAGAATTGTGAATTGTCTGCATAGAATAGTATAGAGTTGTGTTTCTTTGTCAGTTTGGACAGTGTGGATAGATGAAAGTCAAGGATGTCCTAGTGGCCCACCATGATATTAATGAAGAAACTGAGCAGGAGTAAGGCAAGTATGCGACCTTGTTTAACTCCCTTTAAAGTTTGAACAATGCTTAGATGACCTTTGGGCCTCCATCTGACTTTCAGAAATATATTCTCTCTCTTCTTTTTAATATTAATTTTATTAGAAATTATGAATACAATAAAAACTAATACAAACTAAAACAATACTGGTTAAGAATGCCCAGTTTAAGGATGACCCATAGTTAAGAATGGAGCCTACTGTAGAAAAATTCGAGTTACGTAAATACACAATGGTTCGAGTTCATTACATAATACAACTTATACAGTATTATATAATAATGCTGTTCTAGCTTACATACAAATTTGACTTAAGGACAGACCTTGGGAATGGAACTCATTCTTAAACTGGGAACTACCCGTAAAAGAATAAAAATAAAAAACAGAAGGTGCAGAAAACAAAAAAAATAGAAAATAGAAAAGAAAGAAAAAATAAGAATATAGTAAAGAAAAAAAGAAATACATAAAGAAATTACTTCCCTCTTCATCACAACAAATATAAACAATTTTAGTAACTTATCATCTTCTCTTAAAATACAACAAATAATCTCTTCTTCCCATATCACATCTTTTATCTATAAACAAATCCTTAAAGCCTCGTCATTTCAGTTCTCATGTCAGCAAAAGTCCATTAAGGGTTACCAGAGATAACAATGTATCTATTTTAACCTTGATCAAATAAACCAACTTTATATTCCTTCCTTTTACTTCTAACAATCTTGACCTTTAGTCCCTTCAAATAATGTCCTAGAACTTGATTTCTTTTCATGTTTTCTTTGTCCCTTCTCACAAAATTTTTCAAAGCTTTAACAAGCTCTTTGTAAATCCAATATAGAAAAATTATCCAGGTTACTCTCTCAGTTTGTTATTTGTATATCCCTTTTAATTATTAAGACATCAGCCAGTTTCTTTTGTATGTCCAGTGTAGCAACTTTTTCCATGTCATTCTTGTAGCCTGTAATTCCTAAATCCACTTTCAAATCAGTCTCAATCTTTTCAGGTAAAACTTGTTCCTCTTCCATAACATCTTTTAAACACAGCCTATCTATAGAGACACTCTTAAAATTAACTTCTGAGTCCATAGTTCAAAAATATCCTTCAATATGTCCAATGTTAAAATATGTTGCTTCATTCTGTAATTGTAAGTCAAATTTAAATGTTCTTCTCCTTTAATTGTAATCTTTAGTTCCTTCTAGTTCCCTCTAGTGTCCAATTTTTATAGTCTTATCTTCTAATTTTTTTTTAAGAATTCAAAACAAAAACATTGTCCGGAGAGAAATTACAAAGAGCCAGTTCTTCATTCCACAGTGGTCGTCAGTTCCACTTTTCACGGAGCCATCTTTAGTCCACCATTTCTTCCCCACTTTCAGGGATATACAGTATTCTCATGGGATGTGAATAAGAGATTGTGAGCACTGATTGATCAAAGAAGTTTCCAGTTTCTTTCACAGTTTGGCTTCAGAGACAGAATCAAACACAGATTTGAGATTTATGAAGGTGGACTTCAGGAAGAGAATAGAAGATGATGGGATATTTCTCAATTAAATGCTAAAGTACTAGGCACTGATCAATGATGAAGCAATTCTCCTGAAATTCAGCCTATTCCTTCACTCAAGAGGATTGTTTTTGCTCAAGCCAGTGCCTTCATTTTCAATACAGGTGTTGGGCATAAACCTTACTGACTGTGGGGAACAGGGTAATGGGGTTGTAGTTTGCTGGGTCATTCCTTCTATCATTTTTAAAGATGGGAACAATACCTGCCAGGCCCCAATCCCTAGGAATGTGACCATCCTTATCAATAAACATAAATAATGACTGCAGAAAGGGAGGCTGCCCTTTTAACTTAAAGAAAAAAAATCTCTTCTCTCTCTTTGCCTCCCCCCCCATCCTCCCCTCAGCTTTTCCCACTTCTGTGATAGGCTTCACCCATTTTGCAACAAAAGTGTTGAGTTTTGCCCTTGGCATTGAAAAATTGCCAGTTTTATCATGCAAAACACATACAAACCCAAACC
The DNA here is from genome assembly GCA_030867105.1 of Liasis olivaceus. Lineage (NCBI taxonomy): Eukaryota > Metazoa > Chordata > Lepidosauria > Squamata > Pythonidae > Liasis > Liasis olivaceus. Next base: position 40,223,119 of record CM061351.1, on the reverse strand, counting down.
AAACATATACATTATTATTAGGCATGATGGTTAAGCCCAGCCTGTCCCTGATACTATGTCTAGTACAGATTATAAATTAATAAATAATAATAATAATAATAATAATTGTTATTATTATTATTATTATTATTATTATTATTATTATTATTATTCCTCCTCCCCCTCCTCCTCCTCCTCTGGCATAAAAGTTGGACTAAAACTACTATATAAATTATGACAACAGCTATGAGTAAATAACAATATTTCTAATCAACTGCAGAAGATGCCCCTATGGAAACCAGAAATGAAATTAGCTATTGTAATTGGCTCCATTGACTCTGTATTGTCACATCTCCTAAGGACAGACTGAGAAAATCAGTAGCAAGAACTCAAATCATAACCCATCAGACATGTTAGAATTAACATATGATTCTGAGACAATAATGAACTTTACTTACAAGGCTTTTGTGAATGGGAATAACAATCTTTTAAAAAAATGTTATAATGTAAACATTCATTGGAGAGTCATCTGTTCTAACCATGACCCATGCTGTGGGTCTGTCACTCAAAACATGCTATTTTTGAAAGTGGTAAGTTGGAGGACCCTCTGTATTTGAATTGAGACCCTAAATCAAAATCTTGGTTTAGAAATTCCAACCTCAGGGTTTACTACTGAATATTACTGGAAAGCAATTGCTGTACACCTTTTCTCCTTTTCTTGGTCTTAATGACATTTTTTATGAATAGCATCATTGTCCGAGGAGATGAAACATACATGAATTTAGAAAAATCGATGCAAGAATTTTTGTGATGAGTGCCTTTAAAATTTGATTTTAAAAAATAAAAATTCTTACCAGAATTTGAGAATTGCAAATAAAAGACTGCCAAATTTCATATGAAGGGTTTTGTGCAACAGTCGCCTTTCCAGTTTGAAGATTTTTTTTTTCAAAAAAGCCAATGCGTTTATCAAAAGAGTTGTTATGAAAATGATATGTCAAGAAGTAAATGTAGACAAAAAGAATCTGTAACACTTCAGAAAGATTAGAGTGAATGCCTTCAGTCTTGGTGAAACTGAATGTTCATATTTGGGGGTGAATTTTCACATTTTGGGCTTCTCCCCTTGTATGAAAATGGAATACTTCAGAGAGGGGTCCTTTAAAGAAACCTTTAAAAAAATCAGAAATGTAAGTGCAGAAGCTAGGAAAACATGATGAACAGGTTAAGGTTGTGTGAGATATGTTCAGTGGCTTCAAAGTAGGGTATCTTTGGGAAGGTTATAAAAGGCAAGATGGCAGCCACAACCATGTGACACACATAAAAAAGGATAGGAGCTTTGACTGCATAGATGGGGCCGCCATCTTGACTTTTTTGCTCCCTACCTCTGGGGGCAGCCCTGCCTCAAAGTCACAGAAATTGCAGTAGGGCAAAGCTTTATCATAAATGAGGAGCAAACAGTGGCAGAGCTAAAGGTATTAACCTGGATTAATGTACAAGCTAGGATGTCCTCTCCCCTGCCACCACTGCCCCCATTTTTTGTACTTGGGGCAGAGAACAAGCACAGGTCTGAACATGGAAATAACCCTGAACCATATTACTTTGTTATCCTTCTATGAAAACTTGATACTGTACATTATCATGTTCAGTAGTTAAGAGCTGTTGATCATGAAATACACATCCCACTTTCCTCATCTTGGATTTTACTTAAACGAAAAAGGTTGAGGAAAATGTACTCGTTTTTGCATTTCTGTCTCTCTATATCCCTTCTAATTTCTGAACCATTAGGAAACTTTCAAGAAGATTAATTCACAAATATATTTGGCTATCTTCTGATGAGCCTCGCTTTGATCCAGTTTGCTCCCAAATCTGTCTGAATTGCCCAGTTTGCAACATGACTGAATCCAGTAAACACCTATATTTTTAAGTGAAAGGCCACAACTGAAAGGAGAAGAGACATTTTCCATTTCTAGCATCTTTTTGAGGGTCTATCTCCCTCCCTTTTTTCATATCCAGTTTCTTCACAAATATCCTTTTTTCTTCCCCCACGCTAGGGAATTGGCTTCTCCTTTTCCTCGTGTATGAAAATGGAATACTTCACAGAGGTTCCCTTAGAAGCAAGCCTACAAAGGATCAAAAATAAAGATGCAGAATCTGGGATCCTATTCTAGAACGAAAGTAAATGCAGAGAACACTGGTGCTGGGCAAGGGGATAGATGGGTTCCTAAAGCATCAAGGGGCAATTCTGGATTCAGCTTTGTACCTGGGAGCTGAGATGCTGCTACCTGCAGGAATGCCTTTGCTAAGCTTAAACCAGCCATCCTCCTTTTTCCTTTCCTGCCAATAATTTGTTCCTAACTCTTGCTTGGGACAAGAGAAGGGCCTTCTCAGTGACTACACCTAAACTTAAACTAAATTCCCTACTTAGGAGACCAGGTAGATGTTCTGCCATTAATTCAAGACTTTGCTTTTTAGAAAGATTGTCTCCCCATAGAAACCATAAATTTTAAAAGTTACTATCTCTTATTTCTGTTTTATAACTTGATTAGACATTGTCATAAATGTCTTTGTAGATGTCTTTAACATTCCTTTTGTTGTCCATTAAACTTCTTAAATTTCATACTGAGCTTAATTATTGTAAGCTGCCCTGAAGGATGCAGAGAGGAAGAGAAAAAATGGAAAAACTTATTTAATAAAATAAAAATAAATAAAAATAAACTTATTCCCACAAATCCTAATGTAAGCAAACCAGTACATCTAAAGCAAACTGAGCTATAAGACTGAAATCATCTATTTGCATAACAAATAACCAATTATCCCAGCTAAGGAGGAAAAGGCCTATTGGACAAGGTAGTATTGCAGTTACAAAGCTGGAGAGAACAGACAAACAGTAACCAAGATTTTGTTGCTTTGTGTTCAGATTGCATATGAATTGGAGTTGTCCTCATTCATATTCTTCAACACTCATATTGCTTGATTCCTGCTGCCTTATTGGATTAGCATGAGTACCAACATGCTTTTGGCTGTTGACTAGCCATGGAAGTGGGCAATTAAATATGGTTGATTGGTTCTGCAATTTGGAAACTATCAGAGTGAAGTATAAGTCAATTACCTATAATTAGCCAAGGGCTTAAATCTCATGTGTCACCCTTTGTCAAGGATTGTTGCTACTCCACATTGTTTTTTAATTTAGCTAGCAAGGGGATCAGACTTCATTTCCTGTTATACAAAGGATTGCTTAAAGCATTTTTGGCTTACTATGACAGAAGTGAAAGACGCCATGCTAACAAGTCCTGCTGTGTCTATGGACACAACTAAGCAAATGATGGTGTGGCAAAGCAACATTATTTTTCTACTTTTGGGAAAATGCTATCTGATGAAGATACCTGTATGCTTTTCAAAGATTCGATATTCTCAATATTAATTGAATCCAGTTTTAAGAATTGTCCAGTTTAAGCATTGTTACAATTTTATGGTGTTTTGTCTTACGATGCATATTTTTCACTATAAAAATTTCTATAAAATTTATCATTTTTATCATTTTTATAAAAAAAGGCAAGAAGAACTGTCACTGAAACTTATCAAAGGACCACTGTTATTAGCAGTTTTTCAAAAAATATCAGGTGTCCAATAACAGATTTTTCCTTGAAACGCCTTAGCAAAACAAGAAACATTTATAAGACCACTGTAAATATAAGCAATCTTGAAGGAAAGAAAAATCAAGATAAAGCTGTAGACCGGGTCTAGATTTGTACAAATTGGATTCAACTAACTAGATGGTCCTATGGTCAAAAGGGAAAGGCTTTTTTTCTTGATAATTTCTCTGCTTGCAAAAGAATCCCTAAAAATCTATTTGGGATTGTGTGTGACTCTCCCAAACAGCATGTGAAATGCTGCTGAAAATTCAGGAGAAAGAAGATGAAAATTATTGTCCTGTCCCTTCTCTCCAGGGAGAAAGCTTGACTAGATCTCAATTTCCCCTACCAGTGAGAAGAGCCCCTCTGTTTGCAGAGTCAGCCTTGAGTCCTAGCCAACAAATGTCAAGCCATCAGCAAGATGATCACTGATATACATATTCAAGGTGTACTTCCACTGAAGATTGGAGTTTTTCACAGGGCCTTTAGCTGCTTATACATTCAAAAATGCAAGTTTTATCACATTGTTCCAAAGCTGAACAGAAGTTAGATTCTGAAGGTAAAGGAGTCTTCATATATAGGATTTTTTGATGGAAGTTAACTCTTATCTGCAGTTAACACAATAATTTCTGAAGTTTCAATAAACTACTTTCTCTTCTCTCTCTCTCTCACTCTCTCTCTCTCTCTCTCTCTCTCTCTGCTTTGCCCTAGGGATTTTATTACAAATCAATTAACTTTTCTAATAAAATGTTGGTAATAAGTTACCTGAACCTAGCTACAATTTGCATCTGCAGTATATATGCAACTGTCTCCAGGTAAATATTTTAGCTGTAGACTAACCATTCTTTATTTACATCCCCAGTGTTTTCTGTCCTAATCAGATTCCATTGCTTTTGTCTGGTAATTCTCAGAACAAACGTTATTTTTTAAGAAAAAAGATTATAAGTACTAAGAGTGGGAACACACTTGCATTTATAAATTCTGTTCATAAAGACTTTATGGAACCCAGAAAAAATATAGAATCTTTAATTTACAGACCATAAAGTTTTCTATGTTACACTATTTTTAAAAAGTACATTGCCGTACTGAAAGATATGGCTAGGTACACAATATATACTCACTCCCTTATGGGTACTGCGGCACTTAGAGTTTCCAAAAACTTCCCCTTTTCCCAACTTACAAACCTCCAAGTATATTCTGACTATAACGGAAAATTATCCATGCTAGTTGGGAATTTTTTCTTGATTTTGGATCATTGCCTAATTGCTGACAAATTTCAAGGCCATGCTTCTTATGAGACAGCTGACACCTCTGAAAGATACCATAAAGTCTGCATGATTATTGCATTATACAGTCGGGAGGAAGCTTGTAATAAAACTTTCATTTTCTGGATATTCTCTCTTCTGAGATGCTCAGCACAGAAAGCTGTCATCAGTATGTACTGAAAATGAAAGGTATATACTCTGGATATAAACAAATTTCTTCTCCCAAAGCAATGATGCATTGTGACATCAAATTATTTGAAGAAACACTTACTTATGTGAGACTGCATAACTTTGATCCTAGAAACTTTATCAGCTGTTACCAAATTTATACAGTTTTAAGTTCTATTAATGATATGGTGTAATGGTTTTAGGTACCAGACTAGAAACTAGGAGACCATGAATTCTAGTCCTGCCAGCTGGGTGACTTTGTTTGGGCCACTCACTCTTTCTCAGTACTAGGAAAACTGCTTCCAAAAAAATGACTTCACCAGGCAATTGTCTGACTTGAAGGCATAAAATATAATATATAATGACATGTAAGAATCTGAATAATTTAGAACCCCAATACTTGAGGAAGGGTCTCCCCTATATATACCTGCCCAAACATTAAGAACAGTGAGGACGGGTATCCTCAGCATCTCATGACTATAAGGACATGGAAGAGGACCCTGTCCATCATGGTACCCAGATTCCAGAATGTCCTTTCCACTATTGCTTGCCATGCAGTGCCAGGTGAAGATATGGCTTCTTTATTTCAAGCATGCAGGTCTTTAACAGCCACAGCCTACCTCTGCCCTATTGTCCCTTGTAAAGATCTGTTTCTCTCTACCTTTCTATTTTGGTCACTGTGGTTTCAATCTTTTAAAGCGTTATTTATTGTACTTCAAGTTATTGTTTTATCCTAAATATTTCATGGATTGTAACCTATCCTGAGATCCTTGCCATAGTAGGTGGGGTATAAATACTTTAATAAATAAAAATATGCCACATTTCAGAGTTGTATGAAATGTCTGGAGTTCCCTCACTAATTCTTAGACTGGAATCAAAGGAGATTGATGGTGTTTTAGAAATTTAAAATGTATTTACCCATGTGGACACACTGAGCATAACCATAAGCCCTCTAAGAGATTCCCACTCCTGATCAGACTTTGAGGAAATCCACAATGTAACTGGATTTCCTCCAGAAAATAAAGTCAGCTGATTCCTTCCTTTCCAGATTCAATTCCCAAATATACTGACTTCCTGCAAAACATACAAACCATCCTGATACTCCACTGAGGATGATGGAGGTGGGAAGCACATCATCTGTGCTTTCTTGGGCCATCCTAGCTTTCACTGGAACACATCAGCTGCATTTGGGCAGTTCTTAAAATACATTTCTTCAACTTAGCAAAATTTAAGACTAAGAAGAACAGAAATGAAAGACAACCTAAGAGCCGCTTGACCAACTTCCAGACTTAGTGTAGCTCATATTATTTAACTCAACCTGACGCTGATAGAGCAGTCAAAGGCTTGTGTGACAAAATGTGTGCTCTGTCATTATTTTTAGAACAGGAATAATGTTATGTGCTAGAATGGTACTCCTTTACTTGAGGGCATACTAGGGAACATACTGCCTTGCAAAATGGGACAATATAAAAATTAATTTATATTTAAATGACATTAAAATTGAAATATGTGATTATGCACCATAATTTAATAATGTCTTCCTGTATCACATTATATACTATGGATCAGCAGTAATCTTTCTAGAATTTAGGGGGCTAAGTTACTGGAGTTGGGGTTAGTGGGGTTGGAGCCTGCCATAAGAGATTATGGGAAGTGAGGGTTTTATAAAGTGTTACTATTGTTTACAAGGCTTAACTCCAATTAAAAATATGTGGATAGGGAAAGCAAAGCCAGTTACTCTGTACAAAAAAACATGTCTGGTAACACATATTTTTCCCTTATCCCCATGACCTTGTTCCATCTCATGCACAGGCCATAAATGAGACAGCTTAAGTCCTCCTTAATATTAGAGGCTTTAATATTAGAGTAAAATTAAAGTAGTATTTCCACACTTATTCTGACACCATCCAAAGGGTAGCCTCTAGGTGTGTAAAACCTATTAGACTTTGTCACCTATTACCTTGAAAGGAAGTCTGCAAAAAGTAAGAAAAGAAACAGTAGAGGAAGGATAGTGATCAGCAATAGGGACTGCAAATTTGATACAGTTCTTTTTCTGCTGACTCAAGGACAGATGGAGCATTTCAACTCATCAGTGGGGAAGATGGCTTTCCTGATAAATTCCTGTACTTCAAAATTCAACAGCACACCACAGCCTTGCCCTTATCTATCATGCCTTCAGTGTTGGGACCTTGTAAGCACACCATCACAACTGCCCTTCCATGCATCCCTGTTCTGGAAGTCACTTTAAACATTTCAGAGATGCGTTACATCTGAAAAAACAATCAAGTTAACCAGGCATCTCACTCATAGAATCATGAAGAACAGTGAAGAATCACCTTGTTTAGGGTTCAGAAAGTTAAAAAAAAAAAGGATGTGTGCATGTGAAAGGGAATCTGTGTGTGTATGTGGGTGAACGGGGGGTGGGTGGGGGTGGAATTGGTAACGACAATTCACCAACATGACTTTTCACAGCTAGGCAGTTGTAAGTCACTCTGTTTGGAGCTGTCTACAATTTACAGAAATTTGATAAAACAAGAGGTCTCAAAGTACCATATTGTCTATTGGTTGTCCTTTCCAGCTGGACTAACAAGAGAGACAGCTAGGATCTCAGATCATTTCAGTTGTTACCCTCTTTCTTGATAAAGAGGGTAACAACTGAAACATTAAAAAAAAAAAACCTAGGTACTTTGGGGAACTACTCAATGATTCAATAATGTTCTGAACATGGCTAAATTAGCGACACTATTCCAACTGAAAATGATAAAAATATGGTTAAATTTCTCTAGTGGATATAAGCCCTTTACAGTTGCTCAGACTTTAAGTGTCTGGCTAGCAATTCTGTGATTCAGTGGTACATTTTAAAGTTTAACCTGAAATATATAATTGAAGTTGTTTTTTTGTTTACTATCTCAGTGTTTCTTTGAGCATCTGTTTAGCAATTCCATATTTCTATGGTGCGTATTAAATTAATATAAGGCCATACCAATTTTAGTTTGAAATATACAATTCAATTTTTTCCATTCTGAGATTATAGTACTTGATATATTTCTTCTTTAATGTCCATTTAACTGCTTTTCAATATTAACAATAAACTTTCCAACAACTCAGCCAGCTCTCACATCCAATATGCTTGGAATTAACAATAAATTTCCAACGTAGAATTAATTGCCCATACCAACTACTTCAGGAATGATGCTCTTCAATTCAGACAGAATGCTCTAATAGAAAAAGAAAGAAAAGATCAGAATCAAGTGGTTTTTTAAAAATAATTTTTAAAAAATCAAACAAAAAAATTCATTTTCTTTAATCCAGTTAGTGTAGAAAGTTAAAATGTTTCCTGTAGTCCCATGTCTTTGGAACATCCTTAAGAATATTTATGAAGATCAGATGTCTTAAATAAGAAGATTTCATGTCTAAGGTGGGACTAGAACTCTCAGTCTCCTGCTTTCTAGCCTGGAGCCTTAAGCTAGACCAAACTGGCTCTCTATGTTCTAGCAATTTTTTTCCAAGGCTTCATCCATTAGAGATCTCCCAGAAACCACTTGCTTTGACAGGGAGAGAGGAATACCACTTCTTGAAGCTTTTTCAGATACAGAGCACAAAATAAAGTAATTGAAGTGTATCATTATGCATTCCTAGTGCCAGAAAGCAAATAGGTTTCATGGTTCTAGCAGTTAATTGGCTAACTCATCAATTCTGGTTATCTTGCCCCATCAGTTAAGAAATTTCATTCGGCCCCTAGAGAAAAGGGCCTTTCTCCACAATTTGCAGAATAGAAGGCAAGAGCACTTTGTATTATTGACTCTGCTGTTCAAAAGTGTAAGTGGTATTTATTAATTATGCATTCTCCCAGGAGTGAATCGAGACAACCTAAGGGTGGCCCTGTGTTACAGCACTGAAGACAATTTTGAATGAAGGACTGTCATGGCCAAGTCTAGTTTAGCTGTGCTAAACACCGAAGCTGGCCCTGAGTTCAAGAGTTGATTCCTCCAGAAATCTCCACATAGGTTCTCTCTCAATTCCTACAGAATTATTTTTATCAAGCCTGCTGCCAAATTACCCATCAGCCTGACAGCTCTAAGGTGTGTTTGCCCAACTTGGGGCATTCAATAAGAAACCGATCCTTTCTCTATTTGTGAACTCTTCAGAGCTTTTACTTATATGGCTAGGAAACAGCATACATGAATAGCATAACACTAAATTTTTGAACTCAGTGGGTGAATCTCCCAGTGTCCTACAGAAAGGCATGCCCTGAGCTAACAGGACTTCTTCTCTCACACACAACAGACTGAGCAATCTCCTAAAAGCTGCACTACACACTACAAAAGCACAGGACACATCTAAACAATCTAGCAAATGTGCTCACTCTAACTACCATCTCTGTGCAGCACCTCCTTTCTCTTTCTTGGTGGCCACTGAACCCCTTCGCAGATTATATCTCCTCCAATCTGGCCCATCTGGATCCAGTCTGCTTCTAGTCCTCTCAGTCTGGATTCCCCCCTCCCAACACCAGGTGATTAGCAGTCATTACTTGGCTGGTAAAATTTGACAGCCTCTCTTTAATCATGTTGGAGGAGCTGCAAGTGATCTCTTACATCCTCTGCATAATCCACCTGCCTTTATTAGCAGTAGGGAGTAAGATTCTCAGCTCACCAAAATGCTACAGGTAGAAAAGACTCATGCTTTCTCTCCTAACCACTCTGTTGATTTCTATAGTCCTTCCTTCCTCCACCCCACATTTCTTCCTCTTTCTACTGCCTTGTCACCCCCAAACTTGGGGTCTTTTACATGCATCTGAGCTTTTCTGTCTCTTCCCAAACTAACCTGGAAGACAAAGTCTAGCAGGAGCTCTGCTGTTTCTCTCAATCTCTAGTACCTACTTTACCTTGCCATTTCAGAGGATCATATTTCCTTTGCATCCTGCAAATTTAGCTTAGGGTTTTTTTCCTGGTTTGCACCAACTTTACTGCAGCCATCTGGGCTGAAATAGTTTAAAGATGAACAAAGGTAAGGGAAAAAAACAGCCTTGAAAATGCCTGCCTGGACAGCAGATAGGCAGGTACCCATGCTAGCTAGTCACAATCTTTCCCATTATGATGACAGATGTTTGTTTCAATTATAATTATTTCTAACTATAGAAATAGCTGTAATGTAGAAAAATTCTACCTGGAAGTTTTCATATGCACAGTTTGTGCAAATCTGTCTTCTTTATCAATTATATGTAAGTATCCAGCTTAAGGATTCCTGCTTTTGTCTTTCGCTAAAGCAACCCACCATGGATCCAGACTTTGTATTAAGGTCTTAACTGCCTATGCTCCGATTGCACAATCCACGTATAGATTATTACCACGTTTTAAATTCCACTGTAAATTATGTATTTATGAAATAGTTGAAATCTGATTCACATCAATATAGTTTCCATTCAAGGATTATGTGCCTTTCTCTGTACATTTTTTTTTAAATGGAATGCCTCAATTGCAATGTATCAATTATCCCAAGAATGCATCTTTTTTGTTGTTCTTGATGTTCCCAGATGCATGCTTTTTTGCATGTAGCTACTGAGCTGAAAAACATTTTGAGATAAAGACCACAGAACTCCATGAATTAGATATGTGCCCAGACTACAATCCCCTCCATTTCAGAAACTCATTATTTTGTTAGAAGAAAAATTAATGAAGAATTTCTTTTATGTCCCTGCTGTAGACTGTGGTATGTAATGAAGACAGATTATGGTTTCTATAGAAAGTAGTTACTAAAAGATCAACACAATGTTGGGCAAAAGAGATAGCCCTGAAGATGTTGCTAAACTGCAACTTCGGGCATTACTCATTACTAGTTATGCAGGATGGACCTGCTACTTTAGCAACATCTGGAGAGCTAATCCCACCCTCTAGCTAATGGTATCCTTCTATAATTTATTAATTATCTCATAGCTCCTCTGTGTGGCAATTGGATGAATTCACACAGTATAAGTGTTTGGTCTGGTTTTAGTTTAGGGCAATGTGTGACTCCAGTACTATGGCTTGTAAATCACAGTTTATTGAGCTTTTTTTACCAGGCCACCATGACTTGTTCGACAAACCATGTCAAAAAGCAAAACAAAACTTAGCATCTCCTTCTTGCTCCCAGTGCTGGGCTAAAATCTATTACTTGAGCTAGTCTGAAGAACACAATGTTAATGTACTGGGAAAGACACAAGCACCAGTACCAGATTTATACCAGCAAGGAAAACCAATTAACCAAATGTCATAGCTATTTCCACTGTTTCCAGGGAACTAGTTCTTTGAGTACTGCAGATCCATCTACATAGGAGTGGTCAATTTTTCACACTAAAGGCCACTATTTGTTTGTTTGTTTATTTATTGCTACAAGAACCTGATAGGGGCACAGTCTTTTCACTACGTTAATGAGTCAACATTTTGGCCTGGTTTTTCTGTTTACTGTTTTTAAAGAAAATGAGTAGATTAGAGGCATACAAAGAAAAAAAAAACGATTTAGGTTGATGGACTGATTTTTTTTTAAAAAATAGACCATTGAACTGGTGCATTTCTCTTCCCAAAACATTTTGTGCAATCCATGGGGGATTCCTTGATGTAACACAAGACCAATATCTCATTCTTCCCCATTTTCTTATTTGGGTTAAAATTGTGGAAAATGTTAGAACTATACTCGTTTAGGACTGATGAAACAGCAATTCACTTCATATATCATTATCTGTCATGGCTTGCTTAATTATGGATTATTGAAAGAACCTCCACTGGCTAGGTTCACAGAACATATTATTGAATGAATCCTGGTTTGCAAACCATAGTGGCTGAGTTCATACAACACCCTAAGTCAACTCAACCCAGCCATATTATTGCTTAATGTGTCAGTGAGTAGGTCAGATGTTGGAAGGCCTTTCCAACTTAGCTCCGTCTAATGAGTGCCAATTCCTAGGATTCTCAGTAATTAACCTAACTAATCAGGGAAGTATTCCAGCACAGAGGCAGATGTTTTGGGCCTTCTGGGTTCAAGCAATTGTATGTTTGTGTGTATGTATGTATTGTCAACATTTATATGCTTCCTTTTCAAACAACTCTATGTGGCTTACAATAATTGTAAGAACTGCTAGAGAAAAGTTGGATTCATACAATACATTTAGCTATGAAGTAGTTTCCTTGACTGTGGTTTAGTGTGTTGTGTGAACTCAGTCACCATGGTTTGCAAATATGTTATGAAATTCCAACCAAATATAGTTTACTTAGTAAACCATAATTAAGAAACATGGCATAGCATGTTGTATTGATACAGCCAATGAGTAACATATTTCAATGGGTCCAGACAACTCTAGGAACTATCAATTGATAGGCTGCAAAGTTCTATTAATTATAGATACTATTTGTTGTCGCAATATCTGCTACCCAGTTCAGATTTTTTAAAGCATAAAAATATACCGTAGGCTGCACTTTGCAACTCAATACTGTTTCCCCAATAAAAAAAGTCTTATTCAAGGCATCACTGGGTTGATGCAGTTGCTTGTTTCCAAATTATACTTTCTGTACCTGTCTCTTACCCTCAGTGATGAGACTTCGTAAATATGGTTGTTTCATTTATGTGCACAGAAAGCCTCCTTTCAGGGAATTTAATGGGCCATGCATGAAGGAAAGGAAAAGGAAAACATCAAACGTGGAAGCGACCCTCAGTCCTGAAACAAATGATGAAGCATTTCAACTGAGGCATCTCAGTGGGTTTGGGTTTTTGTTTATTGTTGTTGTTTTCTTTTGTTTTGTGTGGTTGAATTGTGACTTTACTACAAATGAAGCTCATACCAAAAAGACAAAAGGAAAAGGGAGACCCTGTAGCTGATGAAACCAGAGGTTTAATAAATGATATAATCAATGTCTATGCCTACCTTACTTTGGTTTGAATGTGCTCAAGTTTTTAAATCATCTTTTCAGAAAATACAGTATATTATAATAGTCCACTTATGCCTTGGCATTAAAGACAAAAACAAACAGCAGGTAAACTTCACAGGGCTGTGCCATTCTGGCAACTATTCCTAAAAGTTGCCAGATTTGTATGCAAAGAAATAAGTTAAGACCGTAGTTTAGGACATTCTTACTCAAAGAACAAGAGCAGAATTACTCCGATAATGAAACTGAAATGTGCTGAGAAAGCTGGCATGATACTACTGTCACAGACATAAAGTCAAGCTGAAATTATGCCATTCTCTTTTCATTCCAATCCTTTTGGTCCCCATTCTCTGGTGCCCTCTGGCTATTTTGCACACCCACTTCCTTTGGCTAGAGATGATGGGAATTAAAGTTGTGAATGTCTAAAGGACACTTAGTTGTCTTCCCCTGCTCTAAGCTGTCCTTACTGAGTCCAGATGTTGGCGTCAAGACTATTCCTAATAGAGTTCATAATCCTGGAATTAATTATCCTTAAACATTAAGAATGAATTATTGCATATTGCCAAAAATGTATGTTTTAGAACAGCTCTGTCCTCTTATTAACAGCAAGAGAGAAGAATCTGGATATTATTTAGCCTCATTTGTTTAAGATATTAAACAAACGTGGAGGGCTTCCTTCAATGAAAGGGCAACAGAAACATACCACTAATTCCCAGTTCCTGTCCACCTTATAATATCCACATGTTAAGTCTGCAGCAAGGGACACTATACACAACGGGTAGGCCATCTGGTGGCTCCCAAATGTTGGGACTACAACTATCAAAACATCTGGAGGGTACCAGGCATTCTTCTTTTGTATAAATAAAGGCTTTGGTGACAGGTTTCATGTATTACACTAAGCAACAATGTAGTGGTTCAGCTATGTTATGTAAATCCAGTTTGGTTTTATGTACAAAGCATGATTAAACAAAATATAACTTAGAATGATTTAGGAACCTCTTCTGTGCTATGCATGGATGTCAGGAGGGCCATGTGACATGAGCCATAGTGTCACTAATGGGGTTCTTTTACTAATTCAAAGCGCTGAGTCCCATTTATTGGTGTAACATGTAAAGGATCTTTTGAACACCATCAGTGTAGGCATTGCAAAACCTTTATCTACTACTAGAAAGAAACTAGTAATGGCATATGGCAGATTCCAAGACTTCTTTGTTTTATCATGGTTGCATTTGAAGAAATTGAGGAATGCAGTGGGAAGCTATTCTATGAAACAAAGAGTTTCCCATTGCAGAAGGAGGTCTGGGTTACAGCACTCCAGTTCCAGCTGATACCTCTACACTCCTCGAAAGTAATAGATTAAAAGAATCATACAAGCCTAAACTCATATATTAGACACTGTACTAGGCGCATGGAGAGTCATTGCCATCACCACCTGTCCCTGGCTACTTGCAGAATTGAATTCATGCATGTTCATTTTGCTGATGGTTTCAGACGTAGGGTATAAGCATGCACAGACAACTGGGGATAGTGTTTGAAACAGCCACATGAGCTTTCCAAAGGAATGGCTGTTTTAATGCTTCGAGGACAGCTGCTATACTTATGCTAACACACATTGTATTGTGTGTTAGCATAACACACTGGATGGGAGAGAAGAGGCTTCAGCTCAACCCTGGCAAGACTTAAGGTCCCCTGGTTCCATGGATTTTCCATCTTTAAGTCTGCATAAGGATCCCCTTCCCCAGTTAGAGCTGGTGTGCAATTTGGGGGGGGGGGGTCCTCCTGGACTCTCAGCTCCTGCTTGAAGAGCAAGTAGCAGTTTTGACCAGGGGGGCTGTTACACAGGTTCATCTTGTGCACCAATTACATCTATTCCTGGACCAGGAGGTCTTGCTCACGGTGATTCCTGCCTTAGTCAACTCCTGTTTGGATTACTGTAATGTACATGGGGCTGCCCTTGAAGAGCACTTGGAAGCTGCAGCTGGTCCAGAATGCAGTGGCACAGGGAGTTTTAGGCATTTCTTGTTACACCCATATAACACTGCTGCTCCACAAGCTGCACTGACTCCCAGGGTGCAATTCAAGGTGCTGGGCAAGGACCACCTTTCTCCTATTGTTTCTGCCTGCCCCACCGGGTCTAGTAGAGAGGGTGTGCTCCAGGTCCTTTCTGTTAAACAATGTCATCGTGTTGGATCCTGGAGTCATGCCTTCTCAGTGGCAGCACCTGCCCTGTGGAACAGCATCCCCCCAAGATTTGGATGGCTCCAACCCTGTTAGCCTTTCACAAGGCACTGAAGACCTGCCTGTTTCCCCAGGCATGTGGGTCAGGGGGTAGATGAACTCTGCTATTGGTGAGTGGGTTTAATCAGAGTGCCTGGTGGGGTTATGTCTGGTTTGTTATTTGTTTCAATCTTGTAAGCTGCCCAGAGTCACTTGTGTAAGATGGGCAGCTACGTAAATCATATAAATAAATATGAAAATGCATGTATACCTACATGCTTATATATTTACACCTCTTTCAAATGCTGGTACAGATCAACTAATCAAACAGCTAGGCTCATCGGCAATGAGCTGGAGGACTTTCTGCCATTACTATAATGGTGAATCCATGATAGGACTTGAACTCAATTCCATAGGCTCTTACAAAGTTGAGCCTCCTTTCCCAAATCTGACTATTCATTGCTTGAATTCATATATATTTTCCGAACCAATGAAGGAAAATACTTTTTACCCAAGTCATAGTCAAAACACAGAATTCACTTTCATCAGATGTTTCACTGGCTGTCAGATTAGATTATTTTCAAAGAGGATGAGACAAATTCATGGAAGATAAGAGTTTTAATGGCTACTAGTCTTGGAGGTTCTGATTTCCTTCAGAATATCTTCTAAAACACTGTGTCGTTAGGTACCAGCTGCTAGGGAACAATACTGGAGAAGAATCATCATGCTCCCATCGATGTTTGTGAGCTTCCAGAATGCACCTGGTTGGCCACTGTACAACATAAAATACAAAGCTAAACAAGTCTTTGGCAGGATCCAACAGAGCTCTTTTTGTATTAGCATCTTTATCTCTTAGGATTATATGCAAATCAGGACCATGGCTTATTCAAGAAACATTGGCTTAGCGTGATGCATGAAGCCACTCTTTGAAACACTGGCTTAGCGTGATGCATGAAGCCACTATTTGAGTAGTTGCAATGCAATTAAAACAATGAAGCTCACACTGGTCACGTCTTATGCATTATTCTACAGTATAGCTCCTCCTCTTTGGATGAGGAAATTCTTGCTTTTTTATTTAGTGGTATGGACAATTAAGAAGCTCTGGCCTTTTTCCCAGACCATGGTAACTCCAGCAATACAAAGTTTAGCTTCCGCTGAAGTTCCTGAATACATAAGTTGGGGTGCACAGTGGTTGCATTTTGAGAATGTAAATAGTAGCAGTTCTTTTATGCAAATCTGCCTATTTGCATGTTGTCATAATCCAAAGTCCAAAGTGCTATATTCTTAAACATGTCTTTGCAATTTGGAGCGATATTAGCATAAATTATCACAGTGTGTTGTTACAATCTTTGCATGCTACAGAGTCCATTAGTTGTGACTAATTATCATTTAAGACCATTTTTCTGTCATTAGAAGGAGAAAAAAGAAACCTTCTCCCATCTGGCCTCATTGTTGTGATTTGTCTTGAGTTAAGGTAATACGCAGAAGAGGAAAAAATGATTCACTTCATAAACCATGTAAATGTAAAACACATTATTTTTTTTACATCGATTAGCATAAAACTCATTCAATGGGTGGTGGGAGAGAGGCCCTTTGAACTGAAAATATCAAACCAATCACAGGTACTTGTCTGTCAACAACTAATGTGCAGGGTGTACAATTTAAAGAAATGAATTCTTAAAATCTTTTTCAGTGATATTGCCACATCACATTTTAGAAGATGAGTTGCTCTCAGCAGTTGTTCATGCCCAAACGGAGAAGGGACATGTTGAGTAGCCCTATTTGCAACATTGTGTGAGGCACCCAGCACTGCTGAATGCGTAAAACCTTCCATGCAATCCTGAGCACTTAGTTCCACTTAAACTATGCTACTTATAGTTAAACAACTCAAGGTTCCTTCCTTACAGATACCTGCTTGTACGTCTGAATGCCTGATGTAGGTCAGCTCAGGCACTGATCTCCAGTACAATACCACCAAGCTGACTGGTCTACCCCACTTTTTAATTGAGCTACATGTACTGGAGATCAGTAACAGTTGTTAACATCTTACAGGTCCAAGGGGAGTTTTATAACAGGGTGGTCACACAGCATCTTCTTCAAGAGCTGTAGTATCAGCCCCCTTTTTACTTAGATATTTGCAAATTCCTAGGTCCAATACCCATTACAGAGTAATAGGTTGAAGTCACAAGAAACTGGAAAACCTCTCCAAGTTCATATCCTTAGACCCAACAACAATTAAACTGATCCCAAAACCAGGCCAGCTGGCATTACAGATATCTGCTCTGGAATAGTCTCAACATTATCTATCAGACCAAAATGCTATGAACCACTGAAGAATCCAACTGATACATGAGCAAGGTTCTGGCTCACATGGAAGTTAGCATGAGTACAGCCATATAATGAAGGCTTCTGTTAAGCAAATGTTCATGGTTTGTGTATGAATATTCTCAGGAGGCTGACATCATTTGAGCAATTTCAGCAGTAAGCAGGGATGTCTGCAGGAACAGCAAAGGGGAACAAGTGACAACATGTGTGTCATGACATCATCGCACAAATGACACAATTTATATGGTTACATCAGACATGATGCACTTATATAACTATATCATTAGTATGATGATGTCATTACTCATGTATCATCATTTTGATGTCATTATGGCTTATTATGGATACTGCTGGCAATAGGTAAAGTTTATCCAGGATACTTATGTGGGAAGCACTCCAAATTTAAGAAAGCCTAAAGAAATCTCAGAACTTTCAGGAACACACTGAATACAAAGTTGTCAAGCCCAGCCAATTATGACAGATGTAGACAATGATACATATTTGTTCTTTTTTATCCCAAATGTTAACATATCTTCATGCCCTAGTGACCTCCAGATTGGGCTACTGGAATGTGCTCTACATGAGGCTGCCCTTGAAAAGCATTTACACGCTTCAGCTGGTGCAGAATGCAGTGGTGTGGGCAGTTACCACTGTCTGTTTTTCAGCACATGTGACACCATTGCTCTACAAGCTACATTGGCTACCAATATGCTTCCAGGTGCAATTTGAGGTGCTGGTTTCACCTCAAAAGCCCTTCACAGTTTGGAGCCAGGTTACTTACAGGACCTTCTGTCTCCAGGTGTTTCTACCTATCCTATCTGGTCTGGCAGGAGGGGCATGTTCCAGGTCCCGTCTGCTGAAGAGTGTCAGCTGGTGGGGCCCAGGAAGACAGCCTTTTCTGTCATGGCACACACCCTCTGGAATATCATCCCTCCAGAGATTAGATTGGCCCCATCCCTGTTGGTCTTTCATACAGCCTTGAAGACTTGGCTCTGTGCTTGAGCCTAGGGTCCCAGGTTTCTGACAGAGCCCATTTCTTGGTTGTTTTGAATGTCTAATTGTTGCTTCTATAATTTTTCCCAGCTACCATGTGTTTTATGTTGTTTGTATATGTTTTTATTATTTTAATATTGTTAGCCAGAGTCATTTATTTGAGAGGCACAGCCATATAAATCTACTAAATAAATAAATAAATAAAATTAATATACAATAACTTTTGAAAAACAGAGTCAACTTGACAGTCATCTATTTTGTATAAAACTCAGGACAAAGATCAGCAATGTGGAACCCCTAGATATTGGAGCAATCATAATACTACCAAATGGCACCCACTTACATGTCCTTTAAAAATGGCTAAATTTTCACAAAATAGCCAATTCTCACAAAATCCTATATTCTTGTGTGAGCTCCCATAAAATGTTGGGCTTCATTTGTTTGCTTGAGTGTTACACATCTCTGCATACTCACCCAGTTGACTTACTTTCCTGATCTAAAAAGAGAAAAATCCTGCCCCCATGGTGTTTTCCCTGCAAACTACTGGGGAGATTATTGTATGGAGCACACACACACACACCTTGGATATTTCATAACGACTGCCATGAGGATTTCACCATTCCTTAGGGGGAAAAATGGAAAGCATTTTCTATGAAACTGAATGAGAATCTTGGATGCAACAATCTATTACACCACATGATGGTAAGACTTGTTGCAGCTAGCAACTAGGAAGCTCTAAAAATAAGTGAGAGGCTGTGCTGGATGAATGGCTTCCTGTTAATGTTGCCTTTATCAGGAACAAAAAGGGTTCTGCTCATAAAATTCTGCTCTCCTGTAGCAGCACAAGGTACAGGATGAAACTCTTTTCATTCTTTTTTCCTGCTGTTTGATTACAGAGGCTCTGGGTAGCACTTCCAAAGAGTCATGAAGATGGAATGATATTTTCAGTGTTCCAAATACAGGTAGTACATAAGAAGCTGTTCCTGAAATTACAAGTTCTACCAAATCCCTGATTCCCTCCAATTTTAACTCAAATCATGCCTTTTGTACTTGGACTAAATAAGGCCACCTCAGGAGGAGAAGTAGCACATTTCTTTCCCCAAAAACAAACTCCAATCTGCTCCTAAACAAACCAACACATTTATATTTAGATAACTTATTAAAAACCTAGATATAAATCTTCCAGAACGAAAATTAACCCAGGAAAGTAGGCAAAAGAACAAATTAAAAAGTCAGATTTTCACCAGTCAGTTCACCCCTCCTTCTTGCACAATTGTCCATAAGAAAGGTATTTTCTAGGAAATAAGCTCCAACATATCCTTGTTTTAAAAGGTATGCTTCTTTAATGTATGTCAATTTTTAATTCAACTTTGCTTCCCCCACATCTCAGAGGAATCTGTGATATAGAACTTTTACACCCCTAACAGTGGTAGCAAATTAACGGTAGGTGGAAGGAGCAAAGTTATCGATACCAGTTAACAGGGAATTCAAATCGAGAGATGGGGTCTGCCTGGCCATGTGCAGCCTCTGAAAACAAAGCCAGCTTGACAGTAGTAAATTCTAATAAGACAGTCGTTATCAGAAAGGTTCCATACATTCACATGAGAGGGAGTTTTCTCACCTGTGGGGGCAACTTCAAGGGTATGGCTTCTCCTATCTTTGCTGAAAGTTTTCAACTCCATGAAAGTGGATGTGAAGGATCACTTCACTGCCTCTTCTCTTCATTGCACTAATAGCTGCTGTGAAAGACACCCTTTGAAGAATGCAATTACTATCACTTATTTATACATGCCTTTTCTTGCTATTGTCCAGTGTCAGATGCAAATCTTAAAAAAAAATGGGCTGTCAGTTTAGAATGCTGAAAGTTTCTTCAAAACAACAAGCATCTTCAAACTGTTTTCTTCTTCATGTTGGAGAGCAAACAGCTCCACAGAAATAGATACAATTATTTAACAGGTGGTCACTTAGCATAGCACCCCAAAAAGAGGTGCATCACTAAAAATTTAGGACAAAGAAGGATATGGATTGAAACAAGATGTGTATATCCAACCTTGTATGTATACATAGATCCATTTTTAGAAATTATTAACAATTTTTCAAATAGCGTTACACACTATCTCAGCATACCAGGGAAACTGGATTAGGAACAATACTATTCAGGTGCTAGTACATTTTAAGACACTTGTCAAATTTTATAATTTTTCCATCAGACTTGAACTGGATGATGTCTTCAAAGCTCTTCTTTTACCAGCTTTTCAGACAGAGGATTGCTACCACTTACGTGGGGAATGGGAACGGTCTTATGATTATTATGAATATACAAACACTAACTTCCCCAGAGGTTATATATCATTTGCCATATTTCATGGTACATGGTGCCATTGCATGGCTACGTTCTATCAATTTTCTCTAATTCAAACAACTATAAACTGAAATCACTTTAGAAAAAGAACATACAGCACATCAAAATAGTTCTACTTTGTGACAATGCCCCTGTATGGAACAAATGACCTTTCTCCTAGATATGTACGTATAAATAATGATAAACTGTTTAAATGGCTTCATCCTAATATACAATTACGATCTGTATCCAGCCATATCATGTCATGTGATGGACAACCTTAAGCTGAGCATGAGCCTAAAGCCTAGTCACTCTGAGCCAAGTTAACTGTCTGGGAAATTCTGCTAAGGTCTTGGCAGTCAGCCTGATTGCCCTTTGTCAACATGAAGTTGCAATTCCTTCTTCATACCCACTGTAGTTTAATTCTGGCAGTTCTTTCTCCCACTCTTCCCATTGTTTAATGGCCTTTTTGCCTGGTGTTTCTCAGCCTTGAAGCTGACCTCAATACTTGCTAGACCCTTCCCACACAATAATTATGTAGGAATAAGTTATAATGCTAGATAAGCACTGTTGCAATTATTTCACTGGGATCCATTTTTGTGAGTGCATTTGAGATAGTCCAATCATCTGGAAAAGCCATTACTGTATAAGTCTTCATTTTCATCATCCTAGTCTATTTCCTTTTAACAAAAATGTATGTTTCTTTTTCCTTTTGATTCTCCTTCGGTACCCACCTCTAACCTTTCATTTAACTATGCACACAATCTTTTAAATTTTGTCTCCCACTGAGAACCCATTACGGATCCGTGTCAGTACTTCTTCCATAATGCCTACTCTCCTATTGTTGCACAGGTCTTCTCAGGTCAGAAATCAAGACTGTGATAGGGAAATCAAGATGCCTTACTCTTTTATACATATTTCAAGTTTGGCAATGCAATCCACATTTTCCTGGGACAGAATAGGGCTTATTTACAAGGAAATATGCATGCTCCATGGCAGTTTTTATTAGCAAAACGCAAAGTGATCTGCAAAGCTAGGTAAGCATCATTTTCTTTCACTGAACATTACAAAATGTTCTAACAGCAGAGAAAAAAAAATCTACAACGTCAGCCCACCTGCATCATCAAAAAAGAAGAAACACATTTTTCCAAGAAGAAGACAAAGGTTATTTTAATTTGCTAATGCATATGCATAGATTGAAGAAAGTACAGGTGAAACTCGAAAAATTAGAATATAGTGCAAATGTTCATTTATGTCAGTATGGCAACTCAAAAGGTGAAACCAATATATGAGATAGACGCATTACATGCAAAGCGAGATATGTCAAGCCTTCCTTTGGTATAATTGTGATGATTATGGCGTACAGCTTATGAAAACACCAAATTCACAATCTCAGAAAATTAGAATAGTGTGAAAAGGTTCAATATTCTAGGCTCAAAGTGTCCCACTCTAATCAGCTAATGAATCCACAACACCTGCAAAGGGTTCCTGAGCCTTTAAATGGTCTCTCAGGCTGGTTCAGTAGGAATCACAAGCATGGGAAAGACTGCTGACCTGACAGTTGTGCAGAAAACCATCATTGACACCCTCCATAAGGAGGGAAAGCCCCAAAAGGTCATTGCAAAAGAAGTTGGATGTTCCCAAAGTGCTGTATCAAAGCACATCAATAGAAGGCTATGTGGAAGGGAAAAGTGTGGTAGAAAAAGGTGCACAAGCATCAGGGATGACTGCAGCCTGGAGAGGACTGTCAGGAAAAGGCCATTCAAAAGTGTTGGGGACTTTCACAAGGAGTGGACTGAGGCTGGAGTTAGTGCATCAAGAGCCACCACACACAGACGGATCCTGGACATGGGCTTCAAATGTCGTATTCCTCTTGTCAAGCCGTTCCTGAACAACAAACAACGTCAGAAGCGTCTTACCTGGGCTACAGAAAAAAAGAACTGGTCTGTTGCCCAGTGGTCCAAAGTCCTCTTTTCTGATGAGAGCAACTTTTGCATCTCATTTGGGAACCAAGGACCCAGAGTCTGGAGGAAGAATGGAGAGGCACACAATGCACGATGCTTGAAGTCCAGTGTGAAGTGAAAAGTACCAAAACCTGGTTCAATGACCATGGGATTACTGTGCTTGATTGGCCAGCAAACTCGCCTGACTGAACCCCATAGAGAATCTATGGGGCATTACCAAGAGAAAGATGAGGGACATGAGACCGAACAATGCAGTGGAGCTGAAGGCCGCTATTGAAGCATCCTGGTCTTCCATAACACCTCAGCAGTGCCACAGGCTGATAGCATCCATGCCACGCCGCATTGCGGCAGTCATTGCTGCAAAAGGGGCCCAAACCAAGTACTGAGTACATATGCACGCTTATACTTTGCAGAGGTCCGATATTGTTCTATTTCCAATCCTTGTGTTATTGATGTCATGTAACATTCTAATTTTCTGAGATTGTGAATTTGGGGTTTTCATAAGCTGTATGCCATAATCATCACAATTATACCAAAGTAAGGCTTGACATATCTCGCTTTGCATGTAATGCGTCTGTCTCATATATTGGTTTCACCTTTTGAGTTGCCATACTGACATAAATGAACATTTGCATGATATTCTAATTTTTCGAGTTTCACCTGTATATAAAAATAAAAGAAGGATAATGCATCTGACCAAAGCAGGTTGACCTGGTGCTAAACATTAAAAGGCAGTTTCAAGATATTCCCTTGGTATGGATCTTTTCCTTTTAAACCCAAGTTGTTCAAAGGCTTTTCACAAATTGGATGTGTGTTTATGTATCTGTGTGGGTGTATGGAGTGTTGTCTTCTAAAATTGTACAGATAGCTGTTTACAAAGGTAACTCTTTTAAAAATGTCCTAAGTGCCTTTAACAAGGAATAATCCCACTGAGTATATAGTGCATAGACAGGCACTATCATTCATCAACCAGCATTTAAAAAGCACTGGCACTTAGCTGTCAGTGCACATGTTCCTGAATTTCCCCCAACTATTTATTGAGTGGAGCTCCTTAGTAAAACAGAGGCACCTTTAAGAGGAGTGCTTAAAAAGCAGAATAATTACACAAAGCAGCAAAAAGCAAGAGGACAACATAATTCTTTGGGACTTTTAAGGTCTATATTAGAGTGGCCACATTGGGCACTCCAAATAAGCTGAACCATAACCCCCAGAAACCCCAGTCAGCTTGCTTGCTTGCTTGTTTATTTATTTATTAAGCCAATTTATATAGCCACCTATATCACCACAGGCAACTCTAGGCAGCATACCACAAAGCTAAAAACAGTCAATAAATACATTAAAAATATAAAAAACAAAATAAGACAAAGAATAAAAGGATGATAAAAGTAAGGGAGCCACCTCACTAATATCCAGTGAAGAGGAGGGATACTGAGAGTTGCAACCAGAGAACATCTGGAAGACTATAGGTTGTTGTTCTCCAACCTGGCCCTAGATGCTTTTAGATATCAGAATACATTTCTGATATTTAAGAGGGCATTTCTCCCATCACTGCTGTTATGGAGAAGATAAATTCATTCTTTCAGTGAGATCAATTCTAGTGATGGGACTAATTCTGGAAAGCAAGGTGCTTTGGGACTGTCAGGATTTTATGTGGGCAAACACATTTTTATGATTTTATCCTTCAAGGTAAAAGATATAAAAATGGCACTAGGCCAGAGTGACAGAAATGTAAGGATGAAGAGCCCATGGCTTTAAACATGCTTAAGTTTAGACAGCCTTTACTTAACACACACAGTGTATTGCACTTATCTGAATGAAAACATTAAAGCACTTTTCTCCAAGCCTTCCAATATCACAGGCTATCAAGGAACATTTAATGAAGGAGGTAAATACTAGCCATTAAAAGTAATTCATCACAACTCATGAACACCCAGTTAACAGGCATCATATTACATAATATCTATTTTCCAGTGCAAATGTCATTAGAAGTGGAGTTCAAATGACACAATAAATGTGTATTTCCTGCAGCAGACTGATTAATAAAATGCATTCTAGCCAAACCGATTTCTATGGGAATCCAAAAGAACATTATTTCCCAGTTCAATTTTCTATTAAAAAATAAAAGATAAATTCCTTTTCATTAAAAAAAAAAAAATAGAACACCGTTTCATTTTTTAAAAGAAAAATGTGTCCCCTTCAAAGCTGTAACCATTGTTATATACTATTTTCCTAAATATATATACCTCTTTTGGGGTAGCGACAATTCTTGCAGAGACCTTCCACATGTTGAATCCAATATGGAAACCAAGACATTTTTCCTACAGAAATTCACACTAGTTGTGTAAAAAGCTCCAGGAGGCCAATGTCATTTTAACATCACTGGCTGGAAATGGGTTTTGTTGCTCTGCATATTATACCACCTGGACAGAGTTATTATGCACAGATTAAAATGCACTCTCAGCAACACTTCCACATCAACTGAGAACCTTTAAGTAACAGAATATTTTTTTTTTAGTCTGACAGTGACAAAAGGAAGGAAGGGAGGGAGGGAGGGAGGGACTTCCAAAGTCTGGATTTCACCAGAATGGGCAGGGTTGAAATTTTGGATACATATTTTGTGTTGGAAGGACTTGTGGCAAGAAGATTCAGTGTAAAACAGATGTGTTAAGCCTATCAAAGGCATACTTTGCCTATCTTTGCTAACACTTTAACCCTAAACTGGAGGAAATGTGCTGTCAAAAATTAGTATTTTGACCCTGAGTTTTGGTGGGTTGCTCACTGCTCTTGTAAACAGTTCCCTTTTGCTTTAAAAGTTCAGGTTGTATCACTATTCTTGAAGTTCCAGAAGTTCATTTCTAGCACCAGGTGGTTCCAGAGGTTCTATCCTAGGACCAGGTTGTTCAGGAAGAGTATCTTTGTCCAAGATATCTCCTCCAGTAATTGAAAAGCTAACTAGAAAACTGTTTTGCAATTAATAATTAAGATGCAGAGGAGATGTAAGTTAGTCAAAGCTTTTCTTTGATATAGTAAGCTAAGGTATTAGATAGCCTTAATTATCAAGAACAATTTAAGAAAGATGATAATCAACAGAATAAAATCAAAGTCTATTTAGTCTATGTCTATCTGGCATTTCTACACAATAAACTTAAAATCAACTTTAAATGGCAGAGGCGGACCTTTTCTCAGAATTAGTCAACACTAATTCCGAACTGACCAAATTCTTTGTTACTTAAACCAGTTCTACATTCTCAGAATAATTTCAAATCCTACAACTACCATTCCAATCCAAACTTTTAACACCAGTGTTAAATCTGTAATAGTGTAGAACATCTGATGGATACCTGATGAATGATTCTTAAACCAAACATACATACAGTCTCAAACACTGACTAATGCATGGATCTCTTCTTCAGTTAGGCTGTTATCCAATGGTCTCTCCTTTGAATGAATTTCACCTGAACAAAAGAGGCAGGGTGAGAAATGAGGCCTTACCATGATATTGATTAAAGGTGCCCAAACTCAGGAACCTCAAGAATTTACCTTGGAAACTTAGTTGTAAGATTCAGACCTCTTATAAAAGTGCTACTAATTTTTTTTAAGGTGACAGAGGAGAAAAATTATGAAATTTGTGAAGATTGATATCATCACAATATATAAATGTAATTGTTAATTTTAATAAAAAGGAAATAACATCTAGCTTGGTTTTTGTCCTAGCCCCACCTACTTCTTTGCTCTAACCCCCAAAAGTTTGGGAAGTTTTATACCATTCTCAACCAAGGATGACACTTAAACTGAAAAAAGATGGGGATTAGATTATAGAATCCCTTCTCAGACTCCACTGACCCTTTAATTACTGACTTTCAGATGTCATGTTAAGATATTCAATGTTCAAAGGATACTGGGGATAATCAATAATTAGTCACCTTGATTATTTTATTTTACTGTTGCTTTGCCTGTTAACTTGATATTTTGCTATTGGGTTGACATAAAAACTTAAATTTTCACTTCTTTTTATATTGCCATAAAAGTCAGTTTATGGAAATGTGTGATAAAATAATAAATAAATAAATGAAGATAAGAATAATAAGAATATGAAATCAAACAGAAGAATCTCTTGATGCTGCTTGATTTTAAACTATTTTCCACCTTTGTCCTGGAAAAAAGGAGGGGGAAAACAGTTAATTCAATAACTGATAACAATGTTTGGCAAGTATGGTGCACAATATACATCCTCAGCTGCAATTCTGTACTTGCTGCATTAAGGAATTCCTATTAAACTCAATGGATAGATTCAAATAATATGAGCCACAGCTGATGAAGAATGAAGTGACTTCCTCTGATTTTTATTTTGAGAACAAACTGGCAGCTAACTACTATTAAGCTTTATCAATCCAAGTTTTACCAGCCCATCCTGTAAGACTCAGTATTATCACCCTAATTTCAGCTTCTTGAATTCAACATACTTTCCTTTTCTTCATTCACAGGAAAAAGTGTCCTAGAAACAACTGCAGGCTTTGCCATTTAATACCAGAACACGCTTCTCCAAACTGCTTAATTTAAAGCTGGAATTAGCTTCTTTATACTTACAGCATTTTTATGAAGGCAACGTAATCCCATAGAACACTTACGGTAAGCATGTTAAAGCCTGATGTTTTACAGCGTAACTTTTTACAGCCTAGGCAAATAGTGCCCTGATCCTTTTGCCATTGTCTTGCAGTTTTAAAATATGTGCCATAGAGCATTTGGAAACACTGATACTTTCTGTAGCATTCTGTAATGTAATATTAGCTAGATTTTAGGAAACAGCTATTTACTGCATAGGCAATTTGATCTCCAATGTGTTTCCCACTTTATTAATACCAACACTGGGATTTCTCCAGATGGTACTGGGGAGAGCAATCCTATATAAACCCTGGATGTCCATTCTGCCAGTTTATCCTTGCAAGTTACAAGTTCTGCTACTTAGAACCATTTTTGCTGCCTGACCTCACAGCAGCAAATACCCACTCAGGTCAAGCTGCATAAGACCTAAGGAGATCCAATTATTTTAGCAGCCAAGACAAAAAATTTCTTCCTTTTCCCTTTCCAGATAATACAAATAAAATAATAACTTAAATAACTAATAATCTACTGCCTTTTCATGATACCTCCAATCAAATACTTGAAGTGGCATATTTTCTCTGCCTTGTGGTAAAATTGTGCCTGCTGAAAGTGCAATTATGTCCAGTAAGTATGATTTTTCTAGTAAGCAGGATTGTGGCATATATTACATCTTGAAGGTATGAAGTGGATGTAATTTAATTCCTCCCACAGATATGCCCATATTTTATTGTTTGATGTTCCCATGGGATACTGCATTAGTGAGATTTGGATTGTAGAGCCAGCATAATGGTGCAGAACAGCAAATTCTGGTATCATATTCATGCTTTTGTCAAGGGATACAGGTTTGATGTAGGGCTGATTGTCATGTATACAGTGTAACAAAGTCTTCAAGAAGAGACCATCATAGCGCTTGGAATTGGTGTTCGTTCTTTGTCTTGTCAACAGACTGTCCCAATTTTTGGCAATCTGTATTCTAGGCTACCAGAAACTCAGGTGGCTTATATGGACTTTCATTTTATCCTGAGAACACCATGAAGTAGATTGGCCTAAGAGTGACTGACTAGTCCAAAATCATCCAATGGATGATGATGGACCTGAACCTGGGTCTTTCCCATCCTAATCCAACATTTTAATCACTATGATATTTTGTACATTTTGTATAGGACTTGCATTAGTAGGTTTTTACCTCTGTATCATACCCATAACAGTAGTGATAGTAGCAGTAATAATTGTAATAGTAGTATTAAAAAGTAGCAATAGTAGTGATAACCTAACTCAACTCTTGATGACCACATGGACATACCCAGGTGTTTTTCTTGGCAGCACAGATTTTCTCCACGATGTTCTGTCCTTAACTTGGTCTTCAGGTCTTCCAATGGTGCACTCTAAGTCAATCCACCTTGCTACTGGTCCTCCTCTTCTTCTTATTCTCTTTCCTTCCACCTTTCCCAGCATTAGAGCTTTCTCCAGAGAGTTAGGTCTTCAGATAATGTGTCTGAAGGAAGACAATTTGAGCCTTGTCACTTGTGCTTCAAGTGAGAACTCTGGATTTATTTATTCTATGATCCATTTTTTGTTTTCTTGACTGTCCATGGTATTCTCAGGAGTCTTTTACAACACCAAAGTTCAAAAGTTCCAATACTCTTTCTATCCTACTTCTTCAAAGTCCAACTTTCACTTCCATAGAATGTTACAGGGAAAACCACTGCCTGCACAATTTTGATCTTTGTAGGTACAGACACATCATGGCATCTGACTGTCTTCTCCAAGGCCTTCATAGCTGCTCTACCAAATGCTAGCCTGTGGCATATTTCTTGACTGCTTGTTTCTTTACCATTGATAGTTGATCCAAAAAAACAGAAGCTATCTATTACTCTGACACCTTCATTGTCAATTCTAAGGTTAGCTGTTGTACATGCTGTCATTACTTTGGTCTTCTTTATATTTATATTTAATTTTAGTCTCATTTTTCACTGTGTTCCTCAATTTTTATCACTGGAACTTGTAGATCCTTTGCATTTTTGGCTATTCAAGTAGTGTCATCAGCATAGTGCAGGTTATTAATTCTTCTTCCTCAGGTTTTAAAACCACACTCATCTTCTTCCAGTCCAGCTTCCCTTAATATATATATAGGCTGAATAAATAAAGAGAAAATATACAGATTTGTCTCACTCCTCTGCTGACCTGGAGCCAGTCTGTTTCACCATGTCCTGGCCAAATTCTAAATCAAAAAGTTCCAGTTTATCTACTTAGTGACTCTATAGTAGCTTCATAATCAAGGGCAAAACAGAATGATGTCATTGCTAATTAGCCACTATTTGTCCAAAATATTTTGAAATAAGATTATGGTTTCTTCACTAACTAGAGCTCCAGCACTTTTCTTTAGAAATTAGTCCCTGGTGGATGCATTCTGTATAAAGTGATGATCTCTGACTCTGACATTCTGCTTTTTAATCCTATATACAAGGAACTGTACTTAAAAGTACTCATTTCCAGGCACGCTGCAAATGTAATCAGAGACAGCCCTAACTGACACATAATTATAAAGAGTTCAGGTCAGCCCAGTTGTGGCTATATCTCTATATTTGATAAAGAACTTGTTGGTGTGGAACAGGGATCATGAACCCATACTCCCCCAAATGTTCCTGAAATATGATTTTCACCCACAATGTCTGGAGGGCAGCAAGTTTCCCATCCCTGTGCCCCATCTATAAAGCTATATTAAATAGAGATAGGCTTTAACAAATTTATCTGGGTGGGGATCAGCTTGTAAAACAAATAAATAATATTGTAGATTGATCTTTGTTTCGAGAATGGACTTGCAGAAGCTGGAAGATTACCTTGAATTATAAGGAGATGTTGTAGGAAATGCACTGATATATTTAGTGCTGCCCAAGATTGAAATCAGACACTGACAAGTTACTAGGCTGAGTTCTGGTTCATTTTAACAGAGGACTTTTTTCTAGCTATCTTTAGGAAGGGAAGCTAGTGGATGGTAAACTTGAAAACTGCATGATGCATCATGAGATATGAACCTACAAAATTTTTACTTACAAGAGAAAGTCTTTGTATTCCAGGCTCTATTTATCAATATTTGAATTAAACATCTGTGTGTGCCCGTTTAATGTCTCAAACCAGATGGGGATCTTCAGAAGCACATCTGTATTCATTAACACAAAAAAGGAGAGTCAGATCCAGACACATGCAAACAGGTAAATGGAGGAATACATCTGGCTGGCCTGTAAACACATCAATCTTGGTTGTGTTTTGTGGTCAAATACCCAGCTTTGGCAAAGTCAGTTTTTATAAAGTGTGCAGCAACACAGAACATAATTAGACCCTTAATGGTCATATCTTCTTCAATGCATAAAAATATTAATATATCCAACAAAGCTTTAAAATCTTGTAACTTGTATTTATAGAATAATTACAGCACTTCCACATGGTCAACAACCACAGTTCTTACCTCCAGAACCTTGAAATCATGCTGCCCTGCAATTGTCCTTGTTTTCTGGACATTGAGAATGTTCTCAACTCCGTTCCTCTCTCTCAGCAGGCCAGTGGTGTCCAGCTAATGTCCTAATCCCTCCCATCTTTTTCATAAATTTACTAATGTAGCAAGGAACATTTATAGATAGAGAGGGGAAATGCCAGAAGCCAGGAACCATTTAAATGTCCTAAGATATCGTATATCTCTCCATCGCAAGGTGATCCCTAATACTTTCTCTCAACTATCTTGCATATTTACATTTGAAAAGCAATACTTATAGCAGCCTCTTCCTTCATCTGGGCCTCTTCAGATCTCTTTCTTCCTCTGTTATGTCCTGCTCATCTATCTCCACATATAACAACAGTAATTATTATTAAGACCTAAAATAATGAACTCATACTTTGCCCTAATTTCATTTAATTTCGGTTACTTCAGTTCACAAGGCTATCCAATTAATTTTGCATAATGCATCTCAAATGTGTGATAGGCCTTCCATATTAGTATTGCCAATATATTTAATCAAATATACTCCTACTTTTAACTTCTGTTGATGAAACAGTTGAATGAACTCAGTTCTAAACCAGATCCTTAAGAAAATTCAGGTAGTTCAAATATTAGGATTAAGCTGCAAATCACAAGCAGGTTGTTTTATTACTTTAAGTTTCTGGGAAATACATGGGCTCATGATCCAGGTTGGAAGAAAAGTACTGTATACAGTACTGTTAAATTCTGTTTGGCAGAGTCCTGAAATTTGGTACTTGCTGTCCATGATAGATGATTAATTTTCAATTGGTATTTGAGGATCTTAAATAAAGATTGGGCATGCTTGTTATAGCTTATTCATAAATGATTTGAATTTCAGTGATTTGCTGTGAAGAGGTGAATTTTACAAAAGAACCACACACAGATGCCCCTTTTCTGTTTGCAAACTCTTGACTGTCATAGTGTAGATAATGTGGTAAGTGAGTGGGATAGCTAGGAGGAAGGTGACAAGAGATGGGTGGGCTGAGGGCAGTTCAACTGCACTGGAGTTTTAGTGGGGAAAAAATCATACATTAATCATAAGCAAATGCAGACATAAAGAACATTTGCCGCAGACTTAAATGCCTTGTTAACCTACCATATTATCTCCCTCTCAGGAAAAGAATCCCGATCAAGCAGAGCATGACTGACTATTCAGCAATTGGCAGACCTTTTGCCACAAAACAGGATCCACATGAACACAGCAAAAGGCAACAGAAAAGCAAACCCAGGGCAGATTGCCTGAAGCAGAGCCTCTTTGTTTCCTGCTGCATGCATATTTCCTGAAGCAATACAGCAGTCAGGAGTCTAACGTTATTAAGTTTGGACCGAAACAATTTTATTTTTTTTCAAATAATTTTATTAAGAATTATAAATGAAAAGAATAAAAACCAATACAGGCTACAAAAAATACAAACAGAAAAATACAAAAGAAAAGAAAAGGGTGTGAAAAAGAAAAATAGGAAGAGGAAAAGAAAAAAGAAAAGAAGTAGCTTCCCCCTTCATCCCAGCAGGTAAAGGCAATCTTAATAGCTTATCGCTATCTTTAAATACATCCAGTAGTAATGTATGGCTGTGAGAGCTGGACCATAAAGAAGGCTGAACGCCGAAGAATTGATGCCTTTGAACTGTGGTGCTGGAGAAGACTCTTAAGAGTCCCCTGGACTGCTAGGAGGTCAAACCAGTCAATCTTAAAGGAAATCAACTCTGACTGCTCATTGGAAGGATTGATAATGAAGCTCAAGCTCAGATACTTTGGTCACCTAATGCGAAGAGAGGACTCTTTGGAAAAGACCCTGATGCTGGGAAAGATGGAAGGCAAAAGGAGAAGAGACGGCAGAGGATGAGATGGCTAGATAGCATCACTGAAGCAATGAGCATGAAATTGAGCAAACTCAGGGAGGCAGTGAAAGATAGGAAGGCCTGGCGCAATATGGTTCATGGGGTCACGAAGAGTCGGACACGACTTAACGACTAAACAACAACAACAACAAATCTTTAAATACAACATAATCTCTCTTCACTCCATATCTCATCTATTGAATTAAAAACAAAAAATACAATGCTTCATCAGTCGTTCTTTGTCAGCAAAAGTCCAGTAAGAGCAACCAGATGTAACTATTTTTCTCCTTTAGCCCTGGTCAAATAAGCCAACCTTGTATTCCTTCCCTGAGTTTTTGAAAATATCTTTAACCCCTTCAAAAAGAGTCCCAGAGCTAGTTTCTGTTCATTTGTGTTTCAAGCCAAAAATCTTTCACAACTTTAGCAGATTTCTTTTGTATATCCAGTAAGTAAAGTTTGTCCTTTTGTTTGTCACTTAAGTCCTTTAAAACCTTAACAGAGCTCTTTTGTATATCCAGTAAAAAAAATTATCCAAGTCAGTTTCCTGGTTCAATATCTCCTTTTGGGAATAAGTCATTCATCGGTTCTGTTTGTATGCCCATATCTTTCTCCATATCATTCTCATTACTTGTTACATTTAAGTCCCCCTTCAAAGTAATTTCAAAATAATCCGTTGCAACTTGTTCTTGTTCTGTAATTTCATTACAACATGCTCTGTCAATCTTGTCAAGACATTGATCTATTTTGTCAAGAAGCTTGGCAGACAAATATTCCCAAATTTGTGTGATAGATTTCTACTCCATTTTCTTTATCCTCTAGCTCCCTCTAACATCTAACCTTCAAAGTCCCCTTATCATGAAAAAACTCAAAACAACTGCCATTTTTCCCATGAAAAAAATTCTTCTAGTTAATTCAAAGCTCTTTGTGGGCATTTAAAATTATAATTCCAAATCCATCTGCACCCTTAATCCGTTGGTAAACTTTCTAAAGTCCATATTCTGAGCACCCTTTTGCTGTTTAATCCCAAAACTAATATTTTTCAAAAGGTTTTAAAAATTGTATTTAAAAATTCTTTCTCTAAGAAGAAGGTGACTCACCTAGTGAATACAATATAATTTGCCATTCTGAAGGGTCTTAATCCATTTAAGGCAGTGGGGAAAAAACCAAACAAATCCAAAGTAGTTAAGAAGTGAGTCTCAGTCGAGCTTATTGTCCTTTAAAAGGCTGCGTTAACAACTGTGAACAAAGATGGTTCCTCCCTCAACTCCCAGCCGCATGACCCATAGGCAAACTACAAAATGATGAATCCTGTGGTTTACTCACGAGGAGTGGCTGTGCAGAGTCACGTGGCCTATCTCAAAGATTTCTCCTTAACCCTGAGAGCATTTCAGCAGCTAGGTTCTTGCATCCCACACCAATCTCCATCATAATGCTGTCCCCACTGCAAAAAGGGACATTTAGTTCACCAAGGCTCTCAACTGGAAGTCCAGACCAAAACAATTTTAGAGAGGCCTGCATCACAATGAGATTGGGCATCGCTATGGATGATCTTGCTTTATAAACAGCTAAAATGTACAAAACATTATCAGAAGAGTGTGGAAATGTTATTAGTGTTGTTAATATACAGGGATCTTTAAAAATTTGCCAGGTTCAAGGTGGGCCCAAAAAGAAAAGTATGAAACCAATGAATAAAGCAATCAATAAACAAAAGCAATAGACCACCAATAATTATTTAAAAGGCCAAGTTAGAGATGTATCTTTTCTACAGTGCAAGAGAGTGAGGACCTGTTGTAACTCCTAAGGCACTGCATTCTAGTGTCAGAGTGAAATGGGGAAAAGGGCATTTCCTGCGGATATTTGTAACTGAACAAGTTCACAGTGGGATAAACGCTGCCTTAGATGGGCAGAGTTCAAACCATGTAGGGTTAAAGGTTAGAACTCACATATGGATTTGTACTTAGGGTAGATCTTTCAATATCAGTAATTAGAACATGTACCAATTAGCAATTTTGTTGTTGTTCAGTCGTTAAGTCGTGTCCGACTCTTCGTGACCCCATGAACCATATTGCGCCAGGCCTTCCTATCTTTCACTGCCTGAGTTTGCTCAATTTCATGCTCATTGCTTCAGTGATGCTATCTAGCCATCTCATCCTCTGCCATCCTCTTCTCCTTTTGCCTTCCATCTTTCCCAGCATCAGGGTCTTTTCCAAAGAGTCCTCTCTTCGCATTAGGTGACCAAAGTATCTGAGCTTAAGCTTCATTATCAATCCTTCCAATGAGCAATTAGCAATTTAGGTGCAACATTTTTGATGGTAGCTCTATGCAAAACAGCCAATCCAGTCAGGGTGTCCTGTTATTGGAGACTGCAACTCTCCAAATGTCCATCTAACAGAAATCTAGGTCCAATACTAAAAATCTTTAGTTATCAAATGTCAGTATGACCTGTTTGTTGAGAGCTTCCATAAAGGTCACAAATTCAATCCTAACTTAAAGGACTCCAATATAAGAAACATTCAAAAGCAATTTGAATTTTGAGGAAAAATAAGCCAGATGCAGTAGCAAATGTAAAACCAGGGGAGTGGTGCAGTGCAGGATTCCTCAACCTCAGCAACTTTAAGATGGGTGGACTTCGACTCCCAGAATTGGCTGGCTGGGGAATTCTGGGAGTTGAAGTGCACCCATCTTAAAGTTGCTGAGGTTGAGGAACCCTGGTGTAGTGAATATAGAGGACGGACTTGAAGGACAAACAGAAGATCTGCTACCAAGGCAACAATGATCAGATAAACGAGGCTTGAGCCCAGGCCAAGAAAGTGGCTTATGAAAATGCCTCAGACTTCATTCACATGAAGATAAAAGAGGGAAGAAGGGAAGCGCATTCAGCCTTGCAAGGTTCTGTTACTATAGCAGTGCTAATAAAAATAGCCTTAGGTCTGCATGGTATTTGTTTCTTAGTCTGATCTACCTTTTAAGGCTCCCTAGAATATTCATTTGGGAGATAAACATCTGGTGCCACCTGGCCTTAAGAAGATACTAGGAAGCACAGATGGGAAACATGAGATTATTTTCTCTTATTTTTCAAGTGCAGGAAATGGCCATCCATGGCCTCCAAATGTTTGGGACTTCAGCTCCTATCATCCTTCTCAGTTAGCCAGATTGGGTAGAAGGAATGGCCATTTCCCATTGCCTCTTCAGACCCTTCCAAAATCAGCACTGTCTTTTGAAGCATTTTATTGTACAGAATTTCATCTTCCAGCCTTAGCAGTCATGTACAAAAGTGCCCTAAATCAATGTGGGATAAGGAGTCTTTCTAGTCTTAAAAGACCCAGGAGAAATTAAAAGTGAAAAAGTCAAGGAAAGTACACCCCTTCTTAGCAGTCATAGTAATTGTTGCTGTTGTTGTTTCCTTTTAGATTGGAGCCTTATAGGAAAAAATGCAGCCTAAAATTGTGCTTATATCTGCTAAGAACCTGTGGCACAACATAAATATTGCATCAGTTCTTTGAGGTTTACAGCATGTTAGCGGTTTTGCTTCACAAGGAAAACACCTCACGTATCCTTCCGTGTATTGCAGTCAATTCTCAGAAAAGTGGATTGCTTCTTTGCTGCCGCATAATAAAGACCATGGACAACTCCATCTTATGCATCCTTAGATTTGGCTAAGTCCAGTGAAATCAAATGAGCTGAAATCCTGCGTCACGGGTACAACTCCATTAAAGAGAAAAGTGTAAATGCTAAAGCTATAGGCCAAGTGCTGCAAGGAAATAGTCTTATTCTTTCATTCATGTGCTCCTCTGTTTCAATTTCAATTCACCTCCTGTTTGATTTTCCTTCTCCCACCAACAGTCAATTAGGAATTCATAGCCACCGACACCTCCCCCTGCCCCAGTTTTCATTGGGTTGGATGTATTTTTGAAAGGAGAATTCTATCACAAATTTTGAAGTTTTGACCCTGCTATTATTTTCTCTTGCTTATGACTGACAGACACTATATCAATCACCAGGACTCACCACTGAATATTGGAAACAGAGGGAATAATATCATAGGAATGAAGATATGATATCCGTTTGTTTGTTTGAAAAATACTATGAAACCTTTGCACATCACAGGTCAATGTCAGAAAAATAGCTCTGTCAAGATCTTTGACAACTAGGAATCTGCTTTATCAAAGGGAATTAAAATATTAATGCTCAGTTAAGAAGACTGAATCCAACACATCCTAGTAGGAAGTCACCCATAATACCTAAGCAATTTTTCTCTGAAGCCTTTAGCCACTGTTACTCATTTACCTCCACCACCAGCTCAGATCTATTCTCAGATTTAAAATGAGGGAACAATAAATGAGGAAGGGATCAGCAACATTTCTGGAGAATGAGCACACTTGAAATTTTAAGTGATGTGATCATTCTTCTAAAATAGCCACTGAAAGGATTGTTTTATTCCAAAATGGCTGTTGGTACCAAAGACCTATTAAAGTATTGGACTAGTGAAGGAGTTGGACTGGCACCAGAGAAATCAAGGTTCAAGTCTACCCTTGGCTGCAGAAGCTCACTGAGTGATTTTATATCAATCACACACACACTCTCAGTCCAGCCTGCCTCACAGTGTTGTTGTGAGGAAAATTGGGGCACCTCTCCTCTCAGAGTCCGAAGTGTTGATAGGTGGGTAAGTAGATCACAAGGCCAGCTAAGAAGCTTAAGCTTGTGTGGGTATTCCAAATGGAACTGTTGAAGAAATCCCCAGAAAATAGGACCTGTAGAGATGAGTGTTGCAGGGTTTCTTGATGGTCTAAGATGGTGAAGGGAAGAGGGTTATACATTCTAAAATTGACACAGAACATAAGAATCTGCTGTCAATGGTGGTACTATTGTCTGAGCAAGTGCAGAGTATATAAAACTGTCTACGGTTCAGACTCTACCAGGGCTTGAAAATTTATTACAAACCAGCTTGAGTATGAATATACTGTATCAGGCAGAATTAAGTGTTTAATAATTTAATTATTAGAGAGAGACACACACACACACAGCTCCTGAAGAGGGAAGGAAGCAAATTATGTTTTGATAAGCCAGGCTCAAAGCATCTATGACATTTGCTTGCAACAGCCCCCCCCCCCCCCCCCACACACACACATTACCACAAGTACAGTATTTCACAGTTGTTTCAGAGTGGGAAAGTTTAACAAGACAATCTTGTGTAAAACGTCTTGAAATTCCACAATACAAACAAACTGTGAAAGTTAGCTCTCACACAGTCAAAAGTAAACAGTCTGATGCTACATCAGGCTGCTACCAAAACAAGGAACAGATGGAAACTATATCTCCCACGCAAAAGAGAATCACTATACGTAGCACAAGCAAGGAAAAAGGACACAAGAAATTTAAACACTGATTATTATAAACAGAACCCAAAGCTGCTGGAAATCTTTGTCATGGCTTCTTAGATTCCCTACAGTAAATTACTTATCAGAAGTTCATCTATATTTGTATGCACATTTAATCTGCTTCAACCCATCCTGCCAAGAATATGACACAAATATCTTCTGTGTTGCTTCTCTGCAGCTCACAAAAAGAGCTCCCATTGATCCTCACTGCATGGGTCCAACATCCAAAGATGCGGATGACTCACACTGAGTGATCTGGCAAAGAAACTGGGGACCACACCAATATAGTCATAGGAGTGTATGCTGTGTTGGTAGTTGCTAGATTTGGTGTTGTGCCAGTTGGTTCATTGTTTGGCTAGTTTGGGCAGCCACCTATGGCTGACGTTGGGCTATCTGATTCC
The DNA here is from genome assembly GCA_030867105.1 of Liasis olivaceus. Taxonomy (NCBI): domain Eukaryota; kingdom Metazoa; phylum Chordata; class Lepidosauria; order Squamata; family Pythonidae; genus Liasis; species Liasis olivaceus. Next base: position 40,184,609 of record CM061351.1, on the reverse strand, counting down.
AATGTTGGGACAAGGCATTAGTGACCTGTTCAGAGGTCGGTCACCGTGCTCTGCATCTAAAAAAATGAAGTAAATTTTGTCTCCTGAATAGTGGGAGTAAAGGAGTTGCATTGCCGACAGGCTTGTCTTGACCAGCTAGGCAAACACCTGGCACAAATAGACTTCCAAGAACACAAACTCTAATAAGGAGATGTATTGTAGAAAACCTATGAAGAAAAATTATGAAAGTATTATGAAAGTGTTCTAGTGATTGCTGTTCTTCAGATGCAAGCCCTATTTATACTGAAATCAAAGTTCAAATTCTTCTGCCTCCTTCCCCCACCTGCATGATGTAAGAAGTTTGAAACCACTCTCTTTGGGGAAAGGGATCATTCCCACTCTTCCCTTGTCTAGTTTCATAGAGTTTGTCTGTGACCCAGCTTTCACACTGGGTAAAATGCATAAAATGAAGGTTTGGAACCCTTGGAGGAAGAGACTGGATAGGAGGTCAGAAAAGGATTTGGGGCTCTACCTTGGTATAGTAGTTAATTTCTTAGACTAGGAGACCCAGGTTCAAGTCACTGTCAGCCATGGAAATTCACTGACTTTAGGTCAGTCACTGTCTCTCACCCTAATCTACCTCACAGGTTATTATTATGCGAGAAAATTGCTGGGGGAGTGCTATGTACACCATCTTGAGAGGCATAAGAAAAAAATAAATAATATTCCAGTTGGTTCATAAACTTAAATGAAACAATATAAATAATTATTTGTTGGGCCAGTCGGCAGAACAGTTAATGTTTGATGGCCAATTCTGCATGATTGATGTTTGATGGCCACATTTCTGCATGTTTTTCCACAATGCCCTATCACAATTTCTCCAAACAACTGCCAAATACTGTCTGAAAAAAGCAAATTCAGGCATTTCCACATTTTTTTTCCTGGCAGTTTTTACACACTTCACAGTCTGGCACAGACATTTACCAGCCTCCACAATACAATCACTTTACATCTCTCTTGCTTGTAGAAACAATTCTTAAAATCATGAGAATGAGATGGGAGAGAGATGACGATCCAGAAGAAGATTTCGATATACTGTATGTGTCACTTCACCTTTCCCAGCACAGCTACAGATTTGTGAAGCAAGCTGCAAAGCCAACTCAATAGCTTATCCTCTGGTGAGAACTGGAATTTCCCCCTTTATGCCTTTTCTATTTTAATGTGCTGTTAACAGATGGGGTCTGTGAAATAATGGACACTTTACTGTTTGCACAGCAGTCAAATTGCTTCAGAAGCTGCCTGAGCTCTCTTGAAAAACTGTATTTCCACTGGCAGCAGTGCCTAAGCTACAATCCTGCTGATCCATATGGATTTGCTGTTAAGCACAGATCCAGCTCTAAGTAGTCCCAAACAGGAAACACCCGGATTGCCTGTCATTTCAGAAGGAAGAAGGAAATCAGCAGGTGGAATCGAGTTCTTTAGCTGAAGAAAATTCAGGGGAAAAAAATCCTAGTCTAGTACTGGCTTCAGAGGAACAGAATGACCTTGCACTTGGACAATTCTTTATGCACAGTCAGTAACAAGGAGTTGGCACTCACCTCTTTTTAGAGCTGGGGAGAGCCAAAGGTTTAGTCAGGTCTCCTACAGTGAAGCTGTATTTATTCATTCTATAATGTATACCTTGCCTTTCCACCAAAGAATGGTGTTCCAGGAAATTAATAATATTGCTGCGCAGCACTTTGAAGCAAAAAAAAGTGCTTCCAAGTGCTCTGGGACATGCACTCAGCACCTGTCTGTGACTCCTTAAATCAGCTGCATCTTTTTCTGTGATCACATGGCTGCTTTCCTCAGCTGCAGCAGGATCCTGGGGCAACTTTGACTTAGACAATCGCAAATAGGTGCTCCTGAAGCACCCTTTTATCTTAAAATCCAAAGTGTTGCACAACCCTGGTTAATAATGAGACTAAGTAAAATGCAAAAAAAATTAAAAGAATTCACTTAAAACCATGATTGAAATCGACATTAATAAAACAGGCCGCACTCTCCCACCTTGGAAATCCAACTAGGCTATAGGTAAACACCAGAAAATATTTTGTCTGCCAGTGGCAGGGTAACAAAGATAGAGTTAGCATGACCTCATCTGGTAGGAAATTCCAAAGATTGGAAGCAACCACCAAGAAGGCTGTCTCAGTGTTTGCACCAGGCTGATAAGGGAAAATACATTCTTTAAATACTTTCACTTCTATGCACCCAACAAAGCACAGTAAACTAGACTGCAGAAAGCAACACTGATCATGTTCAAAGAAAGACATTGTTCTCCCAAACATGCCAGAAGAAAACAAAATTAAAAATACTTTGGGACTCAGGTATTTTTGCAAATTTTGGATAGCTGGCACTTTGCTTTTTAAGCATGAGAGTTCCTCGTGTCTTTATCTATATAATTATTTGTGGATGCGTGGATGCTAAAATAATCTGAAGAAGTTTTAAAGTCTGAGATAGGTTTTTGCATTCACCACATTGGTGGTCTCCAGCTCCTTATGAACGTCAGTATAACCTGTAAACCAAATGCAACATTCTCCTTAACTCCTGTCTACCATGCAGAATGAATGATGCAACGCTGGAGAGAACTCTGCAAACAGCCAAACAACTGGCTTGAGCAATTGGCTGAGTAGCCCCTTCAAAATCAGTGGTAAATCATCATTGACCAAGTATGATTTTCTTCCTCCTTTATATGCTCAGCAATAAAATATGCTTAACACACCCATTTACTTAAAACATAACAAAACTCCCAGCCAATTCCAAATAACTGAAAAGGAGGGTGGGGCTGAAAATCCAAACCACATCAAAACCAAGATAGATAGTTAGATAGAGATTCCAGCTGTAAAATACCACTACACCCATTGTACCCCAGAATACTCCAAACTACACTATTTATCTACCTTAAACTCTTGTCTACTCTGTCCATGGTTCTCCAAGATCTCCAGCAGAGTTCTTATTTATCAGGGTCCTTTTATTTTAACTGGATAGGCCACAGAGAGAGCAAGCAAAAAGTTGACCACTTAGATGCTGTCCTGATTCTACGTCTGTTAACTAGAAAAGATGTTATATCCATCTGAAACATTGTATGTGGGAGTTTTCATGTCAGTCACAAAACACTCACTCCCCTATTGTAAACTATATTGCAATTGCTTATACAGGCTTATATTGACTGGCAGATCCTGAATACACTTTGTGTCATCTTTGCAGCTTTGCATTATCTTGCATTCCAAAATGGAAAGATTAACAAATGGAGTTGCAGGCCTCTCTTCACCAAGCAAGCTCTGTTTGCTTGTCTTAGCAATTGAAAGCCTCTCCTCCCTTCCCCACTGTACTGTCTCAGCCCATGAGGGAGATGTCTAATGTGCCATGTTGTCGATGTGCTGACGCAGCGCACTAAACCACAGTGCTGGAGAAAGAGGAGGAGAAAGCATGGACTGGTGCCCAGGGGAGATCAATGAGACCACATGATCACCTTACCTATTCTTCTGAAATGTTAGTCAAGGAGCACTTAGAAATCTCTCCAAAATGGGAAGAAAAAGAATTGTCACAGAAAGATGTACGCAAATTAAATTTCTATGTACAGAGGCAAAAGTAGAAATAACTATTAGAAGAAATAAAACATCTCATCAGAATGGAGGAAACTCAGCTGGGGTGACCCATGGGTCTGATTTATATGCAGTCCACTTGTAGATAAACATTTGGTGATAAATTTCAACTTTCTCTTGTTTCCTTTACAGTACTTTATTTTTAAACTAGAATTGGACTGGACGGTTGCACATTAAGGATGCCTTCAGCTAGAGGCCTTTCCTTCAAAATGGAGGACAAAGAGCCACCCTAAAGCAAAAGAGATCCCACAGATGCAAATACAGAAGAATTCTGCAGGTAGCGTGCATGCATGAGGAAAAGAAACTTATTAGAAGCATCCCAAAGTAGACACATATTTGAAAATATGTAATGAAACAGAGAAAAAAAAATCCATGGTATCCTAGGTAAGATTGCACATGTCCCTGATGTCCATGCTGGTGTGGTCACTGACCCTGAGCCAGACATCCTAGAGAGTGAAGTCAAGTGGGCCTTAGGAAGCATTGCTAACAACAAAGCTAGTGGAGATGACAGTATTCCAGCTGAGTTATTTAAAATACTAAAAGACGATGCTGTTAAAGTGCTGCACTCAATATGCCAGCAAGTTTGGAAAACGCAACAGTGGCCACGGGATTGGAAAAGGTCAGTTTACGTTCCAATTCCAAAGAAGGGCAATGCCAAAGAATGCTCAAACTATCGCACAATTGCACTCATTTCACATGCTAGCAAGGTTATGCTCAAAATCCTACAAGCTAGGCTTCAGCAGTACGTGAACCGAGAACTACCGGATGTACAAGCTGGGTTTCGAAGAGGCAGAGGAACTAGAGATCAAATTGCCAACATTCGCTGGATCATGGAGAAAGCACGAGAGTTCCAGAAAAGCATCTACTTCTGCTTCATTGACTATGCAAAAGCCTTTGATTGTGTGGATCACAACAAACTGTGGCAAATTCTTAAAGAGATGGGGATACCAGACCACCTTACCTGTCTCCTGAGAAATCTGTATGCGGGCCAAGAAGCAACAGTTAGAATCGGTCATGGAACAACCGATTGGTTCAAAATAGGGAAAGGAGTACGACAAGGCTGTATACTGTCACCCTGCTTATTTAACCTATATGCAGAGTACATCATGAGAAATGCCAGGCTGGAAGAATCACAAGCCGGAATTAAGATTGCAGGGAGAAACATCAATAACCTCAGATATGCAGACGATACCACCCTAATGGCAGAAAGTGAAGAAGAACTAAAGAGCCTCTTGATGAGGGTGAAAGAGGAGAGTGCGAAAGCTGGCTTGAAACTCAACATTAAAAAAACTAAGATCATGGCATCTGAACCCATCAATCCCTGGCAAATAGAAGGGGTAGAAATGGAAGCAGTAACAGACTTCATTTATTTGGGCTCCAAGATCACCGCAGACGGAGACTGCAGCCATGAAATTAAAAGACGCTTGCTCCTTGGGAGGAAAGCTATGGCAAACCTAGATAGCATATTAAAAAGCAGAGACGTCACCTTGCCGACAAAGATCCGCATAGTCAAAGCTATGGTTTTTCCAGTAGTAATGTATGGCTGTGAGAGCTGGACCATAAAGAAGGCTGAACGCCGAAGAATTGATGCCTTTGAACTGTGGTGCTGGAGAAGACTCTTAAGAGTCCCCTGGACTGCTAGGAGGTCAAACCAGTCAATCTTAAAGGAAATCAACTCTGATTGCTCATTGGAAGGATTGATACTGAAGCTCAAGCTCAGATACTTTGGTCACCTAATGCGAAGAGAGGACTCTTTGGAAAAGACCCTGATGCTGGGAAAGATGGAAGGCAAAAGGAGAAGAGGACGGCAGAGGATGAGATGGCTAGATAGCATCACTGAAGCAATGAGCATGAAATTGAGCAAACTGAGGGAGGCAGTGAAAGATAGGAAGGCCTGGCGCAATATGGTTCATGGGGTCACGAAGAGTCGGACACGACTTAACGACTAAACAACAACAACAACAAAGAGAACATAAAAGAGACAGAGTAGGATTACTGTATAGTTTTAGACAAACTAATCGCAATGTTTATACAGGATTTTTTCCCCCTCTCTTATTTTGATAGGAACTCTGGGGAATTTGGACTCTAGTCTCAACAGAATTAAGACTGCTGGAGTTGGAGAGGAGGAGTGAAATTAACCCTATGCCCAGCTGGTATGATACCAAAGATGTGCTTCCCAAACTGCCAGTGTAGGTTTTCCTCTGAATCTATATAACAGCCTGGGCAGGGATGGGCCATCTGGGCCACCAGGGCAACACACAATCCCTGAATCTTTTTCTGCAGGTCTCAGAACCATTGCCGGTTGGACCACAAACTTTCAGTTTCCCACCAGTCTGAAGAATGAAAATTCAAACTGTAGGGTATGCCTAACGTAAAAATAATAATAAAGGAAATCCTCAACTGTCCCCAGATCTCTCAGAAAAACAAAACATTTCAGCCCAACCCATGTATGTGGCACCACCACTCTCTCTGCATCATCACCCTGCAGCCACTGCAGCCTTCAGCTTTACACAAACTGGAGCCTTGCCCACCTAAGGCTGTCCATCTCTGAGCAAGGAGGTAATTTTCATGAGAAAAATTATGGGCAAAAAAAAAAAAAGGTGAACACTGTAAATTGCCACTGAGGTTTAGAATCCCTTTGCGCAACATAAATATTAATACTGGATCTAGTTTGTTCATTCACTGAAGAAGGATGTATCGGTTAGGAAGCGTAACTCTTGACTCAAATAGGGGATAAAACCAACATCTTGAAAATTATACTTAAGGTTTTTTTAGGACTGCTGCAGGGACATCTGGGGGGCAAAAAAATCAAGACAGTAATCATATGTGATAATAGCCCCCAGCAGATGCCCCTGGATAGCTGAGGCGCTGCTGTTCCATCGTCAGCTGAAAATCAAATTAGATCTTATAAACAACTTCATATAACAGCATACTGTCCAGCAAGATACTTGTATGTAGTAAACCCTCAACTTAACAGACTGCTTTAAATCTGAAAGTCCATTAAATCTGAGTTGCTTTTTCCAGCCATAAAAAACTCACTGATCCATGCTAAAACCAACTTTACTCATACAATATACAGGTAGTCCTCATTTAGCCACCACAACTGAGACCAGTAATTCAGTCATTAAGCGAAGTGGTTGCTAAGTGAAACTGTGACTGTGCTTATGATCTTACTTTAGCTTTCCTTTGCTTTACAGCCCTGTAAAGGTTGTAAATGTGAGGATTGGTCATAAAGTTATTTTTGCATCGCCTTCATAACTGCAAAACATCATTAAACAAGGCAGTTGCTAAGTGAGGTCCATCTGTACACAGTATATGAGAAAAATGACTTTTCAGTTGCTGAATCGTATACAGTAAATACATGTGCAGTAGAAATAGTTAATGCTTGCACAGAAGTGAGTCTTCTTGAACCACTTTGGAAAGAACAGACTTGGTTCATTAATTGCAAGTGTTGTCTGTACAAGAAATTTGTCCATTCCATCTAAAGTGTGCTCTACTGAGATCTTTAAATCACTATACTATCAACTGCCAGTAAAGTTCCATTTAGTTTATATCATCATAAATGGGGGCAACTGGTATTCATTTAGTGTCCAAGTTCTAAATGATAATGGGTAAATTTAAGGCCGCTGCCCTCCTTTTTCATGTTTCATTATCTTTAAGTAGGAATGCCCTTCAAATAAAGAAGTATTCACTATAAAACAGAACATGTTGCCATCTTATCAATAGTGCAATTGTTCTTATAATAAGGCAGTCTATGTTTTACTGCTTAACAGCACACCTAAAACCTACACAACGCATGCACACATTAATTCAAGCCAGGATCTCCATTAGCAATTGGAGAAGCACAAGAGTGACTTAGTGCTCTAAATCCATGCTTAATGCGGAGAACAGACTGAACTTTGCATCTCAAATCTGCCAAGTAAATTTGCACTCCATTTTCCCCCGGAAACCACTGATGAAAGCACACAGCTTCAGAATCACGCAGTCAAATAGTGCAATTACCAGTTTTATTTAACTTAATTTGAAGAATTTTTGTGCATGCTAATGAATGCACATTCAGCCAACTTTGAACAGAGTTGCGCTTACTTCCAAATAAATCATCTTTCATATGAAGGATCAAGATGAATGTCTTGAGAAAGGAGTGTAGTGAATCCAATTTGCAAGAATGTGAAGATGTCCTAAATACAAAGGCTGTTACAGAGAGGCTCAAGCCAGTTACATGCATCTGGAAGCAGATTTACATGGCAAGATTTTCTTTCTCCTCTTCAGAAGAATCATCCATGATGGACGAGAAGCAGCAACAGATGCTCCATGCAGAATTGATACTATGAATGCAGCTTTCTCATTTCATGTCCAGTTTGTCTTTGCTGTCATCCTACTAATGTCCACATCCTTTATATTATGTGCTTCTTTTGGTGCGGGGGGGATGTGTCCATTAAAATAATAGAATTGTACCAAATGGCAACCAGATACAGCTTTCACTACAAATGACTTGTTTTTCTAAGTCACAGAATTTTGCAATAGTCTTTCTGTGCTGTTTGCTTATATTTTCCAGAGGAATCTTCAGAGGTAACAGGAAAATGCCCCCTCTCCTGATTGTTGTCCAAGGGCCTTTCCTTTTAGTAATACAAAGAGTCACCCAGCCAATGCTGTGATGATATATTATGTAATATTTGGGCTTAATAATATGCTGCCCTGAGTCTCCTGACTTTTGTGGCTAGCTAAACAAATGTATTGTCCTTACGGGCAGATGGATGAACATTCTGAGGGCACTGATTGCTGATGAATAGCCAGTGACATGTATTTTCTGCCCTCTCTTCTAAGATACAGACACTTCCCACTTGTCAATGTCACCTGAGAACCAAAATTTACCAATGACAATCAAGACTGGTCCCATGAACACAATTCCCTGAAACAGAGGGATGGGGACAGCTACAAAGTTTTCACACACCATCGCACTGTGAATGAAGAAAAACCAACAAAGCAACAATTTAATTCCAGGTTAACTTTGAATTTTATACAAACATGAATCAAGTTTTGGAGTAGAACACTAGAGAATATGAAGACCAGTTGAGGGGTAGGTAGTCTACACCTAGAATAGATTGAATTAGGGCATGTAGGTTGCAGGCTCAGCTATAAAAGTGCTGAACCAGGAGTTAGCAACTATGAACATTAGTCCTGAAATAGAAAGGAGACAAGGGTCTTGGCTAGCGATCTCAACAGAATTCTTATTTTGTTGGTAGATAATGGGGGTGTGGGAAAGGACCTGTTCCACTCTCTCACTGAGGGTTGATCTTTTATTTTCCATATCTACAGTGGCAAAGAGTAGATGAAAGAAGGAAAAAGACAAATGAAAGCCTGCATACACAGCAAAATGGTTTATTTAATTAAACTGATCTATTGTAAAAGTCAACATAATTATTGGAGAGGAATTAATTAGATTTGCCTATGTTCCTAATTCTATAACCTCACTTTGTATCTCAACCATGAAAGAATAAGAAAACGAGGTCAGCTTCTTGCAATCTGTTGCATATCCCAAAGAGATGGTCCCAATATATGTTACAAATATATCTGGACAGACCTAAACAAAATAAAGCATAACTAAAATCTAGATCCATGCAAAAGGGACATGTATTTGTAATTACTATGTTTGTTTATATTATTTAAATTTCTTTTTATAGTCCCCAAGTGATAAAACTACCACATTTCTCACTATACATTTTCATAAAGAACTTTATTACTACATGATGCCAAGGTTAGATTTACAGTTTTCATGCCTTTGCTACAGATCCTGCTGAAGAAGTCCAAGACAAATATATGAAATGGAGTAGCTGCAGTGTTTAAACTAATGTAGCTAGGTTTGTAAGGTTTGTAAGATTTACAATGCAGCCTCTTTTGTGTATGAGACAAAGTGGTGGTAGTGATAGATGCTATTATTGTGATGGTGCTATGCAATTGTTATTGCAAATTGCAATTGCTTAATACAACATAACAAACAGTACAGGGAACATCCACTGTGTATTGAAAGTGTACAGTTGTGAAAATGACATACATCTCATATGTAGGAGAAACGGGAGGTATTTAAAAAGACAGATGTTTTCAATGACAATAACATTCCAGTTGCTATTGTCAGGCTTTTTGTCCAGTTTTCTGATGCAAATGTTCAAGGCACAACCTTCCTTCACTCTTTTGAATACGTTATAGGTATTAGAAATTATTTCTTGAACATCAGTCCCTTGGAGAAAAGCATGGATCTGCTCTCCTCCCTTTCACCCCTCCCCTTAAACAGTTGCCTAATCCCTCATCAATTTCATAAGGCAATTTGATCTGCAAAGTTAATTTTAATCCCTTCTAAAGAGTTTAGCAATGTAGTAGAAAATGCCCTGGTTTGATTTTCCTTGCTTAAATTAGTAAAAGTGTGCACTGTCCCAGAAATGGAATTTCTAGTACTACAGTTTTGAAATACTCATACTATACTGGGCAATGCGTAATAACTGCGATTGTCCAAAAGATGGTCACAAAACCAGTTGTGAGGAAAATGGATTGGAGGGCAAATATTCTTCAGGAGGACAGCTTGGATCATGTATCTTAAAGCTGAGATATAATATCATGTCAATTGTCCCCAGAAAAAGATTGTATTTATACTCAAAACATGCCCCCATACATATTGATAATTCAGTTATATGTTTTAATAGTTATTCCTCAGCTAATGAATTTGAACAGTAGCAAGTCTATTCTTCCTGACCAGCATAACATTGGAGTTGGTTACTCAAGTCAGAAATGCAGAGAAAAATATAGACACTCGTATCAGAACCCCTCCATGTCTTCAGCTGGGACCACGAGAGGCACCAGCTCAGAGAAGACTGGCTTCCAAGGATTCGTTGTAGTTTTCTAGGATTTAAGATCAGAAAATTCCTCACTCCTACTTGGAAATGCTGGAGACTGAAGTGGGTATCTTTTGCTTACAGAGCATACATCCTATCCTCTGTATTAGTTGAAACTATAAGGGGCATTTAATCTTGAGAAGGGGGTCTGGTGAATGGGTCAGATCCCTCAAACCCATCCAATACATTTCATTTTGCCAAATGCATTTTACCAGCCTTCTCTGAACTAGCATTTTCAAGATATGTTGGTTTCCAACACACCTGTTTGCCACATTGGGAAAGGTGAATCTGAACCACCAAGGCTGAGGTCACTTGTTGGACTACGTCATAATGGGGGAGAGGGGGGTGGTTTTTAGCTTAGCATGTTGTATGGATTTAGCCTTTTTTTTTTTTTTTTTGGTGCCTTCAAGTCAGTTTTTTACTCTTGGCAACTGCCTGGACAAGTCCCTGCAGTTTTCTTGACAAGGTTTTTCAGAAGTGGTTTGCCATTGTCCCCTTCCTAAGGTTGAGAGAGAGTGACTGGCCCAAAGTCACCCAGCTGGTTTTGTGCCTCAGGCAGGGCTAGAACTCACAGTCTCCTGGTTTCTAGCCTGATGCCTTAATCATTACACCAAACTGGCCATTCTAGTTTACTCAGTAAACCATAGCTAAATAAACCATCACACAATATAATATGCACACCTAGTCTAACATAACGGATCAGGAAGAGAATAGAGATGTTAAGAGAAATATTCATAGTGTCATATGCATCCAAATGTCACACATACAGATATTTTCTTAGGTACTCAGATAAAAATGTAAATAAAGTGCAGCTTAAACTTTTACCCCCCAAAATTAAAAGGCTCTTGCACTATAATATATGATTTGCCCCTAACATGAAGGTTCATCAAAGACCTGAACTCACATCCTCTTTTTCTGAAACTGAGTTGAACCAAACTATACATGAATAACTAATTGCTGCTTCTTATGACCTATTCAATTCATCTGAGTTTTGTCGTACATTTGCGCTGACCTTTAATTAGCTCAGCTTACTATATTATGTAAATAATACCTGTAAGAAAGAAACAGTTTGTTCAAATTTTATCTTGCTACTTCTGTTGCTAATGTCATCCTAAGCATCGGTGGAAATTTAAAATACAAGGGAAACAAAATCCAATGCAATTCAATAAAAAACAAACATCTTCATTTAAAGCACAAAGTTCAACACCTAAAAAACCTATTAAAATATGTAGAAATAGGGTTGCACCTGCTGCTGCTTATTCCAGTTGGCGAAGTGTTCTATGACCAATAATCAGAATAAAGTTGGAATGTATCTGAAAACCAAAGCATACGTTTAAGGCAGAGTACTGACAGAAATAGGGAGATCTAAGCGCCGCTTCATAGCACAAAATGTCAAAGACAAAGTAGAAATTAACCACTTCCATATTTTCTACTTTGAAAATGGGCAAATGTCACATATCTTGCTCAGGCAGCTGTTCTTCACTGAGAAGCTTTTTTCCTGTGCAAACATTATCCCAGAAGTAATTCCCTCTGTCTTTTCTTTGGTATGACTTGTTAACTCACAAAGACTGGCTTAGCTGAATGATCTGGTGCAGACAACAGAATACGTGGTAGAAAAGGACTTCACTAAGCCTTAGACTCACGTGCTTCTTTCATGCTCCTTTTCCAATGAAACTGAGGAAAATGTTTGAAGTTTTTGCTTCAGTTTTTCTATAGCCATAGTACAGTTCAGTACCAGAATCGTAGTTATTCTTAGTTAACTGGTGTAGCATGTCAGCTTTATAACCGCTTGTGGTTAAACTTAACCACTGCTGATCTGGTTTTGGCAGTAAGATAAACACAATGAAAAGTATTGGTGCATTCTTTTTTATCTCCTTCTTGCAGTTGTGCAAGAGGAGGAAGAAAAAGAAGCAAGGCACGAAAGCCATGTTTTATTGTGTGTCCAAACTGGCTCTTGTAGCTTCTCAGCTTCTTTGACATAATTCACTTTACGCGTATCTTTTGTCCATGCATCTAGTTGCCCTTCTCACTGCCTGAGATGAAAGGGGTGTTTTTGAATGTCAATTCAAACACATTAGCACAACAGCATCCTGTCAAGCTTTGCAAGGCTGGCAAACTCAGGAAACAGGAACCGCTTGGATTTCTGGGAAAGCTTTATTGCCAGTCGGGGAATGGAGCAGAAGCTTGAAAGCCCGCCAAAGCAGTTCTCCGGGTCAATTTATACCTAGTGTGAGTAAGGCAGCGTTATTCTTAGTCTCTTCCTTACCTTTCCCCTCTTCCCCTAGGCTGAGATGTCCATTTTGCCATGGCCCTATTGCCTCCTTGGCTTTCCTGAGGTCTGTTAGACATTCCATCACACATCTATAACAAGCCACAAGGACCTCAAAAGGACATGTGTAGTATGACATCTTAGCTCAAAGAATGCAACTTAATACAAATATTTGATTCAAGTATGGAAGTCACATCATGTCAAGCCCAGCCCAAGAACAACGGTGAAACAGTCCAGTAGAGTTCAGTTCCTTTATTTGCTTACACCTTATAGACAGAATCTTGCCAGACTAAATCTATACTACAGCAACTAGTGGATCTCTCCTGGGAGATTCTAGGGAGTGGCTATCCTGAACCTCTATCGCTTCCCACGCTCCCCCTGAGGACTGTGTTGCCTTTTGACTCCTTTCCCTTCCTGGAATGCACCCCTTCCATCCTGATAGCCTTGCTCTCTGTTGTTATCCACCACATCATTTGCACATCCTGTAATTTGCCCCCATTACCCACCCCCCAAGGATACACATGAATTAGTGGCTGGTTAGCATGTTGTATGGAATGAACCATTGTGGTTTATAAATCATAGCTTAGGGCAAAGCATAATGTATGAACACAGCAATTATGGTTTGTTCAACAAATCATAATTAAAATAAATAATGGCTGTGACTCTAACCATTCTCCTTTTTGGTTTTCCCATCCTTTAATATTCACATTCGGTCTCAGATACAATGAAAGTTTGATCCTTTGATCCCACTAGAAACTAGTACACTAGCAGAGGCTGCCACAAACTAGAAACGTAGGCAACCTCTCCCCACCCCCCCCACCCCATGCAGATTGGGAAGAGAATGCAATGGGGTGGTATTTTACAGGATGATAATATGAGGCAATGATTAAAAATATTAATTGCTGTCTCAAATCAGTTCTGCCCTTTAGAGGAAGAAGAAAGGCATGGCCAGGCATCAATGGCTGAGAACGCATTCCCCCTCCTATCCCCACCACTTTGTCAAACTCATTATCAATATATTAAAGGCTCACAACACAGCTCCTTGCTACAGCAGCATCTCCAGTTCCTGTGGAAAGCAGGGTCTGGCAAGAATGTTTCCAGCTCCCCTGGAGGTGCCAGGCACTGAACCTGGGAGACCTTCTGTTCACCAGCCCCCAGCCCGATCCCTGGAGGAGGGCTTCTTCTCACTGCTTGCAGTGGATGCCAAGCTAACATCAGAAGGACCCCCGAGAGAGGGTCTGAGACTCTTCTCCAACCTGCCGGCTTCCACATATTTAAACTGATGAGCCTCTCAGGAGTAATATAGGGCTCATTTATTTGGGGAATATTTAAAGCTTTGTATGAATAAATGAAAATATTACAGACAAGCCAAGGTATAACTGCACGGAAAGAAGGCTGACAAATTTTGCCAGCTCTTTTCATCAAAGTATATTATATTAAACAGAACCCCAAGGCAAACTCCCTAAGTAGTTTGTCACCATGCGGCTATACTCGTGCGGAAGAAATATAGTTCAATCTACCCCAGTCACTGCAATGCCATTTTAAAATGTAAAATCCATTATTCATTATTTAAAAAGGCAGGCATAGATGCACAGGGAGAAATAACAATCCGTCGCCTAGCTACATGTGAATAAGGCGTTCTCTTCATGGGCTACTTTTATGACTAGGGAAAATATAACATCAGAATTTTACACACCCAACTTGTAAAAAAATCTTCATCTTGCTTAAAGCAAACAAACCAGAAAAAAATATTCTCGATGTATAAGAAGATTGCATTTTAAAATGCACATGGTAAAACACAGCAGAAATGCTGACATAACTGGCGCACTGGGGAGTTATAGGGCACAGTGTGACTTATTATAATATATATGTATACACACACGCGCACACAAGCACACACACTACTGCAATTTAACATATCCTGCATTGTCTCCTGAATCACTGGCACCATGTAAGTCAATTAGAATTTAAAATGAAACAACCAAGAGCAGATCTTTTGATAGCATAAATCAGTGTAACTCTGTTGCACCCAACTACTGTGTACTGAAAGGTCAGTTTAACTAAAGCAAGCTGACAGCAGATGTAGGCTTATCAGTTGTCTTCAGCTAAAGAAAAGAGGGCATGATTAGGAGCAAGGTCTAAGATGGCCGATCGCTTGTTTGATGCTCCAGGCAGTAAGTCAACTCTTGACCTAGGCAGTGAGCCAAACCTGTTTTTCTATGACATAAATGCCAATTGGAAGCATAGCTGTTATTCACACTTCCCACTAAGCCATAATGAAGCTTGTTTGGTGTTGGTGTGAATCCAGCCACTCTAATTTGTAAACCACCGTTTATGGCTTTGCATACAAAAATAGAGTATATATTTAGAAACGTTACCCAGAAAGAAAGCAATTTGTAAAAGAAGCACATAATCCAGAAAGTTATGGGTACAAAAGGCATCCATTAGGGAAGGATATGTATGAAAACAAATACTGTACAGGCTTTCTTGCTTCTTAAAAAAATGCTGAAAATTTGATGGAATTGACTAATATTAATATATATGGCTCTTGACAGGTTTAGACCAGTGTTTTTCAAACGTGGCAAGATGTGTGGACCAACTCCCAGAATTCCCCAGCCAGTATATATACATATATACATAGTAGAAACAGTAAGAAAAAGATGAATTAGTAGACATAGCAGACATAGTAAGAAGAAGATGACGATCAGTTTCATTTGGAAGAAGATTGGAGGGGGAAATAAAAATGAGGCATAATTTGATTACTTTCTCATCCAATGACAGTCTATGCTGTTTAATTTTTAGATTTTTAATACAAACAGATTAACAGATATGGATTCATCTGCCAGATCTCATGGATGGATGGATGGATGGATGGATGGATGGATGGAAGGAAGGAAGGAAGGAAGGAAGGAAGGAAGGGTCTATGTAGTATTAAAAAGTGGAAAGTGGAAAGTGGAAGTCTAGAGATTTTAGTCTCTCAATGGCATACCTCAGATACAGTGAAGAAAGCATGGCAACTTACTTATGAATAGACTAACTGTAACATACTGTAAAGTGTTTATGCTGTAGTCATTCTGTAGTCATTATACTGTAGCCATTTGTTCAGTTACATATTCTTATTTGACAGATAAGATAGGTGTACATATAGAGAAGAAAGCCATCCTAAACTGTGGGAACTAAAAGGCTGTGAACTGCAAGAGATTTATTATTGCGAGAAATGAACTATCTGTATTACTTCACCAGACAATCAAGGCATCATGGTTTATTTAAAATATAATTAGATTTTTATCTCACCTTTATCTATATCTATATCTCAAGGCCGCGAAATACCTAATACTTCTGCTTCCTATTTTCCCCACAACAACCACCCTATGAGGTGGATTGAGCTAAGAAAGAGAGACTGGCCCAAAGTCACCCAACTGTTTTTCATGCCTAAGGCAGGACTAGAACTCCTAGTCTCCTGGTTTCGAGGCCAGCACCTTCACCACTACACCAAACTTGCTGTTCATTTGCGTGGTCTACATTCTTTGGAAGCATGGGAATAACTTGAATGATCTGCCACCTGAAAACAACTGAAAGTTGCATGCAAAAGTCTGGCCATATTGGCAGTGTATTATGGGAGTTGTAGTTCAATACATCTGGAGAATGCTCAATTTCAATCTGAAGAGTTGGCGTTTTTCTTTAGCCAGTTCATAGGCACTCCATGAGGAAAAGGCAAAGGAGAAAAAAAAAAAATCAGTTACTGTGGGAATGGTCTTAATGACATAGCAAGTTAGAGATGCCTTTTGCCAAAGATGATCCAGACTATGTGTAAATAACTTTGAACTGTATCTTACAATTGGAAGTGTTTTTCTTCCAAATGTTGCTAAATGTGTAGGAGTGATAATGCTTGGCAACTGAAAACACTTGCCATTTTTACTTCTGTTTCTATTCTCCAAAAGTATTTGAGTGATGCAGACTGGGTTCACATATTATATTAAACATAACATGGTTTGTCTGCTTTTGGTTTAGCACAATATGGGAAGTCCACCATCATGGTTTATAGCTTGGCATCTTGAGTAAGGCAGCCATAGGCTAGATGAGTGGGAAGGACCAAAATGGAGGCAGATAGTTCTGCTGTTTTGTAAGAATATTTGCATTTACAAGACCATCCATAGAACACCTGGTGCAATCTGAACCACAAAGGATCATAATTGGAGAACATATGCTCTGCAGAAAGTAGCAAGTGCCTAAAGAGAATTTGTGAAATCAAGCCTATCTACCCATTCTACAGTTCAAAGACACAAATGTCAAAAGTCAAATGTCAGAACAGTAGTAATATATTCCAAGAAGAAATACTAAATAGATTTCTATCAATCCATCAACACAAATCCATTTAAGGATTCATCAAAGAAACGTCAATGCCCATCTCTTCAAATAACTCAACATCCTGCCTTAGGTTGCCTGCCTCTTCTTCAGAAGAAAGGGCACTGCTAGCTACTAAACAAGAAAGAACAAGAGGAAAAGAAAATGACCAAATGGAAAAAGAAAGGGGGGAAAAAGGGAAAAAAGAAGAGAGATCCAAAATGAAGGACCCCACACAGAAAACTATACTGGAGTCCTAGTAACCATAAATGAAATATCAGTCATCACAGAATGCAGTGTATCTACTATCTTCTGAGTATTTTTATTCTTCATATTAAGGAATTGCTGCTCATGAGGCTCTTGGCAGCCTTTTCCTCCCACACAGACCCTCAGAGTCCCAGAGATTGAAGATGGAGACCTTGTGTGTTTGAGTGACAATTGCAGCAGGCAAACAGCTTTCAGCACACCCAATCTTCCCATCAGCCCTGCCCTGTTGCACTTCTTGAAAATAAGAGAAGGGATTTCCACTCAGCAAACAGGTTCATTTGATAAGATTATACTGTTTATCCAGTCAACCACATTATTCCTGAACATGCCTTTTGTTCCAAAATTTCAATCTACTGCAAAAGTATAATAAAATATGGACTGTAATAATATTCCTTGGTGAATAATGGCACACTGCTAATTTTCAACCATGAATGATTAAACAGGCTACTACTTCACACTTAACATTATATTTGATGCAAGAAATTGTTCAAGCAAACCCACACACATACCAGGACATGATCCCAGATTCAGCAATTATTCTTGGGCATTTATGATCAAGGGTGACATACAGATTCAGTGGGAAGGTAGCGTTTCAGCACAAGCCAAAAATCAGATGCTGCTATTGCTCAGCAGCCTCCCAACAACCGGCTTGTTTGCCAATGGTATACAGTAGTGTGATTTCCTTAGCAGCAGTTGCAGTGAACAACAGTTCCTGTGATCAGTATTTATCAGATTTTATTCTGGGACTAGTCTTGTAAATGTTACCAAGATGGGATAGGCAACTGTTTTCTTTTAAAAAATCCACCATTTAAAGAAGATTTCAACAGAGGAACCAAAAGGAAAAAGAAAACAGGAGGTATACAAAATTCTACTACTCCCAAAAATATAACATGTCTAAATAGATTAAACCAAAAGAAAAAAGAATAAGGTACAACATTATATCCTACTTCTAGATAGCTGCCAATTTAATTCTTAATACAGGAGATCAAATTTCTGCTTTAATGTTATTATGTTTGAATCTATTATTCCAATATAATGTAAAAGGATTCTGACATGCAGCTATCCCTGATGTACTATATAATATAGCAGAACAGTGCAAAGAAAGAAGTGAATTCTAGACCCAGCCACATAATGTTGATGTACCACCTATAAAGAACTACAATCTATAGTGAAATGCTATACAAAAACACCTTTTTAAAGAGCATAAAACAAATGCATTCATCAGAAGTAATAGCTGGTATTTCAGACAAATGTGAAGTTGCTGGATCATTTACAAAAATACAGACCTTACAACTGCTTCCATACCAAGGCATTGTCTTGCCAAAATCTATTCTGCCCATCTTGATGGGGCCTGCTTAAATCTAAGAGAAGTTCATGGGAAATGATGCCCTCCATGTTCCCCCAGAAGTAGCTCCCTCTCTCCTTGCTTTTTGTAAAGTAGTTAAAACCTTTTGTTTCACTGAACCTATTCTCCTATGAGACTTAAGTGCTCCTCTTAATATGTATAACATAAATAAAATATTTCATTTTATTTTAGTTCCTTGTTTTCTTGCTTTTGAATACACCCTGAGTTTCATGACTAGTGATAGTCATGGACAGTGACAAATATCCAACGTTATGCTAGAAGAAGCATAGGAGATGGTATTATGTTATTAGGGATGTGTAAACAATAGCAGAAATAGCACAAACCCACATCCAGACTAATGAAATTATTGCTGAATTGTGCAAAGCACTGCATTTAACACTTGTGTAAGAACCAGCAGGATTTTAGTAGTAATAAAAACCACTAATGGAAAGATAACATGTGTACTATAGGGAAAGACAAAAACAGATTCTTGCAACAGACACAAGTAGTTATTTAAATGTGTATTGGGAACTTGTTGAGCTTTTATTATATTCATAATCTGGACATTGGCAAATATTCAGTTTTTAATCTTAGACAAATTGTACTGTAAAGAGCTCAGCAGGTTCCTGGCCTATTATGGTGGACACATTACATAAACATAGAAGCATTCATTTCAACAAGTGTTACTTGGGATAAAGAAACGGTTCCAGAACTCAGAGCATCATAGCAATGGCAGAGAGTAATGTAATAATTAGAATAATTAGGAATTTGTGTCCAAAAACCACTGCATTATCATTAGAGGCTTAAAAGAGAACAGGTAGAAATGTTAGACTTCTAGGAGACTCCATTTGTGATTTCCTACTCTTGGACAGTAGCATGAAATGAGAACAACAGGATACCAAAAATTTGCATGAACAATTTTCTTGGGGAATTTGTGTTGAAAACAGTAAGATAATGAAAATTACAAGTAGAAACAGATGCCGAGGATTCAGAAACAATGAATTCTGAGGACACTTCCACCCAAGAACACTGCATCAGTTTCAGGCCAGCACCAGCTCCCTGTGATCTAATAATATTGGCTATATTCCAGAGGTTAGCTGGGTTATTTCTGGCTCACCTACCATGTATCTGAAACTGCTATACAGCAATCCTTTTATTGTTGTAGTTTAAAATAGCTATGAATCTATGGAGCTTATAGTCAGTCTATGGTAGGACCTCTTGCCTCACCACATCTCCAGGATCTTAGACCTTGGATTTTTCAAGGAGAAAAGTTACTTGATGCCTATTATATCCCCTCCTAGGTACTGTTGGAAATTGTTTTCTGTACAACCAGACTAATGCAAAAAACATGATGTAAGGACACAGAAGGGGGAAAGGGCCAAACAATTTTTTTTTAATTTCCTTTTTGTGTGAAGTGAAAATGGAGAAACCAGATTATTTTCAAATTTGGTTTCAGGGACCGGAGAGTGGAAGTAGTGGTAGAGTAGATAGCCTTAATATTGCACTAAAAATGGAGAATAATCTGCATTATACTGACCACAGATCTCAGTATATGTACTGATAGCCTATGTACATTAAGATACATATTTGCACATCCAAGCAGATATCCCCTTCTGGAAAGGTAGTGTCTTTGTAGCACTTTCAGTATTATTTGATCTTATTTATCCAGAGACCCAGGAAGCATAGAAACAAACACAGTTTTACAACCTTCACTATTTACTTTTAAAAACTTGAAACAGCCTCTCTCTCACACACACACGCTTATATTCAACCTTGCCCAACTCAAAGTCTAACTGCTGAGGCCTGCTTTGAAATCCAGGAGAATCTGTGCACAGTATCTTGTTCCCACCCACTTTTTCAACTTCTGAGAAGGACTGGCCAGTCCCAGGTTGGAACTCTTCTCATGATTCCTGAAATATTTCTACTTAATATGCTACTTCTTCTGGTTCACACAGGAATTATCCTTTCTTTTGAGAAAGAGTTATTGTTTCTTCTTTTGAGAACCATCTCTTGTTGAGTCTTTTTAAAAATCCCCAATTTGGTATTTTCCACATGTTGCATAAGGTGAGATCTTAAAAAAAAACCACTTGTTTCTATGGCCTGATTTGAGTGTATTTCACATACTTTCTACGTTTCATTCATATCAATTCATTCCTTCACACAAATACATGGCACAAGTATAAACAGGAATCAAAAAGCTGTAGATCAATATGTATGATAATTACATGGTAACACTGGCAATGATATGGTAACACGAGAAGATCTGGAAAAGGTACAAAAGATCCATTTAAATTTTCAGGAGACTGGGATTTATGGTAAAGTAGAATTCTAATGAAGCATGAAAACATCTGGAGCAAACAACAATGACAACATGAAAGTAGATACACATACAAATCACAAAATTCAGTTTATTTTTTTCTTTAGGTACCACAGTATCATTATTTTGTCTTCCCATTAACTTGTTCCTTCTGCCAGTTCCTGTCCAGCCATAAATATAATAGAATATCTTTTCTAGATGTTCCCATCAAAATACAAGGCAACTGGGAAGAAGATCTTTGCCACTGTTTGTGGATGTTAAAGGTCTCAAGTCTTCCCACACGCCCTTTTACCCAACACTTTACAGAAAAATATCCTTTGGAGAGGGATGAATGAGGCAAGTAAGAAACAGCCAGTTTCCCAGGCATCACAAACTGAGCAATTAGTAACTCTGTTGTAAATTAAAGTAACTTCTAATTATCAGAGTTTAGATAAAAACAATATACCTGTGCCAACCTTTGCAAAGAGCTAGTTTAGGACTTAAAGACAACTCTTTGTATTATTTTTTGCACGCTTTCTTGTAGAGGGTAAAGCATTAGGGCTTTAACTCACAAACAGCCAGTAGATTAACAAAAAGATTCTAGCCTTTTTACAGTTCTTTCCTGATCAGTTGCCTGAACATTTCCAAATTGCCACAGTCTGCTAATTGCTACACAAAAGTTATCACATTAATGCAACATGGATGCCAAGAACAGTTTAAATGAAGTTAAATGGGTAAAACAGATCTAGTACTTCCCATTGTTCATCTTAGAGACATTCAGAGGGTTGTATAATTAAGCATTGTAACATCTCCCAATCATTTGATTCACTGCTGCATGGCTCAGGTTTAACAGACCTCTGCAAAATATGGAAAAGAATGGATTGAAGACTGTTACAAGACAAGCAGAGAAGAAGTAATATGATGGTGTTATCATTTTTCATGTCAAGTAGATCTTTTGGATAAATGCTACCTCTCTGTAAAAATGAAGCAGGGAAACTGCTTCTTATAAACTAGTACAGGTAGTCCCCAGGTTAAGAACACCTGGGTTAAGGATGACCCATATTTAGGAACGGAGCCTACTGTAGCAAAATTTGAGTTAAATACACAATGATTCAAGTTAATTACATAATACTACTTATACAGTATTATACAATAATACTGTTCCAGCTTACAAATTCGACTTAAGGACAGACCTTGGGAACAGAACTCGTTCTTAAACTGGGAACTACCTGTAATTCAGTTTACATTGCCAGATACTTAGCTGCCTACATTTGTATAGAATTAAAAGCAGAAGGGACAAGATAACAGGTTTCTGGCTGAGGTGTAACCATTTGCTATTGGTTATACCCAGTAAACCTAAAGAACTGTAAAAAAGCTCTCAGGCTAAGCCCTTAAACTATTATCATCTTCTAAATAGATGATTATGGCATTTTTCAGTGTAGAGCAGCAAAGATTAACGTTTGCCTTTCCAAGGGAATCTGTATTCCTAGGGAGTGGATGACCCAAGCAGACCTCAGTCTTGTGGGATTTATTTGTTTGTTTGTTTGTCTGTTTGAACTAGGAATTTGACATCCATCAACAAAAATCATGTTTAAAGCAGGAGGTTCAGGATCAGAACCACACATGAGCTTTACACTAGAATAATCTGCACACATAAGTGTAAACCTATAAATCAGGTTTAGTTGCACAATCAGAGGCAAATAATATCTCCACTTTAAGATTGACAAGAAAGTGCAATATCAGTACAGGGCCAATAGTACCAAATGAAGATACCTTCTTATATTTAAGTTATCAAAGATCAAAATTCCACGCTAATCGACTTTGCAGTATACATTTGGTTGAAAGAGGAAGAATATGGTGGCACAAGTTAATGGCATTTCACAACTATTCTCACTTCACTGTGTAACACTCACACCCAGGTCTGTCTCTCTCTCTTGTTTTTATCAGAGGTAGATGACTCAGAGCTTTAGCACAGTAAGAGTGAGGGTCAACAAAACCATCCAAGATGGATGTCTATCCACTCAGATGAATGATACTTTTTTTTCTGAAAGCAGGAAAACAGGTTAGTCTGTTCGTCTATGTGTATATGCACACACACACACACGCTTCAGTATAACTTCATCTCCACATGACAGCACTCCCCTGAAGCTAACTGGCAAGATTCTTGGAGGTAGAGGAGAAAAAGGGCGCCCAGAACAAGTTGCACATTCTTTTAAGTAGGGATGGGCAACCCGCTGTCCCCTCTTTGCATCCCTTGGACCCTTTCTGAGTGTGATTGCTGAAGTGTGATGCCATTTTGAGATAGAAATCACATGAAAACTATAGCATAAGCATTAAAATAGGCATATCATGATCAAAGCGCAGGAACTGGGGGCTCAAAAAAGTCAAGATGGCAGGCAACCCTCATTAAAAAAATGAGTCAGAGCTTTGACAAAGCTACCCTCTTGTTGTTTTGACCCCCTAACGCCCTCTCAACAGAGAAATCCGCTAAAATTTCCCCCATCCCACATGTATGAGGTATCCCCACCCTCCAAGCCAGCCAACCAACCAATGTGGAATGTTGGCCACTAAAAGGTTTTCCACTACTGTCCTAAAGAACCAATTTTGTAATATAGGAATGCTTCAGCTATGAAGAAGATGCAACCATACATGGATAGAAATCTGCCATGTTTCTCACTGAGACAATTTCAGCATATTTAAAACTGGACCATAAACTGCAGTTGTTTCAAAATAGAGCTATACTGTTATTAGTGGTAACTATACTACGTTGGTTCCCACCACATTTCCTGTCCTAATTTTCACTGATAATTATAGGCTACCGTGTCAGTGGATTGGGACTAAGTTGCTCATATTATCCATAGGCCTTTTTCTCTTGAACGAACATTATTTTTATTTATTTATATTTCAAATTTGGACACTGCCCATCTCACGAGGAAGTGACTCTTCTTTGTAGGTCCTGCTTCATGTACCTGCAGGGAGGGAAGGGAAGTGGCAGTGATTGTATCAGACACTGTCACTAAGCATCATATTTCTGGCACTGGGTGAAGACTTTATTCATTCACTGTTTTGTTTCTTTGTTTGACAAACTTGTGTCTTACTCTAAATAAATCATACATTCTCTCTATTTTGTTATTTTGTATGTGCTTCTTTAAAAAAAAATCTGAGCTGTTAATGTATTTATTCTTCTCCAATAGAGTTAAAATCTTGTACTGTATCAATTATTACTTCATTCACCCAACCCTTAAAAAAAAAAATCCCCTCTCACCCCTATGGGTGGTATGTGTCTTCCTCAATCTCAGGTCCTCTACCAGAGGCCTGGTAGTTTAAGGGTTCCTATCACTGTACTTTCTGGACAGAGAGCTCTGATGTTGTTCCTGGGATCTGTTGGAGCCACTCTTCCAGCTTGGAGTCACAGCCCCAAGTGCTCCTACCACCACTGGGACCACTTTGGCCTTTACTTTCCACATCCTCTCTAGTTCCTCCTTGGTACTTCTCCAGCTTCTCAAACTCCTTCCTCCTGATGCTGCTGTCACTTGGCACTTATACATCTATCACCACCCCTGTCTTCTGGTCCTATTCTACTAACGCAATGTCTGGTTGATTGGCCAATACCTGTCTGTCTGTCTGGATTTGGAAGTCCCATAGGATCTTAGCCCTGTTATTCTCCACCACCTTCTGTGGAAACTCCCATCTGGACTTGGGAGGGTCTAGCCCATACACTGTGTAGATGTTCCTGTACACAATGCCAGCTACTTGGTTGTGCTGTTCAGTGTATGCTGTTCCTGCCTGCATCTTACACCCTGCCACTATGTGCTGGACTGTCTCTGAGGCCTCTCTGCACAATCTGCATCTTGGGTCCTGTCTAGTGTGGTAGACCCCTGCTTCTATGGATCTGGTGCTTAGTGCCTGTTCTTCTGCTGCTATGATCAGTGCCTCAGTGCTGTCTCCAGTCCCTTCCAGCCACTGGTAGGATTTCCCAAAGTCAACCGCCTCAGCTATCTGTTGATGGTACATCCCATGCAGGGTCTTGTCTTGCCATGGCACATCTGCTTGAACTTCCTCCATGTCTGCTCTTGCCTTAGTTATTCTCTCAGCAGCCATCTTTGGGTGCCATCTTACTCAAGAACTCCTAGATGACCTGGGTTTTGTCCAGGACACTGGCTTTGAGTGTCAAAACCAAAGCCATATACATACATATATACACACACACACACAAATACCCCCGCCCCCAATTTCTGATTTTCTTCTTTGATCCCTGAAGCCACTTAGAGAATATCTGTTGAATTGTGTCTGTCTACATATAATAGGTAAAACAATGGTACCATCTAATAATAAGGGTGTTGGTGATTTTGAATTACATGTTCTCAGTCTTAATATTGCATGCCATTTTCTATGTTTAACTTACAACATCTCCATATCATATTAAATGAAAAGTCCTTAAAGCATGGGATATCCAATTCATTAAAGAGGTGTGGGGAATCCCCTTTTCTTTTTCTTTTAAAATGCTGGTTAAGCATTTTATCATGTTGTTACTGAAAGATAAAATTGCTTTGGGGACTAAGAGTGATTTTTACACATTGCATGGCAATATGTTTCACCTAGAAATACTCACTAAGTAATAGCTTCCCCCATATGTAGACAACCAATTCTGAAATATTACAGAATATTAATATTTTATAGTTGTATTTTTGGAATTAGAACAGCACATTTAGTAGAGAGTTTTTGAGAGGTGAATAGGAATCATTACTTTTACTATTCTTTCCTTCATCTTGAAGAGAACAATGCAAAAGGTACCAAACAAAGGACAGAGAACACTTAGGCTGACAAATCTGTACCCAAGTCTCCAAGGGCCTTGGAACACAATCTTGGGGTTTTAGTTCCTGAAAATCTCTCCTGAAAGTTATTACTTATTATTGTAACAGTTACATTCTGATATAAATACCAGAACTATGGTATTCCCTGTGACACTCTATGGAAGCGAAAGCTGGACTTTAAAGAAGCAGGATAGGAAGAATAATGCTGCTTTTGAACTTTGGTGTTGGAGAAGACTGCTGACAATGCCATGGACAGTCAAGAAAACAAACCGATGGATCACTGAACAAATCAACCCAGAATTCTCACTCAAGGCACAAATGACCAGGCTCAAATTATCCTACTTCAGACACATTATGCAAAAACCCATCTCTCTGGAGAAAGCTCTAATGCTGGGAAAGGTGGAAGAAAAGAGAAGAGGATGACCAGCAGCAAGGTGGAGGGATTCAGTTACAGTGGCAACGAGTGCACCATTGGGAGACTTGAAAGAACAGATTAGGGATAGATCATCGTGGAGAAAATCTATCTATGGTATGTGGTTGCTAGGAATCAAAAATGACTTGATGGCACATAATCAATCAATCAACCTTGTCTAGGCTTGGAAGCTAAGCAAGGACTGGTTTGGTTAGTACTTGAATGGGACACTACCAGAGAATCCCAGGACTGTAAGATAAACTGGGACATAGAAAACCATCCTACAAGAAAGCAGTGAAAAACTCCCATACTGTTGCCAAGAAAACTACATGCTTAGGACCATGTAATCACATTAGGAATCAAACTCAACTCAAGGGTTGAGTTTTCCCTTTATATTCAGATATACATTAAAAGTTCACCATATCATATAAGAAAGATCACATAAAATATAAATTAGGTATGGAATCAAGAGAAGGGCTATATTTCATTCTTAGTCTCTTCCTTCAGCCATTCATTCTTCACCTAAAATACATAATTAAAACAATTTCTATGCTTCACTTGCATCATTATACATGTGCAATAAAAAATGGCAACCTTGTGATAAGCACCTGATATTACATTCATTGTATCATCTTATGCATGTTTGAGTTTGACACCAAGAAGATGTAGCACTCATGTAAACCTTGATGCATAATTTAAATCCATTGATACCATCTCTTAATGGCCTATTTCCATCCTTCCTCCAGGTCAAGGGGGGAAAAAAAATCAACAACTGTGATGCCACTGAGATCTAAGTGCCTTTATAGTCTGACATGCTTTACTCCCTAGTAACTGGTTTTCTAAATACTTATTTGTTTAAAAAGGACTGCATTCTTTGGGGCTCTATTTATAACAATTTGTGCTACAGAACAAAAAAAGGATTTTTTTTTCTTTGATCAAACATCCTGCTTATCAGACAATAGAGAAACCTAGGTTTATTACTAATCTCATCTGAATGAGTTTGCAAGTCATTTTCAAATCTTTGCACAAAAATCTCCAAGACAGCAATACACGAAGGAACACTGTACAGCCAGGTTGGTATGTTGTCTCACATCCCCCTTCTGTTCTACATCTATCTGTCCTACAAGCATCAGCTTGCTTAGACCTTATATCACGTAGCCAGCAGTGTCTGTAAGGTAAGTTCAAAAAAGTCAAGATGGCAGTCACGACACACACAAAAAACAGTTGGAGTTTTGATTGCATTATGCAGCTGCCTTCTTGACATTTTTGACAATACTCCCTTGTACACAGCAACTGGCTACAGATGATCACGTGTTCTTCTGCAGCCTTTCAAGCCCTAGTTCAATATCTCCTCCCCTTTGTTAAACACTGTAGTTAATTATCATCGCTTTTTTACCAGAATTTGTCTTTCCAGAATTACCCTAACTTTTGCAATGCCCAGGTCAACATTTTGGGAAACTTTTTGGATCAATCCAAACCATATTTTGACCTCATGTAATTTGTGATTCAAGATGCTATTTAACCTTTAACCTTAACCTAATCTATTTAGCTGCTTTTTGCAATTGATGGTGATTTTGTCAATGCTCATGGACTTCAAGTGGCACTCCGGATGTACCACTTGAACCCAAGGTACCTATTACTATTGGTACTATCTTTGCTTTCTTTTGCCATAGTCGTTCTACTTATAGACCTTATATTTGCAGGTCTTTGCATTTTGTGATTTTCTCCAGTTCTTTCTCTTCTATTCGACTGTCTCCAGGTATAGCAATATCCACTATCCAGACTGTTTTTTCTTTCTTATCAACAATTATGAAGTCTGGGGCATTGTGTGGCAGGTGCTTGTCTGTTTGAATTCTAAAGTCCCAGAGCATTTTAGCTTCTTCATTTTCTATTACTCTGTTTTATGGTCCCACCAGTTCTTGCTTGCAGGCAAATGGTATTTCTTGCAGATATTCCAATGCACCACTGTTGCTATTTTGTCATGCCGTTGTTTGTAATCAGTCTCTGCGACCTTCTTGCAGCAGCTAACTAGGTGGCCCACTATTTCTTCAGCTTCTTTGCAGAAGCGGCATTTGCTATCTGTTGCTGTTTTCTCAATTCTGGCTTTGTATGCATTTGTTCTTTAAGGCTTAGTCTTGTGCAGCCAAAATTAGCCTCTCTGTCTCTTTCTTCAGCTTTCCTGCTCTTAGCCATTGCCAAGTCTTGTTATCCGCTTTGCCTGCTAGTTCTTTTGTGTACTGGCTATGTAATACTTTCCTTGCTATGCCTCTTTTCTATTCTTCATTTGGTCTTTCTTGTAGGCCAGTTTGGTCTCTTCAGTATTCAGTAAGCCTTCATGGTGTACTAGCTTCAGTGCATCTTTTTCACTGTCCTTCAGATATTCTTTCAATGCCCTTTTTTCTTCTTCAACTGTCTGATGCACTTGCAACATTTCATGTTAACCTATGCTCCTTGGAAAGTACAGTCTGTCAACATCACTGTATGGATGAAGGGCATGATTCATTGTCATTATTTTTCTGGTCTTCCTATCCAGGGCTTCTAGTTCTGCTTGAGTCCAGTCCACTATTCCAGATGTGTATCTAATGAACTGGAATTGCCCAGGTGTTAATTGCCTTGATGGTATTTCCTCCACTAAGTTTGGACTTTAAGATTTTCTTCACTCTTCTGATGTATTCACTACTAACCTTCTTCTTGACTTCAGTGTGCTTGATGTTGGCAGCTTGAAGGATGCCCAGGTATTTGTAGTGATCTTCTTCATCCAGACTCTTGATGTTATTTCCATAGGGCATCTTGATTCCTTCAGTTTTCACTATTTTTCCCGTTGATGGTAAGGGTGGCATGTTTGTCCAGTCCAAACTCCATTGCAATATCTTGGCTGTATATTTGGACAGTGTTGAGCAGCAATTCCATTTCAGATGGTGTTTTTCCATACAGCTTCAGATCACCCATTAAATCAGGTGGGATAGCCTGGCAGATGTTTTTGATGTTTGATAGCCATGGCCTGACTTGTTCAGTATGTTGACAGAGGAATTAATGCAATGATGAACAGTGATGGTTACAGTGCTTCTCCTTGAAAGATTCCTCTCTTGATATTAACCTTTCCCAGTCTATCATCATTAACCAGCAACTGTGTCTTCCACTGTGCCACTGATCTTTGCATAAAGCTTCTGATGCTGCACTAACTCCTGTTATTTCTAGGCACTTGATTATCCAATCATGTGGCAGTGAGTCAAATGCCTTCTTGTAATCAATCCAAGCTACATTCAAGTTGGTCTTCCTTCTTTTGCAGCTTTCCAAAATCATCTTGTTGATTAGGAGCTGATCTTTTGTTTCTCTACTGTTTGGGTGGTTTCCTTTCTGCTCAGATGGAAAGACCTTGTTTTCAACCAGATGCAGTTGGACTGCATCAGCTACCATGCCAGTTAGCAATCTGAAAGTTGTTGGCAAGCAGGTAATTGGCCTGTAGTTGCCTAGTGCTGCCCCTTTTGTTGGATCTTTCATTATCAGGTAAGTTTTGCCAGATGTTAACCAATCTTCAATTTCACCTCCTTGCAGTATGTTGTTAAACTGCTTGGCAACGAGTGGGTGCAGACCAATCAGATGTTTCAACCAAAAAACATCATCTTCACTTGGTGCTGACCAATTCTTGATCTTCCTTGCCTTTTTCTCCACCATTTCTGCTGTTATTACATTTTTTTTCACATCAGCTTCTTTTTTATTCTTATCCACCTCCTTTATCCAAGTGGCATTCTTGGTGTATTTCTTTGGGTTGTCCCATAGCTGTGCCCAGAACTGCACTGTTTCTTCTTTGTCAGGTGTTGACTGGTTCATTGCAATCTCCCCATTGATGGATTGGCAGAAATGTTTCTGATTCAACTGAAATTGGAGATTCTGCCTATAGTGTGCAATTCGAGCTTTGTATCTGCTGACCTTTTTGGCTTTGGCTGTCATTTGCTGCTTTATTATTTCCAGTGCTTCTTTGATCTTCCTTGTTTCTAGGTGATATTTCTTGAGCAGGTATTCTTTGGTCTTCTTGTTCTTCAGCTTCTTTTCTTTCATCTGTTCTAGCTTGCTTGCATCTGATCTTAGCATGCTGATCTTATTTTCCAACCTGATCTTCCATTTTGGTGGCGCACTGTTTGGCTTTTTTTCTTTTTTTGTTGATTTTGCATCCACGGTATTCAGTTATAACTGCAGCCATGCTGTACATTAGTTGGTTTGTTTCTTGTAGTGAGCTGGTACTTGTATTTGTTATTACAATATTGGCATCTTTTAATACTTGTGCTAGCTGTTTATTTGTAACAAGCTTCACTCCAGGCAACCTGATTCTGTTCTTTTTGTGCTGTTCTAGATGCTCAGTTATTCTTTGTTTTAACTCCTCTTGTTTTTTAGTTAGAGAGCTTTGTTCTTTCTGAGGAGAAGGCAGAGGAAAGGGTGCCTAGTTTGGGAATGAAAACGATTCAATAGCTATGCTAGCTTCCTCTACTGCTGACTCCCCTGGTTTGTCTCTACAGTCTGAGCTACTTCTGGCAGGGCTTTGATTTCTTTGCCCTGGGTAGACCTTTGCAGTTCTTCTACTTCTGTGAATAGTTTATTTTGTATCATAAATCAATGTTGATTTGCTAGCCCCTGTTCTGTTATTTCTGATTCTGGATGTTGTTCTTTCCAGAACTGGTGCATTCTTTTCAGATATCCTGTTCTCGCTGGACTTGATTTGCAATAGCAGATCATTATTTCTTTGTTTCCAATCTTCATATATTTGCGACAGGTAAATAACTTTTCTTCCAGTAGTCCTGCAGCTCCTGGCCCTGGTTGCTCAGCCAAGAGTCCTGAGTCCTGTAGCCCACTTGTCACCAGATGTCCAGGAACTAGAACACCTAGTGTAGTCCTTCTTGACCCAGGCAACAACTGATCCAGTATGGGTTTCTGTAAATTACATCTCACCATATTGTTTATGGGAGAGACACTCTTTGTCTGGCTCCTCGATGAGACTTGTCCAGTATGGTTGAACCTCTGGCATAGCTTTCATCTTCCTTGGAGCACACAAGCCCCACAACCATGTTAAGGTAGTGCCTCACTGGGGGTGATTTTTAAAAAAATATTATTATTATTATTATTATTATTAATAATAATAATAATAATAATAATAATAATAATAATAATAAAATGTATATGCTGCCTAATTCCCAGTGACTCTGGGAGGTTTAAAAATTGTTAAAAACATTTAAGAACAAGGAACAATACAGAAACAGAAAAACAACAAAAAAGAACAGAGATGGCAGAAAACCATCAGGGAACCATTACTAGACAAACCCTGGCTTAGTGCAAAGACAGGCAATCTTGTGCCTGCACAGATCAAAGTGCCCATATAGTTCTCTTAGTATTTATCAAGCTCCCTGCCTGAACTGATTTTTTAAAATATTATTTTAATAAATCATTAAATAGAAATTGGAGTGCTGCAGAACAGCAGCAGCAGTCTCTAGCACCATATTTACAGCAGTATCTCTGATCCCCATAAAGGTCTCATTGAGATAGTAAATGGTTATTTTGTTACTGGCATCCCACCATGGCAGCCCTTTTGTCAAAAGGGCCAACCACCACCACACATATTGTAAGATTGTCTACTCTCAGCTTAGTGCAATCTTGGAGTGCAAACCAAAGCTTTAAGAATGTTCGAGCCATGAATTATGTGATTTTACAAATAACAGGGATTAACTTTGCCTGGATGATGCTTAATATTCCATAAAATCCTATGATTCCAAAAAGAGATCTTCCTTGCATTAGTCAGGCAGGTATCTCTTCATTCTGCCCAATTCCACAAGATTTGCTTAGAAAAAAGCCTGTATCACCACTGCTTTTTGGATTGTGATTCATTTTGATGTAATTTGGATGGCATTAATCTTTTCTCTCCTCCCCTTCCTTTGCTGTATGGCAGGCAGTAAGGAGATAAGAGATTGGTGAACTAGATAAGGGGACATCATGTTCAAGTCCACCCTCAGCCATGGGCCAAACACTATCTTTCAACACAACCTACCTCAAGAGTTGTGGTTGCAAGGGAAAATGGGAGAAAGAATGCCTATGTATGTAACCTTCAGCACTTACAATAAAACTAGAATATGCAACTTCTGTCAGCTTGCACACAACGATTTTGTGTGGCAAAAGTGGGTGGAATCAGTTTCTAGTTTTCTTTTCCTTTTCTCCTTCCTTCCTCCCTTCCCTGTTTGTCCTTCCTTCCTTCCTTCCGTACTTTGTTAGTAGCAAAATCTCCCCCAGTACGTTGCAACGAGAGATTCCTTTATCGATAGAGACACTGAGACTCTTCTTTCAGTGTAATAGTTCCCCTATTAATAAAGAGAAAAGCTACTTGCTCTTCTATAAGGCAGAAGAGCAAACTCTCTGCAAACAGAACCTAATGGGACTAAATTTGCTGATGAGGGGGATAAGCCAGCAAAACAAAGACTGGTTTGAAAATGGGCCAGAACTGGCCAGGGACTGGCTGTACAGGCAAAGGCAGAACAAGTTTTGAAAGACTTCAAGCTTAGGCAAGACTTCATTGGTTTTGCCTAAGCAAGATCTTTGTCTTCATTTAACTGCTTGAAAATAAGGAGAGTTATTTTGACTATTAGTAATAAGTATTAATAACTAAAAGTTATTGTGAGCAAACCTTTGCAGGGAAGGGATTTAAGGAGCCAAATTAGCCTGGTTTGGGGCATATTTGGGAATGTTTAAAGGGGTGCAATGATATCTTTTACTCCTGCAAGGCATAAGGCACCTATTGTATCCCTTAAGCCTTCTCAGATCTCCAAAAGTTAAGAAAGGTGGGGGGGGGGTCGCCCACTCTGGGGGCCAGTCTACATTTGCTCAGAAGTAGTTCTTAGCACCTAGAGTGCGACCCTCAACAGAGGATCAACTCTCAAAACAGCCTATCCTATTACAAGATTTTCTGACATTTTACTTATGAGGCCTACCAAGCCACTGTCTGCTCCTTACTCCTCATTCCTCCTTCAAAATCTCCTTCCTTGCTATGTTGATTTTCCTTCTGAATTTATGCCCACTGTTACATTTCTTTTCCCTGGAGGTTTATACGTTTAGCTTGTAACCAGCCTTTTGATTTTCTTCTTTTGATGAAAGCTTATTTTCTGGAACAGCTCTGCTCTCCTCACTTCCTCCCTCCTGAGTACCTTAACAAGGGCACTCCATTATCTAAGCTAGTATTCTTCTGCTCCTTCGATTCTGGTAGTTTGGAGGCAAGCTCTAATGGACAGAGAACAGGCTGTAGCAGGGTAGATGTGGGGCTGCAGAGTGGAGAAGTCTCTATGGCACTAGAGCTGGATTCCCCATAGCTATTTGTGATTCACTCCCTGGAAAAGTAACTTGCAGAAGTGAATAAAGACATGTTTCCTCAACAGGCAGGAACACTATGGCTGTGCAGAGCTTCAAAAGGATGCTTTGCTTCAACAAAAGCTTAATGTGAAGCTCCCATTCAACTGGTTCTAGCAAAGAGAAGAAGCCCCAGTCTAAGGAGCAGCTGCCTCTGCTTGGCAAAAGTGGGTTCTGAGTTGCCTGCTTGGGGGGGGGGGGGGCATTGAGGTAGAGCACATCTGGACTGAACAACACCTGGGTTCCCACCTCTACAGTAGAATTCAATATTGTCATCAAAACATTTCCAGAATCAGAGCAGAGCAGGAGTACAGCCTACCGGACTCCATTTTCAGAATTACAGCATTAAGGTCTCACAGCAGCAATCCTGCAAATTGTAAAGGTAAATAGTGCCTCCTGCCAATAAGCTAAACAGCCAGGAACAGAATTAAGACTACCACATGAAATTCATATGTGCCACTGATTTTGTGAAGAAAGAAGTTTACTAGTTTACTGGAAGCATTTAAAATAACCAGTTAGGTTACTGGTGGTGGTGTTAAAATACAATGTGGGTTTAAAACACCCAACTTCTATGTCTCCATTCACATATCAGAAAGAGATTAATTAGGAAGAGAGGCCAGTTTTACAGATTTTTCAGCAATCTGGCTCACTGCTTGTGAGCTGAACAATTATAGCCTTATACATACACAGTTCAGAAATATCTGAAAGCTAAAATATCTTGATTCAAAATACAACCTCTAATCCAAAACAGACAACTTCCTTTCTGTTCACAGCTCCTTCCTTGCGGGCTATATCTGCACAATGTGCTAAGCCACAGTTTATGTTTATGCACCACATTAAAGCATAAATCTTGGTTTACAGACCGCACTGGTAAAGTTCATGATACATACATTTTAACTGTGTTATGAACTCAGCCACAACCAATCTGTATGTTCAGAATAAGCATTTGGTAGACACAGCATCCTGGACTCAAAACACCCCTCCAAAAGCAGCCACAACTTTTTTTTTTCAGACGTATGCAGAAACCTGAAAATAGATGAGCTGCTTTAATGAGTATCAGGAAAGGACTGTGCACACCCTTGCAGGAAGTCCAAATCCTTCTTTGGAATCATTTTCCAAGTGTTCATGACCTGATTTGTTCTTCTTTTAATGATTTCAGTTTCGTTTTGGTTTTAAAAGTCATTAGTTACCCACTGGTGCATACATACCAGAAAGGCAGGATGTAAATATTCATATATATAAAAAACAAATAGAGATTATTATATACTATGGCTTGCAACTAGACTTAGCTATACTTAGACTGGGTTCTCTCACTGCACTAAGCAATGGTTCTCTTAACCAACATTAATTAAATAAAGCATTTCAAGAGGGGTTCATTCAGTGCACTAAGCCAAAACTAAACAAATGATTCTGCTGGTCAGGATTTTTGCAAACCCAATTAGTCTAACTCAGTGTTTCTCAATCTTAGCAAGTTTAAGATGCTGGCTAGGGAATTCTGGGAAGTGAAGTCCACACATCTTAAAGTTGCCACGGTTGAGAAACACTGGTCTAACTAGTTTGTGGCTGACTGCATTCAATCAGGCTGATTCAGAGTTTCTCAATCTTTCTTATGTTATGTCTCACCAGTTAGTCTGGCTGGGCAGGAACTTTTAGCTGGTGATTGGGGTGACTGAGAGCACAGAGGGAAATAGTTGGAAAGGCTATGGTGGATGCCCAAGCATAGCAGCTGCAGGATGACGGATGTACCATACAAGAGGTTCCACACGGTCAGTGTGTAGCCACAGGATGCCCACCATGACTGGCACTTCCCATATCTTTCGCAGGAGGGTTCCTCTCCACTGCAGAGTGATCATGATCTGCAGGACAATGATCTGACATGTGTCCTGCAGATCATGATCTGACATGTGTCCTGGTGCAATTCCTACTTAGCTGTTTTTTGTTTTTGTTTTCCAGCTCCTTCACAAGGGGAGGAAAGGAGGAATTTTAGAACCTCTTTTCCCCCTACAGTCTGGAATGTTGCAATTCCTTTTCACCAGCTCAAAAACCCTTCATTTTGCTACAGTTGGTAAAATGAGTGTGCTGGGTTTCGGATCCAAAGCCAACAAGGGGCTTTGAAGAGGCCATGAGTGCACATGCTGCCACCCCCCATCCTCCACAAAAGGGAATTCTTTCCCACATGCAGATGTTTGTTGGTTTAATATGGGATGCAGTCCACTGATTTCAGTGGGTTTACTCTAAGAATGAATAAATCTGGAACCAATCAGTAGACATAAGTTATAACAGAACAACCTATCGTTAAAAAAATTCCATTTTTGCTACATATTTAGAACATGCCCTAAAAACCCAGACGGCCATAATCCTAACATTGTATCAGCAAACAACAATACACATTTTTTATAAACATTTATTATGTCAGGACCTTCCGATGACTGAATCCATTTAAAAAATGGAATTCAAACATATTAAATATATGATTCCTCTTGATGTAAGAAAAAGAAAAGGAAATTACAAATATCTTCTATTTGTGACATACATATAAACTAGAATAATACCAGATCATGCAGCCTAGAATGACTAGAATAATGCCAGACCGTGCAGCCCTGCTATTAAGCTACAATCTCCTAGATCATTATTTTTAATCCAAATGTTTGTGTCTCTGCTAATATATTTCACCTGTAATCCAAAAACTCATCAAATGGAAGGGCAAGACGAAATTGTAGTGAAAGCAACTCTATCATATTAAACCTTCAAATGCTAAAATTAAACTGCAAATTTTAGAAAGTAGAAACAAATGAGCAGACTGCAATTTTTTCATTGTTGAAACAGATTGGGCAGTTCCTATTTTACAGTAACATTGTACAATGTGAAAAAAAGCTGCTTTTTTCAGCAGTATTTGTTTGCTTGAGGTAATACTACTCCAGACCTCTGCAGCATGGGTACAGCCACTAAGATGGTCTGCTCCAGGCACGTTATGGATCCTGTTGGATTCCCATGGTGTTTGGGGAATTTTGTCAAGGGCCTGGTGGACCACTGGAATACACATGTAGTCAGAATACTTAACAGGGCTGCTCCCAGTTTGCAGATCCCAAGGTGCTCCTCTGTTTATTGAGGAGCTTTGGAGATGAAGCATCAGAAGAGATGTCTAGAGTGCCAGTGGAGGAAGATCAGAGGTGACCTTGACTGAACACAGGTATGGACAGAAACTGCATCCGTCATGCTGATTTCCTTTAGGATCAGGATGAAAGGGAGTATACCTTCCTAGTTCTTTGGGGTTTGGAAGCTGCAGTTGATGCAAAATGCCAGCCTCCTGATAGGTGTGAGCCATCATACATTTCATTAGTGCTACAGCAGCTGGGGAATTCTGGGAGTTGAAGTCCACTCATCTTAAAGTGGCCAAGTTTGGACAACACTGTGCTACAGACTCTGCTTTGTTACCAATAAGCTACCAAGTACAATTCAAAGTGCTGGTATTGACCCAATAAACCCTATATGGCTTAACACCCAGATACCTACAGGACTGTCTGCTTCAATTAGAACCTGCCCATCTGGTTTGCCTATCCTGTCTAAGGCTGCTGAGTGTTCCCCCATGAAAGATTCAGGGGGAGTAGACAGAAATCAACACTTCTCTATAGCAGCACCTATCCTCTAAAACAGCATCTCCCTGAAATCTGATAGGCATTCTCCCTCCCAACCTTCAGGGAGGTGGTAAAAATGGAGCTGATAGAACTTTTAATTATTAGATCTAACTGTTAAGAGATGTCTATGATACAATGATTCTGTAATTTAAGGTACTGCTGCACGATTTTTATTCTGTGATGACTGAAAATGGTGAGTAGGGTTTACGGCCATTTTAAGGTGAGAGATGTACAAAAACTCTGGTGTAATGCCTAAAAAAAATTAAAAACAAAGAAAAACTTCCAAGCCCAGAAAAATCCTGAGCATCCTGGTTCTACTTTGAGGCATGATATACTTCACTCAGTTTTGAGGCAGCCTTCAACACTCCTCAAAATTAAATGTGACTCCCAGACAGCAAAGGTTGCTAGCTCCACATTAGCTTAAACTTCAGGCATGTTTTCATGACAAGATTCAATCCTGCCCTATGTGAAGAGCTAACAAATGTGTATATAAATCTTTTTCTTTTTTATGAAAGGCAATCCCCTCATTCAGCTCTTATCTGTGTTCAAAGCCAACACTTTGTGCAGTGACACAATTCACACATTCTGCTAAGCCAGAATGTGGCTTGTATAGTCTTAGTTCAACATTATGTGAACCCATCTACTGTGGTTTGTAAACTCGGTAATGGGGGTATTGGGGAAACCTGGCAAAATGTGCTTTATTTCCTAAATTATGATTAAACTAGTTGCCTAAGCATGATGTGCAAACCCAGGCAAGGTGATTTTTTTTAAGCAGCCATGCTCTAACACTGATATATCTATTTCGGGGGGAACAGGTTTTGCTGCTGTAGGATAACCCTGATAAAAAGGATGTCTCAAACAGGCTGCTGAGGAACATTTTTTTTTTTTTTTGGTATCTGCTCCAGCCAAGCAGATACAAAGATCAGGAGTTCCTTTCTATAGCAACATGGCAGCTTTGCTGACTAAGGAAATGTTATGCTTAATCTCCATAGGAAACAACAACTGAGAATAGCTTTCTTCCTGTGAAAGTTATGCATTGCTTGACTGCATTTGTTGGGAGAAATGTATTTATTTTACAAGAGACATTAAATCCTCTTACCTCAGACTTTTTTTTTAAGGTATTGTTTTAATCTCAATTGGTAAGATAGACAGACAGACAGACCTATAGACAAGAGAGATAGCCAGACAGGGAAATAAAACTGACTCTGTGCAGTTTTTTTAATTCCCCCATTTGTCCTGCTGTTCTACCAGTCTTTTTATAACTAGTGCCCCCACCCCCTCAGATATGATGGCCTACAATTCATATTGTCTTCAGGCTCCGTCTACATGAAAGGTGCATCTCTGCATTAGGCTGGAATATTTTTGCAATTAAAAATATATTGGGATCATTTTAAAATTCCAGCCCTGCCAATGTAAGACTCCAAGGTTGGCAGGGGGATATTGTTCAACTCCTGTTTCTATGCAGAAGCCAGCTGGTCTTAGACTGTTTCAAGCAATATCCAATTAGCAATGAGATTTAGAAAATCCAACACTTCCATTATGTCTCCATTGACTATGATGGGACACCATCAAATGACTTAGGCTTTTGATGAGTTACATAGTAGTTGTAGGCTGCTCAGCAACTTGCACAGTCCAGGTTTCATACAAATATGTGAAGATGCATGTTAATTTTAGGTATTTTCAAATTTCCCCAGATAAAGGAACTGAATATGCTGCTTCTCCCTCTCCCACATCTGTGAGAAATTATTTTACTCCTGCTTCATCCTTGACAGAAAGGTGAGATGTGGTTGGAATTTGATGTTTTCTGATGTAGAATGACATACAGAAATGCAGAGTGTGAACCTGCCATGTCAATGAAGTTCTACTTAATAGCGTTTCCCAAAGTAACCTTTGGCCATGCTGTTACGGGATTATGGGAATTGCAGTCCATCACAACTGGAAGGGATTAGGTTGGGAAAAAGTGGCATGCAACAGCAAAGGTGGTATCTCTTTTTCAGTGTTCCCCTGTTATATTCTGAGCATGGATGGACAACCTTCACCTAGACCAGTGGTTCTTAAATTGGGGATAATTTGGGCATATTCTGGGGTAATAGAGCAATTTTTGGGACTGCTGCTGCCAAGACCCTTGTGTAAAACAACAGAGTCTGGGTTTTTTTGTGGAGGTAATGACATTATTTGAGACCGAAAAAAGGGGTAATGAGTCAAACAGTTTAAGAACCACTGGCCTAGAACAACTTGTGGTCGTCAGCCTGATTTCATCTTCAGGAGATCAGTTCAGTTCTTTAGTGCAGTCTCTTTGTCCTTTCCTTGAACCTATTCCTTTTTACATGCATCACATGTAAATGAATAATGCATATTATAAAGGGGCAAGCCTTCATGGGGTCGTAGCTGCCATCTTAACTTTTTTTGACCCTCCTCCATGGACGCCCCTGCAGCTCTCAAGAGATCCCAGCAGGCAAATGGCCCTTGACAGGAAAAAAAATTGCACTCTGTTCTAAGGACTATATGAAACAACAAAGCCAAATAGCAAAACCACAGCATTAGCATTAGTTCTTTTGATACGGTTAGGGTTTTTTTTAAAAAAAGAAACCCTCACATTTCCTGCCACTTGAAGATTGCTTGGCTGTTCTCTATCCCAAGCCAGGGATTTGGCTGACAGGCAGCTGAATTTATTGTACACTTCTGGCTACTGCACAGTAATTGGCTTCACCCAGTGCTCAGCAACAGACCTTCTTGCATGATGCTATATTAAGCTTTCACAGCTTCATCTGGTATATATTTTTGACATTGCTCTCTCCTTGTTCCCCAGAACTGCTGTCAATTCATTTCATTCTTGTTTACACACTTTCCGTAAATTATATAGACAATCATTCCCCACCCCCAGCAGTGTCTCTGGTCACTAGCGTTTTTAGTTTTGCATTTACATAAGGCACTTGAACTTTATGGATGGAACTGGAAGAAATAAAGGGAAGACTAACAAAGTTGTAAAAATTACTGTTTGTTAATACCGTGGCAGTGTCCACAATAAAATATTTACTACAAACATTTGCCTTCCTTGTGGTTTAACTCATCTCCCCCAATGTTGTAGCATTTGTGCTACAACGTTGATTAACAGAAAGGCTGGTGATTAACAGAGATGACCTTTGGGAAAAACATCAAGATGAAATTAAATAAAATGGTTTGTAGGCTTCTCTCTACTAAAGGCTTCCAGATCAGAAAGAATGAGCCATTGATTGTGCCATTAAAATCCTGCAATCATTCTTGAGAGAGATTGTGAGTTAACAAAATGTGTTTCTGGTCCTATCTGTCATGTATAAAAACGGCTTTCTTGTCAGAACCGATTTTCTCTCAAAGTGTACCCTTAATTTATAACTGGGGGAGGGGGGAATGCTCTGGCTGTCCAGATGTTCCTGAAGTACAATTCCCAGCAGACCCTCCCAATATGGCCAATGGGAAAAGATGCTGGGAGGTGTAATTCAGTGAAATTTGGAACACCAAGGTCTTTTTCTTCCCTTGTTCAGACTACAACTTCTATGTTTACCAGCTTTCATCTGAAGAATGCATGTCTCTTTCAAATAGGGCCTATAACTGGGTCTACATTTTGAACTATGCCAACTTGATCCACTCTTCTCAGGTAAAATTCAGATTGGATGCAGCTATCCTATGTATTTTGACTTTTCTGAATTTTGTGATGCAGTAAAACTAAATCTTCAAATCAAGCTCAGTTGCAGGTGTTTACCTGGACATATCCATGTAGTTTTCTTGGCAACAGTAGAGAAGTGGTTTGCTATTGCCTTAAAAATATTTCATGTTTTAAATAAAATCCTCACATATTCTCATTTTATAAAGACAGACATTAAATTCTAGGCACTGATGTTGCAATGGCAGGGCATTGAGTACTACACAGATGTGGAGGCTGGGCCATAGGAAGTACACCAAGAAGAAGAGGGGCTTGGTGGTAGGTAGCAACCTCAGAATTCATTTTGCCTTGACCTGGAAGGTCTCCTGGTGTGAGAGCCAAGTTATAAGTTAACAGCCAGATACCAGACAAGTTGGTTACTTAAACAATGTATAGGTGGAAACTCTCCTGTACAACAGTGAGAGTAGCTTATAGAGCCCTGTACTGTACAGGCAGAAGAAGCAGGTATAAGAATTGAAACCTTGATATCACTATAAATTGGG
Organism: Liasis olivaceus; assembly: GCA_030867105.1. Classification (NCBI taxonomy): domain Eukaryota; kingdom Metazoa; phylum Chordata; class Lepidosauria; order Squamata; family Pythonidae; genus Liasis; species Liasis olivaceus. Next base: position 40,143,158 of record CM061351.1, on the reverse strand, counting down.
ATTGCATTTGATACACAGCAGCTGCTGGAATTCTTTTGTAAATGCTTCATTAACTTTTGAACTGTAAATCTACATCAGAGTTACTGCATCTTTGAAAGTCCATTCTGGCAGGCTCTTGACTAGCCAGTCGAGAGGTCTGACATCCAGCAACAGTGGGTCCAGGTTGCCCAATTAGAGCTCCAAAGCTTCTCCTATTGAGCCCTGGGAGCCCCTGCCTGTTCTTGCACTATCATGGCATATGATAGCTGTGGGGCAGTACCAGTCTCTCCAGGCAGCAGCAATAGCAGCAGGAAGGTGAGTCTGGGCAAATGAAGATGGGGCAGGAAGTTGGGGAAGTGAAGGAGGAGGCAGCCAAGGAGAAAAGCCATGTTTGGCTGTCTTATATTGGGAGTCTCTCTGCCAAACAGGAAGTGGGAAAGATGGCCAGCAAAAAGCAAGATCTCTCTGCTTACCAAAGGAAAGGCTCTGCCAGACAAGGAGAGAGAAAGGAAAGCAAATGAGAAAAAGATCGAAAGAAAGAGAGAAAGATCTTTGCCAAGCAAGGAGAGAGTAGAAAAAGAACACCAGGATCTGGGCAGGTCTTATTGGGATAGATTATATTATTCTAGATAAGATCTTGAAAAAATATTACAGATCTATCCAGTAAATAAAACCAAATATTGGTGTTTGATGTTCTGGTTAATAAAACATACTTCCAGCTAAGTGGCCAAAGAAAAATGACTGTGTTTGCAGCTCTGCTTTGCAAGAAGATCAGTGCTGCAGTAAAGTTTTTTTTTTTAATTGTATTTATTGTTTTAAAATCTATTACTAATGGTATCCTTAACAGTTTTCCATTTTGGATGACTAGAAATTTTTGTATTCAGTTATCAAAAGGTTCCAGTGTTGCAACTCTCAGGCTGATGAACTAGTCTTTTTGTGGCCCTGGTGTGAATGTGAAACCAGCAGACTAACCCATTCCTGCCTATGGGCTGTGTGCTTAAACCCATCAGTTAAAGATCTAGCAGCTGTAGCATACAATATTCATTGTTAACTTTTTCTGATTTTGAATTTGAATTGTTGAATCTCTTTGGTTGGTTTAGGGATCAATATATTGTGCAAATTAAAGAACTGTGTTATCATTATCCAAAATGATAAATGAGCCAAGGAACAACATGTTTCCAGTAAATGCTACAGTAAATTAATAAGGGTGCTGTATATGCGCCGGGCTGATTTGAATAACCAGATTATCAGATTTCCCATGGTGTAGCTTCCTATGAAGAAGAATGAATTCAGACCAGCTCATTAACTTGGGAACAGAAGGCTTCAATCATATAAGATGCTTAACCTGGGTATTGTCCAGCTTCCCAATGTGGGCTTGACAGTAAATCCTAACACATCATGGTTTGATTTGACTCCTCCATTTGATTTAACTAAAAACTCTCAGGCACAGCTTGGTGAGATCTGAACCTTTATTGCAAACAAGAATGAAGCTTCACATGCAACAGTTGACTGCTAGTGCAAAGATGTAGGAAATTTCTCTCAAAACTTAAGGGGCCTTCTTGACACCCTTCAAATCAATGGATACTTGGCCTGCCACTTGGTGGCCTTGAAGCCAAATGGTTGTATGTTTATGTAGTAGCCATCTACGGAGTGGGAATCGCAAGTCTTACAAGTACTCAACCAACTAATTTTCTAGTTTCAGAAAGTACACTGAAACATAAACTAACCCAGTGGCTGGATTTGCACAAGACACAAAGCCACAAATCATAATTGGGAGACGTTTCTGGATTTTTTCCCCAAAGTCCCTGAGTCTGGTCCATTTTCAAATTCAAACTTTCCTTGCCAACTTCTCCCCTCACATGAAGTTTGATCCTGTTTTATTTTCAGAGAGTTATCCTGCTTGCTGACTGACTGACAAGCAGACAGACAGTGTCCCAAACACCGCTATGTGGTTTCTTTCCAACATTCCATGGGATCGGAAAGAATAAAAACAACGTTAATGTAGCCAGTTCATTTCAAATGGGTTGAAATGCAGTAGCTTTTCCTTTAAGAACACCATTTTTATTTTTATTATTACTATTTAACATGCAAACTAACATACTGTTCTATCTGACTGTCCATTTCCTTAGTCCATTTAATCTGTAACAAGAAGCAGGGGAGGAGTTGCAGAACTCAGAATGGAATTCAGCACTGAAGAACTAAAGCAATATAAACTAAAAAAAAAATACTAATTAAGTAAATACACACATAAATGATGTCACCTGTCTAGACATTATTGACAACATTCTCTAATGTACACCAAGCTTGTCAAAACAGGCCAATTCTTCCTCATTTTTCAAAGCTACAAATCACATTTCAGCTTCATTTTCTGTCAAAAAAACTCTCAGGGTTTTATGTTCCCTTTTCATAGAGAAATATCTACTGTCCATTGAAGACGTTGTACTTGTATGAAAAACAGCATTATTTTTTGTATATCCCCTCAGTACGGATATATTAAAATGTCCTAAGCAGAAGGAAAGCTGTTTTAGTGGCTTCTAACACTGTTTTTGAAAAATGCTATTTTTCATATAACAATTCCCCTGAAAACAAAGCCTTTCTGACTGTATTCTACGGATTTGTTCAGTGTTTAGAACATACTGCAGTCATAGAAAATATTATCTGTGTATTGATAGGAAAGGCCAATGCCTTAAAATGTTGATAGAGGAAATCAATGGATAACAATAAAATAACAAAAATTAATCCAGTTATTGGGGGGGGAGGGGATTTTGTGTAGTTTATTTTTCTTTTTGTTAGGTTTTTAAAATTTTCAATGTTTACTCAATTACTGTATATCTCAATAATTTTTTAAAAAGAGAACCTTAATCAAAGCTCTAATATATTGAGGCCTGAACAGCAACGTGGTATTTCCAAAATGCTTTCAGAGTTTCTGACCAAGGTAGAAATTAGGTCATATTTTTTAAAAAAAACAAATCCACAGATGATTTTCATAAGAGTGTTCAAGCAATTTTTGAGCCCTATACCTAGTGTTTTAGTTAGATAATTTTAGACTCTGGTTTTATAGTCTTAAGGGATTCTTTTCTTTAGATAGCAACATATGAATCTGTGCCTTTAGTTTCAGAATGAGATGATCTGGAGGATGCCAGTATGAGAAAGCCTTGGTAAAAATAGTCTTCTTCAAGTTGAGCTCAACTCCTACTAACTTCATAGACATAACTTTGTGGCAACAATATGGAAGAGATTTCGATTGCCTTCTTCAAGGATGTCTTGATTTATTTTTTGATCCCCCAACCTAGCCTACAGCCTTGGGATTTCCAGCTGTTCTCCCATACAAGTAATATCAGGTCCAATCCTGATTAGCTTTTCAAGTTCAGCCAATGCCAGCTAGATACTGCCACTTATTTAATAACAACATGAACAATTTTGAGGACTGGATCTTTTCACCTGATTGATCTTCAGCTGCTGATGTCACTGCTGTTGTTATTTTCTTCTCATTATTATTTCATCATTAAGTTCTTTGGATATTGGTGGACACAGGTTTTCATGGTTTCATTCTTCTCTTTCTGAGCATTTGTTTCTTTGTGAGTCTGTTGTAAGCTGCTCTATAAAAAATCTGTTTTGAAAGTGATTTCATTTTATTTATTTATTTATTATTTTAAATAGTAAATTTTATCTCTTAACATTTTTCACTCAGCAATACAACTCTGTTCAGGCTTTATGAAATAGAAGAAATAGAGTTAAGAAAAACTGGGGACATACTCCTAGTATAGGCTTTTCACTCTCAAGCTCTTTTTGTCAAAACTGCAACCATTGTCAGTTGAATGCATGTATATCTTCTTATACAATCAGGACAACCAGTTTTCTGAAGAATTGTAATTATGATAATTTGAACATGTTAATGTCTCATTGCAAACTCTCCTGATCACTTTCAAAGGTTGGGGGTGGCTGGCCCACATTCACGGCCCCATCACTCCTCCTCACTTTTTCAGTGGCTCGCTGTTCAATCAAAAGTCACCCGGTGAGCTTTAATGGCTGAGTGTGGATTTGAACTGGAGTCTCCCCATTCCTAGTCAACATCTTAACCACTATATCACATTTTACCTTCTCTATTTTGACTTTATTTCCTTGGGTCAAATTCTTTATTGCAATCATCATAACTTTTAAGCATTATTTATTTTATTTATTTATTTTATTTTTCAGGCTTGTATGCCGCCCATTTCCCCCAACGGGTGACTCTGGGTGGCTCACAATAATAAAAAAGAAGAAAAAACACAGGTCTCTCCAAAGATGGCTAAAATCTATAAATAATTTTAAAAAATATATTAAAAATGCCCTAAAAACCTCCTCTAATTTTAGCCCTAAAAAACCTGTAAGATGCTGGGGGGGGGGGGACAGCCCATCATCCCACCAGCCATCTCCACAGGTGCGGGCCCCCCTCTGGCCCCCAGGCCTTCTGGCAGAGCCAGGATTTAATACCTTTCCTGAAGGCCATGAGGGAGGGGGCACACCGTACCTCAGGAGGCAGGATGTTCCATAGGGCGGGCGCTGCAGCAGAAAAGGCTGTCTGCCTAGACCCCACCAATCGAAATTCCCTGACTGGTGGGGTCTGCAACCTGCCCCTTCTGCTGGACCAAGTGGGACGGGCTGAAATGACCGGGGCGAGGCAGTTCCTCAGATAACCTGGTCCTGTGCCATGAAGGGCTTTAAAGGTAATGACCAACACCTTGAATTGGACCCGGAAACAAACTGGTAACCAATGCAGCTCACGCAACAGCGGTGTTATACGTGCCCTCCTAGGGGCATTAAGAACTGTCCACGCCGCCGCATTCTGCACCGGCTGTAGCTTCCGGATACTCTTCAAGGGTATCCCCATGTAGAGCACATTACAGTAGTCCAACCCGGAGGTGACCAGGGCATGAGTGACCATGCGGAGGTCCTCCTGATCCAGGAAGGGGCGTAACTGCCGCACAACACGAAGTCGTACAAAGGCCCTCCTAGCCACGACTGCCGCACAACACGAAGTTGTGCAAAGGCCCTCCTAGCCACGACTGCCACGAGCAGGAGTCGTGAGTCCAGGAGAACCCCCAGATTACGCACCAGGTCTGTCTGGGGTAGTGCAACCCCGTCAAGATCCAAAGATGACAAAGTCCTAGATCTTGAGGCTCCCCGTATCCACAGCCACTCCGTCTTACCAGGTTCAGCTGAAGCCTGTTGTCCCCCATCCAGGCCCCCACAGCCTCCAGGCACCGTGAAAGGGCAGTCACAGCGTCACTTAAGGCACCTGGGATGGAGATGTATAGTTGGGTATCATCAGCATACTGATGATACCTCACCCCATGGTGCCGGATGATCTCACCCAGCGGCTTCATGTAGATATTAAATAGGAGCGGTGAAAGCACTGACCCCTGTGGCACCCCACAAAGTAGGGGCCAGGGGCTGGACCTCTCGCTCCCTATCAACACCTATTGGGTTTGGCCTTGGAGAAAGGAGCTGAACCAGCACAACATTGTGCCACCCAGCCCCAACTCCTGCAGCCGACCCAAAAGGATACCATGGTCGATGGTATCGAAAGCCGCCGAGAGGTCAAGAAGAGCAAGGATGGATGCACTCCCCCCATCCCGCTCTCGCCAGAGATCATCTAAAAGTGTGACCAATGCTGTTTCTGTCCCATAACCGGGCCTGAATCCTGACTGATAGGGGTCCAGATAATCCATTTCCTCCAGGATCCTCTGAAGCTGCCGCGCGACCACCTTTTCTACCACCTTCCCTAAAAAGGGGAGGTGGGAGACTGGACGAAAATTGTCCAGGAGGGTGGGGTCTAGCAATGGTTTCTTGAGGAGTGGGCGGACCAAAGCCTCTTTGAAAGGCTTCGGGAACACCCCCTCCTGCAAGGATGAATTAACCACCGCCAGGACCCACCCTAAAGTCACCTCCTTGGTAGCTTTAACTAATCAGGAGGGACAAGGATCTAAACCACAGGTGGTCGCAATCACCTTATGCAATCACTTAACTTCACTGATGATAATTAAAGAAATCCCTGTATTCTTTTGTTACAGGTTAGGCTGCAAATCTATCTTACATTACATCTATCTCAATTAGCGGTTTTTATTTGCGCTTAATCTCATGGCATACATGGTAACTAGATAATTTTTAAAATATTCATTTTCAGGCCCCAGAATTTACACAGAATTTACACTGCTTTCTATAGCTTCCCTGCATTCCTCATTTTAAGATCTTTGTAATTTTTTTTTCTGTACAGGTTCAGAATTGTAACACAGCACAATTTTATCTTGATTGAATATGCAAGATCAGGCTTCTTGATGCCCTCTAAATGTTTTTAGAAGATTTTAGCTTCCATCCAATGTAGGAAGTAAGGAAGATGTCTTTGACAGAGATATGAAAGATCCATTACCAAAGCAATAAGGGGTGAAACATATTTTCAGTCCACAACAAACAGAAAACATGAGGAAGAGGCTCAGACAGACACCTCCCTAATTCACAGGAGTATAAGAAGGGGGAGAAGGTATTGCACAGTTAGACTTGCAAGATTGTTATTATTGTCACTCCCAGTGAAAGTAGTTTTAGCCTTCCTGTGGAGTTGATTTCCTGGTCTGGTCTACCTGGTGGGGCTGACATCCAATGCAGCTGATGGAAGAGAATTTGGGGTGCCACAGTCCAAAATATCTAAGGGAAATTAGGTTGCCTACCCTTAGAATAGGCTGATTTGGCTTTAGAGAGGAACTGACATTTTTTATACCTTCCCAGTTATATGAATTTGATCAATTTATTGCAATCAGGCCTCACTGTCTTTATTTAAGATCCATTTGATAACTCAGCATCATCTATTTTAGTTATCTCACTCATACTGCATTTTTTGAAATTTATGTTATCTTATCCACCAGCAGCTACTGGCAATTTGCTTTCATTCTTAGCCAATTTTGATTGCAAAAAGTCTCCACTTTCATTCTGCTCACTTTTATGTAGTTCGGAGTTGCTGTCTGTCTGCACTATGAAATATGATTCCATTCAGCAGTTCTATTTCCTACGAGGCTATCATGCTAGTAAAACAAGCTTAATTCAAAGAAGACGGCAGAGATGCCATTTCATTCCATGTCCAACCCATCGGTTTCTCCACATGCAGCAACCGAGCACACTCACGTCTCTGCCACTGATTCTATTAAGAGGAAATCCAGTGCTAAAAACCCAACTGCTAACCAATATGACTGGCCTTTTTTAAAAAAAAATAAAAATAAAAATAAAAATCAGAGGCTACATACTGGGGCGGGCAGGGGAGAAGGAGAGGTGAGGTAGAAGTGGGAACACATTTCCTTTCATTCCAGCCAAAACATACAGAGTGCAGATTTCATCAACTATTTTCGCTGACAGATGTATTGCTGTTTTCTTCACATCCTTGCTTGTGGGTTATGCCTTTAAATCCCTAACAAGATCCATCAGGGGTTTGCAAAACTTTCAGCTGTTTGTGAATGGCTCACAGCAGACCTTTTCACAAAAGACTTAAGCATACCCCACAGGAAACATGGAGGAGAAAGAAATACAGTACAGAACCTTAATCACTTATGAATGAGAACAAAACAAAACAGGAAGACCATTTCCATGTTACATTAGTGGCTTTCAATGAGCTCAAGAGTAAAAAGCAGTTTTATATTCAAGGGCAAATTTGACATAAGGTTACATGCTATAAAATAAAACAAATAGGACACTACAGATTGGAGGATGCACTTTCTCTAATAACCTGCTTTGAGAATCTTTTTCATGATGAAAATACAGACAGACAGACAGACAGACAACTATTGCTGTTAAGGGCTAGGCAATGAAATCCAGAAACTGATAATCAAAAATATTGTGAATCATCATCATCATCATCATCATCATCATCATCATTATCATCATCATTTCTACAGCATTTTCCACTCTAAACAAGTGGCATTAACAGTAAAGTAATTTTTCACTACTTGAATTCCCTTGCTTCCTCCAGAGGAGGCAAAAGGAAGAAAGAACAAAACCACAATTCTTGGTTATATGAATTTCTTCTGCAAGCCATTGTTGCAGAATTGAATTAACATGACTAAAGAGGGCAGAAAAATACATTGCCTTCATTTTATTAATAATGCTTATTTAAGGGCAAGAGCCCGTTCCTATCTATTTTCACTGATAAAAAAAGCACCAGGTTTGCACGATCTGAACTCCAGAGAAAGGGGAGCAGAAAAGTGTTTTTCCTATGTGTCTATTAGTAAGCAAGCCACTGAGGTGCATAATTATGTCTTAAACAGATTTGGAAAACATTAAAAGCTCATTTTATCAGCAGCATCTTGCTACCAGCACAATTAGAGTCCAAACTATCAAATCATGCGCAGGGGCTTAATATGTCAAAACGTCAAATTTGCTGCATACAGGATCAGAAATAAACAAATTGTCTCAATTTGCTGGGAAGTTAAGGTTGGGTACTATCTTTGCCAAAAGCCACCAGAACCCTTCCAGCAAATAGCCATAATTTCCCTTCATCTTGACAACTATTAGAGGTAGTACCATAACTATTGATCCATAGTTTAATGATCAGATATATACAACTGAAGTGTGTGAGGCAGCCACAGGTGGGCTTCAAAGTGACACTCCAAAAAGTAGATGACACCAAGACAAAGAAACAGGCAGAAGCAACATAAAACCTAACTTTGATTTAATTCAGTTTCAGTTAAAGTTAAATGAAATTAATTATAAATGATATATGATTATTCTCCATGTATTTGATAATTATCTCTTCTGTCAGATCAAAGAAATACAAGTATTTTTGGAGAACCTCTGGGACTCAAATTGGGCATTTCTAGTTTAGAAGAAACACTGGGGACCTGATCAGCATTGTGACCTTAATCCTTTCCCCACACCAAAGTCCCCAGTGCAATGGTCCTGATCCAGGTTAAGTCCAGTGTGCTTACTCAGAAAGAAGAAATACAGTAAGGAAAATTGTTAGATGCTAGCTGCATGTTTCAAGTAGGATGTGGCCTGTCCCCAATAAACTGAAATTGAATTTAGAAATTGTTGGTATCTTTATTGCATATTTATCATTTGTTGCATTTATATTATAAACTCCCATAGGTGGCAGGAATTTAGATTTGGAAAGTCCGCAAAACAGATAAATGGGATGGCACCTAGCATATGCAGTAATTCCTGACACTCCAGGAATACAAATTCTCTGTTTGAATAAACTAGGCTCATGATCCAACATAAATGATAACATGCAGGAAATCTGACATTAAGCATAAAACAGTGTCCTCAACCAGTCCCCTTATGCCAGGCAGGCTGAATCTTTCATTGCTTCCATATAACTAGGTGACCTTTCCACCATATGTGTTCCAATACCTAAACAAACTAGGATGAATTAAAGGCAAAATATCAACCTTCCGTTTGAATTTTCGTTCCCTTTAACTGTTTCTGTTACATATATTAAAGGGCAGCTGTATGTGGCTTTTTGTAAAGCCTCTTTGAGGTCTTTGGGGCCAGCTTTCTCACTAACAGGGCTGAAGTCCACACATCTAAAAGTCGCTAGGTTGAGAAACTCTGACCTAAGAACCAACACTTTTCTTAAACAGCCCAGTCGTTCTTCACATTAGAACTTGTAAAGCTAAACTGCAGAGGCCGCTTCCCATTTTCTAATAGTTTTTGGTTGTATTTGTGCTTTTACAATGTCCAAGCTTGCTCATGTTTTGAATCAAATCAAAATCTACCCTGAATGGGAGGCGAGTGGACTTTGACAAATTGGTGGTACAGAAGTGTTGGGGATAAATAAAATAATAAAATAAATTAAAATAATAAAATAAATGTGGCCTTCCAGCATCTTAAGCAAACTCTTCTTGCAGAGCCTGGTTCCTTCAGCAGAGGAAGTAGCATGTTCTAAAAGAGTATTCTGGCCCACGTTAAAGTTTTAATGTGTTGCTATTATTTAAATCCACATGTATTTATCATTGGTTACATAATCTTCATCACCAATACTAAATTGAAAGCCCATGAAAGTTCAGGATGGCATAAACAGCATGCTCCCCTTTGTTTATTCCCACAGCAACAATCCTGCGAAAAAGTTATTGTCTGAAAAGGTACGCAGTGAGCTCTCTGGTCAATTAAGGACTTGAACCCAAACCTTCCCATCGCAGTCCATCTTAACCATTATAGGAGATACAGGTTCATGTCAAGTTTCTCTTATATGCAGAGTTTTGTATGCTACTCTCCCAGAAAATCAGTTTTCAATATACATTTCCCAATATATACCATTTATACTTAAATTTGTTTTAAGGTTTGACATTTTGACAAAATTTCTGCAGCACTTGACTTGAAAAATATATATTTCTCAGGTGCAGTCTTTTAAAATGGAGATGTCTATTGCTAGCTTTTTAAAAACACACATCAAGCAAACATTATTACACTGCTGTACATGCCATTATACACTTTTTAAATATAAAAACAGTGCCTTCTTTTCTAGAAGCCTCTTTCATAAATAACTGTTTTTTTAAACCAGAGGATAAAGAGGATTGACCAGAACGGACTGCTGTTTGTGCTGTAGCAAAACCCATTTTGGCAAATCTTGCAAATTCACTCCCATAAAAATCAATGAATTCCATTTACATTTCTACTTTCTACTATCTTGAGAACCTTGAAGTAGAGATGATGCAGAATCATTTGATCTCACTGAGTTATGGGTCCTCCCAAATGACTAATAAACCTATATACATGTGTATACTATATATACATATACGTATGTATGTATCTGTATGCATATGTTTGTGTGTTGGCAAAACCAGGAATCATTATAGAGATGTCAGTTGTGCTATTGATGTGGAGCACACAGAGGCTATTTGGAGTGTGTGTGTGTGTGTGTGGGGGGGAATGCACTTAATTCTTTAATATTCCAGGGATGTTGCATCTCAGATCAGAGCAAGACACAAACTTCTTCTCATCATCACTATTCCCTCTATTTAGCTTACTCATGTTAGAATGTAAGCGATGTGTTCAATATTTGCCCAACCATTCACATTTTCCAAGTAATCTGATTGCTTGAAAGGATCAATGTAACAAATTATAAATTCCCTTTGAAGTCACCATTAGATCAGATATGAAATATGACTTGACTGGTTGAAAGCATCTTTACGTACTCCTGTATTTTGTTCTGTTAAGCAGCCCTTTGGAGCAAGAATGAGCAGAGCAGTTTTATCGTTCTGAATATTTGTCCTTTGTGTATAGCAAGCAATCTATTTTCATTCATTTTCTTTGCAGACTTAAATGAGCAGATGTAATTCAGTTTAGATAATGCATCACAGCTGCAGTAGGCAGGAAAGAATGGGAGAAAGTAATTGTTCCTGAAAGGAGGACAGAAATGAATCAAATGCATCATATTTGTGCAATTCAACTTGGAATTTCTCTCTGTCAATTTGGAAGGAGCACGCATAGCAACCAACCCTTCCCACTTACAAATGTATCTCAGTGAAGTAAAATGTAAGATTGTGTGGATGAATGAGTGTCCTTAACAGGACTGAGTTGTTGCTTCCTTTCTGCCTCTGTTCTAGCCTTCTGTTCTTTTTCTTGATACAGTAAACAGAACCATATTAATTTCCAGTGAGGCTGTATCAACCGGTAATCTGTCTAGTGTTTGGATCTGCCCTGTAGGCCTTTTTGTGCAGGTTGCAAGCTGTTGCTGGCAATGTCTTCCTCATGTTTACTCAAAAGAAAAGATGTAATGAAAATCCTTAGTGTATTTAAATGCATTGCTAAGTGTTTTGAGCAGAATTTGGATTCCAAGATAGCCTGCACTGCCATTCTACTCCTCCAGCACTACAGTGGAACAGTAGAGAAAGAAAAGAAGGCAAGGCAAGAAGAAATGAGACTTCATGCTGAAATGAAACAGCTGGTCCAAGTTAAATCTTTTGCCCATTCTTCCTTCTTCATTCAGGGAATAATTAAACTATCCTTCCAAGCTAGTATTCCCCAACCTGGTACCCTTGAGATGTGTTGGATTAAGACTTCTCAAATTTACAATTTATATTGTTCCCAGGCATTCCCATTGGAGCAGTGGTACCATTCTGGGGGAAGGGAGGACAGGATAAAGCATAAATGAATTAAAATAGGGGGAATTGTTCCTAGTAAAGGTGGGTTATGTTTGGAGGCCACATTCCAACGTTTTCCAACATTGCACTTCTTTTCTCTTCCTTCATTTTAAAAGAATTGCCCAATTTATATTGGAGTTGTTTGTCTTTAAGCTGTTTTGTGGTCTATGTCAGGGAGAATAAGACTGAGATTTTTGTTAAAATAGAAATCTAAACCAATGGACCACTCTAATGAGTCAAAATGGTAAAGTTAGCAGTTGGGAATGACAGAAACATTATACAGACTGAGGTCGTATTCCAGAATGGTTAATCATGACCACAGAGATATGGAAAAGAGTGGTCTATAAACCAGTGTAGAAATCAGAATCCAAACCTTTTGGTGTTAGGAGAGTTTCTAGAGAAAGAAGACATGAGAGCAAAGGTCAGAGTCCAGGCAGCAGAGTCAGCATACCAGGGTAAGACAGTGAAAATTCAAGGAGGAAAGGTAATTGGTTGTATGGGCTCATCAGCGATAAGACACCAATTTCAAGAATGAACTACTCTCAAGTAGAAGGTGCTGAATCAAGCAGATTATCTGGATGTTTTTCAATTGGGCTTCAGGTGTAGGACTATGACTATATGGGTTACTCTTGTTCAATGACTTAGGTGGGTGGGCATCTGGCCCTCCTGGTCTTGATGGACCTTTCAGGAGCCTTCAACACTGTGTTGAAACTGTGGAACGGTGTTGCAGTAATTCTCTTCTTACTTGAGTAGGTGTTGATGTTGGCGGGGTGGGGGGGAGAAGTTGAACCTGTCAGCACTCCTGTGTGAGTGCCCCAGGGTTCGCCCTTCCTCCTTTGTTGTTCAACATCTACATGAAGCTCCAGGTGAAGACCTATGGTGGGTTAGATGTCCCTGCGAGCGGCTCCACGAGTGAGAACAGCACCGCAGTGAATTTGGTGGCCAGAAGGCAGGTTATGTCTGTCATAACCTGTCTCCTCTCCTCTGGAGAGATTGGGGATTGCCCACATGCATTCTGGAAAGCTGCTCCTTGTGAGGACACCACAGAAATTGAGTTTCTTGTGGTCAATTGTAAGTTGAGTGACTTGGGAACCGAGGGATTATCAATGTGCCCTTAACCGCTGTGCAGCCTTTATGGATATATGACCAACAAAAGCCTCACTTTCTTAAATACCTTTGGATTTAATTAATTTACAGCCTAAGAGAGATATTCCAAATGGCAGGGAAGATCAAAAACTCTTGATGAGTTTGCCTTCTTTTTGGAATTAAGAAGGGGGGAAATGCTATCTTAAAGGATTTTAATTTAAAAGCAAAAAGCTTAACAAGACTGTGATTTAAGAAAGTTTTAAACAGATAAAGGGGACAGTAATTTTAGAAAACAGAATTATTTATTTATTTATTTATTTATTTATTTATTCTGACAAAAGTGCCTTTGAAAATAGCAAAATTAATTAGATAAACAGATCGGACCTTTGTGGGAATGCTGATTGTTTATTACTAAGGACAGTAGATAATTGGTGGCTTTTACAAAATAAGATAAGGACTAAACTGTCTGACTGTAACTACAGAGAGCTAATTGGGACTAAAGTGTTAAAGACAGAAACAGAAACAAAGGAGAAGTCTGCCTTTTATTTTCACCATAGTAATTGACATACTTTCACTTTCTCATAATGGCAACCACAAGAAAAACTGCCAAATTAGGATTGGGATGGAGAGATTCATTATAACAACTTACAGATAAGGTTTATAGGATTAATACACATTTTGCAAAATTAAGAAATGTTCCAAGGGATGTCCTTGTGCACTTTGTCAGGAAGAAGATGAGAGATCAAGTTTTGCAGCAGCATTTTAATACCAGATTAAGGATTGATAATACACACATAATTGTACTTAAGGAAATTCCAATTAGAATACTACGTAAGAGAAAATAGTATTTTTTTCTGATGAACAAATTTATATAGAAGAAAATTCCATTTAAATGGAACAAATTGGAAGTAGTAATTTTTATTTTTAACAGCAGAGATTCAAACTGAACTCTGTGAAGAAAGCAAGAGATTTTGGGGGGAAAATTAAAGAAGAATTAGAGGTAATACAAAGGGAAGTGACAATGACAGATGTGACCAAACAAATGCCACAATAGATGCAACACGACACTGAAAAGTGTTCTATAGTGGGTGCTACAGGTATTGACTTTTCTAAAAATTTGGCCTAACTATGGATTAGCAATGCTTAACGTGTAATATACAGTAAATGGAGCAAATGCTTCTCAAAAGAGAAAAAAAATATTTGAAAAAGTTAAAACACAATGTGATTTGCTTACAAGAAACACATATTAGAAAAAAGATATAAAATATTTGAGTCACAAAAATCTGGGCAAAGAATTTATTCCATTTTATTAGATGTGCCATATTGAGAATATGGATTAGCTATAAACACAGATTGTGCCCAAAAACACCTTTATGGATCTCAGCTCAAGAAGCATTCCAGGAGAAGAGGAACAGCAGGCTAAGACAAATGGTTGATGTACTGGGAATTATTGGAAGACCATCAAGGGGAATTTAAGATTAAATCAAAAGAGCAACTAATAGCAGAATTATATAGTTGTCACTGGTTTTCCCATTTACAGTTATCAGAGAGATCCAAATGAACAAAAAGACTTATGGTATGGAGTGAAGTAAGACAGAATTTGAAATACAATTGTGCACTGATGATGAACATGTAATTGCTAAAATGTATAAACTTTTGTTGAAATTTGAAACAGAGGAAGAACAGGTTAAAGAATGTATGATAAAGTGGCTAAGAATTTTGGTTATAACATACAGATGGATCAATGGGAAAATATGTAGTTAAAAGGGTTGAAATTTACATTGTTATGATCTTAAAGAGAACTTTTATAAAAAGATAATGTAAACAACATGAAGGGACAGTCTATCATGCTTGATGGACATGTAAAAAAGCTAAAAAAAAATTGGACTCAAATATACACATTGATACAGAGGATTTTAAAGATTAATATTCAAGAACTTTTCCTTTTAGGATTGATGGATACACAGAAAAGTTTCATGGAAGATTATTTCAATATATTATTACTGTGGTGAATTTATTATATGAACAAAAATTGAAAGATTTAGCACTATCTACTATGGAAGAATGCGTAAAAATGAAAAAATGAATTTGTGATTTATGGTTTTGATGTTCAGACAGGATAGATTATAGAAAGAAGAGAGTCATGATATAACTTTAGAGAGAGAGGCTTAAATATAATTGTACTTATAATTGCTATGAAGAATATCAGAAGCCACCTCTTTATGTCTATATCTTTCTTTATATCTTGCTCTTTTTTTTCTATTTTCTTTTATTATTGCACTTTTAGCTTTCTCTGTTATTTCTTTTTTTCTTTTTCATTTCTTCTGTTCTAAATTAATTTGTAGTTCTAATTTTTTGAAAAAACTTTTAATAAAAATTATATATATATAAAATATCTAAGCTCTAGGGGAGGCAATCTACCATCACAGAGTGCTCAGGATGTTGATGAAACACAACTGTATGTCACAGCCAGCGTTGGAAGAGTAGGGTGAGTTGTGGCCAGGAAAGCCTAGGTATGGCTTTAGTTTATAAACCAGTTGTAGCCTTTTATGGAATGGGAGATTATATTGATTGTCACTCATGCTCTTGTTAATTCACACACTGATTATTGCAATTCACTCCACTGAAGATCATTTGAAAGCTATGGCTAGTACAAAATGCTTCCCTGATAATAGGTCATGCCTGATTTACCCATGTGACACCATTACTGCTGGAGCTGCATTGGTTGCCAGTAATCTTCTGGGTGCAATTCAAGGTGAAAGCCCTATATGTGTTGAGAACTGGTTATCTGTGAGACCACTGGCTCCAAATGAAATCTGCCCATCCAATAAGGACTAATAAGGTCGCCATGTTCTGGGTGCTCCCCTTGGGAATATCAACAAGAGGGGGCTTGGAGATGAGCTTTCTCTGTCATGGGCTCCCTCCTCTGGAACAGGCTATCTTTGAAGAAAGGATAGTTTTATCCTTCTTCATCCTTCTATTTCAGAAGGCAGTCAAGACTTGGCTCTTCCACATAGCCTGTAGAGATGGAATGGTAGTATGAATCAATTGTTTCTGAAGTTGGGGAGAGGGTGCCAGGTGGACTGCTTTTTGCTAGCCACTTAGAGATTCTGGGTTGAAGTGACTAATAAAAAGCCCAAGTAAATACATAAGTGATAAAGATTAATTTTCTTCCTTTGAGTAGTCATCTTTAGATGAGCCCATGGCAGACAAAGAAAGAGCATTTAAATCAAGGTGGGCCATTTTTTCCAGTCTAGGTCCACACTTTAATCTGGGGATTGCAATTGTAATATCACTGGAATGGACAGGGAAACTGGTACTACCCAGGCCTGTACCACTTGTGTTTGCAAATGGAGTGAGAGTCTTTCAAGGAATGCAATTAATGTCCCAACTGTGGTCAGGAAGCAAGCACACAGGCAGTCCTTGCTTCCTGACCACAGCTGGGACAGCAACTCTGTTGCTAGGTGCCACAGTCGTTAAGTGAGACATTACATGACCACAGCTTGCAATTTCACTTCCATGTTCTCCATTAATTCTGCTTGTTGGAAGCCAGATGTGAAGATTGCAAATGGTGATCAAGTGACTGAGAGATGCTGCAACAGCTGTAAATGCAAGGATTGGTTGCAAAGCTGTTTTTTTCCAACCATCATAACTTCAAATGGTCACTAAACAAGGCAGTCAGTAAGCGAGGATGAACCCGTGTGCTAGAAGAAGTAGTGCAGGTACTAATTTTAGGTCAGCACTTCAATCACAATTATGCAATAAACGACCTTATTTATAGCTTCATCTCTCTCTATACACATCTTTATTTACTTTTCACCAAAGCAATCAATGCAGCAAAACTGGGATTAAATTCTTCCTCAGATACCTGCATTATCTTTCTGTGCTATACAGCAACACAGTCTTCCAGATTATTTGCCTTTCCTTTCTGAAGGCAAATCTACTTTGTTAACTTGGCCTACTTCACCCATTAAGTTTTTGTTTATTGCAGCCTGCCCCAATCTGACACCCTCCAAGTATATGGAGGTTATAACTCCCAGAATTCCCAGCCAACATGACTAATTCTTTATTTCTGAGCAAACATGCATTAAGCTGTAAGTTATACAAATTCATATTCTGGCTTTTGGTAATCAATGAACACTAATCATATATTTGTTGTATTGATCAACAGTCTACATATGACTACAGAATGATAGGAAAGCAAATGTGAGATCATTAAAAACAATATAAGAAGAAAGGAGTAAATTGCTTGTGGGGAAGAAAAATATCTTTGGTTGAAATCATTTTGCAGTTTCTGAAAAAAAAAACCCATTATAATTAAAATCAATGTCTATTCATCATTAATTTATCCTACGATTATTTGGAACTCCCAGTGTTCTCCAATGAAGGGGTATCTCATATTTTTTTTTAACATGATCTATTCTACAGCACAAGCTGTTGCAAGCCCATTCATGGGGCCCCAACTATATCATGTTTTGTCAGAGGTGAATAACCTTTTTTTCCCAACACAGCAGCATAATTTTTTAAAGGTTTTCCACTCTCCTAGAGCTTCAGGAGCTATGGCTAGTGGCATGATGACATCATTAGACCATTGTGCATGGTCAAGGTTTTCATCTCTTTTTTATTTCAGCAATTTAGGAATTATTGTTCTTTGGATCTTTAAAACACAAATAAGTGCATTTCCCAGAAACTTAATGCTGCTAAATCATGAAAAAAAGAAGAACACTTGCCTTGCCAAAAATGGCCATTTTGTCAACAGGACAATCATAGAGAGCTCTGGGACTTCATACACAATATCCATTTTCTGTGTAGCAGCAAGCTTGATTCAATAGTTATGACCTTCACTTGTTTTTGAAGGAAGTATTCCATATCCTGAATTGTTACTTACATCTAGCATGGCTCCAAACAAATTGCTTGGATATTTTATTTTTTATTTCCATCCCTATAACTTGGAGGTGATAATATTTCCTTTCTGAATAAGTACAATCATGATGCTTGATTAGGCCATTCAGGCCACCAGAGTAACTCCTGCTATATGCTGAATTCCAATTAAAACATCCCTGACAGATAGTTATCAAGCTTCTGTCTGAAGACATCCAGCAAAGAGGAACCACTAGGTATCTTAATAGCTGGTTCTACCATTAACTTGCCCTTACATGTTATGGAATTTTGGAATTTCAGATGGTAGTGAATGTTTGGTTGATTGGTTGGCTGATTCCACTAGAATCTGCCATCCTCTAACTTATTATTCTGTGTCCTACACTCTGGAATGATAGAGAACAGGTCATGGTCTTCTTCTGTGTGACACCCCTTCAGATGCTTTAACAGCATTATCAATCAATCAATCAATCAATCAATCAATCAATCCTTTAATAGAGCTACTGACCAGAATTCAACAAATTAATAGCAGATGAAACACTAAAACAGTATAGTTTATGGCTAGATTGTCAATGCAATTAAAGTGTGTCTGGTTTTACAAACAGCATAGCAAAATTTAGCCACATTCATAGAAAATGAATCATATTGATCTGATAATATCAGCTGTACACAGAACATATTACAATTACCTGGGTATTTTATTAAATAAGAAGTGATAAAGTGGATCCTTATACCCATATAAAAAATACAGTATAACAGGGCATGGACTATTATTCAGTAGACCTTCTCCACAAGAGCACAATCTTAGCCCATAAGGAATTTTTTAATATCTGCCCTCAAGAACCACCATAGGGAGGATATTAAAACAGCTAAGGTTAGCACTCTCTAGAGTTTAAGGACAGTTATAGAATGTAGATATTTTGCTGGCCTAAAGAAAGGGGCCTGGCTACTCAGGAAAACAATCCTGAGTAGGGCAGATTGATCTCGTTGGGCTTTCTGATCCCAAGTATGTTGCTTTAATGCAGTGAATGCTTGATAATAGCCCATCATTAAAAAGGCCCCCCTAGAAAAGCCATAGTTTTTGCAGAATTGTTGATCCATGGTGATCTGCAATGAGGAGACTTTTCTGAAAAAGCCAGCATGCAATAATGCAGATCCATGTGCCTGTTTCAGCTCTGATCAGTCCTGCTTCCCTCCATAATATTACATTAGGAACACATGGGGCCACTTGGAATATAGCCCTTAGAAAGTTGGACTCAGTCCTGTCCAGTGGGCCAAGAGAACTGTAAGGCCCAACTGAGCACCAAACAATAATTGCATTTGTGCTTTGGCCAAATAAAGCTTTAGCACTGCTGCGATACGCTATGCCCCTCTGGTAAAGTGGAAGGCATGCATAGCTGCCATTGTTTTTTGTTCATTTTGGATGACATAATTTTAGTGTGCACTGCATGAAAAGTATTATCATGCTTAACCAACAAAGCCCATGGAATACTTATTCACCACAGGATGTTACAGGTTTTTTAAAAACCATTTTACACAGTTTCTGACAAATGTGAGTAATAATAAGATGACAGAGACAGTTCAGCTTTAGCAATTAGCCTGGTGGGCCAATGGGCTGCACAGTAATCCTTAACTTAAAAAAAAAAAAATCTAAATGCAATTGCTGTGAGACTTGCTATCTTCATTTTCTTGAGAGAGGACAGAATCCCCCAAGGTTTGCCAGAGTTAACAAGCGGGTTCTCAAGAAAACTTCATAGGAGGTTTCATGCTTTCACTTTATATTTTCCATTTCATTATTTTTATATTTTCCTTTACAACTATATTACCAAGCAAAATGCAACAATAAAATAGAAGAGGGAAAAATGAGCAGTTTACTTACCTATGAAGTAAACCCTTGCCTCTTTAGTAGACTGCACACCATTATGCTTTCTGTTATTCCATGTGCCAATACTGGCAGGAGTGCTCTGGCTGGACGGGTATATATAGTGACCATGTTATTCAGACTGTGGAGTCCAGCAG
Source organism: Liasis olivaceus (assembly GCA_030867105.1). NCBI lineage: Eukaryota > Metazoa > Chordata > Lepidosauria > Squamata > Pythonidae > Liasis > Liasis olivaceus. The sequence goes on along the minus strand of CM061351.1, from coordinate 40,123,092 downwards.
AACACAGAAACTGATGCAGTGTGCCACTAATGCTGATAGAGCTTGAGAATCATTGCCGAACTAGAGATCTTAAAGACAAGATGTTACAGATGCTTAGAACTGGAAACATGAAATGGAGACACTGAAGACTCCCAAGGCAGAGCCCCAAACTGGAGACCTCTGAGCCTGAGGAAAAGATTACAGACTCAAGCCTATATCCAGCAAGGACTACCAGCCTCACTGCTATGAGTCTGACACTCTCCACAACCAATAGCCTTTATAGCAGTGTTTCTCAACCTTGGCAACTTGGAGACGTGTGGATTTCAACTTCCAGAATTCCCCAGCCAGCATGTCTGGCTGGGGAATTCTGGAAGTTGAAATCCACACGTCTTCAAATTGCCAAGGTTGAGAAACACTGCTTTACAGAAATCTGATCTTGGAGAGACAAAGAACTGCTAAATTTCAGGCCAGTGATCTGCTTCCTTAAGATGTTTTCCACAAAGGAGGAGAAATTTTGGATGTAAAGCATAAATGGATTCTGTTGTTTACTTTCAGGATTTGTGAAGGAATGTTTATGCTAGAACTTTTCTTGAGCCTTCTTGTGATGTCCAGCTCCAGTATATCCTGCAAATGCAGGACAAAATCAAGATGTTGCACCGAGAAGACAAATGAAGTAATTCCTAACCAGAGAGTTTTCAGTCTGAATTAGATGGGTAAATCTGGATGCAGGAAGTGATCAGGACTTGGTAAATGAACACAGAGTGTGGTCTGGGGAAGACATTCACCTGGTATTAAAATAGTATATATGGAGTGCTTAATAAGGAAAATGTATCCAATATATGAATTGGAGAAGGGTCTGGAGAAAAAAGAAGCAGCCTAAGTAGTAGAGAAAGTGAAGCAGAAAGTTGGGGATAGAACTGGTGAAAGAGGAACAAGTATGCAGAAATAAAAAATGCATTTCATGTGAAGTAGAAGCATGGTTGCCCTCTCCTCTCCTCTCCTTTCCTCTCCTCTCCTCTCCTCTCCTCCCTTTTTTCCAGTGAGGTAGGTTTCTCCTCTCCCAGCAATCATCGCAGGCATTGAGCTCCCAACTGATCAGGAAAAAGAGTGACATCCCTTCTGCCTTGTTCTTATCACCCAATAGGGAGGGCAGTAGTCCTATCTCAGATATATGGCTGAGGTTCTCCTCTCTATTAGCACTAATCATTTTGAATAGAACAATGCTCATCTTTCTCAGTTCTCAATAATAACGATGCCTAGAGTACAAAATACCATGTGCTAGTTCCATCTATACATTACACTTTGTGGATCAGAGTAAATATTGCAAAGATAGAACTTTCAAAGTAGATCTATATTTGATTCCACAGGAAGGTTCCCTATTTATTGCAGCCACAGTATGTGGGAGGCAGAGAGAGATTGACTCTTTTCCTTGAATGCGCCAGAACAGTTTATATCTTTTTGGTATATGTTTGGTGTATACTTAGTCTAGATTGTAGAGGTTTATTGGGCATCCAGGGAGGCTTATGTCTGATATTGTACAGTCTTTCACGTAAACTGAATTCTTCTGGCTTGTATTCTACATAAAAACCGAGAATGACAGTAAGAAAAAAGTGCCATAGAGGATCTCCTTTTCTAACTTGGGTTAATGAGAAATAAATTAGAAATGGTTTGGTTCACATATTGCTGTAAGTCATGGTTTGTGTACACACAGTTTCTTGAATAAATCATAATTTGCTGGGTTCAGACAAGTAAAACCACATTTTAGGTTAGCACAATGTATGGCCAGGCCTATGTGTGTTGATAACTGCACCACAACTCAATCAAACCATTGAAAATAAAAAAGCCAGTTTCTTTAGGTCATCAGATAACCTCATCCCAACTGTTTTGAAGAACACTGAATATGAAAACTATAAAAGAAAGTTACTAGAAAGCAAGAGGAAGCTAATTTAATTTAACATTCCTTGGATTTACCAAAGGTCATGCTTATATAGTTCAACAGTATTTAATTTTTGTATGGATTTAAGGGATATACCAAAGGAGCGTCATTGAATTCCCAGTAGGAGACAAAGATATGCAGAAGATATGAATCAGCGTCCTAATCTTTTTTTAATTCTTGGAAAACTGTTTTTAAATGTGTGAGTGACAAAAGATTCTTACAGGACACCATGTAGAACACAATCTGTGATCTAATATGAAAGCTTTGGCAGACCCTGGTCTTAAAAAGTAAGTAGTAATTTAGAATTCCTTGAAGAAGCTGTAACACTTTCTTCTGTTTTTTCTTCCACTAGTGATATTGGCATTTTAATATCCACCAGGCAGGTCTGTACGCTTATTAGAATCAAAATAGCTGAAGATAAATGTTTACAATAAAGAGATAAAAAAGAAATGAGATTATAAAACAAATGACAAAAGGAAAAGAGAGATTACAAACATAATGTATAATATCGTAGGTAGAAAAGCAGTACCACAGGCATGCTTTAATACAATAGGGCAAAGTTTTTCCAAAAAATGCAGCATAACGTCAGATTTATTTTTCAAGCAACATTACTGCTAGTTAATCTTTCAACCCTATTCAACAACTAACAGGATTCTAATGCTCCAAAACAATAACCTTGGTAACATGCTTATCTTTTTGTTCCAGGCAAAGAAACCAAGTGTTAATAATACACTGTAAAGTGGATTCCATGGAGTGTATTAAAGATGCATTCTGTTAATTTTGGAGTGTATCTGCTATTTAACAGGAGACAATGTGCAGCATGCATGCACTGAAGGAACAATACTCAATTACATTTTTGCCTTAAGCAGATCAGTAGGAATCTACTGACAATTTAAGCATACAACCTAATTCCAATTAGAAACCACAGTGAAGTTCTATTATAAAATTGTGCAGTCATGGCTGGTAGACACAGGATTTAATGCACCTGGATGCTTTTAAAAGTCATCTCAACCTACACCACAAGCTACATTAGGTACAGACTGATTCTGCATGGGGAAAATGCTGTGAGAAAGCATTTTATATATAGTGCTTCCGCTCTCTTTTGGGGAGGACTTGAAATCATCCTGATTGCAATCACAGTGATCTCATTCCAGCTAATAGCTGTGGTTGAAATGAACTGGTAGCAATTGCCCCTGCACTGGAATGAAGGTACAAGAAGGAGCATTAGGTAACCCAACCTGAGCAGGCATAATAAAATGTATAGGTACAAGCACACTTCTGCCTTCAAGTTATCATAATCTGAACTCTACAGCAAACACACCCAGGCCCTAAGCTTCAAGTCAAGCCAACCAAACTGCTGTTGTGGCATTTCATTGCTTGCCTGCCTTGAAGGCAGGGTAAAGAACTATTTGGACTGTTCCAGGCCACCTATGCTGTCTGTGCATTTGCTGGACCAGGGCTCTACCTCAATCAAGCGTTGCTTCACTCTCTAACCTCAAATCAGTACATTTTGAGATATAGAATGGCCCAAAGACCCTTCACCTCCCGGTAACTCAAGATGATTGCCTGGAAGTACCATCACTTCTCTTGGTGCCACTCTACCTGACAACATCTGATGAAAAGAAAATCAATTTGATCAAAATAACACACCCTTATCCTCCATGTATGTGTGGGGTGTCTTTTCCTTTATTACCTTTTTGTTCTGCTCCCACCACTAAACTTATTTTCTGGTTTAGAAATTCTTTAAGTGTCTAATATAATGTAACTGAATGGAATGTAGACAAGACACAGGGTAGCATAAATACTTAGTTAACATGCAAACAAAGGAAAGAATTGACTTTTGTCAAATAACCAAAAAATGGTTTTTAAACAAATCTACTTAAACTTCTAGAAAGCATCTACTTCTTGTCAATATTAACCTACCCTGTCACTAAAAGAAGCCCTAACTCCTTTCTCCTTGACATTGGGAAGGATTTCCAGGTTTGGACTCTGAGCTTCCCTCAAACTCTTCTTGCATCTCCCAAATCCCTCTCCTTCAGCTACTGCCTTCTGCTGGAATATAACCTGGGAAGAGGTGCCTTGTATTGACATCCTTTGATTGGCAGTTTCATCCCCCAATCATCAGAATAATGAATTAGTGAAAAATGTATCATGCCAGTTAATATTTGGACAACATTTTAATGGCTTGGGAAAGAATGCAAAGATCTTTGGTTTTTTTAGGGAAAATACAGTCCATGGCCATAATACGGCCATGATTTTTATTTTCATTTTCCCCTTTTAATGGTATTAAGTCTATATTGGGGCTTACAGTGTTGTATTTACATGTTTCCTGCCTCCAAATATTGAGAAATCCTACCAATAATTTTCACCAATTATGTCACCAAAATTTGGCAGTGTGATAGAGGATATTCCAAGGACTGCCAAAAAGAGTCACAAGTAGTCTTTGGTTTATGGATTGCCCACTTCCAGCATATCTGAACATAGGGAAAGAATCCATCCTCACTCCATACTGTAGCCAAGGGGGATTACTAGGCAGGATGCTAAGTGGTAAAGGAAGAGATCTCTAGTAGTCTGGGCATGCTATACCCTTGCTATGTCCTTGACAAAGAACGTTGAGAGCATGGCACCATCTTTCTCCACATTACTGCAGATGCTGAAAGACTGCATGTTCTTTTGCAATAAATGCTCAGTCAAAATAAATTTAGCTATGTTGGACCATATAAGCTCAGCACAAAAGTATTCTAAATAATTCAGACACGGCTAAAACAGGGACCCAGAGGAGAAAAATAAAATAAATAAAATGGATAAAGGAAAGACAACAGAAGCTGTTGTAATTTTTCATAGGAGTCATTATCTCTTAATAAGTATTCTTATTTTAAAGTAAATGTTCATGCTCAGTTAGTTATCCTATCATTGGCTCACAAAAATGAGTCTATTTCTCTGGTGCACTGCTGGAGCTCTGGGGACTGCTCAGTCATGCCTCTGTGATAAGATGTTGTCATCATCTTTACAACTCAAATCAGTTAAATGGTGATGGCAAGGAAAAAGTATTCCTCAATATCTGTGTGTAGATCTCTGCATATGAACCACTTGCCATTTGAAAAGAGCTTCTGTAACCAGCCACATAAAGCACTTCTTTTTTAATACATATTTTGTGGATATGTACCACAAAAGTACCATGGGTAGATGAAAAATATATGCATATGTATTATAATGCATAATGTATATCATATATCTATAATATTAAGCAATTATCGCTTATTGCAAAGGATTATTATAAAATAATATATTGGATTAATACCTGATGTGGTTGTGTACCCGACCATCTGCTATATGAAGTAACACCTGAAGACTTGCTGGCTGTAGACTTCTATTAAAAATAAAACAGGAAAAACTTGGAATTATTATCATCTGGTTCCCAAGATAAATAATGTTACAGAGATCTCATTTGTTTCATTACTGAAGAAAGTCACTGTTCTGGGCCAATACATTTTCACTTACTAGATCAAGGCCCATTAGTGACTCATGGGACCATTGTAATACATTTACATATCCAAAATATTATCTCCCATGTATCAGAGAAGCTATTTTCTTTAGCTTTATAACAATTCACTTGATTTGTGGTGGATTCTGAAGAGGAGTGTTTGGTAGAGCTGGTAATAAAAAACTAGAGTGAATTTAGGGGTTTCTTTCTCCCAAGAGATCAAAATCATTATGGTTTCCAGTAGTAATGCTAATCCATTCTGAGTATCCATGGATCTTTATATGATAGCATAATGGTCTGCTTTTAATCTCAATGTGCAGTTAGCATTATTATATGGTTTAGTCACCAGAAAATACTGGACTTAATTGGATCTGGATATATTTAGCTGTATCTGTATCTGTTTCTGATCTCTTTCTTCCTAGAGAGACATGAAATTCTTTTCTAACTCCATCAAAGTCAACCATGTTTCAGTTAGAGAAATTTGGATGTAGTAGTGTGAGGCAGTGAAAGATAGGAAGGCCTGGCGCAATATGGTTCATGGGGTCACGAAGAGTCGGACACGACTTAACGACTAAACAACAACAAAAGTGTGAGGGAAATTATATTAGGAGTGATTGTGAGCTCAGCTAGGATAGTTTCTTTTTTCCTTTTCCTTTTTCTTTTTTAGAGAAGTGTGAGAGAATAAACATCTTACCAACAAAATGTTTTGAGGGAGGATATAGAATTTGCTTACTAATCTATATATTTACACAACTACTGGTTACTCAACAGGCATTCTGTGAGTAGAACCATGGGCATCTGCAGGGAATCAAAGTTCAAAATGAGGGTCACAACATCAGGACACAAGCTCTGCCCCATTTGTATGTGCATCATGATGCCACATGCATGCACCTAATAGATGGTGTTTGTGTTGCAATGTCACAACACTTGTTTCATTCTTCTGATGAAATCATCAGAGTCTGCAAACACCTCTTCTTAGAATCAATATATAGTCCAGATATAGAAGCCATAGGCATCCAGGAGAAACGACAGTGACATCACATCCATCATGTGACTGTGCCAATGGTGTAATTTGCATCATTTGTATGACTATATCACGATGCATGTGATGTCACTTCCCCTGCCCCTGTGATTCAAGTGCACTGAGGCCATAATGTAGGACTTGAAATTAATACAAAGTGGTAATCATTCTTGCTTCCAATATTAATCAAACCTCTGGTTATGGATTATATTATGACAGTGTTCACAGATCATCTAAGCCAATCGTTTCTTTAATCATTGTCTTTTAATAAAATATAACATATTAAATCATAAATCAAAGATTACAAATCACAATGGCTGGGTCCACATTAATCTACCCTTAACTGTTCTCCTGCTTCTGTTTCTCATGTACATTCCTTTTCTCTCACATACCCATGTACCTCATTCCATTTGCTATGAAAGCTCCATTATATATAGTCTTTTATAAGCACAATAGTGCTTGAAGCCACTATTAGTATAAAATACTGCTGTATTGTGGAATTATTAATATGGCAAGCGCCTCCCTTTAATCCAAATTACTTTAATTAAAAAGATAAAAATTTAAAAAGTCCAGACAGCTCCCTAGTAATGAAACTATCAGAATACAAAGGGAGCTTTAAGTAGGGAGTCAGATGGTCTGGGAAAGAGTCAGTTCCATCCTGGACTCTTTTATTGAAATATTACAAGGTGCAGAACAAAAATGAACTTCCAGCTTTGCTTCAGGAAAGCAGGTCCAAGGCCTGTGGGAGCAGCTGGAGAATCCAAGTGACTGCATATGAAAGCATAGCACGTGGCTCTTCAGAAGCACTTTATGTTTTTCTCCCTCTGCATCACCCTGAAAAAAAGGGGCCACTGCTTTAAGAATTCTATTAACTTTAATGAGTGGATTCCTTCAAGCAGTGGCACCTTTTTTTCCAGCTCAAATGGAAGACTGGGGGAAAAAATGTTGCTTTACTGAACAGCAGAAAAGTGCTATCCATGTGCAAGGTCCTAAATACTTCTTCTGAAACATTTTTGAAGATGTGACCTTGATTATGGCATATTCTTTACTTGAATGTCTTGTAGTTTTAATTTTATTTTATAATAGCCTTCTTTTCAAGAACTATCCCAAAGAAATTTGCAGGACCCAACATTGATGGGAAAAGGGTACATTTCCGTCACTGAGAAAACAAGGTCAACATTCTTAGCCCTGTTCCCACAAATTACCTGCTGAAGCTCAAGTTATTTGCGGATGATAAATTCAATAGATGAAATTTATTTCGAACTTGTACAAGCCAGATGCAATTGATTTGAAAGTGTGAACCAGGCCTCTGAAAGCACATACCGAAGGAGGTTCACTGGGTGGAGAAAAGATGCCTAACCCTTCTATTAATGGTAATCTGAAGATCCAACCATTTTGTTAGCTTCTGTTGTGTTTTTAGCAAAGTTCTTGGCTTGGCACTTTCAAGTGTACTGAGGGCATGTTACTCTGTCCTCCCCCTCCCCCCAATTTAATCTGTTTGTCTTTCAACTAAGTGCCACAATGAACCTAGCATGCTGAATTTTTCAACCTGTGGGGAGGCTCAAGCAATGAATTTCTTAAGATCAAGAGGCAGACAAGTAGGCAAATAAAGAATAGAAGCAAGCCATTCTTGTTGTTTGATAAAAAGGCAAATGGATGAGGCACAGCAAAAAATCAGATGCGACGATAATGTTAGATAGAGTTATATGGAACAAACCTGACAGTGATACATAAAATATTAAGGCATAGTTAAAAGGAAAAAGTGTTATTATAGACTAATGCCAGAGATAACTTCCTTTACAGGAATCAGCGTAAAAATGAGATAAGGCAAGAACAGAGAAACTGCTGACTGAAAGTGCCAGGTAGAAGGAACTATTCATTATACTTATTCCATCAAAATTCATGCTTCAGTTTCTCTATGAACCTGGGGCAGGGGACAAGTTTTGAAATAACAAGTATAATGACTGTATTCAATTTGGGTTTTGGATCTCACAACCAGTGAATAAATATGGAGATAGATAGATGTAGATATAAGCTACAGGTGCAACAACCAAGAAATAAAAACCTGTGTATTGCTTAACGGATGCCAAACCTGCTTAAGCAAAGCAAATGAATGAATGAACCAGTTCATTTTAATTGCTGTCACACTCAGTTCCATTTTAAAAGTTTCAGAATACTGCTGGGAAAGAAGTATACTTTATTTGAATGTGAAAATATTTCATCTATTTGTTTTATTCCAGGCATTTGAGAAAAGCCAAAAAGGACCCAGGAATGAATGGTGGGTCTTTTGTTAAAAAAAAAAAAAAAAAGATAATACTTTCATTACCATCAATGTTGATGAAATGTATATCAAGGTGGAGCACACTCTTTGCTCACAAAAGATCTAAGATTTAATTCCTGGGATTTCAGGCAAGGCATGGAAAGAACCCTGCTAGAAACCCTGGAAGTTTCTTCTGCTTGTGAACTGAGCTATCTCAGGGATGCACTGTTTTTTTCAGGTAAGAGACACACTTGGCCTTTGCATAGGGGATACATTCCAAAATGTAGGCAAGAGCAGGGCAAAGACTTTGTCAGGGCCAGAACAAAAACTGTATTTGATTTCATTATTGTGTGTAGTAGTATCAGGTCTCTGAGGTAGGCAAAGTCAAGAAGCAAGCATGGCAGGGATTGCAGGAATGTTCTTCATTGTTGTAGGGTAGAATAGCAGAATCTTGAAAGCCTGCCTGAGCTTCTCTTTGCCCCATCTTATACCAAACAATGCCTTTGAACTGTGGTGCTGGAGAAGACTCTTAAGAGTCCCCTGGACTGCTAGGAGGTCAAACCAGTCAATCTTAAAGGAAATCAACCCTGATTGCTCATTGGAAGGATTGATAATGAAGCTCAAGCTCAGATACTTTGGTCACCTAATGCGAAGAGAAGACTCTTTGGAAAAGACCCTGATGCTGGGAAAGATTGAAGGCAAAAGGAGAAGAGGACGGCAGAGGATGAGATGGTTAGATAGCATCACTGAAGCAATGAGCATGAAACTGAGCAAACTCAGGGAGGCAGTGAAGGACAGGAAGGCCTGGCGCAATATGGTTCATGGGGTCACGAAGAGTCGGACACGACTTAACGACTGAACAACAAATACCAAACAAAATTAAAGTTGGGTTATTCTGAGTTTTCAGGCTTTCTTCTTTCTCAGGACTGAGTAATCTTTTCTGAAGGTCTCCCCTTCATAGTTCGCTCCTTCCTTCCCTGTTCCCAAGAGCAATTCCTCCACAACTAGTTAAGGTACTGGCTTAGCCATGGAAGCTCATTGGATGACTTTGGACCAGTCATCCTCTCTCAGCCCAAGCTACTCTCCAAGTTCCTGTGGGCAAATTAGAAGAGAGAGTGCTAGGATAGGCGGGATATCAATCAAACAAATATATCTAATTAAAATTAAATTAATTCATTAGAGTTGATATTATTACTTGAAAGGTATTTAATAATTTTCTCCTTCACATTTAAAATAAGAGTTTGGCAGCAAATTTGGGAGAGGTTCTGGGGATCAAACATGAGGCTTTTGGAGACCACCAGAGGCCCCAAGTGATGTATCCAAGATTTAATAACTTAAGGAAAATCAAGCATTCCATTCCCCAGTAGCCAACCAGATATCCAGGGGAACTTCATCCCTCTGCTTTGTTGCATAATATAACAATACTGTGGGTTATATGTATAGTATCATTTATAGTCTTTTCTTCTATCTGTGGACTGAAAGTAAGAGGTAAGCTTCCAAGGTTCCTCTGAATTTTTGATTGATTTTAGAGTACAGTCTTCAGTCTTCTACCAGACAGAATAGTGATCATCAGCCAGGTGCACTTCCACGTCTCTCTTATTACCATCACAGCTTTGCTAAGAAATCATATGATGATTATGCCTAAATAGGCAAATAAAGGAACTTTTAAGAGATACATTTTCAGGCAAGAATTCTTATTCACCACATGGATGTGTATTCAGAAATAAATTTAACTAACTCCCATAGTGCTTGTTCCCTAATAAAGCCAGTTTTGGTTGTAGTGGTTAAGGTGCTAGACTAGAAACAAAGAGACTTAGGCTGGGTGATTTTGGGCCAGTCACTCTCTCTCAGCCCAACCCACCTCACAATATGGTTGTTGTGGGAAAAGTAGGAGGAAGGAGCATTATATACACTGCCTTAAGTTGTGAAAAAATAGAGGCGGGATAGAAATCTAATAAATGAATGGGCTTAGAATTAAGGTTAAGTTCCTTCTTCATTAATCAGTTAGGCCTGTTCTTTGTTGAGCCATAAAGAAAATAATAAGAACAACTCACGGAGTTAATCTAAATCTTAACCAAAGTAAAATGGAGTGTTCCAAGTGAAGGACTCCTAGTAGTGCCAATCAAAAGTCACTGTGCTATTATTCTATCCTTCCATGCTTGTTTTTGTTTGTTTGTTTGTTTGTTTTGAAGAACAAGCAAACTACTGGAAGATGATGAGGTCTGGATTTCTCCATAAAGTCCTATTCATTGGCAATTGGCCAATAAATGCCTTACCTAGACTGGTTAGTGACTAAGTTATGGAAAAGTGACTTGGAAGTAAGTCACTTTGTATCCAAGCAGAATGGGACTTAACTGCATGTAACTTAAGGCCTGTTGATTTCAGTAATACTTCACTATGACTTCTTTTCCTGAATGCATCTAAGAACCATTCACTCACTATACTTGTATAAAGGACAACAACCTTCCCTACCTATCTTTAAAAATAGAAATGCCAACAGACATTCATGTAAAATAAGACAGAAAGTTTGTGATTGAAAATCCAAGTGCATCTTTTTTAAAGGCAACTGAGTTTTCAAATTTCACTTAACCTGTTAAAGTATTCTAATATATTCACTTGGTATCATCGGCATCCACCTCTGGCAAGACTGAGTGGCTTTGGGTTTTGGAGCCATCAGGATCTGGGAATTGACTAAATTTACTATCTTTATTTCTGGATGGGGTGGCACTGCCCCAGACAGACCTGATGCACTGAGGGTCTTTCTGGACTCATGGCTTCTGTTCAATGAGCAGGTAGCAATCAGGCTAGGATGGCCTTTGCATAACTTCAGTATGTATGCCAGGTGCACCCTCTCACACATGCTATGGTCACCTCCCACATGGATTATTGTAACACCCTCTACATGGGCAGCGTGGGCAGTTATATGCACACCTAGATCAGCGCACATTACACGTCTGTTCCGTGAGCTACACTGTTTACCAGTTTGTTTCTGGGTTCAATTCAAGGTCCTAATAATGACTTATAAAGCCCTATGTGGCTTGAGGCCAGGTTATTTGAGGAACTACCTCTTTGCAATCACATTTACTCATCCCATCAGGTTGGGCAAGAAGGGCATGTTGTGGGTTCCATCCACGAAGGAATGTCATCTGACGGAATCTAAGAGGAGAACCTTTCCTGCTGTGGCACCTGCCCTTTGGAACAACATTCCCCCTGAGGTCAGACTGGCCCCAAACTTGCTGGCCTTCTGAACTCCCATAAGGTGGGTATGGAGCCTGTATTGTTAGGGAAATTGAATGCGCTTTCCTGCAGGCTGGGGAGAGGGGTATGGTTTTTAATTTTTTTTATTGTTTTAAATTTTTTTAATGATTTTTGTTATGTTTTTGGTTATTTTGTTGTATTGTTTTTGTGTTTTTATCTTTGTATGCCACTCAGGGTCATGTATAAATTTAACTATATACATTTATGAAAGAAAAAACAAACAACATTTCTGTATAGTTTTTATTTACAGATCAGGTACACCACCTAGCCATGTGAAGGAGATTAACCATGGATTTCAATAGGCCAAATTTATATGATCTGGTAAAACATATTCTGTAGTAATATGGATTGGCACCATTGATTGGAAATCTGCAGTTGTCCATCCTTCCCAATTCAAATGGTGAACTGGGAAATATGCTGAAAAGAAGGCACATTTGAGGCAGTTTCTGTTGCGCAGAGTGCAGCAAAAAGGTCCCAAAAAATCCTGCTCTCAGGTAACTTACACATCAGCATGAGAGCTTGCAAAATGCAATATCCATAGTTAGCTTTCCAAAGAAAATCCAGTCAGAAAATATAAACTTGAGAGCTTGCAAAATGCAATATCCATGACTCTCTTCCCATGAGAAAATCCTGATACCCCTCTCAGCCCGTTCACGACACAACAACACGTGTTACAAGTAGTAGAAACAACTGATTACAGCAATACATAAACAATTTACATTTGTTCTACTCCAAGGTTTGCTAACATTGCTTCATGTTGTACAATAGGCAATGATTTTGTAAATATATCTGCAAGATTTGTTTCAGATGCACAATACAAAAGATCAATGAAATTTTCTAATATAGCTTGTCTCACATTTTTATACTTTACATCAACATACTTTGTACAAGCTCTAATGTTTTCTGTTTTAGCTAACCCTATACAGGCTTGGGAATCTTCATACACTGTATAAGGCAATGACACTTGAATGTTTAAATCAGTGAATAATTGATGAAACCATCTTAATTCACTGATTGCTTCTGATAAAGCTGCGAATTCTGCTTCTGCAGTAGACAAGGCAATGGAGGTTTGCTTCCTTGCTTTCCATGCAATTGTAGATTCACCAAATTTACAAACAAACCCAGTTATGGACTTTCTGTCACTTTCTTCTGCAAATGAACTATCAACAAAAATTACAGGCTTTTCTGACCCATTAGTTGACATTTTAAGACAAAAATCTATTGTACCTTTTAAATATCTCATTAATCTTTTCAATCCTAGCCAGTCATGTTCTGTAGGATTAGCTACCTTACGGCTCAAAATCCCAACAACATAAGACACATCTGTCCATTGTGCTAGGTGTAGTACAGAACCAATCACAGAATGATACATTGCAGGTGTTTCACACAACTTTTCACATGTTTCATTTTTCAAAAAATCACAAGTCATTGGAGTTTTTACAGGTTTTGCATCTAACATTCCCATGTGTGTTAACAACTGTTCTATCTTTTTCTTTTGACTCAGATAGATTTCTCCATTTTCAGCTCTATGCACTTCAATCCCAAGGTAGTATCTTAACATACCTAGATCTTTCAATTTAAAATATTGCTCTATTTGTTTGGCAAACTCTTTTACCAAGTTTAAAGAACTAGTAGCAAGACAGAAATCATCAACATAAGTGAGAAGTACTGTATAATCTTTCCCAGTTCCTTTGGTATATACACATTGATCAGCTATTGATTTCTTGAAACCAATTTCCAACAAAGCTTTATCTAAGCATTGATGCCAACATCTCCCAGCTTGTTTCAATCCATACAGTGCTTTACGCAATCTGTATACTTTCTGGGAATCCTCACATGTGTAACCTGGAGGTTGCTTCATATACACAGTTTCATGAAGCTCAGCATTTAAATAAGCTGTATCTACATCAAAATGATGTACAACCATATTTCTTTGTGCAGCTAGGGCCAACATTACATGCAATGATTCAGGCCTAACTGTAGGTGCAAATGTAAGATTATAATTCACAAACTGTTCTTGTGAATAACCTTGTGCAACCAGTCTAGCTTTATACTGAACAGTATTATCAGGTAAAAGCTTTTTTCTAAACACCCATCTGGAACCTATGGCTTTTTTCTGATTCAGGTCAATCAACAATCTCAAAAACATTCTTATTTACTAATGCATTGAACTCAGTATCCATAGCTTCATTCCATTTATCTTGTTCATCAATTGGCAATGATAACATTTCCTGAAAATTTTGTGGCTCACATGTTATTTGACACACCCTGACTTGTTGAATAACAAATCTTTCTGGTGGAACACCTTTTGTTATTCGTGTTGACCTACGAGGAATCTCAAAACTTTCTTGTATTTCCTCTACTTTCTCCTCTTTCTTTTCTACTTCAGCTAAAGCCTCTGCTTCTTGCTTTATCTGTGGAGAGGAGGGTGCAACAAGTGGTGTTTGCTCTCTAGCTAAATCTATCTGTGACTCAAAAAAACCCTCTGAATTTGCATGCAGCCTTTGCCAATCAGAAGGCTCTTCAAAATTCGCATTTCTAGAGATAGCTACCCGGTTTCGGCCCAGATAAAACCGATAACCCTTTGACTCCTGAGAATAACCAATAAATCTCAAACGCTGTGTTTTTGGTTGGTTTCTCCTTCTTTGAGACTTAGGAATTTGTACATAAGCAAAAGTTCCAAATGTACGCAAATGCTTTAAGCACGGATGTTTACCATACAGCAAAAAATAAGGAACTTCATTCACAGCTGAATTCCAGTGTCTATTAGTAAGAAATACCGCTGTTAAAATTGCTTCACCCCAAAATCTAGCTGGCAATTGATATGTATCAAGGAATAAACTATCCTTAATTACTTTCAAAACACCGATCTCGTGTTCAGCAATCCCATTCTCAGCGGACATGCCCACATTTGTTAATCTGTGGAAAATGCCTTTCTTACGTAGCCAATTTTTAAACTCAAGACTCATAAATTCACCCCCTCTGTCAGTCTGCAAACTCCCTACTTGATATCCATGTCTTTTTTCAACCATAGACACAAATTCTTTGAAACGAGAGAATGCTTCAGACTTCTGTTTCAACAAATAACAAAATGTGAAACGTGTTTTATCATCCACTAAAACAAACATGAATCTTGCTCCCCCCTCACTCGGAGGAAACGGACCAGCTAAGTCAGCATGCACAAGAGCAAATGGTCTTGTAGAAATCCTGCTGCTTTTTCTGGTGACAGGGGCAGATTTTATCTTAGATTGTTTACACACAGTACAATCAAGAAACTTAGAACACTTCTTGAATCTCAGTTCTGGATACACTTTGACCATTTGTGACAAACACTTCCATCCAGGATGACCTAATACTCTATGATAATGATGAATGCATTTATCATGTAAAGGAACATTACCTGCACAACTTCCAATTAACACATCTTGTTTAGGAAGCATTTCATACAATTGATTAACCATTCTCCCTCTTGCACATTCAGCCCCCTCTTTTGTAACATAGCATTCAGAACCTTGGAACATAACAGAATACCCAATGCTAGTTAATACAGGGACACTGAGAAGAGAAAAATCAAGTGTAGGAACACAGAGTACATCAGAAACCACTTCTCCCAAACAAGGTATGAACACTTCACCTTGCATGGCTACAGAACCATCAGCCAAATTAACCTGTTGAATTTTAGGTTTACATTTAGTTAATAATAACTGCTCATTGTTTACAATGATTTCACTACAACCAGAGTCCAGTAACCACTTATCAGCATAACGTTTGTCTCTGTTAGAAATCAAAGCAGACACCAGTCTAGTACTCCCTTGTTTCTTAACTGTTGCTTTTCCACAATGGACAAATTTTCTGGAACTCTCAGCAGGCTGATTTTTCATAGGACAGTCTTTTATAAGATGCTTGGTAGAATTACAATGAAAACATTTTCTCACCAAATATGCACATTCTGTGCCAGCTGGAGAAGGTTGCTGCTTTACGTTATCAAGTCTTTTCTTAGGATTAGTCTGCATGTCATGTGCACATTCAATTTCTTGCAACCTATTTGTTAAATACTCCACAGTTAGGTCGGCAATTGGGAGCGACTGTACGGCCTCTACTAATATGTCAAATGACTCATCCAGACTTGAAAGAATTATACATGCTTTTTGTTGCTCGGGAATAATCAGATTACGATCTGCCAACTCAGCAAACAAAGTTTTCATCTTATTCAGGTGCTCAATTACATTAGCTCCTGGCTCCAACTTAAGGTTATACAACTGCTTTGTCAAACTTACAATAGCAGATGCAGTTTGCCTCGCATAGATCCCACGCAATGCCACCCAACATGCATTAGCAGTTTCCAAACCACGAACATGCACCAATTCTGAAGACTCAAGTCCCAAAATCAAATTACCATATGCATGGTCCATCAAAGCTTGCTCTTCATTCGTGGGTGCCACCGGGGGTGCGTTGTTTACATAACGCCAAAGCCCCTCTCTCATGAAAAAAGATTTTATCTTTATATTCCATGTTTGGTAATTCTTTGAATTCAACCTTTCAAATGGAAGGCTCACTGCTGCAGGTGGAGCTGCTGCCATATTTCACTTAAAACAAGCACTCAACCACAGAGAAAAAATCCAAACTTCAAACGAAACAGTCACAGGCAGGGTAATAAATCCATAAATCACCCGTCACTCAGGAATTTAAGTCCTTGCTTCCAGCACGCCTGGATTCACGCCTTGGACATCATTCCTGGAACCTCACGCCTGGAATCCTGTTCCCGGAACCACTGACCTCAGTCCTCAGTCTTGGGCACTTGGTCCTGGTTCTGCATACTGGGTCCCCTCTGGACTCTGAAACTTAGTCCTATGATCTGAGCTCTGAGCCCTGGGCCCATAACCTGTTGTGCAGAGTGGAGCAAAAAGGTCCCAAAAAATCCTGCTCTCAGGTAACTTACACATCAGCATGAAAGCTTGCAAAATGCAATATCCATAGTTAGCTTTCCAAAGAAAATCCAGTCAGAAAATATAAACTAACTGGTGTTTATTGATAAAAATGCAAAACTGTATAAAATACAAGTTGCATACAAAATATAGGATATAACAAAGACTTCTTCTCATCTTAGCTTCCAAGACTTAACCACAACAAAGTCTCTAGCTAAAAAAACACTCTCAGAGAAGAGGTACACTACTTGGTTACTAGTTAAGACTACATAACCCATAAACTACATGATTAACTTTTTACAAGACAAACACACTGAACAGGCTGGGCATTTAGCCCTCCCGTTATATTTCCAGCATGTACACCCCCACTGAATAACTAACATACACATTACAGTAGGTGGCAGTAAAAATCATAACAGAATCACAAGATACTTTGTTTACATTAACTTTAGACGAAACATTTGTTGTACAGGGAACGGGATGACTCTCTTCCCATGAGAAAATCCTGATAGTTTCATATAAAAAGCATATCTTAGGGGTAGTTGCATTTTAAAAAAAGAAAATATTAGGACCGTCTACATTTTTCAAAAAAATGTATATATTAGGCTACTTACATTCAAAAACTATTATTTTTTGGAATTTATATTTATTAATAATTCTCTGTGTTTGGGAAAATTACAAATGACTCCAAATATAGACTTTCTACCAATTTAAAAAGAAAAGATAATGGAATGGAAAGGTATATAAGATCTTACAACCCTGATGCTGATGCCAACCCTAATGTCAGAATGTGCCACCCATAATTTCCCTGTAATACTCAATCAATTTCTCCTGTTATATTTATATTTTGATTTATGCGTTTTAATTTATTTTAAAAAAGGATGTTTTGGAAGAGACCATATGGTGTATCTGCTGAATGGAGAAGCTACACTTCAAATAAATACAGTAAACACTAAAGCTTTATTTTCCTGGCAAGCATTTTAAGCAGAGACCGTTCTTTAATTCAGCTTCTGTTCCAAGGAACAGAAATTACTGAATGTGCTGGACACATAGGATCTTTGCTATCCACCTGTCTCCTCTCTCTCATTCTTATTCTCTCCTAAACCCATCAAAAAAATCTAAATCATGACATGAGGAAAGGTTAGATAGGCACTCAAATGTGTCTATCACTGCAGGAGAAAAAATGTGGGGCAGGGACAGCAGAAGCAATAAATGTGAAAATCCATCATTCTTAGTATTTCAAGGCCCCTCCCTGCAATGCAACATAAAAATATCTCCGTAATAAATTCTTCTAAAAGCTCTTTAAATCTATCATGCTAATTGCAAAAAGTGGAGCAGCAATTTGTCTTGTCCTGGAAATAGCGTGAGATACAGATTTTTGTGCATTAAAAAGTTTTTAAAAAACATTGAAGATTCTCTAGGCAGCTTAGAGCAAAAAACAAAAACCTAGATGGCAGCAGCTTTATACAAAGCTGACACTCCCAAAAGAAAACTGCATAAGGTTTAGGAGTTTTGAAAAAAAAAGGATGGAAAAACAAAAATTTTGGACAGAGAGAACAAGTTCCTACTCTGAATATATACACTTAAAGTGCAGTACCTCGTATTATCTTATATCTCACATTTGTAGAAGAATGGGACAAAAAAAAATTCAATCAATATTTTGACTGGCAATTGAAGAAAATCAAGTCTTCACCACAGTTGCATAGCGCCGTGAATATTCAGAATTACTGACATTCACTTCAAGGAGCAGCTGTAAGCTATAAGGAAAGGCTGCCCTCTTCAGCTAACCAGGGGGGAAAACCTGCCAAGATATCATTTCTAACCAGAAGCTGGAAAGGCACTGCTAGTTACTCCGCTGCATTGTAAATAGCATGTTCTGTGCACAGAGCCACCCCTGCTTTTAGGCACACACACATAAAGATCTATGTGGAAAAGTCAAGTATTATTTCTAGGAGGAAGAACATGATACACATCTGAAATACATCAGAGCTGCACATTACAGCTGCATTAGCTCTGGTGGATAATACTGTTTGAACTAAACCTCACTAGATAAACCACTATATCCCAGCTACTGTTCGGTCTCCACATCCACAATATGGGGGATAATAACCTTGGTTTCCCTTACAGTAGGGGTGGGCGACAGGCTGCACATGGTTCCAAGTCTCCTTTTGGTAGCCTCCAGTGTCCTTTAGCATTCCATATGGAAAAATAAGGGCAGCAGTCTTCTGTTCTTTGGGGGAGAGGGTAAGCATAAGAAACAAAATGGGTGTATTATGCTTCCAAAAACTTTAACATGCATTTGTTTATATAAAGAAAAGGACCCCCTCCCTCTATGAATAAAGCCTATCCCTTCCAATAAGAAGTCACCATCATAGTCCCTGCAGCTCTTAGCTGTCAAAAATGTGGAATATTTTTTTCTTTTAAAAATGCAGCAGTTAGCAATAATCCTGCCTTACAGAATTGATGCACAGAAAGCAGATAAGTAATATATATAAAGCACTTTGAACATTTTAAAGCACACTGTGAATGCTATGTCCCATTCATAAGCATCAGTGTTGGGGGGGGGGCATAGGAAAACTGGAGCAAATCAGGAAATGTGTATGATGTCAGACATCAGGATGGCCTGGACGTATATAATGGATGCCTTTGCATAATAATTTCATTGTGTGCCTGTTGTCATTTTGATGTTATCATGGTTTGCTGGTGATGCCACTGTGTTAGAAACCCACTAAAATATGCCTTTTTACTAGGCCTATACGGGGCAGTAGAACTTCATCTTGACACTGTGATGGCAGTGCCAATCTTCTTTTTGAGGCAAGGAGACAAGATGGTTACTCCTTAGGACTACATGTTCCACATACCATGAAGCCTCTCATTTGTTAGTTCGCATGCAGGAAGAGGTTTCTACAGATGCAAAAACTGTCAGGCAAGAGGTCCTGAACCGAAACAAAGAGAAGAAAGATGGAAGTTATACTTCACTTTTAGAAGTATGGAAACCTTGTTGAAGCCGACCTCTTTCACATCACCTCTCTTCTCAATGACATGAGTATCAGTGGATCATTTTCAAAATGGGATGGCTTGTAGAGCTACAATTAATTGAGTCATTTTAGTCTTAAGTGTTTACTTAAACTGTCATATATCTGTTTCCAAAAATCATGCATATTTTTGGTAATTGACTCTGATCACATCTCAGTTTATAACAGCTCAGATAGCCTCATTTATCTAAACCAAAACTGTCATTTTGAGGATTTTATAGCTGCTTCTAAAAGAAGAAAAAACCCTGAAATGGCAGTTGTGTTATTATTCACATTATCTCTAGCATGCATTGCCAACATTTACTTATCAAACATATCCAGTGGTAAAAAAATAAATATAGGCTTCTCTACAAAGTCTCCATAGAGTAGACTACACTGACTATCCTATAATTCATGTATTTTAATAGCCAAAATAAGCTTATTGTAACCTCTCATTTCTACATTGTTTGAAATAAAAGTTAATTAAATTAGAACAGACTGGACATTACTTTATGAGAGATCTCTTTTTAATCCTAATGGATTTCTCCATGGAAGGAGAACAGAGGAGAACCTTGCGTTCATGAACTGCATTTGTGCAGGGCTAGAAATTAAGCTGGTGAGAAAAGGAACCAGAAGTTTCCAGGTTGATAAAACCATTATGTCAAAAGACCCCAGATGTCTCCCATGGTCTTGAAGAGAACAGCCAAATATTGTTGACTCGTATGGTGGAAGGAAAAAGCCTAAGATTTAAACCTTAAAACATAGCAATAAAGCCTTTTATTGCTGTATAATAAGCAGTAGTGTCTTAGACACTATTTGGTTATAATAGATACTTTATTGTAGCAAGAATGAAGAATGTAGATCTTCTGTTGTAAAAGATCTACATTCTTCATTCTTGCTACAATAAAGTATCTATTATAACCAAATAGTGTCTAAGACACTACTGCTAAGTAAGCCCATTCCAGAACAAGGGGCTGAAAATCTGGAGAGTCTACATTTAGAATCACGCTGAGCTGAAGCATGACATATAAGACAAGATTGCAAAGTACCGTATTTTTCCGACTATAAGACGATACTTTTTTCTAAAATCCTTACCCTAAAAATTGAAGGGCGTCTTATTCAAGGAAGTCAGCCGAGGAGAGAACCGCATGGTTGCAAAACTGCCCATACTTTGTCTCTGCAGGCAGGCTTCCTCCTACTGCTAGCCTCCAATCAGGAGTGAAATAGCTTGTCTCCCAAACAGACTTCCTCCAATCACGAGCCTTATGTAACTGACGTCAGCTGATGCTGAACAGACCAATTAGAGGAAGTCTGTTTGCAGAGACAAGCTATCGGCAGTTTCACTCGTGATTGAATGTAATCAGTTATGCAAAAGAGCATGGAAATAGAGCTGCAGAGAGACGGTTTGGACCTCCTCCCACCGAGTGTATCAGGTAAATGTTAACTAATTACTAAATAAAAATGTGTTCTGCACTATCTTTAAAATATTGATTTCTTAATTTTGGGTTGGGTCTTGTACATGGAGGCATCTTATTGACAGAAAAATACGCTATCTGTTTAATTCTCTTTATCAATCATCTTAGTAAAAGCTGTGGTATCATTGGGACAAGTTTCTGAGGCAGAAGTCCAGGGTCTCATGCAGCCAAATGAGTGGGAGATAGGTAAACAAAGACCCGCCTTACCGCATTTCATAGTGAGGTGATGCATTTTACATTTTAAACACCTCCCCAAATAATTACCAAAACCACAGCATATTATCAGAGCATGCTGCTGACAGCAGCCATTTTGCTTCTGGTTGTGGCCCTTGAAATGGCTTTGCTCTGAGGCTTTGGGGATAGTGTATTAAAATTGGTGGGAGATTCTAACCTCTTGGACCACTGTTAAGTAAGCTCAACAAGGCAGGGATTGACGTGGGAAAGGATCCGCCTAATGGCTCTTAGACAGGAGTGCCTTTAAAGCTCTGCCTGGAGATGATTTTCGATGGAACAAATAGGAAGCACTTGCTCAATTTTGCAAGCTAATTTTTACTAGATTACTTCAATCTTAGAATATGAAGAGCTGGTGTCATGATTAAAATTTCATATTACACCTTTTTTTAAAAAAGTATAAACTAGCCCCAGGAAATCCCAGGATAGAGATGATTGAGATCGAGATCAGCAGAGGTAGAGGTAGTGGTAGAAGGGTAGAGGTAGAGAAAGATAGATTTTTTGCAGCAACAGTTTGCCAGCATTTGAGCTTGGTACACACTTTCCAGCTTCCTGATGAAGTTAGAGAGAGAGAGAGCCTCTCAGCTGTCTGGGCATGTTGCACTCCCCCCTGTGTCAACTCATATAGAAGCCAAGAGTCATTGACACATGGTGGCAGTGGGAGAGGAGAGAGGGGATGAAGATGGCCAGCATACGGAACAGAAGCTGCTGCTCAGAAAGTGCAATATGTTCTGGTGTTTTAGTAATCCTTCATATGCAGGAGACGTTTGAGAGCACACTTAATTTCTTATGATTCCATTTCAAATAACTTACTGAGGATTTCTACTTCCACATATCGTTAAAGTAGTCATGGGCCTTACTTTTCAAAGCAGGATTTTATTTCTAAGACTTGCTTCAGAGATGAAATACAGCTCTTTTTTAAAATTCAGAACAGTATTTTCAAAAACTGCTTAAGTGCTTCACTCAAGGACCTTTGCTATACAAAACAATGCTTTATTTTCAAGAAACTACTTAAATGCTCAAGATAAGGGTTCTGGTTGATCCAAAGCATTATTGTTCACTATACCAAAACAGCAAAATAATCACACAACTTTCTTTCTCATATTCTGCAGAGGACAGGTAATTTTAAAAGCTATCCAGAAAAGGAAACATATTTTGTTTCTTTTTGTGAAATATATATTTGTGACTTCTTAATACACATGGTGGTATCATATCAAGGGTGATATACTATAGATATTGTCAAGCATAAGATAAAAGTGGAAAGTCAAGGGAGTTTAAAATCCTTTTTGGGTCAATGATCTCTTGATCCAATGATCCCAGTTCTACTCTTCCTTCCTTCCTTCCTTCCTTCCTTCCTTCCTTCCTTCCTTCCTTCCTTCCTTCCTTCCTTCCTTCCTTCCTTCCTCCCTCCCTCCCTCCCTCCCTCCCTCCGCATAATTCGCCATTCATGGTGAATGACAGTTTCAGTAAATTGGTAGACAGAATCTTTTCAAACAGTGAAACAGACAGGTAATATACATATGGACGCACAAAAGCTTATCCACTGCTTTGGAAAAGAGCTCAGGTGCTATCCAAAAGCAATTATCACAGATGTTGCTGATTTTTTTTTTAAAAAAACTTCTTGCTGAATATAGATGACAGTTCTGACACGGATGAAAAGTTTTTCCCAGTACTTATCACCTTTGAAGATTCTCAGAATTCAGTCAGGACTAACTTTCTGGATATGTCTACACAATGCCATGCAGATGATGAAAATACTGCAAGAGCATTGAAAAACATCCCTTTAATCCAGGATTCAATCTAAAGAATTGTGTGACTTTTTATGTCAGACATTGTCTATTCAACGATTTGCAAGGACAAAGGAGTTTTGAAGCTTCTTCAGAGGGGAAAAAAAACATCAAAGTGGTTGGAAAACTTACAATATTGTCTGGTCATGCCATTTAGTACATCTAGCAAGAAAATATGGATTAAAGTCTCTTTCCTTTGATGCACATGGTTTTCTGGTTGATTTCTGTTATCATTTTGAAAAAGTGAGAAACACAACTTCTCATAGAAGACATTTCATTTGTAATGAAAAGTCAGAAAGGTCCTCAACATGTCTTTTTTTCCCTTTTTTTAAATATGATTTTTATTAATTTTTCACATAAGTAAAAGATAAACATGAAATTATATATAGTAAAATTAAGAAAGAAAGAGAGAGAGAAAATATATAAAGAAGTGATTTCCAATCTTCTTTACAGCAATTACAAACAAATTCATTATTTCTCCTCCCTCTTTAAAGTTACAGCATAGTTCTTCCCATATTCAACCCTTTTTAATCAGCAAATCCATAAATCACCAATTCATTCCCCCCCCCCCCCCATTTTCAGAAAAAAGTCCACAAGAGATTTCCAGTCTTTCATCAAAGTACTTTTTGGCTTATCCCTGATTAAACAGGTCAATTTTGCCATTTCTGCAAGTTCTACCATCTTCATGATCCACTCCTCCATTGTAGATATTTCAGTATTTTTCCATCTTTGCGCATATAATGCAGTAGTCTCGCTGAAGTTACCATATACAAAATCAATCTTCCATAAACCTTATCTAGTTGGCTATCTATAAGTCCCAATAAGAAAAGTTCTGGTTTGAACATCTGAATACTGGTCTTAAGTCCTTAACACACCTTAAACACTTGAAAGGCTCCTAGATACTTGGTGTAGCCAAATACCAGATATGCAAGAAATTGCAGTGAAGAAATAGACTGTAATATTGCTGATTAATCTGGGACCGGATTCACATATTAAACTAACCCACACTTTGTTTAACCATGGTTAAAATGAATAATGTACAATCGGATGGGTTCCTATAGTACACCAAGCTACCACAGTTTATAAATCACAGTGGCTAGGTTTACTCCCTAACAAACCACACCGTCTTGTCATGATGTGTAAACCAGTCTATACACACAAAAAAGAAACATCCATAATATTAAATAGAAGACACAGCCTTCAAGGAACAAAAAATAGTGTATCTAACAGACTCTGGAAACATTGAAGGAGGAGCAAGACTGTTGCAGGAGGGAGCTGAACTGTCACAGAAAAGATTCCTTAGTTCAGGGGAGGGGGGAAATGTAAGAAAGTGACTTAGAGTATTTCTCCCTTAACCACACTAAGTAGAAGAACTGCTTTGACAGACTTTCAAGATTCTGTTACATTACCCTGCTAGCAATAAAGATATTTCCAGAAAGCCAAATGGTTCTTGTTCCCTGAGTTTGCCAGCCTTGAAAGGCTTAACACATAGTAATCAAAATAGAGGTACAATTTTTTTCATGATTATCACATACCAGTAGCTCATTGCTTACTAGCCTCGAGGGATAAAAAGCATTGCTCTAAATTCCTGACAAATATTTTGCATATAATACCACCCCCAAATCAGTTATTTTATCATCCGGTGTTCAGCCCTTATTAATTACCCAATTAATCAAATCATTCAGCTCCAAATTATTCTTTGAAAGATACAAAAAATTACAGTGAAACAATCCTTTCAACAGGCATGCCAAATTTCAGTCAGATAGGCACAGAGTGTTTTGTTTTGCAAAACTGGGATAATAAAACATTCACTAACCCCTTCTATTGTTGGTAGACAGTATGTATGTAAATAACAGCAACTGAATGATCAGCACACAGAAATGCACAGACTAGGGACGTGTGATTAGAGTGGAAAATAGATGGGTAAAAACTATTACACTTAGCAAGGCTGAGGGAAGTAGAAGAAGGAAAGATATGGAGAAGATGATTGGACCAGACCAAAGATATTATTGGAAAGTTATTGCTAAGGACAGTTCAAGATGGTGAGGATTTGTCTGTGCAGTTACCAGGAATCAAACCCGATTGTATGACATCAACCTCTTAGGGCCGTGTAAAGCATTTGAAAAAAAAAGTTTCATTAAATGCATTTATCATGAAGCCCTTCTCTTTGAAACATTATCACAGATGCCTCTTTGCAAGCCACATGCACAGACACTCCACTTCACTCTGACGGTTCCCATGGAGGTGACGTCTGTGCAGTGAATATGCACAGCTTTTGATGAAGGGAACAGCTTCCAAAGCAGCTGCAGAAATAGCCAGGTTTGACTCTGGATTTGGTCCAGAGTCCTTATTTTGTATACATACCTGCAGTTCTATGGAAGCTAGATACTAGTTGCCCATTTTCACGTACACAGGCAAATGGAACCACTTAATAAAAAATATTAATGAACAGGGAAAACTCTACCTGCAACTTTTCTGAAAAATGTTCCAATGCAGCCTGATGCTGATCAAAAATGAGGTAGAAAATATCTCTAGCCATTATTTGTTTTGATTCAACTTGCTAGACAAAAAATAAGGAACTAGGAAACTTTGACTTTGGAGTCAACTTCTCTGTCTGGTTTTCAGTTCAGGAGCTGGAAGGTAACACAGATGATGATCTCCTCATTACAGTTATATTAGAAAGAGCAAATAAATTAAAATGATAAAAGTCTGTAGGCACAAAGTCATATTAGCTGCCAGTATTCAAAAAGAAGAAATTGCTCTTATAACAGATTATTCCCTAAGTGTCCACTCCAGATCTGTAAGCACCTATCTTTCAAAGCACCTTCTTACCAGCCATTATCAATGACAGGATAATAAGTGAGAATGGCCATTGGTGAAGGGTTAAACGTTTGTGTCTTTATTACTCTGACCCTTCTGCAACTTTCAACAAGTTTAATAACAAAGCTCTGGCAACCTTCCTTCCAGAGGTGGACCCCACAGAATGTGACAAAAGCTCATCAGGATTGAAAAGTTTGGAAGAGGTCAGTTTAACTAAAAAGGAGTTATCACTGTAGCTTCTTGAAAATGAATTCTACCTAAAAGGATGAACTTGTAGGAAATGACCTATACCCCCATCAATTCTCTTGGATACTGTAAAAGTAACTCAACCGTAACAGAGTATGGGATTCAACTCAGCCTTATCAACAAGACATTTATTTCTTCTACTCAGGAAGAAAGCAAGCTGAAAGCTTATTCGTGCATGTTACCATGCTTGGAAAAATGAAGGAGAACCAGGACATCATTAAAACTCAGCCTTTGTCCAGATTTCTAGTTTCCCATAAGGATTTTTTTTTTTTTTTAATTACCATCATAAAGTGAAATCCACAAATCTCAGTTCTCTCATGCAATCATTTAGTTGGCTTGAAGGAGAAAGTCTGAGCAAAATTTGCACGCTCTAAACCAGAAGTAAGTAACGTGTATTAGAGTATAAGCCCCAGTCTTCAGGGTCAATGGGCCAGGGTTGGAGCTGTAGCCAACATTTGGAATACCAGAGATTCCCAGCCACAGCCATAAACGTTGTCCAAAAGTATCCGTTATATTTGAGCAGGCCTTATGTTTGCACAGAGAGATAGGTGGCATTGGTTGAAATCTCAGCAGCACAGCAGGCTGATTCATATGCTGGGAACTGTCCCCAGTGTAAGCAGCATATATACACTTGCACTATTAAAGCAGTATCTCAATAGCTTTAAAAAAATAAAGTCTTCTTCCAGATGAACATGACTTCTGCTGATTTCATGGTCAGATCCATGTACTTTTCTTACAGAAAAGTTGGCCACTGACATCTTTCAGGTCTTTTTTTCCTAAATTTCCTGTCTAATCTAAGCTCCAATATTCCCTGGAGATCTTTCATCCAAATACTAACTGGACCTGTCCTTGCTAAGCTTTCCTGCCTAAGGAGATTGGCCAGGGGCTGCCACCCAGTCAAAACTAAATATTTTTCCCTTCCCACACTTCTGAGAAGGATGACATTTGCATGCCAATGAGATCATCCAGTGTTTATGATCAATTGCTTTCTTTCTGGATAGACTTCTGGCCATAC
The DNA here is from genome assembly GCA_030867105.1 of Liasis olivaceus. NCBI lineage: Eukaryota > Metazoa > Chordata > Lepidosauria > Squamata > Pythonidae > Liasis > Liasis olivaceus. Next base: position 40,095,641 of record CM061351.1, on the reverse strand, counting down.
CCCCACCTATCAGTTCATGTTTCTTCTAACTAAGGCTAGATGAACATCCTTAAATGCACTAAAGCCAGCATGAAAGTCAGCAATCACGCAATAAGCTCAGGATTTGTTGGGATAATATGCTTCACCTATAACATTGTTTCCCTTGCTTTCTTGGAATGGCCATGCACAGAAAGAGGGATCTTTGCTCTGCTCCACTCTGCAAAAAAGTGTTTTGGAATTTCTCATCTCATCTCCTTACATCTGGTAGCTCTGAATTTGCTCAATAACAGAATTCATAGTTTGTGGGGTATTTCTAATGACTGGTTCCATTACTGTTGATAATTAATCCTAAACCACAGAAGCTACCCATCACTTTAGTGTCTTCGCTGTCACTCCTAAGGATAGTTTCTGTACTTGTCATTGCTTTAGACTTCTTTACATTTAATTGTAGCTTCTTTTTTTCACTGTGCTCCTTGAACCTTCATTATTAGAGTTTGTAGATTACTTATATTTTCAACTATCAAAATAGTGTCATCAGCATAGCACAGGTTATTGATTTTTCTTGTCCACTTTTAAAGCCATGCTCATCTTCTTCCAATTCATCCTCCTTCAATATATATTTAGCAAATATGTTGAATAAATAAGGAGAAATTATACAGCTCTGTCTCACTCCTTTGCCAATCTTGAGCCAGTCTATTTCATGACATTCTATCCAGATTGTGGCTTTCTGACTTTCGTACAGGTATTGCATGAGGACAATGAGAGGCATTATTTGGGTTGCTTAATTACCCAGCCTACATCAGAAATAAAATGTCTTGTTCTTTTCTGGCACATGAATTTGCACATGAACAGTTCGTATACTGTTCCACAGTCAGCCCTGGCACATCTTGCTTGCATGTTTTGTTGATGGCACTGGGCCATAACATTCATCACCTTCCTCTTCTTCTAGATTACTGATTGGCACATACATTTGGATAACCATTATATTAAAAGGTTGTAAAGTTTGTCTTTGCTAAATCCTCCCTGACTATGGCACCATTCTTTTCTCTGCATGGCAACATCACTCCCAACTACCAAAGTTGGTCCAGAGTGATACCATGATCCATAGTATCAAAAGCCACTGAGAAATGAAAAAGGATCAGGGTGGATGCACCATTCCCATCCCACTCCTACCAGAGATTATCAAATACAATCAATGCCATCTCCATACTATATAAAGGTCTGAAATCTGTCTGAAAAGTGTCCAGATAATCTGCTTCCTCCAAGGCCTCTGAAGCTGCAACCAAACCACCTTCTCAAAATCCTCCTTACAAAGCCTCTCTGCTGCATAGTGGCTTCTCTACCTTGGCTGCTCAGTGCTGAGGCTCAGTTGGTAGTAGAGTTCTTCAGGAATATTGTACTGGGGGACATTAATCTGCTTTCACTCCATGTGGAGTCAAAGGCAGCTTGGGAGTTCAGGGCCACCATGGCAACCATGGACCTGACTTAGATTATTGAGGGCCCAGTGGACAATGGAGATCACATGTTAGATCCCATTTTTAATTTGGGGGCAGTGGCAATGTGATCTGGAGTTGGAAGATGTTACCATCAGTCTCTTGTCATGGTCAGATTGCTCTCTGTTAGCCTTGTTCTCTGTAACTGCTCTCCACTGCGGGGAGGAAGGTATAGAGAGTAAAGAAAATGACCTTGATGGAGATAAGCCAGAACTGTTCCCAGAGTTTCCTTTAACCTTCCTTTGGAGACACTTTCTTGGTCTGGAGTACACAGTAGGCTGACCAAAGGACCTATTCAATAGATCTGCCCCTGGTGCCTGATGAACTTATTGGGTTTCAGAAGGAACCGGAAGTTTTTCCTGAGGTTCTGATGCAGGGTTTGATGGAGGTCTCAATTGCTGCTTGGAATGACAGGGTGACAGCAACTTTGAATCTCATCACACCGGTTTGGACTTTCATTTGGATGCTAGAGAGCTCTCTGGTTTTCAGAGCAAGTATGGGAGATGAAACAATAGAACACACATCTGAAGCACCACTGGAGGAGAACAAGTAAATCAGGCCAAACTCAAGTAAGAGCTGTTATTAAGGATTAAAGATAAGAACAATACAACATAACTATTTTTCTGTTCTTATTGTGTCCACAGATAGCTGGCCAGTAGCCCCGTTTAGGGTACAAGGGGCCAGGTGAACATTTGTAGTCCGCTTGGAAGACTGTTCAAGGCATCTGTCAGATACAGTTGTTCAGATCTGCTTAGAACTTGACTCAGGCTCTGCGGGTCCTACAAGGTTGATTGAGGCATGGTCTGGCTTGGTTTCCTGGGAAGAATTCCAGCCTGTTGGTCCTGGGGAAGTGGACAGGCACTTAGGGGCTGTAAGTGAGCCCACCTATATATCAGATCCATATCACTTCTGATTGGTCAGGGCTTCCCAGAAGATGGTGTGTGGCTGCATCCAGGTGGTAAATGTATCCTTGAGGAAGGGGGTCATCCTGCCAGCTCTTATATCATCTATAGTTTTAATTCAGAACACCTGGTTTGTTAATACTTACCTAGCATCAATCATCATGCTTTTTACTATATATTTTTAGTTTGCAGTCATGTTATTACTATTATTGTTTATGCTTGTGCATTTATTTTGTAAAGCAAATACACTGACCCAGACATCCCACTAAATCATGAATTGTTTAAATATGGTTTATTGAGTAAACCATCCTAGAATGGATTTGTACAAATCAGCTACATCATAAATCAGTGCTGAGAACCAGATGTAACATTTTGGGGGAAAATGAAGGCCTGTAAGGAAGGGGTAATGGTAAATAATAGGGTTTTTTTCTTCATTGGGAGTAATTCTGAAATACTCTCCTCTGCACTGTAGTTTACAATGTACTATGGTTCCTTTCTCAAAATGGTGAGAAGTTGAACCACCAATTTTGGTTGTGGTCAAGGGGGCCACCAAGAAAAAGGTCAGGAGGCACATGCAGCCCCTGCTGCTATAAACCATGATTTAAAAGCACAGTCAGTACACTCACCTGAAAGTAAAGAAACCACATTATGCTATATCTGCAATCCACAACATGTGGAACTTCTGATGGCACAGAACTCTTGCTAGCAAATGCAACTTGGCAATAAGAAAGTTTCCACCCCCTTCCAGACTGAAGCAGACAGTAAGTTAAGGGTTCCTGTATTTTGACAAGCGTGTTATAGTTCAATTTCTCACTTTGCAGTGTTCATCACAAAATCTGAACTAGTTTTCCATAAATCTCTATAGAAAAATATATCTCAAGTGTGTGTTGAAGTGTTTTGAAACTACTGAAGCACTCAAGTCACCGTCTGTCACTCTGAGTGGCACACAGCAATTTAAAATTACCGAAGCTCTTAAATTAAGTGTTGAAATTTAAAGGTGATCACCACTTTGGGTGTATGAACTGCAGAGCGATCTGAACATTGAAGCTCTTCAATTTTCTTTTAGCAGGTCATTTGAGGGAGCAATAAGGGAATCTCTGATTGCTGTGAATGCACTGATTTAAAGCAGGCATTTAAAGTTCTCAATTCATCTTTGCAAGCACTTTTCTTTGGGGGCACTGCAATCCCCAATCAAATTGACCTAGCAGGCTTCAGTCTAATTTCTAGTTTGCTTACAATTAGTAATGCCACCCCAGTATTTTTCTTGAGTATTCAAACCTGTAGAATGATATGTTGTTTAAATACCACCAGGGAGACTCAGAGTTCACACCCCCACTCAACCATGGAGCTCACTGTGTGCCCTGGACCAGTCACTATATCTCAAGCTAACATACTTCACAGGATACAGTTTGCATTCAATACTCAATAGACACAACCGTGAATTTCAGAGGAAGTATCACTCTATAATTAGGCCCTAAAAAGTTTATTTTCTGTGGCATTATTTTTGGGCTCTGCCACAGTATAAGAGTGAAGTTTATAGTTTGCTCTGAACATTCAGCTGAAGAACATTTGTCATGCCTCTAAAATGCTCCAGCTTCAATTTCTAAAATGATGAGGTAAAGCTGGAAAAAAACTCCTATGTGAAACCTTGGAGAACATCTTCCTGCCAATGTAGATAGTATTGAGTTAAATAAATTAGCAATCTGATTAGCTGTGAGGCAACTTCCTATTCTGAATTTCAAAACTTCAGCTGGAATAGTAGCAAAAAATGGTATAGGGGCTAGCTGGAACTCTGTGATGATTGTAAAGGTGAGTTCTTATATATGCAATGAATGACTGAACGCTACGGCTCAAATGTGCCCACAACTTAATCATAACCTGGTTCTTTCCCTGCCTAATCAAAAAGAGGCAACTATAATAATTGCTGGCCAAAAATATCCAAAATGACTGAATTTTGAATTTGCTGAAAAATGGTCCAGTATGGCCCAATCTCCTTTCCTTCAGTTTAAGGTTAGTATGTAGGGCTTCCATGTCCTTGCATGCATTGTTTATCACAGGATTGAAGAGCAGCAGCACAGTTCTCAGGGATAGGCATCATTGTGCCTTGGGCTACTAATGTGGCTACAGAAACTTCCTTTGGTGGGGAGGCAGCCTACCCCCTTGTCTCAAAGTGTGCCACCTGCCTTCCTGTGGTAGGAAATCTTGCTATTGGTTATTAGTTGAAATTTGCTGTTCTTTGAGCTGATGGCATTTCCTCTCCATCCTTTAGTGCAACAGTTTAATATATCAGCTAAAGACTAAAGCATACCCACAAAACCTACCCCAAACTGGTTTTCAAGGAGAAGAGCTGAGTATTCAGGAATTGATAAGACCCCCACATTCCTTTGATAACTGTAATAAAAGGTGGGGTTTTTTTACTCTTAATTTGTTGCATTGCTTGTTGCGCATATCTATTTTAGCTGTGTCAAAGGATTTGTAACTTTAAGACCTCACTCTTGCAATGCAGTCAACTGCCCACAGTTACTTCTACAATGAAACCATTGTTGGATCCTCTCTAATCGGTTGATATTTATTGATGGGATTTCTAAAACACCCTCAGAAGAGAATGTACAGTTGAGAAGAATGAAGCATAAAGGGGGATTAAATTGTATGGATAGAAACAACCCAATCAATGTGGCTTCTGATCAGTGGATGTTTTTTGACTGGCCATTTTGGCACCCTCCCCCAGCATGTAAGCCATTTTACAAGAGCACCCACAACATTATAATTAACATTGTAATTATGCCTATTAGCCCAAAAGTGTTGTCCTGTCTCCAACAAAAAAAGAGGAAGTGGATGACAAGTCCCAGCATGTTCTGTTTTCTATGTATGTATGCATGTATGATGTATGTATGTATGTATGTTCAAGACAAGTAGAGACACTGAATTACTGGCAGCTTAGGCCCATGTAAAACCATTTTTTGTTGGAGAGCATGGAGGGCCTCCCATAAGTTGTTGACAATTGTCCTTGATATGAGAGCTCCTATGTAAACAGGGCACCCAGGAACTAGGATCTGGACTGAAGTACATGAGAAAGGATGTCTAACTCTTTCCTTGCCAAAAATAAATCCTAAAACAAGTGGCCTCCAAAACACATACAAGCACACATGTATGTATGGGTGGGTATGTGTATACAAAGAGAGGAGAGAGAATGAAAGAATAGATATTTTGGGGATTTTATAGGAACAGCTAGAGAGGATAACTACTTCAGAGGGAACAGTAAAGGATTTTCCCCTTCCTTTCTAAAGTGGTCTGGACCTTAATTGTTTATCCCATCCACTTCTGCAGACATGCCAAATACATTTAATACAGCCTAGAAACATAATTAATGGGGATCATAACCACTGTGAGCCTATATATACAAAAGTCTTGGATTCATGGGTTATCTCTTTAGAAGAAACAGGTGGCAGAGATCTGATAATCTTTGTAGTTTAAAAGTGTTCCACATTGGTAGGTTATGCTCAGAATTAAGATCCTGCAGCTTAATTTCTAGATCATTAAAAGGGAGGTGAGATTGGCACCTCTGCTAGATGTGGCATATCAAAATCATTGTTTTCAACCTCCCACACAGCCGGCTCAAGTGAGAAATAGAGATTCTTACTTTATGGCAGACTCACATATGACTAGGTTTGTTTCTTTGCCTTGCACGTATTACATTGCCCCAGCCAGGTTTTACGGGGATACTTACTAATGTCTCAAATTCAATTGGATTTGGGCAGATATTCTTAGCTCTATCAATTCTAGATTTTTAATGTCTCGGGGGAATTACAAATAGATTGGTTTAAATACCTTCAATGGAATGCAGTCTTTCAGCAAGATTTAAAAGAAAGATTTCAAAAAGAGGAATCAGAATTTGAAAAAGTTGTTAAAAGTGAGGAGAAAATTATGTCGAAAATATATAGAATTTTGCTGTTATGGAAAACAGAGGAAGAAAATGTAAAACATTGTATGATTAAATGGGCAAAGGATTTAGGACATAATATTATGATGGAAAGGTGGGAAAGATGGTGGGAAAAAGATATAAAATTTACAGTATGTCAAAATATAAGAGAAAATAGTTACAAAATGATGTATAGGTGGTACCTGACCCCAAATAAATTGGAAAAAATGTATTAAAAAAAAGAGGTTAAATGTTGGAAATGTGGGGAGAAGGTTGCCTCCTTTTTTCACATGTGGTGGAGCTGTAAGGAAGTGAAAAAATTATGGGATATTATACATAAACATATAGAAAAGATGATTGGAAAGAATTTTGTTAAAAAGCCAGAATATTATTTGTTGGGGGATGCTTGATGAAAAAATTAAGAAAAAGTCATGGAATTGTATTATGTATGCAACAGCAGCCGCAAGAATGATTATTGCTCAACATTGGAAGTCTGAGAAGATTGAGAATTGGGAACTACAATGGAAGAAGAAATTGAACCACTTCAAGCAAATGGCAAAGATAACAGCGTGGATTAAAGATAAGACTTTGGAGAAATATAAAGAAGATTGGATGGAATATGAACACTGGATGAGAAAACAGAAGTGAACCCTAGATAAATTCCCCAAAGAATGCTAATTAAAAAATTACTTTGGTGTTTAATAATTTAAGAAGTAGAGCAGAAATAGCAGCTTATTTGCGTATACAGTGGTACCTCGAGTTACGAACTTAATACGTTCCGTGACTCTGATTGCAACTTGAGTTGGTCGCAACTCGAGGTAAATTTTCCCATAAGGTTCAATGTAAATACAGCTAATCCGCCCTCCGAATTTGGTCGCACCACGAGGCAAATTTCCCCATAAAGTTCAATGTAAATACGGCTAATCCGCCCTCCGAATTTGGTCGCACCACGAGGCAAATTTCCCCATAAGGTTCAATGTAAACTTATTCTTGCCAAGCCTGCTCTGCATTTTCTTTGGAGCCATGCTGACAAGCACACCAAAAACCTTCCAAATGCTACAAAACACACCACAAGCCTCATCGAACGTCTCCTTGCTACCGCAATCTCGCCCACAGGAAGCCGCGACCGCGTGGCAGCATGGCAAATGGCTGCGGATCCGGTTCATAGCTCGAGGCAGAGTTCGCATGTTGAGGTAAATTTCTGGGGCCGGAGCTGGTCATATCTCGAAAAATTCGTAAGGAGGGCATTCGTAACCCGAGGTACCACTGTATATTTGTTTTTACTGTTAGGATACTAGAAGTCAAATCTGTCTATTACATAATAATAAAAATTTATACTGGAAAAAAAAAAGATTTTTAATGTCTCTTTCTAACATTAGTTCTTGATGGGGTGGTGCTTCCTGTGGAGGAGCTTGTTGATAATCAGGAGTTCTCCGGGCTCATCGTTCTTGCTAGAAGAGCAGGTGGAAGCTCTGACCAGGAAAGCCTTTGCCAATGTGACAGTTATGGCTGTTCCTGGAACAGCATGCACTGGCAACAGTGATTCATGCCCTTATCACCTTTTAATTGGACTGTCATTTTCCCTGCATGCTCTTGAAGACCACTCTGAAAATTCAACTAATACAAAATTCAGCTGCCCGTATGCTAATGGAACATTCCAATATAGTTTCATATAACACCAGTATTACAGGAACTGCACTGGTTGTCAGTTTCTTTCCAGGTGAAATTCAAAGTGCTGGTTATAACCTATAAAGCCTGGATATCTGCAAGACTTGGAGGTGAGCATTTTCTGCTAGAACTCTTCTCTTATGTAATCAGTTGCCGGCAGAAATAAGATCTAGGTACTTACCGTTAATATTCAGAAACTTTGCCAAGACCTGGTTATTTAGATGGGTATTGAAAATCAAATCTAAACCTATATACTTATTATTATGGTTGTTATTGCAGTTAACAACCTGCAATAATAACCATATAGTCCTCATTTAGTGACTGCAGTCATATAGAGGTAGTCCCCATTTAGTGACTGCAATTGCTTCCAGTGACTTGGTCGTTAAGTACAATGAAGGGAACATGTGATTGAGAGAGATAGACTATGAAGATCACTGGTTGCTGCCCTCTCATTCAGATAAAGTTCTCTTTACAGTGTCCTGTATCTAATCTGTTTTTTTCTCTTTTTTTGCCCCCTCCCAGTGCAGAAGGATTGCTTAAACAAACTACCTCTTCCTGAGCTGCTTTTCTCCAGCAGTGCAGCTTCCCTAAAAAGTGCTAACTGCAAGTTAACAAGCTCAGCTCTGAGACCTTAATTAGTTGATTAGAACCCTTAGCCAGCTGCAGCCTGAAATTGACCAGACCTTAATCAGTTTCCCACTGAAGGCTTTTGTTGTTTCAGGCATTGGTTGGAAAATGATTTTTTATACCATTTATTACCGTTGTATGTGCAAATGGTTGCTATCCAAGGCAGTTGCTAAATGAGGACTACCTGTATGATTATGAAAAATGACTGATATTGGACTTTTATTACATGGTTCTTTTTGGTGGTATTACTGTTCATACAGATTTTGTAAGCTGCCTTAGATTCTTTCAATTGATGTGCAAGAAAAGCACTTGTTAAAAATAATATACAAAACACCAAAGAAAAGCTACAGTTGGTATTGGACAGGCAGTATCAGAAATTCTTTTCAACCAGGTCATACTATGCTCATTCCACTGATCCTTTATTCTGGATAGGAGGTTCAGATGACACTGGTTGATGGAACATCTCTTTTGGAACCCTATTTAGACTGGCCCAGCCATTAGGCAGAGTGAGATGGATGTTTCAGGTGGCAGATATTAGTAGGTGGCAATAAAGGAGTAGATGGCAGTAAATTAGTAGGTGTTGGAGGAAAGGACTGTGTGCAGTCCTAACCTTCCTATGCTGGCCTGCTGACTTTAGGTGCAATGAAGGACAATGTGGAAAAAAAATTCAACCACCAAGCCAGTCTATTCTTGTCCATGGGAAAGGAGAGGATGCCAATGTATTCCTCACCATTGGCAACAAAATTTCTTGGACCAGCCCTGGCCCCTATTATTACTTGACTACTAATGTGACAGATTTTGTTGCACCACCCGTCTCTGATAATGAACCACATCCTAAAACATCTCAACCTGAAATCATCTTAATCTGTTTTATGCAATAGTTTAGACGAAGAAGTTATTGACTGTGTAACACAGTATGGTCATGAAAATAACTTCAAAATTCTTTTATCTACTTTTATAATTACATCATTAATATTATGATGCATCCCTGTTTCCAGAGTTCTTGAAATGACTGCAACTTTACGTCATTCTTCCCCAACCTGAAGTTCTCCAGATGTTTTAGACTACTACTTCTGGAATTTCAAGCTTGCAACTGTAGTACAAATCTGGAGTCACGACTCTCAAACATCTGGAGGGTATCAAATTAGGAAAATCTGTATTATAGCATTAACCAGTGGTGGAGAAACTCATGTCTTTGTAAACAATACATGGGTGAAATTTTCTGCAGGACAGATGTCTGTGTGTTAGCTATTATATTCTGTTTGCTAACTCCAATCCTCGTTGGGTTTGAATAGACGGTTTTACTTCCTCAAATCTTTAGAATAAATGTTATAAACACCAGATTTCACAACTCTTCTGTTTTGCTGCTGTAGTTTTCCACTGAGTACTCATGTCTAACAAAAAATAATCACCATCAGCAAATTTATTCTCTTGCATTTACACATTAATTTTTAATTTTAAAAGGCTGTGGCCAGAAACGAAAGCCATGCAAGCATTTATCTCACACTACCGATTCCTAATCCAGCAATATAGTCAGAAACAATAGAAAGTCATAGGTTGTTTATTTCTTATTGACATACTCCTAGAATGATTTAATATGAATCATCCTTGTCCTGCTAAGACAAATTGCTTTGTATTACAATGTTTGGAATGTCTTAGCAGCACAATTTCCACTAATTGCGTTTGATTGCAGTCTTTCCCTTCCTCTCTCAAATTTGGTTTTGAGAAACTGAAAATTAGTAAAAAATTATCAAGTATGCCATGACAAAATTAATGCTGTGCCCAGATCTGTTCTCCCTTGTCCCCAGAGTTTTCTTGCACTACAAACTAAGCTTTGCTTTGATCACCTCATTCTAGCGATGCTTTAGAATTTGGGTGAAGTTGTTAATTATACATTATTATAAATGTCAGTTGGCAAAGGGTTCTTGTTTTGCTGCTGCCATTGGTGTTTTTTTCCTTCCCTCTGGGAGATTTCTATTATACCTCTTCATCTGTGGCAGTCTCCCTGGTTGTCCTATTAACATAGTACAATTTGTGGCCATAAAGTCACAGAGCACATGTTTTAAAGGTAGAAGTTTCAACTTCTGGCATCTCTAGATTGGGTTAAGAAAATCTTTTGGATGAAATCCTGTAGAATCATTAGTATTGACAGTACCAATTTCAGGTAGTCCTCATTTAGCAACCACAATTGGAACTGGCAACTTGGTCATTAAGCAAAATGATCACTAAGTGAAACCATGACTGTGCTTATGATTTTACTTCAGCTTTCCTTTGCTTTACAGACTGTCCTGCTTCAGGTTTCAGTCACATATGGTTTCTCAGGAGATTATCAGTTTTACTTCAAAGCAAAGGAATGTAAACAAAGCAGCAGCTTGCTTGCAAAGTTTGCTTTGAAACAGTATGCAAAAGAATTGTCCAGAGTTGGTCCAAGGTTTCAGAGAGCTGGGTCAAGGTTGTCAGCCAGTCCAAAAGTCAGAGGTCCAAGAGTACAATCCACACACATGTCATGCATGGGCCAGACAATGAGATGGTCAGATGTTGTTTCCAGCAAAGAGCCTGACTTAGAGCTCCTCTTTAAATAAGGCTGCAGCCAGCTGCCAGTGATCAGAATGTTTACTCCTTTGCTTAGCGAGGAGCCTAACAGAGCTTCGCTGTTCCGCTCTCCTTTCTACTCATCTGGTGCAGGGACTGGGAGGCCTCACATCATCCTCACCTGACTTATCCAGCTGCTCAGGTGGTGCCTGTGACTGATCAGCCTCATATGATGCCTGGCTTTGTTCTCCCTGAGGCTGACATTCCACAGGCTCAGCTGGAGCAACTGCTACAGCTTCAGACGCAGAATCTGAATCCAGAGCCTGGGCCATGACACAGACCTGCAAAGGTTGTAAATGTGAGGATTGGTTGTAAAGTTACTTTTTCATCACCAGTGTAACTGCAAATGGTTGCTAAACAAGGACTACCAATATATTATGTGATATAATAGGAAGAAGGTAATTGTTTGGAGCACGAGGGCTATAGGGAGTGCCAAGTAGTAGGCTGGGGCCTTCAGATATACGTATACACACAGACACACATTTCACAATGCTGAGAGAAGATGTTTTAAAACATGGCTCTTTCTATGGCATTGCCTCTGGCACAATAGCCAAAGAAGCTGTTGACTGTTTGTTGCTAGAACTGAGAGAGTAACACCAGCAGCTGCATCAGCATGGGCGGAATAAAAGATATTCAGCTCCATGGGATCTTCTGTTGTGGTCGTTTTGGGAATTTAATTGAAGCATAGCAAACCAGACAGGTCTGCAAAATGCCAAAAAGATAATGGAACTTTAAATGGCAGAACATTTCTACACAACCCTCAATCCCTTCCTGAAAACTTCATACTGATCTTTGAGAATTTTATCAAAAATTTCTTCTCATTTGAAAACAAAAACAAAGGCTATTACTTTACCAACACTCTGAAAGACATTGGTAAAAAATGCAGATGAAATTTTAAGTATAATACTGGTTAAATCATCATGAAAGCTGAGAGCTTGTACGTGCTTACTCTATTCACCCCAAGGAAATGACATGATAATCTAATTAATATTTTAGACAGTTCAGAATAGAACTTTTTTTTCCTTCTCCAGTATCTTTGAAAGGAAGCATAAATCAAAATCCAGAATTCCACTTGAATCAAATTGCATTATTTATCTACTATGGATCTGAGGAAGGAAGGTTAAAGAGCTCATACAATGGAAATATTTACAATTAATCTGACAATGAAAGAAGAAAGACGCAATGAATGAAATGAAATGAAATTACATTGTGGTAAAAAGCAAAGGGCCTGAATAGGGCATAGAGATTACAGTAACCAAAAGATTACTATGGTTATTGTAATCTCAATGGTTTATTGGTTTCATGTTAATTATCTAATCTGTTCTAATCTGTAATTCTGTCTGTAATACGTTTATGGCACATTTCCACTACCCCAAAGCAACTGATCACCACCCCTCCTGAAATGAATGGAATATAATATACACTTTTCAACAAACTTGAATAATAATAAGCATATATGAGGCATGAGTGCTGTATTATATTAATCTGCAGTTCTAACTATCATCCTGTAAAATAGGCTATGACCCTGGGTTTGCAGATAGGACACCTAAAGCAGAGAAACAGCACCTATCTGGTGAATTTCTTGATTAGATTATAGAAGCACTACATACAATTTCAACTGTATTTGGATCTTCAACAAAAATGATTCTGAAGCAGTGTATAGGTTCAGATTATGGAACTTCATTCCATTTCTTTCAAATGTTCCTTTTTTTTCCCCCCCCCCCCTGAATCTTTCTTCCTGAGAAGGCAGATTGTTCTTGGCAAAAATCAGTATTAATTACCTGCAAAAGTCCTTTGAAATAAAGCTGAAAAGCTTTTCATAAAAAAAAACAAACCTGGTCCTTTTCCTCCTTTACAATCCTGCTCATTGTCCAAATAGAATTCTTGGCATTTTTCTCTGAAACTGAATATTGTTCTACTGATTTTATTCTCAGACGTTGTGATGGAGTAGATAAAATGTGATTGGACACAGAGTAAAAGTCCTGTCACTGTGATGATCCTGGACAACTACAGGCAATTTTTTTCCCTTATCAGGACCAAGGCTACTCACTTAGTTTTGAGCAACGTGCCAGGACTACATTCCCAAAAGAAGGTGAAGCCAAGAGAAAGAAGTGGATAGAGTCAGGTCAAAAACTAAATTGTATGTCAGTTAATTTAAATATAATTCAAATTAATCTATGCTAATTACAGTTAATTTGATGACATCTTATATATTTAATCATTCTTCCCTTCTGTTATATTAGAATCTGATGGCAACTTCTGGAGAAACTTTGGGATCTCCATACAAGGTTATGGGGTTGCAGCTGACTTCAGGCTGCACATTGTGCACCTCCATTATAGATTACACATTACATTGTGTAGTCTCCATCATAAAACATCATAGGATTCTTTTGTGGTTAAAATAGCAAGAAAACACATATGTCCCTCGAGCAATTATAGTAATGAATGTTCCCAGTACAGCAATGGTGACATCAATACTTTTAAATATTTAAAAGGAGATTACATCCTTTTTAAGTATTTGACAAGCATATGGATATCAGCCAAGCAAGAGACCAGATTTCAATGTCATGTCCTGAATTGTCTTAAATTATTATTAATAATTGCCTACTCTTGGCCTGGTGACAGATGGCTTCTCACATTCTTCTTTCTCAGGTGTATTAGATTTATTAACAATTTAGATTAGAATTCTTGAAAGTGCAATAATGAGAAGCAATAAGTGAAATGGTGGAGGCTGACAAGGTGGGAACCAGAAGTTCAGTCTAAAGATCTTCATTATATAAATATACCACAGTCACCTGACATCAAGCCAACCAAGTGCCATGTGAAATATCTATTAATTCAGAAGGGTGAGAGGAACAAGCTTCAGGTTCAAGCCCTTGTGAATATATATAAAGTCCCTGACATCTTTTTATTTTGCTGGATAAACAACTGTTATGTGTGTAGTTTCATTCTTGACTGCAATGAAGATTCTAATCTAGCCAGTTGAGAGTTTTTTTGCCAGTTGAGCTGAGGACTTAAGGGAGAAATGTTTGGAGATTGTTGATTTACTGCAGTGTCCAAGTGTGTAGCCTGACAGTAAGTACTGTAGCACTTATTGCTCTGGATAATGGAAGACCCAGGACAATGTAGATAAAATGATGAAAGAACCTTTGAGAGTTCACATACTGTACATCATACCTGTTATTCCAGGGTTTCATATAAATACTCTGGGTGTGTTTTTGCAAGGCTCTAACCCTAACCCTACTTTAATCACTCAGGAATTTCAGTGATAGGTAGGTAGGTAGGTAGGTACAAGCATACATGGAGAATGGGGTGATGTGATGGAATGTATCTACAAGGAGGAGAGTGATGCGGGAGATCAAGGCTATCAGGAAGGAGGGGGTGCATTCCAGGAGTGGGGAGGAGGCAAGAGGCAGCATAGTCCACAGGGAGAGTGTGAAAAGAGAAAGAGATTCAGGATAGCCACTCCCTAGAATCTCCCAGGTATATCCACTAGTTGCAGTAGTATAGATTTAGTCTGACAAGATTCTGTCTATAAGGTATAAGCAAATAAAGGAACTGTACTCGGTGGGACTGTTTCATCGTTGTTCTTGGACTGGGCCTGACAGGTCAAAAGTCACGATGGTGGCTGCAACCATGCGATCAAAGCTACCATCTTGACTTTTTTTTACCACCCTTCAGTTGCCTCTGTACATATATAACAGCTATTAAAGAAGATGTTGCATTCAGGATTTCCTGGATTTATTACACTGCAGCTTCTTTAGTCTTCTTGAAGAGGCATTGAAATGTTAGGTAAAAATGCAATCATTACAGCAGTAAACATCTCAAATACACAACAGCACCTTCTGTCATCCTAAGATTTACTTCTTAAAAAAAAAGTTTTTCTCTACTTGTCTAGTATTTTGTCTCTGAATGTTTTCCTTCTTCCACCTGTTTTCAAATACAGTTTCTATAAAGACTTAACTGTCATGTCTATAGAGATTAGCTTGATACCCAATTTCATGAACATATTTTTAGTGTGAGCATTGTTGCAGCAAAACGACAAAAGAGTTCAGTGGGAAAATCCTATGTTCTATTCTTTCACATGTTTTAATGGCTGCTTATAACAGATGTTTTCCTTTTTAAAAAACAACAACAACAGGAGGCTGGTTTTTTAAAATGTGTGATCTCTAGGCAAAAAGAGATGATGGAATGAACATAATGAAAATAATATGATATATAGCCAAGAAGATCTGTCTCTGTTATGTCACTGAGAGCAAACAACGATCTCCCATTGCCATCATTCTGAAACAGTGGTGACTTACATCCTGATCCCCCACTATGCACTATATCTATTCAAAACTCGGTTTTATTCTGATCTAATTCTGTACACTTACTCATGATTGTTTGGGGCAGATTGATAGATATTTCCAAAACCCTGTTCTTCTTTTAATGCCATCTTCTACCAGAGGTTGGCAACCATCATCATTCAGCTGTGTTGTCCTTAAATCTTTCATTGTATAATTAGTAGAAATAGTTGTTATTCCTCATTAACTATCCTTTGTCCCAAATTCCGATTCTTGATGGTATTCATGATTTTCTCTTTCTTTGCCCGTTTTTTGGAAGATCATCTCATTCCATAGAATCATAGAATGCAATAATTTAAAGGAACTTGGAGAACATTTGTCCAACCTCTGGCCAGGGCAGGAATCCATTTGTACAGAATTTTGCGCACTATGATATTTTAAGTAATAATCTGTACATCCATATCATTCTGGATTTCTTTTATTCATCCATCCATCCATCCATCCATCCATCCATCCATCCATCCTTTCAGTTTTGAGGTTGTCCAACTCCACGTGACTCTGGACAGGTCGCAACATTAAAAACAAGAAAGCAACATTAAAAACAATACAAACAAAGATAATGTACATCTGGAAGTTGAGTTAATTGAGTATAATTCTACAGGGGCTTGACACTACCCTACCCAAAGGCCTGGGGGAACAACCAGGTTTTCAATTATTTTTTTAGCATTATCAGGATGACAGCATATGAATCTTTGAGGGGATGCTGTGCCAGAGAGCAGGTGCTGCAACAAAGAAGGCACACTTCCTAGGTCGCAATAGATGGCACTGTTTAATTGAAGGATCTGGAGTGCACCCACTTTGCTCAATCTCAAAAGAACTGAAACTCAGAATAGTTAGATAATAGTGGCAGTGGATGAACTCTAGGTCTGTTCATGATTAACTAATTGGCATTGCTAGTCAGGGATCAGCAACTGCTACTTGTACTTGAATCTCAGGAATTGTCAGAGTATTTGCTGGCATAGTCTTATCCATAGGCTTTGGAATAATATTCCTCATGATTTGTAGGAAGGGAATCAGCCTCTTACTGAAAGGGGATATTTTTCCTATGTTGTCAACAGACATTGCCTTAAATGTATGTCATGACAATGCTACTATTACTTCAGCTGCTCTTCCCCATCTCCTCAGATAGCTAGTTGAAAATGACCTATTTTTGATATTTCAGCTTCAGCTCTTCCTAAGAACTGTAATCTTCATTACACATTTGACAAAGACACAGATGTCTGTGTCTGCCTAGAGTTTGACTTTGTTGACCTTAAATGATTGGGATGCCCAGGCAGAAATGGAGGAAATGGTGAATGCCTTGGATGCATCTGCCATTATATGCAAGAAAGAACTATGAAGTACAACCTGAACTATTTTGTAAGAACAAAGGAAGAGAGGTATAAGGTCAAATCAAGGACCAATCTAGTCCACATTCTGTGCCTACGCATAGAGTTCTACTTAAGCTTCATAATTCAGGAATTGGCATAATATCTGTACTAAGCCAGAGATAAATGGAAAGAAACTTGTAGAATATTTTTCAGCCCTTATTACTGCAAAATTATTATTGCTTTTTCTGTTGTATTATTAATATAAATTACTTAGGAGGAACATTAATTCAGTTCCTCATGAGTTTCTCATTTGCTGATTTCAGAAATTCTATTACTCAATCTACTGTCCTATTCATACCTAAAGTTTCTGCACAGGTAAGCTTCATATATTATGCAGATATATAGATATGGTTTGTATTTATTGTGAATCTTCCTTCTTTGCCCAAAGATATCAGATACAAATGCATTTTGTATCTTTGTTCTTCTGTCTCTGAAGAGTAAGTGTAACGTAGTGCCACTTTAAAAAGTGACTCTACATTCAGATTGTAAGCTCCATTTCCTCTGGACTTCATATGCAGACCACCTACTTTATAGCATCTGGCTTAAATGCTGGGCTTTCTTTTTTCTTCCCTATTGCCTCCCTCTCTCTCTTTTTTTCCTGTGGGTAATATTGAGCCTGGTGAAGATTTGTGGAGAATTTGAAAGCTCGAACATCCTTTTGTGTTATAATAAAGACATCTTCATGATTTTCTTATTCATGCTTTAATTTGGATGTCTTCTGGTTTTGTTTATTATTTTTCTTGACTGTAGGTTGGTCTCAGTCATTATCCTCCTTGAGTGCTCTTTTTCAGCGGAAATATGCATACAAATGAAGTAAATAAATACTCATAAATTCAGCTATGGATTTTAAATTTCCACCCACACCCATAAACCATCATGATTATGACTGCTTTTCTTCTGAATAAGAACATGAATCCAGATGTGTGTGTGCTTATAACCTTACACAATTCAGACATACAAACACAGTAAGTTGTTTCAGACTAATTTGGATTTTCTGTGCCAGATCCAAAACTAAAGATTCTCAAATTAAAGTGCAGTTTCATATTCAAAAGAAAAAGTAACCAGAACAAATAAGAATGAGCTGCTCATCCATCTTCTCTAATTCCTCTCTTCCTATGCATTTCCTCCTGCTCCAGAGCTCTCATAGCTCATATTCTTTTCCCTTCCAAATGATTCCTCACTTCTTTTCAGATATGTCAAGGGAATCGTGGTTATTTTTAAAGTTACAAAACAATTCTTATCATCATCACTAACAATATTTGAGTGAGAAAAGGAGGGTGGATTTCATTATTTTGACAGTGGCTGCATCAAGCTGTCAGATGAAAGAAGGTCAGGTTAAAAAAAATAATAATACAGATTCAGCAACTACACATCATTACTTGGCTAGGAAGCTTGTCCCAGGGGTGATGATTACACATTTCAAGACAATAATAAAGAGTGTGCATTCATTGCAAAGCCATGCAACAATATCTCAGAGCCCTGTTTTTAATCATGTTCATGGCAATCTAGAAGTCTGATATAAAAGAGTTTATTTCATGTGCATGTAAAATCCTAGAAGCAGAAGACAATAAACTTAGTCCATTCCTCTCAATTTTTGATTCTTTTGGTTGCACCAGGTCACACATGGCAGCACCAAGCCAAACTTGCTGATTTCCAAGAGAGGCTAGACCACTAGAACATCTCAACGCTGCAAATTATAAGGGCGTGTTAATGCCCCTTCCCCTGGAAGAAGGGAAAGACATATTTTCATATTTTTGTGAAGTAAATTACACATTATGTAGTCATATGATTATGTGGTCATCAGGAGCTGAGCTTGAAGAGAAATTTTACTGCTATGTTTCATCAACATCCTCTAATTCACCAAAAGAAAATCGGTTTACTTGCCAGCCTGCTTGTTAGGTAACTTCCAGAATAGTGGGATTTCGGCCAGGTGTTGGTATATGCCAGTCACAAGATAACAATCAACTCCTTGATAAAATGGCTGACATTCAAGCTCCTGAACTCAGTGTGTTCCTTGAGATATATCCTGATCCCATTTGGGATCCTCAGATAGTATCCCACATCTGCACCACAATAAATGTAACCCATTTATAATTCCTTTGGGTAACAAGCAGGAACCTTGCTCCTGCTGACCCATGTAGCGCAAGGCATATCACCTAAGGAGCACAGACCACAACTGAGTCTCAGGGAGCTGCAGTGCTGTGCAATGCTTGTACAAAGCTGGGAGAGGCAACTATTTTCTTCTTCATCACAAAGTACTTTCCTTGTTAAAAAGGATTATATCTTGTCACATTTATAAGAGAGGAAAATGGAAGCAGATGAGAACCAAACTGCTCTTTGTGGATGTTTTCATTCGCCCATTAGCGAATAGGGCAGTTGCTTATATTGTTACAGGAGCAGTTGTGTTACAATGGCAGAGAATCAAAATATTATACAGGACAAATGAGGCAAGTGCTGGTTGCCCCAAAGATAAGAAAGATGCCCAGTGCAATTTGCTTGGAAGCCCTGGATTGGAAACTTTCTCACTCTGTATTCTAAATTCCAATATAGTTCTCTATGAGTAAGAAGCATGGTTCACAACTTTATAACTGGTCCCATTTCCAGTCATCCTGACAGTGAAAAGAAGCAATATATTTTAAGTCTGCTTTTCTTGACCATGTGATTCTTTGGATAAGATTTTCTATTTTTAAATAAAATGCTCTATTATTAAAAAAAAAAAAAAAACTTTATCCATGAATAATAAATATGTCCTAAATTTTTCCTTACTGTGATCAACTCTATATTGTGTATGTCTGTTCTGAATAACAGAATTCAGATCAAGAATGAGTGAATAATGCTCAGATTTCTAGGGTTCTGCACTGCAGGTTGAAATCCCCTCTTCTTTATTCCTGTGACAAGTCACAAACTCAAGTAGTTCAAGCAAACATGACAAATCATAAACTTCTGATCAATCACTGAGAATTCTACAGTTCTAAAATGAAGTGATCCACCAACATGCAATGTGCAATAGCACAGGATGCACGCTTTCTCTCGTGGTGCTGTCACATGCAATGTGTGTATACATATGTAATATCAGAACCTTTCTCCACAGAACCATTATCTTCCCTGCCAATGAAAAATTGTTATCATTGTTCATATGGTTACAATTATTCAAGCATCTCCTTCAATGTGAGGGATCTGCTTTTTTACCACTATAAGCATATTACTGAACACATCAACTGGACATGTCAGTGACCTCTCCAAGCCTTCTGGTACATGCATCCCATCAAAATTTTGGCGATGTGAAGGAGATGGGGATCCACAGGCAATGTTTTTCAGTTGCAGCATATACACTTTGGAATGGCCTGCCTCTTGAGATTAGATAAGCACTTTTATCTGGCCTTTCAGATCAAAGACCAAATTTTCCAGATGGCATTGTGATAGTGAGGCTTGCTAATGTTACATCTACTTGCACTGGTTGCATATTTAATTGATCATTTTTATTCTGTTTTTACTTGGTTTTGATAGACATTTGATGGTTGCATTTTTTATGATGTATCCTGTCAGGAGTCATTAAGATTACAGCAGGATAGAAATGCAATGAGTCAATCAGCTAATCCGTCAATCAATCAATGTGTGTCAGTCTTTTAGCTTTTCAAGGGTGGATGAGAAACAGCTTCCTTTTAAGCTCTTTGTTCCTACTGATATATAGTCTTGTACAACCTACACAGGACTGGAGCTGAACAATGTGGGAACCAACTTGAATATTGCCATTGGAGAAGGACAAAAAGTAAACACCATGCAGTAACCTTTTATCCAAGATTATTATTGCACAAATTAAATATATGGTAGAAGGATATGGTAGTTGATTTCTTACTTTTTTCAGTGTGTTCCGTCAGAAATATATTATTTTCAGTGTTCACTATTTCAATAAACTACAAAAATATAATATTTATTTTAGTATAGCTGGATGTGGGAAACTGAACTTAAAGTATTTTTTCCCCAAGCACTGATTTGTACAATTCTCTTTAACAAGAGTTATTAAATTGAAAGTGTAGTAGTCCAAAAAATGAACTCATTTTCAATTCATAAACAAAATTTCTCAGTGTGTATTTTGGTAGAGACTTTCTGAGTCCTTCTCTCACAACTTAACAGTATATGGGAGGGGAGGCATCTCTCTTCACCTGTAACAGGGGAGCTTGCAGCTGGTTGTTTCCATGACAGTGCTTGAATCTTAAGCAAGGGATACAAAACTTGTAGCCAAGGGTTACATGTTGAGCACCAATTTTATTACACTTGTGTGTTCACAGAGCCAGAAGAGAATTTGTAAAATAATTGGAACAAACTATATTTTATAGTTTTAAATGCAACAACATTGAGCCACCAGATGTTGGTACAGGAGAAGTATGCAAGCACACAAACATATACACATAACCTCTAAAACAAAATCTACAATCAATATAACCTACAAGGAGACATTGAAATTCTTCTTTTGAAGTATTTCAGTATTCCTCTAACTTTAGAAAGATTTGCTGTCTCCAATCTTCTATAGGAGTTAAGGTCCAAAGCACAGTATTCTTTCTCATGGCTTGCTAACTGCAGCACAAAGATGCCTCACTCATCATAGTTAAAGGATATATTGTCATTATTTTGCCATGTCTTTGCCTTGCTGCAATGGCAACCTAAAGTTATATTTAGATATTCCAGTGGCAAAGTAATGCTTTTCTTCCTCTGGTGACACTATACTTGCATACAAACCAACTACAATACCTTCTTGATGATACTGCTGATTATGTCATGATCAGGGGCTGGGATCTGTCCAACTTCATTGGCTAACTTAGGCTGCTGTAGGCACGCCATCTCCTCTGCAGTCACTATGCACTGCCTCCATTGTATTTTTAGCTTGCACTACAGGAGAGACTGGACACCAGCTTCCAAACTGCTATCTCCAAACACATCACCCATTTTTCCAGCTAGCAGAAGTGGGAAGTGCTATTTTTAAATATAGATCTTGCACTTGTCTAGAAGCTGGCAAGGTCTGTGTTTAACCATAGCATTTCCACTTTTCCTGTTGACCTGAAAAACAGGTGATAAGGGGGTAGATAGCGATTTAACACAATTCCCCTATCACTTGTTCAGGCTGACAGAAGTGGGGAGAGGTGGAGACCTGGCAAATAAAGACCCTTTTTCCCTTCCTAGTTCTCCTGTAACCTTTTTGACACACATCCATCAACTTTCTAGAAGACTGCTAGATATGTCAAATAAATTGGCAGAGAATGGGGTCAGGAGGGGAGAGAAGGTTTTCTGATCCCATAGAAGGATCTGTCCAATCGGCAAACTGAAGTGCCACTCCTATGCTTCTCTTGCAACCCATTACTGGGTTTCAAAGGGAACAAGAGAAGCAGGGCGGGGGAGGAGAAGTTCTCCTTATACAGCCACCAATGCCTCTCCATGGATCAGGTGCTACAGTGCCTGATCTATGGGGAAGGTGGACATCTTTATTGGGTTGGATCCCCCATGGATCTGGTGTGCACCTGATCCACATATGATTCAGTGAAACTGTATCAGCAGCTGCACCACCCCAAGGATTAGGCAGGTGGCTTCTGCCTGGTAAAGCACTGTCTATTCTGCAGAGAGAGGGGAATTATGCCAGGCAAAGCAGAACACCTTTCTTTGCAGATCAGCTAGTTCAGGTTCACATTTTGGCAAAACTTGCCTCCTAACTTAGAGAAAGGTAATGGTGATCCCCGCCCCCCCCCCCCCCCCCCCCGGCAGGGAACCAAGCAATAATTTTCCTAAAGGTGTTCCATATTAGGTCTGTGAGGACAGCATCAGTTTCTGATCTTACTGCTGAGGTAAAAGAAGACATAGCAATGAGTCCAGCACAACATAAGGCAGCATAATTTTACGCCACTTCACAGACTGAGAGAAAGCATATCAGCATGGCCATGAGGAAGAGCCTAGAATTTCCAGTGCCATGTACTTTAACAAGTCCTAACCCTGAAATTATGTACATGTAACAAGCATTTCCTTTTAAAGAATCTTGGTTGCCTCTCTTACATGTTAATACTAGATTCACTCACTCTCTTTCTCTTTGCCTAGACTCACCTACTGGCCTAAATTAAGAAGAATTTAACCATGATGTTTACCATGGCTATTGAAGTGCTACTACTGGTCAGAATAGAGCTGCCTTCTGCAGCCAAAAGAGCAAAGAGTGCCACCTGGTATGAAGGATCTTCCATTCATATGGGAACAGAAAGTGGGGAGGTAATGTTGCAAGGCAAACTCCAACCTTTACATCACAATCCAAGTATGAAAGAGGGAAGCTTGCACTCTGATGTCATGGCACATTTTGTTGTTTGGTCATTACAGGTAGTCCTTGCTTAATGTCTGCCCTGTTTAGCAATCATTCAGAGTTATGACAGTGCTGAAAAAGTAACTTTACAACCAGTCCTCACACTTATGAGTGTCACAGCATCCCCACGGTCATGTGATTGAGATTCAGGCACTTCACAGTCGGCAGGTATTTATCACCATCGCAGTGTCCTACGGTCATGTGATTGCCATCTGTGAGCTTCACAGCCAGCTTCTGACAAACAGAGTAAATGGAGACGCTAGCAGTAAAACCACAAGTTGTATTCATGTGATGTCTTGCTTAACAACTGCGGATGACTTGCTTAATGACCACAGTGGAAATGAGATTGTAAGTCTTTTGCGGTCACATGTCTTGCTTAATGACTGTGTCTCTTAGTGACAGAGTTGCCGGTCTCAATTGTGGTC
Source organism: Liasis olivaceus (assembly GCA_030867105.1). NCBI lineage: Eukaryota > Metazoa > Chordata > Lepidosauria > Squamata > Pythonidae > Liasis > Liasis olivaceus. The sequence continues at coordinate 40,071,986 of CM061351.1, read as the reverse complement.
GTTAAGCTACCTGTATCATGGTTAGGGACAGTGCCTATGTTACACTGTGTATCTACTAAGTCATTTTATCTGCCCTGTAACTTTAGATCCCTAACAGTGCTCTAGATTTTGTTCTAGTGTTCCCTAGACTATAACTGAATAATTGTTATTTTGTACAAATGAGTTTATTAAAAATCTAATATATATATTATGTTTGTAAAACTTAGAAAGCTTGCTAGGGCTACTGGGCTAAAAAACTTGAAACATCCTTTACACTGTTCACAATATAAGATGGCTATGCCTTAGGTGACTTTATCCTTAGTAGAATTATTTGCATTACAAAAATTTAAAAATACAATTTTATATCTAAGTATTTACAATAGTCAAAGATCACTATCCATTTTTACTAAATTACTTTTAACATAACAGCCTCACTTTTGTTTCCCCAAATTCCCAAATCTGCTCAAAAAGTTATTGGATAAACATAACCATTATTAAGATTCAATTGTCTTCTCTGAGAAGCCTCTAAAGTAATCAAAATGCTACAGAAATAATGATGTGTATGTGTACAGCTCGCAACAGAAGCTAGCTTAAACATTTTGCCAGTGGAAATACTATCTAGGCTGGGTTTGCAAATACATTTTTGTTGAGTCTGCCGGGTGAGGATCTATGGTGGCCTGGATGTCCCTGAAGGAGCAGAGAGGGCATTGCGACAGAGATCGGCGGCCAGACAGTGAATTCTGGCTGGCGCTGTCTTTCCAGATAAAGGATCGCTCGCTTGCACTCCAGACAGCTGCTGCTTGTGAGGAGATTGCAGGAACTGAGGTGTTGTGGTTGACTTGTGAGTTGAATGGCTGGGAGGTGAGGGATTTCAACCAAGCTCACAGTGGTAATGAAACCTATATGGACACAAGGTTTGCACAAGCCTCACTTTTTTAAACACTTTCAGTTGTAATTAATTTACAGCTAAAGAGAGATTTTCTGACCAGCAGGATAAGAGAATTCCACTTGGTAAGTCAATATTCTTTCTGGACTAAAAGGAGGGAAAAGGGTTTTAAAGATTTAAAAACTTTTGGCAAAAAGCTTAACAAGAAGTGGATGTAAGAAACTTTAAAACAGATAAAGGGGGACAGTTATTTTGAAAAATAACTTGAAAGTGCTTTTGAACAAATTGGAATTAAAATATTGAATAAATTGGAATTGGATATGATATGGATTTCAAAGAATTTGGCTATTAAGTTTTCTAAAGTAGAGATATTATGAAAGACTTTTTTGGATCATAATCCTATGAGTTTGATTTATAAAAGGAAACCTACCTCTTTTAAATGGAGGCTAAATGAAATGTTGTTACAGAAAGAAGCAATAGTGGAGGATTGTAAAAAGAAATTAAAGTAACTTTTTGGAAATAATTTAGACTAAGGTACTGATTTAAGAATGGCTTGGGATACAAGTAAAGGTTTTATCAGAGGTTATTTCATACAACATAATAGTGAACTCAAAAAGAAGAGGCAAGAGAAAATACACACTATTTTGGATGAGATAAAGAGAAAAGAAGAATTAAAGAAATTTCCAGACAAGATAAGTATTTCTCAACAAATTTTTACAATGACAGTTATCTGTTAACAGTAAGAGAAATGGAAATAAAAATGAATTAGGTAAAGCAAAAAAATATATAAAAATGGTGAGTTTGCAAACAAACCAGGGAAATGGTTGGCATATAAATTACAAAAAGAAAAAGAAAACAAAATATACTGAAACTCCAATAGGGAGATAATCTATTGATGGATAGCATGGCCATGCAAAAAGCATTTCATCAATATTATTCTAACTTGTATAAAACAAGTGACATCTCTCTGGAGAAAACAGATGAATATCTAAAGAAACAAAATTTACTGAGGATTACAGAGGAACAGAAATGGATTACGAATGGACCTATAACAATAAGAAGTTTCTGAAGCTATAAAAAAGATAAAACCAGGTGGATACATTTTTGTTGACATAAATGAATACAACTAATTTATATAAAATGAACTAGACTAGTTTAAGCAATATAAACTAGCAGCATCCTTTGGGGCCTTAAATGTTGTTGAATGCAGTTTAAATCACTTAGAAAGTATGTTTGGAAAAACTGGAAAAAGGGGGACGTTCACACAGTCATTCCATCATTACTGGCTATAAGTAATGTATTTCTTATCCATCAAGAAGGAACCAAAATGCTTTCTATGATGGACCCTTGTCCTCCAGGGTAGCCATGCCATGTATGACTCAGTATTGTGTAGTCTACTAAGTCTAAAGATGTATGCAATAATATATGTAAATAAGGACTTGCTGTTCTTTTTGTACATCTCTTGTCTCTTTTCCCAACCCTTTATGAAGCATTCAATAAATGCTGAGTTTTGTAAATTAATGTAATAATCTTATTCTTGACCTTCCTCCATATCAGAATGGCTAGATTATAATAAGTTTATAGGTTATACATCACTATTTTGCCATCTGAACTGGTTAACAGTCAATTTCCAGGACAAATTTAAAGTACTGATTTCAACCTTGAAAGCCAGACTTTGGAATCAGTTAACTGATGCCAACTTTTCTTTATCCAGATCCAAATTCCATTGCCTAAGACCCTGGATGAAGGTGTGGATGAAGGTGTCCCTACCAAATGAGGTGCCACTGAAGTAGACCACTCAAGAGATTTCCTCTGGTGAAACCTGTTCATGTAATGTCTTCCATAGAGAATTTCAACTGGCACTTCATATGTGCGATGATTTACTAGTAGTGTTTGTAAGAGAGTTAGCAGTACTTTTAAGAGAGTTAGTAGTAGTTTTAGTACTAACGCTCTTAAAAGTACTACTGCTAACTCTCTTACAAACATTAATACTAGTAGTTTTAGTAAGAGAACTAGTAATAGCAATAGTTGTGCTGAACCAGTGAAGAGCTTTTAGGTATTTTAGAAACTCCTTTTTGATGCGACTTTAACTGTTTTAGACATAATAGCTTTATTTTTAAACTTGAGTTCCTTTGAGTGTAACCCTGGAGAGAGAACAGCTATAAATAAATAAATGTTTTGAATGTACTTATACAGTTGGATCGTTGTTCAAACTGAGTCCTTACAGACACACTCAAAGATATTATTGTAGCTGGTAGATACTCACTGAAAAAGAACTAAGAAATAGCTCCTGACAACAAGGCCTATCATGCTATCATTCAACCACTAGTGATTCAGGACAGATACAATTGGGCAAAGATAATAAATAACATGTTGCATAAGCTGTTTGCCTACTAGCATTTTTGGCTTTGTTTTAAAAGCTACTGAACACACATCTCTTACTATTGCTTTTCTGAATTCAGAAGAGAAATGCTAGCAGGCAAGAAGACAACAACAGTGAACTAGTTTCTGGCATTCACAGTGCCTGGGAAGTAAAAACAGCTTATTGCTGTTTTTGCTTGTTGTCGAGGAACTATTCCTTAGCTCTTTTTCAGTTTCTTAGTTCTTTTTCTTAAGGTTCCATTAAATGCTGCTTTAGAAAGTCGCTATCATGCTCTACCCAAAAAGAGGCCAAAATATGAAAGAGATTAGCAAAAACATTAGTGTACGCTAATGTATCTGCTTATATGAACATTTAGAAATAAGATCCTCACATTAAATATAAATGCAGTACCTATTCCAATAGTAGAGAAGACAGAAACAAACTTATGTGACTGTTCCGTTTATTCTTCTGGTGATGTTGTTGCTGATGGCAACTTCTAGACCCCTGCTCTCTCTTCATTTTAGCTTCATAGAAGATTTGAATAAGAAATTCCTTAAAAGAAAGTGTTTCAGATAGCATTCTGCCCTCTAAGATAGGAGATCTAGCCAACTTAATGACACCCATTAATAATAGAAATGGATCTCTGCAGCTGGCAGCAACTTGCTGTCTTTGTCAGGGTTCTGAAGCTAAGCAGGGTCTGTCATGGTTAATTCTTGGAAGGGGAACCTAAAAGGTATATTTGAAAATTTAAAAAAAAAAAAAAAACAGCCCAGAAAAAAGCAATGGCAAAACACTTCCACAATACTGTCACTAAAACTGACACTTTATTCAAGACCTTTACCATCTTACTTCCCAGTAATAATGATTGGTGAAATAGGTGACTCTGCCAGATCGATTCTCTATATATAAACTTATCAACACATATGTTGCATTTTTTTGTCTGTTGAAATAGGGCTTATATTATTTGGAGTCTACTTCATAGTTTTACAAGTGTCTGAGCAGTTGAATCAGAGTTTGCATTTTGTAGGTGATTCACCTTTACTTTTCTTTGGTGCTTGTATCCAATTCCTCTTTCCTGGCCTGCTTTTGAAATGCTAAATAAAAGGAATGTTTTGAAAATGGAAAACCAGTAAATCACTGGTTAATAAACCTTTCTGGCACTGAATGTTGATGCTTTCTCAACATCAAACTTGGCCATTTTTTGTCTTCCTCTCAAACAGCAAGCTTTTCGCAGCAGGATGATAATACACAATGGGAAGCTGCGGAGCTCTAATTTCTGCTAGGCAAACAGCTGTTAAGGACACAGAGTCTCCACCAGAGGGTGAGAGAAGGTGCTAAACTTGTAGGCAATGAATAGCTCCAGTTTTGCACTGAAGAAAAACAAGTGAGGATTCTGGCAGAAATGATCACAACTAATTTTATTATTAATAAGAAATTCTAGAATCAGACAAATGAAGAGTCAAGAAAAGAACATGCTTGGGTAACCCACCAACTGAATGCTGAGACATTCCAAAAGTCATACCAAGCCTTGAAGCCATTCCCAGGATGTCGTGGGAGATGAAAAACATCCTGGGAACGGCTTCAAGGCGCAATCTGTGTTTCATGGTGGCTTGGCTGGCCAAGATACCTCTTTGAAGACTTGCTAAAAGTATTATTCATAGCCATATCTATTGCATGCAGATAATTTAGAATTTTATTTTAATATTCTTCCCCTAGAGAATCATGACTCTTTATCTGTTCGGTGCCAGTGAGCCAGCGTAAACAGGAATGTGCATTAATATGTTTTTAGAATTTTCTGAATATACAAACCTATTATAATTACATACAGTAGCGAAGTAAAGGAAATGGGATGGAGTAAGCAAACTAAATAAAAGCAGTGAGCCAGAAAATTCACAGCATGCTTTTTCTCTTACCCAACTTGCAACATATGGGGAAATGTGCTGGTATTATAAATATGTATTGTGTGGATATGTTTACTGCTAAAAGTTTTGCTGAAATGATTTTATTGTGCTGTGTGCTTATTTAGAAATACTTTACAACAATAAACCAATTCACTTAGAAATATTTGTCAATAGAAACTTTTTAAACTAAGCCCAATTTCAGTGAAATCCTCTATCAAGTTCTCTTTCTCTCTGGCTGGGAATTGGAGTAGTTTGTGGTTTCTGCACCTTTTTTTTTAACTGGGCTGACTCATGTAGACCCGCTTCAGTCTCAGAAACAGCAGGCTGATTTCCCAAACCAGTTAACGGAGGTCTAAGCCAAAACTTATGGTTGGTGATCAGTACTTAAACATATGTATATTTGAAATGTTTAACTACTGATCACCAACCATAAGTTTTCAAAAGAATGCAGTAGCACATAGTTTAGAAATTCACATCTCTCCTCCACCTCCTCAATTTCAAAGATAGTAAGCTTCACTGTCTTTACCTTGTCCATGAGCCACATGCTTTCTCCTATAGGAGGACTAACATCTCCAGTCTGCAAAAATATGGAGCACTAGATGTCAGCAAAGAGTTAGAGCTTTCTGTGTCTCTCAACAGCCATCTAGTGTTCATCTGGATTTCTGCAGCTCAGATACGATAATCTTACCCTCCCAGCACCCCATTTGTAGTCCCAAACATCCCCCAAATGCTGTTTTTCAGATTGATTTTTATTCCTTTTTTAAAATGGAGAATGAAAAGGCTTAAGGGATGGAAGGAGTTTGTCTTCCTGTTCAAACTCTCATCTACTTAATTATTTAATACGTTTATTAAATTATTTAATATATAGTTTATATAAATTTCCATGTAATCAAGTTGAAATGGTATACAGATGACAAGATTATGTAATGGTGAAGTAACAAATAACACAATTAAAGGGATTAAAACAGGACAAATACTTTGCAATAAAATTTTTAAAAACAGTACTCTAAAAATACGTATTAAATAAGTGGTGGAAAGAAGAAAAGGAAAAGGAGAAAAAGAAAAGCAAGCTCATACCATACAAGTAAGTTACTTGGAATGTTGTATTTACAGGTGAAACTCAAAAAATTAGAATATCGTGCAAATGTTCATTTATGTCAGTACGGCAACTCAAAAGGTGAAACCAATATATGAGATAGACGCATTACATGCAAAGCGAGATATGTCAAGCCTTACTTTGGTATAATTGTGATGATTATGGCGTACAGCTTATGAAAACCCCAAATTCACAATCTCAGAAAATTAGAATATTACATGACATCAATAACACAAGGATTGGAAATAGAACAATATCGGACCTCTGCAAAGTAGAAGCATGCATATGTACTCAGTACTTGGTTTGGGCCCCTTTTGCAGCAATGACTGCCGCAATGCAGCGTGGCATGGATGCTATCAGCCTGTGGCACTGCTGAGGTGTTATGGAAGACCAGGATGCTTCAATAGCGGCCTTCAGCTCCGCTGCATTGTTCGGTCTCATGTCCCTCATCTTTCTCTTGGCAATGCCCTATAGATTCTCTATGGGGTTCAGGTCAGGCGAGTTTGCTGGCCAATCAAGCACAGTAATCCCATGGTCATTGAACCAGGTTTTGGTACTTTTGGCAGTGTGGGCAGGTGCCACGTCCTGCTGGAAAATGGAGTCAGCATCCCCATAAAGTTCGTCTGCGGAAGGAAGCATGAAGTGCTCCAAAATCTCCTGGTAGACGGCTGCATTGACCCTGGACTTAATGAAGCACAGTGGACCAACACCGGCAGATGACATGGCTCCCCAAATCAACACAGACTGTGGAAACTTCACACTGGACTTCAAGCATCGTGCATTGTGTGCCTCTCCATTCTTCCTCCAGACTCTGGGTCCTTGGTTCCCAAATGAGATGCAAAAGTTGCTCTCATCAGAAAAGAGGAATTTGGACCACTGGGCAACAGACCAGTTCTTTTTTTCTGTAGCCCAGGTAAGACGCTTCTGACCTTGTTTGTTGTTCAGGAGCGGCTTGACAAGAGGAATACGACATTTGAAGCCCATGTCCAGGATCCGTCTGTGTGTGGTGGCTCTTGATGCACTAACTCCAGCCTCAGTCCACTCCTTGTGAAAGTCCCAACACTTTTGAATGGCCTTTTCCTGACAATCCTCTCCAGGCTGCGGTCATCCCTGATGCTTGTGCACCTTTTTCTACCACACTTTTCCCTTCCACATAGCCTTCTATTGATGTGCTTTGATACAGCACTTTGGGAACATCCAACTTCTTTTGCAATTACCTTTTGGGGCTTTCCCTCCTTATGGAGGGTGTCAATGATGGTTTTCTGCACAACTGTCAGGTCAGCAGTCTTCCCCATGCTTGTGATTCCTACTGAACCAGCCTGAGAGACCATTTAAAAGCTCAGGAACCCTTTGCAGGTGTTATGGATTCATTAGCTGATTAGAGTGGGACACTTTGAGCCTAGAATATTGAACCTTTTCACACTATTCTAATTTTCTGAGATTGTGAATTTGGTGTTTTCATAAGCTGTACACCATAATCATCACAATTATACCAAAGTAAGGCTTGATATATCTTGCTTTGCATGTAATGCGTCTATCTCATATATTGGTTTCACCTTTTGAGTTGCCATACTGACATAAATGAACATTTGCACGATATTCTAATTTTTCGAGTTTCACCTGTATAGACATCTGTGGTGGAGAGAAGGAAGGGCTAGTGATATGATGTGCATTGTGACATCATCATGCAAATGACAAAACTTCATAATTTGCATCAGTCACATCACAAATTAGCACATCAACTTGGGCAGAGGCTGAAAGCTAGGTCTTCCCCATATTAATCTAGCCTTTCATCAATTATATCCACTACGGTCCAAAAGCTCTCCTGTAATGCTTTGCTTTCAGTCCCAAATCTTTTTGACATTTTGATAGGAAACATTTTTACATGAAACACATGTCTTGAGGAATGCTTGCCCTTTCCTGGGTTGTGCTCATTGGTCAAATTCATAGTTCCACACATATTAATTCTAAATTCGAATATTTGGGATCAAGGAGGTCCATTCAATTGCCACCTCAATCAAATGTGATGTATGGATAACTTACAACAGTGTCTTTCCCACTAAGCACTTCTTTACCTAGACGGGTTCTGATTAAAACCATTTAAAATGAACTACTGATTAGATGGATTTTTTGGGTAATATTTTCATCAAGGGTCGACAAACGTTTTGAGCTGATGGATGCATTTGGAATATTGAGAAAAAGTTGTGGGCACTTACACAAAACGGTTGTTCTAGTGGGGCTTGCCTGTTCATGTAATGGCTGCCATGCTGAACACAGCCAGTTATAAAACAGGTTTGCCACTACTCTCTCTAGCCAGACTGACATTGGGAAGGCACAGGGCCACACTTCCTGACAAAGCCTGCATCCAGCCATTCTTTCCTAAAGAATGTGATCTATCCGAAGGAACCTGGCAGCACCTTTTTGAACTTACAAATTTTATTAAAAAGCACAAGCTTTCACGAGCTGCAGAGATGCATCTGATGAAGTGAGCTGCAGCTCATGAAAGTTTATGCCTTTTAATAAAATGTGTAACTCAGAGAAGCAGCTGCCAGATTCCTCCTGATTTTTTGCTACCATAAAAATCGGCTCTTCTCCTACGTCTATGTGGTACCAAAGATATTTCAGAAATAAAGACAATGCAAATGGTTGATATTTTGCTTTGCAGAATGCCAACTCCTTTTCTATATTATTTCAAATTAAGAAAACTGACAAACCCCCACCATCCCCAATTTGCAAGCACATGGGAGACATTTTTAAGGAAAGTGGTAGCCATAACTTTCAACTCTAATGGTAAGTCCTACAGAACTATATTATTCTATAATTTTCCTATAGCCAAAATAAAACTCCAGAATACATCTAAGTAAGAACTTTACTTTTAAACTGAACTAAACTGAACTAAAATATGAAATATTTTATATTCTGGTTCAACAACTCTTCCCTATGAACCTGTTCAGTGACAAGTGCTGGGCAGCATTTAATGTAGTGAGCTCTATTAATGTACATATTTTGCACCATTTATATGCCATCCTAATCTGAGATTCTGGTTAGGTATAAAATTAAGTACATGCTTATGAAGGATATCTCTGTTGAAAAACTGTAACCTCTTCTAAATCCTGAAAGTTCCAATAAAGGCAATACAATCATTGTAAAACCAGAGCTTGTACTGAAATGCTTCTTCTGCTATTAAAAGTTTTCACAGCCTTTGTGCGTATGCACACACATACGCATCCATGCACACACATATGCATGAACATTATTTGAAAGTTAATTAACCTCACTTGTTTATTTCCTTCCATGGTGAAAGGGGTCACCCAGGTAATAATTTTTGAAAATTACATACTACCCCATTGCTAAAATGAAAGGAAATTGCCTTAGATGATTAAAGAAATAGAGACTTCATCACAAATGATAGCTTTTCTGGGGGGGAAAGTGATTTTGTAAGTATAACGGAACTCATGGTACTATGGTTCTATATTATTTCTGTATTTTAGCAATTTGTAAAAAAAATCTGCAGTTTTTAAAGTATAAAACTACGTATAAACTAAGTTTGTATAAAGGCCCAGTCTGGGTCCAGAAAGCAAATCCACAATATTGTTTGGTGGACAATCCTACTCTTCATTAATTCCAACTAGTCCAACTTTTGGACTGTTACTACTTTCATTTGCATATTAGATCTCAAGAGAGTTGCCAATATTGGAGAGCTTTGTTGGTTATATCCCAATTTTTCCCATGTAAGAGTATACTGGCCTGGTTTACCCATTCTGATAAACTATATTGTACCATTGTACCATGTTATGATTTAGTTTGTATTCATGATCAAGTTGTATTGTGCAGGGCCTCAGCTGGTTATGGTTTATTCAGTTTATCATAGTTAAACAAACCCTGACTCAGAGTACCATGTAAACAAGGCCACTAAAAGAGCTGCAAGATACAAAGCCAGAAGAATTCTACCTACAAAAGGATAACTTTGCAAAGAACTCTCTTTTCCTCTTGGTACTGCAGCTCAGCAAATAGGGCTACTAGTCCTGGAATACCAAAGTCTGGAGGACCATCAGACAGCAGCAAAGAGGTACAAAATGATATATTTCTGCCCTACAGCTCTATATTGGAAGAGCATGTTTTGTAAGCATATGTCCCAGGAAGAAAACTTGACTTAGTAAAATAAACAGTCAGTGTACTTCTTCCTAATCAGGAAAAATGGCACAATAATTCTGCAAACTTTGTCCCGAGCTTAGATAGTGATAGTGATATTAAAAGTCTTGCCTCTCCCTATAGACTGGCCTAGGGCTACCAGACCTAGGCTGCAAAAATCCAGATGATCATTAGATGGCAGCCAAGAGATATAGAAAACTAATTCTAACCTACAATCTTGTGTTTGTCCAGATTTTGCAGCCCAGATCTGGTAGCCCTGAAGAAGTTCCAGTCTAAAGGCCAAATCCCACAATCAGAAAATGAAATAAAGGTTTTCCCTAACCCTCAAAGCTGCATTGATATTGATGCATATCCTCCCAAAAATGTACAAAGCTGCACCTGCCACCACTTTGGCTTGCTCAATAATAGTTACATCAAAGCACTTCTGTGACTTGGGTTGATCTCCAGAGTACTGAAAACAAGGCCTACATTTTGGCCCCATCAATGACGACTGAGCAAGGGGATGATGATGACTAAACAAGGGAACTGGGGAAGAATTGGGCCCAACACTTTATCATTTGTATCTGCACTGCAATCTTGTACCCAGTTGCATTACGTGGCCTCAATGGGATGTTTTTGTAAACAAGATATATGTCTGTTTCATAGGTCACTACCGTTATATAAATAACATACATAAAATAAACAGTGGTCTCAAAAACAAAAATAAATAGTGGTCTCAAAAATAAAAGCATTAAGAATAGAGTGACAACAATAACAACAACAAAACATCAGGAAACATGACAAACCATTTTGCAAATGACTCATTTTCTCCTTAGTTGACTTGTTCAATCTAAGCAGGGTTAGACCTGTTAGTGTTTAGGTGGGAGACCAGTAGAAAACCCCAGGCTTATAGACTGGGAAAAACAACCTAGAAGATGGCAAGTACTTTTTCTATACTATTGTCAGCTTCTTCACCAAGGGAATCTGCGGTGGCGGTGGGGGGGGGACATCAAAATGGCAACCACAACTGGACAACCAAAGCTCCACCATTTTTACATGCATTGCACACAATGCTCATAAAAATGGGTTAGGGTTTTGCTTGCACAGCTGTGGTTGCTATCTTGACCTTTCTGAACCCCATACCACCACCTGTGGACATGCTTTGCTCCTATGGTTTTGATGACCCAGTTTATATAAATCATGTTAGGATGTATCTTATGCTTGTTTTTTGGTAAGCTGAAGGCCACGTGCTGGAAGACTGGTGGGCTCCTTGTGCAGCTGGTTGACCGCTGTGAAAATAGACTTCTGGACTAGATGGGCCAAAGGATTGTTCCAGCATGACACTGCTTATGTTCTTATGACATCCACTGCAAAGATTTTCCATTAATGCAGTAAGTAAGTAAGTAAGTAAGTAAGTAAGTGGAATTATTGCTGACTAGGCATGATCTAGTTATTGCAGTTTGATCACATTTTCCACAATGACATTGTGCTTAAAATGTAGGGCTGTGGAGAACACACTGTAGCTTCACTTTGGCAACAATGCCAGTGGAAATCTCTTTTCCATACCTACACACCCATGTTCCAGAGATAGGAATAAGAGCTCAAAGCAGTTATCCCGACCCTTTGAGAGACATGGTTGCTTTGATGCTCTGAGCTGCTAATTTGGGGGCATGTTTCAGTCACTTTGCAAAGAATGTCTCTGGATACTTTTAACAACACTAGAAAAAAAGGTTAACAAAAAAGGGTAATTTAAATAAGAATACTAAATAGCCATTTCGCATAATTTAAAAAAATGCAACAGAACAGCCTCTCACAACTGAGTACCTTTGAATGGTGTGCTTATGGCTTCATCCAAAATGTACATGAGTATCAAGAGCCATATGCAAAAAAGCAATACTTCACATATTTAGGCTATGCTGCAGCTACAAAGCTGAAGTTTAAATTTATTTAAACAGCACATCCTTAAACACAGCCCCTGAGGACCTGAAAGATGACAGGTGCAGTGATGCAGTCCAAGCCCACCCATTGTAATGTGTATGCACATATGAAAAGGGTGGGACTTAGATCATGACACTGTGCCCACCATATTGAAGATGTTAACCCACAGAATCCTGCAGAAGCCCCTTTCCTTAAAGAACTCCAGATAAAAAGTTTAGTGAATCTTTTGGAACAATTTCACCATGCAGGCATTACAGAAACTTCAAGAAAAGAAATTATTATGCAATTTTGAACATGTTCAATGACATATTTGCTATATGAACACATTTCTTTGGAATATATTTGTCCTGAAAATGTCTACTCAATCCCATCTTTCCTTTATCCTTTACTATACCTAGCTAAGAATTCTTGATTTCAGGTCAAAACCCCACACTTGTGACAGGCTTTTCCTTCCAGGAAACTTGTCTCTCCCTTTTCTCTTCTCTTTGAAATGTTTCCCTTCAAAAAGAGTCAGGGTTGTGTAATAGTTAAAGTGATGGACTGGGACTGGGAAGCCATGGAAACTCACCAGGTGACTTTAGGACAGTCTCTCTCCCAGCCAATCTGTGTAACAGGAATGCTGTCTGGGGATAAAAATAAGATCAATTTCCAAGCAAGCCACCTTGAGCTCTTGGAAGAAAGATGGATTTATCTCTAATGACCAACGAAACAAACTAATAAATAATGAATTAATATATAAGTGATCATTTACTTTCATTATGAATCAGCAAATTTAAGAACTATCTTTAGTCCAAGTTCTTGTCTGTCCTCTTTCCTCTAAGTGTGAAAAAGAATTAATTTGATGTTATAAACTCACAATATCAGGAAGTGCTTAACAGTGTTGATCCATACCTGGCAAAAAGTATTGGTATCTCTCCACTTTTTCCCAAAGAATTCCAAATCGCTGTGGAATAAGTTGAAATTGACTCAAGTAAATGGCATCCAACACTCTTTATTTTATAATCCATAGAGCAGTCGCTTTTGATGTATGACTTAACATATTCTTGTAAATAATAAAACAAATGATTATGACATGGGTGTTATTATTGTACCTAATCTAGTATTTTACAGCACACCATTTTGAGGCAATAACTACAATCAAACACTTTCTGTAGCTCTGAATATGACTTCTACACTTGTCAACAGGCAATTTGTCCTACTCTTCTTCAGCAAACTGCTCCAGTTGTGAGGTTTGATGAGTTCCTTCTCCCAACTGTATGTTTCAGCTCTTTCCATAGATATTCTGTTGGATTCAGATCAGGATTCATAGCAGGCCACTTCAGAACAGTCCAATGTTTGCTTTTCAACCATTCTTAGGTTCTCTTAGATGCATGTTTTGGGTCATTGTCCTGCTGGAGGACCCATGACCTGTGACTGAGACAGAGCTTTCTAACACTAAGCATTATGTTTCGCTCCAGAATGCCTTGATAATCTGGTTTCACTGTGCCCTGCACAAATTCAAGGCACCCAGTGCCAGACATTGCCAAGCAACCCCATAACATTATGGAGCCTCCTTCATGTTTCATAGTGGGGATGGTGTTCTTTTCTATAAAAGCATAAATTTTTCTTCTGTAAACACAGAGCTGCTGTGGCTTACCAAAAATCTCTAATTTTGTTTCATCTGTCCAAAGGATATTCTACCAGAAGGTCTGTGGGTTGTTAGCATGCACTCTAGTCTGGCTTTTCTGTGTCTATCTTTTAAGAGTGGGGTCTTCCTGGGTCTTCTACCATGGAGGCCACTTTCAGCCAGACAGCAAAGTATAGTGCGACTTGATATTGTTGTATCTTGATCTTGGAAGTCAGCCAGGATCTATTTTCAAATTATCCTTGGTTCTTTCTCCACCATTTGAACTATCCTTCTGTTCAATCCAAGATCAATTGTCCTCTTGTGGCCATGTCCAGGGTACTGGCTATAGTCCCATGGACCTTAAGCTTCTTGATATGTTAGCAACCACGGTCACAGGAACATGAAGCTCTCTGGAGATAGTTTTGTAGACTTACCATGCTTGGATATTACCTTCTTCCTTTCCTCCTTAGACAACTATCTCTTTTCTTTCTCTTGTCCATCTTCACTGTGTTGTACACAATGACTGAGTACTTTTCTCCATTCAAATAGGATGAATGACTGATTATGAGATCGAAGACACCCGTGATACTAATTAAATAGTCTGCTTGAGAGATCGCTAAAATCCAATAATGTCATTTAATTTCTAAGGAGTATCAATAATTATGTCCATGCCATTTTCATTTGTTTTATTACTTAAAATAATATGTTGTCATACAATAAAAGCAGTGTCTGCTCTATGGATTACGGAATAAAAAATGATGGATACCATTTACTTGTGTCAGTTGCAATTTATTTCATGGTAAATTGAGATTCTTTGGGAAAAAGTGGAGGGATAACAATACTCTGTATAATATTTCTTTCAGCCACTAGAGAGAATGTACATATGGAACAACCTCCTGAGAGGGCTTGTGCTATACTATATATCTGCAGACAACTTAATTTTAACTTTTACTAAAGTTAGCAAAAGCTGAAGACATGGGCCAGCCTTGCAATTCACTTCCATATTCTTTATTTTCCAAGTCTGAATAGCCTCAGGTAAAAACTGAATGATGGTAATAATCATCTGTTCAGTTATACTGGGGGAAACATGTTGTATACATTTTGTTGCTCACTTCATGGAAAGTGGAGAATATATATGCAAAAATGCATATGCATGGGAGAATGCAAAGCATAACTGTTTTTCTTATCATGACATTTAGAAGGACATTTATAGCAAAATTCTCCAGAAGTATACCACTGGCTTCGAGGCAAGGAAACATGGGTTGTCACCTTAAACTCAGATTTACACAAAAAGGAACTTGTGTTAAATCATCTAATGAGTCAATGTCTGAATATAGTAAGGCAGGCTCATTATAAATGTTTAAGTATTTCTGTTTCCCTTCAGTTAGTCTAGCATAGTTATTATTGTTTCATTTCTTAATCATTACTTTCAGAACTCCTGCTTTTGTTATTTAATTAATTTCTGGGCTCACTGTTGTTTTGCTATTACTGCTTTATTCAGAAACTGTTGAGCTATTTTATATTTTAGTTGTTGTTTAGCTAGCAAAGTGTTGTCTCTAAAATTATTCTTTTCTGAATCAGCAGGATATGCAATCTTAAATAAGGTTACATTGGGAATGCAGTTTATGATATTATCAGGATTTTCTCATGGGAAGAAGGTCATCCCGTTCCCTATACAAAAACAGGTGTCGAGATTAATGTAAACAAAGTATCTTGTGATTCTGTTATGATTTTTACTGCCACCTATTGTAATGTGTATGTTAGTTATTCAGTGGGGGTGTACATGCTGGCAATATAATGGGAGGGCTAAATGCCCAGTCTGTTCAGTGTGTTTGTCTTGTAAAAAGTAACCATGTAGGTTTTTATAGGTTATGTAGTCTTAACTAGTAATCAAGTAGTTTACCTCTTCTCTAAGAGTGTTTTTTAGCTAGAGACTTTGTTGTGGATAAGTCTTGGAAGCTAAGATGAGAAGAAGTCTTTGTTATATCCTATATTTTGTATGCAACTTGTATTTTATAAAGTTTTGCATTTTTATCAATAAAGACCAGTTAGTTTATATTTTCTGACTGGATTTTCTTTGGAGAACAAAATATGGACATTGCTACTTGCAAGCTCTCATGCTGATGTGTATTTTTCCTGAGAGCAGGATTTATGGGATTTTTTGCTGCACTCTGCGCAACAGATATTAGACATCTGGGATTATTTTGTGTGATTGCAGATTATTGCTCCACTGGAATTTACAAACAGATTAAAATTTAAATGACAATTGCTAAATTATGAAAACATATAACGCACTTTTACAAACATGAGCTAAAATATGATATCAATGGATACAGATTGAAGTGTAATTCAGTTGTGATTTTGTTTGTCTCTTAGCTGACTAAAGATATGTAGACTGAGACAAAGTATACTTTCATCCTGCAGAAATCAATGGAACCTAAATTAGTTGTAAGTATTTCATAAGAATTGTAGAGCACCTGTCTCCCAAACAACTTCCCCAGAGAAAAGAGAAAAACCGGCTAAAGAAGATAACTAACCTTGAGAAAGGTGCTATTGGAAAAAGTTGTAAGGACAATCACTTGAAATGCAGGGGAGTACATAGATCATCAATATAGTTGACAACACTTTAAGACAGAGTAATAGGAAAAATGCTGCCATATTTATCAAGGAAGGAATTGATTAGTCCCTGGAAGGATCTACTGCAGGAAATGAATTATATTTTGAAGATACAGAATTACTGTAGTAGGACATTAGATATTCACATCATTGTACCTATGCTTCTATAATTCATATGTGTACATGCGTGCATGCACACACAAATCTGTATATATGATTTTGCAAAATGAAACAAAGTTTTAGTTTTGCTGGGAGAAAGCATGTATCGTTTAAAACATCAAGGAATATAATTTTATTCTTGATCTTTCTATACAATAATGTGCAAAAATAATACAGGCAAATAATCTCATTTTTAATGTTAATTCAGAGTTCAAGACATGATTTACTTCCATGCTGAATCAGGTACTCTAAAATGATTTTCATTTTACAAATGTATAGTAATTTTAACAGAACATTAGAGAGAAAATAATTTGCATCAGATAAGTAAGAGTAATTTGGAAAAAGGTTTCCACTTGCATGTTGGCTACAACAGCTGAAAGTGATCCGGAGTATATTCCCCCCTCTTAGGTCAGAAAGTTAAATGTCAATATGTTTTGGAAGATATTTCAGGTTAGTAGTCCTTCAACAAAATATCTGAAAAAGAAAGAACAGAAAATAACTGTTAATCTGAATGGCTAAGGGAAACCTGTAACAAACTATTCTTTTCAACTGTTCTGTTTAATATGAAAGTGTGCAGCTTAAATCCCCAGAGCTACATGCAGCCCCTCAAAGCCCTTCAAAAGCAACCAGAAATTTGTAATTTTTAATATGACAGAAACAGGAAATGATTAAATCCATGGGGCATAATCACATTCACTTTAAACAGTTTAATATAAATTAAATTATATTAAATTTGGGCTTTGTCCTGCCTCACATTTTGAAGTGAGGTCCTGACATAACACTCAACCCCCCACACAAAAAAAGGTTTTATCCCAGATTTAACATCCTGGATACTCCAATACATTCCTTTTCTCGAGCTTCTATTTTTACTACTTTTCTCAAGAATTGATCAGCTTTCTATACCAAATAAACAAGCCCTGTCTTCACTGGGCTATTTTGAATGCCCCCATGTATTGCAAAATATGTATTTTACTTCCAAAAATCAAAACTTTTTAAAAATTATTTTATTAGTGAAAGGTAACAAGCAAAAAAAGAAGACTACATCAGCAATCGTACAATAAAAGAACACATACAGTACATTATAGTGATTAAAATTAACTAAACGTTAAGAAGGAAAAAGACTTTATAAAATGTTTAAGAATAAATGTAATATTCATATTATGTAGAACTTTTACTTCTTCTTTTTTTTGCCTTGTTTCCTTTCTCTCCTCCTTTTTGTTTTTCACAGATCAAACCTGATGGTATTTCTTTTATAGGTGTGGAAGAACCAGCACTTGAAGGATTGTTATCATTATATATAATTGTTAGTTATGGGTGAATTGATCAGCAAACTGTAGCAAACAAAGATAAATTTGTATGATAGCATACTTTCCTTTCAGCAATTAGAAAACAATATATTGGATAAAATAATGTAATTATAGTTGTTACAAATGCAGATATTTGGAAGTTCAAATTGCTAAAGATGGTTGGATTACAACAATCAGTTAAATACATAAACTGATATAAATGTCTTTTGTCAAAGTATTGTTTGTTAGTCACTCAGAGTTAAGATGGGCATCCATATCAATTTCCTAAACAAAGTTAAAATAAAATATTATTTCTAAGATAGATTTTTGTACAGAACTAGACTTCAGAATAATTCTGAAAACAAGGACAATATGGGAGAGAAACTGAAGAATGAATGTGTATTACTTAAAGACCCAATGGACAGGCAGTACTGTTTTCCAAAAACAAGTGATGAGTTATTCTGTCACTAATTGAACACAATTCAGCAACAGTATAAATGTTGCTACAATGACAGATAACCTTTGGAATACATTAGCAAAAATACTGTCTCTAGCATATAATGATAATTTGATTTCAGTTGGAGGAATAGCTCCTTCCAGCCAGATCAGGAGAAACTAGAAAAATCTGAAGAAATTTATCAATACAAGTTAATTCAATATCTATACTTATAACTCAATATATACAAGGCATTAACATAAAAATTAGCCCCCTTTGATCCAGAACCTTCTGTTCCACCACAACCTGATCTGGCAACCCCCGTAACACTCCACATAACTATGCCATCATTACTCTACTATAAAGAATAATGCCTAACTTGCCACAAATGAATGACAGGATCCAAAACAACAGAAATTTCACATTTGGCTTGCAGGAGGGAAATCAGAGAAGGCAAGGTTAATTAAACACAGAGCAAGAGCTTGTTGTGCACAAACCATACTCAACAACTGGTGGCCACAAGATGATGATACACAGTTTGTCCCACTAACAATGAACTGAATGTTCAGCATGGCAAAATCTAGATTGCTTAAAAACAGCGGGCCAGGTTCAATACCTGCATCATTCTCCATATTCATCCGTATTCTCATGCAAGTGCTAGAGTTGTTGCAGCAGCAGCAGCAGCAGCAGCAGCTGCTATTCTCTTAGCACAGCCATCCTTCTAAGAAAAGTACGCAATAAGCAAATGGACACTTGCATTTCAAATGGGAGCGGTGACAAACATTTCAAATGGGATGAACATGTTTTGGGTGCCTAAAAGAATTCTACTGTCATTAACTGTGGACAGCACACTCAGATCCAAATGCCCACAAATACAATTTGGATTGACTTCCAATTCAAAGTGTCTGTGACTGAGGAGTTTATATCACTCTTGGAAAGATGTTCAGAGAGGAAAGGAACTATTCTAAAGGGAAATCAGCAGTGAATCTCCCAAGGAGAAATCAAAGACTCTCCAATGCACACTTATTTGAGAACCCAACAGAGCTAAAGGTTAGACAGACTAGGATGAAATGATACTAGGCTAGCTAAATTATTTAAAATATTGCATCATGTTTTCTACTCAGAAAACATTCAAGGCAGCTTTGAATCAAAATCCAAAAATTCCAAGAACAGAAGGGATTCTGACCTGCCTCATCTAACTGCAGGTATAACTCATATCCTCCTTTCCCTGACTTTTTTTTTTTAATCTTCTCTGTTCTGTTGGAAGATCTCTGCTTGCAAGAAATGGTTCCTATTCATAGAAAGTGGCTTTCCTCAGCAATAGCGATTTGTTTCTTATCTTTTCTAGGTGGCATAGTCAGGACTATGCCCTGAAATTACAATGGGAAAATCTCAACATGCACGTGTTCTATTTTAAGCTCATTTAGGCAGAAGTATTTTGGGACTAATTCTCAAATACAGCATAATGAATAATGGTCAAGGACCCCAGGCATACCGTCTTAAATTAAATTAAGCGATAGCAAGAAATTGAAGTTCCAAGAAATTAAATTCAAATCAATCAGTAAAACTGTATGACATCCCAATTGGTGGTTTAAAGAATTATTGGCTTTGACAGATTGTACGAAATGGCAAAATATCACCTGTACAGGACTGAGATAACAGGACTGGGTTGATGCTCTTTTGACATTACGAGAGGATTACTATTTTTTCCTATCAAATAAAGGGGTATAATATTTGCATTAAAAGTTTTCATTTCAACAGTTTCCCACAGCATAATTTCCATTTGAAACAAATCTTTACCTGTGGCATTTCTGTCCTGCACAAAAAGCACCAAACCCATATTATGGTAATCAAGAACAAAGCACTAAATATATATATAATGCTTCAAATAAGCCTTCACTCTCTTAAAACATACCTTATCCTCTTCCAACATATATTACTGGCAATAGACATCATCTAATAAATAAATGGGCAAACAGTGTGCTCCTACATGATTAAGGTAGCATAAAGATGTACCTTAGATAGGATGAGAGTGAAATCTTATACAAACCTATTCAGCTGTAAGTTTGAATGAGTTTAATGGCATTCACCTCAGATAATACAGTATAGGATTGCATTTTTAAAGCACGGACAAGTGTACAGAATACCTATTCAAGTAAGACAAAGAAGTAACTGTTCATATGATCATAGAGAACTATGACTGAATGAGGTTCCATCCTTAATATTAAGGGTTGGTATAACAGGAAAACCTCTGTGTTATTATACACTCTGCATATGTGTACACTGATATACTACACACACATGCATACATTTTGTATTTTATATTTATGTATTGTAGATGTTTAATGTTATATGGCGGTGGTGGGGTTGTTATTGTTTGTTTTTTATGCCAGTGTCACACTGTTTGAGTTGGATGGCCTTCTAAATCTTGTGAAAAAATAAATTAATAAATCAATAAATTCCAACTCTGTTTCCATTTTACCTTTCCTCCCTCAGAACTAAACTGGCAGCTAGAAAAGAAACAGAAAAGGAGGGGTAAGTAAACTTTTCCAACTCTGTTCACAATGGTGGTGCCAGTCTTGATCACACCAGTGAGGATGCAGTGAATGCTGGGAAATTCCACTTCAAGAAGCTTAGCCACTGAAAGGGTAAAGAAGAGCTAGCTCGACAGCAGAGCCCAGGAAATTCAAACATCTATCAGCCAGTCAGGACAATGGGTTTCCTTCTAAGGTGGCCTTTTAAAAAGAAATAAAGTCAGCTTCCATTTTCTTTTTGTCTTTGGGTTTTCTCTTTGTATTTTCCCCTCAGAGTGTGGCTGGAATCAGAGGAAAAGGAAACGGAAACGGAGAAGCTCCCACCAAGTCAGCAGCAACAGGATAGATCTAGTAAATCTGGTCAGCAAGCTAGGATCAGTGAAGCTAGCTGCAATATAGGTTCTATTTTATGTCACGGATTGAGATCAGGGCTGTGTGAACTTGTCCTGGTTTGGGCAGGTTCATGAGAGAGCACCTATGGGTTGACAGCAATTGACATGAGCCTCTTCAAAAAACAACGGCATGTCTTTTATCCCTTTTATCCCCCAACTGTTTCCTAGTGTCTAACCTAGAAAGAGAAAGAGAATATTTCTAATCAACCTGTGCTCATTCTAGGAGAGGGATCCAGACTTTACCATACTTCTTCCCATCAGGTAAGGCTACTGAAAGAAGGGAATTACCATTCCCTCCCTCCCTTCTAAATCAATGGCAGAGGGAGTTTATCCAGAGTAAAGTAGCTGATGGCATACCCAGGCAGCTCTTCCCAGAAATTATGGGGAGGGTGCAGCAGGGCTGCGCAAGGAGGATTTGGAGGCCCCACATGGGGAGCAGTGGGGTGCAAGCTAACACAACCTGTGGTGCATATAAGTGTGAGAGTTAATTCTCACACTGTCAGTAAAATGCAAGGGAAGAACAAATCTTTTAAAAACAAAAGACTGACCAAAGCAAGCCAGCCTGCTGAAAAGAGGGGTCAAGTAGTCTATTAAGTAGAACAGGACAACAATTTTGAACTTATATTATAAATAGGACTAGTTCTTTATTAACTACAGTTGCTGAAACTCTTTTGATGATGGCATTCTAATTTTTTTCAATAAAAAATACTTATGCAGAAATCTTGGATTTTCTTCTGAACTATCTAAGTGGTGTTGGGCCATTTAATGAATGTTTCTTTTTTTTTTTTTCTTTTTTGAGGGAGGGTGAAAATAGCAAAGCAAAGTAGGGAAAACAAGCAGAATTATTTCTAATGCCTCAATAGCAGCTTTACTTGCATCATATGACCAAGATGAAAGCAAGAGGGCACTAAGAATGGAGCAGTTGTCAGCATTCGAAGTCACTGCCCAACTCCTAGAGTGATGCATTGGAGGATTTTCTTTCCCCCTCTGCAGTCCTTAGTTGGATTTCATTCATTTTCTAAGTGGCTTTTTCTTTTGCTGGTTTCTCCCCCAATATCAAGTAGGGTCTAATTTTGTTCTGTTTCCAGAGATTATTGTGCACACGGTGTCCCAAGTCCCTTTACATAATTTCTTTCCAATTTTCTATCTGGCTGCAAAGGAGAAAAATAAAGGAAAGGAACAGCCTCTTAGTTTCTTACGCAGCAGCTGGGAGGAAAGAAAAAAAAAATCCTGATGCATGACTGGCCCTAGTGACAGGGATTGCAGACAAGCCAAAAGGAAGACCAGGGCAGCCACAGGGCTCCTGAACTGTCACCTGGCAATTATAAAGAGAATAGCAAAGACAATTTGGGTTGTCAATATGTATATTTTTGGCTCAACTTTCTATAAATTTTGTTTGCTACTTTGATACACTCCTAGAGGGAAACATGGAGGAGAACAATCTTAGATAAATAATACCCTATACCCGATATCCTATTACGAAATGTATTCTTTCCTAGTTCTTCTCTCCATCCCATCCATACCAAATTTTCCCCAAAAGATCATCCAATCCCCACCAAGCAAATCTGGGGTGTATGCAAGGTTGTTTAAAGAGTAGGCAAGCCCACTCTACTGAGAAATCCTATTTCATTAGCGAGACAGAGTCAAAACCAATCCATAACACTACTTCTTATAAGCTGACAAGGTGCTGTCCTTGCATAAGTACAGTCTAAACTGAAAAACTGGGAGACCGTGAGTTCTAGTCCCGCCTTAGGCACAAAGCCAGCTGGGTGACCTCGGGCCAGTCCCTCTCTCTCAGCCCTAGGAAGGAGGCAAGGGCAAACCACTTCCAAAATCTTGGCAAGAAAACTGCAGGGACTTGTCCAGGCAGTCACCAGGAGTCAAGACTGACTTGAAGGCACCTAAATAAATAAATAAAATAAAAGATTTTAAGCCTTTGGACCCACAGAGGTTGTTTTGAATTTCCAATAATTCAGGAATGAGTGAGCATGTGGGCACATCTGGAATTTTGAGCACATGTTTTGCTGCTCAGACAAAATGTCTATCTATGAGTGGCTGGTCAAAAAACAGCTATTTACTAAAGACAAATGGGCAAGGACAATTCAGGCCATTCTCTACCCACCCCAAAGATGGTATCCATCATTCCAGCTTAATTTTCTGGGATAAAGCACTGTGGCTGTACATATGTTTGCATTTTCTAAGAGTTACTATATGGACCACTCAAAATAAAGATAATGCTGGAGGATGCCATTTTGTTTTGCACCATGCTAGGTTCTTATTTGTTTATATCTGCTAACAAAAAGTATCCTTAAAAGCAATAGGCAGGGAATCTGGTGGATGCCAAATGAAGTGTCCAGGGGCACACTATTTTCTATCTGTAACAAAAGTTTTTAGGGAATGGGGGACATTTGCTCATTTGTTTTTTCTGAAACCACTGAAAATGAATTGACTTAGGAAGCAATTCATATTCATTTTGCTAGTCTTGAAAATAAAATTAAACTCTATTTTGACTGACCCAGTGTGCTCCTTTCCATAGCCTAAGCAGATACTGTGTATTTTACAGAACAGTCATAAGGAGAAGTAAAAGAAAACTCTTGCACAAAAACAGTAGTAGTGATAATTTCTTACCATTGTCAATGAGCTGCAGAGGATTTCAGTAGGGATCTCTGAAAAAAGAAAAAAACAAGTTTGAAACACTCTATAGCTAATTAACAGTGTGACTTTAAAGAGGCTATTGGCAACATAATTCCATATGTTGAGTTAAATAAAGGAATACTTATCTGATAAGTTTCCAGGGATCCTTTTGTGCTTCTAATTCTTGAGTTAGAGGAGGGTTTTGTTTTTTATTTTTAAATGTAATTATATACTTGTATTTGAAAGAAACAATTTGAGAACAAGCTACAGCTTGCTTTTAAGTCATTCAAGCACACAATTGAGAAGACCAGCTTAATTATCAAGAAATATGACGTAAGCTGTTTTCTTATACTGTATAGGCAAAAGTTCAAGATGGAAAATACAACTTGGCCTGCAGGGACATTTTCTATAACTATACAGTAGAGAAAAAAAGAAAAACTTTCCTGAATATAGGAGAACAGACTCAGCCACAGATGCTTCACCAGTTAAAGAAAAGTAGATAATCTTCTTCGTAGTATTTTCCAACAGGTTCTTAAAGAGTTCGCAAATGATAAATTGAGGCACATGTTGCAAAGATACATCCAAGCCTATTTCCTACCCTGCCTCATCCTTGTAAAGCTTTCCCACTGCTTAAAAAGAGCCAGCCACAGAGCCTTATCAGAGGAAGCAAGAAAGGAACTGGAGCCCAGGGTTGAACTTCCCCTTCTGAAGTAGCCAGTAGGAACCTAGAAAAGAAAGTTCTTAGAATCATCCTAGCAACAGATGATAATGATGATGGTAATGATAATTCCATTTTATCCCCAGTTTTCTAATCAGAGGGCAACTCAAGGAGACTAGCAGCCTAAAAGAAAATACACATAATAAAAATCTGCTTGCTTGCTTTCACTCAAAAATCTGCTTGCTTGCTTGCTTGCTAATAGAAATCAGTAAAAGCAACTAATATTAGTGCAACTCAACATGTTAGCTGAAGAGGAAAATCTTGTTTCCTTTCCTAAAAGCAGAAAGAGTAAGGACTAAATGCAACTTCTCAAGGAAAACATTCTGCAGCTTGGAAGCTATGTAAGTAAAAATACAGGCACCTTTAAAATGACTTTCCATGCTAACCTTAATGCACAGATAAATTCATACTAAGCCAGGCAGTTCCTTACATTGTACAGTTCTAATCCACTGAGGGATTTAAACAAAACTTTTCTAGACTAAAAACCCAACTCTAAGGGCTAGAATTATTGTTCTGGAACAGGACAGAATGCTGCCTGTTCAATGGGCCGTTACACAGCTTCTGTTTGATTCCAACCAATCTCCCACAATCTGGGCAACTTAAGATGCAGAAAAGTACATTTTCATAAATAATTTTCTGAAACCCAAAACACAGTGTTCTGTTATTTACTTTCATGAATTTTGGTTTATAAAGTGTTTGCACCACCCTGGCTTCCTAAGTCTTTAGTCCCTACATTTATTTCTTCAATATGGACCTGACAAAAGCCCTCCAAGCCTGCTCTGGGCTGTAAACCATATTTTTTCCTCTGTACCACCCTAGTCCCAATCCTGACTTTTTCCACTCAAGAACTAAAGCCTAATTAGAAGCTAGAAGTTAGAAAAGGTGGTAGAAGGGCCAGATCTTTTTTTCTGAACAAAGAAGCAAATATGAAAGGATATAAACCTACTAGACAAAGAGATTATTGTTATGATCAGTGAGGTATTAAATCTTACAAATTGGACTACAGTGAGGAAGTATTCTTAGTCCCATTGCAGAATTTGTTTATTTTGATGTATTTACTTAAGTGTATATGCCATCTACTTCTGAAGATTCTGAGTGGCTTACAGCATACGCGTAGAATTAAAATGAACAGACAAACCCCCTAAAATCCAATCTATGAGGTTAAAATAATTGTTTTGACCACCGTTCCCTTGTTCTATAAGTTCAGGTGGATTCTTTGCACATCACAATGACTTGGTCTTCCTCTTGTACTTGTGCTATCTGAAACTTACCCAAGTATAATGGAAACAGATCACAAGGACAAGGACAATGAGGCCTTTATATAACTTTAGAACCAGCCCTTACATTCTGTCCACTTTTTTTTCTTGGCAACATTTTATATTATGTGTACTCCCACCCCCCCATCTACTGCAGTCACTATTCTTTCTAGCACTTTTATTCAGATTTTCACACCATCAGATCTCTCAACTACTCATATTGTATGCTGCACATAAATAACTATTATGTATTCATTAAATTTAATATATTCTTCTGATCTACTTCCCTAAAGGAATTGTGTATGTCTTTCCCTTTGGCCTTTTCTAGGACATCTGTTTTCTGCTATCCCCAATATAATTGCAAACCCCATTCCCACCATTTTAAGAACCTTCCCATCTGTTAAAACTCCAACTTCTTAAAAATAAAAAAAACCCCTCAACATTAACAATATTAATATTAATTTTTTTGCTGATGATCCTCAATTTTTAAATGTTTTTACTCTGTATTTGCTTCCCTAAGTCCAAATAAGTCAAACCCTGTGTGAAGCCTATATTGCTTATCATATGTTCAGAAATTCACTTGGAACTAACTCTCTAAAGATCTAGAACCACTTTATAGATGAGTAGAATATATGCTTTTTATAGACAATTTATAAAAATTTCGAGCCACTTGTGTGTTTGTCCATAGATCTTGATTATGTGCCATCAAATCGTTTTTGACTCCTAGTGACCACACAGATTTTCTCCATGACAATGTCCATACATCTGCTCCCTCCAAAATAAATTTGTAATGCTTCACAAATTTCATTCCTTACATTTGTTAATACCATGACAAAACTGCTCTTTTCTGAACAGGCATGAAATTTTCTATTTTATTTTTCACAGCTTACTATTGTTAGAGCACCTTAGGGTTTTGTGTTTTTTTTCCTCTTCAAACCTCATGAGCTGAAATCACAGAGCAGATATTATGGGAATTGCTGCTAACCCTTGTAAGTGAATTCTCAAGTACATTCTTGAAACAATCAGATAACTGATAGTTGTCTATTAGATGATGCCTATTTTATACAGATACCTTTGCACATTTCTGAAAGTATTTCTTACTTTCATTTTGCTTTATCAACTATTTGCAATCAACCACTATTTATTTGTGACTGGAACTCAAATTGCTTTCAAGTAACTACTCAGATCAGTTTGAACCAACCTTCCATAATTGGGTGCTCTCTACAACGATGGGATTTCAACTCTCATAATCTATTGTTAACCAGTTATGTTCAGCATTTTTTAAAGTCAAGTTTTAGAGGCATTAATATAAATATACTTTTGTGAAAGTGTGTAAGGAAGACAGAAAAAATTGACGGACCAGTTTTTATTTTTAAAAATCCTATCCTTGGGTATTCCCTCTTTCATTTCTATTTATTCATTACATAACTTCAAATTTACTTTTCAGATAAGGGCTGAGTTTATACATCACATTAAGCCATAACTAACTTCAAAGATACTATGTTGCATACATCACAGTGGACCGGTCTATATTATATAATGTTACACAATACCATACAATGTTATATTCACATATAATTCTAAACCGTTGCATTATAAATCATAATGACAAAATTCACCTTTTGTGTTAAGCTAAAACCAAACAAACCCATTATTGGTTAAGCCATCTACTTCTATCGAAGCTTACCTGAAAGGACTATTGTTAAGACTCATCTATTTCCCTTGACTTTTTATGGTATTTGGTGCTAATGAACCAGTTTCATGTAATTCATGAATTAAAGCAATTTACATTTTGTCTTTCCATCAATATTTAATACTACTTTATATATGTATGTATATGTGTGCGTGCGTGCGTGTATAAAGAAAATAAAGTACGAGAGAAAACATGGAAAAAAAATAAAGGAATATAATACAAATTAATGAAGCAGGGATTTTAAAATGTCACATCAGGTTATAGCTTTCTAGTAAGTCATTAATTAGTTATAAATAGTTGTATTATCTCTGTGCGGTAAGCTCCTTGGAAAAACTATTTCTACCAACAAATGAAAATACATAAAATAAATATAATAATGGCAAAGATTCCAGTTATGGAACCCACACACTAGGGTTTAATTGGGACAACAGAAGCAAAGTCCTAAAAGGGAAATAGTTTTAACTACTTTCTGGCATGATTTGAGGTTTAAGCACTAACCTTTCAGCCCTTAATAGCTAGGGACTGACTAAGGGAATGCTTTTCCTGTTACGAACCTATTTAGGCATTAAAATGTGCAAGAGAAGCAAGTTATGGAATGCACCCCCTCAGAAGGTATGTTTGATCCTCTCTTTCTCCACAGTTGGAAAGGCAGTTAAAGACACTTCTCTTTAGCTAGGCAGCGAATGTAAACAATTGTGTTTTAGACCTTTGTATTATCTTATGCGTGTTTGCTTGTTTCTGCCATAAACTGCCTTGAGTATTCAAATGTAATCAGAAAAGAACAGTATCAACTGAGTGAATAAACAATAAGTAATCTTTTACAGTCTTTGAGATTATTCCTCTGCACTTTCTTCCAGAAGCAAGCACTATTACATATTATGTAACACCGCAAGCGGTACCACCATAGCACCAGTCTTTAAGAAGCAATCATATGATTTTAGAAGGCTGGTTGGTTGCAATTTTGTCCAAGATTCCGGTTGAACCCTAACCCTAACCCTAACCACACTAACAAAGCAGTGTCCTTAAGTTCCATACCATGTCTTCTATGCCACAGGAAGGCATCTGAATAGGTTATATTTTATTTATTATCATTTATTATTAAATGTATATGCAGCCCATCTCCCCCAGATACACATTTAAGGTGTTACATTAGAACAGGAGGGATTTTGATTCAGGACATTTCACAGAGATGTTTTTGGGAGATTTTACAATTTCAACAATTGTGGGTGCTAGTACCAACATTATTTTTAATATAGTTATTTTTAGTATCAGTCCTGCCCGATTTTGAGTTACTGCATATTTGGTTAAACCTTAAATGGAAGTTTAACCAAATAATTCATGTGTGTCTGTATGGATGTACATAAGAAGAATAAATCTTTGCTGAAATATACATTTTAATTGAGTACTGGGGATTAAAAAAAAAACTCTATCAATTCCATAATGAAATCCAAAGGTAAGAAGTAATGAAACGAAATAGACATTGGTCTTGGATTCCCAGGATTACAAAGCACAAATGATGTCAGGCCATCTCTTTTCACCAGAATTTTGATTCCTTCTCCTAGCAATGAACAGAGAAGCATACCATAATAATCCTAGCAGCCCAAGCACTGAAATGGATTGATGCATTGGTTTGGAATGGATAATACTTAAGAGCACTTGTGCTTTAAAAGCCCACAAGGGTAGTCCTCTTCTCACTGCTTCCAATTAGAATCTAGCCATTCATTTCTGCTGGGTACAACAGCAAGCTAGATCCCTCAGGCTAAATAAGCCAACCAACCAAGGCCAAAAGGGTTGTCAAACTAGGATTCCTATAATATATTAAGCTGAAAGAGAGCACCCTCATTATTGCTGAAACGTGCTAACCTCTTTGATCCCTTGTCTCCTGTGCAGTTTTCAACCCCCTGCTGCTCTGGGAGGATTCTTCCCCCACCTTCACACCCACATGGGTTTTACAAGCACATCTAGTTGCATTTTAAAAGCGCTGCCTCCGCTCCTTGTGCTGAATGAGCTAATGGGAAGGCAGAATGAGTTGTGCATTACTTAAACCTGAACCCCTTCCCTTTTGCTTCTGTTGTACAAACCTCTGGCCTTCAATCAGGTTTCTAGAGGTTGCTTAATGAGAAATAACAGTCTGTCCCGTATTATTTGAATCCCTCTCTATTCAATGGTTGAAACAGGAAGACTGGCCTCGGCCCAATAAAAAAGGACAGTTTGTAAGATTAAGCACAATGAATCTAATGCTATTTAAGGGTATTTTGCTCCCTCTAACAAGGTGTTGAATGTAATGCCTATAGTGAAGCTTACATCTCTCTCCTTCCATCCATCATGTACATTTTTGCTAATATTTTGCAGAAAAGTGATATTTTACGTTTGAGTATTCAGATCATCTAGGTGGGAGGAAATGGTTCATTCATTCATGTATTTTTATTTTCCCGAATACAATTTAAATTCATATCCATATTATAATTTGTATCTTTTAGTTTAAAAATATACCCTGCACACATAACTAAATATAATTAGAATCCATCACACAGTAACATATGACTTGCATTTTCCCACCTCTTAAAAATCAGTTTACACTGTTGGACTTTGACAAAACTACAGAGATCTGAAACTACACTGATATTGATTTTACTTGTTAACAGGAATTTTACACTCACTTTATTGTTAAAAGATCTTCAGTGACTTACATGATTATATTCCACCATTCCAATTCATTGTTCAGTGTTATTTGCAGATGATGGGAACAAATAAAAACCCATAAAAGGACAACTTGTAAAATAAGCAGCAGTAAAACCAAACAAGCAATCCACCACCAATTGGGGTTGTGCCTACATGTGAGTAGCGCAGGCACCCGAAAAACGTCTTGTGGAGTCATTTAGGGAGAGAAGAGTGTATTTCATGCAGTAACTACCTAAGAGCTTTTCTGAATATTGGCTAGCCAAAAAAGTTAGAGTGTTTCATGTTGGCTGCTAAATTACAAACATGCTGACATACATCATTTTGAGTGCAGTGGCAAACAAGACCACCAACCCATATTTTTATTTGTTTAAGCAAAAAGGTATTAATTATTTAATAATATGATCAATTACATTTAATCATTATCAAAACATTTATATAAACGTATGACATTATTTTTGAAACATTTCTGAAGAAAACACATACAAAGCAGCTAACATTTTAAAAGAGTTATTTCCTCCAATGTATTGCAGAAGGATAAACAGCTCTTTTGAAATGTTTTCGCGTTAGTTTTTAGAGCACGTTTTTATTTAAAAAAAACAAACTGTTGCCAGTTAGAAGCTGTTATCAGCTAAACTGCCTGATCAGCACTGTAGTTCAAATTGATCACAATCAGCATGCCATAATTGAGTCATGAGTCAGAATTGTGAGAAAATTAGGTGCAGCAGTACTTTAAAATCTCCCTTCAGAATGATCCTTTTTATCAATATCAAACTTTCTCTTTGTTGTTTAGTCCAGAGATTCTAAATTGTGACCAAATTATTAGTCCACCATGGACAAAGCTCCATTCAGAAACTGCAGAACGATCAAAATTGTATAAACTTGGCCCTAGAAGGCAGTATTTTTGATTGGGTAGAGATCATTGAAAACCCTACTGCTGCCCTGCCCAGTGCCCAGTATGTCATTGGTTAAGTACTGAAGTACGTAATTATTAATTATGCATGTGCTTTGATTTAGGCTAGACTGAGAAGGAAAAAGAAAAAAGAAAACATATCGGAAGAAAGCAATGACAAACACATGCTGTGGCCAAGAAAACTACATGAAAATGCCCATGTCATCACCAAGACCTGAACATAACTCAAGGGAATTACATTCAGGTAAATTCAAGGGAATCACATTATATTTTCTGATTTACAGGATTAAAAAAAAGATACTGTGCTTTTCTAAAAGCCTATATAATTTTCAGTAAGTTGAAATTAATAGCATCAAATACTTTGAGAACTAGCGGTTTGGAGCATCTTTACTTTCTTCTGTGAAAGTTTATATATTACAGTGAATAGTGTGATTTACTTATTTTTATCACAGTTTTCTGTAGTGTTGGTACCAGAATAGGCTGTACTATTCTGTACTTTTAGCTGAAAATCATGCTAAAAGCTGACTTTTATTTGAATTCTCTCATTTTAGTGGAAGTTAAATGTGTCTTAGTATGGATGAAAACCACTGACTCCTACATTGAAAGTAAATGTGAAAAATAGCAATCGCATATCCCATGACAGAGATTCTTATCCATTCTATCCAAATATTATATAGTTGTGCAAGACATTAATATTAGAATCAGTTTGGACATACAAAAGTAAACATTTTCTGAGCTACTTCTGACTATGTACTTCCTTCACTATTTTATCACAAGCAGCTGCTAAGCCACTTATCCTAAATAAACAGATTTTAAAAATGTGTATTTGGATCATTGTTTAGAAAGTTGCTTCTTACAATCTTTGCCAGGACTTATTAATTTGCTTACTTTACCATGATAATATGGGGCACTGATACTTATGAAATAATTAGGTTTTTCATAAACCAGACACTGGAAAATCAAATTGCCTTTCAAACAAGAGTTCGTACTGTAAGTTATCTGCTTTTTAAAAATTATTTTACCACTGTTTTAAACATATCCTTCTTGCAAGTTGATACTGGTAGTTTTCATTGAGTTTGTTGGTATACAGTATATATAACACCGAGGCCGAGAAACACACTATTGTATTATGTTCAATTAAAGTTCCCAAATCAACATCGTTCTGGAGGGCAAAGCATGAAAGAAAAAATGGCACCATTTCAGGGAACAAAATATAAATTATTCATATACTTCATAATATCTAACCCCAAGTAGAAGAACCTATTCTTTTTTAGAAATTGCAGAATTACAACTGCAGCCTGTGGTTTCTGGGAGTTCAGCAATATCTGGAGGGCCACATCTTCCATACCTGTAATTAACCCAAAGGAAAAATATTCTTACCTCCTTTATTTAAAAATTGGCTCATCCAAATTTAGGACCATCTGCTCTAACATGAACTTACCTATTACCTAGGATAATCAGAGTTATTTTCTCCAGCTATCTTTATTAGCAGTTTCAGGGAGAAATCTTTCAAGGTTGTAGCAGGGCCCCAGACTAAGTAATAGGACTGCCTAACTGAGTTCTCTAGTATTAGCAGCCCTGAGAAACCAGTTCCTGGCCCTCTCCTTAAATATTGCATTTCATCTGCTAAATCTAAGTGAAGTATATCGCTACTCTTTGACTCTGAAGAACAGGCCCCAGAGTCTGCTAGGAAGTGAGATGGTTGGAGAAAGCATTTTCAAAGAGATCCTCATTTCATCAGATGAAGCCAGCAATGGCCAAAACAGTAATTCTTTAACAATTAGATGTAACAATTAAGGGGGTGGAGGCTTCACTGCTGGCTAAAACGAGTTAGTATTTTGCATGATTCAGTTTTGCACTATGAAATGTTCTTCTAATAGAGTCATAGGCATTTAGACTTCATTGCTATACCTGTCATATTATTTTGGTTTTCTTTTGGCTTAGTATATATAAATGTATTTTCACAGAATCTCAGCCATCATTCCATTACACAAAGAACTTTTGAGAAAAGAAGAAAAAAAAACCCTTTCAAACCCTTTGAAGATAATCTCCAAGAAAGATCAGAAAATCTTCTGGAAAATTGTAGCAGATAGGCCTTTATTCATCCCATTCATTTGGTTTTATTGAACAAAAATGTTTCAGTTGTACATTTTCCCTAAAGGTTTTTATTCCAACAATGTGTTCAATTGTACATTGATTTTTAGAATAACTGAGTGTTTTCTTAGCCAAGTACAAAGGTTGTTTTCCACGAGATAAAATTCAAGAGAATACAAGCAAAGAATAAAGAAGAAGCATACATACAACATGTACAAATGTTTCACCTGGAAATACTTGACACTAATGTGTCATTAATACTGGGCATTTCAAAAATAAAATGTGACAAAGAAATAATTTAAGAACAGAGTTGAACTCATGCTTAGGAGAAATACCAATATTCTTGAATTACTGCTCTCAATGACAGATACAGCTCTCTCCTCTACCTATCTTAGTATTCCAATCCTTCTTCATAAACATCTTCTTTAAAGTATTTCAGATTGTTGTGAAGCATCTGAAGTCTTATATTGTTTTCCAGAACAAATGCCTTATTAACATAATACAGCTTGTGGCCAATATACAGGTGAAACTCGAAAAATTAGAATATCGTGCAAATGTTCATTTATGTCAGTACGGCAACTCAAAAGGTGAAACCAATATATGAGATAGACGCATTACATGCAAAGCAAGATATATCAAGCCTTACTTTGGTATAATTGTGATGATTATGGCGTACAGCTTATGAAAACCCCAAATTCACAATCTCAGAAAATTAGAATATTACATGACATCAATAACACAAGGATTGGAAATAGAACAATATCGGACCTCTGCAAAGTAGAAGCATGCATATGTACTCAGTACTTGGTTTGGGCCCCTTTTGCAGCAATGACTGCCGCAATGCGGCGTGGCATGGATGCTATCAGCCTGTGACACTGCTGAGGTGTTATGGAAGACCAGGATGCTTCAATAGCGGCCTTCAGCTCCGCTGCATTGTTCGGTCTCATGTCCCTCATCTTTCTCTTGGCAGTGCCCCATAGATTCTCTATGGGGTTCAGGTCAGGCAGGTTTGCTGGCCAATCAAGCACAGTAATCCCATGGTCATTGAACCAGGTTTTGGTACTTTTGGCAGTGTGGGCAGATGCCACGTCCTGCTGGAAAATGAGGTCAGCATCCCCATAAAGCTCGTCTGCGGAAGGAAGCATGAAGTGCTCCAAAATCTCCTGGTAGACGGCTGCGTTGACCCTGGACTTAATGAAGCACAGTGGACCAACACCAGCAGATGACATGGCTCCCCAAATCAACACAGACTGTGGAAACTTCACACTGGACTTCAAGCATCGTGCATTGTGTGCCTCTCCATTCTTCCTCCAGACTCTGGGTCCTTGGTTCCCAAATGAGATGCAAAAGTTGCTCTCATCAGAAAAGAGGAATTTGGACCACTGGGCAACAGACCAGTTCTTTTTTTCTGTAGCCCAGGTAAGACACTTCTGTCGTTGTTTGTTGTTCAGGAGCGGCTTGACAAGAGGAATACGACATTTGAAGCCCATGTCCAGGATCCGTCTGTGTGTGGTGGCTCTTGATGCACTAACTCCAGCCTCAGACCACTCCTTGTGAAAGTCCCCAACACTTTTGAATGGCCTTTTCCTGACAATCCTCTCCAGGCTGCAGTCATCCCTGCTGCTTGTACACCTTTTTCTACCACACCTTTCCCTTCCACATAACCTTCTATTGATGTGCTTTGATACAGCACTTTGGGAACATCCAACTTCTTTTGCAATTACCTTTTGGGGCTTTCCCTCCTTATGAAGGGTGTCAGTGATGGTTTTCTGCACAACTGT
Organism: Liasis olivaceus; assembly: GCA_030867105.1. Taxonomy (NCBI): domain Eukaryota; kingdom Metazoa; phylum Chordata; class Lepidosauria; order Squamata; family Pythonidae; genus Liasis; species Liasis olivaceus. Next base: position 40,036,896 of record CM061351.1, on the reverse strand, counting down.
CAGGTCAGCAGTCTTCCCCATGCTTGTGATTCCTACTGAACCAGCCTGAGAGACCATGTAAAGGCTCAGGAACCCTTTGCAGGTGTTATGGATTCATTAGCTGATTAGAGTGGGACACTTTGAGCCTAGAATATTGAACCTTTTCACACTATTCTAATTTTCTGAGATTGTGAATTTGGGTTTCTCATAAGCCCGTACGCCATAATCATCACAATTATAACAAAGTAAGGCTTGACATATCTCGCTTTGCATGTAATGTATCTATCTCATATATTGGTTTCACCTTTTGAGTTGCCATACTGACATAAATGAACATTTGCACGATATTCTAATTTTTTGAGTTTCACCTGTATATAGAGGATATATTTTAAGGGTAAAAGACTGGGTTAGGAAAGTCTTTTGGATATATCAGGGAGAAAAATATTTCTCACTGCCCTATCTCACCAGACTGCATTTTCTATGGTATTATTGGACAGAAAAAGCTAAAATAGACAAATGAGAGCACTCCTTCTGCTAGTGCCCCCCCCTTCGAAAAGAGACTTACTATAAGCAGTATACTTATACTAAATGTATTTTAATTGATTTTATCTTCTCTGTAAACCACTCAAAGTCACTTTTAACAAAATGGCGGTGACAAATTTGATATATAAATCAATATATAAATAAATAAACTGTGTGGTTTATTCACTGAAAGAATGTGAACAAAATAGGACTAAGTTTCAAAAGATCACATAGACTTATTTTTATGATACCAGTTGATCTGACTACAGGTAGATTAGTGACCTTGTTCAGTGATGTTCAAAGTTATGAGGGGACTTAGAACCATTCCTCATAGTTACGGCCACCATAGTGTCCACGCAGTCATATTATCATGATTTAGGCTCTTGGCAACCAGCTTGCAATGCCCCATGGTCAAGTGACCACCATTTGCAACCTTCACTGCCGGCTTCCAAAAAGCAAAGTCAATGGGGAAGCCAGCAGGAGGTAGCAGATGGTGATCATATGACCTGGGAAGTTGCAACCACACAGGATTCACCTAATGACAGCAACTGGAATTGCATCATAAGTCAGCACTGTCGCAGGACATCGCACTTTACAACCACGTCACTTAGTGAGTGAGTTGCTGATCCCAATTACCATCATTAAGCGAGGACCTTATTAAAAAGGGAGCCAACTGGTTGGGAAGGTCACAAGTCACTGCATGTTATCTAAGAAAGGGAATTTAAGTGTGTGTGCATGTATATGTATGTATATGTTATATACACACAGACACACACATGTGTGGGAGCCAGTATAGTGTAGTACAGTGATTAAGATACTGGACGAGGACCCGGATTCTAGTCCTCCTTTATGTATGTATGGCTAGGTGACTTTGGGCCAGTCACTTGTTCTCAGCCCTAGACTTGGAAGTCAAGAAAATCTATCTACCAACCTGCACTGGGCCAATATGGCACATTATAATCCATGACCTTCATGAGGAGGACTTCATCCTGCAGTGGATTGATTCAGGCTGAATGGTTGTCTCTGTGTGTATGAATGAATGCTTGCTGATTTTTCATTAGCTTACTTAACAAAATAACTTTTTAATGAGTAAGTATCATAGTATATTTAAAGTAATGAAAACATATCCTTTTGTAATAAGAAAGCTCTCCCTTTACTTATATAAAACTGATGAATTGTAAGACAGCTTTTTGAACTGGACTATAATGCAGACAGTATCTTTTTATACTGACTTGACTCATTTCCTCTGTCTTTATGCATTTTAATTATTCTTACAATATAACTTAAATAAGGTACAGAATCCTCATGTCTTAAAATTTTCTTCTAAATTACTGATCTTACATTCTCACTCTGAGGTGAAGGTTTTCATTTTATTTTTTTTTATATAGCAATTCTTAAGACTTCATTTTTAAAAATATTTGTATGAGATATAAATATTCAAAAAAAGATATATCCCATCAATACACAGCATAGACATTTTGAACCACTGGTACCACATACTAATGCTAATGTAGTCATATATCATAATTACAATATTCAATACACTAAATTAATACTAATATATGAATATGGATGCTACATGACAAACATATTTATGATTTGCTTTTTTGGAACTCTGAGGAGATACCTTCATATTTTTCAGACTGCAAATTTCTAAACAAAAGAAAAAATGTTGGAGGAAGACATTTCATCCTCATTTTATCTTTTTTCTATTTTTGTTTTTATATCATATTTATTTATTTATTTAATGAAACAGAAAGGGAAACAGTAAAAGAAAAAAATACTAAAAATGACAAAAAAGAGAAAGAAAAAATGCAATTACAAGTTAGATTGTACATATCAGTGTTTCTTAACCTCATCACCTTTAAGATGTGTGGACTTCAACTCCCAGAATTCCCCAGACAGCATGGAAGTTGAAGTCCACACATCTTAAAATTGTCAAGGTTGAAAAACACTGGTGTGCTTAAGGGCTTCTTATGCATATATAAATGTGTCTATGTGTGCATGGGTATGTCTCTGTGTGTGTATATATACATGTATGTGTATGTATGTGTGTGTGTGTCTGTATGACACACATATATATGACATTTTTTCACATAATTTCAATAAAAGAATACCATATTTTATGGTAATCGTCTATGCACTGTCAACGTCTATAGGCAACGCATTCAGAAGACTTCAGTTCAGGTCTTCAATTCACTGGGTGATTGGTGCCATACATTTGCCTTTCCAATGTGGAAGGATTAATCTCTTGGAGGATTAGGGCACAGAAAATCTATTTCCACTGTCAGTGTCAATTTCCATGTAGTAGGTATGTACTTCAAAAGAATGCACGCATCCAGAAATGATTTCAAAATCAATAGATGTGATTATTTTCTCCCAGAATATAACTTTAGGACATGGCAAAAACATATGTTTTAATGAAGCCTTATTCTGGTTGCCTCTCCAACTACATGATGATTTACTCATTTGTTTTCTGTATAAAAGTAGTGGGGTCCAATAAGTCCAAAACACTTCATTCTTTTTCAACAAATATAGTAATTTTAAGAGAGTTTAGCTATTTCAAAAACTGGCTACAAATACAAGCTGTATAGTGAAGCCTCATTTTATTGGATCACTTGAGAGAAAGAGGCGTCTACTACTGCTGAGCATCTGTTAAAGATGGAAGTAGGTCACTGTTGCAATTTATGTTTAAACGATTATACAAATGATGTAAAATGACAAAATTACATCATTTATGTCATTTTTGCAAAGGCATCATTATGTAAATTGCTATGAATGTTTTAAAATTAAAGTAAAACTAATGTACTGCCTCATCCAGATTACAGATGCAATGAACTGCCTGTTATTTTGGGTCGATATCTGTATAAATTTTTATTGAAAGTTTTAAAAACATAAACTAACACAAACTAATACAGAATAAAGAAAAGAATGAAAAGAAGAAAAAAAGAACAAAGACAAAAGTACAGAAAGAAAAGATAAAAAGAAATAGAAAGAAGCTTCTGATTTCCTTTGCAGCAAATGTAAGTAAATAACAAAATTATCTCTCACTCACTTTTCTATTAAAACCTCACTTTTTTCTATTATCCAATTTTTTTTTCTAATCATCAAATTCACAAGTCATAAGTGCATTTTTTTCTGTTTTATGCAAAAAGTCTGTTAGGGGTTTCCAGTCAGCCATAAATGTAAATATTGTTTTTTGTTTAATCAAGAAAGTCAATTTAGCTATCTCTACTAGTTCCATCATCTTCACCAGCCATTCCTCAATTGTGGGTAATGGCTTCCACTTTCGAGCATATAATAATCTCGCTGTAGTTGTCATGTATAAAAACAAGTTCTATGGCTTTTTTCTAGCTGTGTGTCCATTAATCCCAAAAGAAAAGCTTCTGGTTTCAATTGTACATTAATCTTTAAAATTTTCTGAATTAGTGTATTTATTAGTGCCCAAAATTTTTTAGCTTTTTTATACATCCACCAAATATGATAAAATGTCCCTTCATATTGTTCACATCTCCAGCAAAGATTCGAAGTACCTTTATATATTCTACACAATTTCTCTGGTCACAAATACCAGTATACATCATTTTATAAAAATTCTCTTTAAGGTTAGAACATAATGTAAATTTCAGTCCTTTCAACCACATATTTTTCCATTTGTCCATTTGTATACTACAGTATAGCCAAAAATTTTAGCCCATTTTATCATATTTTGGGCAGATATCTGGAAGGAAGTTTCGTCTATTGCAACCAAAATCTATTTAATGGGATTCTGTTAAATCATAGCTTCATTGTGTTGTTCCTGTTGTGTATGTGGAAATCTCTAGTCCACCCTCAGCCACAACAGCTGACTGGTGACTTTGAGCCAGTCATCCCCTCTTAGCCCAACCTAGGTAACAAAGTTGTTGTGGGGAAAAATATGAACACTGCTTTGAGCTCCTGAATTAAAGGTAGGGTTTATACATATAAATATGTGAGAACCAGTTTGGTGTAGTGGTTAACACACCAGGCTAGAAACCAGGAGACAGTGAGTTCTAGTCCCATCTTAGACATGAAGCCAACTGGGTGACCTTGGGCCAGTCACTCTATCTTGGCCCTAGGACAGAAGCAATGGCAAACCACTTCCAAAATCTTGCCAAGAAAACTGCAGGGACTTCACTGACTTCAAACAAACAAACAAACAAACAAGTGTTATGCAGAATTTTGAGTAATAAGGTCATACCAGGAACAATTTATCTATGATAATGATATTATCTATTCCAAAGAGCTTCCTTAGTGTTTATACTCAGAGGAGGATGTCTTGCTTGTGTATATAGTCAGCTGACATTCACCTAGCGATTATAAAGAAAAATGTCCCCACTATATGAGATGAGCTTTGTTCATGGTGGCCTTAAGTTTATTTTTAGTTATGTTGTCATGATTCTGTATTACTGTTTCCCATTTTATTATACTGATGGGTTTTTTAAATTTTATTTTAACCTAGTTACTGTAGGAAGGGAACATAAGCTGCTCACAGTCCTGTTGGACTGGAGCAGTATAAAAGCCCCAATAAATAAATAAATCTTTTTATTGAGATGAAGCATGCTTCCAATGTGAAATATTTCTGCTGATAATTTAGGGCATATCAATTTGTTCTGGCATTTTGCTGTCTATATAAATAATGATGTTAAACAATTGCATTTCAGTGTTTTAATGTCAATTGAGGGATTTTATTGCACAATGGTATGATCAGTTCACATTTGCTGGAGACACTTCTTTGAGAAACATACAAGCTAGAAATGAAATCGATATATGTCCTTCATTATAGCAGACGATGGCATCTGTTATTCTAATCCAAGTCCACTATGAAGATAACAATGACAAAGGGAAATCAAAGTCCCTGAAATCCTCCATCATCAAATGTTAATATTTGGATAATCTATGCAGCATGAAGGGTCACAGATTTGTGTTACCAATACATTCCTATTTGAAATTATACAACTGATTTTTAAAATATAAGTAAATTGACATATGCAAATTAATGTAATTCTGTGTCTCCTTTTTGGCACTATATAAATGATAGGAATGCCTACTGACCCAGTCATCAATTTGGAAAATAAACCAAATAAACTCAGACTGATTCAGGGACTGCCTAATCTCATCTGGAGGAAAATAAAAAAAAAGGTATGATACCCCAAAACTCTATGCTACTCATAAAAGGATAATCACAAGTGGATATGATTTTCTTCATACTTTCATGAGCTATATACTGTTCAGAGAATGAAGCCTGGCAAGTTTCAGGGTGTCAAGGGCAGAAATCCTTACACTGGGTAGCTGAAAAGAGAAATGTCTGAGCAAGATGCTCTTAGAAGGCCCTTGAATCCACCACTTCATCATCATCAGTTTTGCTCCTCCTCCTGGATTCAATCAGCTCCTTGTCCAAGGCAGAGAAAGAGACATGCACATAGACGCTTACTGCTGCTTCTTGATCTGCTCAAGGCCTGCTTCCTTGCAAGAGGGAGGTGAATAAATAGCAACAATCTAGGTTATAGCAACATGCCCCAACATTCTCACTGAAGAATAAAATGGGGCCAAGATATTTGATCCAATTTACCATTTTTTTGAACAGAGAGATGCTAATAGTTCTACACAAAAAGACAATTAAAATAGCAGTTCTTCACCTCTCACCCTCTTTTGTGCTGAGAAAGAAGAAAGTTGACATATCTATTGATTTCAATGTACTGACAATCGCTTTCTAGTCAAGTAACCACTTTTGTGACAATGGATGTGCTTCTGAGACAAGGACAAACAATTCCCTCTAAGAGCACTGCCTGTGTTTGAAACAAAACAATAAATGTTATGTATCACAGAGGACTATTACTGTAACAAACTGCACAGCAACATTTCACCAGAGGATAAGAACGATCCTGAGAAAGAGCAATGAAACGAAGGCAACTTTTCAATCTATTTATCAGCCAGACAATGTTCTGCTCTCTTAAACTCAACAGAAAAAAAAACCAAAACAAAACGAGCAAAGTACAGGAAGCAATGACGGACCATCAATATTTAAAGGCTTTTCATAAATGAGGAAGACAAGTAAATAAGGCTAATGCAGACCTTCGATCAACATCTGGAGAATGTGTGGAGCATGCAGGCAGTCCTAAACTATTATAAACCAAATCAAGCCTTTATATATGTGGTGCTTGTGCTTATCTTTCAACATAGATCTCCTTTCCTGGCTGACCCTTATGCCTGGAAGGGCCTTCTAGATGTGTAATGCCATTCCCCCACCCCCCAGTGCATGGACTTTCTTGGCACGATTTCAGAAGTGGTTTGCCATTGCCTCCTTCCTAGGGCTGAGAGAGACTGACTGGCCCAAAGTCACCCAGCTGGCTTTGTACCTAAGACAGGTCTAGAACTCACGGTCTCCCAGTTTCTAGCCTGATGCCTTAACCGCTACACCAAACTGGCTCTCTAATGACATTCTTTACTTCCTTTAAATCAATTCTCTAAACACATTTTCCCCATATTTTACTACAGCTTTCCAGAATTTGGTGTTCTCTTGAGATATACCCATTCTAACTGGAGATTATATGGTTAGTTTCAACACATCTGGAGGTACAAAGTTATGGAAGTCCTGGTATACTTAAGTATATAAGTAATTGAAAGATATAGAAATTCTTTTCTTGTTTTTCTCTGTTTTTATTTCCCTTTGCTATTGTTTCTCCTGTGCTCCTTTCCAATGCTGGGGTGGGTGTTGGCTTTTATTAAATAAAACAGAATATAAAAAACAATCTATACCTGTAAACATTTTTTTCATAAGTGCTCCTTTTAAACTTTGGTGGAGCTAATCGATGGAAGCTGAGCCTATCTCTGCAAACTTCTAGAAAGTGCTAGAAATATAATAGCATGTCAATATATAATGGAATATCAATATAAACTAATGGGAGATGTTATTTAGATGCACAGATATGAAAATTACAATAAAGATGTAGGCATCATTGGCAAACTACTCAAGCTTAGGACATAAAAACAGAATTCATGCCTATCTGCACCTCCAAGAGAAGTTCTAATGAGGTTGGTCTGACAGTCAGAACAAAAATTATTAAACACAAATTTAGGAACTCTTAAATCAACATAAAGGCCAGCACATTTTAGATAGTTCCTGAGAATATTTTTTGAATTACTAGAAAAAAATTACACCAAACCATAATCAAATTTAAATTAGACAATTCATAATGAACCCAGGTGCTACTATTCATACCATACAAATTCACTGAACGTTGTAATACAATTCTGCATACAAAGATGTTGGTGCTAGACAAAGTGTTGCACAGGTGTATGACAAACACTTTAGAATACTGAAACAGGGTGAGACCTGTTTAGTCTTGAATAAGGACCACTCATGAAATCCCAGAGCTATAGGCTAGACTGGGGGATAAAAATGAAAAAGAAAAAATTACTCCTGAAGAATGCAATGGCATTGCTTTTATCTTACAGCCCAGAAAACTAGGTAGGCATGTTCATGATGTCACCAGAAGTTATGTTCCACTCAGAATATATTTCACATACATACTGTTTCATTCAGGTCATATAACCAGGTAGCAAGAAAAAGGGGGTTATTTGTTATGCGAGTATTTCGGTTTGAAGCCTTTTAAAGAGAATGTGGCAATGTAGAAGAGACAAGTTAAGGACATATCTGATAACTGGGCTATTCAGCACTTTGGATTCAAAGGCAAAAAGGTCCTTTCAAGTGTGCAGGTGCATAAACAGAACTATTATGTGTAATTCCTAAACAAATGTGTCTTTTCCTGGGCTGGCATGGCAGCTGCGGAGGGTAGTTGTGTGATCCTGAGAAAGGGGGTGGGTATTTTTTGCCTTTGAATCCAAAGCATTTCACAGTCCTAGCAGATGATAAGAACATAAGGACTTCCTGTATAAAACCAATAGACCATTCAATTCAGCATTCACTCTTGCTTACCAGCCAACAGAAAACTTCTGGGTAGCCCACAGTGGAGCAAAGTTAGATCTTAAGTTAGAAGATCTTAAGGACCAAATGCCCACCTTCAAGTCAAGCACTTCTTCCAACTTGGCAGGTGATGAATTGAAGGAAGCACCTCAGACTCAGAAGAAGGATCTTGTACAGGAATCTAAGCTGTCAGGGAATGCCCCCAGACCCCAGAAATAATTCTTTTTCAGGAACATGGCAACCTCATGGGAAAACAAGCTCTTTGCTTTAGTACATAAGATGCTTAAATCTTAAACTGCCCCTCTCTTTTGTAACTGTTTGCAGTCCATTTTTGGCCCTGGTCACATCTTGCCTATTCTTTACAAAATGGTCATGTCTGGTTGCAAGCTCCTTGTTTCCTGCCTTGCTGGCTCCAGCCCTTACATGGGCTCTGGCTGAAGAACCTAAGGTACAGCTTCATCTGTCTAGTCCAGTTCTGGCCACTGGTCAGCTTCTCTTTCCTTTATCCCTGATCTACTAGCTTTCTCCTATTGTTGTTCTTTGGGGGCATTTTTCTTTGAGACTTCTAATGTTTAATGAAGTTATTTATTCAAAGAACAAACAACTATATAAATCTTCCAAGTGTCAATCATGGACAAAGCTCATCTCTACCCCCCAAATATATAGTCAGAACACATTAGCTTTACAATTGCCAGAGTTATCTAAGTACACTGCTGCCACCAGGAGGGTATGTGATCAGCCCAAGGTTATCTAGAATCCCCAAAGGATTAGTTTTGGTCTGATAAACACACACATTCCCTGTGGTCAATGCTTTTGTACGTTAAATCTAGAACAAAATATTTTCCCTTCCTTTCTTTGCTATTCCACCTTGTTTGAATTCAGCTCCAAACACTTGCCTCAGGCCTGAAACTGATGCCTAGTGGTGTTTTGGCAAGGAAAGAAAGAATCATATTTCAAAATCAATCCACCTACTAATTAAAGTGGTTACATCTGCTAATTAATTTGTTTCCAACTGTGAATCATATGTGCGTATGCCCTAACACTTAAAAAATACCTGACACTGAATTTGCAAGCATAATTCTCCAGTAGATTCTTCTTCTAAACTTCTACAAAACATCCAGCAAGTTTAGAAAAATCTGCATAGTTTTCAGTCTGAAAGATTATCCACACTAGTGATTTATAGTGTCATCCAGCCTTCACTTAGTGATATATCACTAATAGAGACAGGATGTACACTGCCAAAGGAATGGTAGGATGATGCTATGAATCACTACGGTGATACAAACAGAGTCAAAACCAATCTAAAATAATAAGGAACAGGTGCTATTTTTTCAACATTTTCTTTCTGGAAGGAATTATGCTTTTTTTTACATTTTGGAGACCTCAATACTTTATTCCACAGCTCCTGATCCCTATTTAGAACATTTTAAGTCCACAATTGCTGAAAATGGATGACTCAGATTCCTTCCTGACTGAATCAGGAATAACTGCAAACTATTGTGTAAAATGGAATCATATGGTTGTAAATCCTGCTCCATCCACATGTATCCACTTTACAACCTTATTCTTCTCAATGAAGTCTAACCACTGTTGTTCAGCTCAATCTACTTCACAGACTTTTTGGTATGAGGATAAAATGAGGGATGATCCCATGTTTGCTGCCTTGAGCAACTTAGCAAAAAGGCAAGAAACAAATATAAGAAATTAAACCAAAACTAGAGGTTCTCAGACCAAAGCTAAGGTCTCTCTGAGCAGTGTTGCCTAACCCTTCATTTCTCTACATGGAGGCAAAAGATATGAGGGGAAAATATTTCTACGTTTGCAGCTCTGATATTGCAGTCTCTATAACTTGCTTGTTTCCAAGTTAAAATTAAAATGCTGATATTCATTCGTAAAGCTCTAAGAAGACCAGGCTACTTCAGAGACCACTTGTTCTCTTTATACTTGCTGTCTCTAGAAGCTCTGTTGTCTGCCCAAGAACAGGAAATTGACAGTCTTCTTACCAGTAGCATAAGAGGTATGGAATTTCCTCCCATGAGAGATTTGCCAGGCTGTCTCTAGAAGGTAAGAGCAATCTGTCTCATGATCTCTATGCAATGGATGGCTGGACGATCAGCTTTCATTTCAGGTTTTTATCATGCTGTCTTTTACTGTTAATCATTTGTTACTGGTATTTATATTTTAAATAAATATGTGATTTACAATGTTTTGCTACTTTATTATAAGCCACTCGGATTGCCATTTTAGTAGAAAAGCAGGATATAAAAAAAGATAAAAAACATTGACATGAATGAATGTACATTAAGTCAAATTAAGCTGGGCTGAAAGGTAAATTATAAAGAGTACACCATAAACCTAGAAACCTAAACTAAAAAATCAGAAAACTGAATTTTAAAAAGCATTAAAAGCTAAACACCCACCATAACTGCAGCTAACCTAAGCTTCCCAGGGATCTTTCTTCTGCAATAAAACAATGAGAGACAGGAGCCAAAAAATACTTCCTTTGGGCCAAAGGCTGATTTTTCAAAGCCCCTTTTTTTCCAGCAACTGCAAGCAGGGACAGAGAATTTAATTAATGTCTTGATCCCTATTACAATCACGTGGCATAAAGCTTATGTCAATTGCCTTACGTCAGATAGTAGAAGCAGCCACCATTTTAAATAGAGTCCCTGATTCAGACAAGGTTTCTAAATGATTCTTATTGACTATAATTTTCAATTAGAGGAAATAAAAGCATTAAATGACCTTTAACCTGGCTTTTGCTCTAACAGATGAGGACTAAATTTATTGTGACAGCACCTAATCACGTTTAGCGTAGCCTGTGATTCAATGGTCTGGATGTCACATCAACTCCAGGCTGAGCTGGTTAAGCTATTATGTGAGATGCTCATAGAGGCATGCTTGTTAGTTTCCTAGGGAGCTGGGCATTTTCCAGCTACAGAGTTTACACTGCTGCTGCTTTTAAGGAGTGTCACACAGCTTTGCTATTACCTCTAAAGCAATTTTTCCTCACTGAATACACCATTTCCCACCATTTAGGGTGAAATTAGATGTTACGACAGCCTCAGAGCCACTGCAGCTCCGCATTTTCTTTACTCTTTTTGTTGCTACACTTGAGTTCAATATCTATGCCATCATACTATGGTTCTATTATTAGCCAACGATACAATGCACAACCCAATGATGTCACACAATTAGTTGCATTAAGTAAACTCTATAGAACGAAGAAGCAAACAGAACTGGAAGCAACTCCAGAATTCTTGTTTCAGTAAAGTTGTTTCCCCAAATTTTCTTTTCCTTCTTTTGTTTATCTTGTATTAAGAAAAAAATAAAAGAAAAATATAGAGTTGGAATAGGTGCCTCGCTCTATTAGCCAAATCTTGTTTTAGTTGTTCAGTAACTTCTTTCATGAAAAGTGCTTATATTCTTTGTACGACATTGAATTGCATTGTATTGTATAGTACAATATGTAGAAATGTTCATATCAATTTAACAATTATTTCTAATATTTATTAAACTCTCCACTGCAGCAGTAACTCTCAAGGTGATGCACACTAAAGCATCCAAAAATTTATTTTAAAAGATGATGAAACAAAAAAATTCTACTGTTTTTCTGGAGTATATGAAACAGGAGGGACTGTTCAAAAACTGAGTGTCTATTATTGGAAATTACACCCTTAAGTACTTAAGGGTGCAATGATGGTAAGCTTACACAAGAGTACACATGGAGTAGTTGTCCTTTCTGATTAGCTTTTCACTGGTCTACAGCTGAAAAAACATGGCTATCTTCCACCTCTTTATCCACTACCACATAAAAATATAACACCTACTTGTAATATTTCAGACTTCAGGTAGTCCACATCTTACAACCACAATTGGGACCAGAACTTCTGTTGCTAAGCAATGCAGTCATTAAGTGAGTTGTGCCCAATTTTATGAGCTTTTTTGCTGCGGTCACTAAGCAAATCACATGGTCATTAAGCAAATCCAGCTTCCTCCATTGACTTTGCTTGTCAGAAGCCCCCACAAGGAAAGTCACAAATGACAATCACATGATCCCAGGATGCTGCAACCATCGTAAATACATGCCGGTTGCCAAGCACCCAAATTTTGATCACATGACTGTGGGGACACTGTGATAGTGGTAAGTGTGAGGACTGGTTGTAAGTCCCTTTTTCCAGTGCTGTTGTAACTTTCAATGGTTGTTAAACAAATGCCGTAAGTTGAGGACTACCTATAGGCATAGAAAATTTTATTTTTTCAGGCAGGCAGGCAAGCTTGCTTGCTTGCTCATTCATTGATTCATTCATTGCTTATAGGCTGCCCCAAGTGCAAGACTCTGGGTGGCAGACAAAACAAAAAGAGCAAAAAAGAGAGTATACATACTAGGTTCAATGCCCCCAATTGGACAGGGTCAAAGACACAGTGAAACAAAAGTGTTTTAACAGCATTTTAGAAAGTAAGGAGGTTGAGAGTTACATGTACCTCCAGAAGAAGCCTGTTTCAAAGCACAAGATCCTTTCAGAGAACTGCTGCCTAGCCCAAGACCCATGAACTTCCTGCTGAGGAAGAATTCTAAGCTTCCATTTTGGCATCACACATATTTGGGAGGGGGGGTTGTGCTTATGGCATATGGTGCTAATTGGATTATTATGGTAGATAGATAGAAGAGTCTCATATCATTTCTAGGGGCTTGATTTCTTCTTCAGTAAGAATTCTACCTCCAACCTTGGGATACAGGGATAAGGGAAGAAAGCTCAGAAGGTGGGTAAGATGTAGAAGGAACATAAGCCTGGCTGTGGAGGTCATGAATTGCCATCACTTTATGACAGCTGAACTAGGAGAATATGAATCTAAAATGTCCCTTGAGTACATATCTTGAAGGCAGCACCAATCCCTCAACTACTTTTTTTATGGTTTTCAACTTTAAACTGGACAGAGAAGATGGTCCTTTAATACCCCTTCAAATAACAAAATCTCTGTAAAGTCAGATATATGCCCCCTTATTTGAGACTAAATATTATATTATTTACTCATACTTTGCCAGCAAAAGCCTTTTCTATTCTCCAAAGTACTTGGGGGAACCTCACATCACACCAAATCATTTGTCTGGACATACACAAACACAGTTATAGCCTGTTATCTAATACGTATACTCACGAAGGCAACATGAATAAGATCCCATTCAGTTGGAAGTGTGGAAGATAAAAGACTTAGTGCTACAAAAACCTCTGCAAAGGCGAGAAAGATCTCATGAGGAAGAAACACAGTTGGGAACAATAAATCAGCAGACAATCATAAGTAGAAGAATGGGAGTTCTGTCTATACATTTGTCATGCTCAGCCATAGTTTGTTTAGCAACCACAACTGACTAGGGTTGGCACAATACACTAAGACAACACCAAACAATGCAGTCCCTATTTCCTCTCAATCTTTGCTGGGTTAACAAAAGTTGCTCCAAATATGAGCTATCATCAGTTGTGCTGGATTCTCACTTCTTTCATTGGTTTTTGTTGTTTATTAAGCATAGATTTCTGTATTCATGAGAGACTGTGTGGATATGAATGAGCAGTGAAATTCCCTTCCACATATGTTTCCTCAGGAGAAGTCTCACCCTGTACAATGAGTCTTATTCCCAGGTACACACACACAGGACTGCTGACTAGGCGGATGAAAAGCAAGAAGGAGAAGCTGTGGTAAGGGAAAAATTGTGTTTGCATATTTCACAGCACATAAGATAAGGTCAAAAAGCTAAATTCATTTTTCTAGTCCTTCTAGAAGGACTAGAAAAATGCCATGTATAAAAACTGGACTATATTATAAATCTCTCACAGTATATCACACAAAGCCTATACATAGCTCTCAATAGGATCACCTTTCTAACAGACTATATAAAAATACTGTCAACCCTATTTTCTGGCACTGCCTATGCACTGGACCTGATTAATGATTCATGCAGCTCTACATCACACAGTTTGCCCTCAAGGAACTGTTCAGCTAAGAGCTGGATTTTCTTCCTTACTCCCATTTGTTAAATTTGGGAAATGATCCCAAATTCACATGCTTCTACCCTGCTTTTTTCCTTCCCCCTTCTCCATATTTAGAATAAGTACATAAACCAAGACACTTACATTTATTTGAACGTGGGATATTTCTTGATGCTGCTTCAGTTAACTCAGTGCTGACTGACCATAACACGATTTGTCAAAAAGTCAAGTGTGCAACAGTACCTTACCTCTTAAGCTGCCTTTTTAACAAAATGAATTCACACAACACACTACGATAAAAGCTAACTGTCTAGTTTGAGGTTTAAGGGGCTGTGCAAAGCCAGGCAACTGGGTTATTTCTGTAAACTACGGCTCAATAAACCATAAGTAAGACTTTTTTTTTTAATGTGGTTTTCTTGGTAAAAATACAGGAGTGGTTTACCATTGCCTTCTCCCATGCAGTATGAATTGATGCCTTTGCCATTGTCACTAAAGTGATCATCTGCCTCCAGCATCTTCCTATATCGCTGCTGCCCAATATAGATGCCTGCTTGCTTTGGCTGAGCAGCTTCGCACCTTGGGTGACCCTACTGAGAATACATACTCTTGGCATACACTACCAACATCCTTTGCTCATCCCTCCCAGGAACACAACCCTGCCACACTGAGGCAGCACAGCAGGATTTGGGATGTATGTGTGGATAATACCATGGATAGCCAAGAAAACAAACTGATAGATCACTGAACAAATCAATCCAGAGTTCTCACTCAAGGCATAAATAACCAGGCTCAAATTATCCTACTTCAGACACATTATGTGAAGACCTAGCTCTCTGGAAAAGGCTCTAATGCTGCGAAAGGTGGAAAGAAAGAGAAGGAGAGGACAACCAGCAGCAAGGTGGATGGACTCAGTTACAGTGGTGATGAGTGCACCATTGGGAGATTTGAAATAATAGGTTAGAGATAGATCATCATGGAGAAAATCTACCTACTCTATGTGGTCACTAGAAATTGAAAATGACTTGATGATACATAATCAATCCGTAATGAAGAGTGGTGTGCAAACATAAGGCATCCAAACTCATAATTTAAAATCAATTCTTGTTGACATTTCTTTCT
This sequence comes from Liasis olivaceus, assembly GCA_030867105.1. Classification (NCBI taxonomy): domain Eukaryota; kingdom Metazoa; phylum Chordata; class Lepidosauria; order Squamata; family Pythonidae; genus Liasis; species Liasis olivaceus. The sequence goes on along the minus strand of CM061351.1, from coordinate 40,021,344 downwards.
CAAATGGCAGCCACTTTGAATCTGGATAACATGGTAAACCTGAACCTTTTGTAACAAGGTTGCACAGGATGGGGAAAGGTAAGATGATAGCACCCACTCACTAACTGGACTTTTTTGATTTAGCATACAATGCAAACAGTCACTGTAATATAAACACAATGAATGCTCAGTTCAAGCATCCACTTACATAAGAGGGCATTGTATGGCCTTACTACATGATATAGGAGCAAGCAGAATTTCAGATGCCATGCTAAGCTATGTATGAAGCTTTCCTTATGAAAAGATCTCTGATCCATTCACTTGTGGATCTTGGCATGTTTAACCTGACATGCCATCTATTCCACAGAGTCTTACATACAGTACACACTTAGCATTACTGGAGGGTTTAAAAAAAAAGTTGTGACAACTCCAGCAAGATCAAATGTGGCAGCAGCATGTGGAGAATTGTGGGGTAGGTGAGCCTCTCCCTCCACGTATGGGTTCTGCTGAAAATTGCCTCCAAAGCTTCAGTCTATCACAGTGGGAAGCAATGGAAGCTTTGTATCTGAAAAAAAGCAGCTTCAAGGCAGTAGTATGCAATTAATTTCTTTCTTCATATGCTACAGTCTTAAATCTGAATTCCCTCTCCTCTGCAGCTACTTAACTAGTTGCATTACATTAATTGCTATTATAGTATCTACTATCATATTCTTTCTCTTCTAAGCTTGGAGATTTCCAGTTCCCATACAATGGAGCGCTCTTGAAAATACATTACCTTAAGGTAGGCTACTAGATCTGGGTCGCAAATATCTGAATGTCCACTATATGGCAGCAAGAGTAGAATATTTCTCCATGATCATTCATTTCTTCATCCTTTGAAAATTTTTGTTTTATTGTGTTTATTTGTACATTAAAGCAAAAAAAGCACACATAAATGGTAGCAAAGAGAAGTTTTTCTATTTCTTTACTGCCTTCTAGCGATTGTTTGGATGTTTAAAGCCCATATCTGATATCCCTACCTTAAGCTGTTTTGCATTTAAAAAAGTATGCAAAAATATTTTGCTCCAGCACTTTTAGTACAAATTGCATATAAAAAAATACTTTTTATTTCTGCATGAAACTCTGTATAATGTACACATTAGAGCAATAGTTTAACAAAGGGAAATCAAGTTCCTTTTATTCCATAGCATGTACTTACCACCTCTTTAAGTAATACTTTTCTTTGAATCTTCTGGTATGTTTCCTTTGGAAAATAATATCTTCAAATTCCCTCTGCAGGTATACAAAACTATTGCAAAGACACATAAAAGGCCTGACAAAGCAAACTGCAACAACTTTTTGACCTCTGACATTTTTATGAGCCTTTTGTAAGAACATTTTTCCTTCAGTTGAATACATTATAAGAATTTTGACCATTCATGATCACAGAGAAATTCTTATTTTAGAACATAATTCACTGAAAGAGGCAAAACCACATACAAAGGCCCTTACTAATCAGGCTTAACAAGAAAAACCAACACATCTGGTTCATACATAGCACTCAGCCAAACCATTGTTTAACTTTGGCCTGACACATTTTGCAAAACCAGCCAGTTCTGGTTTCTTTAATAAACTTCCAAACTCAAGAGTAGAAAATGGGCAAAGTGTTTCCTAGCATTCTAAAACACTTGGGAGAGAAGGAAGAGGAACAACTGGACTGGTAAGTGAGCCTACTATCTTACCTAACTGACTTGGGGGAAATGTGGAGAGAACCTGAGAGAATTTACTTACTTTTATTTATCTGACTTGTTAAAGGACTGTATTTTAATTAAAACAATGAGCACCTATCTCTTAAAACACTAACACTGAAGCTAAAACTTAAATATTCTGGATACAGGGCAAAAGCATGAGAAGAGCCTAACCAGAGAAGACCCAAATGCTTTGAAAAATTGAAGGTAACTGAAAAAGAGGTCAACGGAAGACAAGTTAACTAGATACTATTGCTGATGACACAAGCTTGAGCTTACAAGAACTCAATGAAGCAGTTAGTGACAAGGCAGTCATGATAAAATAGCACTCCTCAGGTTATGAAGATTCAGGAACAACTGAACAAGAAGAAACAACTTATAAACACTTGCACTGATTTCTATGAAGTTTGGCATGATTCCTCCACTTTTAATGTTTTATGTTTCTTATGAAGTCTAACCTATTCTGATAAACACACACACACACACGTTTGTCCATGCTAATGGATCAGAAAGATCCCCATCCCAATGCACTCCAAGGCAGAGCATGCTACTTTCAAAGCTGAGAATTCCTTTTATGAAACAACCCGTAACTTAGCAAGAAGTACAAAACAGAGGAAAATAAATAGCTTTGCTAAATCATACAAAATGCCTATCTGCTCCAGTATTCTGTTGTCAGGGTGGTGAACACCAGTGACTCTATAAGAAATCCACAAGTACCATGTCATCTTCTCACTGCTGATCCCAGCAACAGGTATTTGCTGCATGCAATGCTGCAGGTAAACATATAGCCATCATGACTCATAGCCACTGATAACATTACCCTCCACAAATGTCTCTACTTCCCCTTTAAAGCTATCTATGTTTGTTGCCATCACTATATTGATGTCACTATGTGCTGTGTGAAGAATGGCTTCTTTTGGACCAGAATTTCCTATCATGCCCTATCAAATTTTCTACAGTGATTTGAATATTTGGAGGAAACAGCCTAAATTAAGATCTGATGTCCCTCAAAGCAATAGTTCCCCTTTCACAGCAATTATAAATCCACCAAGTATAATACAAACTCCAAATGCCTGTTTTCTTCTCTGGATAGAAGTATGTCATTATACATATACTGCAGAAACATAGTATCTTCTTTATTTGGGTAAAATTACACACACACACACACACACACACACACACACTACATATCTCCAAAATGTGTTCCATATGCATAATTGGATTCACAGGTTTCAATTTGTGTGGGTCTGCTAGGCAGACTCCCTTCAAGGCAGTTTAGAAGTCTAATCCTGTTCAGGGATTTCCGGGAAAGAAATGGCGAACTGAAGACTGCTCCGCTGTCTTCATTCTCCGGGGCAGAATGAAGAGCCGGTGAGTGGACCAGGTCTTCACAATTCTTCTCCAGACAAGGAGAGGACTTGAGATTGCCCACAAGTGCTCCAGACAGTTGCTCCTCATGAAGAGACCATACCACAGTGGTCTCCAGCAGATTTAGAGCTTTGGGAATTGAGGGAACGCCAACTTAGCCCAAACAGCAATCAGCACCTTTATGGACACAGAGTTTGCATAATTCCTTTTCTAATCACTTTTGGAAATTGCTTAACTACTTTTCAGCTATTAGGAACCTTTGAAACAACAAGTTTCATAGCACCAGGGGAGTTTCCTTCAACCCTTAGCAAAAGAAATTTTAAATACAAGTTTAAAGACTTAATAAAAAAAATTTTTAGGAGTAAACAGCAAAAGGGTGATTAGCATGTTGATTTTGGAAAATTACAAACAGACTAAGAGTCCAGATGGATTTGAAATAAGATTTTGAAAATAATTATAAGAATACTTCCCATGGGAAAATGCTGTTGTTTTGAATTCTTTAAAAAAAAATGATAGGATGGGACTTTGAAGGTTGGAGACTAGAGAGAAATAGAAGGAACTAAATATTACAATTAAAGGAGAAGAACACTTACATTTGATTTACTAATACAGAATGGAGCAAAATACTTTAACATTGGACATATTGAATGATATTTGTGAACACTGGACCCAGGAGTTAATTTTAAGAGTGTTTGCCATTACAGATGAACTCTGTTTATAAAATGTTATGGAAGGGGAACAAGTTTTACCAGACAAGAATGAGACTGACCTGAAAGTGGATTTAAAAATGACAGGCTACAAGAATGACATAGAAAAAGATGCTACACTGGATGTACAAACGAAAGCAGCTGATGTCTTAATAATTAAAAGGGATATACAAATAACAAACCAAAAGAATGATTTGGATAACTTTCCTACATTTACAAAAGAGACATGTTAAAGTTTTGAAGAATTTTATGAGAAGGGACAAAGAAAAAATGAAAAGAAATCAATTTCTAGGACATTAGTTAAAGGGATTAAAGATCAAGACTGTTAAAAGTAAAAGGAAGGGATATAAAGTTGGTTTATTTGATCAAGGTTAAAATAGATATGTTGTTATTTCCATTAACCCTTAATGGACTTTTGCTGACATCAGGACTGAACAATGAAGTTTTAAGGATTTGTTTATAGATAAGAGATGAGATATGGGAAGAAGAGATCGTTTGTTGTATTTTAAGAGAAGGTGATAAGTTACTAAAATTGTTTATACTAGTTGTGATGGGGGAGGTCATTTCTTTATATATTTCTTTTCTTTTTCTTTACTATATTCTTATTTTTTTCTTTTCTATTTTTTCTTTTCTAATTTTTTTTAGTTTGTATTGGTTTGTATCTTGTAATGTTTAATAAAATTATTATTTAAAAAAAAAGAAGTCTAATCCTGTTCAGCAGCAGATCTGTGACATCTGCCTTCAGTGTGTTGACAATAGTACATCATGACTCCACAAAGGGAACTGACCAGCCACTATCATTACCATTGTTCCAGAATAAAGGCCCTCTATAGCTGTTGTGTAATCACAAGAGAAGAAGCAGCTGCTTTGAAGAGTTGCAGACAGATGGTAAGTTCACACCCCCATGCACTCTAAAGTAACTGTTTGGAATTGCACAGCTCTATTATATATTATTAATTCATTCAAGATGCATACTAAAATGTAAACTGACCCATTAAGGTAAAGCAAATTCCACTGGAAATATACCAAAAGATTCAAATAAATCTTTAGGATTGGAGAAAGACATGAAGATGAGCTTGGAGAAAATATTCAGAAACTATTACCTACACTAAAGGAACAGAAGCATGCATTGAGCCCTGGGAAAAGAGAATATATTAGAAACAGACTCAAACTGACTCCTGCCAGTCTTCCTGCAGTACGAGAGGGAGAGAAGAGAAAGTGCAAGCAGACTTGCAAGATTCTGTAACTACAGCCTAACTCAATAGAGTTCTAGTCTTCTTAGACAACCTTGAAGGGCTGACAAATATGAAGCTGCCTGTACTACCTAATTCTCATGGATACAGAGACCTCTACACCACTTCTACTGTCTCTATGTTGTTGTTCAGTCATTAAGTCATGTCCGACTCTTCGTGACCCCATGAGCCATATCATGCCAGGCCTTCCTGTCCTTCACTGCCTCCCTGAGTTTGCTCAGTTTCATGTTCATTGCTTCAGTGATTCTATCTAACCATCTCATCCTCTGCTGTCCCCTTCTCCTTTTGCCTTCAATCTTTCCCAGCATCAGGGTCTTTTCCAAAGAGTCTTCTCTTCGCATTAGGTGACCACAGTATCTGAGCTTGAGCTTCATTATCAATCCTTCCTACTGTCTCTATACATTCTTATATTTCCTTATTTATCAGAATTTATAACAATTGTATATAGATGTTTCTGTGTCAGAGAGAATAAGTAACCCTACAGATGTTGGTCTGAAATTCCCATCTTTCCTCAGAATTGGCTAAGTTGGCCATGGCATATGGTATTTCAGTTTAATGATATTTGAAGAATAAGAGACTGTCCATCCTTCAAAATATAGCATTCATAAACTACAAGCAACAGTTAAAATCAAATATAGCTGGGGCTGTGCAAAGCTTAAGATTCACTTCAGAAGACATGCTTCAAAATGTACAGGAGCATGAATGCAGCACAGGTCTGTGACTCATTAAACAACTGCATCTGTTTCTAGCATCACACTTGCAGCTGAAGCTCTACAGTCATGCAATATTGAAAAAAATAAGTAATTTAAAAATAACAGCTGCTTTAATAAATCACAGATACATGCTTAATTCATGTTCCCATGCATTCCAAAACAATTTTTCTAAATTAAATCTGAAGCAATGCTTAGCCCTATTAATATTGCCATTATTACCACACCATTTCCAATCCCCACCCCCCACCCCCGCCATCTCAATAGTCCACAATTATCTGAAGTATACATCTTATTCCAGCAGTCCAACTCGAAGAGCTGGAACTTATGGGGTTATATCCTGAAAGTTTTCACCATCTGTCCTGGAAAGTTGGCAAACAAGTCACCAGATTTTTATATTAATTAGAAACTAATTCCAATTTGGATGTCACTACTGAACAATTAGCCTACCTTAGTAATCTCATACCAGTTAATATGCTGGGGAACTTCTAAGAACAGACATTCCTTAAAACAAAAGTGAAAGAAAACATCTGACTGACTTGTGCCTACTGTTTAATTTGTAACTGATGTACAGTATTTGTGGTTAGCAGAATGTGATTTATTAAGGTTCTCAGTTAAATGCCAGTAAAGAATTCTAAGATTGTTGACAGTTTCATTGATATACATGTAGTCCCTGCCTAACGACCACAATTGGGACTGGAATCTCAGTCATTGAGCAAAGTGGTCGTTAAGCAAGACGCCCACATGACTGCTTCGCTCAACAACTACAATCCGGACATCCTCGTTGCAGTCATTAAGCAATCACCCAGGTCGTTAAGTGGACAGAGTGAAAGAGCCATCTACTGAAGGATTCCAGTGCAGCTCAGAGCTAAAATCCTCCTAACAGGCAAATCTTTGAGAGTGAAAGGACTGCCCACTGGACAGCTTCAGGTCTGCATGGAACTGAAATCCTCCTGGCAGTCAGCCCTTTCACTCTCAAATGTTCCTAAAGCCTGCCGAAGGGTTTGCCCTCCCTTCCATGGACGGAGGGGAAATCCTTACTGGGGCTGGAGGAACAGAGCTCAAATCTTCAGGATTTGAGGTTCGTGCCTGCCCACTGCTCTGAGGGGAAACCTCCCAGCAATGGGCAGTTATGGGGCTCAAATCCTAAAGATTTGAGGTCCGTTCCTTCACATTGCTGAAACCTCTCAGAGGTATGAAGGAACAGACCTCAAACCTTCACTGCTGTGAAGGAAAAGAGCTCAAATCTTCAGGATTTGTGTTCCATTCCTGCACACTGCCGTGTCCCCTCTGCTTGCAACCTTCCCTGCCAGCTTTAAAGGGGGAAGCTGGCAGAGAAGATTGCAAATGGTGATCACATGATTGAGGGGCGCTTGGCAACCAGTCATAAATGTGAGCCGACTGCCAAGCACCCAAAATATGGCCACATGACCGCAGGAGGGATCGTGCAACGTTTTACGACAGCCAGAAGTGCTTTATGGGCTGTAAAGCACTCTTTCTGAGGCTGTCATAACTTCAAGCCATTGTTAAACTAATGGTCGCTAAGCAAGGATTATCTGTACATGTTCCCACACATCACAATACAGCAAAGGATTCCAGACACATTAATTTAAAAAATGTATTAAACTCAGCACAGTATCAGCACAGGTATTTGACATTTTATATGACCCTTCTATGCAAAAGGGAGAATACTAGGAACATGAAAGAACCTATTTCAACAAAATGGGTTTTTTAAAATAAATCACTCAAAAATGTGCTATTTCTACTGACAGTTTTAACTTCAGAACCTGGCTCCTATTCCCCAAGGGCCTTTAAACAACTTTTTTTCACTTGCTAAACTGATATGCTGTGTGTCCTAATAATGGTTCCTATAAATATATTTTAAAGTAAAGTATTTTACTGTAATTTTTACCAACTTACCACAAGTATTTCTGAAAATGTTTTATTTTTCTGTGTAGTAGATAGGAAGACAATATTCAAATGTAATTTATTACAGTTAACTAAATAAGATTAAAATGACAAAGAAGACACAATATAGCTTGATTTACACACTGCATTAAATAATGGTTTCTTTAATTACAATTAATTCAAGAAACTCTGCTAAGTTCACAAATAATGCTAAATCATACATCATAGTTTATAAGCTGCAATGACTGAGTTCATGCTACATGGTAAACCAAAACCATTCAAACTACATTACAGCTTAGTGTGATCTGTGAAATCAGTCTTTATCTCATAGTCTTACTTGGCCAATTATAATCCTACTTATATCAATGATATGAAATTAAGGTATTCAGTCAGACCTAAAATGCCACAGTACCCTGTCTAATTTAAAATACCAATATTTGAATTTACAAATCTCCAGAAGCTTACCTGAAGAAAAGCAATTTACAAAGTTTTCAAAAAGCTTGTCTACTGGCTTCTCTGGAGAAGGAACTGAAAGCACTAGAGCCACAACTGAGGAGGCTTGCTACTTCCCCTACATATGTAATCCATGAATGAGCAACACCCCTCTGAATCATTTAAGTACTGGTGTACTTATATGCATGAATAGTAGGCAACAGTACATAGCTGATATTGGCTTATCTCAAAAAAAGCTAAGTTACATCAGACCTAGTTATTACTAGAGATCATCAGGGAATCCTAGACTGCGCACTACACTGGGAAGTTAAAAAACAAACAAACCCATATCCATTTAGTTGTCAAAAACTAAATGACAGACATAGCATGTTATCACCAGGAACTGACTTGAGGGAGTCTTTATATATACTTTTAGGCAGAAGAAAATACAAGGAAAAGCATTATTAAAACATTTACTGTGCTACAGCTGCAATATTATACTGATCTTAGAGAAGATTCCCACTGAATTGTACAAGACAGTGCAGTAAGCTAGAATCCTGAGAACATGTGAATGGTTTTCAGATATTTGCCTGCACTCACACAGAAGTGGGTTAGGGAATTGGGCGTGCAGACAACATCTCCCTGCCTAACATCTTTATGCACATTCAGCACAAAATTCTAAAGAAAGCTATTAAGTACTTACTTGCAATAGGGAACCCTTTCTCATTATGGCTTCTGATAGCCAGAAGGGCTGTAAGCATATTAATTCAAGCATGTTTACAGCACCTGTTCACATCTTTCTGTCGATGGTGTTCTGAGTTAAGACTGCTAAGCAATTCTGCTTTCAGCAGAAGACAGCACTTATTTCAAATATGGAAAAAACAAACTGTAGGAAACAGTGAAATCTCTGTAGATGGATAGTAATTAAACATTGGACAGATTAGGCAGCAAATCTGGTTAAGTAATTTAAAAGAACTTTGCTAAAGGTTTTCCTTCAAGTTCCACTTGTGAACTATTGAAATTATAGATCTACAATGATAATTATTTTCTATATTTCCATTTATTTTTAAGTTCCCTCTTCCCAATCCAGTATGCATTTCATCCTGACTTACAAACAAAATATCATTTAGCGAAAGCAATGGTTACAATATTTGCATAAGGCTTTTGGAAATGAAGATTTAATTTAATATTGTAATCTAATGAAGAAACATCACATATTTTTGCATCAAAAGACTGCAGGATTCTAGAACAAAAAAAAAATCCTGTTAACAATTTATTAATGTTTACAATTTACACTCTCATTTTTTACTTTTTTACAATGAAAAAGTAATTGTAATTCTTTTACTCTTATAGAGATCTCATGCTGCAGAATACAAATTTATTTAAAACTATGTTTTAAACAACAGATCTAAGATAATAAATAGCTAGTGAAAGATCACTGAAGTTGGACAATGGGGAAGAACTATTAGTAGTGTTTAAGCCAACAACTGCTATTTGCTAATATTATCTCTATATTTAAAGAGCTAATATTGTTCTTTACTTTTATTCTTTGGTTAAAACTAACACTTCTGTGTTGGTGACCTGAAATAATATACTGCATATATTATTCCCTATTTACTGTTGGTGGACTTGTTTTTCTGAGAGCCCTAACTTTCCAAAATGGATAGTAACACAAAATAAACAAAATTGACATTTTATGTCCACAACCTATTTTCTGAAAGCTCTGGAGCAAAAGCTGGACTGGATGTTTGCTCTTGGGCTAACATGTTTGCTTAATAACTTTAAACCAGCACAAACAGGATATATTGATTTGATATTTCCATTGTGTTCAGTTTTCCATTAGCCATCATTATTTGCTGCAGAGTTTGAATAAAAGATTTATACAAATGTATAAGATTATTGAAGAAAAATTATTAAAAGATTCAAGCTGGACAAAGTATCAGTCTGTGAAATCAGGGCCCTGTGGTCATATCTAAACATTTTCTCTGTGTCCACTGTGAGAAAAGGATACTTAGTGGAGAATAATTCTTCAGTCAAGGAAAGGAATTGCATACATTTGTAATGGACTTCAACTAATTAGACAGCAATATCTTACAATGTGCTACTGACATCATTAGCCTATGACTGCATTGGATGTTTCTGGTCAATCAATGCTGTCAGTCAAACCACTTCTAGTCTCTACCATTACTATGCAACTTCCAATAGGGACTATTACCATTTACCTCAAAAAAGTCCCACCATATCAGTCCAAAAGCTTACTGGAATTTCACAATGGTCAATCAGATGCATTTGAGAAACCTGGAAGCATAGACTAACATGGTGACAGACCATGTTATCTCCCAGCAATGTGGATTTAAGATTTCCTAGCAAAACTAGTAGCCACTGATAACCCAACCAGGTATGCATATGTCTACTTTCCTTTTAAAATCTTCTAAATTGGAGGCTATCAACACATTCAAGGTAGTGAATTCCATCATTTAAATGTACACCATATATGCATTTTCTTTTATAAGTCTTGAGTACCACCAGATTTAGTTTCAATGGATGACTGAAAGTTCTAACATCATGTGTATGCAAAAGAGAAAGTCTTCACTCCCTATGTTGAATACATTATAGGTCACCAGGTATCATTTCTGTGATGCACCCAACTATGAAGTAAAGATTTTCAAGATCTTCTGGTACTGTACAACTGTATTGAGAACATAGTTGTTCTGAAGCATCAAGAGCAATTTCCCCTGTACGGATATTGTTACTTAACCATGATCCAGTGTCAATAGTTTGATTGGCAAACAAAAATAGTAGAATGGGGAGACTCTTACTGGGAAAGCAGAAGTTTATTTGCTCTATTTTTCCATTTCACAATTGCTGCTATTCCTCATAAAATGTAAATGAAATGTGAAATTGAACCATATAAGATCACATGGAGTTTCTGGTCTAGTTAATATCACTCTGAAGAGCAGGTGTTATTTTCTTGTCATTAGGATGTACATCCCAATGTGAATTTGTGATCCAAATATTTAAAAAGTTAAATATAATTTCAGAAGTACCCCAGATGTTTTAGAACATATGGAAGGGCTGCAGCACAGAATTCATCATTTTAATTAAAAGTATGCATGTCTATGGCAGCAAAATGGGAAAATTGTTTTAGCTTTTTCAGAGAACAGTTTGAACAGAAAAACTGGTTTGACCAGAATAATAAAAGAACATGTGTACAATACACAATGACAGTTTCACCATGTTACCTCAAAGTATATGAAAAGTACCATCTGTAACCATGGTAAGAAATACTGAAGTGTTCACATCTAGGAAACTCAGCACAGTTTAATTCAGTAGAAACAGACACTAACTGGGTTCATTTTGTACACTTCCCTTGTATGCAATATAGTTTGCACATTTGAGCTTGGTGTGCTGTTCTGAATGAGTTAACCAGCTATACTTTGAAAATATACTGAGATAAATTTTCAATATACAGAAAATATGTAACTCGTACTCAAAGGATGAAGTAAATACATAAAAATGTTCTTATGTGAGAATGACTGGCACTATTATGGTTGTAATCCTGAACACACTTACCTGGAAATAAGTTACACTAAAATTTTAAAAAATGTAGGATTGTACTCTAAATAGATATCCTTTCCATACCAGTGTTGTGTAAAAAAAAAAGTGCATTTGCAGATGTGAGGCTTATGTATTTATGTATTTGTTCAATTTATATAGCTGTCCATCTCACATATGTGACTCTGCGTGGCTCACACAGTTAAAACCCTCCAAAATAATTTAAAAAAATAACCGAAATAATAACAAACCAGTAAGACATATTAACACTATTAAAAACTATTAAAAACCATAAAAACAGCTGCAGGAAAGTGTGATCCACCTTACTAACAGTACAACCACTTTGCAGGCTCCACACCACCATCGCCAGATTCCCAAGCATGATGACAAAGCCATGTCTTCAGGCCCTTCCAGAGGGCCAATAAGGTCAGGGCCAATCTAACCTCAAGGGGGATGATGTCCCAAAGGGCAGTGCCAAGGCAGAAAGGGCTCTCCTCCTGGGTCCTGTCAATTAGTGGATGGGACTCGTAACATGCCCCTTCTGCCAGACCCGATAAGATGGGTAGATGTAATTGGGGAGAGGTGGTCCCTTAAATAACCCAACCTCATACCATTGGGTTCATACAAAGTGGGTTCCCATAATGTGAATAAACTATGTTGTGGCTTCTTTCTGGGTTGTGTGAATACAGCCACAATGTGCTTTGTAAACTACATTCATTAATCCATGGTAAAGAAGCTATGATTTAATAAGACTGCCCTCTGTAGGAGATTCAACTCAGTTCTCACTGGATCATTTGGAGCAAAGCCTCAGCTAGATTTACCTCACAGACATTTGAGTGAAGTTAAATTGAATAAACACTATAAATCACATGGTACACTGCAAAAAGCTAGAAATAACAACAGATAATAAAACACTGACTTCTAGGTTAACTTCCATATGTTCTCTTTATTGTGTTGTTCTTATACAATCATCTCCTTTTGTAGGCATGCACGCATATATTCCTGAATACACTCAGATACACCTCACTTCATTTGTTGATCCTCTTGACTCAAAACAGTATATGTTTTAATGAGATCTCCTAACATTTTCTGAGCTTGCCCCAGGAGTCATCCTTGGTATAAGTGGCTTTTCAAGCTTCATCCATTTATTGATCATTTGACTGGGGGGAAAAAAAAATCCAAGCAGTTGTTCCTCTCAGCATATTTCTGCAATTCTTTTAAATTTTACTTTGTAAAAAATAATTTTGAAATTCTGTGTTTATCAGTCCCCTTCTAGGCGTCTCTGACATTGCTTGAAACTTGACAAAACCTTTATAGAATCTATGAAGACACTATGTGAAGCTGCCTGAGGGATATCAATTTAAAAGAATCCAGAAACAGGTCTTTTAACCATTTCTGACCTCAAACTACAAGAGTTCTCTCTCATAATGCCCCTCATTTGACAGAAGCTTTCAAACTTTCTTTCCCAGATTTAGGAATAAATAGTATTCTGAAAACAAAAGGAAGTGGCACAGAAATAAAACAAATAAAAGACAGCCATTTCAGAGGGATCCTTGATATAGGTATGCAGCCCTATGCCTGTCTCCACAGCCTTAATTTCACTATCTCCAATGACATTTCCTTAATTATTTCCTTTCTGAGATCCAGTAACTCTGTTTCCAAAATGATTTCTAGAAATCAGACATTTTGGAAGACAGAGATTGTTTTCCCAATAAGTAAATAAAGGTTACTGCTATATCACTGTGCATATTTGAAAATATGTTTTTATTATATTAATAACATTCCTGAAAACCAACACATTTTCAACTAAGTTCCACTTAATTTCCACCCTAAATCACAGTTTATAGCAGATATATTTAACTGCAAGTTAAAGCCAGATTTAGAGATTTATGTATCAGTCCCACTTTAGATTTGGCAGGTTTGTTATGTTTAGTCCAAATTATTAAAAACTCTGAAGTGAACTGTGTTTCAAAACTACCCCAGACATGGAAGGATCAAACAGCAATGCTAAGATAAATGCTTGACTGCCTCAAGACACTTACTCCTATGGTAAGTTGAAATTCAGACACCCCTTGTAAAACTAGGAATCTCAGAGAGGAATTCTGGTGGCAACCTTGTGTTTGCTAATTATGCTTTGAGAGGAGTTTGCAGATAGATGGAAGTACCAGTTAAATGCTGGAATCAGACCTTATACAAAGTCATGGTTTGTTGAGAAGGCATAGTGGCATGATTTGCAAACTCCAATGACTGAATCTGCACATCATCCTAAGCCAAAACAAAACAAACGGCGTTATGACTTTGAACAATGTGGGAAGCCAGCGACTTTTTGCCATTGTATAATGTTGTCTCTGAAGATCTACAAGGTGTGATCAGCTCTTACCCAGGGAAAGTTTAGGTGATCTGAGGAACTACACAGCCTTATTTATAACCACTGTTTCTAATATAGTTTTCCACAATCTGAACAACTCATTGCAGGTTATGTCACAACGCACTGGAAACCTGAAACAAATCTGCAGAAATATTGACCTGTATCCCAGCTCCTGGATTTGACACTTGTTACTTGAAATGCTAACATTCACTTGCCACAGTGAATACAGACACGGAATTCTTTCACAGAAAACTAGCTGTCCAGAAAGATTCTTTTTTCCACCCTCTCTCCCCAATATGCTAATTTTCTGCATTCAGAGATAGAGGGGTGTTTCCCCTCTACATAGTTTTCAAAAACAGATTCCTTACTTGCAACATCAATTGACAATTTCAAGAGGAACTCCACAACATGAGAGGACTTAATATGTTGCTTGGCTCTTTGACATAAATGTAAATAATGTGTGACTGAAAAGAAATTATAGCCTTTCAGTCTCATTCCTCCATCTGTGAAATAAATCCTATACTTAAGTATTTTTAACCCTATCCTATTGAGTTCAAAGAAGTTTATTCAGGGGAATAGGAATGTACACTAAGTGACCTACTTCACAGAATTATTGTGTCCATGACTGAAGTACACTTGGCAGAGTTTCACACAAAAAATGCTGCTTTGCAAATATTCTGCATTTCAGCGCACTCAATAAAGCCAGATGCTTAGGTGTACACATATTCATACCAATTTGGAAAAGATGTGTAATTAAAAAAAAAATTAGGAATAGTTTAGGGCTGTTGATTAGACTTACAATTGCCTAATAATTCCTCTCTTTCCCATAGTCTCAAACCAGTTCCTTAGATAACAAAAAAGTCAAGAACAGTTTTGATACTGGGTACTAAGGAGAATGCTGCTGAGCTGTTATTTTTGAAACCACACTTTAGGAAGAATCATATTTTTATTTCTTTCATGAAAAGTTGCTCACAAGCATCACAGAAATTCCATCACAGCAGAAGACTAATTTACGTATCTGTTTCAGTTAGCTATAAATCTCTAACCAAGCATCCTCAGAATCTTCTTTCACCAGCAGACATGTATTATTTGACTTCCTTCTACCAACTGCTAGTAAAGCATTTGACAGAGCACACAATGCATCTAAAAGTAAGTATTGATCACACATTTCTGCTGATGACAGGGTTTTGTAATGCTGAAGGCATTGGCACAGCTGCTACAGATTCCAGTGGTAGCTGTCAATGTATATTTTAATTAACATTTGCAGGCTAATATTTGTAAAATATGGTTGGTAAGCCTAAACTGCCAAAGCTTATTAGTATATACTACAGCCATCTGCAATCACAACTTAACTATGTCACAAATACATACATGTTGAACACAAAGCCACCTTAAGTTCAAAGCAACAACAAAGAAATAGTAAAATGATCAGTCTTGGGAATTCTATTTATTTTCTTTATAACAGGAAAAGGAGACCCAGTTAATAAAAATGCCACCATTACAAATTAGTTAATAAACTTAAAATATAATTGAATATAGCATTGTCTACCAAAAACTGATACATGTGTTAATTTTTCTCCTTCTTACAGAAATTAGTTACACAGCACTGAAAAATGTAACATGCTGTGAAGAGGGTGGCAAATACTAGGTACAATCTGGAATGTATTAAGCCATAACAACATCTTATCTTTTTCTTCATACATAGTAGCTTACTCAACATTTCCTTACACAAGTTTCAATACCAGTCACATTTGAACTACACCAATGAAACACAATTCACTTCTAGCATAATGCAATCATTCATACTTTCAGGGGACAATCTATTGATGCAATAGTTACCATCTACAAGGGAAAATGGCATGCTTTTACTGAAATATTACACACTTTGGCAGCATGTAATGTTTTACTCAGTTGTTTAGTCATGCTTACAGAGGTAGGAAAATGTAGGCCGCCATGAGCATCTTTGTTGCAAGCTATACACCAGTTTATGAAATCTTTACTTAGAAATATTAGAGGGGGAAAAAGCACGCTTACAGATAGGAGCACCGATCAATGCAACTTGCTAACACTGCCTTTAGTGACAATGTTTTCTTTCTCTCCAGTTGTTTCAAAGAATTTATGGAGGCAAGGATCTCTCATAAATCAGCTCCAATGAAGGCAAGGCTGACCCATTTCTCTACTGAACTCCAAAGGTAAAGGTCTGTTCTTCATACAAAAAGGAGCTGCCAATTTGCAATGACACAGCAAAGATGTAACAATAAAATATGGAGGAAATTTATTTATTCTTTTACTGTAAATCGCCCAGAGTCGCTTCTGGGGAGATGGGCAATGACAAATGTGAAATATAAAATAAATATGCATCTCTTACACACTCCCTTTGTCTAAACACACACACACACACACACACAATTAATCCCATTCTAGGCCTATAGTCAAATATATATGCATGCATGCATGCATGCATGTGTGTGTGTGTGTGTGCACGAGCGTGCATGCTGACACACCACACACACAAACATATGCACCACACATACATACACACTCATAGAGCAAATAAGAGAGTTTGTTAAGCATAAAATCAAACTTTTCCACCAGCCGTTTTACTCCATTTTAATTTCATTGCATGATGACTAAGGAACTAAATTCAGAACACAAGATGAAACACACCCAGTCAAGTCCACAAATTATCTAGCACAGGAATGGGAAAAGAGGTCTTTCTCGCACGCAGATATTAACTCTTCTAAATCTGCCTTATCCTTCGACAATCTTATAACCGCCCTTGTCCTTACGCAGCAGACCTCATTGTTTCAGAGAAAGGAAATAAGGTGATAGGGACGCTTCTATTAAAAAAAAAAAAAAACAACAGGAGGAAGAAGAAGACGGCGACTTCATGCAACATATATTACCCGGGGGTCAAAATCCAAAGCCCGAAGCGATTTCTGCAGAGGAGGCTCCAGCCTTCCACTTCTCTACCAGACCAGACTGGATCCCCACCCCCTTTCCATCCTTCATTCCCCATCCAGATTATTCCTTCTCTCTCTCCCCCTCTTTTTCCCCAGTCTCCCCCACCCCACCGCCGCGATCCTCCCAGTTTCTTAAAGGCGGCTCCTCCGTTCTGTGCGGATAAACGACTTCCGCCTGGGCAAACGGAGTTATAACCTACCTTTTTGTCTTCCTTCTCGTCGCTTTTCCTCTTCTCCGGCAGCTGAGCGCTGTCGCCGGCGCTTTCCCCTGCCTGCCCATCCTGAGGCGGCGGCGGCTGGCAGCCTCCTGACCCCCGCGCATGGGGGATGGGCTCCGACGGGCACGGAGAAACTCCTCGCACCTCCATCTCCCAACCCGTCAGGTGTCCAACAGAAGCAAGCGTCAAGACTTTCCGCCGCGCGTTAGTCTACCTCTTACGGGTCTTTGTTTTAATTCCCCCCTTTAAAAAAAAAGGAGTTAAGCCGCGACGGGCTCACATGGTTTCTCTGCGCTGAGGGGAGGGAGGACTGTTATTTCACGCGTGCATCCCCGCCTCTCCGATCCTCAAGACTCTTGCAGCCCGCGTGTGTGATGCTCCTACTGCCGCGGTGGCGTTTAGTCGCCGCTCAGTTCTGGACGCTCGTCTTGGCGGTCAGTTCTCTTCTTTCTCCTGCTTGCCCGGAGTGATGATTATGCGGGGGTCTCAAATCCGGACAACCCTGGGCATCTATATTAATGCCCACTCCCTGGAGCCCTGTCTCTCCGTCCTTCCCTGTGGCTGGCGCAGCCTCCTGTAACAAAGTTCAACTGGAAAGCGAGCCCAATTTGCAGGGACTGGAACCCGCGAAACGGACAGCACCCCGGGAATGCCAAGTAAAAGTTAAGCCGTCTCCACCCCCTGGAATGCCTAAGGATGGTAGGCGCGACCTACGTGGCAACCAAGCGGAGTAAAAGGCTCTCGACCCGGCCACAAGCCTGCAGATAAGAGCCCGGAGCGACCGCTGGGCTGAGACTGGCTTTACAACAGGGGCCCACGCCCGCCGCTTCCCCCTGCTCCAAAGCCCGCACCTCCTAAATATTAATCTCCCCGTGCTTTGCATGTGCGCGCGCGCCCGTTTCTCTTCTGCGCGACTGGGGCTCCCTCCCTAGACAATCACTGCGCGGGCAAAATTGGAGGGAAAGCGAAAGGGAGTGAAAGATTGGGCGCAGAAAGACGAACACGCAGACTGCCCTCGACACTTTTAGATGAGAAATCAGGTTCTCCTGGGAACTTCAGATTAGTTATTGATTTTTTTTTTTAAGGAAGGAAGAATCAATTCATGGGGACTGGCTTTAAATGGCAGGCCTCAACTCTGCAATGTCAAGTCAGGAGTGCCTTTCGGAGATGTAGGGAAGGCATAACTCCATGCCTGACCCTACCTATTTAAATAATTTTGGCAAATGTACAACATGCAGCAAAGCTTGTGAAAAACCTTGGAAGGAAGTGTTGATAGTCGGAATTATAAGAATAATAGTTTATGAATTAAGAGAAAATAATAATAATTTATTAAACTCATTGAATTAGGAGAAAATGAAGAAGTGGGTGAATAAACAACCCTTTTATAATAAGGGGAAGTTTCCTCCTTACACAAGGGGAAAATGGTATTATCACAGGTTATGTAAGAAATGAGGAAACTTGCATGCAAATAAACATTTAGCCTGTACTTTTTGGAATTATTGGGAAGAGCAATACTACTGTATAGACATGAAACAAAGAGTAACAATTTTCCCTGGCAACTAATGAACAATATAAAAATATTCTACTCAGTTGCTGAATAAAAGTTAAACTTCTATCTGTGCATTCCAAAATCAGGAATCTTTATCAGATGACTAAGATGCATTTCTAAATATAAATATAAATGCCTAGATGTAAGTTAATGTTATTTGAAGAGCTGTGGCTGCATTGTAAGTTATTTATTGGAAACATTCTTGCAGATATTTATATTTGAGAGTTCAATATCCATTTAAGAAAAATACCACAGGCCTGAGAGCAGAATCTCTTTCCATCCAGTTAGAATATTTCCTGCTTGAAGACAGCAGCACGTGATCGTGTTCATATCACTCAATGGTCTGACCAAGTATATTTTGAGAAATTTTCTCTGTAGTTTTGTAATACAAAACATTTCAAATTTTTGCTTGAAGATCTAGTAAAGCCAAAATTGTTTGATAACTGCTAGTTCTTGCAGTTCTAGTAGAATGGAGACAGGGAAGTGAAACATTAACAGTGTTCTCAAAACAGCCACCACACTGTTTCAAATGAATATTCAATTGTCAGCAACTGAGTGAACATTCAGCATGTATATGGTTATAACTTTCTCAGCTGTGTTTAGTTGTAGCCATTTCTGACATTGTTATTGTGTCTTGAATCAGTAATGAGTTTTCTTAAATCTCCACTTTAGGTTTATCATCCAAACTTACTGATATGTTCAGGAGGCTCATTTTATCATCCACATAAACTGATACCTATCAAGTTAAATAGCTATTCAACTGTTTTTAGTTTGTTTGCTTAATTACTTGCTAATTCTGTCATCATAGACCTGAGCTGAAATGTTCTCTGTGTGATATATTGTGAAACTCATAACATTTTAAAGCTCACTAAAAGTGTTGTGTCCTTTATGCATTATTGATTGGCGTTGCACTTTTTGCCCACAGTCACTAATCACTTGTTTACAAAGTTAATAAATGGATAAATTATACCCAATGGGGTTTAATGGGAAACAATGGACCTAATGGGGAAATGATAAAGAATTGGTGCCATGTTGTTGAATATATAAAAATCAGACCTCAGGTTAAAACAAATATCATAGAAGAGCTTAACACATCTGACTATGGATGTTGGAAATGCCATAGGATAAAAGTCAGAGGCTCCATGTACCCACAGTGAAGGAAGGATCCACAACTGACCTTGAAACATTTAGCCCCAAATGTCAGCAAAGGTTCCGAATGTGGTCTTGCAGTCAGTTTCCAAAATATTATAATCAAGATTTCAGAATAAAAAATAAGGAGATTTCTAGATGAGCACACACTTGCGGTAAAAAAAACCAAAACATGTCTTTCTGATCTAATGTTTATGTTGCATTTTCTCAGTAAAATATTTGATTTATTGGTGGCTGTAGATCCAATTTAGTAAAAGTAAAATTAAAAAATATGGGTTGTTTTATATAGGGTTTCTTTCATAAATGGACTCATGGTGACAACTGGAATTTATGTATACAAAGAAGGGTATACAAGGGAAAAGTCAAAGTACAGTATTAGAGATAGTGTTCCTCTGAGCTCTGGAGAGCACGCAGAATAACAATCTTCAAAGGCAGAGGTATTTCCATAGAACTGTTGGAGTGGCAGTATGTTACACCCCAAATGTACCGTATTTTTCCATCAATAAGATGCCCCCATGTACAAGACGACCCCCACTTTTCCAACCCAAAATTAAGAAATCAGTATTCTAAAGATAGTGCAGAACACATTTTTATTTAGTAATTAGTTAACATTTACCTGATACACTCGGTGGGAGGAGGTCCAAACCATCTCTCTGCAGCTCTATTTCCATGCTCTTTTGCATAACTGATTACATTCAATCATGAGTGAAACTGCTGATAGCTCGTCTCTGCAAACAGACTTCCTCTAATTGGTTTCTTCAGCATCAGCTGACATCAGTTACATAAGGCTCGTGATTGGAGGAAGTCAGTTTGGGAGACAAGCTATTTCACTCGTGATTGGAGGCTAGCAATAGGAGGAAGCCTGTCTGCAGAGACAAAGTATGGGCAGTTTTGCAACCGCGGGGTTCTCTCCTCGGCTGACTTCCTTGATAAGACGCCCTTCAATTTTTAGTGTAAGGATTTTAGAAAAAAGTATCGTCTTATAGTTGGAAAAATATGGTAATTTAGCACTGGGAACGTATTATAACCTTCCACTTGCCCAAATGCTCAGTGTGATCTTGGGATGAGGAATGAACTCAGGGAAAGGAGAAAGTGCTGGTAATAATCAGCAAACATTATCCGCATGGTTGTGTAGACATATTCAGCTCACAACAAAGAATGTTGCAAGATATCCTATATGATTTTCACCTAGTAAGTTCTTCATGGAACTAACTGGACAGAACATACTACAAGACTATCCAAAGTGGAACCCAGATATAAATATGGTTGAACCAACTGAAACAGAAACCATACTGATAGTAAATTAAAGACGTAAATCAGTTTTCATACTCACTAATGGTCTCAATTGGTGATGACAGAAATGAAATGGATCTTGGGGACATGGTAGAAAGATTAATTAAAACATGAACCTAGTGTTCTGTGAAAAGGATATTCAGCTCTAGAGAGTATTTGGAAAGAAATAAAATTAAATAGAAATAAATGATGGAACTACACTTGAATTTATGTAGTTGTTCTAGCCATATTTCCAAAATGGTAGGTGGGTATCAGCTTTCTTTATGGTCAGGGGCCACACTTTAATCTTTTCTGTAATTTTGGAGCTTAAAATTACAGGAGTATGATGATGTGGTTATGCCAATGAAAAGCTGGCACTTGGGGGTCTTTTTTGTATTATTGGGGGATTGTAAGTTTTAAGGGCAAAATTGGCTTGTTAAGATCTGCAGATCTGGAAGAGCTTTGCAAATCCCACATGTGGAGCTAGCTGGCTGCAGAATACAGCCTTTTAATATGGGTGAGAGGACATGATAATGGCATATACAGTACAGTTATAATTAGAAGTGAAAGCATGCATCTTGAGAAAATGGATGATACAACATTTCTCAATGTTACTAAAGTCATGGAAGATAACTGAATGATGGGAGATTCAGGACAAAAGGAACCAATTCTTGGCGTAGTGCATCATTAATCTGTAGAATTTTCTAACACAAGATGCAGCAAATACTTAAGATGGATGGTCTTGGAAAGGGATTAGACAAATTTATGGAAGATAAAGCTGTTTAGTGGTTCTAGTTGGCTATATCTCCAGAAGGAGAGACAACATGTCACTGAATAATAGTTATTAGTAATTAAACTGAGTGAATGCTATTGCTTATTCTGATACCTGAAACAAACAACAAGATGTTCCCCATCCATTACAAGTTTAGAAGCCAATAAATGGCTGCAGAATTGTCTTTAATGCTGATATGTCCTCTACAGTATTTGAGGATAGCAGCTAACTTAGGAAGTGCAGAGGTAGTCACAACTTAGACCTCCAATGCCTCAGTGCAGTTCCCAGTTCTTCAGCATCTGCTTCTTGAAGTAGTGACTCACTACATATAATCATGGTAAAAAAAGAGTTCCTACAAGACAAAAACCTTCTCATCTTGAGCAGACTGAAAAAGCTGAGAATGACTCTCCCAAGATAATCCAATAACATTAACAGTTGAATGAGGTTTGAAGTTGAATTAGTCAAACTTTGCCACAGTTGCTCTATTACATGCAATAAAAAGTGCCAAAAAGTAAACCTTTAGCATTTGCAGGGGTAAATTTATGAGAGCCATTTTTCAGCATTACAGCTTACAGCTGCTTTTACCCTATGCTTTGCATAAATATTCTATCATGCTTTGTGCTTTAAAAAATTGGTAGGGCTGAAATTTAAAACAGTATCTTCAGAAGTATACAATACTGGCTTTCTACAGTTTTTAAAAAGGTGGCAATTGGATGGGATCTTTTATTGTGCCATTTTTAGAGACAAAGCTATTCCTGTATGCTGTTGAAAGGAAAAGTGGAAATATGGGACACAAGCCAACACAGCTCATGATTCATTGTCAGCTAAGCAATGTTAGGCAATGTATGACCTAAGAGAACCAAGCTGGAAGACTTCTCTCTGTATTGGTCCAAAGCAGGGGAAAAAATTGTGGCTGAAAGAGCATGCAAGCCTTTTGTCTGATGAGACCTCCTCGAAAGCCAGAGAGTACAACAGCAAACTAGCAATATTTGCCCTGTTTGAAACCTACTTAATTCATGAATATTTTAAGCCACTTTTTTTTGTCCTAGAAAAAGAAAGGTGCAGAAATAAAATAGTTCTTTTAGAAAGTAATTGCCAAAAATGGCAACCTTAATGACACAGTTATTGATTAAGCTTGAATAATTATAATGAAGTTAATTACTACCATACAAAACATAATTCCCCCACCCCTCAAAAAAAGGTAAACTAGTGAAGTATAGATGCATCAGATTTGGACAAATTCAGAATTGAATCAGGATGTTTTGGACAAGTTTAATAGATACTCATACCAAAGTAGGATTCCTCTAAAGTAGACAAGTTTCATGTTTTAAAATTGAACCCTTCTGAAACACAAAAATTGATATATTTTTCTCAGATTCACCAAAAAGGGAGATAATAGGGAAAGATGGTGTGTAACGTCTACTGTCAGTGAATTATTTTAGTAGGGCCGCCAATCATATTGATTCAGTGAGGAATCTGTAGTAATATATAGCATAATCGTTCTATAATATAGTGTCCCCCTTCCAGGGGGCTGGTTCTATGACAGATAAAAGGAAGCATACAAGTGTTCTTCATAAATAAATGAATCAACAGAACAAAACAAAATATTTGTTTGCCCATTTTGTATGGTGTTTCTCAGCCTTTCCCAAACTGGTGCTTGTCTGATTTATTGTACTGCAACTTCCATCCTCTCCAGCCAGCATGGCCATGACTGGAGAAGGCTATCTTTCATATTTAGGAGAAATATTTTCTTAGAAGCAATGTTCAAGTTTAAAGCTAAGCATGTAGAATTTATGAACTAAAGGAGAGCCAAAGTTATCCAAGAAATCAGTTTCAGCTTTTATATTGTGTCAAAGAATCTAGAAGCCTATTTTGACCTTTTAACACCCCTCAAACAATATATATCAAAGTCTCCTTCCTACAGAGTCAAACTCCTTGGGGCCTAAGTCAACATCATGGCTGTCAAACTCTGGAATAGCATCATAAACAGGCTTGCTTTCTTGTGCCCATGCTGACCTTATCGATAATTCCCTCTGTACTATCTATTTCAGAGCAGATGACACTGATATACATTGAGAAGTTCCCCCATCCATCGATCTCTGCTTCCCTAAGGAGTTTTGCACAAGAACACAAATAATCGGCAGTCTAGAGTTACCGTCATGCTCCAACTCTTAGGCATACAGGCCTTTTGAGATTTGCCTTTGAGGCATACAGTTTCAAAATGTTAACCTGACAGGAATAAGCTGCAGAACAACACAATTCTGCAAGGGACACCAAGAGCAGCTCTTGAATTTCTATACAAAATTCTCACAGGGAATAAAGAGTAAAGGTTCCTTTTGATGTTAACAGTATCAGTGGTTTTCTTTCATGTTCAGATTTGGGTATCAGTTTGAAACAACATGTTTGCAAAGCCTCCACTACATTTTTAATAGCTATGATCTAAAGCATTTCTATTGTGCTATGCTTTTATATGGCCACACTTTAGCAGAAGAGCTCAAAGCCATCATTACATTAGACAGGCAGCTTAGCCAGCACACCAACTTTTATTTATTTATTTATTTATTTTTCAAATGTATATATGCTGCCCATCTCACTATACAAGTGACTTTATAGGAGCATCACGATATATCCAGTGAGTGGTATTTCTTGGGCCTCCTCTAATGCAGTCCTGGCATCAGATTAAAAAGCACCAGCTGCTAATTCACCTGTCTCTAAATAGAAGAAGGACATCCTGCAGCTCCAGTGCCTTGTGTGGCTCTCCAAGACTTTGGTGTGTCCTTCCATAGATGCCTGAAATACACCTGTTCCTCTCCCTCACCCTGCTTGCCTGACCCTTCCTGACTTACTACCAATTTCCTCAAAGGACCCAATCCTGTGCATCCAAGTAACTCTATGGTTCTCAGTGAAAACACCAGAGCAAAAGCCTCTTCTTATGGAAAAAATGCCGTTTCCTTTCATTGTGTTTGGTCTACAGGAAAATCCCTGGGTGTGGGAAGGTGGTTCAGAAGCAGCAGGGGCTTAGACCTTTCCTGACTAGATGACACCATTTTTTTTGAGCCCAAGAAAAGAGATGGAGATATGGAGGAAGATGACCGGCAGGGAAGAGAGAGATGTCTGCCTGCAGCAAAGGCTGCTGATGTGTGAACAGTAAGACATGTAATTTCCCCTATGGTCCATTGTCTCAGAAAAATCAGGTTCTTGAAGAAAAAAAACTGTGTTCAGTAACTGCTATTGCAAGTGAAAAGTGTTTCTTTTTATAAAGCAAATCAGCTGCTGGCTTTCCTTTACACTTGCAAGGCCCATCCATCCACTCACTGTCCATCCTGCTTGGCCTAAGGGATTACAGAGTCCTTGCAAGATCCAGCAGCTGTAGCTTCCTCTTGGTGAAAAAAAGAAAAGATCATGATCATGATCACAAGCTCTTGCAGAAATAAGACCTTTCAGAAAATCTGGCAGTAATTACAACAAGGTGAAGTCAGAAAAGTCCAAACAGGGCGAGACAGAGAATTGTGGGTATCCACAGAGAACCATATCGAAGGATGAAAGAAAGAAACAATATCACTGTGCATTTGTATCCCCAACGCAACACGCAGCACCCTTAGGCCAAACATGGTTATTCACGCCAACTCAAGGTATACTGATTTTCTGCCAAAATGTCCTGTATGCATGGTAATATTTTTTTTAGTGTTTTAGTTGGGTGCGCACAACTTTTTGAGGCTGAAAATCGTATGTGGTCTTTGAATGGTATCCCAAGGATTGCACTGTAATAAAGGAAGGGAACAGGATAAAGTTAAATGTGATTTCATTCAATAGTTTCTTTAAAAAGGTTTATTGAATAAGCCACAATTACATCGATTCATACAACATATAAAGTGATAAACCAGAGTTTTTAAACTGCAAGGACCTGGATGGGAAGAAACCTATTCAACAAAATTGTGGCTTACATTATATATGAATGCAATATCTAGGGTAGAAAACCCAAATGGCACACAAATTAATATCAGGTACAAATGCTCAGGATACGTTCCTTGACAATTACTGAAATGAATTGGAACTGTCCAAGAGCAGAGTGTGGTTATGATACATGGAGAGGAAAGTACTGAAAAAAGCTTGGAAAATTAAGAAGATAATGTGAACAAATAAAAAGAGGGGAGAAATAATGATTGAAGCTGCAAGATAAGCCAGTATAAACCACAAAATCCAGCAGTGTGTCTTAGCGTAACATAGCAAATGAAATAATATGCTCTGGAGAAAGATGGATCAAGGGTTCTTCTCCAACAGAAAACACAGATTTTGAGTGATACAAAATCTGATAATTTCCCAAGACTGCATGGCTGTATCAGTATCCTCATGTGGCTCAAGATACTGATATTGATTATACTGATCTGGAATAATGCAATGGCAAACCATGGCCATATTCTTGGCACGAAAAAAACAAAGACACTTCCATGAATTCACCATGAGTTGAACCTGACTTTATCTTTACCTTGAGAAAGGATACCTGAATTCTGTAATATTGATAGTCTTGAACCCTATAAAAGATATACTGAGAGAAATTGTAAATGAAATGTTAGTAATCAGCAATCATGGTGTCATTGTATACAAATGTTTTACAAAGGGAGATTATAGGAATAATGAACAATATACTTAATTAGAGAGAAAATATATATCAAAAAGAAACTATCAACAGCCTTTATATATAAATTAGACGAAATAGCAATGCATTTTTTCCAAGCATTATAGCAATGGTTTCTGGCAGATCTCATAAACAGCAAGAGGATATGTTTTCAATCAGAATGGGAATATCTGTTCACAGATTATTTAAAACTGCAGATGATGATGATGATGATGATGATGATTGCAAAAGGCTGTTTTACTTGGAACAGCTTACATCCTGTGACAATACCTTTAATACCATCAAACAACAACATCTGCCTATCCTAGGTCCTTGGGAAGGACTTGATAGGTGGATAAAAATGCCAAATCCAGTCTAAACATCTGACTTACTGTGCGACCAATCATCATCATAATAAGGATATTTAGGAACAAGCTATATTAAATTCAGTGGGTTTACTCCTAGGTAAGTACACATGCTAACTGAAATGCTTTACAAGGCAATATAGTACCTTATGGCAGGTACCACATTTTCTTCTCTAAGCATGTGTATACTGTAATGTCACATAAGTAGTAAAAGGTTAAGTCTCCCTTGAGTGGAATTCAACTCCTGATGACTACTTGGACCCTCCCATATCATTTTCTTGGCAATAATATGGAAATGCTTTGCCATTGCCTTCTCTGAGAATGTTGTTTCCCTGGTCTGATCCTGCCCAGCTTTTCCAAGATCAGTGAGAAAGGTCAGCTAGGGGCTATCACCTACTGTGACATAGATTGTTTTAAATGGCATGCAAATTGTGACAGAAAATCTAAAGCAGAGTATCTCTGCCTCTCTCTTTCTCCACATCTCTGTCTTATAAGTTATCGTACTCTCTCTCCCTCTTTATGCATACACGTAAGGGAGATCATCCTGAATGTAAGCAACCCCTACCCTATAAATGAACTTTAAATGGAAAAACTAATTTACTTCCATTCCCATCAGCAAATGTAAGAGCACTCTTCCATTGTAAAAGTAAAATGTTAGGGGTTAAACCAAAGTGTTCCTTTTAAGTAAATATACTCTACCAGTTTCCAGGCATGATGCCAAATTACAGACACTCCAGGAAAAAACACTGCTCAGCTACATCAGAGTGCAGGAGGCTGTTACCATTATCAGTGATTGTAATGGTATGTGGGAGACAGGAGGAAGAGCCACAGACTAGGCTATGGTCAGACAAGAGGCAACTGAGTCTGCAGAAGCAATGGAGGTGTGGGAAACATCTCAGAAAGGACCCTCTCTTGTTTCTTGGACTGTAAAGGCGAGTGGGGGGAAAGTACTTTCAGACTTGCAAGATTCTGTTAATGTAACCTTACAATATTTATTTTATTTTATTTTATTTATTTATTTATTAAATTTTTCAACCGCCCATCTCCCCCCAATGGGGGAACTCTGGGCGATTCACAACCAACATTAAAAACATAAAATATATAAATACATAAAACCTTAATTAAAAACATTACTAAAAAGGAGAAAGAGAGTCCAAGAGGACGACAAACTCTGGGGCTGAAGGCAGAAGGCCTCTATGGGGCTAGCCATCCCCATACTTGAGGTATTCCCATCCCACCCCAGGCCAGGTGGCAGAACCAGGTCTTCAAAGCCTTACGGAAGGCCAGGAGTGTGGGGGCTAATCGCACCTCCGGGGGCAGGATGTTCCAAAGAGCAGGGGCTACCGCAGAGAAGGCCCGCCTTCTGGACCCCGCCAGTCAAAGTTCTTTCACCGAGGGGGTCCGAAGCATGCCCTCTCTGTGTGATCGGGTGGGATGGGTTGAAGTCATAGGGGAGAGGCAGTCCCTTAGATAACCAGGTCCCATGCCATGTAGGGCTTTAACGGTGATAACCAACACCTTGAATTGGACCCGGAAGCAAACTGGCACCCAATGCAGCTCATGGAGCAGAGGTGTTACATGGGCCCTCCTTGGGGCTCCAACAATAGCCTGTGTGACTGCATTCTGGACCAGCTGTAGCTTCCGGATACTCTTCAAGGGTAGCCCCATGTAGAGCGCATTGCAGTAGTCTATCTGGGAGATAACAAGGGCGTGAGTGACTGTTCGAAGGGCATCCCGATCCAGGAAAGGGTGTAACTGATGCAAAGGCCCTCCTTGCCATGGCTGCCACCTGCTCTTCAAGCAGGAGCCATGAGTCTAGGAGGACCCCCAGATTATGCACTGGGCCTGTCTGGGGCAGTGCCACCCCATCCAGCACCAAGGATGACCAAATCCCGGATACAGAGGAGCCATTAACCCACAGCCACTCCGTCTTACCAGGGTTCAGCCGAAGCCTGTTATTCCCCATCCAGACCCTTACAGCCTCCAGGCACTGCGAAAGGGTGGCCATGGCATCACTTACTTCACCAGGGATGGAGATGTATAGATGCGTATCATCAGCATACTGATGATACCTCATCCCATGGTGATGGATGATCTCACCCAGCGGTTTCATGTAGATGTTGAAAAGGAGCGGAGAGAGAACTGAACCCTGCAGCACCCCACAAAGGAGGGGCCAAGGATGGGGCCTCTCACTCCCTATCACCACCAATTGGAATCGGCCCTGGAGAAAGGAGGCGAACCAGCACAAAACCGTGCCACCCACCCCCAATTCCATGAGCCGTCCCAACAGGATACCGTGGTCAATGGTATCGAAAGCCGCTGAGAGATCAAGGAGAGCAAGGATGGTCGTACTCCCACCATCCCGCTCCCACCAGAGGTCATCCATAAGTGCGACCAATGCCGTTTCCATTCCATACCGGGCCTGAAACCTGACTGGAAGGGATCCAGATAATCCATTTCATCCAGAACCCTTTGGAGCTGTGATGCCACCACTTTCTCAACCACCTTCCCCAAAAAGGGGAGGTGGGAGACTGGACGAAAATTGTTCAGCACAGTAGGATCCAGGGAGGGTTTCTTGACGAGGGGGTGTACCAGTGCCTCCTTAAAAGCAACTGGAAGCACTCCCTCCTGCAAGGATGTAGTAACCGTCGCCTGGATCCAACCACATGTCACCTCCTGAGCTGCTTTCACCAGCCAGGAGAGGCATGGGTCAAGATGGCAAGTGGTGGCCTTCACAGTCCCCAGGATTCTGTCCACTTCCTCAGGAGCAACAGGATCAAACCATTCGCAGATAACTAGGTAAGAAGAGTCCCCCAGTATCTCCCCAGACCCTGCCCCACGCTCAGAGTCTAACTTGGAATGAATCCGAGCGACTTTGTCCTGCACATGCTCTGAGAATTCCTCTGCATGGCCCTGCAAATGAACCCCCACATCCCTGTTACCAAGGAGGGACCTAGTGATCCTAAACAGGGCCGCCGGGCGGCATTCTGCGGATGTGATAAGGGCGGAGAAGTTAGAGTTAGTTACTTCTGGGTGTGCTTCTCATCTGGACCACCTCACAAGGCTGACAATGATGTTGAAAAGCTATGTGAATGTATATACAGAGCCTCCTTCTCACTTTCTGTTGAACACACAGAAGTTGGGGGTGAAGTTAGTGAATTCACTGTGATACATTGATGGAATGCACTGAAAGAAAGGGAGGATGGGGGCTCACCGCTTGGATCCATCAGAGCAGTGAGAAACCTGTGACATTGCTGAAACAGTGTTTCCAGCAGCTTGATACAACAGGGCTAATAGTGAGGTGCTGAGGACTGTTGTTTAGCAGTATCTGGAAGACCATTAGTCCCCACCCTGTTCGATCATGCTTGATGCTGGGACCTTTTTTGAACCAGCCTAAGTTCACTAGCTGATGTGTGTGTGTGTATCGACCTACTCTGAGGCAGGAGTAGCCAGCTTGATCCATCTGACATTTTAAGAGCATGTTATAGGCACTCATGAAATGCCATCCCATTTATTACAAGATTTTAAATTAAAAAACGTTAATTAAAAGTTTTTGTTTTTGTTTTTTAAAGCAAGAGGGATTAGAGTATTGGACACCGGAGAGGCATCTATGGTCAGATTGTTGGCCATGAGTGTCATGTTGCCTTCTCTTGCACTAAGAGATAAATAGCCTAAGTGATAATTTAGGGATACAATCAGAATGTCTTATGACTAATCCCAGTACAATAATTTTCAGGTATCTGACCTCATTTCAAAGAATTGACATACCACCTGCTTAATATTCAACAGAAACCATCAGAAATGCTTTCAGGAGGGTATTCTATGTTACTTGCAATTCATTTCTTCAACATTCAACCATCTGTTCTGCATATTGCCTTGA
Organism: Liasis olivaceus; assembly: GCA_030867105.1. Taxonomy (NCBI): domain Eukaryota; kingdom Metazoa; phylum Chordata; class Lepidosauria; order Squamata; family Pythonidae; genus Liasis; species Liasis olivaceus. The sequence continues at coordinate 39,990,554 of CM061351.1, read as the reverse complement.
TCAGATGCCTCTGCCAGAAGCATCTTAATTAGTACAACTACCACTTATTGTATGATACAGCAATACGGTACAATTATTGTCTTCAGAGAGGAAAGGTGAAGGAAACCATAGGCATTCATTCCTAACCAGAAAGATGCCAAAATAATGATGTGTTGTGACATCACAGTGCAAGCTTCACACTTGCACTTGGTTTGTGACATTGCACACAAGAACATAAAGGATGGGATTTCATTTGCCTCCCATTTCCCCCTGCCCCATTGATGCCTATCAGTGAAATAAAGAATGAAAACAGGGGAACTTAATGATTACAATTCTGACTAATCTCCTTGTTCTGTCTGAAGCAGCCAATATTCTCTGTCCTATAGTGCAGAAGCCAGCAGGCTGAGATGAATATTGCATCAAAATTGCAGATATTATTTACATTTCTACATGACTTTGGAAACCCTACTACTGCATTGTTCGATTCTATATAAATACCTAAATGCCTACACTGCATGGTGCATTTTTTTTAGACATATAGGGATAAAAAAGTGTGCTTAGGTCTGTCCTGTTTAGTCTATGTTATGGGCCCGGATGTAGAAAACCCAGGTGCAAAATCCTGCATAGCGTTAGTGTTTGCTTGAATATTCCTGGAAAGATTGCTAACCTCTCACACAGGGTTTGGGGTTACCTAAAATGCATCTCCTAGTTCATTGGGTAGTGGGGCACAGAATTAGGAAGGGGGGTGAGAGCCAACTTGGCTTTTAAGTGACACATCAAGGGCTGCACTGCAAAATGTGGTAGGAGCCAGAATAAAGAAGTTTATATTGTATGAAATTAAATCTGATTTAATCTATGTACTTTGAATTATTTAATGATACTTTAATGAAAGTAATTAAAATCAGCTCAAATTGTGATTTCCTATCACTTTAATGGTCTCTTTCTTCCATCATGTTAGAAATCGTAATCTTGTGGATGGGTTTTGGAGGCGCAGCATCCGGCCCTGAATAGTATGTCTTGCTCACTCAGGAAGCAGCAGCAACCAACCAAAGGACATGCAGTTTATTTGTAATCTAAGATCTCAGAGGCTTGTCTAAAACAGAACCTAAAGCTGAAGATGACTGATTTATCTGATACTTTAGTGTGAAATAAGCATTCTCTTTAAATGATTTTCTTGGAACATATAGCTCCATCAGAGTATTTCTTCTAATACCCGTTCATTTTATTACTCTGTTTAGATTTGTCTTATTACTTCCCTCTTGGGGTGGAGAAAGATTACACATACATGATGGGCAGGTAATGCTTAGTTTCTTGTCTACTATGCATGTTATTAATATTAATATTCACCAGGCACTCATTGCTTTTTTCCAGAATAAGATGAAAAGGCCATCAGATATCATCCTAGAAATATCAGCATTAAATAATATAGCACCTTTTAAAAATCTGAGTCAGTGTAAACCACAAACACCACATGAAGGAGAGAAAGATGTTGCAGATGCTGATCTGTGTTGAGCAACAACGAGGGCTTCCCCTCTTGCTGAGTTGAAGTGTAATCCATCTCTCCTTGTCTCAGCAGAAAACTGCTGCCATGAACATTGCTGTCCCCATTATGGAACCCTATTTTGCTGTTCTCTATGATAGCGTTGCTATGTGTTAGTAATAGCTTTTGGACCATTGCAGGTCATAAAGTTCAAAAAGCTGCAGTTTTTCGTAGGGTTTGTCACTAGTTTTTACCATCTATCCATAAAAAATTATTGTGTTTGAGCTTGTGTGTGTGACTTCCTGTTAGAACAGAGCACCTGCCTATTGCCTCTGTTTCAAGTAACTGCAGTCACTCAAGGTAATGCCTGACAATTTCATAAACCTTGGGGCTGCACTTGGAGGGTGTTGGAGTGGTGAGTGTGGGAAGGAATACTACTTTGAGCTCAGTACAGCTAACGGTGGGAATACCTGAAGGACCAGATTGGGGACAGATTGGAGAAAATCCATCTATGTGGTCACTAAAGTCAACACCAACTTGATGGCACCTAATCAAATCAATCACAGCTAAGGGTGACTTAAGCCTGTCTCAGTCACAGGTTGGGGACAAGATTAAACCAGTGTTGTGGGAACACAACTGAAAAACAAGGTACGGCCAGGCTAGGGTATGTTCGTACTATGGTTACAAATGGGAAAGGCCCAGAGGCTTCCTTAACATGACTTTTCCTTTTCTAATTGCTGCTGTGGTGTTTGTGTGATGAGAATCGGGATTATAGCATAAATCACAGAAAATTTAAATCCCCCTTGTCCAACACAGTCCAAACAAAAACCTTCCCTGCATTTAAGACCTTACTCACCCTGAGAGGGAAGCTCCTATATTTGACCTTGCAGTGTATCATTGTGGCAATCATGCCAAAACACCTATTGCTATTTGCTTCCATAAAATGCCTTGGGGTGGGAGGAGAGGGCAGTACTGAAATTAATGATGGATAGGTCTGGTCTCAGATCACAGTTACCCTTGCAATCAGTCTACCAGCTGTCACTCAATTTGAGTCTATTGGACAAATGGCAGTCTCACACAGGCAAATTTGCTTACAACCACACCTCATGATTGCCCTGATTCTGTTCTCGAATAGCATCAATGTTCTATCTGAATGGTGACGCCTGATTTATTTTCTTCATTATCCTCATTCCCATTTTTGCTTGAGTTCCTTTCAATAAGTTTGTTTATCTATCTTTCAGTTCTTTTCCATCTTTTTCCTTTTTTCTTCCACAACATATTTACAGTTGTGCTGCTTCTTACTTAATCCTCTTCTTTCCTTCATTTACCATCCTGAAAAAGTGCTCCTTAATTAGCTTCTATTTTATTATGGCAAGACAGCTCTTAGTCAATTGCAGTATGACAGGGAGTTTTTAGACTGCTACAAAAGTGGTATGGTCAAGTTGCTGTTACCGTCCAAAGACTGTGTGGGTAAATCCGGCACTAATTTCTATGACATTTGATATGCTTCAATCCTTTATAATGATCCAGTTTTTCTTTAAGTTTCATCATATTCTGTGAAAAAGCAAAAATGGGCACTTTAATAAACCACATTTTAAAGAACAATAACTAGAAAACAATGTTTCTGCAAGTGTTGCCCTTTTCTGATAGAAAACAAAACAGCTGTAGGGACTAATAGGCAGTTTGCTTTTTCCTAAGCCAGATAATTGAAAAGCATTTTTTTTTTCCATTTTGTGTTCCAACATTGGAAAGTCAGAAGAGGCTATTTCCTGAGTATTTGAACCAGCCCCGAGGCAAGTTGGTCTCCACACTGCCCTAGTAAAAGCTAAAAATAAAACCAGGTATTTATTTATCTATAATAGCCACCCATCTCACGTAAAAGTGACTCTGGGCAGTATGATTTGTTGTTATTGTTGTCAAACTAACAAGTTAATTTAAACCATTTAGAACATTCTTGAAAATATTGTTCTATAGTCCTGATACCTGATTTCTTGCCTAATATAGACAGTCATTTTGGTGCAAGGATGTCAAATGAAATGTCATTTCAGTGCCAAGCCATCATGTGGCTGTATATAGCTTGTTGACAGAGAAGGAGGTCCTCCTACAGAAGTTCTGAAAGAAATAAGTTGCCATCTGTGAATACACATATCACACAGAGTTGAAAGTCAAAGAAATGCCTCTCAGCACTGAGTTTGATGTCTTATGCATGCACATGTGTAAGTGATAAGTGATGACTCATTTCTTTTGTAAAAAGATTATTCATTCACATCTGTGTCCATGACTGATAACAGATTGGTGGGGGTCCTTTGCAAAAACAACCAAACAAACCACTTTACATGCTCAAGAGAACTAGTGGCTTTATTACTTTTTATCTCTTGTGCCAAGTGAGAAAAGCAGCTCTTCTAGTTAATTTGAGTTTAACTCTTCCTTGTTTAGTAGAGTTAGAAGCAGAGCCAAATGAGATCATTGTTTGTGCATGGCACAGGCTGTCAGTTTACTTGCCAGCAATTCAGCAAAAGGAAACAGTTAGCCTAGCTTGACAAAGATCAGGCAGTTTGATGACAGACTTGAAAGTAAATAATGGGTATAAAGAGCATAAATTGGAACTGAAAGTAAAGTTATTTCAATTCTAGGGTAATGTGCACTCAGTAGGGCATAAACTATAAGCTTTTGGAAAGCCTTCAGGGTGGAAATTCAAATCTAATTTTCCCTTTAGTGGATACAAATGGTTTGTGTGCATAGTTCCTGTCCATGGATACTCTTTTATGGCTAAAAACTACACAAACAGGAATATCTGTTCATATGGAACCCAAGATTGGTGGACATAGGAAGATGGGATAGCCATTTGTAAAAGTCTCTGTGCAAAAAAAGAGATTGAACTCCAAGCTCTGAATCCATAGATAGGACATTTATCTATGTACTGTATGGCTGTGCTCCCTGCCATCACTGTTAATCACAGAATACTACCCCTTTTATCAGGAAAATGACTTTCTTGACATGAAAAAGCATTATTTCTACATATGAGTACTCATGAAGAACTTTACCCATGTTATCAAAACATACAGATGGCAGGAAAGTGTTTTCACTGAAGATGGCAAGAGAAGAAAACTAGTTGCACCATTCCATAGCCTTACCTCCTACATGCTTTTGATATGGGGCTAATTAGAGAAACTCCCATTACTCAAATTCCATTTCAAATCAGCCAAGCAAGATGTATTTGAGTGGGTCAATATAGCCTAAATGGCTGTGTTTTAAATTTATATTGTTTGCTTCAAATGGTCTATATATAAATGCTTGTTTCAAATGTGCTATATATTCATAGTCAGCGTATGAGAAATACAAATATGCCTTTATTACAGGAAGGTGTCTAAAACAACTGCGATGTGTTGGGATATTCTCCTGGCTGGAATACAACAGTTAAAGGATAGAATCAGTTCAAAAGAACAGAAGCAAAAGAAACAGAGTCAGGTTGGCATAATAAGTTTAAAATATCCCCATTTGCATTAAAAGCTAAACTTGCTAGTCCTGTTGAAAAGCATCTAAGATAAATTCATGTAAGAAAGAATAAAGGCAATAGCTTTCCTGGTGTCCACTACCAATTATCCAAGGAGGAGATACGGATGATGCTTTCTGAAGCCGAACTGCAGAACTTTCAGGGAGGCATGAAACTGTAATTACCTGAACATCTGTTGGGACACAAATTCTGCCAAGTATGGTGATTCTTTCAGGAAATTCCTGAACTGTGTGCTGGCAGCTTTCTCCTTCAGATGATAGAGGAAACACAAGGGAATCGGTGTCCTTAACCTAATCCTGTTCAGAAGGAAAGACTTTGTACACAAACTAAAACTACTGGGAATTTGGAAAAATGACTGTATAGTCAGGGATTCTTGATATTAAGTCAAACTATAATAGAGTGTAGGCAAATGCATACCTTGGAAATCAAGAAAGAAAAGAAATGACTTGGGTGTATGTCAGGGATGTATGTCAACCCTTTGAGGTAGTCCAGACAAGAAATCAAAACCACGACTAGTGATGCTACCTTTATTGTAAGATTACAGTAATAGAATCTTGCAAGTTTGAAAGCACTTCCCCCTCCCCTGCCTTTACTTTCCAGAGAACTAAGGAGGGTCCCTTCTGAGATGCTTTCTCCACTCCCATTCCTGCTTTGGACTCAGATTTCTCTTATCAGAGAAATTATCTTCTTTTATTAGACGTTACATTCCATAACTTTCTAACTGACATAACTGTTTCCAGAATTACTAATGTTCTAGTGTATTTAGATTCTAATACTGTCCATCTAACCAAAGGTGCTATATACAGTATGCATATTCCAAAGTTGCCCAAATCAGAAAATTAACACCAATTGTTGGTTTCCAGTATTAATACTTGACAATAAGCAAGCATGATGATATTGCTCTAGATTCAGAAAACCAAACTCTCCCTCATTAATTGATAACTGGATTTTCTGTAAAGATATTCTCAGAATCAAAGAATCCCATAGAAATTTTCTATGGAACTTATTTTCTAAAAATATTTTCCAGATATATGAACTGGAATTCCTCTAAGAATATAAATTAATCTGGGAATAATATTCATTTTGAGCTCTCACCTTTCCCCAAAGGGTGAGGTTTAATGAGTCCCATCTATTGATATCTGAAGAAACCTATTTCTTGAAGATTTTCTTTATAGTGCATGAAAAGTGTTTTTTTTTCCCCCTATAAGGCAAGAAAAGATCCTGAAGTGGTCCCCAAAATCTTGAGATCAAGAGATTATCCTTGCCTCTATCATTGTCAAAATACCTTGGTAATGAAGGGCAAATCCTGAGTTGCAGTAAATAAATGTTAGGAATATCTTTATTATGTGTATGTACATGTAATATACGTTGCAATCCAGGTAAGCATATACAGCAATGCATCCTTAAACTGTGTTATAAAGAGACAGCACTATGTTGAGAAAGGATGTCTTTGATAAAAACTTAGCTGAAGAAAATTGGTTAGTGTTGTAATAACACTTTTTCCTACTCTCTGATTCTTCATTCTTAATTGCCCCCTAATTGCTCTTCCTCCTAATGCTGGAATCAAAATACAGTGTCTTATCACTTCCCAAATGTTCAAAATATTCCCCTTAAAAGAGGAAAGTTATAAGGCTGCACCGCCCCGCCACCGATGATCCCAGTACTGCACCATCTGTACATTTTGGCAAATATGAGAAGGATCTCTGTGCATGCAAATATCCATAAATGAAAGAAACCCTGGACTAACTAGGTTCCCTCTGCAGTGGAGGAGTCTGTTTCCTGTCATCAATATATTATGCAAGCCAGACAAAATGGGTCAACAATAGGATGGGGAGGTTCAAACATACTTTACTATATGGGGGTTCTTCTAAAAACCTGTTCAAAAGAAGTGTTATCAAAGAAATGTTTTTGAAAATCTATGGACTGTCAATGGGTTATGTTGTCCTCCCTTCCTTCTACATGCTCTACATTACCTGTTCTTCTATCTATCTATCTATCTATCTATCTATCTATCTATCTATCTACTATCAAAAAAAAAGACTATTGGAATTTAGTTACATTTCCATTATTGCTAAGTTAAAATTTTGGACAGTGGAAAAGATTTTGCATGGTTTGTCTAGGAAATTGGGTCAAGAGTAATGGTTGGCCTAACTGTGATGGAATATATCTCTGAAGAGGAGGGGGATGTGAGAGAGCAAGGCTATCAGGAAAGAGGGGGTGCATTCCAGGAGGGGAAAGGAGACAAAAGGCAACATAGTCTGCAAGGGGAGTGTGGGAAGTGAAAGAGGTTCAGGATAGCCACTCCCTAGAATCTCCCAGGAGAGATCCACTAGTTGTAGTAGTAAAGATTTACTCTGGCAAGATTCTGTCTATAAGGTGTAAGCAAATAAAGGAACTGAACTCTACTGGACTGTTTCACTGTTGTTCTTGGGCTGAGCCTGATACTAACTCATGGTTAGAGACTACAAAAAAACTCTGTTTTGACTGGAGCTGCCAGCTGTATATTCTTAAACTGTGACTACAGGTAATATCTTCCCCTAAGATAGTGAAGGGGAACTAGATGTTGCTGGACTCTACTTTCCAGCATCCCTCACAACTGCTGTCTGGGGCTGCTGACTATATTAAGCAATTTCCGGAGAGCCATAGGTTCCTAATTTCTTCAGCTTCTTCAGTCTTCTCCCTCAGAGAATGCGGAACAGGGAAATGTGGGCTCATCTTCCCCTGACTCCACAACTGGTTTTGTCAGGGAGATCTCAAAGAAGATATGAGGGGGCTTGAATGGAATACCCTGAGAATCAGAAGGATCTCTCCCTTGCAGTTTGTGAGATATTTTGTAAACAAATGGTTATTCACTAGCCACATATCTATATAATAAAGATTCCCCAAATCTATGACTCAAGTAATTGAATTTCTTTGGGTTTGGGCAATTATTCTTCTTTCTTTTTCAAAGCTTCTAGGTGTTTTGCCTAAAATGTATCACTTTTATATTCATGCTGTTTCTGTTTTCAAGAAACAAAGCTTGGAGGAGGTAAGACCCAAATGGAAAATTTCCAGGAGTAAATGTCTGAAATAAAAACAAGGATATGTTGGATAATACTAAGAGAAGTTTATTTAGCATATTTGTTTTTTGCTGTTGTAAGATTGATTCATTACTGTGAATGGTCTTAAAGACTTGGATGAATAATAAAATGAAAAATAAATAGGTAATAATTTGTGGCAGAGGTTTTCACAGTTCAGATACCTTAGGCACCTCATTACACTTTTCCTAAAGAGTTTCTTCTGCAGTTGCATTAGAAAGGAGTTCAGAATATATGGAATAAGAAAGTGATGAAAAAATGATTTGTCATTTATTGAAATTTCCATAACATGGTACTTTCCAATTGTGCCAGGAGTACATTCCCTACCAACAAATTGCAGAAGGCTGATCTAGCTTCTCCACTAACAATCCTTGTTATATAAGATATTTTATTACAGCATACAAAATGCCAAACTTATATCATATTGGAATTCCTAACCAGATTGCTATGGACATCACCCAGCATGAGTGATTCTATTCCACTACTTTCCCAGGCTTGCTACTAGGTAGTAGATTTTGTTTAAATAAATACATGAATAAGGTATTGCAGAATCCTGAATGTGTTCATATATGACATAAAAAGGAACAGCGATACCTTCAGGTTGAACTCAACTCCTGGCAACTGCATCCTTGTAGGGTTTGTTTGTTTTCGAAGTTCTAGGAAGTGATTTGTCATTGCCTTTTTCAGGTATTTTTTTAACTTCCCAGTCTAGCTAGCATGTGATATATAATATCTAAATCAATATATCTGGCCATGTGAGTAGATGTGTCCCTATGAAGGAAGAGTTGTGCCTTTCTCACTTGCTTTTGATGCTGCAAGTATTAGTATCTGATTTATTATGTACTTAATATTTTTAAAGAAAACTTGTAAGCAATCATTTGTTCACTAGACTTCTTATTGTAGTTCTGATTGGTGGAATGGCTGTAATGTACTCATCCAACAGTCTACCATGTATATCATAAGCGAAGAATATATACTTAAAGTTACATGTTTTGAGCTCAAGGACATATTAATTTGCAAGGGGAAAAAAAGCATTTCAAAGTAGCTAATTGTGGAAGACACACATGTGTTTTGTACATGTGCTGCAGGTTGCACAGTTAAAATGTCTAGAAGTGTATTTCTGAAGAATTCAATAATTGTATACTTTCTTTTCTCTTGTTCTGTGCCCTCAATTAATGTTAAAAAGGGGGTGGGTGGAGGCAGGAATGGTGACTTTTCTAGATTGCTTAAATGAAGTGTCAAAGCTGCAATCCTAATTATTAGAACAAATAGGCAGTGATAAAGCTGAATAATAAACAGGCCTTCTGCCTTTTAATGCTCTTTCTAACTACACATTTTTCTAGTCAGAAGTTTGTGGAAGGCAAATGAGACCAACTTCATGGCTCTTAGGAATTCACACCATCCTTTTTCTATTCTCTATGCCCATATGAGAAAGCAGTTCCTAATCTCGCTAAGAATAAACAGAGTTTACTGCAAATTGATGGCTCCATTGAGAACAGCCCAGTGAGAATTATATCTATGGAACAAAGGTGTGATCCATCAATGATTCTTAACAAAGAAAATCATATAATTAATTACGTAAAATTGAGACTTCCAGTTACAACTCCTACTGAATTTTCATAATGACTTCCTGAAAAGTTATAAATAAACTGACTTGCTGAAAAGCTTCAGAAATTCAGAATCTCTCTATACTGAAGTATGACCAATCTTTATTTTCTAATTTTTACAGAAAACAGTATCTAAAAGTACTTGACATTGCTATTAACTCTTGCTGTATAATATGAATGCAGACCAATTAATATGGGCCAAGTGCATTATCAGTTTTATCAACAAATGTGACCCCTTGTTAAAGTAAATCTAACTTCAAGTAATCTATATTGTTGAACTGCTTTTAAGATTCTCCCACTATATGTGAAAAAGGATGCACTCTAAAGCTGTAAACAGTATAATAGATTCTCTCTTATCTGTGCTACAAGCTGCCTTGGAAGTTAGCCATTAAAGAATCTATTTCTTTAAACTGTTCTGTTATGCTTTCAATGCACTCTCCAGCCTTGAAAGCTTTCCCATCAATTATAATACAGTCTTCTTGAGTGTTGATTTCCATTGGTCTTCTTTCTTCACTAACCTCTGTACAGCAGTTAAGTATCTAGATCCAAAAAAGAAAAAAGATAAGGACCTCATTCATGTAGTGACTATATTACATAACTTTGCAACTGTGTTCACTTGATCCAATAAGAAGAGATGGCTCATTATATTCCCATAGCTAATGATTAGGTTCATACTTCCTGCTAAGCTATAATGCGGTTTGTCTTATTTTTGCTAAGCACATTGCATGACTCAGTCCATTGCAGTCTGCAAACAAGGTTTAGTCTAGCTAGATGTGATAGTTAATAAACCATGATTTTATAACCATGGCACTATGAGATGTATAAATATAAATGTGAATCAAGAACCACAATACAGTATTCAGTTGGTGAATTAGCTAGCTGTTTCTTGATGGAAATGTGATCTCTCAACTGGAAAGTCTGCACTAAATCCAGATCCTATTGTTGCTTAAAGATATCCAAATGAAAGAAATAGAACTAACCAAAACCCATCAGCTTTAATGTACTGGATAGATTGACAAGTTTATTGCTGACACTTGGTTGTGTATAATTCATTTTTGAATTGTTATATTTATTGCTGTTCACTTGGTCTATTGTGAACACAATCTTGTGAATTGTGATCCAACTGGAATTTGTTGGAAAATGGAATAACAGATGTAATTAATATATAAATGAGTAAATCTAGTTGAAGACTTATGCTACAGGATTGCCACATTGCTACTGTTATAAGAACAGATTAGGTGAATAGCAATAATTATAACAACACAAAAAGCAAACAACTTAAAATACACAAACTGTTTAGAAGCTGGCCATGCTTTTTGTTCTCTATGTGATCCTGGAAATAGTTGGCAGATGCTGAATTCATGCATTAAGGTAAACTTGTTTGAATGAGGCATAAATAAATTAATATAGGATTGTTTTATAATAGTTGTTGAAAACATCCAGGAATTAGACATAAATAATTAAACATTCATATAGCAGCCTTCTTCTTTATAAACGAACAATACAAATTTGCTGACTCTCACATACATGTAGATCTCGAGTTACAACTGCAATTGGGACTATGATTGCTGTTGCTAAGCGATGCAGTCGTAAAGCGCGATGTCACATGATCGTATTGCTTAGCGACAGTGATCCAGGCAGTCTGGTTGTCGTCGTAACCCAAGATGTGCAGGTTGTTAAGCAGGATGTGGAGAGAGTCCCAGGAAAGGAGCAAAGGGTGCCATGGTGGGTGGGGAAGGCCCTGGGAGGCCTGGTGCAGGCTGCGAGCAAGTTAGGGGAGGGGGTGCTTGGTCAGGTGCAAGCTCAGAAGCACTGGGGAATTATTGCCCAGGATGCATGCGATTGCAGGGAGGCTAAGAAAGAGGGTGCAGTTTACATGTATGAATGTGTGCAATTGCAGGGAGGCCAGGGAAAGAGAGCATGGGGGTGCGTACATGCGAGCGCAGGGAAGCCAAGGAAAAAGGGTGTGTGGTGGGTGCAATCACAGGGAGGGTATGGAAAGAGGGCATGGTTGTGTGTGCAAGCACAGGGAGGTCGAGGACAGAGGGTACAGAGTACGTGCAAGTGAAGGGGGGAAGGAGGGCACAGTGCATGCAAGCAAGGAAAGGCTGGGGGAGAGACTTATCCCAGCAATTTGCGACCTTCCTTGCCAGCTTCCCATTGACTTTGCTTGTGGGAAGCCAGCAGGGAAGGTTGCAAATGGCGATCATGTGATTGCGGGGCACTTGTAAGTGTGAACGGGTTGTCAAGCACCCAGATCATGATCACATGACCACGGGGGTGCTGGGATGGCTGCAATTTCAAGAACCAGTCGTAAGTCTCCTTTTTCGGCACTATTGTAACTTTGAACGGTCAATGAATGAATGGTTGTAACTCAAGGACTACCTGTATTCCTTCTGCCTCTTTAAAAATGTACTAAGTGTGGCAGGATAGTATTAAAATAACAGTTGTTTGTTGTTATGCTCAAAATTAAAAGCTCATTGGTCAGTATACTGGGATCCCACTGATAAATATTTTATTTATTCACTAAAAAAATTAATTTAAAAAATTAGATCTATATATTTCTACTTATTTGAAGGGCACAAGCTTTTATTTCTTAGATTAACAGTGAAACTGTTTCTTTTCATGTCTGGAGTGAACACTTTTTGCAAATGAATTCTACAACTTGGTAAATATTTCAAAATCTAAAATCAGCCTAGCTCCATATATGTTTATCTAAAGTAAGTCTCACTGATTTCAGTGGGACTTACTCTTGGGTAAGCATGCATAGAATTTCAGTTTTTTTCTTCTAATTAGTAGCAATTCCTGGACTTGCAATGAATAATTCATACCTCTTCTGTCTCATTATTGTCCTCTCCATCCCCAGATGATTCAGAAGAAGGCTTGGAGGTGACTACTACTTGATTGAGAATTTTGTCTAAATCTTTCAGTATAATTTCTGTCTCGGTTACAACTAATAAAATACAATAACATTTTCACTAAAAATATACAATGTACATTACTACAATTCTATGTATTGCTCAATTTACTTCAACTACAGGCATTAACTGGAAATGGCAATCATTATAACTCCTTTTTTTAAATGTTTCATATGTTAACCTGTCAATAAAATGCATTGTTAAAATTCAGAATAACTCTACTGATATAAAACTCCTTCCAAATGAATGCGTCTGAATTACTGGGGGATCGTTTCCAAGTTTAATTGAGTGGGAACATAGATTCTATCAATGACATATTTTCACCTAAAATACAAAAGAATACCTTTTTCTAGAAATCCACAATTGTTAAGGAAGAATAAGTTTTTGGTTCATAATAAGCAATAAAATGGGCATATATCCCCTGATTGGTATTAGGGCTTAGTGTGGAACTTAGCCAACCTCTCCAGCCTTGAAAGCTTTCCCATCAATTATAATACAGTCTTCTTGAGTGTTGATTTCCATTGGTCTTCTTTGGGAAGGGGTGAAGACCCCTGAAGAAGAGAAAGGCTACCACTCAGTGAACCAGCAGAACTCACAAGGAAGTGGTATCTAACATGCCACTGTTTTTGTTTTATTTAACTTAACACTGTTTTGCTCTCTGTCCCACTGATTTCAGTGGTATTTAGGATTAACAAGATTGGATCCAAATTTGTATGACTAATCTGCATGAGGGCAGGAATGGACGTTCTGCATGTCAGACAAGGGTTATAACCTCTATGCTAGTGAGAAAGACCTGCCATAATACAAGCAGGAAATGGAAAATGGCAAGAAAAGAATTTTTATTTTAAACGTGATTGTTATGCCTCCATGTATGTGCACTTCAGTGCTTTAAGATATGTATGTGTATATGCTTGTGTGTGTGTGTCCAGTACAATCTGCCTATGGAAAGAAAAGTAATTGAAAATTGTTTTCATGGAACAGGTTAGGAAGGCACAGCAGCAGGGAATTGACCAAGAGCAGGATGTGGTAGCTTGCAATCCAGACTGAATACCTTACAAGCTGCTACCAAAATGTTTCAGTCCAAATAGGATTTTCTTAAATGGTATTTCCAGGAATCTATATTTTTGCTACACAGTATTTTCCTGATTTTGGATACAATTCATAGACACTGAAGTCAACAGCCAACAGCCAGATGATACTTTTATTAAGGATATACATCCTGAATTTATAGGGAAAATAAAGGAGTTAAACTTTGGTTTACAAATTTAATTAACAAAACAGATGATAATAAATGTCATCTCCTATGATGTTAACTAATGCCATTCCTATTGTGTTTTAAGAACAAACAGGGCAGCAGAAAAGGTTTTACGTAAAGCACTCTATTACTGTTTGCAAACATGTCTACTATGAAGGTTTTGCATACTATTTTAAAAATATTTATTAAGGCATTTTTACTTTGGAAAATCAGTGAAAATCACAGCAACTCATATGCCAGCTATTAAAAGAAACTTATTTTGAATGTAGAGTACCCTGAAAAACTACTTTTTCAGTAGGATAATTGAATAAGACAATATGAGGTTCATATCTGTATGCTTTCCTGCTTACTAATGGAGCTGCTTACACTTTATAGATACTGTAAAATCTTGAAATTAATGCATAATCTATCTTCAGATTATCAAGCCATTGTCTGATAACTGCAACTACTATGTTAATCCACAGGAAAAACAGATGACTTACTATAATGAACTAGTACCCCTAATTTGCTAATTTATAAATTAAGATAGATGTATATGGTACAATGAAGACCATACATTTCAGATTGTTCATTGTTACATTATTCTACTTTCAGTGTGTAAAATTTACAGAATGTTTGAATTGGATGGAATTCACTTCTAGGTCTTGAAGAATTTATCCAATTGTACAGTCATTCAACAGAAGCCTTTTTCCAAGTGCTATCTTAAGATGGTGCCAAATGTCTATGTGGAGAGCCTTCTCAATTCCCAGTAATGAAACACCCTCTTTAACTGTTCAGTTTCTTGCACACACACACACACACACACACGTCAGCTGGTTCCAGGTTCATAATAAGTTTTAAAAATATGAGCAACTCTCCTTCCCAAGGCTATTACTTACGCACATGCATTTTCTGTTTCCCCTTATATATTATGTTATCTATGTTATGTTATGCGTGTGTCACATGACCATTTCTAAATTTTAAACAAAGGTTTTGAATTTAGTATTTTCAACCAGTTGTGGGCTGAGACGTATGCTTATTTCTCCATTGTCTGTACTTGTTATAATGGTGATTGCAATACAGCCTAGGAAAGGATTGTATTTATGTAGTGCCATAATGCTATGCTGAATCATGGCAAAGCTGCTGCTGATCATCTTTCACCCTTGTTTTTCCTTATTTTTATCTTTGTCACTTGAATATTTCTGTTAAAATTTCCAGGACCAGGCAAACTGCCAACATCTGGTCCTTGAGACTGAGCAGAGGATTTATAGAAGATATTCAATTATATATTTTTCACTTAAAGAAACACAATTTACTTAGAATAATAGCTAGCAATAGCTGCTGTGATCTGATCAGGTAACATTAGACATAGTATGGAAAATCATTAGAAAGGGCACATTCTGTTGTGTGGGTATTATATTTTTGGATACCTAAGCAAGATCTATGTAGTAAAAAAAGAACTTCAGACCATGGAAATAGCTTGGATTTCCATCAGCACAAAAACGCATACTGGAGGATTTGGATTGAGTTGTCAGTGTAACAAGTGTAAACAAAATCATAATTAGCCGAATGTATTATTCTCTCCTTGATCAGACAGAAGATAAGGGTGCTAGATGATACAATAGAAACAAAGCAATTATTATTTACCTCCCTCTTCTTTTCAACAAAGTTGTTGCTAAGCCCAGTTCAAGAGGTTGCCATGTAGCAGCTAGTAAATGAATGAATTGTGGGTAAGCACTTTACTAATCAATATTGCACATTTCTTAAGTACCATGTTCCCACAGCATCAATTTGTATTTCATACCACATCACCAATCATGAACATAAGCAATGTCATGCAAAGCTCAGAAGAAGAATGAGAAGTAGATGACAAAAGAAATGAAACGCCAAAGGTAAGAGAAAAAGAAATCTAACTAAATCAAAAGTACACCAACACTATTCACTATATCTTTCATACTTTCTACCCTTATAAATCTTCCTTAATCCCACCACATCCATTTGTCACTTCATATACTTTTTGTTGTTCTCTAAATTCCTCACCTCTTTTTCTGAGGATCTCATCCATTTAATTCATCCAAGACTCTCTCTGTCTTTTTTCCCCTCAAACCTTCCCCATTTACTCTCCTTTCATATTTCTGTTTTCCAGTTCAACCCTCATACGTTCTTACTATTTGAATTCCATATCTCATAGGATTCTGTTCCATTCTTTTTCTACTGATCACTTATTCAACTATTAGCACCTGTTCATTCATGACCTTATCTTTTCCAATTTTATCATACATGCTTCTTAAGTACCACATTCCCACAGCATCAACTTACATGTTTCTCCTGACTTACCCAACTCTCATTGCTGTATAACCAAAGAGGCAGAAACATTCTTACAAACATTGATTTTAATTTCTTTCAACAAGCAGTCATTCCATGACACACACCACATACCACTCATTCCATTTCTACTGTACTTGCACACCTTAAAAGTCTCCATCTATTTCGCCATCTTCAGTCAGCATTTACTGAGATATACAAATCTACCTACTTTGTCTAGTCTTTCACGATTTATGTATAACTTGCAGTTTTTGTTCCATTTTGTTTGTCATAGACAATTCTTAAGTACTTAAATGTTCCAAGCACACTCCTTATGCAATCAATCTAACTTTTATTGAAACTCATTAGGGCCAACCAACAGTATCATCATCAGATTAGAGTATCTACACAGTCATTTCCCCAAACATACATCTAAGAAACATGCCTTATGTATGTATCATAAATATATTAAACAACCAAGGGGACATCATATGTCTTGTCTTACTTTCTGCTTAATGTTGGACCATTCACATATGTTTTACTTCCACACTGGCCTTATTACAATCATCAACCACCTCTAAAACATTCCACAATTCAAATGTATTCACTTATTATATGTTGTCTCTAAATCAAACATACAACAAATTTTATTTGTCTCATATTTTTGTCAGAGACCTGGTCAAGAACAAAAATCTTATATGTACATCCCCTACCCAGCATAAATCTGCATTGCACTTTCCAAATTAGACTACCAAAGTTGAGTACAATTTTAAGACACTTGGAATGAAATCAAATTTTAAAAATTTATCAAAAATAATATATTAAAAGAAATCTAAAAGACAAAAAAACCTGATTTACTGAGTTACTACAGCTATTAAGCAAAATACCAATTATTAAAAATAAAACTGTTAAAATACTTAAAATGTAAGTCAATAGTGACTAAAATGTTAAGCTCCCTTGACTCTTGCATTGTACTACAGAAAGGAAGAGCTTACCATCAACCATAAAACAACTAAATCATAGTATTTTGAAAAGATTCTTTTATTCATTGTTACTCCTGGAATATTATCAACACTAGCAAAAAACAAACCAGATAATTTAAATATCTAGGAATTCTATTTCAATTTGACATCCTGCTCTGAACAATTGAGATCCTTGCCTCTGAAAGGTCAACATATGATGAATACTGCCCTCCAGTTTGCTTCATGAAATGGCAATAAGTACATCATAGTTGCAAATAAAATCTTCATAGCCAACAATGTGAGTCATCTTCTCTATGGCCCATAGCTCTGCAGCTACTGCAGTGTTGCCCTTACAGAAGCTGTCTAATCAAGAGTATATGTTTTTCCAAGATCCAGTTTTGACATTACCAAAAAGTTGTGGTATGTTCCAAAATTAACATATCTCATCATTGTATCCTTCTCTCAATCACAAGATAAGTCATAATTGTAGATTCATATTAATTCCTTTACATGTCTGCACATAAACAGATTTATGTTTTATACCATATATTCCAAACAACCCTTTTCTAAGCAGATATTCACCAGACAATCATGATTTTTATTTACTATGGGTCTCTGAGTGGCCCAATATCTTACTTTTGTATTTTCTCACTCATCAGTTCATGTCACATTACAGAATAACATTTACCCACAGCGTGCATTCATTGAGAATGTTATACATCTTTTCCTAAAGATCATTATGACTCCATTCATGCCACTATTATCAACATATGAATTCCTACATTCATACACACCAGTAATAAGATAGTTTACACCAGTTCATATTATGACATGCCTTTTTTTGCCTTTTATTCATAATTAAACCTATACCTTCATTTCCATACAAGTGTTCATCCATTCCGTCCACAAACAATAAGGAAAGCACAAGAAGTGTAACCAAAGTCCAGTTTTACACCAAGCATATTCACATATTCTGTCCATGTTAGGATCTCTAATCTCGCAAGCCAACAGTGTATTGCCCATATCCCACCAACTGGAAATACATGCAATGTCCTGCATACTCAAGATAACAAATGTTCCAGACAAATACCTAATGTTTTTATATAAAATGTTAGGAAGAATTTTTTGAACTTTATAAAATTCTAAGTTTTAAATTAAAACTCTTTCTAAGCTCTTTCAGCCAAAACAAATGCATCTGTTTTAACCATTCTATCAAACACTCTTGATAGTTTAATTACCAGTGTGATGCATTACTTAGTTCTGAGATATTTAAGAACAGTTAAATCATTTTGTGACTAGTTTCTTTCTTTTGTAATAGGCTTTACCATTTTCCATGCAATAGGCTGGGAAAATCTACCAATTTATCAGATTTACAGTTTTCCAGTCCACAGCTTGGGATCTGTAAACTACTTATTCTAATTTATTCCTAGCTACTCAAAACCATGCTGAATAAAGTCTTATGCTGTTTGTTTTTTAAAAATATATAGGATACAGTTCTGGTATGCCTCTCATTTTCAGAAATAAAGACTATGTTACCTGAAAACCATCATACTTCAAACTCCTAGAAATTAACACCCATTAATTTATAGCACAATGTAATCCGAAAGGACAATTGTCCTAAAGTTGAAAGTAGAAATAAATAAAAGATGCTAAACCAAAGGAACTTGCAGAAAATATAATTTCACATACTAAGTATCCTGTATAACTGTTCATGCTGCTAAATTGGGTGTGTTAAGTAAATTATTCAAATGTTGTTACAAGCTATATTATCATAAATATTCAAGTATGGTCTCACTAAATTTCAAGGATATTTCCTTAAATAATTATTAATGTTTTCTATATGTTATCTTAAAGTATTCATTTTTAAGGCATATTTGATACAAGCTTTACAGCAGTGTTTCTTAAGCTTGGCAACTTTAAGATGTGTCAACTTCAGCTCCCAGAAGTCCACACATCTTAAAGTTGCCAAGTTTGAGAAACACTGCTTTAGAGCTTACAATATTTCCTTGGATCTCAGTCATTTTGCAATAATATTCTGTGGCACAATCTGATAGATATCTATTCAGAAGCAAATATAACCAGGTTCTGCAGTGGTTACACTCAGGTAATGTCTTGGATTAAAGCCCAGTACTCACATGTTTTGGAATCTCGGTAAGCTATGCAGACATGTTATACTTGCCTTTTTTTTTTCCAGAATATACCAATAAATATAATAAACATAATACTGTTCTTCAGAATCAAGCTCTGTTTTCTGTACCATAAATACTTGTACGTATGAACACTAACCTAGGCTTTCTCTTGATAGGATATCTTCTGACCTTGCTATTTTGGAAGGATATGTTAATGTTCTTTGCCTGAAAATTGAGAAAACTATGAAGTATTTGCTGTGAATCAATAATCAAGAATAGACAGAAATCACCTGACAACATAAATGGTTAAGATCCAGACTTAGTTAAATTTGGACTAGACCCATTGCAATCAATAAGATGTAAGCTAGTCATAATGAATTTGGATTGTAACCTATTTCTAACTATAACTAAGTTTTAATATATAAGAAAAATAGTGATAACTATTTGTGAAGAGTACAGTCTCATTAAAACTCCTATTAGTACTGGTAAGCATAACTTACCAGTACTATGATACTGTGGTAAGTATGATACTATGATACTTACCAGATACTAATAATATTTGTGTATTTTAAATCATACTGCTTGTTTAGATTGAATTAGATTTTTATCACTGACATTTTCTACAAATCCTGAGATATAGCTGCAAATCTACCTAGCTGAAGAGTCTACATTGTATATAATGAACTCTTAAGAGCCAGCTTGAAAATTATGTATTTTATATAATTTTGAAAGGTAAACAGCTATGAATATATAACTTAAACTCAAATTATGCATATTTTAGGTGTATTTTTTTTAGCTTTAAGTTGAAGGTTTCTCTCAAATAAAGTCTTCCCTTTTAAGCCTTAAGGCACAGTGTCATCATTTTGGAAATAAAACAGAGATTGCATTGCAACGTACATTATATATTTATTAGAATATCTCTTGCACTCCAATGTTCCTGAGATGGCTAATAAAATTTTCAAGTTAATTAGCATAATGGGATGAATTCAGATTTAGTTGCATACATAGTAGATCCACTGGAATCTATTACTAATTTAGAGCACAATCCTATAGTATACAAGATTGGCAGGAAAGCTCCAACTATGGAGTGGGAACTAAACTCAGAAATTCTTTTCTTCTTCCCATGAAGGCTTGGAAATTGATACTGCCTAATAGGTGATATCATGCCAAGAATAATATGAGGAGGGCTAGAAGAGACTATCTGTCTGCTACATCAAAAGCCCTTGCTAGCTGACATGTCCCCAAAAAAGCCTTTAATTTATGTCAGTTATGACTTTTAGTGGATTTTTTCCCTTACATTGATTATAGCAAGAGGGAATTCAGAAAAGGGGAGAGGGGAGGAAGAGATGCACCTCCTCCCTCACCTCTACCCCATCAGCAGTAACCTACTGGATGATGGCTTTAAGCTTTATCAGGCAGGATTATTCTGCTAAAAATTTTCAGTGGACCTACTTTATCCAGTGCAGGCATTGTGAGGAGCTTTCCCAAGCTTAAGCTGTCCTTTCCTAAAGCACAATGCACTAGTCTTATTGAGTGTTAATATAGCTCATATTGATCTCCATTAAAACTGGCTGGCTGCACAACTGCAAAGCAGAGGGTGGTGTCAACTACGCTAGCACAATATTACCTGTATTATCATCCTCTGTACAGCAATTCTTAACTGAATGCTTGTTTGCAGCCTGAGCAGCCAGGAGGTGATTCATTAATAAACCCACATGGCATGAATAGCATGCATACTCACTGTCCAGCAATATACTAGGCCAAAGCATTGTTTGGAAGTTATAGAAATAAGATAAGAGAGTTTCCTGGCATTTTGCAAAATCCTTTTGAAGGAGGGAACTTTCATGATATATGCTGGGTATAAACATCTTGTCATGCTTGGTATGCATTTTGAAATAAAGTGGGTGGAAAGTAGAGATAGAGTCTTTCAATTATTGACTATTTAAGATACCATATTAAAATAGCCCTTTTGGGGGGGATTCATATGGGTTTTAATGGTTTTTGGTAGCTGATCTGATCTGTTGATGCTGAAATATACTGCTGCTTTATCTATTTAATCATTTGATAGTTGCATCTTAAACATGCTATATACCACTCTAAGGTATTTTATCATAGCGCAGGCTAAGTATATTTAAATAAATAAAATACATGTAGCTCCATATCCTGAAAAAAAAAAAAATCAAGATACATGAATTCGCTATCCATATTCATGTATCTTTCCTAGCCTAGTGAAAACCACAATCTTTTAAGACGCCAAGTTAGTGGAGTATTGATAGCACTAGTAGACCATCAGAGGAATAACAAAATAAACTTACTTTCTCTTTCTTCCATTTTTGCAGCTAGTTTTCTTCCCACATATTTTTGTACAACTTTTTATCTGAGAAACATAATCAACAGACTTTATTTGTGAATGCACACTATCTTTAATGGCAGTCAACAGCTATTTCAGAAGTATATAGTTTACCTTTAATGTCAATGCCTGTTCCCTTATAGGTGTTATTTTTGTTCATAAATCAGATTTCATGGGTGGGTTGACCCATTATATTAAACTATGTATTTGTGTAACATGAATAAGTTGCAACAGATTTCAGCCTTGTATTTTTTCCCCCTACCTGGATTATAGAATAGGAGGGTTGGAAGCTTTTTTTCTCATGGTTAGATAATCACAATTTCTTGTACTATTCAAACCATGACTTTGGTTAACTATAGTTAACACTTGATTAATTCATAACTGAATTTGGCTTATCTTAAATTAATTGACATTAATACAGTTTGTTACTCCAGATGACATGATAAACTGATAAACTATGGTCAAATAAAAGTAGAAGTTTCTGAAGACCTCTTGGCTGTATAGGAGTGGAAATTAAATGAGACTGAAGCTTCCAGCATCTTATCCATATCACACAAACAATATTTGGAATTATGTTCAAATGCTATCTATAGTTATATTTTTCTTTAGGTATTTACTCCCTTTCACTCCCCCCCTAAAAAAACAAACCTGTTCTCTTTGAATTATTATTAAGCCTGATAGGATAATAAAAATGAATTAATTATATCCATTTTCATTGTAATACAAAATGCTTACTGGTATTTTTTGTAAGCCACTAATTTCATTTTTATAAATAAATATCCACAAGTTGCCAAACAAACTCAAGTTTCAGATCAATAAAAATGTAGCAGTTATGACAGGAAGTAATACTGCTATTTAGAAAGAACAGCTGAAAGCAAATATTGCAAAGGAAAGTTGTCTGATGATCAGTTAAGATTGTAAGAATTTATATTTAAATCTTACCATTTTTCTACATTTTATTCTATCAATTTTTCTTTTGGCTTCTTTGTCACTTACTGTACCTAAAAACCATTATGAGAATAGTTAAGGAACAATTGAATTATAATTGCTAGCAAATTCATGATTTTACATAATTGTTTTTGATCTGTGCTCAGGTTGTAATAACAAAATATACTATTGAAATATAAATTATATTTCATTATATAAAAATAGGTTTCATGGTACCTTTTTATACTGATATAATTACTGTACTCTCTTTATTCATTTATTAAATTTATATGCCGCCAAACTCCCCCAAAGGGTGACTCTGGGCGGCTCACAATTAAAATAAAACTCGAAAACAGTTAAAAATATAAATAGCCACATTAATTTAGTTAAAAAGTTGAACTATATAAAAAAACCATATACATAAAAAGACTAAAAAACATTCAAGATGATGGGGGGGGGGGTAGAATCAATTACCCCTCAAGCCAATTCCAATGGTGTGAGCCCCCATCCAGCCCCCTGGCCCTTTGGCATAGCCAAGATTTCATATTTCCATAAGATTTCTGTCCATCTACATATTCTTTTATGGTAGCTTAATCTACAGTACTTTTTTAATAACAGTTCTCATATTATAAAGATAATAGTGTTATGGAAGTAAGAATCTATAAGAAACCTACTCAAGAGTATCACATGGTGGACTGTGATACCATGTCCCCTGGAGGGACATGGTCCAATTTAGAACTTGGTTAATATCACATGATAAATAGATCCTGCAATAAGCACCCAAAGATGTTTTAAAGAGCTGTACTGATAACAACAGAGGTCTAACTATAGGAACCGTGTATTTCTTTAAAGGTTATATCTATCACGCAAAGTGTATAGGTTCCTAAGTGCATAACATAGGTTATTCTGAGCTGGGTATTTATTTATTCATTCTTTTATTTACTTATGACCCTTCGGTTGATTTGATACAGGAATCATTAGTATCTAGCCACTATTCAGTAAAGATACTACCATTGATTGCTGCCACAATTCCTGGGAAAAATATTTGCACAGATAGAAATCCAGATGTTTGTGTACAATAACAACTAAAAGGCCAGATAATTGTACCCTTTTTTGATAGGTAGCATATGTTGAGCCTTTGCTGTGTAGAACATGCAAGCAATTTGTTTGCCTCTTCCAATGCACTCTCATACCAGGCTTTTTTCCTCTTACATACATCTGCCTATGGAATATACATATAAATATATATCCAGTTATGTTATTAATCAATATTAGATACATCATTATTTTTCTAAACTTCTCAATATAAAATGTGCAGAAAATTAAACTTTAAAAAACACATGTGGTTAGTCACATGTTCTATATAGGCAGCTGCAGGAACAATGAATATGCAATTTAAATAAAACTTGAAACTATTTTAATTTTAGAAAAAGGCATTACTTTACATTGAGCAACCAGAGGGAGGAGGATTAAAGCAAATGTTTGTGAAAGAGGAAGAGAAAGAGAAAGATGGCTTGTGTGGCAGATTTGAGGTGCTACTGAAGAAAAGCCTTTTTTTCCCTTAAACAAAGGAAAAGATACTTGCATTTTTCCTTTTTGTTTTTGGCTCAGATATCAAAATTTCTTTGGCTGATCCTGCATTACAATCTGCCTAGTAGGGATTTACAACTCTCTTTACAACCCTCTTTACAACTCTGGCTCTTACAGTTTAATAAGGCTAACATGTCTACACTGTGGATTCTTAGGTCAACTATATATGCAAACAACTCTTTATAATAGATTCCTACAGCAATTTACAACAATAAAGTTTTAACATGGATATAGGAAGTAACCCATTAACATATCTATTCTTAATTTTGTACTATCTCTGGTGAGTTTGATAACATTAATTTGTTTTGAATGAGACAGAAATATATTTTCTGAGGTGAAAAGAAAACTGTAAAGAATACCTAGTGAGAAGATGCTTCCTACTGACATATGGGAAATAATAAGATTTTGCAATTCAGTGTAAGGAAATAGATTCTCTGTGCAGTGTACTATGTCATAACATGGCTTGTTTGGTCTGGGCTTGTGCGAACTCAGTATAGTTTATTCAATACATCAAGTGTTAAAAACCATGTCTTGCAATGTGTACGTGTAAATATGATTTTAATAGAATTGATTAGATCTCTTGAAGCAGGACTATGGAAGCAATATGACTTTGTACATGGTCTTATAACATAGCTGCTTCTGCTATATACAGAATGATTTGTTTTAGTTATTATTCCATCTTTCTTATAATCTCATTGCACAGAATTGTACTATTGAAGCCTTATGGAAAAAATAAAGTATTATTCAATGCAGTACTTGCACATCAAAAGATGTACTGCAACATATTGCTCAATATAAACATATGAACTTAACTGAAATAAAATTTATTGCTTTAAACTGATTGGAAATCTTCAGGTCTATAATATAGGCTACAAAGAAATTTAATCTCAGAGCATTACCTTTATGTTTTGGCATTAAACAAATCTAACAGAAATGTCTTTAGCTTGTTGCTAGGCATTAATAACTAAACTCAGCATCAAATCACCGCTTATGCAGAAACCACAAATTACAATTCCCTTAATAATAAAGATAATGGGCTAGAAGTTATTAATATTTTCTATTTTTACCCTCCTCTTATCAACAGACTATGGATTGAAGCATAAGAGTTTCATAGTTAGATTTTTCCCCTGTGGAAAGATATGGGGCATACCAGCCTGTATGGGAAAAAATTAACATCAACAGTTTGTACTGTTTATTCTGGGAAACACAGAAAACAAAAGGCCAGTTTAGCTGTTGTATGTGTTTTGACAACTGTCTCAGTTCTAATCCAATTATGGACTCATGTTCTTCAATTACTAGCCACACAGTTATTGGTTTTCTGCGGGAAAAGTGCACATAGTTTAAATAAGTCCAATACTTAGTTGTGTCATCAAATATTTCTAGTACAATCTATTTTCTTTTTCTTACATACAAGCCGTAGTCAGATGAATGCTGTTATCTTGTCTCACTCATTTATTCCTCTCAGTGAAATCTTCAACAAAGTTAACTATAAACATTCCTTTAACCCATTAACTCCTAAATATTCCAAATAAGTTTTTAAATAGAGGAAGCTAGCTTCCTCCTTCCCCACCCTGGTGTATTTGCTATGTAATAAATCAAACTAAATGCAAAACAAGAACACAAAAAATCATGTTTGTAATCTTTCAACTAAAAAAAAGAAAAAATCAAGTGAAATTATTATAAATTGGAATGTTATGTTAGATATCTGTACTTGATTCTATTAACCCAATTTTGTTTTCTGAATAATTTGAAAAAAAAAATATTTACTTTGATTCCCTTGTTTTTTAAATAACTATGTCCAATGGAAATACATTTACCCTTTGAATCCTTGCAAATAAAATGTTATATCAGTGGCTTTTCTTTGCTGCTCAGCAGCATCTGATTTTGTAACACCTTACTTGAAGAAGAGATTTAGAAATCATGTACATTTTGTCACATTAGAGTTGCCTAATAAAACAATCTAAAATTAGAAAAAGATCCATGTATTTCAATGTCTTTACTTTGTAGGAGTCGTGTTACACTTTTTCCCCTCACTACAACATCTGCCTCACTATTCTGGCATATGATACACTCCCCAGCCTGTTTTTTTTTAAATAATTAACTTAAATCTCTTTTATGTTTGCATTATTTCCTTCCACCATCACTTTTAGGGAAACTTTGAACCACAAACTTGTGTGCTGCATGCATCCACCTGAAAGAGTTAATTTATGATTCAGTGTGTCACGCAAATCCAAAAGATTGGGCTAATACAGTTAACCATGGTTCACCTAACTATGGCCAAGTGTGCTGTTCAAACACAATTTTGATAATTAGGATGATGGTCAGATTTTATGCCTAATTATCAGTGTGTACAGCAGTTTCACATCTGTGAATAACTTTTTAAAAAGACTTGCACAGAAATGCCAAGGTGCATGACTTTATTTAACAACTTGCTTCTCTTACAGCAGTATTCTTATGGCATGTTACCTGTTGTCAAGTAATAAAAGCACACGTCATTTTTCAGACTCCTCCTACTTCTTGTACAATTTCAACACAATGCAATGAAGGGGGACACCAACTTTTGTTACAAACACAATGATACTGTACTGAAAAATTAATTTATTATCTGAGAGGAACAACTGCATATGAAAAAACACTAGCTTAGGGTTTCCTATGAAATAAATGGCTCCAATATAGAGTTTACTCAGAGAAATAATCTCTAATTATCAGGGAACATGTCGTTTACATTATTCCAATTATTAAGCGATGAATAAATAACAATTTACTTTAAAACATATCAATGTTGTTTACAGCTATGTTAACATGAGGAGGGAGGCTGAAGTGATACTGAACTACCATTTTCAATCATTGGGAAGGTGTGCTGGCAAAAGGAAGAACAGAGAGGACAATTATTTTCTTCTTTTTTTTTCCAAGGATTTTGTAATTAAAAATGTTTTCATATTGATTTTTGTTATAGATGGCTGGAATGAACTATGCCAACTACCAGCTGCCTTGAGGATCCTGATCCTGGTGGGAAAAAAGTTGCTTTGCATTCGAAGAGAGTTCTAGTGTACATCATATCTCCCCTTTTGATTTCTCCAAAGTCCTTAGAATTTTCTATGGGTTGTAACTGGGGCCTCTGAGGAGACATTACTGCTTGAACTCCTCTGTGTCTCATCCTAGCTCCCTCCAGCCAGTTGATCTGGGGACTAGGATAACCACCAGAACTTTATACCTCACAATAACTCTCTAAATAATGCACATATTTTAAAATTATGACACAGTGCTACATTATTGCAGAGATGAAATCATTTTGCACATAATACTAGAATACAGTAAGGAGTTTCTAATAAAGTGAGAAAAAATATGGAAGCAGGCTAACAGAAATTTGATTTATTAATGGATGTGTGCCACCTTGTGGTGGAACTCTTTATCATTCTAAAATAATATGTCTCACTAGGGCAGAATAAAGTATAGCTCATTTAGTTAAAATAGATTAAGAGTGGAAATGTAGAGCTGCTGAAGAACATTTTGCTCCATCAGAATTTTCACTTACTACAAAATGGCACTTTCCATAATTATCTGTTTTCTGTTAATTAAAAATAAATTGTCTTCCACTGCTTCTTACATGATTTCTTTGAATATTTACTTGGGTATTTTTCTTGGTGCCATTTTGAATTTAAATTGGAGATGCATCTTTACATTGGATTATTCACTAAAATGTTGCTATCCAGATCAATTCTATAAATATATGTGATCCATATATTCATCCATATTAATTACCTAACATCTACTCTATTAGTAACTAAAAAAAAATGGAATGAAAATCAATAATTACTATAAACATCCATGTAACATCCAAATGTATTTGAAGATCATTGCTGCCTCTACATTTGTGAACATTTGGGATGCTTAAAAATGTTGCAAAGGTTCTGAAATACAACTAACATCAGAATGTTGTATGGACTTATATAAAACTGTGTATGTATTAATCTACATTTCCTAAATTTCTATTACTGAATGTTTACATTTTACTGATATTACTAATTGATATGGACATATGGAGGATTAAAATTTAAACAAATGTTTTAATAGTTTTTAATAATGTTGGACTGAATTCAAACATGGGCTTTAAGCCTGTACAAACTTACTTGGAAGCAAGCACCATTCAGCTCTATGAGAGTTACCTCTGAATAGACATATATAGATTTGTACTGTCAGTTGATTTTAGTAAATTTAAGTTTTTGTGGGTTCAATAGGAACTTTTAATTAATTAATTATAACTGATATCCCATCTACTTAAAAAACTCTAGGTGGCTCACATGTCATATATGTGCACATGTGTGTCTCTTTAAAAAATCATGGATCAGTCTCATGGTTAAAACATAGGTAAAGTAGAACTATATCTAGTTCAGCCCCAATTTTTAAAATAACTGTATGCTTTTAGGCCTTTGTTTTTATTGATGTATAGGAGTAGATTTCCAGAAACATCAGCTTAAGGCTTAATAAGCATAGAAATGTAAAACTCCAAAAGCATTTGAAGATCATTAGCTCTCCCTACATTCCAATGTACTTTCTAGCATATATGAAGATTTGGGATGTTTAAAAAAATATTGCTAAGGTCTGTGACATACATCTAACATCAGGGTGAAACATGACCAGAATGTTGAACAGGGTGATGAGCATCAGTAATGGGTGCTTTCCATGTTCATTCACATGTCATGATTTATGCAACTGACATTGACTGACAGAAGTAGTTTCAGGACATGTGTGTACTGTCTTTCCACCAGTCACAAAAATTAACGGGATATTTGTATTTTCCAGAAATTCTGCCTTCCAAAGCACTGAACATGAAAATCTAAGAAACTATACTGAAAACCTAAGCAGTTGCACTGAAAACCTGAAATACTGTACAGTATAAGGGGGATTTAAACCCTTATTGCTTCTGAAGGAAAAGATAGACATTCTAAAAGGTTAACACATTTTTTTTGCTTTAATTAACATTTTCTTGTGATACATTTTTATATTATAAATCCAAGCCTTCCTTATAAGTTTTTAGATGTTATTTTTATGATCTAATCACTGATAAACAGATTATTGAGTTGGAAATCTTGAATTCTATGGATTCCATTACTCTTTTTTTCCACTCCCTTAAAGCTTGCACGATCTCATTCCTCCTGCTTGTTCTTGTTTTCCATCCTGTTGAACTGCCTTCCTTTTCCATCACTTCTATCTCTTTTCTGACTCTTGTCCACCCTGACCTCCAGCTGCTCTCCCTAGTTCCTCTTTGCTCCTGCCCTGCTTCCAGGGACTCAGAAAGTCTCCAGGCCATTCCAACACTTGCATGAAACATTTCCCCAAGTCAGGCACCGCAGCATACTGCTGGGTTCTTCTATACTGTATTGCCTTTTGCATAGGGTAGGGCTGCTTCATACAACAAAGCCCGGCAGGCAATTATAGCATGATAGCTTTATTGAAAAAACTCACAAAAAGTTAGAAAGTGCTTGTTATGTGGTAGGCCACTCTTATTATTCTTACATGTTGATACAGGTCTTTTCATATCAATAAAGGAGTTATGGTTATAAAAGAAAACTGCACACGGGTTAATTTTAGCATAATGTAGGAACTCCTAGCCACCGTGGCAGAATCACCAAATCTTAGTTTTAAAAATTCTGGTATTTTGTCACTGATTACCTTGGAAGGAAATTGGGGGCCTGGCAGTGACTGGGAACATAAGCAAAAGGCAGGACAGGGATTGGCGATGGAGACAGAAAATTTCATTCCAGTGTAGTTTTGTGCTGAGTCAAGGATAGGTAGAGAGTACTTCAACTCAGCCGCAGGAAAAGTCCCAAGCATTCAAGTGCAGCTCATAGCAGTTATAACTGAAGTTGTCTAACAACTGGGCTTTGTTACATATTTTCTTCTATCACAAAAATATGCCACTATTATTTTGATTAATTTGTATTTGAAGCTTCTAAAAATGAAAGATCTAAGAATGATAACTTCCTTAGTTGCTGACTGTTCAATTAAAGCTTGAGCAATGTACTTCAGATTTCTAGTGACTTATGCATGTGAATGTATCTGTAAATCAGTGTGTGTGTATGAAACTTCTATGCTGAAACTTTTATGACTAACTACGATCAAATTTGCTGCTTTAAGAATTGCCTCTTTCGTCTTAGTTGTAGAGTATATAATTTCTTCCCATAATAAGTTTGCAGTTAAACCAAACTGGTTTTCGTTTTGCAATAGAAAATCATTATGATTTCCATAAATATATATTTTAAAGAGCTTACACAAAAGAGAATTTCCTGAAAAGATGTACAAAAAAGCTCAAATCTTGTGATTTTATTTTATTATTAGTACTATTAGCAACTTCATTTGCAGCCAAAGGTCAACTGTATGGAAAATTCTACTGGACTTCTGGTAAGGACATGGCTAATTGAAGATGCCCCTGTTTATCTCTGAAGAAACAGGGACAACATTACATCTAAAATCTGTGGCCGGATGTGGGATCTGGACCAGTGAAATCCCTCTGGAGAAAGGAGGGATCGTGAGATAGCCCACATATACTCTGTACAGCTGCTCCTCATGAGTAGGCAGCAGGAACTGAAGTTTCTGCAATCTACTTGTGTGTCGAGCAGCTGGGAGTCAAGGAACTACATCTACATTCATAGCTGTAATGTAGCCTTTAAGGACTGAAAATTCGGCTGATTTTTATTTCTTAATCACTTTGGAACTAACTTTTTTTTTTTTTTTTTAACAATGAGAACCTTCAGAACGGCAAGTTTTTTATGGACTTCACTGGGTGAGCTTCCTTCAATCCATTACAAAAAAAGTTTTAAGTACGTCTTTAAAGACTTATTTATTTATTTATTTATTTATTTTGGAATTAACAGCAAAAGTGTGGCCAGACTGTTGATTTTAGAAAGTTAAAAACAGACTAAGGGTCCGGATGGATTTAATAACATTTTGAAATTAAACATATGGATCTTTCCCATGGGAAACTATCCATGTTTTTGCAATCAGAAGAAAAATGACAAGACAAGATGAGACTTTGAAGATTGGACACCAGAGGGCACCAGAAGGAAGTAAAATAATGAATATATCAAGAGATATTTTGGAACAAGGGGGTCAGAAGCTAATTTTAAAGATTTCTGCCATTATTGATAGAGTAAATGATGCTATGGAAGGGGAACATGTTTTACTGGACAAGACTGAAATTGATTCAAATGTGGATTTGAAAATGACAGGCTACAAGAAGGATATGGAAAAAGCTAAAATATTGAATATACAAATGAAACTGGCAGATGTTTTAATAATTAAAAAGGATGTATAAATACTAGACCCAAACAATGATTTGGATAACCTATCTATAATGGGGATTTTAGTCTATCATATCTGGAGACAGTAGATTAGGAATAATTGCCTACCAGCTATGTGGTTTCAACTGCAGGGCATCTACCTAGTGTAAGGTTTTAAATGGCCAGGTCTAAGGCATGGCTGTTAAGGCAAATATTTTGTAATGCATTCAAAATTATGATATGCTAAAATTATACTTCTTCATGTTTCACTGAATATATGAGTTTATACAGAGTGGGCTTTATCATTGGGCAGAATGAGGTAGCAGCCTCAGACAGCAGAATGTGAGGGTTGGGGAGCAATGGCAGGATAGGTAGAGGTTCAAGAGGAAAATGTACAAGATGAGCTACCAGATAATGAAATGACATTATAACCAACATGTACCTCTTTCTTCTGTGGTTAAATAACTTTTGTTTCAAGGCAGTTCATGTCTTTAAAATGGAGGAGAAGGAGAAGGAGAAGGAGAAGGAGAAGGAGAAGGAAGCAGCAAAACCAAAAAACAAAGCAGCCTCGCAGTTTGAATACAGTTCATCCCTTGCCAAAGAGCAGGAAGATATTAACTGCCTGGGAACTATGACAAATAAACAGAACAGCAAAAAGGCAAAGGATTTTACATTTTATTCTAGTTCATCTCCTGCTAAAGAGAAAGGGGAGTTACTCTGAATGAAAATTTTTTTGCCCAGCCTCCCCATTCCAACTTTGGTTCAATTCAGCCAGCTCACTTGGCCTGAGCTAATATATCCACAGAAAGAGTTGCAGAGAAGGAAAGACAGGGAATATATCCACAGTCAAACAGCCCAGATCAAACAGGGTTCTTTTATACTGGGAGATGCAAAGGCTGGCACCCTGGAAGTGTTCAGAGTTTTCTGTGTTGCTAGTAGGGCTCAAGCTAGCCCATTATCCTCAGATATGAGGGATACTATGTTATTTTCAGCACTGAAATAAAATTTCACTGCAAGTCCAGCCACATTCTGTACATGGTATTAGAACAAAGTCATCTTTTCTTTTCATGAGATAGGAAGAACGTTTTTAACTGTGTCTAAACCTGTAGTTCTAGATGTTGGCTATTTCTGTTATAAAGCTTTGCCTGAAAAAACACAGATTTATTATATTTATAGACTGGTGGCCAATAGAGTTCAATTAAATTGGTACAGTTGAAGCTAAACCGCTTCTTTTTCCATATAGCCTGCAAATAGAACATGATTCTAGTACGTGGAAGAGACAACAGTAAATAAATAAAAATATGCTTCATAAATCAGTTTCAACACTTTTCTGTATTTCTATTAATAATATGGAAAGTGTTTGAAAAATCAGTTCAATAGCCTATAATGACTATCCTTGAATTTGGTAAAAGAAGAAGGAAGGAGCAGTTTTGCAATGTTACATAAAAAGAAAATGGGGCTAAGAAGAGAACGAAAGAAAGAATAAAACATGACATCATTCAAAAATCAGAGAGGATAGAAAACCATTTATTGATAGGCAGACATTTGAAGTGGAAATGGCAGAAATAAGAGAAGATTTAAGGGCACTTTATCAAATTACTAAGTGATTGGCAGGAGTTTTAGCTACAGAAGAGATAATCCAATAAAAGGAAGAACCTTTACTCAACTAAAGGGGAAAAAAAGCATTAAAGATTTGAGCAGCTTTTCTATGCCACCAAAACTAACACTCAATTTTGATAACACAGAAAAGGTTATGGAACTTGACATTCACTTTTTAAAAACTGCTTCTGAATGTTGAATATTAAAGAGATGAAAGAGCATCACAGTTCAACTGCTCAACATAAGTAGCATGCAACCAACTTCATACCACTACACTGCTTTTTCAAAAGGCATTGGAGGGAACCTCTAATCAAAATGTTCCCAGAAGTCATGCAACTATCTGCATAAATTATTTTAGAATTATGAGGATCTGAATTCCAGAAAACATATTCTTCAGAACCATAGTGACTTTGAAATTCCATTTATGTAAGGAACAATCTCCAAAGAACAACAAGTTATGTCTGAACTGGTCAAATATTACTAGATCAGCACTTTTATTTAAACATTTATTTTAAATATTTTACTTATTACTTCAATATACATGACTTCCCATGTATATGATATGATTTGATTGTGGATGAGAAGGCTGACCTGGTTTGCATTACCGAAATCTGGTAGGGCACTGAAGGGGACTCCCCCTCTCTGAAATGTGCCCTCTTGGGTTTCGGGTGTGGTTCCAGTCATGACTTCAGGGCAAGGGGTGTGTGTGGCTGTTGTTATCCATGAGTGTCAGCTGTGCAAAACAGTCCAGACAAGAAGCATACTCAGAAGTACTAGCTCTAACTTTATTGTAAGGATATATTAACAGAATCTTGCAATTCTAAAAGTACATCTCTCTCCCCTTGCTTTTACAGTCCAAGAAACTAGGGAAGGTCCCTTCTGAGATATTTGCCATGCCCCCATTTCTTCTGTGGATTCAGCTGCCATTTGTCTGACTGTTGTCTAGTCTGCAGCTCTTCCACCAGTCTCCCAAGGTCATTCTCATATACCATTACAGTGAGTCTCTGATGGCATTTAAGGCCACTGTGCCAGACATAACTGGATGTGAAATTCCCTTTGTGAGACTGGGCCATAGGGACCAGTTGCGTCTGCTGCTTGCTTACCTTCCTCCCTGCAGCGTAGCAGCATCTCTGCCTGAGTACCTTGACTCTGTGCCCAAGTTGCCAGTGGAAGTCCCCAGATTTATGGTCCTGAGAGACTTCAACCGGCCTTCATTGGGCTCAGGATCAGAGGTGGCTTGGGAGTTCATGGCCACCATGGCAACCATGGACCTGATCCAACGTATGGAGGTCACACACTAAATCTGGTTTTTGTCTCAGGAAAGTAGCATAGTGATCTGGGTTTGGAGGAAGTTAACATCATTCCTTTGCCACAGTCAGACCATGCCCTCTTGGCCCTAACTTCCAAATGCAGCTTCCCACTCAATATATATTCAGGATATCAGTTGAATAAATAAGGAGAGAGTATAAAGCCTTGTCTCATTCTTTTGCCAACCTGTTTCATCATGGTCTTTCCAACCTGTGGTTTCCTGTCCTGTGTATAGGTTTCTCTTGAGGACAATGAGATGTTCTGAGTTTCCCATTTTTCCTAAGGACATTCCACAGCTTGACATAGTCAATATAATCGAAGGCCTTGCTTTAATCAGTGAAACACATATTGACTTCTTTTTGCTATTCTTTCTTAATTATCCAGTGTGCATCATCAATAATCCCTTTTGTTCCTTGGCCTTTTATAAAACTAGCTTGAATATATGGCAACTCCCTTTCCATGCAGGACTCTAATCTGCATTGGATAATAATATCTGAAAAGAATGCACCACTTCTGGAAAGAACAACAACATATTACAAGAACACCAGACAGTCAAAGAAGAAAAAAGGGCATTGGAAGAATATCTGAAGGACAGTGAATAAGATGCACTGAAACTAGTATACCATGCAGGCTTACTGAATACAGAAGAAACCAAACTGGCTTATAAGAAAGACCAAATGAAGAATAGAAAAGGGACATGGCAAGGAAATGTATTACATGGCCAGTACACAAAAAAACTAGCAGGAAAAGCAGGTAACAACAAGACCTGGCAATGGCAAAGAGCAGGAAAGTTGAAGAAAGAGACAGAGGGGCTCATTCTGGCTGCACAAGACCAAGCCTTAAGAACAAATGCATACAAAGCCAGAATTGAGAAGACAGCACAGACAGCAAATGCCACCTCTGCAAAGAAACTGAAGAAACAGTGGACCACCTAGTTAGCTGCTGCAAGAAGATTGCACAGACTAACTACAAACAACAGCATGACAAAGTAGCAACAATGGTGCATTGGAATATCTGTAAGAAATACCATTTGCCTGCAAGCAAGAACTGGTGGGATCAAAAAACAGACAAAGTAATAGAAAATGAAGAAGCTAAAATGCTCTGGGACTTTGGAATTCAAACAGACAAGCACCTGTCACACAACACCCCAGACTTAACAATTGTTGATAAGAAAGAGAAAAAAGTCTGGATAGTGGACATCGCAATACCTGGAGACAGCAGAATAAAAGAGGAAGAATGGAGAAAATCACAAAATATAAAGACCTGCAAATAGAAGTAGAACAACTATGGCAAAAGAAAGCAAAGATAGTACCAATAGTTATAGGGGCCTTAGGCGCAATCCCAAAACATCTCAAGCACCACTTGAAGACCATCAGCATTGACAGAATCACCATCAGTCAACTGCAAAAGGCAACCTTACTTGGAGCAGCTTATATCCTGCGACGATACCTTTAACTCCATCAAACAACAAGATCTGCCTATCCCAGGTCCTTGGGAAGAACTCGATAGGTGGATAAAAATGCCAAATCCAGTCTAAACATGTGGCTTATTGTGCAACCAACCATAATAATAATCCTAAGCATTATTTTGCTAGCACATGAAGAATAGACATAATATATTGAAACATCAATCAAGATTCCTTGGGACCCAAACCACAGCATGAAGAAGTAGATGAATATAGATTTATACATATAGGCCAACCTTATGGCCTGTATGGATACCATTTTAAAGCTGGAAATGTACTTAGCAGCAAGCAATATCACTTTTCAAATATAAAATATATTTCCCTTATCTTGCTAGCCTTCTCCAATCTGAAGCTGTATGATTATGTTGAGCTTCAAATTAAAGAATCCTCAATTTTTCAAGTTGTGGATGACTGGCCTATGCCAGCAGTAATTTCTCTTATATCAAGAGCAGTTAATAATGTTTAAACTACTAGCATACATTTATTATCAGTTTTCAGTAAATGACTTAAAAAAGAACAAACTGATGTTTCATAGTTTACTGGCTCATCAATAGTGTGGCTATTAAAAAAAACCTGTGTTTTACCTCCGGGTAAGAGGCAGTCTATGAATTTAAATAATTTTATTTAATAATTTAAGTAGAGTTTTTAAAGATTCCTACCTTAAATGAACTGGGATAAGGATCAATGTAGTTTATGGCAGTCCAACTCCTGGAATGGGGATTCCCCAGAAACTCTACATGATGACTTTCAACATTCCCATTTAAATCATGTATCACATACTGTCCATCAACAGGATCAGGAGAAAGAATGCCAGGCCATCTTAAAACAAAAAGTTTTCAAAAACAAGTTCAGAGAATGATAAAACACCTAAGTCTGTTCTATATCTAGAAAGAAACATATCTGGAGACATGTCAGCAACAGAGAGTTACTTAGGAATCAGCAGAACAATTGTAAGTGAGGGAAAGAAACAGGCAGAAGTGAGCAAGAGACAATCCTGTACTAATAAAGCCTTGCTAAGAATGGGAGATGAGTAGGTTTTTCAGAATATAAAGTCATTGTTTCAAATATATACCTTCATACTGAAACCAACTGGGAGGGCTAACTACTTCTCAGCACTGGATTCAATGGATCCAAGCACCCTCTAACCCACCTCTTATACTTTGCAGAGTGCTCCACTTTCATGGGCATACCAAAGGCTTCTGTGATTTGATGTCCTTTGGTACTCTCTGAATTACTTCCACCCTATGAATCTGCATATTAAGATTGTGCTGTTAATTTGACCTCTTGACATGGATCCCAAAAAGTTATTACTTCCCATGTTTTTTGCACAAATTTAGAGGTATCTTCTGGGTTTACCAAAAATTATTTTTGTTTCTCAACCACAATTCTTTTTCATAAAGATATTGTTCTGACAAAATTTGATTTATCCTTAGAAACTGTCAGAGAACTGTAATGGAAGCTAAATAGAAAATCATTATGCCCCCTAAAGTTTAAGAACAGAAATATCTGTTATCTCTATCACAACAATGCTTTTTAAATTTGCAATCAACCTAAATTATCTGTAATTAAATTTTAACTTCTTAAAACCTTACCTTGGCCATGTTTTCATTTTTGCCAAAACTAAGCTTCCTAATGGAAGCTTTGAATAAACATATTTTAATCCATGTTTTCGAAATTGAGACTCCTCAGGAAAATATTCTTCAGCAACAGAACATTTATTAAACTGTGGATCAACATTCATATAACAGTACCATGGTGTACTAGAATCAATATTTTTTACATCATCTTGCTGTAACAGTCTCCATTTTAAACAGCTCCTGTTCTCACATTGTACCCACATTTCACCTACATAAAAATTATTTTCTTTTACAGAATCCATATAACAGTCTTCATTCTTCTAGATTGTAGAATACTTGTTCCCTCTGAAACATAAAGGACAGTATTAAATACAGATCAAGACATTAGTTCCCATGAAAATTATGTTTCCATGAAAACTCTGTTAATAATAATAAAGGACTAGCTGCTCTCAAAAGTGATAGTTAACTCTTGCAGCTTGAGAAAAAGTATAATGGCTATGTGGGTAGAAATTATACTTAACTAGGAAAACATATATACTGTTATATGCAAAACATTGCAAAACTATGCACAGTAAAACTATGCACACTTAAAGCATTATTAAGAAAAAAATCTCCTGGGAGCACAGCACCTCTCTGCTATTCATTAAAGTAGTCACATATTTTATTTTAGGTTTTCACCAAGCCTGAAAAAAAGCACTGCTGCTTTAATTAATTAGATCATTAAGGCAGCATATTTTAATCCAACTTTTAAAGCTTCTGCCTCTTTTTTCTGGCTTGTACAGAACTCTGAAAAAAGATGTGTGCTTTTATGAATAGCAGAGTGTTTCTGTGATTATGCTTGCATGAACTTTTCTTCCTAATCAATTCTGAAGCTCATATAGCCCTAATAAACAGATCCTTAAGATGTGGCCCAAAGCAGGCAAAATGGAGTTCTGAGGAGGTAGCTGACACATGAGATATTCAGCATAATTGTAAAGTAGTTGTTATACAGGGTCAGCAAAAATCCTACCAAGACAGGATGGCTGGCATAGATTGACAATACAGGCTTGTTAATAAAGGCAGGTTTGATGATGGAGAAGATTCTGAGACAATAAGGGTTATCATCACATTAATATTTAGTGCAGCATTTCAACAGCCCTTTAAAGATTGGAATGAACACAAATAATTTTTGCTATTCAAGCTGGATCTAAGGGCATCTCCATATTATCATGGTTTTCTTATCAACTGAATCCCTCAAAAATGGTTTAACAAGACCCATCATAGTCTTAACAGTCAAAAACAATGAAGACAATAAATAAAATTCACTATCCTATCCTGAGCTGTTGCAAGTCGTGTAGTGAGAAAAATCCTCACACAAGGGAACAAAAGGAAAAGAAATTTAAAAACCAAGAATATTGGAGTTTTAACTGACTCACCCCCTGTAGAAGAAAAAGGAGAAATGTACAGAATTGTGTCAATTTGATACCTGCTGTCTTGGCTGGGTTTCTTAGGAGGAACTGTCAAGAAGTGAAGCCAATATTCCCCTTGCTAGGGTGGCTGATTCTCAGAGACTGGGAGGAAAGGATTAGGTAACAGTTCTTTCTAATGAGAAAAGGGCCCCGTAAATTGGCTCTACTGCTAAAGAGATGACCAAGTAGGTGCAAAGTCAATTCAGGAATGGTGCAGACACTTCCTGTGGAGCAACCTCAGGTTGCCAGGCTGCAACCTACAGGTTCAGCTTAATGATACCTGCTTCCTACTGTTTCTTCACTAATATGTTAGCTACATACTAGACACTATTTCACAATTACACCAGATTTTCTAGGTTGCTGTAAAGATAATGCAAACAAAACACATGCAGTCTAAGTATGTCTGTTGGTCCTTATACCAACCATTAAAGATAAAGATGCTCTCAAACTGAGCTTGACTTTATTGACACATCCACATAGTTTTCTTGACAGTAATATGGAAGTACTTTGTCACTGCCTTTTTGGGGGATTTTTTTTAAAAAAATTCCAATCTAGTTTACAACCCTAGAATTCCTTGGTAATCTCCCATCCAAGTACTAACCAGGCCCAACCCCATTTGGTTTTGGGGGGATCAGCCAAGGTCTGCTGCATGCTGGTACCTTTTATGGCAAATGTCAGGAAAAAAGAGGTCCAGATCTTTTTTAGCTTTGCTGCCATTTGCTAAGGATAGTTAAATTAACAACATCACAGGCATCTGTATGTAGGTCAAAGAAGTCAAGATGGCAGCTGCATCCACCCAAAGCCCTGCCCCTTTTTACATACATCACATGCACAACCTAGTTGTGGACCTTCAATCTTGCTATTGCACCCACAATCTTGATTTTTTTAGCTTCCTGCAAATGCCCCTGGATAATACCATATAATATTGTCATTTATTTATTAATCAAATTAATAGGTCACCCCACTCATGGTGACTCTAAGCATAAGATAGCAAATTTTACAAATGTCACCATAATACTTGGATTTTGGGAGAAAAGACCCAGTACACAAATGGCTAAAAATCTAATAAAATAACATCACTGTTTCTTTATTTCTATGTATAATTTTCTGAGCTGACAATTCATTTGCAAGTTTGAGATCCTAATAATATTTTTGTTTGCTAACTTTACATTTTGGCCAAGAACAGAGATCTCTGGCCTAAAATATTGTGCTTTATTGGAGTGTGACTATTTTTTCTTATTGTCTTCTCCTCCTTTTCCAAATAAGATGCTGAAGAGGATATCTCTTGATTTGTTAAGCCAATTGTCTCATAATATATAAAGAAAGAAACAGAATTAAAATATTAAAATATTAGAGAACTACTAAATTAGAGTGAGTTGTATGAAAGAGGAGGAAAACAAAGAAGTAATATGATGTTTGAGTTTGCCACTAGCATTTACTACATAGAAATTTTATTTTAGGGTAACATGGCTCATTTCTGTAAGATTATAGGTAACTCAAACTGAGTAGAAAGAAGTAGGTGGAGATAAGATGGCGCTTTTACTATATTAGTAATAACTCAGCAGCTTTCCAACAAAATTACATGTACATATTTTAATTATTTTAATGAGACCCTTAAGTATGTCCCACTGAAATGAACAATGGGACTACTGTACAACATTTCTCTTTAAGATGTTTTGACCTTGGATTAATTACTGCAATTAGTATCAGAGTCTGTGGGCTGTCATGAAAGAATGACATATATACACACACACACACACGTGTGTGTGTGTGTGTGTGTGTGTGTGTGTATTATATATATATGTGTGTGTAATATATATACATATACAAAATGTAAATACATATTGTTTTATATGTTAGAAACTGCCTCAGGAAGATTTAATTCTAAAATGCAGCCTACACAATATATTAAGTAAATTGACCATCTTTGCCCACATGCAGTTTTCTATACTTTAACATCTTCAGCAGAAGCCCTTCTGCAACTGCCTTCTCAGTTGGAAGTGTTTGATATTGCTTCAGTTATGAAATGTTTTCCCAATCATGTTAAGGTTTATCTCTGTAACATTTTAATTCCATCTATACGGAGAAACTGACTTCTATTATTGTAGCCAGGTACAATGGCTCTTATGTAGAAGTTGTACTGATAGCAATTTTAAACCAATACCTTATAGGCTAACAAAATAGTTGCAATCTTTCAAGTGTCCAAGTGCTTTGAAAATAT
This sequence comes from Liasis olivaceus, assembly GCA_030867105.1. NCBI lineage: Eukaryota > Metazoa > Chordata > Lepidosauria > Squamata > Pythonidae > Liasis > Liasis olivaceus. The sequence goes on along the minus strand of CM061351.1, from coordinate 39,949,585 downwards.
TTTATAGAACTTTTAATAATGGTATAACCTCAGTATGAATTTTGGTTGTTTTTCCTCTTTCACGGTCAGTTCAGTTGCACCTGTTTTTTAGATTAATCGATGTGATTATAGCTATTGCGGGCCTTTTTCATGTATTCATGTTGGCGCTTCATCTGACTGGTTTCATTTCGATTTTTTGTTCATTGCACTGAGGATACTGTTATTACACGACTGTACAATTCATACATATGATACAAACAAATAGATCAGCGGCTATTTCAAAGCGGGAAAACGGAATCGATGGCCAGCAGCTTCTTCTCCTCTGAGGGGGAGTAAAGAAACGCACAGTGTGAGGTAGCTCCGTACCACTCTGACAAATCTGCCGGCACGGACGAACTACAATTCCCTTCTCTCCTTCTTCCCCGCATTGTACACCGGGAACAGAACTGCACGAGGAGAGAATTGCTGGGGCGGGTCTCGATTCCACAGCTACCGCGAAATCAGTGAGGAGACTACGAATCCCGGCATGCCTCGCTGCTGGTGGCCATTTCCCCCGCTGGGGTGGGAGGGTATTGCCGGTACACGTTACCGTCACATGATATGATGGAAGGTAGAGGAGCTTCCTGGTGAGTGTGAGGGAGGACGAAAGAGAAAGAAAGCGATCACGCGGCTGCGAGGGGCTCGTGTTCGGTTACAGCCACTCCTGGGCTGCGAGGAGAAGATGTGGAGTCTGAGCCAAAGTGGCCTCCCTTTCCTGCTTCCCTCCGCAGCGGCCCTGTCGTCTTAACTGGTGCGAACGGAGACGAAAGGGGCCCGCCCACTTCTGCCGCGAGCTTGCTGGCTGCAGGTAACCTTTGATTCCGCAGCACGTTTCCTCCTGGTTGATAGCGTCTCTTCCCCGCCCCACCCATCTAGGGGCGTCCATCAAGTTCCCAGGGAAAACGTCCGTGTGCCTCCCCCCTGCAGGGTCGCGTGGCCTATTTCTCACAGGCAAGATAGTGGCCCAAGTCTCGATGGGGGAACTCAGCGCAGGCCAGTGCTTCGTTTACTTAGTAGCTGTGTTCCCACCACTAGTTATTGAATTAACCCACTGATTGGTTTTGCAGAATTTATTCGACCACAAACTGACCAAGAGGTCTATGTGTGCACAAGGTACAGCCAAGGTCAATGCAACCAACCTTGGCATTTTGTGCAAATGCCTCTGTTGGATCTTTACCTGATCTAGTTAAACATATTATGTGAACTGAGTCTTGCTGTGTTTTAGCAAGTCTTGCTGCGATGTATGTATGCATAGGTTTGCAATTTTCCTTTATGTGGAAAACAACTGCCCGACTCTAATATGTGATTTTTCAGAAATGAGGGAATTTGTTTTGTCTGGGCAATTATTCAGTTACACAAACTACTAAGGGCCAAGAACATATTCCTTTTCCCTACTTTGTTTTTGAGAATTCGGCTTTTGTAAAACTTTATTTATAAATCACATTTACTGCTGCCTAGAGTTATGAGTTGAGCAGTCTATAAATGTGATTTATAAATAAACTTTCCCTAGAAACATCTCTGTGAACACCCAGAACTTTCAGTTTTGAAACGGTGTGCAGAGGTGACAAGTACCCTTGTCCTTGCATATATTTGGAACTCATGTGAATTGGATTGTTAATGAAAGAATGAAGAGAAATCAAGCAAAATGAACAAAATATTAACTGTCAACATTTCATATGAAGGAAGGATACTATTCATACATGGAAGTTATCAGGGATAATCAGACCAGATAACATATCATCTTATATTCTTTCTAAAACATGACCAATAGCAATGTACATTTCAAATGAAGGATGCAAAAAACTGTCAGTGCTCTTCATGAATGGGTATGGTTAAGCTTTGCAGTATAAATTGTAGGTTGAGATAATTACTCAGTTTGGAATACAGGTAGTCCTCCTTTAGTGACTGCCTTGTTTAGTGACTGCAGTTACGACAGTGATGAAACAATTTTATGACCAATCCTCACATTTACAACCTTCACAGGTCTGCAAAGCAAAGGAAAGCTGAACTTAAACACAGTTGCAGCTTCACTTAGTAACCACTTCACTTAATGACTGAGTTGCCAGTCCCAATTGTGGTTGTTAAATGAGGACTGCCTGCATTCGACAAAAAGGAATGGCCAAGGTTTTCTGCCTTTTCACTTTTGGTATAAAGGAAACTAGAATAAGTGAGAATATTGGTAAGCAAGAGTGGAATTGAAAACTAGAGGTGTGGGATACCCAAGGCTTGATTTTAAGGAGTTGCTGCCTCACAGTAAGTACTATCACCTAAATGCTTATGTTATTCAACATATGTGTTATTCTGAGATTTGTTCTTTTAATGAGTTAAGACAATTGACTCCTGCCCATCCCTAATTACTCTTTAAATATTTCAATCCAGTTTTGGTTCTTTTAAGTTCCACTGTCACTGGGAGTCACTGGGATGGTTTTCAAGTTTGTGTATTCCACGTGCTCATCTATGTCTCTTCCTTTGGTTTCTGACAACAGAATTAGAAACCAAAATGGCAGCCCCTTCTCACTGAAAGCTGGAATAACTTTAAAAATAATTAATGTGTTGTATTCGTTCAAAAAGATCTGAGGCTGGAGAGAATGGAAAAGCTTATTTCAAGGTTAGATTAGGCAATTAGAATTAGATGAACATATCCAAGATTTGGCTTACATCCTGGTACTACATAAAGATAAATTCTTAAGAAAGCATGATTAGTAGTAGAAAGTTGTAGCAAGTTTACATCTTTCTGTAAAATTTTGAAGATGCTTGTCCTCTGCCCTCCCCAACACGGTGTCTGGCTCTCCTGTCACAGTGCAAGTTTAAATGTTTCATTATGTAGAATCCTCTTTCTAAAAAAAAATATATTTTCAAACACTTTCTTTGACTTGTATCTTTTGTCTGAAAGGACCAGTTTTAGGTACCCATAATATTCATTTTTATAAATGGTCTTCACAAAGTCTGAGTCTTCTCCAGCTGTCTCAATTAATTGGGTATTCATGAAAGAAATTAAGTTTCTGAAGGAGTTATACAGTTAATTATGTGGTCATCACCAGAAGAGCCAGTATGATGTAGTGATTAAGGTGTTGGGGTAAGACAGGCATGACTGAAATTCAAGTCTATCCGAACCATGGAAGAGCTTACTGAGTGACTCTGGGCCAGTTGCTTTCTCTTTCAGCCACCTGTTGTGGAGAAAGGAGTGCTATGTAGGCTGCCTTGAACTGCTAGAGGAAGCAAGGATACAAATCAAATAAAACAAGTTACATCAAGGAAATTTCCTTGGCTATTTCTTCTCTGAATGCGAACATTAATGTATCTAAAATTTAAGACAAAAATCATACTAACTTGCTCAAAGGGAAAAAATGTCAGCAATTATTGTGAATCCCTACTTGAAAGCTTTGGATTAAATGTCATTATCCGATACTCCTGCTAAAGCAGACTGAACTAGCTCCTTTATTATTATTTTTTGTGATGGCACCTTGCCATGAGTCCAAGTTGTGCTGTTCCTTTCCAAATAGCCATCTTTAAGTAAAAATTTTAGGAAAAACATATTTTTGGAAAGTTGCTTAGGTCCAGTTGCATCTGTACTTTAAAAGAATGGCATGCGTGCAAAGAACAGATTTACCTCATTCCATGTGCATATTCTACCCCCTTCCAATGCTTCTCCAGAAGGTTGGGAGACCTGCCAAAGCAGATGGTAGGAAGGTGAGTAGCAGGAAGGGCAGAAGATTAAGAGGAAATCCTGTTGTTCTATGGAAGACAATTCAAATAGGATTGGATATAGCCCAGTATTTTGCCAGAATTGCAAAAATCTAATGGATGCCCTATATATATCCATGTTTTAAGTACTTTAAATGTTTTAGATAGATGCTTATTGGATGCTAAACAGTGCTACATTTTTTTTATTTAGTTATCATGGAAGAATTAGCTGAAGATGATATTGATATCCTGAACCATGAAAAAGCAGACATTCATCAGAGACGAGATGGACAGTTTCCTATTCCAGTGTTTTCAGGAGAAGAATCTGTTGCTTCACATTTTGCCCTTGTCACTGCTTATGAAGATATAAAAAAACGTCTGAAAGAGACAGAAAGGGAAAATTCTCTCTTAAAGAAAAGAGTAAGATTGTTAGAAGAAAAGGCAAGTAATTTTTAGCGACGCAGTGTATTTTTGGTTTGAAGGTTGTGATATCATTCAATATGATAAATGTTAATAAGTTATGATTTTTTTCAAAACTATCTGGGTCTTAAGTAATTGGTAGAGTAATTAAGCATGTGTGAGACAGTTTGGTTTCAATACTTGGAAGTCATTACCTGATACTATAAAATACTGTGTCTAAGTTAATTCATTTGATTTAACATTAAACACTTATTTGAAAGTATTTGAATAATGATTAAACCACATCTTGCTGTAATCTTTTAGCTTCTTGGATCCCATTTGGAAGAAGCAACAAGCTCTGTGGGTCGTGAGCAAGTTAACAAAGCTTATCAAGCCTATCGGGAGGCTTGTATTGAACGAGATAATCTGAAAAGTCAACTGGATAAAGTGGTATGTTTTTGGAGTAGCGTAAAAGAAAACAGGAATGCTGCATGAATTCAGTGTAGAAAAAATACTTTAACATTATGGAGCAATTGAACTTTAATCACTGAAGGCATGGAATATGATCTAGCAAAAAGTAAACACTAACTTCATGTTCATTTCCATATGTGAGTTTAACATGAATGTGGATCCTTTTTTAAAATCAAAGGAACTAGACTGAGAAATACTTATGTGTGGCTTGGATCATTCCTGGATTTTTAAAGATTTTGAATTTCTGCATACTCTGGGATTCATCCAACTCCATTGATATTTTCCTCTTTTTTCAATGACCCCACTTGGCTCCTAATCATTCTGGTATTAAATGCCTGAATTTGCTGTTTGAAGGAATGAAAGTGAGGTTCACATAAAAGCATAGCTTGGAGAAGCTCTCCAGTGATTCAGTACAAATGACAATGTATTTTTAAAAATTTAGGGGAGTGCAGAAACTTTGCAAGATGAAAAATAGATTGAACAAAAAGCTGGTGATCAATTTGGAAAGCATGCCAGCTAGCTGAGTTCAGCTTGATGTATTACTTAATATCCACAAGATTTTTCTTCTGCCCTCTAAAAGCAAGACAGTATTTTCACAGTGCATAGAGTACTCACAAACCATTTTTTAAACTGGTAGTGCTTTTGAAACAGTAGAAGCATGATAATTTGGCCACATCTTTATGAAGAACCAGTTGATCTGTTAGACTCATACTTCAGCTAGAATAATGACAGACAAATCCCTGATAGTTTCTGTATTTCTCAAATTAGATGAAAGAAAACATGGAATCCATGAAAATCTTGAATGAGCAGTTGCAATCTAAAGAAGTGGAACTTTTACAGCTAAGAACAGAAGTGGAAACTCAACAAGGTACACTTTATCTGAGTGTATAGCAGCATCCATGTATGCCAAACACTGTGATCCTTTTTTAAAAGCTAATATATTTAGTTTATGTAACCTGGGCAGCATTATTTTGGGCGTGGTGAAGTGTGGTGTAGTGTACTGATTAAGGTATTGAACTAGGACTGGGGAGACCCAAGTTCAAATTTCAGCAATGGAAGCTCACTGGGTGAGTATAACAGGATATAAATCTAACAAATAATAATAACCAATATACATTTTACAGCAATTTCATATCATGTGAGAATTTAATGCAAAACAGTAAGTCTTTCTTTTGTCATAAAAACTTAGGAACATGCCTTCAGCTGGTCTCAGAATAACATCCTAGCTGGTATGTGTCTGTCTCATTGGAGAAAGAATTTTGTAGGCAAGAGCCAATTCCAAGTGGGCCCTTCTTGTAGAGCCACCTATACTTAAAAGAATTGGACTTATTAAGTCTTACTCTACACAGGTAGAGATAAGCAATATTCAGATACTGCATCTCCAAGCTGTTGTGTTTTAAAGATCAAAACAAGGACTTTTGAGTTGAGCGCTGAAATAAACTGGGTGATTTTGCAGTTAGTAGAGTACAAACAATATGTTAATCATGAAATGTCCCAGTTCTGCAGCTTTGTAGTTATATTTTGATCTAATTGTAGTTGCTGAACTTTAAAGGCAGACTCACAATTAAATTTTTTTTTGTCTGCGCTCAGTCATTACTGACCCTGCAGTGACTGCCTGGATGAGTCCTTGCATTTTTCATGCTTGGATGAGTCCTTGCAGTTTTCAAGGCAATTGTTTTTCAGAAGTGGTTTGCCAGAGCCTCCTTCCTAGAGCATAGCCCAGCTGGTGAGCACAGGAGGCGGGATTTCTGTTGCTTCGCGCCCTTTTTGGGCAAGCGCGGTTTCGTGCTTACCGGCAACTGGTCCCGTCTCTCTGTGCAAGGCGCTGCCAGCATTTTTCCTCCCACCGGAGTGAGAGTACCCATTTATCTACTCACGTGAGTTTTCGACCTGTTGGGTTGACAGGAGCTGGGCGGGGGGAAACAGGAGCTCACCCTGTTAACGCGAAAGGCTGGACTCGAACCGCCGAAGTGTCAGCCATTTCTGGCCGGCAACTTTCAGCGTCATTAAGCTGCTGCGCCACCGCGTCCCTCAATTAAATTAGGAGCAATCTAATTCAGTAATGATCTCAGTGTGGCTCACTGAATCCCAGTTCTTTCTCTCTAGATGGATTGAGGCTAGTATATCGATCTGTGTTTCAAGCTACAGAAGCAACTTAAATCTTTTATGACAGCCGTAAGATCAGTGACATCCTAATACTGCAGACTTCTTACTTGAGGTGGGGGTACAGTCTTGTCGAGCATAGGATGAAACCATTATCTTGGGCAAATGAGCCACATATTACTGCAGTTTTTTTCTTGGATTGAAATTCTGTATATTGACCATGAGAACTCCATTATCACATCCCTGCATTGCTTAATGCTGCCATAACTTTACATGTATTGTGAAAATGTAGAATTAAGTGATATCCATATATAGATGATAAAACTGTGTGAAATACTTCATCCTGATATGTCACATTCCAACCTTGTTGTAGACTATTCCAATGTCTGAACAGGCTGTTTTGATCTTGAAACATTTTGCACTTTTCTAATTGATGACACTTTACCCCAAACTTTTTGATAGCTTCATTCAGAACTTTCATGTTGACAGCAGAAACTCAGAAGAGGGCCAAGTGATTTCAGGGAATTAAGTCACTATTTCCCCAGCACCTTCTTCTGAACTTGGCTGTCAAAATAAGAATTTAATTATCTAAACACAATACCACCCGTACCCAGTCTAGAGATTCTGTGCTGAAGAGTACCCTGGTTAATACTATCCAAAGCCACTAAGGGTTCTGGAAATCATTCTTTGTTGTCTTGATTAGGATAGAGTCAATGCCAAACCTTGAACCTTGAGGCTGCTTAAAATGGATGTAGCAATTCTTGTTTATACAATAATATTTGGAATTTTATAGGAAACTTCTAGTTCAAATACTGTGCCTTAGAAGAAAAACTGGCTGATGAAAAGATCTGTGGAAAAAGCTTTTCAGTAGCAATTATATATTTGCCTCTTAAAGTGGATGGGGCTACTCCTCTCTCAAGGAGGCACATATTTTTTTTCTAGACATAGCTGAAAAGTCCTTATTGCTTACTGCTGATATAATAACAGACATACATATAATAGTATGCTGATGATACCCAACTTTGCATCTTGACTCCTGGCTGAGTAAGTGAAGTTGTCGAAGTACCTGGAGGCTGTTCAGGTCTGGGTAGAGAGAAACAGGTTAAGATAAACTCCCAGCAAGACAGAGTGGCTTTGAGTTTGAAGGGCTATCAATTCTGTGAGATTCCATTGTTAGTGGTAGACAAGTTTGCACTCCCTGAATAATTTGGGGGTCCTCTTGGATTCAGCCTGCTTGAGGTGCAAGTGGTAGTTGTGGCCTAGAGGACTTTTGCATAACTCCATTTAGTGCCAGTTGTTACCTTTCCTGGAAAGGGAGACATTACTGACTGTCATTCATGCCTTAGTCATTTATTGACTGGACTATTGCAATGAACTCTACATGAGGCTGCCCTTGAACAATATTCAGAAGCTATAGCTGGTCCGCAATGCAGCAGCACAACTAGTTATGAGTACACCTTGTGGCACCTGTGTAACACCTCTACTCTGAGAGCTGCACTGGCTGCTAGGTATTACATGGGTGCCACAAGGTGCACCCATAACCAGTTGAGCTGCTGCATTCAAGATTTTGGTCATCACCTTTAAAGCCCTATGTAGTTCAGGACCTGGGTATCTACAGGACTGCCTTCTTCCAGCAATATCTGCCTGTTTGATAAGATCTAGTATGGCAGCATCTTTATGGGTTTCATCAGTTAGAGACTGAAATCTTCATGGGCCATGGAAGCATGGGTTCTCAGTTGTTACCCCTTTCATATGGAATAGTATTCCTCCAACATTCAAATAGCTCCCTCCCTCCAGGAAATTAGTGAAAACCTGGCTGTTTCATCAAGCCATGGGGGTGGTTTGCTATAACTTTCATGACTAAGGATAAACTGGTTTTCTTCTGACTATATCTATCAGTTTTATGCTATTATAATATATTGTTTTGTTTTACTGGTTTAATCCCAATTATCTATTGGGGAGTTGTATGCTACCAAGAGTGAGTTGGGTCATTGGAACAGCCTTATAAGCACTGTAAAAAACAATTAAAATAAAATAGGTGGCCACAATTATCGAGAGGCCTCAATAACTGAAACCCGTTCATTAATATTGGATGGCAGTTCTCTTAGATAATTCTACAGACTTGTTGTGTCAGTCTTTTCTTTTTATAAGTCCCAATTAAAAATTCACTGATTGAGATTATTGTTACTGAGAACACATTGATTTTTATATTGTAAAATATATGCATTTTATGTATTTACTGCCATGGTATAAAGTAATATATTTGGTCTTTTCTGATTTTTTTGAACTGGTAATGTATAGGCAAGCTTGGAAAGAAGATTTCATGTAGTATAAATTATAAATTTATAAATTAATACCAGAGAACATATACAATTATATTTCTGTGTGAAATATTCTTTTGCTGAGGGTTTATTAATATATTCACTTGATCATTTGTAAAGACTATACATAACAAAATAGGATTGGATTGAAATTTGTCACTATACTTACAAGAAATAATGATTTATGAGAAATGAGAGCTTTGACTCCATCTTCATCATCTGTATTGGACTGTATTTTGATGGAATAAAGATCTTGTTTCCTTACAGTGATGAAGAGTTTCAATTCTAACCCTTCTAACTGGGAAATAGACAAACTGAACAATGACCTGAAGGTGCACAGTTTGGAGATGGATTTGGAGAAACTGAGGGAAGAATGTAACAATCTTAGGAAGGAATTGCACAAATCTGTAAGGAAGGTACTTCTGAATTATGATTTCTGTTCTGAGGAGGGTACATAAAGGGGTAAAGATAAATGTTGATATGCACAATTTCTGCCTCTTGAGTTTAATGGAATTAACGTGGTTAGATTTTGGAAAACCACATGAATGCCCATTGAGACTTCTAATTTTTTGTTTTTCACTTGATATCATTTCCAGATAGTTTCACAAACAGGCTTTGTATCTTTAGTTCATTTTATTCCTTTAGGTAATAAGTTGGTTACAATCACTGTTATTTTGGCAGGTTTAAATAATGTTCTGTGGAGTCCTTGGGGTTCTCTGAGCTTGGTTGTTTTCTTGCAAACATTTCGTTACCCAGCTAGGTAACATCTTCAGTGCTAGAATGGAATGGGGTTTGCTTTCTGTTTATATTTTGTGGCATGGGCATGACACAATATATAAACAGAGAGCAAATCCCATTCCATTCTAGCACTGAAGAAGTTACCTAGCTGGGTAACGAAATGTTTGCAAGAAAACAACCAATTTCAGAGAACCCCAAGGACTCCACAGTTCAACCCTGAGCTACACATATTCGCTTCTATTAAATAATGTACCTTAGTTTACTGTTGCTCAGATAGGTGAAATTAGGCTGCATATTTTGAGAACTCCACTAGATGGTGATAAACACAAGATGCCAAGAGTAGCTTAAATTTGATAATTTTGTTAGAGATAAAATATTTTGCAATCCACTGCCTAAAATTTGCTAAACTATGTAATTTAATGACACTTATTTGTGAATCCTATTGATTACAGTAGGACTAATCATTTCAAAGCCTTTATTCCAGGTGTTTCTCAGAAGATACTAATCTAAGTTTCATTTTTTAACTTGTGGTTTTTTTTAAAATTTGTCATGCTCTTCCCTTTCAGTAAACTCTCAGTTCTAAAATTAGGTGTGACTTGAAAATTGCAGTATGACATACATAGAATCACAATGATTACATTAAATTAAAACTTAAATCTTAAGGATTTGCATCCTGGTATAACAAGCAGTCTTGATTGTACAATGATGTTTAAGTTGTTAGTGGAAGGAGCAAATAAGATAGATGTAGAAGTCATTCTTCTAAATATTTTAGTATTTAGAGGCAGGGCTCAACACACATTGTTTTAAAATTGATTTAAGTAACCCAGAGAATTCCAGTTACTGGAAGGATTAGAAATTAAATAATAATTTCACTAAGTCATTCTGTGGTTTGTTTTTTTTGGCTTAGCATAATATGTGATCCTATCCAATGTAACTTAGCATTATGAATCAACTAGAAAACCATGGCATATTCAAGAAAGTATTGTTAAAAAGTCCTAGGTTAACATGAAGTGTGAATTCATTCTGTCAGCCATTCTGACCTGGTATGCTTTAACACGGCCAAAAGAATACGCTCCTGGGAAACTCTACTTGCTGAGATTTGAATTAGAGAAAACGCTGTTAACTTGTGCCATGGGATAAAAAATGGAATAGAATGATTTTTTTTATTAAATATTGTTTCTGCAGGAAGAACTATTTTATAAAAATGCATAATGAATAATGTAGTCAGGCAAACATCCCTGGCATGGATATAAAATTTAAAATGCTATGCTTTCAGAGCATTCATTAACACTTACATAGGATAAGAAAATGTTACTCAGTCATGTTTCAAAATATTTACCAGTATTCCAGTAAAAACAATTTTTAAAAGTATATAAATATCTTTGTATCTAACTTATAAAATACTCAGGGTGTATCAGAGTGCATGAGTGTTCAAATATTTATTATTAGGGGTTACTTCCAAATCAGTAGATAACACTGCAATCTTAACTGTGATTTCCTGTTTTTTCTCCCTTAGCCAAACAATTTATCTGCCCTTCTTAATCATTAGATGCTTACAGGATATGTAATATTTAATTAATGTGACTTTATGAGCTCAGTATATCAGATAGAAGAATCAGGTATGATAAATTGATAAATTAAATTTCAATTCATGTAGACATTTAGGATGTCAAAAGCCCAGAAATCTGCTCCAGTCAGATTCTCCTCTCCATTCCACACAGAATGACTGTCTCCAACTGCCCTGTAGGAAGGATCCCCACACTTACTATTTTTTTAAAAAAATATTTTCTATTTTATTTATAGTTGTTGATGGTGTTTGTAAGACACTTTGATAGGATTTGTATTCTGAAAAGCAAGATAAAAGTAACTGCTGTATAAATAAAAAAAAGATTCAAAATATTTTATTACTCTTGCTAGTTGAACAGTCTTTGCATTTGTCTTGAAAAGGCATAATTTTTTTTCTTTGTCCAAATGAGGCACATCTTTTCTTTCTTAAAGAAGCTAATAGGATCTCTTTGTTTTGGCTTACTTCCAGGCTGAATCCCAAGAAGAAATTTTAATAAATGGAGAATTTGTCCAGCAGCAAAATATTCATAGGTATGCTTTTTATTTTTTTATACATTGCAACTGAGTCCCTTTGACTAACTCATTGAAGTCCAAGAAAATTAATTGTTTTGGATAACAATTAGTGTCATCCAAGAAGTGCATCTTACATCTACTTAGTATTTGGCTGTCTTTGCCAAACATACAGAATTGACAATTGGTCCAAAATGCAGAGCAGGCTGCATAGGACACTGTACTCTGATACTCAATCATTTATTGGCTTTCGCTTGGTTTTCAGGTGTTGATTTTGAACTCTGTATGGGACAGAGAAACTTTAATCACTGCCTTTTCTTATATCTACCTACTCAAATAGGCCAGTTATTAGAGACCTTTTAACAAGTAACTTTTTTTCTCTTCTCTCAGAAATTTCAGTGAATGATTATGTAGAATGGGGCAGATCTTTCCTTTTGAAGACATGTTCCACTCTGTTTTTAAAATTAGCCTTTCCCAGTGTTTGGGTTCTAATATGTTGGGCACATTCCCTTGGCTACAGTGGTTGGAGATTTTGGTAATTGTAGTCCAACACATGTAAACAGCTTGGGAAATGTTTCTACAAATGATGTGAAAAATGCTTTCTTGTTTTGTCTTAAGTTTGAGGACGTTTTTGAAGCAAAATAATTTCTAATGGCCTGACTATTGGGATTCCGTAAGTTACTTGGCTCTTTATTCACTGGTGCTATGTGTCCTATTTTATTGAGAATATTGGAATAGATTGATCTAGATTTCCATTTAGAATTTGACTGAACTGTTTCTTGATTTCAGTAGGTCGATTCTAAATATGACAAAATCTGAATCTAATGCAGTGCTTTTATTCTTGTGAGTGAAAAGCTGAACTAGAAGTATTTTTGAATAGATAAGTAAGCTGTGTATGTTAAGTAGGTATATCATAGGATGAAAATATCATAGAATTTCCAGTTAAAGAAAAGTATATTTTGGAAAGCTATTATCAGTTAACTTATCTTCCCTATCTAAGTGCTGATGGATTGAGCCCCGTGGTTAGGATTTCTATATTACAGTCAGTTTTTTCCTGTGGTCTACTTGCAGTAAGCCCAGATCCAGCTTTTATAGAGAGGCCCATAAAGTTCAGGTCATAATTCAGATAGCAAATAGTAATGATGTCTAGCTTGAGGCATATTGAAGGAATGTTTTTACTGTAATGCTTATAGGTTTTGCTTTAGTTAGAAAGTGATTCTCAGGTGAGTAAAAAGAGATAATCACTCCTTTTGGTTTTACAGCTGAGACATATATCACTTAAAAAGAATAACTCTCAACTTTTATATGGATCTTATCACAGCTGGCAATTATGCCATATTTTAATGTCAGTACTGCAGGTGGATGTTGGAGCCTTGTTATAACCATGGCCAACAATGAATTGTGCATGACAGTGTCATCACGCAAATGTCACAACTTATGTACTTGTGTGATGACATCACTGTGCACATGTCCCTTTGACATCATCAGAGTTTGCTGTTGATACTGGTAATCATGACAGCTGAAATGGAAACAAATGGCAAATTCTGCTACAGTCTGATGAATGGCTTTTGGGGAAAGGCCTGTCTGAAGAATCTAGCTTCTTAACAGAAATGACAGGATCTTGCTTTTCTTTCCTTTTCCTGATCTAATGGAAAACTACTTAAGATGCTACTCCATATAAAAAATGCATTAAAAATATGAACACTGTCTCTCATAGCCATTTACCTCTGCTGAATTACTAAGCTATCCTACATAAGATTTTAATAATGAAAATAGGGTTGGACATGGAATTATTTTATTCCTTATTTTTGTTTCTGATGGTATCTTTTTAAAAAATGTTTTTATTGTGAGCTGCCCAGAGTCGTTGGGAGTTCGGCAACATACAAATTTAATAATAAATAAATAATCTGTGGTAGAAGCAGACCCATTAAAATTAGTGACATGTACCTTACACATTACACAAGACAAGATTGTTCGTTCTATTGCTCTTTTAGCAATTATGATAGTATTTTTGTTTGCTTCTTGCTTCAAAATTATTTTTGGCAGTTGAAGTCAGAGGGGGCTCCAAAATTTGCAAAATAATGCACTTTGATACCAGATGCAGCCAGATGCAGTTGCATTTTGTTCACCCACTGCCTTTTTCGGAATGCTGTTGGAAACTGCTTCTTGGCAGTATTTACTTTTTGGCATTAGCAGCTGCTTGAATAATATTCCTTGCAAGACTATGGATGAAACAACAACAGAAATCGGCATGGTGACAAAGTGGAGCAAACCTGTCTACTGCTAGTGTATTGCTCTTAATAAGGAAGATGTGGGGCAGTTAAGTCTACAATACTGTAGGTTGAATAGAGACCAAATAGAGATAGAATCCAGTCACTGGTCCTTTCTTCAAAAGATTATTTATGCAATTGGAAGTTAAGGCAAGAAAATGCCACAGATCTCAAAAAGGCATCAAAAAATGTAACCATTTAATTGATATTTTCAGTTCTTGCAAATGTGTTTTCCTTGTTTTCCACTTGAGGGAGGAATAGGACTTGATTACAAGAAATTATTTTATTTGGGGCTTGCATTAGAAAAAAAGCCAGGAAGTGGAGATGTAAAAGTATATTTGGTTTCCATTCTATTGCTGTCTCACTTTTGTCCCTTAATCTTAGCTATTTTAATTAGTTGGCCAGTGTTCTTGCTTCTCCCCCCTTCCCCCCAAAGAGGTATTTTGTTAGTGATGCTATCCATCACTATCAAAGTTTTTTTTAAAAAACATCTCTTTTATATTAGTCTTTTATGCAAATTAGCATGTACAGATTTTGTATTGTAAGACCAGCTGTAATTCATATCACCTGTGAAAACAGGTCTACAGCTTTTTTCACGCCTAAAGGAACTTGTTTGAAATGTTTGTTTCAGCAAGTGCCCTTTGATTTAATGTGGATGTCAATATTCACCTGCTAATATTCTTGTAAAATCTTTGTCACTTCTCAGGATGTGAAAATGTGTGATTACTTTGAATTTTTAGCTTAACAATTTTATACACTCTTGTGTAGATGTGTTGTAACATTGTATTGGGTCAAAATAATTATTTTGATGTGATTCACAACATATGTGGCATTGCTTTTGTTATAGTAAAGGGAGCAGTTACAAACAATAAAGGCGCCTTTCATACCAAGCTCCTAATACACCACTGAAGAAAGGGAAATAATAATAAAACAACTTTATAGGAAAGTGAACTCTTAAAAAAAGATAACATTCATAATTAAAGAAAATACTTACTGTGGATCCTAGCTGAACACTGCATATACCGCTTTCCCTGCCTCATCTTATAATCTCTTTCTAGGCATATTATAGATAATGTAGGCCTAAAAGGTTGGAAGCAGAAATCACACTAAATGCAAAGAAAGACTTATTTAAGACACTACGGTTAAGAAATAATTCTCCCAATTGTTTTAGCTAATATTAGAAATTTTACCTTAATGGAACCTCTGTAGAATTGATTTTTCTATCCTAATCCCCATGCGTATGGTTTTCTCCCTTGGCATCTCTCCATTACATTATCTCATTTTAAAAATACTCTTTATTTAAAATAATGTATCTGGATACTACTTAGTTCTGTAAGCTTTCTTAGAAAATAAAAACGGTATATGAAGGTATTTGGGAGTACTCTATGTTTACCTGTTCAGAAAAGAAGACAAGCCAGGAGGTAGGTTTGCTGACAGCTAGAGCCTTAGCAGGAAGCAAGATCATCAGTTTGCCTTTTGATAAATGGCTGTTTTGTGGCTGGCCATCTCTGTAGCAACAGACATTTTGTTAAAACCCAAAGTTTCCTCTTAAAATTCATCCTGCAGCCATTGACCAAAAACATTGCCTATTTGGTAAAAAATTATTTGGGTAGATCTTGAAAGTTATAAAAGCTAGCAGTTCAATGCACTGAATGCCACGCTGGTAGGAAGATTTTGTAACTGAAAATATACAGTTTCTTGCTTTTTGCCTATGAGCTGCTTGCTTAATCTATGCCTGATCCTTCACATCAACAGAATAGGGGAATATTTGCCAAATGTAGTTCCCAGTGATGGGTTGACCAGATGTTTTCTGAGATGCAGATACCCTGCAGGCGTAGTAGGAATCATTCCACATTAGAAATACAAGAATTGGTATTCCTTAATTTCTGGATAAGCTATATATTATTTCACTCTAAGTAACGTCATAGCATTTTCAGGTGTATTCCCACCCTTTAAGAGGAAATGTTCCTGTTCAGGGATTCGGTCAACCTGAAATGAGAGCCCTCTAATGTTTTTTTAGATTCATCTATGAAGACACTGGCCTTATCACAAAGATACAATCCTGCCTTACAGGAAGACCAAGAGCCACCCAGAGTCACTTTTCGTGTGATGGGCAGCTATATAAATTTGAGGAATGAATGAATGAATGAATGAATGAATGAATGAATGAATGAATGAATGAATGAATGCCAAGCATGTATGGTTGCATAGCAAGAAATGGGCATTTATGGAGACTGAAACATCCTTCCATACGACAATATAGAATTTAATCTCATAGTGTGCATCTACTCATGACCATTGCTGTAAACTCTAATATTCTTTTAGGCTGCCCACATTTTTCAATCCTCTTATTTTAACCGGAATAGCTATCTCACACATGCCAGGTCACAATTTGAGGAAGGATTGTGTGATAGTTAAGCTAGCCAATTGGCTTAATGACACAATCCCTCACACCACAGTTAAAATCATGGGTTGGTTTATAGTCTCAGACACAGACATATTTCCATTTTACTTCCAGAAGACATCTGACATTGTAGTGAAAGGGAATGACTGTTCTTTGCCTCAAGAATTGTTAAAAGCTAATTTTGAACAGGCTTCTAGTTATTTATTTATTCCTTTCTTGTCTAATGTTTAACTTGATAAAAAAGCTTAACAGGTATATAGCTCAGTCCATTGTTGGATTCTTCATACATACTACTTCAGGAACCCTTAGAGCAGCTCTATAAATTAGGCTTGCAACATAGTATTACCATATACTGTAATTAGGGAAAGGCTGAAAGAAAAGTATTTTAAGCATCCTGATGCTTAGTTGAGATGAGAGTTGAACTGGAAATATGTTTGTATACTTTTGTCTAGTGGTTAAAGTGCTGGACTAGGAGCAGGGAAATCTGAGTGTTAGATCTGCTTAGGCTTGGAAGCCAGCTTGGTGACCTTGGGCCAGTCATTCCTCTCAGCCCTAGGAACAAGGCAGTGACAAATCATTTCTGGAAATGCTGTCTAGAAAACTGCATGTCCATGTAATCACCAGAAGTCAAATCTGACTCAGACCAAAAAAAGAGGAAAGGGGCCTATACTTTAAGGGCCCTTCTCAGTACATCAGAGATCAGTGGTGTGTGGAGGGTGAGTAGCAAATTATTTTTCCTCCATAATTTTAGAACTTTAGATTGTCCAGTGAAGCAATTTTGTGGCAGTTCAGGAAGGGCAAATATGTGTCTGTATGTGCGTACATACACACACTCAGTCCCCAGTTTAAAACCGAGTTCCATTCCCAAGGTCTGTCCTTAAGTGGAAGTTGTATGTAAGCCTGAACAGTATTATTGTATAATACTGTATAAGTAGTATTGTTTAATGAACTCAAACCATTGTATATTTAACTCAAATTTTGCTACAGTAGGCTCACTTCTTAACTATGGGTTGTCCTTAAACTGGGCGTTCTTAACTGGGGACTACCTGTATGTATGTATATATATATATATGTATGTATATCTTAAAATGGGAGTGCTGAATACAGAACTTACTAGACATACACAACTAGAATACATTAAAAAGATGCTGATAAGCACTAGGAGGTAGCCATTATTAATACAGGTAGTCCTCAGTTTACGATGGCAATTGGGACTGGAATTGCCATTGCTTAGCAATGGTAATTCTGGCAGTCCTGGTATGGTGCTAAGCAAGGACCTCATGTGACTGCAACTTCTGACTTCCTGTCGGCTTCCCCACTGACTTTGCTTGTGGGAAGCTGGTTGGAAATCATGATCGTGTGACTGCGGCTTGCTGCAGTGTTGTAATTGTAAGCTGGGTGCCGAGTGCCTGGATCATGATCACGTGACCACAGGGATGCTGCAATGGCCAGAACTCTGAGGACCAGTCATAAGTACCATTTGTTCAGCACCATTGTAATTTTGAATGGTTGCTGAATAAATGATTATAACCTGAGGACTACCTGTACATTTTTCTTTGCATTCAAATGCTGCAGTTGTCCGATTTAGTCAGCTGTGCTTATTCCTCGTCTCTTGCCTCACAGCACTAACTATTTTGCTGAACCAACTAGTCAAAAATATCTTTTTATATAAAATGCATCAGTCATTTGGGATACTGGAAAAAATAGGGAGTTAGACCTGGGTCTTTTAATAGCGAGGTATGCAGCCTTTCACTAATTTATTGAATCATCATCTTTTGTTATGAAATGTCCTGTAAATCATATGGCTTACCAGAAGTATCAAACTGGCTTAAATGTTTAAACTTCTAAAATGTGTTTTTAGTGAACACATTCAGCAGGCATACTGGGAATTGAAGAGGGAGATGTCTAATTTGCATCTGGTGACCGAAGTGCAAGCTGAAATGCTGAAGAAACTGAAAATGATTCCATCTACGACTAAGAAAGGCAAGTACAGGTTTGCACAATCAAAAATCTGAAAACATGGCACAGACTCTATCTTACATCATTTTGAACTGCAGCTTGTTGCTATATCTTAATTGAATTGCATCAATTTAGACTGTTAAGTCTCATTTTTATAGTAATTCCAACATCCCTATTTTCTTTCTTGACTTCTTTCTCTAACTGGTCAACTTCACACATAAAGGTGTTGCTGATGGGGCTTTCTTTTTTATGCTGTGTTCTCTTCTCTTGTGGCTTCTTCCCTCAATCAGGTGTTGTTTATTTGTACAAGGCTGAGGTGTTAAGTTTAGTTGTATATGGCCTTTTACTGCAACTATTTTATATTTTAAAAAGCATCAGAGAACTCTTCAGTTTTCAGATGTATCCTTCCACAAATAGTGACTTTTTAAGAATATAAAAAGAAAAATCTATGCATTTTTATTAACTTTTTACTAGTATAACTCATTAATCTTAAGCTTCACTTTATACACAATAACATTTCTACAAAATACTTTTGATAATTAGACTCCATACTTGTTTTTTAACTGGAAAATTCTTGACTGCTCAGGAAATTTCTTGCACCCTTCTGAATTCTTAAGTAGGGGTCTTTCTTCCAACATTGAGAAGCACTTGAACAGAAATTGTCATCTGTTTCTGTGCGAATGGAAACCAAATCAAACATGTATGTTTGATTGACCCAGGCTGATGTGGTTATAAGGTACAGTTCACTTTAAAATGAGTTTAAAGGAATGCATAAGGCCAAAACCTGTATCTTCCCTGTGTTATCTCATACACTTTCTGGGAAATTCTCCCTGAGGCAGCTTCTTTTAAGGAAGCACAGTTGGGGGGGTGAGAAGAAAGGGTTAGCTCCTATTACATCTTGGTCTGTTAAAGTTAAAAAAGCCATCCATGATGGTTTAGCCCATAGGGTACAGATTATATAGGAATAAATATGAGAGCTGATCAAAGGAAGACAAGCTTTTCACAGTAGGAACAGTTGGGTCTGGTACTGGAGGAACAGGCGTCTGGTAAGCCATTGTTAATAATGTCTGAATTGTATTAAGTGTAAATGACTTGTGTTGGAAGAAGAATTAAAAATGATTGGTTCTTTCCACAGTGCCATCCTATACCTCTGTTCAGTGTATTGAAGACCTTGAGAGGGACGCTACCAATCTCCACTTAGGAGCTTCTGGAGCAGTATGCAACAATAGACTATTTCCAACAAGTGATTATGTTTTCAGTAATCTCGCATCTTCCTCCCCATGTTCTAATGAGAAACTTAGTTCTGTATGTGACTCTCCATTTCCAGATCATAACTCCTATGGAAAAAACTCTCTGGAAGATAATTCTTGGGTATTTCCAAGCCCTCCAAAACCTAGTGAGACAGTATTTTGGGAAATGAAAAACAGAATGACTCACTTAAACTTTCCAGGAAACAACTTGGATCAGTATAACCAAAACTGCTTGCATAAGAGCTAAGAACAGTAGGAGGAACTGAAACATAGTTCTGAACAAGGTCTTATGTGTGTCAGTAGAAAATAAGTAATGGGGAGGAGTAGGATGAACTTCCAGGTTGGATGTGACTCTTCTCTGTTACCTAAACTTGAAATCCAAAGGAATTTGTTATGATGAATGATCTACTATATAGGAGACTGTCCTCAGTTTTCTGATTGCACATTGGCAGATTTCTAAAGTATTAAGCTGTGGAGTAAAACGAAAGTAGCACGTGGTGTGAATAATATCACCCTGAAGTATGTTATCTTCAGACATTTTTACAAGCTATGAGAATGACTTATTTTTTGGACAAGTCTTCGATTTCAGCTTCTCAGGTAAATAATATATTCAACTCTGAAGCAGTCGCTGGCTTTTTATTAATGGGTGATATATGCTGAAAAAGAGCAAATGAATTGTGTAGTAGTTACTTTCATTCCTTTTCTCAACTGTTCATCATCATTACCTTGTGGTGAAGAATATGAAATAGTAGAAAAAGGAAACGTTCCTAAATGCTACAGTACAATATTTCATCGATTCACAAATAATAACATCATGTACTTAAGTGTTCTCTGTACTGAGGATTTCCTAACAAAAATAGTGTCTGTTTTGATGTGAGATATCCAGGCACCTTAATACAAGCAAGAAGAACTGTAATATTCCAAATAATGTAATCTTTCTGTGATACCACATAGCTGATATCCTATACTAAAGAAGATGCATTTTATCCAAAATACTGCTTACATGGGTAACTTGATTAACAGCATTGAAATAATTTTACATCCTGTTTTTTTTATCCCATTTTATTAGCAGTAAATCTCTGCTGAGGTACTTGAAGCAATAGAGATGCTTTTACCAGCATATGATTGGGCACATTTCCAGAGGTAGTTTTTTGTACTTGGCCTTTAAGATGCAGAGAGAGAAAAAACCCTTGACAATGACGGACCAGCTGCAAGTTTTGCTTAGTTCAGTGCCCAAATCTCATCTGATCATTCCCACATGTACAAATTCATGTATTCTGCCATATCCCATTTGTTTCTAAACTTGTACTTGAAACACAAATAGAGAAAAGTAAAATCTATAGTGGAAGAAATAATTGCATGTTTCTGAAAGATAAAAACTTCCCGTGTGGTTGTGTAGATGAGCAGCACAACCATATCAGTGTTCCCTTCCCTTCCGTTGCATTGCATTTTGTATAATTCAGTACTGGTGCTTTCTTCCCTATCATTACTAAAGAGAATATAATATGTGGGGGGGGGGGGGGAGATGAAAGAATGTTTTCTCCGGTGATAGTGAATGGCACACATAAATAATGTTCATCAGCTTTTTTTAATCTCTTGTCCTGTTCACATATCCTAGCTTGTCTGTGATTAATGGAAATGGTGTCAGATGCAGGAATTTATTCTGACCAATGAACATAACTGACTCAAGGGAGTACAATCCTCCTGAAGAGTAATAGAACAAAACCCAGTATGCATATAATAAATCTAAGCCACTGACTTTAGCTGATAGAACCAACTACCTGTGTAATAACAAAGCAGCAATAGCCATTTCTCATGTGGCTGCATAACTCTGACGTTTCTGAGGGCTGCTTTTTTTGGATTACAGATCTTGAATAAGTTACCATTGTCCAACATGCCAAGCTGCTTCATGTTTTCAACACCGTACTGAAGATATGGTCATATTTTTAAATAAATTATTTTTGTTTGAAACAATTTTATGCAAACTGATAGAAGCCTTTTTTGTTTTGAATGCTCTGAGCTATGTGTTCACTTACACTATCTAATTGCAATTCTAAATTTGAGCAAATTCTGATTCCATCCCAAAGGAAACAATTCTTTTATTCCAGTGTTGTCCAAACTTGGCCACTTTAAGATGAGTGGACTTTTCCTGGGTGGAAAACATAAAATCTGGAGTAGGGTTTCATTGTTGATAATTAGAAATGTGTAAACTCTTTACAATTTAGGAACAGAATGTTCTGTTCCCCTTCCAGACCAAGACATTCTTGGGGTAGAAGGCTGCATGTTGACCTGGGCATAGCATGCTTCATTCCCAAATCAGTGAGTCTTGACATTTTGAGTATTTCAAATTATTATTTATATATCTTAAATAATACAATCTTATTTAAAATTTATATCCCGATTTTCTTTTTAATGAGATCAAAGTAGGATACACTAGAAATGGAAAAGGAAGCGGAGAAAAAAAATGAAACTCCCAGTACCAAATATCAAAGATTTGGGTGAACCATTTCTAATCAGGGCTGTTGTCTTTTATGAGCTTTGATGCACTGAAATGACATTTTAGTCTCATAAACTTCATTGATACAGAATCTCTGAGGGCCTATATTAATGTGATTTTCTTAATTTGAGTGAAAGGTAATGTTAGATGGCTAATTCATAGAGAATAAACAGGTTTTTTTTGATCTGAGAAATAATTATTTGAATTCTCACTAACATTGTTAAAAACTTCTGAGTTCAAAGTCACTAGGAGGGGTTCATAAAGCATTCATGGAATTATGAATCTGAAGTACTTACAGGTAGACTTAATAACAGGTCTGTCCCCTAAATCTATCTTACTGGTGTTCATGAAACAAAAAATGTGTTTTGTTTCAAGTTCAGTGTAAAGTAGCACCACTTGAAACATTATTTTGAGCTGCCAATGTTCTCTTGGAATGAAGGGTTTCTAGTGTTCTGCCCATAGGAAATAACTAGAATTCAAGACTAGCTGCTATTCCCTTGTTTTTCACCCCAGGGCTACAAAAGTAGGTTGGGGGTACTGTGCTAAATGCTACAACCCAAATTGCACAACATTTATTTTAAAAAATACTAAAATTTTAGTAGGAAATGGCAGGAACACAGTTCTGTCCTGTCTTCAATTAAAAATCTACTTAGACCACCATCTGATCTAATCTAAAACAATAGTTTTGAGAGCATAATATTCCAAAGTTGTAACATTTTACACCTCCTTAATATTCCTCACCAATCAATCAATCCTTTGTTGCCCCAGCTCTTGATTTCAGATACCATAAAAAGAGTAGGGACCATCTGTTTTGTATACAGAAATTCAACCAGGTTGATCAATATAAAAGAATGTGTGAAAACTGGAAATTCTCAGAAGTGCTGCAGGAGATGCCTCTGCAAATGGGCAAGTTGCAGGATTAGGAAAAAAGTACATAAAAAGGAAAAATCAGTTAAATCTCAGTCAACAATTTTGACATGAGCTATTAACATACTACTTATTTAATATTACAGAACTGATTCAAAATGTATTCTGTGATGGAATATTCTTCACAATAGCAAAGATGATGATGATGATGATAAAATTCATGAAGCTTTCTTTTATTTTCATACCTATTGGGTGAGAATAAATTCCCTGAGAACCATTTTTAGCATATATATGAAAAGGGCTGCATGAGTAATTAAACAGAGAAACATTAGTTCTTTTATTCCAGTGTTGTCCAAACTTGGCCACTTTAAGATGAGTGGACTTCAACTCCCAGAACTCCCCCAGCCAGCATGGCAGTTGAAGTCCACTCATCTTAAAGTGGCCAAGTTTGGACAACACTGTTTTATTCAATTCCAGAGAACAGCCCCACATTGTAAAGTTCTCACTACAACTTGTGAGCACCTTTTTCTGTGGCATCATTCTGCTGCCCACTTTTGTCTCTGCTTTCCACATCACCTGTTGCTTTTATATCTGGATCCTTTGACAGAACATTCAGTTCTATTTCTTTACATCTCCAGTATATCTCAAAAAATATCCTACCACCACCATACTGTATCTTTTGAAAGTAAAATGGATGAATATTGGATGTAAAGTGATGCTGACATTCTGTCTTTCAGTTACTGGATTTTAAGTCTTCTCACAAATCCAAGCCCTGCAATGGATCAAAAATTATTTCCCTAAAGGGAGCCATAGCTCAAAAACAAAACTGGGAGGTACTGCACAACAAGAGTCAATTATATTATAGGACCAAGAACCCTATAAGCTCTTTGCAATTCTTTGATTGATTATGCAAAGGTGACATCACATCTTCTGAAATTGCCAGCATTTATGGCCAGAGGTAGGAGAATTTGTAGCTTACTATCTGCTTTTATTACTTATCTTTACACCATTCCTCCAAAGAAAATGTTTTTCCGCCAGACTTAGCATAACTAGTGATCAGGAATAATGGAAGTTATAGTCTACTAATACCTGGAGTGTCACAGGGTCCTTCCCCTGATGTTATTCTCTTCTTTCTGAAAATGAGTACTTGTTCTGATTTATATGAATAAATATAGGAATAAAACTACTGAAAGAGCATCCAGTGACAGAGCACTCTGAAAAAGATGTCCCCATTCAGAATGTACTGAAATTCTGAACGTAAGGAAGATTGATAGACTAGGCCTCTGCCTCTACTTGCCATCAACACTTCATTTTTTTTATACAGAGGTGTTGCTTGGAGGAATATTTATTTCAGAAGCTTATACAAAGTAATAAAAGCACAGGCCCAGGTTTCTTGTTTCAGTTTAACCAACCAGGGCTTAGGAGATAAGGTGACAATCCTCCTTGCAAAAAACAATGAGAAAAACTCTGATTTCCATGTACACAAATTCTTCAGTAATAAGAGCAGCAGAACCTTAAAAGCAAACACACTTTTGTATTCAACATCCCATCAGACCAGGTATAAGTTATACTAATCAGCCAGAGGCACTACACGGTCCTTTCCTGTCACAGGTAAGTATTCAGGTTGTCATTTCAGCATTCCTGTTCAATAGCACATGTTTTATTAACAAGAGATCTTGTTTACTGATGCATATAACAGAGACTTAGCAGAGTGGCTTATTTCATATTTAACAAGCCAATTTATATTCTCTTGTCCTTTGAACCATTCATTTCCCTTCATAAAAACTTTCCAGCAGCTTTCTCAAACTCAGTGGTTATTAGGTGTGTTGAGAAATGAGAATTATATTCTTAATACATCTGATGTCCATCAGGTGGCTACCTGCAGGAACTCTCCTTCCCAAGCAACTCTGCCTTTAAAATTTCATGTGGAGTTTCTCTCTAAAGCGAGGATCTCAAAGAGTCACACTCAGTTCAGATTTATTATTCTCTGGAGGACATTCACTTGATAAACCAAATCCTGTGAGGTAATTGGGGGGGGGGGGGGAATCTTGCAAAGGGCCTCTGCTCTGTTACTTGCAGATATTAGACATTGTACAACAGAATCCAAGAAAAATTAATTTTCATAGAGGCCACTGTGGTACAGAGTCAAAAGTAGAGTACCATTAACATTATCAAAGAACTGGTGGAAATCACAGTCTTTCCTTCCCAAAGAACCCCACTCTATTATATTTTAAATATTGTAAACTGCCTTAAAACCTGTTAGATCTTGTACTTCAAACAAGCAAGAACAAAAGGTAGAGATTTATTTTGCTGTGTCCTGAAATATGAGTATATATTTAAAGTGTTAATAGTTGTGGCGCAGCTGCATGTTTAAATGAACTGAAGAATTACTATTGGTGTACCAAATTTAATACCCAGATTCGATTAACTTTTTTAGCATAGTCCTGTGCTTCAGGATTTCTGTATTTGGTTTCATTTATTTTGGCAGACCTAGGCTGACAAAATCAGAAAGAAGTTGCTGTGCATATGTCAGTTCAGGTTAAAAATGTCAGCTATCCAACTTGCCTATGTGCTAGTAGAATGCTCTTGATGAAGAGGACTTTTTGTTGCCCTGTATTCTTCCCTGGTTTTCAAATATTCAGCCTTGCATTCTTCATAAAATGCTGAATCAGTATAGCTAAAAGACAGGCAAAATACGTGCATTAATTTTTCTACCCTATTACATTTATACCAGACAACTTACAGACCAAAAAGAATAGTGCAGGGAATGCACTAACATCAACTATCCAAAGCATATATTCTATGTAAATGCAAAATCATATCTGCTGTTTAACTGGGAACCCATCTGCTGTTGCAAAAAAGTTCAAAACTAATTTTCTATGAGGAACATTAATTTTCAGAATTTTGTGCCTTCATTCCTTGTCTACCTAATATGTAAACACATAAATACTCAGTGTATATGAAATAAAAGGTACCCATGAAAAACAATAAACAAAATTATAAAAATGTATCATGTACCCCTAACACCCGTGTCTTAGGGAAGGCTCCATTTGGCAGCTCCGAGCACTGTTCATGTGTTCTTTGCCTGCGCAGACATTTCCCCTGGGCCTGGAAGCCAGGTGGTTGTGCACAAACATGAATGGAGAAAGCCCCTGGGAAAACTCTCAAAGCAGCTATGCTGAACCTTCTGGAGGATGTGTATGTTGCAACACATCATGGAAGGGGACATAATGCTGGGCCTTGTGAAATGCTTTGCAAAGCCTTAATATGGAGAATACATAGGTATGAGCGAACAGTTTTTGCTATGAAAACAAAAGCAGGTAACCAAGCAGGTGCAATTTGAGCAATGGAAGGATATAAGCTTCCCCACAGGGAGGAGAGAGTATACAGGTAGTTCTCACTTACCGACCACTCGTTCAGTGACCATTCAAAGTTATGACGGTGCTAAATGAGGGGGACTTATGATGGGTCCTCATAGTTGCAGCCATCAGAGTGTCCCCACAGTTGCATGATTGCGATTCAGGTGCTTGGCAACCAGCTCACAATTATGACAGCTGCAGTGTCCTGCAGTCATGTGATCATCTTTTGTGACCTTTATTGCTGGCTTCCAACAAGCAAAGTCAATCAGGAAGGCAGCAACAGATCACAAATGGTGATCATGTGACCACGGGATGCTGCGACCGTGCAGGATTCACCTAAGGACAGCAATTGGAAGTGCTGCAACTGCCGTCATAAGTCAGTATGGTCACATGATGTTGCACTTTACAACCACGTTGCTTAGTGACAGAGTTGCTGGGCCCAATTACCATGGTTAAGCGAGGTCTACCTGTATTCTATCTAAAATGGTGTTCTTAATTATTTAACCAGACACTTGCCTGTAAGCATTCTCTGGCTTTCCTGATAAACAGTAGTAGCCTTAGTTTGTGGAGTCCTTGGGGTTCTCTGAACTTGGTTCTTTTCTTGCAAATGTTTCATTACCTGGCTAGGTAACACCTTCAGCGCTAAAATGGGATGGGGTTTGTTCTCTATTTATGTGCTGTGGCCTGCCTTGCTAGTGCTGGTAAGGGTGGGGGTTTTGTTTTGCTCCTCTGGGAGTTCTTTGATTCGGATATGTTTACTGCTTGATTGTGTGCCCCATGGTAACCTTTGCTTATCTGGGTGATGATTGCTGGTGATGATTGCTGGTGACTGACTGTATGCAGCCTGGTTTTTTTAATGGAAAATTGTCCCTGCTCAGTGGTGTAATGTCATGATAGTTCTACCCTTTTCTGGCACTGGGTACTGAAAATTCACTGAAGCAATGAGCATGAAACTGAGCAAACTCAGGGAGGCACCAGGCACACAATCAAGCAGTAAACATATGCTAATCAAAGAACTACCAGAGGAGCCAAACAAAACCCCCACCCTTACCAGCACTGGCAAGGCAGGCCACGGCACATAAACAGAGAGCAAACCCCGTCCCATTCTAGCACTGAAGATGTTACCTAGCTGGGTAATGAAATGTTTGCAAGAAAAGAACCAAGCTCAGAGAACCCCAAGGACTCCACAGTTCAACCCTGAGCTACACATATTCACCTCTATTGGTAGGCTTAGTTTGTATAAATCACACTACTGCATATCCTGAGGTTTCAAATTCCAAAACCTGCCACCAAATTTGTAATTTTTCCCTTCGGTCCCATTAAAAATTACAAATACTTACAAAATAATATTAAATACATTTGATTCCATTTTAATTGAATTCAAATGTAATTAAATTTACATTTTGTCCTAGCTCTATCTTTTCTGTTTTACCGTAGCACCTGACTTAATACTCCAAAGTAGTGCAGAAAGTTTCAAATCCTTACACTAAACTGAATTTCTATATTGGCTGTCTTAATACAATTTTAAAAAATTAAATAAGTTTCTTAACTTTGGTTTTTTAAAATAAATGTAAGAATTCCTGTCCAGAATAGTCTTTTTTCCCCAAGACTAAACCTTATATATGTAGCATTTTTTTCATTTGCCTTAGGACACAGGATTTTTGGGTTTTTTTCATTTCCCCTAGGATACCATATTGGTTTTGTTTAACACACCCTTAATGCTTAGTACTGTTGATACATGTCAAATCATTTTAAAAATAGAAAGACCACATTCAAGTATCTTTATATCATGAACTTTCCCAATAACTGTAGTGATTCTATAGCTTTCAAATATACTGCAATACATAAGTGATTCAGATCTTGGGATAATGAAGCCATAACACTTTGTCACCCCAATGTGCTAGGCAGGCAGCATCCATAATCTTTGAGCAGCATGGCCTAATTGTCTGGACTTCTCTTCCAGTGTCTGGAGATGCTGATTTCTAGTTCAACATGCCTGGAGGGTATCAGGTTGAAAAAGGCTGGATTTGGGGATATTCCTCCCCAAAATGTCCACCATAAAGAGTTAGGTTCTTTTATGAAGAATCAGCTACACTGATGGGGACAAATGAACTGATGAGGGACAAATGAACAAAAACCAGTGGTAGTTATACCTGTGTTCTGATATTACAGATTTTCCCAACTTAATGTCCTCCCAGAATTGCCAGCCAGCCAAACTGATGCCAATACACCGCTGATATCAAAGTCTTAAAGCAAGATCTGTATCATGCCATTTTCAAAACAAAATAGCAGTGAATGCTTTGATGGGTGTGGACTTCTCTTCCAGTGTCTTTATACTTACTAGCTGGTGAGACATTCTTTCAGGAGTTTGTTTTCCTTTCGGCACTTCACCACCATAAGAAAACCTGTCTCTTTACAACATTTGGTAAAGTCTGGAAAAAACAAATAGTTGCAAAGTGGTTATGCTGGAATAAAGAAACAGGATCATGTATGCTCACAATGATGATCCTTACTTTTGACTGGTGCTTCAAGTATTCATTCAGAGTAGGGAACTTTACTTCGGAAAAAGCTACAGTAGTCGAATTATAAAAATGTCACTCATTTTAAAGGAAGTGCTATAGTAAAGTGCTATATTTGTATAGTATCTCTTCAATGCTGAAGCTGGAGACAAGCAAGGAATAATGAAGTTCTTGCCAGTTTCTGGCAGTAAAACAATAAGGTATGCTATTTTTTTTAGCTAAACCATTCAGAACAACAGTCCTCTAATGCAGCCTGGTTTTTTTAATGGAAAATTGTCCCTGCTCAGTGGTGTAATGTCATGATAGTTCTACCCTTTTCTGGCACTGGGTACTGAAAATTCACTGAAGCAATGAGCATGAAACTGAGCAAACTCAGGGAGTCAGTGAAGGACAAGAAGGCCTTGTGCAATATGGTTCATGGGGTCACGAAGAGTCAGACACGACTTAACTACTGAAAATTACATACATGGAAAGAAGGAAAGAAGGGACAAGTGAACCATGGCTATAAAATGATTGTCAGCCCTGTTTTATGGCTCTTGAGAGGCTACTGTTTAGAGAAACTATTGGGCTACAGAGAAAGTCTAATATTGGCACTTTTAGCATCCATCTGCAACCTGTAAAAAGCATTAAGGGGTTCTTTTTATCCTGTTACCCATCAGTAACTGAAAGCTGCCAGCTTCCCCTCTGGCCAGTCAGAAACAAAGCAGGATATGTACAATTCAATGATTCACGTAACACATTAGATCTGATTAAAAACCTATCCAATCCAACTTTCTGCATCCTCCCCCTACCACTACTGGAAACTGGTAGTAGACATACTATCTCTGACCTTGGAAATAATATGGGCTGGGTTCACACTTCACACTGGCCATAAACTTATTTACTTTGACTAAATAAAATGTGCAAAGCTGGTCTTTATGGTTTAGTGTTATGTATGAATTTATCTGTGGTTTGTGCTGGTTTAGACTAATGTGTGAGCAGAGCCATAAGCTTATAATCTAAAACTGATTCAAGGGCATCCATCAATTATCAAATTGGGGTCTAATCTTTTAAAGATGCACTCGTTCACCCCCTCCTCAAGAAGCCATCGCTGGATCCCACCATACTGGACAATTTTCTCCAGTGTCCAACCTTCCCTTTTTAGAGACTATTATAAAGAAGGTGGTCACACAAAAGCTTCAGAGGATCCTGGATGATGCAGATTATGTGGACCCCTTTCAGTCAGGATTCAGGCCCAGATACAGAACAGAAATGGCACTGGTCATGCTCTTCGATGACCTCTGGCAGGAGCAGGATTGGGGTACTGCATCTATTCCTGAGATCATCTGTCACCATGGGGTGAGGTATCATCAGCATGCTGATGACACCAAGTTGTATATATCTGCCCCAGCATCAGCTAAGTGATGCTGTTGATGTCCTTTCTTGGTGCTGGAGGCTGTGCAAATCTGGATGAAGAACAACAGGCTTCAGCTAAACCCTGGCAAGATTGAGTCACTTTGGATTTGGGGGACTTCTGTATCTGGGGATTCACCATCTTTGGTGCTGGATGTGCTTGCACTTCTCTAAACAGACCCAGTGTACAATCTGGGGTCCTTCTGGACTCATGACTCCTGCTGAAAGAGCAGGTGGCAGACATGGCCAGGAGGGCCTTTGCACAGCTTCATGTTCTGCACCAGTTGTGCCCATTCCTGGATTGGGAGGCCCTATTCTCATTTATTCTTGCCCTAGTCAACTCCCAAA
The DNA here is from genome assembly GCA_030867105.1 of Liasis olivaceus. Classification (NCBI taxonomy): domain Eukaryota; kingdom Metazoa; phylum Chordata; class Lepidosauria; order Squamata; family Pythonidae; genus Liasis; species Liasis olivaceus. Next base: position 39,918,910 of record CM061351.1, on the reverse strand, counting down.
TGGATTACTGTAATGTGCTGTACATGGGGCTGCCCTTGAAGAGTATCCAGAAGCTTCAGCTGGTGTGAAATGCAGCAGTGCAGGCATGTGTGTGCTCCAAGAACTACACACATTACACCTCTGCTTCACAAGCTGTATTGGTTGCCAGTTTGCTTCTGAGTACTGGTTATGACCTTTAAAGCCCTACATGGTTTGGGACCAGGTTATTTGAGGGACCACCTCTCCCTGATTACACCTACCTGTCCCACCAGGAGAGGCAGGTTGCAGGTCCCATTGGCCAGAGCATTTCATTGAGTGGGACGTAGGAGGAAAGCCTTTTCTGCCATAGCTGCACCCTGTGGAACATCATTCCCCCCAACGTGAGGCTGGGCCCAACTTTTCAGCCTTCTGGAAGGCCCTTAAAACATGGTTTTGTCAACTGGCTTGGAGACCCCATGATAGAATGGACCCTGTTAGATGATTATATGATAGTTAATTGGAATGCACTCTCTCGTATGTTTTTTTCACCATCTTGTTTTTACCTTTTTAATTTAATTTAGTTGTATTTTAATGGTTTTTTATGTATTTGAACTGTTTTGTTATGTACGCTGCCCAGAGTCACTATGTGAGATGGGAGGCTATATAAATGTGACAAATAAATAAAAATATTTTATGCAAAAGAGAAAACCCATGGCTGAAATTATTTGATGTAATTCTGTTCTTCTTGTTTAGAACTGTGCCTCTTGCTTGATCTTTCATAACTCATATCTGTTTTCTTTTTTTGATGCCTTAGGAGGGCAAATAATATCCAAAAAGGTAGCAAAACCATCTTGAATCTAGGAGCTATTGCCTTTTCTCCATCCTCTCTGCTATTCCATTTTGGGTCCTATCTTTTAGATGTAAGCTTGAGAGGGTGGACTTTCTCATTACTGTACTAATCTCTGTAAGATGCAGAAGAGTAGTTTTAGATGCAGAGCAGATTTTTTTTCTCTCTCAATCAATCTGGGTAGATAATTCTCAAGGAAGAAAGATCTGAAGTTCTTCCTAAAGGTATAAAGTGGGACACACTGCATAACGGGGTTGCACAACTGTTTGGGATTCAGTTCTGAAAAGCTTGGAAGCATGCAGGAATGTGATCATTCATTCATTCATTCATATCTGTATGGCCGCCCATCTTAGAGCACAATTCTGGGCAGTTCATAACAACACAGCATGTGTCTGCAACTCTTTAAAGCAGAGTTGTGTTTTCATACAATCATGTGGTTGCTGGAGCTGCTTTACCTAAAGCACCCTAAGTTCATGACCCTAAATGTTTAAAGCATCTGGGGGGTACTGAATCCAAAACATTGCATAACCCTGCTATATCAGGAACAAGCTTCTTATCTAGTTAGGCAAATCTTCCCCAGTCTCATGGCCTCCAGAAGTGATGGGATCAGACTACAATTCCTTTATTTCAGTGGGGTTATATAGTTGAAGAAATCTTACAAGCAGTGGACTACAAGAAGTCTTGGCTAAGCTTCTAATTTAAAAGCAGTTTTATACATCTATATGTTTTTCAAACATGCATCTTTGCTCTTGTTTTAACTGAGATCTGTACTATAGCATAAAATGTTTACAACAGCTTCTCAGTGAAGTATGCACAAGTACACAGTAGCATTAAAACAGAATTACTGCAAGCTGTATTATTTTGCATCAGCCGAATTTCATTGACCACTGCCTACCAAAAGCACACTTAACCAATACAAAACTATTATTTTGTAGTTATGGATCTTCCTCATAGACCTACTTGCTTCCTAGCCAATTAAAAATATTACTTATCCTAGAATATAAATCTGCCTATGCATAGTTTATTTTATGAAAAGGAACTAACTGCTCTTTTGTCAAAAAGGCTTAATGTAAAAACAGAATTACTATGGAAAAATACAAATCACAAACCAAAAGTAAGTAAAATAAACCTTAACCTTTTCTTGTGCTGTCTTCTGAGGAGGAGCACAATAGTAGGAAATAAATTCTTTACAAGAGCTACTGACAGCATTTTAAAATCCTAAGCATAGTATTATAATCCTTTACAGTGTTCCCAAATTTGCTGAATTAACCATACTGTCCTCAGCCATCCCCTACAGCATATACAGTCCTGAACAGATCATCTTGGAGGAAAAGGAAACAATTTAATCTTCTCACCCTCTTTCATTTCTTACAGAAGAGGTCTGGAATATTTTCAGATCTTTGGTATCGGGGAACATTACAAAATTTTATTTGTAATAAATTGTGAAATTTCCAAAGGTTGTTGAAACTTGGCAGGATTAAAGTCTTTTAAAAAAGTTAACCATCTTGCTATTTTCATCAAATTTTGCCAACATCAACAACAAAGAGCTGCAGGTATTTGCTTTCCTACTATAGCCTATGATTTAAAAAAAAAAAAAAAACCAAATCTCAAAGTGCCCAAATCATGTACCCAGATCGAATTATGTTCTGTTCAATTCTGAATTTCCAATTTGAGTCATAGTGGAGCTGATTTGCATAGGCCCACAAAATGATTCTTAGTGGGGGAAGTATTTCGATTTTCTCACTCAATGATCCATTCTGATCTGCAAGCTTAGCCCCTCCTGGCCTGCTGCCTCAAGCTTTTTGTAAGGTCTTTCTCGCTTGTTTAGCAACAAGGTTGTAATTAGGATTTTCTCATCACACTGTGTAACAAATTAACACTGCTCATACTTGACTTTATCTTCAATACTATTGAACTATTTATGAAACTGTATTCCTCTCTAACAAATTCAAGAGTGAAAACTTTCTCCCTTTCATACTGCTTTCAACAAGTCAGAGCCCGTGTGATGACACTGTTGGCCTTTGCGTGGCATTCTATATTGCTGCTTCTGATGGCCCACTTCATAAAGTCTATTTCCTTTTGCAGTCAGAAAGCCAGTGAAACTTCAAACTGTGCAGCAAGTATGCAACATATATTTTGTCACACATGCAAATACTCTTTGAGGGAATCCAGAATATGAACGGCTCTTGCATGGTAGACATGACAGCGCTGCTTCATGTAGATGTGTGCAAGAATTGTCTCATCACACATCAGGCTGCAAGCATGTTCTTCTTTATTCTTAGAAGATTTCTTAAAGGGGAACTTGCATATGCTAACCTAAGTGAACTGTAGTCATATTAAAAAATGAATCACACTTCCTTTACAATTATGAGTAGTATATTTAACTGGTTAGATTAATTAATTTAGGCCAACTAATAAAGATATTTCATCAGACCCAAGGCTAATAGCTGTAGCAATAGAACTGCATACTGCAAACATCATCTTAAGGGACAATACCCTCTATTCTCTTACATAATAATAATGCCCCATAATGTTATTGAATCCACTATTCCCTGCTTATGGTGGGTGAAACTGATAGGACTTAGAATTCAGTAATGTTGAAGTAACATCAGGATGAGCCAGGTTCTAGTCCGCCCTCAGCCATGGAGGCTCACTGGGTACAACAGGCTAATCCCAATCTCTCTTAGCTCAAATTATTTTGTGGGGATAAAACAGAAGACGAAGCACTATGTATGCTACCTTGAGCTCCTAGAGGAAAGGCAGGGCATAAATCTAATATATAAACAAACAACATTAGAAGGGTCACACTTTTTTTACTCACGCAGTATGAAATACTGCTCCTAAAATGCCTGCTGTGACCCATATATATGTTCACAAACATAATCCCACCCCCAAAAAAGCATGTGGGTTTAACAGATATGGCTGTTTTAATCTCTATGAAATGTATGCAAATTCAATTAATGAAACAGATCAATTATTAATAATGATTAATAGAGTGTCTTTTCTTCAGCCACAGCCCTACTTTAGCTACAAAAGAAAGGTCTAAATAATTTACATTTTTAAAGAATCCATGTTACTAAAGCATTTTGAGGAGTAAAGACATACCTTGCAGACATGGTATCTAATAGTTTTAAAGCCAGGCATATCCCATCTTCCATGCCCTCTTAAAAACATACAGTCCAATTGGCTTGGAGCTGTCCAAGCAGTCTGGGCAAAAACAATTAGAGTTTTAGTGGATCGCATATGCAGATGTTTTTCTCATTTCATATAAACAAGCTGGATATAATTAGCAGGAAAAAATATTGTTGGCATTCTGAAGCTTAACATTTGGTCCAGAGAGCAATTGGATTTCTGCTTCCCACTGGTGCTTGCCTAAGTAGTGCAATAGCCCTGAAAGTTTTTCTTCCTTTTGTAATCATTCTTCCTGAAAGCTGTGAAGCAAAAACACATGTGTACACACCCAAGCAAAATACAATAAAAGCCTAAGACAATGGGAGGTCTCTTTCACTTGTTAGCTCACCAGCTTCAGCTGGTTAAAGGTGTGATAGCCTAGTGAACAAAGACTGAACTGGCTACAGAGAGAGCATAGCCCAGCTCCCCAAAAGACCCCACTATAGATTGCAGTGGATGGGCACATAGGAAGAATCATCACAATGTGATAAAAGTGCTTCCAGCTATAAAGCTTTAATGCTGTTAATGCTAAATAAAAATGAAAAGAAAGGAAGGGAAAAGGAGCAGGCTCAAGAATATTAGAATCCCACCAAGGGAACATGTAACACCATATAATTACTATGGGCTTTTGTAACCTCAGTCTTTGCATCTCTCTCTCCCTCTCTCTGCTAGAAGAAGAGACTGTAATTCAGACTATTCAATTACAAATGTTTACTAGAGGCTGTCAAGGAGTCTGAAAAACATGGCAGTGCTCATTTTTGTTAAACAGTTTTGATCATTCAAGAAATCTCTCCCCCCCCCCCCCCGAATACCTGCCCCCAGAACATTCAGAGCAGCTTCCTTGTTAATTTTTAAAAAGGGAAATACTGACATATGGATTTGAAGGGCAAAATGTGAGCTGGCACATGCTTGGGTGTGCATGCAGCACCTGTGAAGAACCCTGAAGCCAAGCACTTCCTTTCCCAGTATCCTGTGGCAGCTGTGCAAGCCCAGAAAAAGACACAGCTGCTTCAAGGTGTTCCCAACAAGCACTATGTCCAGATCACATGTCATCATTTGAATCTGGATCTCTGCCCAACCTTATTAAAAAAGACTCAAATCTCGCACAAGCTAACTTGCAGAAAATTACTCTTTCTTCCCTCTGGTTTCCTTTTCTACTTATTTCTGTACTGAGATCTTGAGGATGGTTAAAAACTAGTGGTACTAATAAAAGCAAGTTTCAGGAAGACAGTCTAGAGGCAAACAATGTGTTCAATGTTTTCACAGTGTTATCCATAATGCAAAAATTAAAATAATCGCAAGGCAGTAGACTTCTAACAATCAGGCTGAATGCTGAGAATATTGAGTGAGGAATTGTTGGCCTTCAGATCCAGACTTGCACTCAAAGAGAGGAAGGACAAGCCATCCAAGAATCCATTATGATTAATTTATTGTGAGCCTGCTTAGAAAATAATAATCACCTGACTTCTAGAAGAATAATAAAACCAATTTCCTGTGGTTAAGAGACTGCTGTACTGCAGATGAGAAAACACTCTCTTTCTGTTGGGCTATTTCTATATACCGTAGCTTTAAACCACTGTTCAAAAGTCTCAGACCATTTTTCTTTTAAATACAGTTACATTTCTCACTTTCACAGCAACAGAGGTACAGTCAAAAGTGTAGTACTTGTAACAATAATGGTACAACATATTTGGCTACTAACCTGCAATCTTGGGAACTGCCATTAACAGTTTCTTGAAATTACAGTATCTATTTAATGTACTACATCTATATATACACAGATACCCATCACATATTTAAAAAAAAATACTTTAAAAATATCCAACAAATTAAAAGGCCCAAGATTTTACTATATACTAGACAACCCGTGACCTGTTGGGTCATCATTTCAGAGATATTTCCTTACCTAAATAGTGAAACAGAATGACCAAGAGCAAAAAAGCAGTGAGAGTATGAGCAACTTGCGACTTGCTGTCAGCTTCCCCATTGACTTTGCTTGTAGAAAGCTGGTAGGGAGTGTCAGAAATCTTTCTTCGTTCCTGTCTTCCTCCCTCCTTCCCTTCATTTCCACATATAATATAGGCTTGCACCATTTGCCCTTCCCTCACGAGAGCCCTGATGAAGCCTCTTCCTCCTCCTCAGCTGACCAGCGGAATTGCCTGCTACTTTGCTGGGGGGAGGTGAAACAAAGGGAGCCACCAACCACGAGGAAAACTGCACCCCCATCCCCCATTCCGGTGTGTCCCCCAGGACGCCCTCCCTCAAGGAGGAAGAGGGCTCACCTGTTGACTGCCGGTGCCTCCCAGCAAGCCCTACCTCACCAGCAGGCATCCAAGTCACTCCCTCATCCTTCCTTTAATGCCCACAGCCATTAAAAGATTTCGAATTTCTGCCTCATTTTCAAAGCAGCCAATTGCCATTCACCTGTCAGGCCTTCCCACCAGCCAATTGAGCACAGGGGACAGAGGGAGGCAGGAAAGAGGTCGGGGATATGCCCATGACAATCATATGACCTGGGCTGACCATGGTGGCACAACAGCACAGCAGTGCTGAAGCAGCTACAAATTTCCCAAATTTCAATCCCATGGGAGTAATGGGTCCTGAATTTTGGATGCATTCTGTAAGTTAGCCCATTTGAGGTACCTTGGTTCAAAAATTGTTGCCCTATGATGCACTGTTTCACCCAGTTGAAGGTTACAGACATGAGAGTATTAGTAGCATATAGATTCAGGCAGATTACTTCCATTCTAATTCCGCCTCTCAACTAGCCATTGCACATTGGTATCTTGGATGTCAAGCATTACACCTCTTGTATTTGCAAATTACTCAATTTTTTCTTTCTCTTATGCCAAGATTTGTGCCTTAAAAAAGCCTGCATAACACATTTCAACATTCATCCCTCTCATAAAATCTTTAGTATAAACACTTAGTTGCTCTATGCTGCTCCAGTTCTTAATACAGGTAGTCCTTGGGTTACAACAGCAATTGGGACTGGCATTGTCGTCACTAAGCAATGTGGCTGTCAAGCGTGATGTCACATAACCAAATCGCTTAACAATGGCAATCCTGGTCCCAATTGCCTTTGTAACCCTGGGACTGTGTGGGTTGTTAAGTGGGAAGAGGTGGGGGTCCCAGGCAAGGAGCCACAGGCAGGTGTTACAGAGCATGGGCAGGCTGGTAGAGGCTGCGCTTGGGTCAGGGGAGACCTGGAAAGGGCCAGCAGAGGCTGCACATGGGTCAAGAGAAGCCTTGGGAGGGCTGGTAGAGGGTGCACACGGGCAGGGGGACTGCTGCAGGCAGGCACTACAGAGTATGAGATTCCTGGGCTACTTGGGAGAAAAAAATCAGAATTTTGAGAGCCAGTGGCAGGTCCATTTTTTAGCTCCGCTGCAACTTTGAATGGTCACTGAATGAATGGATGTAAGCCAAGGACTACCTGTATACATAACCCAAATAAATTCATGCAATTGGATCCAGGCTTACTTTTCCACGAATTAGACCATGACAGTGTTTTGGGATCATTTAGGCTTTCCCTCAAGATAGCTACCTGTTGCCCAACTCTCCTCTTCATTCATTCATTCAGTGGCTGAAGTAAATGACAAGAAGATGCATATGTGAACTCAAACGTCCAATCAAGAAACATGGCAGCTAGAGATTCAACTTGGCAGAGGAGCATGTTAGAATAGGAAGAATATTTCCATAAGATCCAGCACACATCACTATCTTTCTTCACATACTGATTTGTCCAATTTATATGCCTGACCTATATTAAAACAAGCCCATGTTATATGAAGCTATTTTTAAAAGAGGGAATCTAATATTAGCCTTAAATTACTTAGTATAAGGCATTTATATTATACTTTAGCAGCCAAAGTATTTCAAAATATATTGCCAGTATTATTTCCTAATCTCTGCAATAATTGTTGTACACTGCCCAGAGTTGCTTTTTGAGTGATGGGTGGCCATATAAATTTGATAAATAAATAATCTGGCATCACATAGCACAGGAGAGGGGAAATGCTGGTAAATTATTTTATTTTTGTGAAGGGGAACAGACTCTATAGATCAGAGGGTGGTTGAATGGAGCACTCAGTTACTGACAACCTAAAATTATAGCATATGAGCACCAGTTGGCTGACAGTGCTTTGTATTCATCTGTTGGCCAGAAAAACAAACACTGATTGGATGACAGTTCTTTTCAAACCTTAGATCGCAAATATAATGACATGACTGGCACATAGTTTCTTGATGTCCAAGTAGATCTGCAAGTACTCAAATGCATATGGATCTATCTCAGGTGTGTGTAAACTGGACTGAGAACTGGAAGGCAGAAAAATAGTATGTATGTGTAAGCCATCAGGTAGGTTTTAAGAAAATAAACAAAAAACATACATACACAGAAACATAAAACCACAATCTTCCCAAACCAAATTCTTTTCATTTCCCAAAATCATCATGTCACTACCCTCACCCTCTGCAAATCATGGCTACTTCTGCTCCCCCAAAGGGCAATTCTTTGATGCTGAAATGTCTCCTCCTTCACATTTTTAAAATGGCATAACAATATTTTTAAAACTGAAGCCACATAAATTGGCTTTCCTGAGTACAATTAGGAAATATGTGCATTCTGAGAACTAATCACTCCATGGCATGACACACATAGACATTATAGTTAGTTTTAACTATTCACCTTAAATTTATCATTCAACAATCAATTCAGTCAAAATTAATGCCATGCATGGATTAATTTTCCAATGTCTATTTTAAACTTCAAGCTGGTAAAAGACCAAAATAAACTGTTCATTGAAATTGAAATGTTTAATATGTAATATTATAGCATATCGCTGTATATATGTATTCTTATACATTCAATAAAATAAAATCATTACCTATCATCAAAGCATCACTGATAATAATCTTAGAATCTGCTCTGCAGTTTATATAAAGGGTTTACAATTTTACTACTTAAGAACTGGTCCTATGGAGGTGTTATCTCACCATTTATATTTTCTTCAACACTTATGATATTGCTATCACACTCTTAAAATAGGAAAACATCTACCATGAACCAGAACAAGCTTAAAGTTATATTCCCCGATTGCAACAAGTGTGTGTGTGTGTGTGTGTGTGTGTATGAATATATTATTATTATGGCTGGTCGCACAGTCAGCCAGATGTTTAGACTGGATTTGGCATTTTTATCCACCTATCGAGTCCTTCCCAAGAACCTGGGATAGGCAGACGTTGTTGTTTGATGGTGTTAAAGGTATTGTCACAGGATGATATTAAGATTATTTTGATTATGATTATGATTTCTACTACTACTACTACTATTACCATCCTGAATCAATCCACTGCAGGATGAAGGTCTCTTCACTGAAGGTTATGGATTGTAATCTATGTGCTAGTCCAATATGGTTTGGTAGACAGACGTTTTTCGACTTCCCACTCTAGGGCTGAAAAAGAATGACTGACCAAAGTCACCCAGCCAGTTTCTGTGCTTAAGAGAGGACTAGAACCTGGATTTCCCCATTTGTAGCCCAGCAGCTTAACTACTACACCAAACTGTTTATCTCTGTCTGTCTATCTGTCTCTCTCTCTCTCTCTCACACACACATACATTCTTGAAGACATGCCGTTTTTTTTAATAGTACAATTCAATGGAGTCATGGGCATTGAAAGTAATTAGGTATTTATTGCACAGTATGTTGGTTATTTGAATCATCTGATTGGGAAGACATCTAGAAGATACTGAATGATTAAAAAGACCAATAAACATGCTCATTTTTAAAAAAGGTTTTGTAGTAAATTGTAATTATTAGATTGTTTTGAAGATTACATATTTGCAAATAGTAGATTTATGCGTACATTTAATGAAGCAAGTTGAAAGTACAGCAAACATGAAAAGACTGTTCTACATTTTAGTGTGTAAGCTATTTGATATTTCTGACACAGTACAAAAGGCAGCTTCTCTGTAGATTGATCATGGTTCAGTTAACATCACTGAATATCTAATACCTCCAACTCAATTAATTCTCACCTGATTAAGATCAGACTGATATTCAAACTAAATCAGCTCTCCAGTCAAGTAGAAATCAATATTTCTTATTTTACTTTTAAATTATAGCAACAAATAAAATATACACATCATCAGTGTGCCAGGAATGGCTTTCCTAGCCTGGCCCACTATGGCATGCATAACAGAGCTGATTAAAGAATTATTCTAATTTGAGCAGGAACATATAGAAAAGCAAGATTAATCTAAATATGGCAAGGTAGAGAGAAGTAATTATAAGGCAAGCAAAAAACTGATACAGCATAAAGTCTTATTCTCTAAAAATGTACTTAATTTTTCATATATTTGATCATCTATTTGCATTCACAATCATGTCTCCTATTCTGTGCTAATAATTGTGTATTAAATAATGGTCCTTTCTTCCTAAGGCCTCTGTAATGAATGATATATTTATCTTAACATAACCATTCAAAGTTTGGAAAAACATATTGACTAAGTATGGAATGCTCCAAAATGATAGCAGACAGATCAAAATCCTACTATAGGGGAGATGTGTTGTGGTAGCAATACACCACAGCACTAGGTAAAAGACACTTTAAATGCCTTTCAAACAACACAATGGGGAGAAAAACTTGGTAGGTTCCAGGTTCTCCTGTCTTAGGAGATGATCTAAGGGCATATAAATCAGTCATGTCACCAGAGCTAAACTGGTCTCACAAGGAGGAAAAATCCCAGGCTGCCTTTAAAATCCAGGAAGTCAAAAGTTGTGTCTTTGCAGCACCAAGTGAGTTGTACTTGCATTCACACAGAGACTGACTAAGTGAATGCTTTGGAGGTTGCATGATAAAAACTTTAATGCATTTAAATATTCAAGAAGGCAATGAGAGCAGTAGCCTATACAGAGCACACTACATCTTAAGTCAGCAGTATAGCAACTATAGGTACCAGCATATGTATGGCAACCTCATACAGCATCCACAGAGCTCTAGAATTAAATAAAATCTGACTTTTGTACATATCCAAAATCTCACAAAATTACTTGCAAGGTTGGCATTTTTTCATGGGCTTCTGAGACTACAGATGAAAGTGCAAGTCTGGTCCTAACAGCAGTACTGTGAATGTACGTAACTGATTTCTTTGATGCCTGTTGGCCGGTATCTTACTATAGCTTTATCAAAATAAACTTTGAAGATTTTTCTGAGAGTTCAAAGAACTGCACCTGTTTTCAAAAATATCTCTCACAAATTATGCCCAGCTATACCTTAAAAACAAAAAGTGTTTGGCACCTGAACACTCCACTACAAGATAGCAAGTATGATGTAAAATATTGGGTGATGTATGATTCCAAAAGCCTTATTTCGCTCTGACCTAAAAATTCAGCTTGGCTGAAAACTCACTACAGCTTGTCTTGAAAATGTTCTTAACTCACTGCATTTATCCCTCTAACAATTTTCAGAGGATATGTCCCTTCCCTTCACATCTTCCTTTTTAGTAGGCTAAACAGACCCACTGGGGTCATTGTTCTCAAAGACATCATCTTACAGACTTTATTTCCTCACATCCCGTCACCAGTAACAATAAAGTAGGCTTTGTCAAGGAGCAGGTTTAAATTATGTGACAAACCTAGACCTTTTAGCTATTCAGGCTGGCCTTTTTCAAAAGAACAACTGTCTCTAGAAACACTAATACATTTCAAATTTGTTTCCCGCCTCTGTATGAAAAATTCTTGACATTAAGCATTACAGCACTAGGCTCTGGAAAAGGCTGAACTATGCAACATGTAAAAAAAAACCCTTCAGCTTTCACCCATCAATGCCTTATTGCTACATTAACCTATGTCAAACTCCGGCACAGCAATATAGCCTCAGTCTCAGTTTTCCCATATCCTGTAGGATCAACAGTTCCCCTTAGAAAATAGTTACTAGACAATGACAGGTGTGATACAGAGACTAAAATGCAGACAATTCATTTCAGTAAGATACAGCAATTGTCCATGTTAATCTACAATATGGATAAAGTATAACAGAATTAAATAAAATAAAATCCAGTCTTCAGGAAACTTAATTGTTAGTATATCAGGCTAAAAAAAATTGTATGTTTGGTGGCAAATTTACTTCTTTTCACCACAAGATGGGGATAAAGCAGATTAAATTTAGTTGTTGCATCTGCTTTCTAGATGCTTTTGTGCTTCAAAGTTCTGCCCAAACCATCACTTTGGATTGAGACAAAGAAGCCTACATTTCATTAATTCCCACCTTTTTTCCATGAACACATATTTTCTTTTCAAATAAAAATATGGAAAGCATTCCATCCATCATCTCACTGAGCTGAAATAGCTAGCAGATCCTATGCCTAATGGGGCTTCTGGGAATTTAAAGAAAAAAAGATAATTTCATTCTTTCACAGGTTTTTGAACCCAGATCAGACATTACCCAAAAGGCAAGGATGTAACTTCATTTCACAGAGGAAGTATAAAATGCACCTTTTGATCAATTGTACATGTAAACCCTCCAGAGTGTCCACCACATACATTGTTTAAAGAACCTTTGGCTTAAGGTGAGATTATAAAATCATTCCAGTTCTTACTCATGCTTCAGGAAATTTTGGAAATTGAAGGGTAATGACCATGATGTTCTACTCTGTGTCACATAATCTGTAATTTCTTCAATCTCATATGGATTGATATGGATATCCAAATTAGTTCCCTGCATCCTATCTGTAGGAAATGATTGTGAGTGGCTTGAGGACATGCTGAATTTCTGTTTGCACAGCTATTACAGTAGGTAAGATTATGAAGAAGCATTATTTTGTGTACACATAGATTAGATATAATTTCATCAGGCCAACTCTATCAGGTAATTGGGAAAACTGTACTTTTTGAATGTCTACCCAGGACACATCCCCAAGACCAAGGCTGACCTAAAAAAGCAACACAATCTTGTACGGTAGATTTATCATAGCATATGAGACTGAACAAAGTCTTCAGAGATTATATGGTGTGGAATACAAGATCCATGCCCATATTCTACCAGATCTTAATCTTATAATCTAATTTCTTAGGTTTTTGAAGCATAAATAGAAATTGGACTGATCTTATATCCATACCTTAAAGAATATTACTTTTTATTATTGAATTTTTTTTAAATAATGGCAGTATTTCATCAACACAATGTGAATACATTTGTTCAATTTTATCATGAGCCATAAGGCAGTTTGTGAAAAGAATATCTGCATCTGGGGAAGAATTGTGCATATTCTTTTGGCTTAAGCTAAAACAGGAAAACCTACAACAAGAAGAGCTTTTCTTATTAAACTTCTACCTGCTTTCCTACAGCTGTAAAAACAGCAGAGGAAATTATTCAGGCTTAATAATTATGTTGACTTGCACCTGTCATTCTCTACATCATTCGAGCTTTTCATTCTAGACAGAAATAGTTTCTTGGAGATAAAATTTAGCACAAGGGCTGTCAGATTTCTTGTGTCAGGCTGGACCTGAATCAATGAAGCAAGTAAACAAGAATTCAAGAACTTCTGATAAGTAGATTTTATTGTAGAAAATCTAAAAAGCCATTAAATGTTATCAGTGTTCAAATTTATTGCATATTTTTCTCCTGCTCACTCTGCATAAAGAGCTAGAAGTGATTCTTTTCTGGGTGGGAGATAAAATTTTCATCTGTTCTTTGACAGAGTAATGACCTGATATAGTATTAGGATGCTTACTTTTGACTGTATGAGAACAGGTTTCACAAGTACACTTTAGATCGTACAGATTCAACATGCCTTGAGGATATCCTGTTTAATACAAATGACTAGTTATTTAAATGTTTAAAATCCTTTATCTGGTAGAATGTGGTCAAGCATATTGCCTAAGAAGACAGTACACATCCTACCAGGCAACTGTGAAGAGCAAGATTAAATGGCAGGATTAAAGTTTGGGATTAACAGAAACCTGGTTATGAAATGCCTATTTACTTTGAATTAATTAAATCCCTAGGACCAGATAAATTGCATGCTACGGCATTGAAAGAACATTTTGATGGTTTTTATTAGGGCTATACTGAGATCCCTATTTGAAAGATAAAATGTTTTCAAACTGTGTGTGTGAAGCTCACGTTGGGAGCATCTTAAATCATGGGGGAGTTGGGGGGGGGGGAATGGCATTGAACTTCACGCCTAAATAGGCTATTCCAAGTGATTCGGGAATGAAATGAGATGTAGAGTATTGTGAGGAAAAAGGTAAGGGTTTCTTGGCTATGGAGAAGGTGAGAGCCACCTACTGGTAACCACTCTGCTTTCAGAGTTCAGCTTCTTTTTCTTCTCACAACTCCAATGAGTAATGATTAAAGAGCCACTTTGTCTGGCCACCCCTTTTCCTTCCTAAGCTTTACAGCTAGGGCTGAACAGCTCCATTCTTATCAAGGAGAGGGCTCAAGATTTTATAACCAGGAAGACTTGCAGGAGAAATAGCAGCAACCACTCCTCTATACTGAATGCATATATCTTTTATGAAAGAAGCTGATTTTGCATCACTGTCAGTAAATCAGAAAAACACAGATGGAACCCATAGAGGGTAAGCCTCTTCTACTCCAAATTCACTTCATTTTTCTGGAGTTCTTCTTTGTAGAAAGGCAAAAGAAATGGCAATGGCAACAGCTTCTCCTATGGAGTCCTTGGGGTTCTCTGAGCTTGGTTGATTTCTTGCAAACGTTTCGTTACCCAGCTAGGTAACATCTTCAGTGCTAGAATGGAGTGGGGTTTGCTCTCTGTTTATATACTGTGGCATGCCCTGCCAGTGTTGGGGGGGGGGGTGGATTTTGTTTTATTTTTTCCCCCTGGTAGTTCCTTGATTAGGGTATTGTTTACTGCTTGATTGTATGTCTGGTGATAATCTTGGTGTTAGTCTCTGCTTATCTGGGTGATGATTGCTGGTGAGGAGATGTTCTGATCTTTTGTTTTCCCTTCTATTGTCTCTCATCTCTTCTCCCATCAGCCTCTCCCATCTCCTGGCTCACTGCAGACACTCCCCCTTTACACATGGAAGGCAAATACTTTTCCTTTCCCCCTTTCTCCTCTAATTATCTCTTCTACTCACCTCTACTTTTGTTACTCCCATTTCTGTCCCCTTCCTTTCCAGCACTTACCTCTTCTCCTTTCCCTCTCACTATCCTGCACATTCTTTTCTTTTGCTATATCTACTAGAAAGGGAATGGGGTGTGATTTTGTGTTCCTATGTATGAGAAAATGAGGTGAGGAGATGTTTGTGCAGTTGCAGATAGGGGATGAATTAAGCCTATAAATGGAATGCCTCATCTTCTGAGAATTTATTTTAATCAGTAGTTACTAATTCAATTGCCACTGGATTTTCTCTTTCTTTTCTTTTTCTTTTTTTGGAGTGCAATTTCTAGCCAGTTAGGTACAAATATGCAAGTGTACCACATGCACACATTTATTGGGACAAAAATCTTCAGGACTGCTTTCAACTGAAGTTACTAACCAGGTTGACAATGTATGGAAGCTGGCATTGTGCAGGATTTTTGTGTATGTAATAAATATTTGTGGCGGGGGTGGGATGGAATCTTCAGGCGTTGGCTAATCCCAACTGATTAGTTGTCAGATGACAAGACTACAGAAAATCTTAGGACTGTAGGAGGAAGGAGAGAAAAACATCCTGGGAAAAGACAATGGCAAACCACTTCCATACTCTTGCCAAGAAGGCCAGAAGTCCATGTCCATGCACTCACCAGTAGTTGAGTCTGACTCAAGGGAGAATTTACCCTTTTCCTTTGGACTATATATGGGAAACAAGATCTGTTCAGGAGTTTACACTGCTGAATTGCTTGTTTCATATACAACTAAACTAGGATTTTTAATATCATAGTTTGCTGAACAATCTATTGTTGTCAAGTTACACATAATACTATCACTGGATTTACACATCCCACAAACTAAAAATAAGCTAACCATGTTACGGTTTAGCATTATTGTAAACCTGTGTTAATTTTTGGATCAATACATGAATATCCTGTAAATCAGAATTCTGTACGCTCTATTTTAAAATACGTTCACTGTTTTTAGCTGCGATAGACCCAGATGACTGGCTTGTTTCTGGTATATTACACCTCATTCTGCTATCTCTGTTCTAAGCGAGCAAGCAAATAAGGGATATAGGAAGTCCTTATTTTAAAAACAGCATAGCACAAATGGCAACAGAATCAGAAATTGTCAAATACACTATGTATCTGCTTTTACAAGGTAGTACTTCACTTTTAAAAGTTAAAAAAAAACGTGAATTCCACAGGAGTTTTTAAATTAAAAAATAATACATTTCCTTTTAATTCTCAAAATGGCTTTCCCCAATTATGTATTTTATAGATTAACTGGGACTTCCACTCCCAGGATTCACAGGCCTACCGGAAGCACCAAATCTGAAAGATTGTTCCAAAGCAACAATTGAAGGAAACAGGATTATTACTGTGGCAGCTGAAAAAAATGCTGCGGCTTCATGAGGTATACTGATTTTTGCTTGAAAGATACCCAAGAAACACTTTGTTATTATTCCATCTCTCAGGAAGGTGAGGTTGAAGACTTGAAACAGGTCCCTCTCCAGGTGATCTGACTGTGGAGTTCCCTTCTCAGAAAAGGTTAGTTGGTTGCCTTTTTACAAGTTTTAAATGGCTGTTTAAAAATTACACTGTTCAACCAAATTTTAATCAAGGCTAATTATGTTCTCTTCCTGTAAAATATACATGTTATTCTTTTTTATGGTGTTCTATTGTGTATCACTTTGAGCCTTTGTGAAGTTAGAAATGTGATTCAAAAACAAATAAATAAATTGGCTGGTAGTTGGTAGTCTTAAAATGTGCAATGAATCTTACTTAAGCAAATAACTCTTCTGAATCACTGCAGAAGCCATTCTTCATCCCTCAAATAAACAATGTCCAGGAAAGACATACTGGAGTCAACAGCAGAAAAATAAGCTGTTTCTAGTACAAAAATAACCTAAGGGCCATGTTTAAAATTTACATTCCATATAAATATTTACACATCAGTATAAAGAATATACTTAGATATTTCTTAGTAAAATGTATTTATAGAGGAGAGTATTAACCAAATTAATCTGGTCTACAAAATGAAAAGAAGGAGCCTAATTATTTAGAATACAGTAAAGCACTAATAATTGTTTTCACAGTAGCTGATTTACAGCAAACTCCCTCATTTTCTGATTTGTAGATTTCTTTGCAAACAATCATTGATATGTTTACTTTCTGCCACTATCATGGCAACACATCCCTGCTATATTATTTTTAGAACAGTGAAGTGGCATATGCCACAGTATTTGCCGATATTTCTATTCTCACTTAGATGTGCAATATTAATTGCTCTCAGACAAAACCAAGTCCTCAAAAAAGCAACAAAAACAGACAATGTAAACAAGTACACAAATGCTATGCAGGGATGGGGAGAAGTATAAAAATCAATGAATGCCACTTCTAAGTACCAAGTTGTTATGGACAAAATTTAGAGTTATTACAAAAACTCATTGACATTTTGCCAGCAATGAAAAATGACTGCAACTCATTGATAGAAATTGTGCTTTATATATATAATATTCTAGGTCTTATCCCTCTTTCTATGATTATGGGAGCTTAGGGAGAAGGTAAAGATAGACAACAGGAAAACTCAAAACTGCTAATGGGAAGGCACAAATTTAAAATGTGCAGCAGCAGCAGCAGCAGCATTTTCTTAAAACCATGTAATGCTGTGGACAGCAGGACTAAGACTAGCCAGTGTATTCTAATACCTGTGGTCTTGGTAATATGCCAAAGCAAGGATATCCATAATTTGGGTGAGGCAAGGCTTGAGAACACTGACCCTATATTTACAAACAATAGAAATATTTTTCAACATGGTGGGCCAAAACTGACACAATATCTCTCAGTATCTGTTCACTCTTCACAGATGTGATGACTATGTGATGCATGATGAGATGGCTGCCTTAGATTGGCACTATGAAATTTAGTGCTACCATCACTGCGATACATTTGAACATAGTCCATATTTGTAATCAGACCCAGTATCACCATTACAGGTAGTCCCCGGATTAAGAATGCCTGGTTTAAGGATGACCTATAGTTCAGAACGGAGCCTACTGTACCAAAATTCGAGTTAAATACATAATGATTTGACTGTAAGTCAATGGTTTGAGTTAAATACACAATATTACTTATACAGTATTATATAATAATACTGTTCCAGCTTACATACAAATTGACTTAAGGACAGAGCTTGGAAACAGAATTTGTTCTTAAACTGGGGACTACCTGTACCAATACCATGAAAACTGTGGATCCTAAACCAGTTCACTAAGGGCCCCTTTACCTTGAAATTTTAACAGAAAGCATTAGTAGACTACACTTTTTTTTTTTTAATCCGCACTCAATCATGCCTGGATGAGTCCCTGCAGTTTTCATGGCAAGGTGTTTCGGAAGTGGTTTGCCATTGCCTCCTTCCTAGAGTGGAGCCCAGCTGGCGAGCGCGGGGAGGTGGGGTTTTCCATTGCTTCGCGCTGTTTTTCAGGCGTACACAACTTCCGTGTTATCGGCAACTGGTCCCATCTCCCGTGCAAGACACCGCTAGACTACACTAGTGCTGTATTATCAAAACTACAGATCCAGGACAAAGTTTTGTTCCTCCTGTTCATGGCTCCATCTGCACCACCATAGAAGATATTAAGTCAAATCAACTTTTCCATGGCCTTTCTATAGATAGTTGAATGGAGCTGATGTTTTGCAGTTTGGGAATCTCTGATCTAAAACATGACTGCTACTGCTGGACTAATCTTGGCCATATTAGCAAAATAATGTTGGGCAGGACAAAGCTGCAATGTCTTCACTGTAGCTAACTGTTTGAATATTGCAAGCTGAATCTCCAACAGGCAATAACAGCATGAGAGCCCAGAATGATATCTATGGTGCAGCAATTACCAGCAGCAAGGTCCAAATGAAGTCCAAGGATAAAAGTACACACGCTCTAACACAATCACACATTAAGCAGCAGAACCTCACCAAAATTCAGCTGCAAGCCATCACTGAGGCCTTTACAGAGTGCCTTTCCACATGAGCAATTCTGCTTTTACCTCTTTAAACCTGAATTTCTAGCCAAAGTAGATCCTTTTGACATTGGTATACCTTAAATCAAGTGAGGACGCATTTTTCTTCCTGGAATCAGAGAAAGAATTCTCCATTTCCCAAAAAGACATGATAGAAGATGTCTGTCTCCAGAGACAGAATCCCCTGATGAGCCTCAGCATTCTTAAAAGCAAACAGCTTCTCAAGGAGCTTCAAATCTTTTGTTGAAGAATTCTCCAGAGGGAGCATGCCATCAACTAAGAAAAGTAATGAATTAACAACATTTTAAAATAAGAATGTTAACAACATTTTCTAAAGCTTTTCATTCTGGAAAAGTGAACTAAAATCAACACCACTGTCAAACATCTACATCTCACCAGTGGGAAGAGTTAAGAAAATTAAACAGCTGATTAATACTCTTCTGGAACATATGATTGTCCTTCTATGGATAAAGTTCTTATCCTCTTAAAGGTCAATGTTATAAATGTTCACCCAGCAATAAAATCCCACTGAAGACAATAGGCCATTTTCCAATAAAAAAAAAACCCAGGATCAGGCTTCATCATTTTATAGCCTCAAAGAATATTCCACTCTGAACCTAGATACCCATGTTAACACATCACCACACTGCTCGCATATCATCAGAATATTTAATGATAAAGATGTACTTAATTAACAAGCTACTGTTTAAGCCTCAGGAACTGGCTGCATGAGAGTTCTTGATTTGTATATTAATGCAAATATATTCAGGGAATGCATCAGGATTAAACACCTCTCAGTTAATGGCAGCTTTAACTCAATGGCTTAACTACCTATATTACAGTTATTAAAATAGTAATGGCATATTGACCTCAAATTATTCAAAATGCTTAGTCTTAGTTAAAGCTCAAGACCAATGTCAATTGTTCAAAGAACCAAAATGAAAGAGTTCAAGAAATGTAAGTAAATCTTCATTATGTGTGCTACCTTTAGGTATGACACTGGAGAATACGAGAGATGTGGTTACAAACTGTATTGAAGGTAATATAAAATTTAAGGTAGAACTTATTGTAATAGAGCAACCTGACTTAAATTGAAATTCATTAGGCTATTCCTTTTATGAATAGGAACCATTTGGACTTGGTAGTCTTTATAAGAGCCCCAGCTGGTAATGGTTGAAGGTTAATGCTTTACCCTATTCTGTTCAATTTTCTGTCCTAATTAGTCATCTAAATCTATAGCTGTGAGCACCAAGTGTCTGTGCTCAAAAGAAACTAATTAATGCTAGCAAATTAGATCAAGTCCAAAGATCCAACAGCCAAACTCTTAAATGCTCCTTGTTAATAGGAAGTGTAGCTGTCAATAACTGCTGTTGGTGGCTATAATGAGGCCTCTTTCTTTCACTGAAAGTGATTTCATTTCTCTTTGTCCTCACAAAAGCTGTTCCATTCCTTTTTTTTTTTTAAATGTAGTTTCAATAAGGATGTTAGCTGCCTGACCCATTTCTTGTGATCAGCTGGAATGAAATGACATGGAAAAAACCAAGAAGGATAAGTCTCTTCATACTCGCATTATGCTTCAAACAAGTTTCCTTGTTTGAAGCCCTGATGCTGGCTTTTGAATTTCAAGTTTTCTTCACCACTGAATATTTAAATGAACTGTTATGGAATCTAACTGTTTAGTTATTATAGAAGGCAATATCCACAGAAGAACGAAGCAACTGTATCAAAAACTTTTATCTCTGAAATACAGTTTTAAAGTAAAAAATGTGGGGATGCCTCACACATTATAGGAGAATAAAAGACCCAGAAGATTCAGCATGGATTCTTGCCTACCCAGTAATATACGTGGCTATATTTGTTTCTTCCATTATGCATATACTGCAATGCATGCTCTCTGAATTCAACAATTATGCTGAACCCACATAGCTACTTATATGATATAGCTGCAGGTAACACATTTTGTGTACCTGTCATATAATTTATTGCAGCAGTGGATAATTGTTCTATTCTGGGAATACACCTTATCCACACAAGCACAAACCTAAAAGATCATCAGGAAGAAGTAGTTTTAATTACCCATAGTAGTAGTCATGATTGCAATTTCCTACTAACAACAACCATGAAACAGCAATCTCCTCTCCCAGTCTTATCTACTGCCACTGCCACTGTTAGCTACCTCTCTAGCATGTGCTCTAAGAGGGTTCTATGAGTCAAGGTTGGAACAGCAATTTTAATCATCTGTTTGAGAGCACTCTATCACTGACCCTACAGTCTTCTCAAAATACTTCCTATTATTCACAAATGGATGTCAGTTGTTCTGTAAGTACAGCAGTGATAGGAGAGAAGGGGAAAGCATTTCTGGTGACAGAAAAATAGGGCCATGGGAGCTGTATGTTGCCTATGGATTGTCCATTCATGCTGTAGTAAGTGAAGTAATTCCAGGTTCATACTCAAAAGTTTTACAAGTTATGTTTAAATAGTTCATCTAAGTAGAATGAAACAGTGGATGTTCACTCATATTAAAATAGGAACTAGGCTACATATTTTAAATCACTTAAAAGATGTACTGACAGTCCTATCTAACCCAAATGTTTTATGAATGATCCACATCTTTCAACACACAAGATACTATTTTTAACATACCTACATCCACATATAATGTATAAGTATTGCAATAAGTTTATGCTTTGGAATTAGGGCAGTTGATAAATCTTTTAAACAAACAAACAAACAAATGAAACAGAACCACGTGCTCTTACACAATATAGCACAATGGCAGACGTTCAAGATAATCAAGCCTGAGCTACCAAATCACTTTTAAAGTTTTGAATATTCATATCCCACAATATGACCCTGTTAGGCAAATCCAGTCTCCAAATAGTAAAGAAATATACACCATGTGCTTTTTTTAAAAAATAAACTTTTTCCTATAACTCATGTAAACTAAGTAATTCTGTAAGATTACAGTGATTACATTTAAACCATAGTTTACTGTGATTGGAACAAACCTAGCCTTTCCATTCTCTCCCCTTACAAATACTTCTGGGGTAGGACCTGGGGTTTGGAAAATTTTGCTTCCATATACAGGTGAAACTCAAAAAATTAGAATATCATGCAAATGTTCATTTATGTCAGTATGGCAACTCAAAAGGTGAAACCAATATATGAGATAGACGCATTACATGCAAAGCGAGATATGTCAAGCCTTACTTTGGTATAATTGTGATGATTATGGCGTACAGCTTATGAAAACCCCAAATTCACAATCTCAGAAAATTAGAATATTACATGACATCAATAACACAAGGATTGGAAATAGAACAATATTGGACCTCTGCAAATTATAAGCATGCATATGTACTCAGTACTTGGTTTGGGCCCCTTTTGCAGCAATGACTGCTGCAATGTGGCATGGCATGGATGCTATCAGCCTGTGGCACTGCTGAGGTGTTATGGAAGACCAGGATGCTTCAATAGCGGTCTTCAGCTCTGCTGCATTGTTCGGTGTCATGTCCCTCATCTTTCTCTTGGCAATGCCCCATAGATTCTCTATGGGGTTCAGGTCAGGCGAGTTTGCTGGCCAACCAAGCACAGTAATCTCATGGTCATTGAACCAGGTTTTGGTACTTTTGGCAGTGTGGGCAGGTGCCAAGTCCTGCTGGAAAATGAAGTCAGCATCCCCATAAAGCTCGTCTGCGGAAGGAAGCATGAAGTGCTCCAAAATCTCCTGGTAGACGGCTGCGTTGACCCTGGACTTAATGAAGCACAGTGGACCAACACCAGCAGATGACATGGCTCCCCAAATCAACACAGACTGTGGAAACTTCACACTGGACTTCAAGCATCGTGCATTGTGTGCCTCTCCATTCTTCCTCCAGACTCTGGGTCCTTGGTTCCCAAATGAGATGCAAACGTTGGTCTCATCAGAAAAGAGTACTTTGGACCACTGGGCAACAGACCAGTTCTTTTTTTCTGTAGCCCAGGTAAGACGCTTCTGACGTTGTTGTTCAGGAGCGGCTTGACAAGAGGAATATGACATTTGAAGCTCATGTCCAGGATCCGTCTGTGTGTGGTGGCTCTTGATACACTAACTCCAGCCTCAGTCCACTCCTTGTGAAAGTCCCCAACACTGTTGAATGGCCTTTTCCTGACAATCCTCTCCAGGCTGCGGTCATCCCTGCTGCTTGTGCACCTTTTTCCACCACACCTTTCCCTTCCACATAACCTTCTATCGATGTGCTTTGATACAGCACTTTGGGAACATCCAACCTCTTTTGCAATTACCTTTTGGGGCTTTCCCTCCTTATGGAGGGTGTCAATGATGGTTTTCTGCACAACTGTCAGGTCAGCAGTCTTTCCCATGCTTGTGATTCCTACTGAACCAGCCTGAGAGACCATTGAAAGGCTCAGGAACCCTTTGCAGGTGTTATGGATTCATTAGCTGATTAGAGTGGGACACTTTGAGCCTAGAATATTGAACCTTTTCACACTATTCTAATTTTCTGAGATTGTGAATTTGGGGTTTTCATAAGCTGTATGCCATAATCATCACAATTATACCAAAGTAAGGCTTGACATATCTCGCTTTGCATGTAATGCGTCTATCTCATATATTGGTTTCACCTTTTGAGTTGCCATACTGACATAAATGAACATTTGCACAATATTCTAATTTTTCGAGTTTCACCTGTATTTGCAGCTTGTTTTTAAATGGAAGAAATCAAGAAACTGCATTTAATCACTGTGGTAACCTTAATTAATATTATCCCAAATAAATATATTTAAACTAGTTTACTTATTGCTTGAAATACAGTAAAGCAAGATTTAGCCAAATTTTAAATTCCTGTGTATGTCAGGTTTAGCCCAGGAAACTCCAGGAGACAATACAGATTCAATCCAGCAAGGTTTATTGGCTTCACTCCCGTTACAGAATCTTCTCAGACTGAGAGCAATTCCCAGGGTCAGACTACAAACATCCTTAGCATTCCTCAGGGAGGGGCCAGTCTCATTCTCTTATCTCTTGTCCGCTCCTCTGGGGATGAGAGTCCATGTTTCACACCTCTGCTCCACACTCCCACATGTATTATCAAAGTGTATTTAATCTAAAACTGTCAGGTTCAGCCCAAAGAACTCCACAAGACAGTACAGGTCTAGCTCGATAGCTTTTATTAGCTTCCAACCACAAGACAGAATCCTGCCAGACTGAATCTAAACTTCTCAAGCCAGCAAGCAAACACTGCAAATTCCTTAGGATGTTGCCAGTCTCATCTTCTTAACCTTCCCACGCTCTTGCTGGGGGCTAAGGAAATGCTCATCTCCTCGAGCGCAGCCTTCACCAAACCATTCCATCACAAAAACAGATGTAGGAGCTTCTGGGGTCCTCTTTATGGCACAGGAGTAAACTAGATGTATTCTTCTTATAAAGATCCAAGATTGATCATGATAACAAAATCATAACCATGCAGCATACATTCTTCTTCATTTAAATACTTCGTTTAAATAATTAATTAATATAGTTCTTATGATGTGATCTTCATAAAGACCAATTTTATTACATTTATTCCATTTAGGACATCCTTTCACTGATCATCACCTCTCTCTCTCTTTCTCCCACTCTTAAAAAAAAACCAAAACACAAAAATTCATGAAGTTGAGAAATGCTAATTCCATCATTTGTATGATCCAAATTAAAGCCCAGTCTTGCAATATAAGCCAAATACAGAATCTGAAAAATTGGTTGGCTCAAAGAATGACAGCTTTATACTTCTTCTCTTACACAGGAGTAACAGATATTATTTTAATTGTTTTAAAATACAAGTCCTTATCCCCAATCATACATAACTCCAACTCGCTATGCTAAGCCATTAGCTTTGTCACAGCCTTTGGAACACAGTGCAGTCAGTTAATAGAATCTGGTATTTTAACTGGAAGAAAGCACAAGAGATGGCCATAAACCAACCCCAGCATGAGACTCCTAAGTATTTCTCACTTTCCCTTAATCTACATTTCTGATGAAAGAACATAAAACATTTATAAAGTACTACTCCAGGTGCCTTTGGGTATTTAAATGGAGAATGCCAACATTTGTTCAAGCTTTGAAATTGCTTTCTTTTTGCAGATCTTGATATGTCAGGTGCAAGGGTCATACTCTAGTGCAGGTAGCCCCTAGAGCGACACATATGATCCCTGCTACAGGACTGTTGATTAAGTATATAATACTTAAACTATGGTTGACATTGGCCTTATTTTACTATAAGGAAGCCTGAAGTGGTGTTTCATCCCATCATTTTTAGTAAGTATCAATGTAGCCCCTGGGGAGAGGAAGAAGGGTGGCATTTGGAAAAGATCTTTGTCAGAACACTTTCCTAATTCTAGCTGCATAGTTCACCAAATACTTACAACTGTATGGGATTAATCAGCCATAAATACCCACACATATTTAATTACACACTTAATTAAAGAAACTGTACTATAATTGAATGAACAGGAAGAATATTCTATCATTGACTCCTTGTTCAAACATAGTCCCTACCCTCCAAAAATGACAAAACTACATATTTTTAGAAGCACATCAACTCAAAGAAGAAAATTATGTACATATTGGTTTAAGTAGTGACTAAATCTTTCAAAGCAAAATGACTGTGCATCTACATGCATACAGAGAGAGCTTTAGCAGCTTCTAAAGCAGCTGCAGGAGCTTGGAAAAAAGACATGGCTGTTTTAATAATTCAAAGAAAGGTTCTTCATTTGTGATCCCATGCATTGCAAACATGTCTTTCAAAAGATTTCTGCCGCACTCCTTAACATGACACATTAACATAATTCTAAATTATCTGCAAATCATTAAAAACCTGGCTCTTCTCTCAGGCCTTGCGGGAAGGTGTTTGTGGAGCCCTGGATGATTGATATTTTGTCTGAACTCTTAGGTTCTTCTGTACTGTTTTCCTATTTTAAGTTGAAGCTGCCCAGAGTTATTTTGGAGTCAGACAGCTTCTAAATCTACATAAATATATATGATGTTCAGCATTCAGAACGTGTTTGAGAAAAATCAAAATATCACAACTTAAAAACATGTCAAACTTTTTGGGGAGGGGAGAGAAGAGAGGTTGAATGCCTACCTAACTTGATCTCTTTCTTCAGTTATTTTCAGTAATTTCTTCCCAAGTTCAGAAACAAAGGTGTAACAAATTAATCTGAGAGATAGTGTCTATGCATTAAAGCTTAGGTATCTGAATCAATAGGTTTCCCACATTATTTTATCTGACTTAAGTACAACCAGAGGAATTCTTAACAAGCTTCTATTGCCTGATAAACCCCATCCCCCTTTTTTCAAAAGCATTAATATGGGCAAAAACACAAGATTGAAATTCTCTTCCAGCTGAACATTTAGTTTTCATCAGCTCAAAGATCACACACACACACGGAGTTCTGGAGAAGAAATGGTGAACCGAAGACAGGTCTGCTAAAAGTGGAGCTGACAACTGCAGCGGAATGAAGAGCCAGTGAGTAGACTGGCTCTTCATAATTCCTCTCTGGACAAGGAGAGGACTTCAGATTGCCCACAAGTGCTCCAGACAGTTTCTGCTCATGAGGAGACCTCAAGACAGAGGTCTCCGGTGGGTTTAGCGCTCTGGGAGACAGGGGAATAGCCATCTTGCTTAAACTACAGTCTGTGCCTTTAAAGGGACACTGGGTTTGCATACTTCCTCTTCTAATCACTTTGGAAATTGCTTGTTAACTGCTTTTCAGATATTAGGAAACTTTGGATCAGCAAGTCTGAAAACACTGGGTAAGTTTCCTTCAATCTTTAGTGAAATAAGTTTTAACTACAATTTTAAGGACTTAAAAAAAATTCTTTTGGAATAAACAGCAAAAATGTGATTAGAATTTTGATTTTGGAAAGTTACAAACAGACTAAGGGTCCAGATGGATTTGAAATAAGATTTTGGAATTATAAGAATCCTTCCCACAGGAAAATGCATTTGTTTTTAATTAAAAAAAAAAACTGATAGGATGGGACTTTGAACATTGGACACTAGATGGAACTAGAAGGAACTAAAGATTACAATTAAAGAAGAACACTTAAATTTGACTTACTAATACAGAATGGAGCAAAATATTTTAACACTGGACCTAATGAAGGGTGTTTTTGAACAATGGGCCCAGAAGTTAATTTTAACTTCTTGTCTACCTCTATATATAGACTGTGTTTAAAAGATGTTATGGAAGAGGAATAAGTTTTTCCTGACAAGATTGAAACTGATGTGAAAGTGGATTTAAAAATGACAGGCTACAAGAATGACATGGAAAAAGATGTTACACCGGACATACAAAAGAAACCAGCTGATGTCTTAATAATTAAAAGGGATATACAAATAACAAACCAAGAGAGTGACCTGGATAAGTTTCCTATATTGGATTTACAAAAGAGGTTTCTTAAAGCTTTGAAGAATTTTGTGAGAAGGGACAAAGAAAACATGAAAATAAATCAAGTTCTAGGACATTATTTGAAGGGAATAAAGGTCAAGATTGTTAAAAGTAAAAGGAAGGAATATAAAGTTGGTTTATTTGATCAAGGTAAAAATAGATACATTGTTATCTCGGGTAATACTTAATGGACTTTTGCTGATATCAGGACTGAAATGATGAGACTTTAAGGATTTATAGATAAGAGATGGGATATAGGAAGAAGAGATCATTTGTTGTATTTTAAGAGAAAGTGATAAGTAATTAAAATTGTTTATACTTGCTGTGATGAAGGGGAAGTCATTTATTTATATATTCTGTTTCTGTTTCTTTATTATATTCTTATTTTTTCTTTCTTTTCTATTTTTCTATTCTTTTCTTTTCTTCCCCTTCTATTTTTCCTTTTTATTCTTTTTTTTTAGTTTGTATTAGTTTTTATTGTTGCAATTATAATTTTTAATAAAATTAATATTTTTTTTTAAATCACACATATACATACACACAAACACAAATCTCAAATGTTCTACCCTACCCCATCCTTGGCCATCATGATCCAGTCTGAATAAAAAATATCATAAACTGATGTAAAAGATACATAGGTCCTATGTAAGACTTCCAGAGGAATAAAAACCCTTATGCACATAGACTCCTAAACACTGTTCAACACACGTCCCTTGCAAATATGATTAGACATATCAATAACATATCTAAAATGATTTTTTTTGGTGAGCTTAAAAAAATTAATTTAGAAATAGCAGCAGTCTCTCAATATTCTGGGCCTATAGTCTTTAGGGCTTTATAAGTCATCATAAACAGCTTTTAAAAAGCATACAATTCTAATATGCTGCCAGTGGTCCAACTTCTTCAACAGGTGGTCTGCAGCATTATGCACTAGCTGAAGACTTTACCTAACCATCACTGGCAACCTCATCAGAAGCTGCATTTCAGTAGTCTGGTCTTGGTGCTATAAAATACCCGTAGTCAATGAAGGCATTTCCCAGATGTGAGAAGTTCAATTCACTAAATTCTGAAAAATAACAATGCTGGATGGGGAATTCTGGGAGCTGAAGTCCATGAAAGGTGGTTGTCCATGCAGGATTGAAAATTGATGGTTCTGATTCTATAAGAAAATGTCATGGCCTCTCAAGTACAATTGCTTGAATGTGTGCTTTGTATATAAATGAAAACAAAAGAAAGGTCTAGGAAAACCAAATCTGAAACATTATTTTTAATAACAATCTGAGTCAAATAAAGAGTGACATGTTAGTGAATATGAGTATGGTTCAATGTAAGCTGATAATTTGTATTAATTTATTAACATGGTGTATAGGAAGAATCTCAGTGGAATATTAACGCTCAGTAAATAAAGAACAGAATTTAGAATAAAGATCAACCATGTAAGTCGAGTTATATACATATACATATACAATTCAGTACTGAATGGGGAGAAAATGAAAAGCCTGTTTGTATCAAAGCAATCAGATTAATAGAAATGTATGGAAAGGGAATTCTCCTTGTTTGTGTTTTATTCACACCTAGACAACATGATCACAACACATATGTGAAAGTGTAAACTTGAACACTGTGGATTTTACAATGTATCACAATTATGGGAACACCTGTATTCAATATTCTATAGCTTTCTTAACAGATTTCAATGCAGCTGGGAATGTAACTTTTTAATATAAGGATAAACCCAGTACAAGAGACAGAAGATCGTATGTATGAGGGCAATTCTCACCACATGAAATAAAGCTGGCCCATATCATTCTCTGTGTGCTTCCCTTCAATTCTCAGAAAGAGATTTTTAGAGATTACCAAAGGTTATACAAACGCTGTGAAAACAGGAAAATTCAATTTCATAAAGGCAACTCTATAGTATTTGCAGTGAAATTGCAATATTTATATCATGCATGGTTGTACAACTGATTAATGGTGCAACTATAGTCCTTTCAGGAGTGATATATAATTTTAATGAATAAATAAACAAAAGCATTTGTGTTAATTGTAACGGCTCCCTGAGGGCCAACATCTCTTCTAATGTGATAATGTATATCAAGATTCTATTCTAAACTTTCTGAACTATAAAACTCTGTCTGCTCTTTAAGTGTGGATATTTCAATGACATTTTAATCATTATCTTATTGCTGCTCACATTCCAATTTTTCATGAGCCTTTCTAGAACTTTTCTTCGAACATAACTATGCTAAGATATTCCCAGAGACTACTTTGAGGGGTAAATAAGGTACCTTTCATTAAAGAGGGAGTTTTGTGCTGTTAGAGTTTTGTGGAGTAAGAGCTCCTTCTCCTGTTAAATTTGTTTGCATTATTAGTGGTCTGCCAAATCATCTGAGAAACGCTGATTAGAAGTAGGGTAGCCTCCTTTATTTGAAATTGGCAATATTTATTGTCACAGAAAAAGAACTAGTTAACAACACAGAAGTTAAAAAAAGAGGCCGAAGAATTATAACATGGTCCTAAATCTGTAATTCTAACAGATAACACAATTTCCTTTTGCTTTCTATTACAAAGAACACCCTATTCTAAACTGTATCATTGTCTTTTTCTTCTGATTATCATATTCCATGGCCATGTTCATGCACATGCATATTTTCTGTCTCTCTACATAGAAATCACATATTAAAGCATCATGAATTTTTTACATTTTTATACACTAATTCTACAGCTATATGCTTGAATTCTGAACTGCCTGACATTTAAAGGTTAGTGTATACTTTAACAATATTAAAGTCTCAGCACTGATTGTACTTTTATGCTGATCTGCATATCTAAGCTAACTGTAAGAGTGCCTGGCCATAAAGGAACTACCTCAGCTATCTGACCTACTTCCCCTGAGTGAATGCTTTCAGCCTCTCTACTTCTCTCCTGTTCACAAGACTGAGGTTATTTTGTAATTTTCACGACATCACACTTCCTTTCTCTGTAACTCCAAAACATATGGGGAGTTGCTCCACACATTGGCAGTTTAGCGAAATGCAGAGGTGAGAGTCTTGTGCCATTTTTTAAAGTGCTCTCATTCCTTCAATTGCCATAGATAATTATAAATCATTTTTAATTTTTAATTTATTTTTATTCAGTAATTACCATAGAATAATAAGTATATGGAAGACTATAAAGGAACCTTGAGCCAGGCAAACCCACACTACTAATTCAAGGCAATAAAGAAGAACTTGGTTTTAGAATTCTACTGGTGATGACAGTTAACATCTTACCCAAGCTCATCAGCATATACTGTTCCTTACAGAATTTAATACATAAAAACAAACAAGACATTTGACCTAAAGCAGCTCTTTCCCTTGCCTTCTGCAAGCAAACATATGTTCTAGCTGCTGTAGAAATTTCACCCCGCCCCCAATTATTAAACCATGCAAAATGACTAGTTTTCACAGTCCTTCCCTGTGTCCACCTGTGTCCTGATTTAATGCAGCAATGCAGTACTATTCCCAGGACCATTTCAACTAAACCTGAAACTGTACAGTGTACAGGCTAATGCTAATTTTTTCTAAAGCATGTGTCCACTACACGTCTGTCTGAACAGGAAACACTGTATACTAGTTCATAATTCTAGACAGATGACTGCATTTTATAGCTTCCAAAATCATCATCTAACAGGTAGAGAAGACTGCTCTATGCTTTTAGGAACTATGGAAACAGTTACACAGATCCACAGATTCCCAGACTGGATGACAGTAAAGAACTGGAAACAACAGTGTGACTGTCCAGTATGAGCACAAGGATATTTGTAATTTGACTCTGCCACACCCAATCAGGACTGGGGTATACTGTATCTGCTGCCAGCATCTGATTTTCCTCCTGTTAATGATGGTTCAAGAAGAAGACCAAAAGAAGGAAAATGTCTTCTCCCTTCCGCTAATGGAGAAGCACAAATGTAGCTTGCATCAGCATCTGATAATAAATCTGGAGAGATCAAGGCCTTTGGAGGCAGTTATTACTTTACAATCCCCCAAGACACATATTACAACTAAAACTAGTAATTAGGGTATATTAATAATACCCAGTAGCAAAGAAAACAAAATAGGTGCAAGGCTTAAAGAACAGGGTTAGGTTTCAAAAGAGGAAGAATGAACAGAGAACAATGGATAGGCCCATCTAAGATGGTAATTAGGCTTCAAAGAAATGCTGCCTTGAAGGTAACCAGGCAAGGCTTGATTTGATTATATACAAAAGGAATCTGAATTCTATCATCACTCTCATCTAGTTACTCACTGCGCCTAGAAGTGGGGGAGAGGGCAGCTTGTTTCTTCCTCTGTCTTACAATATTTCACCCCACAACTTGGGAGGGCTTAGATTTCTTTCCTTTCCTTACCTTACTAGAGGTTGGAAGGATTGGTAAAAGATCAAGGTTATTTATTTGTTTGTTTGTTTATCAAATTTGTCACCACCCATCTCGTTAAAAAACAACTCTGGGCAGTTTACAGAGAAGATAAAATCAACTAAAAATACAATATAAAAATAGTCCTGAATAAATAAATATATTCCAAGAATTTATATTAATTGGCAAGTAGCTCGGGGAGCATCATCAAGATGCCAGCCACCCCCAGGATTGATTAAGACTCTTATTGCCAGGTCTATATGGTCTTTTCTGGAAAGCCAAGAGCATAGGGCCCGCTGCACCTCTCGGGGGGGGGGGGGATATTCCAAAGGCAGAGAAGGCTCTCCTCCTGGGCCCTGCCAGTCAACATTCTCTCGCTGACAGGTCCGTAACATGCCCTCTCTACCTGACCAGGTGGGACGGGTTGATGTGATGGGGTGAGACGGTCCCTCAGGTAGCCTGGACCCATGCCATGTAAGGCTTTAAAGGTGATAACCAACACCTTGAATTGGATCCAGAAGCAAACTGGCACCCAATGCAGCTCCCACAGTAAAGGTGTTGTATGTGCCATTCTTGGGGCAGCCAAGACTGTCCGCATAGCCGCATATTGAACCAGCTGTAGCTTCCAGATACTCTTCAAGGGTAGCCCCATGTAAAGCGCATTGCAATAGTCTAACTGAGAGATGATCAGGGCATGAGTCACTGACCAGAGAGCCTCCTGATCCACAAAAGGGCGTAACTGGCGCACCACACAAAGTTGGGCAAAGTGGTATATTCTGACAATAAAGGGAATCGCTAAAAGTTTGTTTGTTAGAAGTGCTTGTTACAGTATCAATCTCTAGTTTTAATAGCAATTTACAAAGTTACCAGCATAAACATGGTTTATTTAATCTACTAAATATAGTTATAGCACAATTATTATTTTATGTTATCTTTTCCCATTATGGCTTCCAGACTTCATTCTTCAAGGTGACATCCCTATTAACATCCCCATGAAGAAATTTGTTCCATGGTCATTTTGATATAAATTTAGCCAATTCAAATGTTCCAAACTGATATATCTACTGGAACAGATACACATGCTGAAATCTGCACTTTGGAGAATGCTATTCACAACTCCAGATACACACCTACATACCCATACATATATTATGAACACAAGCACAAACAATGCATCTCTTAGGTAAAATACATTGTGTGCATGCAATGAAAAGTGCATATAAAATAATTATATTAGAAACATGCATGAAAATGTACATGAATTTTTGAATTAGAAGGTTGATTCTACAACCTTCACAACCTGAAGTGGAAATGCCAGAATGAAGTTTCGGTTGGAAAATTAAGACTTTGAGTGATAGAAACATTGAAGAATTCACTAGTCCTAGTTACAACTAAGCAAATTATTTTGACAAATTATTTAAACCTATCATCATCCTACAAAATAATGAATTTACAGTACACATACATTCACTGCTACTGTGGCAATCTGGCCAAAAAAAAAAAAAAAAATTAGAATTCAGGTCACATAAATTCTTAGATTTGATATATAGTTGAATTTCACTCTCACCTTTCACTTGTTCAGAACATAGCTCCTTGGCTTTGTCTTTCATTATTTTTGGAATCAAAATATCCTTTTCTACATGTCTGAGCTTTGGTTCCCCTGCAAGAAAAAAAATATACATAATATTTCCATCCTTAGATAAAAGTCACAGCTGATTTCAAAAAATGAGATGCTCTTTAGATGTGACGTATGAAGTCCAAAGTTTTGAACAAGGAATAAATATAAGTTTCCATTATAGACTTTTAAGCTACTTTTAATTTATCATGAGTTTCATTTAGCAATTCAGAAGTCTCACTGATATCAATACAAATTTTACTACCCACTATATTTGTAAATAATATATCCAAGAAGGCTACTGGCTAGGATAATCCCATTTTATCTTCACACAATTCCTGGCTTCACTATATCTAACTAGCAAGCAGAATCTAACTGTGATCTTGCCAATCAAATTCTACTACAGTACTCTAATCACTGCATCACTTAGGTTCATGACTATTCACAAAAAATAGAGTTTTCTGGACTATAGCTCAATAAATATACTAAAAAGGTAAAATAAAGATAACTATTTTTTAGTACAGAATTATATCTAGATACAACAAAAGCTGAAACTACTACTCAGACCCTTTCCATTACTTTAGTTAATATGATACAGGCAGAAGCATGCATCATAACTGAAGCTATTATTGAAGGAAAAGCTGAGAAAAACTGAATGAAGAGAACAACAGCAACTACAACTCTTAATTTCCAAACCTATAATGCAGGAGGCCAGAAAACTTCCTCTGATGACTGCCAGATATGTCTTTGGCTGCTTCAAAATCTAGAAGTCCCTTACTATATGGAGAACATCACTTGATGAAAGCAGCCCTAGAGGCTATCTTATACCAGATCAAGATGTCAACATTTGGAGAGCACAGGGAGAGCATCTTGAAGAAGACAGGTTATTTCTGACCAAGAGTAGTTTTCCAGAGAGAAATCTGTCATATTACCTGCTACCTGTTTCTTTAACTGAAGACCACAGCACCAGAAGACTCTACAGCTAAAACCTCCAACATGAAAGCATATGCTCTACTTCAGAGATAAGGACTCTTCCTTAGATAGATGTTATAACCATTTTACTCCCTCTTTCAAACAAACAGAATACACTGTAAGTTGCAGTTTATGATTCACTGGGAGGAATGAAAAGATAAGCTATGAAATGTCATGTTTCTATATCTTTATTAAAAACCAACTTATTATTATAAGAATGAGGCAGGGAATGATAGGTTTTGATCAGTACCCACAGAATTTCTACCCAGTCTCATTTTAAGCTATTTTATAAGAAATTTATATTATGGCATGCTTTAGAAGAAATTCCATTGTACCAGGTAGCTGCTTTGTTTCCTCCTCTTTAGCAGGATGCATTTTTAACATAGATTGAAATTAGACTGCATTTGAATAAAATTAGGACTTTTGACTCACTTCTGAAAATTTTAACCAGATTACATATACTAGCTTTTTAGTCATCTGTAGTGGGAAAGGAATACCTATGGATAATTAGCTGATCCTTGTTCTCTTCTCTCTGTCAAGACATTCACATGTCTTCAATTGTTCTGGAACATTTTAAAAAGATGGAAAAGTTACTACAGTGAGAATAATATGCACAGTTAGTGATAATTCCTCTTCCACTACCACATTTTCTTTTTAATTGGGGTATTAGATACTTACTTCTAATACTAATTATTGAAATTTCTATAATAAATGTTCCAAAAAAAGAAAATCAGCTCATTTAACTGAGATCCCCTTTTAGAGATGTATCACTGGATCAAGTGGAATCTGGTTCCTGGGACACAATATTGCCCCAATCTGTTTTGTTTCAGCTCTGTTTTGACAGTGAGACTTAAGCCATTTCCTACAATCCTCAAATAATTCTAACCCTTGCAGGCTTTAACCAGGTTATATATACTAGCTTTTTAGTCATCTGTAGTGAGAAAGGAATACCTATGGATAATTAGTTGATCCTTGTTCTCTTCTCTTTGTCAAGACATTCATATGTTATATATTATTAATAATTATGTGAGCAAGTAAACCAATAAAACTTGGTGGACTTAGATGGACTGATTTCCAAACCTGTCTTCATGGCAACTTCTGAGATAAAGAAGCATTTTAGCAAACTAGCGCTTCATTACACCTACATGCCCAAACCTTTACAAGGAATTTTTTAGTAGAAGCATTATGCAGCTCTCTTAGATACTGGGAACCATCTGAGTAGTTTGCTTGTTTACTTTGGCCACAGCAGCAGAACAGAATGGTCTTGTTTAAAATTTCAGTGCTTTATTAGAGTTGAGCATTTATTAGATTTACAATTATGAAACCAAGGTGAATTGCTATGCACAATTACTTGGGAGTTATTTTTTTTTTTAATCTGTTCAATCATGTCTGATTCTCAGAGACTGCCTGGACAAGTTCCTGCAGTTTTCTTGGCAAGGTTTTTCAGAAGTGGTTTGCCGTTGCCTCCTTCCTGGGGCTAAGAGAAAGTGACTGGCCCAAGGTCACCCAGCTGGCTTTGTGCCTAGGCAGGACTACAACTCATGATCTCCCAATTTCTAGCCTGATGCCTTAACCACTACACCAAACTGACACGGGAGAAAGTTCTACTAAACTCAGTGAGATTTCCAAATGCATAACGATAACAGGACCGCGTTCTAAGCAGTTTGTTTCATTTTCTAGGCTTAAAATTCTTCAGAAAATTGCATATATTTCTATTATACTTAAGTTTTAAATTTTGAGATTTCACTACTTTATATTTGCATCAATTCAAATTAAGAGAGAGAGAGAGTAAGGATGACACTACCAGGGGAAAAAAATTCAAAGCTTTAACTTCTCACTATGCTATCATCACCTTGAAGTCAATTTTCACCTTTTTCACTGGCTGAATCTGTTATCTTACATTTTGCTTTGGGGCTCATGTGTTCTTGCAATATAGCAGTACTGGATTATGAGAATTCTGACAAGCATGTTTGCTAAAAAAGTCACAATGCTTATATTCTTGTAGGTAGAGAATCAGATTCTGAACTAATTCTATAACAATTGATGAAATAAATGTAAAAATATGATTAGAGAGTGAGAGCAACTATACAAACAAAGCAATGGTATATGTTGAATAGCTCAAATATAAAACTGAACAAGAATAATCAAAAGAAAAATAAATAACGCATTCTTACTTTTGCAAATAGTTTCAACTGAGAAATGAGAGATCAGGCAAGCCTGTAAGAAAGAAACTAAAGGAAACTACAATAACTAGGGTACAGAGATAGAAGGGAAAGTGTGAGGAATCATAGCTGGCAAGAAAAGGGTTAGATATCCTTTCATATTGCAACTTTAATGAAAGTTCTCCTTGTGTTAAGTATTAGTTAAAAAGAATTAGCAACCCTGCATACATCCACTCCATGTAAAGCAATATGTCAACTGACCCCCAACCACAGAGATGCTAAATTAGCTTTTTGTATCATATTCTAATACTAATAAATACTGTACTAATGAAAAAAGCTTTATCAAGACTATTTACCCTCCTTTCAAATTCAATATTGAAGCTGTGTAGGGAAATGTCAGTTAATGGATTTGAATTTAAACTAGATCTATCAAAATATCAAGGGTTTAAATTAGCTTAATTTAGTGTAATACTAACCATATTTATACCAAATATTTCAGGTTAAAGTACTCTTGTTCAGGACCGGAGCTCCTCAAATACGTCCTTCTATCTGACAATGTCACTTATTCCCTTTTCTCAACTTTCTCCACCCCAATCCTCAGCAGTCAATCCACTGAACGTACGTATCTAGTCCTAATTCAGCTGTTGTTTGGAAATGCAGAAGTGTTTGTTTTGTGCTTTGCACTACTGATATCTGCAAAATGTACAGGATGTACAATCTGTGGATCTAGGGCTACATGTTGCCTTTCACTAAACCTTAATTGCAAATTCCAGAGCGTTTCCAAAAGAAGCACCTGAACACAAGGGAACATAGAACACACATAATTTTAATTTATTTTTAATTAATTTTAATTAAATCAACTTTAATTTTTGCCTTGCCCACCTCCAGCATGCTATCCAAATGTCAAGGGCTACCTCCCACCCTAATCCTTGGCCTCTCCAAAGGTTACGTATGCATCTCTGTACTTGTATATGAATGTTATTATGGATATGCAAAGTTCCACAGTTAGAGAACAAACACACTATTAGGATATAGATGATTCGCATACTCTTGCCCTCCAAAGGTATTAGAATACAAGGCAGTTATAGTTCAAAGATGCTGGGCTACATCTCCCATAACCCTACTCACTGGGAATAGTTGTTTAGATTAACCCAACTAAAAATTATCAAGTTGGAAAAGAGTGATCTGGACTTCATAGTTGTTCTAATATGTTCCACACAGAAGGGAGACTTCCTTCCATTATTTTAGCTCTACAGAAATAGGGAAAAAAAAAGAAAGATCTAGAAGCAAAATTAGTATTAGTGACATATGATCAGGGTTGTCAATGTAAATTATCTGCGGTTGCATTTCTCAATATCAAACTATTTTCCAAGGAGCCAACTGAAGAATTCACCCTAATACATAATCTAAAGCATATCACTATTGAAATACGTACGTAAAACATTTTGTGGTCAAAGGATTGCAATCTTGGAACACCATAATCTGAGCTCCAAACTGGCCATTCTGCATGTACCAGAAGTGGCTCAACCTCAAAACAGGCCACCACAATCTATTTCAAAGTCAAAATAGCCATTCCAAAGTCATACATTTCTGGTACTCATGAAATGTTTTGACCTTGAAACATTTTGCACACTTCTATAGTATTAACTATGCAGACCAGTCAAGAAATAGTATAACATGCTAATTAAGCAAAGCTGGAAAAAATACTATTTAAGGAAATCATCTCATAAGTTCCTGAGATAGCAAAGGAACATAGGGTGGGGGTGGGGGTGGGGGTGGGGGTAGGAAAGGTGCAAAGTGCCCCCAACTAACTACTGAGGCTTTTACCCAGATCAGTAAGCAAATTACAGGAAATGTTCAGATTACTGAGCACTTTAGTTTGTAATGCACCATGTATTCACCAATGTTTTTGAAAGAAAAATGTTTTTCTATCTGTAAGAAACACATAAGAGATAAAGGAGTGCCACATCCACTGCAATATCAAACAGAGATATGCATGACAGCAAAGATAAAGTGGTAATGGCAGTCACTTATAGAGTTTAACATTGCCATGCCCAACAAGCTTTTCAGGATGCATCACTGTTACAAAGATCAGTCCCAGGAGTATGCTCTCCAACAACTATGTATCAGTCGTACACTTATTAGCACATCACCAGCCACAGGTGAGAATGCTCTTCAACAGAATGTGGCATCTAGAGCTCCATAAAAATAAAGTGTTTTTATAGAGAAAATGAAAACATGAGACAGAAGCTTTGTACCCGCTGTATGACACTGTGGCAGTAGGGAAAATCAAAACAGATAAACATGTGAGTTAAGTGATGAACATAAAACATGCTTCTAGAATCTGGATGGGAAGAAGAGAGAGGAATGAAATCAGCATGTTCAGCAGGTAGAGGGTGTATGGTTCAGGTGCTAGAAGTCAGCTTAAGAACTAGCATGGGTTTTCTCCAAGTTTAATCCTAGTCAGAGTTTGTTGTTCATCTGAAACCAGTTTCAAGCCAAGTTTAGGTTGAATTATTTTTGTTTTAGACAGGGTGGATATAAACTTCTTACTTTAGCTTTTGTAAACTGGACTCAGAACATCCCTTCCTGGAGCTAAAATAAAATGGGAAAAAGTATGGAAGCAGGAAGAAGCTGTTTCCCAAAATAACTGGGAAGTATGGAGCATCTATCATGTAAGGTTTAGAGAGCTCCTTACAAGATATTTAAAAGATGTAATGATTCCATGTTTTTCCCATAGATTATTTATTCTATATCCTACTGCTTAATAAGCCAAACAGACTTGTGAACTGCATTAATTCAATTAATGTGCAGTTTTAGTATTTAAACAGCAACTAAAGTTACAGTGAGTAGACAAGAAAAAAATATTTCTTTTACACATGGCCCTGACAAAAATCAACTTGTGAAGCCACTATTTGCACAGGAAAGCATACTTCTGCTAGTAATAATGGAATCTTTCCTCGCTACTTAAATAACTTCCAGGAGACCTTTTACATAAGAACTTTATTAAACTTTTTCCCCTCTACCTCCTGCAGTCCCCAGTTCTGCCTGTTCCCCTCCCAGCTCCTCTTCCCAATTTTTAAAAAAGTAAGCTTGGTAACTGCATTTGATAAGCTTTGGGATTTTGTTCAATTTGTTCTGTTAAGAAGCACTGATATACAAAGCAAAATCAGCACTAACATCTGTGAAACTTTAAGACAGGTTTGCTTTATAATGTTATGTAGAATATCTAAGCCAACCATAAAAGGCCTGGGAGAATATTTTAAACAAAGGTTTAAGCACATTTCCAGCTCTTAGACCTTGTTATAGGTTGCATATAAATAGAAATAAAATAACTCACAAGCAAAACATATAGACATAAGTGCAGCCCACAGAAATATCAGTAGATCTGATTTTCAACTCAACTATTTTCAGGTTTGTTCCAGAAGAATATATTTGTGTCATCTTTTTGTTTGACTAACAATTGTCAATGTGGAACATGCATGATGCAGCTAATATTCAATGCTTCATACTACATACAAAAAATTCAAGCCAATCCAGAATCTTATGCATACCTACGTATATCAAAGCTAGATAACAGAAAAAAATGGCCTAAGCCCCCACCCCCTGCTTTCTTTTCAACTCCTGGAACTCCCTGCAACCATGACTGTCAAAAGCCAGTGCAGGTTCCCATCATTTGAGGCATGGAACACCCAAAAGGTCCTAAATTGACATGAACAGAACAGAACATTTTGAAATGTTATAACCAGAAATTGAGGGGGGGGGGGCCCTAAAAATCCATTCCCCATCTATTCCTCTGTCATGGCTCCATTTACTTTGTATTTTATGTCACTCTCTGCTAATCTCACAGACATCAAGTACAGACAGTCCTCACTTAGCGACTGCTTTGGACAGCAACCGTTTGCAGTTTCAACAATGATGAAAAAGGAACTTTGTGACCAATGAGCACATTTATGACCTCTGCAGCATCTCTCTCTCTGTCATGTGTTTGCATTACAGTTAGTAAGCACTGTCCTGTGTAAAATTGTAAGCACAGTCACATTATTTTTCACTTAGCAACCACTTCACTTAACAACTGAGTTGCCAGTTCCAACTGCAGTCTCTAAACAAGGCTACCTATATGGCCTATTTATGCTCCAAAAGTTTCTGTATTTCTGTGGAATGGGCAAGTAGGCTTCCAAATATATTCTAGAGCTAGCTTAACACTTTTGAAGCAGAAAATAATGCATATTATCATCTTAAAAGTCTTCATTATAAGTCTTAAGATCATTAAATTCTGAGTTAAAATAGTCTAAACATGTTACTACTTCAAGTAGGACCACTGTGGGCCTAGAAAGGACAGCGGACCTGTAGCAAAGCAAATGTTCTGAATGCAAAATGTCCCTGGTTCATTCCACATATGCTTGGTTAAAAGAATCAAGTCATAGGGAGCTAAGAAGACTTCTGGCTGAAAAGCCACTGTCCGAACAAAGGAGATTAGATTAAATGGAGGAATACACTGGTTCACACTTCGCACCAAGCCATAATACAATGTGTTCTCTTTTGTCAACACAAACTATACCTTAGGACTGTTTTTTTCAAACTTGACAACTTTAAGGTGTGTGAACTTCAATTCCCAGAATTCTGGGAGTTGAAGTCCACAGATCTTAAAGTTGCCAAGTTTGAAAAACACTAGCTTAGAACAATGTGCAAGTCAGGTTATAGCATTACCTATGTATGTTTGTCTGATTGCCAAGCTAGCTTTGTACAGGCTATTTCTTGCATCAATGGCATTCTGGACTGGAGAAAAAGTACCATGAAATTCAAGTAAAACATATAAATAAATCCTAAGCAGCAACTTGGGAAAAAAGCAAGGAGGAGGTAAAAGCAGTCTCTACCTAATGTTGCAATT
This sequence comes from Liasis olivaceus, assembly GCA_030867105.1. Taxonomy (NCBI): domain Eukaryota; kingdom Metazoa; phylum Chordata; class Lepidosauria; order Squamata; family Pythonidae; genus Liasis; species Liasis olivaceus. Next base: position 39,877,349 of record CM061351.1, on the reverse strand, counting down.
TCAGTGTCTTATCACAACATACAGTTTATAAATACTGAGGAGCATTTGTAGCATAGAAGCTAAGATACTGGCATACAAACCAGAAATGTATTGGTTTAAGACATGTATCTGTCATTGCCTCCTTTAGAAAGCTATTATCTCTGAGTCTCCATTACCCTCAGTTACACTGCATGGGAATTAACCTGATGAAGATCCCCTCCTTAGAAACTCAAAAGTTTACATAGTATTCTGTAAACCTGGAGATTCCTAATAAAAACAGTGCTTTAACATAGATTTAGATTCTCTCTCTTCCCACCCGTAACCTTGAGCTCTTTTTATATTAGGTTACTGGATTGTTTAAAGAGAACAAGTAAGTAATACATGTGAAGCATTCTGATAATTTGGGAACACAAACTGTTTAGGAGGACTGCATTTTGACCTAATTTAAAGGAGAACATTCTTGATCAACATTCTTCATCATCTTTGTCAATAAGGAAGTGAGAGTGAAGAAGATGTGGGAGAACTAAAACCACTCAGAAATTGAGAGCCAAGAAGGAAAACATACCTACTGAGTGAGGCTGCCAATTACACAGCTCCATCTTTAATTATGTAGCTTCAGTCTTTAATGACTTAACAATAACCCACAGTTTCAAGAGTGGGATAGTGAATCTGGAAATCCACCTACCAGGAAAAGCATGTAACTTTCAAAGCATTGCCTTGATAACCGCAGTATTCTTCCCCCTAGTTTTTCTCCATCTGATGCCCTCTAGGTGTACTGAGATGACTACAGCTCTCAGAATTCCTACCCAGCGTGGTCTTTATCCTTGCAGGTTGGGAACCGTAACCCCAACCTATCTGGAGAACCCCATTGTAAAGAATGCGGAATATAAAAAGCAGAGAAAAATAAAAGCAGAATTACAACACATTAGAGGGAAAGGGCAGGTGCTGCTGATTGTAGAAGCCCTCCACAACTCTGTGCTTCGTGTGCATAAATAGCAGGGGAAACAGTTGCCCCTACCTGCAGTGCTACAGACAGGCTCCATCCGTAGCTTCCTTGCCTTAAGGAGCAGTTACTGCCCGAAGCAGGAAACCACGCACGCACGAGCTCACAGCCCCGGAAACGCACTGTGGAAGCGTCGCGCGACCTCTACTGCGCTCGTCCTCTACGTCACCAGCAAAAACACCCTCCGGCGGTTCTGCGGCGTCTGCCTCAAAGAGATTCTGCGGCGAGCGGGGAAGAGCGGCCGCTCAGAATGAGAGAGGCAGCGGCGCCTGCGCGCTGGAGGGTAATGGCCTGGGAGAACGGGCGGCATAAGGGAGTCGCCGCGGGCTGTTTCGTTCTGCTGTCTAAAAAAAATAAAAGAAATTGCCACTAGTAGCTTTTGAGAGGATATTTCAAGGACAAATCCATGCAGTTCCTTGGCAGTAATACGGAAGGGGTTGTCACTGTCTTCTTCAGGGGTGTTTTGTTGACTTCCCATCTTAGTTTATCGCCCTAGGATTTCCTGGTGGGGTTTTATAACCTGACCCTGCTTAGCTTTTTTGAGATCAGTTTTCATAGTCTATTTCCTCAGATGCATAGATTGTGGTCCTGGGAAAAGAATGTTGTGTATTTGCATGCATCTACTATGACCTTTTGGGGTAGATAACACATTATGCAGAAAACTGAAAGGGGGCTAAAAAGAATAGTAAACCAAAGAGACATGACATAAGAAAAGGAAACAAACAAATAAAATCCTAATTTTTCAGGATTATCAGTTCCATTGAACAATGAATTTCTTTATTATCTCTTCCTTTCAATTCATTTACTCTTTCATATATTTGTTTTGCAGCTCAGGCTTCATTCTCTGTATGACCAAACCAGAAGAATCTATTTTACACTGCACAGTCACTTTTCTGTTCAGTCCACATTCATTCAACACCCATTGATTCTTCATTCTTACCTTTCTTTGTTCTACCACACACACTTCTTAAGTACTTCAGTCCCACTGCATTCTATTTACTTTCATGTTTGTCCTGACATATCCAACTCTAACTTCAATATAACAAAGCAGTTAAGTGCTCTGTTACCCAGACATATTTTCATCTTTTGACAAAAATTCTTTCCTCACAAGAAACCACATACTATCTACTACCTTTCTGCCAGCCCCATTTTAAACATTTTTCATTTTCCCATCAGTCTACCAAAGTACAGAAATTCACCTACTTGCTCTAGTTTTTTGCCATTCCTGTATATCTTTCACTTTTTCATTCCTGTCAAACACAGCTATTGTATCTTTGAAACATTAATTTTTGGTACCATATTCCCTATGCAATACTGTGTCTTTGAAACATTCATTTCTGGTACTATACCCCTTATTGCATCACTGCAAATCATCAGGTTCTCAGTCAACAGTGCAGTATCTTCTGTATAAAAAGTACACATATATTAATATCCCTAACCAATGCACTTCTAATAGAACCCTTCCACAGGCACCACTAAATTTGTTATGCATTTACAGTATCTGCAAATATATTAAGCAGCCAGGGGATATCACACATCCTTGATTTACTCCCTGCCCAATGATGTACCATTTGTTAAACATTCCATTAATTTCACACAAGTTTTATTTCTGTCGTATATCACTCTTATTGCATTAAGCTACCAATCTTCAACTCCGTACTTACACAAAACATACCATTCAAGTTTATTCACTTTATCAGATGCTGTCTTTAAATAAAAAAAATACAATAAAATTTCTCATATTCATACATTTGCCAGTAATTTACTGAACAGTGAAATCTGGTCTGTATAACCTCTACCTGGCATAAATCCACACTGAACTTCCCAAATTTTGTTCATTATCACCTCTAATAACCTTTCAAACACCTTCTCAGGGATTCTTGACAAACTAATTCTCCTGAAATTTTTGCATTCACTCTTGTTATCTTTCATTTGTATACCAAACAATAACAGCATTCTTCCAATCATCAAGCACACAGATGTAGTCTTGGCATAAATGTAAATTAGTTGCACATCCACTCCATAAGAAACCATACCCATATTTTAACATTTCTCCAATTATGCTAGCCACACCTGCACCCTTACTATTTTTCAACATTTTCACAGCAATTGTGACTTCTTTTTCATCCATCTTGTCTTTGACACTAACATGTATAGAATTTGTTTCACTACCATTCTTCAACATTTCACTTTTCTTCCCATACAAATCTCTAAAATATTTCAGCATTTCCTCATTTCAATTTCATGCCAAATCAGTTCTCTTCTGTTTAATTCAATTCATTCTGCTGGAGGTCATTGTTTAGTCCTCTTCATCCACTTCCAAAACAAGTTTTTATTTACAGCAAAACCCTTTCTGCATTTTCTCTTGTTTTGACTGTTATGTGCTGTCTTTGATTCCATTCTTTGCAACTTTTTTTTTCTTTATTACATTTTTTTGGAGCAATTATTCATTTATTTACATTTTTCCAATACATAACTTCTTCATTCTACTCAGTATTATTTTTTGTCCTTCCCATTACTGTAATTCCATACATTTCAGTTGTATTTTATAATTCTGCTCACTGTATTCCAAACAGCTTCCATATTGCCTTTCTTTTTGTCCTCTTTCATTGTTTTGGGAGATTAACCTATCTTCTAATAACTTTTTATCCCTTTCATGGATTGTTATCTTATAGTTTTGAAGGTTCTTATGCATCACAATGATGCTATGAGCTATACCTTTGGAGGTGTACACTAGTTATCCATGATGGGCAGATCCTAGATTTAGTGTCAGACTAAATATGATAAATAGGAAAAAGAAATGGTGATTCACTCCAGCATTATACCAAGAAAACCAAATGGAGATCCACAACCAGGACTATGTCAACAGACCCTAGATAGGAAAGTATCCCATGAGCGACTGGGGAAGAGCAGAGGGCAAGTTTGAGTACTACTGGTGCTTATGAGATGGCTGGATTAAAGCTGAAAGGACATCTTGATGTGGCCACAGGCAAAAGAAAGTTTGATGCTGCACGAGTATATATACCCTTGATACATGGAATGTCAGAACCATGAATCAAGACAGTCTTGATGTCAGAGCAGAAATGTCAAGACTAAACATTGACATTCTGAAAATTAGCATACTGGAATGGACCACCAATTATCTATTGTGGACAAGAAAATCATAAAAGAAATGGAGTGGTACTTCATTAACAAGAGTGCTAAAGTCAGTGATACAACCTAGAAAAAACAGGATTATTCTCAATTCAAGTCCAAGGCAAACTTTTCAATGTTATGATGATCCCAGCCTATGCTCCAGCCACAGATACTAAGGAAGCCAATACTAAACAGTTCTATGCTAACTTGCAACACAATGTCATTATAGTACCAAAAAAAAAAAGCTTAATATTAATCATAAGTAATGCTGAAGTCGGTAGTAAATAATCATCTAAAGTAATAGGAAAATTGGGATTTCTTATGTGAAACAAAGTATGTGATAGACTAGCACTGTTCTGCCAGGATAATGAGATTTTTCTTGCAGATACTTTTTTCTAATAACCTAAAAGATGATTCTGCATAAAGACATTATGAGATAGGTATCAGTGAAATCAAACTAACTATATACTTTGAAAGAAAAGTTGGAGAAACTCTGTTTAATCAACAAAAAGCCTGGCATTCTGGAAGTGAAGGTACATGGGTCCTAGAAAATATTGCTAACAACAGAACAGCAAAAGTTGATAAAATACCAGAAAATAGTTTAAAATCTTACAAGGTAATGCAGTTAATGTGCTTCATACAGTTTGTAAGTAGGTGTGAAAAACACAACAGTGGCTGAGGGATTGCAAAAAATCAAGTTTTTTTTTCCAAGTTATATTCAAGGTTTTTTTTCAACTTATATTCTAATAGCAAAAAAGGCAGTATAAAGAACACTCAGAGAATCAAACAGTTGCATTTATCTCACACGCTAGTAAGATAACACTCAAGATTTTGCAATTGTGAGTTAACAATACATGGAATGAGAATGTCCAGATGTACAATTCAAGTCCAAGGCAAACTTTTCAAGATTCAGAGAAGGTAGGGCATCTAAGATAACATTGCTATCATCTGATGGATGATGAAAAAAGCAGGGGAATTTTCCAAAAAGACATCTGTTTCTGCTTAATGTATGGCTTACATGCTTTGATCGTGTTAGGTATAAGTGAAAGTATGAAAGGCTTTGAAAATTCTATTATAATACCCTACCCACCTTAAAGTACATGCCAAGATTCCTAGCAATTCCTGTTTCCTGACCTTGTTTACCTTTGAAAGCTTGACACAAACTACCATACTGTTACCTGCATCCCACCAACTAAGAGCCATATACTGTATACTGACACCCACTCAGGGTGTATATATGCATATATATACATACACATTCCCACAACCCATTGTTCTTTGGGGAAGGAGAGAAGGGACAGAAGGTAATAGTGAAAGAAAGAGTGATGGATAGAAAGCATATCTATATGAAATACTCTACTGTGAATCTGATGAAGTAGATTGTGATACATGATAGCTGACACAATAATCAATTTCTTAGTCCTTAAAGATCCAGAAGACTCTAGCTTTATAACAGAAGACTAAAATGGCTGCTCTTGGGAAATGGTTAAAAACTATTCAAAAAACTTCATTGGTCTAACTTTCACCCAAAGAACTGCAATACTGTCATATGTGGCTCCATTTTTCACTGGAATTTTTAGCCCATGAGAATCTCTTCAACTATGTAAGAGCTCTTATTCTGTCTCGTAGGAAACTATTAGACAGTTTTACTGTTCTAGAAGCTTACAGTCTGACTTGCTGAGGGATCATCTCTCTTGGACAAATCTGTGCAAGGGTTAAGATAAGCAGGAAATGTCAGAAGGTCCTGTGTATCTCCTGTCTTCTCTTTGCTTTGCTCCCAAACTTCGAAGTGCATTTAATAGAATGGGATTTCTAGATAACTAGATATAATATTATATTGAGGGAATTGTCATTACAGTTTAATATTTGAGTGAACATAGCCAAAGAAAGGGAGAGATCCCCAGATCAAATTGGTGCAGGGCCAGAATGATGAAGCTGAAGCATATTGAATACAAAGCCCACAAAATTCTAGGAACTGCTTTAGATGACTGAGAAGTACAATTTATAAATGGCAATGAATACATTTCCCATGGACAAAATGTGGCTGCTCATAAATAGCTCCACCTTACAGTCATTTTTGTGTTTGTCTACCATTCATATTGTCATTTGATTAACTAATCACCCGTTTTCTAAAGTGCGAATGTGTTTTTACACTTCAACCAAGACAGTGTTAACTATGAAACTATAGATAGCAAAAGAGATTAATTATCTATTTCAGAAGTCTCCACACCTTCTGTATCTGAGAGAAAGGGAACTATAATCTGTTCAGATGTGTGGCTAACAAAATAAAATAAAAATAAAAAGTCAAACCACTCTGGACAAAGAGTTCAACAAAATATGATGAAATTGCAAAACATAAGCTGTATTTAACTTGTTTTCTAAGCCTCAGTTTATTAAATGTATTCTCCTCTAGTGAATTGTGAAAATACTTTAAGTAAGGAGCAAAACTAGCCAATGTTAATGTCATTAAAAGGCAAAGGAGGTTGGGAAGTTAATGACAATTTTTTGACATAGGTAGATAATCATTTGGCAGTTTTTCAGGTGGCTGTAGATTACTTGATTGTTAGTATAATGCTGTCTCTCCATGTGCTCTCAAGTTATGGAGGGTATAGTCAGAATTCACTCAAGATTTATGGGGACACTAGATAAAGCACTGTTTGGTAGACTCTCCTTTGAAAGTTCACACTGGTTGGGGTTACCTGGAGGTAGCTAGCGGTGGAAGCAATGCTTGGTGGAGGGGTTCTAAGATATAGCCACCATTTAAAATTTCCATAATGTTCCAGAGATTAAAGTGATTAAGCTGTCTGTTAGATAGGCATCTGCCTTGCCTTATTTGCCAGGGGAAACCCCAAAGGTACCTTTCAGCATTCAGATAAGTAGGTAGGTCTGGGAGGGGATATTTTGATTGCTTAGCTTCAAGACATTTATGGCATTACATGTTGATATTAGTATTTTAAATTCTGCTCAGCTGTAGTATGACAGCTGATCATGAACTTCTCAGATATGATTGCATTGCCCAGTCCCAGTGAATTATAAAAAAAAATTGCAATGTATATTTCAAATACAGTTTCCTACAGAAAGCATTTGAGTAATCCAAACAGGACTTCCAGAGCATAAATCACTCAAAAAGATAAATCTGTTTAGATAGGTGATCAATTGGCAACAACTGGCCAGTGGTGATATTGAATCCAGAAGCTATGGTTTTGACCCTGTAGAGAGAATACAGTCTTCTCCAGAAAAAAATGAATACGACATAACTGGTAAAATTAATTGGAAAAATGAACCACCCATCAATACTATCTCTAAATTGAGTCTCAGTTGATTAGACTTATTTCAGGCCATTACTATTGCTTTTGTTGTTGTTGTTCAAAAATAGAGGGGAATTTCACGTATGTGTTGGTGACATCTTAGTTCACCTTCCCGGAGATATGATGCATACAAAGAATACATTATTTGCTTTTTGATTTCAAATAAATTGCCAACATGTTTTATACGCTAAAGAGCTAGAATTTGGAATGAGCACAGCTACTAATTTCTTTTTTTTCCCCCAGGTTGCTTGTTTCAAGGAATTCCTTTTAGTAATATGAATAAAAGTTTGTTCAAATACCTTGCATGTGTTATAATCTGGCAGAGCTGTAGTTACATTTTCATGGAAAAATGAGAATAACTGAATCATCTAAAAAAGCCATTCTTGATTGTAGATGAATGCACTGACACTTTCCTTGGCTAAGCTAAATGTTTGATGGCTAATCTAAGTTCCTCTTTTATTATGATTAAATGGAAACATCTTTAGATCTAAATAAATAGAAATTTATGAAAGACGACAGAGATATGTTCTGGTCCCCCCTCCTTCTATCTTTAATCTCCTTGATCTGATGGAGAAGGTCTGTGTTGAAGGCAGTAACAGGGTTCCCAGTTGTATAATTTTACCATATTCAGTTGGGTGTGGCTACATCTTTGTTACAGACATTCACTGTCAAAAGTGTGGCCCTTCAGTGAATAAATTGATTCATTTTGAGATTTCATAAATATACCATTGGGAATAGAGCTTCACCTGGTCAGATTTCCTAGTGATCTTGGTGATAGGAAGAATTCTTAGTACTCAGTGTAAGGGCCAACCATAGATATTACTGAGAACATTATCTTAATTGGTAATACCTATCTGCCTGAAAACAGTATGGCCATATTTGCACAACATTCTGACCAATGCTTCATATAATTGTGGTTTGCTCATCCCATTTTCTGGGTTTCCAGAATATATTGAATCATGATCTGACTCTACAATATGGGTTTGTAAAACATAGGCCAGAGTGGTTAAAAATATAATTTGCAGACTACCAGAATCTCTTTTATAGCCCAAGACCCTCCCCCAGAATTTGTGTGATCAAACATTTGGGCCTTTTTTTGCATATTTTGCCTTTAAAAACCTCCAAAACCCCCAATATGCAAAGAAATAAATTGAAATATCAAATTTATCTGATTTTTTTTCGCCCATTTCCCACCATCATAGAGGTACATGTGGTATACTGTATTGATATGTCTGTCAAGAAGAAACAGAAAATATAAATCAATTATTTAGTCTGTAAATTTTCTTAATTTTGATATTATTTTTGCTAGTAAAATATGTATCTCTTATACAATTTCTGTCTTCGAAGAACAGAAGTGGATACAATCTCACCTTGACAGTACAGAGTTCTCATTTGACTCTTTGTTGAAATAAAAAGTACTGTATAATAAAATTCAAAAGGTTTGCTAGCTAAAGATATTATTCCCTAATCATGGAGGGAAGAAGAGCTCAAGACTTATTTATGAAAACAGGGTGTTACTTTAAGGCACCTGGATTTCAATTTTTAGAATTCCTTTTTCTTTAAAAGGATCTTATTTCATAGCCTACCTCTTACCAGAATTGAGGGATATAGAAATAATGTTGTATACTAAAAATTCTGACAACGTTCTTAAATTGTTGCTGTATTTTTGGTTTTTAGTAGTAACTTAAAGTTGTCAATGAATCTGGTGAAAATTATGGAATTCCCCATCAAGGTTCATTTATTACAAAACCTTAAAACCATGAAAAATAAACTCAAGAGTTGTCTCACATTACCAGTAATGGCACCTTATTAGATTACTATTATTGCATCATCAGAAAGCAAGTTTGTGATAGGTTTTATTTGGCCTATAGCGCCACTGTGTCTTAATTCTCACTTCATCATGCTTGACATCATTTATCTTTATCTTTTATTGATTTTATTGTAATTTCTTTGATTGTTGTGAGCCACCCAGAGTCATTGAGAGTCAGGCAACATACAAGTTTAATAAATTATTTTATTTATATTGTGGTTGATCGCACAGTCAGCCAGATATTTAGACTGGATTTGGCATTTTTGTCCACCTATCGAGTCCTTCCCAAGAACCTGGGATAGGCAGATTATTAGTATTATTATTATTGTCACCCAAAATAATGGCTTATCATCTCATATGATTATGTAATTTTGAAGTAGGCACTCATCAGCTGCATTAATCATAATATATTTCGTTTGGCTGCAGTGCAGTGCAATGATATATGAACTTAGCTATGGTTAGGAGAACCTTTTTTCAGATTAATCTCATGCACCAATTGTGCCTTTTTGGATCAGGAGGCCCTTCTCACAGTGACGCACAGCTTAAAAACCTCTCTTTAGGGCTATTGCACTGTACTCAATCAGTGGGGTTATCAGATGGTCCAGAATGCAGTGACACAAGCAGTAATGGGTGCACTTTGGTACACCATGTGACACTACTACATGAGCTATACTATTGCCAACTGTCTTCTGAGTGAAATTCAGTGTGTTAATGGTCATCCTTAAAGCCTTTCATGTTAGGTTCTGGTTATTTGTGGGACTCTCAATTGTCTCTATGTGCCCCATAAGGTTTGACAGAGTTGCCATGCTCTGGGTCCCCTCACTGAAGAAATATCACCTTATAGGATCCCAGAAATGTACTTTCTTTGTAGCTGCTCCTGTCCTCTGGAACAGCAGTCCACCTGAGGTCCACATGACCCTGATCCTGAAATTCATAAAGACCTGGCTCTTCCAGCAGGCCCTAGGTCATGCATTTTGTGAACCCACTAGTATGCTATGTCTGGTTTTTTTTTTTTAATTCCCTGAATGATTATTTGCTATTTGGTTCTTCTTTCACTGTTATATTGAGTTTTTAATGTACTCCGTAACTGCCTTGAGTTGTTTGATTAGGCAGCCTTACAAATCCAATAAATAAAGAAAAACATGGTTTATAGCAGAAATGCATAACCTTAGATCCCAGGCTTCATACATTCCTCAAAAGCATTGGATATGGCTCCCAGATGTCTCCAAACGCTGTTGGCAAGTATTACATTTTCATATAACAGAGGGATATTATTAAATTCGTGCCTGGGGAGTAATTATACCTTCTATATTTTATATTAATTAAGCATAAAAATAAATAATATGAAATCAAATTTAATTTTTGTCCTGGTCTTACCCACTACATTTTGGAGTGTGACTACCAGCAAAGTGTGCAACCCTCAGACCTGGGAAAGTTGTGTGCTCCTAGTTTATGACTTAAGTATGAATCAGAACACTATGGCTTATTCAACAATCCATGGTTCAACGCTATGTGTTTACCTAGCCACTTACTCTCTCACACATGGGCAAACCATTTCAATGCTGTGTTATGAAGAAGAGACATGTCATGAATAATCCTGCCAATCCTGTTTTATTGCAAGGGAAACATTCCTTCAGCATATACCTCACATAGTCCTGTATTTTCTACGTATGATCTGTATTCTCTTTCTGCTGACTCAGTTTCATAAAGATGGAAAGTTGCTGGTATATTATAGTCTGATAGTTGCTTCCATGCGTAATAGAAAATACTTCAATGGAAGTCTGATTTTATTATGATGGGCGACATTGTTGTAGTGATGGTATCTCTTAGATCTTTTTCTTCTTCAAATAATAAGTAGGTAGTGAGGTTGGTTTAAGAAAAAAATGGTAGGTTACAGGATTCTTTGGCAATTTGAAGGTCATGTTTGATCTTCTAGGCAGGCAGAACATTGATGCTTCTTTCAGGTTGGTACTTTTTCTTTTCTTTCCCCTTCTCTTTTTCTGTTTGTAGGCTTAAACCCACCTTAAAGAAGGGAAAGGATTAGCTTTCTAACGGGTTCTGCTGTAGGCAGGTCGCCTGTTGTACTTCCTTGGCATGACTTGCCTCAAGGCACTTTGCACATCTGAGGAAATGATGGAGGGGCGCCTATCCTTTCTTCTTAGGCGTTCAGCTTCTCCAGAGACTTTTCTGTAGATGCCATCCACGTAGGAATGCAGCATGCCCCAAGCATCTCTGGTCATTCGGATCTTGCTAGGTTTTAGTCTCTTTGGCAACTTGGAACTGATTCTAGTTGAGCGGATGTTCCTTCGGAACCTTTTCGCATTCCTCATCCTTCTCTTTCGGACAATGCGCCTTCTCCGTCTGGCCTTTACTCTGTATCGTGGTCTTCTACGCATTGTTCTCCTTGAAGCCATTGTTTCATATACCAAGATGGTTTGCTTGCTTGCTTGCTTACCTGTCTGCCTGCCTGCCTGCAAATGCCTGTGACTTCATCCTAGTTGTACTCTTATATAAGGCTAGGAATTCAAATGAGCAGCTGCTTCTCTGTCCAGTGATTGGCTGATTAGAACAAAGGCCCAGTTCCATATGTCACACTGCTGTACTATGATGTAGATTGAAATGAAGGTCATAAAAAGCTCTTTGCCATGTACAAATGGGAGATATATTTTTCTAGTACCTCCTATACTTTTTGGAGTCAAATCAGATCCTTGTAAAATAGTTTTTATTTTAACTGAATATGTTCTGTGTGTTTTAATGCAATGAATAATTGTCCCAACCCGTCCTCCACACAAATGTGTGCCAGTTTTAGTGGGAGGGGAGTATTTGTGTGAAGGTTTACTGAAATGTCTTTGAATCAGAAGAGAATTCAAGGTAGTGAAATACATAAATGGTATTGAATAGTTAAATAACTAACCATAATGAAAATCAGAGAGGATCCTGGTTCAAATTCTCACTCAGCCATTGGAGATCATTGTATAACCTTGGTCCATTCACTGTTTTACCTAACCTATCTTACAGGGTTACTCTGAGAATAAAATAGGAAGTGATTTACATAATTTCTCCTTCAATCAAACCTCTTGCTGTATTAGTTTCACTACACTGGCTGACTCATGTGTGGGTAGATCTCCCATTGTTTGTCCTTAGGGATTGTACCCTGCTTACTAATCCCTTTGCCTTGCCTGGTTCCCCTAATGTTTGCACAAATGGATACCTTCACACCTTTCCCAACATTCTGTCCTTTGACACAAATGCACACCCCTTCTTTTTTCTCCTTACTATACCATCATTGCTCTGATGCTACAGTAATTAAACAGGTTTTTCTTTTATTTTTATATTCCACTGTAGATCCATAGACATTTTGTAGCCAATCAAAGCTGGAGCTGTTACTAGACTGAAAAAGGACTTGGAAGGGCTTAAGATGGCTTAAGGTGGAAAACGGTAGTTTTGAAGCAAGCAGAGAGTATGCATTTGCAATTGACTAGTGGACAATGTCACCTGTTCCTGCACTTAAGCAGTGGGTGGCCATAGTGGTGATAGGGCAAGCAGAAAGTATGAATCTCTCCCAAGTTTCAGTTATTCATTCAACAAATTGTATTTGATGTCTCCCTCATTTTTCCTGAAAGGAGGAAGAGAGGATCAGTGGCTAGCTTGATTGTACAGGTAGAAAAAGAAATGAATGAATGAAAAAACAATATGTACATATTTAACAAGGAATTAAAAAGAAGAGAGGAAGTCTTTAAATAATAGAATACAGATGCATGATTAATTTATAAGATCTATTTTCAGCTACCCAGCCCTGGGTCTGGGTTCCAGCTGGAGGCTTTAGTTTCTGCCACCATTGTGATATGGGACCTGCCTGAATATTATGTGAGAACAGAAAGTTTCCATTCGTTCCTCAGTGATCTTTCTCTCTGGAGTCCCCTCAGTCCCATTTCCCTCTAAACAACTGTCCAGAAAAATCTCCTTAGAATGTATTTCTCATCTTCTTGGACAGCTGCTTCACTTCGCTGTAGCAGCTCCAAAGATCTAAAAGTTTCCATCAGAGGAGATTTCACTGAGGGACAGTACTGCACCAGGTTTCATATACAAGGAGAGGGCAAGTTTAATTTGGGAGCAGTGCTTAACACATGGGTCATATGTGTTATGAAAATAATGAAATGTATAATTAACAGGCTCTAAAGCATTACAACTAGGATTGGACATTTAATAAACTAGAGCCCAATTTCTTTTTTTTTGTAATTCAACAGATGTTGTATATTTTGTTGTATTTTGATGGATTTGTATATTTGGTACTTTAAAGGATTGAAAGCCATGACAGAATAACTTAGTTTTGTAGGGTGATATATAAATATTTAAAGTAAATAAAAATGATTACATCTATGAATTGCTTCATATCACTCAGGTACCTGGGCTCGAGACTTCTCTTAGGTCCCATTTTGCTCTGGAAATTGTGACCCAGTTGGGAAAGGCTGGAAGGAACCCTAGGAACAAAAGGGGTTTTGATTGCATTATTTATGAGTATGCATGAATCCTGAATTAAGGCAAGATGCATATCTCCACTGATTAGATATGCAGTATAGAATGTGTATTGCCTATCTAAGTACTATCTCACTTGCCAGCAAAGACACAGAAAACTGAAATTTCAATTGGCCAAACTAAAGTCAGTGGTGGGAGGAATCAATCCTATTATGAAATTTTATGACCTCTGCCCAAGTCACCAGAGTTCATGACACCATAAGAGCCAGTATGCACCACAAGGATGGGAAACTTATGGGCCTTGAGATGTTGCTGAACCACAATTCCTTCCATACTTCATCATTGGTCATATTTGCTAGGACTGCTGGCTCTGTGGTTCAGCTACTTCCACGAGTTTCCCACCCTTGTGGTGCTCTCTCTTGTTTCTATCTTCCTGTCCTTAGACAGGTGTGCAATCAATTACTGCAATTACTAAGTTACTAAGAATTTCTATTCAACAGCCAAAATATATTTGCTGCTTTTTGTTCATCTAAGACATAATGGTGAGAAATTCAGCCTTTTGAAATCACTGTTTGGAACCCAGTAACTATATTCGAGTCCAGGCACGGGTCCACTTTTGGTCAGACCTGCTGCCTATATGTTGCATTTTCCAGAGAATATGGCTTAACCAGGAGTTCATTTTGAATTCTGTGATTCTTTAGCATTATATCCCATGTTAATCTTGTCCCTACCCAAGGTTTCCAGGACAAAATCATTTTTGTGAACTGCCTGATTGTCTCATTATGACAAGTCTGTTTACAAATTGCTTTTTTCCTGAACAAACAGCTGCTCGGTCCACAGGCTGGTACCATGCTTGGCACTGATACAGCTACATGTTCTTGATTGCTCGAAGAGTATCTGATCTGTGATCACAGTTTTAATACGTAAGTATGGAATCTATGCTTAGTGAGATGTTTCAACCTAAGATCTCAAGCTAATTATAATTATTGGCCACTGGCAATTTTGTTTTTAACCTTGATGTTTGGCATCACATAGAGTTTGGCTTTAAATTCAGGATTCTGTAATGTAGCATGTATGCAGAAATCTCTTCCAAATGTTCGTAAACAGTCTTGAATATTTTGTGTGTGTCTGGTGCTCTGAAAAAAGGTATTTATAACCCACTCTTGAGAAACTTCTTCTCTTTAAATTTATTTTCTCCCTCTCCCTCAAGCTCTTTCTCACAACAACCAAGCTTCCCTTGCTCCATTTTGCTGTCCTACTTTTGTTATATCCCTGCTGCTGCTTTTCTTGCCTTATTTGGCAAATGCTGCTTCCTTTCTATCTTTATTTAACTGAGATATTTCAAATTATACATGCTAAGGTTGAGCATGCTAACCAAATTATTTTCTCTACCATAAATGAAATCTGCAGCTTGCATATGCTGTCATGTTTGTTATGTTAAACAGTAATACTTGTTCAATCAGGGTTTTTTCCCCCTGAAATAGGAAAAACAGGACTGTCTGCTGTCTGCATGCCATACTTCAGATCAAGTTTCTCTAGAGAGGCTCCTGGTGATAAGTATGTATCCTTGTACTTTTGCTTGCGCATGGAGATCAAGGACCGTCAGTGATTCCACTCAAGCTCATCTTCCAATCTTCAGAGAAGATTTGAAGGCACGTAGCAGGTACAGAAGGAAAATGAACACCTTTGTATAAAGCCCTCATAATTCTGCTTTAGAAAACCTGTGAATTCTCACAGTACACTTGAGATTTTTCAAAATCCATTTCATGATTTTTTTTCAGATGCATGAACAATCGGTTGGCCCATTAAGGCAATACCTCTTCCCCTTACAGGTTCCGTTTCCCTCACTCTCTCATTCATATTAAGTCTATATGCTGTGACATCTAATACAAGGAAATGAGAATTACCACAAACAGTAACTTGCTGCCAAAGCTGAACTGGAAATCATGCTTTAAAACAGACTTCCAATTCTAACTTAGAGGCAATCTGTGGTTTGGTTTATATAGCAATTGTTATTTGCTTGATTTGAACTATAGTTCAGACTATAGCTATTGCAAAGCAAGACGTGAGGAAGGGAATTAGACGTTCAGGACAAGAAATGAGTTCATAGATCTGATGGATGGCCTATGGATCATATTTGCACAGCCTAGAAGAGAATACAAATGTATAACATGCTAAAAGCACTAGTATGTCAGATGTTGATTCAAAAGGGATTGTAGACTGTAGATTGGATTCAGTCATACCCTATTTCCTTAAAGCACTGCTATCAAATTCTTTCCTAGTTGCCCAGACTTTGTCCTCATTTAACTTGGTTGCTGACTGTGAATAACAGTAATAGGCTCAAAAACGTTTGTATGTTTGTTCTTACTTTTTTATTCTCTATATTGGATCACAGTAATCTTATTTATCCATTATAACTTTATATCTACTTCTTAGGCTGATAAAAAGTAACTTACAATAAAATATAATAATAAAACAGTAGTGTTCACTCATAGTTTTATTATATCTGCTAATAAATGAGATAGCGTGGTGTTTGTTTTTAACTTTTTCCTATTTTTTCAAACATGTGCACACAAAGCAAGCCATAGTTACATCAGCATAACATATAATTCTAGACTGCTTTCCCCAAATTGCAGATGTGTGGAATGACAATCTTGTCATGCTTTGAGATAATGGGACTTGTAGTCTAACTCAACCACAGAACACTAGACACCAGTTTGGGAGAGGATGAGCTAGTGATTACTTTGAGTTAGAACTTTGTTGAGTTAAAAGTAACCAAGAAAATAAGAAACCAAGAATACACATACATGAAATATCTAAATT
The DNA here is from genome assembly GCA_030867105.1 of Liasis olivaceus. NCBI lineage: Eukaryota > Metazoa > Chordata > Lepidosauria > Squamata > Pythonidae > Liasis > Liasis olivaceus. Next base: position 39,860,815 of record CM061351.1, on the reverse strand, counting down.
AAAATATACAGATTTAAGATAAACAATCAAGCCTACCTGCATTTTAAACTGAAAAGCCTGATTCGTACAACTGACTTCGAATCAAGAAACTGATTTTTGGTTAATCTGGTAAAAGATCATTACCAAACACACCCACAATTTCAGATCACAGACTTTTTAAAACTGCTTCAAAATTGGACCTTGATGTTGTTGTTGCTAAAGTAAATTGAAAGAAGAGAAAAGAAAGATTAAGACTATTTGTAGATTTTTTTTTTTACATTATGAAAAAGAAAATGGCCTTAATCCAGTTTTTAAATAATCTTTTGCAGGTCATCTTTATGGATAATTGGTATTGAAGCTAAAGCCTATCACCAGTCAAATCTATTTTTCTTGTGCATCCTCTTTATTGCACAAACATGTAAATCTTTTCCAGCATCTTAATCTGTATTCAGATAAGATCCAAAAGACTGATTGAGGTGTGATGAATCAATTCCCATGATGAGAGGCATAAGCTTGCGGATGCTGAATTTCGCCACTGTTTGGAAATGTAACATCAGATTATGGCGTAATATTTAGATTTTAACCCATACACATTTACATCAAATAATTCCAGTCCACTATAATGAAATTCCTAATCATAATCTCTGCTACGAAACATTTATTTATCTGTCTACCTATCTATCCATGTAACTTCTTTTTTTTAATTATCTACGTATTTGTACATGGAACTGTAAAAGATGAAAATTAATTTTTGCTTAAAAGGCAGAAGTGTAGCAACTGCCTTGGTGAGTTGCTTTTGTGTTTTCTGAAAGTTGACTTTTTTGTTTTTGTTTTTCTGCCATGTATGTCTGAGGGCATGCCAGTATTTGCCACCCCCCCTTCCATCCTTGCCATTTGATTTGATTCATGCAATCACAGGAATTCTGCAAGGTCAGAGAGTTTCTCAAGCATTTAAGAACATAAGAAGAGCCCTGGTGGGTCAGGCCAGCAACCACCTAGTTCAGTGTTCAGTGTCTCATTGTGGAAGTTCACAAATATGGGCAAGAAAACTAAAGTTTCCTTAACTGTTGCTTCCCATCAGCTGGTACTTAAAATATGTTGCCTTTGATTTAGGTAATATACAACTATCAGTACTAATAACTGTTGATATTAGAGACTATTCCTCCAAGAATTTGTGCACTCACCTCTGCTGTAAATGAGTCCATCCACCTTGTTCCTTGATGTTCTTTTCTCTTTTCTTCCACCTTTCTCAACATGATGGACTTCTCAAAGGACCAGAGTCTTTGCATAATGTGTCCAACATATGATAATTTGAGTCTGGTTATTTGTGCCTCAAGGGAGAACTCTGGACTGATTTGTTCTATGATTAATTTGTTTGCTTTCTGAGCTTTCCTGGTAGTCTTCTCCAACACCAAAGTGTAAAAGCCTCAATATTTTTTTTCTGTCCTGCTTCTTCAGAATCCAACTTTTGCTTCCATAGAGTGTCACATGGAAAACTATTGCCTGCATGAGTCTAATCATGGTAGATATAGACAGATCACAACATCTGAATATCTTTTCCAAAGCTTTTATTGGTGCCCTACAAAGTGATATATTTTTGACTCCTGGTTCCTTTACTGGTGATAGTCGATTCTAAAAGGCAGAAGCTAGGCCCTACTTTGGTGACTTATTGTTAATTCTAAGACTGGTTGCTGTACCTATTGTCATTAGCTTGACCTTCTTGATGTTAGTACCATTTTTCCATTATACTGACTTTCATTACTAGATCTTCCAGATCATTTGCATTTTCAGCTTTCAGAGTAGTGATATCAAGATAGTGCTAGTTAATGATGTTTATTTCTGCAGGTTTAAAACTGCACTCTTTGTCTTCCAATGTAACCTCCCTCCATAGATATTCAGCTGATAGGTTGAATGAATGAAAAGAGAAGGTACAGCTTGTCTCCCTCTTTTGCCAACCTGGAATTTCTCCATGTTCTGTTCAGAGCGTGGCTTCCTGTCCTGTGGATAGATTTCTCACTAGGACAATGAGATGTTCTGGGATTCCCATTTTCCCAATAACATTCCACAGCTCAGTGTGGTCAACACAATCAAAAGCCATTCTGTTTTCGGTGAAAGACATAGTGACTTCTTTTTGGTATTGCTCATGGAAGCATGCACCAGTAGTAATGTCTCTTGTTCCTTAGCATTTTCTAAAACCAGTCTGAACATCTAAAATTTCACTTTCCATGTAGGGCTTTAATCTGTGTTGGATGATTTTAAGCATTATTTTGCTAGCATGTGAAATTAAGAATATTGTGCATTAGTTTGCACATTCTGTTGGTATTGATATGTAGACTGATATCTTCCAATCTGTTTTAAGCATCTCTCTGGTTCTCCAGATTTGCTGCCATAGTTAGTTAGAACATTTACTTATTCTTCTTTTCTTGCTTGCCATATTTTTGCAGATATTCCATCAATTCCTGTAGTCTTCCAACTTGGTAATTACCAGAGTGCTGATTTAACTTCATTTTTTAGTACTAGAGCTTCTAAGTACAGAATATATTGAATATTAACAACTCTACTGTAATTTCTGTATATTCCTTCCAACTAATCTTCTTTAAATCAGTTACTATCTATTCCATTGGTATCTTTTAGCAAACCAATTCAACGATGGAATCTCATTCTGAGTTTGGAGATGTTTTAGAAGACTTTCCTTGTTCTTATGTGTCTATTTTCATCTCTGACATCATTACAGGTGTTGCTGTAATACTTATCTCTAACAGCTCCTTGAAATTCTTCTTTGATTTCATTTCACAATTCCTCTAGTCCTCTATCAACAAAGTTCATGACTTCAAAGCTATTCCTGATGTTCTCCTTGAAAATGGTAAGCATATGCTTAAAATGATATCAGGAAATTTGGCTTGCTTTGTTCTTCCATTTTAGCTTGACTTGGAACTGCTCAGATCTGTTCCATAGTCACCCCCAGGCTACATCTTTTCTGTTATAACTGAGCTCTTCTACCTCTTTAGACCAATAATATAGACAGTTTGATTCTTTATGCTCTGTCTGGTGATGTCCATACATATAGGCATTGTTCTGGTTGTTTGAAGAATGTGTCAGCAATGGAGAAATCATTGGACAAGCAGAAACTGATAAGTCATTCTCTTCATTGGGATTGGTGTGTATGTAATTGTGAGCAAGACTATATTATAGTAATTCCAAAGATTACCAGTAAAAAATGTGCTTTTAATGCAATACAAATCAAACTGTGTTCTGCTGGGTGTCAAGAATGTGTGATCTTCTTAAACAATCTGCTTCATATCTTTTCTTTAAAGGGCAAGAATCAGTTCAAAAAAACAAAGTATTTTTATTCATCTGTTCTTCCGATTTTCATAATATCTGAGTGCCTTTGTAAAGTGTTAAGAAATTACTTAATTACCAGCTCCTTTTCTGAAGGTTTACTTACTTAAGTTACTCAAGGGAAAATGTAAGCATTTTTCATCTGCAAAATGTAATAGAGAATAAAGGACTGCAGTCCCATCTCCAGCTGCATGTTTGACATTTGTACAGAAAGCAAAAGTACTTACCCCCACAGACACCCACAGGCATGCTGTGTTCTTCAGATTCAGAGCTTAAACATTCAGCCTTTTCTATTCATTTTTCTGTAAGGTCCTTCAATAATTAAGGGGAATTGGAGAACACTGGAAGGGTGAAAGGGTTCCGTGTGTTCACTGAAGTTTTGAACTGCCAGGAATCATTTGGATGAGATATCTGAGCTGACATTGGCAAACTGAATACACTTTCGCAGTGAAGTTAATGTGATTCTCAATGCAAAATTATCTCTTAGGAATACATGGAGCACCCAGCTGAAAACCATAGGTTTAACATGGCATGTTCTCAGTTCCACTTACTCAGAATTTACCCTATGAGTATTTTGTATAAGTATAATGCATTGTACTAAGGGGGGACGCGGTGGCGCAGCGGCTTAATGACGCTGAAAGTGCCGGCCAGAAATGGCTGAAAGCTTCAGCGGTTCGAGTCCAGCCTCGCGTTAACAAGGTGAGCTCTTGTTTCTATACCCGCAGCTTCTGCCAACTCAGCAGATCGAAAACATACGTGAGTAGATAAATGAGGACTCTCACCCCGGTGGGAGGAAAAATGCTGGCAACGGCTCAACAGAGAGACGGGACAAGTTGCCGGTAAAAGCGCGAAAACCGCGCTCGTCCGAAAAAGGGGCGCGAAGCAACGGAAATCCCGCCTCCTGTGCTGCCAGCTGGGCTGACGCTCTAGGAATTAGGCTCTGGCAAAGTCTAATTCCGAAACTAGAAAGATGCAATTGCCTTGAAAACCGCTAGGGGGCGGTCACTGCAGGGTCAGTAATGACTGTTAAGCAGATTATAAAAAAAAAAAAAAAAAAAAAATTGTACTAATATGTTATATGTGAGCCTTATTTGAATACAATTATGTAATGTGAATGTGATGCATTTGAGTTAAGAATACAGGATCAGCAGCTTGGCAAATCTTGAGTTTACTGAAGTCTTTCTTAGAGAACTATAAGGGGGGAATCAGAATAACTGAGGCTCAAAACAGAGTGGCGTGAGATTGTGTAAAAGAAAAAAAAAGTGACTGACTAATTGTATTCCCTCTTGAGCCCAATCCAAATGATTTGAGTGCATCACAAACCTCATCATGTGCCAGAGGTTGAAAATCTCTGGGAATACTAAGATGTTTTGTGCCACTCCTGATGGAGCTGAAATTGTAGTGAACAGAATGCTGGAACCATGTTGTATTATCAAAGGACACAGAACCACTTATTCCAAATAAACACTTTGCGCTGTCATGCTGGCGTGACAGTGAATGGCACTAAAGCACAGACAAATAGCTATCTGACATTGGGTAAAAACACTAGTTTGTCAAACCCGTTTCTTTTTAGATCTGCAAAACTGTTAGTGGAAGTTGCAGATATAAAAAAATGAGGCAAGCATATTTTCCTTAGAGGTCATGTACCTTTAGTAATTTTGTGGGTAGGGGTGCAAGGAAACAGGAGCATGTTTCCCAGGAAGTTTAAAACTATGCTTTCTGTTGGACATATAACTGGGTATATAAGAGCAGATAATCCCTTTGAGGGGGAAAAGATCATTATTTCAATGATAAATAGGTTTGGGGCCTTGGTTACTAGAAAGATGACTTCAGACTATGCAAAAGTTTAATTTCAGGAATTTTACCCTGTCCTGAAATACATGTTGATCAAAGAACTGTTTTAAAACTTAGTGCCTAATATTTTATCATTATTTCATTCCTCACTTCCATCCTTACATAATGCTACATTTTAAAATAACAATAGGATTTTAAATCCTCTGAATTATTAGTTTTACATTCTACGAGAAAGGAAATTTTATTAGTTAGCATTCTATCAGGCTGGTTCAAACAAAATATTAAACTGAGGGCTATGAGATCTGAGCTACAAAAAAGCAGATGACCAAAAGATGGCAGCAAAGAGATACAGGAAATGACTCTTTGCTGCCATCTAGTGCAGTTTTCCAAGAATATTTAATTTGAAATCATATTTCTAAGGCTGGCTCAGTTAAAATAACCATTGTGAGGATTAACCAGAATTTAAGATTCAGTTGACACACTAAATGATGGCTAAAAGAGAGGTGGATATTTCCAGTCTCCCGCACCATGGAACGGAAGGGAGATTGCATAAATCCAAGACTTTCTGAGGCATTTTCTGATCATTCTAATGTGTAATGTTACTCCAAATGCAGCCATTATGGATATTACTCTCGTCATGATACTTTAGACTTTCCTCACTAATGATTTACAGACTTGTAATTAGCAATTCATCAGTCAATCAACAACCTGAGGATATATACCAGGCCTACACATGTGGACAGTACAATATTGAAAGTTCATAAATCTAACAAAAAAGAAAAATACTAATAATAGTGTTGTCTTAAGGATTTTTTTCTAATACTAATATATTTTTGCTGTTTGTGAAAATTAATAAATAATAAAAATTAATAAATGAATAATAAAATTAATGAAATATTATAAATAAATATTATGAGAATATTAATAATCAGTAGTACCAAACATGGGAGGAGTGTAATGCAGTATACTTTGTAGAATTTAGAGCAAATGGAATTTAGATTCAAATGCCATGAAACATAGCAAGTACAGCTAAACCTTCAAAATCTTTATGGGCACTACCTCTCCTCTCTCTGTGGTGGTCAAACATGACTTTTGTGTAACGGTGCAGCAGACACAAACCCATTTCAAAAGCAATGGACAGTTTAATTTTGAACTAAACATGCAGTTCTGTTCCAGAGACAGGACAAGGAGTTCAAGCTACTTGAGAGATGTACAGTCCAAGTTATGTTGGAGCTAAAGCAGAAACTCCAGAAGACCTCATTCTTGGGAAATACAAGTATAATAAACCAAATAATGGCTGGTTCTTGCCTTTTTAGTGGTATCCTAGAACTTGACTTTTCAAGTGAAGCACTAATGATAAAATGAAAGAGAGAAGAGTATGATTGCTTCTTTTTTCACTCTTCTGAATTTATATTATCAGAAAGAAAAAACTAATGGTTTATTTACTTTATTTGTAATTCCCTTGTTTCCTACTGATTATTGTGTTTAGACTTTAGATAAACCTTTACACTATTCAGAGTATTTCACATATATTGTCTTAAGATTTACTTACTTAAGCTAGTAGTCATATACACTATGGCTATGCACACTTAAAAATCATTTAGAATGCTTTGGATTTCTCACTGAGCTTCATACTTGCTCTGTGCTATTCTTTAAAATAGCCAGGTTTCCTCAGGTTTCCTCATGAGCCTGAAAAAAAATACCACTACTTTAATTAAAGCTAATGCATCTCTTGAAACAGCAGCACCTTGCTCCAGGCTTTTCTAGAGGCCTGAAAGGAAAGCTTTTCCTGAAAGGTATGGTTGGCTGTGTCAACAAATAACCAAGATATGCTTTGCTCACACAAGCTCTGGAGAACTTCTTTGGAAACAAACATTGTTGAAGCGTGCACAGTCCTCTTATATTTCACTTACTAAATAAGCACATTGCTTTGCTTCCTTCAGAGCAAATCCAAAGATTGTGATTAGCCAATAGTACATTACCACAAATATATAAAATACTGTATTCTGGGTTACATTTTATGCAGGTATGTCAGCCCTTCGAAGGTAGTCCTGACAGGAAACCAAAACCATGAGTACTAACACTACCTTTGTTGTAAGGTTACAGTAACAGAATCTTGCAAGTCTGAAAGCACTTCTTCCCTCCCCTGCCTTTACATCCCAGAGAACTAGAGAGAGGGTCCCTTCTGAGATGCTTTCTCCATCCCCATTCCTTCTGTGGGCTGAGATATCTTTTGTCTGACTGTTGCCCTAGCTGCAGCTCTTCCTCCTGTCTCTCAAGGTTATTCTCATCGTTCATTACATGATACCTGTTTAACGAATTAAAATAGCTCAGATAATAAAATCTTACAGCTCAGCTTTTGATTTGGATTCCATGCTAGTGATTTATTGTGTCACTCAGCCATCACTGTGGTGATAAATCACTAATGCAGACAGGTTTATATCTCCATTGTGATGTAATTAACAGTATGAGAAATCAACATATATTTTCAGTAGCAATGTTATGAGTTGGAGATTGAACTAGGTGACTTCAGGGGAAAGCTTTCATTAAGAGATGATTAAGAGGTACTTAGATGAAGGTGTCATCTTGGTTTTGGCCTAAGATAAGCTGACTAGTGATCAAATGATGTCACAATCAGGGATTCACTGTTGCATAATATCTTGATATAACCTCATTGTTTCCATGATCAGGGAAACTTTGATTTCAAGGTAGTTGCTGTCCTTAAAATTGATACACCCCACTACCCTCCCCCCAGTCCAATTAAGCAGTCCGGCCCTCTTCACTGTGGTGTGTCCTCTACCAAAGAGAAAGACTTTTTCCTCGAGCTGGCTTGGAACAAAACAGATGGTTCCAGCTGGTCTGCTGCTAATTAATGCTGGTCAATTTCACTGCTGCTTTTCCTAGGCTACTGTACATGGGGGAAGGCTGAGGGGAAGCTAGGGAATAGATTCATGAACAATCAAAATAGCCTGGCTCAGTTTTTGAAGTATTTTATACTGGAAGGAAAGGGAAGGAAGGAAGTATTCTTAAAGTCAGTGGAATTATTTTAGAGATAATCTTGTTGTCTTTGGCAGTGTGATCAAACATCCTTGTTCTTGCTTGGAAGAAATCTCTAAAAAAGAGGTATATGAAAACCAGAACTTACCTTCCTCTGTCACTCTCCCACAAATAACGTCAGGCACTGTGTATTTATATCTGGAAAAACGTAATGCTAACAGCAATGGGAGACTGTGTAAGCATCAACATTATATTCAGCAGATGTATTGTAAATATTTGTAAATGCTAGTCAGAAAACAAATTGTGAATATGATTGGATTCCTGAGATCCTACCACTTGGAGAATGGGGGGAATATGAAATTATCAATTACTATGATTTTCAAAATAAAAGTATTCATCTTATCAGTATTATTAATGCTTGTTGACTTATGCTGTTGCTTATTGTAATGTGTAGCTTAAGATATCATCTTTCAGAATCACAGTATCTTCCTCAGAACAAACCCAGACCAAGTGTAATCTTAACGTATATGCTATGCCTGGTGCATACAAACAGCTTTTCCACAAGCCAGAAAGCATTTCAAAATTAGTGAGTTCACCCTGATAGAGTGCTGGAGTACTAATATGATGCAAGCCTAACGAATTGACACTAGGGCATACATTCAGTTCACTTTAAATTTTTAATTTTTAAAGAACATTGTTATGTATCTCTCTAGTATGGTAGGATAAAATATCTTGCACCAATACTGGAGTGCCCTTAAGATCCCTAGCAGCATTTTAAAACACATTTTATGCATTGTGGGGAAGGCCAGAGGAGATCTTTTAGGTGTGATTTTATTTCAGACTTTTAACGGAATCTTTTGTTTTTCTTTTTCCTTTTGAACACAAAGGAATAGTTACACTTTCATGATTATATCCAGTAAGCCACTTCAGTTCAACTCAGCTCAAAGAAATGTTTGACTTGTTCTTGCAATTAGGAACATACGTCAAAAATGCAATTTAGTTTTTCTAGCTCTTGCAGCCCTTGACCATAAAAATATTTCATTTAATGGGAAGAAGGCATAGTGTTGCTGTAGGAGACAGCTGCACCTTAGAAAAAAGAAAAATCACCCTGAGAGGGTATATATACCAGCTCAAGAGAAGAGAGAGAATCTCACCAAAAAAAAACAGAACTGTTTAATGAAATAAAACTAATAATCATAAAATACCAATGATTAGCATAATACATAACATTCTTCTGGTTTTCACATTTGAAATACTTGCCTGTGCCTTGCCTAATCTCCTTCCACCCTGCTAGGCAAATGCAGTTTTTATTTTCTCAGGATTGGACATTGGCTAATCTTAAAAGAAGCAAAGCAGGGTCAGACTTGGTTATTAATTGGATGGGAGTCCATCGGGCAGTTTCAGAGGACTGGGAAATCTAAAGATTTTACCCTCCTTTAAATTATTTTTAACTGCTTTATTAGGTGCTCACATACCTTGAGAGCATATTACTGAAAAAAATCGTTAGTTGGACGCACGTACTTTGTATATAGATGTGCTGCACCTGGAATTCACTGTGTATGGAACTGAGTGTGCCAGTATTGTATTAATCTTTGCTAGATCAATCAGCACAACCTGATGCCCTCTTGTGCATTGGTATTATAACTATGTTAGGCTGGCTGGGAATTATAGGAGATATAGTCCCAATGAATCTGGCAGGTGGATTTATATGAATAATCCAAGAACAGAGCACCAAATCCTTGCATTTGATGCACATCATCTGTAAAATGTTTTTGAGTCTCTGTGGTAACCTTCCAATCATTGGAGAAATCACTATCTAGAAGAATCTTATAAGCTTGCCTATGTGTGTCATTGTATTAGGAAATATTGCACATCAAGTACAGAATTCTGTGATTAGTTCAAGGGAAAATGTGTTGATTGGTGAGAAAGATTGTACATCAAGGCCATTTTTTAAGATAGTCAACAGAAAGACCCACATGTGATAATCAAGGCTGTCTTGAGTAGAAAAAATGGTTTCATTCATTCCAGAGGGAGTGGATTTTACAAGAACCCTCAACTCCTATATACCAGTATCTATTTCCTTCCCATACCAATTCATCATCTGTATTATTGGGTGAATGGGCCATGAAAGCTGAATTCCACATGAGGACTACCATTACTACACCTATAAGGCACTCAAGAAAATGCTTAAAAAGTTTGTTCTCTTTATGAAATCCAGGCCACCAGTTTCCTCTTTCCCCAATAAATGAAGATTATATAAATTCAGTTTTATGGCATGGGATTAAAATTCATGTCTGTGTTTCTCTATTAGCTTTGTTCTAATTTTGTTGTTTGATGTAATTTTTTAGAATATTTAATAGATCAAATTAATGTAAAATGGTATATATTTCTGATCCAAGCAAAATTTCTCCCATGTCCATTTACCTCTGTGTAGTTTCTATTAAAGACAGACTTTAAGAAACTAATTTTCAAAACGGAGACATGCTGACCCATTCTGTATGCACTCCATACAGCATATGGCTGTACTAAGGAACACTATCTCTTTTGTTCAATAGTGAGATTTTTTTTTATTATTATTATTACTATTTCCTTCTGGTCTTTTCTGGTCTCTGGTCTTCAAATAAAGCTAATTACAAAAAAGAAAAAAAAAGTTGGAACTGGTGGAGAGTGATCATTTAAAGCCATTTCCTTTGCAGAAAGGAACAAAAAGAAGTACCAAGGGCATGGATAGGCCTGTAAAAAAAAAAGAAAAGAAAAAAGAGAAAAACCATCTAATGAGGATGTTGAGATAAGTGCTTGTGAAGAAAACTGGCAAAAAAAGAGCTTTTAGTCTAAAATCCATAAATAAGTGGGCATCAGATGGGTACTAGAACATTTATAACAAGAGAGGCCACCAAGCTACATCCCTCTATGCAAGAGCTGCAACCTTAGAAATGTTCTTTCTTAACAAGCTATTTTCTTTTCTTTTCAAATATTAATTTAGGGGGAAAAAAGAAATACTTGAAAATTAAGGCGCTTTATTCATGTCTTTGAATCCATTATAGAAGCAAGCAGGCAGGCAGTGGGACTGCTTTATCACGGTAATGATGAAAATGGGCAAAGTCCTCATGCTGTATGCACAAAGGAGCTACTGGAGGATTGCCCCTATGATCCTTTGGTGATCATGATGCTCCTGAAACTGGAATGATGTGTGCCTTACAGATGTACATCTTTAGCAGGAAGCATTACAACTGTCTCTTCTTGCATGCTGCTTCTCTCAGCCTTGTCCTGAATAACTCGGGATTCGTCCCTGCCTTGTATACAAAGACATGTGCAAGCCAGATATTTAAGGGTGCAATCTAATTATCAGAGAAGGATGTGGTCCTTGAGCATTGTCTGAATCAGTATTTAATACTTCTTTTGGAGGGCATAAAAGAGAAAGAGGAAAACAAATCTGAAAGGGAAATGGAGATAAAAGGGGGAAGAAGAGAAACTTTCTTTTATAGCCCGGGGCTGTTTTGATTCCTGTCCTCCATTTTCAGCCTGGCAAGCAGAATGGTAAGAATAGGCCAAAATGACCTATTCACAGGATAAGCACCATGCTAGCCCTGCCTTAGTGGTTTTAAATTACTGTGATCTCTGCATTTCCCAACCTAGCATCTTTCCGATATATAGGATATCAGCATCCACTGCTAACCAAATTGGTTGGGGATTGTAGATTTGATATCCAACACATCTGAAGGTGTTGGGGGAGTCTAAATGAAAAGTATATGCTCTTTTGTAAACTATTTGATCAACCTGAGCTGAAGATTTGCTATGTCCAGGTCAATAATGAAGAGCTGAACTGTGCTGACACTAGTTGAATGAAGACATCAACATGCTGTTTAAAAAATCAGAAGAAAACCCGACCATCTTAAGAAGTAAAGTGAAGAAGTTTTGTTCTTTGTTTTGCTGCCATTTCCCCTCTATCTTTTTCCTCTCAGAAACGTCTATTGATTTATTGATTATAATTATAATTGTATTTACAACCCACCAAATCAACCTCAGTCACAGGTCAATTGATATCTGAAAAGAAATCATTATGGGCATCAGTGGAATTTTCCCTCAGAATGCATATAGCAGCTTGCTGGGTTTTTGGCTATGTAGTGAATGGCATCTGTTGTAATATTTATTTGTTACCTGAACATCTAAAGAAGCATGAAGTGTAGCATAGGAATTTTAGGCTGCTTAAGAAGGCCTGGATATAAGTATATGTGACAAATTCAGTGACTGGAGGATACTTCAAACACTCAAGAAAAATCCTCTTATTTTCAAACAAAGATGCTGAAGTATCTCTTTTCAAATATTGGAATATCACACCATTAAGCATTTTAAAAATGATCAGCAGCACTTTGAATGAAGCTCAGAAACAAATATGGAACCACGATGAATCCTCCAACATTGATATGACATATCTCTGTAACTTGGTCGAAATCTTAGTACAGTAGCCGAATTTTGAGTTACTGAAATCAATGTTCAAGGGCTAGACAACATATCATGCATTATATTACTCAAATCTGGAAGCTCCTACAACAGCATTGGGTTGCCAAAGATCTCATTGCCCAACACAGAAAATTCTTTCATTGGCAATGTAGGTCAGGCTTCACTGACTTCTTTGCACTAAAACAGCAGCAGTAACTGCAGTTTCTCCCTCAGCTTCTTCAGCTCCCCACCACTCCCCTTGTCCTAAAGGATGAGATGTGGCTGGAAACAATCCACAAAACATTCATAACACACATACTTGTGGTTTTATCCTGAGCTGTTTTGTTTGATTTTCTGATTTATTATTTTGATTTATTAATATACCACACAGGAAACTGCCATTACTGGACATTTAAAAAAAAATTCAGACATAGGGATCTTGTTTCATTTATTTACTTATGTGAATAATTTAAGTGAGGTTGGCTTGGCAATGAAGCATTAGGTTGTACATTACTCAGTCTTCACAGATTCCCATCACATGCTTGGGATTAGCTAACATTGTCTGTTAAATGAGTTATAAATTATAATTATAAGCTGCAGCACTTTAATCAAGCAATCATTTGGGAAAAGCCATGTTCAGACAAGAAATTAAGAGTCAGAACGGGGGAAGCCAAGTGCTGTGAATTTATACTGATATCACCAGATTTATTCCAGTGAGAGGTAAATATGATGATAGCTAATGATGATTTTTTTTTCTATTCTAGTGTTTTCCTTTCTTTTAAAAAAGCAACATATATAGCATTATTTTGATAGCACAGCTTTAAAAAACTGCAAATACAGTGGCTACAGTTTGCAGTAAGATGCATGTCAGTGTCATAATTTGCCTAATTAGTTGAAGACTTAATGTCTAAATATATGAAAGAGTATATTATAAAGCTGTGTTAGAACAAGAGGGCTTGTATCTAATTTTCAATACATGGCTTAACTTTTAATTTTGTGATGGAGTGCTGTTATGAGATTACTGCTACCCAGCAAAGAAAAAGGGGAAAAAATGTAAATCTGCTGGTATTGCATGTAAGTTCCTATGATACAACCAATGAAGGGAAGCAGAAGCTTAGCATATTTTCCGGTGAGACAGTGCAAGAAGGGATCTGAGCACCTATCTTCTGCAGGGAAGAAGGAAACTAACAAGTAGTTTGGTGCCTATTTTTCTTTATAAAAAGCTAAGCATCCATTTTCCCATAGTGAGGGAAGGGAATGAAAGAGGTTCTGCCCTATCTCCTCCCCAAAGTGAGAGTAATCACAGCATTGATCTATTATGAAGTTAGGGAGGGCAGCAGGTCAGCAGCAAAAAGCAAGATCATCTGCTAGGCTGAGAGGCATAGAAAGGGTTAGAGTTAGGGTGGCCATTCCATCTAGGTTAAAATGTTGCACTAATGTTGTGATGTTGCATTGGTCCGCCTTCAGCCATAGAAACTCACCTGGTGATTTTGGTCCCAACTGTCTCAATCCAATCAACCTCACAGGGTAATATTACTGGGGGGAAATGGGAAGAGGCAATGCTATTTATGTTGCTTTGAGTTTCTGAAGGAAAAGCAGGATATAAATCTAACAAATACTTTTCTTTATGTTGGGTGAACCCAGTCATTGTGGTTTACAAACCGTGACTTATGGCTTGGAATGTTGTCTAAACCCAACTATTTCTCAATAAATAATGGTTGAAGAGTGACTGGATGACTGAACAGCAAATTGGTTCTCTGGATTTTTCAGCCTAAATCTGTTAGCCCTAATTCACTATATATGAGAGAGAATAGTAACTTGCATCCATTACAAATGTTTTTTTTAATTATTCAAATCATTTTGTAAGGGAAATGGGTATATACTCTTTTTAACAAATATATAAATTCATTTGTTAATGTATGATTTACAACATAACCAACTAAGATGAACAAAGATCTATATATGAGAAAAATAGAAATTGCCATTTAATATTCTTAAAAATTAATAACAAGAAGAATTAATCACAATAATCTGTATTGTAGCATTTTAAAGCCTAGTGGATTTATTGCAGCATAAATATTATTATTATTATTATTATTATTATACAAAAAAGCAAAAAAAATAATAAAATTATAAAGAAAGAAAAAAAACAAAACATACAGTACATGTTTTTACAAATATATATAAAAATTGTACATAAGAATTTCAATAAATGTTAGCAAGATTTCATTGAAATCATCCATAGCTAATATACATCAACATTGGGCCCATATATTTATATTTCCAGTGCTGAAAAATAAGTTATTTAGCTATAAATGGATATGAAGAATCCATTTTCTTTGTCTGGATTTTAATTTCCATGCAGCAGAAATATACAATTTTTGTAATTTGAAAAGTGGAACTAATTAATGTATTTATGAAAGATATTTATTTCAGAAACTATGTTTTAGGATCAATACATTATACATCATGAAAAGGAAAGTAGAAATATTTTCTACTTACTGTCTGTGAAGACCATTCTGTTATGTAACTTTCTATATTTTAATTATTAATTACATTTTAGACACTGATTTCTTTGTAGCTCATGGCAATATAGATTTCTGAGATGAAGCTTAGCTGAAGTGTAAAGTGAAAATATGTGTGTTGGATTGAAGAAATGGGGTTGCCTGCTTTGTTCTCAAAAATTTTAGATTTGTACACACTGCTTGTTGGGTATAATGTGGTGAAATCAAACACATCTCTAATGGCTTTGTTAATACTACACTCCTATGACTATTAACACAGAAGTAAACCTCTATGAAGTGGATGCAGATTTAGTCATTCTTAGTCTGCAGACAAACTGAGATCAGTGGGATGTGGCACTTCCAGGGAAGAAATGGCAAACTGAAGACGGAGCTGATGACCACAGCAGAATGCAGACTGGCTCTTCATAGTTCCTCTCTGGACAAGGAAATGACTTGAGATTGCCTGCAAGTGCTCCACGCATTTGTTCCTCACAAGGAGACCACAAGACAGTGGTTTCTGGTGGGTTTAGAGCTCTGGGAGATGAGGGAATAGCCATCTTGCTCAAACCACAGTTGGCACCTTCAAAAGGACACTGGGTTCATATATTTCCTTTTCTAATCACTTTCGAAAATTGCTTGTTAACTGCTTTTCAGCTATTGGGAACCTTTGGATTGACAAGTTTTACAGCACTGAGTGAGTTTCAATCCTTAGTGAAAGAAGTTTTAAATACAGGTTTAAGGACTTTAAAAAATTCTTTTGGAATAAACAGCAAAAAGGTGATTAGAACTTTGATTTTGGAAAGTTACAAATGGACTAAGGGTCCATATGCATTTGAAATAAGATTTTGGAATTAATTATAAGAATCCTTCCCATGGGAACATGCTTTTGCTTTGAATTCTCTTTTTAAAAAAGCATGAAAGGATTGTACTTTGAAGATTAGACACTACAGGGAACTAGAAGGAACTAAAGATTACAATTAAAGGAGAAGAACACTTACCTTCAACTTACTTATACAGAATGGAGCAAAATATTTTAACGTTGGACATATTGAAGGATATTTTTGAACAATGGACCCAGAAGTTAATTTTAAGAGTGTCTGCCTCTATAGATAGACTGTGTTTCAAAGATGTTATGAAAGTGGAACAGGCTACAAGAATGACATGGAAAAAGATGCTACACTGGACATACAAAAGAAACTGGTAATGTCTTAAAAATTAAAAGGGATATACAAATAACAGACCAAGAGAGTGACCTGGATATTTTTCCAATATTGAATTAACAAAAGAGGCTTGTTAAAGCTTTGAATAATTTTGTGAGAAGGGACAAAGAAAACATGAAAAGAAATCAAGTTCTAAGACATTATTTGAAGGGAATAAAGGTCTAGATTGTTAGAAGTAAAAGGAACGAATAGAAAGTTGCTTTATTTGATCACGGTTAAAATAGATATGTTGTTATCTCTGGTAACCCTTAATGGACTTTTGCTGACATCAGGACTGAAACAAATTTAAGGATTTGTTTATAGATAAGAGATGGGATATAGGAAGAAGAGATCATTTGTTGTATTTTAAGAGAAGGTGATAAGTTACTAAACTTGTTTATGCCTGTTATGATGAAGGAGGAAGTCATTTCTTTATATATTTCTTTTCTTTTTCTTTGCTATATTCTTATTTATTCTTCCTTTTCTATTTTTATTTCTATTTTTTTTCTTTTCTGCACTATTTTTTCTTTTTATTCTTTTATTTTATTTAGTTTGTATTAGTTTTTATCTTTGTAATTGTAATTTTTAATAAAATTACTATTATAAAACAAAGAAATCAATGGGACATCAATCATGCTAACTTAAATTGTGTTCACTTGAGTGGGTCTTTTCTAAGTGGATCTAAGTACAGGTAGTCCTCACTTAGAGACCACAATTAGAACCAGCAACTCTATCACTAAATGCCACAGTCACTAAGTGGAATATGTCATGACTGCAATGGGCTCGCAACCTCACTTCCCATTAGGTCATTAAGCAAATCACTATGGTAATCAAGCGAGATATCATGTGACTGTGACTTACCATTTTACTTTTGCATTCTCCATTAACTTTGCTTGTTGGAAGCTCGTTGGGAAGCATGCAAATGGTGATCACGTGACCTCGAGATGCTGCATCAGTCGTAAATGCACACTAGTTGCAAAGCATCCAGATGACGATCATGTGACCAGGGGACACTGCAACAGTTGTAAATGTGAGGATTAGTCACAGAGCTTTTTTTTTTTTTTTTTACACCATCATAACTTAGAACAATTACTAAACGAGGCAACGAGGACTACCTGTATGGATTCAGTCCATTGAAATTGCTGAAAATTAAATCCTAGAAATGGGGCTTAAATCAGTAAAAGCATACTATTTGATCTGGCTTATTAACATATGTATTTGGGAGACAGGGAAAAGATTAAGTCCTATTCGTCACACAAAGAATAAATATCATTTCTTCGTTTTTTGGCATAGTATGATATATAAATCCAGTCATTGCAGTTTGTGAACCATGGTTTATGCTTGGTGTTGCAACATGGTTGCAAGAGAGTCACATCTGTTCACAAAGGCTCTGTAATAAGAGGATTGCTATACACGTGTGTGTGTGTGTACTTTTTTATTAAAACTTTTACAAAGGAAGATAAAAACTAATACAAACTAATATATAGTAAGGAATAAAAAAGAAAAAGAAAGAAATTGAAGAGAAAGCCAAAAGTGCAAGAAAGGAAAAGAAAGGAAAAGAAAAATAGAAAAGAAAGAAAAAAGATACAAAGAATTGGCTTCTAACATTCTTCACAGCAGTTATAAGTACAATTATATTTCAACTTCTCTTTCTAAAGAGAATTACATCATGATTCCCTTCTTTCAAGAGGATTGTTATTTTTAAAGGAATTAGGTGGAAAAGTTTTTCTAGAGATGGGGTAGTACTGCATACAGAGAAGATAGAGATCGAGGAGAGAGAGAATGCTGTCAATAAAAGGGGGAGACAGGGAAATGATTGGGGTTAGAAACCTCCTGACAGAAGGGAGCTCCCAAGAAGTGAAGAGGCAGAAGCATGGTAAATTGAAACAAAAAATTCAGGAAGCAGCCTATAGAAAGGCGAGCAAGATATGTGCATTTGAAGGGAAGTAGGGTGAAGGAGAGAGGCAAAAAGCAAGAATTTAGATAGAAAGGCAAATGACCCATGATAAAAGAGAAAAAGCCAAAGAAAGATATAGAAGAAATAGTGTTAGGAAGGAAGGCCAGTCTGGGAGTTTGAGGAAGCAAGGAATATGAGGCGCTGGAAAGTGGGCCAATGGAGAGTCAGTTGAGAGAAATATATAGGAATAGCCGATCCCATTGTGGCCAGAAGAACCAGAGTGCACAATGGACTGGAGAGAGGGAGGAGCAGAGTAACCTGTTCACAACTGTGAGATGGCTGTTATTTGTATTGGATTTCCCAGAAAAGGAGAAGGGAATTAACATATCTTATCAAACCTCCCCCGGCCCCCCAATAACTAGGTGGGAGGCATCCTATTTAGCATCACACTGCTTAATGGGAAAATGTAAAGGGGCTAGGAGGAGTCCAGCAGGGTTCTCGCAAAACCCAGTTCCCAAATTCACCCTGGTTTAACATAGGTGTTATATGGACCAATCCATGGTGACCTATTCAACAAGCCATGGTTGAAGCAAACTGAAATCACAATGTATAATCCCAGCTTGGCTACTAACTGAATTGGGAAATATGGCACCATATTTTTTTTTTCATTTCTGTTACCTGAGTGATTCAAGGGTTTTAATATTTCACTACAATAAAGCTATATAGATTTCACAGATAGATTAAAAACATGGGGTTATTCCTTATAATGGATGTTGCAGGATCTCTTGATCCATTCCACCCATTTACCAGCTATTTTTTTCTGGTATGTGACATTTGTGATAATGAAATCAATAACTCCTGTATCATACCTTATAAAGATGTTTCCACAAGCGATATTTCCTGTGTTGCATCTCTCATATCTGGAATTCAGCTGAGAAATCTATGTTGATTTATATTCTATATTCATGTTCCACTCTAAAATGTGCTTCTTCTGTTTCATATGAAACTGCTTTCTTTGACAGGATATATAAAAGAGTGTAGTTTTCTCTCCTTATCTTGAAGATTGCCTTCAAAGCAAGGAATAGATAAAGAAAAAGCACGTTCAGAAAAAAGTCTCTGAAAAGATTAATGGGGCCGAGGCTGATTCATATCATTGTTGAATGAATATTAATATCTCTGAGAACCATGACTGTGAAATTTAATAAAATATGAGACCCTTTTGATTCAGAGAAAGAAGCAGTCATTTGAAAGCCCTTTCAGTGCTAAAATCACCATTGTCCATGCGATTTGTGTTGCACTGCACCATTGTCCACCACCATGCAGTTTGTGTTCTGTGGCTAACCATCCATATCGTCAAACTTGTGGTTAGCCAGGGACAGTAGAAGTAGCAGTCCAGCACATGTGGGGGGGCCCAGGTTGGAGAAATCTACAAATGCCAATCTGGCTTAAAGATGAGGAGAAAGTGGATTCCAAAATGATTGTTTGTAAAACTGGGATGCTTTTTTGAACTGGGATGTCTTCTTGTTCTGTCCTCCTTTGGGCATTTGTATGCATGGTGCTGGCCGAAGACAAATTCATACATTGTATTGAGCCATAGTAGTTTGGGTTCAACGTGATATATGAACCCAGCGATAGTGGTTTCTAAACCATGGTTTATGACTTAGCATGATGTATAAACTTGTCTTAGCATGGGGATTATGGTTAAAACCAGCCATCACTTAGCATGATATTTGAATTCAGCCATAGTGGTCCTAGGCTAAAAAATCCAAAAGGCAATATCTGTCTGTCTGAACTGGTGCACTTAAAAGATGTTTATAGGTTGGGGGAATATAGTACTCCACCAGGACACAGCTTGAAGTAGGAGACCATTTGTCTATTTAGAGTTAAAATGACTATCACTGTCAAATTTATCCAGTTAACAAGCTTTTTTTCCTGTATAGAGCATTTTGCACCAATAATCACACATTTAGCCATCATCATATAATGCTGTAGTGTAGAAAAATTAATGAATAGTTGAATTGTCATGCAGAGAGCTAAAATTTGTAAGGAGATGCTGACACATAATGGGCTTATTTTTTAGTTGTTTCAATATTAGTAAAAGGCAGGTAGAAATGTTTATTCCTAGAGTAAAAGAAAGTGTTACATCATACAGGAACAAATTGTACCAAATCCTAGCTGTTGGAAGTTGTTTGTTTGTTAAGATATACTGTATGCTGATAGTCACGAGGACAAATCTGGCTCAACATTGGCAAAGTAACACTTTGCTAACAGTATTAGAACGGGAAAACCAAACTTGGGGAATACACAGCAATGGCAAAATTAAGAGTGTACACCCAGAACAGAAGTTTGACTAAACTTAAGCAAGAATTATTCACCTATATATCATATGTCCTATAACATGGCTAATTCAGACATTTCAAGCATGGTTTTTAAGGGGAAAGTAATTTACATAAATACAATAATTAGAAGCAGTTTCAGTGTTTAGAAATATTTTAATGCAATCACCAGTCTGGTACAATGGGAGGGAATTTAGAATTATGTAGTTTCTTAGTACTATTTTTACTGATTTTTCTCCTTTTTTAAAAAAAACTTTCTTTCTTTCTTTCTTTCTTTCTTTCTTTCTTTCTTTCTTTCTTTCTTTCTTTCTTTCTTCTTTTTCCAATTTGTCTTCCTTTTCTTTCCCTTTGTATGATTATTTTCATATATTTTTGGAGCAATGACAAATAGTGGTGATATCAATATTAATATCATGTTTAGAGTTTTATAGAGAGTATTTAGTTATTTCTTAAGATGATATAATGAACCAAATTATATGAATGAAGAATGAAGGAATGAATTTTAAATTTTATGATAACTGTAAATCCTATATTTATTTACTGATATTTTATTCTTTATTCACTGTGTCTCTGTCTTCTTCTTTTTTTCTTATTTTATGTAGCTATTTATTCTGTTTCTTAAATATTTTAACAAATAAATTATTAATTAATTTTAAAAACAGTTTGTCTAATTTTAAATGAATAGGTATAGGAGGATTTGTTCAAAAGCCATCTTTACCATTTGGGGTCTTTGTTTGTTTTAATTAAATCCTTGTGTCTCTGTTTTGTGAGTACTTGCTATGAAAATGACAGCTCAGAGACTTGTAAAATTTCAGAAGACTAGCAAAATCTTTGTATTTCCAAAGACTGTGATTTGTTTCTTCTCTGACCCCTTTTGGAGTGGTGGTGGTGGTTGTAGCAGTATATTATATATTTTTAATTATAAATGGAATAAATGACAAAACTATATCTACCTAAGAAACAAGCCAAATTTCAGCATAGATTATGATGAATGAAAAACATGCATACCATGTCTCTTTTTAGTGTGCCAGTACTGTCACTGGTTTACACTATGCACATATGTCAAAAGCTTTCATAATAATAGTTAGAGCATCAGCCTAAATAAAACGTTTCCAAAAGGAAAGTTTCATTTATTTATTCAGAAATAGTTTAAAAATACATGCTAAGTATGTACGTTATTTTTAATTTGTATATTGAGATCCAGGAATCTGCCCCAGCGGATCCAATCTGGAGCGTTTTGGGAAAAATACAAGGAAGACGAAACAACCAAGATATTATTGTAAGAGTGTGCCATAGACTTTGAAGCCAGGCTGAACTGCTAGACTAATTTACACAACTCTCATGCAGGGAAAAGATTGGATGGATAGAGAGCAGGTTGAACAACTGTACCCAACCAGTGTACATCAATGGCACTGTATTAGGTAGGTAGGAAGTGTTGAGTGGTGCAGTTCAGGTGTAGGGATCTTTCTAGACTTTGTGCTATGCAACACACTTTTAAATGGCTTGGATGAAGGGTTAGAAAATATAATTATCAAAATTGCAGACAACACAAAGAGGGGACAGTAAACACATTAGCGGACAGCATCAAGATTCAGAAGGAACTTGACATGCTGGAACATTGGCAAAAATCAGCAGGATAACTTTCAACAGGGACAAATGCAAACCCTACATACAGGTCAGAAAATCAAAGGCATGAGTACAGAACTGGGGGGAGGACTGTATTTGGCTGTAGTACATACAAAAAGAAACTGGAAGTCTTGATGAATCACAAGCTGAGCCATCAAGCCAAAAGTGTGATGCAGCTGCAAAAAAAAAAAAAAAAAGCAAAGGCAATCTTGGGCTTCCATTAACAGAAGTACAGTGTCAGGATAAATTGTTCCTCTCTATTCGGCACTGGTGAGACTGCACCTAGAATATTGATTCCAGTTTGGGACACCATGTTTTAGGAAGGACATGGACAAATCAAACTGCCTGGAGGAGAGCAATCAAAATGATAAGTGTCCAGGAAGGGGGGAAATGAGGATTGTTTGGAGGCCTTGGTATGTTTACCCAGAGAAGACGAGACTATGACAGACAGCATAGCTGTTTTCAAGTATCTGAAGGGCTATCATGTAGAAGATAGGACATAAGAGTCTTAAACAGGACTCTGTTTCTACAAGGAAATAGATTTCAGTTGGAACATCAAGAAACATTTCCTATCTGTTAAGAGCTATTCAACAAAGGAAGTGACAAACTCGGTTGATTTTCTTTCACTGGAGGTGGTTAAAGAGAAGCTGGATTGCCATCTGTTTGGGAAGTTATAGTAATGGATTCCTGGTCTGAGCTGGAGTCTGGACTGGATGATCTCCACAGTCCTTTCCAACTCTTACATTCTATGATTCTATGGAAGAGAAGTAGGGAGGAGGCAATATAACAAGTGCTGCTGATAGTTTTAACTCCTTTTAAAATCCACCTCTAATTAGCCAACTATAATTAGCCAAATCTACATCCTAAAGATAGAACTAAAAGGCCCTCAATATAAAAATGGAGGCAAAGGCAAAGGTGATCTGCTGCCAACTGCCACAATGGCATTTCTACCATGCCCAGATAGGCTGTTTGCCAATGGGACTGCATACTGTCAGTGCCACTGGCAGCAGAGCCATTTCATTTCTAATTTCTACAAGTAGTCCTTGACTTACGACCACAATAGGGACCAGAAAATTCATTGTTAAGCAGTACGGTCATTAAGTGAGGCACATGTGATCGCACGCAATTGTATGACATCTTTACAGCAGTTGTTAAGTGAATCACTGCAGTCATTAAGCAAATCACACAGTTGTTAAGTGAATCCAGCTTCCCCCATTGATGTTGTTTGTTGGAAGCTGGCTGGGAAGTCGCAAATGGCGATCATGTGACCTTGGGACACTGCAACCATTGTAAATACATGCCAGTTGCCAAGCGCCTGAATTTTGATAATATAACCACAGGGATGCTGCGACAGTCGTAAGTGCAAGGACCAGTTGTCAGTCACTTTTTTCAGCACTGTTGCAACTTTGAATGGTTGCTAAACAAATGGTTGTAAGTTGAGAACTACCTGTATTCATCAGCATCACAGAAAGAAATGTTGCAAATGCAGTTCTGCAGTTAAAGGACTGAAGTTTGTAAGTAGGCAGTTTCTTATTGGTGAGAACACTTGCCTCATCCCAGCTCATCAGGTATCTCTCCTTCCTATGGGAACTCCCCAGGCCCAGTCTTTTTGAAGTCAGTACAGCCCTTGCTAATAGTGGCTAGTCAGCATAGGGACAATGCACATTTTGCAAGAATGACAGCAGTGAAGACAACCCCAAAATGCTGTGAATTGGACTGTGAGGGTTTCAGGATGAGAATAGTTGCTGTCTAGAAAAGCCCTCACAACTAGATGGTTCTGTGTGTAAAATGAATTAGTCTTGGTCTAGACTCAGAAGAGAGCTTCAGTGTAGTGGTTAAGGCATCAAGCTAGAAACTGGGAGACTGTGAGTTCTAGTACTGCCTTAGGCAGGAAGCCAACTAGGTGACTTTGCACCAGTCACTCTCTCTCAGCCCTAGGAAGGAGGTAATGGACAACCACTTCCGAAATCATGCCAAGAAAACTGCAGGGACTTCTCCAGGCAGTCACCAGGAGTCAACAATGACTCAAAGGCACCATCAGATTATAAACTATTATTTAAATGACCTACTTCAGATTTAGATAGTAAGATATCTTTGTGTAAATGTTATTTTTAAAAAATCTCTGATTAGAACTGTTTTTTAAAAAACCATATAAGGAAGACAAGTAAATTGGAATTCCTCTTCTTGACCTTCAGTTCTGTATTTGTAAGTTATATTTTTTAAATGGGGTATATTGCCCTCATGATTAATTGTCAAAGTCAATCCCAAATTGCAATGCTAGATTATCCAACCCTTAATCTGCAGTGGATCACGAATGCTTCTGAATAAAATGGAGAATGCTGTAAATGAGTTTATGATATGCCCTGATTTTCTGTTTCATTGGGACTAATCTGCTAAATTCTGTTCCTCCTGACTAAGATAAATTTAGTGAGATGTTGTGGTGCAACTTATTCAAACTGAGTAAGAAACATGAAAATATTTAGTTAGCATGGAGGCAAGTACAATTCAATAATTCACTGTTGATTATTTTGGTTGCTTTAAACTGTTGCATGCCTAAAACCAAAAGGTTAATAGCATTGCTTAAGAGAGCCATTTATACCTTGGAAACCAGTATGGTTCTTGTAACTTACCTCTTACCTATTCTACCATGAAATATAATGAAGATGTGTAAGGGATGTTCTTCACCAATATAAACTCAAGTCAGATCACCATGTGATGACTACACACAGCATTTACAATCTGCCCCATACAAAAGACTTTGCTAACCAAAGTAGTTATGGTACACAGATCTCTCAGTGCTTGCTGTCCCATAGGCTGCTCTATATGCACTACTCTCAGGTGGTCCTCAAGTGGCAGAGACAAGTCTGAGGATTGTTCTCAGAGTGATGCCTCTAGAACAACCAGTTAATTGTTCAGCAGTAAATGGTAGCATTGCTGTCAGTGGTGGAAAGGGCCTCCATGTCTGCCTGGAAGAATGGTGGTCCTCTTGGCTAAAGTAGTGATGTCTGAAAAGGAGTAGGCAGCAGAAGAAAACGCACACTGCAACAAAGTAGTGAGCACCAGGCAAGTTTGCTTTATGTGATTTCAGAGAGGTGAATATGGCCATTTCTACAAACTAACCAGCCAACCAGTCTAGAGTTTGTGGATAATGAAATCTTCTTAGATGTGGCTTAATGAATAATCAATAAATTATCATTATTATTATTTAATAATTATTATCATATTATTATTATTATTATTATTATTATTATTATTATTATTATTATTGAAGTCTTCTTAATGCGTACA
This sequence comes from Liasis olivaceus, assembly GCA_030867105.1. Lineage (NCBI taxonomy): Eukaryota > Metazoa > Chordata > Lepidosauria > Squamata > Pythonidae > Liasis > Liasis olivaceus. The sequence continues at coordinate 39,835,416 of CM061351.1, read as the reverse complement.
TTCTGAGAATTCTTAGGACCCATTGGAATTAGTTTTTGATATGACTGTCAGCAGGTAGAAAGTGTCATGCAATGTACCTCTGAAATGTTCACGTCTTCCCTCTTCTGCTTCATAAGGTCCCAGTTAAATTTAACTGGACTATTGACCTTATACAGATGGTCAGCTTTTCAATCAAATAAATGTAGTTTTGGTGGCTTGATGTAAGAGTATCTCATTTGAAATGTCTAGGCAGATTTTGGAAGAACTCTTAGGTTTTGTTATTGCTGTTCTTTTGTTTTGTTTTCAGCTGACAAACACACCAGTCTTTAGAAATCAAGCTAATGTCTCAGCAGCGTGAGCAGCCCTGTCAGTTCCCCCAGGGTCTCCTTCTCTCTCATAACTAGACAGTATTGAGTACTTGATCAGTCCCTTCATATTTCCCTTTTGAACTTTTGTGACATTGGCACTCTTTCATGGCCAGTAGGAAAAATTATGTGAGGAATAAGGAACTGACCTTTCAGCTATCCTGGTGAGAATGGGTGGAATGGAAAAGTTTTAGCTGCAAGCCCACTTTACTAAAAAAAAGCTGACAAGATAAGCAAAAGATCCGTCCTAGCATGCAACTATACATGCAATTCGGAACTTCATCCTAAAGATTGCTAATTGACCAAATAGTTACCTGAGAGGAAGTATTATCCAATTTTGAAATGGTTTCCCCAATTAAATATAATAAATGCCATCAGTAAAGCCACTGAATGCAATAATCAAGTGTTTCAACAGACATGGCTGGTAGCACCGACTCTTGTATGGTCAGAGGTGAGGAAGTACAGTGATAAGGCAAATCAAGTGCTTCTTGAAAACATTCGAAGGACATTGAAATGTTAAATATAATCTTTTTAAGGACAGAGTGATAGCTGTTTGAAATACTAACCTTGTATAGCTTTACAGCATCTTTTTTAAAAAAAATACTTCTGAGTAGCAATTCAGCTTCTGAAAGTTTGATTCTACAAGCTTCTATGGTTGCTCCTTAGTTGGAGTTCAGTTTAAACTAGTTTAAATCCATTGCTTTGAGTTTATCAATTTTCAAGGAATTTGGAATGTCTGTACAGCTTTTGCTAACATTTCTTAATATAGCTGAAGATCAACAGCCCAGCCTTGTATTGGTAATTCAGTTAGGGGTGCATTAATGAAATAGTTCCATGCTTGTAAGCAACAATCATCCAAAGAGTCTCCTGGCCAGGAACTGAATTTCAGGAAACAAACAAACGAAAAATAGAACAAAAGTGGTAACAAGACCCTAAGAGCCTTTGAAACTTCAAACTCATTAAACTATTCACAAACTCATTAAACTATTCACAACCAACATCCACAACCTACCCTAAAGGTCAAGTAGGAATCCAGGCAAATATGCACAAGCAAAACATACTTTTGCACAACCAAAAGGCCAAGTTCCTACAAAGACACTAATGGAATCTAAATAGCTTCAATTCATCCATGGCCATAAGCTATCACCACCCATTTTCAGAGGTCTATCCAACCAGCCAGATCCAAAGACTGGTACTGTACAGCCATGGCCAGCTGTTGCCAGCTATTTCTGTCCAACTGTGCACACATTCATACACAAGTCCAACAAAATTATATAGGTTACTGGCTTGCATCCTTGACAAAGGTATGCAGGCAAGGCATGGGCTTCCCATGTAGCCTATGACCCTCCAACACCACATTTCAGTACCAGAAAAAAGTACAATGTCACATGCATTGGGCATGTGGGCAATTTCTTAATGGAGTGCCGGCATAAAAAGCCAACATCTGGATTTGTGATTTAACATATATAGTGGCCATGCTCTGAAAGTTGGTCCAGCAGTCACAGAATGGCTGTTTGGTGATTCTGAAAATCTTATCAAGAGAATCATAGATGTTCCAGTCTTCAGATGATCATCCTTTAATCTGATTCCATAGTGCTCTCTTGGATGGTGGCTAGTAGAGCTGATCTTGCAGCATCTTTTCATAGCCAAGCAATGTCCAAAAGAGTTTGTTCTGCTTTTGCAAGAAAAAAAATGAGGGAGGACTTTCATCAGAAAATGCATTTTAAAAGTGTTCCTACTCAATTATACACCTATACCAATCCTCCCCAATTTGGTGTCCTCCAAATGTCTTAACATTTTGACTCCCAGTCTATACTGGCTGATATATCTGGGAGGTGTTGTGCCTTGAGGAGGGCTAATAGCTATAGAAAATATGGCATTAATATCTTCTTTTTCTGATCCTAAAGTGAACCTAGCTTGCTGCTTTGCATGGAATCCTTATTTCCAACCTTGCTTTGCAAGACAAGTGCAAACCAGAATTTACTAATTCAGGAAAAGTGGCAAATTATGAGTTACTCTCAAATGAGACTTGGAAAAAGTGAATGTCACACTCAGAGATAAAGATGTGATAACTTTGAGGCTACTCCATTCTTATCCACATAAAACCAAATTATGATATGGTGCTATGTCTGAACAACTTTCTATTCTCTGAAGCGTTGTTTCTGGATATCAGTGTTGGCTTTAGCATCTGATCCTGAGTATCTTTACTTAGAAGTATGTCTAACTGAGATCAGTGAGGAATACTTCATAGTAAGGATGCTTAGGGGTTAGAGAATTTACAATAATTCTAAATCCATTATAGTTTTGCACGTGATCAGTCACTGTCTATCTCATCAAATAATCTTGTTACTCTGGATTAAAAAAAAGAAGCAATAGTTAAGTTGAGAATTATACTGCAAAATCCAGAGATCTTTAGAAGTTGAGTGAAAACTGAGCTCCAATTTGCATAGTTCCCTGGAACATACAAATGAGCTAATTTCTAAAAAGTGGCCCAAAGAAAGTTCTCCAACATCCCTAGTTAGAGTTGAAGATATGAAAAGAAAGTAATCACTCTTTTTCAGAATGTCTATCTGTATCCATGTGATCCTACCCTATGTTTTGTAAATGTTAAACAAAATGAACGGAATATTTGAAATGGCTTAAGTGGGGGAAAGAATGATTAATATTTCCAGAGTCAAAAGGAACACGCCATGAAATTGAGTCTGTTCATTGATTCTCCTTGTGTAACACAGTGACAATCCTTGCACTAGTTGCATGACAGTGCTTTGAAGAAGTGAAAACAGACGTGACCTCTTTCAGCAACTCGGCTACTATCATTGGACTCGCACAAGCAGCTTGGCATCTGCCGGCACATCTTTAGCAAGTTGGCAGCCTCAGTGCCCTTTGCAGGTTGCAATCAAACCTGCCTTCTACAGAAGCCTCTTTCTGGCTGATTAACTTTAATGTAATTTTAATTAAAAACCACAGTGTCAAAGGGTTTAGCTGCTCGAGAAATAAGCACAGATTGTAGCACAGTGGCAGCAGTCACTTGGAAAATGGAAATGCATCCTGACAATATTGTGGAGGGGCCAGATAAACAAAGCTGCAGCTCTCTTACCTGACAGGCACCAGGGCACATCATGAGAGCGAGAACCACAAACAACTGACATCTTCCCTTGCAAATCTGACGTGTTTGATTTCGGGGGTTTTCTACTGCTTTTTCATGTTAAGCATCTAAAAGTATCATTAAAAATAAAAGAAACCTTGCAGTTTTTTCTTACTCTGTTTTTAAAATAAATGCTTGTGTTTCTGCATGGTTTCTAGTTTGTTCTATGGAGAGTGTTACAATTTCTCTCCAGAATCTAAAATCTGCAATTCCCCTTTTCACAACCACTTAAGCTATGAAGAAGAAAAAACAAAATCAAAATGAGATTGCCACCTTTCTCCCTTTGAGTCTAAAAATACATTCTGCACGTACATGTTTTAATTTCTCTTTACTGTTGGCTTGCTTTTCTCTCCAAGCCAAATATGCATTACTTTTCATTCTATCCATGTTCTTTCTCAGAAACGCTTTTTTTCTTTTGAAAGAAACCATCATAATTCTTCTACCCACAGAACCCCCTTTTCTATTTAAACATATGATAAAATATCCCTGTGTTATAGTGAATGTTGGGCATGCAAGAAATGACTTGTGTTCTACCTTCTAGGTACATGCAGCGATATACACATTTATTGTTGCACCTAGTAGGCAGGTTAATTCCAGCTGGCTGTCTTTAATTTCAGTCATAATCTTGAGCTCACCAAAGTGCGTGAGCTTCATATCGATTTCTGGACATTTGTTACTTGTTCTTTTCTCTTTTGAAAGCATTTTACTCACTGCAGAGAGCTTTCCAGAGAACAAGTGGCATTCTGCGAGCAGACAAACTTGGCAACAGCCGATAAACTCATCACACAGTGACAGAATAAGTATTGGATTTGCACACCTTAAGGATAAGATGGTGGTTGGTGTCGCCAGGACATCTGCTGCCTTGCTTTATTGACCTGATAGACTACTGAATGATGCAGTTAAAGCATTGTATGCGCTGGACATCATTTACATACAACGCGTGCATGTATGAAATTGAAAAAGAATGACAGTACTTGTAATAAAATGTTAACCACAGATAAGACCCAGCAACGAAAGAATCCAAGCTGCAGAAATATAACAAGCATGACAGTTTGAAGGTAGGTTATGTTTAAGCTCTGAACTGTAGGGAAAAATGGGATGGAGGAGGGAATGAGTTGATAAGTGTTCCAAATGATGTTATGTATAGGAGATTTTGTGCAGCAAGCGAAATTGTTGGATTTGCTAGAGGAACTACTTTACATTTCCAGGACTCGGGAGAATTCCAATCAGTAATTTTTGTTCCTCCATCCCCCTTTAGATGGTTTGGGCATTTTAGAACAGATGGTGCCTATACAGGTGGGATAGTTTCCATCTGAACAGAAGGGTCACAAATGTACCTACTGAGAGGATAGACAGAGTGATGGGAAAGAGTTTTGAGTGGTAGGCAAGGGCATGGGAAGCCTATACCAAATCCAGCAGTGAGGAAGAGGTTGCTAAAGTAAGCAGATGGAGAGACCTAACCATTGCTGAATTGTGCAATGCACCTTTCATAATCAGTGTAGTGTTGGTGACAAAAGGCCTAATGACACAGAACATCAAGCTGATAGAACCTTTGCAAAAGACCAAACTTAAGTCACATGGCTGAGAAACAAACAGAATTTTATGCACTCCACATTATAATACCTGTGTCAAGGAGCCACAGCCGAGCTATAGCAGGGTGGCGATGGAAAGGATAAATGTACGAGGACAAGGATTAAAAGCTGGATTGTAAATTAACAGTTTGGGCCTAGGACATATCTCTCACACAGACTGAATGATAAAACAAAGTTATTTAATTTAAAAAGAGGAGGGGCTGTAATTCTTTTTCACCTTTGGGATATCACACTGAAATCTGTAGGTTTGATTTGGGGTCATATACAGAGCTAAATTTGGCATAATATCTAGTGGAGAACTAAACACTTAAAAACCCGATGATGAGCACAATCCATTTGTCTAAAGAATTTCAGTGACTTCACCATGATGGCCTATGAGTGCAGACTGCTGATGTGTCTTTGCTGGCCTGTCACAAAACCCCTTCTTGGCACGAATGATACACATACAGAAGGCTACAGAAAGGCCAAGTCCTTTCTCACATGTGAAATATTAGAAAATAGAAATATGGCAGTAGGCAACTAATTAAATTTGGGGTTTCATAGGAACCTTCTTATTAATGCTTGTAGAGGTATGTGTGCGGTATGCTAACATACTTTTTGGCTTTTGTGTCCTTAGTTGTTGGAATACCTTTTCCTACAGAAGCACGACTGCTGAGATTCTGCAAACAGGAAGTGAATACTTATTTTTGTTTTAAATGAGCTTTTCTCTTTTTCTTTGATCACTTGAGAAGATAGCTATTAGGTTGCCTGAGAGGAGTTTCTTTAAAATAATGAGGAAGGGGAAGGTGCTGCTCCATTTCTGTTTCTAAAGATCTCTCTCATAAAAGAATCAATCTATGTCTATTATGTGTAAATTCCATAGTATTTCTCATGCTTCTACTTGTAAAAGATGCCCTGCAAGTATGCAAATATCATTTTTTTTTAAATGTTCATGGTACAGACCAGTGCCAATACTTTAAGGCTGAGGGGCAACTTTGTGTTTGACTTGAAGGCCTTTCCACACATCCTCTGGCTGTCCCCTTGATTCCACCTCCAGCTGGTCAATGAGGGAGTCAAAAATGACAGCCAGCTAGTACCCTGCCTCCATTTCATTTTTCCCATTAAATTTCTTTTGTTTAACAAGGAAGCAAAAAAACCACCAGGGTGAGGGAAAACAGCAAAGCCACCCCTCAGAACAGTCAGGAGCAGTGAAGAAATGGTGCCAAGGCAGAATTCTACCTTGACTTTAGGGGGGAGGGGACAACTCCCAGGAGCCAGAAGGAGGGATAAGGTGGGAGTTCTGACCAATAGGAAATTACTTACCCTGAAGCTCCAGAAGAAATGTTGAACAATGATCTTTGCTGTGTTTCTCTGGAGCAACAGCTAAGCCAGAAGTTAGCTTGCTTAGCTGTAGAACATCACTGCAAGGCCTGCGACATTGTGGAGAAAAAGGACATGTTCCTGATCTGAGATTGATGCAGGCCTTGCATGTAGATCATGGAGATCGTGTAGCTGTAGTTCCATGGCAGAGGTTGCACTCCAAAACTGAGTGCTGGTAATTTCAATATCATTAAATTTAAACTGAATTAATGAAATACAATTTATAGAATTAGTGTCCTGGCTTTTAAAAAGAAGTGCCAGTCACATTATAATGTATATAGTCTGATGACAACTTTAATGAGAGGCTCTCAAGAACCTCTGTAGTTTGTAGGGCTGCATGCAGCTTTGGGACCACAGATTGGAATTAGTCCTGGGAACAGATTGGCATGAAGTCAATTTCTACCGGCTGTGTCCTCCAGAATCATCTGTGTTCCAGAAGACCAGGGCTGGAAGGTATGGAGATAGTGTGGCTGCGGTCTCTAGAAAACCCATCTCACTGACATGATTCTCTGTCTGACAGTCTGCTAGATCTGAGCAATTTCTGTTACATTAGGGTGATTGGGAGAGTATGGGGGAATTATTAATCCACCTCACTGTACAAAAATCTCTCTTCCTGAGCTTGCTGGGGTGATGTCTAATGAAGTATTGGACTACCTCAGATTTCTTGTCTTGGGGGAATTCCAATGTTCTTGCTGAAGTTGTCCAATGAAGAATGGCTCAGGATTTCATGTCTTCCATGTGGACCATGAATCAACCTCAACTCATACCCTGCCCCACATATTGGATTTGGTATTCTATTTGGCCAGTGCTGGTGAACTAAAAGTGGAGATGCTTTCAGAAACTCTGCTGTTATGGATAAATCACACTTTGGTCATTTTTAGAGTGACAGCTGCTACAAACCTCTACAGGACTGGTTGAAATGGACCAATCCAGGAACTGGATGGATCCAGATGGTTTTTTGAATATGCTAGGGGAATTTCTTGGCTCATCTTTTGATGGTACTATTTGCATAACATGCTAAGCCAAAATATGGCTTGCTCTTCTTGGCTTAGTGCATTGTGTGAACTTAGTCATTATAGATTATCCAATTAATAATGGCTAAACACTGGTTTATTATGTTGTGTAAATATAGCCAGAGACTGAAAGAGAACACAGGTTGCTAAGTCTGGGGTAGGCCAGAAATCTGAGTCAGGTTCAAAGAATACATTGGAACCAGAGGACAAATGAAGAAGAAGAATCAAGGACCAAGCTGGAAATCAGGACCAAAGACTGACCAGAAAGAAAGATGCAATTAAATCCGGGAAAGCTTGGTTGATCCAGATCTCTATGGAACAGGAAAGCCATTTTGTAGTCGTTTTCAGGGGATCTTAGCCAGCCTGAGTGGGTGCAGTTACTTAAACACTGCAGTTAAAAAGTTCATCATATGGGGAGACAGTTGGTTCAATCTGGCCAAAGGTTGCCAACCATGAAGAGATTGGAGCCTTTTGATCTTGCTGCAACCCTGATCACATTTCTAGTGCAAGTTTCCAGTGGGAATTGGGCTGCAGTGAGGTGTGCAGGATCAAACCCTCAGCTATCACCAAACCCAGGTTGTACTCAAAAGCACATTGCATGATGAACTTCCCAAGTTGTTTGACCCTAAGTAAATGCTAAAACAAAATAATAAATGCCTTGCTTAAACAGAAGGCAGCACTCAGGTTTGTAAATATTGTAAATCCATGATTGATAAATATGGCCACTTGATCTCTGAAATTCAGTCAGTCGGTGCTCTTATGAACCTGAAGTAAAATTGAATTATTCATCTGAATGCATCCGGAGTGTCAACATTTTGTGGTTGACCTTTTTTTCTGTATAGGATATCTTGCAAAGCCATTTCCCATGATTTCAGTGAGAGGTGAACTGTAGTCAAAGTGGATTGCTCAGCAACCCTGAATCTGGCCATTGCTGGCCCCTGGGGAATGTGATTATGAGTCTTGCATTTACACCCAATTTTCTCTACCCAGACTGTTTGGACTTCATGTTCAGCATCTCTCCCTCTGAAATCCTTTGGGTACCACAACCACTCAGTTTTTCCTCTCAATGCTTTTGGAGCTTTTGAGCAAGATTCTTACGATATTTCATATTGAAACATGCAAGTGGTGCTTTTATGATCGCTCAGGGATGATGTTTCCCTGAAGCCTTTTTATGTTTCCCAGATAAAGCTGAGCTGCCGCCTCGAGCCTGTTCAACTCCCCAAAGCAGTTCTGTTCCAGATCAAGCTTCTTCCTTCTCAAAATGCCCAAGAGTCTATGGACACAAAAATATGGTATCTATGGCATTTCTGAGCATACATGTAAACTTTGCTTTGGTGAATGAAGCCTGAGGTACTGATCCAATAACAAGGAAGGTATCTAATTGTGTGAAATCAAGTGCCAGGCTAGAATAATGGAAAAAATAACAGTTAAGACTATGAAAGGAGGACAGCATTAAAGGGATTCAGAGTTTGAAACAGAAAAGACATCAAGGTGCACCCATTTACAGGTGCTGCCTATTCTTGTATGAGTTGCCAGGCTGTGCACCCTGAATGCATCAGACTGACAATAGCAAGCTCTGGTATCAAACAGGAGGAGCAGACCCTGAATGCAAATTTTGAATACCTGCTATTTCAAGGCTGTTGCTGCAAATTATTCTGAACTGCATTGACAAGTCAGCCTGGGAAGTGTGTCTTCTTCAGTACGCCCAATGGTGGCAAACTTACTGCAGCCATTTGCAACACCCCCAGACTGAAATAGCAATTGGAGAATTGGCTGGGGATTATGGATATTGTAGTCAAAAACATAAGAAGAATACCAAACTGGGTAGATAACGCAATATCATTACCCGGGAAAGAGTATTTACAGGAGCAGAATACTTTTCTTGTGGAAATGCTCCTGACAAGAGAAATCCTAGCGCTCCTGGAACAGGCATTATTCGTCTACAGCAGTGTTGTCCAAACTTGGCCACTTTAAGAGAAGTGCTGGCTGGAGAATTCTGGGAGTTGAAGTCCACTCATCTTAGAGTGGCCAAGTTTGGACAACACTGCTTTATGGTGTCTTCCCTTGGGAATTAACTGAAGCATGAAGAGCCTGGGAGGTTGCCACATATTTGATAAATTATTATACAGTGCAAGGCAGGATGTCACATCCACTTCATGGCAAACTTGTGTAACATATGTAAATACAAGAATACCTCACCCAAGGTGAGTTCACGTACACTTTGGAAGAAATTTGGAAAGGAAACTGTCTTTCATGAATGAGAACTGCCTAGAAAAACAGGCAGAATAATTTTTCTTTACAGCACTAATCTTAAATATAACTTCCTTCCTTCTTTCTGCCTCAACTTTCTAGCTGAAGGACCAGTTTAAAGAGCAGCTGAAATCCATACTCTTCTACAATATATGGGTGTGGTCCACTACTCTGGCAAATATGTTATACTTCTTCCTCATCCCCTTCTGTTTTTGATGTTAATGCATGCATTAATAGGATTGCATTTAAATGTATAATTGTGATCCATTTTACTGTGTATTTGTTTATATTTACAGTATTTGCAGCTCACTCTTCCCTCCAAAATAGGACAGCCCTTAGTCGTTATTCTACTTTTTTAAATGGCATAACACAGAACTAAAAAGGGTTGCAGGGAGAAGAGAAAAAAGGAAGTTAAGATCCCAATGTTTAGAGTTAAATACTTGTCCTCAGTAATGACTAGCTGGATACAGATCAGAGTAAGAGTGAGCAAGACAGAGGAGGCACCTGATAGAATTGGCTCTCAGCAAGGTCGATGCAATTGCTTCCATGCAGGTCCATCCAGCAGTGCTGTCACAGGCAAGGAGCATTTCTGGGGTGGCATCCCATTTATTGTTTGGGATCCACCCACAAGTTGCCACAGGAATGTACGGCACAGGATTTCTCCTTGGGGAACTATTAATAAGGTGTTGGTGCTCTCATCTCTTCTGTTGGAGTTGGTCTTTGGATTGATGGAACGTCCTTATTCCCATCTTCCTTCTCTCTCTTTCTCTCTGCTTTAGACTGCGGTAATTTAAAAGTACAACATAAAAGATAGTTTGCAGATAATTAAAAAAATGTATTTAGAACTCAATTAGGGCACAATCAAGTTGTTCCATTCAGATGCAACCCACCAGTCTTCGAGCCAGGAGGAAAGTGTGCCAGCATCAATTGTGCTGCCTGGGCAGCTGAACTCCATTCTGCCTCAGCAATGAGACTGGTGAGTGGTGCGATGTTTACAGTATGAATGCAGGACAAGTTAAAGAAAGTGATTGGTGAATTCCCTGGCTCTGTTTCCCTGCCCACCAAGCGTCACCTGCTAGCAGAAAAAGCAACCACCAATCACTCTTCTTAACATGTGAGAGGGAACAGGGCAAGAGTAATGGGTGTTCTGAGTGGTAGGTTTGGCCACCTGTCAAGTTGTGTGAATTATAGGTTACAGGTATGGAGTGCTCTTTTTCTGTGACTTGTCATTCAGGCAACTTCTGAGCACAGGTCTAGTGCTCTTTTGAAGGAACGTTAAACCCATGTCATAGGCAAGGAGGAGGAACGCGGGAAACAATCAATAATTGGTGAGCTCTGGTTTGACAAGTGCTGCAAGGAAATAGCTGGGCTGACAATGAAGGTTTGTGCCAGACAGCACCCCACAGTGCCCCACCAAGTAGGCAAAATGGCACTCCCCCTCCATAAAGAAATAAAAGCAGTAAAAAGTACAACCACACCAAATCCTTTGGTGGCAGAAGCAACAGGAAATCTAAATGCCCATACTGATGGCAGAAGAACCACAAAAAGCTAGCAGAAGCTGGTTCTCTTTGTCAGTTTAAAACAACTTTTCCACATCACTAAACAAAAGAGCACAAAACTTGGGTATATAAGGCACCTACGTAAGACTGACAAGAACTTTAGAAAGGAGGAAGATACCTCTGCAGAAGCCAGGTGTCTGCTCTTTCCCTCAGGGCCCAATAACCAGGGCGGGGGGGGGGGCACTCTCACAGCAGCATCAAATGGCTAACTGAAACTGGGCAAATCCTGGCCCTTGTCTGCATCATCAGCCACACAGCCAAAGAAGTGTGTTAAATCAAGTCCATACATCAAAAGAACATTGATTATTGATTACATGCTATGAAGTCATTGTCAACTCTTAGCAACGACATAGATAGATTTTCTGCATGAGGATTTGTTCCTAACCTGGTCTTTCAGCTCTTCAAACAGCGTCCCCATTGCCACTATAACTGAATACATCCACCTTGCTGCTGGTTGTCCTCTCCTTCTCTTTCCTTCCACCTTTCCCAGCATTACAGCCTTCTCCAAGCTGGGTCTTTGCATAATGTGTCCAGACTAGGGCAATTTGAGCCTGGTCATTTGTGCCTCAAGTGAGAACTTTGGGTTGATTTGTTTGATGATCCATTGGTTTGTTTCTTTGGTTGTTCATGATGTTCTCAGGAGTCTTCTCCAACACCAAAGTTCAAAAGCGTCAGTACTGAAGGGAAAACATTAACGCTGAAATAACTGAAGACTTTAACCAGCCTGAGCTGCGGGCTGCAAATCAAGAGGACAGGACATGTAAATATGCTTAGCGGGGTATGTTTGCGTTGCTGTTGGGGGAACATCAGGATAAGCCCATTGATGGATCCTACATAGCAGGAGGACCCTCAAGCACAATTCACAATAACTACTAATATGCTGCATAGAATATAACTGTTCTGAGCTAAGACAGCAGAGGGATTGGGACAGCCCCATTTCCAGTGAGAGTCACAGAGAAGCAGGTTGTTGCTGAGAAGGGAAGAAAATAGAGAAGTTAAAAAAAAAAGAAACCCTTTACCCACCATGACCAAGAGATGGAAATAAATGGGAGCGGGGCCACTGTGCTCCCCTCAGTTGGAGGAAGAAGTATTTGTAGGCAAGAAATTATTGATTTTTGTTATCTGCTTCAGGAATGAAATTGTAGACATCTGCTAAACCAGACATTACTTTTTAATTTGAGATATTTTTGTTCCTATATGTATAAACAATTAAAGGATTTGCAGATGGAGAAACAAGCACAACAGCAATTAGAGCTTGCAAACTGCAGTTCTACATGTTATAAAAATAAGTGACTTTTCTATTCCCCACTTATGTTCCAGTATGCACTTCCTGCTCACATTTTAAACCCAGACATTTCAATGTTATAATAATTGAAAAGAATTCCAGTGTAAGTCCTCCCTTAGAAGAAATCTCTCAGATTGTTCTCATTGTCTGAAAATTTTTAAAAGATGAATGCCATAAATAAAATTGTATGAGAAGGTCTATCCATTATTGGCTTTCTATGGAAGCATTGAGAGAGATATACGTAGATATCGATAGATAGCAAGAAATAGAAATCACCAGCACATTTCTGAGCATTTTGACTTTAGCAAAGGTAGATAACATTCCAGGTGTGGTACAAACTGGATTTTGCAAAAGAGGTATAACCCCTATTTTCAGAATGTGTAGAACCTAAAATGTCCTCATTTTTTAAAGCACATGTGGCCATCGTAGACTGTTGAAGACACATCAAATAAATATTTTAGTTTGTGAGCACCATATGGCTAACACTTCTCATTGCTGTACCAGCTGCCAATTTGTTTGTTGGTGTTTCACTTTCAAATCACTGTCTCTGACAATGAAAGCACACACATTCCATTTTTGCTAGACGTGTGTTTTTGAGTTCAGATACCACTAAAGCTTCTGAGTACAATTTAAAGTGCTGGTTTTAACCTATAAAGCCCTCAGTGGCTTGGCACCAAGTTAGCTGAAACTTTCAATCCCAATGAATATGTGAAGGCTTATACAGATGATCATCAAGTTCATATATTATTATGACCTTTCATTCTGCATTATTGCAGAATGATGTACTGTATTTCTCTCTGTATCAATCCTCTTGTTGGCCATGTTGCCAGAAGTTCTGGCAACTGTAATTCCAACACATATGGAGAATGTCATATGAGAAAGGCTGCACCAAATTTTCCATAAAAGTTTCCTAATATCCTTTTACTTGATTTCTGGTCAGTAGATTATACGAAATATCTGATAGAACCATTGCTTCTAATAAATGCCCTTGACAGCAACAAGCTTGCTGGTTTTATTTCTATTTCCATCTGAAAACCTGAGCAAAGCATCTAATAGTAGCCATGCTAGGATCACTGCAAGCAATTTGGGTGTGTCAAAGTCTGAGTGTCACTTCCATTATCTAGAGGCCAATTTAAATTGTTCTTGGTAGCAGCCAGCACTGAGCATCAAATGGTTCACATGTATTGACTAGCCAAATACAGTAGATCAGGTGATATTGGATTATATTGGTCTCAGTTTCCATTATCCTTGGCTATTGATCATACTGGCTTGAACTGATGGAAATTGGACCTTGGCGCTATCTGAAAAAGCACAGATTTTCTATTGTTGCTGGAAACGTAGTGAGTAAGCGAATGAGTGCTTTGTTAGTTTATTTATCCTGCCTTTCCTCAGGAGCTCAAGGAAGCAAAGATAGTATTCCCATCTCCCATTTTCCTCAACAAAAATCCTGTGAGATAGGTTGGGCTGAGAAAGAGGAATGATGTAAGGCTTCCTAGAGAGCTTCTGTTGCTAAGGCTGGACTAGAACCTGGTTCTTCTTGGGGCCAGTCCAACATCTTTAGCTGCTACACTGCATTAACTCTCTACTATGTGACAAATGTGCAAAAGACATATACCTAATCACAATGGAATGAAATGTTTTGTACTCATCATCACTGGAAAAAAAAAGGGGGGGGAGGAATGCTCATATCATTTTTGTTCCTGGTTATGCAAATTTGTTGGTTGTCCCTTCTTTAATTTGACAAGCTGATGTAAAATATCCGACTCCTTATCCATTCATCCTTTTTACCAACACTGATCTGATAGCTTTTGTCCTCAGTTTGGTTACTCTGGCCTTTCCCTCTGACAAAAAGCTCTAAGCTGAATCTTCCTTTGTTCCATATCAGCTTTCCCAGAGACTCTTCTGTAAGACCAGGAAAAGTAAAAAAAAAGTTTCACCAGCCAAATCTTGAAAGAGTGGAGTAGTTATAATTTCCCAAGCTTTTGTCATGGCTGGAAAGACCACTTGATGAATCTCCACTATTTTGTTTTGTGATAACATTTTCAGGAAACAATTCATATGATTTTGCCTCTTGACCCTCAGCTTGCTAGAAGAGGAATTTAGGTGGGGTGGGGAGAAGTTGCATTGAGTAGCATCCAGTCTCTCCTTTGCCAGCTGATTGCTACAATCCCCTAGCCAAGAAAAAACAAATTGCTGGTTCGTGGGTGCCACTAATCAGCCAGCAAGCTGAAATCCTAATAGTTATATCTGGCTGAGAAGTCCATTTACTGATTTATAATGCAAACCAACAATCTGCAGTGCATCACTGGGAAGCCCCGTGATCCTGGGGAGGGCTGAAGTGTGTATTAATGGAGCGTGCAAATATATTTATGAACGGATAAACGTGGGCATATTTGTAAACCTCGGGACTGGGGTTGCCTACCTGTGAGCAACGTTAGGATGGGAGGAGCCAACCCTGCAGAGGTGCAGCTTGTTCTCTTCTGCTTCTCTTCTTTGGAATCCCACTTCTTTGGGGCAGAATGTGGGGAAATAAAAGGGAGACTTTTCAAAGCCCTACTCACCTTGCAACTACTCCTAGATCCCTTTGAGCAACCTGGTGTGTCTCCCCAGTCCAGAAAAGAGCAGGACACATTTGCATCAACATTTCAGTTGGCACCACAGCCATTCCCCTCTGTCTTGCTCGATTGCCCTGTACCAAATGTGTTATCACGGAAAGGGCTTTGTAGTACGTGGCCCTTGATGGTGCTCGGCCTTTGCTTGAGTATCCCATCCTGCGAGCTGCTGTTTGGCTTTGTTTTTTCCTCGTCTCCCCCTTCCTCAAGCATGGCGTAATAGGTTTTAAGTTTGTTAAGCTGTTCTGCCAGCCCCCCTCCCGGTGCCCTGCTGTTCTATTATATTGAACCTGGATGCAGGAGACTCTGCCAGCTTCACCCAGATTGCTGCTCCAATAAGAGCCCCGCTGAGCGACTAGTGTCATGATAAGTGCTAGGGAGGGAGCTCACCATCTTGGCATACTGTTCTCATCTTATTAAATTCAGCTTTGTGAAGCAGGGAGTCTGCCTCTCAGTCTGGCTGGCTCTACCTCCGTCCAACTGCTACTGTCTGACAATATGAAATTAGGAGCTGCCACAGCTGAGGAGTTTGGGAGGGGGAATGGGGAAGGAAGGAAAGGGGAGTTGTGCTGTATATGAGTAAGTCTATGTGTGTTTCAGTGAAACTTTAAATGTGGATTCTGCAGCTTCAGAGCAGGCCTGTGCAAAATGGTGCAATCCCCTTTTGTTTCACATGAAGGTCATAAGCAACGTGCTCTGGCTTGATCAGCTACTTTGCTTCAATGCTTCTGCACATGCTCAGGAGACCATCAAAAGGCAAAAGAAGCAGGGAATGGGAAGTGGTAAAGCTGCTCCAAGTGGGTAAGTAAAAGGGCAGGACTGTTTCACTTTGTGGATCTGCTTCAATGGGATGATTTGATAAATCACCGTTGAATCAAAGAGAAGCAGTTGCCTCTCTTTGCCCTATAGTAGGGATGGCCTAGACTATATTCTGTGTAAACAGTACCTACCTTATGGAAAACCCCACACACACACACATTTTCGCCTTGGAGAAGGCCATCCAGACCTCACCTTTTACCCAGGCACAGGGGAGAGTGAAGGTGTCTTGGGTTGGTTGTTGGGGCATCCCAAGAGGATGATTGAGATGCCAGATTTTGGTTGTGTTTTATGGTTTTATGGTTTTTATAGCTTGGGGTTTTATTGTTGTGTGTTTCCCATGGTTGTGTTTTAAGATGGACAGCCATACAAATCTTTTAAATAAATAAAAATAAATAAATGAAGTACTTACTATCTGGCTTGTGTTTTCCACCATTTAGATTCATTGCAAGATCTGGGATTTCTCCATCCACTTTCTCCACATCATTAACACAGTAATTGTATAAGCTTCATTTATGTTCTTCCTTCCTTACTCACCCTTTTTCTAATTTCTAAGTTTAAAAAGCCATAAATACTTTAATTCTTTTCATAGGGGAATTGTTCTGAAGCCTTGATCATTTGGGTCCTGGGTTCTGCACTTTTCCACCTCTAGAATAACTTTTTGTTGGTGGTGTGCTGATTAGAGATCTCTTTAGTGATCAAGACAGTGACTTTAACAAATATGTGGTTTTATACGTCATTTATGAAGGATGGATACTGGTTGCTTATTCATCTCTATTCAAATTAATTTGGGCTACTTTTTCTTCCTCCAGATATCATCTCCTCCCCCACTCAGTTGTTCAGTGAATCATCAGCACTTGGAATGGGATGGAGGAGAATCATCATGACTTCTGGTGCAATATACTGTATGCCAAACTGTAGATCCTGCATTATCTTCTTGTGCAGGATCAGCTCTACTGTTAGGCAGGAGATGCTGGGAAGCAACAGATATCCTCAGCTATTTTTTCAGGACACCTTGAAAGCTCTTCTCTACTGCAGGACAGAGCTAGGCCTGCTGTATAGATGATCTTGCACTATGCTGCCCTTCACCAGTATAAATACTTTCACCAGTATTAAAAGTATAATTCAATGCAAGTCCAGCTAACATCTGCAGGTAGAACAGAAATGGGCACTCTATGGCTCCATAGTCCTTTTTGTGACACCTGGAACTTCCTACCCTCAGATTTTGCTTATAACCTTCAGTAGCAAACTGCCAAGCAGCAACAGTGCAATTTCCTGCCGGTTGTGATGCTGAATGAAAGAAATTAAGGTGTTGAATTCTCTGATAGATTTAACACATCTCTAAAACTTTAACATCCCTTCCAATATCCTGAAATACAGATAAATCAGGATGAAAATTCTAGCCCAGTGATGTCAAAACTTTACTGACTTTCTCATGATAGTTCTTGACAAAACAATAATCCTGTTTAAAAAGTGCAAGTCCAGCTGTGAAAGGTTTGCCCAATGTAGATTAAGGAGGCAGTCACCATCCTGGAAAGGGGGTCAAAAAGACAAGATGGTGTCCACAACCACCATGTTAAAAAGGGGCAGGACTCCCATTGCACAGTCGCAGACATCATCATGATTTTTTTTTTTTTAACTTCTTTTGAATCCCCCCTCCCTCCATTTTTGGGGGCAAAAGGTTTTGGAACACCGTTGTGCTCATGTCTCCTAAGTGAAATAGTGAACACAAAAACCACAAACTTATCCTATGAGCATCACTGAAATCCATAAGCATAATTGATTAATGATTAAAAACTATATGTGTTCCTATAGATTCTAAAAATGTATTTAAAATAATTATACGTAAACATATTTTCATTTTGTATTTCCTTGGCACAAGACATGATAATTGCTCTGACTGAAATATTGATGTAGAGCACAACTCAACAGGCCAAAAGTCAAAACTGGGATCAGTACATAATCCAGATTTACAGATCCATTCTTGTATGGCAGGAATATCCCAAACCTTGCAGGTTAAGAGTTCAGCAGACTACTTTATGGCCCTGTCAGTCTTTGTAAGAGTGACAGGTTTGATTAACACCTTTGAGAATTACAGATATTTAAAAAAACTGGAGAAGTTTCCTTCCAATTTGTAGCATTATATGAAGAAGACATTTCAGATGAACATATGAATAGTTTCAAAGATAGAGAATATGATTATCATTCTGATCATTGAGTGTCTCTCTTCCACATAACTGAAGGTAAACATTGGGAACATCATTTGAAATTATATTATATGATTGGTTGCACAGTCAGCCAGATGTTTAGACTGGATTTGGCATTTTTATCCACCTATCAAGTCCTTCCCAAGGACCTGGGATAGGCAGATGTTGTTTGATGGTGTTAAAGGTATCATCGCAGGATGTAAGCTGTTCCAGGTAAAGCTGCCTTTTGCAACTGACTGATGGTGGTGGTGTTGTTACTATTATTATTATTTCAATTTGTATGGCCACCCATCTCATGACTCTGTGTGATAATTGTGCAATGCATAAAAAACAACTGTTCTTCTCAGTTAAATTATTGAGACATGGATTGTCTGGCATGTAACACACACACTGTGATATGTAATTAAAACATTTACTTCTGAGCTTCATGGGTTTGTTATGTGATTAATATCTGGAAGACCCAGTGAGGACATCAGGTACAATTTCAATAGCAAACTGAAGAGAAACTCCCACCTTTTTTCATGAAGAGAAACTCCCACCTTCACAAATGAAACTCTATCCAAACACAACTAAGGATATACACAAGATGGTATGGGGAATTTAGTGTAACACTCCGGAATAATGCTAATTCACATGGATAAAGGTACACTGGAAATAATACTTGGATGTATAGTATAAAAAACAGTGAACTGCTTTTTTCATGGAACTGTGTGAACATGAGACAAACTTACCAACATTGTCTGAGATGTCTCTGTGCAGGGACAACTAAGGAAGGCATTCTAAACTTACAGCTGCATTATTGTTATGGATTTAAAATGGATTTTCCTTTGTTAAAGCATTTATACATTTCAATAAAAGTAGGTATATGAAGCATGTTTACAAGGTTATTTGTTTGGTGGCAAAGTGGATTGCCTGGTTAGTGGTTTAGCTATAGTATGTGCTGGATCGTTTTACTGAAAGATTTTGAATATAGTGTATTAATTCAAAAAGTTGAGTGCCATAGATAGTGACACAATTGTTAAAAAGAATGATGTTTCAGAGTTGCTGCTATTCAATAAGAAATGAACATCATCACATGTTTATTTAATTTCAGAAGTCCGTTTTTATTTGATCTTAGAAATAACTTGCAAATATAGCCTTTATTATAATTAAAATTACCCCTGCGTGCACATGTATTCAGAAATTACTTCACTGAATTTGAAGAAACTTGCCCCCAGACCATTGTTTCTAGCAAACGTCTTCAACCCAATGCTCTTCCGATGTTTGGAGTGCAGTTATTAAGCTATGTTCACAGAACACTCTTAACCAGCTCAGTTAACAATCTAGCAGTTGCATTTGCACAACATGCTAAGCTTGGTTATGTTTTTCTGATGCCTTAATGAGTTGTATGAACCCAGCCTCTTTGGTTAGTTTATTGTTCACTGTCCCTGCAAATGCAGATAATTGGTTAATTCTATAACCAGGTTAAGCTTGTTGTTTGAACTCAGCCACACACTAAGAGAATCATAACTTTGTCTATATGCCCAAATATCACATCTTAATGTGAGAGCATTTGGGAGTGGCGGGAGTCAAGATGTGATCAAAGCCCTGCAGTTATTGTTGAGATCAATCTTGCCTAACCCAGTGCCATCCAGATTTGGTGGTTTTCAATTCCCATAATTCCATGACTCATACTAGTTAGGAACTATTGGAGTTGGTCCAAACTATCTGGAAGAGGACGTCATACCGGGCAGAACAAATTTAGATTCTCCCATCCCTATTCTCCAAATCAGCCCCTCCAAATACTATACAGAAGACTGAAGTATCTACTGAATGGGTTGGAATATATGTGTGTGCTGGGCAGAAGGAAGGGGAATCCTTGAATATTGGGAAGAGATACCATCCATGACTGGATGATCTCTGGCAAGGAAATCAAACTTCAGGAGCTCTTGAAGCCAGGGAAGCTACAACACATGGGAGTTTCCCTAACAGTTTTTAATTGGTTTCTAAATATTAATGGTAGCAGCTTTGTCCAATTTGGGGGTCTGCCAGGACTGACTTTCAGCTGTATAGCACCAGCCATACAAAAATAGGGCAATGGGCATGTAACACAGTGGAACGGGCAATACCCGATTTCTTTGCCCAATAACAGTGGATTAATTGCTCCTCCTGACCATGTGCCTGTTTCTATGGTGCTCTCTATACTGAATTGCAAAGCTAACACTGCATTATCTCTCAATACAGCTTGAAAATCCTAATAAGACATTATGCAATAGTATTAATTAGATGCAAAGAGAAGGACAGAACAAAGATACTCACTAGCACTTCAGAACATCCTTGGTGATAATGGCAGAGATTAGAATTGTTGCACTTGCTTTCAAGAAATAGTGTAAGAAAGCAATATTTTAGCACTCTCATCTTCTAGACATGTTACTTGAAAAAACTTGCCAGGGATTACTTTAGCAGAAACCGTCAGGTATACTGTTTGGGAAGGAAGAACAATTATACACGATAGGACGTTGTGAGGGTGGATCCCAGGATTAAGTATTATGTATAATATTAAGTATTATGCTAAATAGCCAGGGCCAGATTAAGACATGCCAAGTCCCTAAACCAGGGGTGGACAATGCTTGAAGAGACAGGGACTATAACTCAGCCTCCCAGCTTCAGAAGGCTGCCCAGTGACTCTGTGATGTCATCAAAAAGGCAGGACTGCTTTTGGGGGCTTTTTTTAAAATTTATTGAGGAGGGAAGTTAGGGTAGAAATAGGATGTGAGGCAGACCACTCTGATCCTTACCCATAAAGCCAACTTGCATCGCTGAAAGTTGGCCATTTTGTAACTGAATTCCACTGGCATGATCTGAAAATGCTGCAGAGGGGATAGAAATGGGGTACTGAGTAGATCACACCCTGCCCTAAACCAGAGTCTCTCAATACTTAAGATTCAGCTGTACTGAGATTTAGAGGTTATATCATATAAAAGAGAAGGAAGTAGTTTCCACTGATAACAAAAAGGATAATGAAAAAATAAATAATAAACTATTGTGTTTCCATATATACAGGGGTATATCCATAGGGCAAATATAAAAGAAAACAGGAAAATAAAATATACAACTTGCAAAACGTCTTATTTGCAGAATCAAATATCTTACAATTTCCCGCTTAGCACAATTGAAACTTACAACTTTTATAGGAACACAAGAGCAATTACAGAGATTACAACTTGGCCAATAGAAGTAGCAGCATAGTTTGTGAAAAAAAATAATGCTAGCATTCTGAACAAAACTTAACTCTCAGTAATCTCACTGCCTTATTATATACCTTATTATATTATAATATAGTTACATTGTTGTTTATTTCACTCATCGCATAGCATTTAAAATATGGTATTTTGTGGCTTTAAAATAGCAAGGTCGTGGAGGAAGCCATCAAACAATCAGCTGTGAAAACCTGGTTTTCTGTGTGCTTAATCCTTGGTGCAGTTTTTTCTTAGAGCATATTTTGTCCTCAAAGGAACTGATCTCTCAGGTTCACACACACCACCCTAGATCTAATAATAGCCTGTGGTTGCAGTTGAGAAAAGTCACAATTGAAAATATGTCCATTATTGGGAGAGCATTCATTTTCTGTGTGGGTGTTGGGGGAGAACATGCTTGATTGTTGTGTAATAACTGTACTGATATAGGTGCTCTGGGGGGAGATTCAAGAAAGAATGGGTGTAATGGAATCAAGGGAATGTCATGGCAGAACTAGACTTTTGACATGATCTTGACCATTACAAGACAAAGAGACACATTTGGCTTGTGTTACTGCTTTCCTTCTCCCATTCACTGAAGTCTCTTGGAAAGTCTTTTTATGTCCCCTCTGTCTGATGACAACATCAGATGCAATCCTTAGCAGCAGGTGCAGCAGTGCTGTGTGACAGCAAAAGGCAAACAATAAGTGAAAAGTCTCCTCCATTCCTCCATAGGGCCGGCATGGTATATTGAGATGGGAGATCTGATTGTGGGGCACAGCAGTTAAAAGCACTTCAGGTTTTTAATTTGGGATCTCTGGGAGACTTGATGATTACAGCTGCTTCACAGATGCATTTCTGCCACCACTACTCTAAAAAGATAGCCAAAACGAACAGCTGAACTCAGCATAGAATATTCCAATGTTTCTATCATCATCTCATACCTACCATATTACTTAAAGCACACTATCAATATGAAATTTGAAGCAAAGTGTTCAATCAATATTGGGCAATTTGCAGGCTGTAGGTCATATGAGGCCTGCATAAATTTAAATTTAAGGGCTTCCTGGCATCATCGGACTTTAATACTTTTCTTTCATTCCCCAAGACAACCCATCCCTCATGGCCACATATGGCTCCTTCTCAGGGCCTCTTCATTTTCCACCATTGTGGCCTGTTGCACAGGAATGTGTACGACTACCTCCTTTTTCCCAAGAAGCCAATGAATTATATGACTTCTAGCAACAACTTAACCTTCCTTTCAATCTTGTTCCATCTCTAATCCTTCAGTCCAGAGAGTACAAAAAGAACAGGAGCATCTATGAAATTTCAACCCTAATGATATATCCTGCAGGGGGGTTTTGGAAGCTTTGTTCTGTATCCATTGGTCAATGCTGTCATGTAGCAGAAACAGAGAGTGCCTCTCGCATGCCCCTGAAGATATGGATAACCAGAGCTAGAGATGAGAATGGAGATGTCTTATCCATTGGCATCTCCTTTCAGTGAAGCTTGCCGCCTGGTGACTTCAGATGTTGTGACCTGCTGAGGCACCTTCTCAATTACCTTAAAAAAAAAGTTGTTTGAGATTGGCCCACAGTTTCCTAAGTCTACTTGGCCAAGGGTAGAATTACTTAGCAAAAATCTGATTATTGCCTCATTTAAACAGAAGGGCACTTATCCTTTGTGGAAGGAAACAGTTACTTACTCTAACCACAGAGCCTGTTCCATTTTGGCTAATTTAATCAGTAACATGAATAATAGCCTTCAGCTCTTCAGACATCTGTCTTCATCCTCAAGAGACAAAGTTATTTGCCTAAGATCTCTCTCTCTCTCTCCCTCTCCACATTATTTAAGAGATATCCATAAAATACTTTTGACCTACACTGAAGGTTTGTTCATGATTGCTATCAAATCATAAACATACACAAATGTAAAACAACTCCTGCAGAAAAT
The DNA here is from genome assembly GCA_030867105.1 of Liasis olivaceus. Taxonomy (NCBI): domain Eukaryota; kingdom Metazoa; phylum Chordata; class Lepidosauria; order Squamata; family Pythonidae; genus Liasis; species Liasis olivaceus. The sequence continues at coordinate 39,812,066 of CM061351.1, read as the reverse complement.
GTTATCTCTCCAAGGGATTTCTGATATGACTCATCTTTGCATGCTTCCTTACCTTGGCTCCTCTTCCTTCCCCCTCCCCTGCCATTCCAAGGAACTCTATATAGCATCAGATGCCAAATGCCTCTCCGCATTTTCTTGTGGCCAGGCCTCTTCTGCAGCAATGCAGTGGACTCACATTCGGTGCTTAATATGCTGAGTGACACCTTCAACAAAGTGTCATTATGGTGTAAGGGAGCACTGACCCTAGATGACATAAAAAGGAAAAAAATTAACAGTCAATTTCTTGTGAAATCTTGCAGGTCATTACTGTGTGTGTGTGTGTGTGTGTATCTGTGTGTGTGTATGTATCTGCATCAAAGACTATTTGCAGTTTTCTCACAGACCACTGATCAGCCCCTAGAGTACAGGGAATATATCATGAAACCTACAACAAGCCCTCCCCACATCTGGCTTGGGTTTCACATGGCTCCATTATTTGCTGACAGGAATTCACTAGAAAAAAAATGAAAGTTTTCTGCGTTTGAAGTTCAAAACAAAAACTAGAAGCATTCCAGTTCTGTGCCCATGTCCCAGAGGAACTAAAAGGAACAGGTAGGGAGTGAATATGGGAGTGCATGTGGCTTCATGTGCTTTTGCTGTGGCCTCCAGAGCCCTTTCAAGAGATGCCATTGAATTGCAACTTTTAACACGGAAGATGCACAAAATTATTACATGCCTGGAATCTAAGCGTATTAACTTTTTAAATTAATTATACTTACTATAACTTTTCCCTTTCGTTCTTAGTTCCAGCTGAAGGTGCTGGCAATAAGCCTATAAAACCAGAAGTGTGTGCAAGATATGGTAAAAAAGAAGGAGAAGGAGAAGCAGCAGCAGCAGCAGCAGCCAAGATGGCGGCCATGATGGTATAATTGAAATGGTGTCCATCTTTATGTGTACCATCTTGACTTTTTTTATCATATCTGGCAGACCTCCTGTATAAATCCTTTTATGGCTTGGGACCACATTAGCTGGAAAAAAGCCTCATATGTTCTCTAAAGTGATCTTCAGAGGTCCGCCTCCAGGTGCCTTCCCACAGAAATGATGTTTCTAGAATGCCCTCCTCAATGCACAGGGTAAAGATTTTTATTCTCTCAGTCCTTTTAATATATTAATATTTAAGTGTACATTCTGCATAGAAGCTTTTAAATCACTTTGCTGTTTTTATTGAATATATTAATAGCAGTTTATAATGTCTATATTATTATTTTAATATAGTACAAGTCAGCATAGGAAAACTTGGTTTTGAACAGCAAAGCGTCATATTTTAAAAAAGAAACAACTGATTTGAGCGCACTGAATTATAGTCTATTCAAATTTCCTTTTAAAGTACTCTTAAATATTTTTAAAAGAACATTAACTATTCAAACCTAGTAATACTACCCACCCTATAAAACCTTTTTGCAAGGTTGTAATTTACAGAATGCTAGAATTGTTTTAAGGGAAAAATGAGAAAATACCAATTTTATGCCATAGAATAGACACCAATGGTAGATTAATATCATAGGTTATATTATTTGACTGCTAGACATAAAGATATTCTTTGTGAAAAATGCAATGTAGGTATTTTAAAATAATTTTAGAAACATTGGTACTGCTTCATACGAGAAATACAAATAGTTAAAGCAGATGGTTGGTTTCTGTTTACCTTCTATTCCATATCCTGATTTTTGCACTTTGCATAACTGGTCATTATATCCTTGGCCAATGAAGGCTGGAGGACTCTTATTACTTCAAAGCACATTTGTCATTCCAAGAAAACAAAAATATGGAATCTTATGAGGAGGCAAGATGCAATAGGCTAGTAAAACCAAAACAAACCTAACCAGGAGAAATCCACAAAAATATGAAATACTGGAGTGAGACTGAACATCAGTGTTTCCAGCAGGCTAGCATCTGAACTTCTGCCCCTTGTCTCCTCTGTGACCTCCACTCTCAATTGTCCTTGTTCCCATGCCGACTCATATTCACCGCCTGGTTACCTCCTATCGAACCAAAGTGAGAAAATAAGATGGCATGAGCTCTATTAACACTTTTGCTCCAGTTGAAATGGAAAGATGAGGAGTCAAGGCCTTGTCATCTTTTGCATCCAGCTGATGCAATGGGATCTGCTGGGGCCTTAGGCTTTTGGAGGAGAGCTTGAGCAGGAGCAATTAGGACCATCAAGCCACCTCATCAGCAGGAGTTCTCGGCTCAGTAAGATAAGTCTGGGCTTGTCAGCTAGAATCTCAACTTTATTTCTTTTGCCTTTGTGCTGGTGGTGATGGGGAACCTGCAGTAAATATGGAGCATAAGACAGCTTCTGCTGGAAGTGATAAAGGAAATAATGGTGACTCACCTTTTGTAGGTGGTTCATCTTGATTAATGTCTTGGGATAAGTCAGATAGTCACCCATGGACCTGTGGACACTTCCTGATGGCTGCCAGTTTCCCTGCCCCATCTACTGTTCTTATCATTTAAAGATTAACTTAAAAAATAAAGGAGAATCTTTCATGCTGCAAAACAAAATGCCTGCATCGAGCAATATTGCTATTTAGAAAAATGTCCCTGAACTACACCAAAGCCCCACTGGCATTCTTTTAAAAAAAGAAACATGGTACCCTGCAACTAGCCACACATTCTGTGCAGCCAGTTTTTGAGAGCACCTACAATGTACTCTCCAAATCCCAGATCTGTCCCCTAGTTCAGAAAGGTGGTCTCTCTCACTTATATATAATTTAGCATCTAGCCCATCAGAAACAAAACCAAAGGGGTTCTATGATTCCCATTTTGTCCTAGTGTTCCCTGACACTAGTTCACCAAAGAATCCTCTTGAGATCTTTAAAGTTTAACACCCACAAGAAAATGTCAACACTGGCAGGGGGACCAGTTAGTCTTCGGTGATGGGCACTATAAGCCTTCTGTTGAGCCAATGAATTTTAATGGCAGCTGACTACCATTATTTACTGGGTTGATTTGATTACTGTGCTGTCTTGATTTTTTACCCTGGCTAGTACTCAGTTCAGCTAGCAATAAAAAAAGAATTAAAAAAAAACAGAACAGGAAAGGTAAAAAAACATAAACCGGAACCTTCCTTGCAAGCTTTGACAGATAAAGTTCAAGACCACAGACTGTCCATTTTTTTCTTAAAGCAAGCTCTGTGGTTAGTACAGAAAAGCTTGGAAAGGGAAGGGAACTTCACACTGCCTGGGCATATCAGCTCAGTCATTATTTTCAAATAGGGGGCTGGGCTCCCAAGCATATACGCAGAAGACAGCAATCTTAAATGTAAAAAAAGTTTAAAATACAATGCATTTTCCTGTAAACTCTGCACATTTTTATTCTCCTTTCTCTGAACTCTGTGGATCCTATACTTTCTGGCAAACAAATAGCCTTGGCTTCTGCCATTCGGTTTCTTGATCTCATTTGAAAATAATAATGTAAGTCCAGTGGGTAACATGTACAGATGTGGCTTTGAATACTTCTCATATCTCTTGTCCCTGTAAAGTATTATATGTAACAAAAGTCAATAAAAGGATATTCCTGAGAAGGAACTCTTATGGCTCCCACACAATTTCCTTGGTGCCGAGCAGGCTCCCTGCCCTGCGTGATTTTTTAACCAAATATTATATTAATTAAAAATAAAGAGGAAGTTGTTGGAAAGCAAAGCAGCAGCTACTTTGTGAATACTCCTATCATATGCTCTTGGAATTCCAAATGTGCCCCTAGATTGATCATCCCTTTCTTATAGGCTTCAGACCAGGGCTGTCAGTGTTTGAGCTCTTGGGGCCACGATTCAGCTCCCAACCTTCATCCAATGATGAAGTTACCAGAAGGGGTAGAGAAGGAAAACTGTTTTTAAATTATGGGGGAATTTAGGGATGGGAATGGAGCAGGAAATCTTTGGGGACATCCTATTCCTACTTCCATCCTTAACCCCCAGTGCCAAAAAAGGGCCCAAATCATCATTTGGGAATTGATTTTGGGGGGCAGTGGAAAGCTTTAAAAGCGAAGATGGAAACAATTTGCCACCCAGAAGCCTCCCATTCTCACCTATGAAAAAAAAACCAACACAGTGTCAAATAACAAATTTGTATTCGCTATTTTGAGAGCTAACTTCAGGCTGGTTTGGGTGCCGGAAGACTTTAAGGGTGGATATTGAAATAGTGTTGCTTCCAAAGTCTTCCAAATCCCATTCCCACCCCTAATTTGTAAAACAGATAATAAAAATAAAAAATATTGTGTTGCTGAAATATGGCTTTTGGTATCAAATGTCAATGGCATAATTTCAGGGTGCTGTGGAGCTGTACAAGAGGTGCTGGAAGGACTATGTATCTGGGGTGTTGGTTGCCCACCTCTGGCTTAAGCCATAAAAGCATTGGTTTAGAAAAAGCTCTAGGAATCAAGATGTCTCCAGATCCAGTCTCAGCAATTCCTTGAGTTAACATATATTTGGAAGCATCTAGTATATGGAAGAACTGAATTTTCTTAGTGATAATTAAAGGGGACTAACTCCTTGACAAGTGTATTTAGTATTTTAGCCTAAAAAGTTTGACAAATAGTTTCTTCTTCTAAACTTCACTTTCCCCACTTTCTCCATCTGAAATTTCTGAATATTGACACTGTTCTACCCTACCCAACAAGGCTGTTACAGGGATTACAACAATAATGTGTAGGAAGCTAACAAGCAAAGGGTGGCGGCAGCGGCATCATCATCATCATCATCATTACTATTATTATTATTATTATTATTATTATTATTATTATTATTCCATCCTTTTGTGACAAATACTTTTACTGACAAAATGTAGTCTTGGTGACTGAAGGGTATTTCCTTCATCCTAAGTAGATTCATCTTTTGGGAGACTACACTGTCGGTGTCTTTTAACTTAACAAGCTATTGACAGTGGCTTGTTGATTTTAAAAGCCATGAGAGGGGAAATCCTCCCAAGAAGCCAAATTAAAACTGTTTGCTGTGGATGGCCACAGAAGGTTAAAGATTTGCTGTGGAGGGGAAAGTGGGGTCAAGGGAGAAACAGGAGGAAGAGGAGAGAATGAAGCACTCTAAGAAAGGTCATGGCTGGATTCGGGACATCCATCTGGTGTCTTTGTGTTTGGGAATCTTCTTTCAGAGATTTATGAATATCAGCATTGAAAGATTATGCATCTAATTTCCACTGAGATGAGCTTTGCCAGCTCCAGAACAAGCACTGCCATTAATTCATAGCAGCAGAAGTCTAGCACTGGTAGAATGTGACAACTGCAAGTTCTTGGGGAATCCAAATTTAGCAAAATGAGGGTATAATTTGTAAAGACTATCAACAGCGAGAAGAGCTGAAAATGAAAAGGGTGTTAATAAAACAATCACACAGTCAGTCTGGTAAAGCAGAACATTTCCCAAAGCCACAAGTCACCATGGTTGTAATGCTCATTTCATATTATATATATCTTTATTATTTTCATAGCATCTGTGTGTCGTTATGGCCTGCTGGACATCTTGTCATCTGTTTGGTACTTGATTTCTTATTAAATATAAATTAAATGTGGGTCAACAAATACTGAGCTTCTGAGGGAACCATTTCAGACAAATTTAAAAAAAAAAATCTCTATATAAGTTTCATTTTAGAAACAGTAATTGTGATCCTAGGAAAGATATTATAATAGTCCTTCTCCAGTATTCAGTCTGATAGCTTTTACATGTTCTACTGGCATTCAAAGTTCTGAACTGGTCAAAGCACATGACACTGTTTTGCTTAATATATATTTAAATTGCTTACTAGGATCATGCTCTGTATTTAAATGTGGCCATTAATCAGGCAGGTGAACCTGGCAGGTGGTGGTCCAGAGGTTCAGCACTACAATTTCCAGCAGTCCCAGTCAGCGCTGCCAACATTAAGGAGTCCTGGGATTGGTAATTCAATGGCCTCTAGTGGGTCGCAGGTTCTCCAGCTATAAAACTGTTGGCCATAAAGGAATTTTCAACCTATATAATTCTAACAAGAGAATCCTTTTGTAGAACATAGAGATGCAATTTATCAGTGATAAGCACAAATTCATGTAATCATGACATGTACCTTCAGGTCAAAGGCAATTTCATAATTATTTCTTTTTACACTTCATGTAGTTTCCTATTTATTATTATTCTTTGAGATTAAAGCTTAATGATAAATTGCACTGGGCTATATTTATCATAGTCCTGTAGCATCTCCCTGGCTCTACTGTGGTGGATTTTGAGGGGATTTATGGCATTTGTCTCTTGAAAAGTCTATCATGCTGGGCAATGTGGAAGGAAAGAGAAGAATGGGACAACCAGCAGCAAGGTGGGGAGACTCAATTACAGTGGTGATGGGTGCACCATTGGAAGACCTGAAGCTCCAGATTGTGAGGACAGATCATCCTGCAGAAAATCTATCTATGTGGTCACTAAGAGTCAATAGTGACTTGATGACTCATCATCATCATCATCATCATCATCATCGCATTTCTATCCAGATCTAACTTAGAAGTTCCTAGTAGAGGTATGCATGAACAGAATATATGGTTTAGATGAGATCTGGTATTTCATAGAATACTTTCATTCAATGCAGATTCAATCAGCATCTTATTTAGGACTCACATTACACACGAGATTTGGGACAGTGAAATTTACCTGTTGAATATGGAGCAGCATGAGAAACCCATAAATAGTTGTGATTCTTTTACTTTCTAACAATATGGATGAAACTTGGGCTTTTATTATTTGTTTGCTTGTTAGGTTTTATATTTCCCCTTTTTTCCAGGAGTTCAGGATAGGATTCATAGTCCTTCCTGCTCCAAGTAGCAAAGTCTTCCTAATGTCAGATAAATAGGTGCAAGGGTTTTGGAGTTGCTTTGTGTATGTGTATGCCTACACCTTGCTTGTTTTTGATGATTTGCTAAAGCTTGCAAGCACAGCTGTCTCCTCTGTGGGGATCAGACCTGCTCTTCTTTAACCGGTAAGGTGGGAGAGTATAGAAGGGGCAACTTTACAGAGAGTGTTTGGTAGTAATACCTATGATGCATGCAGAATGCCAAATGAAAGGATAGGCTTAGGTATATAGAAGCTTTGAAATTAGGCTTTTTTAACATCTGAACTTCCTTCCTTCCTTCCTTCCTTCCTTCCTTCCTTCCTTCCTTCCTTCCTTCCTTCCTTCCTTCCTTCCTTCCTGTCTGTTATTTTGGATACAAATTACATTTGTAGACAAAGGACTCAGTATACTCTATACAGAATTATGATTTGCAGATTAATAATTTATTGTGATTAGAAGATAGATCACTCAGTCACTCCACTACATTCCCAGCTCATTCCCGCATCTAGATCCACCTTGGAAGTGAGCAGTCTTGGCTTAAGAATTAACTAAAAAATTCCTACCTTGCCATAACTTGGAAGTCTTGATGATGGTTGCCCAATAATCTTCTAAGTGTTGATTCATATACATACTCAGTGGCATATTTGTTTTTGTTATGAATTTTGAGTTTGAAGGAATGTTATGGTCCAGGTGAACAAGATGTTTCCTCATCATGTACATTTTATTCATATTTCTTGCTTGGTAACAGGCAACATGTGATTCCTTCATACCCATCCGTTAAAGTTATTTCTCCATACATATATTTCTGGATCATAACAGAACCCATTGCTGTTGCAGATGTCTGGAAGTCAGAACTAGATGGTTTGGGGTTATTTAAGACTTGGTGAATTCTACATACCTAGTCCATGATTGCCTGAAATCATGTCTGTGCAGCTTCTTCTGCTCCGCCTATTGGTAAATCACTAGTGGTGTTCTCCTTTAATTATAGTATCTCAGCTCGTTTCTAACTCTACCATTCCTGTATTTGGCTTCTTCTAATCTCTAAGGGTTCTTGCATCTCACATTCTCTCAGGTTTTGTTTGGAACATGCATTTGCTTTCGGTGCTTCTTGTAAGTGTGGCGCTAACCAAATGGCTCATTGACCAGAATGCAGTCAGGAAGAAATAATAGATTTCTCCTCTGCTTGCTCTTTCATTTCAACCCACCCAACCTTTTTTATTTATCATCTTTACTGTACCTCCAACCAATAATAAAAAAAATAATGATGATAATAAAACTCATGTTCATCAGGTGCCTTTCCTTTAATCCTCCCAGTGTGAAAATAAGAGTTATCTGTGATTAAGATGTTTATTTCTTCTGAGGCATCTAGCTCTCTGTCACTGTTGATTTCACTATTTGCAAACTGGCTTTGTCGTTTTATTGATAGCGTTCTAGTAAAGAACTCTCCTATAATATATGCAAGCTCACAGCTCTCAACAAGCTTTACAGCTCCGTTAATGAGGGGATTAACAGGAGCACGGCAATGTATTTAACCTGCGGCACTAGCTCCGTTTCAATAAGGCTTCAACAGCCTATTAAATGGAGTGGGGGCTCAATTAACCCAGACAAAGGCCACTCCACAGAACATGGCAGGGAGGGCCACAGTTAGCATCTGCCTAAGCAGCTTGTTCTGAGCTGGAAATAAAGAGGTGACATGTTCTCGCCCCCAAGCTATGATATAACTGAAATGGTGATTCTAGTTCATCTGGGCTGACTGAAAAGGTGACAGCATCAAAACTCACCACTATCTCGCCATGTGACAGTTTGTAAAATCCGAGTGCACTCAAGGGTCAGCCGTGAGCCTTCTGCAGTTCAGTATTCAAATCTGGTATCCTTGCCGGGGAAGGTAGGATGCACGAAAGGGGTAGGAGGATCAGACTTCTTGGAGGCTATAGTCTGTAAGGGCCTTTTAGGAGATGTGTTAAGTTTAAACAATTTCTTTTGGGGCAGGTATCTCCTGGGCATAAAGATGTTACCTGTCCTCCATCAACATGTTGCTAAAGCAAATGCCTCATTCTGGCATTGTTTGGTGTTTACTGAAAGCTGTCATCTAAAATGATTTGGGAATTGGGGAGAGTGAGAGTCTATAAAAGAAATAAGTGGCTGATTGCATCTTCAGAAAAGGGTGTCTTGAATTTTTGCCATGTTCTCTGGGCTTGGCTTAATATTTTCAGGCAGGAAGTCACCAGCAGGGAAACAGGAAGGAGAAGGCCAAACCATGGAACTATTCATTTAAAACTGTGGGCTGGTACCGAAACAGTTTGTATCAGGACTTTGAGTCTCAAAACGATTTGCTTCATGATAATCCCACTAATATCAGCTTCTGTCCTTAGATCAGGGATTGGCAACATTTAGTAATCAAGGGCCACACTTAACATTTTGAGAAAGTCAAGGGCCTTACTGGATAGGATGACTATGCAAAGTAGACAAAAATGTCTCAGATACATGAGAAGCACCAGGATATTTTTCCTGGGTTGGAAGGGAATTTGGAGGGTATTCCCTGTCTTTTGTTAAAATAATGTCAAGTCTATTTTAATGCTTGTGTGTTTGTGCTTTCTGTCTAAAAATGGCACGAAAATGTGTTGCCAGTTTTCCACAACAGGGGATTGAAGGGACTCTGAAGGCTATAGCAAATAAATGAAATAATAAAATAAAATAAGGCGGGTGGCATATGACTCTGGTGCTTTAGGTTGCCCATCCCTGCCTTGCATGCTTCCATCTGCTGTATCTTTTGCTGCCCATTGGCCCAAAATCATCCTCAATATTTTTAAGAACCTCTCTATCTACCTTTTCTCCTTGCCTGATAGATGACATTATGCTTTTGCTGGCTATATAAGTTCCTGCTCTGCCTTCAAGTCTGACTTCATCCTGCAAAGGTATTTTCTCACATTGCACTTGTCTTCCTTAACTCCTGCCATCATGATCTATTTTTCTGTGAACAGAATTTTCAACATTGATTTTTCCCATGCTCTCTTTCTGAGAACATCCCTGGTAAGCTTTTGGATGTCCAAATACTCTGATAGAGTTGGAAGAGGTCAAACTATTCCTGGAAAATAGGGAAGAGAGAGAAGAAGAAATTGGTCTATGCTTTCTATCCCACAAACACAAAGAGGGCCCTTGCTTTGAGAAGAACTGCATAGGCTAGGTCCCAGCAAACTATTTGGAAACTGTAAAATGGATCAGATGAGCTTTTTGAAGTCAGCATGAAGTCAAGTCCACAGGGTAAGACTGACCAGAAACAAACTCCAAACAAAATCCAAGGCTGAGCATGCAAAATCCAGCAAAGAATAGTAATTCAAATCAGCAAGCTGCTAATGGACACTGTTCCTGCAACTAAATTCTTAAAACTGAGGACTTTTAGAGTAGTTCTAAAATCTAGAGCCCATCCTCTTAAGCAAAGTCCACTGGGAGAAAAAGTCATTAGGCAGTTCACTTAGGGCAGAAGTAGGAGTTCAGTCAATGCCAAAGCACTGATTAGGATAAGATTTTATCCTAATGATCCATTAATCAAATTAATGAATAAACAAATCCTCTAAATTTACTTTTTTGGGAAACGTCCTAACCATTTTTGGCCATCAAGCTCATAGAATTCATGCACACACCTGCACTGATGTAGCTTATTGCGTTGGGCATAAAAATCTGTTGACAGAAGTTTGAATAAAAACTCTAATACCGTGCAGAGCATCTCAAACCCAGTCAGTCTGGAAAAAATGCAGGAAATTCTGGGACTAGAAACTCTGCCATTCTCCCTGCTTCTCTATAACATTAATGCTTAGTATAGCATTTTTTGTGCCTGTAAGATTGATGCTTTACTGGTAACAGTTGGGTATTTCTGCAATTACTTGCTGTAGAATTCTTGTACCTCCTAGGGTAGAGAGATTGTCTGGCCTGGCTTCAGAACCTGTCTAAACTGGTATTCTGAATATAAACACATCTAAACATTGAAAATGAAAGACAAATGGGAGCAGTTAGTAGTGGGAGTGATAAAGTGACATTTGCTGCTCGTTTCAAAATAGATGAAAACAAATAAGTAAAATATAATGGAAGCAAATGGAGACTGGTCAGCAGCTCTAATCTGGGGGAAGATATTTATCCTATTCTGGATGGAATTGCCCTTTCCATGAAGAATAGCTTGGGGATATTTATGGATCAGGAACTTGACGCATAGGTGATGGCAGTGGCTAAACACCTTTTATCAGCTCCAGCTAATATCACATAATGGCTTTTCCTGGAAACAATAGACTTAGAAACAGTAATTCCTCCCCTCTTTACTTTCTGCTTAGTCCACTGCTACTCACTACTGCAATGAAACTGCCGTGTGCTATCTGAAACTGAAGATAAAAAAATATTAGATCTTGTATCATCTGTACTACCTTCCTATTTGTTTCTGGCTTCAGTTTAGAATTCACTGTATAGGATTAAAGAGCTTATTTAATCTATAGGATTGAATACCTTCCTCAAGAACTGCCTTTTCCCATGTACAGTACCTGCACAAAACGTAGTCAACATTGAAGATTCTGCTCTCTGTCCAAGTTTCATAGGAGATCTGACGGGTATTCTTTATAGAATGTCCAAGCCTTCCCTAGGCTGGTCCACCAGGCTGCCTCCCTTATTGTTCCTAGACATCTATTGAAAATGTTTATTTCTCTTTCTTCAACAGAGTTTTGACCATTTAATTATCTGTTGTATACATGGATCATTATAACTGATGAAATTGTTTATTTTTATGCTGCTCCTTTTCCCAACAGTTGTTTTAAAATACAGCCCGCCTTCTGAGTTGAGTTTTCATTGTTTCATTTTTGTAAGTCACTTTGAACTGCAGAAAAAAAGAGAATAATAATGAACAATAACTGAAGCTGCTTTTAATCCAAACTATTCCCTTTCCATCCCAATTCTTTGTTTTGGAAAATTAGTCCTATTAATATGATGTAGTATATATCATATGGAAAGCATATGGAGCATGTAGGCAGGGAAAATAGCACTTAAAATTACATACCTAAGTCAGTTTGAGAATAATAATAGTGCAACGCTCTATTTAGCTGAAAGGAGGAAGTGTTTTTCTCTCTAGTTTTTTAACTTCCAAATTGGAGTGTTATCTTAAAGTTGCTGAGAATACAGTAATGGAGTCAAATGAGGGGGTTTTTTTGGTCTAATGTCTCTTTTGTTTTGATCAACTTAAACTCAGAACAGCCTCCCTATATTATGATTATTGCATAGTGTCTAAAACAGCCTTCCCCCATCTGATATGCTCCAAATGTTAAAGATAAGAACATCTATTATTCCAACTTGAATAGCCAGCAGTCAATTGAGTGGGAATAATTATCCATAACATCTGGAAGGGAAATTGTTTAAAATGTTTTTAAACAAGTAGAATTTAAAATATTTGATAATTTTTGGATTCCTATTAGCTAACATACAGAAATGAGACCAGACATATTTTATTCCCGGGAATATAAATGGTAGGAGCTTTCTGTGCCTTTGCACATATCTGGTTTAGTGCCAACTGAGACTAGACAGAATAAGTCTCATCTTCTCTACATCAGCTATAAAGCATTAGTAGCTTCAAGATGTCCCCACTCTGGTATAAATACAGAGCAAATGTTGCTGCTGTGTTGGCAGAAGAGGTGTGTGCAAAATATTTATGACAGGTAGTTTTTACCACCACTTTGAGATGGTAGCATTATATTTGTGAACCTATTATAAATTCATGGGAAATTGAAAAAGCTGGTTGGAAGGCTCAGGTCACACATCAGGTTAACTCAAGGAAAACTACAAATACTATCAGATGTAAAATCCAAAACAAGTGTCAGCGAACATCTGCGTGGAGAAAGAAGCAAGGAACAACACTACGGTGAGTGAAAAACTGAGAATGTGAAAGTGTGACAAAGGAAGAGATGTGCTGGAAATACCAAAGGTAGCTAAGTGGCTAAAGTAATACATAAAGGTTCAGTCTCAGCATCTCTGTCTTCAGATGCGGTTGCTGGGAAAGTGATCCCATTGAGTCATCTTCAGCCATTACGTGCTTCCATATAAGAGCCTTCTGGTGCTGCTTGTTTATTACTTTCCTGCTCCTTGTTCTATGTGGAATTGCAACACACTTTCCACACAGCAGCAGGCATTCTGGACTTTTCTTCACTTTCCTGCCTTTTCCTGTTCAGTGGGCAGTGTATAACAGGTTGTAGACTGGTTTTACTTTGATTGCACCCTCCCTCCTTCCACAGATTGAAAAATAATTTCTACTTGGGCATACGGAACACACATACACACTTTTTGTCTTTGGATTTGCATATAGGGTTGTGCAAAATGACATAGCAGTGCTCTTATTAGCAAGGGGGAATTTAGTGAGTATGACAATGACACCTCCATCCTATTCCAAGAACAACGACTTGCAAAGTTTTAATTCCTTTATGACATATTCTTTTCAGATTACTGTGAAAAGCCTTGTGCTAAAGCTTTAAACTGAACGTTCATTTAGTAAGTTGAACTTGTTTAATATTATAATAAAGGATGCATTTAATACAAACTAAGAGGAGAGATGAACTTCATTTCTACCAGCATCTTAAGAATAGACAGGTTCTAACAGTCGTAATGGACTACAGGTGTGAATGAGGAAGGGACAGTTACATTGGAATCAAGAGGGATCTTTTAGGTTTCATTTCTCAGAAAAAATGTAGAAGCTAAAATGCAAAATAGACCTATTTGTTTAAGCTTAAAATATATAGTTTATTATTACTGGCACTCCTAATGCTTTTGCTGATTAGATTGCTTGTTGAATATTGTTTATAATTTGGTTATTCTTTAGGGATGAGAAAGGGAATGAAGAGGGTTGTTTTTTTTTTAGTAATATTAGAGAAGGTGTTAAATTACTGTCAATACTTATTTGGGGGGAGGGGGAAGTCATCTTTTATATTTCTTTCTTTCTTTCTCTTTTCTCTTTTCTCTTTTTTTCTTTCTTTCTTTTGTTTGTAAGTTTTTTTAGTTCTGTATTAGTTTTTATATATATAAACTTTAATAAAAATATTTTTAAAAAGGAATCAAGATAATTCCAGCTCTCAATTTCTGTCTTCCACTCCTATGCAACAGAACAGTACAAATATGTAACTTATTGACACTTAAATGTAATAGAGCACAAGAAATCATGATGTGTAATTTTCTGCAGCTATGCAGTGTATCAGTTCATAGATGTGGCTGCTTTTATGCTAGGAAATCCAACATATAGCTACTTCTTTTGGTAGAGGTAAATTGCCCCTATTCTTCATGGAAACAACATATGAACATGTATGGAAGGCAACACCAATCAGAGGAAGACTTTTTACAATAAGAGTTTCAACCATTGCATGAGAATTTAGCAAGTTCAAGCAAGACTCCTCTGACACCTCCCCCCCATGCCTACTCTGGTTTGGCCTATTAACTTGGATACTGAGTTGAAAGAACAGGCACATTAAATTAGATTACAGATCTATCCACTTGAGACAGAGGTGGATATCATTTGATGGCTAAATGGCCTACTGGTTTTGTATTTTGAGGCCAGAGGAGCAGTAAAGTTATCCACACAACTGGCAGCTGGGCAATGCCACTGAACAAAATTGGGATTTTAAGATGTTGGATTTTTGAAAGTCTGCCAGAAGACCTTTCCCACTTGGTTTATTGTTTTTGTTTCTTTAATTTCTATAGGGGCATGAAACCTATCTGATGGCTTGTATATCACTTCTGTTTTAGTTATTATGTTTTATTTTTTTACATCAGTTTTGTTTTAATTCCCTCCAAAACCATTGGAACACATGGCAGCTGGTAGATAATAAATCACCTATCTTTGGTTTATAACCTGCCACTTCTCAAGCAATGTCAGGAGTCTGGAAGGGTGAACTAGGTTAAGAACATAAAGGCATGCTTTCTAGGTAGAAAGGCAGGATATACATGTGCCGAGACTAACAGAGTATCAACTGGCAATTATTTCCAATGAGACCTTTTCTGTAATGTTGCCTGCACTCTTCCTCCTGAAATCCTGAAGCACCTACTAGTATATTTATTTTTATTTATTACAACTGTCTCTGAGCGCTTTACATAGTAAAAAAGAGAGAGAAACAGATGATGTGCATCCAGAAAGAAATAGAAAACAACATAGTATATCTTTTAACTGGCTACCTCCTCACCCAGGCCTTCCTTATATCAGCACTGGATGAATGGTTTTGTTTCTGTTTTCTTTCCCCATCCCCAATACTGAAATATGTTTTCAGTATTCCATTTTAATAATTTTATTGTAAACTGCTTCAAGATGTGATTGAATGGGATTTGATATAAACCTGCACTAAGTGAATGAATGAATCATATGGATTATAAAGACAAATAATAAATAAAACATTTTGAAACAAAACGATGGCATGAGCTTTCCACGATGCTGTTCTGCAGGCTTCTAACAAAAGATCAGAGCAGAATGTTTCCACCATAATATGTAAATGAGAATGTTAGTAAACTGTTTGAGACAACATTGCGTTAAATTCTACTTTCAGTTTGCGCAAAATAATTTAAGAAATTCTGAAGTGGTCTTAGTCAAACTTATTTGGAAAACATTTCTACTTAATGAAAGAAAAAGCAAAGATAGCAGTTGATGGGTTAAGAAAGAATAAAAACAGATGCAGAAGCACTTTGGGTCTACATGTCATCGTTCCATCTTTCCCAAACTGATGCTCTCCAGATGTGGTAAGACTGCAGTTTTTAAAATTCCCAGCCACAGTGGCCAAAGGTTGAAACTTCCGGGAATTGCAATCCCAATACATCTGGAGGATGCCAGGTTGGGGAAGCCATTCATGAGGAATGAAAAAGCTTATGGGTCTCCTTTTGGAGTGTTTTCATGAATATAACATACCAAAAAGGTTCTGTGGGTCAAGGTAGCTCAAGCTGAGAATTAAAGGACTGCTATTACATGCTTGCCTGCAAGCCTATTATTTATTTAATTAAGTAGCCTTATTATTTTCTTTCTTCTTTTCTCTTTGAGTACTTCACAAGCAGGAATGTTTAGTCTTTCTAATTTTGGCAGGAAATGCTAACTGACCATAGCAGTTGCAAAAACTCCATTGCCTGAGTGGAGAAATGTGGATGTTATGTTACTTTCCAGCCATCAAGGGAAAATGGACTGACACTCTATTTTGTTAAGACAAAATTGTCAGAGCCCACTGGAAATAACAAAGCCTGACAGTTCTTCAGTTAATTCAAGGACTATTGGGCCTGTAAATTTCCATTAGGCCTGACAGCAATAGGGTTTAATGTGACATTTATAAGAAGTGGTAGGTTGGTAGCTTTCTTTCACACTTAGAAAGTCAAGGAAATGGTGGGGGTCAGTTCTGTGTGTGTGTGTGTGTGTGTGTGTGTGTGTGTTTAAGGGTTCATTTACAGACCCTTGCTGTTTGCTATGGATCAACACAATTTTGGGGGGACAAATTAATTAAAGCTGTGGAGTGGGGTAGAATTAGTCACCAAGATCCATGGTTATGGATCCCAATAAATGGCTTTTGGAGGGATTATTCCATTGCCCTTTCCTGTCCTTTAGTGATAAAAAAATTAAGATTTTGGTTTGTTGTTTGAGAGATTGTTAGCTCTCCTAATCAAGCCACTAGAGATGATTTGTACTAAGAATTTCTTTCTGATCTTTCCACATCATATGCAGACATGTGAATTAAAAGGAAAAATGCAGAAATGTCTGCTAGGATTATATGACTGTAGTGGTGGTTTTTGTACTGAATATGTGGAGTACTGGTTCACACTATGCATTTATTTGTAGCAGAATGATATGGATCACACTGAAGCCATTTGCTTTGTGAAATGGCCTTAAAAGGTGAAAATACAGACCCACTTAAAGCTGCCTTATTTCCAAATGTATTGGACTTTTCCCATAATTCCCAGCCAGGAAAGGAATTGGGGCGTTTAAAATCTTATTTATTTATTTATTTATTAGATTTATTATATTTATCTCCGCCCACCTCCCCCTAGGGAAGGCACCCAGATGGGAAAGAGTGGCTTAAATCATAACAACGTCTTAAAACTATTACATGAAGCAGCTCTAATTGCAGAAGGAGCTAACTCTTTTATCCTATCCAAACCCAAGGCATGTGGGGAACTGTTGCTACCAAAAGCAATTGTTGAGCTCAGAATTTAGAAAAGTAACCTGGGATGGTAGGCAACATAATAGGACCTGAGATAATGTTTAAAAAAAATGGATGATGCTACCTGTGTGAATAGAAAATGTTTGCTTAGATGCCTCATTCTGCCGCGCATAACTGTTCGTTGCACCAAGGTAGACAAGAGGCCCAGTAAATGTGGGCTTGCAATTCTTTATCAAAGTTATTTCAACCGTAACCCTAATCCTTTACAAGGATGCATTTAAAGTTACAGACTCAAAACAAATCTGCATCCAAATTCAAGATCATGAAACTGTCACTTTTTTCATTACCATCTTTTAAAACATCTGCCCCTAACCAAGTGCAATATCAAGAGTTGTTTCAAGAAGTTAATAATATCATCATACACCATTGGATCTTCCTTAGTAATACAATTAAAGATATATGTTCAATTAAATTATCATTTCAACCTAACTTCCTTTTCCAATATGGTGTCAATCCAACATATATATAATTATTGTTTAGCTCAGTGCTGAATCCACATACTGTTTTATTCTCTGGTAAATATATTAATTTTTAAAGACAATATTTAAAAAAAAAACACTCAACATATATCCTAGTTTCAAATTAACAATATCAGTCATCTAAATTGAATCTCCTGATAATCTATAGGAATCCCCAAAAGATGGTCATCATCCATCAATCAATAACATTTATTTAGTAAATTTGAATGCTGAATTAATTGAAATTCCTTATCCACCTAGCTTTTCATTTTCCTTCCTGGAAACTGACTACATGTCCGTGACCAAGATAGCATGGGACCAACTGAAATCCTTGGTTTTCAACTTAGGAAATTTAATGTTTCTTGGTGATTTAAATCTTCCACACCCTCTAGACCTCACTTGAAGCATAATGATGATCACAGCACCTGCTATAAGGTTATTTTCTGAATAGCTCCTGCAAATTTTTTTTTTCAAATTTCTCAAATTTTAGCATTAGGGGCACTATATAGAAAACTAACACGATTAAAACAGCAATAACCTTAAAGCAGCAAAAGACAATGAAGCAGCAGAAAAATTAATCACTGATGAAAAAAACTAGATTAAAACCATCACCTCCCACTCTGCGTGTGTCAAAAATGAGAAATCTGTCATTAATTTGAAGAAGATGTGATGGGAATTTATGTAACAAGTGTCCTTTGGAGTGAACACCCAAAGGAATGATCACCTTTAGAAGTCCAGGGCGATACCCAGACATTTTGCTGCTCTGTAGCATCTAACCATCATTGCATCCACACATAATATCTAAAGCCAGCCAAGTGTTTTGGCACAGGAGAAAGAGAACCTTCAGATGCCTCTCCCTGTTGCTGTTCCTAAACTACAATATATTTAGCATTTTTTATTTAATTTTTTATTATTGAGGGGAAAAAAAGCACACAGGAAGTGCTTAAACAAAAAAGTGAAAGTAATACAACAAAGAAAAAAACCATGAATATATCATTACGACAGTAAACAATTACAATTCTATATATACTTATCTAATGCAAATATTATTCAGTTATGTATATATTTCTAATACATTTATATGACTATCCTGTTTTTTAACCTACTGTATTTTGTATAAATGAGTCCCATATTTCATTATACTTGTCCATACAAAGTCTACGTCGATAGACAATCTGCTCATAAGTAGCAAGTGCAAGCTTTAACATTACTATGTTAATTAACATATGAATTAACTATTTATGACTTTTCAAGCTGCTTCCAGAGTGCCCGGCATTCTCACTGAGGCTAGACTTGCAGAAATCCTTATTCCTTGTTCCTCCAAAACTTATTTGAATAGGAAATGCAATGAGAAAATCTTCTGAATATTTCAGTGAAAGAAAAAGCTGATAAGGAAAGCTGGACCAAGGCAGGCGGTTTCTTTGCAGCTTAATTAAAAATGACAACACAACACTTTGAATTATGTGCAGAAACAACAGCATGTAAGTCAGAGCAAGTGCTTTAACACCAGTGTAAGATGTTCCCTGTGGCCCATCTCTGGAATCAACTGGTGGGTGCATTTTGCATTAATATGTATTTCCAGAAACCACTGAAGATAGTCTAACATAGCATATGATAGTTATTTAGCTTGGAGGCTACATCACAAAGGAAAAAGCACTTTGGGCTACTCCAGCCAGCTGGGAAATACAGTTCTTCTTTCAAAGAGAATAAAGCCCCATCATAAACTCCCAGAGCACTGACATCAAGGGTCAATGCTTTGGGGAGAAGCCAATCCTTGACTTTCCTCTAAATCTCCTCTTTCTATTACCTACCACTTATCCTTCCTGCTGAAAGACAAAGGCTTAGAATGCTCCCAGAGTACTTCTGCTCATAAGCAAGAGAAGGCAAAGAATAGTCACAATTAAATATGGCTGGCCAGATGGAGGAGTCCAGCTGATCACATTCAGACTACTGGCTATGCCTGCTCAAACAACATTCTATAATGCAGATCCTGTATTATATGTAAATTCAGGACTGAGCAGGGCACTGACTTCAGATCCACTCAATTTCTTTAATCTTACTATTCAGGAGTAGGCACTGCGGTCCCTGTGAACCCCAAGGTAACTGCAGATACCTCTATTGGTGTCTACTCAGTTCCCAGCCCTTCATGACTTTCACTATTAAATTTTTTTTTTTAGGAATTGGGAAGTTGGCATGCTACAAAGTGAAATGTCAGCATCTAGCATTATTTTTACTTACTAGAATGTGTACAGAGCACACATAGACCACAGAAGCATTATTGGAAAATAAAGAGGATGGGTGGCTGCAGTTCAGTGCTTATTAGGAAGAATGTCCATTTATGCAGAAAAATGATAATGGTAAGCTGGGATGTCAGGAAGCATCCTGGGAGACCAGAGGGGATGTTGCAGAGCAACCTCTTTGTAATTCCCCTCCCTCCCCATAATTTTAGTAACAGAGTTAAATCCTGGTGGAATTCTTCCTTGAAATCAGTGCAATTGATCTGTGTTCAATTTTGGGTAGATTGCACCCACAGTTGGCTAATATGTGCCTTGACAGTGCAACCCTGGAATGGATTGTAGGCTCCTAATATTTGGAGATGATGATTTTGTCATGTGTAGTCTGGCACTCTACCTCACCAAGAACCATATATTAAAGATGGGTGGATGGATAGTCTTGCCTACTTGAGTGTCACGAAAAAAGTGACTCTTGTGGATCCATGATCTATTCAGAGGAGAATATGGCATTGCTGACTTGTGAGATAGTCACAGTACCATACCTACTCATGTCAGGAAAGATATGTGAATTACTTCAAGTTTCTTTCGTACGTTACTGAAAATGCCACTGCACCTTATCCCTTTGTTGGCGAGTTGTTCTTGTTAGCTATGAACACACAGATGGACAATGAGTCTTCTCTGACACTCTTTAGACCTGTTTCTTCCAACCCACACTGCACCAAAGAGATTTTCCAGCTCCTGTACTCCCAAGGGTGCCTCCAGCCAAACCTCGTAGATGAACCATTCCAAATCTAGGCTGACCTTAATGAAGGGCTGACATATTTCACTCATAGCACCTGGCCAGCAATAAGACTGCATCCAAGTGACATTCATCATAGCTGTTAGCAATGGCCTTTAATGCATCTGATATTTAACCAGGGTGAAATGCCCCTGGGTTGTATTATATTGCTTGGTGTTAGATGAATGCAACTTATTCCCTTGCTCAGACAAGTTCAGGTTCAACATCAATTGGTAATTTATGAGCAGTTTGTTTTCTTGCATAAAAATGCTAGCTTTTCCTTGCCTTCCGTTGCATTTTGTTTTCTTCAGCTCAGCTCAAATCACACAAATATCTGCATTCTACCAGTATCTGTGATATTACAACTCTGGCACATTCAAGATCCAATGTACCAGTAACATCATTAGGGCCAGCAATTATAAGAATTCTCCCATTTTCTCCAACTTAAATGTTGAGAAAGACTTCAGTGTGTGTCTCTGTGTGTTTCATAGCAAGTATGTCTGTTTTGCTATGACAGCATGGCATTATCTGTTTAGAATCGACAAGGAACAGGAATTTATTTCTTCGTTATTTTAAAGGACAAGGTTAAGTACTTCACTGAGTTTAGAAGGAAATTCATCAATGTGCTGTTCAGAATTTCCATCAAAGAACCCCTCCCCATGCATACTTTCCATCCTCCCAGATTTGCAGTGGACAAGTTAACATACATAGAAAAAATACAGGCAACTTTATCGGCAAACCCTGTCTTAATCCTTCTAGTTCTTTTTTAGTCAGTTCCACAAGTTCTGTTAAACAAAAAACTGCCCAGCTTGTTTTTCCCTGCAACGAACTCTTGCTTCCTTATTCCCATCCAATCTCTAGGTTTAAGCAAGCCATTACACTTCTCGCTACCTGCATAATTATTGAAAATGTGGATTGCGTTGGTGAGAAGGTGTTAGCAGCATATCTTTTTTCTTTTTTCATTTATGTGTTAGCCCAGAGAATCACATTTTAAATTAAGCTGAGGGACACAGGCCAAGAGCTCCAGGCTTGCTAGGTATGCACAGGGGGAGATTTTAAAAAGTCAGATGGCAGCTGAGGCCATGCAATCAAAGCCCCAACCCTCAGGTAAAAAGGGACAAGGCTGCGGCCACTATTTTAACTTTTTTGACCCCCTAGATGCTCCTGATGCCTGCCATGAATTGTTTACACTATTTGATAATCAGGCAAAAGCAGCATGTGTTTGTATAGTTCAATAAAAGGGTATTTTATATGATAAAATTGATACCTACTTTCACAGAGTTAAAGAACCTGGAATTTGGTCTACAGAGGCTTAGAACACCAAAAATGGATATGGATGTCATAAGTCATTGGAGATGGTTTGTTATTTTAGATACAAATCCGGCATTGGTTCCAACACTTCTGGATTCCACTGGATCCAGAAAGTTTAGGTCATGCTAGGAAAGTGAGGCTCAGGCACTAAAACATGGATGGTTTTGTAAGAGGAGCTCAATCAGGATGGCAGGAGCAGGAACAGTTGCAAGGGTGGGGATGTGAGCCAGTAACTTGGTAAAAGAGGATGCAGCAACTGGGGGTGGTGTTTGTGGTCTCTACCAGTTGCCCCAAAGCTGGACTTACTTCCCGTGTCCTGGGAACTCATCAACTCATTGCAGACTTGCAGCTCAGCCTCTCTGCACTCTAAATAAATTCATCCAGGTCTTTTAGAAAGGTCTCTCTCTACCAGCCTTCCCATATGGACATACTACCTAAGTTCAGTGGAACTTTTTTCTGAAATCAAGGAGCTTATTTCAAGGAAATAGACATAAGATCTCAACCATAGCCTTTTTAACAATAGCTGAACCAATTCAAATTATTTAGCCAGTAATGAACAGCATTGTGCTTGTAGCTTTCCAGCTGTTGCTAACCTAATAGTCTCACCATCCCTTACCATTACCCCTGATAGATGAGATTGCTTGGAGTTGCAGTTCCACTGGGACTAGAAGGCTACAGGTTCCCCTCTTCCAGGTTAGATTAATACTCAACTTTTAGAATAAGGAGAGGTTGCTTGTTTTGATAAACACAGAGAGTAGCTCGATGGGTTGTTGTTGTTGTTGTTGTTATTTTACATTCACTGTCACCCTGCTTTCCTTTTTTTCTTTTCTTGCTTAAGAAACACTAACTGTGCTAAGCAATTGGACAATATTTGTTTAATTATAACCCAGCAATTTCCAAAGAGACAGGCATAGCCCAGTGCTGCTTTTGTTTATCTTATTGTGCCAAGCTGCAAAAAGGAATGACAGTCCAGGGATCCAGATGCCAACCTGTATCAAGAAGAATTCCAAGACACAGCATCTGGCTCCTCGTCCAAGTCCAAAGGCAGCTGTTGTGCTGGTGACCACAGACTTGCCTCAGGGTCTGACATGTGGTTGAGTTCATCACTTGGTCAGCTCAGTGGCCACACTGCCCTTCTGACTGCTGTCTTACTGTGACATATCCTGCCATCTGTACAAATCTGACTTCTTGCACAAACTTTATGGACTAAAGTCTGCTTGCTCCATACCATTCCTATTTGTTTCAATCATTGATGAGATGAAATTGCTTTCCCAGAAACATTCACATCTTAATTTTCAGTGTGTGCCTACAAAGATAAAGCAACTGTCTTAGCAACAATGTCATCAGAATCTAATATGGTAAATCCAACACTTTGATTCCATATCAGGGAAGAAAGTAGTAGAGTTTTTGATGGCACAGTGAGAAAGACTATGATGTCAGATCTCTTTTGAGTGCTGACTTCTCTGCTGACTTCAGAGTAGACATATGTAGACTTATGCTTTAAATATATCAGTGACTATTGTATGTTACAGCTAGGCAGCTAGAGCGCTAATATTTGAAACCCTAAGTGGTTGTCAAAACAGCAGTTGCTATTGCTTTTATGCCTCGATGGTAGGCTTCCCAAAAGCATCAAGCTGTCCGCTGTTGAAAAAAGATACTGGAGACTGAGAAGAGCAGGGATTGGAAACAATGGGCTGCAGCTTCTTTTGATGCAGCCCACGCTGTCTGCCTGTGCCTCACCTTGTTTTGTGATTTCTGGCTGATCAAGCAACACGGTGCTATGAGGATGAAAGACACACCACCCTGCAGTGAGCCATTAGTAGCTTAGCTATGGTTCGTTGAGTAACCACAGTTAATCGGTTTCACATTTCACATAATCATAGTGATATTTTAAAGCACAATGCTTAGTTCAAACAATATACTTAGGGTTCTGACATCTGGGATGCAAAAGTGGAGTTGACCACTAGATGGAAGCAGAGAAGCAGAAAAACCTAACTGCTGCCAGCAAGAGGTCATCCTAATGTTTGCAGCCCAGATCTGATTATCCTCACTTGGTGCATTGCGTTAAATGCATTGCATTCTGTCAAAAATAGCTTTAGAAAATGAGAACTTCAAATTCCAGGACTCCTGAGACACTATCTGGGCTTTCTTTCTTTCTTTATCTGTTCAATTGTGTCTAATTCTCAGAGACTGCCTGGACAAGTCCCTGAAGTTTTCTTGGCAAAGTTTTTCAGGAGTGGTTTGCCATTGCCTTCTTAGGGCTGAGAGAGAGTGACTGGCCCAAGTCACCCAGCTGGCTTTGTGCCTAGGTGGGACTAGAACTCACAGTCTCCCAGTTTCTGGCCTGATGCCTTAACCACTACACCAAACTGGCTCTTATTAAACTTATTAATTAAATTAAAATTATTAAATTATTAAACTGGTTTTCATTAGTTGTTTCCAAATGAACCCCTCCCAAATAGGGGTGTATCCTAGAGAAACTGCTCATCCCTGAGCCTGAGACTTGTTCTTCAGGTGGGCCTCCTGCTTTTCGGCCTCTATCCGCAGTTTCCCTTGGGCTTGATAGGCTATCAGCTTCCCTCTCTAATGCAAGTGAACAGCTTCTGGCCACACATTGCTCTGAATCTGGAGCAGGACTCCTGAATGTTGATTTCAGCCATGCAGCATCACTTTTGTACCTGGGGTCCTTCTACTGAAGAGTTTCCAGGGGAAACATGACAAGCAATTCTAGAGTTTGTCAGTAACCTGTATAAGATGCCACTCCCAATTTTCCTTTGTCCTTTCTGGTCAGGGACAATCAACCCTGCCACAGCACGCCACACTCTCTTACTAGTTGAGAGTTGATCATATGCATTAGAGATGAAGCTGAGATGTGAACCCAATTCACAGGAGACTGGCCTTGAATTCCCTGAAGCAAAAGTCTAGTCCTTTTACCGCCAAGCTCCTTCTTGCAGTAGTTAATCAACGGCTGGATCCTCTGAAGTGAAAAAATGCCTGTTTTGTTTTCAGGGAAGAGCCGGAGCTGGCTGCTCTGCACAACCAGCAAGGCCTATGGAACTCCTTTTTATTAGGGATGAATGATTTCTCACACTTATTCTGCTTCTATCAGAGGCTGCCAAGTTGGTCCACCTGGACGTCTGAACTGAGATATCACATTTCCCACGTCTCGTGCTTGCCTCTCTACTTGGCCTGCATTATTTATGATTGCCACAGAATGTCCCCCGGGATCACTGTTAGTCAGGGTCAAGCCTGTTTTGGCATCACATTTGCTGTAACCTGGACTCCAAAGAAACCCAGGACTCTAGTGAACTGATCAGTGCATCAATTGGCACTTTCAAGTCAGGAAACAGGAACTCAAATGGGGACAGGATGTAGCAATCAGACAATTAATTGCACTGCCCTGTCCAAAGTGGGCCAAGTCCCTGGATATGTTTGCCTTGGGTACTGACAAGGATTGCCTTGCTTTCATTTATTTATACTCCTCCTTGCAAGTAATACAGAGAATAAAATTAAAATAGATACAATGAGATAATTTTAAAATAACACATAAGATCAGCAAACTCCACCAATAGAAAAAAAGCGGACAATGTTAATTCTAGATGCCTTTTGTATTTTTTAATAGGTATCTAATGATGATGACCTCATAAGACACATCCAGTCCAGCATTCTTTTCTCACAATATACAACCAGATGGTTAAGAGAAGCACACAAGAACAATGTGGAGTGTCAGAGGACCATAGAATTCAAAGAAGCCATTTCACCAATTGAATCCAACCATGCATGAATCCAAATTAAAGCATTCCCTAATAGCCAGCTGTGAAGCCTCTGCTTGAACACAACCAGAGAAGGAAATTTGCTCCCAGTGTCAAATTGACCTTACTCCCTAATTTCCAAACATTCAAAGCTTTCCTGAAATGCAGACAGAAACTGCCTTCCTGTACCTGAAGTTTGTTCTTTTGCATCTTATGCTCTGGGATGATAAAAAGCAGCCATGCTCTTCTTCAGGTGATACCCCTTCAGGTATCTGAAATGTTATGGGATCTCCATTCTTCCTCCCTCAATACTAAACATAAGCAGGGGGATTTCAAAAAAGTCAAGATGATAATTGCAACCATGTGATCAAAGCCTTTCCTCTTTCTATGTGCATGTGATGATTGAAGGATAGGGCCTCAATCTCACAGTCATGACCACCATCTTGACTTTTTGGACTCCCCCCTGTGGTTACCCCTATCCAGTTCCTTCAGTCTCTTCTCATAAGACTTCATTTCAGTCCCTCATCAACCTTATTGCTTTTCTCTGAATCCATATTCTTTTTAGGCACAACAGCTAGAGGTTTAGAGTGTTTGGAATGTGACTACCCCGTACATCATCTTTGCGGCAATTGTATTTTTGATTTCTTTCCTAATATTCCCCAGTAAGAAATTTATCTTTTTCATAGCAGCCACTTAACAGGCCAACTCCATTTTCATTGAATGATCCATCCCAACCCCAAGAATCTTGCCATTTACTGACACCTTTGAGCTGTGTAAAGCTAGGCCTTATTTCTAGATTCATTTTGCTGCTGGGTGCATAATTTTGTACTTGCTGTTCCCATTGTAAAGGTCCTTCCCCAGTTGGGAGACCATGCTGCTTTGAGCTTGAATAATACTGAATTATTTGATGTAATCAGCATACCTGGCCATCTCAATGCACACGCTTAACTCCAGATCTTTTGTGAACAAGTTAAAAAAGCACCAGTCCAATTAATATTTCTGTTTATATTTTTCCATTGTTAGAATGACTTCTTCCTGTTCTCAGCTTCCTGATTTCTGGCTGGAGATGGATTAGTAAGCAGTACCAAAATTAATTTAAAGAAATTCCTAATTGCTAAATCTCTTTCAGGAGTCTTTGGTGACCACGTTTGTGAAAAGCCTTTAATAAGCTGAAATATAAATTGAAGTAAAAAAAAATAATTAAAGTATGAATTATTTTATTAGTATAAATTATTTAAAGTAAAAATTATTTAAAGTATAAATAGGAACAGGAAGGAATATTAGATATGTTTAGCTCCTTGAGTTATTTATAAAAATAATAAAGGGTTAAAAAAAATCTAAAAAAAATATATGCCAAATTACCCCTATCCATATGTTAGCCTAATGTGATGAGATTGGATTTTCATAAAAATCACGTTGCTTTCTCTTCAGAAACCCTTTGTCCTTCTACGTGCTTGTGCAGAGCCTAAACCTTTCGGGATGTTTCATATCAGCAATTTTACTCTAAATTCTTTTTAAAAAATGCTTGAATGGGTACTATCTGGACACCATGAATTTTTTGTTTCCTGCTTGTCAGTGAGATATAAAGTGTATTTTTTCACTTTTTCCCTTTCTTTATGAAAACATCTATTCATGCATAAGGATTCACTCTTGATCTTCTGCACTGAAAACCCAGGTTAATTAATTAATCTTTGTTTTAATTAATTCAACCTCTCTCCAATCTCTTAATCCTTGTTAGTATTCTTTTAACTCATCATCCAACATTTCAACTGCCTCCTTTGGCAGTTCTTTCTTTAAAATTGGGTATATTTTAAAAATTATTTGCAATCTTTGGTTTAATTGTCATCTGCAATATACTGTTTACGATTCTTTTTTTTAATCCCATATTTTTTGCTTGGGCTTCTTTTTTTGTTTGTTTATATTGTATTTGTCATTTGTGCCTAGCATTCATTTTCCCTTCTAATAACTTGGCATTGATAACTGGCCATAATGATGACACTTGGAACTCAATGGTATATTTTCTGCTTTGCATTTCAAGTGAATACTGTAGTCTCTATTGTTGTTTTTTTGAGCAACCATCAAGAATTTTGGAAATTTGACTTCCTTTAATTTTCTTTTCAACTTCTTTTTACCAGACCTCTCATCTTCTGAGTGTCTTCCTCTTATAAGGACTACAGTGTTGTTCTTTGGTGCCTTCATACATGCACGCAGACAAAATACCTCTCCAGCTAAATCCTGGATGTCATTTAGGATTATGTTTGGCACCCTCTAGTTCAGTGTTTTTCAAACTTGGCAATTTTAAGAAGTGTGAACTTCAACTCCCAGAATTTCCCAGCCAGCATGTTAGCCAGAGAATTCTGGGAGTTGAAGTCCACACATCTTAAATTTGCCAAGTTTGAAAAACATTCCTCTAGTTGGTTCCATGACCAACACATATGTTATTTCTTTTAGAGGACTGAATCATGCATGTATTTAATTCCATCTATGGGGGTGCAAATGAAGTTACTCATTTCAACATTTTCCCCTTTGGCTGCTTCCCTAATGTTATGTTACTGTAAATGTTTTGATATGGTGCGGTGGGTGGAAGATCAATTGGGTTAAATTCAAGCAGGAATGGCTTCCTTACATACAATATATCACACAGCAAGTCAGGTTTTGGCATTTGGAATATGGTTTTTAAGGAAAAAAGTTAAGAAATCAATTTAAAAATATAAGATGAAACAATTTAAAAAATTATAAGCAATAGTCTCCAATATTTTATCAAGGAAACTAGTGGCCACAGACAATGGAAGAGAAGGGGAAAATGAGCAATCAAAAGTTCTGCATGATGATTTTCTGTATCTATACTCTTTATTCTTTACTACCAGCTTGAAGAATGCAAAGTGACTATAGGTTTATAATGGAGGTTCATAATTAAAACAAGGAGGAGGAGGAGAGGAAGAAGAAGACAATCAAAGTTGTATCCAGTAAAAATTACTTTGGGGGCTAGTTCTGCCTTATGGGCAGCTGGGAGAGGCAAGGGGGGCAAATTTGGAATATAGTTTTTTGACCGTACCCTGTAGATACCCCTGGCAGCTTTGTTATTGTCATCCAGTGTGATAGAGGTGAAATGTCTGTCTATTTACAGTTTCTAATTTGTTTGATATGATGCCCAGTTTTACTTAAAAGCAACATGGAAGTACCGCTTTCTTGTCCTTCATACATAGTTCATATTCAGCAATGGCTTCCAAGGACAAAATTCCACAATCATGGACTCACCAAAAAAGCCCTTTCAACTGATTCAAAGGCAGGAAGGGTTATTTTTCTTCACTGTGTGACTACAAAACTGAGAGTGCCAGGATCCACAGACTGTGCTAAGCAAATCTCTACATACGTGCTTGTGTGCATTTAAAGGAGAGTTGATTTTAACATGTTGTGAACCTATCACTGTGCTTGGTAAACCATGTTTATTGTTGTGTAAAATTGCCCAATTGTGGTTTATTCAAGTAACCATGGTTTTGTGCAATGTACAAACCTGGCCAGTTTGTCAAGAAGTGCTAGACCTGCATGGAGTACCCTCTGGTGCTGACCTATGGAATTGCAGCTGGCAACCTTTTTACTAAAGAACCTTTAGAATTGACTGCGCTCATTTGGCCGAATCACTGAATGCTCCTGAATGGTAGGACAGATAAAGGACTTCCTGATTTAGCCGACCTTTGTTCTGAGCAAGATGGTCTTCTGGACCACTACTATTTATGAACCTGGTTGCTCCTTAGTTCCCAGTCCTATAGTTCTCCAGATCACTGTCCATAGTCCATATCTCTAGCATCAGAAATGCCCTATGAAGATTGTACCATTCCACCAACTGGGATGACCAAAGATTTAATCTAATAATAGGGCTGGCATTGCCCAGGATAGGTGGGAAAAAATATTTAATCCTTTACTTGATGTTTTGAAAGAGAACAAGAAGGGTGTTGAGAAAATAGCTATCTAAATTAGTAAAAAAATAAATAAAATGAAACCAAATTGCTATTGAGACAAGCACAAACACACTGCAGCAACCTGGAATGCCAGAAAGAAAAAACAGAGTGCTTATACAACATCTTCCAACAAAATGAATACCCATGCAACTTTATCAAAAAGGGCCTGACCACATAATCCACGGCAGCACAACCAGTACAACCTATGAAAAGGACAACACGTCCATATATCAGAAACATCTCAGAAAAACCAGACTATTATGATCACATGGTTGTACCATACAACCAACCAAAGTCCTCCAAAACATCTTAAGCAAACCAAAAGACCCAGTAGCCCAAGAAGAAAAAAACAGGAGTTATCTGCAACATACAGTTCAAGGACTGTAACAGCCACTATGTAGGACGGACAGGCAGAAGACTAGCAGAGTGCATAAGCGAATACCAACTAGCAGTCTCAGAGGACATGATGAAAACTCCTTAATCTCACAACACATTGACACACTCAACCACCATTTCAACTGGGATACTATTAGCATTTTACACCAAGCCAAATCCTAAAATGCTAGGAAATTCCTGGAATCCTGGCATTCAGACAAATCAGCCACCGATAGACATATAGAAGTAAACCATATTTACAGACCATTCAAAGAGACAATAAAAAGCTAAGAAGGAAACAAAAGAAGACTGGAACACATCCCCTCTAGCAGCCCACATAGCCATAAGCAGGGATCAGCACCAGACAAACAAGCAGAAAACAATACCCTAATCAAGGAACTACCAAGGAGAAAACCACACCACCAACAACACTGCCAAGGCAAGCTGCTGCATATAAACAGGAAGCAAACTCCATACTCTCTCATTAATTGATTGATTGATTGATTGATTGATTGATTAAACAAATTTATATGGCCACTCAACACACATACGGTGACTCCAGGCGGCTTACAGAATTAACACATTACATTGATGATGTTACCTAGTTGGGTAATGAAATGTCTTCAAGCAAACAACCAAGCTCAGAGAGCACCAAGAACTCCATAATTCAACACTGAGCTACAAAGATTCTCTTCTAATGTCAGGAAAACACACAAAACACAGCTTCTGGACTCCTTCCAGTCCCTTAGTAATAGCACTGCTTTGGGTTATATGACTGAATGGGGAGGAAGGGGCTTGGAATGAAGGAGTCAATAGAGAGAGACTAACTACCTCTCTCATACCAATGCATTGGGAGAATTGTCTCTGGAATGTTTTTCTCTGTAGCCCCTGGCTGAATCTGGCCCTTTTTGAATTCAGTCTTACTTCTGTTAGCTTCTTCTGCCAACAATATTTGATCACACTCTGTTCAGTTTTCAGAGAGTTATCCTGCTGCTGGACAAAGTCCTCAGCTTCTTTACATAATTCATTTCCAACATTCCAGTGAGTTGGAAAAAATAAAAAGACACTTGATTAGATAGTTAAAGGAGAACAACAATGCTCAATTCAGCCACTAGTCTTCCCAACAAGGTGCTTCTGGATGTCTCAGAGTGCAACTTGCAGAACACCGGAAGTGTTTTCCTGATGTCAGTCATTAGCTGGCCTGGCCTAGGATTCAGAAGCTAACGTCCAAAACTTCTGGGGGGCACCTGGTTGGGGGAGGCTGGCTTAAGCCAAAACTTACCTTTTATTCTGCAGCCCGTGGAACAAGAGTGGCACTCTCAGTTGGCAACATGGCAGCCTAAATATTCATAGGGTTAGAAGCCCTTTTCCCCCAGATCATGAACTGTGAACCAGATTTAGAAATAATGTTTTTAAT
The DNA here is from genome assembly GCA_030867105.1 of Liasis olivaceus. Lineage (NCBI taxonomy): Eukaryota > Metazoa > Chordata > Lepidosauria > Squamata > Pythonidae > Liasis > Liasis olivaceus. The sequence goes on along the minus strand of CM061351.1, from coordinate 39,780,741 downwards.
TAAAAGTAGCGTTTTGGAGACTGTTGGCAGTGGCTATCGGGCATAAGTGAGGAGATCTTTCCTGACAGTAGATGGTTGGGACTTGGATGCAAGAGACTGCTGCAAACCACTTTCAATCCTGCTTTGCTAATCAAATCAAGAGCTTTCATTCTCAGTAGAGCCCCTTCAAAGTGGCACATGCAGCTCGACAAAGAGTTCTCATTATCACCCATAAAATAAATTGGTCTTGCCAGCGTCAAGAAAATTTTTGTAGCTCTCCAACATAGGCCTCCATAACAGAAACAGACCATAGAGTTATACAAACCTCTGAAGTTTCCTCTCTGCACAAGCATTGGGGGTGGAGTGGGGAAAAGGGCTAGAGATTTGGGTTGCAAAAATCCCAGCAACCACAAGATGACAGCAAAGGGTATGTGTGTATTCCTTTGGTGCTCATCCTGAATTTGTAGCCCAGATCTGACAACCATGGAGGGGTGTGGGGGCGGGGGTGCAGAAAAGCTGGATTTTTAATTACCTTTCCTCCAAAAGTGATTAGGAAGAACTGATATCTTGTTTCTTGGGTCAAGATAATGTGTAGAAAAGACAATGTTAACTTAAAACAAGGAAGGAACTAGTAGGCTGAGGATCCTAAAGATCATCATTTTAATCTCATCAGTGAGACTTTTGGAAATGGCCTGAGCATTTGTTGTTTCCAAATCCAGGGTTGGCAGAGTAACTGGCCAACCTTTTTTTTTCTCATTAAGCAATCCCTTTCCTTTTCTTCATTACCTTGGAATTGTTTGCTCCTCTAGTAATTCAGCTGGCATAATTGTCCTCACTTGATGAGGTGAGAGATTGGTTTAAAGGTATTCCCCATGCTGGACCTGGCTACTTTTCCAGCATTTAGCAAGATAAGTGGTTGATAATAGGGCTGTTTGGTTGGGGCCTCTTCCTTTGCTGTCTAAGGAAGGAATCTTATTTATTGGGAAACTGGAAGGTCTGCAAAAGACTGGCTTCTCACTTGATTTAGACCATACAAGCAATTTTCTCACAGTTCCTCTTGCTTGCTGCTTGATTCCTTGTATCTGTTCTGAAGCAGTTAATTTAGATCAGCTGGACTGTAAAATGGGCCAAAAGGCATTTCAACAGTTATGGAACTAAACCTATACTCAGATCACTGGGATTATGATGGGATGGGCATCTTCTTACAATGCATCTCTTTGAATTGGAGCAGCACATAATAAATAAATAGAAAACAGAGTCTACTTTTCATAGTAGAATTCTTCTTCAATATCTTAATGTTTAGCAGTATCAACAATCATTAACCAGCAGGAGTGTATATGGAAAAGTTATGACCCTGACATAAAAATGCACACACAGAAAAATGCACAAAAACCAGGCAGAGCATCGATCACATCATCATGGCCTCCATATTGATGTTTTTGAAAATACCTGTAATGGGCTGTGAGAATAATCTTGAAGAACAGGAAGAAGAGCTGCAACCAGGACAATGGTCAGATAAGAGAAATCTGAGTCCAAAGCAGGAATGTATTTTGAGAAAGTGTCTCAGACCTGACCCTCCCTAGTTCTCCTTATCTGACTGCTGTCCTGGTTGCACCGCTTCTTTCTGTTCCTCAGGGTTATTCTCAGAGCCCATTACAGTACCCTTGCATGCACAACTGTAGTCTTTTTGCCATGTGCATAAATTTACTCCCTTCTACTTTAGGCTTTCTTCCTGTATGCATATGTTTACCAGTGCAGGTTTTCAATGTGTACATAGTACTTGAGATGCCTTTATGGCACCCAAACCCTTAACCCTCTGGAATAATTGACCCTTGAACCAATGTGGAGTCCTTTCCTGTACCCCCTTGTTCTTTTTTGCAGGAGAAAGAAAAAGGACCACAAGAGGAGGGAAATGATTAGAAATAACCTACCATCAAAAGCATGTTACAACTATACCAATAGTTCTACTGTTACTATTTTCATTGGGACTGCTTTCAGCCTTTGTGATGGGGCCTGCAGAATTGAACAGAGATAAGGTAGGTACCAAATAACACAGAGGTGTCAATGGATTTTGATATAAAAGGATGAGTAAGGCTGGATGAAGCTAGACAGTGCAATTCAATGAAAAACCCTCTGCAAGTGGCAGCATGTAATTGACCTTGATTGATCTTAGAAGCTACACAGAATTGCCCTTGGTTAATATTTGGAGGGGGACCCTTTGTGAACTCCAGGGCTGAAAATTAGACTGGGAAGTCAAAAACACATATTGGAAGAAGGAAGCAAACCGCTTTGACGACACTGTCATTTTTAGGATTTGAGCTTGAATTGACAACACCTTTCCCTTTTTTCAAAGAAATGGAATAATGTTTGTGTTGCATGGGGAAAAAAGGCATTATGAGATTAGACCATCTTGAAACATTATCAGTGCATATGCAGGACAATTGTCAGAAACTTGGAAAATCTGAGTAAGGATCAGGGGCATCCATGGTGGGAGGGGGCTCCCAAAAACTTAAGATGGTGACTGTTCCCATAAATTTGAAGCCATGCCCCTTTTTACATAAGAGCAGAACTTTGATTGCACAGTCCCCACCCCTACCCCTACCCTGTGGATACCCCTGCTAAGAGTATCTATCATTTGGGGGGGGGGGATTGAATTGAATGAAATCACATTTCAGTGAACATTTATCACACCATTTATGAAATTTAGTAATATTCTTTGAATAGAAAAGATCCTTGTAAACCTCAGGACAAATTTATCTTTTCCATTAGGAATTCAGGAAGGAAGAAAAAAAGAACATATCTGACTGCAAAATCATTTGACCTTTCCCAGAAGGTCAAATAAATACTGGCCTTTAAGAAGTACCCCTTTTTATGATTTTAACGTGGTTCCCAATGCATGGTATTTAATTAGCTTCCTAAAGCACAATGTGGCTGAGAGCACTTGCAAAGTTCTTCGTTTTTCAAAAGTGTTGTTAAATTGTTCAAGGCCGCCTCTGATTCCCAAGTGTTAAAATATGAATCTTCACACTTCTGAGTCATCGACTTAACCAACCTGCAGCTTCAACTTCATAGAACTTCCTGGGAGTAAAGTGTGCAGTGCCCACAGAAGGTTTGAGTCACAATTTCCAGGGCAACTCTGTCCCAGCCCTGTGAAAACAGATTGGGTCCTCCCTTTCAACTACTGACCCTCTCTCACAGCTCTGACTAGCTGATGAAATCTTCAGTAACAACAATGAACGTTGCAGCTGAAGTGCTTTTGAAACGGGAGGGCTCTTTGGTATCTTTATCACAGCTTGTTTTTCCGTGTAGCTTCTCACAAGCTTTGCAGGAAGAGCTATTGCTGTGGATCCCATGCCTGGAAGGAGCCCATCCATAGTATTGGACCTGCACCTGCTTTGAAAATTATGTGGAAGAACTGTTTGGGGCCTCTTCAGCACACAGCGCCTCTGCTGTTCATTAAAGCAGCCCAACTTTCTTCAGGTGTCTGCGAGATCCTGAAAAAAAAGATGGAGCTGCTTTAAGGAACTCACAATGCAGCACTGAAAGCAGCACACTCTTTTGCAGGCCTGCACAGAAGCCTGAAATGCTGGGCTGCTTTAATGAATAATCGAGATCTGCCTAGAGCCCCCACACTTCAGGTGCCTCTTGCCATCAGACCAAAGCTGATTGGTTTCTCCCATTGTGATGCTATTTCAAGAAAATCTTTTGCAAGCACAAATAAATGTAGGGGGAAAAATAGCAAGAATTAAGGAATAGGTGTGTCAGAGTTTACTTTTCTCCTGGCAGGACTTCAGCCTCTTTAACAATTACACAGAAAATACTGATGATGATAAAAATAATAATCTTCCCTTGGCAGGCCAGGTTTTGCTGGGGTCTGACCATTATCATCATCATCATCATCATCATCATCATTTGAGTGGGCAAGAAGTTATGTGGTATCATCATTGGGGAGTGGGGGGTGGGCAGAATTCCAAAGGGTTTTCCTCCCATTTTGGGTAACATATTTTTGAATATTCAAACTATTCAGTCTAAAAAGCTTATACGCCCACTTTTTTCTTTTTCTTTTTTCACCAAAAAACACTGGGACGCTGTAATTTCTAGGGCCTCTGTGGATTGGAATAAGGAATTTAAGGGCAATGTGTCTGCTGCAAGCCATGAGTTGCACATCTCTGACGTATAGCCAATGCATATGACATTGTCATTACTCAATAACCACAATAAAAACATTAGACAAGAAACCCAGCGATAGTGCAATCCACTGCAAATCTCAGAAAGGAATCTCACTTCACTCAAAAGTAGAGTTTGGCTATGCAATACAATCATATGTATCTTGAGTCTTTGAGAGATGATTTCTGGTTTACTACAGGAACTACACTTTGACAATGGTATACTAAGCTGTGATGTAGTTTGCCTAGTTTTAGGTTAGCAGGTTTCTGTGAACCAAGCTTGTATGGTTGACAAACCAAGTATTATGTTTTAGTGTTGTGTAAAGCTAGTCCACTCTGGTTTATTTAAGAAATCATGATTAAGTAAACCACATCACAGCACAATATGTGAATGCAGTCAATGCCTGGTTATTGGTAATCAACATTAATTGATTGCTAAATTACTATGACCCATACTATAACTTCTTAATTCTTTAACTCTTTTTAGTTAATTATCCAAAAACAGAATATTTTTAAGAAAACAATTATATTCATGCTATCCAGATTAGGATGAAACCATTCCTTTTCCACATATCTTGGAATAAGAACACTGAAGTAATTCCTATGCAATTCCTTGCATAGGATTGTGCTATGAGTTCCAGAAAGTTTAGTATAGCAAGAAAAAATAAAAGTAACTTATCCAGTATAGGAAAATAAATCCTTTGATTGGCATTTTAGAACTCCATAAAATAATAATGCTATTGTTGAACGCTGGGACCAAGAGTATATAAAAATTAATGCTGGATATATATTCAATAACTGGGGCCCTCAACCAACCAGGCTGTCCTTTCTGATCTTATTTCAGAAGGCAGGGAGGTGTACCTGATACTGAGTTTTATTACACATTGGTATAATTTCTGTATATTTCTGTTCAGATACTTAAAAATACCGAAGAAAAAATATTTCATTTGCAATGAAATAATGTATTATTCGAATGGGAGAAGGGTGAGGAACCTCTTGGTGGCCATGGGCCAGGCTTAACATTTTGCAGGTTGAAGGGCTGCAATGTGGTGAGGCTGCATCATTCGTGTTGGCAAAAACAGGGACTTCGCTTTAGCTGCAAAGCTGTTTTCGAACTACATTATAGTTTACGTCTCTTTCTCAGCTCAATGGTAGCAAGGGCTCTGAGTGCTGCAGAAAAGGATTCGAGGATCACTGGTTCTGTGGCCATAGGTGCCCGCCCTGCAGTTTAAAAGTACTTATTCCCTAATAGGTATCCAGAGGATAGAATCCTATGAAATCCTAGTGTGTATGAGGAACCCTCACGTTGCTTGCATTCCATTCAGCTGTAAAAAAACAAACAAAAAAAACCAAGATCTTATTCCAGCATATTTTTGTGTGCAAACAGTAGATCTGGGATGCTTTTCTAATTTTTAGTGTATTTTATTTTTATTTTATTCTATGTTAAATGCCTTAAATTGTGAAAAGTTAGGGTTGTTCAGAAATGTTGTAATAGATAGATGGATTGATAGATAGATAAATGCTGTTTCTTTGTTTGGGAGTACATCCCACTGAGTTCAGTGATAATTACTTTCAGGTAAGTGAATATGGGCTTGCAGCTTTGTTTCTTGAATTATTTCTGTTGTTATTGTTCTAAACCCCTTGATACTTATGTCTACTTTTTATAATCACCCTAAAGGATGAATGTTTCATTTCAAACAGAGCAAGGAATCTGTAGCTCTTCTGATCTTGCTAGTCTTTAAGTGCCTTAGTGTTGCCCCTGCTAGCTGAGGCTACTGGGAGTTGTAGTTTGGCCAAGAGTTGAAGTACTACTGATTGCCCGCTGCTACATTGCATTAAACCACCTTTCAAGGCATGTGAGCCCTACCAGGGGAAAAAACCAGGCATTTCTCTTGTACTCTGTACTTTAAATAAAACATTTGGATTGTAAAGCTGCCATCATTACCATTACCAAAGTAAATTCTGGCTCTTTAGAATGATTGGTCACCTTTCCTGTCCTTTTACAGTTTTGGTCCCCAAAGTGCTCTCTGTATGTTTTCGGTAGCTCACTTTGAGATCCTTTCCCTTGAAGGTGAGATATTGATGTGAACATTTGCTATTGTAGGATCACATCCCAGGGTTTTTACAAGAACAGACTCCTAAGAAGGGTTGTAGGGATAAAAAAATTACAATAATCAAGTCTAGAGAAGACAAAAGTGCAAATAAGACTTTCAGCAGAAGTGTGACTGAGACAGTGTTGAAGATAGGGCAATATAGAAGAAGTGTTAATAAGCAGATTTACAGAGAGACTGAATGTGAGAAGCAAAGGTAAGCTGAGGATCAAGAGAGCACATGGAGAGTTTTTGCTGCAAGTTGACACAAAATTTAAAATTGCAAAGAAAAAACATCAATGCCTTTGCTACATTGACTGCTGTTGGGTTCACATCACTTTCATGTACATTATAACAAAGGCAAGCAAGGATTCAGAAAGCTGTCTGCTGCACAAACTAACCATCATTCCACCTTAAAACCAGTCAGGGGTCTTAAGGTATCACTCAAGCCCTAAGACTAAATATGGCCTCTAAAAGAATTGAGTGGAACCAAGGGCATTTCAGGGGAAGGGGGGCGGATGTCAAAAAAGTCAAGGTGGTGATCATGACTGAAGCTCTATCTATTGTTTATGTGTGTTGGGGCCATTGTCTTGACGTTTCTGACCATACCTGCAGATGTCCCTGGTGTAGCCCCCAGAAACCTCCCTAAACTATTACTGAATTGTAACAGAAGTGGGAAATTATTCAATTGTCATATTTACTGTATTACCATTATTTAAATGTAAACCAGATTAAGTTGAACTTCTGCCCCATCCATTACTTTTGCAACTGCCACCTAGGCTTGTTATGCTATCCAAAAGCCAAGTGCCACCTTCGGTGCAGAAAAGTTGTGCTTTCACAGTTATCCCTCTTTTTAGACCAATGTTGATTGCTATTGCAAATACAATATTTTTTTTGCCAACTCTGTAGTTCAACTGAGAGACGTGTATGTTATACATCATTAAGTGGGTCTGTGCTCTGCGAATGCATGTCAACAGCATAGGGATGGAGGAAATGGACCCTCTCCAGCCATGGAGGCAGGATTGTTGGGTGCTAGTCTTATCTCTAGGAATGAGAGCCAGTTTGGTCTACAGGTGAAGGTCCTGGTCCAGGGTGGGGAGACCTGAGTTCTAGTTCTGCCTCAGGCACCGAAGTGAAACAAAAGACTTTGGCCCAGTCACTTCCTCTTTGCCCTAAGAAGAAGGCAATGGCAAACCACTTCTGAAAATGTTACTTAGAAAACTGCATGGACTTCTCTGTGTAGTTACCAAGCAACAAGCTGAAGGCTAAAACAAAACAAAACAAAACAACTCCCTCTCCCCTACTCCCCGAATATACAGTGTCATATCCCGTCATGACCTAAATTGTCAAAGGGAGTAAGTGAAATATGCCATTTGCTGTTATTCCTGTCTAGCTTTTGGGGGTGGTGCTTGAGCCCAAGAATCTATTCCTTTCGAGTCTCAGCGTTCATGCTTCCCTATGAATTGGCATTGTTTGGGAGTGCATTAGTGCAATATACACTAATGTGTATGCAGGAGGGAACATTCATAATGAAAGCTCAACTCAGAGATTCAGGTACAGTGGTGCCTCGGGTTACGAACGCCCCTCCTTACGAATTTTTCATGATACGATCAGCTCCGGCCCCAGAAATTTACCTCGCCGTGCAACCTCTGCCCTGTGCTACGAACCGGATCCGCGGCCATTTGCCCTGCTGCCACGTGGTCGCGGCTTCCTGTGGGCGAGATCGCGGTAGCAAGGAGATGTTCGGTGAGGCTTGTGGTGTGTTTTGTGGCGTTTGGAAGGTTTTTGGTGTGCTTGTCAGCATGGCTCCAAAGAAAATGCAGAGCCGTATGTATTTACATTGAACCTTATGGGGAAATTTGCCTCGCGGCGCGACCAAATTCAGAGGGCGGATTAGCCGTATTTACACTGAACCTTATGGGGAAATTTGTGTCACGGTGCGACCAAATCGAGTTGCAATCAGAGTCACGGAACGGATTAAATTCGTAACGCGAGGTACCACTGTATATGCATATGAGTGTGGTGGGGTTTGATGACTATAGTTATAGTAAGATGGTTCATGCTTTTTGGTTAGTTGGGTTGATTGTTTTGCTTACAGTATTTTTCTTACCTCAGGAAACACTTGCCGCAATGGTGAACCATGAAAAGCTTTAAACCGCAGCAGTGTAGTCTCCCAGATCCTCCAAAAGTTACCACTGAAATATGATTTTCCATATGACAAAAAGGAAAAGTTAGGACATAGATAGGGAGCTATCAAAGCAACCGTAGTGAATTAATAACATTTTTATTTTAAATTACATTTACAATCAAGAAATCAAATTTAGTCCTGGCCTTCCTATTTTTTGTAGTGCATCCCCTCAAAGGCTATGTGGCCCTTAGGTTTAAGGAAGTTTCTTTCTATCTTCCTTCTGCAGAAGATGCTGAAGAAAAATCAGTAAGACTGTTGCTTAGCTAGTATGCTTTCTGAAACTGCAGCCATAGAAGAATAAAGTCAGAAAGAACTAAGCAAATGATGATGACACTAAAATATCAATATGCACCTAGTAACATCATTATACAAATGTCACCTTTTCCTCATGTCCCATGCAAATATGTAGGTTGCGGCATTTCCATTATGACGTCCAAGTCAAATGCAAATCAGATACCCATTATAGTAGAGACAAGCCAAGTCAAGAATCCAATGAGCTATCTCAGATTCAGAAAATCATAGTGCCTTCTGTGAACAGGATTTACTATTTTTGGTTAAGGCAGGCTTAGCAGTAAAAAGGAGTGTTGAGGAGAAAGAAACCTGATTAGACTTTTTTATCTTTTTTAAAATTAATTTTATTATTTTTATGGAGCTACAAACAAGAAAAACAAAATATATGAATACAAATAAAAGAAAAAAAGACTAAAAAGGAATTTAAAAAAAGTAAGATACAACAGTAGTAACTATATGAAAATTATTATTACAGCTCAGTTTTTAAACAAGTTGAAACTTGACTATATGGAACCTACCATTCCATATAGGCCAAAGCTAACATGTTTCATCAAGCCAACCTTTGGTGTTTAGTGTATAGTGTTAGTCCTATACACTTACAACCCCAACTGGGATTGGAACTGCCGTTGCTAAGCGATGCGGTCATTAAGTGAGTCACGCCTAATTCTACAACCTTTTTGCTGTGGTTAAGTGAATCACTGTGGTCATTAAGTGAATCCTGCTGCCCCCATTGACTGCTTGTCGATACTGAAGGTAGCAAATGGCAATCAAGTGACCGCAGAATGCTGCAACTGTCGTAAATACATGCCAGTTGCCAAGCGCCCAAATTTTGACCACATGACCACAGGGATGCTGCAACAGTTGTAAGTGCGAGGACCAGTCATAAGTCACTTTTTAGCACCGTCATAGCTTCAAACGGTTGTTAAACAAATGGTTGTAAGTCAAAGACTACCTGTACAAGTATTTGTCCAAGGACACATGACAATCCTTTTAGGAACAATCCAGGCATAGTTGATCCACATTCTTCATAGGCAAATTCTATTTTTTGGGTATATAGTTAACAACACATGAACATCTTTAAATATTAACTTCCTCCTAAGACCCTGGTTCACTATCATAAGAATATTCAACCGATATGAGGCAATTAAATTGCACAACCAAACCATCTATACTACCATACATTCAAAGTTATTATATCTCCAGTGTAAGGTAGATAACCATCCCTTTTTGAACAACTGTTGAAAAGTCCAAAAAAACTGAAAAAGAGTTTTTGATGAACTCATCTAATTTTAAGATAATAAGAAACATGTTTATTTAATCAATTTATCAGTCTCCTCAGTCACTAAAGCCACCTGATTTGGGAAAATAGGAAATTCTGGTTCATTTTTCCAAATTTCCTGTAAATTACCTTTATTTATTTTAGTAAAATTATTTAAGTGTCAATAAAATTAAATTGTTGCTTCAGTCTCTAAAAAAAACTTTATCTAAAACACTCCAAACCATTGGAGGTTCCAAGGTAGTCAATATATTCAGTCCAAACAGGGAACATAACAAATGTTTTACCTGACTATATTGCCATGAAGCCGTTTCAGGCAAAATATTCCTTTTTTAAAACTTTCAAAAGCTTTTAAAGTATCATTAACAATCAGCTGATCAAGGTAACCCTGTAGTAGATTTGACTGTTCTGATTCTGCTTAGAATAGGTGTACCAGTAAGATATATGTAGAAGGGCCACATTTAGGGGAAGGATCATGTGACAAGGCCTCCACCCAACCTTCTGAAATATATTTGGCATTATTAGAACTAAAAATGCTGGGGAAAGAGCCATTTGGCTGTCTGCCTGCTGTTTTTGTAAGAACATTTATAGAAGAGGAGACCATTTTCCACCTGTCCCCCATTAAATCTATATGCTCTGAGCACCCATTTTTCTTTATCATTATTTCAGCACACCATTAGCCATGCTCTAAGAGTGCATCCTAAGCTATTAAGGGGGTGAGATTTTTATACACAGCTTGTTAGGAGATGCCTCGGAACATGAGGCCGTAACATCTTCTCACCTCTGTCAGAAAAGAAATCATATAGACAGCTGGTCTAGTAATGCACATTTGCTGCACAAACCTAAAATGACATCTCTTGGCTGATCTTTTAGATAGCACAGAGCTGCATAATGAGAGCAAAATGTGATGCAAGTGTGCTTCTCTTGGCAGCCTACTTTATGTAATCTACCACAATGCCAGTAGGAAGACCTCAAAAGGCCTGCTGTGGTTTCTCAAAGGGCTGGAAAGAGAGGAACTAGTCTGAGGGACTAGTCACTTGGCTGTGAGACAGAAATAGTAATGACTTTGGCCTAGCAATCAAGGAAGTTAGCTAGATTATATAATAGAGAAACTCCACATTGTTAAAGAGTTAAAATGTCCCTCAGCGTATTGTACACAGCTGAAGATCAGCATGATCTACTTAAAAAAGGAAAAATGAAGCCCTTTGAATGTGCCTGAGAGGATCAAATTATGGATAATATTGCAGTTGTGTAAAATTGTAGTTATTTTTGTCCCCTGGAATAAATGATTTTATGGAAGCAAAAAAGAGGCTTTAAAGGGCCAAGTGATGAGCATAACCAACATATTTTCCTCTGTCCTGTGCTTTGGAACTCCTCCTACATTCCTGATATTTTAGAACAAACAAATGAAGATATAAAACAAAATAACCCCTCTTTCCTACCTTTGATTAAAGAAAAATAAATTTATTCTCTGAGCGTACACAATTATCTGTTTGAAATTCACTTACGACACAACCAGGGATAAAATGGAGTTTCCTGTGGGAGCCTTGAGGTTAAACTCATTTTACTGGAGGAATAAGCCATCTTTTATTTCTGAAAAAGTTAGTGTTTTAATAGTTAAAGAAGAAATACAGTGAGCCTCTTTAACTCTTTCTATATGCCCAACTAATCACCCACTGACTATAAACTGTTTTAAAGGAGGAGGACAAGGAGAAGGAACAGTGCGGACATTGTATCTGTTTGCTGTCCTTCCCACCCTCTGTTACTCTCTGCCCTACATTCAGCTACGATTTCTTGTATATAATGTCATCCTGACAACCACATGTGAATCGAAGTTTAAGGGTAGCAAGCTGGGGAACACTGTGCCACGCGATGGAGAAATATAAAAATATACAAATTAATATCCCTCCCTGAATGTGGGTGGCACCCTTGGTCCATGCCATCCCAATTCTCCTCACATTTTATGACTGCAAAAGGGGATCCTACATGCTAGAGCTCATTCACCTGATTTGAGGAGGGGGCATCCCGCCTGGCTCACCATCCGGCTCATATGCAAAGTTCCAGTTGCAACTTGGCATGTGCCATGGGCCCTTTCACACTCTTGAGTGGTCAGCCAGTGTCCAAGATGGCAGAAATAGAGAGTTGGTGTGGGAGCATGGAGCAGGGGTGTGAAACATGGACTCTCATCCCCAGAGGAGCGAAGAAGAGATAAGAGGATGAGACTGGCCCCTCCCTGAGGAATGCTAGTGATGTTTGTAGTTTGACCCTGGGAACTGCTCTCAGTCTGAGAAGATTCTGTAATTAGGGTGAAGCCAAGTAAACCTTGCTGGATTGAATCTGTATTGTCTCCTGGAGTTTCCTGGGCTAAACCTGACAGTTGGTTTGTGCAATTCCTTTGCATGTTTTTTTTTTCCACATGGGAGAAAGTTCACCTGCATGTTTTGTACCATGTTAGCATTTCTTCACTTTGATATGTCACAGCTCCCTCTTCCCAGATATGAGTCTGTACAGTCACTAACCCCTTGTTCTGGGCTCTTTAGTGGAAACCTTTCCTCCTGGGGCAATAGAGAACAGGGTCTTTCCTCCCTCGCTTCCCTCCCTAGCTTTGAAACTCCCTCTTAAGCATTTTTTTCCTGATGTTGTTGCTTATTTAGTTTCAGGCATCAATACAAATCTTTTTTAAAAATCCAATGTTGTTAATATTGTTGTTGAACAATCTGGCTTCACTGCTATTTTTTATTGGTTATAAGTGATGATGATAGTAATAACAAGGATACCATAACAGCAACGTTGTAGACTTTTAGGTAAACTCTCTTACAATCAAGTAATTTAAGCCTTTCTTTTGTTATAGGCTAATTGATATGTGCATATGCACATTCACACACATACACAAATACACAGAGAGAACATCCCTACACACACCCCTACACTCATCTTAAAATAAGTGCTGTGATTCATTTATAAATTGGCACCTTTAAATTGAACTTTCTGATTTCACAGAAGAAGATGTGTGGACTATATGAAATTGATTTCTGGAGCAGATGTGGGTTTCTAACACTCCACAGCCTTTATAGAGGCTCCTCAGTTGTATGAAATCTATAGTTTATCACTTGAAAAACCACAATCTTTCTTCAGATGTTCTCTCCCTTGCAGTAACAAAGCTTGTTTCATTACCTGACTTCACTGGAGCTGAGAAGATCAGAGTAAGGAAGAAATATTGTGTTCTAAGTAACTAGTTCTTAATTTAGTTTTATAAGATTAATTTCCCAGTAACGGGAACTTTTCTTAAAACCGTGCTTCAAAATTTGGGTCCCAGAACTGCATGCAACCCCCTTCAAAAAAAACGTTAAGAATGACACCGTCTCCACTCAACCCTTCAAAGGTTGTCATTAAACTTTCATTTTTAATATGACAGAAAGTTAAAAGTGATTAAATACATGATTGAGGTGTAATCACAATAACTACATGTAATTAATGTGATTATTTTAAATACATTTAAATGTACATAAATTGAAACCAAAATGAGGTGCTACACTCTTGCCTTAAAGAGTTCTACACTGCACAGGTTGGTTGCTAGCAAGGCAAAGAGGGAATCTTCAGAGAGGATATTAGAAGTAGGCATGAATGCCAAAACCATGTTAACAATACGACAACAACTGAAATCTGAAAAGAAGCACAGCATGAAAGTTCAGTTGCTCCCCCACTATTTGCTCATGATCTCTCTCTTGCTTCAAAATCTTTGGTTTTGTCTACTTTATGTTTCTCCCTTGTTTATGTGGGGTTATGCTATAATGTTCTTTGATGCTTTCTAAAACCAACTGGTTTTGATGTCTGCATTTCTTCTATTTATAACCTTTAAAATACCACAGCAAGAGAACTTGTGAAAAAAACAAAACAAGGAAATACAGCCTTCAATTTGATGAGAAGTCCCCACTTCCTTTAGCTGCCTTGCAGGGCATTCCACCCCCATCCCCACTTGTTTCCTTGGGCCAGCATCACAGCAGCATCAAAAAAGAAACAAAGTAAAATTTTCAGAGATTATTCTGGAAAACACCTTCTCTCTTCTCTATAGAGAAGCGCAAATTTGCACATACCCGAGATCTTCCTGCACTGTATTTTGATTACTTTTGACTTTAGCTGTAGGGTTTGGACTTCAGTAATAGCAAGCATTCATCTGAAATTAAGAGATAGACAGCAAAGTGGTAACATTTTCAGAGCATTTCAACTGATTCAGGATGGTAAAAACCAACACATGCTATGAAGACTTCCAAGAGCATTTTCAAGAAAAGGGGAGGGAAGCAAATATTTGGGAACTCCTCTTACCATTCAGGGCCTGCCTGAAACCAGAAGAGAATGGTGCTTCCTCTCATTCCATGTACAAAAACTACATGACCAAGCAATTACTTTTTTGTTCCCTGATAATGAAAAACTATCACCTCTTGAAGGCAGAAGAGTAGCTGGCAAGAAGGATCCAGGGCAGGGTCTATGGCACATGGCTGTCTTCACTTCAGTGCTACTTCCCAGCATTTACCATCTTAGACACCAAGACTACCTTGCCTCTCTCTACCCAACTTGTCCTAGGAGTAGGGTGCCGAAGGCCAGAAAGTGGGTAGGAGCAGAACAAAAAGCAAGCTTGATTTCACTTAATGTAGGTTTAACTCTAATTAAAATTAAGGGTAATATAATTCCTCCCCAATTATCTATCCATTATTTTCCCCTATTTGTCACTTTAAAAAAAAGTTGATTTTTGAGGGCATCTCAGGAGCTATCAGCCTCATGAGGTAGACCAGATTAGGAAATCAACTGCACAGAAAAGCTAAAACTATGTACTTTTATTGAGAGTGGCTATAATAGCACAAAAGATTGTGCTGTACCCCCTCCTCATTCCCATACTTCAGTGAATTAGGGAAGCGTCTGCCTGAGCCACATCTAAATATTATCTTGTTGTTCTGGACTTTTCAACCCCTTTTGCCTAGGTAATGGTTCCTGTTTATTTATTTATTTATTTATTTAAAAGACCTATATGGCTGCCCATCTGGTAAAATACAACTCTAGGCAGGTCACAACAATAATAAAACCAGAAACAAGGAAAAGCCAAGAAAACCAGGCACCTGACCCACCACCTTCAATCTATCAGTCCATCTTCCTTACTTTCTACAGGAGCCTCACTCAAAGCTTTTGAGGCCATGGGGTACTAAAGTTGTATTCCTCTGCATTAAGCAAAGTAATACCATTATTCCAGTCAAGTATTGGGGTGGCCATGAATGACAATAAATTATAATGATTTTAAAAGTTATTGCTTCATTCTATACTGCCAATAGAATGAGGAGGAATTGTGTTTTCTGCTTTATGTGTCTTATATAGTGGGTTTCATGAGTAATGGGAAGGTTCCATTTGTTGCAGTCTCTGACAGCAAATATCTTGGGCATCTCCTGAGAATGTTGGCAGAAAGCAATAGACACTGAGGCAAAAGAGTCCAAATTACCAAGGCCATTGATATATCTGGGCCAAGAAAGTGCTCTATCTTCCCCACTATGGTAAGATACATTATATTTTTTAAAAAAATTATGATAAATTCCATCTAAATAGGAAACTGTTCACATAAATTAGAATGTGCAAATGGCAAACAAATCTGAGTTCTCTGGTTCTTTTGGAGCCATTCCCGTCTTTCAGCAAATGCTTATGTGGCTATCCTGATATTAGATACTCCTGTATCTAATTGAGGAAGAAAAAGGAAGGAAGGAAGGAAGGAAGGAAGGAAGGAAGGAAGGAAGGAAGGAAGGAAGGAAGGAAGGAAGAGAAAGAGAGGGAGAGGGAGAGGGAGAGGGAGAGGGAGAGGGAGAGGGAGAGGGAGAGGGAGAGGGAGAGGGAGAGGGAGAGGGAGAGGGGCAAGCACATGGGTTATCAATAGATCAGATTTTTAGAAACTCTGCTGGCCGCTCTCAGAAATTGAATCTCTGATCTAACACAGGCCACGTTTCTTATGTTCATATGCATGACAGTCAGTAGCGTAGTGGTTAAGGAAACCAGAAAACCCAGGTTGAAATCCCACTGGACGACAAAGCTCACTGGATGATTTTGGGCCAATAAGCACAGAGGATTATTGTTGTGGAGATATAATTTGTTGAGACCTCCAAGTACACACACCTTCAGCTACTACGGAATAGGTAGGATATAAATGCAATCAGTCAGTCAATCAGTCAAGCAATCAATAGAAGTCCCATTAATTTCCACCAGACATTACAAAATAAAAAGATCCAGGACTGAAGTAATGGATTGCAACAGGCATATAGCCACACACCTGTATAGCTAGATATTTTTAAAATATATTTTATCAAGCAATAATTTGGAATCCTTTAAAAGAAGAGAGAGGGATCCAAAAGAAAATACATACATAGATAAATACAGTGGTGTTAAAGAACCTGCATGGAATACAGAAGAATTGGAAAAGGGTCAAAGAGAGCTGTGACAGCCTATTTAATATGTAACAATGCAACACCCAGCTGCATAATGCTAACTATAGCACAAGGTGTTAATAATTGTTCTCCAGGCTGTTCAGTCTTCCAGGATCTGCAAAACTCAGGTACCAAAATGCAGCAGTTTTAATGGGCAGAAAATGCTATTGCTGTAGTTAGTGAATGCAGCTGGGAGAAAATTCCTTTTCATAAAGTAGCATTATTTTCCTGGATGATGATTATAGCAGTTGTGGTGATGGTGCTACTGTCAATACTTATCTGTTAAGCAGTGACTTTTCAGAATTTAAAACAAAAATGTAATGCCTGCCTTTTGACATAAAACAATCCACAGAGAGGGAGAGGTTGTCCTGCTATTTTCAAGATCCGGTCTAAACCAGGCTTCTTCAATCTAAAGCAGACCTTCCACGCAAAAAGGACTACAATTCCCATCTTCACCATTTAGTGGCAGTCTCATTGGCAAGACCTCAACAGAATTTCCCACATACTTGACTCAACACAGCTTGATTAGGCTATAGGCTCATACTTGGCTTAAGGCTATCTAAGACACAGCATGCAATTGCATACTATGAAGAAGCCACTAAAAGAGTTCTTTACATAGAGGTACATTTCCCTCTTAAAACCTACAATAGTTTAATTACTGACTTTTTTTCACTCTTCCTATGGTTCTTGTCCTGTGCTATTCAGTGATTGCTGCCTCAGAAAGTCTAGTTGTCAATTCCCACATTTGGCATTTCACATTGAATGAGAATTATGATATTTATAAGCATCCAAGTGGGAAAAAGCTAATCCAGATATACTTAGATATATAGGGCAGAAATACATTTCAATAGATGAGAATATATGTAGCTCAAGGCTGAACTGTGGAGTCCTTGGCGCTCTCTGAGCTCAGAGAGCGCCAAGGACTCCACAGAAATACATTTGACAGGTAAGACTGATCTTCTTTCAGATGAGTCCTGGTCCAGTTCAGATTTATTTTTCCTTGATCACCTCTGACTTCCTCTTTAAACAGCCAGGGAGGATATCATTGTCTGCCTGAAGATACTGTATTGACCCAAAAGATGTAAAATTCCCCACTGGTTGAAATACATTTTCAGTAATCTTACATTGTCTTTTCTGATCTTTAAGTTATGTACATTGTTGGCCTTTTCCTATGTACAATTTCTGTCTATCCAAGCAGTTCCTGTAGTCCTAGACAATGGCAGGTCATTCGTTTTTATGCATATATCATTACACAATTCAGCCTCGGATTCGGATTCTATCCTTATGACAACCAATGTCAGAGGTACATGAAATTCTTCACACAAAATAGCATTTAGACTGAACTACTATTTCCCCCCACTTTTCACAAATGTATACTCCATGCTCAAAAAACCCATAATTGTTATTTAGTTACTTACGTGCTTAAGAAAATGTTAAGACTGACATGTATAGAAGGAGGACTGTACCCAGCTCTTTTTTCATAGGGAAGACATTATTCGGAATCTTGGAGCCTTTTTCAAATTCTGAGACTGTCAGTTTGAGCCCTCTGCTTTTCTTCTCATTGCATTTTGCATCGGTGTAAATATCAGTTTTTAATGTTTGTTTATTTATTTTTATACTTAGTGGTACACTGAAACCAAAGGCCCAATAAACAGGAATGGGTGGGGAAATTCAAAACCAGCTCTTTGGATTATATTTTAACTGATTGGTTTTACTGCCTCTAATGAAAAGTACCAATTCAATTGGTCATTTCAAATACTTATTTCCAGTATTTCCATACCACCTCAATTATATATTTCTTGCTGGTTCACAATCAAATAATAATGTGACATACTAATATTCAGCTCAGAAATTCATGGCCACCATGGCATCTGTGGACCTGACCCAATTCACTGAGGGCTTAATGCACCTTGGGGTTTGCACATTAGCTCTGGCTTTGTCTCAGGCAGTCAAAATGTGATATAGTTTGAGGGACATGAACATCTGCCCTTTGCCATGGTCAGATCACTTTCCGATAGGTATGGAGTTCTCTTGTGCTAATCCTCACCACAGAAAGGCTGGACCCATTTGTCTGGTCAACTCCAGGTTCTTGATGGACCTCTTTGGGTTTCAGAGGGAGCTTGGGGAAATCCTTGAGAATCTGGTACACAGTTTGACTGAGGCCTTAGTCACCTCTAGGAATGACAGGTGATATTGGCCTTAAATTGGATTGTGCCTGTGCATCCTCTCTCTGTTCATGGATCCTAGGGAACCCCCAACCCCATCCCACCCCACCCCACTGTTTTCAGAGAAGCTGCAGGAAGTATATGGAGTACTACTTTGCACAAATTTATCTTGTGTGCCAGTTGTGCCTATTCCTGGACCAAAAGGCCCTGATCATAGTCACTAATGCTTCAGTGACTTCTCACTACTGCTTAGAAATCCACTTAGAAGCTATAGTTCATCCAGAATCCAGCAGCATGGGTAATTATGGGTGCACCTTGGTATGCCCATGTAACACCACTACTGCACAAGCTACACTGGTTACCAATATGCTTCTGGATGCAATTCAAGGTGCTGGTTATCACCTACAAAGCCCTTCACAGTGCAGGACCAGGATATGTGAGGGACCCCCTTTCTCTGATTGCTCTGCCTACCCAGCAAGATCAGGTAGAGTTGACATGCTCTGGGTCCCATCTGTTAAACAGTGCTATCTGGTAGGACCCAGGAAGCATGCCTTCTCTGCCATAGAACCTGCCTGTGGAACAGTATCCCCCAAGATGCTCTTACCCTGCTAGCTGTTCCCTCAGGCATTGGGCCATGGGTATGCAAACCATCACTATGTTAATATTTCTGTGAAGTAAATTTTGACTCTGGTGCTACAGCTTCTTCAAAAACCAGACAAACCAGAGTTTAGTATCACATCCATGAGCCTTATAAATTCCATCCTTTCCAGTGAGTCTGCAGGAAGAAAACTGGAAATAGCCACTTCCATGTTACACATACCATGATTTGTTCTATTGTAATCAGAAACTGTGATTAGCATTAATTCTAGATTATGAGAACAATAGTCTGAAATTAAACAGTACAACAAGAACTGTGAATTGAAAATGAAAGGAACTCTGGCTTGTAGCTGTATGAGAGAAGAAGACGACATGAGCCCAATGTTCATGCACCTAACACAAAATTATGGTTTGTCATAATGTATGAACACCTGATCGCAGACATTTGTCATATGAAACTTCTGCAGTTCATCCAAGTTACTTCAGTGGATAGAGTGATTCTCTGATCAAAGTCAGTAAGAAAGGGAATCTGACTGGCTAGCTTGGATTTCCTCTTAACTCACAAATTATTCCAAGGCCCTGGAGATCTGGAAGCCCTAAATTCTGGATCATCTCTCCAGGTGCTTCCATGGTCTGGGGTCCCATTACAAAGACTTGATCATAGATCTGGTCTGTAGTTGAAATGCCTCTCAAAAACATAAAACACTGCTTTTGTGAATAATCTGAACCTTGTTGCTACCTTTCCTTTCCTTTCCTTTCCTTTCCTTTCCTTTCCTTTCCTTTCCTTTCCTTTCCTTTCCTTTCCTTTCCTTTCCTTTCCTTTCCTTTCCTTTCCTTTCCTTTCCTTTCCTTTCCTTTCCTTTCCTTTCCTTCCCTTCCCTTCCCTTCCCTTCCCTTCCCTTCCCTTCCCTTTCCTTCCCTTCCCTTCCTTCTTTCTTTCCTTCCTTTTTTTTTTTTTTTGCGATTATGCCCCATTGGTTCCTTTCTTCTATACGCTTTGTTGTTTTAAGTATCTCTTTATCCCTTTTTATTTGGGTTTTGTTTGTTTCTTTACTTTTTGACTCTACTTACCAGGTACGTGAAACAATTTTAGAGAATGGAACAACAATGTGGGGGTATGGAGAATTGGAAGAAAACTTTGTGCTTCATAACTGAAGCAATTTTCATTCCCCCCCAAAGGCTCTCTGTAAGACTAGCCTAGGGTTTAAAATTATTTACCTGTACCCAGGGGCATCTGTGGGGGAGGCGGTGAGGGGCAGGATGGTAAAAAAGTCAAGTTGTCAAGCTCTGACCATGTGATTGAAGCCCCATCTTCTTTTTAAGAAACGAGAAAGGAATTATGTACATATGCTTGGACATTTTTGTATACTGTTTATTTACCAATTTATTTATAAATTCCACACCTACTTGCACAAGAAGGCTTTCTAGAACTGTGCCCAAAGATTTTGGTAGTCAACCGTTTCATAGCTTTCATGGCCTTCTGGCATGGCTACGAGTTCTTCCCACTCCTGTAAATATTATTTGGTACTTGTAAGTAGGGATTACTGTTTTGAATTGACCCTATTTTCATCCAATGGGTAGGGTTTTTTTCCCCCTCAAGAGCCATAGATTTTCCTAGTGTTTGCCTGGCCTGCCTATTTGCGGGAGAGAGTCAATTGCTAAAATAAATATGTGCGTATGTGGGTGGGTGGGTACACCTTTGGGCTCCATGCTCTTTATTCTTCCTTGCCTTGGGCTTTGAAAATGGAAAAAAAATGTTGCAGTGGCCTCTCTCCATATAACTTGCCAAAAGCGGCGTTAAGAAATTTCCCTGGTTGTTCCATATGTGTGAGCTGCAAAGAGGTGCTAAATTGCTAAAGGAAATTAAAATGGGGAAAGGAAAGGGGTAAAAAGTCCTCTGTGTGTCTAATACGGGCAGCCTTTTAAGAGCAACGTGGCTAGTTATGCTGGAAGAAAAATTTCAGCCCTTCTGTGTATGGATGACTTCTCTAAGAATAATAGCAAAAAGGAAAAAGATGCAATCAGAAAATCCAGCCTCTGGTTATATGTGCACACAGTCCAATCAGATACTATTGGAAAGAACTTTCATACTTTGGAAACAAAGAATGGTACAGAAAAGAAATAAAGAATGGTTTGGACAAGTTGTCATTTTCAATAGGTTTTTACGACTTGAATTTTATAGTGATCAGTCCAGTACACATGACTTCTTTCAAAGTAACTATCCACTGAAGGCAGCATGCAAGTAAGCATGTGTATTCCGCTGCAAAAGACTTTGTCTTCTTTGAGCCTTCCCCCCCCCCCCCCGCCCCCACCCCGTGTCAGCAAACCTGCTGAGACTGTCTGAACGGCACTCAATTGTGCCAGCAAAATTAATGGCTGCAAGAGTAACCAATTATGGCTTGATTGCTGTTCTTTTGGCATTCTAATGCATAGCATTTACTCATTCCTTTTAACCCAGTGGATGTGTCACTCAGGCCTGGCCACTCGGGTGACATTTCTCACCTCCTGAATCCTTTAGTATGCTTATAAGGGCATAAACCACTTAGAACTCCATCTGAAATCGCCTGCCCTGAATGGCATTTCCAGAATTGGTAACTCAAGTGTGTCTGAATGGGAGCTAGAGAGAGAGAGAGAGAATGATAGTAACAGCTTTACAGACTGGAGCTCCCCATACTTTTTGGCATCTGCATGCCAACAGGTTGGAGTGGTGTGACTTCATCACAGTTTAAAAATGATGATGAACCAGCCTATCAACTTTCTATTAAATTACACGGTTGTGATAGCAGAAATACACATACACATACAGTGCTAGAATGAAAGTAACTAGTGAGCTGTCTCTATTCCACTTTGAGTATGTATCTGTGAATTGTACTAATAACTGATTTAGGTAGGTGTCCTCTATCTTGCTACATACTAGAATGATAAACCAATAATTCTCATGAAGCATTTTGGCCAGACTGGCTAGGAATTATGGAATGTGTAGTCCCTGGACTTGTGGAGGGTAACAGTTTGAGAAGCCTGGACCAACATATTGGGGTATTATTCAACTTTCCATCTTCCTTCACCTCCAAATACATATTTTGTTCAAGTTAAATATCCAAATTATTCTTTACACTTTCTATATTTTTTTTTTAAAAAACGAATCTTGTGGTAAAGATCTGATCATGTGCTAGGACTATACTATTAAAACAGATTGCATGTGAATGAAGGAGTTTTTTTTTTTTTTTTTAAAAAGGGTCCCCATCAAACAAAAGAAGACAAGCAACCTAACCTCCAACCAAAGGTGTTGGGGCCTAAGATGCAATCTACTGTATACTCCAGATTATAACACAAAATAATAATCCAACAAATATCCAGAGAGTAAGTCTAGACAGACTAAGGAACAGACACAAACAATTTAATTTCCTTGCTCATCCAGTCAAGATATGTTGCACTGTAATTTGCATTGTTCATACCGAAATGTCCAGTAATCAAGCTGGCTGAAAAAGACAGGATAATAAAATTTATCTGGAAGTCAACTTGGGGAAAGCTTATCTATCCCATAATAACAGTTGTTTTGGGGACTTATAACCACGTTCATCCACCTGTTCTTCTGAACAGAGGTTTGCTAAATTCTATAATTTTTGGAATTTTAACTTTTGGAAAGTTTCCTTGCTTTAAGTACAATTAAAGTTCCTATTATAATGGATCCATGGAAGTCCTATAATTAGAAAGGGCTCAGTGTCCAAATGGCTTGTTCCAACATTACTGGAAGCATTCTGATCACTGTCCAGCTTTTGGACAACCCACAATCACCAGACAGAACTAGGGCTACAATGACATAAAAAGAAGTAAATTGTTTTAACAGTTTTGATAGATTTGGGAATTCAAGTGTGACATATTTTCCTTGACACACAAGGTATAGAAACAATGCCTTGGGGCCATATAGTGTTATAGCCGTTTAACTGGTATGAATTGGTATGGTACCAATTGCAACTAGTGGCAATAGCCAGCCATACCATGATATTTATGGAAGCACCAAAGTCTAATGTTGGAAGGGTCCAGGTGAGGAAAGCAACATAAACTTTCCCACATGTTGAAGAAAGAATGCTATTATTTTATTATAACAATTATGATTACAAGTATATACACAAGGCAGCTCCGAGTTTTCTCATCATTTACTCAGCTAGACTCAAAGTGGTATTTTGAGTATCAAATCCACATCAGTAAGTCTCCCTCCACATCCATGCAGTCTGCTGGTGCAGCTTTTATCTAAGGTAATTTGTGGCTAACATTAGCACTGCCTGATCCCTTGTTTGTCTAAAGAATTTAGCACTACAATATCCCTGCATGTTAAATAAGACAATGTTATTTTGTCTGCTTTGGAGGTGTAGATATGGTAAGAGGAGGAAATAAGTGATCTGGCCCTGGCTGCAGAGGAAAACTCTACTACAGGAGGAATTATAAGAATGCATCATGTAAAGAGAAACATTTATGGGCCCTGTCAAGGCTGAAAATGAGATGGAGGCCTAATGTGAAGAACTTTAGAGAGATCAGGGAGATTGAGAATGAAGAGTAAAAACAATTTAAAATCACAGTGTAAAAAGAAAATTACCAGGAAACTTTCCATGCTAACAGGAGGTCATATACTGTATAGATGTGCCACTGTGCCAAAGAAGAGGAAATGCATATCTGCATAAAACATGCTGATTTATATGCCTATACGCAATTCTGGAAATTATCATGATAATTTACAATGCACCTCACCATAGCAGTGAAGAAGGCTATGCAAGCTATATATCTGTTTTGTTTCAGCCTGGATGTTACATCTTGATGGCCAGATGCAGGTGGGATGTACCTGGGGCCTCTAAGATCCCATGATCTACCCACCCAGCCATTAAATGATGCTGAAGACTCAGATGTATGATTTACTCTTTGCCAACTGGTCTTCTGCTGTGTAAAAGCCAACAGTTTGGGATGAAGATAAGCAACAGTTCACATACCATGCTAAACCACTCTTTACTTAACCATGGCTTGTTCAATATGCCACAATTGGCTGGACTGACATGTAGTCTTAAGCCACAAGCCATGGCCTCCAAGCTACAATATCTGGACTGTGCAAATCTGACCAAGATAAACCAGTGGTAAAACTACTCTGATGCATGCTTACCCTTCAATATATAACCAACCATTCCAAACATATCTTAGCAGCTGTTTGGTGTGAAATAGTAGGCTGACCACTGCATGGCAACTTAGGTTACTTCTATACATTTAGATCCATGGGCCCTAGAAATAAGATCCCTCCTTTTTCACTTAATTCAATTATGACATTCATCTGGATGGGTTCACTGCCTGAAGCCACAGTGTCAACAGATACTCTCTCTTCTCCAAAGACACTACCCTGGGTCTCCTCTGTCTTGCCGTACAGTCTCTCTATTGGTTGTTTCTAGTGGATCAGCAATGATTTCCTCCTTGTAGCTTGCTAGGTCTGAGGGAGTTAAGGCTCCAGCATTTCTAGCCTTCAGGCCTTTCCCTGTCAATATTTTGTCTGCCCTTGGTGGCAGAGGGTCTCCATTTGGCCTTTTGGGGTATTGGTGGCTATTGGGCTTTCTTCATGTTTTGACCTTGCCATAGGGTGTCTCCCACCAACATGACTAGGAGAGTTGATGTTGGAGGCAGGAAAAAAACAGATGTGATCAAGCCTGGAGAAGCAAACTGCAACGTTTTAATAAAGCTTCTCCCAAAGATAAAAGTAGGGTCCAAAGTTATGTCAGGATGTGCTAGAGCAGATACCAGATGGACCTGTGCTGATAAGTGGGAACAAACAGAGCATATGTAAGCCCATTCTGTATTTTGTATTTTAAAGATTCAGTTTGTAGTTTGAGAGATAATCACATATATCCAGAAAGGATCCACTTGGGAATTACATACTAGAACAGAAATTAAAATCTGGATCACAGATATAATAAAAAAGTTGTAGCCCCAATTCCCTCTATAGACATATATCTCCTGTGTGGGATTAATTTTCCCTGCTTTTCCCCTTCCACCCCAATCTCCTGGTAGTTTTTCAGTGGTTGCAGGATACAACACTGATATTTGCAAACATTCCAATTTAGCACAAGTCACATATATTACTTTTACCAGCTTTTAACACTCCAAAAGAGGTAAAGTGTGGTAACCAAAGTCTTTTCCAATCTGCTGTGAAGATACCATTATTGAGTTAAGTATAGTTGAAGTATGTTTAGATGCTGACCTTTGGCTTCCACCAATGGAAACAAAGCATTGCAGAAACACACAATCTGAAAAGTACAAACAAATACCAGGCCCCAGTGCCAGCCGTAGGGGATTTCTAATTGTCAACTGAATGGATCAACCTGTTATGATAAATGTCATCTATTCCATGATCTTCTTACAAGATGGTAAAGTAGAAAAAGAGGTGGGAATGTTGATGCTTGGTTCACTCTAGGAATTGGGAGAGAACTCAGAGTTCTCTAAGTCTGTGTTTGTTCATAATATGAATGCTTGTTTATAGAATTTACTGTAACAAAATGTTTTGTACAGTTGTTTTTAAAAAAACGAACAGATGTTGTTTAATAAATAGCCCAGTGCTTTTGAATTATTATTGCTGGGATATAAGGGGAAAAAAAACTTGAGACCAACAATTGTAATGGTTAAGGAAAGACCTGCAACAAATTTAACTCTGAATAATTGGTCCTTTGTATCATTTCCTTTGTATGTCTTTAATTGTTTAATTGTTTTTAATGTTTGTATTGTTTGTATGGGTGTTTTATTTTTTGATTTTCTGGTACTGTTTATGTTTAATTGTAAGCTGCCCAGAGTCACAAATGTGAGATGGGTGGCTATATAAATTGAATAAATAAATTAAAAAAAATTCATCCCTAATGAGTTAGCTTGTATAGCATGGCAAACTATGGTTTGCTATAACCATAGTTTAGACTCCAAATTAAAATTTCTATTCCAGGTGTTTGGGTTAAAACCTGTCTTTGTTGTTTTCCTCAATCATTTCTTCATATTGTTTTCAAAAAGTAAATCGTTATCCACAACTATGGTTTGTTGGTTGAAGTGTAGTTTGCAGACCAGTTTCAAACTCTTAGAAGACATTTATAAACATTAGTTTGTGGAGGGGTGTTGGCCAAACTCATAAACATCCAGTATCTGGGTAAATAATTGCCTGGTTTAAACTAGCAGCCACATATAAAAGTTCTGTTTAAAGCATTTGTCTATAACTTGTGTCTTCTGGCTGAAGAACACTAAGTTGGGGAAGGCAGATATTTCCTAAGGTTTAATTCAATGAAACAGAAAATGTGATTTACATGTGTTTTAGCTGATACAGTCAGGATAAATGGTATTTAAGCATACAAACAGAAAGATACATGAAACTCTGGTGTGGCCAGTTCAGCCAAATGTTGGACTACAGCTGTCATTATCCCCAGTTAGGACAATGGGAATGGTGGTCTAGAACATTCAGAGGGTATCAGGTTAGGAGGATGATTTATGATATTTAACAAGCAATTAAAGCCATAACCTAAGCCTATTTCAGTTCAATAAACCCACTGCAATAGTATTCTTTCTCAAAAAGGTAATGTGAGATGGTATGCAATAATGGCTTTGTAGTTTGCTGACTTACAATGAGATAAAGGAATGAGGGATAAAATTAGGCAAGATTGGATGTTTGCTCACATGACTTCCTTCAACATGTTCTCTGTACTGACCTTTCCTTCAAGTAGAAATTAGAGCAGTGGTTTCCAGCTTTTGCAGTCTACCTTGTATACCAGGACCTGGCAATATGGCACCCATGGGTGCTATGACCTTTCTGGCCTTTCAGATGGCTTCCATGCGATCCCAGAATTAATAACAATTCTTTTTAAAACAGGACAAACACTCATAAGAGTGCCTAAACCTCATGAGATTTCAAGTGAGAACATTAATATTTTGTGAGATTTCAAGTGAGAATGTAAGAAACTCATGGGGATTAACTTTCCTGCAAGATTTCAGCCTAGTTTTTACAAAAAATATCCTTTAGAATCTGCCCTATGGACCCAATAACTAAATCCATAACAAACCTAGGTCATTGCAACCAAACAAAAATGACTTAAATCCAACAGAGGGAAAAGAAAATCCCTAGCAATTTTTGAAAAAAAAATTAAAAACTTCACAACAGATAAACATATTTGAAGATGGAATCCCAAACTTCGGTTGCCACCACTGAGAACTTATCCTGGCATGATGCATTGGTTAGGAGAGAAACAGAGGTCATAATCTCAGTTGGAATGATGTGAGATGACTCTGTTGATACAATTAAGATCTGACAGTTCAAGTTGTTTAAAAATTGGGGGTGAGGAACTTGCAGCTCATGAAATGCATGGGGCCAACAGTCACCCTTTGCTTTGTTGTGTAGAAGGGGCTATGTGGCATGGTCAGGAGCTTAACCTGAATAAGTCCAGGCTTTTGTGCACCTGCCCCATATGATGAGCTACAGAAACAGCTGAAACAGCTCCTTCGGCAGGTCCTGAAGTGGTCTCACTCATTCATCTTAGCCACTGGGAGCAATAAGATCTTTCTGAGCATTGGTGCATTCCTCTGAGCACTTTGATTTGTCTATTAGTTTTGTTTTTAATCTTGGTTTGTGGCTCTTCTGAAATCCAGATTCAAGGTGGAACAAAATAATTTGGAGCAGATTTTTATTTCTGCAGGGAAAGCAGATGGGAACTAAGTTTACTTGGTTCTACAAAGCTTCAAGCCCAACTTGGGGTGCAGGGTGAGGGCTTGGAGGTTCAGAGCACAGCTCTAGCCATGCAAAAAAAGAACCAAACAATCTTCCATCAATGATCTGGAAATGAGGAAGGGAACTGTTGGATTTTAGTGATCAATATTTTTACTGTCAAATCATCACAATCCTAGCAATTAGCCCACCCAAGTACTTTTTAGCAAAAGACTAGGAAGTGATTGTCCCAAGCCTGCACATTTTAGTATTTAAAATGATCAAATGGATCAATATTGTTCATTCAGTGCAGTCAAACTAATAATTTTAAATATAATCTCAGGTTACTTCAGTATTTTGGGTTTCTCCATCCATTCTTATTTACTGGGCCATTAATTTCTCTTTGCAAAAAAAGAGGATAAATTAACATATGATTCAATGAGAAGAAAGTAATTAAAGGGGAACTTGGTAAGACACCAATGGACATTCTGCCTGTAGGCCTCTAATAATCTTTAAAAGATCCTGAGGACACCATTGGTTTTCCTAATCACCCTGTTTATGAGATGGAGTGAGCTCCCAAGAGAAATTTCATAGATTGCTTAACCAACAGCCATGAACTCCACTGGCTCTGTTTCATTACTATCAGTCTGTTTTGTGAATTACGGTGCGATAGCATTTGATGATTAGTTAGATGATTTGTCCTACTGCTAGTCCAGTTTGGGTATTAGTTCATCAACTAATCTCTGATCTCTAATTCAGAAAGAAACTCAGTATTCCTAATACCACATTCAGCAAGGGTAGATAATGGAAAAGACTGAGTAGAGAGTTCATCCTTATTTTTGCACCATAACCAGCAAGAAATTATACTTGCTGATTTCAGAAAGAAGCTATAACCTTCCATAAGACACCCCCCCCCCGCACTTTTCCCTTTGCACAAAACCCCTTCAACCTGTCTCTGTGAAATTTAATACAGGTTGTGACCATTATCATGATATGTTCAGTCGCATTTTCCAAATAATAAGGTTGCAAGCACTTACAAAGACAATTTTTTAAATAAGCTATACATTCCTGCACCTATTTTTATAGAATTTAATTGATTTTATGTCCTTTTATAATTCATGTATAATTCTGTACATGAATTATATTCCTTCTTCTAGAGGAGGGGGGAGTTAAAACCAAATATGCATTTCTTATGTTAGATGATGGGAGACCCTCCCCTCCCCACACCCCGACATTGCTCTAGATCTGAGCATATAGTTGACTTGGATTCTCAAATGACCTGGACTGAATCATTTGTTTCTATAATTCTGGAGTGGGGTCCCAAATCAGACTGATAAATCTCTACACCTCCCTAATCAATTTTTATTATTGTCTCTCAGAAAATTTGTTCTGGCAATTAACCTGGAACTGGTTAATGTTATAAAGAAGAAGCAACTTATGGGATCAACTTGTCTCCTGAAGCTTGTGTCCAGAAAAACACATTTTGTGGCTAGACTGTTATTTGATTTCCTAGTTGCTTTTAACTGCTTTAATTGTTTTGAATAGTTCTATCTGCTTTTTGATTACTTATTGTGAATGGCCTAGAGATGTGATTAACAGTACAGAAATTATGATGATTATTAATAATAGTAATAATATTTCATGATTGAGCTCTGTGATCTTTTATTGTAGTTCTGCAACTTAAGAGAATGGAACTTGCCACATTCACCTGATTAAGTTTTATTGATGATCAGAGTTTGGAACCCAGATATCATGATCTAGTTCCAAAAGACAATGTCATATTAGTTGCACGTTATCTAGAGCTGACAGTACCAGTGTAAGTCAACAGCAGGAACTGTAACGCTCTGGATGTCATTGCATATAATTTCCTTTCAGCTTCAGCCAGCTTGGCCAATGATTAGGAATGATAGGAGCCGCAATCTGACAATATCTGGAAGGCTACAGAGTTCTTCTATCTGCTTTAACAACCAAGGTAAAGATAAAAATAATTTTTAAAACTCAACTCATGTCTGATGCTGTCTATTTTTAATGACAGTAGATCTAATCTAATCATATAGGGTATATACTGTATATTAGCAGTGTCTTATAGAATAGTATACTTTCTTGATTCTTTTTTCACATAGTTATCTGTTATGGCATGGAAGAGGCAGTGAAAGAGAAGAGAATGCAAGAAAGCTATGTCTAGAGATGAGATGAAAGTTAGGGAGCCGAATATCAAGCATATGATAAGTTGTGGAACAGAATACGAAAATGAAGGAGGAGATGCATGGAGGCAAACTTGAGACATCTTAAGGATTTGGAAGAGGAGAAATTGCTTGAACAAGTGATGATGCTGGGGATACCTCTAGAAAGATGAGAAGTAGAGGCTATGACACATGATTTTTGAGAGTGAAACGTTTTGTAGAACAGATTGTCATGAAGCTGCTAATAAGCATTTTTATTGATAAGAACACTGCAGAAAGATGCTATACTGAAAATCGGTATATTATGTATTGCTCAGTTCCAGAAATAGTCTAGAAGAATGGGTATATCACTGAAAACGTACAGACCTTCCCCTTGTGTTTTATCATACAGTCAAAACCAAATTATTTATTTTTTGCCAAGATTGACTTGGCAAATAAAGGTTTCCTCCTGGACTTACATATATATCATAGGGGAAGTGGCAGGCTAGTTCCCTACTGGCAAATACTGAAAGGCAGATAACTAAATATAAAATACCTCTTAATAAAAAGAGGCCATTTGGGTATAGTTTCATAGGCTGTTGGTCCAGTACAAGGCGATGCCCCTATATGAACCAGCCCTTATTTTTCATACCTTTTATTTTATGTTTTGGAACAGCTGGTTAAGTTATTTCTTCCCATAAAGCCAGTTCTACAAAAACTGCACATCAATGGGAACTCACCAATCAACAATAAATAATAATAACTATTATTATTATTATTATTATTATTAT
Source organism: Liasis olivaceus (assembly GCA_030867105.1). Lineage (NCBI taxonomy): Eukaryota > Metazoa > Chordata > Lepidosauria > Squamata > Pythonidae > Liasis > Liasis olivaceus. The sequence continues at coordinate 39,749,880 of CM061351.1, read as the reverse complement.
TATTATTATTAATCTTTTTTCTTTACCCACAGTGCACAGTGCTATGGAAGAACAAGTAAATACCCATAAAGATTTCAGACACAGGAGAATTTTAACCCAAATTTGAAAAAAAATTTTGAAGGAAAAGTTAGAAGAGAGGAGCTAGACACTATCTGGGGGTGGAAAGCATGTTGGATGTTTTTACTCAGCAAAAAGCAAAACGATTTTAGCCTCTAAATATGCAGAGACACAATATCAAGTATCACAAATGTGTGCTGGTGATGCAGCCAGCAACACTTAATTATCAGTTCTGCAAGCAAATTAGGTGAGAAAGTTACTTGTCTTTTTATATTTATTTTATTTATAAAAGCCCTTCAGAGAAGATACCAGCATATTATGTAGACTTTTTGTCTACCATTACTTGAGAGAGAAAGAAATAACTATATGCTATCACTAAAATTTGAACTCTATGTTATTATCTTTTACTACTTGAATAGTCAAAGTACCACTAATTATTAGTATCAACTGTGTCAATATCCGTTCTGATATTGACTAGAAAGCAGTTTTCCATCAAAACTATGCAAGTTTGAGAATGCCATCATTTATATAAGCCATGTTGTTGCTGTAAATATAATTCTGTTCAGGTTTTGAATTAGTATTTATTAGAACTATTTGTTCCTTTGTTCAGGGAATATGACATGGGAAAAAAAGAACTTTGCAATAACTATGATAATTTTCCATTCTGTTTCCCCACATGCTGGTTTTGAAGGACAGCAAAAGTATTGAGCTGAGGTCATTCTCACACCATGAACCTGTTTCTCAACTACATTTTATTCTTAGTACAAGACTCCTGATTCAATGCCATCCATACAGCTTCCATTTACTGCTCACAGACATTGAGCATTTCCAAGTGCGCATCACAAAAAAACTGCACAAATGGCAGTATGAATTAAAGGTGATTCACAGTTTATTTCAGAGTAATGTCTTCCTCAAAGTAATAAATACAGCCACATCCATTCAGGCCAATTAAAAGACAGTTAAACTATGAACTGTTTTCACATTAAGAGAGGTGTACCTTCATGACGTGAAAGGTTTGTGTAAAAATATGGGAACATTGTGCTTGATATGAAGAACAATGAAGAGGCAACAGAGATGGAGATTATGAAGAAAGAGCAGTAGAAGATACATAGGGGAGGGGATGAGTTGAATCAGTTCTTTCCTTGCAAAAAAGGGGAGAGGAACACCCTGAGAATCTACAAAGGCCTCAAGTTGTACAAGCTCACCTTCTAAAAGTGAAACAAAACTGCTGCATTCCCTCACTTCACATCACCATGAGCCTCTTGTCTGAAAGCTTAAGTACTCTAAAAAGTACAGGAAGTGCCAAAGAGGCACACACAGACAGAAGATTTTTCTAGCTCCTGGAACTGCCAAACGAAAAGCTCAGAGCACCATAATAGACCTGATCAAGGGGAATCATATTATCTTCATAGTGTAAAGCTGCTTTATATAGCCAATCAGTTGCCAACAGAAATCCATACAGTTGACGTCCATTACTGTTTCTTCTTACTCGCGAAGTAAGAAGTAAGTATTCACAGGTAAGTATTCTGTAACATATACTGTAGAAGTGTAATATAAGCCAACACTGGTAATAGCTATTTATTCATTTATTCTTAGAGAAAATATATTCTGCCCATACAGGACTTAAACATGGCTCAAGATAGAATTTATTGTAATTTATCATAACTACTGACTTATTAACTATAGGGTTAATTTTTGAATGGTACATTTTGCTACAGTACTGTTAAATCTTCGAATCTCCTGTCTTTATTGTGGGATTGGCTTTCATGCATATGCCTATTTTGATAGATGCATGATGTGAAAAGTGAAAATGATAAATACACCTTTTTTCTCTAACACTCACCCACTCACTTCATGCTTACTGGTCCAATGAGAAAAAAAGTGGTTTGCAAAGTGAGATCAGAAACTGCACTGATGCATTCTGAAAGCAATGGTTGTATATATGAGTTCAGTGTCAATTGATTAATGAAATCCAGTTTCTAGGGTAATGTTTCTCAACCTCATCAACTTTAATATGCATGGACTTCAGCTCCCAGAATTCTCCAGCTAGCATACAGGCTGGGGAATTCTGGGAGTTGAAGCCCACTTGTCTTAAAGTTGCTGAGGTTGAGAAACACTGTTCTAGGTGTTGATAAACCCATAGACAGATCTTGGCACATCTAATCCTCTGCTTACTTGATATGAACATTCCTGTGAAACATACACTTTGCAGAGACTTAAAACTACCACCATGCTGGCAATATTTTATGTCCCATGTTTCATATACCCAGCTGTCTCTGGTGCTATGCAACCTCCTTGGTTTCCCTTGCTTCACTAATAACAGAGTTCCTCCCATTTTTCTGATCCGAAACTGTGGATAACCAAGAAGCCATGAAGAAACATGTAATTAAAAAACCAGTAATACTATAACATACTTTGTAATGATAAACTCTAGAGCTAGGCTCAATCCAGTATAGAATGGGGGAAATGGGCTGATTTTTAACTCAAAAGAGACAGATGAGGGTATCTATCCCTGATTGAAAATCCTTGACTGACCTCCAATATATAACTGGAATTTCAGCCCACTGAGTGAAATTTGTCAAAAATGGAATTCCCCCCCCCCCCCCAAAAGTTGCCACTTATTAAAGAAAAATGACTTGATAGGATTGGGAGGATTGGATTTGGAAACAGGCAGGTTCATCCTCAAATCAGGATAACTTCTGGGTTCAGTCACTCCAATCACAGCTTTTTAGACAAGTAATAAAATCAGCAGGAGGGGTAGAAAAAGAGAGAGGTGTACAGTATATATTCACTCATTTTCTCTTGTAGAGTAATTCACTGTGCAATGGTGCTCTTAACAACTGATTATCTTTTCAGTTAAACATCCTTATTCCAATTCTTACTTGATCTTCCATTAATTACTGTTTTTATCCAACTTTCCACTTCTCTCCTGTTTTTGTTTTATTTAACTTTAACTTTTCCAGTTGTATTTGTTTTCGTGGTGCCCTTTTCCTAGGTTCATTTGCTCCCTTCACAAAATACTGTAACTTCTTTTTTTAAAAAAAAAAACCTTTCTCCTTTTCAAATGGTTTTCCCTTTATTTCTTAAATCTCTAAATAATGTAGATGTCTGTCTGTCTTCTTTGTCTTTTGTCTTTGGAGCACAGTTTCACCTCTTCGTCCTCCCTGATATTTAAGACGGGCAACAGGAAGAGGGGTGAAAGCTCGATCAAATTGTACTGACAGAAGGATTATTGGGAGCTCTGAGAATATGCAAAAATGCTCTCAGCAAGTTGGTTGCTACAGTTTTTAAAAAGTAACCTAAGAATCTCTGCACCAATTTCTGCAAAATGTGGTACGCTTCGATCCCTGATTTTGTTCTACCTTTCTTTCAAGGGTCAGCCCATAAAATAACTAATTAAAAAAAAATCTTAGGACGCTATTAGTTAAGAACATTTTTTAAAATGAGAGCTTAGAGCTTTTTTTCCCCAATTTATGCTGGAGAATTGGGAATGAGTCAGAAAGGGCTGTCTCCCAGACTGCGGTGGGTAGTGCATTTCTGTAGCTAAGGATCTGGCTGCTAAATAATGGGGCAGTCCTTACCCAATGTTAGTCAGTTAAAAAATGCCACTGGAAGGAATTCTAAAGGAATCCTTACACACCCCAAGATAGAGAAAGAGCATATTAAACATTTCAGGAAATCGAAAGGTAGATTCTGACCTAGAATTACTTAAAGTGTCATTGAAATCTGCAGGATGGCTTTATACACTGCCCTTACTGTTATTGTTTTATGCTTTATTTCTGCCAAACATTAAGAAAGTTTTGGATTTTTTTTGTGCAAATATGAGTCTACTGCAATTTTAAAGATTGCTTTAAAGACTGAACTGGGGGGATTCTTTGCCCAGGAATACAATAAATAAATAATGGATGGCATGAAAGCTGGAGAGATGAATTAACGGGTTCACATAGAAATAGCCACAAATGCCTTTTGGGAATCTCCCGAGATGGCCTTTTCATTGCTGCCTGTATGATCACTGTCATGCAAGGTTCATTTAGATACAGATCCAGCATGAAATGCTAATAATAAATAGCCTCATAGGGTACAGTCTCCAGAACATATATTTTCTCTTGGGAAATTAAACAATTTTACTTTGCAGCTGTTGATGTACACCCCTTCTTATTAACATGGTGACAGTTAAAATATCAGTAAGCACTTTAGCACACATGTAAGAAAGTTCCTCTTCCATTAAAACACATAAATAAATAACATTGCAAACTCCTACCTGTAAGCTAAGTTATAACCATCAAACACTGCTTGGAGACTTGGCATAGATTGCCTGTGGGAAACAACAGCTCAGACTAACTATAGGTCAGCATTTCATCTAATCCAGGGTAGCACAAGACGAGGACAAATCGCACCAAGATTTGGGTGAAGTCCCAGAACCCTTTCAAAAGTTGCTGCCACTACTTGTAATTTTCAACAAGGGGGGGGGGTGTATTTGCACTGGTCCTCCCCCTTTTCAACATGTGCCTCCCCCAAACCATTCTATGGCCAAATGCACCCTTCAACCCCTAAGGTTGATCACTTCTAATCTAACTCAACATATCACTTATTAAACATCTCCATAAAGAAGATCCTTATACTGCCCTTACTTCCTAGAGGAGTGAACTTCCAATGGAAATTAAGCAACTCCTTCCACCACCTCCCCTGCCAAGTTATTTACTGGAAAATGAATGTGGGTTTATTTATTCATCAGGGCCTTCCCTGGAGTTCATCAGCTGCAGTAATATTTGTCGATTTATTATTTAAATTCTTCCATGTATTATTTTTATGCTCTATTAACATTTTGCTGTTCTTATTTTATATTTTGCCATATTTATTATTGCTACTGTGAACTGCTTTGACATTAAAAAATGAAAAAAGTATAAAAATGCACAAGACAGACAGCAGACCCATGTTTCTTGTAGTGTCTTCAAGCTGTATTGGGCTTCTGAAGCTAAAAAGAACAGGGATAAGAATCACACAATTCTAACTGATCTTTTAAAAAAAAACAGTCAATCCCCCCATTAAAATAGCAGAGAACATAATTTGTAAAATTGTTATCTAATAATCAACTTTGTATCTCTTAAAGAAATTCTCTGAAAACCTAGTTTAAGGATTGTATCACTTCATACAAAAGGTCTACTTTGATGATGAGTGGATTTATCTGATATCCAATCTACAGTCTCACACTCAGCTGACCTCTGCAAAGAAGAACAAATTTGCACACAATTTTTAACATCCAGATTGTGCTGGTTAAACACCTGGGTTAAATAATTACACTGTGTTAACAGGAGATACTCCTTTTGCCTGGTCAGCAGGAGAAAATACTAAAGAAATTGGGCAGAAGCTAGATTGCACTCTTTCCCAGTCAGCTTTAATGGACTACCTTGCTGGCTGTTGGGATTTGAAGGGGGAAAAAAAGTCTTCCTAAGTGGATCTAAGGTTGATCTAACAAGGCACTGTTATATTCTTAAACAAGAGAGCGTACTTCAGGAACACTCCATACAGATTATTTTTTATTGTTAAAAATTATTGATAAAGGATCTGAGTATTGGTGCGGCCAGATGTCTTTGCACATGCATGAATTCCCTTTTATACTTGCACATGTAGGTAGAAGTGTATATATTATAGACTGTATTTCAGTGAAGTGAGGGAATTAACAGACTAAAGACTTAATTTTACTACAAACACTGGTCAAGATATGTAATTAATATTGCAGGCCCCTAGCATCAAGTCAGTGTTCAATGTTCTTTTATTGTCCTCTCTTCCAGGAGGAAGACTGTTAAAAGAGTGTAAAGACATCTCTGGGGTCTAGAAGCCTGAAATGCTGGGTGGTACATGTCCAAATCTCCCTACATTACAGCTGAATGTTCCATCCCCATCATCATTTCCTATCCTCTAACTAACTGCTGTCGCTATCCTTCTGAAATACTGCAGGTTTCTTTCCATGTAAGCTCTCCTGTTATAAAGAAGGGGGAAAACAAAACAGAACAAAACAAAGACAGCCCCCACTCATGCGCAAAGGGAGAAGGGAAGCAATCACCTCTTAAACTGGAAGTCACTTGATCCTCAGAGAGCTTGCAACTTTTTAAATTTAGCTACGGACCCCTTTCATTTTCACAAGAATTGCCCACAAACTTTGTGTGAAACCAGCACAAAATGTTTTACATCTCCCACATTAAAAAGCTTGTTTTTACATAAAAAATCACTGATTCTAATTGTCTGAAACTGGACAGGCACAGCCTTCTTAGAACAGGGAATGTACTCCTGTTGGCTAGGAATGGAAAAAAATAGAACTATATGGTAATTGGAATTAAATCTGATACATTTCATCTTTACAAAATAGATGATTATTCTTGATACTTTAGTCTGATTCAATTCAATACAAGAATTGCTCTGTATTGATTTTTAATTATACCTGACCAATGGGCAAGATGGAACATGGATTCTGAATTTGGATTTGGGCCTGAAATCAAACAGAGGATCTCCAAATCATTCCAGTGTAAATTGGGTTGTTCTATCAATCATTTACATGAAAACCAAGCTTGGTGCCCACCCATAAAAGGGAGGGGAAAAACATAAGCCTAAGAAAATTTGATACCAAATTGGGAAAAGGTGTATGCTAGAAAGGTCAAATCATAATTTTTTTATTGCAATCAAAGTTCAGCCTATTGAAATAAAATAGAATAAAATAAATAAAACCAAAATATAAAATTAACATAGAATTAGTGTTTTAAGTCTAAATTGACAGATTTGTCACATTTGTACCAGTTGTTGCTGCATTTTGCCTGGTCAAATTTGGACCACAGAAGTGAACCTACAGTGACCCAGATTCACTGTTAATATCCATGGTGAGAAATGGTTGTCCTTCAGAATTAGTGGAACTATACCAATAGAGAAAGAATGGTATCTTCAAACAAAATGTTATGATTAACTGCCATGCCCTTACTTTTATTTTGGGTATTCCTGTTTTGAGCCTAGAAAATGCCCATGAAGGTATTCCTTCAATTTTGGTAAAAAGTGGAACCTGTATAGCGCCAAGTCTGGATAGCATGGCAAGTGGGGTAAGACAGTGAGATCCAAATTTGCAATTGCTTCTTGGGTAGCTTGAAAGGTGTCATGCTTACTGTCATGCTGCAGTAAAATCTCCTCCTTCTGCTCCTGAATTTTGCTTTAATAATTTCTTCTAAATTTGAGTGTTGTAATGTAGCACTCTGAGTTGATAGTGGTGTCAAGAACAAGGAAATCCATGTGAATTATACTATCTGCATCTCAAAAAACTGTATCCATGAGTTTTCCTGCTGAAGCCTGGGTTTTGAATTTTGATTTTTTTTTCCAGGTGAAGCTTTGTGATGATATTCCATGGATTGATGCTTCATTCCTGGCTCATAAAAATGAGTCCATGTTTCACCGGTTGTCACAATGCTGTTAAGAAATCTCTCAACTTCATGTTTATAGTATGACAACAATTCCTGGCAGATTTCAACTTTTGCCATCAGCATGCAAGGAACCCATCTTGTAGAAACCTTCCATTATTGATGAACTTCATACCGTTTCCACATCTTCCTGTGAATGCCAAGCTTGACAGCAGTTTTCCTTTGAGTGATCCGCAGATCTTAATGAACTCATCAAACTTTCTTGTGTGAAACTCATTGGTTGCTGCCACAGGTCATCCATTTCATTCTTGATCACACAAATCAGCTATTCCTGATTCACTATGTTTACATTTTTTTGGCCCAGTGATGCACAGTACTCATGTCAACATGGTCATTGCCATAAACAATCTGCATTCAGTGGTGAATTTCAGTTGGAGGACTCCTTTGGCAGTCAAAAATTCAAAGCATACTGATGAGTACACACTGCAGGCATCCATTTCACAAACAATAGCTACCCAAATTTTCCTCACAGCAACTTCCAGCCAAATAAAGTGAAAGAACAGATACTAGCACCATCTGTTAGTGTTATCTGTTGGTAACTTATAAATTGGAGGCATTACTTTTCATTCAACCCTCAAATATGTATGTCTGCACATGTGTGTGTGCGTGTATACACACACCTGATAGTATTTTCTGTATAACCCTTTTGTTGGGTATGGCAGGTGTTTGAGACAGCAACAAAATAGTCAAACAAGTGGCTTGTCAGAAAGGAATACCCTGGCTGTAAGTATGGAACAGTTCTGACACTTTTCAGCCAATTCTCTGAGGATAATAAAGAAATAAGGACAAAATGAATGTAGTCCTCATGGGCCTCCCCTTAAGAGTTTAAAAGCAAAATATTGATTTTGAGTTACCCTGCTTCAACTCAGCTTCACTCTCATGATCTTTTTATTCCCTTGTATATTGCCAAGTCCATTTCTTTTGTTTTAGGGTCTTCTTTTCTTCAAATCATGGTGAAATTGGCATGCTAACGTTCCTGTACCTAAAAATATAGTCAATTGACACCCTAAAGATTTCCAGGCAACTCTAACCATTTATGACATCTTTAGCCATGTATCTACTATGTTCAAAACAGATAAAATGGATGAATTGATTTTAGTTGTCTAAAACCCTTGACAAAATCTCTCAGTGGCCATTCAAGACAGTCTCTTGGTGTTTTATAGAGCTTTTGCTTCCACCACAAATGTCATCCTTCTGGATTCTCCATTTCGTGTTTGAACTTTATCTACCTGCTCCTGATCGCTTTAGTTGTCAGTTGGATTGGCTATATTCATGGTATGGATGACTGAGCATATTTGTTAAGTGTGAAAAAAAGAGAAAAAAAACTTTTTTAATTTTTTTAAATGGCATTAAATGTACAATATACTGCTCAGTTTAACTAGGCAGGTTTTTAGCTGATAAAATTTAAAATAGATTAATTTAATTTAGCAAAGCTATTTTATATTGTGGCCGTTTTTAGGGATCTTCAGAACCAAAATTCAATGGTAAAACACTGAAATTTGGCAGCACTATGTTTCAGATTGTTTTGGGGGAGGGGAAATAACCCCTATCCATTTCCTTCATATCTTCCCACCCACTGAGTGTAAAAAAATAAATAAAATAATTTTAACTTAAAATGCTGTATTTAAAAAACTAAAAGTGCAGTTCATGGTTACAAAAAAAGTTTCCAATGTTGGGCAGTAGAATTGCACAGATGCCCACTATTCTATGCCTCCAAAAACCCCTAAGTAAATAATGGCAGGATTGTTCAAATGTAGTCCAGTTGGAGAGAGCTCTGGAGTGTAGCACATTTATCACATATCTAGAGCATTTGAGACCCCAACCTCATCTGCCTTGCTAATTAGATAACATTGGGGCCTCAACTCTATGAAGGGATCCGTCTCCTGGGTACATAGATGATTGTTGGTCTTCTTGGCTGCTGTGTATTTTAATTTTTGTATATGCACTTGCTTTATTTTTGTCATTGTCCATTGCCCAGAGTCATTGTTGAAATGGATGGCTACACAAATTGATTAAATAAATAAATAGGATCTTGCAAGCACACATATCTTAATGTGAATATCCCATACTGCCTTCTACATTGGTTCAGGTCCAAAGCATTGTTCTCCTGCATGAGTGCCCAATATTTTGTGGATCAAAGGTCCCATGTGAGTCGTACAGAATGTATTAGAGCAAAGGGAAAGTGTGCCTACTCACAGTAAAGACAATCAAATGCTTAAACCCAGTCCATAAACTGTGTCCTTCCATCCTCTCTCCCCCATTTTATCTAGTCTTAATATTACTAAGTTTAATTTTAACTTGGTGGCGACTGAAGAATGAGGGAGGAGGGAGCTAAACCCCTGGGGTTAGGTACAGACTATAACTTAGTCTACAGCCAAAGATGCAATCCTATCTCCGTTTTCATGGGAATAATGCTGTATGAACTCAGTGGGGCCTATTGCTGAGCAAGTATTGCAAAATTGTTCCTTGTTGTTCAGGCACATCCAACTCCTCATGACTGAATGAACATCATTTCACCAAGACTGTCTGTCACTACTTTTTTCTTGTAAGCTCATGGATTTGTCAACTGTGATAGTATCTAGCCACCTTGTCTTCTGTTGGCCTCTGTCAATTGCCCTTGAGTTTTCCAAACATCACAATCTTTTCACAATCTTCACATAATATGAAGGAGTCTTGCCTTCATATTATGTGTCCAAAATATTTAGCTTCATGATTCATGCTTCATTTAGTGTTATGAATTGTTTTTATTGCTGTCCAGAGTATTCTCAACAATACCCAACACCATAATTGAAAGGGATCATTTTCTGTTTTTCTTCAGTGTTTTTATGGCCTAGCTTTCACTGCCATATGTTACAACTGGGAAAACCATGGCCTTGACAATACATACTGTTGTTTTCAGTGTGATATCTTTGCATTTTAATATTCTGTCAAGTAGATTGGCCGTACTGTTGTTCCTCACTACTGTCCTTTTCTCTGTTATTTTGTTCTTTGACTCTGTATAGAAAGAACAGTTTGGCTTTTGTAAATGGTTGGAATGTGGAAGCAAACTAAAGTTCTTTATACAAGTTCTTTATCACAAATACAGCTGCAGTTGTGGAAGAGGTGGTGAGTGACTAGTTTGGCACATCGAGCTATTCCATAATGGTTTTTTTGTTGTGTTTTTGGTTTAGGGTTATGTGTGAACATAGTCACTGAATACATATATACATTAAATAGGCACATTAACTGTGTTTAATAATTCTTTCTTTAAAAAAATAAACAACTTTTAAATTCCTTCTTTCTGGAGCTGTTTCTTGCACATCACATATTATTTGAAAGAAAAAGATAGTAGCTATTTTCTTTGAACGTAGAGACAGGAAACCTGCAAAGAACAGCAATGACTGGAAAACGAAAGCAAGAACAAGTCATACTGGTGCCTACTAGTGCCTGTGGGGGGCAACTTTCTGTTCAAGATTTATTATATTACCATCTGTCACCAGTTATATATACATGGTTGCATACTGATGCTTAGCAGCATATATGAGACCTGTTTGCTTGCTTGTTTAGAAATCACATTTATAAACTGCCCAACTCAGAATGAACTATAGTTCCTAGTTTAGTGAATGATGATATAAAATGATTGAACTGTTGTTAAATGGCAGAAAGACAAAATTATATTCAGTAGGAGAAAACAGCATTTCCTCATGGGGAGAAAAGGTTTGGCAAGTTTACTTCTGCATTTCATGTTGTGATTTAGGAAACAGGATTCATTACTATTAAGAAAAGTTGACATTCCTCTACACTGAAGGAGTGGTATGAATCAGTTTCATAAATAATTTTGATTCACAGGGATAAAACATTAATTTGTTATTTTTAGTACTGTGCTTCTCTTTGCAAAATTGTTGTTATAAAAGTGAAAACAAAATCTATATGATGCTTTTCCATGCAGTACACATAAAAAGGACTGCATTCAAGATCACTCATAAATATATACAAGGTAAAACGGTAGTAATAGCAGTCCATAAAAACAAAAACAAATTTCAAAACCCCCATATTTCAAATATCACATCGGTGTTTCAGTGATTGGGTTCAGACATCATGCTAAACTAGAATTTGCTTGAGACCTGTTTGTTCACAAAGCCAGAACCAAACAAAGGGCAGATCTACACTTTCTGCTTGGCCCATCACCAGTATAGGCCATTCAGTGCTTCCTCACTGCAGAAACGGATGACATTGTTTTCCTCCCACCCCCAGACCATTGAAAATGCACCCCATTGCTTTCCAGCTTTGATTCAAAACTGCTGTTCTCCAACTCAAACTCACTCAAGCCTTTTGGAGGGGATGATTTCCAGTGCTTCATTCTATTTTAACAGCAGCTCCACTTCCAATCAGCTGAGTGCTCCTTCCCTCCAGCAGATGCCCTGTGTAGTCATTTCATCCTGGCTACTGGCTGCTATGTTCTCTGTTGGTCAGGCTTTGCTTTTTAAAAAAAAATAATAAATCTTGCAATTGATTCAATAGTGGCTCATTAAGTCAATGAACTATTTTCAACCCTAGAAATTCACACTCCATTCAACCTTTACATCTCCCAGTGGGCACCCTTTCCATTTCTACCCAAACTGGGTGAATCATACTCCCCTTGATTTCTCATCCCCACCTACTGTACTACAAAGCTTCCTTCTCCTTTTTTTATTTTTTAAAGTATCTTTAAATTGCAATGTAGGAATGCTTCAGCTTTGTTTCTGTGAAGCTGAACTATGAGTTCTTCCTTGCTCCAAAGTTTCCATGGACCTATGGAGGAATGGAGGAGCAAAGGAACAACTTGTCCCCTATTGCTTTGATTATTGTAGCATTAGAGCTGCGATGATACCATAATGAAAAAAGAAACAGGAAACGGTCAAAGGAGATATGTGAGAAGGAGATGTGAAGGCATCCATGTGTGCTACTATCTGGGAAAGCAAAAGAAAGGCACAGAGACTAGTGAGGAGGGAAGAACCCCTAAAAGGAAAAAGCAGGCCCTGGTAGATGGGAGTGAGGTACTGAGGGTTGCCTTCCCTGCCAAATAAGAAAGGCAAAGAGCAGGAGAATAACTAATCAGGTGTTGTAGTAACCTTTGTCCAGACTGAGAACCTTCCCAGCTCTATTGCCAACCCATTCCAATCCAGATAGGAATTTCTGAATTTGGATTAAGAAAGAGCAATGGAGGACAAGCACCTTAGGCTGCAATGTGGAATGCCCCATGATGTCAGGTTTAGCCCAAAGAACTCCAAGAGACAATGCAAATTCAGTTCTGCTGTGTTTATTAGCTACAACCTCTAGAAAGAATCTCCCCAGACTGAACCCTAGCTCCCAAGCCAACCAGTCACAATACCATGAATTCCTCAGGGAGGTGCCAGCCTCACCCTCTTGCACTTCCCACGCTCTTGCAGTGAACTAAGAACGCGCTTATCTCCCTGAGCCTGGCCTTCATAATTCCATTCCATCACAATAAAGACTTAATGTTGGTGGATTGGTTTTACTAACCCAAAAAATCCCAGTATTAGTAGCCAACATTAATGGACAAAAATCTAATCAATTATTTTGGCATTTTGCCTCCCATAGACAAAACACCTTTCCACAATCTGATGTCTTTTGGATGGGTTGGGATTGCAACCAGAAGTCATTATTCTGATAGCGAGAATTTTAGGGTAGGAAAGGGTGTCCTAAACTATGACTGGATTTAGAGCCACACTAGGCCATAGTCCCTTTAACCATGGTTCACTGAATAAGCCTCATCTGCAACATGGTTTAGATATCACAATGTCTGAGTTAAGACGACACACTCTTTATTTCATATGCCTTTAGACTAATGTGTCAATAGCACAAAGAACTGGAATTCTCCTAAAGTAAATCAATTTAAGAAGCTTGTGTATAACCACTTCAGAACTCTTAGTTTGCAAAACTGGAAAATGTTAATTCTGATTAGCAGAGGATTTGGGGGTTGCCATCACTGGCTCTATTCCTTTTTGAGGAATTCTGAAGTGGCCTCTTAACTACCTGCAGATGGTTCAGGTTAACAATTGAATAGGATATTTGCAGCACATTAAGATGACAATATATAAACCACAAATTTCAAAGTTTTGCCACTAATCCCTTTAGATGACTATATATGTATACATATATGTATACGTATATGTATATCTATCAACACATTTACTTGTATTTCCTCCTCCAGTTCAAGGCTGAGCACAAATTTTTTATAGTGGGTCTAGGGCTATATTTTATATTTTATTTTATTATTTTATTTTTGGAAAGCCTAGCTGTAGAAAGCCTAACACAATACATTTGTCTTGATTCATGAATGGTTGTGGCAAGGCACTAGTCAGATTCACACATTGGACCACACCATAATAAGTTTAACTCATAGATCTTGACAACTATGGTTTGGGAAGACTGTCCTAAACTATAACTGAATTCTGTTATCACACTAGGACATGATTTAATCATAGTTTTTGAATAAATCGTATGGTTTATTCAGGTGGCTGAGTTGACATAATACATTAACCCAAAACCAAATAAATCATATTAAAGCTTAGTTACTATCTACACAATCAACCATCCATTATATCAAAAACAAATGCAACTCTGTTAATATTAGTGTGCAACTAACATATAAAATTCTTGTTAAAGCAATATTTTTGTTAGTTCAAGAAGTCTTGAAGTATTTTGTGTGAACTCCACAATAGGAAAGATGTTTGAACAAAAACATTTTTTGTTTAGAAAAAGGCAGAACTGCCAGGCAATCTTTATATTAGCAAAAGTGTGGATCATTTAAGATATTGTAAAATGGGGATAAAAGTACTGGCCTACCCTGGAGAATAATTGTAACGATCACCGCATGTAAATATGACAAGCTTTTCTGCTGTGCTTTCCTCTCAGAAACCAAGGAAACCTGTAGAGAACTTTCCATTCTGGTGAGGTAATCCTTCAAAATACAAAAGTTGTAATACGTACATGCACAAGCACACATACACACATACACTGCCCAGTAGGTTTTTTGGATCCTTATGTCTTTGTACCTTTGAGTTGACTTCCTTCATCATAATAAATGGAGACCTCTGCAGATGTATGAACCTGATGGATGTATCAAACCATAAGTCTAGATGAAGCTATATATCTCTTAACCAGCAGTGTCTGCAAGGGAGGTTAAAAAAAAAAATCAAGGTAGTGGTTGCAGCAGCACAATCAAAGCCCTGCCCCCTTGTACATGCATGTGATGTCAACACACGTACAACAGAGCAGAGGCTTCAATTGTGCTGCCACAACAGTCACCTTGATCTTTTTAACACTCACTCCTCACAGAAGCTGATCTTAGCATCAGTACATAAAACTTCTCATGTGCAAATGGTAGACTATGACTTCATTTTCTGTAGGTTGGAATCTGGGTACCTCAATAGTTGCCACATTGTCCATTCATGAAGCCCAGCCTGGAAAGTCACTCTATTTCTTTGTGCAATCTGTTTGCAACTGTTATAGAAAAGAATATGAATCAAGATTTGCTGTTTATTTGCTGGGATTTCTTGTAGCAGGAATCCACATATTTTCATTGTTCTGGGTAATCACCCTGAATGTGTATGCACCGATATTTTTCCTTGCCCGTGGGGATGTGCCTAGCCAAGAGTTGTAGATCTCTATCAAATCAGAAACAACCATCCTCCTTCATACCCAGTGACTTGTCTTTCATCCAAACAATTCTGTGAAATATTTCAGTTATGCAGACAACTTTTGTACAGTGATAGCTGGGTGATGTAAATCACTACTGCAAAAGTCTTTCCCAAGAACAATCATAAAAAGAAGCCGAGCAGTAATTTCAAATGATGTACAGGGGTAGTTTATTCAAAGCTATCTCAGCTGCATTGTGTCACACACCCAGCTGGGGGCAGCTGTGTTTCTTTATCACCAGTGGTGCAGCAGAATCCCATATGCACCCCAGCAATGATAATAAATTGACGTTTGACAGCACAGATATTTAAATCAGGCCTGTGCAAATTGGGCACAATCTACCTTAGTGCCTTGCTTTGAGTGTTGGAAATGACATCATCTCCCTTGGGGTGTGAAAGGGAGCATTAGAGGTGAGATGCTTTGCTTCATGAAATGTTGAGGTGAGGGCCGGTCCTCTTGACTGGCACTTCGCTTTGCTGTCCGTGCTGTATGACTGCCTGTACTGGGCATGTGCAGAAGTCCCTTGCAGGGCCAGAGAAGCATCTGAAGGCGGGGAAGAGGAAGGGCTGCTCTAATAGCACAGCTTCATTTCTCTAGGTGGATCATCATCAATGCCATGATTCCACTGCACTGTTTTCAGATCAAACTACCCCATGAAAGCTTTGCTGGTTTAAATATTAATCCTATGGATTTTTAATATGATCATTGTTGTCATTCCTTACAAAGCATCTCAGCAGAAGTCATGGTGCAATCACTATATTTTATTTGTTTATAGTTGTTTATGTATTTAAATTTGTTATAACCACCTTGCTCCAATAGATTCTGGGCAGTGTGCAAAACCTCCAAAATCCATAAAAACAGATTTATGTATTAATGAGCTGAACGTTTGCCTACTATGCACATGAAAATACACACATGAACTTTCAAGCATAGGAAACTGATTAGCTAGGTCTGAAAATAGCTGGTGCTTGTTTTCATTATCTGTTGTAGGCACGTATTTTTATTGTTTAGAGTCGCAGCATAAAAAAAAAAGGAAATAGTTTTATTTATTTATTTGTCGTATTTATATAGCCACCCATCTCACGTAAAAGTGACTCTTAATCTTTCCTAGCATAGTGCAATCCCAAACATTACTACTATGTCACATTATGTTCAATTGGACTCACTCATGAGTAACTTTGTATAAAAACTACAGCTTAGCTACCCTAAAATGTACATTTAAAAACCTGCATAAAGTGGTACAGTTCAATTATAAGATATAGTTTTGGAAGGTTTTAAATAAGCTAATCTAACAGATGGAAATGTAGTGGAGAAGCAAAATATAACTGTTTAGGTTGGGAGAAGAATTATTGTTTAGTTACAGTTAGCATTGTATGTAGTAGCGAAAGGGACTAATAAAAAAAAGCAATAGGCTATTGACAGCAAATTTTAACTGGAAACAAATTTAATTTATAGTTGCAACTTTAAAGTGTTATCTTGAATAAAAAATATCATAAACACTGTGGAACTAATCTTGCAAATGCCTTTGTCCATTTAAAATTGTATCTTGCTTCAGTGCAGTGATTCATAATGCATAAAATGAAAAGTGTTAATCAAATATTTTACAGGACTGGGGTCATTTAATTTTCAACTTCTTAAAGAGTTTTGCTTTAAGACACATCATTGGAGACAGAACTATGTGATAATTAATAATATAATCAAGCTGTTAGTAGCTGCCAAGCATTCTTTGCCTTCTAATATAAAATGGAATTAACATTTTTTCCAGATTGGTGGAAAAATGCAGATCACTTAATTGATATTAATAAAATGTATATTAATAAACTATTTCAGTCTTTCTCCAATCTAATGCACTGCAGTTGTATTGGAATTCCTGTTCCCAGAATTCCTGGCTGAAAATTTTCACCCCAACACAGCTGGAGAAACCAGTTTAAGAAAGGATGATTTATGTAGAGCTTTAGAGAACAGTTGAATACTCATCTTATGGCTGTGAATGCTTCAAAAATGGTTCAGAAGAACTGTTTGAACTTTGTACAAACACAAGCCCAGCACCCTTCTGCTATCGCTTAAAGCACACATATCATTTTCAGACTTCTGAGTGAGCCTGAAAAAATGGGACAGTGTTAAGAGTTGCATTATATATGTGCTGTTTTAATTATTACATTCCTTAAAGCAGCACCATCTTTTTTCAGGCTCTTACATGGATATCCTCAGGGAGGCAAGTGGGTGTAAATGATGAAACTTATGTGAGGATGTCAACATATAAATGCCATAATTTATGTACTTGCATCAGAAAATCAGGATGCAAATACATAATTGCAGCAGTTATGTGATGACATCAAAATGTGCATGTCATTTTGGCATCATCATGGTTTGGTGCTGTTGCCTCTGCAGGGGTGCTGTGCTTGTTCAAGGTCTGAAGCACTTTTTCTGAATCTTTTTCAAACGTGTGTACAGCCCTAGCTTATGTTATGCTAGAACCAAAGATAAGTTTCCAATATATGCTTATGTGTGCAACAGGCCCCCAATCCAAGAAGATAAAATACTCAGAAAATACAGAAATGGCAGACTGATTGATTATGATAGTTGCAGGCTATCTACACTTAGGACAAGCCAATGAAATCACAGAGAGGAAGTGTTGGAGGAATAGGGTTGGCCACTTCTATCTAATATTTATGCAGATTTCTGATCCAGCAAGTGTTACTAAAAATCCACTGGAATTCTCTGAGATCAGAGTAGTAGATGGAGAAAAGTTACATGGAAGTTACACTTATTTTCTAAACTTCATTAAGAGTCTAAGGGACTCTTCAGGGGCTTCCTGAGAAGCCTGAGGACAAAAATATTTATTTGACACTGACACCACTACCACTACCACACACATGCTTTCTTTTCACTGCAGTGAATGTTGGTATAATTCTTCTATAAAGGAGTTAAGAAATCCAACATACTGCAATCTTTTAACTGATCAGAATTTCTGCTCTGAATGAAAAATATCAACTTATCTGATCATTTCAAAAAATGAACATTACACATTAATACTCCCCAGTCCCTGGGATGGAGGGGGGGGGGGGAGAGAGAGAGAGAGATTCAAACTTAACTTCTTAATGTCTGATCTTGAAAGAGCTACCCTTTCTCAGAACTTTCTGAAATGACCGTGTTATGACATAACATTTCAGGGTCATCATATGGTCAATCCTGAAAGTGTCAATGAAGGTGCCTCTGTGATGACTGGGTGGTAGAACAGCTAATCAAAGCATATTAACACAGGACACCTCCTCCTTGTTTATATTCCAGAAAGAGAAGGGATCTGGAAGTAGAGAGATATGGAAGGTGTAGATGGACAGAAAGGTCTGAGGGAGACTCAGAGTCCTAGCCTAAGAACACTTCCATTTGTTAGAGTGACACAGTTAGGAATATATGTAATGCTAGGACAGGTGAGAATTGACTGAATATAAATATATTGTAGAATCAAAGTGCACCTATTTAGAAACCATATACTGTAATGTTAGTTAACAAAAGTCACATAGTTTGTTTAAATGTTAACCAAGTGACTGTGCTATCCTATATCTTCCCATGTTTCACCTACTTACATTACCCCAGAGACATAACAAAAGAAAGGAGAAAAGGTAAGAATTTCTAAACCAGGAAAGGGTTTAGTGGTGGTGACAAGACAAATAGATCCTGTAGAGGTCTGCCAGAATGTATGGGATGTTGTTTAATTTTAAAAAATAAAAAGATAATGACACAAGGAGGGTATGCAACAGCCACTTGTATTGAAAAGGCCAAAGACTGCTGTAAATACTCCAGCATTTTAAGAGTTTAAAAAAATAATAAAGAGAGGAGACATCTCTGCCACCTCATAAAATTTAAAAAGCAAGTGTAATAATTTGCCTTCCCTGGAGATTATTTCTGGGGAAAGACAATGTTAGCCAGACTTCATCCCAGCTAATTTTTTTTTTTTTTGCCATGAATCTGCTACAGTGAAATACACAAAATAATTTTCAGCAGTATCCATGGTACTATTCTTTTTGATCCCTAGTAACCACACTACTTCACCACCACATACAGAGGGCAATCCCGTAGTGCCTCTGCTCCATTTGCTCTACTTACCCTACAGCAATGATCCTGCTCCTACTTCTCTGATTACCTTATAAGCAGAATCTTCACAAAAACTATTTTCTGAGCACAGTAAAGAGAGGGAAGACACCCACAGCCTTGTGTAGGCTACCTTCTCGCCAAGCCAGAATTATCTTATCTATGGAATAAGTCATGGTGGCGTGGCTTACAATAATGCTAATACATAATGGCAAGTAAGGTTCAGGCGTTACCAACTGCATCCATAAGAAACCATGATAATGTCCAATTGACAGCACATGCATGATTACATCATCACTGAAATGTTGCAATTATGTATTTGCATCATGTTGTCGAATACAAGCACGTTGGTCATAGCGTTTGTATGATGGCATTGTTACGCATGTGTTAGCATTTTTCCCCACCCCCGCTGACAACCATGGCTATTTTGCCAAGTCAAATTCAACAGGTTATTGCAATAGTTGAAGCCACTTAACCCAGTTACTCAACCCAGCTACTCCTGGGAAAGAAATGTGGTCTCTGCAGCAAACTACTATGTTGCCAAATGACAACACGTGCATTTACATAATCATGCAAATGCTGCCGTTATGTATTTGCACCCTGACCTCTGATGTAAGTTCATAATGGTGGCATTGGATAATATCTACATTTGTCAGCTTTTGCCTCCTCCTCCCCCATTTTGAATGCCCATGTAAACTAAAGATAGACATGTTCTGCTGATGATATTTCTACATATCACTCCTCAAGAAGGGAGATATCAAACCTATGCTTTGTAAAACAGTCTCAATGCCACTAGACTTGGGTCTTTTGAAAGTTACTTTATTACATAATTTCCAAGCATGATCATGTCAGTTGCAGCAAAACAAACAAACAAACAAAGCTAGAACATTTATTATGACATATATTTACTAGATTATAGTCTATTTCATCAGATGCTTACAATATGGATAAGTCATATAGTTAGAGGAGAATTAAAGACACAGACAAGCCTATTGACTGATGAAGAGCAAAGGCAGGACATCACCTGAATGGCTGATCTCAGTAACGTTCGTGCTCATCACAAAAGAACACTATAATTGGGCAACAACCTTTTAGCATATGGATCAAAAAACAAACAAAGAGCAAAAAGAGCCAGAATAACCAATGATTGGAAATCAAAGGAGTGGTGGTAGGACAGGCAACTATTAACAGCATATCAAAGGTTGCCAGCTTTCCATCCCTGTAAAAAGAAACTCACCAAAAAATCTGTTACTGCTACTTTATATCATATTAGGTTGAATACTGTCTGCACAGCTACCTAATTTGGAAGAGCAAGTTGCCAGGCAATTCTGGAGTGATGCTTTCTGTTCATGCCTATCACTGGACTGTTCCTCAGCATTGGTTAGGCTCCATGGAAGGGGTCAAAAAATAAAGATGGTGGCCATAACCATGTGACTGAGGCCCCATCCTTTATTATGGGCATGACGTTTTTGACCTCCTCCCTGTGGACAAACCCTGTTCGCCAATATCTTTATTCAGACCAATCAAATGGCTCAGAAGAGACTAGAAATTAGCTAAAAACCTTGCTCACTGCTTTGTGACATTTTGATAGCCTCAGCTACAGATTTTAGGAGGTTACCTACAGACTAATATGCCTGCCTTTGTTGGCATTTATTGTTATTTAAAAAAAAAAAAGGTTTGTTAAATATGCAAACCCAGGCTTCAATAGGGAGGTCTTTGGTGAAGAGCAAAGACACTGAAAACTCTACATTTAGCTGTTAAAGTTATATTGCAGGCAGGTTTGGTTTGAGTTTAAACCACAGTCAAATTCAGCTGATTACTGACATGTATGTGCAGGGATTGGGGGGTGGCATTGTTGTCCCAGAGACAAGAAAATGGTAAACATTGCAAGAATGCATTTTGCAAATCTATTGACAAAAATGAAAGAAAGATGTGATGTCTTTAGCAACATCTCTTTGCTTAGTAAACAATGTGAATGTAATTTGTAATCTGTGTTGCCTCTCTCCAAGGTGCTGAATGGTCACATGTGTACTCCATTCTGCTCTGCTGTGAAGTACCGTGGAAGCAACAAGTGTTTGTTATAAGAGATAGGTAAACCAGTCAACCCAGAAAGTGACTAAGGAAATTTAATCCCATAATTTTAATAATGCTTACTCAGAAGTAAGCTCTATTCAATTCAGCAGGATTTATAAGCAAGTGTATTTGGAATGGCAATTTGAGATGATAATCCCAATTCTTGCTATGTGAGTCACTGTTCTTGAATGAAAGGGGGGATTGATTTGTTAAGACTAAAATGCAACTTTCCATCTACTATGAGTGAGAAACTTCAGGATATCATTTTACATCTAAAGACTTCTTCTGCACACCAGCTTCTTGTGTACAGCTGGGTTTTAGTTCTTCTGGACCAAATGTAACCTGGGCTCCAAAACTAGACAGGATGGTAAAGATTCAGGATTCCAGAGAAAACTAGGATGATAACTTGGAAGAAGATATGTCTTAAAATGTTTATTTACTTGGATCTCCCTAAACTCACATAGTTCTCAGCATGGCAAAGTTTTATCTGAACTTTTATAGAGTTATAGTTAGGGAGAATATGAGAGAGAATCCAACAATGCTGTCTCCTTTAAGTTGTGAAGAGAGCCAGATCTTTAACTATGCTAATCATTCTGATCAATGTTGCTTAAAAGTAAACCCCCATTGATCCCCAAGTAATTCAGTTTCAATCAACTGTTTTTAAAATGAAATCCTGAATTTTCATTATTTTTACTTTTCAGTGGAAGGAAACACCTTCTTGGGCATTTAAAGTTAATTCCAAAATGAAACAAGACAAATTTAATTGTCTTGTGGGCTGAAGCCCTATACAAAGAAAATACAGTAATGTTTTACTTGACGTATGGCTATGTGGGAAATGGTAATGCCTTTCTATAAGAGTGACCAAGACCTTTCAAACAAAACTGGCTGCCGACAGTACAAATGTGTCATTTTTCCAAGTATTGACTGGATTCACACCATGTGCTATGTTAAGCCATTATAAGGTATGCTTGTTTTTATGATCTGTCCATGTGTGTCGTGTGAACCCAGCCAATGGTGGTTTATTCAATAGTCCATAATTAAACAATCCATGATTTACTACAATGTGTGAATCCAGCCAAAAGCCAGAAATAATCAGTAGGGGACCTTATCTGTTACACGATAGCTTTGTCTCACAAAAAGACAAATTCTCTGTACTGTAACTTATGATAAGAACTTGCTTCAGTTATAGAAAGAAGGAACTAACAGAGGAAAGACTATGTCTCAAGTGTTCATGTCAAACTAAATTTCACTGAAATCAACGAAGTTTGGTCCAGCGTTTCATAAAAGGAAGTGGGGATGTATGCTGCATACCTTATGGTCTTTTTAAAGAGTTAATTATTATAGGATTTAATTTTTTTCAATCGATGCATTTTAATCGATGTATGCACACTCGCTTAAGGTGAAACCAACAGGCAGAGAGAGACTTAAGTTCTTTTGATCGCCCATATTCTATTATAAAAGGAGGGGATCACGCTGTCACTCCGAATAATTATTACCAACGATCACCTATTTATTAAAGCAGAAGCTTCGAACAACTCGCAAGCACTCCAAAAGACCTGTGCCGCTTCGCTTCTAACAGGCATTGTGTTTTTTTGGAACGGATTTTAAATAAACACAAACTTGGGAAAGAGGGGAGCATGCAATCATACCGGGTTTTTTAAAACCGTATTACTATACAGCCGCGACTAATCTCGTTTTACGGTGGTTCCCTTGTTTGGTTTGTTAACTCGTGCTCTTTCGTGACGGAAGACAACGAAGACGCCGCGGGGAAGAATCCCCCGATATCCAGAAACCGGAGCCAAAGCAACTCGGAGCTCTCGCCATACCATCGCCTCCTTATTCGACCTTTTAAAGGGGGACTTCGCTGAACACAATGGGCGTACGCCCACTAGGCACGCAGAAGTCTGCGCTACGTCCCAGGGCAGTTTTGGGAAAGGTCTCCTGATCAGCGAGGGAGAAAGTTCCGGAATTCCCTCGACTAACGTGTTTCTGCTGGCGGCGTCATGCCATTGGGCGTGCTCTTGCGTAGGCTCCAGGAGTGGTAGCGCAAGAACACCGCTAATAACCCGCACTGCGGTGCCGCTTGCAGGTGACATTTTCCAATCAACTAGTCTTCGGAACGGCCCAGGGTCCCAAATCAAGGTAAGAGCTGTTGGGAACAAAGTCCTCCCTAATGTAAGCTCAGTACTTTCGGTCCCGTCCTCACTGAAATTTGGTGGACAATTTCGTGCTTTTTCTCAGCGGCTTACTTGGTTATTTTCCGTAAAAACCTAGCCGTACCCGAAAAATAAAATCTAGAAAGCACGCGCACACAATCAATCCCAGAGCCTACTTCTGTGGAAGCTGCACTGGAGTTAAGGCTTGTTAAGTTCCAGGAGGCTGGGTCCCAGTCCTTTAGACTGCATCTTAATGGTGCAGGCCTTTTTACGCCTCCAAAAGGTAAGCCGAACTCACGGGATCTTGCTCTCAGCTAAAGGCGCGGGGGCGGCAGTAGCGTTAGTCTGCCTGAATCTCGGGCAGCTTACGTTAGAGTAGCTAGTAGAAAATTGGGGATATGTATTTCTTTTCAAACTAATGACACCCGCCAACTTTTCTGTGCTTCAGGGAGGTTTGAAATTGCGAGGCCCGGTGGTGGAGGGGCGGAGTGGAATTTCTCCACTCCTTGCTAATGTTTTGTAATAGGAAAATCTCTTCCCTGGTTCCAGTTCCCCTCACCCGCTCCTTCCCCTCTCAGGGCCCTGCGAAATCGGGGAAGGCTCGACGCGTCGCACCGAAACATCTCCCCCCACCCACCCGGGGTCACACTGGAACAAAGCGGGGAGGGGCCGGGCCGGGCCGCCGCCTTGTCAGGAGGGGGTGCAACGACAAGCCTCTGCAGCCGGAGCTGAGGGTGACCCCCCCCCTCCGCGTGTCAAGGAAAATGTGGATCCGCCGCGTCTCCTCCCCCAACGCGGCCGAGGGGGCTGGCGAGGCAAGACCCCTTCCTGTTGAAGGGGGACAGTGACTTCACGGGAAGACCGTAGCGCTGAGCTCGAAGGCGGCGGCCCTTCTTTCCTCTGCCCCCGAAAGTTGACTTCTGGCTTACCGAGGGTTGTAGCCTAAGCGTCAACCAGCCACCTACTGATTCCGCTTTCCCTTAAGTTGAGAGGAACGCTTTAAAAAGTTAAGACGTTTCCCTCTTCCTTTTCGCCGAACGGAAACCTAAATCCATCCTATTTGCAGCCAAGCTTTTTTTCTTTTTTCGGGTTCATCGAAGATTGTTTAACAGTGGAAGGAGAGGGGTGACTTTAGAAATACACCGGCCCTCCAGAAGTCACAGGTGACTTGTTCCAATTAGTAATTGTCTAATTAAATTAGTATCTCCTGGCTCAGCCAATAGGTGGGCGAGAATAAGAGAAGTTCGTCTCTGAATGGAACCGCCTCCAAGCCCCTCCCCGGGTACAGGAAAGGAGTGCGCGCGCGCCTATATATATACTCCCGAGCGCGGTCGGTCGCAGTCACTGGCATGGGATTAAAGGGACGGGGGCGGCGGGTGGCTTTCAATAGGTCGCCACAGAGGGCGGCTAACGGCCTTTTCTGTTTCTCTAAGACGGCTGGGAAACGAAGACCTCGGGGGTGGGGGGCGAGGTGCGCGCTTCCTGCGCCTCTCGCTAGAGCCGTTCTCCGGGAGTTGAGGGACACTTCTGGGCGGAGGCGAGGGGGGAATCTCCTGGCGAGATGCAACTGGGGGAGCAACTCTTAGGCAGCGCTGCCAATCTGCCGGGTGCCCCGTTTTATCCACTGGAAGCCGCGGGCGGGAGAGCCGGCGGTACCGCGCGCCACCTCAACACTGGGTCGCCGCCGCGCCTGGACTTGGAGAAGGGACCGAAGAAGTTTGGCGGCGCCTCTGGGCCGGCGGCAGGCCTGCTAGGTGAGGCCGAGGCGGCGGGCGAGACGCCGCCCTTCGTCACCGCCGGCCAGATGCCGTCGAAGGCGGCGGGCGAGGTCGCGGACGGCGGGCGCAAGAGCTCGCCGTGTCCGGCTGAGGAAGACGTACTGCCGCCGCCGCCGCCGCCACCCCCACCGGCGCGCTACTCGCTGGATGGCCTGAGCCCCGAGCGGTACTACCTGCAGTCGCCCGGCCCGCAGGGTGGCACCGAGCTGAGCAGTCCGTGCTCGCTCTTTCCCTACGCGGGGGCAGCCGGGAGCGCACAGTCCGGCTCCATGTACCAGGCGCCCAGTGGAGCGCGCTACCCCTACGGTTCTGTGCTGACGCCGCCGGGGAGCTTTTCGACGGCAGCGGGCAGGACGCCCTTCGCTGCAGCCGCGGGCACCTACCAGTATGGGCAAGGCACACCTCCCGGTGGTCTCTATAACCCCTACCCGGCCGCGGCCGCGGGCTCCTGCGGTGGCCTGGGGGGCCTGGCGATTCCCGGCGGGACAGGCGGCCTCCGGGCCCAGGTCTTCCTCTGCAATCGGCCGCTCTGGCTGAAGTTCCACCGGCACCAAACGGAGATGATCATTACCAAGCAGGGCAGGTAGGCTGTGGGGTGAGATGCCCGTTTCGGGGCGCAGCTTTCCTGCCGGGGCGTGTATATTAACGCCTGCCTTCGTGGGGAGGTGGCAAAATGGGGAGCGGGGCTGCGTCCTTCTCTCGGTCCGGATTTGGGCTTTAGGTGGAAGCAGCTTTGGGTGCCCTGGAAACATCTGGTTTCGAGGACATGTGTAAATTCGTTTCTTCGAGGCCAGTCTATTAGGTTTTGCAAAGTGCTGTAGAAAAGCGAATTAGTCGGATCCAGTTGCACTCAAAAGAGAGGAGAAATCTGCAATAAATGAATTTGAGGTTCTGGCTACCCTTATGAGTAGGTTCTGTTTTTGTTTTTCTCATGGTCTCTCTGGTTTTGTTTCTTTGCAAATTTCAGAATACCAGCCCTTCAGTCTTTCTTCAGCAAACCCTATTTCTTCATTCCCAATTCCCCTGCAGCCAGTGTGTGCTTCCTTGACATTGAGACCCCTCTACTGTAACAGGGCTGGATTCTAAGCATTGACACTAAATTTATGTGCTGTGTTAAAGTGTATTAGAACCTCACCTCCGCTCTGATTTTCTTGGGGAGGGGCACAGAATTGCCTTTGCCTTTTTGTTTTCATTAATCTCAATATTCCCTGTTTGGTTTTAG
This sequence comes from Liasis olivaceus, assembly GCA_030867105.1. Taxonomy (NCBI): domain Eukaryota; kingdom Metazoa; phylum Chordata; class Lepidosauria; order Squamata; family Pythonidae; genus Liasis; species Liasis olivaceus. The sequence continues at coordinate 39,723,365 of CM061351.1, read as the reverse complement.
TTTAATATGTCATAACAACCTGGCTCTGGTACTGCCTGTTTGGCAATTAATCTGATCAAAGTTGGTGTCAGATCCTGCTTCCCATCTTCTTATGTTATCTGGTGAAGGAAGGCAAAGCCTTTGAATTGCGGGACTGAAGTTTGTATTTTAAGATTTCAGGAAGACCAAATCATCCCATTTCAACTTAAAACAGGCTCTTTCCAAACAAGCCTCTTTTCCCCCCATCAGCGGGTATGATTATGGGAGCTTGAGGCGGAGTTCTTTAGCCTCTATTTCCCATCGTCTATAAATAAACTTGATTTCCTTGAATGCTTAATTTTGCCAAATGGCTGAATAATTATTAGAAATAGATGAGAGGCTTCTGCACAGGGAATAATATCTGTCCAAAGAAATCAGGGCTTGAGGTCCAAGAGCTAAAATTCCAACCCCTGAAATGGAGGATGAAAATGGAGGATCAGCCTGTATGTAGAAGCACATTTATACAGGAGAATCTCTAGGGGGGCAACTGCTGGAGGATCTTGATTCCCCAAAGACAGGATTTCACTAGGTGATGAGGGCTTTCCTTTCTCCATTCACTCTGCTCCTTGCAGAAGAGAGAGGGCGCTTAGAGCCAGAGCCTCTCCTAGTGACTCTCTAAATATAAAACCTGCAAGGGGACCACCATCTGCCTCCTTTTCTTTGCCCAGGTGCTAGCCAAGGCTGGAGCAGGCTGCCAGAGGGCCTCCGCGGGAGCTTTTGGCACAGAGCTGCGGGCGCCTTCTCTAAAAGCCCCTCTTTCTTTCTCTTCCTCTTTCCCATTTCAGGCGGATGTTTCCTTTCCTGAGTTTCAACATCACAGGCCTCAATCCTACTGCCCACTACAACGTTTTTGTGGAAGTGGTGCTAGCAGATCCTAACCATTGGCGCTTCCAGGGAGGAAAGTGGGTGACATGTGGCAAAGCTGATAACAATATGCAAGGTAGGAGTTGGCCAATGACTATAGCTGGTGGGAAGGGGGATTTTTTTGCTTCTTTGGCTGTCCTCCTTCAGCCTAGATGGCATGTAGCATATCACTCTTGCTTGGGTAGAAGACCAACAGATGCATTCTTGCCTCGTATATATCCTCCTTGTACTTGCCAAGTATTTCATTGAGGGTGAATAATATTCCTTCCATGTTTTTAAAGAGATCTCAATGACCTCTGCTTGTGCCCAGAACCTGGGAAACTAGGGCTATTTCCCTCTAGTGACTTACAGTTTCTTCGAGTCATTCCAGCCATAGTTGAGAAAATATAAAGCCTGTCTGTATTATTAAATCGCTTAAATGATGGCTGGTGTAGCTGGAAGATGTTGCAAGGGATTAGCAGGGAAATTATCTTTTTCTTATGATATATTCCTGATCTTATTATGGATACTACATTTCCTCAGCCTACAAAAGCCAGGGGCTGCAATCCGGCATATTACTAGGTGTGCAAGTGTGTGAACAACATTGCCTCTTTCACAAACCTGATACCGAATAGGTGCCTGCTTTGACGAATGTGTGGATCTCTGGTACAGAAGGAAGGAGCTAAAACATATTTTTCTTTATTTTTTTTCCCCATTTCTTCTAACAGGCAACAAGGTTTATGTTCATCCTGAATCTCCCAATACTGGAGCCCACTGGATGAGGCAGGAAATCTCTTTTGGAAAACTCAAACTAACTAACAACAAAGGGGCTAATAATAATAATACCCAGGTAAAAAAAAGTGTGAACTTTAATGTGATTTACTTAATCAGGCAACATTCCCTAATGTTGGCCCAGCAGTCTTCAGTAGTGACTCAGCCTTCCCCATTAGCAGATAAACTGGCGTGTAAACCAGATGTCAGAAGCAGGCCCTGAACCCTAATCCTAATTCTGTACAAAATTTGACAAATATAAAATATGCTTTGTCTCGTAACAAAAGATGGCTAAACTGTTTCCAGATGATTGTTCTACAGTCCCTGCACAAATACCAGCCTCGTCTCCATATTGTGGAAGTGACAGAAGATGGCGTTGAAGATATGAATGACTCTACGAAAACACAAACTTTCAACTTTCCTGAAACACAGTTCATAGCTGTTACTGCATATCAGAACACTGATGTAAGGACAACATAATCTCACTATGCTAATTGGTTTTTTATCTGTAGTTTAGCATCCTCTTTCACCTCGTGTCCTTTTTAAATTAAGTGATAAAAATAGGGAAGCAAACAGACTTGAGATGCTGAGTGTCCTAGTATTAGTGTTACATGTAAATTGCTATTTGCATCAGTCTGTGTTCCACACATCTATTCAGCAGATTTATAAACAGAATTTATTTTCTGATATATTTATGCAGCAAATCTAACTTTCTAAGTAAAAATAATTTTCTCCTTTTTGCACATACAAAGGGGTATTTTTCTTTTTAAAAGTAAGATATCTAAATAGGTCATGTTATTTTCTGATTTACTTTCCAGATCACACAGCTTAAAATTGATCACAATCCTTTTGCCAAAGGCTTCCGGGACAACTATGATTCGTAAGTAATATTCCTGTATTTCTATGTAGTACAAAGGAAAACACAGGCCTCTACTAGAGGTTAGTTTTTCTTTTAATTAGTGTATTTATTTTGAAATGAATTTATATTTTAAAAAGTGACTTTGCATCTGAGCAAAGAACATATCTGTTAAATAATAAAACTCTACTAGCACCTAATGTAACTAATGCAGCAATACTAGATGTATATACTTAGGAATATGTTCTATTGAATTAAGGGGCTAGCTTTCTGAATAGACAGAACTTACATTGTATGTTGCAATAGATGTGTTGATTAAGTTCTTAAAGGCTAGATGTAGAAAAATGTTTAGTCTGGAATATAACTTTTTAAAAGTTTAAATTCTGCTCATATATCAAAACATATAAGTTATCTTTATTATCCTTAATTAGTAGTATTAATAGAATAGAGCGTATATTAGGCATAAAGTCTCTAGCATTAAGATGGCATTCCAGTTGCTTAAGTGCCCTGTTCAGCCTCCATACATGCTAACGCCAGCTTTCTAAATGGTAAAGAACAGTATCTTAGCCTTTCTCTTTTATATTTGTAGCATGTACACAGCTTCAGAAAATGACAGATTAACTCCATCTCCTACGGATTCTCCTAGATCTCACCAGATTGTCCCAGGAGCCCGGTACAGTGTACAACCCTTCTTCCAGGAACAATTTGTCAACAACCTGCCACCAGCTAGATTCTATAATGGTGAAAGAGCTGTACCACAGACAAATGGCCTCCTCTCTCCTCAGCAGACTGAAGAGGTGACTAATCCACCCCAAAGATGGTTTGTCACTCCGGTCCAGCAGTCTGGGGCCAACAAACTGGACATGAACTCCTATGAAACTGATTACTCTCCAAGTACCTTACTCTCTTATGGTATCAAATCCCTTCCTCTTCAGACATCCCATGCACTGGGGTATTACCCAGATCCAACGTTTTCCTCTGTGGCAGGATGGGGAAGTAGAGGCTCTTACCCAAGGAAAATGTCTACTGGTTTACCTTGGACCTCAAGAACAAGCCCTCCAGGTTTCTCTGAAGACCTGCTTTCAAAAGAAAAAGTGAAAGAAGAAATGGGGTCATCTTGGATTGAGACACCCCCATCCATAAAATCTCTAGATTCAAATGATTCTGGAGTTTATACTGGTGCTTGTAAAAGGAGGCGAATGTCCCCAAACACCTCCAGCAATGAAAACTCTCCAACAATGAAGTGTGAGGACATTAATGCTGAGGACTATGGCAAAGATGCTTCTAAAAGCATGGGTTACTATGCTTTTTATACCAGTTCTTAAATGTTTGAATCCTGGTGTCATCTTAAAATTTGACTGACTGTACATTTTCAGTGGTGGTGCTGAGATCCCTTGATGAGGAACTCCTTATCTTCACCTTTTGAAATGGTCTTGTGCAATTCTATAGAAGGTGCCAAAGCTTTTGTCTGACTTCCACAGATAAAATGGAAGAAACAGGGTAGCACTAAAAGAAAAAAAAAAATACTTAGGTCTCTTTCTTCTGCTCACTTCCAAGATGTAAGGGAAAATGCTTAAGCAGCATCCTAAGATTAAATTAGTTTTTCCTTCAGGATGGTCAGGAAGGGTAATACATATGTACATTTTGATCAATGGTTATGTTTTAAGCATTGCCAAACAATTTAGAATTCTCTGTAAAAAAGGACTTTGACATGTCATGGCTGCATTGGATCTGTTATTGCTGAATATCTGAAAAATATTCAGAGGCTTTTCCTCCAGATCAATTCCTCATGAAGTTTGCAAGAACAAAAGTCTTGGTTTAGCAGCTAAAACTTTTTGGGACTTGGGGGACCTTAGATGTTATGGCAGTGAAAGATTCCTACAAAAGTAGCAAATAAATAAGGATTCCATATAACATGTACAGCTCTGTGTCTAGGCATAATTGTAGACTATGGCAAAATACTCTGTTTAGTTCTAGTTATGGCGGTGCAGTTGAAAAGGATATGTTGGGAGTTCTTCATTTAAACAACTTCTGATCTGACAGTGGGCACTGAGGCTGGGAGTATGTCAAAATGTCTATTTATTGGTAGGTGGTGAGTGTATTTTTTCAGCTGTTCTACATGGAAAGTGTTGTAACTCCTGTTGCGCAGTCTGTAAATAGTATTATCAGATGTTGAGGTCGCAAAAGGCTTTAAAACAAAGCATTAGTTTTATTTGGGGGGATGTTCATCTGTATATAATTTTTAATAAACGTGTTGAAATGATAGGGACTTCTTACTGTTCTAGTCGTTGGGGAGGTTTTCTTTTTGCTGCAAGTGCTGCAAGGAGGTTTGTGCGAAGGTACAAACTCACCTCCCGCACCGAAGGTTCTGTTCCAAAGCAACAAGTGGTGCTATTGTTCCAAAATAAAACTATTTTGGCAACCAACTCCGAAGGGGGTCGGTAGAAGAGGAGAAGATTGCTACACCCCTTTCCTCTTCTAAGCTGCCGCACAACCAAACGGCTGGCTGGCCCTCCTTCCTCCAGCCATGAAACTCCCTGTTCCAGCGAGGACAAGAGTTGTACCTCGGCAACCGGATGGGTACTTCTTTCTGCCCAGATCTTGCTCCGCAAGCGAGGAGCTTCAGTGCTAGCCGGAGGAGGAGGCAGAACCTAGTCCGGACAAACCAGGACAGAAGCAGTTCCCCAAAAGCGTGCAGCCGCCCTTAAGTCGGCTGGATCTCCCCCACCCGCCCGCCTGCCTCTCAAGCAGAGGGAGCGAAGGAGGACACCTCCCGAGTGCCTTGCATTCTCGGATGCGCACGTTACGCCTGCGGTGCGAGACCCGGGGCCAGGCGCCTTTGTCCATAGCCGCTCTGAGGCCGTCGGCTCAGTTGGGATGGAAGGGAATGGATGTTTTCTCCCGCCCTCCTTGGGCAACTGGGTTCTCGCTAGTCGCCGGGAGAAGACGAATCCGGGATGGGCTTAAATGCGCTCCGCGATGCGCCAACGCCGCCTCGCCAAAGGAGCCTCCCTGAAGTGGCAACGCACTCGAGTGAGGGAAGAGGAGGAAGAGGGCTCCTTGGATACTGAGAAGCTGCGTCTGTGGCGGCGGCGCCCACGTCCATTCTTTTCTGGGCTCCAGGCGACACTCCTTGTCTACGTCGAGCAGCTGAGACCTTCCTTGAAACTGAAGTGCTTCGATTTCGAATGAGACTCGCGCCTCCAGCGCGCTTAATTCGAAGGACCGAGCCCTGTTTTTTTACGTCCCCAATTTTTGGATAGAATTTTTAAAGCATTTTTGAACACCGGAGCTCGTGTGCACAAATATCTTCCCGATTTGACCAGACGCTCAACGATCTGCCACTTTGGAGGTTAAAGTCAATATACACATACAGTACAATTTAATTAAAGTCATAATAACACAAAATAGGTTAAAGATACTGCATAGGTCATTTTGTTCGTTAGGCAACTGCAGCCGAGGCTTTTGCTGTAGGTGGGGTGGTTCGTGCGCGCGTGACTCGCTTCGTCTGACTTTCTCCTCGGACAGAAGAAGCCTCCGAGAAGAGGCTTCAGAGCGCACCCTTGAAATCAAGGCTGGGCATGCCCGCAGCGTGGCTTCAGAAGGCCCCTTGAGCAAGACACGACTTCTCGCTCCCGTCCTTCCCCTGGCCGCGGGGCGGAGAACTGGGCCCGGCGCGTTGGCGTCGGGGCGCCGCTCTCAAGAGACGAGGCCAGCCAGGAGCTGAGAGGCAGAGGGCGCCGTTCACCTATTTTGGGCCGGAAGGCGCAGCCTTTACGATTTGATAGTCCTTTCCGCACGAAGGAAGCCTGGGTGTTCCGAAGGTCGTCTGACTTCTCCGTCGCGGGTGGGGGTCTTTTGTTCCGTGTCACCGAGGCACCTCTAAGAGCAAAATCCAAGATGCGTGGCAGTCTTATTTCGATTATTGTTCTTCCAACCAATCTCCATCTCCTCCCTTTTTTTCTATCTTCCTCGGTTGCTCTGCGCCAATTGCCGAGTAGCAGCGCGGTTCCCCTCCCTCGGTAGCGTTTCCACGCAACCTGTATATTTTTGCACTGCAGCCTTTTAAAAAAAAAAAAAGGGAAGGAAAGAAGGAAGGGGGGGGAGGAAAAAAAAACTCGCGAAAAGTCCTCACACTGTTTAATGGAACTATAAGTGCCTGGCTGGCCCCAATTAACACCTTGTGATAAGGCATTCCTAAAATGGGGTGCCAGACGCCAAATTGCGAATAAATGTATCTCATTAATCCGCCTAAGATGACAGTGATAAACAAATCTATATTTAAATCGAGATGAAAGATACAGGTTCTTTGTTTACAATAACCTTCGGGAAAGTTAAAAGTGCTCTAAACGCGCTCCCGCACACACAAGACCTCCTCTGCCTTGGAACCACAGGCGCAGCTGCGGGTTGCCATCTCAAACACAGGTCCACCAGCGCCAATGTGCAAAAGTGGGTCTCCCTGGGACTGATTCTCACGTAGGTAAGCGTCTGCGGTTTTCAGAAGGTAGCTTTTATTGCCAGTTCAGATGACACTGAACGGGGCGCTTTAACGACTAGCACGGGGAGTCTTTGTGGGTGTAGATTTGGTTGCACAAATCTAAAATTTGAGGCAAGGAATGGAGGTCAAGGTGATTGCCATAGAGCAGGGTTCCTCAACCTTGGCAACTTTCAGACAGGTGGACTTCAACTCCCAGAATTCCCCAGCCAGCCTTGCTGGGGAATTCTGGGAGTTGAAGTCCACCCGTCTGAAAGTTGCCAAGGTTGAGGAACCCTGCCATAGAGGACAGAAGTTGGGATCCTAATGGAAAAGGAAAGACAAAGTAAGACCAGGAAATAGGTGCACGTGCTGGTTACTGACTCAAATGCATGAACACCTCCACTGTTTACAAGTCTGTGTTTAGCTACTTTGGTACCTACTTCAAACCCATTGAAATCCATGGGATTCAGGTCCAGCTTGATGGGTACAGTTGGTGCTTTAAGTCACAGAATATCTATGGGGATAGACATCACAAGTGGTCGAGTTCTGAGGCCTCTGACAAATGGGTTAACTTTTCCATCCTCTTGTGGAAAGACAAGCTAGACAAACGTTGTAAAAAGCGAGAGCCACTTCAAGGGACTCCTAGTGCCTGTAGAGCACATCTGTGTGATTCACCTACCTTTGCTGGATGTTTCTTCCAACTTCCTAATCTAGCCTGCAGTTTTGGGATTTCCTTGTGGTCTCCCCTCCAAGCACGCTTTACAGAAAGCCCAGTTTCACTAATGAAATGTAAGGCTCTAAATGTTTTTTGTTTCCTGTCAACCCGACACACACAGAAGAAAAATTACACAAGCCCCTCTTAAAAACCGTTTGGGTGGCATCTCCACATCGACCAGTGGGAGGTATTGCTCTTAATTGGTTGCAACAAATCCCAGAAACGTTAGGACACCTTTATTTAGTGAGAAAATCTACGCAGCAAGACCTCCGCCGCATTTCTACGCAGAGGCCAGAGCAAAGGCGGTGACCCTCGCCAGCCCCACAGTCTGCACGTTTTAATGCATCGTGACCTCCGCTCAGGCCGGCAGGACTGAGTCCCGCCCCCACGACTGCAATGGTGACGGCTGAGCGCTTAAGGCGGCGACTGCGCACGGCGGCCCGCGTAAAGGCTTCCAGAGCAGCGCCCGAAAGGCGGTAGCGACGGACTTGCGACAAGCGTAAGCGGGTGGGGTGCAGCTGCGATAATCAAGACAATCAGTGGGAGATCGACTCGCATGCACTATCCTGACACACAATACACGCGTGGATTGTATATTTATGGGTGCCTGTGCACACGGAACAAACATTGAACTCCCCTACTCTATCCCCCCCTCCCATTTCAAGCTCCCCAAGCGTGCATCCGGATTTAGACGAGATGTGCGTAGGACAGCAGCAACGGGGTTGCAACGGCTGCCGGCAGGAAGTTAAACAACACCAGCGGCTTCTGCTGAGGCTGGTTTGGTAGTTCCCTGCGGTACATCTTGCATCGAGCCAGGTATCGGTCCAACTCAGAGCAGACTCATGGAAACCAAACGTCAGTCCCACTGAGTTTTACACCTATTACTGAGTCTATTCGTAACTCTCTCGCCTTCTCCGTGTGCACTCCCTCTCTCTCTTTGAACTTGCAGGTTCCCTTTTCTTCCCCAGTCCCTAATTGCTTTTCCAAGTCCCCGGGAAGGAGGGACGCCTGCAAAACTTAGAAAGAGGTTCTGAGACTCTGCTTTCCTGATGTTCAGTGTTTCCAGAAGGATGCAGAAGCCATTTCCACACTTGTGGTTTAAAGCACTTCTGCCTGCTGCCGTGAAAGCAAAGACGATGTTATCTGGATCCTTGGCTCCATCTGCTCAGCAGAACTTCTAGGCAGTGGTGAATGTGACAATACACCCTCCTGCCCCACCCACTGCCCCACTATGGTGTTGTCTCCATTCTCTGCTGGCAATTTCACCTGCTGGTAAGAAACAGGCTTGGATCCCAGTGCTGTAAGAAGGAAGAGCAAGCCAGCCTACCTTCTCTACCCTGAGGCCATTTGTGATGTGCATTAGTTCAGCTTCTGCAATTTACTTTGCCTACCCCAACTGCAGTTCTGGCCAGAAACTCATGGCTCCATACCCGAAAAACCCACTTCTCGCCACAGGTGCAACAGGTCACCTGACTACATTGCCAAGATAATGTGTGGGAAAGCATTCTAGATTTTACACTCTCTGGAGCTCTGATAGGGTAGTATCAGCTGTATTTAACAACTGAAGGCCATAGAGCTGATGGGTTGTGGGTGAGATGAAGGTAATGTCATGTGACCAAGGAGGAGGGTCGGGGTGGTTTTTGTAAATTGAGGATGGGGACAAAGAGATAAAGAGGCTTTTAAACATACAGCTAAATAGCCTAGTCACTGATAAATGGCTTCGCTCAGAAATGCAACCTAAACAAAGATGCACGTGCCACGGTTCGGGGAACGTGGGGATAAGTCCAAAGTACGTAAATCTATGCCCCTTTGCAATAGCTTTTCTTGGGTGAAAAAAATCCCCAAACTTCTGCAGTTTGATATAGGTGTGGGTGTTAGCTAATCCAATCCCCTACTCAACACCAATCCCCAACTCAGAGATCTGGATCAGCCTAAACAGCCAGCTGGGATGGGGGAATTCAAGGGGAAAGAGTTTTTCCTGATTAATCTGTCTCGGAGATAGAGTGTGTAAACTTCACTCTGCTGTACAACACTTTGGGGGAAGATGTGTTCATGCCATCACCCCAGTCTGGATTAGTCATTGGTAGATTCCCGGGGAGGGGGAGGTGCATAAAAGCACTATGGGAAATCACACTCCTTGTTATTCATCACCTAATGCGGGCAACACGTCGCCAGCCACAGCGGGACAGTCCACCCTTATTACTGCAAGAGGTTTCTGCCCATACAGCAAGGGATGGATTACCATAATTCGAGATGCACATGCGTGTCTCGCTCAGTATACTTCCAAAAAGCACGATAAATCAGCGCTTACTGCCTCGGCTGCTCGTGCCTAACCACTTCCTCTCACACCTCTGCGTGAGTTGCACTCAGTTGGGCGGGGCCCAGTGTACTCCGCTTTCAGGTTACACCGAGAACGCGGCCGAAAACTGGAGGCGGAAAACCCGTCTTTTTACTCGCTTCAAAATATTTTGGCTTTTCCATCTGCGGTGCCCTTCTGGGAAAGAGCGCTGCGCAATCACTGCCTCCGCATCGCTTAGCTGGGACCGGTGAATCAGGCGCCGAGCTGAAAGTAGCTCTCCAGGGGAGCCGAGTTCGTCGGTCGTTGGTTCGCTTGTTTCCATGAGCTGGTGGATTTCCGCAAACTGTGGACGGAAGAGGCACTCGTCCACGGGGCGCTTGTGAAATAGGAGAGCCTTTATCGGGAGAGATGATTGAATCAGGAAGCCCTCCAGATTCCCCTCTCCTCTTCCGCCAGAAGTTTGTACTAAAAAGGCACCTGTCCGGGGATGCAGCCAGGGTGTGGATTCCCACATCTTTCTCAGGATGCGACTTGATAGTGACTAATCCTTTCTCCTCAGGAGCGGTCGGATTGGCGCGGACTATATTAGGAGTGACTCCAGGTCGCCTGTCCCGGGGCTTTTTTCCTATTCCTATCAGGCAGCAACTAGATCATGGAAAGGACTGTGCAGAATGTCTCTCGTGCCTACAACTCAACCACCTAGAAACAGGATGTTTAGGTATTCTAAGCAAATTGGCCCCTCGACCAACTATCTGGAAATAATGTGGAGAAAATGGGTCTGACTTATTTCTGTCCTATATATCCCAAAGTCCCTCCAAAATGAATTATTGGAGTGGGTGACCTATGGCCTTCCAAACATTGACTGTCAACAGTGGCTCTGCTGCCTGGAAGCTGTAGACCAGAATTTAATGGAGGGCTGCAGGCTCCACATCCCCGCCTGTGAGATTGATATTTTATCTACCCGTAGAAAATAAACAATTTAATTGAATTTCCAAGGAAATCTATAAACAGGTTGGATCCAGACAGCCTTTAAATAGGGCTGCAAAAATCCAAAGAACCATTTAGATGGCAACTAAGAAATACAGAAAACTCTTTGCTGCCACCTACTGATTGTCTTGATTTTTACGACCCAGATCTGATACTTTAAGTACAGATGCACTAACGTCAGTGGGACTGACTGGGTTAGGCATGACATTCTCGGCTCTTAGATGGGTCTGTTCTAAGCATGCTTAAGGACGCCACTTATGTGAGAACAAGCTGCTATGGATTGAATGACATTGGCTTCTGAACATATTTGTAGCAGAATCTTACACATTGAACCATTTTACTCAGAAGCTAACTTGCAGTAACATTAAATAAAGGATTTGCAGCTGACTTATATTTACTTGAAAGTAAATCTGATTCATAGGGGTTTACTTATAATTGTGTTACAGATATACTTAGCAAACAGTAAACTCTTCTGAGTTCAGTAGATTTCCTTTCAAATAAATATGAGCAATCAACTGCAAATCCTGTATTTAAAATTACTGTCTGAAACCTATCAAAATGGGAAAACCAATTTAAATTAATGAGACTAATTTCTTAATAGGTATGCATGCATGCTAAGTTGGAAATGAGCTCAAACGAAACTTTGGGTGATGAGAGAGAGGGAAAGGTTTCATCAAAAGTGAATCTGAACTGAAAGGAGTGGGGTTAATTTCCTGGCAAAAAACTGTTTTCATTTTTGTAAGTGCACACAATGTACATGTATCAATAAATATAGAATCAGTTATTGAATGCTTGATCAATGGAAGTAGTAGGATAATTCATGAAGATGAATTCAAGAGCCTCTTGAATATGACAATCTTAAATTGCACTGGGCTATAATTCTGAGAATTCCTTCCCACCATGATGCTGACTGGAAATTTGGGAGCCGTGGTGTCCATATGACTTGAGGACCCTAGATGGGAGAACCTGGTATCTGAATGCTTATCATGGCAACAGGGGATTCACGTGCTTTATACAGAGTCGGCCAATTGGACTTTCTGGGCAGTAAAGTCAACAGTGCTTTGTAGCAGGTTTTTCTAAGATTTCAAGAAAAAGTTTTTCTAGCTGTAGAATTCCTGCAGGTAGCAGGAATTAAGGCTGGGGCCCTCTGTATGTAAAATGCACTCTTGAATTCAAAATAGAATTTAATACCTGTCTTTCCTTAGTGATAAAATCAAACTGTGTTCTCTGTAATGATGCATAGTTGCACACCCTAACGGATGTTTTCTTTAGAAGTAAGTCCCACTGATCTCAAGGGAGTTTAATTTATAGTAACTTTTCTAAGGATTGCAACCTAGCTATATATTAACAGTGCATACCTATACAAAAATCTATTTTGTTCAGGGAGGCTAACTTACCAAAAAAACATATTTTGACTTAACAGAACATGACATCTGGTTCTAAAATAATTATTATCATTTTGGCAAAGTTAATAGCTGAACTTTCCTTCACCTAAGGAATCTATATACCTAGGAGAGTTGAAAACAAATGCAATTTCTATGTTTGATCTGTTGGCCAACAAGTTTTCTTTATCCATGGGAAACAATAACAAGGGCAACTAATTCCATAAGAGGTTTATGTGCTCTCAAAAAAAAAAAAAATCCACTGTGGGACAAATCAATTGCTGGTCTCATAGAAAAAAGCAGGCTCATAGAAATAATATTCTTGCTTTCTGTACTTTAGGGTTTTCCCCAGCTGTTTAACTGATTCTACCTTCAATCTATTATTTCTTTTAGGTCATGTATATAGGTACTTAAACTATCCTTTTAATGTTATTTAAGATGTAATTATAGGAAAAATGAGAGAAGTGTAAGATGGGAGTTACCAGTTCACATTTCAGCTAAAGTCTTTGTGGGATAAAGTAAACTCTAAGCCATTTCCCTAAATGGCAGTATTGGCCTTCATTCCAGAGATGGTGTGTATCAAGTATAGGTGAAGTGATTTAAAGCATTCTATCTCAGTTCTTCCCCAAACTGGAGACAGCTGTTCTAGATAAATGCAAATATTTGTAGAAAAGTACCATTACTAAGGCTTTTTTCCCCATTCACGGAATATGCAGTGGGCGAATTTGGGGAAAGAGCTATACCTGTTGTATTCTCTGTCAGTTGTACAGCTCTTACACGACACATCTTAACAGCAAACTTTCTCCCAAAGATGGATCCTTATGTAGCTTCAACTCAAGAAGGAAGTATTAGTGAGTTTAGGAACTCCAAGTGTTAAAATGAGATTTGAGGGAGGGGAATAAAGGGGGAAGATGTGCCTCTTATGGGAGAGGTAGCATATGGGAAGGGGGAAGAAAACACTATTCTTATTCATACCCTAAGCAGAACTTTGCACTGTCATATTTTGCTGGAGGATTCATTGTTGACTTCTATTCACAGTTTTCTACTGGCTGTTCTTGTTGTCTGGCATTTTACCAGGATGTGGGAAATTATTGAAAAGAAAAGAATGTTCATACTCATACAGAACAAAGTTATTCAGAATTAACACCTATTTGCTTTGGGTTGATTTGGCATCAGAACAAGTGGTGTTATCTATTGGTAATGAACTTCATCAAGCTGATCTCAAGGACACTCCCAACTATTTTTCTACCATCCAATTTATTTCCCCAGATTTATAGTTAAAGAAAGGGGACGCGGTGGTGCAGCGGCTTAATGAGGCTGAAAGTTGTTGGCCAGAAATGGCTGACGCTTCAGCGGTTCAAGTCCAGCCTTCGCGTTAACAGGGTGAGCTCCTGTTTCCTCCCCAGCTCCTGTCAACCCAACAGGTCGAAAACTCACGTGAGTAGATAAATGGGTACTCTCACTCCAGTGGGAGGAAAAATGCTGGCAGCGCCTTGCACAGAGAGACGGGACCAGGTGCCGGTAAGCGCGAAACCGCGCTCGCCTGAAAAGGGCGCGAAGCAACGGAAACCCCGCCTCCTGCGCTCGCCAGCTGGGCTATGCTCTAGGAAGGAGGCTCTGGCAAACCACTTCCGAAAAACAATTGCCTTGAAAACTGCAAGGATTCGTCCAGGCAGTCACTGCAGGGTCAGTAATGACTGAGCGCGCACACACACACACAAAAAATAGTTAAAGAGTTGAATCCAGGATTAGTATGGATTAAATCCTTAGTCCTCTGACAGAGCTTTTGTCATCTCTTGCTTCTCCTAAGTTCATTTTCTGAAATGGCTGAGATGATGAAATAAATGAAGATCAGTAACCAATTTGTACATCTCTGTACCTATTGCAGGAATGGGCAACTTAGAATTTCTAGTTACTATTGAATTACAACTCCCAGCAGCACTTGCAAACATAGTCAGTGGTGAAAGATACCCTGGGAGCTGTAGTTCAGTAACATCTGAAATGCCATTCATTGCCCAGAAGATTTATTCATTGTATTTTATTTATACTATTTGTGTACTGTAGGATCAATAAACCTCATGACAGTTTCCAGCAATCCAGTAAAACACACAATCAATTAAAATGCCCATAGCATCATTTAATAACCCAAAGTGTTAGGAAGATAAAGGTGGTCCTGCAGGTACTTGAACATCAAGCCATATAAGATTTTATAGGTTAATACCAGCACTTTAAATTGTATCTGGAAACCTATATATTCCTTATTCTGATCTGGGAGAAGACATGTGTGACAGTGACACCTTGTCATTTCTATCTGATAAACCAGTCGCTGATTCGAGGAATAAACCCAGGGCCAAGTCTTACAGATTAAAAAATATCATTGTGGGACAAATGTTTAAGGCTCTGTATCTTCAAATAAATTCAGCAGGGCATTCCGAAATTGTGGTAGTTTTTGATCTTGATCCACAAAAGACCTCTGTCAGAAATAATGTGGTATCCTTATGCTTGATGGTCAGATTGACACATTATTTAAAGATGTGGTTTGCTTAAACGTGGGTCATTAAATGAACCACAATTGGTTAGGTTCAGCCAACACAGTAAGCCATTAGCTGTCTTCAGATCACAGTGGTGGGAGTCACACAGCACATCAAGCCAAAACTAAGTAAGCCACATTATGGTTTAGTATACTATGTGAATCAAAACATTATTCATGGTTTGTAAATGGGGCTTCCTGACTGTAAGTTATTTGGTATGAAGTGAGAAGTATGAGCAAAACTGACAAGTGGAGTGATGATAAAGAAATGGCAACCCTTGACTAGAAGCCTATTCTACCTGCCAGCTTCATCACAGAATTTGTAGTTCTGGAACATGAGGCAGAGCAGTATCACATCCAATAAGTCAAGGGTAGGGTCTCAGTGTTTAGAAAGACCTACCAGATCATAGGTGGTCATGTGTGCGTGCGCATGTGTTTGTTGCTTCGAGCCAGTCTTGACTCCTGGCAACTGCAAGTCCCTGCAGTTTTCTTGGCAACATTTTCAGAAATGGCTTGTCAGTACTTTCTTCCTAGGGGTGAGAGAGCGCGACTGGCCCAAAGTCACCCAGCTGGCTTTGTGACTAAGGCAGCACTAGAACTCACAGTCTCCTAGTTTCCAGCCTAGTGCCTTAACCCCTACACTAAGCTGTTTCAGGTGAAGTAGGGTTCTGTAAAGCACAGCAACTCTTTCCAGATAGGAGCTCTTGATCACTGGGGAGCTTCCAAGAGAACAATGCAGAGCCATCTAGTGGTCAGAGAAATGCTGCATGCCAGCGTTTCTCAACCTGGGCAACTTTAAGATGAGTGGACCTCAACTCTCAGAATTCCCCAGCGGACACATTTAAAAATATTATTGGTATGATTAATATAACTCTCTTCCATTCCCCATTTTACCCTCACAACAACACCGTGAGGTGGGTCAGAATGGAAGGAAAAAACAACAAATGCTTGACAATGGTTGGGTATTTTCTCCCTCTCTAGCTGAAGGGAATGGTGACTATTCGTGGGGAAAAAACAATGCAAATTAACTGTATTATTGTTTACGTTAAAGACTAACAGATCATAGAGTTGGATTTAAAGTTAGTTGCAAAAACAGCTTGAAAGAAACAAAGTCCACATAAGACTACAGCTCCCATTCTCCCCGGTCAGCAGTTGGTTTAGTGGTTGGAGATTATGGAGGATCTCACTGATCCCTCCCTGCACCTGAGAGAAAATCATTTTCATCCTGGAGTTCAGGAAGATAATTGGCCAGAAGGTAAAAGCAGGTTGCTAAAGCGTAGGATTTTTTTTTCCTTTTGATCTTTTCTCTCACATTCCTTTTCTTTTTCCACAACACTTCTACGAACAATTTTAAATATTGTTATTAGTATACTGTAACTACATACAAGCCTCTTTTTTCCTTTTCCTGGAAGAATATCCCATATGCTAATAATATGATGTTGTCTGATATAAATATTAACCTAAACCCTTATGGGAAGGATTTTAGTGCTTGCTGGATCTCATGAAATATAATCCAGGGGAGAAGAACATTATACTGCCAGTGAGGAATGCAAACTATGATTTGAATAACATGATAGGGAAGATATTGAATGGCTCCTTGAGGGAGTATTATGCTCTGAGCTGTCACAACAGATTGTGTGAATAAACTAGACTGGAGATGTGATTCTAATCATATTGATGAAACATTCATCTGAAAGAGTGAGTGCAACCAGAAGGGACTCACTAGGAATACAATTAAACCCTAATCTGGGCAGGAGAGACCCTGGCAGGAAGACAATGAATATAGGAGAGACCTCTAGGTAGGGCAACATTTTCTTCCCTGGAATCAGCCCAACATCCTGACTGATTTATCTAAACAAAGCTGGTTATCAAGACAAATCCAGCCCACTTAAATGTTTAGCAGTCCACTTCAGGTTTCTAAACGTTTTACTTTTTACAGAAGTTGCAAAGCTATGCTGGCTGTAAGAAAAAAAAAATCCTGGACATATTATTGCAAGATCAACTCAAGGTGAACTCAGATCGCATTGCTACATGCAGCAGGCATTTACATACAGAACTGTTTTATCAGGCAACACCAAAGCAAATTATTGCTAATTCTTTTGGGTGAAATAATAATAGCAGTAATAGTAATTTAAAAATATGTTATTATTGGAAATCCACTCCATCTTTAAGTCAAATGTGCAGGTTCCTTAGTAAGTGGAAAACTGAACTAGCTGGTTGTATGTTGGATATTTAGTTGTAAATATTTGCTAACATGGGGCACTTCCACTTTACCATTATTTTCACTGCCCAAATCTTCAGGAGCAATTTAAAGGCCATCAGCGATTGTTTTCATTTCTGCTGACATGAAATACTGAGAACCGGGAGCAAAATTCCCTGTCCTGCCCTGAGATGCTACAGGACTTGTGGCAACAAAAATCATTTCACCCCATTTTGTGCAAAAGGGAAAGAAAAGAAGCAGTAACTAGCTGGTCTTATGCATAATACAGGTGAAACTCGAAAAATTAGAATATCGTGCAAATATTCCTTTATGTCAGTATGGCAACTCAAAAGGTGAAACCAATATATGAGATAGACGCATTACATGCAAAGCGAGATATGTCAAGCCTTACTTTGGTATAATTGTGATGATTATGGCGTACAGCTTATGAAAACCCCAAATTCACAATCTCAGAATATTAGAATATTACATGACATCAATAACACAAGGATTGGAAATAGAACAATATCGGACCTCTGCAAAGTATAAGCATGCATATGTACTCAGTACTTGGTTTGGGCCTCTTTTGCAGCAATGACTGCCGCAATGTGGCGTGGCATGGATGCTATCAGCCTGTGGCACTGCTGAGGTGTTCTGGAAGACCAGGATGCTTCAATAGCAGCCTTCAGCTCCGCTGCATTGTTGGGTCTCATGTCCCTCATCTTTCTCTTGGCAGTTCCCCATAGATTCTCTATGGGGTTCAGGTCAGACGAGTTTGCTGGCCAATCAAGCACAGTAATCCCATGGTCACTGAACCAGGTTTTGGTACTTTTGGCAGTGTGGGCAGGTGCCAAGTCCTGCTGGAAAATGAAGTCAGCATCCCCATAAAGCTCGTCTGCGGAAGGAAGCATGAAGTGCTCCAAAATCTCCTGGTAGACGGCTGCGTTGACCCTGGACTTAATGAAGCACAGTGGACCAACACCGGCAGATGACATGGCTCCCCAAATCAACACAGACTGTGGAAACTTCACACTGGACTTCCAAGCATCATGCATTGTGTGCCTCTCCATTCTTCCTCCAGACTCTGGGTCCTTGGTTCCCAAATGAGATGCAAAAGTTGCTCTCATCAGAAAAGAGGACTTTGGACCACTGGGCAACAGACCAGTTCTTTTTTTCTGTAGCCCAGGTAAGACGCTTCTGACGTTGTTTGTTGCTCAGGAGCGGCTTGACAAGAGGAATACGACATTTGAAGCCCATGTCCAGGATCCGTCTGTGTGTGGTGGCTCTTGATGCACTAACTCCAGCCTCAGTCCACTCCTTGTGAAAGTCCGCAACACTTTTGAATGGCCTTTTCCTGACAATCCTCTCCAGGCTGCGGTCATCCCTGCTGCTTGTGCACCTTTTTCTACCACACTTTTCCCTTCCAATAACCTTCTATTGATGTGCTTTGATACAGCACTTTGGGAACATCCAACTTCTTTTGCAATTCCCTTTTGGGGCTTTCCCTCCTTATGGAGGGTGTCAATGATGGTTTTCTGCACAACTGTCAGGTCAGCAGTCTTTCCCATGCTTGTGATTCCTACTGAACCAGCCTGAGAGACCATTGAAAGGCTCAGGAACCCTTTGCAGGTGTTATGGATTCGTTAGCTGATTAGAGTGGGACACTTTGAGCCTGGAATATTGAACCTTTTCACACTATTCTAATTTTCTGAGATTGTGAATTTGGGGTTTTCATAAGCTGTACGCCATAATCATCACAATTATACCAAAGTAAGGCTTGACATATCTCGCTTTGCATGCAATGCGTCTATCTCATATATTGGTTTCACCTTTTGAGTTGCCATACTGACATAAATGAACATTTGCACGATATTCTAATTTTTCGAGTTTCAGCTGTATAATTGATGCTTATTTATTTCTCTCTTGCTCATTTTATCTGAATTACTGTTGGACTAGCCTGGCTGTTAACTGGGAAGAGGAGTGGAGAAAGAATTTCATCTAATGAGGAAATGGAGCCACAGCATCTAAGCAAACATCCCCCTCCCTAAACCTTGGTTATCCAAGTGTTGATGATTAAAAGTCAAGTTGCATATGAGTCAATTAAAAGCATTCCTCTGCTTTTTATGAAAAACTGCCTCGCTGCAGATTGAGGAACATTTCTCTAGCAGATGCAATGTCATTTTGAGGCTAACCTCTAATTAAAATAAAATTATCTAGGTTGAGTATTAGAATGCACCATTTAAGTTTTTTTTAATCTTATTTATTATATATTTATCCAAAAGAACCCAAACTTGCAAATGTGATTCTCCTCCACACTGAACTTCACCTTCACTATAATCCTAGGAAGTCAATTACGCTAGGACACTTTATTTTTTACGACAACTTTACAGCTCAGTAAACATCTATTGCAGGAGTTCTTAATCTCTTCATGCCATGGACCTCTTCTCAGAAAAAAAGTATTTTGATGTATAACATAAAATGCACAGATTGCATTACAAAGGAAATAAATTATGCTCAAATACAATTACCATTTTTTTTAAATAGTTAAAATAATTTTAGATAGTGAGATTTATTGAATTAAGCAAACATTTTTGGAGTCATTACTTTGTTGCCTATATTCATTATGGAATAAAAAGCAAATTTTCAGTTAGAAGTTAATTAAAATAAAGTTGCAATTTTTCTCCCCATCCAAGTTCATGGACCCCTTGAATTCTATCCACGGACCCCAAAGAGGTCCCTGAACCCCATATTAAGAACCCCTGGTCTAATGTCTACCCAGTGAGTTCAATGGCTGGGTGGAGATGTGAAATCCAACTTCTGGTAAAATGCTTGAACTTGGTTGTCCTCATCCTGAGTGAATTTAGATTACAATCCCCATAATTTCTGATCATTGCCTACATTGTCTGAGGATGATGGAAGTCATAGTCCCAAACATCTGAAGGACAACAGCTGAGGAAGACTGCTCCAACCATCATAGATCATTGGCATTCTGATATACCAGAACATGGATACCAGATAGTCTGAGGTGTACAAACTACTCCCCCAAATTTCACATATTCTGTTCAGTTTAAAGTATGTATTAATAGGGCATGCTGTCATTATCTGCTAAATAAACCCCTATGCCTGATTAAGTCTTTGAATGGGAAAGCATATGACCTGACTTTGTCTTACCAAAGATTCACACAACATGCTGTAAGTCATGGTCTGTTTAACTCCAGTTGGTTAAATAAATCAGTGTTTGGATTCATACAACATTTTCAGCTATAAGCCATAACTGAGAACCCAAAGTAGTTGGGTTCATGTCTCACACTGAACCAAAACCAATAAAACACCTATGACACAATGCATTCTGTAGTGACAGCCTTACTGGGGTGGGGGGGTTGGTGGGGGAAGGGTATCTTCAAGTCAGTGTTGACTCCTGGCAACTGCCTGGACAATCCCTGCAGCTTTCTTGGCAAGATTTCGGAAGAGGTTTGCCATTGCCTGCTTCTTCCTAGGTCTGAGAGGTAGTGACTGGCCTAAGGTCACCCTGCTGGCTTTGTGTCTAAGACCAGACTAGAACTCACAGTCTCCTGGCTTCTAGCCTGATGCCTTAATCACTACACCAAACTGACTCTCCATACTGTGTTAGTCTGAAATTAATATAATTATTCACTTGTCTTTATAGTTAGGGTTTGTTAAGAAAATACATGTTCTTCCTTGATATATTCTTAATATATGAAATTTATCAACTTTTCAAGAGTTATGAATATTAGGGCTGTGGAAAGCATTCAGAAGAGGTTCTTTGCAAAGTGTGTTGGCACAAATAAAGCAAACTTCTAGAAGTGTTAAAGTAGCCATGACTGCTGGAAGGCTGATACAAATACTTCAAAGACTTTTCTCACTTGTGTGTTTGTGTGTGTGTGTGCATAACTACTTTACTTCACTCACACTCTGAGCAGAGGTGTGGACTGTGCGTGAACATGTAACTGCAGATAGTGGAGGAAAGCCTCTGAGGCAGCTGTGCTGACTTCTGGAGCAAGTAGCTGCTTTAATGCTTTGAGAAAAGATCCTTCACTTGCCCCCTTTGCTTTGCAAAGTGCCTTTTTGAATGCTTTGTACAGACCTAATGGATCATTAGCCAGTTTAGTGTAGTGGTTAAGGCATCAGGCTAGAAACTGGGAGACCATAAGTTCTAGTCCTGCCTTAGGTACAAAGCCAGCTGCGTGACCTTGGGCCAGTCCCTCTCTCTCAGCCCTAGGAAGGAGGCAATGGCAAACCACTGATCAAATCTTGCCAAGAAAACTGCAGACTTGTCCAGGCAGTCACTGGAAGTCGACACTGACTTGAAGGCACAAAAAAAGTGGATCGTTTATACATGGTGTGTAGGCAAGCTCATATTACAGGCGAAGTACAGATACAGATTGCTGATATGTGTTCTTTGTCTCCCGTTGAATTGTCTGATGCAATTTTTTGAGTTATTTAGTGGATTCTTAAGCATGTTCAAGTTGCATTCTTTTTCCTCCCGTGACCTTTTTCATTTATATATTATACAATGAAAGGATCCCAAACAGTTGGCCACAGGTGGAAGCATATTTTCAGCACTCTCACAACCCTTTTTTTCTTTTTAAGGTAGATGTGGAACAAGTTTCATATAAAGTATTGAGCTGTAGTTACCAATTCACTATTTTTATGGATCTATTTTTATTCATTTGTGTTCATTTATATAATTTTTATTTTTAAAGAATGCCTATGGGATCCAGAGACCTTTTTGGAAGTAAAGATGATGCTGGAAGCTGGCACTTTATTATGCAGCACATCAGTTTCCCATTTGATTACTTATAGTTAGAAGAACCTTGGGGGAAAAAATAAAGAAAATATCAGATGAAGCAGAGAACCTGACAAGTGCCAAGAGCAGAATGGGTAATGACTTGTAATTGCCATTATAGGTAGTTCTCATTTAGCAACTGCCTCGTTTAGCAACAGTTCACAGTTATGACAGTGATAAAAAGTAGCTTTGTGACCAATCCTCACATTTATGACCTTCGCAGGTCTGAAAAGCAAAGGAAAGCTGAAGTAAGATTGTAAGCACAGTGATGGTTTCACTTAGTGACTGTTTTGCTTAACGACCAAGTTGCCAGTCCCAATTGTGATCACTAAATGAGGACTACCTGTATGATAAATTAGATTATTCTGTTTTAAATTATTTGATCTAAATGAAAACCAGGATTCATATTTGTATCCTCCCTTTATGCTTAAGAAAGAAAAATGAAGAAGAAAAAACATTAGCCATGAGTTCTGGTCAGCAGTTAGCCACCTCACCATTTTAGCCTGCCTTCCCTGCACTGGTTCCTCTCAGAGGTACTTGGCTAGAGAAACCATCATTAACCAGAAACTTGTTCTTCAACATAGCTGGAATGCATCTGATTGTGGAAGCTGTGTTACCCATGCAGAATTACCCCATGGGGGCAAAGCATTTTCTAAGGATTTTTCTCTTCCCCAGGGCTGGTTCTTTTTTGTCCAATTTTCTTTCTCCAAGTTAATTCACTAAAAAATTGATCAAACTGACAGTACTTTTTAGAAAGTGATGGTTTGCTTTGGCCCTAGCCTGAAAAGTTTTCTCTATTTCTTCTAACAGGAAGTGACTTCTGCGTGTTAGATTAAGGAATGTTGGTCCTGAGAGATACATATGTTTTACCTGGGGATTTATTTGTTTAAAATATTTATATAGCCCATCTTAAAACAACTCTGGGTGGCTTACAACCAATAAAACAGTATAAAAGCAGCACAAAACAATATAAAAACCAACAGTAATAAAAATAGAGAAAAACCTGGCGCCACAGCCAACCCACAAAGTTGGGTTAACAATTCCCAACTTTGCTGAAGCCAGTTTGTACATTAACATCTTACATTTAGGTAACACACAGCTACATGAAAAGCTGTCTTTGGATGAGAGAGGCAAATCAGACACTACTTTTGTATGTCACAAGAGATTACATCCTTTTAAGGTTATGCCCAGGGCCTTCATAAATATACATGCCATACTCCAGTGATTAGTAAGGGGTCTGGGTTGAAATGAATTTACTAGAGGGTTTTTTTTTAATTGTAAATCATTTGGAAGCATTAGGTGATTGGCAAAGATTTACTGCTGCTTTTGGAGCCTTCTTCCGAGAAAGTATTGTAATGTGGCTGGATTTTATAGGGTTGCTATGGATTTAAGGGTTAGTCAGTCATCTTCTGCTGCAACCAACCTTGTAGCCATTCACATTTGAGTAACTGGATTAATACATTGTTAATTTAATTTAACCAGTTTATTGAATAGGTCACAGCTGACTGGCTTCAGACATCATGTTAAGCCAAAACCAAATAAACCACATTATGGATCAGCAGTTGGCAGCAACTATCTACTCTTCATTGATCTCGGTTCAGCTTGGCCAGCCTTGTTTAGTACTTGGGAATACTGTAGCTGACAGCTAATCTGGGAAGTTGTGGAAGAAGACATTGGCAAACCAGTTCTGTAATGCTACAAAGAAACAGGCATAGCTACAGTTAGCAGGAGTCAAACTCACCCTGAGGACATCTTTATTCTTTTTGTGTGTGTGCATTGTGTGAAACCAGCCAATGTGTAGGTTGTTTGTTTTTGGCTTTATATGATACATGCCTGAATTGTTTTAGGACAGTAAACCAAAGTTTAAATGCATGATTTTCTTGGCTAACAACTTCAAGTATAGCTTAATGTGATAATGACAACGGGTGATTCTTTGTCTTAATTTGGGCTATAGACCATATCTGGCCTTCAGTGGTGTTTTGAAACCATTCCAGAAAGTAGGTGGGTCTAGAACAAAACAATCTGATTTTTTTTTTCATTTAAACTTAATACAACTTAGTTGAAATAAATAGAGTTAACATAAGTACTCCTCATATTTTAATAATTATAATTATCCAGGTTTTGTGGGCCCTTCTGTGGCTCTGGGGAGTGGGGACTCAGGTTTTATACCTTTTCTTTAAGAAATCACACAGATGAAAAGTAAGATCATGTAAAGAAAATGTGGTAAATTAAATTAGGAATTGGCTAAACAAGTCATACTTATTTTGTTGTCTAGAAGACTGAAGGGTTAACATCACGTCCAACTAAAGCCAAATGACCAAATGAACCATATTATAGTTTAGTGCAGTGTGGGAACTCAGCCTAATACTGGCTTGTTTCTGGCTTATATAACAAACCACAATTTAAACAAACCATGGCTTAGATATGTGAATACAGAAAATTTAAAAAAGAAAAGCAGTAGATCTGTTGGAATGGAAGAATTACATTTAGTTCCTATATTACTTGCCTGCAAACCCATTTTTAGGAAATGGAAAGATTCCAAATGTCATTCTAGTTTTAATAATTCAAGTGAGAGATACAGTGAAAAAGTTGCAATGCAGAATGTTCCTATTTAGGATGCCAGTCAACCAGCTAGCCATACTCTTTTCTAGGCTACTCTTCCAAAGTCTGTGGGGTGCAAAAGGAGGCGTTCATAAGAGGTTATGAGGTTTAGAGTACTGTTGCCTATTACTGGCTCAATTCTTTCTGTCCCACAAGATCTAATAGGTGGGCATGCTCCAGGTCCCTTCTATCAAAAAATGTCATCTGAGGAGACCCAGGAAGTGTGCCTTCCCTGTTGTGGCACTGACTCTATGGTACAGCATATCTCCCTCCCCCAGTCTGAGAGATGGATGGTCCTGATTGTACAGCTTATGAGTCACGCTGAGCATGTTGTTTGAATAGCTTTTTACTATTTCATGGTTGTTTTTAACTTGGCTGTTATCTATCCAGAGTTGCATAGTGAGTGGGCAGTTATATACACTAATTAGAAATGGTGAAGATGACACTAAATGGTCATTCCCACATTAGAGTCAGATCTGATTTCATGCTTATGAATATATCCATGGCCTCTGGTTTCTGAAATTTGAGTTTCAAATAAATTAAAGGATACTTTAATCTGTTCCTATGATTGGCCAAATTGGTAAGGTCCTAGTTTGCTAATGATTGCATTACCTATTTCCACTGAAGGTTAATCTAGTCTCCCATCAAAGTAGTACAGGCTACCCAAGCATTCCTTGGGTTCAGAATATCTGGAACATGAGGGCATCCTTGGATGCTGCTTCATCCTAGCCAAAATAGTTGGGAAAGGTTATTCCCAACATAAAAAAGGGAACACTCTCTATCAGGCTCCTCCTGTTCACAAACAAATGAACTGTTTTCTCTATGCACAAGTTAAATTGATGGAGATCTATATCTTCTCTCCTTCTCCTGCACATGGAGGAACATAAGGAGTCAAAAGAGATGAGGCAAAATGGAGACAAATAATACTACAACAAACAGGTATAATCATATCATTGTGGTCTTTGAAGATCTAGGAAGGAAAATCCAGAAGCTGGGGATTCATGTGATCTTCTCATCCAGCTTGACAGTCCACGGAGAAGACTGGAAAGTGAAAGGAGAATGCAGCAAATGAATGCCTAGCTATGCCAATAATGCCAGTGGGGGAGATTTGGTTTTTAAGACAATGGTCTGAGTTACCTGAATGATGGACTGCTGGTATGGAATGGGTTACACATCAAAGGGGGTGGTGAAAAGTCTTTGGCCAAAGCATGGTGAGGTTGATCAGTATGGCTTTAAACTGAACCCTTTTGAAATTGGAGTTGAAAATCCCAAAGTAAAGATTTCAGATAAAATACCTGTGCACCCTAGAAGGAAGTCTAAGTGTTGCTCATGTCGGAGCTATTCAACCACTTATGAAAAAAAATCATTGGTTCATAAGGCTTATGGCCTTAATTGCCTATGTAATAATACTCAAAGCATGGGGTATAAAAAAATTAGCTTGAACTCTTAGTACAGGAAGGCAGATATGATTTTAATAATAAAATTGAGATCTGGTAGGATGTCTCTTATGATTAGAATACAGCAAATGAAAGATACGATTTACTCAAAAGAACGAACAGGGAAAGAAGAAAATGCATTGTATATTAAAAGCATCCATGCATGATCAGAAATCCAGGTGAGTGAACTTAACAACACAGCAGAAAGCATCTGGGTTATAATAAGTGGTGGGAAAGTAAAAATAATATAGTTGTTGGTAACCAGTATTATCCATCCTCAGCTTCCCCAAAATTGGATTATGCTTTAAAAATGGCAAATGTTAGACATTCCCTAATATTTGTTGAGAGACAAACTTTGTCAAGTATGATACATCTAGGAAATATCTGAATTGTCTTGCTGAGAACTTTTTCCTTCAGTGGGTGTAGGAATGCACAAGGGGATCAGCTATCCTTGACTAGATAACAACAAGTCAAGGAACTAGTAGCAATGTTGGGGAAAAGTGACCCATAAAACTAGAGGGTTTTTATTATTTTATTTTAAGAGAAACTAAAGCTGAATCTGGTAAAAACATCTCTTAAGCTTCAAAATAACAGCAGTAAGTAGGATTCCATGGCAAAATAAATTAATGGGAAAAAGAGCTCAGTGTAAGTGGGAATTCCTAAAAAAGGGAAAGACTAAAGACATAATAAAGAAAAAAAGTGGGGGACAGCAGAATTATATGGTTGCACAAAAGCTTGATGAAGATCTAAAAATAAATGAGATATATGGTGGGAAAAAGGGACAAGTCAACATGGAAAGGTACATAAAGACAGTCTAGAACTATAAAGATAATACAGTGAAAGTCAAAAGAACGCAGATTGACCATGGATGCTAGGAAGAACGAAAAAAGTCTTCTTCAAATATTGAAATAATTCTAGAGATTATCCTTCTCTCCAACATGATACAGCAGCACCTTTCTTTTTTCTGTACCTTTTCCCTTTAAACAGCTTTGCATGCACGATCATCATGCCTGTTGTCTTTGTTTCTGTAAAGTGAGGTACGAGAGAAGGACCATGTTTCTTTTTATCTTTTCCCAGTAACATTTGCTGCCCCGACTCTGGGGAGTCTTTGAACTATGGACCCCTGGACTTATGCCTATCCTAATAGCATCACCAGGTACAGTTTCCAACTTCATCAAAAATGGATTTTAGTTCTCATGTCTAGCAACAAGTGGCATGTCACAAGCTCTGTTTATTGAAGTCTTCCTAATCTGGTTTCTTGATTTCATTACTTTTGACTAACAGATCCGTTAAGCTCAATGTGTCTAGGTTCCTCCTTAAAAACCTTTCCTTTGATTCAAGCTTAGTGTGTTGGGCTTGACGAATTTGGAAATCCAGGTTGGAGGAATATTTCCAGAAACCTTTGGAATCAGTTTGTCATTTGCTGAACTCTCATAGTAGTAGTAATGCAGAGCTGCCATCTAGTGTACAGTGAAGATATTTGTCTTTGCATGGATGTTTCTAACAGTGGAATCTCCCTGCAAAACATCCATGCAAAGACTGCCAGGAAAGACAGACAGACAGACAGACAGACATATTCCTTCAGCAGATATACAACACATTTCTGGTTCACATATACTTCTAATGTTGGTTCATGTCTGGCTTAGCATGAAATGTGAACTACTCAATAAGGCCTTAGTGTTATATGCAACCTTGTCTCTGATTACTTGTCCAAAGAATCAATATTCAAAATCCTGATTTAGTAATATTATATACAGTATGAACACAATATTACATAAGAACACAGCCATCCTTTCTTTCTGTTAAAGCTTTCTTCCAACTTTTCTTCATTGACTGAAGCCTTAAGCCTTCAAGATGTCACTATTTTCAGCTGTTACAGATTCTTTTCCGCTTTCAAGAACTAGGTTTGTTAGTTATTATTCCAATGAACTAAGTGCAAAGCAAAACCCTTTGCAGTTCCTGATCACGACATTCTTAGAAGCTCTACCCTCTGTTTATCTGTTGTCTTTGAATATAATATTCTCCATCTTCATTTCTAGGCGGCTTATAAAAACTGTTCCTCCGTATATGCTCAGTTCAACATAAGGTCCTTCTACATGAAGTTTCTGCTCCCATTCAAAGATGGATCCTGTTCCCACAAAACTGATTGCATTTCAAAGCTCATAAGGACTGCTCAGATTTTGGGGTTTCTTTTCATTGCTGCTTTGCAAATAATGTTAAATAAGGACATAGACAGGGGTAGGAGTGTAAGCAGCCTCTGCCCCCCCCCCCCCCCCCAATTTGCATGGAATGGTAGTGAAGAGACTTTTGCTACTTCAGGATTTGCAGAAGCCTGGAATGGGGTCAGTGATGTTCTTTGTCTCTTTTCCCAACATTTTGAGATCAGCAGAAGTGAAGACAATTGCTAAGAATGGTATCCACTAAGCTGCGTGTCAAAAGTTGCCAGATGGTGGGGTCATGATCCAAGCCCCACCCCTTTTATAGTGCATAGATGCACACTTATGAACAAAAGGGTGGGGTCTGGATCACAATGCCACACCAGTCATCTTGCAGGTTTTAACCCTCCTCTTCTTAAGATGTCACTGTCTGCAGTTGCCTTCAAACTGCTTTACAAGAACTGGGGGATGGAAGTGGTGTCAGTGGAGAAGTTTCCATATTTACAAATAATTGTCTCCCTTTGAACTCTTATTCCAGCATCATTATTATTTTCTGATCAAAATATAGCACCTGATATACAGTTGCTTTATAATTATAGGAAAGGACTTAGCTCATGGCATTCAAATTACCAGGTCTAATTCTTGCCATCTCTAAGTAGGGTTGTAAAGGAGACCTGTAGGAAAATGTGGAGAGATCTGAGTGCTAGTCACATCGCATAATGCCATAATGTGATTTATTATTGATTTAACATAATATGTGATCTGCTTTATTATCTCAGATAATAAAAGTGATTCAACAAATCAAAGATTACATTGGCAATGTCTAATATGTGAACACAGCTCCATTGGTTGGACCAATAATTTAGGACATATTTTTTATATCTTGGATTGAAAGGTTAAATTATTTCTAATGTAGAAAAATGGGGGCAAAAGATTCTCCTAATTAAGCTAAATCAAAATCCAAAACAGAAACAGATCAATTCATTACAAAACGTTAAAATTTTTTTTTAATGCATTTAAGATATATATGGGGTTCTTAAAATGAATGTATTCTAGGAAACACTGAAGAAGATAGGAAAGGAGCTAGACTATGACCTGGCTAGGAGTGCTCCATTCTATAGGACTAACATAATTATAAATGGTCATTACACAGAGACATTCATCTTCAGCACCAATTTACATTAGTGACTGCACATATGTCTTTTTGCTTACAAGCCTGTAACAAGAGGAAAACATAATTTGATCACTGCTTATAGATAAATCAACTCTTCATCAAATTCACAATATATTCCTTGTGTTGCTTCAGTATCAGCATAAAACAACCATACACATTTTGAATTCTGTGATTAACTATCAGACAAAAACTTGCTTGTACTGGCTGAGTTCTTATATTTTGCTAAGCCATAAATGTAGCTTGCTTGGTTTATTCTGGCTAGCATTAGCATATTGTGCAAATTCAGGCACTGTGATTTGTAAACCACTGTTGATGGTTTATTGTATTATGCAAATCCAAGCAATTATGATGTATTTAATAAACCATGGTAAAACAAACAATAGCTTCATATAATGTGCATGTAGGTCACTGAATCACACCACTCTTCCACTTAACCCTGTATTTGACTGTCAGAGCACTTCTCAAAATTTGGATAGGATTTTTTTTTCAGCTCTACATCAAGATGCCAGAGAGCAAAACTGAGACTTGGTGCAAAATGCTACATTTAGGGATAAATGTTGATCATTGTAAAAAATAAATGACTGGATACTAGATCAGGATGCTACTGAAAGAAGGAACAGATAAAAATTGTATCTCCTGTCCAAAAGAGATTCATTTCTAGACTTTTATATAAAGCAGGTGGGAGAAGTAGATGCAAACAATAAAATAAAAAATTGAACAGTGTTATAAATAAAGATCACATTTGAAACAGAGCAGCTACCAGAATTCTTTCATAGTGACTTCATAGTTTTGCCACAATAAAACTACTTATCGGAGCCTTTGTGTCCTGGGAAATATTTCTTGTAGTGTTTTGTCAGCTGAGAAAGACTTGACAAATATGAATATACAGGGCCGTATTCTGGATATTAGATCGCTAAGGTCTATGTCCCTGGGCTATTTCAGCAAATCGCTACATGAAGGAGAAATATTTGACCAGATTATTACAGCATCATCAACACACAGAGAAGATGTCATTTCACCAGGAATAACAATAATTTGGTCAAGAAAATTTGACCAAATTATTACAACATCATCAATGCACAGAGCAGCTGTCATTTCTCCAGGAATAAATGTAAGAAAGTTATATGTAGTTA
Organism: Liasis olivaceus; assembly: GCA_030867105.1. Taxonomy (NCBI): domain Eukaryota; kingdom Metazoa; phylum Chordata; class Lepidosauria; order Squamata; family Pythonidae; genus Liasis; species Liasis olivaceus. Next base: position 39,692,980 of record CM061351.1, on the reverse strand, counting down.
AGTTAGCTACAGCTCAGAATAAAATATACGCAGTGCAGTGCATTAAGAACTCCTTAATAGAAGAAACACCCAGGAGAAAAATGTGTATTCAGTTGTATTTTGAAGGAAGTTAGTCAAATCTTTATGGAAAATATCTGTTGATCGGAATATATTGGCTCCTCTCTAGGCTGTTCAGTTAAATAAGGCTTTGTATTTGTGGTAGCAGTGTTTTCTTAAAGGGAAAAAAAAAAAAGGATTTGTAATAATAGAAAAACCTCTCATACAATCGTCTGATTGTTAATTCTCCAGTAGGGGGCAGGCTGGTCTCATTCGCATTCTGATCATTCAAAGTTCCATGTTGGTGGAAATGTTACTGTATACATAATATCAGATTGCTGGAGAGTAAGGACTTTAGAGAAAAAGTTAGATTGTCTCAGATGGAAAGGAACAACCACTCAACATAAAATGAAGACATTTTCATAGAGACTAAGTGCCTGTATTACTATGGCTCTTAAAACCCAAGGAACTGCTTGTAACGTGGGAATATTTTTCTCCCTTCAGTTCTGGTAAACACCAACATGTGTGGTTTAATCTGTAATGAATGAGGCTAAGCCCTAGCTAATTTGTCCCATTTTTAATGGAACCTGATTACAGTGAATATAGACTCCAAACCAGCTGAGGACCTCTGGCATTGGTAGGAGTCATACCCTACAGTCAATGAAAAAAATATTTTGTCAGTGTAAAATATATGCTTGGAAAAACATTTCAAACATACAAATGTCACAGTTGATGGCTGTAGCTGTTCTAGGAAACATACACCAGCAGAACAGCTAATATGCATATAGTTGTAAACCAGATAGGAGAAGCATATTGATATCATCATCTATAGTACTGCATATTCCTCCAGAAAAGTCTAGAATATAGACAAAAACATAACCAAGGGTCCTTGTAGGAAGAGAGCTGTTTTAGGCTACGAAAGCAAAAAATCAGGAGGAATCTGGTAACATCTTTTCTAACAAATTGTATTAAACCCATTTTATTAAACATTCTTCCCATTGCCACAAAAGAGGAGAATAGGACACCAATGGCCAGGACTGGCACTAATCCCCCAGTCTTCCCCATGTTAAAGGAATGACATATAGTTGTGAAGATGTTTCTACACACTGGTTTCAATAGGAATGAATTTAAAAGGGAGGTTCTATTGATGACCACCTGCCTGTGTTTCACTTTCACTGGTACCAGCTGGACCTTCCTTTGAAATATAATAGCACCTTCATATGGGCATTTTTGGGATATTGGCAGGAAAAGAAAAGTTGAATTGGTTGTTTCCATCCCCCCCCCCCTTTGCCTTATATAAAGGAGATACGATATATGAAAAATGTGTATGTTGACTATACTAAAGGAATTAACATCATAATCAATCTGTTTTTGAAGATAATAAAAAGTATGTATTTATTTATTTGTTTATTTTATTCAATTTATATGGTTGCCCATTTCAATAAAGGGACTCTGGGTGGCAAAGAAACGCAAAATAAATATATATCTGGCAGCTGAGATAAAACAACAGACAACCATTTACACAACTACTTCATGGGCTCTGACACTTTGACCTCCATGCCCGGGAGTTGATGAGTGTCTGACAGGATGTAATCAATGATTAATAGGCAATGTCTGTGATAGTGGCCCATACATTATGCTTTGCAAATATACAACTCAGCAAAAGAAAATGTTCTGTTGAGGAATGGTGACATTATGAGCCTTTTTATGCAGATAGCAAATGATGAATAGCGATCTGGATGAATATGCAATGGTTTATAAATTCAAGAGGGTTGTATTCTTACAGTACAAAATTGGAAAGTTTTGGGTGTTTCGTCTCAGCAATGGAAACTTGAAATAAACCTCTTGCTCCCTTGTTTAACATCTTATGGCCATGAAAGTAGGTAGAGTGGAGTAGTAGTCCATGCTGACTGCTATCTTTCACTCGGTCTACAGATGAATTAGCTAAGGGGATTATTTAAAAACGAAACATTTAAAAACACTTTAAAAACTCCTGTAACATGCAATAGAAACAAAAATGTGCCATACAAACAATTTTTGCACAAAAAACCATAGAACTGAGCCCGAGGGGCAGGAAAACAAGCTATCCATTTATTCCAGAAGCAACGTAACCACCGACTGAAATATTTTGCAAACTCCTGATAAGGCGATAAGAAGACACTGGCATGTCATTTCATGTTGTTGCTAAGATAACTCCATGGACATATTTGTGCAGTTGCCAGGAACTGCACTAGTTTACCTTTCAAAATCAAGATATGGTTGTCTCCTAAAATCCCAGCTGCTGTCTGGAAATTTGAAACTGTGGTCCCTATAAAACTCCCAGGTGGGAAAGGTTAGAGCTGATCATTTTGCACTAAATCAACAAGGAGTCACATTTGGTATAAGGCAATTATATGCTCAGGTCCTGCTTCTACAACTATCAGTTTTAGTCAACAACAGTTCTCCGGTATAATGTAACACTATAGCAACCATTTGGGAGGATGGGTTGGGTGCATCTTAATAGACCATTTCTCAAGAACAAGAAATCAGTTACCCAGTCTTGACTCTTTACTCCAAAACCTAGTTACATTTTTTAAAAACCTGCATTTCTGTATTGCCCCAATCGCCAGACTCTCAGTGGTTTGGTCATTTTGGATATTCCATTCATTAGGAAAATGCTGCTTTCGCAGGAGCCCATAATGTCACAGCATTGCCAGCAGTCTTGAAAGCTTAGCATTAGCTTTCTTGTCTTCCGCTTCAGAGAAAGTGATTTTGTTACTGTCAGAAATTAAAATTGAGAATAAGGAATAAGGCTTACATATTCCAAACAAATAACACATGGAAAAAGATACAAACAATAAAACCATTGGAAAGCCTACAAAAGCATAACACAGCGACGACAAAAAGAAAAACACCTTCACTGTATTTATTTACTAGAGCAGAATAATGTTTTCTGACCTTTCCCATCTTCTGTTACTTCAGCATGACCTTGTTTCACAAACACTGCTGTCAAAATTTAAAATATTCCATGCTGTGATTGAACCTTTAAACAGAGTGAAACATAAATATCCCATTAAATGTGTTGATATTTGCACTATAAGAAACAGTGCAAAGATCACTACATTTTACACTGCACTGGTTACAATGTCGTTATTGGAATCTTGCCTGATATTACTGAGTGACATTTGTGACTGTGAAGGGAATCCCTCTGACCATCCATAGCTTATAAAAATCAGGCCTTGAGGCCCTGCTGGTCTCCTTTAGATGTGAGTAGTGTTTGTTTTGTTCTTAGAATGAATGAGAGTGCACCTGGAAAAAGTAGTATGTATGCTTTCTACATCAGGGAGAAACCATGCAGAAAATCATTAGGAAGTTTTATTCTATGAAAGCTGGCCTTTTCAAATGCTCTTTACATCTGTAGTATCCTTTTGTTTATATCCCTTTGTTATAATTGCTTTGCAAGCTGCCTTGAGTCTGTTGATTTGGTGGAGCGTAAAAGGTATAGGTAGAAAATAAATTTGGAAGTGAGATTAACTAGCTGGTTATGGGTGAGGTGAAATTGGGTAGATTTATTCTCTTTTCTCTGCTCCTTAGCCAGCGTCCAATCATTTCTCTCCCAGAATATGCCCTCTTCATTAGCACTTCTTTTCTGAGTTCCTTTTGTATCTATCATCCCTATTTTTGAAACTCTATTTTTGAAACAACATTCTCTCCAGACTTCCTGCAAGGTAGAGGGGAAGGGAGCAGACCTCTATTATTTTATTTGTACAATGGTGGGGGCATGCTAATGCTAACCTGCTTTAACAGTATTCTGAAATACTTTTTAGGAAAAGACATTGATAAACTGGAGGGCAAGTTGTAAGAGGCCTGGGAGGGAAAAGCTTATGAGGAATGGTTGGAGGTACTGGGTATATTCAGCCTAGAGAAGTGCAGACTATGGAGAGACACAACAGCTGTCTTCAAGTATCTGAAGGGCTGTTGTGTAAAAGATGGGGTCATGCTGCTCAGAGTTGTTCCAGAAGGCAAGAGACAATGAGTTTCAATTACAAGAAAGAAAATTTTGGTTGGACATCAGGAAACATGTTGTAATGGTAAGAGTTGCTCAACTATGGAGCAGACTGCTGGGGAAGTAGTGGATTCTCAGTTGCTGGAAGTGCTTAAACAGAGGCTGGATGGCCATTTGTCAGGGACGCTGTGTTAGTGGATGCCAACCTGGTCAGGGGCTGGACAAGATGATCCTCACAGTCCCTTCCAACCATTATATTCTCTGATTCTCTACAATGTATCTTTGTCCTAAGATGCAGCAACCCTACTGTTACTCATGGAAGTGTCCAGAATATAATGAATTATGTTGAATAGGCTTTTATTCCTTCCCAGTTTCTCTGAATATTAGTTTCAATCACTCCTTTCACCCCAAGTAATAAAGAAGGTTACCCAATAGATCAGTGTTTCTCAACCCTGGCAACTTTCAGATGTGTGGACTTCAACCCCCAGAATTCTCCAGCCAGTCAAAGCAATCAAGATGGTGGTTGCGACCACATGATTGAAGCCCTACCCTTTTGCAGTATAGAAGAGGTAGGGCTTCAATTCCACAGCTGTAACTTCCATCTTGACTTTTTCGACACTGCCACCCTACAGATGCCCTTGGCATCTTGGGGGTGAAAGTCAAAATGTAATTTATGAACTCAGACAATTCTGATTTATTCAATAAACTATAGTCAGTACAGCACTGCTGAATGTGTTCTGTGAATCAGTTCAGGACGTTCTTCAGCTGAGAGGTTTATGATATTGGTTGCTAAAGCTAAAATATTTGAAGCTGAGGCCTAATGGCTGTACGCTCTTGAGCAGAAAAATCCAGAAAGTAGAGTCCTTTCATTTGACCAATCCAAATACTTTATACTACAAGTCTGAAACAATGTTAACCTATCATTAGATAAAGCAGGGCATATGCCTAAGGTAACAGATATTTGGGTACAGTAACAGGTGCCTTATATCTTTATTGGATTTAGAAGGCTGCCCAACTCCATAAGACTCTGGATAATTAAAAAAGAAAAAGAAACACAAACCATATACATCCAGAAAAACAATTCCTCAAACAAACGAAGTTCTGCAGGGGCTCAATACCTAATCTAAGGCCTGGGAGAACAGTTAGATTTTCAGAGACTTCTTGAACTTCATCAGGATGGGAGCCATACAAATCTCTGAGGGATGCTGTTCCAGAGAGCAGATGCTGCAACCAAAAAGGAACTCTTTCTTTCTTTCTTTCTTTCTTTCTTTCTTTCTTTCTTTCTTTCTTTCTTTCTTTCTTTCTTTCTTTCTTTCTTTCTTTCTTTCTCTCTCTCTCTCTCTCTCTCTCTCTCTCTCTCTCTCTCTCTCTCTCTCTCCATCCATCCATCCATCCATCCATCCATCCATCCATCCATCCATCCATCTATCTGACTTGTCCCTGCCCATCTCCCCCCAATGGGGGACTCTGGGCGGTTTACAACAATTAAAACAAATAAATACATAATTAAAATTTATAAAAAGAGAAAGACACATTTACCCAAAATGGAAGGAGGAGAAAAAATCCAAGAGGCCGATGGAAGCAACACCAGGCTTCTAAGGGGCTAGCCAACCCCATTGTGATGGAATGGTTTGGTGAAGGCAGCGTTCAGGAAGATAAGCATTTTCTTACTTCAGGCAAGACTGTAGCTGAATTTAGGAACTGTGAAAGGTAATGTAAATGGAAAAAGCAAGATATTTCTGTCCTTCTCTAAATCAGGGGCAATCAAACGCCTGTGTGAGAGATACATGATTAACAAATATTTTTAAATGTTATAATAATGACTCATGTTTAGGGGTCACACTTGGGGTGGGAGAGATTGCTTGATACATGGAATGGTAAAGGAAATGATGGGAAGAGAGAAGAACCGAAAAGAAGAACGAAAATGCAGAGGTGCATCTGAGTTGAAAATCAGATTGGGACTAACATCCAGGGCTTCAGAGCCAAGAGCCCCCTCTCCCAATGGCAAGGATTTAAAAGGTCATTAAAAAAGAAACCAAATCAACATATATTATCTATTTCTACAACAAAATGTTGCTTATTTCCAGGTAAACTCTATAGTAAACACTGCTATAAACTGATTTTAGAGTACCCAAAGGGTTTCTTTGTTTGAAAGCAGCCTTGTCAAATGAAGTAAAACAGCAAAACAAAATAAAAACTGATATATAAAGAATGCAGAAACATTTGTAAAGCTTGAAAGGGATGGGGAAAATCAAGGTTAATTGATGGGTCAGGAATATGCTATGATATGTTAGTACAACATGGCTGATCATAAGAACATTAAATTCAAGATCTGTTACTATTTAGCAGTGGTACTAGTGGCGGGGGGGGGAGTGTTGGTTGGTTCACATTTGAGAAAGGGGATAAAGAATTCATTAATAGATTGGGTGGGAATAGATTTTAGGAGACAAAAGGAAACACTCCCTCAGGCTGAGCTTAACCTCCGATGACACTATGAGTACATCCTAGTTTTTTTCTTTCTGACAACATTACAGAAGCATTTAATCTTTGCCACCTTCTGGAATTGATTTTGCCTTTTCAATCTAGCTTGTACTCTTGCATTTCTTGGTAGTATCCCATTCAACAACTAAGGAGATCCTGTGCAACTTAGCTCAGTGCAGCTTTCTGCTATGGCATTTAGGATGCAACTGAGCCCTATTCAGTTTAACAACAACAAGCAAACAAAAACAGAGGGTATAGGTACCAACTGATGGCATTGGCCTGCAGTTGGGAGCTATGAAGCCTGAAGAGCCATAAAGCCTACAGAATTTAGCTCTAATTAGCTTCATCAATTTAATCTTGAACTTATTTTCCTTGTTACTCCAATGAACTGTCTACACAGTAATCCACGAGGAAATCTGAACATTTAGGCAGACACCTGCATCTGTATGATGGGGTCAGTATAGTAAGAATACAACACCTTTTTTCTATCAGCCACAGGATTTAAATCTATTTTGTAATGAACTATGATGATGATTGCTTTCTACCTCTTTCAGCTGTCAATTGACACACTCCCACTCCCATCCCCAACTGTAATTCTGGACCAGGTCCAGTTTCCCACTTCCCACTTAACACTGCTAAAGGGATCTCTTCCCACCTGTTTTCCAAACTTAAAGCCCAACCATGATTCATTACAGGATTTAAATATAATTTTGCACTGATTGCTATTTTTCCAAAGACGGTTGAAAACTTTTTTTAAGAAGGCAATTTGAAATTGAGGACCATATCCACAACAAAATGAGTACCAGGACTATATGGAACTCTTGCAGTGGCATCCAGGGGGGTAGGTTGAGGGGAGGTCAAAGTGATGAAAGCAGTGTTGCACCCTTGTGACACAAGCCATGCCACTTTCCTACATGTGTTGTAACCTTGTGTTGTTGTTTAGTCGTTAAGTCGTGTCCGACTCTTCGTGACCCCATGAACCATATTGCGCCAGGCCTTCCTATCTTTCACTGCCTCCCTGAGTTTGCTCAATTTCATGCTCATTGCTTCAGTGATGCTATCTAGCCATCTCATCCTCTGCCGTCCTCTTCTCCTTTTGCCTTCCATCTTTCCCAGCATCAGGGTCTTTTCCAAAGAGTCCTCTCTTCGCATTAGGTGACCAAAGTATCTGAGCTTGAGCTTCATTATCAATCCTTCCAATGAGCAATCAGAGTTGATTTCCTTTAAGATTGACTGGTTTGACCTCCTAGCAGTCCAGGGGACTCTTAAGAGTCTTCTCCAGCACCACAGTTCAAAGGCATCAATTCTTCGGCGTTCAGCCTTCTTTATGGTCCAGCTCTCACAGCCATACATTACTACTGGATTGTAACCTTGTACTCATGCCCAATTAGAAAACAAGGAAATAAAAGTCTACTTTATGTAATGAAATTGATATAGTAGACATGTGAGTGGGCAGAGGTAGTATTCAGCTATGCTGAAACTTGCTTGTTCTTGCTTCATTGTGCAACGTATCCAGACAAATCTGTCAGGCCACAGCCCCATCAGCATTCAACCAAGCAATGATGGAGGGAAATCAGTACAGGTAGTCCTCATTTAGCGACCACAACTGGGACCAGCAAATTGGTCATTAAGTGAAGCAGTTGCTAAGTGAAACATCATGATTTTACAATCTTACTTCAGCTTACCTTAGCTTTACAGGCCTGTAAAGATCATAAATGCAAAGATTGGTTGCAAAGTTACTTTTTCATCACTGTTGTAACTGTGTACAATCACTAAACAAGGACTATTATTATTGTTACATTACATTTGTCTCCCAACTATCCCAGGTGTTGCTCACAGCAGTGCGTATGGCATCCCATTAACAACTTTGAGAACTCCAAACAATTTACTTGATATAAACAAACATCTATTTGTAATGTATATATATTGTGAATGCTTGATCACATCTCTTTTTGCATGACATAGCTATATTGAAACATGGTATTATATCTCTGCTGTAACGTTGTCATGCCAGCTTCAGGAAATCAGTCTTTTCCTACTTTTAAGATTTGTTCCAAATTATTTTAAAAGTCTTTTCCCCATACAAGGTAACTTCACAAGTAAAGAAAAAAGAAGGGGGGGGGCAGTGCAGGTTGTAAATGGATATTATAGAAAAAATGTTTTGTTTGGTGGCTTTCACATTTTAAAAAATCAAAATTAATTAGGAAATTACATCAGATTTATATCAGGCTGTGGATAATAGCAATTTCATTTAAAAATCTGGAAAGCTGCCAATCTTGAAGATTTGGGCAACATCCTGTGTCTTTCTAAATTATTTTTTAGAAGGATGGTAAGAATTATATAAACTATTTTATGTCCAAAACTGGAGCTCCCCTCCTCCTCCACACACTTCAACCATTTGATGGAAATGCTCCTGATGAGATAGGACTCTTATAACACAGTGAAGCTCTTCATTCAAGATGTGACTATAATTGGGCAACCTGTCCATGAAGCGTTCTTTTGGAGCTGGCCCAAGAATTAACAGTGAGCATCCAAGAATTTTTCTCCAATCATGTTGTATCCCTTCAGCAAATAATGAGAAGATCGCAAACACTTCTATACATAACTGACCCTCCTCTGCCTTATAAAATGTGGGAACAAAATGGAAGAAAGATTCTAAGGCAGCAAACATAAAATCCTAGCATCATTTTTTTTCAACCCAGTCTATACTTATCATTAGGATCAGTGACCTTACATGACTTTTCATGAATTGATTCACAGCTCAGTGGAAAAATCTGAATGGCTTTCAACAGTATTTCACTACAAGGTCCAAAGAACAGTCAGTTCCTTAGCAGGTATTTGCACCTACATAGAAGAAAGGGATGCATTGCTGTCATAATGGTATAAACCCAACCTTTTTCCTTCAACTTGTCCTCATTTGTATTCCTGTGCTGCCTTATTATTTGCCATATCATCTTTGTTCTGCTATAGAGGTTGTGACCTGGCTACTTCTTTAGATAGGTGTATTTTTGTGCCTTATATTTACTAAAAAAAAGTTTACGTGGAAGGTAAATAGTGTCTGCATTTTGTTCTCACAAAAAACGGCCCAATTGGCAAAGGGTGATGGAACTACTAGGAACAAATGTGGCCTTGATTACTATTTTGTATGCATAACTGAATAAATAAGAGTTGCATACCTTCCTTTTCTGATTAAACTGAGGAGGTCTTCTCCTTGAGGACAGAAAATACCATATTTCTCATTAAGAGCTATGCTACATAGGAAACATTTGAATTAGCTAGTTGAAAGCCCTGGCAGAAAATAGAACCCAATCACTAAGGAGTGACTACGTTTATGGTAGTAAAGGAGTTGCAGGAATCTTCAGTAGGCTGTCTTGTTAAAGGGCTAAGTGAGGAAACAAGTAATTCCAAGTGGGTTTTTTTCTCCTTTCCCATAGTCACAACAAGCTTATTGTCTTTGGTGTCCTGACTTATCCTGGGAAAGTCTCAAGTAGTAAAGAACTTTGCCACTAAACTTTAACTACCCTTGAGTCTGGGGAGTTGACCTGCCATGGGTCAGGTATGCGCGGGATGTTCCTTATTACCTTGCAGCCAGCATTCTCGTGATTCATCATAATCCTTCATAACACTGTCTTTTACTTTATTTTGGGCCCTAATTTCCATGGCAAGAACACTATTTAATACATTTAGTCCTGTTGCTTTTCAGAGAGCTCTCCTTACTTATTGTATCTTAACAATGCTTTATCCTGACAAAAAATCTGCTGAACTCAGTGCGCTGTTTCACATACAATGTGATTTGGGTTCCAAAGCTTTTTGCACTTTTTTGAGGGGAGTGCTTGACAGAAAGCATACCATCTGTATCTGGGGTTACACATCACTCTAAATAAGCCATAGTGAAATTTCTTTGGACTGGAGTTAGCATGTTCTGCAAGTGCAGTCATTTTAGCTTCTAAGTATGGTTTATGATTTGGTGTTATATGTAAATCAGGATGTTTATTTAATAAATGCCAGGCTATTACAGGAGAACAAATGTTTTCTCTATCTTCAAATGGGAATCCAGGGAACTATAGACCAACCAATCTGACATCAATACCTGGAAAGATTTTATGGAAAATCATAAATAAATGGATCTATAAGCAACCTGAAAACAATTTACAGAACAAGAACAAGCCTTACCTATCATCTATTTTTTTGATTGGATAACTGTCTTGACAGATTTGTGGAAATGCTACAAATGTATGTCTTAATTTCAGCAAAGCAATTCACAAAGATACCTGTGATATTCTGATGAGGAAGGTAGTAAAATGTGGGCAGAATAGCATGAGTAATCCAAAGTGTTTGTCATCAAATTGGATTGAGGTATATTGTGGGGCACCATAAGGTTCAGTCCTGGGTTCTATACTCTTCAATGTTTGTATTAATGCCCTGGATGAAAAGATGGAAGACTCACTTCTCAGATTTGTAGATGACACAAAATTGGGTGAGATAGCTAATAGTTTAGAAGGCAGAAATATATTTTAAAATAGATTTGATACGTAGGAGAAATGGACTAAAAGTAACAATGAATTTTGTCAGAGACAAATGTGAAATTACTCACTCTGGAATGAAAAATCAAATTGCACCATTGTTCAGTTAAATGATTCTTTTCATCTACCTCTCAATTAAAAGGAGAAGTTCGTGGTAGTAAAAAAAAAAAAAGAGGATTTAATATGAATGGCTCTTTTTTGTGCATTTGAGCCACTCTACCTTGCCACTTGTTTGTATTATTTATGGTCAATGATTAGCAAAGAAGCTACAACATTAAAAGAACACATAAAAGCAGCCTCAAATGCAATATAAGCAATAAAACCACCATATAGACCTGCCAATTAAAATTTACACATATAAGTAAACAAAAGAGAATGAAAAATAAAACAAAGCAAAACAAAATAGATAAAATAAAAACATAAATAAAAAAATAAAAGGACTTTCTTGTAATATTGTTCCAAAATTAAGATACTTAATCTTCTTATGGCAATAGCTGCTGATAAGAAGCACAATGTCAGGTTCAGCCCAAGAACCACAACGAGACAGTTCAGAAACAGCTCAGTTACTTTATTAGCTTACACCTACTCAAAGCTGCAAGACTTCCTCCCGTAAAGATAGGGGAACATATAGCCGACCGTTGTGCCGCAGCTGCCCCCTTCCATCGAAAAAGGGGAGTCTGCGCCCTGCCAGGCGCCCTGGAAGTCATCCATCCAGGCCCTCATGAAAGGGTCCTGCAACTGTTGTGCCTTTATCCTAGCAAATAGGTCTTCCAGCCTGGCATCAATTACTGTACAAAGCTGATAGAGATCATCCAGAGTATTTGGAATGCCCTGCCTTATGCTGATAAAGCTTGGGGTCCAACCCCTCCCAAAATTGGTTAGCGAGAGCCATGTCATTCCACTCGACATCCCCTGCCAACAATTTGAAATCAGCAATGTACAACTTTACTGGCCTGCCGCCCTGCTTGAGCTTGTGAATGTCCCAACAAGCAGTTAGTCTCCGTATTGGATCCCCAAAATGCCCCCTAAAGGCACCACAAAATCCTGATAGTTGTTGAGCACTGGATCGTCAGCCGCTATTAAGGGGGTCACCCACTTAGCAGCAGATCCCTTCAATAAACTCCGCACAAAGAACACCCTCGTATGGTCTGTAGGAAACTCTGCCGATCTGCCATCCATGAACAACTCACACTGTGCCAGGAAAGTCTTCATCTGTTCCACCTCACCTCCATACTTCTCTGGCATGCTTCCAGGAGAGCGCAACAACAATGGTGGGGCCACTGCAACATTCTATCCAGTTTGCCCGAGTTCCTGGGCCATTTGGGCCATCGCTGTTTGTAAATTATTTATCTGGGCATCTACCTGTTGTTGATGTTGTAATAATGCTGCTGCCAAAAGCTGTGGTGTCAAATTAGCTCCCTGGGGGTATGTTGCCATGCTTAGAATTTCCTCCCTCCTGATGGGAGTATGAGTCTGGTGAGATTGATGTCAGGTTCAGCCCAAGAACTACGAGACAGTCCAGGAACAGCTCAGTTACTTTATTAGCTTACACCTACTAGACAGAATCTCACCAGACTAACTCTAACACCCAACAACAGCAACTATAACCTGAATCCCTTAGGGAGGGACCAGTCTCCTTCTCTTCACTTTCACACGCTCTGGCTGGGGGCTGAGGAGATGCTTGGAATGTCTCTCCCCCTCCCTGAAACCTTGAAGCTCCATTCCAGGATCCTCCTCGCTCATGCCTTCCATCACACACAAGCCCGACATACTTCTCCAACATACACAAGCCTGATGTATCTCTTTGCCCAATTGTATCATTACCAAGGACCCCAACATACAACATACAAGTCACTGGTCTGAGATGGGTGGCTATATAAATTGAATAAATAAATTAAAATAAAATAAAACAAATAAAACATAGCTGAAGAACTTACAAGAAAAGCTTGGACATCTCAAAGAGGGGAGTGAATATTCTATCAACTCCCCACTACAGTGCCTCCAAAAAATCAAATTCCTAAAAATAGAAGATGAAATTATGGTTTCATTTGATGTCACAGCACTCTTTATGTCCATAGGTCCAGAAATAGTGAAAGAATCCATGGCAGCAGTACTATATAACACACCTGACCTAGCCAAATACACTAAGATCAAAATACCCAGAATCATGGACCTCATCAACCTCTGCCTCACTACCTATTTTCAGTTTGATCGACAAATATACCAACAAATCAGAGGAACACCCATGGGATCACCACTCTTAGGACTCACAACATAGACTCTAATGCGGCATTTAGAAACTATAGCACTCCCACACATACAACTAAAAGTATGGGTGCGGTATGTAGATGACACCTTCATCATAATAAAAAAGGAACAATTAGAGAAGACACATGAAACAATCAACAACATCTTCAAAGGAATACAATTCACAAGGGAAGAAGAAAACAACACGCTACCCTTCCTGGATATCCTCTTCAGCACAGGAAACAATGGCAAATTAGAAATGCAAGTCGATCAGAAAACAACCCACACTAACCAAGTGCTCCATTACCAAAGTAACAACTCAACCTCCCACAATAGGAGCTGTGTAAGAACTTTATTCAGATGAGCACAAACACACTGCAGCAGCCCAGAACACCAGAGGAAGGAAACAGCCTATACAACATCTTCCAACAAAATGGATACTCACACAACTTTAGCAAAAAGTGCCTGGCCACTCAACCCACTATAGGACAACAAACATAAGCCATGAAAAGGATAACACTGCCACACATCAAAAACATCTTGGAAATAACCAACAGACTATTACAACCACATGGCATCACCCTAGCACACAAACCAATGAAAGCTCTCCAAAACATCTTAAGTAAACTAGAAGACCCAGTAGCCCAAGAGGAAAAAACAGGAGTCATCTACAACATACAGTAACAGCCATTTTGTAGGACAGACAGGCAGAAGACTAGCAGGGCACATCCATGAACACCAACTAGCAGTCAGAAGACATGATGAAAACTCCTTAATCTCACAACACATGGACAGACTCAACCATAGTTTCAACTGGAAACTGTGAGCATCCTGGACCAAGCTAAATCCAAAAATGCTAGGGAATTCCTGGAAGCTTGGCACTCAGACAAATCAGCCATCAATAGACAAACAGAGATAAACCACATTTAGACATCATTTAAAAGGGACAGTAAAAAGCTAAGAAAGAAACAAAAAGACCAGAACACATCCTCTCCAGCAACCAACACCCAGATAAGCAGGAATTAATACTAGACAACATTCAAGCAGAAAACAGTACCCTAATCAAGGAACTACCAAGGAGGAAACCGCACCCCACTGCACTGGCAGGACAAGCTTCTGAATATAAACAGGGAGCAAACCCCACACTCACCAGTACTGATGATGTTACCTAGTTGGGTAATGAAATGTCTGCAAGCAAACAATCAAGCTCAGAGAGCACCAAGGACTCTACCATTGCTGATAAGAACTTGGCAACTCTGTTCATAATAGTGGGGTTCTGGCCTGAGAGTAGAAAACAAACCAGCTATCCCTTGATGAAATCTTGATTTCTATAACAGCTGGCATAGGTATACCAGCATGTAAGTTCCCATAGAAGTGACAATGAAGCTAAGGTCTTGTTACACACACTGCTCCCAGGTTCGGCTTATGGTTACTCACTCACACACTCACAGCCTGTTGAGGCACGCGGATCTTGTCAGCCCCCCTTGCTTTCTATCTGGGTTTTCCAGATAGGTGCGGCTGGAGTAGACAGACACACAACCCTGGTCAACAGCTGGGAAATAATTAGGGATACACACAAATCACTTGCAACGAACACTGAGGCACAAGAGGTTCTTTGTAATACACGGAGACCCAGTGAATTTAAAGTAACAGCAAAACTTTACTGGTTGCAAGGTACATTTGCTCTTTCTCCTACACACACACACACACACACACACTCATCCACACTTACCCACGTCCTTCCCAACTAGGCTGCCAGGCACTAGCTAGAGGGACAGAAGCCGCCAAGTCTGGATCCAAAGGTGACTCAGACGACTCAGAGTGGGTGGGCTTCGGGACCCCTTTTATCCCCAAAAGTCCTTGCTTTGTTGATTCACAAGTCTGGCAGCTGTTGATGGGATTGGGGTTTCCATGTGCTCAGGCCCAACTTCTTTTGTCTGGTTCAGGTCACATTTTTCCTTTGTTTCCTTAAGGACTTACTTCCTTCTTATCTACCTCCCCGACAGGATCTCATAGACAAGATTCCTGGTTTTTGTCCTCTCTGCTTATGTGCCTGCTTCATCTTTAGGTTATGGCAGCTTCAGCCTAGTCTCACAGTCTCAGGTTCATTTTGGCTACATGGGCAATTTCTCTCATTAAATAGGATTTTATGAAACCTCCCATCCAGTACTGCTGAGGGTAGAACATTAAAGCAGGCCAAAAAGAATGCTTTGCAGTGGGCTGAGCAAACCAGAGTAAATAGATACTATAGTTTGCAGGTCTAAAAGGTTTCTAGGAAAGAACCCACCGCTGCAGATTGCCTGAAGCACTCAGGTCTGTCTGATGTGCAATACTGAAGACTCTGGAGAATCTCAGCTTTTGCTTTCTCTAGGCCTCAAGGCAGCTAAGAGTGAACAGAAAGGTGACAGTAACATAGGGCAGCTATGATTTTCGTTTTCCATCTTGATGCAATGTCATTAAGAAGAATGAGTGGAGCCAGTAGGCCAACAGAAAATAGGCATGTGAGCTAATAAGAGAAATTTTGCCACTCTAAAATGGAACTCCCTCCCTCTCCAGGTCAAGATCTAATGGCCTAATACCACAGCATGTTTTGGAGTTAATTCTAAAACGCTGATCCAATCATGTTTGGAAATGTCAATAAGATATGCCCTTAATTGTCAGTGGTAATATGAAAATAACCAAAGGTAATCGCACACAAAAATGTAATATTAGTGCTCTGACACTTCTCGGCTTCCTGTATATGACTTCAACTTTTACTGCACCATAGTTTTTAAGCAAGAGTGCCTTATTTATTTTTTTCCTGACTATGGTTTTTAGGATATTCTTGAATAGGATTTCTGCAGCTTTGTTTCTTTGTGTCCTGTGGGTGTACATGCTTGTGCAGAATGAAGGGGTTTGACAAGTTCTGGGGGTAGCCTATGCATAGCCCAGAATACTGCAACTAATAAAAACATGGTATATAATAAATCACTGCATCCATTTAAGAGCTCAGAGGTCACTATTTTTTTTATTGTACCATTAAATTGCTTTCTCTATCTTTATATCAGAACAATTAGTCAGTATAGAGCAGGATATCAGAGAGGTTGAAGCATTTGATCCCATTAAAGCTACAGCTAAAGAGAGTCCAGCAAGATTAATATCTCATTAAAACAGAAGCATTCTAGAACATGTTGTAATTTATTAATGCTTCTATTTTAAGGCTTTTGTTGTATAATAACTTACAAAAAGGTAAAAAGCAATAAACCTAATGGTTATCCAATGTGTTAATACATTGCATATGCCTCCTAACTTGTTGGATGTGAGAAACAGCATGCTGTGTAAGCATGCATCAGTTAAGCTAGGAGCCAGTTTGGTCTAATGGTTAAGGCACCAAGCTAGAAACCAGGAGACTGTGAGTTCTAGTCCCGCCTGAGGCATGAAAGCTGGCTGGGTGACCTTGGGCCAGTCACTCCCTCTCAGCCCAGCTCACCTCACAGGGTTGTTGTCCTGGGGAAAATAGGAGGAGGAAGGAGTATTAGGTATGTTCGCCACCTTGAGTTATTTATAAAAATAATAAAGGTGGGATAAAAAATCTTAAAAAAAAACAACCTAGGCTTTGGTTGCACTTATGGCATACTGGCCAAAATGTTACTGTTGTAACAATTAGCAGGGCATGCTGCTGCAGGTGGCAGGGGAACAACAAATGTGGACTGAATGCAAAAGTGAGTGACCAGTATGAAAGAAGTACGTTAAAGTGGCTTGGTCATATAGAGGGAATGACTGTATACTGAACTGCAAAACAAATATATGAAGGAAGAGTGAATGGGTCAAAAGGAAAGGGAACATCATGGTTGGATGGAATTGATGAGATTCTCAAAAAGAGAGAAGTGAGAAGTTTAAAGTACAGAAGGCAGTGTATGAATAGGTATATGGATGTGACAGAAGCAAAGATTGTTTGCAAAGACGGAAAGGTAAGGAAATGTCTAGTGAGTGGTGTGGGTGTAAACTAGATTTAGCCATATTTCCTTTTCTCTTACCTAATGCCTTTAATTTACTTTGTTTACTCATTCTTCCTCTTTTTCTGCACTCTGCATAAAGTTGTTTATCTCAAGAGGAATCAGCATGATAGGTATAAATGTATGAACCTAACGGGATCTACTTAGGGGTAAACCCGGCACTACCATATCATTCTTTTTTTTTTTTTTTCCTATTTCCTTTCCCTCTGAAGCCAATCTTCAATAATGATTTCTGCTAACCCTGAAATGCAGAAAATGTCATGAGGCAATCTGACCAACAGGCAAGTGCAAAAAGTTATACAGTATTTAGAGAGAAGTAAAAAACATACAAGCAGGAACGTTTAGTACATAGTAAAAACTAATATGATGGGGTAAATCAAAACTAGCAGAAAACAAAGAATGTTGTGGGGGTTGTTAAGGTTCTATACACAGATTGGTGGAAACTTCTGTCCATTATTTTCCGCTATTCTGCCACTTTAAAAAAATATGATTTATGAGGGTATCTCAGAAGCTTTCAGCCCCACTAGGTAGACCAGACCAGGAAATCAACTCCACAGGAAGGCTAAAGCCACTTTTATTGAGATCGACTGTAACAGAATCTTGCAAGCCTGTCTGCATCTTCCCTTCTTTTCCTGTTATACCCCAGGGAGTTGGGAGTGGGGCTGGTCTGTGTCTTTTCATAACATTCTCCTGCTTCTCTGAACTTAACATGTTGCTTCTGCACCTGGTATTTCCCTAATGGCCTCTGGATTCCTTCTCCAAGGTCATCTTCCTGGCTCTCTACAAGCATGAAGGCTATGATATTTAGGTATGAGAAAAGGAGTGCCTGCAAGCTCACAAAAGTGAAGATGTGAATTTTTTGATCTGTTGTTTGGACATCAAGGTCCAAGGCTCTCTCCCTGAGCTCTGCCAAAGTTTATCTGGACCTATAGAACATACTGCTAGAGGGGATAGCCCTCAATAATTAGGGCTATCTATCAAATTATAATTTATTTGCTTTGTCAGAGGAGATGTAACTATCCAAAAATGCAAGCTAGGTGAAGGATTCACTCCAGAAGGTTTGTTTTAGTCAGAATTTGTCAGCAAATTTTCAGGTGGGCCTCAAGAAAGACCAGCCAAGTTACAGCTGAGCAAGTATGTTCATGGCTGATTGAGGGACATTGAGAATGGCCTTCAAAAAGATGGATTGAATTGCTTCCAAGATAGGAGGGCCCTTGTATGCACAAAATTGTGCACCATATAGCAGCAAACATACGATTTGCTCTGAATAATTTGATTGCTTCAAGCACATAGTTATTGCATTTGTGGCTTGCAAATCTGATAATCTTGTTGGAGGCTTTTATGCTCTTGACAAAAGTTCACTTATTTGGTAACTGCAGGAGGTAGATGGTTGGAAATGAATACCTAAATATTTAAAGTTCTTGACTTGCTGAATAGGTTTATCATTTATTTTCCAATTATAAGAAAGGGATAAATGCTTGCATTTTCTAAAGATTGGAAGCATGATGGAATAGCTCCCGTCATTAGACAGGAGTAAGGAATTGTTGATAGTATAAATAGGAGAACTGATGCAGAGGCCTACCAATCTGGATTTATTTTCAAGAATTCCTGGGGAATTATGTCCCCTCCTGCCACTTTACTGTTTTTCAATTGGGAGATCAGTTTAAGGATTTCTAAATTTGCAAGGGGACCACTCAGGCACGGGGCCCGAAATTGGGAAGCCTAAGATTTCTCTCCTGACCGATGTGCAAAATAACTTGCAGTAATAGGTGGTATCTCAGGTGAGTCTGAATTATTAGAACTGGAACTTGATTTACCAGCTGCAGGAGATACAAGATGCCAAAACAGGCTGTGATTTTTGTTAAGAACTGCTGGTTGGAGCCTTTCCCAGTTCACTGAGAGCGAGGTCTGCTTTTTCCTTTTCGGAAGAAACCTAAATTCCTTTATCAATTAATAGATTTCTTGGGAATGTTGGTCATTATAGAGTCTTGCATTTCTGTATGTGGAAACCACCCCAGCCCTTGTTGAGACACATTCTTTGTCAAACCAGGGTTTGGAGGTTCTGTTATGACTATTCTGTATTTGGTAGAAGTGGACTTTCAATGTCCCCATGCAGAGCTAATAATTTATTGGAAAGTATTTAGGATTTCTTATGCATCCTTTGCAGCACTCATAGACTGTTTTAAGTGAGAGGAATTTAGAAATTGGATGGCAGCATGTGCAGATTTGGTTGACCATATGGTAAGTCAGAGAAACCTTTCAGATGAGTTTGGCCAGAGGTTGCTGAAGCTGACTTTCATCTCTCAAAGTAAGGTAGAAAAGAACTATTAAATGGAGAAGGCTTATGACAGTCTTCACAGTGGCCTCAGGATTGTATGATGCTAGGATATATGTGGAATTTTTTGCCCCTCTGCTTTCCAAGAAAATGAATTTTTCCCCAGCGTCTTCTGGGGATGATCCATTTAGTATTTAAAGTGCTAATTTTACAGCCAACTGGAATGGTCTCCAGTTCCCAGAGTTACTACCTTTATCTTTACAGCAATGTGGTGCAAGGATGGATGGTCTAGGGGGACAACTGTGGTTGTATGTTGCTGCCACAGCTAAAGTGAAAACAAGGAGGTATACAGTAATACCTTGGTTCACGAATGCTTCTGTTCACGAACAATTCGGTTCGTGAACAGCAGCGTTCGCAAAATTTTGCTTCTGTTTGCGAACTCTGCATCGGGCGACGAACACGACCCGCGGCCATCTTCCCTGCTCTGACATGTGGTCGTGGCTTCCTCTAGGCGAGATCGCGGTCGCAGACACTTGCTGTGAAGCTTTTTGGTGTCGCCTCAAGCAAGGTTAGTGTTCTCTCTCTTCATACTGTACTGTACTGTACTTTGTTTCATATTTTTGTGGTTAAAAAAGAAATACATATGGTTCAGAATGGATTAACTTTATTTACATTGAACCTTATGGGAAAATCTGATTCAGTTGGCGACCAATTCGGTTGGCAACCATGTTCGTAGGGGTCAGAATGGATTAACCTTATTTACATTGAACCTTATGAGGAAATTTGATTTGGTTTGCGACCAGTTTGGCTCGCGACCAGAACTGTGGAACGAATTAAGTTCGTGAACCAAGGTACCGCTGTAATTTAAATGGATATATCACAGAAACTAGGGGAGTGGGAATCTGCTTTGAACCCAGGAGCTGGGAGGAAGGGATAGGGAAGAGTTCTCATCAATGGAAACGGATTGGCTACAAACTCTGAAGAACTGCAGTTTTAGAAAGAAAACACTAGTTTTGCTCTGATTTCCTATCAGCCACAGCTGAGCCAGGAAAAAAGAAACAAACCATTTCTTAAAATTAGCTGATGTTATGCAATCACACATATCCAGAGCTAATTCTGCATTGGTGCAAAGCTATCAGGTTGAGGTGCTCATATTGAGTACTGCAGGGTAGATGAGTAAACAGCATTCACTGATTCAAGATGTAATCCTATAAATGCTTGTGTTTATGCAACACAATGTATGTTGAATAAACACCATACAAGTGCACTGTAAATGTTCATCCTCACACGATTCATTCTTAGAAATAATGCCCTATTCCATGAAGTACTTTATGTATTAAAACTAGGTTAATTTGAAAACAAAAACAGCTCCCCTCCCCCCCCCCCCAGTATCCTTTAGATGCATTATACTAGGATAGTGTTTCTCAACCTCGGCAACTTTAAGAGGTGTGGACTTCAACTCCCAGAATTCCCCATGCTGGCTGGGGAACTCTGGGAGTTGAAGTCCACACCTCTTAAAGTTGCCGAGGTTGAGAAACATTGCACTAGGAGATCTTCTTCATGGCTGTAATGGAATGTGAAACAGACCCTGGGAACCCAGAGGAAGGAGCAAGACTTTTACAGGAGCCAGCTGCACCACTGCAGAAAAGATGCCTTAGTCAGAGGGTGGGGAAATATAAAGCAAAGATTTAGAATAACTCTGCCTTAATCATACCATGTATGAGTTGGAGAACTGCTTTGACAAGATGCAATTATACTGCCCTACTAGCGATAACGTTCATTCCAGAAATCCGAACGGTTGTTCCTTGAGTTTGCCAGCCTCAAAGCGCTTGAATTAAAATTGAATTAAAATCCTATTCCACCGATCTTTGAGCCAACAGAAAATTATACTACAGTAGTTTAAAATTTTCTGCCCTGCTGTTGACCTGTATTCTGCCACAGGTGCTAGGCCTGTCAATGGTACAGTCCTTATTTATGTTGCACAGAGCACATTAAGGACAGGAACTGGTGGATTCCCTGCCACAAAATATTATCCACTTGGCTAGAAAACCTCCATAAATTGCTAGGGAGGAGATGAGCTTTGAAAGATGGCTAGACAGGTGGCTTTAGTCATCTAGTAAAACTTGCTTTGTTTTTGCACACGTTTTTGCATGGGTGTGTTCAAAGGGAGCCCAACTCTAGCTCATATTAGCTGATAGTTGGGCTCCTTTTGGAGCTGAGTTTAGGAATAACACTATTCTGGAATGGCACCATGACTGGATGAAATGCAGGATGGTTTTTCTTCCTCACAAGGAAACTTTTTTGTTAAACTTGTACGTTTTAAATCCTGCTACATGTTTTAGAGCAGGTTTCTTCCTCCATTCCCCCCCCCCCTTTTTTTAATAACCTCATCCCTACAGAAGAGTTCTGGAAAACTCAACCATTGTCTTTTGTGTTCTTTTGCTTGCTCCTACTCCTAGTATTTATTGTCTGTTTGTTTGTGCCTTCAAGTCAGTTTTTGATTCCTTGTGACTGCCTGGACTAGTCCCTGCAGTTTTCTTGGCAAGATTTTGGAAGTGGTTCGGCATTGCCTCCTTCCTAGGGCTGACAGTGAGTGACTGGCCCAAGATCACCCAGTTGGCTTTGTGCCCAAGGCGAAGCTAGAGCTCACGGTCTCCTGGTTTTTAGCCCACTACACTGAACTGGGTCTGACTCCTAGTATTACCCAACTATCAGTTTGGAAGTTCTTCTCCAGCTTGGTGCCTGCAAAATGTCTTGGTCATGTTGGATAAGAATTCTGGTAAGTGTTGTTCCAACATATCTGGTAGGAGATTGGAGAGGCTATTTTAATAAGTGAATTTAGGTTTGTTATGTTAACTGCCTTTAGAGAGTTGCTTGACCCCAGGATGGCATATAATTTTTTAAAATGCAGTCTCTATATTTTTAACAGCTGTTTCCTGACCTCCAAAAGTTACTACTCATTTGCACTGTATGCAGCTGCCTTCAGTCTCTCTCACTCTCTCTTCTTCCCAGCCTTGCTTTTAATTCATTATAGACTCTCTTGCAACAGCAAAACAGAGGTTGGTAGTAAAGCTTCAGGCATCCAGCACTGAAAGAATGTTATCAGGCTTATGATATTTTCAGTTGCCTTCTGATCAAAAGTCCTTTAAATCATGTAATCAATTCTATATGGCCCTTTTTTTATCCTATCATCTGAGAACTTTGCCCTGAAAGACACAAGGAATTCTTTGGGCTTTAGGCCCCTACTTCTTTATACCTGAAACTGTTCCTTGGCTATTTGTGACTTGTTATCATCAAATGGCTTGGTGTTTTTTTTTTTGGCTGCCTGAGTGCTAATGGTTCCCTTGACAACATTTTCTATAGTAATTTCTCCCAGTTTCCACAGGACTGATCATTTCAATTATTCTCCTCGTGTGAATACAGAGGTGCAGCATCAGACTGAAACATTTTGCCACCAAAGGCAGATGACAAGATAGGGCTTCCACCCACAGCATTTCATTTACAGAAACTGGCCAGAAAAGCAGCTGGTCATGACATATACTGTGGCCCCCTCCCAAACTTCAGACAGAAGAATATTACGGAAGACATGGGACAGGCGACAAGACACATCCAACACTGAAATCACTGGCCTTCACTTCAAACTTGGGAACAGTTATCTTCTGTGGCTGTATCATTCTGCCTAAGAGCAGGGAGGCAAAACTGTAGCCCCTCAAGATGTGATTAAGCATCAGCTCCCATACTTTTTCACTGCTGCTAAAGTTGGCTGATGCTACTAGGAGGTAGAAGTTAACTTCAAAATGAAAGGCCACAACTCTCTACTTCTCCTATAGAGGTAGCATATTTGTAACAACATTTATATCTCATCTCTGAGAAAGCAAAGGAGCTTGTATGAGGGTCTCTCTCCTTTTATTCCTACAACTATGAGATAGATTGGGCTGAGAGACAGTGACTGACCTAAAGTCACCCAGGGAGTTCCATAATCAAATATGGCTTGAAAATAGGTCTCCTGAATCTTACTGTTAGTCTGTCACCTTACACACCATGCTACATTAAAACAGTTTCTCTGAACCTGTGACACACAGGTAAGACATCTTTTGAATGAACATTAATGCTTTTTAAAAATTCCAAATTCCAACAGGAAAGGTACATTAAAAAAATTAAATGAGAAGAAATTATGGGTTATGGATTAGTGTAATATAGCCTAAACTTAAAATGGACACAGTGGAGCATTTCTGTTCATTTATTTGATGGTACAGCTTCATCATCTCCATCAGTTATTATAATCTTGTTCCTTGGGTGGCAAATTCACCCTGTTATATTTCTTGTTGAATGAATATATTAGCAGTTATAGTCATTACCACCTAGACAATGCAAGAAGTGTCCTCCAATTTCAGCCACCTTTTTTTTCTTAAAGAAAAAAGCCTCAGGGCATAAATATCTCAGGAAGCTATTGATTGATTGATTGATTCAATTGATATGGCTGCCCATTTTTGTCATTATGATACCAGTATGATATGTTGGTGTAAATATTTTCAAACAAATATTGATATGGGAGAACAACTGTAGGTGTCCATACTGAATATTATTTAAAATCACAAAGACATGAAGATATGAAGATTGGTGTACATGTATATACACCCACATACCAAGATAATGCTTTCTATCATCAAGATGCGCTTTTGTTCCAGTAAATATTAACATATATTTATCAATATATGTTTGATAAAATAATCTCCTAATGCCAAAACCATGATTTTTTAAATTATAACTTTGGTACGTCAACATACATTGGAATTTGGCTATATATATAGTTAGTTAGTTAAAGCTGATGCCTAAAGAACTACATATGGTTGTTCTCAGGCCCTAAACAAATTTTTCATTTTATGCTTTAATATTTTATAACTTCAGTCCTAAAATTACTCATCTGAGAATAAGTTCAACTGAAAATTAATTTGTTTGGGACTACACTGTCACTGATTTGAAATCAAGGTAGCTGAAGGTCTACCTGTCCCTTTATGATCAGAAGAACATTGGTGACAGAACACAGTATAAATCTAAACGTGTAACATAAGGGATAATTCTGAACTTGCAGTGCTTTCCAAAACATCCCCCTCTTTCTCAGGTACTAAGAAGGCCACAACAGAAATGTGACAAAATCAAAAGAATTGGAAAAGCAATAAAGGGACAAGGTGCTATAGATGTTTCACAGGACTATTGCTATCTTTCCCTTCAATTTGTGTTTAGCCCCAAAGGTTCATTATGATTATTTTATAAATGTAGATTGATCTAGTTCTATCAAAAGAAACTTTGGACGAAGTTTCCTTTTTTTTTTTTCTCCTTATCTCAACAGTTCAACCTATGCTTTAATCAGCAAGCTTTTAGGGCTGGAACCATTTAGCAGCACTATTATATTCATATTTGTAAACGTGGTATTGCTGTTCTGTCTCAGGGACTAGCTAGACATGATGGCAGCAGACAATTGTGTCTAAAAGTGACTTCCCCCAAATGTATGTGTAATACAAATGGAATAAGTAGCTGACTAACCAGCAATCCATCTCTCCAGTCTCCCTTCTCACTCAGTTCATCCTCTCTAGAAGTTCACTCCTTAGCCTCACTGTAACCCACAAATCAACCAAATCCTTCCAAAACATTGTAAGCAAACCCAAAAACCCAATAGCCAAAGAAGACAAAACAGGAGCCATTTACAACATACATTGTAAGAATTGCAAAAACCATGATGTACAATTAACATTGGCAGAACACATCCACAAATCTTAACTGGCAGGTAGAAGACATGATTGAAATTAATTAGGTTCATAGCATACAGACAATTTAAACTGGGAAGTTGTAGATATTTTAGATCAAGAGAGGATTCTGACAAATTAGCAATCAATAGACATATAAAAATAAACCCCATTTGTGACCCATTCAAAATGAACAACCAAAGGATGAAGAAAGGGGCTAACAGCCCTGACAACGTCCTTCCTTATCCTACATCTATTACCTGACCCTATTTTAAGCAGGAACCAGCAACTAGTCATCACAATAGGCACCAGACAATAGCATGCCAATCAGAGAAGAAACAAACCACCTATCAACACATCAACCCAACAAACCTCATTTCCCCATATCAGAGCATTTATTTATTTATTTATTTATCAAACTTATCCCCGCCTGACCCTTATTACCTGACCCTATTTTAAGCAGGAACCAGCAACTAGTCATCACAATAGGCACCAGACAATAGCATGCCAATCAGGGAAGAAACAAACCACCTATCAACACATCAATCTAGCAAACCTCATTTCCCCATATCAGAGAATTTATTTATTTATTTATTTATCAAACTTATCCCTGCCCATCTCCCCCCAATGAGGAACTCTGGGCTGCTTACAGCATATTAAAACAATAAATAGGTATACAGTTAAAATTTATAAAAAACACATTATGATGTTACCTAGCCTGATGAAACATCTGCAAGAAGAAAATCAAGCTCAGAGAACACCAGGAACCCAACAGAATAGACTGTTCATTGGAGCAGCATAAATTATGTCAGCATACTTTTCTGCCAGCACAAGAATGGGAGTAATGTGCATTAATGTGCATTAATGTGCATTAATGCAACATGAGGAAGACCCCCCTCCCCCAAGTGTCTCTGTATAATCCCAAAAGTTCAACGGGTAGGGATTGGTTTGTGATTAGCATGCCCATCCTAATTAGAAGATTCTGATCCACACGTTAAGCCATGGGTTATTTACTAAATAAACCTTAACTGGATATACATATTAGGATAAGCCAAAAATCATGGTTTATATACTAAAATAGTTGGGTTCCCATAATATGTAAAACCAAAGTCAAATACTGAAAGTAGGGTCAAATGGTTTCAAGTCCTGTTTTTATGATTCTAGGAAACTTTGGTGAATTTAATAGTGCCAGTGCATGTGTTTTTTCTCATAGAGGCTTAATGCATTCATTTCTAAACTTATCCTCTCCACTTCATAAAAATATTAATGCCCAAATCAGCCATTTTTCAGCTACATTCATTGTGTGATGTAGGAGTACCTGGAACTGCAAACGGGGCTAGAGGTAGGAAGCATCCTCTGGGCCCCAGGTGGACATTAATATTAATATATTTTATATTAATATAATGTCTGAATCAACTATTTATTTCATGTAACTTCCACTCATACCAAAGGGAGAAAGAAATGTGCTCAGAAACAAAAGTTGGGACTACTATTATACCTGTAGCACTACTTGCTTTAAACCCAGGATGTGGGATTTTTTCGCAGAAATTGTTCATCACGATTCCCAGCAAACTTCACCATTGTCTGCACTATTTATATCTGCCAGGAGATGTAGCTCAGAAATACCTTTTGGTCTACTTTTTCCTCATGTTTGCTTTAAGCCATTATTATCAATAAGCTTATTGTAACAGTACACATGATATAATTAGCTTTGTGTCATGATGGCACAAAATATCACAGAGGCTCATTTATGCTTCATTGACCACTGGGCTAGCAAATGGGGAGATGACAATACCATTACAAATTATTGTATCTTATTGCCAGTTCCTAATTCCACATTTATAACAAGGTAGTCAGTATTTTCAGTGCTGAAAAGTATACTATTTGGATTATTTTCTCATGGGGAAGATTAAGTAACTAGAGTTAATTAATCCATATTAATTGACTGCATAATTTTTAATGTACTTTGTATTAAAAAGTGATGTTCACTCCTTGGCTATGGCTGTGGATCCTACTGCATAAAAAATTAACTTAATTTGCTAGATGGTAGCAAATTAGAAGAGAGAGGCAGAAAAGAGAGATTATTTCTCTTTTTCAGTTTTTATTTCTCTCTGATTCTTGTGTTATGGAGTGCCTGCCAAATTTCCAGCCCCATCTTCTGAGTACCCCTTGCTATTTTTCTTGCACTCTGTAAGCCTCTCATTCATTTCCTCTGACATTATTATCAACATATTTTCCTGCAAGGCATGTATTCTAACTGAATCACATTTGCATCATTGTCTGTGAGTACTAAATACAAAAACTAAAATCTACCCAAATATTCCATGTGCTTTTTTTTTTTTTTTTGGTCCTTTTGAATCAGTTTTTTGACCCCTGGTGACTACCTGGACAAATCCCTGTAGTTTTCTTGGCAAGGTTTTTTGGAAGTGGTTGGCCACTGCCTCCTTCCTAGGGCTGAGAGAGTAAGTGACCCAAGGTCACCCAGCTGGCTTGGTGCCTAAGGCAGGACGAGAACTCACAGTCTCCCCATTTCTAGCCTGATGCCTTAACCACTACCCCAAACTGGCTCTCTGTGTGCCACTGTTCCATAATAAAAGACACAAACAAATTAGACGTCCTAATATTCTGCCTGGGCATTTACTGCTGAAGGAAAATAAGTGAAGTACAGAGATAAACATGGTTTATCTAAGACCGTATTCATTCCCGTTTTTAATTCTAGGTCCAACCATTCACCCAGACATATAAAAATGATATAAATTAATATATTGTCCTTTTAAAAGGAAGAACTAAAACAGTGTTGTCCAAACTTGGCCACTTTAAGATGAGTGGACTTCAACTCCCAGAATTGAGCATGGCTGGCTGGGGAATTCTGGGAGTTGAAGTCCACTCATCTTAAAGTGGCCAAGTTTGGACAACACTGAACTAAAGGCAAGAGGATTATTGCTTTCCCATTCAGTAAATTTCTAGTAGACGGAGCATATTCACATGTAAAGCCAGCTTGCAGGCTGCTGAGGTTAAAAAAAAAAAAAAAAGATGCCCCCAACTCCAGCTTCCTGCTGACTATGTATAATGCATTCAGTCTTCTTGGCAACAGTAGGGAAATGATTTACAGTTGCCTTCTTGGAGGATGCTTTTTCAATTTCCTAGTCTAGCCTACAGTATTACAATTACTTGGGGATCACCCATCTAAGCACTAGCCAGACCTCACTCTGTTTAGCTTCAAAGCCCAGGCAAGATTCCCCAGGTGCTGCTACCTGCTGAGACACCCTCCTCCTCCTCCTCCTCCCCCCCACCCCCTCCTCTACCCCTTTCTCCCCCTCCCCCTCTTTCGTCTCACCTTTTTTGACACAATAATTATACAGGGTTGTATGGAAGTTACATGTTAGTCCCACTGAAATTAATGGACCGTGTGTTAGTTACCCAGTTTATATGGCTGCCCATTGGTGTTCTTTGTGTATGACACAAAACTGATAGGGTCTCTGAGCAGTGAACAAATGCAGTACTGTATTAATCTACTATATATGGTGATGAAAATTTGACACTAACAGTACAGTGTGATCTGCAAAATGGGAATAAGCCACAACTGGCAGAGCTCACATAATCTGTAATTTACAAATCACAGTAGCTTAAATTAATATATTGAGATAATCAAATCAAAATCAAACAAACCACATTATGGCTTGAGCAATGTATGAACTCAGCCACTGAGCTGATCTTTTTGTCTATCAGTCCCAGTACAGTCAACCCTGAAGGCAGCATCTTCCCTAAGTTTCTAGAAGAGATTTGTCAGTCATACCCAAACCCATTTCAGTACCAAATGGGTACTGAAATCTTATAGTCTATTTTATCGTATTGTATAATTACCCGAGACTTACTCCCATTAAATAAAGGGATTCTGACTTAAATATGTAAATATGAGTAGGATCAGATGATTGGACATAAAATATGTATATTAATCAATAGTTACTGCAAACTAATTTTAGCATTGTTCTTGTGTGGATATGTTCAGAAGCTATTCAAGATAGGCTACAACAGACCAGTAAGTTTGCAATTCTATGTACAATTAATGCAAAACAGACAGGACTTACTTCTAAGCATGTTCATACATTTTTTTCTAATATGGCTTTGAAAGGTTTCAACAGGAGGATATAAAATATCTAGTTATAATTTCCTTATAATTTGCTTTACAGCTAACATTTAGGATGACAGGAGACATCTTATTTTATGTAATAATTTGTGGGGTGGGATGGGTGAGAAGTAAAATTCTAGCTTCAAATGGTGGTATTTCCCACCTGTCATTATGAATGTGCATTCAGTTAAGCTGCCATTTAGCCCTTACAAATGAATGGCTTAATTTTTTTTCCCATGAGTCATGTCAAGTCCAACAATTAGCTCCACACCTTTCCACTTTTACAAATATGATTACTTTTGTTGTGTGTGATTAAAGTTCATATGCGTCTTTACCCAATATCTTTCTGTTTTCTACTTCCTTTTAAAAAATATTATTTCCTGCCTTTCCTCTTTCTTTTCTGCCTCCACATGAAACTGGGTCTTGAAATCATTTCCTCCAATTCAAGAAAAATATTTTAAGATGATTTCATAAAACTAGGCATGATGTATAGGTTGCTGGAGGGTGTGGGAGAGCTGCTAAGACACTCAGTCTTAACCATAATACATATTTTTCAAATGTAACAGAAACAGGCAATGAGCTACAACATTCAGTAACCTGCACCAACTTAAGATGTCTCTTCTACATAATTATCAAAGGAATATGAACTTTGTTCTCGATTTAATCCAGTCCCCTAACACAGTTAAGCTGTAAGTTTGCCATTTCACTTACTTTGTGAATATATTGGCTTCTCTTCCTTGTTGGTTCTGGCTCAGAATCATTATAGGGAAGGAGAAACTTTTTTTTTTTTTTTTAAAAAAGACCTATTGTATGAATGAAATATACCTATCAGTTTGGATCTACAATCTGGAACTGGATTCATATATCATGCTGAGCAACAGTTCACGTAATCATGATTTACTGATTAAACCCACAATACTGTAGGAGTAACCAAATGAAGAGTTCATAGGAGACCTAAGTAAATATTTATTTTTTAAATGCGCAACATATTTAGGAGATTGTCCTCTATCTTCAGGGGCAATACTTGCTAAAAAAAACAGGTAAAAGTCAATGCAAGCTTGCTCTGTTAGGTGCCAAGTTGACTGAGTTGAGCAACAGGGCATACTTAGCATTACCTGCTGGAACTCTGCAAATTCAATAATTTTCACTTGAAAAAAGGTCTGGGTGCTTTCTTTGGATAAGTTAAACACAAGAGGCTTGAGTCACCAATGCTTATTTCAGTATGCTATATTTGTTGTTTCTGCACTATTAATAGATAATTATAATACTGAGTTATTTGCCACAATGAGTGGTAATTGGCATGGACTAACTACAATTCTTCCCCCTTTAATAACAGTGTTTAAACCAGATGCCACACTACAATGATCCATTTGATTCCTTGTCCAGACAATACAAGTTTTGCTTCTGGTTATTTTCCCACATGCCCTTCAGACATTAACTTCAGGAACAATTTCTTCAGATAATTCCAAATTATGTGGGATTGCAACTCTCACAGAGTTTCAGATGATTTGCTATTTTCGTCTCTGAGAACTAAAGGAGAGTGGATGGGTCATGCTAATATTTTACTCCCCAGGCTGCTGGGTGTCTGAGGGCAGCTGCCATCCGGGAAGTTTTTGTGGTGGTTGTGCTGGTGACAGCAAGGGTGACTGGTTGTGCCCTATGACTTGGGAGGGGGTAGTGGGAGGGGGACTTGGGGAAGAGGAGAAGGCAGGCAGTTCCACCTAGGTTGTGGTAGGCAGTAGCAGTCAGATGGCCTATAGATTTAATAAGTAAATAAATAAATAAAACGATGCAAATTGAACAAATGCACCAACGCCCATTATTTGTTATTAGTCTACAGACATAATGTTCTTGTTGAGTATTTTCATGACAGGGGTAATAAGATCATCACCTTAATTAAAATATGAATAACATTATAGATCATCAAGGCAATATACAAAAATTGGAAAAACTCAATATAACCATAAACTCCAATAATAAAAGCATTCTAAAATAAAAGAGTAAACCTGTATTCACACATAATGCTATATCAGGATTTCTTTAGCCCTGTTTTCTTAGACTACAGTGATCTGGTTTGTACATTATATTAAGTCATCATTGGTAGATTTATAATTGCTTGAGCGTATCCTGACCGCCCTATTTGAGGGTTTAGTTCCAAGGTGGCTGTGAGATTATATGAATAGAAACAAGGAAATAAAACCAGCTACACTTGTAGCTTACCAGTGTAGGCCATATATATTACAGGATTTATACTTCATGATAAATGAAAAGCAACGAACTACATTATGGCTCAGCATTGTGAGCCAGACCTGGAAGTAATTTAAAATTACAAAATTAAATATGTGTCAATACCTTGTCTAAGAACCAGGCTTTAACATTCAAGGGAATAGACTAAGAATTTGGCAGTGACAAAGGAGAAAATCATTGTCAGTGAGCATAACAAGCAGATCCTTGTGTGCAACAGTGGCTTCAAAATTGCCTCTCTTGTGAACTTTAGTAATTGGTGGATTTATAAGGAAGCAACAGATCCCTTAGTTCTGGGTTTTAATGTTAAACAGCATACTTTGAAATGAGTCTGAAGAACAACTGCATATCACTGCAATATGCTGATGCAATGTAACATCAACGTTATTGTAATAGAGCACACTTGTACACATATGCACAAGGATGTGATGGATTGAGCTTCCTGGCTCCTGTAAGGAGGTTTTGGGATCCTCTGCCCACAACCTTCCTGTATCCTCCAATATCTTATTCAGTGCATGTTGCCACTGTCCACTTTTTTTTTTTAATTAGAGAAATTTCTTTTCTACTCTGGTTTACTTACAAGGAATAAAGTGGCATTTTTCACACTTTCTCAATAGGTTAGTCAAACAAGGGGAGTATGCTAAATTTCTTTTGGAATTAAGTGCTGATTCAGTAAAGAAAATCAAGTATTTTACTAAGTATATCAAGATTACAGAAATGGACAGGATGAAAGATGGAGAAAAGGAAATAAAATACTGAATTTTGCAAAGCTTATTTTAGTGGTTACTTTCCCAATGAGGAATATGAACACCTAGAACAAAATAAAACAACAAAGAACAGGTTACTCAGATAATTTCCCAAAAAACAAAATTAAGATTCTAATTTACATCTAACTTCTGTCAGATTTGTATGTGTTTCCTATATTTCCAATTTGAAATTCCCAATAAATGAGTCTTTATTTGGCTTTGAGCCAGCCAGGAAAAGAGTTGCTTTGCTCCTGTCATGAACCAAATGTTATACCTTGTCTTCCAGCTCTTTTTAAAAGCTCACCTGAAAGAGATGGAAACTCTCCTGTTCCTGATTGATTGCTCAGAGTTTAAGTTTCTTGCATTTGAATGGTTTCTGCTCACTATCTAAATTAGTGTTTTTCAAATTTGGCAACTTTAAAATGTGTGGACTTCAACTCCCAGAATTCCTGGCTAGCTAGGAAATTCTGCGAGTTGAAGTCCACAGATCTTAAAATTGCCAAATTTGAAAAACACTGATTCAGATTGACACATCAGGTTGAAACTTTCCTTTAATTCTTTTGTGTCTGAATTTCTTAGGATGGTATTTCTGTCCTCCACTACAACTGTGTGCATATCTTACTTCTCATTTGCATTAATGAGTGTTCAAATGCCCAGGTATTTGTAAGGATGTTTTAATGCTTTTCCTACTTCTTTTAGTTCATGGCTTTTTTTATGCAGGGTTTTTCTGCAAAGACTAAAGCAGAAAGGTGGTGGTATAAATCAGACAGACACACACACACATTTCTTTATTGAGTCATTATATGATCCCATAGTTACATTTCTACATTTCTCAAAGTTTGAAATGGCTTTGCCTTTGAAACATGAAAGGTGCAGTCTTACTCTTACACCCTTGAGGTGAAAGACTCACTAAACACAGTCATACTTTTATTTTGAATACATATGCATAGGGCCAAGCAATGCTCTAATTGGCTCAGATATGCTTGGGCATGGACTGAGAGACTCCATCCTTTGTCTAAAGTATGTCCTTTGTATCCTGAATTCAGACCAGGGATTTCCTGATTTGTTCTACTAAAGACCTGAGGTGCTATACTGAACTATGGTTTCTCATTCTACTTCTGGCAACCACATATTCACTAAGGAAGATATCTGGGTTTAGAATTGGTATTTATTTACTTATTTTATTTGCATATTGCCTCAAGTGATGATTCTATGAGGCTTTCATTTCATAAAACCATGAAACATACACTAAAACCATAAAACAGTAAACTGATCAATACACAAAATCAGCTACATAAATGAATACCCACCCAATGATTGTTTCCACTCATTTGTACCCTCTCTTCCAAAGGGCCTGTAGAATAGCAGTGTCTTAACAGCCTTCCTGAATGTTAATATATTAAACATGTAATTACTTATAATATTAATCTAGTCTATTCTCTGGGATTTTGGTTTGATATAGCACCATATTTACATGCTGAATTCAAAACACTGGACACATATATTGATGGACTTCTAATAAATTACCTTCACAGAGAAGAAATAAAAAATGCAGTTATATTTTTAATATTGGTGAATATTACTAAAATACGCTATGAAAAATACATATGAATGAAATCCCAGGGTTTTTTCCCCTCATAGTTTACTTAGCCATAACTGGCTGACTTTAAAATGTAATACTAAACCAAACATAATTTCAAACCACAACAATTTAGTTCTCACAAGAGATGAACCAAAACCATTCGAGTAGTGAGTGAATCTGGTCAGAGTATGGATAGGATCCAGTTAATTGCACTAAATTGTAACTGAAATTGCTAAAATTGTCAGGCTAACTTGCTGTTGTCTTCAAGTTCTTGTCTGTTAAAATTGTCAGGCTAACTTGCTGTTGTCTTCAAGTTCTTGTCTGTTAAGTTCAGATAACTTAACTTCCTTCTTCAACTCTGCCTTTTGTGAGACAGTGATATTTCCATTGTGACTGGAAGTTATGCAACCACTGCTACTTTTCTCTTGCCTGAAATATTTTGTTGAGCAATACTGAAATATTTGTGACTGTATTAGCATATGATTTTTTTTGCATTCTGACAAAAACAGTGTTAGCGCTGCAACATGCAAAGGCTTGTGGTGCATCCTCTTGGCTGCACTCCAAATAAATTTTTCATGCTACAATGTTTCTATGGAGTGTGATTCAATAGTACACTATGGGTGTGCTACCTTTGCGTCAAAGAAGTTTTACATTGAGTTTCCTTTGAAGGTGATTTATGAAAAAATGCACCCCTGCTCTCCATTTCCAAAACTGAAACAAAGTGACTGGCTTGCTTCATTTGGTTATGTTTTGAGCCCCTTGTCTGGTAATTTTAGTAGCTGAAAGAAACATTTATGCACATGCAAAAGCTGATGTCAAGAAGAATTATACTGCTGCCATGGTATGAGACACAAAATGAATTAGGGCAGACCTCCACAGGTTCTGTCTTCAGTCAGAATGTTGAAAGATTTTGTCCGAAACTCTGGAGGGAAGCAGCCAGTCATACAGAGCTAGATGAAGCAAGACTTTAACTCAGACTACAGTAATTTTGCCCAGTGAACACAGATTTGATTAGCACTCTTTTTCTTGGCAATCTCAGTTCAATAATTGTCAGCTCTGCCAGGTAAACCAGGCAGGAAGCACGACCAGATGAGCTACTTCTACTTTACTGATGGGCTACATTATCAGAATCTTGCAAGTCTGAAAGTACAAATCTCCCGCCATCCCTGTTTACCGCCTGATCAGTGAGGGCAGGTCTTTTCTAAATTTCTCTGTCCGTTACTCAGTTGGAGGCTCCTCCCCCTTTTATTAGATCATTCCCTAGGCAGTGTCTCTTCCCTGCATCTTCCAAGGTCATTCTCACATTCCATTACAATAATGAAGCATATTTTCTGCCTGAATATTATTTTTCAGGCGAAATAATTCCTGAATATTATTGCAGTGTAGTCTGCTGTGAGCAGTTTTGAGCCAGTGGTGTATAAACATTGTAAAGAAATTAACAAACCCATATTTCCTGTTTCTATTCTTAATACTGTCAATTTCAATAAGTCCTCATGTTTAGAAATGCAGACATAGGCACAGTCAGATTTTTTCTTTTACTTGTCAATTCTGCATACATTTCATTAATATTATTTCAGGAAACATGCTAAAAGATCCATACCTGGCATCCTAAGATTCCCAGACTTATTGGTACCAATGTACTTATCTCTTTGTCTACATTCACTTTCTTCCTATTTGCAGAGAGCTGCAAACTGCCCATCTTTTAATTTTTTTGTAATGTTCCTGAATAATGCTATAAAAGCATTGTGGAAAATTGAAAATGGAGGAAGGCTTAAACCACTGCAGATTATAGAGCTCCTGCTATTACCCACCACTGCTTGTAAGTTCATCATCAGGACACCTTGCTAGTCACTCCCTTCTTGAATCTAAAGCAGGTCCATCTAATCAAATAGCATTTTGAGTCATATAGATTCCTAACGTTAGCAGGGCAAGAATGAAACTAGTTAGTTTTGTGCCCTAAACAGACACTTTTGATCTATCAACACTTCTAGACTTTCCATCTCCTAGCCCTTTTGATTTCAGTATAAAATACACCCAAGATTAACCCAGGCATATTTGACTGTGGATCTATTGCTTATTTTTTCTTTCTTGCAACTTTTCCCTGTTTCCTCT
Source organism: Liasis olivaceus (assembly GCA_030867105.1). Classification (NCBI taxonomy): domain Eukaryota; kingdom Metazoa; phylum Chordata; class Lepidosauria; order Squamata; family Pythonidae; genus Liasis; species Liasis olivaceus. The sequence continues at coordinate 39,656,881 of CM061351.1, read as the reverse complement.
GCTCATGGAACAGAGCCAGAATGAATTGACATTAGCTAATTACAGTAGTCCTGCTGCAACTGTCTTTTGAACTGGATTTTTTTTGGAGGGGGTGACCTTTTGAGTTACAAAGACCATAATTGTCTCAAAAGAGGAATTACATAGTTATTTTATGCAGAGATTTTAGAACATTACGTTCAATGAAAAGAAATGTTTAAATGTTTAAAATATTATTTGGCTTTGAAGATCTTGTTGCTTTTTTAGAAAGTATTAACTAGTCTGCATGAAATATTAGTTATCTTAATCTACCTTTTAAATAAGAATTTTTCAGTTGCATACACCAATTTCTCCACTAATGTGGTATAGTTACAGTTTAGTTAAAAGCTTGCCTGTTTTGTTACCTAGGGCTAAAAAATTCAGCTAAGGACTAGTAGAACAAAGGGATCTTACAAAAGTTACAAAACTGGCTCCATGTTACTCAAATAGAGTAATGTCTACCTGCACAAATAATTACGAAATATTATAACAGGGCTGCAAATTCTGGATAACTATCTAGCAGCTGTCTGGATTCTTTGCAGACCAGACACTGTAGCCTATGTGGGATCATATGATATGAAATGCTGGAATCAAACTGTCTCTGTACATAAGGATGCCTGTAACATTTTTCACTTTCTGGAACATTAGTGTGATGCTTTTGCACAATACTTCATAAAAGCACTTTTAAATACAAATAACTAATTTAACATTCTTGCCTTATAAGCTTTATAAAGATTAATATTATTGACAAAAGGCTATCTGCTCTCAAATGAACTTCTTTAATGGTTTAACAATCATATAGGAAATGATGATCAAGATTTTTTTTTTTTAATTCCATTTGACCTCATAGTTTGCCACTTTGCTCTTAGGTCCATCAGTAATTTGTCAGCACTTTGTAGTATAAAGGTGTGTTGCTGGACTGCTTGTAGATACTTCACCAAACTCTGTTATTCTATGCAAGTCTAGTGGAACTTCCACTGAGATACTGTTTACCATTTATAAAGAGGCTAAATTTTTCTACTTATCATAGACAGATTATACATTAAAAATCCCAGGCTCAAAAGTTTGCAGTTTAACAAATGATTTAGAAAAAAAAAAGCATGTGGAGAGAAAAGGCAAATTGACATGCCAATTTCTGGTCTGATGTATCTGACTGCAAAAGGCAAGCATGTCTACCATAAATTAAATACACATATATGTCATTCAGAAGTTTTCAGTCTGCATGGTGGTGGCAGAATATACTTCCATTCAGTTCTGCAGCCTCAAGGCAATCAAGGTTTTCGGAATGATTTAGATTTACACTGATTTTAATAATGATCTCTCCCCTCCTCCTCCATACACTGTAAAGACAGAAGTCATTTCACATTCCTTCAGAAAACACAGACTACTCTTTAAAGCCAGAGGGCATAATGTCTTTTGGGCTCTAGGCTGCATTTGACCTTGAGTGGCATGCCAGGGCCTGTACTCCAAGATATAGTAGGGGCGGGACAAAGCTAAAAATGATTTAAATAATATTATCTAAATACAATTATTATGACCATCCCCCATGTATTGAATAATTTCTCCCTTTTGCCAGATTAAAAGTTACAGTTCTATAACTTCTTCCAAGTATTCCTATAAGAGGTAAAAGAGATAAAAGGCATTTTTGTTTTATAATGTGCCAATGTCCCATTTAATTTTTTTTTAATTTAAAAGAGTGTTTTTGAAAAAGTTAGGAGTGTTAGGGAGCCTTAAAGGCCACTAGGAAGTATGTCTCTCTCTCTCTCTCTCTGTGTGTGTGTGTATGTGACTATAGTTGTCACTTTGTATTCCTAATTTAAGTCCTGATTTAAAGGAATTACAATCAGAGCCAAATGTTCTGCTTAAAGATGGAACTAGGAAGAATATGGTAGGAAGCCTAAGAATAATGAGTTGACTTTTCAGACGCTAATATACTGGTAATAACCCTAACCACTACACCAGAGTAAAGGATTTGCTGATTAGCATTAGCAATGTTAGGTGTGATTTTAGTTTATTTTTAGACTGTATTGTAAGATTCATTCACAAATACTACCAATTTATGAAGCATAAATAGATGAAGTTTGCTAACTTAACATCTAAATTGTGAATAGTTTTTAGAACTCTGAGCAACTGTGTCAGAGTGAGAAATTAGACACACCAACTGACTTCTGGAGAAGAAATGGCGAACTGAAGATGGCTCAGCAAAAAGTGGAGCCAACGACTGCGACGGAATGAAGAGCCAGCGAGTAGACTGGCTCTTTGTAATTCCTCTCCAGACAAGGAGAGGGCTTGAGATTGCCCACGTGCTCCAGAGAATTGCTCCTTGCAAGGAGACCGCAAGACAGCAGTCTCTGGTGGGTTTAGAGCTCTGGGAGACAAGGGAATAGCCACCTTGCTCAAACCGCAGTCAGTGCCTTTAAAAGGACACTGGGTTCTCATGCTTCCTTTTCTAATCACTTTCAGAAATTGCTTGTTAGCTGTTTTTCAGCTATCAGGAACCTTTGGATCAACAAGTTTTACAGCCCCGGGTGAGTTTCCTTCAATCCTTAGTGAAAGAAGTTTTAAATACAAGTTTAAGGACTTAATTTTTTTTTCTGAAATAAACAGTAAAAGAATAATTAAAATTTTGATTTTAGAAAGTTACAAATGGAGTAAGGATCCAGATAAATTAAGATTTTGGAATTAATTATAAGGAATCCTTCCCATAGGAAAATGCTTTTATTTTGAATTCTTAAAAAAAAAAAAGACTTTAAAAATTGGACACTAAAGGGAACTAGAAGGAACTAAAGATTACAATTAAAGGCAAAGAACACTCAAACTCAACTTACAAATACAGAATGAAACAACATATTTTAACATTGGACATACTGAAGGATATTTTTGAACAATGGACCCAGAAGTTAATTTTAAGAGTGTCTGCCTCTATAGATAGACTGTGTTTAAAAGATGCTATGGAAGAGGAACAAGTATTATCTGACATGATTGAGACTGAGTTGAGAGTGGATTTAAAAATGACAGACTACAAGAATGACATGGAAAAAGATGTTACAGTGGACGTACAAAAGCAACCAGATGATATCTTAAAAATTAAAAGGGATATGCAAATAACAAACCAAGAGAGTGAACTGGATAGTCTTCCTATATTGGATTTACAAAATAGGCTTGTTAAAGTTTTGAAGAATTTTGTGAGAAGGGACAAAGAAAAAATGAAAAGAAATCAAGTTCTAGGAATTATCTGAAGGGACTAAAGATCAAGATAGTTAGAAGTAAAAGGAATATAAAATTGGTTTATTTGATCAAGGCTAAAATAGATATGTTGTTAACTGATAATCCTTAATTGATTTTTGCTGATATCAGGACTGAAATTATACCAAAGTAAGGCTTGACATATCTCGCTTTGCATGTAATGCATCTATCTCATATATTGGTTTCACCTTTTGAGTTGCCATACTGAGATAAATGAACATTTGCACGATATTCTAATTTTTTGAGTTTCACCTGTATGGGAAGAAGAGATCATTTATTGTATTTTAAGAGAAGATAAGTTACTAAAATTGTTTATACTTGTAATGAAGGGGCAAGTCACTTCTTTATATATTTCTTTTCTTTTTCTTTACTATATTCTTCTTTTTTCTTCCTTTTCTATTTTTCTTTCTCTTTTTTTCTTTTCTGCCCCTTCATTTTTTAATTTTTTAATTTGTTTTTAGTTTGTATTGGTTTTTATTGTTGTAAATTGTAATCTTTAATAAAATTACTATAAAAAAAAGAAATTAGACACACAAACTGTTGGTTTGAAATAAGAAGAAACCATCTGTTAGAATGTCATGAAATAAAATTTATATAGCATGTAGCCTCATCAGTCATGAACTTAGTTTACAAACTGGTTTTTCATTCTGCTTTCTGTTCTCATTAAGCATATTTTAAATCTCCTTCTTAGGAACTGGCCTCAAGCTAAGGAGTAACCTTCTTAGTTTACCAGCATACTTTTGGGTAAATTTTCTTATGAGTTTCTTAGATCAGGTTTCTCTTGACTGATTCATCCATAAGTGGAATATTGAAATTATGCAACTGCATACTATAGGCAGCTTTAAAATAGGGTGGATTAAAAAGACCTGATTTGTAATTTAAATATGGTTTTAATGAACATTTCAGTTACGTGATACTGAACTCCATGGAACTTACATACCATGTAAATGATCTTGTGTAGTATCTAGCTCTTGCACAGAGAGAATTCAGTAACAATCCTGCTTCACTAAATAAAAGCAGTATAGTGCAAGAAGAATATGGTTTCATGATCCAGAGGTTGCAGGTATTTTTTAAGCATCACTTAGTAGAATGCATTAAAACTTCTAGAGTGCAGTTTTATAATAGCTGGATGCACACTCATGCATAGAAAAGTGCATAATTATTTTAAAGTTTTGCCTTAATATGTTGCGTGTACCCAGCCATTATTTTTATTTTTACATTTTTATCCCATCTTTTCTTTATATGTGGTCAACCTAAGGTGGTAAGCATACCTAAAACTCCTGATTTCTATTTTCCCCACAATAATAACCTTGTGAGGTAGGTTGGGTTGAAAGAGAGTGACTGGCCCAGAGTCACCCAGCTGGCTTTCACATGTAAGGGAGGCCTAGACTACAGTCTCCTGATTTCTAGGCCCACACCTTAATCACTACACCAAACTGACTCTCTATGTGAAGCAGCTAATTGTTATTCCAGAATCTGAGAGTAAAAGAATTTCTTTTGGGGTAATCTGAGGGTAAAAGTGGAAAACCTGTCCAACTATTGTAGAACTCCCATTCCCTGCATTTGTCCATTTTGGTTGTGGTCGGTGAGTGTTGGAAATACACGTTAAGACTGCATACTGTAAACCTTGGACTACTATAGGATATTTTTTTTCTTAAATAGGTAATACCCAGGATTAAAACTACGATCCCTGAAATGCTATAGGCCTTCTGTCTATAGTTAGCTTGGTAGAAATTTTGAATTTTGGAAACTTTAAATCAATTTTGGAATCACTTTGATCTAAATTACGGTTGTCCTATAATAATAACAATTCTTAAAAAAAACCCAAACATTTTAATTAATCTACTTATTGGTATCAAACTGGCAACCAGCAATCATACAGTTCATCAAGTGGAAACTTCCTAGACTTGACTTGGGCATATTTAGCAGCTATAGACTGGAGCAAATTACTTAGTCCCTCTGTACTGAGATAATTCAGCATCTATCTCACTCATATTTGTTACATTTGTAGCATGTTCTTCCTCCCTTAAAGGACACCCAAGATACATGTCTATATGTACTTGATTCAAAGTGGAATTATATATCGCATCTAGTCCAAAATACAATTTTCATTGCATTTAAGTATTATTGCATTATAATCTCCTACCAAATGAAATAGATTCTGGAGATCTATTCTCCTTTGTTTCATTGTATTCAGGCTTTGTTTCATTGTATTCAGGCTTTTCTCACACCTCCACTGAAATCAGTGAACTTAACGTCTTCAATGTATATGACCTATCTTGCAGGAAAAAAAAATCAGAATGCAAAAATTTCACAGAAAAAGTATTTTATGGCTATCTTACCATGTACCATTCATCTAAGAACTGAATCAAGAGATCCTTGAAAAGATGCCAGCTGGAACAGATGAAAAGCTCTTCCTTAGCAAGGAAGATCACTGAGAATATAACATTATATGTCCTGGACTGGTAATTTTAAATAGGAACTGAGGTTCACCTGTGATAAGCCATGAAATTACTGTTAATAAGCTACAGAACATACTGTACATCTTGTATTTCCTAACATGAGTTAATTTATTTCCTGCGTAGATCAATATCATGTACCACACCTAAAAAGGTCTTTTTGGTGGTTATACTTTAACTGTGTCCCTGGAAGAAAGGTTGACATTAATACAAATTAATACTTATTTGAAAAGAGAAGAGAATGATCATGGGACAGAGAATGTGCCACTGAAGAACATGTATTCTATACACAAATAGTCACATATTTTATTTTTATTTATAAACATGCAGTAAAAAGGGCTGGTGAAGAATCTGGTCACATCTGAGATACACTTGCAGTCACAGTAAACACTAATAATTGCTCTAAGATATGAGTTTGGTTCATTATAGAGGAGAAGGCTTTGACGTGTATACTGAAATATTGTTTAAAAGTATCCAAATAAAACAGTTCATGTCTCACTAAGCAATAAACCTCCATGCTCCCACTGCCTCTGTTTAGGGGGAGATGCAGCTAATCAAACAAAGGTAAGGTTTTATTTGCAATGGAAGAAATCATGTTAAGCTTGTTTACATCTTATTTGTTAGCCAAATTCACTTATGGGTGGAAGTAATGGGTATTCAAAGATATATTTGCTGTCAAGCCAGTGTATCATGTAAATGAGTTCACAAAGAATTTACTGTCACAGAAGGCTTTATCTCATAATGAAAGGCTACAATTCTTTGCATGCTTCCTTGGATATAAAGGCCAACCATCAGTGGAATATACTTTTAAATATCTATCTAATCACTATTAAAGTGTCATACATTTGCCAGTTATTCCAGTTCAAAGGCAGACTTGCTTAAAGTTTTAAAATATAAATTAGCATATTACCTAATGTTCAGTTTTATTCAAACTCTGCTTAATGCTGTTTTAAGAAAAGAAAACAGTCTGAGATGGCTTATCTACAATTATGCACAGGAAGCAATCTTTCCTGCCCAAAAGAGATATTCGTAAATCTGACTAAGCCCAACATTTTTACAGACCCAAGGGGTGGAAAAGCTGAGAATCTCAAACTACCTTTTTGTGACCCCCTCCATCATTTCCCAACCACAGTTGCTAGGGAAAAAAAAGTTTCCCAGTGTCTTGAGCCAAGAAGCAAAACCTGTAGCATATGCCCTCAGTCTTTTTTTTTTTTTTTTTTAAAACAAACTCACTTGGTGACTTTGGACCAGTCTCTCTGGCTGAAATTTCGCATAAGAGGCCCTATCCTTACTCATTTGAACTTGACCGAAGGTGCATGCAGATTGCAATAACCTGAGCGAATGATCCAAAAGTGCTGGCTATTTTCAAACAATAAGTTATGGTTACCTTAGCCATGTTTGATTCCATTAAATGAATGTTCTGGCTTCTCAGGAAACCCTGAGCCATCAACTAACCCCACGGGCTGGGTGCCCCTAAGACAGAAAGGTAAAATAGGGTCGGACGGTTTGTGGGGCAGCATGCCGGGGAAGCACAGCCCCAGAGTTCGGGCCCCGTTCCCAAAGGAAGGCGACTGCACCCTAAAAGCCTCGCCTGGAAGCTCTCCTTTGGCTTAGCTCCTCTCCCTCTGCTCGGTTCTCGGCACCGGGGGAAAAAAATCCTGTCCGGTCCGCAGGACTTCTATTTCTAAGCAGCAGAGAAAACCACCGTCACCTGAAGAGGCTCCCCTTGAGCGCAGAGAAAGGTCGTGTTTTAATCCCTTTACCCTCCGAAAGTCCCTTCTGCCCTCCCGCCTCCACAGAACCGCCTCGTCTCTCAGCGCCTTTTTTCCCGTAGAGGAGGAGCCGCATTCTCGCGGCGATTGGTTAGGCCTGCTGCCAATCGGGCGGCCGAGGGGCGTGGCTAGGCGCGAGCCGGCTAGGGTCTGGCAAGAGCAGGAGCGGGCGTTCGAGTCAAAGCCTCGTTGTTGCCGGAGCCGCGGCGTTTCCTTTTCCTCACCCGACGTAGTCAGGCAGCGAGCGCGGACCTCGACTCCCAGCGCCGTCCGTCTCGGGCGCGCCATGGAGGAGGAGCGGGCCGGGGAGCAGATGAGACCGCTACTCACAACGGTAATTCAGCGCGGGGAGGAGGCGGAGGCGGGGAAAAAGTTGGGGAGACAGAAGGGAGGTGCCCCCTTTCCCGCTTTCCTCTCAGCCGGGGCTTTGCGGTCGCCGCCGCCGCTCCCCTTTGTGGGGGCGGAGCTCGGGGTCTCTTCCCTCGCCCGGCAGCCGTGAGGAAGCGCCACTGCCGGGCGCTCGATGCCCGCGGAGGTAACCCAAAGCTCGGCGCTCGTCCTCTCGGTCTCTGTCTGTCACAGGTGTCAGTCCTGGAGCCATGTGGAGAGGGTTGCGGAAGAGTTTGCCCTCATTCGTTCTTCTTCCTTGCTTGGTTCATCTCCAGGCAACAGAGCGTGCAACCAGAGCCCAAAATAACAGTATTGTTGCCGCCCAGTAAGTTCAGGGCTGGTTAGGCTAATCTGAGCAGCCGTCCGTGTAATTCTAGTGTTAATTCTTCCCTTTCCTCTGGGCGAAATATTTCTCGTCAGCATCTTCTCATGCCCCAGTTGCTCGTTTCCTGTTTCTGCGTACGCGTGAGAGAGACTTTTCTTTTTACAGCAGCTCCTGGCCTTCTGTTCGTTGCTTTTGTTTAGGCCGAGCCCTAGATATGGTGAGGACAGGCCAGAGAGGGAGCTTGGGTTCTTTGTTCCCCGCCCGGCTCGCTCTCTCTTTCTCTCCCTCAGCCTCTTCCATCCCACACGCTCATTTCAGACCACAGTACACATTGAAGAGTGTCAAGCAAGGTAAAGGAGGACAGTGAGCAGATTGTAAGATCAAACCTGGTGTATGTTGTGGGCTGGAGTACAACTATGTAGGTGAATCTCTGGAGGCAGTTGCAATGTCTGCTTGTGAGGCTCTGCTCCCCTGTTCTTTACCGTTTAACTCCCTTTGGGAGTGCAAACACATGGCTTGCCAGGACCAGTTCTTTTGTCCTCAGAGCACGCTGTCATGTGGAGCTCAAGGAAATGATGTGCTGTTTCTAGGCCCTTTTCATTGCCGGTATTTATGGATGTGGTCATCAAGGGATAATATAACAGTGATTCCCTTTACTTCCGTTTGAGACTGCAGTTTAAATGAAGCAGACACATGCCTGTTCAGTAATACTTCTGGGGTTTTTTCCTCTTTTTTTTTTTGAGGAAGTGTGATTTTTGTGTGTGGGGGGAGCTCAGTTTAGGTGAAGTTTTTGTTGAGTTTCTGCCACATGTCCTAATGTTAACCTTGAGTTCATTGCCAAGGTTTCTTGAGGCTATGCTTTGGCAATTAATCTAACTTAATTGGGTGGTAAAAATGGGCACTAGGTACTGGAAAGCTTTTCTGACAGGATGATAAGCAAACAAACACTCTGCTGTACATGCCTTTTTTACTGTTATTTTTCCTACTCCATGATCTATATTAATAAACAAGCTAACCAGTAGCTTTAACCTCAATACGCATTACTCATAATGCAAAAGATGGTGCGCAAACATTTTGGATAACATCACAGTGGCCCAAAAAAGCAGTTTAAATAATACCCGGTCAGATCTTGCGGGGTCTGATGTTTGGCTTGGTGCTCTTGCAACCGTATCCAAGCAATACCTTAAAATTCCTATCTAAATGCATGAAATGTTTATAATTCAGGTTATTTTGAACTCAGAGCATCTTATTTTGAGTTGGAAACTTGTTTCTAGTGTAAAATGTTTTGCATCCAAAACAGGTTGCATGGTTCATTTTGGATGTGCTTTGAATTCAAAATATGCATTTTGAATTTGAAACAATTTAAATTTGAAATGTTGTGCACATCTCTGTTTCCTAGGGTTTATGGTTCCCAGGCAAGAGCTCATTTAAACCCCTCTTTAAACAGTGGGGTCCCCAGAAGCAGTGCAACAGAGATGGCTTCTGGACTCCATATATGGCTGGAAGTTTTGAACAACTTCGTATTTCCCTGAAATGCCTGATAGCAAGGCTTTATTGTGAATCAGGCCTTATATTCTTGTGATACTGACCATAGTAAAATGGGAGGATACTTTTGGACTGCATTTGGGCCAGTTTCTCTCTTATTCCCCTCCCTAAAATGGTATACTGTGTGAAGAGAACAATTTAACATAATGTTTTGGGGGAAATTATGTGTGATTCTTCTGGTAGTTTACCATAGCTTCTCTTACGGAAGAAATCCTTCAGTACTCACTTAGTAGGGTTTAAGTGTTATTGTATTTGGACTGCTTTCATGTACATACTTTTAGCTCCTCTTTGCCTTCTCTGAATATTACAAAGCTAAGTGTCTGAGAAGATTGAATGTTACTCAGTGAAAAGTTGTGTATTGAGAAGAGAGGAATGAAAGTTTGACCATATTATTTGTTCTGTGATGGTTTTGGCAAAAGTGGATTCTCCTTGCCCTTTTCCCACTGCTTCAGTTATTGTCTCATTGGGCTAAATTTAATTTTTCATATGCACATTGGACTTCATTTACTGTTCAAAATATAGTTGCAGGAATAATTTTGCAGCTTTTGAATTCTTAAAGGTCACTAAAGGTGGTAGTGGCTCCAGCCCATTTTCTTGTATGTGGCAAAAAGAGCACTAATTTATACTAATTAATATGCTTACATAATAAAATGGATATAGATTTCTTGTGCAGTATTTAACTCTACAGTTAGCTGTAGTTTATTTAAAAGCAGAATATTTACTCGTTGCTTCCTTTTTATTTTAAGACACTGCTCTCCGATCAACCCTTTCTGACCATTCACATATGATCATACTTACTCCTTTCCCCCTACCCCACCCTTCTGTGGAACATACTGTCTCTTTAAGAAGGCTCTTAAAATCATCTTGTTTCAATGGACCTTTGGAGCCTACACTGATTGTAGGTGTCCATCTATTATTTATTTCCAATATTATTGTGATTGCTGATTATTGTAGTTTTTGATTGCTTTGTAATATTCTGTTTTTTGGTTTGCTCTGTTTACCTCCAAAAGTCGGTCTGATTGGGGTGATATATATCTGTTGTAAAATGAATAAACATTCTGGTACTTTCCTCCTAGCACTACAAATACCTTTAAAAGTTTCTGGATAGTGCATAGTATTCTTTTTAGAAGGTCTTCACATGCAAATACCACCTATTAAGGTCCTTGTTTTCTTGCTTTCACAATGTATTTTTCCAGTTTCATATTTTTACTAGTGTGTATTTTTAATAATCCCTGTTTGGAAGATAATTTATGTATGAAAGTAAAGTTTTATCAAACAGTAACATTATAGTAACATCCTACAGATACCTAAGCACTAGTGCATTCTGTCATTTGTTAGAAAGCAATGCTAAATTATACATATATAGGATCCTACATATTATACAACCTACATCTATGGCATACTGAATTCTTCAATGAAATTTGTTCTACTGAAGGACATTAACAGGTGAAGCAAGGCTCACATACATGCTTCATGCATTTTGGTGCCAAGTAACCAACATCACATTAACCAATGGAGCCCACTTAAAGGTCTCCCTGATTTGCCCCGATCATCCATGTATATGCATGTATTTTCCCAGTTTGCAGTTAGCTTTGCCAGATGGCTCCTGGATGTGAGAGAGATGGAATGATTTTTCCCATGGCCTATACAATTTATGCCTTTCTCTCTCCCTACTCCATCTTAAGTTATCTGAAATAGATGAAGAGAAGAAAGAGATGAACATGCTGTCAAAAGAAAGTTATTGTGCTTTTATACCTTTCTGTTTTGTTGAACATGCGAGACACTAGAGATTCTAATTTAAATGGAATCCTAGCATTTTAAAATTAATTTTTAATTAATGTTTTTAATTATGAAAAGAAAAAATACATAAAAGTGCTTTAACATAAAAGTGAAAAAATACAACAAAAAAGTTAATATATCATTATAATAGTACACAGTTACAATTCCATATATGCTTATCAAATACAAATGTTATTCAAGTACATATATATTTCTAATAGAGTTATATGACTATCCTGTTTTTTTTAACCCAGTGTATTTTGTATAAATGAGTCCCATATTTCATTATACTTGTCCATACAACAGATTGTCTACATTTATAGGCAATCTGCTCAAAAGTAGCAAGTGTAATCAGATCTTCAATCCATTGACTAAATGGGGCTGTACATTTATCTTTCCAATGTTGCAATATCAGTCTTTTGGCCATAGTAAGGGCACAGAGAATCCATTTACATTGTCTGGTTGTCAAGTTCCATGTACTAGGTATGTACTTCAAAAGAATATTATCCTCTGAAAATTTTAGCATTTGTTGCACATATTTATATAGTCTACTACTTTCTCCCAAAAAGTATAGGACATTGTAAAAACATATGTCTTAAAGAGCCATTGTCCTTATTACATCTCCAACAAAATGCTGTTTTTGACAATCCTTTTCTATATAAATGTAACGAAGTCCAATAAATTCTAAATATTATTTTTTGTTGTATAAGTCATCGTTTAAGGACCATTGACACTCTTTCTATAGAAGTTAAGGCACTGTCCCATTGTCTAGGCAATACAGAAACCTCCAATTCTTTATTCCACTCATCCCTCGGTATTTGCATATCAAATTGATTTATTGATAACAAATATCTATACAAACGAATAGGTTTTTTAGTTTTAAAGGATTTAACAAGTTGTTCTAATATCTCAGGTGTCTCAGAAGCTGAAAATGCTGCTGGTCCAAACAAAGTTGTTAACAAATGTTGTAGCTGTAAATATTGCCATTGGGGTACATCTGATAGATGATGTTTATCTCTTAGCATACGTTAAAAATTCATCTTCGTCATCTATCAGTTGGTCCAAAGTCAATATCTCCACTTCCATCCAATTTTTCCATATCACCATCTTTTTTCTAATTTTTAAAGTTGGGTTTCCCTGTAAAGTCAGTTTGGCATGGGAAAAAGAGTCAAATCTTTTCTTATTAGACATAGCTTTCTAACTGACGAAATTGTTTCCACACATATTAGAGTTTTAGTGTATTTTGATCCTAATACTGTCCATCTAACCAAAGGTGTTATATGTGTATATTCCAAAGTTGCCCAAATTGGAAAATTATCACCACTTGTTGGCTTCCAGTATTTAATACTTGACAATAGATAAGCATTATGATATAGCTCCAGATTTGGAAGACCAACTTCTCCCTCATTAATTGATAATTGCATTTACTATAAAGATACAGTATTCTTGGTATTGAAGAACCCCATAGAAATTTTCTAAACAATTTATTTTCTGAAAATATTTTCCAGATATAAAAACTGGAATTCCTCTCAGAATATAAATGAATCTGGGAATAATATTCATTTTGAGAGTGTTCACCTTTCTCCAAAAAGTGAGCTTTAATGACTCCGATCTATTGATATCTGAAGAAACCTCTGTATATTTTATATTACATGTTACTGAGTTATATCCTTTAGTATAGACATACCTAAATATTTAATAGATTTGGTACAAATACAGAATTGATATTTGGGTAATCCAATTCCAATTTGGACCAGTTAATAGAGAATCCTGCTATTTTACTAAAGGCATCTATAATTTGCATCAACACTGGAATAGTAGTATGAGGTTTAGAAATAAACAAGAGAATGTCATCTGCAAATAAAATCCTAGCATTAATAGACCTGATATATTCTATATACTCTGGTTTTGAAGCAGTCTATTACTGGATAAGGATGAAGGATCCAGATTTTATTGCAGAACTTCTTAAAGTTTACATTTGGCTTTGATTTGAACCAGCATGCTTATAGTTAACTTTGCAAAAAGTAATGGCTTTCTATATTTTTCATCATAACATAGTAACTTAAGATGAAAATGTAATGAACATATGACTATCCTAAAAAGAAAATAACTATGTATATTCAAGCAGTGCTATATAATTCTTGTTTTTTTTAACAAAGTATCATTTGAATAGTGAATCTGAGAATTATTTTCTACTTGCTCTTGCTTTGACTTCATAGTACATATGTTCGCTATCTTATGTATATGTTCATATTATGCACAAGATACTATAGAATCCAGAAAAATCATCAAAACACTGTGGACATAAGGTGGTTGCCATTTGTTATAGTATACTTGTTTTAAAATGGTATTGCTACACACACACACACAGAGTTATAAGCAGGCAATATTTCATAATTCTTTCCTAAGTCAATGTTAATAAAGTTGTATAGGTGCTCAACATATTTTGGCTTGAAATTTCTTCTGTTTTTATATTTCTTGTTTCCTCTTTAAGGCTGTTTGAAATTAGAATCTTGCTTTCTCCAATTTAAATATAATAAACCTAAAAGATTTATAGGTAATCCTTGCTTACTGACTGCCACGTTCAGTGACCATTTGAAGTTACGACGGTGCTGAAAAAACTTTATGACCAATGCCCTCATTTATGAACTTCGTAGCATTCCTCAATCACATGATCACCATTACAGTCAGTATACATTGTCCTGTACCTGACTTGCTGTTTTTCTTCCCCACCCCTCGCAGAGCGGAGAGATTGGAGAGGAAGGGATTACAAGAGAATAAGCAGGCACACAATGGGGAGTACACCGGGCTGTTTGTGTAGCGCGCTTGTGGCTGCCAGTACAAGCACATTGCTTTTGATGTGTATTCTTCATTGTGTACCTGCTTACTCTCTTGTAATCCCATCCTCTCCAATAAATGTAAATACAAATATTCCTTTCTTGTTAATTATCCCAGCACCAGGGTGAGCATTCAAAAGGGTGGGGGAGTGTTGACAAGGCAAACAAAAGCCAAAGGTATGAAACTGATTACTCTTGTCAGTTTTTAGCCAGCTATCCCAGTGCTGCCGGGGTGAACGTTCCAAAGGGTAGGGGAGTGGGGAAAAGGAAAGCATAGTTGCGATTATGTGATTTCCCACCTAGTGACTGCTTTGCTTAGTGATGGAGTTGCCAGTCCCAATTGTGGTCGCTAATGAGGACTACCTGTATTCTGTTTCTAAATAGTGAAAATAACTATGATACTTTCTAGCTGACTACCTAAACAAGACATCTCTTGCAAAAAGACTTGCCATAATAATATTTTATTGGTCTTGATATTATGTTATGCTATACCTTAACTGAGTTTTATGTAATCTTACTGATTATTTATAAATAATTACATATATATTTATAGATAATATAACATTATGGAAACAGTTGGAAGTTGTGATGTGGGATTCGTAAGTAGGTATATGATATGATATGCATTAATTTTATCTTAAAGTTTGTGACTAATTCTAGGTCTGATGATTTCAAAGAGTTCACTCTAAAAATAAATAGGAGCAGTTCTACATGACTATTATATTCTGTAACTGTTTCTGTTGCCTGACTCATAGTGTAGCCTATGCATACTCCAGCCTATTCCCCTGATACTATTTTCCTTTAGAAATCCACTTTTGACAAGCTAGTTTTATGATAGGTTATTCTCAAAAATATGTCTAACAAGGATGCATAAGCAGAATACAAAGGCAAGAGCAAATTAAAGCCAATCTTCCCTAGTAACTGATGTTAAGAAACATCCTGGAAGTATTCTTTTGGAGAGCTTAACTATTTTTGTTATAAAGTACAGTGGTACCTCAGTTCACGAACTTAATTCGTTCCACGATTCTGGTCGCAAACCGAATCAAATTTCCCCATAAGGTTCAATGTAAATAAGGTTAATCCATTCTGACCCCTACAAATGTGGTCGCCAACCGAATTGGTCGCCAACCAAATAAAATTTTCCCATAAGGTTCAATGTAAATAAGGTTAATCCGTTCTGAACCATATATATATTTTTTTAACCACAAAAATATGAAACAAAGTACATTACAGTACAGTATGACGAGAGAGAACACTAACCTTGCCTGAGGCGACACCAAAATGCTTCACAGCAAGTGTCTGTCTGCGACTGCGATCTTGCCTAGAGGAAGCCATGACCACGTCAGAGCAGGGAAGATGGCCGCGGGTCATGTTCGTCGCCTGATGCGGAATTCACAAATGGAAGCAAAATTTTGCAAACGCTGCTGTTCGTGAACCAAATTGTTTGTGAACAGAAGCGTTCATGAACCGAGATATTACTGTATTATTTATTTTTTAAATAATAGTGAGTTACTCTTCATCCTTAACTTCAAATAATTTGTGAACTAATTAGAAGGTACCAGTTTCCTAAACAATCCTTGGAAATTCCACAGTTCCCATCCTTTTACTGTGAGAAATTGAAAAAAAAAAGAAAAGATTTGGCATACCTTCCTATATGCACTATTTTCTAACTGTATATCACCTGTCTCATTTTTGGAACTCACAATTTTTCTCTAAAATCAGTTTTTTTCTGGCTGCTTTATGACAAATCTTTTGGGCAAGTACAGCTTTTGTAGTCTGGTAAGTACAAGGTATTTCAAAGTTGCAACACTATCATGTTACTTTTAATATGCTGTTAGTGAAAGGTGTATTCTACTTACATAAAAAGTAAATCAAATACAGTAAGGATTGTGAAATTGACTAGAAGGAATTCAGATCTGATTTGCTGATCAGATTTATTTATGAAATCAAATAGAGAATAGACATTTTATGGAGAGAAAGTTAAGCACCAAGTTGTTTCCAGGAAGAAATTGATAGCTAAGGAAGGATGTACAAAAACAAACAGTGTCTTGTGGAGTCCTTGGTGTTCTCTGACCTTGGTTGTTTGCTTGCAGATGTTTCATTACCTCACTGGGTAACATCATCAGTGCTAATGAGTTTGCTCCCTGTTTGTATACAGTAGCTTGCCCTGCCAGTGTTGGGGTGTGGTTTTCTCCTTGGTAGTTCCCTGATTAGGGTATTGTTTTCTGCTTGATTGTTTGGTGTTAATCCCTGCTTATTTGGGTGTTGGTTGCTGGAGGGAATGTGTTCTGGTCTTTTTTTGTTTCCTTCTTAGTTTTTTGTTATCTCTTTTAAATGGTATATAAATATGGTTTATTTCTATGTGTCTATTGATGATTTGTCTGAATGCTAAGCTTCCGGGAATTCCCTAGCATTTTTGGGTATGGCTTGGTCTAAGATGCTGACAGTTTCCCAGCTGAAACTAAGGAGTTTTCATTGTATTTTCTGACTATTAGTTGGTGTTCGTGGATGCACTCTGCTAGTCTTCTGCCTGCTGTCCCACACAGTAGCTGTTAGAGTCCTTACACTGTATGTTGTAGATGAAGCTTGTTGTTTCTTCTTGGGCTATTGGGTCTTTTGGTTTACTTAAGATGTTTTGGAGGACTTTAGTTGGTTTGTGTGCTATGGTGATGTTGTATAGTTGTAATAGTCTGTTGGTTGTTTCTGAGATGTTTTTGATGTATGGCAATGTTATCCTTTTCATAGCATGTGTTAGTTGTGCTATAGTGGGTTGATTGGTCAGGCATTTTTTGATAAAGTTGTGTGAGTATCCATTTTGTTGGAAGATATTTGTATAGGTGGTCTGTTTTGTTTTTCTGGTCTTCCAGGTTTCTGCAGTGTGTTTTGGCTCATCTGATTAATGTTCTTACACAGCTCCTCTTGTGGGAAGTTGAGTTGTTACTTTGGCAATGGAGCACTTGGTTAGTGGAGGTTGTTTTTTGATAGACTTGCATTTCTAATTTGCCATCATTTCCTGTGCTGATGAGGATATCCAGGAAGGGTAATGTGTTGTTGTTTTCTTCTTCCCTTGTGAATTTTATTCCTTTGAAGTTGTTGTTGATTGTTTCATGTGTCTTCTCTAATTATTCCTTTTTTATTATGATGGTGTCGTGTATGTGTGGGAGTGTGATAGTTTCTAGATGCTGCATTACGGTCTCTGCTATGAGTCCTGAGAGTGGTGATCCCATGGATGTTCCTCTGATTTGTTGGTATATCTGTCCATCAAACTGAAAGTAGCTAGTGAGGCAGAAGCTGATGAGGTCCATGATTCTGGATATTTCAATCTTAGTGTATTTGGCTAGGTCAGGTATATTGTGCAGTGCTGCTGCCATGGATTCTTTCACTAGTTCTGAATCAAGAATCAAGAATCATCAAGAATGCTGTGACATTGAATGAAACCTTAATTTCATCTTCTTCTATTTTTAGGCCTTTGATTTTCTGGAGGCACTGTAGTGGGGAATTGATAGAATATTAGCTCTCCTCTTTGAGATGTCCAAGTTTTTTTGTACATTCTTTGGCTATGTTGTAAATTGGGGTCCTTGTTAATGATACAATTGGACAAAGGTATGTTGGGCTTGTGTATTTTTGGGCATCTGTAGAATCGTGTGAGGATGGGTCTGCTGCTTTTAATCCACAACTGTTCTTCTCTTGTGATTTGACCTTTCTTGGTTAGGTTGTTGAGGGGTCCCTTGATCTGGCTGCCCAGTTTCTGTATTGGGTTGGTGTTTATTGGGATGTAAGTTTCTTTGTTCTCTAATAATTCTTTGGCTTTCTTTGGCTTTCTGTAGTTATTGTGTTCTGTCCTTGATAACCATGGTTTGGCTTTTGTCTGCTGGGAGCATGGTGATGGTTTGGTCCTTCTTCAGGTTTTTGAGGGCCAGATAAACAATCAAGCAGAAAACATTACCCTAATCAAGGAACTACCAAGGAGAAAACCACACCCCCACCAACACTGGCTGGGCAAGCTACCATATATAAACAGGGAGCAAATACCATACTCACTAGCCCTGATGATGTTACCTAGTTGGGTAATGAAATGTCTGCAAGCAAACCATCAAGCTCAGAGAGCACCAAGGACAACATGGTTCAACCCTGAGCTACATATGTTCATTTCTATTGAAACTGTGTCTTATGTGCAAAAATGATGATTTGAAACTGTATATGTTTACTGGAATATGTATCTGTGTTACACTTAACCAGCACTTCCTTACAGGACCGTATCTTTTCTGGGCTTGCTGTGGTAGCCATACAGGTACAGTACATGTCTAAGTTAAGGAGGTGGCCACAAGGCAGTGATACATGGCTGCAACCTGTTGATGCCTCAATAACATCTCAAATGTGTATTTTCCTGAGACACACAGCTATTGTTGGTGTCAGTCTTTTGAGGTAGTCCAGTCAAGAAGCACAAACCATGAGTACTAACACTATATTGTAATGATACAGTAACAGAAACTTGCAGCTCTGAAAGAATTTCTCTCCTCCTTCATTTTTACTTTCCAGAAAATTAGGGAGGATCCCTTCTGAAATGCTTCCTGTGCCCCTTTTCCTTCTGTGGGCTGAGATACTTTTTGCATGATGGTTGTCTAGGCTATGTCTCTTCCTCATTTCCAAGATCATTCCCACATACCATTACATGTGGTGGGCTCAGGAAAGAATTGCTGCTCCTTTAAGGAATTGCCACAAGGCACTGCTAGGATGCCCAAGCTGAATTCAAAACTTCTTTTCCTGCTTTGAATCTGAATGTTACACAACTCTAAACTTTACAGATAGCACTTTGAATTTAAAAGTGTGACAGTGGTAGCCTGTGACCATTGTGCTAGCACTTACCAAAAACATGTTGCTTTTCTAATACCTCCTATTTCTTACACAGTTATGTGTGTCACACATGCTCCCATTATGAAACAGAGAATATTTTGTTACTCTATTTGTCATATGCCTTCTGAGCTGCAGCTGCATGTTGGAAAATGATTACTGTTGCAGTGCCTCACACATGGAAGAAGTGCTAGTGTAAATTGTATCTTAAAGTCTAGATATAACCAAATCCCTCCTCTAAGAAATAAGTGAAGCTGAGCTGATGAAGGCAAAAAGTTTCTAAATGAAATATAATGTGGAATAACAGAAGGAAAATAGAGGAAATTAAGGAGGCTATGTTGTTTGGAAGTTTGAAGAGCTGAGGAGCAATTCTTAAGACTAACAGAATATTATTCAAAGATAATAAAGGTTTCAACGGGCTTCTTCTAAAAGAAGGCTTCTATATTAGTTTTTATTTAGAAAAGTTTTTTGTTCTGGGATCCAGATTAGATTTGGCTGAGGACAACATTGTCTTATGAACAGCTCTGATGCTGCATAAAGCAAGCAGAAAAAAAATGTTGCTTGTCTCCCTCTACCATTTTTTGGTAGTTCAGAAATTTATTCTGTCTCCTTTTTTAAAATGCAAAACTGGGAAGCAGATCAGCTAAGATGTCTCAGTTTACTATGTCTGAATATAAACTTCATAAATATTATTTTTACCGAACATCAGTTTTAACTTGAAAAGTGAATTTGTGTTTATGTACCTTTTAAAAAAAATGTGCAATACAGCTGCAATGTCACTAGAGGGCACTGTCCCCATGTCTTGATTAGAGCATACAATAATATGTAGAAGACAAATAGTAAATTACCTGATGCTATTTTATGTTTATAGACTATTATCTTGAAATTCTATTGACTTCAGTGGGACAGGCCTCTGAGTAATCACAGATAGCAGATTGACAGTCTGTTTTAGTACAAGTTGCCAATAATTGTAAAAGGATTAATTTTCTTTATGTCTTTATTTTTGTCTTTATGTCAGACAAAGAATAAGAACATTTGAGTATATTTTCTTGAAGTGTTTGTAGAAAGTACTATATATGGATTGCCTTTTAAATATAAAAGATTGAACTTTGCTAATTTTACTTGGCTAATAATACAGAAACAGCATTGTATATGACTTTAAACACTTGTAAGTAATGTAAGTTGCTTGATGAACATAAAAAATTAATTAAAATGTGATCAGCAATAGGTCACAGCCTATCAAACTCCTTTTAGATAAGGATTTCTAATTGATTTGTATAATTGGATGCAGGATTGCTTTTTCAAGTTTTAAAGCTAAGTCTTATGAATGAACATTAGAATCTCTGATAACTTTTGCTATAGTACTTTTACTGTGATTAAAAATATTTCATTGTTATCTGAGGATAACAATGCCTGCCCCACCAGGTTGGATAGAGTGGACACACTTCAGGTCCCTTTTCTGAAATATTTCTATCCAGTGAGACCTAGGAAGCATGCCTTTTCTGTGGTGGCCCCTACACTTTGAAACACTCTCCCCCTTTTAGCCTTCTGGAAAGCCATAAAGATCTAGCTCTTTCCAATGTGCTGGGGTAGAGTGATGGGAGCCTGTGGATGATTGCTGGAACATCCCAGGAGGATGACTGAGGTGCTGGGTTTTTAGTTTTTGTTTTTTGGCTTTTATGGTTTTGTGGTTTTATTGTTGTTGTAAGCTGCCCAGAATTGTGCTCTAAGTTAGATGGCCATACTACTATTACTACTACTAGTAATAATAATAATAATAATAATAATTTAATACTGGATTGGCAAAATCCTAATCACATCAGTGTAATTTGAAATATTTAGGATGTTAACTGTGAACTTTTCTTAGTGATTCAGAGAAAAACCAAGGAGATAAGCAGTTAGTTAGCAAAAATTTGTACATTTCATTCTATATTTTCCATATGAAAACTCAAGGGAGAGGAGAGACTGCAGTTGTGTGATCAGTATCACAGCATGGCACAAGGAATGAAGTTGTCTGGGCTCTCTGCAGTGCTTTGAGAGAGATGTGAAAATAATATATTACTGGAGTGTTTCAGTGTTCAGAAATGTTCAGAGAGGTTTGATAGAGGTCTGAGGCTTTGGAAACTGAATATTCACTTGCAAAGTCACAGAAAATGCAGTATTGTATTACTGCATTTTCTGTGACTTTGATACCAGGTTAGCAGAGAACTAAGAAAGCATTATATTGTTTTTAATCCATTATAGCTGCCTGTCCTTCTGAAATTTTGCAGATTCTTGCTGGGAACATGCATAAAGTTTAAGTTATTTTCATCAGATTGCAAAAATAGATAAATAAATAAAAATCTATTTATTTATTTGAGAGGGAAAGGAAGGAAAAACAAATATATTTTCCATTCAATATCTGAAGATTCTTCTTCAACAAAACCTGTTGTGCAGGTTTGCATTAAGATTTTTTACCAATTTCCAACAATTATTTACAGGGGCAGTGGTTATAGTAATGTTTATTCTGTCAAGACCAGCAAAATTTAAAAATATATAACACAAAAGTAAAATCTGGCTACTGAATAAGTAGTGAAGGGTTCCACATCTTCTAGATGACGATTCACTAGAAATTGTTTGGCCTTCTTGAGAATTTACATATTAGGGGCAGAATGTAAGTACCATAATATCCCTGTAGAATTTACAGGGTAATAATATGTGAGAAATGGATTCAATCTCTTTGTCACAACATGGGTTGATGGGATTTTGGAGTACCTGCCTTGCAGCAATGCAGATGGTAAGATATTATGCCCGGTTTTGAAAAATGCTATTCCCAGGCTGGAGGAATGTTAGATTTTGTATTTTGTGGGTTCCCAAGTGCCCTTGTTTATCCAATTTCTGCAATGTTGGGACAACCTATTAATTAATTTCAGCCTGGAACTCCATATATTTTATTCTTTGGGTGACCAGTTGTTTGGCTTGGTTGTACTCTAAAGAAATTAAGAATGGTGCTTAAATGGTGAACACCTGTACAATGCCAACTTCTGCTCCACAGCCTGTTTCCAGGGAGAAGGAAAATTATCCATTAAAACTAGAATGGTCAGGCCAATTGGAAAGAATTGGATTTTCAGCCAGTAATTTATCAATATCCTCCAGCCCTTACTTGAATTGTGGGCATTCCTGTCTCAAGCCTTAACTGGGTGTTTGCTGTTCCATTGGTGCAGCAAGGATTGATCTCAAGAATTTTGTTTGTGCTGATTCCAGTGCATCCTTCTTCACATAAATTCCCACTTGGGCATCATAAAGGATTTGGCCCAATTATTTGACCTCAAAAAGTTTTAATGCTGCAGGAATCCATTGGCCTCTGCTTGTGTAGAAGAAGTGCTTTATAGCACTTGAAGATCTAATCACTACATGATTCTGGGGTTCATTCTAGGTGCCTTTGAAGTAGAAAACCATCCCATGGTATTTAAATGCAGTAACCTCCTCTATTTTATGCCCTTCTACTGTCCAGGATTGTTGACTGCTTCTCTTAGCAAAGACCAGAATATTAGATTTTTCAAAATTAGGAACCAGTTGATTTTTGTTTGCAGTACCAAAATATTGTTGCCATTGCTCTTTTCAACCCTGTCAGGGTTTGTGAAATTATTGCAGCATCATCAACATAGAGGAGTATAGGGATTTTGCGCCCTGCCCGCTTAGGAGCATAGAAGTCCCAGTTATGGCCCACAATTGATGTATAAGTTAAAAAGAGAGGGGGCAAGAATACATCCCTGTTGCACTCCTTTCTGAACACTTATTGTGCCAGAGAACGGACCCTTGGGGTATACCTCACCGTTAAGGCAGTGTTGGAGTATAATTTCTGTATCATACAAAATACGGGGGTAGAAAATGCTTGCTTTGTCAACAGGCTTGCTTTTTTTTTTAGTGGTGAGAGAAACAAGTTTTACTGCTGACTTTGTTTTAAAGTATCAATTTATGACTTGCTTTGACCTCTGTCTAGTCAGAGAAGATTGCACTCAAAAATTGCAATTTATTCTCAAGTATGGTGTTAGATTCAATGCATAGATTTTGTAAATGTGAAAAACAGTGTATGATATCCAGATTTGATCTTAAATTTCTGAGCACATACTTTGTGTTCTAGAGTTGCACTGTAATTTCAAGGGAGAGTTCAGAATATGTGATCAGTAGTGCTTCAGAGGAGCGTGATCTAATTTCATTAGTACATATTATGCTGAACTGATTATGTACCTAATTTCAAGTGGTAATAGTTTAGTGCAGTATATGTTGTCACATTGATGGAAGGAGGGCCATGTTTGAAATGGCAAAAAGTGATTCTGCTGGTGACCTAGTTCTATAAAAAATAAAATACATTTGTTTCACTTTCTGCAGACTTCATACATTCACTGATTCTACATTATCTGTCTACAAGTCACACTGTTGATATTGTTCACCTAAATTAACCATCTGTAATAGAAGCTTCTTAAACTGTGTTTTGCAAATGACAAACTGCTTAGTGTAGTGAAAAATAAACAATCAGGTTAAAATATGTACCTTTTCTAATTATTCTTAACTATATTTAAATGGCATAGATAAGACAATGACATATATAGAGTTAAAGGACAATTATGTTCCCCTTCCCAATTCTCTGTAATTTACTAGAGACATTAAACTGATGCAACTTATATAAACCTTGTCCCCAGAACAAGAGAGAGAGTTGCATCTCATTTTTTATTGATGGGCTCTAGGAAGCAAGCTAATATATTTTTAGGTGATTCTCAGCCAGTGATCTATTCAGATCTCATTATCATAGTCACACCAATTGGTTCACAAGTCAGTTTTGGAGTTACTTTATCACACCCACTTTTTTTTCCAGGAAGTGCTTTTTATCCATTGAGCATTTGCACTAGGAAATTATTAGTAAAGCTTTATGGTATCACTAGCTGCTTTCCCATTAAATGAGCGGCAAAGATGTGGTTTGGCTGCTACACTCAGTCTGTGTTTTGGTGGAGTATTCTGTGCTGTCCTAAGGTGACAGTGAATTCTGCAATGAAGGGGCTTGCTTTTTTGGCCATTATTCCAGTGGAAAAAATGGAGGACTGACACGTGTCCAAAAACATGGAGATGACCCTGAGGCCAGGAACTGTGACCAGGCGATGAGCCTGGACCAGCGGAGCTTCTCTGGATAAGGAGAAGCTAAAGAGATCACCTACGTGTGCTGCGCAAGGCAGCTCCTCACGAGGAAGCCTGCAGGAGCCAGAGGGACTCTGCAGGCACCTTGTGAGTAAGAGCACCAGGAGCTGAGGAAGGAAGATCAAGCTTGCCTCAGAGGAGCCTTTAATGGATACTGGGTCCAACCCTACTGTTTAGAGCTAATTTTAACCCCTTTGGGTTAATTAAATGGTACAACTGACCTATTTTTTGTGTCCCACAACACAGTACTTCCCTCCACTGACCCAGTTAAGGAAGTTGTGTGAACAGGGCATACAGTTGACAAACATTCCAGATCAGTTATCAATCAGTTTCTGGGAGTTGGGTGGCATATAAATTTAATAAATTATTGTTGCTGTTGTTAATTATGTGCTCTTAAAAAGCATGGATCCCAAGGCAAAAATAGAAAAAATGCATTTTTTATTTAGACTCGAACCGCTAATACCAGTAGTTTAAATGGGGCATGGATAAAAACAAGAAATCAGTCACATTGATAAATATCTGAATAATGTTCTCTGTGCAGCATGTTACAGTTTTCATATTTTAAAATGGATATTTCCAATTTGCAGAGATTTTTGAAACATGAACATATAAAATAACCTGGTTAGTTCAAATTATTTAGACAACTTTAATTTCCCAGGAGCTGCAGCGAGATAACTATATGCTCAAAAGTAGAAAGATTTGGCAGTACCCTTAATGGAGGAATGGTTGGTGAAGATGTTAGAACTTGCAGAAATGGCTAAACTGACTTCCCTGATTAGAGAAAAGACAATATCTGTGTTTATTGTTGACTGGAAGCCCCTTATACATGTTTTGCATGAAACAGAAAAATATGAATTTATGATTTGTGGTTTTGATGATTGGAAAAAAATTAGATAATAGAAAAAAAGAGCTTTTTTTTTTTTGTAACCATAGAGTAAGATGTAATTTTCTAACTATACTTGTATTTGCTGCAAAGAAACTTGGAAGCTTCTTTCTATTTCTTTCATTCTTTCTTTAAAATGGTCATTTCCAATTTGCAGAGGTAGCTCTGATTAGAACACATTGGGCTAAATAATGATAGGCTATAAAAAATTGCCAGATATTTTTTATCACTTAGATAAAAATGATAGGGAATTATACCTAAATGAGGTTTTGACTTATAAAATAACCTGGTTAGTTCAAATTATTTAGACAGCTTTAATTACTGAGGAAGAGTGAGTTTATTTAATAAAGTCTGTTATGAGGACTCTGAAAATTTTAAGTATATGTCTTGGTGTATTATTATAAACATGATATGGCAACAGTTGAGTTTCTTAGCTGAGTGACCTGGTAGATAGTTTTAAACAAAGAAATACCATTTGGGCCACAAATGGCTAATACGGGCAAGTACATTTAGATGTGAAGTGTTAAATATTAAAAGGAAATCCGTATATATACACATAGAGACACAAAATAAAATATGAACGTGATGGTAAAACTAGTGACTTTTTGTTATTCATACTGGAATAAGCCATGTGCCAGTTATATTGGAAGTTATACTTCAAATAAATAGCTTTTAAGAAACAAAATATAAAAATTCTTGATGTGCTTTTTTTTAATGGGGACAATCTCCAAGCTTTTCTTAGATCCCTAAAAGTGCTTTTTAAAAATGATGGTACATTAGGAAATCTGTTTTTAAGTCATTAAGACTATCTAAATATTTTAGTTCTTAAAATTTTATTTTCAGATTTTAGAATTTGAATCAAATATCTGTAGTTAGTAATGATGAAACCTTGGCCTTCAAAGAATATTATTTCAGTTGGGAGGCTGTTTTTAGTTACTGCTGTAGCTAAATGCTAAGTCACAAACCACATAGTTTCAGCTCCTTTTTTGGTGTTCCTCTGTGGGAATTGAAGCCATGCCATGTTCCTCAATTCTGCTATTATGTGACCCTGTGCTGGTTGCAGTTACTGGCTTGAAAGATTAAGTATCTTTGTGAGATAATTGGCTGCAACAGGGAGTTTTGTACCAGTATACATCTGTGTTGGATATAATGTTATAAAGAGGTTATGTTCAGTCTGATATCTTGAAGCACATTACACTGCAGTCTTCTACAAGGACATTCTCTCTCTTTCTGCATCGGCATGGAAGGAATGCATCTAGACAGAGAGCTGCTACCTGTATGTAAATATTTTTTTCCTTTTTATCTTTTCACATTGCTAGCATAGAGGTTATCCTTTGTAGTCTACCTCCCTAATATGCATAATTATTTATCCTCTGAAAAAAATTGTGCTAAATGGTTGTTATAGTAAATTTCAAACAGTGATGACATTCACAAAGAGAAATCCACCATCATAACCTTAATGACTTCTTGTAAGTTGTTTTTAGATGCAGAAAGTTACGTGCATTAAAAACCTTTGAATCAAATGTTTTTTGTATTGCATATTAGCTAACATCTCTTTAGTGAGGGATGGGGGAGGGATATCTATTATAGTGGCTTTTAGAATAGGAATTAATGGAGGACTATTTATCTAAGATATGTTTCCATTAAGATTTCTTCATCCTTCCTTTGCACTGCTTTCTTAAGACTGGCATATCTCATTTTTATATGCTATAAAAACACTATTGATTTTGTGTGTTTTGCTGTAGATGATTTTTACTATGATAACACTATAGCTTGAATTCTTACTGAAAATGCTATCATGAGTATTTATATCACTAACAAATTCAATACAGATGTCATTATGAAAAAATAGTTAACATCTCAATAGGTAATAAGGGGGGGCATGTTTAATCAGAATAAATCTATTGCAGCAGTTGTCTGGAAATATGTAATTTAATAGGCTTATGGCATGAATGAAGGCATTTCTTTAACTCCCTTTCCTGCTATTTTCTTGTGAAAAGCTTATCCCTTGAGCTGCATTCTGTTCAGGTAGGAAAAACATACTTGTCTGCTACCATTTTTTTTTCTGTACCAAGCAAAATAACATTTCAAGGTATGTAGTCAGTGAGGGAACAGAAGTTTCAGTGAGGAACATTGTAGTCTAAGTTAATATAGCCCTTCAAGGTACTATTTGAAAAAAAAAGTTAGATGCAGTCACATATAATCTTATATCAGTTTTGCCCTTAAGATGGATTCTGATCCATTTTGAATATGGGTTATGTTATATCAGCTTATAGTCCCTCTTAATCATTTTAGACGGTAGGTTACAAAAAATGTTTAATAATAAATATTCAGTTGGGTGCCCACAATCAGTCAAACGGAACTTGAAGCCTGATGGAATACCAAGGTATTCATGATTTTCTGGCATGTAAGAAAAGGCACTACTTGAGCCTTTAAGGGAAGCATGTTCCATAGTGCAGGAGACACCACAAACAAGACCTGGAATCTCATCCATGTCCTATGAACCTCCCAAGAAGGAGGGGCTTTCAGAAGGCTATCTTGAGACGACTGGACTGAATGAGCAGAGTCAGCTATAGCAAGGTAGTGCCTGACATAATGCAATGCTATGCTGTAATGACTTTTAATAAGGGATAATTACCACTCTGAAGTGGTCTCAGAAGCTAATGCAAAGCCCGTGCAGCTACCTCAAAATTAGTGTTATTGCAGTAGCAGGATTTTTCCACCAGCAGTCTGGCTGCTACCTTCTGCACTGATTGGAGCTACAACATCTCCAAAGAATGAGGTGCCTTCTTGGAGTAAAGTCTTGAGATTTTGTGTGTAATGAATATACATGCACTTTTGTACATTATGTATAGTTTTATACATATAGTTGTTCATGCCCAGGCAGAATTTGTACGTATAAAGCTAAGAGCTACTTCAAGTTTTGCATGTACCTTCAAGGATATGGCTTTTATCTTTCCACCTCAATTTCTCTTTGATCACAGCAATGGTAACTTCATGGAGAGTGTTTTCTGGAAATTTTGCTACCTGAGGAAACTGAGCTGATTCTTCCACTTTATTTTTGCTTGATTTCCTTTTTAATTACTTATTTTGACTTGTGGATATTGATAAGGGACAATAAATCCTTAAACATAGGAAAGATGGAGAAGGACACTCCTAAGTTATCACAAGCCCAGTTATGTTGAAAGGTTGTCTCTATCCTATATTGGTTCCAGTATTCTGTAATGGAGATTTCTGAGTTTGTTTGAACTGTTGCTTTGATTCTATGAATACTGATTCTCCCCCACACTCACCTTGATTAATGAGCCAAGAGGTTTAAAAGATCTGTGGCTTTCTCAGGAAAGCAGGTTGCTAACATGAGTATGAATCTTTAGAACAGAATGGGAAACGGTATTGAAGAAAGAGTACGTGACAATAAAGAAGAAAACTTCCCCTTTTAGCATTAAGCTGATAAAATTAAGAGGAACGATAATAGAAATGCCAGTACTTTTGACAGTTTAAAGCTGCAGAAGGCATTTAAAAGCAGTTTAGATGTAGCCTTGATTACTATTATTCCCTCATGTATAATTTGGTAAATCAATGAAAATACAAGGGAAAAGATAAAATAATTGGATGAAAAGACTGGTGCAAAATTCGATTGAAGAGCTCTGTAATATCTGGGAAATTTATAAAGGGGAGAGGTTTGTTTACAAATCAGCTTTATCCATTTTCTTTATGAATTATGAAATTGGTTAGAGGTGCTTTGTGAACTTTTATTTCCAGAGTACAAGTTATATGTTCTACAACTGTAATTTTTGAAGTGACTTAACAGAGATGTGCTGTAGGTGAACATTGGAAAATGTGTAAGACACTGTGTATTTAGTTCAGCTTTTTGATGTGTGAAAAATTCAAGCTGTGTTAACTTTAATTTGCTTGCTAGACAAGATGCTCACAAGAAACTATTAGCAAATCCTAGCAAATATTTTATAAGTGTTAAGCAGCTAGATACCAAATATGCTTTTGTTAAATACATGTTTTATAAAACATCAACATCATAGTAGTTTTGGATGGAAATTAATATCTGATAGTTTTGTATCTAAATATTGCAGAAGCAATCATTCTTATGATTGTTTGAAACATTTCATCTGATGGATAGGTAGATGATCTGAGAATGTTCTATAAATCTGGATTTGCAAGCATGATAAAATCAAGGCTCACAGTTTAGCAAAACTAATTAAGCCGTCATGCTATTAGTTCGTGTTACATTCAGATGAAAGCCAAGATTCTACCCTTGTTTCTAATTCTCTGTTGCTGTTGATGCAGTGGGAAGCTCTCAGTTGTATTGTATTACATCAGATGTTTATATTAAAAAGATATTACAGGGAATACATGGGGGAAAATTATGTGCCTACTGTTAGTTAAGGATACCTTATAATGTATATTTTTATGCTTAGACTTTGAAAGATACCTTAGTTGGAAAAAATATTCATATTTGGGGGGAAATTGGTGAATGTATTAGTTATTTGTTCTCCTGGCTAACTTTTCCTACTATGACTTTCTAAAGTATTTGAATAGTGCAGTAGTTTCCATAATTCTCAAAGTTAAAAGGACCATATGATAATTAACCTTCATGAGACTGGAAACTGATGTATAATAATTTTGGATAATACTTATTTAAAGTGAAGTTGCCACTAATGAAATATGCACAGAAATAGTTCATTAAACTATTAAACTTATTAAACGGCCGAAATTAGTCATGGATATGTATGATTAACAGTTCATGGTATGAATATTCTGTACTCTTATAAAAGAGAGAAAGTTTCTTTAGAAAGACTGTGTAATTACATACAAGGCTGTTGTTTTTATATATTTTGGCCACAGAACATGACAATACTATCAGTATTTACATATACATGAATTTGTTCAACACACATAATAGATGGATGGCTGCTGCTGAAAGGTATCCAGAATCTTCAACGGGTTTGTAATGTGCTGGTCAGGCAATTAATAGTGTCACATTCATAGCATGTGATTTTCTTACTAAAAAAAATAATTGTTGTATGTCATCTGCTGTGCTAATCTCTAAAGTCCTTTGCAGTTTGGGAATAGAATAGTTGAAGGACTAGGCAAATGCAAACTTTGTCCATCTGAAGAATTTTACAACATTCCTTTTTATTCTGGACTCTGCCAAACTCCTTCTGAAACCTGCTGTGGTGGGGACAATTTAACAGTTACTAAAAGTAAATCATCTGAACAAGACGTGGGTTGGTCCAGCCTGTTTTGGGGCTAGACTACCCTCCTGGACCATCTTGAGTCATTTTCAGTTTGGAGTATTTATTTCCTGAAACAACTGTACCAGGTTATTTTTAAAATTTATTTTATTTGACTAGACTGATATGCCACTCCAATCATGACTTACTCTAAGTGGCTTACAGACTTCCAAGCAATAATAGCATTAAAAACAATAGTTCCATTCTCTCAAATATTCTCTTCCTGGATTAATAAATTTTGCACATCCCTATGGAAGATCTATAATTACATCTATTAGGTGTCTTATATTAATTGAGAAAAGATAGAAGTGGACTGCTCAGACTTTGAAATTTCTTTCAAGGGAGAGTCATCTTACTGCCTCTTGAATGACTTGTAAGCTGCATTGTGATTAATGGACTGCATTTCCCATCACTTTTTAAATTGGCTATACTGGCTAGAGCTGATACGGATTGTAGTGTAAAATTTCTAAGGGCATTAAGGTAAGGTTGTGGTGGGGTGAACTGAACCATGAGTAGTTCAATAAATTAAATCTAAATGTTTTTAGGAATTTGAAAAGAGATATGGGGTGTTGAAACATTCAAGGGAACTAATTACATAACTGCTGAAAACAGTATGCTGAGTATAAAGTGATTCAGGCTTTTTAAAATTTTTTAAAATGAATAATGGGTTTGGGGGTCTTGGGAACGTCATTATTTTCAGAGGATTACAAAGAAAAAATGAATAATTATTATTTGAGGGTCTGCCTCTCCCTGATTACATCAGCCTGTCCCATTAGATCCCGCAGGGAAGGTATGCTACATGTTCCATTGGCCAGGGACTGGTGTTTGGTGGAGGCCATGCACATCATTCCTTCTCCAAATCATGCGTCCCATTCTTTCAATCCTTCAGAATGTGCCCATTATTGTGAGACCCAGGGAAAACCAGAAGGTTTCCAAAGGATCACAAGAATGGGGCGCGCGATTTGGAGAATGAGGTCTTCCAAATCACTGCAAGAACAAGGCTCCTGCCATTCTCCAAATAGTGTACCCTTTCTCATGAGACCAGGGGAAGACTAGACGGTTTCTGAAGGATCGTGAGAATGAGATGTACAATTTGAAGAAGGAATGGGGTGTGCAATGTGGAAAAGGAATGGCGCAAGCGGCTTGGAGAAAGGCTCAACTGGCCTTGGGAAGAAGGCCTGGCATGGCCAGCAGCTGCCTCACATACAGCAATGTATTTGCCTATGCACATATGTGTATTTAAAATAAAGTTAAAAAGTCAGAATCATAAATCAAGGTTATGTTGTCAGAACAGAAATGTCATGATGAAACACTGGCATTCTGAGAATCAGTGAACTCAATTAGATTAGAATGGGTCACTGGAGGAACACCAGAATTTAATAAAATAGATAGAGTAGTACTTCATTAACATGAATGCTGAAGTTCATGATATTAGCCTAAAAAATGACAGTATAATTTTGAGTCCAAGGCAAGCCTTTCTATATTATGGGGGAGAGAGCCTGCAAAAGAAGCAACCAAAACAAACCTACTGCATACAGCAACCTATGTTCAGAGCTTCACAAACTAGTTTCAGGAAGAGAGGACTGTGAGTACTGGGGGAAGAGAAAAGCTTCATATACAAGTTTATAGGGAAGGAGTGAAAAGGGATTTCAAATGTAAATGGACTGATTTTGACTACGAGAGCTGAAGACCTACTTGGGGAAATAGGAAAGACTCAAAGAACTAGGAAATAGTCAAGATAGGAAAACATAGAACTAGGACTATAGAACATAGAGCTAGAAATTTATAGAAACAGCTGTAAACTTATAGTAATAGGAAGACTCTAAATTAAAATAGAAATTAAGTAGGAAATAATGCTAATTCTAGGCTTGCCTCTAAGATTAGAAGTAAGACATAGGATTTTGTACAATAAAACAACTCTTAGTGGGACAAAAACAAATCCAAATAATTATGTCTGTAGCCTGTCTCAGACAAGAAAAACCGTAACAAATGCTGTTAGTAGTAGGATATGATACAGTACTCAGACAAAAAATAATAATAATAAAGGGCTTGTATGAAAAAGAAGCTGTTCCTGCTCCTGTGGGAAAAGAGACTGGGTTCCATAGGGATAGAGCTTTACAGACAGTATATTGGCAGATGACGCATATCCATAGACTAGAGCTACATATAAAACAGAATGGAGCAGTGGAGGCAGAGACCAATCTGGAAAATAAACCAGACCTATCTGAGGCCTTCATAAACAGTATGAGGGAGATGTTGAGGGAACCAGGGGAGGAGAGAAAAATTATGGGTAAAAGGAAGGAGGAGGTCAAATGAAAGCATTCAGAAAAGAGGAGGGAGATAAATTGTGGAGGGAAACTGAGTGAAGCGACCCCTTAGAGAAGGAACTTAGAGAAGGTACTTTTGGAAAGGGAGGCCCACAGAGAGAAGTTTAGGGAGTTTGTGGTATATCTTAAGGAAATCCAGTCACCTGGTGGAGAAACAAAAAGAAAGAAAAAAAAATCCACTCCCTGAGGTAACAAGAGAAGGACCCCATGAGAAATGTATTCCAAAGATTGAATAGAATAGTTGAAAGAGTTGCTAAAGCTTATAAATGGTCCGAGGAGAAATGGGTAGTCAGGTTAGTACCCTGCCTAACTGGAAAAGCACTTAGGACTTAAATCAATTTACAGAATAACAGAGACTGAAAGAAGTTATTTTGTATTGTTTTGAAGTAACACAATATATATACTGGCAAAGGTTTCATGAATACTTGTATAACCCTCAGTAAAGAGTAAGAGAACTATGTGCTCACCTATTTGATCTGAGGAGAAAGTGGCTTAGGCCTGATTAGCAAACCAAGTAGGAAATGCTGGAACAATTCTTCCAGGTATTGTGTGTCTGTTATGTGTTTTTTGGTACAAGAACTTCACACTGAGACAGGAGCAAATGTGATGTCCTTAGCAGAAGATTACCTAGTAGCCCCAATGCTAGGAGGGGTAAAGGAGACTACGGAAATGGCCCCAAGAAAGGTGGACCTGTGAAAATTTTCACTATGGGAGAAAAGAGGGAGGGAGGGAGGGGAAGGAGGGAGGGAGGGAATCTAGGAGAGAAGTCACCTGGCTTTTCCCCAAATTAAAGGACAAAGTGGGGTTGGTGGAGAGACCAGAGAATGATATAAGTGTGGTAAATCTGGACATCTAGCCAGAGACTATAAACACAATCTCTCCAGGGTTTCATCTCAGTGGCTTTGGAACAACCTCCAGGAAGGGAGATGATGGTTCCAGCAAGAGTAAATGGAAAAAAAGTGATTGGTTTCATACATACAGGTAGTAGGTGGATCTTGCTGCACCCTTTTTTTAGTGAAGGGAGTCCTCAGGTAGGTGAAGAGGCACTAACAAGGGTATGTGGGCAAACCTCAGAAGTGCCTATTGTAAAAGCCTCTTTGGGACTGATTTTCCCAGGTATTGGGAAATTAAAGAACCAGCAGGAAGATAAGATACAAGAAGTGGATGGGATCACTAAAAGAACTGAAGCCAAGAGGCATGCAGAGATATTAGATGAAGCTGAAGGACTTCTCCTGCTTCCTTTCCATCCTAACTTAATAGGAAGCCCTGGACATCCTTGAAAGGAAAATGTGTAAGGCAGATAAGCATAGTGGTCAACCAATAGGGAATTTGTTCCCTAGAAATTAGCTATTGGCCCAATACAAAAACAGGGCCCCACATTGAAGGGCTGTTGGAAAATACCTGGGAAGAAAGGAAAGGACTGAGAGAAACAACCCATATTCAAAGAAATGGGATATTTTATTGGGTTAGTGCTCATTCATTAACTAAAGAAAAATTTGAACAAATAATTGTCCCTCAAAAATACAGATTCTCCAATTGGCCCATGAGAATGCCTGATCAGGACATCTAGGCAAGGATAGGACTTTATATTGCATTCTCGAGAGATTCTGTGGACCAGGCATAGCCAGAGATATCAATTATCACTGTTGGTCATGCCTGGAGTACCAACCTTTCCAGCAAAAAGGTCTACAGAACAAGGCCTCATTATGCCCAGAGTCCCTTTAGTCCCAGTACCGTTTTACAAAGATGGCAATGCATATGGTGGGGCCAATTCCCAAAGCAAGCTAAGGACAACAATATATTCTTGTCCTAAGGGGTTATGCAACTCAGTACCCTGAGGCAGTGTCTCTTAGGACAACTACAGCCAGAAGGATTGTTGAAGAGCTAGTTAAAATCTTCAGTACAATAGGAATATCTCAGACTATTTTGAAAGTTCAGGGCACAGATTTCTATACATCACTGTTAAAACATCCCTGTAAGAATCTGGGGGTCAAGAGAGTACAAACTACTCCGTACCATCGTCAAGCTGATTGTGGTATGTACCCCATAGCATTCTCAAACTGATTATTCATTCTCTACACTAACCCAGTTAATGGAGAGAATGAATAAAACCCTGGAAACCATGTTTAAAAAGTATTCCAGCCAAGAGCCAAGGCACTGGGAAATGTGGTTGCCCTACCTGATACTTGCATACAGGGAGGTGCCAAAAGCATCAACAAGGTTGATGAAATATTGTTTAAATCTTGCAAGATAATGTTGTTTTTGTTGCTGACTGTTTATAAGCACATACATATTTATATTCCAGTATATAAAAAAGGCAGAATGTTAAAGCAGTTGCACTTATCCCAACTAGTAAGATAACACACAAGATTTTGCAAACTGAACTTCAACAGTACCGAGAACAAGAACTACCAGAGGTGCAAGCAGATTGTAGAAGAGACAGAGGCACTTAGGATGACTTTGGAACTATCTGATGGATAATGGAGAAGAGAAGACAGTGTCTTATTTTGATTAAAAAAGAAAGAAAAAAGTGAAGACCTAAGGTGATCAGGTCTGTTAAAGAGGCAAGGAGTCAAATATTCTGGTAAATGTGATGACAATCGTGTGAAATTGAGGGAGCTCCTGTATAAAAGGAACATACTAGTTGTTACCATCAAGGTCTGATCTTCATGACACAGATATATGGAAGTGAATCATATGCCAAACCAAGGGATGTATGCAGACCTCTCAAAAAGTTTGTTAATGCTTATGAAGTCAAGACTCCCCTCAATCAGTTCATAATCAGGCAGATAGTGTGCAAATGGAGAAAATGCAACAGAATTCTTACTGTTCCTAGGATAGGTCATTCCCGCCCCTCAAAAATCACCCCAAAAGCAAGACCAATACTCTGGGACATTTTAGAGAACCCCAGAGTAGACTAATGGCAGAGGATCTGCACTCTTGCATTGTCTGATGTTCATGATACCACCATAAGGGAAACACTGAACAAGAGTGATGTGCATGGGAAGATAACAAGAAGGAAATCATATTGCCACTTATCTCAGGTTTGCCAAGTATCACTGGGTGATTCAGTAGGCTTTTGGATAGTGAACTATGGACAAATGTGACGGAAATGGAACTTTGGGGCACTAATGAAAAATGTTGTGCTTGGAGAAAACAAACCACTGCATTCCAGTAAAACAAGTTCATCCCAACTGTGAAGTATGGTGGTAGTAGTTTGTGGTTTGGGGCTGCTTTGGAGGCTTAGGTCATTGCAATGATTTTTTTTAAAAAAGTGGATTCTAATTGTAGCAGCAAATTCTAAGGGACGGTGTCAGGTTATCTCTTTATAAGCTAAAGGTTAAATAAATGTGGGTCATGCAGCACAATTATCCCAAACACATAAGTAAAACCACAATAGAATGGCTAAAGCCAAATAAATTTTGTGTTTTGGTATAGCTGAGTTGGGCCTTAATCTGATTGAAATGTTGTGGCCTGATCTAAGGTGAGCAATTCATGTAAGACAGTTCTATAATATCAGTGAGTTGAAGCAATTTTGTAAAGCCAGTTTGAATGTCTGGCATCTCTTTTTCCATGTAGGGCTCTAATCTGTGTTGGATGAGCCTAAGCATTATTTTGCTAGCATGGGAAGTTAAGGATATTGTATGATAGTTTGCACAGTCTGTTAAGTCTCCTTTTTTTGGTATTGGATTGTAGACTGACCTTTCCAATCTGTTGGCCACTGTGTTGTTCTGCAGATTTGTTGGTGTAGCTTAGTTAGAACCTTTACTGACACTTCTTCTGTTGCTTGCCATATTTCTGTGGGTATTCCGTCTGTTCCTGTAGCCTTCCCACTTGGTAATGACCAGAGTGCTGATTATTAAAGTCAATATTCTAGAAATCTAAATTTTAGATATTCTAAATGATCAGCATATGTTTTGTGAGAAGCTTTTAGTGTGAGAAAAGAGAAATGGATGTAGAGTCCTGATATTAAAAATTTGAAGGCTTTGATAATGTATAAAGGAAGAGCTTTAAGTATGGTGCATATAAGTTAGCAACAGTATTACTTAGGTAACATTTTAGGTACCTTCTGTAGATATAATTATTTGGTATTTTTTCCTAACTTTACCTTGCTGTGCATCTAAGTAAGGAACATGTTTGGCTCAGCTTGAGGGGAAAAAGGCCCAACTGGCTGTTTTCTAAGGAAGATATATGCTATTGTACGCTAAGTATTAATCAGTGCATTTATAAGAATGGTATATATAGTCATAAATTTGAATAGCTTAATATTATTGAACTGATGATATCAGAAGATGCATCAGGAATAATAGCGGCATTGAGGAGAAATGGTTTATACAGAATGAAAAATCTAATTTTTTATCTTGTTCTAGGGCCATGATGAAGAAGCTGTTGTGGATACAGGCAAAATCAGCTCTACTATCAACACAAACTTTGAGAAAGAAGAATTAGAAAGTAAATACTAACATGTGTTTTCAAGTATACTACAAGGAAATGAAAAAAAATTAGGAATCCCAGTACCCTATTTGTAATACTGCATGTGGCATGATTGTTATATCATTTACAATACTGTTTGGAATTTCTGCCTCTGTAGTGGGCTCATTCCATAATATTAATACAATTTTTGTGTTTCGAAGGTCAACCAAGAATTTCGTTTTACCAGACTGTTCTCAGAATGTATAATCTATTCGAGAAAGTAGGGGTGAACCTTCATGTAGCTGGCAGCAACAGTGATGCCAAAGCTGAGGAGTGCTCTTAGGTAGTTCTCCCATTTCAGAGTGATGTGCCTGGAAATGAAAGATAGAGTTGAAAGTTCTTGGCTGGTAATCAATTTCCAAATGAGAATGTTACACAGAGGGCAAAGTATAAGTAACACTCTTGAACAAGAAACCTGAGTGAGCTTTACAACTTCCTTATCTAAAGGAATTAAAAGGATTATGAAAAGCCTGCTTGTTTGATTCTTCTCTCCTATTGGTGGGATATTTCAGTCTACACAAAAATATTGATGTCCCCAGTGGCTGTACACCACTATTAAATATAGAATGTTTGATTGCAATGCAACACTGACACTGTTGTGCTCCATGCAACAAACCCTGATTTTAATACTGCTTCATTAATGGAATTACAGTGGAGTGTTTAAGGAAGATGTAGGGAGCCATATGAATACTCTGTACTTTCTGCATAGTAGCAGCCAATTAAAAATAGGGTACTAATATATATTTACAGACATACTAGCTCTATGCTTGTCACTGTCCTTTTAATACTTTTTCCCTTTTTCTTTTGGCTTGTTGGTTGTGGAGAAAATGAAACAACTTGGTTAGATAATTACTTATAAAAGATTACATCATAGCTGCAGGAATCAGTGTTGTTGAAATGATTTATAGTGTGTAAAATGTGACAGAAGGAAGCTCACTACAAACTTTAGTCAGACACTTTAAAATAGGTTTGTGGTACTGAGAGTAATTTACACAAAGGGCTCAAGGCTTCAATTGGAACTTTTTGAAGTGAGCAGTGCTCAGCATTTACTTATGTTAGAAATTTGGCTCCTGAAAGAGCCTTGAGAAAAATGACTTGTGCCAGTGTTTACAACATAATTTCATAGCACATTTAATGGGGAAGAGGGAGTCCCATTAGGTTGCAATTTATTTTTTATCAGATATAATTGTTTGCATTTAATAATACTGATAATTTAAAACAATTATTTTGAAGTAACTAGTGTACCTTATTTCCCACACACATTTGCCAGAAAAAATATACACATATTTGAATAAATTTAATAATAATGAAACTGAAACAAAAATTACTTGGGTAGAGGCTTCTTGTATGAGAGAATTCATTGCTAGCATACGAATGACTTCAATGTTATTTTTACATTTATACATTTGCATTTGTTGTAACTGGAAATTAGTAACTCTGCTATTTTTTTTTTTCGTGTAAAAACCAGCTGATTTGGAATTGTCTTGTGCTACGATGTGTGATCTATATAAGTGTAGTGAACATCTTTTAAATATTTTTAGTGCTAATGACCTTAGCAACTAAATAGAGTTTGCAGATTTTGTCAAACGACCTTGGATAAAGTCATGTCTGATCAAGCCAAACAACTATCTCTGGAACTATGTGTACTATATTTAGTATCCTACATTGTGTTAATGCTGTTATATATTGATTTAAGCTAATACTGTAACAAGCTTTGTTTGGGATCAGTATGTTATTGTGCAGGTAATCACTTGTATGCTTTGTACTAGGAATAGTCAGCTTGCTGCCTTCCAGATGGTTTGGATGGTAGCTTTTTAAAGCCCAGCCAGCCTGCCTAATCAGTCAATAGTTCTGAGAGTTTTTAGTGTGTGTAGGACTGACTCATGTAGAGGAAAGAATTCCAGCTCCCCCCTTGAGATAATGATTTATTCATTAGCAGAGAGAGTGATTCTAGAACCCAAACAATCAGGAGGAGGCCAGAGGACAGCTGGATACATTTGTAATTAACTATTGGAATGCATTCAGATTTCAATATTTATGCCAAAATAAGCTATATTATTCATTATGGTAGAAAAGGATATTACACATTGTTCAAACTATCAGTTATCTTGAATTGGCAGAATAGCAGTGGTAATAATGAATTTGTTACCAAAGATTATTGTGCATTCCTATTCCTTTAATAGTTTTTTTAGTGTCAAATCAATTTATAAGAAATTTAATTACAAGACATAGTTGGCAAAACAATTCATGCAAGGTTGTAGATTTGTAAAACAAAATAACGGAAGAGGTGATATCCCTAATTAAAAAATGTGCTGTAAAATTGGTTTCCCTATCGAGCATTTTGCCATGAATAAGCTACATGTAACAAAAAAAAAAGCTTACTTTTGGGGGAAACAGTTTTGTTCTGGTTCTATTGAAAAACTTTGAGGGAAATTTGTTTTCTGAAACCTTTTAAAGTTTAGTGCAGCTTTCAAAACATTCTCAATTCTTATTTCTCACCAGTAACATTGTTTAGTGTAATTAATTTACCAGAAATTTAACCTGATACTAGAGAACTTTCTATGCTAGTATCAAAATAAGCTATCAGTTAGTGTAGTGTCAGATGATGGGAGGAAGACAAATGTCCTTGAAAAAGGGGGGGAAAGAAACAACATATCTGGAAAGATTTTAAAGCAGATAATAAATCTGTAAGCACCTTAAAAACATGTCAGTGATTACTAGATATCAGCTTGGTTTTGTCAATAACCAATAAACCAAATCTTACCTTACATTTTGATCAGGTAACTTCCTTAATTAGATTGTAGTAATGCTGCAGTGGCCTTTCCTCATAAGTATCTTCTTGGCTTTTGATCTTAAGGCTTTTTGAAAACTTTTCAGAAGTAAGCTTCCCACCACTAATAGGCATTCCCTGTGCCTCTTCTCTCTAACATAAGATCATGAGGATGATAAGAGGGTCATCATGGCACCTCAAACCTTACTTTGGAAGTGAGCTCTTCAGGTTATGACCCAGTTAATTCATCTCCCCAGACTTTGGGCTGATCCAACAGAAGCAATGGCTTGGTACAGTTTCAGATGCTCTTTATTAACATTAGCATGGACACTTCTACTATATTGCCAGTTATAGGAGGCTCAGACTTTGCTTTCTGGGTGGGCCATAACATTTTTGTAGTTGCCTAAATTCAGACTGTTTTAAATCAACAGGGAATTACCCACTTTATAGCTTTTTCAGTTATTTGCCTAATTATAAATTTTACATGGGTTTGGTCAGAGGTCAGAGTCATCAATTTATTTATTCAATCAATCAATTTATATGGCCACCCATTTCAAATACATACATGCCTCTGAGTGGCCAACAATGATTCAAAACAAGATAAAAGCTATTGTAACCCTGATCCTGGGGTTACAATGGTAACAGGGACTGCAGAGATTAGTGTCTCTAAGTAATGCAGTCACATGACATTGTGCTTTTTGACCACATTGCTTAGTGATGGCAATCCCAGTCCCAATTGCCATCATATCCTGCAGACTACTTGTAACGGGACAGGTAGTTACAACTGGGGAGAGATGGTCCTGCATGTAATCCAGGCCAAAGCTATGAAAGGCTTTATAGATAACCAGCAGCACCTTGAATTGAACTTGGAAGCATACTGGGAACCAGTGCAGCTCACAGAATAGAGGTGCCACATGTCCTGAACGAAAAGTGCCTATAACTCTCCCTATATTATATATACAGAGAGAGAGAAAGATGAGTTCACATTGAATGAGGAAGGTAGTACATTTGCTTGGATTCCCATTATATTTGTCAGGCATGAAGGTGGATACTTGTTGTTGGAGGACTATGTCTGCTGCAGCTTCTTCAGGATTTAGGCCTGGGCCTGAAGACTGTGTCTGTGGTCTATCTAGGTTATTACTTGGAACTAATATTAC
This sequence comes from Liasis olivaceus, assembly GCA_030867105.1. Taxonomy (NCBI): domain Eukaryota; kingdom Metazoa; phylum Chordata; class Lepidosauria; order Squamata; family Pythonidae; genus Liasis; species Liasis olivaceus. Next base: position 39,615,631 of record CM061351.1, on the reverse strand, counting down.
AAGGAGACATTGGTGACTTGATCAATGGTTATCAGGGTTCCCAGAGACTCTGTAGCCAGTGTGTTAATTGTTGGTCCCTTGGTGGTGACAGTGGGATTAGGAATGGGCAGTCAAGCTGTCAGACTTCACACTCAGCAATAAATCATGGTCTCCAGACACTTAATCCAGCTCTCAGTTAAACTTGGCAGAAGACTCCTAAACATGACTAGGTTAGTTTAGAATCTTCATTGCAGACAAAATAAAGTCTCAAACAAAACAAATGATAAGGAAGTCAGAGACTTAAATTTCTATGTTCAGGGGTTAGTTTTAAACTTAGCATCTTTATCATGCCTTTCTGAATTAACAGTCACTTGGTGGCTTTGTGAAACAGTTTAAATATATTTACATAACAACTTCCTCTAGCGCCATCACCCTCAGACCTTAGGAATACTATTCTTGTTACCTTTGCTCATTTTGGGATCTTAGCAGGTATTCAGTTAATTGGAATTTAGCTGTGGCACAAGTTACAACTGAAAGTTGCTGCTTTCAATTTATAGCATATAATATATAGTGGAAGAGAACAAACTTTGAAAGGGAAGAGACCCTGGATTTTCAGGGGAAAAAAGATGCATGCTTTATTCCTGATCATAAAAAAATATGAAGCATTTGGATCATATCACTGCTTCATTTCTGCCTTTAAATCCTTAAGGTATAACATTAAATAATCCTAAACTAGTGGACCTGGCAAATGATTTTTGTTCCTTGCTGTTTCATTTTCTTTTCAGTAGTTCATATCCAGCAATTTGAACTTGTTTTCCAAATCTGTAGTTTGCTCTGCATTTTCCTTTTGGGGGCAATTTAATTGTTTTTACTTTCCTAATATATTGCATAATGTTTTGGATTAAGGTCATAGAGCTGTATATATTGGTGTACACGTCCCCTTTGGAAAACAGGGTCGACGGCGTCATAGGCACCGTGGTCATAAACATCATAGACGAAGAAAAGAAAAGGAAACTGATAGAGAAGATGGGCGGGAATCTCCTTCCTATGGTAAGAACTTTGTTAATACTTTTACATTTGTAATTAATCTAAAATGGGTTAATGTTTGTCTGGTGGCATACCATTTTCATGTAATTCAGTTAAAAATTGGTTTTCTGTTTTCCCGAATGTATGGTGTACAACATGGCATCTTTTCCTGGAGCAGATTGTCAGACTCCTGATCTCATTATTGCTTCTTCAGGGGAAAGAGGTGCCCTGCACATGAGACTAGCCCTACCTAACAAGCAGAACCCTTTTTACAGTTGGTTGTCTGTAAAAGACAAACTTTTGATTTCTACTTTTTTGGGGGGGGTGGTGGTGGTGGTGGTGGTGGTTGTTATTATTATTATTATTATTTTCTTTCTACCTCTTCCCCAGCCATAGTCTTCTTGACTGTAGGATGGGAAAAAGGGGTCTTGTTGCAGAAGACTCATGCCTAGGGAGTAAGGTGATCTTACCCCCAGTCGTTGCTTATGGAAATTAGACACCATTATGATCAACTTCATTTCACTGTTCTCCCAGGGCAATGGAAAGAGAGAAAGATATGGTGGTATAATGAAACACAAAAAGGTTGAGGGACCAGTGGCAATAATTGGGGACTTTCAAAATAAAACAATTGGAAGCTTCTTTAATTTTGTCTAAGCTTTCACCAAAGGATGTTTTCCTTCAGGAAAGTTATGCATTGTTTGGAGCAGACCATTTCCCTATCATATGTGATATAGGCAGGAGTTGTACTCCTGAATCACTGCTCACTTCTATAGGGGGGTTATGGTTTGTTGGCCTTTAAGGGTGACCTGCCATTGAGGCTTCCCCTCATACTTCAGAAAGTACTACATGTTTAACAAATTTTCTTCAGCAATTGCAGCCTTTGAAAAGTGCAGCAAAGATTGGTAGTATAAGTCTGGAAAATATGTGGAAAGGAATCCTTTGTTATATTTTAGATATCAAATGCCCTCCATGGAGTAGGAAATAAATTCAGAATTTCTCTTACTATAAAATTCTGTTCCTTGAGCTCTATGAACTTTTTACTTCACAGTTTTTCTTCCATGATCAGCAATGTATTTCTTTATCTTAGGGCTTCTGCCATCATCATGCATGTCATGTGTAGTGGTAAGAAAACTTTCAGAAGTATTTACTTCCCTTATTTATGTGCCACTATTAAATTGTTCCATTGCAATCATTTGCGTACAATATCTTTAGTTTTGTTCAGCAGATGTTCTTGTGGTTACAAGTTATTTGTTTGTCGTGTTCTGGATCTTAAGTATTGAGACTGGATTGAGAGGCCTTTACTATCTGAGTGTCATGATGGCTTCTGTTTTTACACATCTATTTGGCAGAAAGAGAATCTGCCTCCAAGTATAATACAAATGATGGTATGCACTGGGGTGTGTCAAAGGGAAAACACAAAACCTTTGTAACTGCACACCTACAATCCAAATAGGAATGCCATGTAACAAGTGAAACAGAAGTTTTTAACATTAAACTTCTAGAGTATAACAGGAAGATATTGTTCACTCTGTTATAGCCATGGGCACTATTAGATGCAAACTGAATTATTGTTTCTGGGCAATCCAGGAGAGGAAGGAAATAAAAAGTCTGAACATTTTCTGACAAACTCTAGCCCATTAATAATCTAATAATTAAAGGAAGCCTGCATAGAAAAGAAAACCACAAAAACTTTTATTTTGCTGAAATTAATTGTCACAATTTTGCAAACTTTAACACCTAAATACACAAAATAATTGTTCTAGGCTGACTACAGACATAGACAGTAAAACAGTAGCAACTGCATGGAGCAATAGTAGCATTCTGGAGCTAGACAGTGTCAGGAAATGGAACTCAGGGCATAAGTCATGGAAATGGGAGTCAGGATCATTCTAAGTTTAATAATGTAGAGAAGGGGGAGAACACAACCCCGTCAGACACTTTGGTAGCAGGAATGGGATTGCCTCCAAACCGCATTACACATGGATTGCATCACTCTGACATAAAAACCTTGCCTATAACTTGCCTCTTGGAGCTGAATGAACAGTAGTTTTACATCAACATCTGTGTCATAAGGACTATTATCCAAGAATGCCCTGTTTTTTTAGTTAGATGATTTATAATTAAACAATAGTCAAGTACAGATTTACATTTTATAAATCCTACCTGCTCATCTCCTTGTACTCTTTCATAGAAATAAGATTGTGATTAAGTAACTGACTTGTGGATAATGTGATTCTTATGTAATTGGTACCATATTATGATTGCTTCAGACTATGATAGTGGCAAAGCACAGCCTTACTTATCTGAGAAAATAAGAAAGCCAGAAAGGTCCTTGCCATGAGAAATCAGCCTTTAGAAGCAATCTGGATATACTGAATTATGGGAGGCTTTGTTTCTATGCTACTGACTGATTTTTTGGTATATTAAAATACTAGTGTTTTTAGCTACAATTCAATATTTTGTAACCACTTTCCCTTATATATAAAAACCTCACAAATGATTATCATTTATAAATGATGTTGCTTGAGGATTGTATCTTTAAATATTATTTAAATATAGTTTCTTAAGTATGTTTCTTATCTATATATATTTTTTAAAAATGACAACCATTTTTAAAATTTTTCATGTGTGTTGTAGTGATTTGTGTGGGGAAAATAATATCTAGTTCACATGCTAGTTAAGGCTGGTATGCTTTACTACTATTCTGTATTTTGTCAAACCTTTAATAAGTTGCATCAATCTATTATCTCAGTAGTACCACTTTCAATTTGAAATACTCACACTTTCTTCTGAATATAATCTGCTGCTGTGTTATCTGTCTTTGCTTTTTACCATGTCAAATAAAGTTGTAAAATGCTCTGATTTAATTCAGTCTTGTAGATAAGCCAAGTGTGGTTTATGCTAAAAAGAAAATAATCAGAATATGGAGGAAGGAGATTGCTCAGTCATATGTCTCATTCACATAATATCAAATTATGATTTGCTTTAGGGTGAGCAAGTCCAATAAGTTCTTGTGCCTAAGACCTAATTTACATTCAGTTCATGAATATCAGGGTTTTATGAGTATGCAGGATACATCTTTGTCTACTTGCATTAATGATTTCTGTTCATAAGGTCAACCGCATGGGCAGACAAATCCATGAATTGAACCTGTGTATGAACTAGACTTAAGCACTTTAATAACTGTATTTTGTTATCTTTTGGTTTGTTTTTAATTAGTTTTTTTCATATAGTCATCTTGAATTATTATCCACAAATCTATTGAGATCTGATGAACTAAACATCTAACAGTAACTATGAATGATACTTTTATAGAAAGATAATGGTAGAATATTTATAGCCCTTTTTATTTGCTTTTTCTATTCCATTCTATCATGAATAAGTTGTAAATTTATGATTAGCAGTGAGTTGATATGGATAAGAATGTGGATATTTACCTAATAAATGTCTCAAATTCAATTTTCATCAAGACACACCATCCCAGAGAGTGCAATTTATCCTTGGTACAGAGGATGATGATGAAGAACACATTCCCCATGATCTTTTTACTGAAATGGATGAACTTTGTTTTAGAGAAGGAGAAGAATATGAATGGAAAGAAACTGCCAGGTAACTTGGAGGATAATTCCTTTTGCTTCTCATTCATAATTATAACACTAAGAGAAGTGGGCATGCGTTAGAATATTTGAGGATCATTGAGTAACTGTAACTTAAAAATCCTTAAGCATATTTCTTCTTGTTTACTGGCTATAGATATTATCGCTTTGTCTAAGTAGAGTTTTTTCACATTTTTGTAAAAGTTACATTGTCATTTTACAACCTTGAAAAAATAAGGTAAATAAGGTGAAATCCTATACTTGGACCCATTGAACTCTTTGGATTTTAATTCTGAGTAGGCAAATATAGATCTCCGTAAGTCTCTTTAAAAAGCAAGTTCCTAAATGGTACAGGGTATGTGAAAAAGAATAGATCAAATATAGATCTGAGAAACTGTGGCAAATGAGAGAGCTTAAATTAAGATACCAATGTAGGCTGAATACGATGGCTGTATTTTAAAAACTAAGACTTTTTTTTAGTGTACATGTTCATTATGCATATGTATATTGCAGATGGCTAAAATTTGAAGAAGATGTTGAAGATGGTGGTGAACGGTGGAGCAAACCTTATGTGGCTACCCTGTCTCTCCACAGTCTATTTGAATTGAGAAGTTGTATTTTAAATGGAACAGTCATGTTAGATATGAGAGCCAATTCACTGGATGAAATAGCAGGTTGTATACATTTTACTTAAGATTTTTAAAATGTGTTTTATATGTTTTGTAAAGTAATTAAAGTATGTTTTGGTCTGTTTGCAAAAGAAACATGATTAACAAACCAATTCTGTGCTCTAGTTGGAGTGCTCTGTAATACTGCATTGATACTTCAAAATCCTGTTGGTTATAGCCCAGCAGAGCATAAATTAAGACAGACATTTGTATTTCACCATCTTTTTCAGGGCTTTAAAATAGTTCTTTCTCATTGGAAGCAGTGACAAGGACATTGTTCAATTCTGCTTGGTTTAGGATAGATGCTTTCCTTTTCAGATCAGAATTGCTCAACCGAGCACACTCCCATTCTTGCAGTGACTCTTAAGCTCCATTATGTATTCTAACAGACCATCACCAGAGCTGCTAATATTTTTAGGATTAAACAGAAGATTATGATCCAGAGTAGTTTTCCCTGATTTGGATGTGCTCCAGATGGGTGAATGAAATTCCTGAGGCAGCTTAACTATTGTTGAGAATTCTGGGAATTGAACTCTAAACATACAGAGGGTGCCCAGGCTAGAAAAGGCTGTTCTAGAGCAGGAATAAGGTTAGTGATTATTTTTCCTATGAATAGCTGCTAAATGAGAAAAATGAACTGTGGCCAGCAGCCAACAGTGGGTAGTTTATAGCATTGTTGAATTATGTAGGATTTTTTTCTTTATTACCTCATCCCTACACTAAGCCACCTTTCCTGAAAATACCAAAACACAATGAATTCCCTGAGGAGAATTTAAAAAGAAGAATATGTCTACGATATCCCAGCAGCTGGATAATACAGAGAATCATAAGTTTTAAGTGTACTCAATTTTTGTTAGGCATTTTATGATTTAGTCCTAAATATGTTTGATACTGTCTTGTTAGACATTTCCTACATACCCAAGGCTTGAAGATGTCTCTCAAGTTATATTAATATTTAATACTTATTTTAAATTTCATTTTTCCTTCATAGACATGGTATTGGATAACATGATAGCTTCTGGTCACCTTGATGAATCAATGAGAGAGAATGTCAGAGAAGCCCTTCTCAAAAGGCATCATCATCAGAATGAAAAAAAGTTTAGTAATCGGATTCCCCTCGTCCGATCCTTTGCAGATATAGGCAAGAAACATTCTGACCCTCTCTTGCTTGAAAGAAATGGTGAGATAAGTTGTGGCATCCAGTTTTTTTTAATGTTGAATAATATAATGCAGAGATGTGGGAAAAGTCAGCACATGCAGAAAATAAGATCAGAATTCTTTCCTAACAGATAAGATATTGTATAAACATTTCTGTAGAGAATAACGTTATATTTATATCTTTTGAACTCTGAAAGTTTAGGACTATGATTGTACCATTGAACTCAAAATAAATTATTTTATAGTTTTGTCTTTCTAGTACCTTAAATCAGGATATATGTGAAAGCAAAGCTGTGGATATTTTGTTACGTATGCAATGTCTGTTTCTCCTTTGTTTTCTGAATCTTCCTGTTGTCAAATTCAGTAATGCCAGATTTTTGTTGACATAAGCGTAGAAGTTAGCTTTCTTTTAGTACTAATTAAGGAGTCAAGCTTGTGAGAAAAGCTTTTTTTTTTTTTTTTTGCCTGAAGGGATACCTTGGTTTTGCAATTTTGAATATTATGTATGTCCAGGTGTATATATTTGATTTATTATAGGAATATAATATTATTATAGGATATACAGGTTGTGTGCTCTTTATTCACTGATTGCTCCTCCCCCTGTCCCTGTCACATTTGGAGTAGTTTCTGATATTCTGGGAATCTGTCATCCTTTCAGGTAATTTTCATTTTAATTCTGTTGTCTGAATGTTTTATTCTGATTGCTGCATCTTTGTTGGCTTTTGAAGAATGTATCTTTCGCAGGTTGCTTAATTTGGTATAAGCTGTCTAAAGATCTAAATTGCTAACCAGAAATTGGATTGCTTTCTAGTGAACTGTTCAGTATAGTTAGGAACTAATAATAAATGCAGATTTTAAAAGATTCTGATCTAAGTATTTCTCCTTTGTTCTATTCTGTGATTACTTCTGTTTGGAACTCTCACATTAATTTGGGGGCACACAGTAAAGGTTTATGTATTTTTATATTGTGGTAAGGATACTGATTATCAATTTATTAGTCACACATGTAGATATGCATGTTTTTGTTCACTGCATATTATTTTCTAGAAATTTGCATTAAGAGGTCTTTATATTTTTATTGCATATTCAAAATAAATAGATTTCTATTGCAAGCATGGCACTCTGGTTAGGGCTGTACAAACTATTAACATGCAGTGGTTTTGGGGAGTACGTAATTCAGTTCATAAACCTTGTGAATGGTTTATACAGTGCTAACTCTGACATTTTCTTCAGTGCTGTTGAGCTGAAGTAATCACAAATTTTATATATATGCCTTTTAAATGTTCAATATGTATAAATATATGCTGACTTTTTTAACATCTAAAATTCTGCTTAGCACTCAATATTTTGCTTATCTCACCTATGACTGAATACATTATACCTAAAAAGTTTTATAGTATCAAATAATGTGATTTTATCTTCCTACTGAATATTTTCCTCACTTTATTTGTTTTATCTCAGGGGAAGGCCTTTCAGCCTCCCGCCATTCTTTACGAGCAGGTCTCTCTGCCTCAAATATTTCCCTGAGAGGAGAGAATCGTTTGTCCCTTCTTCTCAATTACCTTCTTCCTGGATCTCCAACAACCTCAAGGAGTACAACCCCTTTACCTACCCCACAAAGCACTCCACCTTCCAGTCCTAGGTGTGATCCCAAGGGAACCACAAATTTCCAGCCAACTGAGCGTCAGGTGTCTCCTTCTAATGATGATATCCCTAAAGTAGTAATTCATCCACCTGAGGAAGATTTAGAAGCTCAGGAAAGCAAGAAGAGGACAGAGGAAAATAGTGACATAACATCAGGCAACTATTTGAACTCAAATTATCCATGTGTGGTGCTTTCTGCAGCTGAATCACTCCCACTGCAAAATTTTTAATCACACAGCTTTAGCACCCATGAATTGTACATTAGTCTGCTATTTGTTTGCATGCTTCATTATTTTTGTGTGATATTTTCTTGGAGAACTTTATGTGGTATTTTGAAATAGATGAAAGAGTTGATCTTAATATTAACATAAATATTAATGCATCGAAAGCAATTATACATTTGAGCGTTTATCCATACTTTTTTGTTCCTTAACAAAATGAATTCATTCAGCAAGTGCTTCTGCTTTAAAAAAGAAAAAAAGGGGAAGGGGGAAATTAGTTACACATTTGTAAACTACAAAATGGTGGCCTTTTCCTTACTTTTAAACCTCATAATTCCCATAGGTAAGGTACACTAGATAACTTGAATATCATGATCTCTGTTGTGAAATCTCTATCTAATTTTTCACACAACTTGGAATTCCTAATTTAAGGCAGTAAGAGCACTCTTTTTTGGTATTACGTGAGACTCTCTTTGAATATTTTATTTACATAATAAACATTTACAAAATATTTTATACTATCTTATGCAACAATTAAAGGGTTATTTCAGTGGAAAGAGAACCCTGCAAGCCTATTTGGGTTCTAAAAACAAATTGTAGGATGAGTGAACACTTGTGCTTTGAAGATGATACGGACAATTCACTACCTGTATGATGCATCTTTCTTGGATTTCCAGAGATTTAGGTACCTGTTAGCACCAGAGTATGGGGATGAATACTCTGGCTAAAATGTGAATATCTAACCATAATCATAGCTGTACAGCAAAAATTGATTCAGTTTCAGGTTATCTTTTAATTCCATATGTTTTCTTCCATAGTTGTATAAAATATTTTTATCCTTATCTTTAGCTAAAGTCGTCTTCCAGATTAGCTTACAAAGATGAGGACAGTCCTTGTCATCTTGGTTATAGTTAGGCTATAAAAATCATGTAGGAATAATGAAATAATATAAATTACTTAAAATTCCTAAAGAATAGAAGGCAGTTTATATATCTTTTGGGCAGAACAATAGGATATGCATTTTCATAATAATTACATTGCAATCGTATTTTAACCAGAAATAGATTTCAACAAATTTGCAATAAATTTACCTTTAACTGATATTGAGTTATTTTCCCGATCAGATATTTCATCTTTTTTATTTTTATATACATATTATAACTTGCCCTAAACTCATAGTATTATCCGATTTTAGTGTGGGATACAAATAAGGTTAATATAAGATTTTCCTCAAGTTGATATATAATAATGTGATATTTAGAGAACCATATATGATGTATGCTTTCACAGAGAAGCTTTGGCATCTCTCTCTCTTTACACCAGAGTATTTGGTTGCTGCATGGCAAGCAGTAGTTAAATTATGAGAATCCTGCCAGGGCCGTGCACCAGGAATTAACAGGAAGACTTGATTACCAGTTGTATACCTTAAAGTGTTTGAAGTTGCATCTCTCCTTCACATTCTCTATGATTTGCTTCAGGGCTACATAAAGTACGATTTAGCTTTGAATATGTGCTTGAAGCTTGATTGTGGAGTTGCTGTTTGTCTGCTGATAGATTTCTCAAGTATGTTAAAGCAACAAGAAACTGTTTAGTTTCTTCTATTTTTTTCTTTCTTTTGCTGTTTGGGTTTTGATTTTGAATGAGTTCTATCATTTGAGGCATTTAATGTTTCACATCATTTGGGCTTTGAGGTTTCTAGCAACTGTTATGGAAAAGTGTGTCCATTACAGATATGGAGCTTTTTTGAGAAGTTTCCTCCAGTAAATGATACTGAAATATTGAAACTGACAACACAACACAAAGTCACAACTATCAGTTTTCAGCCAATATGGAAGAAGTGTAGTATTGCGAATAATTCAGTAGAGAATAATATAGATTAAAATTCGAGACTTCTGGAATGCAATGAATGATACTTCTACAATTATGCAACATGCTGAATGCATGCAAAATGATCTAATGTTAATTCATTATAAATCCAAATTATTTCTGTTCCATTTCATTCTCTCTCCCCAGTACCACCACCACCACCATGCGAACCATGCCCAGAGTTTTGTAATAAGATATGTATGGTTTGACTCAAAAACAAACAAAAAAATCAGTGTGTCCTCTATGTATGGGGCTATCTTTCTGCTTCTGTTATTTACAGTTTGCAGTTTTTAAAAACCTACCTGCCTTTATTGTATAATTAAAAATTATGACCTTGTTTCTCCTGAGCATTTTTCTCAAGATCTGTGTTTGTTTTAAAAGCTCCCTAGAGGTGCTTTTTATGGTGTTATAGGGAAAGTTATTTAATTAAAAAATAATGGAGAAAAACAAAAAGTGCTAAATTCTGTACCAAGAAAATCTGAATTCTCCATGCGTTTCTGTATGCTGTGCTATTCTGCTGGTTTTAGTGTGATGATTTCATGGCTAAGACGCATTTCAGCCCCGAAACTAGTTTCACCCTTTTAAGTTAAATTTCAATATTAAATGTTAATGTTGAAAGTAAAGATTTTAAAAGCTCTTCTTAAAGCATGTCTTCATAGAAATGTTTAAAAAACATTGGCCAGAGCCCAAGAACATAGCATTTTGTGTTCAGTATGAAATTCTGCAATTCTGTCAAATCAGACTACATGTTTCTGAGAGTACAGCTGAATATTAAGAGTACTATAGCGAATTTCATGGCTTTGGGATTTTAACTTGTTTACATTATGGCAATGTTTAGTGATAGCAAGGCTAAAATTAGATCAAAGCAGTGTAAACAAGCAAAACTTCTGCATAAAGTAATTGAGAAGAATGTCCAAGAAAGTCAATCAACAACCTAAAATTGGATCTGTTTTGAATGGTGTATCTCATATTGCTCATGGTGCTAGATGCTTGAGAACTATTTCTCCTTGCTGTGTGTCTGCTGAAACTTCAAATAGGGCAGGGTTAGTCTAAACATTCTGTCAGTATGCTTGTGAATCAGGAGAAATGGACAGAATTGTGAATGTTCTACCAACTAGGGGGCATGTAAAGGGTTGATATATATTGGGATACTAGTATCAGTTCAAAATGTTTCTCAAGGTTGTTTTTAATTCTGTAAAGAAAATTTCAAGAAATAATTTTACTTGTTACGTGTGTGTGTGTGTGTTCATTTCTATGGGACCCATCAAAATAATAGTTAATGCATAATTATCAATTTCAGGGCATTCTCTTTAGGTGCTACTGAAATGACTAAATGCATTTAAAACTAGTATGAAAAATAGGCAAACTAACAAATTTAACTATCCATCAGAAACTGAACTAGAGAAGGAAATTTGTATCTGACTAAGGAAGGAGTTCAGTGACCTTGCTGCAGTAACTGGGAAAGTGCTCTCTTGCTTTCCTTAGGAGTGTTAATTGTAGTGACAAGGAAGATTCTTTAAATATTCTCTTTTAATGTCCTGCCTTTGGTAGACTGTACATCTTTGTTGTGTTAAAAAAGCATTGGGAAGAAGACTAAGTAGATTTTTTGTAAGTCAAGTTACCATTGTAAAGAGAATCCTCTCTCCTATATAATTACTAGCTAAATTAGGATAGGATGTAGAGAAATGCTCTCAGTTGAGTTGATTAGAAGATTTGTCTGAAAAAGCTGGATCTTTAGTTTTTCTTGTAGAGAAACTGAGTCCATATAGAAAACAGTCATTATCTAGAAATGGGTTTGAAAACAGGACAGAAAGTAGTGTAATTGATAAGGTACCAAATTATCAAATTATTGGCCCCAGTCGAACTTCTAGTATTGAATAAAGTGAAGCTTATTTTAGCAATCTGAATGTGGTGGAATTAAAATGTTTGTGAGCCTTGATAAATTCTTTTCCAGATCAGCTGCTATTTATTTACTTGTTAGATTGCATCTCATATTTCCTCTAGGAGGTCAAGGCAGCATTACAAAGGCATTATAGAGTTTCAGCAGAGTCTGTTCCATCTCTGCTATAATTCATTTATCAAGAATGACCAAGGTTATTAGTTCTACATTCAAGTCAGAAACACACTGAAGTAGATAACTGAGAATGTTTATATTCATTTCATACTTTTTAAAAGGGCATGTACCATGGTTGTACTTGATCTTGCTCTGCCTGGACACGTGAGCAGTCTCTGAGCTGTTGGCACTGGCCCAGGCATCCAACATTGGGGCTCTCCTGGATCTGTCCAGGGACAGCAGGTACTCTTGACAATAGGAGCCAGATTTATTCATAGGAGGAGATCACACAAATTCATTTATTATTTTAGGGGATCATGGTACCACAAAGCTTGGTAATCCCTGGTATATACAGTACATTCCCTCAAGGTTGCATATATCCATATTACATATTGGCTCCTACTAGCTTTGAGTCTCCTTGGCATGTTTAGCCCACATAGTTTGTTTTTTTATCGTGGCCCTCCAGATGTTGAATTATATTTCCACATATCTAACATTGGCCATGCTGGGTGGTGTAGGTGAGCAACATCTGGAAAACTACAGATTTTCTATTCCTATTCTAAATGATAAAAAGTTTGACACAAGATATTTTGCATGCTGTTGCATAAATCAATGACATCATGGATGTTAGACAAAATTGATATATTTAATATAATGAATCATTTTCCTCTTGAAGATTAACCTACAGATTACATTCAGTAACTATTTTCTAGATATGTGCAAAGTCTACTATTTGGATTGGTATGGCCCAGAGGAGAAACAGAACATTCTGGAATTGTCTGTAACATTCTACTCCCAAAATAATAGATTTTGTACATATACCATTTTTCTATTTTGGTCCATTAAACACTGAATGAATGATATAGGATTCACTCACACCCATGTGGTATATTGAATTAAGTTTTGGGTTAGGATGTAAGAAACTCCATTAAATCTTGAGTTAGCCATGGATCTGAAAATCAGCTACCCATTTCTTTTCATTTTGCTACATACAAAGCTAATTACTGGTATTAGGTGCAATAACTGTTCCATTAATGTCCAAGTAAGAATTTGATTTTATAGATGGAATACTATTTGAAGTTTGTTCTTATGAAGGTAAGCAATCTTTTAAAATAGAATTTTATGGGTTGCTTACCTTCATAAGAATAAACTTCAAATTTAAACTTCAAACTTAAGAATCTTTACTTATGGATAAATTAATTATTTGGATCATGGCTTAGATCCTACTTTAAAAAGTATTCTTGCTTTAGAACTGTCACTAATGGATGATTGATAATATTCTACTGGTTCACTATGATGTTAAGATAGTTAGTTATTTAGGCATTCTAAAGTACATTTTGCTTTATTTTGTGATTTTTTCAGACTTAGAAGAAATTATGACATTCCTGTAATGCATGATCCACATTGGTGGTTAGATGCACATTTTAAAATTTAAAAGTAACACCTTTTTGGTGCATTTTGCAAAAGGCCATCATTTAGGTAATAGCTAATTATAACATTTAATGAGCATTCATTGTTTTTCAGAAAAAATAACTTGTTTGGCAATTTTGGTACTAATGCACTTTTTGTTTATTAACTTCCACATTTGCTTTTAGAAAGCTGTCACTGTTGTTATGTAACCATGCCTATTTCCAGATGACATTATTTTAAATATGCTTGTTTATTCTACTTGTAGGGCTCTTAGCATCGCCACAATCTGCACCTGGTAATTTGGATATTGGAAAAAGTGGAGAATTTAAAATTAGTGGAACAGGAGGGAGTAGAGAAAACAGCACTGTTGACTTCAGCAAGGTAAAGTTTTTAAGATTTAGAGAACATGGCTTTGTGAATTTTTCGTATTCAGAATATAATACTTGTTTGTAGTTAAGTAGTATAATATAATCTCTTGAAATATAGTTCTAGAATAAATTAGTAGCAATACAGGTATATTTCAATACTTATCTGAAAGTAGAGGATCAGTAACAGCCACTTTGGTATAGTGATTAAAGGCCCCATGCTAGAAATCAGGAGACTGAATTCTAGTTCCACTTTAAGCATGAAGCCAGCTGGGTGACTTTGGGCTAGTCACTCACTCTCAGCCCTAAGAAGGAAGCAATGGCAAATAATTTTTTTAAATGTTGCTAAGAAAACTTCAAGGACTTGTCCAGGTAGTCTCCAAGGTTCAAGACTGACTCAAAGGCTACATATGTACTGTACTTACATACATACATACATACATACATACATACGTATGCTATGCCACTTTTATCATTTATCACTTATGTTAGTATTCTACATAATTGTTTAAACTGTCATTTTGTTCTATTCATTGTAAGCCGAGAGTCTACTGAATATGGTGGGGAATGAATGAACAAATGCATGAATGCATGAATGCATGAATGCATGAATTTCTTTGATTCATATTTTCATTCATCTTCCTACAACTGGGGCTGGAGGGTATTGTGAACAGTAGGGCAGCTATAATTCCTCATATAAATATGTTATGAAGAGAGAATGATGATTCCAGGACCTTCTTCGGAGGTCAAAGAGAAAAGGAAAGAGAATGGAGAGGAAGGTGGAGTCAGGGTTCATTTGGTGGGTGGAAGATTCCAGACTGATGTGGCTGACTTACTAGAATGGAACTTTAGGAATATAGAGAAAGATCTACCTCTATGATAGCTAGAGATAAGATGCAGTCTCTAAGTTTCCTCTTCAAAGAGGGTAGCATTGCAAAAAAAGTATTAAAAGATCTGAAGTCTGACTGGGTAGAAATTCTAAATTAGCATTCAGTCTACCCTGAGCAGTTTACCATCAGTCATGGAAGTTCAGTGGGTGACTTTTGGTCAGTTATACTCTCTCAACCCAACTTATCTCTCAAAGTTGCTTGGGAGAAAATAATGGAGGGAGTGCTGTGTACACTGCCTTGAGCCCTTAAACTGGAGACTGGATATATCTCAAATAAATTGACAAAATAGTTGACAGTTATGTGGCACAGAACCATGAGAACTCTAGTCTAACCTATCTGAAAGACTCCAGATTGTAGAAGACTGTGTTAAATGTCTTTCATGGTAACTTGCTATTTTAATAGTATTCCTTTTTTTTTTTTGAATAGCCATATTTAGTTAAAGGCAATAGCAGAAGATATTAACTTAGATCTGAAAAATTACAAGCACAACTCACCTTGCAGAATGGAGGTTTCCTACCTCTTCTTTTATGCTGCAGCTTCCTTTGTCCCTGATTATAGTGTGTGGGGCATAATGGGCTGTAACTAGGGTGGGGAAACAAATGCAAATTGAGATATATTGCAGGAATGTATGTATGGACCTTATGTTATTGTTGCTGTTATTTACTAAATATGTATGCCACCAAATAGCCTAACTCATGGTGGCTTACTACAACATAAATTACAATAAACATCTATGGTAAGAATAAATCACAACCCAGGTTACTTTGAACACTGTTAATTGAAACTATTCATACCAGATTCCACAAGGTTTCCAGGTTAAAACAACACTTTTCAATTACTTTTCAAATACTGTGTTATATTCAGTACTGCTGTTAACAGTGGTGGTAGAGTAGTTTTCTGTTTTAAAGATTCACTATAAGTATATGTGTTTTTAGTTACTAGGCCCATACATTTCTAACTTGTCCAGTTATTTATTTGATTGTTATGTTTTGATGCATAATAAAATTGAAGGACAGTTAATTATAGGCTTCTGTGATACTAAGGCCAATTACTTTTACATGCAATGTCATGGGCTATGAGATTTATAGAAGAGTCCTTATGGGCTTGTCATTGGAACTCTGCCGTAGTGTGGACACAGCTCATTTTAGATGCATATATAGAATCCTGAATGTAGTACCTCAGCTAACATTGTGGCTTCCCAGGTCTAGTATGAATAAAGAACATTTAGAACTGTAAGTGTGGCAGAACTGCAAGCTTTAAGTGAATAGACTACTGTAGGTTGATGGCTCAGTTACAGGATTAAAACCTGGTGTGTTTCACTTTTCACTAATCCGCTATACAGAATTGCTTCCTTTAGTGTAATCTGCAATGAAGTTGCTATTTGTATCATCTATAATACAGTATTTCTCCTTTCAATGTTTTGGTTTCAATATATATAATTCAGCAAAACAGTGTAACTTTACTTAAAAGTTGTCTTAATATATATTTATGTAAGCAAAACGAATTTACATTATAGTTTAATCATGGCAAATGCCATTATTCCAGCTCCTCTATCACAGTTTTTATATTTTTACTTGGCCTGTTCTTCTCTGCACCTGCCTTGTCTCCTGTTGGGCAGGATTCTGCCTCCTGGCACTGTAGTTGTGGCACACTTGGTGTGGGACTCAAGAGGCCAGCTGTAAGTGTTTTTTTCCTAGATAGCTGTGTAACTGGTGTCTTAGTTTCAGTGATTTTTGTGTTTCTGTCTGTATGTGAGCCAATAGTTTGTAAAATTCTATATATTATGGTGGTGTATTTTTATAATTATATACACAGTTCCAATGGGTAATTTGAATAACACTGAGGTATGAAGAATTAATTCTCCAAAAATATATATTTTTAGATTAAATTTATAAAATAAAACAATTGTGTATATAATTACACTGATTTAGTGGAATTTGTAGATATTTGTTATAAAACCTTTTTATTCCCAAGATATAATGTTAGAAAGTTTTTGTGATTGTATATTTTAACATAGACATTCAAACACAATATTTGTATATATGGTTAGATTAAAATGTTAATAAACTTCATAACATAAATCACCCTGTAATAGCACAGTATATTTTGTTTGCAACATTGTCACTTATCTTTAAATGTCAGTTTCAAAAATGCTTTAACATACTTTAAATTAATATCGTTTTAATAATTTATTTGAAAATAGGTGGATATGAACTTTATGAGGAAGATTCCAATAGGTGCAGAGGCATCAAATGTGCTGGTTGGAGAAGTGGATTTTTTGGAGAGACCAATTATTGCTTTTGTGAGGCTGTCTCCAGCTGTGCTTCTCACTGGTCTCACAGAGGTTCCTGTTCCTACACGGTAAAATAAAAATATACATATAATAAATCTTTAATTGTGTGTATGATGTTGAATCTATATTGTGTGACACAGGAATTTTTTTCTTGTTAGAAAAATAGTCTTTGCTGCTGCCTCTTTGTTGTGGGTTTATCATGCTGGTTTAAAATCTTGTATGCACAGTTTTAAAAAATAATTTATTTTAAATAAAGATAAAATGTTATCTCTTGCCATTTAGAAAGAATCCTTGCTGTCATTGAGCAGTTCTTTAACTCTATAGTTCATACTTATTCATAATGTTTGGGTTCTCTTTAGTGGCAAGTGCAGAAAATTAAACTTAAAATCACTTTCAGATGAAAAGAACTAATGGAAGGAAGGAGTATTATTAAGTAATTGTCCTTAAGAATGTATATACCTGAATAAATAATTTTTAAAAAGAGTGATTATATAGTTTTGTCTTGTGGATATGGGATTCACCTTGCTAAATACATCATAAATTAAGTGATAATCTTTTGTCCAAGTTTTCATCTATTTTTATTGGCTATATCTGCATATCATGACAAGCCAGAATTCTTCAGATCACTCTTGCTTGCTTCTTCTTGCCATGCTTCCATAGTTTATTTACTGTAATATGCCAGTGTCATAACCCAAGGTTTATTCTTGGCTTTTGACTCTTCTGGGTCACATGTGAAAGTAAACACATTACTGAAAGAATGCATAGTTAGATAAATGGTGTAGTCCTACCTAGTCAGTACTTCTCTATGTTTGAGGATACCAGATGGCAGACATTAGCTTAACATTAATACCTAGTATATAATATGGCAATTCTATAATCATACCTACTTTCTTTTCTATTTGGTAGTTAATAATTCTCCATACTAAATATTGAAATATATATCAATTTGGTGAATACATTTTAGGAAAGGGCAATATAAAAAAAAAAAGATTACATAAGGAATGTAGTTTTTTTAGTTGTAAAGTCGTAATTCAAGGTGTCTCATCAACCTGAATAATCCACAATATTTGATTAACACAGCAGGCACTCTGCATATAGAAGCCAACCCTCTGACACTGCTGCCTTTATTTATTTATTTAGAACTTTTATATGGATGCCCAACTCAAACAACATGACTCTGGGCAGCATACAGAAATCATTAAGCAGAAATACAAAAGAAAAATAACACATGCCACTGAAGCAAACTAAAACAATTAGATGGTGATCAGGACTAATATATATCATATCTCACTTGGGGAAAAAGACAGCTCTTACCTACCTTTCTAAAGGCCTGCAAGGTCCACCCAACCATATATTGGGGAGGGGGAATCATTCCAAACAGTTGGAGTCACCATCCTGTGTCCCACCAGGTGACATTGTTTCAGAGAAGTGATCCACAGTGTGCCCTCCCTTGTTGGAGCATATGAGACATTTTGATGGGAACCCTTTGTACTAAAATGTATTGATTCCTTAAAAGCATGCAGTTATCCAGTAAAGCTGCTTAAATGCCATGTCCAGTTTAGCAAATCAGAGGATGGGAATGGGAATATTGATGAATGATCCTAGTAGTTAAAATTAAGGAACTACATACATCAATGTTTTACATTTCTTAGAATTAAAAGTATCACCTTGAGCTAAACTCTTAATTCAGATACCACCCTTTTTTTGTGTAATCTCAATTTTACCTCTTGAAGTACATGTGACCGTTGCTACATTCCTTTACTGCATACTTAGTTTGTGCAAAGGATATGTTGTGGTGGAACTGAAGATATTTCAAATACATATTAAAATGGGGCAATATATTACAAAACTAGTTTTTATTTTGGTTTACGATTTTCAGTGTATACAAATTTTGTCCTCTGATCACCCAGCTAGCAGAGACAAAAGAGAATTTTGTAATAATTTTAACAATTTCCTATAGCTATGTTGTTATTTTAGTAGAATGGAAAATGAATTAGGCCAGGGTGAACTACACAAAATATTCTGGCATATTTGCTAGATGAAAAATCATGGTGTCATTACCATATATTAACATTGGATTACAAAATTTGTTTTGGTTGATGCAATTTGCCGTTCCAATCCAATGTACCTCAAATGTGTTATAAGTGCAACTCACAGAATTTCTAGTTGTTGTTGTTGTTTTTATTATATGCCTCAGCATGCTGATATTTAATAGTAAAAATTCTAGCTCTCAGTGACAGGTATCATTGAATTACTGCTATAATATCTGATCTTGCAATCCATTTTCATAATTCCACAGATTCCTTTTTCTGTTGCTGGGGCCAGCAGGTAAAGCACCTCAGTATCATGAAATTGGTCGATCAATAGCAACACTCATGACTGATGATGTGAGTACTGCCATTTAGTACATACCCCAAAGAACTATTTACTCTAAAATAGGCTGACGTCAATATGCATTTATATAATAAACTTAAATTTATAATGGTAGAGTATAATATATCATCTTGTACATACTTAAATATATATAAGTATATACACATAAGTACATACCCATTATGCCTTTCTCTGGCAAGTGGAGAGATGAAGTCCTATCTGCAGGACTGTGTCTCTCCACTTGAGTCAGCCCAAGTTCTTTGATAGTGTTGGGAGAAGCAGGTGGCTATCCCGCATTTTTGGGAGGTCAGGGAAGCCAAAGTCCAGAAGTGTTGTTTCTCCATGATGGGACCAACCCTCTAGAATGGCTTCTCACAGGAAGTTGGATTAGCTCCGATGTTATTTGTCTTCTAGAAGCAGCTGAAGTTGGAGCTGTTCTGGATGGTGTTTGGGTATTGATGCCAGATATTGTGTGTTGGATTGTATATGTTTTATTATGGATGTTATTTCCTTTTTGTTAGCCAGTGAGAGTCCATCTGTGATTGCAGTGGGATATAAATTTGATCAATAAAAATAAATATTAGTAAAATATTAAAAAATAAATTATAATAAAAATAAATAAAGTACAGTAGGAAGTAAGAAATAGTAAGCCAAATAAATTAAAGGCATATAATAAAAAAAAGGAAATTGAATTAAATCTAGTTTATACCAATGTTGTTCTTTATACCTTTCCATACCTTTTTGTCCTTATGAATCATCCTTGCTTCTATCACATCCATGAATTCCTTTGTACATTGCCTTTTTCTTTTGTTTTTAGTCTTCCCTTTCATTTAATTAATTCATTTTTTCCATTGTTCAGTTTTACAATGCATATAGTTTGGCTATATGCCCAAACCACATTGAGGAACTTTCTTCTAGTAGTTTTTAATTTCATATTCAGTGCAGATTGATTCAGTATCCATTAATTCTTAACCCTATCCTGCCTTGTTTACCACCCATGTTTTAAATGCCTTATTTCCATTGCATTCAACTTATTTTTATGTTTCTACTGATACACCTAATTCTTACTTCCAGATAACAAAATGGGTAGAAGCATGCTCTTATGAATAGCTATTTTCCCTTCCTTTGACAAATATTTATTCTTGCAAGAGATCAGATTACTATCCATTACCTTTCTACCAGCAGATCCTAACAATTCTCCATAAATTGTCCTATTTTTAGTAAGCTTTCTACTAAGGTACCCAAATCTATCTACTTGCTCTAGTTTTATATATAACTTGCCATTGTTTCCTCGACTTTCCCAGCCAAACACAACTGCTTTGTCTTTGGATTTGAAAATTAATGTATCATACTCATCACTGCATCATTTTTACTTATTTGTTTATTAAAATTCATTTATTGAAAAAAATACTGCCTAATACCTGAAGCTCTCTGGTAGTTTACAATAAAACACACTAAAATGTAACAAATAAAACACACTAAAAATATATAGATAAAATCAAATAAAGTAGAAAAAAATACCATATAAACTAGGCAGCAGCACTAATCTTACAGAAACTAAAGGTTAAAATATATGTTAATTCTAAAGCTAGCCATAATGTGTTTTTTATTTGTGTCTAACCATTTTTATATTAAGCTTATATGAAATAAAATATTCTTGATATATTTATATGAGGAGCTAACCAATCAGTACTATTCGTACAATCTAAGTAGTAATCTCCCTCATAGAATGAGATGGATGTATCTGGGATTGTAAGTAATTTAATGTGGCAGCAACAACCTATTTTTTACTATTTACTATTTAATCCAATTTTGAGGCTGTCTGCTGCTGTGCCTTTTATTTCTCATTTTATTTTTTATTTGTGTGTATTTTTATTTGTTTCAATGTTGAGAACCATGCAGAGTCCTGTACTGAGATGGGCAGCTATATAAATTGATTTAATAAACAAGTTAAGAACCTCAATGCATATAAAAAAGAGAATATGGCCAACCAGAAGAATAAACACCCAAACTTAAACCAGACAAAACTAAGCTATATTAAAAGGGAATTTACAACCACCCTGACCCAAGGCTTGTGAGACGAACCAGGTTTTTAATAATTTCCAGAACGTCATAACAGTGAGAGCTGCACAAATCTCATGGGTGGGGTGGGGGTGTATCATTTTAGAGGGCAGGTACTGCAACTGATAGGTTTGATGGACACTAACCCTAATCTGGAGTACTCTTTCCGGCTGCAACTGCTAATTGTACTGTATTGTAACCTCTACTATAGGTAGTCCTTGACCTACAACCATTTGTGCAGTGACCGTTCAAAGTTACAATAGCGCTGATCAAATGGTGGTTATGACCGGTCCTCAGAGTTCCAGCCATCCCAGCACTTCTGCAGTCATGTGATCATAATCTGGGTGCTTAACAACTGGCTCGCACTTACTACTGGTTGCAGCGCCTTGTGATTATGTGATTGTCGTTTGCAACCTTCCCTGCTGGCAGGGAAGCTGGCATAGAAGGTCACAAGTCACTGGAATAAGTCTCCCTCACCTTCACATCCTCCCCCAGCCCCTCTGTGCTTGCACCTCCCTCACACCTCCTCGCACCCTCACGTACCCTCCTTGACCCTCATGTGCCTCTCCTGCACCCTTGCGCACCCTCATGCACCTTCGCCATGCCTCCCCCGCACCCTCATTTGCACCCTTGCATACCCTCCCCAAGCCTCGCTGCACCTTCCCCGCATCCTCCCTGACCCTCAACTCACCCTCCCCACACCTCGCTGTGCCTCGCCATACTCCCTTGCACCCTCATGCAACCTCTCCAAGCCTCACACACCTTTCCCTACCCTCACTATGCCTCCCTCACACTCTTGCACACCCCCTCACCCCCTCGCCGCACCTGCATTGCATCCCTGCACCCCCTCCCTGAGCATTGTCACACCTCCCACACACCCTCACACAGCCCCTTGCACCTCCCCCACCCAGCAGCAGCCACTTGCCTGCCTGCCAGCCTGCTTGTGAGCCGCCTGAGATTTGCAACTTCCTGTTGGCTTCCCCACTGACTTGGTTGTGGGAAGCCAGCAGGAAGTTGCCTCACCTAATGACTGTGGGATTTGATTAATGACAGCAACCGGGACTGCTGGAATTGCTGTCGCTTAGTGATGCGGTCATGCTTTATCACCATATTGCTTAGCGACGGAAATTCTGGTCCCAGTTGCTGCCATAAGTCGAGGACTACCTGTATGTGGGTCCTTTGGGCCTAGTGTGAAATGTAACTTGTGAAGATGTTGATTGCAAAAGTATGTGCTTTAGTTAAAAACACAGTACAAGCAATTTAGCAAACATATGCTTAGACACACATAGCCAACATTCACCCAAATAGTTGTAACAAAAGCAAATTAATTCAAACAGTTGTTCAGAGAGGGATATGCAAATTTTGCTTTCAACTTTATAGTAAGGATTTTGGCAATAGGATAACAACAGCAAAGAGCAAGCTGGAATTTTAGCTTGAAGTCACAATCATGCAAATAACAATACTAATAAAAGTAATACTAGGTATATAGAATTTGATTCCCCATTTCCTTACAACTTGGTCACTTTATCTGTTTCAGCCACCTTATTCAAGGTGATTAGAGCTTCTAAGTATCAAATTATTACATGTTTTTTAGTTATAATGACCAGCAAAGTCCACTCTATCCTTGAGATTCTTCATCAATGATAACTCTACTTTTACAGGGCTAAATCAAACTGTTCATGTAGTTTACACGATTACTGCCAATTGTAAGAGATTATGAAAGTTGCTCAAAAAGTCTGGAGTGTGCCAGATAAGTTGCTACAGTTATTATATTATTTATTGGCTGCACACTTCATATCATTTCCTGTATACTTGCAACATTTAAGCTGTAATTTAGAAACATTATTGATGAACAAAATTGGTTTGTAGAAATCAGTTCCTAGATGTTTTCTCCTTGAGATTTGTCTGCACAGATTATATATTCTTCCTTTAGACTTTTAAATCTATAGCAGTTGAACAATTGTTGGACAATGTGAAACATTTCACATAATCTGGCTTCTGAAAATAGTGAGCAATATTATCAGTTTAGTATCTATTTGGCCATGTAAGCCCTATTTGGCCAATCTAGTTGCCCTCCAGAGATGTGGACTTCATTTCCCAGAATCTCCTAACCAACATGTCGATTGCTGAGAATTCTGCAAATGGATATCTACATCTCTGGAGGGTGTTCATTAGGAAAACCTAATGTGTGCATAACTTAAATATTTTAATGGAGATGTGTTAATTTAACTTAATTCTTCATTCTGGCTTTTCAACTACTTTAGTCATGTTTTGTACTTCTTAATAAAGAGTTTTGTTATGTCAAGAAATCAAATACATGCTCATGTGCCTTTTTTTAAAAGGTTTTCCATGATGTTGCTTATAAAGCCAAAGACAGAAATGATTTGCTATCTGGAATTGATGAATTTTTAGATCAAGTGACTGTTCTTCCTCCAGGCGAGTGGGATCCATCTATAAGAATTGAACCACCCAAGAGTGTTCCTTCTCAGGTAAGTTCTTCTGCAAATGAAGACACCTTTAAAAATGTATAATGGTATGGTAAGTGTGCGCAAGACTATATCACAAACCTGAAAAATAATTTTGCAATGAGTTAACAAATTGATGAAATGATGAGATCAAATTCATAGTATTGTTTTTATCCTATAAAAAGTGATTCAAAAAGAAAAGAAAAAAAAATCACCCTGAAACTTTTACAGCTTTCAGATAATTTCTTGAACAGGAGTTATGACATATCCATAGCTTGATATAAACTTCACTATACCTAATACAGATAATAATACAGATAAATCAATTGTCCAGATACAATTGATTTAAATAAGTTATTATTAAAACAATATTGTGTTAATTGGTGGAAATGATTTCTGAGTTGAGAGTTAATATTAGATTAGCATTTTAAAAATCAAATTGTGGTTTTGAAGAAACACTGTATTATATGGTTAGCCTAGAAGACTATTATAGATGTGAAAAAGAGCTTGAAATTATGCTTGTTATTGTAGTGTGGCTTTGAGAGTGAGCATGGTGTAGTAGCTAAAATGCTGGACTAGAAATGGGGGTACCCAGGTTTTAGTTGTCCTTAGGCATAGAATCCATCTGGGTGACTATGGGCCAGTTATTCCTTCCCAGCTCTAACTATTGTCAGACTGAGACAAGTTGGTTGCAAAACAAAACCCTTCATCAGATCATGTATTGGTAGCTTCATTATATGAACTAGATAAAGCACAATGCAAAACAAGCAGACCTTGCAACTAAGAGGGACAAATGCTAAGAATAATAACAACTGTAGTGTGACGTAAAGGCAAAACTCATTTAACAGATTAATGTTAAATGCAGGAGAAGAGGAAGATTCCTAAGTTTCCAAATGGAGCTGCTTCTCCTGGAGAACCCCTTAAGGAAGAAGGTCATCATGCTGGACCTGAACTACAGAGAACTGGAAGGTGTGTAGATTTTACTTTAGTTATAACAATATCGATGTAAAAATCTGAATTATTGCTGCTTTAAAAATTTGCAAAATGTCATGGATTAAAATTTCTACATGAGTATGTTTGATTCCTAGCTAATGGTCTATTTTAGTCTCTTAGTGCAGTAGAAGTATTCTTTAGTAGACTCTAGGGACTATGGTGAAGTTTTAACACAATATCTGAAACCATATTATGAAGATAAAGATAGCTTGAAGCCAAAAATTGTCTATGGGAAGCTAGATATTCAAAATATTGCAGTAAAGAAAATTTATAAAGGTTTCTCACATATGAAAATTGTATAGATGTCCTGTAGGTTCCCAGTCTTGGCATTTACAACAGGGAAAAGCTTTGAAGAAGGATAAGAGTATCTTCAAATAATATCTTTGTTAAGCTGATTTGTACTGAAATGTCTTCATATGGAAAATCCTTATGAATATACAGTTGCCTAAAATTTAAAGATAGCTAAATTTTAACTAAATGCTAGTTAAAGGAGAGATAACCCTGACAAGTGGAAGATTTAAAATTTTAATTTCTCTCAAAAGTTGTTCATCTTCCTCAGCATAAATAGCTGTCCAGTTTTTTTTTTTCATTCTCACTTAGTTGCAAGCATAAATATAATGGACATTGTAATTCATCTTTTTTGTAGATTAAACTGGTTTTCTTTCTAAGAATATTTTTTAATTGCAAGGTTAATTCTTTCAGTATCTTATAAACAGTAAAACAATGCTATCAAATACTTGCAGCTAGCTTCCTTTTTCTTTAAAAATATAAATAATATTTAATATCAAGATTGTACGTCTATTTTAAAATTATTCAAGGCATATACTACTACTCACTGCAACCAGTATGCATGCACAGAACTTGGTACTGAGTGCAGAAGTTGATGTCCTGAAAATGTTTTCATTTAAAACAAGCACCTGAGACTAACAATAGGTACTTTACAATTAAAATACATAAATCAGAATATCAATTCACTCTACTGAAAATGTATAGATGAAATTGGTATGTTTGCATCTGTATTGTCAATAGGTTTGGAGTATAAGGCTAATTTATGCTAAAAATCTGCACTGTCAGTCTTGTGTGTCCCATAATTTTAAACATTCTGGAGTCCTATAGAGTACAGTTTGATGAGTTTCATCTCACCTATTTAGGCTTTTTGGTGGTTTGATACTTGACATCAAAAGGAAAACATCTTTTTTCTTGAGTGACTTCAAGGATGCATTAAGTCTGCAGTGTCTGGCCTCGATTCTTTTCCTATACTGTGCCTGTATGTCTCCTGTAATCACTTTTGGAGGGCTCCTTGGAGAAGCTACAGAAGGCAGAATAGTGAGTACAAAGAATGGTAGTAGCCAGGATTTTAGCTTTTCAGAGGCAAGTGACTGTGTTCATTTGTCTCCTTTATTTCTACTTTTATTTGAAGACTTTTATCAACATCATTTTGACTAGCCCTGCCCAATAATACATGTTTCTCAAATATGTGGAAAAAATGGAGAACAGGAGAAGATGCACAGTTAAGGTAAAAATTATCCTGCCTTGATGAACCTGTTTCATGATCTGAGAAACAACTTTCATTGTGTTTGTTTTTAAAAGGCCTTAAGCTAGTAATGGGAAAAAAAAATATTTGTTCCCTCTTCAGAATATACTCAAGGGTGCTAATTCAGAGATCTTGTTTGTCTTGTGAAATAATAAAACCATGAAAAGAATATGCTTTTGAAATGTTTTGGAAATAAAAATTCAGCATTCTGTGCTAAACTAAATGTCATGTACACATGCATGTAATAAAATTCAAATGGATCTCTTTGTTAGAGAAAAGCTATTTCAGAAAGTGATGATTTGGAACAATGATATGGTGAGAAAATCCTTTCTCTATCATAAATGACTTCAGTGTAAAAACCATTTACTACCATCTTTCCTTCCTCACCAACCCAAGTCCAGGCTTGAATGTTCCTGGAGATATAGCAGTGGAGAAGAGATGGCAGAAAAATGGTAAAACGTCCTTTCTTACAGGTTCTCCATGCAGAATAATTCTCTTAAATTCGCTTTTCTCTACAAGAAATAATTGGATTTGAATGCATGTATGCAGCACCTAGTTTGGTTTTCAAATATTTTTCTATTGCCAGAGGAAAAATATATTTCTAAGAAAAAAATGAGTGTGAACTCTAAGCAGTTTTGTCACCTTAACTATCATATTTTCATGATGATTTCAAGTATATCAGCCATCATAACAGTTGATTTATCACAGCTTTCAGATTAATGGAAATAATTGAATATATATGTTATTTGTGCTCAACATATTAGTTTGTGTTTGGCACTTGTGAAACTACTTTTTTAAAGGAGTTATGGCATACTAATCGGTCAATGCAAATGTATTCTTCAGAGCATGGGGTGGGAAACCTATGGCTTGTGAGTCAAATGTTGCCCTGAATTGCATTTTTGTCGTCTCTAGAGCATTCTCAGTTTGCTTTGCTGAAATTTGGCAGCAGAACTACAGATTTTTGGCTGTGGGACTTTTCACATGTTGGGGGCAAAAATAAGTGACCACTTAGTTATGGTCAGCCTCCATGAGGTTTAATGAATACATTTGCTTAATGAATACATTCCAAACTCCCAAAGAGGGTGTAAAATTTGCCTCTGTTCATTGCATTATTGTCATGCCCCCCTGCGGTCTTTGGAGATGGATAGCTTTTATAAATAAAAAAGTGCAGCTCCCTCCTACAAAAAGGTTACCCACCCTTATTTTAGAAAGAAAAATATGCATGTTTGTATATGCATATGTTTTTATGTTTGTTATGTACAAACATAAAAATATGTTTGTAATCCTCAAATTTATTTTCATATATATGGAAAAGTTAACTTTGTTTTCCAGGACAATATCAATACTTTGAATTTTACTAAATCTGTTATATACTTGAACACCTTTATATGTTTATATTAAATTATCCTGGTTTCAAAAACACAAAAACAGTCTCCCCTTTCAACTTGCTTGTGGACAGCTAATTTTCTATAATACAATACATCCTGGTAATGTGATATCCAGAGTCTGTGACTATTGTACTTAGATTACTACCCATAGTATTGGTGCTAAAATACTAGTTTAACTGTATGTCATCAAGCAACTGATTTTAAAATGTCAATTTCCTTTGTGTACATTGAAAAATACCTTATACTGTATTTTCTAGCTGTCTGGAGTTGTTTGCTGCCTTCAGTGGCTTGGTGTGCATAGGTACTTTAGTTTTTGCACATGTGTTTAAACATAGTAACCTAAGGAACATGCTTGAATTCACATCACTTCCTCATATCTCCAAAGCTGTCATTTCTACAATATGCCTGCCCCGAATACCTAAGGTTAATGCACTGATCAGCTCAAAGACTAAATTGTGTGTAACTTTTGAATTATGATTTTATATGCTAAGGCTAACCCATGACATTATGCTTGTTGTGCCCAATTTTAGCTTAGCTCTCCCACTGACCCTTATGTTTCTGTGATTGTTAATTATTTTTAGTGTACAGTATCAACCTATGTTATATTTGCCCAGTAAGTATCTTTATTGATCTTAGATACTATGCAGTGAATCAGAGTAATTAAAACTTAGGTTGTTTGTTTGTGTATTTTAAATTACTTTTGGTATTTTAAAACACATAGCAACATAATTTAAGTCTTCTGATTCCCTGTGAATGGCCTATATAGAAAATACTCTATTAAAGGTCATTAATAAATGGGCAGACAGTTTCTGGACATCTATGGAACACTGTAACTGAGAAAATGCATTACCGGATAAGACAATGACTTTCTGATCTGTTTATTATTTCCATTGTCTGTTTATTTCTTTTAAATATTAAATCATCATTGCTCTGTTGCATCCAGTCAGTTTTTGATTTCCATGATTGATTTTTTTTTAATACAAACATGCCCAGTTTGGGTAAAGGTTTGTTGAAAACATGCTTTATTTATACAGGAAAAGTTATCCTTGTTTTCCTACTTTAATTAGATTTGGTATATTACAAGTATTGTAACATCCTTTTTTTTCCCTTTAATGTGCCAAAATGAATAACTTTTCCTTAGGTTTTTATATATATTTACACTTTAATTGAACCATTTCAGACTGAACACTTTATTGCTAATCTACAATGTAAAATAAAATGTATTTAGCCAATAATGTTTCTAATATTCTAACTCTTGTTGCTATTAACTAATATATGAAAAGACACATTAGTAAATGTTTAATCTTATCTTCAGTGAATCACAGGATTTTTTCCCTCCCTCCAGAGTGCAATAGAGTCTTTATTTGGAGCGTCATTAACTGGGATTGCCTATTCACTTTTTGCTGGGCAACCTCTGACGATATTGGGCAGCACAGGACCAGTACTAGTATTTGAAAAAATATTGTTTAAATTCTGCAAGTAAGTACATTTTTCATTCTCAAAAACTCAGTTTATTCTAATAGTTTCATTTTATCTAAGGCACACCTAAGTAAAGATTTCAAACAGATGTAACATTGCTTGACTTAATTTAGCAAGAAATCAATTTTTCGTCTTCAAGGTTGCATCATCAAAGACTTTTAGAGTTCTCATTAAGGGCAAATAAGGCAAACGCTCTAGAACAAAAGTTATTTCATCTTTCCAAGTATTACTTGTTGATTCTCCAGGCATGAAGTTACAGATTAACTTTTTATTTCATCTCATCAACAAACCTTCAAGGTACTTCCATTAATAGAATTTAAAAAAATAAATACTAAAAAACAAAGTGCCATCAAGCTGCAGATGGAATTAAATTGTTCTCAGACCAGGGCCATCTACCGGGGGGTGGATGATGTCAGGAAAATCAAGATGATGTCCATGACTGCACGATTGAAACCCTGCCCCATTTTTGCATGTGTCATGTGTAATACATGTTAAAAAGGGAGAAGAGCTTTGATCACACTGTTGCAGTCATGATCTTGACTTTTTTTTTTTTAATTCCCCATGGTTGCACTTGTCACACACTCAGTTAGGTTTTCATCTGGTACCAAAGAATTAATAAGGAAGCTCTTAAAAGGATGCCAGGAATTAAAAAAGTGTATAAGCACTGGAAAAGTTCTAGTTGCCATACATCTCTCAGAAGGCAGTAATGCCCTGAGACCAGCTTCTGCAGCAGATCTGTTATTCCTGATTTTAAAGTTTTACAATTTAAAATTTCCAGTCACTTTATTTCAATTGTTAAAATGTCATTAAAAATTAAAAGATTAAAAAAAAGAATGAACAAAACCAAAACAACTAGTGTGGCTACTCTTCTGGAAACAAGATAAAATCAATAGCTTGAAATTCATTACTGATGCATAGGTATGTTTATTTGCTTGGGAGGATTCAGTCCTCCTTAAATTATGTTATCTAGTAGCGTGTGTGTGTTTATGTGTGTGCGTGTGCATGTGTGCATAATATATATATTTATATATATATAGTGCATAGTAGAATGCTTTGCAACAGTGAAAATCACTCTTATAAATCACTCTTATAACATATGACTCTATGTTACCTTTTTCAACAGGGATTATGGGCTTTCTTATCTTTCCCTACGAACCAGTATTGGTCTATGGACATCATTTTTATGCATCCTATTAGTAGCAACGGATGCAAGCAGCCTAGTGTGTTACATCACTCGATTTACTGAAGAGGCTTTTGCTGCCCTCATTTGCATAATATTTATATATGAAGCACTGGAAAAGCTGTTTCATTTGGGAGAAGTGTATCCTTTCAATATGCACAATGACCTTGATAAGCTGACATTGTATTCGTAAGTGTGATTTTTCAGTAAAATATGTGAGAGGGCCATAACAGCTCTTTTACTGTTTTCTTCGACCTTTCCTAGAAATTTTGAGAACCAGATTAATCTGGTAGTTCATCTAAGATAGAATCCAATACATCTGACTAAATTTAAGTCTAGGTGCAGCAGAATTATCCTCTTGTTCTATCATTTCTCTTGCTTATTACTCTTGATACATATTCCAATTTATTTGCTTGGATATTTCCCATTCTACTCCTTTTCTTTGCTTTTTGCCTTTTAATGTTTAATATTGAAAAGAAGGAACATAAGCTTTTATTTTTAGAATGAATCTTGAGCTCTTTATTAAACCAATTTGTTTTTTAATTGTGCTGCATTTCCTATTTTAGGTCATTTCATTATTTTATAACAAACTGTTTTAGTTGCCATTGTTCTGTTTTCAAAATATGAGGATAAATGTTAATATATTCAGTAACAAGATGAGCTGCTGATTCAAATGCTGAATTTTAAATTTGCTAGATGTGTATGTGCTGAGCCTCCAAATCCCAGTAATAAAACTCTGGAGCTATGGATGAAAGCCAACCAATCTCTGGGTACTATACCATGGACCAACCTCACAGTTAAGGTGAATGTCTTGAAAGGTGATGTAGAATTTCATATTGCAGTAATGTAAAAAAAGAGAAAAAAGAAGTGGCATCTGACAAGCTCTTAATAATGTGGCACACCAGTTTTAATGCCCCCTCCCTTTTGGGGGGGGGGGAATACCGATTCACAATTAGGACTGCCAGTTTGAATTCCTAAATTTTTTAATTGTAAGGTAAACTCATCATACATGTGATCCACAAGTTTTCATTATTAGAACAGTAGTTAAGACTTATTGGTCTCTTGATATTCAAAGGAATGGCTTCTCCCATTGATTTTCAGTTGTGTTCCTATTTCAGAATTGTGACAGTAAAATTTCAACAGGTGCTTTGCCTTGTCAGGCTTAAGAAGACTTGTAGCATGTATAACAGGGTTGTGTACCAGTTTAGATTCAAAGATGCTTCAGAGCCCAGAGTATAAGGCTGATTCGTTTTTACCATTGCACTGGAGAATCTATGAGAGTCCAAGCACATACTAGTCAGGTGAAAAAACAAAATCAGTGACATCACAAGAAAAATTTAACTCTGTAAAATTTTGCCCTAAGAAATTATAAGCAGTTTCTTCTTTGCAGGTCTCAATTTGAACTGTAATTCAAGAACTGATTGACTGATTATGTGCCATCAACTCAGTGTCCCTTCTTAGCAACCACATAGATTTTCTCCATGACAATTTGTCCCTAACCTGGTCTTTCAGGTCTTCCAGTAATGCACTCGTCACCACTGTAACTGAGTTCATCCACCTTGCTGCTGGTTGTCCTCTTCTTCTCTTTTCTTCCATCTTTCCAAGCATTACAGCTTTTTCCAGAGAGCTAGGCATAATGTGTCCAAAGTGGGATAATTTGAGTGTGGTCATTTGTGCCTCGAGTGAGAATTCTGGGTTGATTTGCTCAATAATCTGTTTGTTTTCTTGGCTGTCCACAGTATTCTCAGGATCTTCTCCAACACCAGAGTTCTAAAGTTTCAATATTCTTTCTATCCTACTTCTTCAAAGTCCAACTTTTACTTCCATAGACTGTCACTGGAATACATTGCTTGCACTATTTTGATCTTTGTAGGTATAAACATATCACAGCATTTGAATATCTTTTCCAAGGCCTTTATGGCTGTTGTACTAAGTGCTAGTCTGTGGGGCATTTCTTGACTTCTTGCTCCTTTACTGTTGATGGTTGATCCTAAAATGCAGAAGCTAGCTACCACTTCAATAACTTCATTATTGATTCTAAGGCTGGTTGTTCTACCTGTTATTAGTTTAGTCTTCTTTATATTTACTTTTAGTTCCATTTTTTCACTTTGCTCCTTGACTTCTGTTACTAGAAATTGTAGATCCTTTGCATTTTCAGCTATCAGAATACACCATCAGCATAGTACAGGTTCTTGATGGTTCTTCCTCCAATTCTAAAACCATGCTTATCTTTTTCCAATCCAGCTTCCCTAAATACAGTTGCAAGAAAAAGTATGTGAACCTTTTGGAATTTCATGGTGTTCTGCATTAATATGTCATAAAGTGTGATCTGACCGTCATCTAAGTCAAGAGTATTGACAAATATAATGTGCCTAAAATAATAACACAAAAACAATTCTGATCCTTCATGTCTTTATTGAGAACAACCATAAAAACCTTACAGTGCTAGTGGAAAAAGTATGTGAACCCTTGAGTTGACCTCAGAAAAGCTAATTGGAGTCAGGTGTTAGCATACCTGCAGTCTTGTTAAGCCTTGGAGGTGTCGACTAGAGCTACATTGACTGATAAAAACCACTCAGACCTTTTGAGTTTGCTCCGCACAAGAAGAATATGCTTATGTGAGCCATGGTGCGCCAAAAAGAGCTTTCAGAGGATCTACGATCAAGAATTGTTGATTTACATAAAGCTGGAAAGGGTTACAAAGTGATTTCAAAGACCTTAGAAATTCACCAGTCTACAATTAGGCAAACGATCTACAAATGGAGACACTTTGGGACTGTGGCTACTCTACCAAGAAGTGGGCACCCAGTCAAAATGACCCAAGAGCACAATGAAGACTCATCAATGAGGTAAAGAAACAACCCTGAGTGACAGCCAAAGTTTTGAAGGCATCATTGGACCTGGCTAACATCTGTGTTCATGAGTCTGCAGTACGTAAAACATTGAACAAGCAGGGTGTCTATGGCAGGACACCATGAAGGAAGCTGCTGCTTACTACAAAGAATATTGCTGCATGCCTGAAGTTTGCAAAAGAGCACATTGACACTCCACAGCGGTATTGGCAAAATGTTTTGTGGACTGATGAAACAAAGATTGACCTATTTGGAAAAAACACGCAGCACTACATCTGGCATAAAAAGGGCACTGCATATCATAATGAAAACATCATCCCAACTGTAAAGTATGGTGGAGGAAACATCATGATTTGGGCCTGCTTTGCTGCATCAGGGCCTGGCCAGCTTGCAGTCATTGAGGGGAAGACAATTCCCAAGTGAATCAAAAAATTCTTCAGGATAATGTGAGAATGTCTGTACATCAGCTGAAACTCTGTAGAAGTTGGGTGATGCAACAGGACAATGACCCAAAACACCGGAGCAAGTCCACAACAGAATGGCTTCAGAAAAACAAAATCCGCCTTTTGGAGTGGCCAAGTCAGAGCCCGGATCTCAACCCAATAGAGATGCTATGGAATGACTTGAAGAGAGCCATACACATGAGACATCCAAAGAATATGACAGAGCTAAAGCAGTTCTGCCAGGAAGAATGGGCTAAAATCCCTCCTGAACAATGTGCAGGTCTGATCCACAGCTACAGGAAGCGCCTGGTTGAGGTTATTGCTGCCAAGGGGGGTGGGGGTCAACCAGTTATTGATTCCAAGGGTTCACTTACTTTTTCCACGAGCATTTTGAATGTTGAATGAGTGTGTTCAATAAAGACATGAAGGATCAGAATTGTTTTTGTGTTATTATTTTAGGCACATTATATTTGTCAATACTCTTGACTTAGATGACGGTCAGATCACATTTTATGACAAATTAATGCAGAACACCATGAAATTCCAAAAGGTTCACATACTTTTTCTTGCAACTGTATATATTCAGATTGAATAAATATGGGGAGAGTACAGGTACTCCACAATTTATGATGGCAATTGGGACCAGAATTTTCATCACTAAGCGATGCAGTTGTAAAGCGAGATGTCACATGACTGCATCACTTAGCGACCGTAATCCCGACACTCCCAGTTGCCATCGTTAACCAAGAATCACAGGTTGTTAAGCGAAAGGAATTCCAGATAAGGATCATGGGGTGCCTCAGAAGGGTGGGGGAGGTCCTGGGAGGCCCAGCGCTGGCCACACACAAATTGGGGTGCTGCAGTGTGGCACAAAGCTGCAACTGCCCCTGGAAGCTTCAGCTGCCCCGGCCCAGTTCAACAGTGCTTACAACTGCAGGGGTGCTGCAACTCCCCCCCCCACCTATTCCCCCCCATCTATGCCCTTTTGGCTGCCCTGCACTGCGGCACTCGGCAGCGCTGGGGCTGCCACCACTCCCACGTCTCTACTTCAGCTCCAGCGCTGCTGCTGCCCCTGAGAAATGCCACTCAAGCCCCACACCACAGTCAGCCACCCCAGCGCCACTGCACAAACCCCAGTTGCCCCCGCCACCCTGCACTCCACAGACTTTGCCATGCCCAGTTGACCTTCGCCATTTTCCTTGCGAGAATGGGTGTGCTATTTGGAGAAGGAATGGGGCTCATGATTTGGAGAATGAGGGCTTCTGGAGCACTGTGAGAATGGGGCTCCTGCTGTTTTCCAAATAGCACTCCTGTTCTTGCAAGACCTGGGGAAGATCAGAAGGTTTCCAAAGGATTGCAAGAATGGGTCACGCAATTTGGAGAAGGAATGGCATGAGCAGCTTGGAGAATGGTGCAAGCAGCCTTGGGAAGAAGGCCTGGTGCAGCCAGCAGCTGCCTCACACACAGTAGGGTCAGGCTGGGTGCATCTCGTCAGCAGTGGGAGGAAAACAGCAATGGTCAGCTGGGCATGGCAGAACCTGTTGCTGGCTATGGTGTGGGGCTTGAGGTGGCATTTCTCAGTGGCAGCAGTGACACTGGGGCTGAAGTAGAGGCCTGGGGGTGGTGGCAGCTGGCTGAGACTGCTAAAGGCCCTGGACCTCAACTTCAGCCCCGGCGCTGTTGCAGCCAAGTGCCACTATGCAGGGCAGCCAAAAGGGCATACATTGGGGATGGGGAGGAAGATGGGAAAGTTGCAGCATCCCTGCAGTTGTAAGTGCGGGTGGACTGCCAAGCGCCCAAATTGTGACCGTGGGGGTGCTGCAATGGCCGTAACTTTGGGCACGGGTCATAAGTCCATTTTTTCAGCACCATCATAATTTTGGTCACTGAATGAATGGTCATAAGTCAAGGACTACCTGTATTCAGCCTTGTGTCACTCCTTTGCCAACCTGGAACCACTCTCTTTCACCACGTGCTGTCCGTATGTGGTTTCCTGATCTGTATATGGGTTTCTCATGAGGACAATGAGATGTTCTGCAATTCCCATTTTTCTAAGCACATTCTACAACTTGACATGATCAACGTGATGAAAGGCCTTTCTATAATCGATGAAGCACATACTGACTTTTGGGGGTATTTTTTTAGCTTTCTCAATTATCCAGCATGCATCAGCAATACTGTCTCATGTTCCTTGGCCCTTTTTTAAAGCCAGTGTGAACATCTGGCATCTCCCTTTACATGTAGGGCTCTACTCTGCATTGGATGATCCTAAGCATTATTTTGCTAGCATGGGAAATTAAGGAGATTGTACAATAGTTTGCACACTTTGTTAAGTCTCCTTTTTGTGGTATTGGAATGTAGATTGACTTATTCAAATCTGTTGGCCACTGTGTTGTTCTCCAGATTTGCTGGCATGGCTTGGTTAAAACCTTTACTGATTCTTCATCTGTTGCCTGCCATATTTCTGTGGGTAATCCATGAGTTCCTATAGCTTTCCAACTTGGTAATGACCAGAGTGCTGATCTAACTTCATCTTCTAATACTAGAGGTAAGTAGGGAATATCTTGTAAGTAGGGAATATCTTCTAAGGTATCTTGGATATTGCTATCTGTACTGTACAGAATTACAGTACAGATAATTGGTTATTATCTGTCCATTGATGTCCTTTAGTGTATCAGTTCAATGTTGGAACTTCCTTTTGAGTTCAGAGATCTTTTGAAAGAGTTTCCTTGTTCTTCTATGTCTGTTTCCGTCTTCAGTGTCTTTACAGATGGTTATGTAATATTGATTCTTGTCTTTTTTAACAGCTCTCTGAAACGCTTTGACAAGTTTCTTCTTGAGATTTTTGTCTTTCTTGGCTTTGGCTTCGCTTACCTTTTTGGCAATTTCACTATTTGTTCTGACATCCAGTTTGCTTTCTTCTGTTTCTTCATCTTTGGCAGTCTCTTTTCACATTCATCCTTAACAACTTCTTTAAGTTCATTCCATAATTCCTCCGGTTCTTCATCAATGAGGTTCAGAACTTCAAAGTGATTCCTTTTGCTTTCCTTGAAAATGCTGGATATATTCAAGATCATATCATGGAAACTGGTTTGCTTTCTTATTCTTTAGCCTTAACCTGGAGTTTGCACATCAG
Organism: Liasis olivaceus; assembly: GCA_030867105.1. NCBI lineage: Eukaryota > Metazoa > Chordata > Lepidosauria > Squamata > Pythonidae > Liasis > Liasis olivaceus. The sequence goes on along the minus strand of CM061351.1, from coordinate 39,578,558 downwards.
CAGTTTATGATCTGTTCCACAGTCAGCACCTGCCATGTCTTTGATGCTATAATAGAGCTCCTTTTAGGAAAAACATAATTAATTTGATTTCTATGGACTCCATCTGGTGATGTCCATGTATAGAGGCATCATTTTGGTTGTTTGAAGGCATGTTACCTGTGAAGAAATTATTAACATGGCAGAAAATAAGAAGTCAGTCTCCTGCTTCATTTCATTTTCCTAAGCCATACAATCCAACTACATTTTCCTCTAATATTTCCAACTTTGGCATTTCAGTCTCCAAGCACAAGCAGCACATTTTGCTTGCATATTCTGTCGATTTCAAATTGAACTTGATCATAAAACCTCCTCTTCTGCATCAGTGCTTGGAGCATAAACTTGGATATTCATCATTTTAAAGGGTTGTCCACAAAGTGTAATTAATATTATTTGGTCACTGATTGCATTGTAGTCAAGTAATGTTCTTGCTATACCGTTCCTAGCTATAAAAGCAATGCCATTCCTTCTTTGTTTTCATGTCCTGAGTAATAAACAGTGTAATCTTCTGACTGAAAGTGTCCAATCCCAATCCATCTCATTTTGCTGATGCCTAAAATGTCAGTTTGCATACATAGGGCAAATTATGTTAAACGTGGGAATCAATTTGTTTATTTTACAGAGCTTTTAGGCTGTTCCAGCTAGAACTGACTCTGAGTAGTGGGAACTGATTATCAAACTGATACGTATTTTTGTATATTAAAAGATTAAACTGTTTTCTTTAAATTAACAAGTAAATGTGGTAATTTGGTTTATATTCACCCAACTGTGAGTTTTTAATCTCACATCTGGTTATACTTTTGTATAACAGACATAAATTTAACTTCAGATCTGAATATTCTTAATGTAACATCTGATTTGGGTTTGTGCTTACAGGAATGTAACAATCTTCATGGCATATTTGTTGGATCAGCCTGTGGACAGCATGGTCCATATTTCCCAGATGTTCTTTTTTGGTCTGTCATATTATTCTTTACAACATTTTTCCTATCCTCTTTCCTCAAGCAGTTTAAGACCAAACGTTATTTTCCCACTAAGGTAATTGTGATAGCTTTTATGCATTTCCATGATTTTACAGTAAGTATTTTGCTGAAGATAATCTGATTTGTAATATTAGAGGCAAAGATTTTTGACTTTGCATATATTCAAATATTGCTGTTGCATCCATAGTTATAATGATACCCAAAGGATCATGAAGCTGAATTTCATATACAGACTTGCAGAATGGCTGCAGAATGAGTAGACATTTTTTGCTGCTCCCTTGCTTCCAGTCCTGTGACTACAGTATTATACATTAAGGTTACAATGCTTAATATTATTAATGACTACAATAATATTATAATGATAATTAATATATTATTAATTATATTAATATATTATTACTAAGCAATGCTTAATACAACCCTTAACAAAGTATCCTATACACCATAGGATAAATTGGATCCCCCTCTCTAAAGTCAGAGACTTGAGAGGACAAATTCCAGCATGGAATGTCTCTCCTAATATCACTCCAATTTCTGAGACCAGCTTTCTTTAATGTTAATTAAATCTGGCATGAGGAGAGGATAATAGAAGTGTTGGAGAGTCACCCGTTGGGGGGAGATGGGCAGCATACAAATTTATAAATAAATAAATAAAGAAAGAAAGAAAGAAAGAAAGAAAGAAAGAAAGAAAGAAAAAGAAAGAGAAAGAAAGAAAGAAAGGTAGATTGGTTGAAGCCAATGGCCCTTGGCTACACAGATACTCCCATTTCAGTTCAGAATTGAAACTAGTCCTACAAGTGATGCAGACATTTCTCTCTTATTGCAAAACAGATTGTTGTTGTTGTTGTTGAAAAAGGGAAGGAGTCATTAATAAAAGCCAGAGAGAGAGGAAAACTTTTCTTCCTCTTCCTTGTTCCATCTGGGTTTGTTTTATGCCCTCTTGTTTCTTTGTTTTGTGTTTTTTTGTATTAACATGTTTTAACATGTTTTAATGTTTTTAACAATTTGCAAACCGCTCAGAGTTGCTGGGAGTTAGGCAGCATATAAATTTAATAGATGATGATGAGGAGGAGGAGGAGGAGGAGGAAATGATGACGTTAGCACCTCTCCTCCCTCACTTCTGCCCTGCTGGATGATCAGCAACAGGACTTTGGGAATATTTGAATCTGCAATATTAGAGTGCCCTGAAGACTGCATAAGGATTACTCTGAAAATGCATGTAAAGTAAATGCAGCTACACAAAAAGGCTTGTGACCTATCAGAAATTTTATAACATGAATGTCTACTTTAGAAAGCTTCTAGTAGATTTTTTTCCAGCATTTTTTGTTGAGTTGATTACTTGTGCTATAGAAATTAGCATATTTCACAAAAATGGATATGATAATGAAAATATCTTGTTTAGAAATTATATGAAGTAGAGGCTGAAATAGCCAAAAGTGTGTGCTTCAGATTGCCACCTGGTTCAGTATAATTTTCTAAAAGTGAGGACTCAGGTGAACTAGATATCCCTGAAGTGGTGGGGACAGCACTGGGGCAGAGATTGGCTGGCCGATGGTGAATTCTGGCTGGTGCAGTCTGTCCGGAAAAAAGAGAGATTGTGAGATTGCCCGCTTGCACTCCAGACAACTGTTCCTCTTGAGTAGACTGCAGGAACTGAGGTTTTTTTGGTCAACTTGTGAGTCAAGCGGCTGGGAGTCCTGGGATTTCAACCAAGGTCAAGCCGTTATGTAGCCTATATGGACACAAGGTTCAGCAAGCCTAATTTCTTAATCACTTTTGGAAATTGCTTTTTAACTGCTTTACAATTATTAGGAACCTTCGAATCAACACGTTTTCATAACACTGGGTGAGTTTCCTTCAAACCTTAGCGAAGGAAATTTTAAATACAAGTTTAAGGACTAAAAAAAAATATCTTTTTTTGGAATAAGCAGCAAAAGGTTGATTAGAACATTAATTTTGGAAAGTTACAAATGAACTAAGGGTCCAGATGGATTTGAAATAAGATTTTGAAATTAATTATAAGATTCCTTCTTGTGGAAAAATGCTTTTGTTTTGAATTCTTAAAACAAAAACAAACAAAAAAATGATAGGATGGGACTTTGAAAGTTGGACACCAGAAGGAACTAAAGATTACAATTAAAAGAGAAAATCACATAAATTTGACTTACTAATACAGAATGGAGCAAAATACCTTAACATTGGACATATTGAAGGATATTTGTGAACAATAGACCCAGAAGTTAATTTTAAAAGTGTCTGCCATTATAGATAGATTGTCTTTAAAATATGTTATGGAAGAGGAACAAGTTTTACCAGATAAGACCGAGAGTGATTTGAATGTGGATTTAAAAATGACAGGCTATAAAAATGATATGGAAAAAGATGCTACACTGGGTATACAAATGAAACCGGTTTACGTCTTAATAATTAAAAGGGATATACAAATAACAAACCAGAAGAGTGACCAGATAACTTTTCTAAATTGGATTTACAAAAGAGACTTGTTAAAGTTTTGAAGGATTTTGTGAGATGGGACAAAGAAAAAATGAAAAGAAACAAAGTTCTAGGACATTATTTTAAGCGATTATAGATCAGGATTGTTAAAAGTAAAAGGAAAGAATATAAAATTGGTTTATTTGACCAAGGTTAAAATAGATATGTTATTATCTCTGGTAACCTTTAATGGATTTTTGCTGATATCAGGACTGAAATGACGAGGTTGTATGGATTTGTTTATAAAGAGATGGGATATGGGAAGAAGAGATCATTTGTTGTATTTTAAGAAAAGGTGATAAGTTACTAAAATTGTTTATATTTGTTGTGATGAAGGGGGAAATCATTTCTTTATATATTTCTTTTTCTTTACAATATTCTTTTTTTCTTTTCTATTTTCCTTTCTATTTTTTCCTCTTTTCTATAGTTTCTATTTTTCCTTTTTATTCTTTTATATTTTTAGTTTGTATTAGTTTTTGTCTTTTTAACTGTAATGTTTAATAAAATTATAAAAAATAAAATTATTATGGTATCAAGAAAACATTACAATATTTTAAGAAAATGAGTGATACTTTATGATGTGTAGAGTTTGAAACATACCACAGGTTTTAGCTTAGTGCACAGTTAACAACCCATGTTATGCTTCTGTTATATGAGAAGGTCACTTAATTGACCCTGAACCTGAACAATTGCAATCAAAGTTTTTCAAAGGCTAGCACAGATGAAATGCATTACTAGTTCCTTTTTAATTAATATTAAAGTGAAAAATTACATTAATTGTAGTTAACATGGTTAAAGTTTGGGATAGTAATGATGAATTGGAGCAGTGCTAAATTATATTTAATGAGACAGAAAAATTGTTGGTGACAAGGAGCATAGATTCTTGCTACCTGCTTCCAATTTTTAAATTCTAGTTAAAACCTCATTACTTCATTTGTATTGAAGCATTTCATTGTATACTGTAAAATAAATAGAAATATTTTCATAGTCCCATAGTTGACATAGGTTCTTTAAATTAGTTAAATAAATTATTTTGTAAAATTTTGCTTTAATATTTAGATTTCCTCATGAAAAATATTTTTTAATTGACAGATGATTCCTATTTCAACATACTCTGAAATTAAGACTTTAGAGCTGTGTTTCTCAACCTTGGCAACTTTAAGATGTGTAGACTTCAATTCCCAGAATTCTCCAGCCAGCCTTGTTGGCTGAGGAATTCTGGAAGTTGAAGTCCCCAAATCTTAAAGTTGCCAAGGTTGAGAAACACTGCTTTAGAGCATACTACAGAGTCTGAATAATTATAAATCTTATTGTCCTTTAGACTTTTGCAATGCACATAAGTATTTGAAGTGCCAAAGTGCTTTTATGTATATCTTTTTTTTTTTAGGTACGTTCTACAATAAGTGATTTTGCTGTATTTTTGACAATAGTGATTATGGTTTTCGTTGATTATCTTGTGGGAGTTCCTTCTCCTAAACTAAATGTGCCTGAAAAATTTGAAGTAAGCAAATGCTTTTTAGTTTTTTGCTTAATGAAACTGTGAAATGATACTTATTAAATCTGCAAGCAAATTTACTTAATTTTAAATAATCAGCCATTGATATGATCTGCTGCTGCTGCTGCTGCTGCTGCTGCTGCTGCAAGACTGTTTATTAGCTTTGTAGATGCTTGATAGAATAACATCCAGTGAGAAATTGTACCAGTGGAATTCTTATACTTGATTGCATATTTCATGATTTAGGTTCTAAGCAGGTATCAGGACTGACTGATACTAGAAAATTCATTGTTTATTCCATGTTGCTTATATATCTGCAATATTTGTTTCATACGATAGTTTGTATTTTTGTGTTGTACTCAGTGTCCTGTCTTTTTGATTTTGGAGAAAGTTTTTAAATGTGGCAAGACTTTTTCCTGAATCAATGTATAAATGGTTGGGATGATGTATTGTTTGTGCCTTCATGAACAAGATCCTTCTACAGATTGTTTACAGCACAATCCTATGTACGTTTGGAGTATATTTGGACTATTAATTAGTTCTGATTATTACTTGCCTACTCCATAGCAGATTGAGGTAATTTACCTTAAAAGGCCATTTGACTGAGTTTGGCAGTGGTTCCCAATCTGTGGCCCATGTGATTGATGTACAAGTGATTTCTAGGGGTTACATTAAGATAATATAATACTAATCTTCCCCCTCCTCATCACTACGGGCTAACTGCAGATAAATTTATTGTAAGAAGTACATGTTTGTGTACATAGATGTGAGCATAATAAATTAATGGAAATAACTATTTTAAAATGCTTCTTGATATGTATGTTTGATTCCTGCCAGCCATAGTCTATAATTGAAAGGTTTAAAACAGCTTGCTTATCTGGTGGTTCACCAAAGCTTTCAATGGCAGTATAATAGACCTTAAAAAAGAAAAGGTTGGGAACCATTGAAGTATGATAATAGTATGAGATCATGCCAAACTAAGCAATCTCAAATATTCTGTATCTTAAACTAATGGAACTGTTGTATTAATTACATCTCATATGAAATGTATCTTGTACCTTGATTTTAAAAATTTAATCTGATCATCATCCTAAATTGATTTTATTACAGTCTGTATCCAGGTATTTACACAAGTATTTACAAGAGTGTTTCTCTTATAAATAGTGATATCTTTTCCTTTTGGTAGCTGTGTATTTGTGTTTTATTTTAGCCTACACGAAGTGATCGTGGATGGCTCATCAATCCTCTAGGAGGTAATCCTTGGTGGACACTTGTAATAGCTGCAGTTCCTGCTTTGCTCTGTACCATCCTTATTTTTATGGATCAGCAAATTACAGCAGTTATCATAAACAGAAAAGAGCATAAACTCAAGGTGAATATTTGCTTCTGTTTCTTCATTAGTCAATGCAAAAATTAACTCAGTTTTTAAATTAGTAATAATTACAGTATTGGAGTAATTTTCTCCACATAGATATAAAACTTGGAAGTCAAAATCTTGTATTCAGCTTAATTAAAGACTTAATTTGTAGCAGACCTAATTTATTTATAATTTAGACCACTTATTCTCGGAAAAGTTTCATTTGAAACAGACTTGAGTCTGGTGACTTCTTGGACATGTGTCTTTTCTTGGCAACAGTATAGAAGTAGTTGTTATTGCTTTCTTCCAATGTATTTTTTTTAACTTCCCGTCTAGCGTACAGCTCTGGAATTTCCTCTTAGTCTCACACTGAAGTATTAACAACATACAATCCTGCTTAGCTTGTTGAGATCAGCCAAAGTTCACTAGTGCCTGCCATTCAACAGGACTGTTCTTGGCACAATTGTTTAAAAACTGGCAAAGGGTTAGTGAAATATTGATGTTCTAAGACTGTACGAAAGAGAGGCAGAATTAAAAGTGGCCCAAAAGATTATTAAAAGTGCTGTTTGGGCCAAAACTGTATTTCAGGCAGAATCTTGGGAAATGACTAGTCCCAGCATAAGTGTTATTTGTGCATGTGTACACACATGCACGCATGTATGCACACACACCTACACACACAGAGGTACCTCATTCAGTGCAGCTGCATGAGTGTTTCAAAGGATTCTGCTATTTTAACATTTTGAGGAAAGACGTTTCACTTACGCTCACATACTTTGCTGTGCACATCTTAAAATGCTTTGCACAGCCTTATTTTGAGCTCAAAATCACAAACGTAACATTGTTGGCTGTTTTTACCAATTCAGTGAAGGATTTAATTTTTCCCACACACTGCAGCTGTAAAATCTTTTTATTATCCTGAAAATCCTTTGCCATGGCAATGAATTCTAAAAAGCCCAACCCTGTAATTTGGAGGGTAGTATTCATCATATTTATTTAAGTCTAATTTAAAATCTTGTACTCCTTTTCCATTTTACTGACCATTGTATTCAGTTCGGGTATATTCACCAACACACTACGAAGTGTGAAACAATTTTAAATTTAGTCCAGTTATATAATAAATGTTTATATAAACATCCTAAATATTTTGTTAACTTGTCATCTGTTTCCTGTGATACCATTTTAGCATGAATCATTTGTGTTTGACTCCACAGAAAGGTTGTGGTTATCATCTTGATCTGCTCATGGTTGGCATTATGCTTGGTATATGCTCTATCATGGGCTTACCTTGGTTTGTGGCTGCAACTGTTCTTTCCATAAGTCATGTCAACAGTTTAAAAGTAGAATCTGAGTGCTCAGCTCCAGGAGAGCAACCAAAGTTTCTGGGAATCCGTGAGCAAAGAGTGACAGGATTAATGATTTTTGTTCTGATGGGACTGTCAGTGTTTATGACTTCTGTATTAAAGGTAAGGAGCAGGGAAAAAACCCCTTTTTGTTCTATAACAATTTTATAAGCATAGTGTATTAAAAGAGTTGTGAAATTCTTACTGTTGGGGTTTGGATGAATTGGTATTTGGTCTATCAAAAAGCAGAAGGATATCAGTAGAAAATGGTGGCTTAGAGAATCACTCTTATGTGGCATTATCATGTATTTCTGCAACAATTTGTTGTCTTGCTTTGGACCAATTGCATTATTACCTCATTGATGCTGAGGGAAGTACTCCAAAAGAAATGAACTGAAAATTATAGTTAGCTATCCTTGTAGTAGTAGTGAACAATATGGGGATCATGATTTTTTATGTTGAGCTAAAACTTACTAGATGTTGACATTTTCACACACAGAATTTATTATGAATTGAGAAGGTTCATAAATTCAAAGAGTAAGCTTAATACTCTACGTTAGGTATACATGGAATTCTTTCTCTTTGATCTTTAAACCTTCCAGCTGAACTAGAATATGTTTCTGTAGCAAACTGAAAACATATAGATAATATAGAGCTCAAATGTTTTCCACATATTACATTTAATCATCTAAAACTGTATATTTTCTTCCTCCTTGAATATTGTAGAGCAGATCTCTGTAACATTCAGCTCTCCATTTTACTGCACCAACATGCTCTCTTTAGCAACCAAAGTATGCAGATTCAACTCTATATTCACACATAACACCCTATAATTGAAGCCTATTCATTGCATCATGTACTTTGTGTAAATGTACAAATGTACAATAAACTTTCCAGTATTCATACATTTTTCGATAACCTGCTGAAGAGCAAAAAACTGGAATAGATTTTTTTTACCTAGCATAAAGCTTTGCTTTCCGAATTTTTCATTCTTTTCATTCTTCATTGTGAGATTAATTTGTTTTCTAATACTTTTTTGTATAAGGCTTTCTCTTATACAAAAGAATGTAAGAGAACTTTCTCTTCTTGTAGTGATTCTACTTTCCTTTTCTTCTATGTTCATTTTCCCAAGATCCACTGACACTACCAAAAAATGTCCCACATTCTGAACCGCTCATCACCCTTATATTTTTCACTATATTTTTCAATCTTTCATCATCTACAGTCAAATCAATCATGCTTTTATATTCATGTCTTTGTCATAGATGAATGAAGAGACTTAAGCTTAAACTTTCTATTTGAAACATTTTTTTTCCTAATCAGATACTTGCCAACCACTTATGTTCTAATGAGAGGCAGTCTCCTTTTTTAAAAATACACTTTCATACCTCATTAAAAAATTCATCTTGTTAAATTCTGTGTGGTTTTTTTGGGGGGGGAGGAATGAGGTAGTTTGCTTAATATTTTTTATATTCATTGATCTGTTGATGTTTAAAGTTCACTTTGCTGATTTTTTTTTTCAGTTCATTCCAATGCCAGTTTTATATGGTGTTTTTCTTTATATGGGAGTATCCTCACTAAAAGGCATTCAGGCAAGTTTTATTTTTAATCATGTTGCAATCTATAGAAAAATCATAATATAGCTGTTATAGTTGGTCTTCCTGCCTCACTCTGCCCCCATTCATGATGTCTTTTGAGTGTCAGGGAACTCTCTGAATAATATAAAAGCCAAAAAGTCCCATATCTGAGCTCTAAAGAATGTAAGATGGGCTTACACAAGATGTGTTTCTGCATTTCCCACTCCAATAATAGCCAGTTTGGTGTAGTAGTGAAGGTGCTGGCCTGGAAACTAGAAGACTATGAGTTCTAGGTCTCCCTTAAGCATGAAAGCCAGCTGAGTGACTTTGGGCCAGTCATTCTCTCTTAGCCTAACCCCCCTTGCAGGGTTGTTGTTGTGGGGAAAATAGGAAGCAGGAGTATCAGATATGTTCGCCACCTTTAGTTTATTTATTTTTTATTTATTTATTTATTTATTTATATATATATATATATATATATATATATATATATATATATATATATATTGTGTGTGTGTGTGTGTGTGAACTTCAGGTGGAGGAAGTGCCATGGCAAGACAAGCCCCTGCATGAGGTGTACCATTGATAGATAGCTGAGGTGGCTGACATTGGGAAATCCTACCAGTGGCTCGAAAGGGCTGGACTAAAAGACAGCACTGAGGCACTGATTATAGCAGCACAAGAACAAGCACTAAGCACCAGATCCATAGAAACAGGGGTCTACCACACTAGACAGAACCCAAGGTGCAGATTGTGGAGAGATGCCTCAGAGACAGTCCAACACATATTGGCAGGATATAAGATACAGACAAGGAACAGCATACACTGAACAGTACAACCAAGTAGCTGGCATTGGGTACAGGAACATCTGCACAGTGTATGGGCTAGACCCTTCCAAGTCCAGATGGGAGATTCCACAGAAAGTCATGGAGAATAACAGGGCTAAGATCCTGTGGGACTTCCAGATCCAGATGGACAGGCAGGTACTAGCCAATCAACCAAACATCGTGGTACTAGACAAGGACCAGAAGTGATAGATGGTGATAGATGTAGCAGTACCAAGTGACAGTAACATCAGGAGGGAGAAGTATGAGAAGCTGGAGATCTACCAGAGCCTGAAGGAAGAACTAGAGAGGATGTGGAAAGTAAAGGCCAAAGTGGTCCCAATGGTGGTAGGAGCAGTTGGGGCTGTGACTCCTAAGCTGGGAGAATGGCTCCAGCAGATCCCAGGAACAACATCAGAGCTCTCTGCCCAGAAGAGTGCAGTGGTAGGAACAGCTAAGATACTGTGCAGAACCCTTAAATTTCCAGGCCTCTGGTAGAAGACCCGAGTTTGAGGAACATACCACCCATCTCTCTCTCTCTCTCTCTCTCCCCCTCTCCCTCTCTCTCTCAGGATGATAGTAGTAGTAGTAGTAGTAATGTAAGTAAAAACAGACATATGCTTATTCCCAAATCCTGTCCCCTCACCTGTTCTCCAGTAGCACACACTGAGTTCACTGAGTTCATCAGGAGGGAAGAATTCTCCACTGTCTGAATGTTATTTGCCTTCTGCAGCCTAGAATTATGCTTGCTTTGGTGAAAGGGCTCACTTCTTGAATTTGTACAAATATGTCTATTCGCATAATATTGTGAATTATAAATAATGGACTAGAATCCAGAAATTCTTAAGGTTTTTTAGTAGTTAGTGTAACTATTACAGATTTAATAGCATTATTTTTTTTACTACTCAAAGGATTGTCATGTCTAATTTGTAATCAATTTATATTTATAATTACCTTTTTTTCCTAAAATTGCCTTTAGAGATATGTTTAAATTTTTTTCTTTTCAATACAGTTTTTTGATCGTATTAAACTGTTTGGTATGCCTGCCAAACATCAACCTGATTTGATCTATCTGCGTTATGTGCCACTATGGAAAGTACATGTATTTACAGTAGTTCAGCTTACGTGTCTTGTACTTCTATGGGCAATTAAAGCATCAGCTGCTGCTGTTGTTTTTCCTATGATGGTAAGCTAATATTTCAGTGTATCTGCAACTTTATGCACCATTTATAAATGTCATAAGTGTGAAATCCATTGATTATATGAAATCCACACAATTAATTCTGTGTACTGTAATTTATATTAGTTCTACATTTTTATTAGTATTTTGATGTGTTAGTAATTTATATTTAAATTTGTTTTAAAGGTTTTAGCTTTAGTTTTTATTCGCAAACTTCTGGATTTATGTTTCACCAAACGGGAGCTCAGTTGGCTTGATGACCTTATGCCAGAAAGTAAAAAGAAAAAGGAAGATGACAAAAAGAAAAAAGCAAAGGAAGTAAGTTGAATAGTGTTCATAATTTAGGAGGGGAAAAAAACCTATAAGCAGTGTTTTGTGGGGAAATGGAAAACATTTTCCATTTTTTATTCATGCTTATCAGTGGAACAAATCGGAATGAGCCTTTAGTTCCTCTAAACATAGCAAGTTATTAAACCTCTATAAACACATGCAAAATTAGATTTGATTGATAGGATTATGACAGCAGAGACATAAACAGAATATATACTAAACATGGATATTGTACAACTGTCAAATTTATGACCCTTGAAGCCCCAAATGACTGCACTGTAATGGCTCTTTCCCAAATCTTAGGAAAGCTTTTCAAAGATTAAAATAAAAGAAATATTTCTGTATTGTTAATTGTTTTCAGGATTATGTGTTCAATGAGTCACAATAAATTACTTCAGAAAATACATATTATACTCAGGATATAAACAAGTGTTAACCAATAGCTTCTTTAGATATATTTGGAATGAAATGCACTAACATTTCTCTAGGGCTGATACTGTACTGTAAACTATCACAACAGTTCAAGAGGGAGTTTTTATTAAATAGTATGTGGTACATCTTTTTGTGGGTAAGATCACTGTTTCATTTGTTTGTGTACATTTGCATACATTTTTAATGTATTGTTTGTATAAATAACAAAAGTGTTAGAGGAAAATGCAATAGAATAGATTTGGAATCATGCAACGTATAGAGAACTTTCATTATAGTCTCTTCCACTATGAAAGGTTTACATTTACAAATGCTTCATCATACAACTTTGTAACCTAGGAATAGAGTGTTTCAAGGGTTCTGGGAGTGATTGTATTTTGAAAATGGAACTGTTTTATTCCAAGTGATACAAGACTATTCAGAATGGGGCCATTTCAAGATCAGACCACTTCCTAAATAGTTAAAATAGCTTCACCTGTACATCCCATTTCTGGGTTAAAATGTTCCATAATGAAAAATTCTGCACACCTCTGGTTTCTAACAAATATTCAGTCTTTTTTGGTGGCTATTGTGGTCCTGAGTTTGAATGCCACCAGTACAATGGCTTGTCCACTTGCTAGGAAGCAGTTTCCAGAAGAGGAGAATAGAGTACTATTTTCTGGGTTGAATTCTTCACAAACCCATCCTCCTTTATTCCACAAATATTGAGTGGGGTGTGTTACTGTGCAGTTTCCAAAATGCCTGCATTTAGATCTGCATTTAAAGCAGGTGTTTCATAAAGTTGTTGTACAAAGATTCATTTTAATGCCTTTCTCTTATAATTCAATAATTCTTAAATATGTATTGGATTATATATAACTTTCAGGAAGCTGAACGAATGTTTCAGGCAGTGGACAGTGAAACTGTACACCTTCCATATGAAAGAGGTGAAGTATTACAGATTCCCGTGAAAGCTCTAAAATACAGGTGTGATATGTACCTATTATTTTACACTTCATTTTATATAATAGGCTATTCCATTTAATTCTGAAGGGCACTTGTTTAATATAGAATTCATCTAGTTGAGAAAGAGGACCAAAGAAGACCACTTTATAAAGTAGCTGTGTGTATCCATAATGCATTACATATTACTTATTTACATGACCCTTTTGAACAGATCAGATGACTCCTTTCCAACCAGCTGGTGTCAGTGTGAAGAAGCTTCTTTGGTCAGTTCTGCCTTGTCTCTTATTGTGCATGGCTAATATGGAAGGCACTGAAGATACTAAACCGAGACTTCTACCATTTACTGAAAGCCTGAATGTTATTTTCACATGTCCAGATGGTGGTGGCTATGTGCTATGAAACTGGAAATGTTGTTATTCCCCAAATAACACACATGTTTATCATTTATAAAAATTAATCTTCCGTATATGATTCAGCTACTGCTTGGTTTTAACTTTGTTTTGGTATTTTTAGATTGAAGGCAATTTGATGATTTTTTTTTTTGGAAGTATGACTATCCCTTCATTAAAAATTAATTCCAAATGAGTAACTGCTATTAGCCTGAAGGCTGTAATGCTTATTCTTGCTTTCACTTTCTGCTGAAAACAATTTTAATTATGGATTATTTTCCTGCCCAAGTTAGTAAAAATGTGTATCATGAACTGCTCATTGTTAGTTGTTTTTTTTTTAATTTATATTTCAAATTTGTCCCTGCCCATCTCACTGTGGAGTGACTCCATCCTTTCTTAATAGAAGTTGCTAAAATGATATTATACATTAACTGTACATGATTTCACTTGATTTTATCTGGAATACTAAAGCTCATAAAGCTCCAATCCTTAATTAATTCAGGAACAATACCACTGCCAGTATCACTGGAAATAAGATGGGGTGAAATTCTTAACTCACTTAAGAAACTTATTTTAGGAAGTATTCTCAGCTAATATCATTGATCATATCTTTAAGTTAGTTTTATAACAATATTTTTCATAATTTTCTTAAGGCAGTGGGGTTTCCCAATCCCAACCTTCATTGCCTGTAGTCATATTATATTGTGAATATCCTTACAAAATGGTTACCTTGGGATTGTGCCCATTCACAGAATGGCTGCCATCATTAGTGTGGCAAGTCACAAAGCACTGATTTATCAGAGGACACACTAATAAAATGCTTCCCACTGCCCCTTCTTTAAACTCCAGTTTACCTTTGTCTTTTTTGTTTTGAAGCTGGGGAAAAATGAATTCATTTAATTTATGATTGCATGGAGCCTGATGGACACAAAGGAAGGTGATTGCAGGTATATGGGTGTCCATGGGCCTATGATAATTCCAGGAAAAGATACATGGTAGAGAAAATAGGCAACATACAGGTGAAACTCGAAAAATTAGAATATCGTGCAAATGTTCATTTATGTCAGTATGGCAACTCAAAAGGTGAAACCAATATATGAGATAGACGCATTACATGCAAAGCGAGATATGTCAAGCCTTACTTTGGTATAATTGTGATGATTATGGCATACAGCTTATGAAAACCCCAAATTCACAATCTCAGAAAATTAGAATAGTGTGAAAAGGTTCAATATTCTAGGCTCAAAGTGTCCCACTCTAATCAGCTAACGAATCCATAACACCTGCAAAGGGTTCCTGAGCCTTTCAATGGTCTCTCAGGCTGGTTCAGTAGGAATCACAAGCATGGGAAAGACTGCTGACCTGACAGTTGTGCAGAAAACCATCATTGACACCCTCCATAAGGAGGGAAAGCCCCAAAAGGTAATTGCAAAAGAAGTTGGATGTTCCCAAAGTGCTGTATCAAAGCACATCAATAGAAGGTTATGTGGAAGGGAAAAGTGTGGTAGAAAAAGGTGCACAAGCAGCAGGGATGACCGCAGCCTGGAGAGGATTGTCAGGAAAAGGCCATTCAAAAGTGTTGCGGACTTTCACAAGGAGTGGACTGAGGCTGGAGTTAGTGCATCAAGAGCCACCACACACAGACGGATCCTGGACATGGGCTTCAAATGTTGTATTCCTCTTGTCAAGCCGCTCCTGAGCAACAAACAACGTCAGAAGCGTCTTACCTGGGCTACAGAAAAAAAGAACTGGTCTGTTGCCCAGTGGCACAAAGTCCTCTTTTCTGATGAGAGCAACTTTTGCATCTCATTTGGGAACCAAGGACCCAGAGTCTGGAGGAAGAATGGAGAGGCACACAATGCACGATGCTTGAAGTTTAGTGTGACGTTTCCACAGTCTGTGTTGATTTGGGGAGCCATGTCATCTGCTGCTGTTGGTCCACTGTGCTTCATTAAGTCCAGGGTCAACGCAGCCGTCTACCAGGAGATTTTGGAGCACTTCATGCTTCCTTCCGCAGACGAACTTTATGGGGATGCTGACTTCATTTTCCAGCAGGACTTGGGACCTGCCCACATTGCCAAAAGTACCAAAACCTGGTTCAATGACCATGGGATTACTGTGCTTGATTGGCCAGCAAACCCGCCTGACCTGAACCCCATAGAGAATCTATGGGGCATTGCCAAGAGAAAGATGAGGGACATGAGACCAAACAATGCAGGGGAGCTGAAGGCCGCTATTGAAGCATCCTGGTCTTCCATAACACCTCAGCAGTGCCACAGGCTGATAGCATCCATGCCACGCTGTATTGCGGCAGTCATTGCTGCAGAAGGGGCCCAAACCAAGTACTGAGTACATATGCATGCTTATACTTTGCAGAGGTCCAATATTGTTCTATTTCCAATCCTTGTGTTATTGATGTCATGTAATATTCTAATTTTCTGAGATTGTAAATTTGGAGTTTTCATAAGCTGTACGCCATAATCATCACAATTATACCAAAGTAAGGCTTGACATATCTCGCTTTGCATGTAATGCGTCTATCTCATATATTGGTTTCACCTTTTGAGTTGCCATACTGACATAAATGAACATTTGCACGATATTCTAATTTTTCGAGTTTCACCTGTAGATTCTTGCAAAAGACTTTTCATGTGTTCCATTATAATATGCTTCAGGTCTTTAGAAGTAACCTGTTTTCAAAATAGACTAATTTAAAACTAATACTTAATTGGAAAATGAAATTGTTTTAGCACTGAGATCCTTAACTTATATGTAAGGAAAATAATGCAATATTTTCTAGTAGCTGTGTAAAAAGATAATCAAGGCTTAAAACTGTAAAGAGCATGAGACATAATTAATGGTATAACAAGGCATGTAGAACTAATCAGTGTGTGTTTATTATCTAGCATTGACCCCTCTGTGGTAAACATATCAGATGAAATGGCCAAAACTGCACAGTGGAAGGCTCTTTCCATGAACACAGAGAATGCCAAAGTAGCAAGATCTAACCTGAGGTAGCCTATAATTACTCACACTTTCTGATTCTGCTTTTGCTTTGTGTGTTTAGATATGGAAATAGATGGATCTGATTGTACACTTATACCCTAAACACATTCCAAAGAGCTTATGTGAAGCAGCTGTGATCCCTGCTTGGAATGATGATTGTAATGAAAAGAGGATAAGTGTTATACCATAAACAAAACTGAAGTTCAGATATCCATAATAGAAAAAATAGTGCTTTGATTGAGACAGGCAGTGTGCTCTAGAATATTCTCAAATGATAGTGCATTGTGTTGCATGATAAATGTATTGGGAAATTGAGTAATAATTTATTAATTGCGGAAAGAAAATAATCATTTGGATTAATATAAGCTCTTTACTTGAGAATAACATGTTTTCATTTACTATACATTAAGAACTGTTCCAAATTACATAAAGTAGAGGTGGGCAATTTTGTTTGTGTCCAGTGACTAGAGTTTTTTCACCATTTTTTTCAGCCTATAGAGATATAGAGCTATAGAGATTGATGTGACAATGTCACTGACAGGATGTGCCTGATGAATGCCCCCCCCAGAAAAAAAAAGTAAAATAGGCATGTTAAATAGAGGTATAATGTACATATTTTGCATAATGTCTTTTGCAAAACTAAAAATTGTGCTGCCATATTTCTGGGATATGCTGGCAAATTTTAGAAGTATTATTTGTGGGAGTTTCTTGGGTTACAAAAAAGAGTCTGGTGGTTGCCTATTCCTGATACAAAATATTCCAGTTGTCTTTTATAAAATTTAAATTTGTTTTAGTATTCTAATTTTAGTATTGCACACTTGAGTGGATGCATTTTGAAGCTCACTGGAGAAATATATTATTGTTGGGCTGATGTATAATGTGAAAACCTCTTTTATCCTAACAATTGTTAAGAATCCAGTTTTTGTTTCCCATCTGCTCACGACTCAACTTCATAATTTCGTTCCCACTTCTGTAGTGCAGCAGATTCAGTGAAGCAGTGACTTTAGCTGATTTTTCAAATGACCTGTGAATTTGGCTATAACAGCCAACACAAACTATAGGGAGTCCTGAGTTCAGATATTGCAATGATCCATGCTTCTGTATTGTTCATAAACCCAACTTAGATAGCTGCTACTGGGTATTCTCAGCACAATCCTGTCTGTCTGTCTGTCTGTCTGTCTGGGTTGTACTGTTAGAATTTATAATTTTTAATTAAAAAAGGTAATCATGTATCTAGATCTTCATTTATAGGTTAAATCTTGCTTTATGCTCCTAGCAATATGTGTTAACTGGAGAGTGTGGGCATATATCCTTAGACAAAAATATTTTGCATATAAAGTTATCTATATCAGTATCAGCTTGTATAGATATTGTATGTACATCTATATCAATATTTATTATTAATACCTATTTCTTGGGTTATTTAACCATGTGAATTTTTCTTAACAGCCCTGAAAATGAAGCATGTGTGAAAATAGACATTGAAAATACATCTGAAACAAAGTATGTAGATGCTGAAACCTCATTATAGAGGTAAACGAGGGTATTATTTTATAGGATATATGGAAAAAGGGTGATTTCAGGCTTCTTTTAAGTACTAGGTACTTATGTGAACAACAGTGAGATTTTCCAATAAGAAATGTCTATCACTCTGGAAATATTTATTTTAGTGGAATGTTTATTTCAATTTTTAAATAGGAAAATTAAAATTACTTTTTAGTTATCAGTAAGTCAAAGATTACCTTTAACTGTAAATTATTGGTTTGCATTGTATCTATGACTTTTTAATATAATTTATTGCAATACATATGTCCTGTTATCAGGCAGTTACTATTTGGGTTTTTGCAAATGTTATGCCAGTTTATAAGAACAAATCTTACATATGCAATTTAGTGAATTGCTGTATTTCAGCCTTCATTTCATATTATTTTATGGATGATTTAATTGTATTTGTGTGTGAATTATTTCCTGAGTTGTACTATTAAACACCATTGTATTGCATTTTTTAAAAAATCAGTCTTATATGTAGTAGTCAACTTCTCAGATTCATTTCTACATTCAGGAACCACAAAATATTACAAGAATAAATTATACTGAAAGAATAAAGCAGTTTTCTAGTACAGAAGTCTAGATTGGCTTATAATTAGGGTGCCTTTTAACAAGGGTAAACATGATTATGGTTCTCTTTTTAGTAAGATAAAAATTTCATTTCCTCCTGTGCATCCTGCAGATATAGTCCAGAGAGCTGGGGGAGTTAGATGTTGATTTGTAGCTGTAGGAGAACAAAGAAACTTCTATCACATAAGTGGAAATTTATTCCAGCGGTGCTGTACTGATGCCTGTGGATTTGCATTAAGAATTGACCTCTCTTACATATGCATGATTGCTGCTGGGCATTGAAAATAAATTTACATAGGTTCTTGAATCCTTCATTTTAAAATTCAATTCCAGGCAAATTAAACCAAAATTGTTTTAGAAATTATAGCAAATTTTTAAAAAAATTGTTACAAAAGCATGTTTATCTTAGACCAATAAAAGCATTTATATAAAATGCTGGGTGGAACTTAGTTTTATCTAGCCAATGCTGAAATCCTATGTTTTGCTCAGTTGTTATAGATTTCAGTACATATATACTCCACTGAAATGAATAAAGTTGGATTGTGGTTAAATAGTACCTGTTTACCAATTTGATAATAAGATATTTTGTCTAAAATTAAAGTTCTTATTTTAGCTCAATCTCTAGTACTGAAGAGAAACCTTTTAATATAAGCATCCATTTTAATATGGCACTATGTGAAAATTGTAGCAGAAAACCTACATAACTTATTTTCAAACTGAAATTGAAGGTACTTTGGTTTACAGTGCACCAAAGAATTTTTTTTATAAATCTTACAGCATAGAACAGGGTTTGGAATGTGTGATCCTCCCAAAGTTGTTGAACTTCAAAGTTTGGCAGCAGGGCCTACAAGTAAGGGATGCGGGGAGTTGTAGTTTGATTTGGCATCATCTAGAGCAGTGTTCCTCAACCTTGGCAATTTTAAGCCGTAGAAACTTCAACTCCCAGAATTCCCTGGGGAATTCTGGGAGTTGAAGTCTCTATGGCTTAAAGTTGCCAAGGTTGAGAAACACTGCTCTAGAGGATGATAAAGTTTAAAATTCTGGTAAAAGCAAATTCTTGAATATACTTAAAGTAATTGTGGGCTTTACCTGAAACAAGTAAGAGCAAGTAATGCAAATAACAACTTTAGTAACGATAAGGTTTTGTTGAATAGGGCCCCTTTATTCTCAGAAAAGTTCTAATGTAAAACTGAGCAAAGAAAGAAAAATTAAATCATTAATTTGTAGGCAGTTATACTAAAATGAAAATCTGATGCCTAAGAATAATCAAATTAATGTTAATATATTTTGGGTTTGATATGAAATATTGAAAACAGGATAATACTTTCATTCCTGGATGCTTGTATAGCTTGTGCCTTAGCTTTCTTTAAGAAATATGCACTTTTCTTTATTTGAAAATCATGATCTTGTTTGTATCTCATAAATATTTCTGTATCTTTGAAATTATGTTTCAAATTTATTATTTAGTGTCGGCAAGTGAGAATCACGTTCATTAGTATTGGTAGCATTCAGCGTTAATTATGCTTGTCTTCCATTATTACAAATAATTGTGTTCAGAGCCATGGGTAGAAATTTGCAAAGACCCAAACAGATTGTTTTGAATTTTAACCCTTTGTTTTCAAATGCCTGAAATTCAATAATGCTGTTCAAATCAGCTTTTCAGTGCCAAAGGGTTAATTAATAAGGTTAGTAATTTAAATAAATGTCTGAAAATTATTGAGGTTCACTATTTATTTCTTAATTATGTAAAATAATTCCTAATACCAGGAATATCATGACTTACAGTGTAGTTTACATTGTTTGCTCAAATATTGGTTATTAATGTATTATTACACATTTTAATTTTTTGATAGCAGTTGTCCAAATAGCACGTTTAAAAGTCCAGTGATAATTTATAATTTGCTGCTTATTGTACATTGTAAAAATGTTATTTCCTTTTCCATAAATAAAATTATAGTATTAAAGTAAAACAATAAAAGACATAGCTTTTATTGTATGTAGATATAATTATTGCCTTAAAAGGTATAAATGAGTAAACTTACTGTGCACTGATTCACCTTATGGTGAAATCTAATTTATAGCCAGTATATTCCCACTAGCAGAATAGCTAGGTGACCATTTTCTAGAAAATTTGGTTGCCTCCTCAGGAGCAGACTGATTTAGTGCGGAAATAGCTGCAGAGCAATCCCAGGAAATGTACTTTTTCTGTCCTTTAAAGCAACACATTTTCAGTACTGTTCTACAGGATGTCTGAGTTTTAATACTATATACACATTTTCTTTAAAATTGTTTAATGTCACGTATAGAACACAAACAGTGTTTTTGATTTTTTGTAGGAACTCATGAAACTTTTTCTATATATACATAAATGATTCATTTTGCTTAGTTTTCATATTCTGTATTATTAACTATATTAAAAACAAATTTTTCCAGATTTTCAAGGCAGTCAACAAAATATGTAAGATAGTGTTCGAAGTATGTATATCACTTAGCATCCAACAAGAGTTTTGTTTTTCCTCTCTTACTTCAATTGAATTTAGTTCTGTGTATGGTAGTCTTATAAACTGTGCTGTTTGGGAAAAATTCCAACTATAACTGTAATGTCAGATAACTGTAGTACATTACAAATATTCATGGGTCTTCATTGTTTAAAAGAGTTATGTATTATACACATTTGTTAATGAATTGTGTTGATGTCCCCAACATGATGCATGTTGGTCATTAGTACAATGTACTGAATGTTATTTTCTTTTGACATTTTTTGGTCAGTAATTTAATGGTTGTTAGAATGATTAATGTAGGTGCCATGTGTTACTTAATGCAAATATTATGAAGAACCCTTTAATTTCAAGAATGTACAGATGCATAGCGTGTCCATAGATACTTGTATTAGGAGTACAAAATATTGTCTTGTGATTTTACTATTTTGAATTTTCTTCTTTATTACTTTTTAGCAAATTTATCAGTAATAGGAAAATGGTTACAATTGGTGTGAAAATAAAAAAAATTCATATTTAGTATATGTTGTCACTGTTTGGCAGTCTTAGAATAATTTATTTAATAGGCAGGTTTTTATAAATGCAATTTATTAGTTAGAAGATGCATCCTTTGATACCTTCCCTTTTGTCACTGATATTTTGTTTTGTAAGCGTCTTCCGGTGTTCAGAGCTGCTTCCTGAACAAAACCATTTACTTTGATTTGAGGTGTAATTCCACAGTGTATTCCAATTTGTATCACAGTTTTCTAATCATACAGCATTTTCTTGTATAATTACATCCAAAGTTACACTGTTTGAATGTAGAAATAATATTTTATTCTTTTATATAATGCCTACAAAATTCTCCCATATGTAATGGAAAAAAATCCAATCTTTATCATTTGTTTAATGACTATTTTTTGTAATATTTCAAAAGGTTGACAAAAAGCAATAAAATGTCACTGCTTTTAAAGGCCTGAGTTACTGTTTATTTTATCATTGTTCCTGTAGGATTAACATGAGTAATGAGGGGGAAAAGGCACACTTAGGTCGAACCAGCCCTTCCCCTGAGGTCCATCAGTTCTGAGGTAACCGCGCCTGCAGGTGAACAGTGACTGGCCAATTAAATCTCCTTGCTGCCGCCACCCTTCGCTATAAATCAGTTTCTCCCTTCCACAGCAGCCTCTGGGGAACCAGGAGAGGATTGAAGGGGAAATCCTCGTCCCACCCTAGGTCTGACCAAACACCAAAGGGAAACCAAAATAAAACTTTAGGAGTCTGTTGTTCAGCCAAGCTGAGGTGGGTGATAAAAGGCAACCAGTCAGGACTGAAACAAAAAATAAACTTTATTAGCAGTACCAAAAGAAAATAAGTTTCCACGCACACAACACACAGTTTAAATATCCAAAAACAAAACAAAACAAAAACACAACTCTAAACTAACTTCACTAAACTAAAGGACTGGGGTTTAGCTTTGATAGTTTCAATCTATAAGAAAAAGCATCTGGATTCTTCCTGCTTATCATTGGCCTACGGAATCCTCCTTTCTAGTGTTTTTCCCACAGGTGCAGGGTCTGGGTTGGTTTGTTTGTTTGTTTGTTTGTTTTTGGATCAACCAAATGTTGATCCATTGGTTTTGACAGGAATTGACTGACCAGCTTGTAACCTGAGCCTGATGTCATGGGCTGAGAGAGAGTAACTGGCCCAAAGTCCCCCAGCCGGCTTTCATGCCTATGGCGGGACTAGAACTCACAGTCTCCTGGTTTCTAGCCTTAACCATTAGACCAAACTGGCTATGGATTTTTTTTTCTTCCTAGCATTTTTCCTGTATGTGTGGGGTCTGCTCCCCCACCCCCTGCCCGGAATATGTTGTTCAAAATGCACAGAAATCAGCAACAGTCCTGCACTCTTTTTATTACAATAGAGGTACATTATTCATAACTGCTGCACTAGAAGCATTTTTGGCTAGAGTCTTGGCACAATTTTTACTTGGAATGCAATTTTTGCTTATAACTCTTAGGATGCAAACTAAATTTTTAAGGGACTTATTTCAAGTTCCACAATGTGTTCCCAACATGGTCTTGCACCATTAGGCTGTAGGACCAAAACAAACTCATATTTGGACATGCATCCTCTCCTATTGGCTAAAGTTACCTTTTTTCACTGAGTTTGACATCCCTGTTTTATAACTGATGACTCTATTTCATCTTGGGGTAGGATACTGCATGAGAAACTGAAATGCTATGTTTTCTCACCTGATGCAGTCATGATGATGGGTGTACAGGGGCAATCTTTAAACTATATACTAAGGATTTGGAAACTAAATCAGACCTGACTGCCAAAGATGCATTCACCACTTTTCAAGTCAGTTAGACATCTATGCCAAATAACAGTTACCAAATTCAGAAGAGTCCTAGCCCTATCAAAATGTAATGCCCTTCCAACAGCTGTTTTTGAAAGAAATTACAGGGGGTCCATTTCAACTAAGACTTTGCCTCTGTGATGAAGGAGTTGCTGAAACATTAACCCATGTTTTGTTATACTGTTCTTATTATAAAGATGCCTGGTTGAAGCTACAGGTACTCCTCAGTTAAAGGCCACTCATTCAGCAACTGTTTGAAATTGAACAAGTGGTTATGACCGGTCCTCTACGTTCTGGCCGTCCAGCATCCTCATGGTCATGTGATTGTGGTCTGGCTTGCACTTGCACTTACGGCATTTGCAGTGTCCCACAGTCCCGACATTTGCAGTGATCACCATTTGCGACCTTTCCTGCCAGCTTCCCACAAGCAGTGTCAATGGGGAAGCTGGCAGGAAGGTTGCAAATTGCTCGGGTATGTCTCCCCCACCCATGCATCCTCCCCCAGCCCCTCTGCACACACTGTGCCTCACCAACCACCCGCACACCCTTGCACACCCTCTTCCACCTGGCAGCAGCCACCCCAAGCTCCACTGTGCTCATGTCACGCCTCCCCGGTCACTCATGCACCTTCGCATACCCTCTCCCATTTGACAGCAGCCACCCCAAGCCCCGCCACACTTGCACCATGCGTCCCTGGCCACACACCCTCTCCCATCCAGCAGCAGCCACTCCAAGCCCTGCTGCGCTTGTGCTGCACCTCCCCAGACACTTGCACAACCTTGTGTACCCTCTCCCATCCAGCCGCAGCCACCCTAAGCCTTGCTGCACTTGTGCTGCACCTCCCCAGATACTCGCTCATCCTCACGCACCCTCTCCCACCTGGCAGCAGCCATCCCAAGCTCTGCTGTGCTTGTGCTGCACCTCGACCACTTGCACATCCTCTCCCACCTGGCAGCAGCCATCCCAAGCCCCACAGCACTTGCACCACACCTCCCCCACCACTCACACACCTTTGCACACCCATCCCTACCCAGCAGCAGCCATTTATATGCCTGACAGCCTGCATGCAAGCCATCTGGGACTTGCAACTTACTGTCAGATTCTCCATTGACTTTGAATGTTGGAAGCCGGCAGAAAGTTGTGAGGAGGTGCTCGCTTAGCGACCTATGATCCTTGCCTAATGACAGCAATAGGGACTGCAGGGATTGCTGTCGCTAAGCAATGCGGTCATGTGACATCACATTTACGACCACATTGCTTAGTGATGGAAATTCCGGTGCCAATTGCTGTCGTAACTCAAGGACTACCTGTAATACCTCCCTATCTAGTCAGATTTTCAGGTCACCCAGATCCATTTTATTTATAGTTGTTACTGTCTGATCAATGTGATTTTATTTCTCTGAACATGTTTTGCTATTTGTAAAATATGCCATGCTTTGACCAGATCAGTTTTATAATTACTAAGTTTTACTGTGGATTTTATCTGCAGTCTCAGAATTGATTTTCTTTTTGTTTTTGAATTGCCCAGTGACTGTAATAAAGTTTACTACTATTATCAGATGCTACTGCATTCTAGTTAGAATCACAGGTAGTCATTGGGTTACAACAGACTGGGATTGCTGTCACTAAGCAATGCAGTTTTAAAGTGCAGCATCACGTGACTGCATCACCTTGTGATGATAATCCCAGCAGTTCTGGTTGCCATCATAGCCCCAAGATGCGCAGGTCATTACCCCATTACGTAAGGGGTGCTGCAAGGGGGTGGGGTGGGGGTGTTGCGGGGGGTGGGGGAAGCCCGAGAGGCCCTGGAAAGGCTGGCGCAAGCTGCACGTGAGTTGGGAGAGGCCAGAGGATGGATGGTGTGGTGGGACACAAGCACAGGAGGTCCAGGGGATGGATGGCATGGCAAGGCACAAGCTCAGGAAAGCCAGGGGAACTTACCAGAGTGACTTGCAACCTTCCCTGCTGGCTTCCACATTGACTTTGCTTGTGGGAAGCTGGCAGGGAATGTTGCAAATGGTGATCACGTGACTGCAGGATGCTGCAACTGTTGTGTGAGCCAGTTGCTAAGTGCTAGAATTTTGAGGGCTGGTTATAAGTACCACCTGTTCAGCGCTGTCGCAACTTTGAACTATGGCTGAACAAGTGGTCAGTAAGCGAGGACTACCTGTAAAGCTATGCCTAATTGCAATTAAAAATTGACTAGCAACATGAAATTAGATAGTATAACATTAGTGCGTAATGTTTCATTAGTAATAGTAATCTGGGATAAGTTTGTTCTGTTACATTAACAAAGTCACAAAACTGATCAGCAGGAGTGGTAGTAGAAAGAAGTTTGATAGATTTGAATGACTAGCAGTTATTAACTTGTATATGTACTCAATACAGAAAATGTGGGTTATCCTGTCCTCTGTTGAAAAGTTTGCCCAGTCTCCTGTTTTGAAGGGGAAATCCTAGAAGTCCTAGGAAGGAAAAGAAGATTGTTAGATACATTTTTTGTGAAAAAGATAGCAAAAGACCATCGTCTCTGTTATCATGGTCCTGGAATAGGAAGTGTCATTCCTACAAAGAGGGAAATGATCCCTTGGCAGAAACCGGTTCCTTGGGGAAGGAACTAATGCTCTCATTCTTCAAATACATGCTGCTGGAGATTCGTAGAGGTGAATATTTACTCATAACAGAAAAAAGATTATGATGGCCTGTAAAACATATGGTGACTTCCCTATATGATGTAACAAATGTCCAAACATTATATGCATTACCTGACAAATAGTACTGAGGAGAAATAAGAGGTCGTAGTGCTTCTTAGCATAAATAACAGGAGGAAATGAAATCTGCCCTGGAAACCAAATGTAAACTGTTTGATAAGAGATTAATAATAATTTTATCTGAAATGCTATTTGATTCATGAGCAGGTTTGGCTACACAAACAAAACTGAGGATTCTCAATGTGCGGATGAAACAGTAGGATACAGATCAAGAATTTATATTTTTTAGGCATTTAGGACCATTTTGTGACAAACTAGGCACATACAAATAGTCTGTCCCACTTTGATTAATTAAAAAAAGTATATGGTGCCTTTCAAAGCACAAGTTTCCCAGGATGACTTTGTGCATGTATGTGAGTGTCTTCAAGTCAGTTTTAACTCCTAGTGGCTGCCTGGAGAAGTCCCTAAAGCTTTCTTGGCAAGATTTTGGAAGTGGTTTACCATTGCCTGCTTCCTAGGGCTGAGAGAGAGTGAGTGGCCCAAGGTCACCTTGCTGGCTTCATGCCTAATGTGGGACTAGAACTCACGGTCTCCAGGAACAGTTTTGATCATTTTGTGTTATTTTATTTTAATTATTTTTAACCTCCATTAGGGAGCAGAAATTAAAACCACAGACATAAAGATAATTAAAAGGCTCCACTGCAGGAGTGCTTGTGTGTTCTTCCTCAGAATGGCATTCCAGAGATTGAGGGAGGGGATATCATTGAGATAGCCTGATCTTGTGCAAGCTTCCACCATACATGAGTATGGGAGCAAACAGAGGAGGGCTTCAAATATCATCTTAAGGTTCAAAAAGGAACATACTAGAAGTCCTTTTTGATACTGTGGCCCAAACTTAACATTAGAAAGGGGCCAAGGAGCTTTTACACTGAACTTTCAAGGAAAGCAACAGTACCTGGGAAACAACTAACTCAGCATGGAACATTCTTACAGGATGCGGGGAAAAAAGACGTATGGACCAAGTAGGAACTGAGTACTATAGAAAAGCCGGAAGCATGTCATAGGATAGGGTATCCAGTCAAAGCCAAAGAAACAATGGAAAATATATGCCAGAAATAGTGTGTGTGTGTGGGGGGGGTACACTCAGGAGAGAACCATCCATGACTGGAAAATAATATATTTAAGTCTGTAAAGGAATACACTTTATGAAGTAGATGCTGGAGAGTATGCCAACTTTGTTAGGGTCAAGATCTTCCATGGGCTCAACTTATTACAAGCAATATATAGACCAATGTTTTTCAACCTTGGCAACTTTAAGATGTGTGGACTTCAACTCCCAGAATTCTCCAGCCAGCTAGCTAGGGGATTCTGGGAGTTGAAATCTACATATTTTAAAGTTGCCAAGGTTGAAAAACACTGATACAGATCTATTGCCCGGCTTCCACTTCTTGGAGTAATACAATCACCTTCCTTTTTACAATTTCCCTTCCACTGGCGGTTTGACGTCATCGCTCTTAGCCACACCCAAGGGGAACTGAGCGCGAGTCGTTCCTTTCGATTCTGGGCGCGCGGCTTCTCTGTTGCTATCACAACAACGGTGGCGTTAGTCGTCGTCCCGGAACCCTCTCGCTTTTTTCTACGGAGCTTAGTCATTGGTTCTAAAAAGCGATCTTTAGGGAAAAGGCGCGTTTTCATTGGTTCCTGCGTTCATCGACTGGATCGCTCGGCGGAGTAGAATTTTTTATTTGGTTTAAAAAAACAAACATTGGTATAATTATTACTACAAAAATAAATAATGAACAGGAGAGCTGCCATGGTGTGAGAACTGACACTCCAAGCAGGTGAGGGACAGAACGACGGCCGAAGGGCAGCGATGTCATAGGTAAGAAGTGGGGAGGGGGAGACGGGAGGAGTTATGGTGCCAAATCCCCCTGCCTTCCTTCTGAGGCCAACTTCGTATTTTGCGATTAGAAGGAAAGGCACGGAGACGGCTGGAAAGAAACCCTGCCTGTGCCTCAGAAACCTTTATGGCGTGAGATTTAACCTCGGCGCGTGTGAGACAAATGGGTCCCTGAGCATGTGCAGAGTGTGTGGCCTCTCTTAGTGGAAACTAGGAACAGCTTTGAGGCATCTTTAAACAAGAGCTGACTTACGGGGCTGTAATAAGCCTCTGTGAAGCCCATTCAGCCAAGTAGACAGTGCACGCAGCCTTCTCCCTGATTATAATACAGATGGGTGCTGGTTTAAAAGATAGATGTATGCTGTGTATAAACGAAGGGCTCCAAAGGTCATGAAATGTAAGACGTACGGCCTGCCATTTCTTTACCAGTAATTGTATTCAAAGTTTTATTTCCTTTTTTGTGGCTCCATTCTTCAAAGATTTTCCCTCCATTCCTTTATAGAAGGCTTACAAGGCAGTGTAGGATTGAGAAAACCAGGGTAATCCAGTTAATCTTATGTAGTGGTGAAAGATGGTGATACAATGTATTGCTAGGAAGCTGGATCTACTAAATAATTTCTCTAGTGAATTCAGAAGGCAGCAAATGCAAGGGCAGTTCAGTACTTTCTGTTGGCTGCATGAGAAGTCTGCTGTCACCTACTTTACAGTGCAGTGTTGATTACCACATCTATTTCTATTAGTATATACTGTATCAATAATAGATCTTGACTAATTTCAGAAACTAAACAGGATCAGTTAAACAGATGCTAAAGAGGTGGTGGATGCCATGAAAATTCCAGGCCTGTTAGATAGATTGGGAAGTCAAAAAATATCAAAGACAATGACAAATCTCTTCCATAACACTGCTAAGAAAACTACATTGATGTAGTCACCAGAAGTCAAGCTTGATACTGAGGGTTCTCTGTTCCTGGGAACTTCTAATTTAAATGCATGAATGGATATGGATGAACAGGTACAATTAGATCAGTGCAGTATTATTTTGGAGCTCTATTTTGTGTGAATGTATCTATTATGGCCATTATATTTCTGTTTATAGGTTCAAACATACAATTTCTGCGTTAAGATTTATAAGGCTTTTGGGCACTGATATATCTAAATGATCACTTTCTTATTTGTGGGGGGAGGGCTCTGTAGATAGAATTTTGCCTTTTTAGGACATGCAATAGGTATTGCCAATTGTTATGTATGTCTTCCGCAGACTATTGGCTTTTTTCTCCAGAAATCGATGACAGAAGATTTTGCATTCAGAACTACAAGATCTGCTCAACTAATTCTGTGCTCTTCAGATCTGAATTCTTTGCAAGTTTGTTGCAACCCACACCATGCTATGATAGAAACCACTGCCTGAAATGGAGAGGTATCTCAAAATTAACTGATGAAGTGAGAGCCAGTTTGGTGTAATGGTTAAGCTGTTGGAGTAGGGCCAAAGAAACTCAGGTTCTAATCTATACTTATACAAGGGAACATGCTGGGTGACTTTGAGCCAGTCTCTCTCAGCCCAGCCTGCCTCACAGAATTGCTATTACAGGAATTAAATTAATAGAGATCCCCATGTGAGCTGCCTTCTGCTCTTGAAGAAAAGGTGGGATCAATAAATAAATAAATAAATAAATAATCTGATGTGCTACTTAAAATGTAAAGGTAAAATAAATCCCACTTAGGGATGATTTCATGAGTTAACTCAGTTAATATTTTCACTATAGGCTTTATGTTTTAGTTAACTTTTGTATTTGTTTTTCTCCCACCCCAGTTTCTTTTCCTCCAGTTGCTGAAATTCTGTATCCACTGTTCTTCACATGTCAACAAACCAATATTCTTTTTTACATTTGTTTCTTTTTAAAGAATTAATCTTGATGCCTTGAGGGTATAAAATGCCTGATCAACTCAAGAAGGTGAAGACCAGAGAAAAGGCAGCAGATACCAAAGCTCAAAGGTATAGTACTTTTTACTAAATGTCAGCAATAACTCTCTCGAATTTGCACCAGTGGCTGAACAGAATAGTCTGAAACACTGTGTGTACATGGTAACTGTTTCTCTGGTCACCAAGTGTGACAGAAATAGCTTGTGGCTGAAAAGCCTATAGAAATGTGGGCAGAGACAGGAGGTCATAGAAAGGTGCTCCAGAAACATTTTTTTCCACAGATCAGCATGGATAAAATTACATTTCATAATGATGTATAGTAATTATATCTTGTTAACAAGTATATAATTTCCTTCCTCTTAGGGATTATTCTGATCTTAAAAGGCTTCTGGCCCTTCTAAATGTCCAGTCAAGCAAGCAACAGGTATTTCTCCAAATAGCCATAATTTGAATCAATGTTTTAACAATAGCAAATAAATAATTCTTGCACAGTGAATTACATGGTTTCAATATGCTTACAAATCCCTCTAATAAATGGAATGAATTGCATCTAAAGAACCTAATGAGGTTTTTTAAGTGCTCATGTTCTGCGCTGAATTATTTTGCGGTTTTTGTGTTCTGTTTGCTTTTGTGTTGCTTTAGCACCATTTTGTTTTGTGATAGGTAAAAGATTTTCAGGGTTTTTAAAAAGCTGAATAATCTCATTTCATTTCTGTGTCTTGCGTTTCAGTAAAATGCTTCATATTTTTAGCTGAGCAGTTTTCATTATGAGTTTTGAAAATATGAGGTGGTGTAAATTCCAGAAACAGTGACCGAAGTAGCATCTGATTTAAGCTACAGTACTGCTCAGACTAGATTAAAATGGCTTTGTTAAATAGATCCATGTGTGAAACAGAAGCCCGCTGTAGGTATTCAGCATACACACAAGGGATTATATAAAAGTACTGCCCCCAATGCTTCTATATATTCCCAGCTTCCTGTTCAGGAAGATTAAACTGTATAGGCTAGTTCCTATTTTATTCTGCTGTACCACACTGAGACTGGACACTGACTGATAGGTAGTCTGCTTCTGGGTTCAATTCAAGGTGCTGGTAATGACCTATAGATCCCTACATGGCATAGGGTCAGGTTATTTGAGGGAACACCTCTCCCCAATCACATCTACGCATCCCATCAAGTCTGAGAGGAACGGCAAGTTGCTGGTCCTGACCATGAAGGAATGTTATCTGATGGGACCCAGGAGAAGAGACTTTTCTGCCATAGCACCCGCCCTTTTCCCCCTGAGATCATATTGGCCCTGACCTTGCTAGCCCTCCAGAAGGGCCTGAAAACATGGCTTTGCCATCTGGCCTGGGGATTCAGTAACACTGGTATGGAGCCTGCAAAGTGGCTGTGTTGCTAGTGAAATTGAGTGCACTCTCCTGCAGAGTCTGGTTTTTTAATGGTTTTAATGGTTTTTATTGTTTTTTAATTATTTTTGTTGTTATGTTTTTGGTTATTTTGTTGCACCGTTTTTGTGTTTTTAATTTTGTATGCTCATGTATGTAAGATGAGTCATGTATGTAAGAGGAGTCATGTATGTAAGATGAGCGGCTATATAAATTTACAAAATTCATACATACTGTACATACATATATACATACATAAAGTCCCAAGCAGAGGCTGCAGCTTAAGTTCCACATCTTCAGGCAATCAGGCTCAGACCACCTGGCAAGAGCTGCCTAGAATCCTACACCAGACCAGGTCTTACCTTGCTCCACAGCCTTTTGTCACTCATAGCCAATTGGCAGCCTTCAAAGCAAGACTCTAAGACTAAGTTGAAGTCTATTGAAACTGTCTTCTCTATGCTGCTGATCTTCCATCTGGATGCACTAAATGGTGGGTATTTTTCTCCAGCAGCCCAATGACCTTGAAGTGTGACTATCTACCTTGCCAAGGCCATTCTTTTGGCACTGTCATCAGCAGACTCTGCTGGTCAGACACTCTCTTTCAGCAGTCCCCCTGCTTGCTGGTCTCCTTGTTGTTGACTTGACTTGCAACAACTGCAGCTTTGTCCTCTCCATTTCTGTTGCTGTCCAGGAGCAAATTTCTTGTTCTTCGAACTTAATTTTGAATCTCATCAGTTCTCTATCCCTTTCTTTTTTCTTTGTTTCTTTTATTGTTCTCCTATCAGTCTCAATCCAATTCCTTCCATTAACTTCTGTGGCTCTTAAAAAGCATAAAACAGGAGAAGAGCCTTTTCTTGTATAGCTTTTAGAGTGGCATATACTTCCTCAATTTCAGTTGAGAGAATCACTGTCACTGTTGAGTGATGCTGTTGCTCAGGTGAATCAAATATTATTGCTCCAATTATTTTGTTGTATAAATAGCTCCTGTAGTGTGCTCTCAGTACATCTTTTTACTCTTACATATAAAACATTTAAGGAGTAACTACTGAATTAAATTAACGTGGAATGTTGTCTAGGAACAAGGAAGCTATACAGTATTACATTTATATTGAGAGAGAGATTTTATTTTGGTGTTAAAATCTTGAACGTGTCATGTGCCATGATATTTGGGAGAGCCAGTACTTTTTTCAACAAAAGAACTGGCTAAAATATTTAATCATATAAGCCCTGTTTCTCCTCCATTTCCTTAGAGAATGGTGTTTTTGATATCAGGTTCTTCTGAAGATTTCAAGAAGTAAGGTTTCTAGGTTTCTGCTTCTCTTAGAAAATTCAAAGCAATCATGCTTTGCTTGAGCTCTCTGTATCTTGTTTTTATCCAAATGACTTTTTATCTTCCATATTCAACCCGTATCACTTCAGCTCCTGTGCATAATACTGAAAAACAGACAATAGTAAATTCAAACATTTATACACACACACACACACAATAAATAAATAAATAAATAAATAAATAAAAATGTGTGTGCATGTATGTATATAAAGATACTCAGTCTAGATGAATATCAGTGACCAATATTAAACAGAGAGGAATACCAGTGATTGTATCAGTTATCTGTATTTCATATATCATTATTTCCATAATTGTTATGGGGTTCCAGTGACAATCATTGATATTACTCTGGCTCTATTAAGTAATTTACTTAACAGTCAACCTTGTCTTTCATTTGCAGCTGCCAGCCCTTAACTTTGAAAGTGTTAATGATAGCATGTCCAAGACTGAACAATATTCTAGCAACTCTTGCAAAGAGAAATATAGAGGTCAATGGCAAGAATCTACTGAAGCTGTTGAACTAGAACACTTCAGGTACAATGTATTGAAATTAATTAAGACTTATAGCATTTGCATGGATCTAATCTAAATCCTGACATTCAATTTTTTAAAAACTATTCTCAAGCAGCAGTGCAAAGTTGAGGATGAGGTCTCTGAAAGCCTTGAGTACAGTTAAAGTAAAGTACAGCCTTGAGTACAGTTAAAGAAACTTCCAAAAGTTGCATCATCCTCCAGAAGTTATTACTAAATTGGAATTGTTCATGTGACACAAGGGGAAAAGTTGTATAAATTATGCATAATTTTAATTAAATGAAATCCAATTTAGTTTTTATTTTAGTCCTCCCACTGTTTTTGGCACACCACTAGAAAGGCCAAATGAGATGTTTGGCCTGGAAAAAGTTGTGCATTCCTGTTCTAGAGCTTCTTAGAGCAGTGATGTACTTCTAATGAATGATTATTTCTGATTTATGCCTTATATATGGAAGATAATGTAGAATTTCTATAGTTTTAGTCATTGTCAACATTTTATATTTATATAGTGCTGTGTAGAGGAAATAGTATTTCAGAAGTCTCATCTAAGGGTGAGAGGGTGGGGCAGGTAATATTCAAAGCATTCATACTTTCAGCTGACAGAATGATAGCATAATATGGGCTGATTTCATATGGAAAATATATTTTCAATGACCCTCTATAAAATGATCTTGACTGAATGGTATTCATTCTATTCTACAACTGGCACATTATGAATAGAAGAGGGCCCCTGCCCCCTGCTACTGACTGGAAGAAGTTCTGCAGTTGCCTGAACAAACAAGGAAATCACTGGTTAAATATTGCCTTTATTTGTTCTGAGGTAGCCAAGGGACTAGAATTATAAGCAGACATAAGCTTGATAGGAAAGGTATGCCTCTCTCTGTAGCTGGCTAAAGGTGATCTTGGGACAAATGCATGGTTGTATTATTAACTCTTAAATTGGATGAGGTCAGAGTCAATGATATTTCATTTTCAAATAGACATATATGGCAGTTCTCAGAGTATACAGTACTGAATATAATTGCAATATTCAAGGAACAGGGAGTGACACTACTGGTATTTGCCCAGAGACTGAGCAGTGAGTCCGTAGCTGAGCAGCAATATGATTGTAGTCATATTGTGATTTGATGTCAGTTCAACTTCAGGTATGGGTTGGATTGGACTACATTTTCTGGAATTGACATTTTTAGAATGTTTTTTGTGCTGTCATCAAAAGCAGATGTATTTGTACCTTTTACAATATCCACTTTGCTTTTTGTGCCTTTAGTATGAATTACAAGAATGAAAGAAATTTTAGTCAACACCCACAGTACAAGTTATTTCAAGATATCTTCACAGCTTTGGTTAAAAACCGGCTTATTTGCAGGTAAGAGATACAGACTAATGCGTAGCTTGTTAAACAAAGAATACTGCAAAACTGAAGTTTTTGGGTTTTTAAAATCCATAAATTTATATAATTAGATACAGCATTAGTTTTATCTGTTCTGACCAAAAATTGATACTCTGTGATTTGTCTACCCTAGTAGGCAATTCTTTCTATGGATACTCATGTGTAAGTAATTGGCACAGAGTGATTAAAGACTGCAGCCTAAATTGTTCACAATAATTACTTATAGATATTTGATAGCAGAACCTTATTTCAATGTTAATATATTCTTGCAATTGCATTAAGGTTTGACCCCCAGTAGTGAACAGATCTCATGTTACCACCTGTAAATATTCTTATGGGAGGTTATTGCTCTCCTTTATGTGACTAATTCCCAGATAGCTCCAAGAAGGTTACAACATTTTTATCAATAGCAAGGCTTATAGAAGGTGTTTGGTGCCTTCTTTACATCCTTAACTATTCCAGATTTGTCTTGTAACACACACACGCACACTGTCTCTCATACATCAAATTGTGTGTGTGTGTGTGTATGTCACACACACACACACACACCTATGGCATTTGATTATTTTATTTGGACTGTGAAGAAATAAACTGAACTGAGTTTGACCCCCAACTGTGTGGAAAACTGCTAGATTCTTAAATCATATACATGCTTTAGGATAATGACCATTTTATTTAAATGGTAAAAAAACTCATTTGATCACATATGCATTGTTATCTGCATAGAAAATAGTATACCATTACACATTATTATCTTCAATTTGTTTTGGTTTATGTGTGTGTGCGCATTTCCGTTTCCCAGAGTGGTGTAATCATCAATAAGATTATCTAAATTTACCTGAATCAAATTTGTTCAACGTAATATTAAAAGTTTTGGTCCTTTGGACTCCTATGCTTGACTGGGGTCATTAGTTTAGTGCTCTCAAAAGGGAGGAAGGTGTCAGGCCTAGCCCAAGGAACTCCAAGAGACCATGCGAATTCAGTCCAGCTATGTTTATTAGCTACAACCTCTAGCAAGAATCTTCCCAGACTAAAACCCCAGTTCCCAAAGTCCTCCAGCCACAACAGTGTGAATTCCTCAGGGAGGTGCCAGTCTCATCCTTTTGTTCCTCCCACGCGGTTCTGGTGAGCTAAGAAAATGCTTATCTCCCTGAGCTTGGCCTTCATAATTCCATTCCATCACAGAAGGGCATCCTTAAAGAGAATCAAAGAGAAGACTTGATTGCTCTTCTTCCCCAAGTTAATTTATATGGGTGGATTTAGACAAAAGAGTCATCTGCTGCCTGAGGATATCGTTAAGCTATATGTGCACCCCTGTCATTGATCAAATTGAAGGAAATATTTAACTTCATAAGCTCAAGATTTTAAAATTTACTGCTGGGTCATTTGGCATTTTTCTTTTCCTTTTTCATAAATCTCTCTGCCAATACATCTAAGACAGGAATAAATTCAGAGATAGCTGTTTGAGTTTTGTCAACATATAGTTGTAATGTATGCAAGCACTTGTTTTTAATGCTAAAAAAGGTCCCCAGCTAGCTTGGAATATTCCTCAACAATTTTTTTAAAAAATCAGTTAAGTTTGTATACGAAAAAGTACATAAATTTACACTCAAGAAGTGCTCTTGGAAGTTGAGCATTATATGATTCCTTATAATTCATTCAGATTGATCTCAAGGGTATTTTTACCATTATCTTTGATAGGATCTCTGTGGCATGACTCCCTAGGGTAGGAGTAAACCTAGGTCAGTTTGGATATCCAGTACTTTAATGCACTGTCAGATTAACTTTGGATTGGTCACAAAGATGTGGTATTTTAAACATTGTAAAAAACTGAATAAAATACCAGTGTATTCAAGAGTTCACTTATATTTACTGATGCCTGATCTCCATTATTGTCAATTCATGAGCTCACAGAAAAGTCTTTTCACACACAGATCTATTCCTGCTTCTACCCTACTCCTTGGTTTTCTTGATTGTAGCTGCCTAATTTTGACTGGAGAAGTCTTCTTGCTGATAACTGCTTAAGTGTTAGAAGCTTTTACTGATGTATCAAAAATATTCAGAAATAAGCCAGAAGATCCAGATCTACTTTTACCTGCCTCTTATTGTATTAGAGATCTATTCACCATATTAATCATTCTTTGAAGCCCAGTAATATGGTGGAGAAAAGAATTACCACAACCTATAAAAGTGAATTCCATATATTATTTGTACATTGTGTATCTTTCTATTAGCCCTAAAACTACTGCCATATAATAATTGGGTAACTGAAAAAATACTGTAAGGGCAGGGAGAAAAAATATCACTTAGAACTTTTTAAAATATCACAAAGTCTGTTTTCAAAACTAAACATGCCAAACATTTAAAGCTTTCTTTTAGATGTTGGAAAGAGGATTCCAATATTTAGATAATTTGGGTTGCTTCTTTTGGTAGCTTTTCTATCACCATAATTTCTTTTTTGAAACATGAGGACCAGGATAGTACACAGTAGTATTTCAACTGTAGTTATATCATAATGATGTATGAACATCATTAGCATTTTCAGTTTCAGTCCCTTTCTGCATAATATCTGATGACACTTTTTTTTTTAAAAAAGGCAAATTCCATGATAAGCTATTTTTTGCAGATCGATTTGTCAAAATCCAAAGATGCGGGGATAAAAACCAGGAAAGTCATCACTCACCCTTGGCTCTGCATCTGACTCTAATCTGATGCTATTATTCTTCTCCTTAAGAACTATAATCACACAAGCACTATTGTAGCCAGTAAAATTGCTAATATCCAAGAGATCATACCTATCAATGCAAAACCTATAGTACATGATAATATACCATATTTTCAAGTTGCAGGTCATAACATTAAATGTAAATTAAATTTAACTGTGAAAACTAAGAATATAAACTAAGGTAGTTTATATTCTTAAATATTCCAACAAATTGTGCATATTGCTTCTCATAGAATGGGAATGGCTATTTAAATAGAATGTGAATGTCAGCTTTTGTTTGTTAAAAATAGAAGTGTTTTATTACTTATTACCACATTTCCCCTAGGACAGGGTGTGCAGCCCATGGCTATGGTCAGCCTGTGGCCATTAGCAACACAGTTGTCAGCCCCCCGGCAATCTTAGATTTGACAGTACAATTTAAGCTTCCAAGTGGATGCAGGAAGCCGCCAAGAGACAAAGTGCTCTCCTTCCAATTTTCAAAACCTCCTCCAAAATGGCAGCCAAATTAATGTTTCTCATATTCATTTTGGCCCATTTGTTGACATTTGACAGGTGTAATTATTTCTAGACTCCAGAGCCTTAAAGTGGCATGCACAAAGGTTTCTGTTTATTTTATGTTAACAAGAATAATCCAGTGAGGTAGATTAAGGTGAGAGATAATGACTGACCATTGACCGACCCAGTGAGCTCTGGAGTCAAGGGGACTTTGAGCCTAGATCTCTCAGTACCTTAATCAGTGGGATAGAGCACTCTCACTAAAATGTATGGGATTTAATTCAGTCATAAATCCCATTAAGTTCTGTCAATCTGATTTAAGATTGCATTTGAGCTATATCTATTTTTGATATAATATCAGTAATTTGGCTGAATCTCAAAGACCTTGTACTATGCTTTAGTTTTACATTAAATTTATTTTCTCTTTATTAAATGAAACATAGATCAATTGTTAAGTAGTTTAAATAAGTCCTTTTCTTTGCACAATTGAAATCAATCCCCCAAGTGAAATCTTATTTTTGGGAATGAGGCATCTGTGGTGGGAACCTGGAAAAGAGCCATAGGCCCAGAGAGATTGTTCCAAATAATCCAGTTCGTGGGAGTTTATTTGCATCCACTGCAGCACCACCTTTGTTTTTACTAGATTATTTTTAGCAATTAACTTGATGCCCAGCAGAACCTTGAACTGTCATACTAATCAGCTATTTCTGAGAGAGAATGAGTGAGGTGAAAATAAGTTGAAAATGTGTGTTACACTTACATAGTTATATATCTGCATTTCATAAGGAAGTTAATCAAGAATAAAAAAATGACTTGGAAAAGAAAAAAAACATGAATGAAAAAAGATAACTGAGTATTTTTACATGAGGGAGGTTCAAACATAGTCTGCTTTTGCTTCTATCATACAAAAGCTACAGAGTGTTGAAACTACTAAGACCTTGATTTAATGGAGCATTGGAGGCAGGGATGGAATATCTGTTATTCCCAAATGTCTATTACATCCAAGGTATGTTATCTACAGTGATGTATTTATTTGTATCATGACATCATTATGATGTAAATCGCATGTTATCAAGAGACTAAAAGGATGTACCACTCCTTGATATTCCTGCTGCTGCTGTTGATCAGTACACCTACTCCCCAATCTTACTACCACTTCTGTCAATCTTTCCACTGGCTTGCCCACTCATCCCCTTGTACTTTCCCAGATATATCAATAAAACCTTGAGTTAATGGACTTTGTCCATTATTTGGGATGGGATATTTGGACTCAATTTTGTCATTGCTGCCAGGCTTTGGCAGCTACCTGAACTGATAATGATTATTTTCCAAGGACAATTCTCGAAGAGTTCTTTTAGTAAGATTTATTGAAAGGGTAGAACTACAAGAATTCCAGGAAGTAAACAAACATTCAACTTAGAACCAATATATTTCACATAGATTTGAATGAAGGTTTCCTGGTCCCTCTCTCTTTCACAACCTTATGGCACACCAGGCAGAAGATGTGCCTTCACTGATAATGGGAAGCCTGAAGTTGCTTTTTATATAATGGTTGCTTGAATTCATTGAATTGAAGTCCATCAGCTTGAGGTTTTACTGTACTTAAATGCTCAATTCTGTGTTGCTGTTAGTAGAGTTGCTTTGTAGTCTAAAGCCTGAAAATAATCAAAATATGTTTGTCCTAAATTTGTTCTAAATTCATACTATGGTAAAAAGCATATAGTTTAATTAATTAAATCAATAAGTTAAAATAATTGGGAATTAAGTTATTTGTATGGGCCCAGTTTATGGAGATGCTATTTTCTTGTCTGTTAATTGTCTGAATATTTGCTATAAAAAGATGAAATTGCTCAACTGGAATATATTGGCCTAGAGTTATTAATATGTGATTTTTTTTTTAATTTGTTGCAGGGAATGGACTAACCGAGCTTCATCTGTCCATTTTTTAAGAGTTTTAATTTGTATAAGATTGTTAATGAGAGATCCATGCTATCAGGTTGGCTTGCCTTTAGTTTACCTCTTAAAATATTCAGACCTGTTTTCTGTTACAGAACTGTAACTACTGGTTAGTTATTAAACTGCTCACTAATGCAGTTCAATGGGACTTCTAGTAACAAATTAATGTATTTCCTTACGGCATTTGTCCAATCTAGTTAGCAAATTGTATTCTGATTATTGACTTGCTTATATAAAATGATTTACAGAGTGGATTTTCAATTTGTCAGGATTGTCCTAAATCTGTAAGTCAATTTAAAGTAGCTGATTGTTTTCACTATTGTAGTAAGGTACATGTCCACAAAAGAACATGAACTAATTTAAAAATGCTTTATTCAATTAATTCAACATGAAATGAAATGAAATGAAATGAAATGAGGAAAGGAAAGGAAAGGAAAGGAAAGGAAAGGAAAGGAAAGGAAAGGAAAGGAAAGGAAAGGAAAGGAAAGGAAAGGAAAGGAGGTTTTCAGTTCTGCTAAATCTAGAACGATTTAAACCTGTTTTCTGTTTGCCAACAATCCTTTGAAAATTAATTTATTTATTTAGCAGATTTATTTAGCCGCCCATCTCACAACCTCCGTAGGTAGACTGTTCCACTGTTGTACAGATCTAACCGTCAGGAAGTTTTTCCTTATATTTAAGTGAAATCTAGGTAGCTGCAGTTTGTACCCATTATTTCTGGTCCTAGTTTCTGTGGCCATGGAAAAGAGTTCCTGACCATCTTCCCTATGGCACCCCTTTATGTACCTGAACACTGCTATCATGTCTCCCCTCAGTCTTCTTTTCTCCAGACTGAACAGCCCCAGTTCCTGCTCGACCTAATGGGATGGGTAGATGTAATCAGGAAGAGGCAGTCACTCAAATAAGTTTCACATACTTACCTTTGTTTTCTCTTGTTTAGGAAGCTCTTCACAATTTGGGTGGGATTGACAGTTTAGCACAGGTAAAGTTATAAAATAGATTATTGTTTTTTACACATTGTCTTCAAAAGGTTTTATTTTCTGTTTTCAAGGGACCACTAAACAATGGCTATTACAGTGCAACTTTTGAGATAATAAGAACTCTTCTTAACCTAGGTTAAATAAAAAGGAGAATGTGTGATGAAATCTAGATGTGACTCTGGGAATGGGAAGGGGATGAATGAACTGTTAAGGGAGGACTTTCAAAAAAGATTACTCAGACATGGGGAAAAAGAAAGCATAACAAAATAATTCAAAATAACCTTGTTTTGATTTTGTTTGGTATAAGATGTGATAGAGAGAAACTCTGAAAAGTTTTCAAGGTTCTGTTATTATACCCAACAATTAAAAAAAAAAAATTCTGAAATCCCTGCTGTTCCTGTTTCTGGACCTTACCTATCTCAAAGGGCTGACATCAGTCTGGAAAGCCTTTCTGACTGAGTTATTTTTTCTGAAACTCCTTTAATTATTTGCTCATCCATTTCCCATTCCCAGGGCCAGGTCTATAGTCTATTACAGAATAAGAGAGAAATAAAAAAACGCTAAACTATCCAAAGGGCCAGAATGCTCAGTCCCTACTTTATCTTGCTGTTATTTTTATATGGTATAATATGGCTACTTGTTTAATAAACATAGGCTAAGAATGCATATTAATAAAAGTTAAACTGGTATTAATTCATAGCCTATGTATGATTAAGAAAACTATTGCTACAACTATAATGATATATCTTGCTGTTATTATTCTCTGGAAGTAGATGGTAATTTTTTGATAATGATAGTATGGTTGTATACTGTAGTGAGATAGATATTTTCTGTTGGGTTTTATTTTTACAACGCATAGCAAAATGTCTGTATTTTTGGATAATAATGACAGAGGTAGAAAAAGATGGTAACCATCTCCTTATATATGTCAATGAGAAGGAAATTAGTAAGCTGCCATATAACAGACCCATTCCTGTCCTAAATTAGTATTGATCTGTGTCAGGGGTTAGCAACTTTTTTAGGTGTAGCATGCCATTGTACAAGGGCACTGATTACATACTCTGAAATCAAAAAGAAAATTAAAAAAATTAAACTGCCCAAATCTCACAAGATTGTGAAAGATCATGATTCAGTAATATTATTCCTGAGAAATCATGCATTCTCACAGGACATCAGAGCCAGTTTGGTCTAGTGGTTAAGGCTCCAGGCTAGAAACCAGGAGACTGTGAGTTCTAGTCCCACCTTAGGCATGAAAGCCAGCTGGGTGACTCTGGGCCAGTCACTCTCTCTCAGCCCAACTCACCTCACAGGGTTGTTGTTGTAGGGAAAATAGGAGGAGGAAGGAGTATTAGGTAAGTTTGCCACCTTGAATTATTTATAAAAAAATAATAATAAAAAAAAATCACACAAAAAAATAATTCTTGTCTGAAATCTCATTAAGAAAACTTCCAGTGAGGGGTCTCATTGGAGTGATGACATCTGGGCCATCTTATTGCTTAGCCCTGTTGAAGTCAAACTAGCTCAGTATTGATCTTATGCAAAGATCACTAACTGTTTTAAGCCAGAGAGAACATTCAGAATTTAAAGAACGTTACGATCACTCTCACAAAATGGGCAAATAATAACATTCCAAACCATGGACTGGGATGCAATTCCCAATCATTTTTATTGTTCTTTCGAACCCAAAAGAAAGTTGAATGTTAATTATGTAAAGGTTCTTAGGATTCTGTCCTGTCTATCAGTAGGATAACTCTGCAAAAATTATGTGAAATGGAGGAAGCCAGCAAAAGAAGATTGAGTTTGAAAAGGAACCAGATCTGACTCTGAGTTGCAGAGAAGATCATTCTGGAAATGCCCCTGGAAAAAATTATTCCAATGCATCCCTATGGGAGAAGCAGATGTGTAGTGACTTAGAATGCTGCTGACTGCTCCATTCTAAGGTCCCTCTTCTCCCATTCTGGACCCAGACCTTCCCAGTCCAGGCAAACGCATTCAGATGCAATGTGAGAGGTTAGCAAATACACTCACACATTACTTTGGTACATAGATGTCTCGTATGGCCACTGCTGGTAAAAGGATTGGAAAGAATTTCAAAAACTATTCTCTACATGCTTTCCTTAATATGCTTTGTAAGGATTCCTCTGAGGCCCAGATACATTCCTAGAAGGAAAGATAATGCTAGGTTAGGGTTAGGGTTAGGGTTGGGCATGCATTGAGCTATTTATTAATTTTTTTAAAAGTTAAAAATGTGGCCATCATGATGTTTGGGATGTCAGACCCATAGAATTGATCTGTCAAGTTTAAAACCATCTAAAATGAGAGAGAACAATTGTCCAGAGTTTCAGACCAGAGTCTTTTCCCAGCCCTACCCACAGATGCCAAGATTTGGACCCTATAGGATTATATGGAATAAAGTTGATGAGGTGGGAACCAGAAATTCCCAGAAATAGAGCATTAGTACATAAACTTAGATAAAAGCCATCAAGCAAACCATCAAGAAGTCGTTAACTTAGAAAACTGGGAGGCAAAGACAGCAACATTAAACTGTAGACCACAGATTTCCCCATATATATTTCAAAGACTGAATTCTTTGTGTGCAGTAAAGTTTCTAATCCATCAGAGTCATGTCTAAGAGTTTTCTGTTATGTTAAACTAAGTTAAGTGGCTAAGTGCCAGGAAAGAAGGAGAAGAAGAGGAGGAGGAGGAATTTATTAAATTTATATGCTGCCCAACTCCCAGACATACTATGAAACCTGACCAATGTTCTACATGAACACTCTTTTCCTGGCAACCTCAGTGTCATAATTAATTTTTGTTTTATTTTTGTAATATTAGTATGTGGTATGTTGTGAAAAAAGTACACCATCTACAGGTTGTAAGCACAAGTGTTATAAAATGTTCTCATAACCTTCTCTTGATAATACATTTACAGTATATGGAAACAGTAACAAATGATTATCTTGCCTACGGAGAGGAGCAACATAATATAGACAAATTGGTCAACATGACATGTAAGTTTTAAGTAATTCACATATCACTTAGCTCCCACTATAATGAAGTAGTAAAGTTGAAAAACAGGAAGGTTGAATGCTGGTTGAAGTGCTTATCAGTATTTCTAAGAGTTCTGATATTATGCAATTACTCTAACACAGTTAAGTAACACTAAATAAGCAGAGTAGACTGCAAGTGTTAAAGGTACACCAAAGTTAAACCTGGATAAATCTGGCCCAATAAAACCATGGCATTTCAGTTAGTCAGGACTAATGAGGTCACACTATGAGAGGCGACCCCAAAAAAACCAGAATTATCTTCTGGAGGATGGGCCCCTTGTAGTACAGGCTTCCCCCGCTAGGTGAGTGTTCTAGGAACCCACCTGCATCAGTGTACCAGCTGGGTTGTTGTGAGAGGCTGCGTTTGGCTTCAGTGAGTTTTTTTTTAAGAGACTCTTTCAACATGTTTGCCTATTTCATGATGGGTGATTCGTGCCTCGCTTGCTCATGCCTGAACAAAGAGACAATCGCTTGACTGTGTGCCATGCTTTGAAGGAGCAGTTGGAGGCTGACCCTGACTGTTTTTTCGAAAGTCATAACTGGAGATGAATCTTGGTGCTACGCCTGTGACCCCGAAACAAAACAGCAATCCAGCCAATGGAAAACTGCCACATCCCCATGACTCAAAAAAGCACAAGTGAAGTTGAACGTGAAAACAATGATTATCTGTTTCTTTGATGTGAGAGGGATTGTGCACTTGGAATTTGTTCCTCTGGATGAAACGGTCAACCAAAGTTTTTATCTGGGAGTTTTGAGAAGGTTGCATCACGATTTGTGGAAGAAGCGTCCT
Organism: Liasis olivaceus; assembly: GCA_030867105.1. Lineage (NCBI taxonomy): Eukaryota > Metazoa > Chordata > Lepidosauria > Squamata > Pythonidae > Liasis > Liasis olivaceus. The sequence continues at coordinate 39,534,050 of CM061351.1, read as the reverse complement.
GAGTTGTGGCAAACAGGTGACTGGTTCTTCCACCATGACAACGCACCTGCACACACTGCACTGAGTGTTCGGCAGTTTTTGACCAAAAATGGCATAACCCTTGTGCCCCACCCTCCCTATTCACCCAATCTTGCCCCATGCGACTTTTTCTTGTTTCCCCAGATGAAACAAGTCCTCAAAGGGAAACGTTAAACAAAAAATGGCAGAAGCACTAAAAGGCATCAAAATCGTCGAGTTCAAAACCTGTTTTGAGCAGTGGAAAAAACGTCTCGATAGGTATATTGCACCAAATGGAGGGTACTTTGAAGGTGACTGAAGTTTGAACATGTAAAAATAAATACACGATTTTTTATAAATAAATTCCGGGTTTTTTTGGGTCCCCTCTCATAATTTAAAAGGGCCTTTTCTAAACGTGTCTTAACATTTTTTGCCTTTTGTTTTAATATATTTGAAGGATATCCACATGGGAGGGTCAAAAAAGTCAAGATGAGGACTGCAGCCATGTGATCAAACTCCTGCTCTTTTTTTAACATGTGCCAACACATGTTAAAATTGGCAGGTCTTCCATCATCTTGACTTTTTTAACCCCCCCCCCCCCCCCCCCGCAGAAACCTCATTTTGAATCTTAAGTCTGACAGTGTATCTTCTAAATCATGTCTCAGAATCTTTTAAGTTCTGAAACAGGTTGCTATTTTGTAACTATGCCATGGATTTTTCCTCATAATTATTAAAAATAAGAATTCTTTCTGAGAGGCATATATTTTATTAACTTTCTTTAATTCACAGATATTTTTCAAAAACTTTCAGCTGTTAAAGATCAAAGAGAATGGGTTACAGCCAGTGGAGCACATAAGGTAAATGAATCATTATTCTAGTTAATCAGTTTCTTTGATAGTTATTCTTTTCTTTTTATGTTTAGTTTTAAAATAGAACTTCCCAGCTGAAAATTGCTGTACAGTTAAATCAGGATTAGGAATAATTTCTTCATCTTTTTGATCTATTTATATTGGAAACTAGCAGTAAATCACCGGAGCATATTAAAAAATCACCAAAAATCAGGTCTGAAAAAACACATGGAAACTCACATGGATCACAGTGATTTTGACTGCTGCATGGAAACTTGTTTCAAAAATAGCAATTCCAGAGAATTTACTTAAGTAAACATCAGCCTAGCCCAGATAGCTAGAAGGGGGTGAAGAAAAAAGATTTCTCCACCTTCTGTTTAGTATAAGGGAAAAGAGAGAATCTCTGTCAGACTTTGAAGTACTGTAGGGTATAATAACACATCTATTGTTTACGTAAGTTATCAATAAGATGAAGAAATCATTCATCATTTTGAAAATGAAATGTCCTGCCTTTTCACTTTCAGTCCTAATCCTAATTGTGTGTTAAAGTTGTATGGACAGCTGTGGATCACAGACCTGTTCCAGTTGCATAATAAAGTGTATCTAGGGGCAACATTTATCTGATATCTGTTTCTTGACTTGCTCTACCTTGAGGGGATGACAGCATCACTGATATGGAATGACTATAAGCCAGATTTCAATTACATTCAGGCAGCAGAGCCACTTTCCATGGCTACTTTTACTGTATTTCTGTTCCAGGATGCTTTGTATGCTTCACCATATAGATGAAATGGTTGTATTGTTCTTATCTACTCCTGATGGCTGAGGGCAATACTTAGAAGGGCAGATAGCACTTAAGGTGTATCTACACAGCTGCTTTCCCCTGCCATCCTATCTTGCCACCCTAAATTTTGCTGTGAGAATTGCTGTGGAAGCTGTAAACTACCCTTAGAACATAACACAAGGAGAAGAAGCAAGGAGCCAGAATTTCCCTGGGAACAGCAGCAAGTGGGAAGAGAATTTGTTCTGGGAGAATCTGCTGGTAGTTCCCCATTTCTTCAAGGTACATATTATGGAGGCTGTTTTCTGTCGTAAAACCCATACTTTGAAGTAGCCTCCTGCTTGAACTTAGGTTGGTTCCTACATTTCCTGCCTTCTGGAAACTACTGAAAACAACTGTTCCAGAGAGCTTATGGGGACACACAATGCCCTGGATGGATGACTGTGCTACGATCATAGGGTGTTATAATTCTGTAGTTAGGTATTTAGTTATTAGTGTGGATATTTTATTTTATTTTATGTTTTGTTACTGTAAATTGCCAAGAGTCTTAGGATAACACAGGGTAATTAATTAAATAAATTCCTAACCATACAGGCTATAGAAGTACAAGAGCTGAGTCTTTTGAATTAATTACACTTTCAGTTACATGCATTAAGCCAGGCATAGACTTGTCAATTTCAAGGTTTTGCACCTTCTAGTCAATCATTAAAAAAAACAAAAATATGCCTGTGGAAGCCAGGTTCCAGTTTCCCTTGCAACCCAAAAGGACTGTGTGATGGATGAAGAGGTTAGGGAACAGACAGAAGGAGTTGGTTCCACAGGAAATCTACAGTACCAGTTGGAGCCATATGATTGTCAGCATGGAGCATGTCATTTCAGGCCACCTCCCCAATGCACATCAACATGCCCTATGTTCCTGCACGCAATGCCTTGAGGTGGGATATTTGGGGAAATGCCACTTCTAGAGCATAGCAACTGAAGCCATTCTTGGGCTGTCTCAGCTTCAGGAGGACACTGAGATACAAGCAGAGGTATGTGGACATGTGCCTGGGAAACAGTGGGCCATCCTTCCACCAAGGCCCATGTAGCCAAAGATACTCAGCATGTCATGGGAAGCAGATCTGATACCGCTTTTGTTTAAGCATGAACCAAGCCTGATGATGGCATATAATTCTCAGTATCATATATTGTTTCATTATTACCTATGCGTGGGGGAAATGTATTCTTTCTTCCTTTTAATATGACCCAAAGCAGTACAGAGATTTGGGTTTACTTCTTGAAATGCCTAAATTAGTTTGTTAGGTTGTTTTAGAGCTTTTTCAGTTTCTGATGCTATTCTGTAAAAAAGTATGCAAAATTTACTTTTTAAACACAGTGTTCATTATAGCTGCTAGATTAACATTGTCCTTAACTCTTTTGCTTCTTGCTTTTGCAGACTTTGATTAATTTACTAGGAGCTAGAGAAAATAATGTGCTAGTAGGCTCACTGCTTGCTCTCACTAGCTTAGCAGAAAGGTAAGCTTCAGTTTCTTGGCATTGCTTTACCCCTTTCATTTATCATGACATCCTCCTCCTAATGTTTATGACAATTTAAAAACAAAACATGTATCTTTTGTGTTTTATTTCCAATGTTCTAATGGAAGTGTGGCAAGCCTTTGTGCTCTGGGGGCTGTGTCAGGTGCCAGGTTGTACTTCCAGAGGCAGTAACTTGCCTAGATACACAAATGTATGCAGACAGATGCACACAAAACACATTACCCCACCTTGCACGTGTCTGTGTACATATACCTATGTGGCCAGACCTTTTACATGTGGAAATGACTGTGAGAGCACTCTCACATTGATGTTATTAAGTGAATTAATGCTTAAATAAGTTATATTTATTGATGGCTGCAACATCAAGTGACAGTTTCCAGGTATGAAGCAAGCATAAGACAAGCAGCTTTCATATCACATCAAATATTCTTTCCAGTGGGGATAATTTATATATTCAGTTACACATCAAAGAATCTACATAAGATGCTTATTCAAATATGCCTTGTGACAATATTCTCTTAATCTGCTTTGAGTTCAGATTTGTACATATGATTTTTGTCAATTAAAAAGTATGTGTAGTAAAATAAGAGAGAGGGTCAAGAATGAATTTGAGGTGAATGAATGTGGACTGAATACAAAAGTGAATGTCTAGTATGAATGAAGTACATTGAGGTAGTTTGGTCGTACAGGGAAAATGAAATGAGGATTGAATTGCAAAATGGATAAATGAAAGAAAAGTGAATGGGTCAGAAGGAAGGGAAGGACGGAGAAAGTTGTAGTTAGATGAAGTTGCTAGATCCTGAGAAAAGAGAGAGATAAGTTTAAAGAACAAAAGGCAATGTATGAAGTGGAAAGACATGGTAGAAGCACAGATGGCTTGAAGAGTAGAAAGATGTGGAAAGGTATAGGGAATATGGTAGTCCTTTGGGTTTGAAGAAGACACACTGTTGTGCAGCTCATCTGTGGGTGCAGAGGTGGCTCTGCAGTCCCAGTCTGGAAGTGCAGAGTCTAGCTCAATGGGGGCACTGGAAGTCCATTGTTGTAGTAACTGTGATTGTTACTCTGTGCTGCTACTCACAGTTTTCTGACATTTTTTGGTGGCATCTCTCTTCAAAGCTGGTGGATGCTTCATAGCACAGGGCTTGCCAGCGGGTTCTGTTAGCAGCTGCAGCTTCTAGTTCCCTTGGCTGGATGTCACAGTGGCATAAGGTTTCTTTCACAGTGTCTTTGTAGTTCTTACATGGTCAACTTTGAGATCTCTTTCCAGACTCCAGTACACTGTAGAGCAACTGGCGAGGCATATGGTAGTCATCCATTCTGATGACATGTCCCACCCACCGCATCTGGGCTCTGATAATCAGGGACTCAATGCTGATGAACTGCGTGATTCAAAACCTCCAGGTTGGAGACACGGTCTTGCTAATGAATGCCAAGGATGGAACAGAGAGTGCACATGTGAAATTTCTCCAGTTGCTTGATGTGCCTTCAGTACAGAGTCCAGGACTCACATCCATATAGGAGAGAAGGGATAACCACAGCTCTGTAGACTTTCAAGTTTGTGGGAATACAGATGTTGTGTTGATTGAGCATTCTAGTATGCAGCTGCCCCAGTGCCTGGTTGGCCTTCCTGATCCTGCAGTCAATTTCTTTGTCCAAAGACCCATCGCTTGAGATGATGCTTCCCAAGAATTTGAAGCTGTTTACCTTTGTTAGCTGGGTGTCGTCAACAGTGATTTTTGGTTCTACGGGGTTGATATTTGGCATGGGCTAGTAAAGTACTTCAGTCTTGTTCAGGCTGATAGTCATGCCAAAGAGCATAGCAGCATCTGAGAATTTGTTCAGCATCAACTGTAGATCACTGTCTTTGTGTGCCAGGAGTGCACAGTCATCAGCAAAGAGGGTTTTTTGGATGACTGCATGGAGGCACTTTGTCCATGCATTCAAGCAGCAAAGGTCAAAGAGAGAGCCGTCCAATTGATACCTGATGCACTCCCTCCTTCAGAACCTGGACAGCACATGACAACATGCAAGTGAAGAACAGATTGAACAGGACTGGGGCTAGCACACAACTTTGTTTTACCCATTGGAAATGGCAAATGCAGCTGATGTATCATTGTTGTAAAGAACCTGTCCTGTCATTCCGTTGTGGAGTTGCTGAATCAACTTCACTAATTTCCTCGGGCATCCATAATGTCTCAGGATGATCCAGAAAGGTTCCCTGTTTACAGTGTCAAATGCCTTTTTCAGGTCAATGAAGACAGAGTAAAGAGGCTTGTTCTGCTTGATGCGCTCTTCCTGGACTTGCATGATGGCAAATATGTCTGCTGTACTCCATTCTGGCCAAAAGCCACACTGCGCCTCTAGGAGGTTCCTTTCTGAGACAGTGATAAGTCTGTTCAGGAGAATGTGGGCAAAGATCTTGCTTGCGATGGACAGCAGTGAGATACCCCTGTAGTTTCTGTAGTCTGATTCACTTCCCTTATTTTTGTAGATAGCCACAGTGAGGACATCGCGGAAGTCATCAGGCATCTTCTCTGTGGACCAAATATCTTCCAAGATGTCTTGGAATGCCTGTAAGGTATTTGGATCTAGTAATTGTAGATCTCAGCAGGAATGCCATCCTGTCCTGTTGCTTTACTTGAGTTCATCTGCAAGATTGCTTTCTTGATCTCATCAGTACAGGGAAGCAGGTCTAGGCCTTCCAAGACTGGCAGCTGAGGAATCTACTGTAAGACATCAGGATCAACTGTGGATGGCCTATTGAGTAGGTTGAAAAAGTGTTCAGCCCAGCAGTTTTTCAGTCCTTCCTGGTCTTTGATCAGGCTTGACCCATCAGATGACAGCAAGGGGGAGCATCCTGATTTAGAAGGACCATAAACTGACTTTATGGTGCTGAAGAACTCTCTGGTGGCACTCTCATGTCTGCATAGCATTCCACCTGCTCAGCCCTTCTCTGCCATCACTTGTCCTGCATTTCTCACAGTTCTGTCTGTACTTTGGACTGCAAGTGCTTCAACTTGTCTTTCTTTGAGACAGATGATGGATTGTTCTGCCAGTCTGCATAGGCCTTGTTCTTGGCCTGGAGAACTGCTGAAATGGTCTTGTGGTTTTCATCAAACCAGTCTTGATGCGCCTGGGTTTTCAGTCTGAGTATAGCTGTTGCAGTCTGCATGATGACATCTTTAAACTGTGTCCACTTTTCAGAACAGATTCCTACAAGCGGTAAATTGCTGGAAAGTTTTTCATTAAGTACCTCTTGGAAACATTGGATTTGGCCTGGGTCTTGCAGTCTGCCGATGTTGAAAGACTTTCTGACAGTCCTTGATTGCTTACGATGTAGAGGGGCTATGTGCAGGCTGAGGATTGACTGCACCAGCCTGTGATCTGTCCAGCACTCAGCATCGTCCATGGTTTGGGTGATGGTGATGTCTTTAAGGTTGCACTGACATTCTATGACATAGTCAAGTAGGTGCCAGTGTTTGGACCTGAGATGCATCCAGGTAGTTTTGTACAGACCATTGCTATTTAGTTTCCTACTCCATGTCTCCCAAGGACTCCATCCCAATTATTGCTATCTGTCCCAACCCTAGCATTGAAGTTGCCCTGAATGGTGAGTTTGTTGCTGGTGGGGGTTGTTTGAATAATCTCATCCAGGTCCTCGTAGAAACTTCCTTGTCTTTGTCTGGACTCATGAGAATTGGTGCATAGGTGCTGACAATGGTGATATACTGAGACTTGCTGAGAGGAAAGCAGAACTTCACAATGAGATCATTTATTCCAGTGGATAGAGTAGAGATGTTCTTCAGCAGAGCAGTTTTGATTGCAAAACCTACTCTGTGAGTTCTGTTGTCATTCTTTCCAAAAGAACATATATCCATTCGCTGCTTCCTGTAATGAACCCTCGTGTGCCAGCCTGGTCTCACTAAGTGCAGCAATGTCAATGCTATAATGGCAGAATTCAGCTGCTATGAGTGCTGTTTGTCTTTCAGGTGTTGGCACCTTATCTCTACCCAGCAAGGTGTGGATGTTCCAGGCTCCGAAAATGAGTTTTCTTTGATTAGTTTTTCTTGATGCTTGACCACTAAGGAAATGATCTGTCAGCCACAGTTAGCTAGCCAGATGTTGTGGGGCAAGCAATGTTTAGGGTACCGTTTCTCACCCCTGCCCTCATGCGAGAATGGGCAGTGATATCCTAGAAGGGCTGCCCAGTCACCCTGGATACTGCCGGACATCTCTACTTAGATGAACAACCACTGGTCCAAGGGCTGCCCACATTCAGGTTTGTGACTACAACTGACAGTGGTCATCTCCATCTATTGCCTCACCACTACCCCATCGCCTCAGGGCTCAACAAATTAGGTTTGGAGTTAGATGATTTGCAGATGAGTTGTAGATGAAGTTGAATTGCACAACAGAAACCTGTGCGTGATGGAGTTTTAAGTGGAACAGCTGTTGCACAGGGGCAGACCCACTCTCTCAGCATAAGAGACCTTAATCCAGTGGCATGGAGAACTGTTATGGCTGGAGACTTCTCCTGCTGCAGTGGATAACCAGGACATCTTAGACACTTAGCAATGGTTTGGTGTAAATGCCATTAAATATTATTGGTGTGAGCTATGTTTACTTTTCTTTTTCTTATCTTATGCCTTTTAATTTCTTTGGCTTTCTATTTCTAACTCCTTTTCTGCACTCTGCATAATGTTACTTACCCCCAAAGTGAGTTAGGTGAGGGGGACATACTGTATGTACGTATGTATGTATGTATGTATGCATGTGGTTTTCTCATACTTCAAATTGTAATAATGCAGTCAAATAAGTGAGTAAATAACTCTAGGGCAATGGTTCCCAACCTTTTCTATGCCCCACACTCCTAGGAAATGTTTGATTAATCTTTGCGCCCTCTACAAAAGTAATATCACATTTGAAGAGGTGGTGCTCAAGGCACACTGGCAGCTGGCTGAGTGATGACTCGTGAGTCGTCACTAAGGGACATAAGCCACTCTTTGCTGCATCCCCTGAAATTCCATCTTGCACCCACTGGGGTGTGGGCACCCCAGGTTGGGAACCCCTGCTCTAGGGAATCTGGTACCTCTGTATTTTGTTCTAATATGCACCTGCTTATTTGTGACCAACCAGATCTACTTTATTAAGAGGTATGATTGAAGTAGTGTAGGCTACTGTAAGGGGCAATGATTTGTTTGTTTGTTTGTTTGTTTGTTCATATTGGTTTCACTACACCTATTAAATTAGGATAATAAGGCTTGGAAAACTGTGTTGCCATTAATTACTGTTGTTGTAAATCATCACTATGCTTATTGTTTACACATTTTAGCTATGCATTTATATGTACCCTATTCATTTCATGAGATTGGAGCCAGATTTCTACTTTCCATTAGTCAAGTTAGAAAGGGAGCCATTGAGGAAATCTGGACTAAAATAGCTATATTTAAAATCAGTGAAAGCTAACTACAGCTACCTTAGAACAAGATATCTTAGGCTGCCTCTAAGAAAAATAAATGTTCTTGAGTTCCCTGCTGTTATGAGTTTATCTCCTAACAGAATTTGGGGTAAAAAAAGTGGTTCCTTAAAACTGATGTTAATATAATATACTAAGCCACAGTTTTCTCCCACAGCCCAATAATAGGTAGATGCCTGGTGTATATTGCTTTCATTAGGATACACAACATACTTTGGATGATACTTAAATTAATTCCAGTTTTCAAAAATAATATGTCTAATGTTTTTATTTTAGCCCTGAATGTCGTGAGAAAATAAGTGAGCTCAATGTTGTAGAAAATTTGTTGATGATATTGCATGAATACGATTTGCTCTCTAAAAGGTAGGATATGTCATCTTCAGTTGACTTTTGTGTTGAAGGTTTTCAGCTATTTAGCTAATGTACATTCAAATTATTCTCTCTCCATGGTTCTTCACTCAAAACCTTGGAAGCATAACATGAGGGAAATCCCCAAATCTGACATTTTAGTGAGATACAGTATATTTTATTCAGTGGAAGTATTCCATTTAAACATGAAATTAACTGAGAGATTGCTTTGATATGTACAGTAGGTGTGAGGTTTTCTATTCTTAGGGCTGATAAGGTTTTGGATAATTCCTATAATTCACTCACCAAGTTTCAGATGCTTAAACTTTTCTGATCCACACAGGCATAGTATATAATTAACAGAAGAAGAAGAAATGTGTGCTAAAAAAATGAGTCCTCCAGAAGAAAATTAATATTGTTAATTATTTATAATATTAATCTATATTAATATTGAGAGCCCTTGTGGTATAGTAGTTAGACTGGCAGTGGGGAGACCTGGGTTCAAATATGCCCTCAGCCGCAGCAATTCACTGAGTGATTTGGAGCTAGTCCCTCTCTCTAAACCCAAAGAACTTCATAGGATTGTTGTTGTAAGGAAAAATAGAAGGAGGGAACACTAAGTGCATTGCCTTGAGCTTCTAACTGAATGTTAGGATCTCAGTGTAATACAATAAAGTAAAACCTATGTAAAAGGGAATCATGGTAGGGAAATTAGTAATAACATTATTATATTAATATTAAGAGCCCCTGTAGTGGTGTAGTAAAGGTGTTGGACTGACACTATGGAGGCCCAGTTCAACATCATATGAACCAATATAGCATTCAGAGGACTGCTTCTTCAACAGTTAGCTCAATTCATTAATTTCTTTTTTAAAAGATAGGTATCCAGTAGGCACAAATTAATGATTATTGTTGAATTAATCATAATTTTATATCTATAGAAAGGTGACATATGATACCAAATTGCTATTCCATTAACATACTCAGTCTTAAAACCTTAATAATAAATATAGGTGTATTATTTTGTAAAAAAACCACATTATATCTTTTATTGCTATTTTGAAGCATTTGCTGGCCCATTTCTGTATATCCCATACTGCCTTAACCATATTAAAAATATTTGTATTATATGTCCTTAAATATCAAACAGTCTTCATCTGATCTTATTAACTGGTCTAAAGTGTGCACTCTACTCTGTGCCTTGGTTCTCCAAGAAAACGGTTCCTTTGCTTTTTCAAGTTTGGATTCTCCTATAATGGTAATGCTGCTAATTTTGGTCAGAGCTGCTAAAAGCACTTAGCTGACTTTGACTGATTTTTTTTTTTTAAAAAAAAAGCTAAACAGAGTTAGGCCTGATTAGTACTTGAATGGAAAAACCATAAAAGAAATCCCTGTGCTATAGATTTAAGTGGGAATTTGGAAAAACATTCCAGAAAAAGGCAATGGCAAACCACTTTTGTATTGCTGCCAAAAAATCCCAATGTGGACCTATCTAGCAGTCACTTGGAGTCAAGCTCAATTCAGAGAACACTTTACCTTTTAATAATATTAATCTCACGTAAACATAAATCTCAAATCAGAATTGGTATGCTAATATAGTAAGTGGGGAAACTCCATATTTTCCTAGTCACCGATAGCCAGTGTAGTGTAGTGATTAAGGTGTTGGATTGGCTCTGGGGAGATCTACTTTCAGCTCTGGAAACTCACTGGGTGACTTAGGTTGGTCATTCTCTTTCTGCCCAAGTATCTCACAGGTTTGTTGTTCAGGGAAAGAACTGGAGAAAGGTGCACTTGCCTTGAGCTTCTGTATGGAAAGGCAAGACATACATCTAACAAATAAATTAAATAGTCTTTTGATGTGAACATCCACCAACTTCTAAGGAATGCCAAATATGGCCCATGAGAGTAAACGTCCAATAGTTTTAACTTAGCATTCATTAGAATCTGCAATTGTGCCATAATAGGGACAGATGATTTTGGCCCTGTCTTTTTGTAAATCTAAATCTAAAGCAGTTTATAGATTATGACACAAGGAAATATTAGTTCCTTTATTTTTTGTTGTGATGTATGTTAAGGTTTTGAGCTGATTCAGATGTAATCACATGAAGGCATAGGAAGCTAAGTTATCAAACCTGACTGGTAGCAGCTCTTTAGGGCAGTTTTTCTCAAACTTTCTACAGTGGTGATTCACTAAATTAATATTTGGAAAATGTAGGGACCCCTCCAATTAAATAAATGTACCCTTCTCTATATTTTCATTTTTAAAAGCATGAGAGTTCTCATTTTTGGCAAATAAGGTAATTATTTGCATTGCATTTATCTATGCCTTCACATTGCCTCCATTTAAAGGTCTTTTTAAACTAACTTTTCTATCAAAGATTTAATCCAAAATTAAGTATTTATTTACTAATTTAATTTTTTATTTATCCCAATTGTCAGAATAATAACAGTTTAGCAGAAATATATTGGTCAAGAATATTCTTCCGTATAAATTTTTGAGTACTGAGAAGGGGGATCTCCAGCCCAGTGGAATTCCATTTTTAGATATGCCTTACCATATTTCCTATTTATACTTTTCTTTTGGGTTATTTATATGAGATCACAATTCCACTTAGCATAGCATGTGTCAATTTGCAGTCACTTATTGCACTCTAGACCTGTTCACCTGCCAATTTTCTGAAATTGCTACTGATAATGATAACTGATCCCTGGTGTTAAACTGCAGGTTTCAGGGCAGAAACTGGGTCTCTCTACAAATACTGTATGTGCTTTACCACTAATCTGTGATCCTTTACCAGGGTTGTTACAAGCCTCAAATGTCCATATTTGACCTCCCATATTCATCATACCTGACCAAAATCAAGCACTTTTTGTTTTCAGATTAAGCAGTTTTCCATGCTATTAAACTTGGAGAACTTTGGTTTGTTCTAACTGTGGTTTGTTCACTATTTTTGTTAAAATAAACCACAGTTTCAAGATTTCATAGGAAACTCTTTAGTCAAAAAATGCATTGATGCTGTTTCTACCTTCCCCAGCACAACCTGAATGCCCTTACTCTAAATACAAACCTGGAAACCATAATAAGGCTAGTCACTCTTAGAAATAAATGGGAAAGAATTACAATTAGATGAATTTAAAGATTGGCCTAAATACCATCAGCTTTAAGGGTATCCTTGGCTCTACCTAGCTTATCCCTTGCCCATCTGTGTTCATGCCCTGCTTTCAGGCCTTTTTAATGTTGGAGATTCATGATGTCAGAAAGACTCAATGTCTCTAAAAGGTAGAAAGCCAACCACTCCTATCACCCTGATACAGTGTCTTCTGGATTGTGTGTTCTGTGATAATTACATGCAGAAACATGTACAGAAGAAGTCAGGGAAGAAATGACAAAAGCTGCATTCTGTGTCTCTGTCTTTTTTGTACACGCATTATGATACTGCACAGACATACAAAAGAGGCACAGTTTACACAAAGACTTCCTGAGACTGCTTTTATCAATTTGACAAGAGCCCCCAATCCTGTGGATGCCTCTGGTTACATGAATGCCTAAAACAGCTTAGACTTATTTCAGTTGACCATTTTAACAAGCAATTACTGAGCTGGCTATCTGAAGAATAGGTTAATCTAAAATGGTGGTCTTAATTTTTAGATGTGGATTTTCTTTATTAGAGAAACAGACAGATGGATTCTATCCATCTGTCTGGCTGTCTATCTGTCTATCTATCTATCAGATTTTAAGCTGCCTGACTCCTTAGCAACTCTGTGTGGCTTACAGGTAAAAAGAAAAACAGTACATATAGAAAGAAATCATGGCCAACTGGAAGAACAAGACACTCAGTTGTAAAACCAAATGTAACAAAGGGGAATTCACAACTACCCCATCCCAAGACCTCTGGAAAACAACCAAGTTGTTACTAATTTGGCTTCTGGATGCAATTCAAGGTGCTGGTTATCACCTTTAAAACTCTTCATGGTATAGGGCCTGGCTATCTGAGAGACCACTTATCTCCAGCTCTTTCTGCCCATCTGGTACAATCAAGCAGGGTGGGCGTGCTGTGGGTTCCATCAGTTAAACAGTGTCATCCTATGGGACACAGGAGCCTATTCTACTCTTTTGCAACACCTGCCCTCTTCAGCGATATCCCCCTGAGATTTGTGCAGCTCCCACCCTTATGACGTTAAACCATTTACTGCATCAGTTTCTACATGTTATAATGGAGAAAGAAGGCAGAATTTGAATATTTGTATAATTTAGCAATCATGCTAAGTGTAACTACTGAATTATGAATTTTTGCTGGTTTCTCTGCAGGCTGACAGCAGAATTACTCCGCCTCCTTTGTGTGGAATCCCAAGTCAAGGAACAAATCAAGTTGTATGAGGGAGTGCCCATTCTGCTTAGCCTGCTCCATTCAGATCATCTAAAACTACTATGGAGTGTAGTGTGGATTCTTGTACAGGTTTGCGAAGATCCTGATACCAGTGTTGAAATTCGAATTTGGGGTGGAATCAAACAGCTCCTTCATATTTTGCAAGGGTAGGTTTCTGAATTCATCTGTAGTAAGGGCAGCCACAGGCCCTCCATTACAGTTTGTATGTGTGTATGTATGTGCCTGTACAATACTGAGGATATTTTATGTTTATGTGCATATATATACACACCTACATACACATACCTATACAAACTCCATATCTAAAATTGTACTTATTCTCAGTACAATTGGCTTGATTTCATGTGAAAATTTATTCCTTTTAAGATACAGATTTGCCGTCTAATGATACTGTTTTATAGAAAGGTTTTCTGAGATTTATGTTATAAAGATTCAGGAATAACTTTCATGAAGTGTAGATATAGCAATTCCTTTGGGAAGGAGAGATTAATGCACTAGAACTCACTAAATAGATCAATATTGATTGTTCATTACTTATACAGACAAATGGGAGGCAATATATAACCAGTTTCATCCTATATTTGGACTTGCCAGACATATGTAGCTAGAGCTTATTCTATGGGATTGAAATCCTCTACTGGCAACAGAACTCCCAGACCATTGCATTTTAGATGACTATACACAGTGCATTAGCTTTAGGAACTATCCAGTTCCTGGTGCTCATAAGTGTTGCAAGAAAAGATACATAGAATCGATTAGATTCTATACTGTCTACCTCCCCTTAATTGTCCAAATTCACCTGGAACATGGCGTCTTCATTGGGGTCTCTCTGATTCACACTCACTGGTTCTGAGCATGCACAGTAGCCTATTTGGGTGTTCCAAAACTAAGTTTCTTGGTGAGAGGTCCACCTCAACACGCAGCTTTCATTTTAAGTAGGTAGGTAGGTAGGTACAAGGTTCTCACTCAAATCTTCAGTTCTCTGCTGACTGCCACAGCTGCAGTTCTTTGAAATATTCTTGTTCAGTATCATCACTATTGCACAGAGTTGGTAGATACCTTTCTAAAAAGTGTGGCTAACCCCTTTTAGTTATGCCTCATTTGTTTCACTAAGGAGCATGTTGTGAACTTATGTCCATGTTGTCTGGTTTTTTAGAATTGCTGTTTGTGACTCAGAATGTCTGTTTGGGAGCAGGCCCACAGTCCCATGGACTCCATGGTTAGCCTCGTTTTGGAGAAGGATTCCTGGGGTAGTTCCCCACTAAGCTGCTTGTCTCATATGTTGCTCCTGTCTGTTCCTGAAGTTAACTTTAAAAATTCCAGTCCAAATTGTAGTGGGTTGGCAAGGGGTCCAGTTGGTGCTCAGTCCAGACTACAGCCACTGCAGATCCTGATTGGTCACTCTCCTGCATCTTGTCCTTCCCATTCATGCAGGGATGGCAAGCCTTGTTGGCTGCCCTCTCTGGCCGTAAGACACTCTATGAGCTTTCATGGCTGATTAGGGAATTGAACCGCAGTCTTGCCAGTATTAATCCAGTTCCTTAACCATTACATCACACTGACTCATGATGTATAAGGATGCGCAGAACATATGTGTTCATGATTCTAATTACCAATCACCTTAGAGTTATATCCAAACTGTGTCTTAGACTATATTTGTACTTTTCTAGGGAACGAAATCTGTTTTCAGATCGTTCTTCCATTGGGAGTTTATCTAGTGCAAACGCAGCTGGGAGAATCCAGCAGCTTCATTTATCAGAAGATTTAAACCCTTATGAGATACAAGAAAATACATTTTCTCTTCAAGCAGGTACAGTCGTCCTATGATGATTTGTGTCAGTGAAGTAATCTGTGCCTGAACAATGCATGAAATGCTAACCAAAGAACTTTGGAGCAATTGAACAGTAACTTCAGTAGGTTCTCTTACAGATATCCATATGCTGATTGTCCTGTAGAGCAAGGTGGGTAAGTCATATGGAGCCACAGGCATTTTATTTTCTCCAGTCTACAGAGCTCCCCAGATTACACAAAGTGTAAAATGTGAATGGATTAGTGGCATGGTTTAGAATATTATTTAAAATTCAAGAAGTGCACAGTTGATAAATATCTTCATATATAGGAGCAGTATAAGATGAATTTTCTGGTGATTTATTCTAGCCTGCTGTGCTGCAATTACTGAATTGGTCCTTAATGACACCAATGCCCACCAAGTAGTACAGGTGAGAAGTCTTTAAATATCTTTGAGATTAAACTTGTTTATCTGTACTTATGTAATGTTGTATTTTACCGTGATTTGTTGTGAATACAAAATATTTGCAGATGTCTCAAGTGATCCATATGCTTATGCTCTGTGTGTAAAATAGTGTGTTCTTATCTGTGTGCACATAAGAAAAGAGTCAGGAATAAGCTTTTGATTTAACTTTCAAATACCGTGTTTTATAGGAAGGCTGAAAACAGAGAACACATTATAAGTAAAAGGAATGAGGTTAAACAGGAGGGAGCTGGAATCTATACTCTTGTGAGAAAAGACTGAGAAGGTAAAAATAATATGGCCTAAATCAAATTTGATTCTGGCTGTATTATCAAGATTGAGCAGGAAGAGATGTTGTATGAAGAGAAGACAATAAGATTGTCTACTCTCAGACAACATACTTAGTGAAAACTAAAGTATCCTTTAAATTTAACTTAGCTTCTGGTGACTATGTGGACAAATCCACGTATGTTTCTTGGAACAGCATAGAAATAGCTTGCCATTGCCTTCTTTCCATTTTTTTAATTTCCCAATTACGACGGATTTCCCCCGGTTTTCTCTCTGGGTTCTTTTCTTTCTGGTTATGTGCAGGCATGACGACAAAGTAACTCGAGAGGCAAGCAGTAGGTTCTCGACCAAGGCTTTACTCAATGCTCCAAAAGGGTTTGATAAAATAAGCTGCAAATAAAAAGTCCTTCCATATCGACCAACAGTCAATATAAAAGTTAAAGGCAGGAGTGTAAGCCCTCTTTGCCTGAGTAGCCTTACGTGAACGTGTCTTGACGGCGAGAGGATGAAACAAGCGAGTCCCCTCTCCTGCAGCTGAGGCAAGACTTAAGACCGTACCTTCTCCAAAATCTATTGTGATGCAGCGCAGCAATAGCATGGTCGACCTTTGCTTCTCCAGCGCCTCCCGTTCTCCTCCAGGGCTAATCTTAAATACCCTTTCAGAATCAGCCTCCACCCCTCTCCACAGGTGTTAACAATTTAGCATCCCACCCTGCTTAACTTAACAGAGTTTGCAATGGTTACAGTTTGGGATACAAACCGGGGCTCCTTCCCACGCTCTCACCTAATACAAAGGTTTATGGCTATCTAACCATGAAGTTAGTTTTCTAGCGGGCGATAAATGCTTTATCCACATCACATCGAAGTATGAATGAGGAGGTTTTTCCACCTACTATAGAGAATGGAGAAATATGCACAAAAGATGGTTATTTCTCACAGCCCTGGATTTCCGTCACACCAATCTAGTTTACAGCCTTGAGATTTTCTGCTGGTCTTTCATCCAAATGCTAACAGATCTGATGGTGCTTAGCACTAACCCACTTAGCTTTTTCAAGACCACCCAAGGTCAGCTAGCTTGCTACCATCTTCTCTGATTTTTAGCCAATAAGAACTGTTAAAGTTTGCATTAAAAATGTGCTGCTGATTACTCACATAAAGAACTGGAGGGCATATGTTTGCCACTTAATCATTTTATAATTAAGCATTGCATATGACTAGAATTAATAAAGGCATGTTATTGATATCTGCTTCAGGATGGCTAACAGTTATATATAAGATACTATAAGATAAAGAACATAATTAAGGAGCAAGTGTGTCAGCTAAAGCCTGCTCATCTTGCAGGTACTGCTGCAAAATGAACAGTGTCTGTCTTTGGTGAAAATTTTGCAATAGATAAATACGTTCCTCTTGTGAATCTGACATAATATTTGGAATTCATGTCTTTTTTATTGCTAAACATTTGATTGTTCTCTGAAACATTATTCCTTCATGTACGCTTTTTCAGGAGAATGGGGTATACACAATAGCAAAGCTGCTTTTACCTAATAAGCAAAGGAATATAGGAAAGGCTAATTTATTACAGGTAATCCTTTTTATTTATTTATGGATTTTCACTGCAAACAGTTGCAGCCTTGAAACAGAAAAAATGTGGTTTATTATATATTTCTTTACTGTAAAATGGCTTTTGAATAAAGAGCAAGATAGTCAAGAAGAATAAATCCTGGTTGGGCATTATATTAAGCTGTAATATCCTGCCTGCCTGCCTGCCTGCCTGCCTGCCTGCCTGCCTGCCTGCCTGCCGAAACCCTATATGCCTTCTAAGGCAGTCTGATATTTTTAACATTCTAAGAAGTTATTCTTCAATACCTTTACATTTTGTTCACTAAACATCAGTTTTAAAGGTTAATAGGGATACATGAGGCTAGAAAGTCTAACAGATTGGTAATAGTTTTATAAACCATCTTGCACTAGATTCATACTAAAATGTATATTCTTACTTCTAGTGTTACAATGTTTTATTCTATTAATCTAAAAAGAGCTCAGGCTTTCAGGCCATTTGTCAAAGCTATAAACAAATGATTTTTAGTATGCTACTGGCATTGAATCTTTAGACAAGAGAAACCAGTTATGGCTGGCAATCCTTCTGTATGAAATTGTCTCTAATGTATGCATTTTTCTCATTCTAGTGTTATGCATTCAGAGCCCTGAGATTTCTTTTCAGTATGGAAAGAAATAGACATCTCTTTAAAAGGTATGCTGATGATAAGCTATATTCCAAGATGTTCCTTTGAGCAAATGTGTGTGTGTGTAGATGTGTATGTATATGTGTATGTGTGTGTGTATATACACACACACACATAGATTTACCTGTCATACTTTGCTAAAAACACTGATTTCCATTAAAAGCCTGTTTCCTAATTGTATACAGTCAAAGGGAATAAAATTGCAAAATACATTAACATTTTAATAACAGAGGACTTCAGAAGGCACTGGAACTCAATGACACTTCTGTGCTACAATGAGCAGTTCAGACGTAATTGCTGAACCATTCCTGTTGACCAAACTGCATATCTGTGATTGAACTGTGATAGTTTAGGGATGACAACATGCCACAAGAAATGATTAACTACACTTACACTGTTATTCTGGAAATTGTTCAAAAACTGTGTGTGTGTGTGTGTGTGTGTGTGTGTATTGTATGCATATAAAGCGTTTCTCCATTTTTAATTCAGAAAAAGAAATCTGCTCCATAACAAGCTTTAGGAAACACCAATAATTCAAAACTGTTATATTAATTATATATTTATTTTGCTTCTAAGTGGATGCATGGTGGATGTTCTTTATAAGGTCAGGGCTATTCGTATGCTGAGCAGTTTTCAAATACTTGATCTCCACTTGTTTCTAGTTTCATTAGGTATATGTTCTGGGTTACAAGAATCTGAACAACCACTAGATGGTAGCAGAGGTTTAGTTTTATGTTTCTTTTTGCTGTCATCCAAATTTTTGCAGCTTAGTTATCTTAGCCCTAAGTTTCATTTCAGGATTTCACTGAAATCTTTCAGGCAATAGTACAAAATAATTAGGAATATCCACCTGCATAATTATTGTATTTTATTTGCCATCATAGTGGTTTAAAATGGAATGTGAACAAATGATTTTAAGAGAAAATCTGAACAAGTGAAATGAGGGTTTATTCATATATAGTAGTCATATATGCCAAGGCTTTCCTCTCAAAATGTAATCAAAATATTGTCTATAAGGGGAACTTATTTTACTGGTAATTAGTTTTAATCAATAGTAATTAGTTCAGATAGTGCTGCACTTTTTTTTCTCCTGCTCATTTTGAAGTTTGCCCTTTGCCTATGTATGCACACATACACACGTATACACAGACACACACATACATGCATATACACACACAAGTGTTCCATATAGAAACATTTTGCTCCTGGATTGATTTAAATGGTGTTGGTAACCTAGATTGACAAGGTAGGGAAGCTGGGCATTGCAAAGGACTTCTAATCTTAATCTTCCTTTTTGTGTGTGTGCATGGGGAAGATTTGTCTTAAATTAATGGAAGCCTTCCTTTCAGATAAATATGGAATTTTATGAAGGAAAGGGATCTTTCTTTTAGCAAGAGAGGTCTAATGTATTACTCAGGTGTGTAAAGCCTCTTTGTGGGACTTGCCAGACACAAATTATTAAAGACATTAGTTTTTAAAATGTGAAAGATGAAAATGGGTATAAACCTGATGCAGTATTCCATAAGTATCCACATTTATATTTTTGTAGGCTCTTTCCTACCGACTTGTTTGAAAGCTTCATAGATGTTGGGCATTATATCCGTGAGATCAGTGCCTATGAAGAGCTAGTATTGAAGTTAAATGCGTTACTGGTAGGTAGTACACGTTATTTCCTTAATCAAACAAACTCAGTCTCTGCCAAAATGTTTCAGCTTACTCTGATTTCAAATGTCAGCTTTGAATAAAATCTTGCAGAATTTATTTTAGAAGACATTGTGAAAAATGTTTTTGTACAGGAGATAGCTGTAGGATGCTTTGTGGTATGCTTTGTGGTAACCAGTTAAGACACCATACTTCTTTTCATCAGCTCTAGCTGTCTAAACTTAATTCAAGAATGGAATAGTCAAGGAAATGTTCTTGATTAAGATGAAAAAATAGGTGAAAGTGGCTTTAAGGGAAAGTTAGTAGGACTTTTATACTTTGTCTTGTTTGCAAAAATTATATCAATAAAGTGTTTAACTTTTGTAACTAGGAGGATGAAGTTAAGCAAGTTGCTGAAAATATTGAAAATATTAATCAGAACAAAGCACCTATGAAATACATAGGCAATTATGCAGTTTTGGATCATCTTGGCAGTGGTGCTTTTGGAAGTGTTTATAAGGTAAAACTGCCTTTGATTTGTACTGAATATTGCCTTATTTTCATATTTTTTTCAATAATTCTCACACTAGATTGCAAATATGTGTTGTTTATTTTTTATTGACAAAGGAAAGCATATGTTCCTTGGACTTAGCATAATTTATATCAAAAATAATTGTTGAGAAAGTTAACATAGTCAAGACTGCCATTTCAATTTATACCTCAGTCCTGAGTTCAGTAGCTATTCCACAGTATGCTAGAGATGTGCAGCTTCCTGACCTTGGACCATCCCTTTCCAACCTCAATACAGTTCTGTTTCTAGTATTGTCTGACCATACTAGAAATGTTCTCTCTATGCTCTGATCATACAGAAATGTTACAACTTCCAAATTGACTGTTTTGACTGTAAAACTAATGGCAGAATTGTCCACTTTGAGATAGAGCACTTCCAGTAACTCCACTGAAACAGAATCTTTCAAGGCTGGACCATGTTAACATAAAATATTTTTCACATTTTGAGTCCTCATCTATTTCCCCAGATTTGTAGCAAGTACTATTTTATTATTGTAAACATTTCTGAGATAATATGTCTCAAGTACTTCAAATAATTTGCAGTGGACTATATAAATACTAAGTAATAGTAGTCACAGTGTGATCTGGCCAGGTTGTAGAGATTCCCACTTAGGACATTCAGATACTCATATATCATTCAACAATATTCTCATTGCAAAATGAGAATGTAGGTGTTTTCAAATTGATTATTACATATGTAAAAATATATTTAGAAAATACACATATTAGTTTTCTTTCCTACATTCTTATTTCTGTTTTGTACTCTCTGTTCATATCACACTTTTTCTCCTTGCTGTAGGTTAGAAAACATAGTGGCCAAAACTTTCTTGCAATGAAAGAGATTAATTTACATAATCCAGCATTTGGAAAGGATAAAAAAGACCGAGAGAGCAGTGTGAAGAACATTGTCTCTGAATTAACCATAATTAAAGAACAGGTGAGACTAAACAAAAATAAGCTTCAGAGAAATTGTTGAGGGGAGAGTCTAATTATAGTTCAGATGCCAGTTAAAGTGAAGTTCTTTTCAGTTACCATGCTACCCTGAGGATATACCGGCTAGCTACTTTTGTTGCCCCTGCTCAGCCTTTTCATTGCCTGCTGGCTGTTCCTATTCATCCCTAGGTAAATTTGTAGTGGACTAGGGAATTGCTACAGTGCACTTGCCCTACCCAGTCTGTTGCAAGCCTTGGTTTCGCTGTGTGATCGTTCATGCTTTTATAGTTGCAGGCCAACCAAGAAAATGTTGGAATTAGTAATGAGTGATTATTGAGTTCTAAAAGCATAACAGAGACATTATGGTATTGATGGTCTTCTTTTACTTGTTGCTGATGCAGTCCCTTCAAATAACTGCTAATGCCACCAAAATACCAAAAGATGTACTAGTATTGAAAGCCTAACTTGCCATAATTGCCATTTAGAGGAACACCACCAGGCTGACTTTGTCCGGACTTTTGAATCCAACTAGGGAAACATTCAGGCTTCAGTCTAGATTGAAAAGTCAAAAAAATATTCCAGAAGAAGGCAGTGGCAAACTATTTCTGTATCATTGCCAAGAAAATAATGGGGATGTATCATGAAGTCACCAAACATCAAGCTCAACTTGATGGAAACTACTTTTTCTGAACATTTTTTAAAAATAGATAACCTGGGGTGGCAAGTCCCAAAGTGGTGGGACAGAAACTTACCCTCCTAATCTGCTGGATGACCACAGGAGGCCTTTCAATAATGTGTAGAAGGGATAGAGTTGAATTTTTTTTGTCCATTTTTCTCTTGGAGGGAGAGGGGTTAAGAGTAGGAATGGAAATGTTTCACCTCCTAAAAGTCTCTCCCAGCCATGCTATTCAGCCTGAAATCATCCTACCAAAATTCAGCTGGTCTGCTGCAAAATTTCATGGGCAGGGTTGATGAGCAGTTTAAGGGTAGGTATGGGGGTACTTTGTGCTTCCATTCCCATACTTATTTTTGGGAAAAAAAAAAAAAAAGAATATTGGTGTACTGCTCATACCCAGTGTGCTCTAGGCTGCCCACTCCTAATCTAACACTTGTACATTTTTATTTTAGCTTTATCATCCCAATGTTGTGCGATATCATAGAACCTTTTTAGAAAGTAAGTATAAGCCTACAAGGTTACAGTCCACTGTGTTTTGTTGTAATAATTTTTTTTTAAATCAAGTAGGAACTATGTCAAAAAAATGTCTTTTGTCATTTTCAAGAAGGTTTCTAGATAGCAGGAGTAGGCAATCTGTTGGGTAGTGGGGGGTTGTACTTGGTGTATGTTTGTGTGAGTATGGAGGAGTAAGTTTGAGGACTATAGTGAGAGGGCAGTTACTCCAAGTGAGTGGAGCCATGATTCTCCATTTTCCTGGTGATGATTATAGGGAAGTTTGAAGGTTCAGGATTTACAATATAGTTTTGGTATCTTTCTCACCTCAGAAACTGCCGTTGTCTTTCAGCAGCTACAGTCAAATGGAGCTTGAAAGACCTTAGGTTGCCCAAGACTGCTGTCAAACACAGGCTGCATTCTGTGAGATCTCACATTTCATATTTTCTTGACATACAAATCATTTCAAAATTAACTACAGGTGCCCCTAATAGTTCGTTTGTTTAGATTTACATGGCAAACCATCTCCCCATAGCAATTCTGGCAGCTTACCACAGGTAAAATACCATAAAACTACAAAAATATTTTTAAAAACCCAATATATCAAACCTATAATAAGTTAAATATTGTTGCTGTAAAGTTGTATATTTTTCATTATAATCCAAACTGAAGAGAACTCAGCAGCTATTGATTTTGTTTACCACCATGAATCTGTTCCAAGTGATAACTAATCTCACATAGTCAATGAATTAGGTTTGATGTTAGGCAGTTCAGTTTTTGAGAGACATTATTTGATGGTTGAATCAGTTCCTGTTTTTTTAAATAATATTTTTATTAAAGTTTTACATAGATAAAAGCTAATACAGAACAAAAAAAGATATATAAACAAAAAAGAAAAAGACAGAAAAAGAGAAAGAAAGAGAGGAAAGGAAAGGAAAGACATAAAAAGTGACTCCCTCCTCCCTCCAAACAAGTATAAACATTTGTAGTAACTTAACACTTTCTTTAGTATTACAGAAAAACAAACTCTACTTCCCATTTCTCATCCCTTAACAATACCAAATTATTAAAAATTCATCAATCTCACTCAGCAAAAGCATTAAGAGTATAAATAATAATAACTTATACATTTTAACCTTAGACAAATAAATCCATTATGCATTTTGACTTATAACTTTGTCTTATAAGTAAAATATAAAAGATTTATCCCCATAGGCATACAAAATACCAATAATAGTAACATACATATCTTAAACTAAATCAAGTAGGTCCTTTTTACATTCTAACCTGTAACTTATATGTTAACTAATAGACCATAGAACGTTTATCCCCATATGAAAAAATATTTAAATCCTCGTCTTAACAGTGCTGGTCAAAAAAAAAAAAAAAAAAAGATTCCAATAATCACAACTTATACAATTTAACCCTGATCAAATAAGTCCACTTTGAATTCCTTTTTCTTCTTTTTTAAGAGGCTTGATCTTCAGTCGCTTCTTCAAATAAAGTCCCACTTGATGATTTCTTATTATTCTCCTTGTCTGTTTTCAGGAACAGCTTCAGAAATTTAATACTTCCCTTCTTTGCATTCAAAATAAGATAACTCTCAGTCACTTTCCTGATTTATAATCTGGATGTCCCCTTTAATTGTTAAAACATCAACCAGCATAATTTGTAGGTCCAATGCAACTTCTTTCTCCATGTCACTCTTATAGTTGAACATTTTTAAGTCTCTTTTCAAATCCACAACATCTTTTTCAATGTCTTCCATATTTCTTTAATAGTCTGGCAATTTTTAAAGTCCATTTTAAGATTCTTATTCAAATCATCCTCAGCTCTGTTTTATCCAATAGAATCTTCTTCTATAGCCTCTGTTAGCTCCACTTTGAAAGTATCAAAAATTTTTGAAAATAAGTCCTGAACACATTGTTCCCAAGCTGACTTAAATTCTTCCATAGTAAAATAATATTCCTCCATTATGTTAATATCTTCTCCTTTAATTGCTCCCTGCTTCCCTCTAGTTAACCTTCAAAGCCCAGTCTTATCTTTTGTTTATTTTCAAAGTCAAAACTTTCCCACAGTAAGGATTCTTACAGTTAATTCCAAAATCATCAGCTGTATTTTTATAAAATTTAAAACAGTCCATAAAAACTATTCTTTCAGATCCATCTGGCCCCTTAACTATCCACATTCAATATTCTAAACTCCCTTTTGCTGTTTCAAAAATTATTTTTTTTTCTTTTTAATCTTTAAACTTACTTGAATCTTCTTTCCTCGAAGATAGAAGGAAATTCTCCTGGTGTGCAGCAACTTGCCCTTCAGAAGGCTTTTAATTTCCAAATAAATTGATAATAAGTAGTTTCCCTTGTCAATTAAAAGAGGAAGTGTGTGTGAATCTAGTGTCCTTTTGAAGGCTATGAATGGCAGCTTGGGCTTGATGTTTCCTTTGACTCCCAGAGCGCTCAACCCACTGGAGATTGCTGATTTGCAATCTCTTCACAGGGAGCCTATGTAAGGAGTACTTGTGGGAGATCCAGTCATCTCCTTTGTCCGGAGATGGTTCCAAAGAGCTGGATCCTTCACTAGCTTTTCCTACCCACCACAGTGGTCAGCTCTGCAAAAACGGAGCTGTCTTCAGTCCTCCATTATTCCCCCAGAAGTCTTGAATCAGTCCCTGTTGAGGGCTTAGGTACCTGTGCTATATACGTTTGAGAACAGCATCTGAATAATCAGTTTTCCTTTAAGTGTTATTTATGTTTCAGAATCTCCAGGAAATATGCCTGCTTGATGTCCCTTGTCCAACTACTGTTCAGAGAAATAAAATATTTTGTTGTTATTGCTGTTTGTTTCATTATGTATAGATGATAGGTTGTATATAGTCATGGAGCTCATAGAAGGGGCACCCCTTGGAGAACATTTTCACTCTTTGAAGGAAAAACAACAACAGTTTACAGAAGAGAGAATATGGAATATATTCATTCAAGTAAGAACCTGAAATTACCTTCATTACTTTTCTCTGTATGTTTTCTGATTATGGAGTTAATCAGGAGTCTGATAGCATCTTTTCCGACTAACAAATGTTATTAAAAGATCTAAGCTTTTGTGAGCTTATTTGTTAGTCAGAAAAGGTGTTGCCAGACTCCTGATTTTTTCTTCTTTTTTTTTTTTTGCTATCATAGACTAATATGGTTCTCCGCCTATGATGATTGTGGAGTAATAATTTATCAGTCAAGGATCTGTCATCTTGTCCTTTGTGAAGTATCAGTGATCATTCTATTTGTGATAAGACAAGATCAGAATTAAAGGTCACTGATCCTGAAACTTTTTGCCTAGAGTCTATCTAGACAATAAAATACTTAATACCATAGTGTTTCAATGGCAAACTCCTCTCTTGAGGAATTTAGCAGAAATGAAAATCTGTGTCCTTTCCCCTCCAATGATAGAGTTCACATCTACCTTCCTTTTAGAAGAAATGCCAAACAATATACAGCAGTCTAACAGAAGCAAGGTTTCCTCATTTGCAGCTGTGTCTCTGTTCTGGATACAGTGCTATCAGCCATTCAGCAAAACAAAGAATGTGACTGGTACACTTTGATGCTCATGTCTAATGAGCTTTGTGGCAAGCCATTTTGCCTGTTGTAGGACTCTCAGAAATGATCCTTTCAGTTTGTTATGCTTCAAAATTTCCTTGCCAATTAAAATAGCTGTTTAATTATTGCTGATGTGCAGGTAGTCCTTGCTTAATGACAATTCATTCAGTCACCGAAATTACCAAACGAAGGGACTTACGACCTGTGCCCAAAATTACGACCATTGCAGCGCCCTGCAGTCATGTGATCAAAATTTGGGTGCTTGGCAGCCCACCTGCACTTACTCGCTTCAGCTCCCCACCCGCCTATCTCCCCCACAATCTCTACCCTTTTGGCCCCCTGCTGCCCTATGCGCCATCACCCTAGCTGACTTTTGCCGCTGTCTTCTTACTCCCGCTGTTCCTGCTGCTGACAAGGCATCCCTGGCTTAGCTGCTGGGCCCTATGGGGCTGGCTTTGCACTGCAAAGAAGGGGAAAAGAGCTGAAGCAGTCTTTTTTTCCCCTTCTTCACAGTGCAAAGTCCTCTTTGCAGGTCCTGGGAGGGGCAGGACTCGCTTTCTGCTGTGAAGAAGGGAAGAAAAAGGCTGCTTTCATCTCTTTTCCCCTTCTTCTCAGTGCAAAGCTCTCTTTGCAGCTCCTGGGAGGGGAGGGGCTCGCTTTGCACTGCAAAGAAAGGAAAAGAAGAAGGCTACTTTCGTCTCTTTTCAGAAGCCTCACAACTCAGGCTGAAAGCGGTTCTGAGGCCCTCGTGCATCTGACCTGCACTGTACCCCTGCACAACCTAACCGACTCTCCTATGGACCCCTACACACCCCCTCACTCCCTCCCCCACCCGGTAGCACCTGGGGCTTGTAACTTCCCACCAGCTTCCCCACTGACTTGATTGTGGAAAGCTGGCAGGAAGTTGCCTTGCCTAACAACCAGGGATTCACTTAACAACAGCAACCAGGACTGCTGGGATTGCAGTCATTAAGCAAAGCGACCATGTGATAATTCTCTTAAAGACTGCATCACTTAGCGACCTACATTCCAGTCTCAGTTGTGGTTGTTAAGCGAGGACTACCTGTATCTGGCTTTGCATTTACATTAAGATTTTCTTTACTATAAAGCTGTGTTTAGCTCTTCGGTATTTGCACAAAGAGAAGAGGATTGTCCATCGAGACCTCACTCCAAACAATATCATGCTGGGAGATAAAGATAAAGTAACAGTCAGTAAGTTCTAATTTTATGATCTTATTGGCATGTGATGGAAGATAAGATAAAATAAACATAATGCTACTATCAATACAAAGCTAGTCATAATGGCTGTATGTTACATTTACTCTGAGCGACATTGCAGTACAATAGGTAGCACCGCCTAGTTGAGGAAGATTTCCTCTTTTTAAACATATTAACATGAGTTACTGGGAAATAAAATCAGGTGAATGTCATTATGACTCATTTATGTAGTTCATATGAGTATCATATTGGCAACATAGGTATTAGAAAGCATGGCCTTTTCTTATGTTCTTAATTTTTTTTAATGTTAGTAAAAAGTGCAGAGTAGTGAATTGCTTCTGCAAATGTTGAAATGTTATGCTATTTCTAATGCACGTTCCAGAAAATACAATCCTCCTTGCATATGTATGTATCATTCTGTGTGTGTGGAAATAGTATATTTTCCAGAATTACTGCTGTTATTTACATTTTTTCTATTGTTTGTTCAAAGTTTTATTTGCCTTTTCCTGCTGTTTTTAGTCTAGATGTTTTGTATTTTTCCTGCAGAAAGAAACATTCTGCACAAGTATATCCCCATTGCAATGGTTTACTATCCTTCCTCAGAAAGTTTCAGAGACTCAGTAATTTTCAGTCCAATAACCAACTGGATGATTTCAGTCTACATGTGTAGATTTTACTTAAATGTTATGTCCATCCATTGATGAATGAAATAGGAAAAGCATACCCAATTTATCATATTGTATGTTTGTATATAAATGTAATAAAATGTGAATAAACCCTGCTGCTGTTCCATAAAATTGCCTTCTCCTATAGATAGTCAACCTTGACTTTTGTATCATTGCAGAAGGTCCATGTCTGACTTCAACAAGATCAGCTTGTTATTGTTGATGAACAATTCAAAAATATAGAAGCAATCTATAACGTCTTTGCATAGCCATCTCTTTACAGCATTCTCTTTAAAGGCAGGATAGGCAATCTGTCATTTTCCAATTGTCCTGTTATTTTGCATGGTATCTGATGGGAGTAAAAGTCTAAAATATCTGGCGTTTCTCTAATCCTTTTATGAATGTTATGATGGTTGATATCCTCCAAGTTTCTTAGATTCACACTTCACACTTGATTCTCATGTTTTCTGTATGTAAGGGGTAAGTAATAGTACTTACTTCCCTTTTGTTAGATCATTATTTAATAATTAGCAATTATTAAAAAGCCAAGATTGTCTGACTTAGGGCCTAACTGAAGTTGTGTATTTTCGGTTGTGCAAGCAGTTATGAATATGGGGATGTTGCTGGTGGTAAACTGCTAATATGTACTACTTTCCAACCTGATCTTCCTGAATGCATTGGCTTTTCTTCCTTCATTCTGGAGTGGCCACTGCCTGCAAGAAAGTATCACCAGGAATATCTTCTTACTGCATTTACTTAAGCAGAAAGAAGAATGAAGTAATTATCAGTGTTACTGCATCTCAGAAACTTAATAATTCTTCATTCAGTTTATTTGTTGTTTGGCATAGACCATGCCTCTGAAATAAGGTAGCACAATTCAGTTTAGTAGGCTGTAATAATTATCTGTTAGATAAAGAATAATTAAATGCCATGGGGGAAAAGGGAACATTGGCTTTGTTTCCTTTGGAGCAGAAGAGCTTTCTTAATGTTTCCATTTCTCATTTAGGCTTCATGAGTAATTACATTCTGTGATTATGACCTTCTAAGCATATGTTTAAGTAACTAAACTTAATGCAAAACCCTTTGAAAACAAGGGTTTATCACATTAATAGCTGCACAACTATATGCTGGAATGCAACTGTTTGGGGAATGTTTATCTTGTCTAATGTATCATCAGAAGCTATAGAGAGGGACAAAATAGCTTTCAGCTTGGATTAATCAGAAGCATGTTAAGGACAGCAGGCTATGAAAGTGCTGATTTAAAAAAAAAATCATACTCCATGTCAGTATACAGTTAGACTAGGGCTGTGTGGCTCCTTTGAAAAAAACAGTACTTCTTTTTGTATTGTTAAAGCAACCACATATTTTTTATAGTTTCATGCAGCAGCTTTGGAAGCTGCTCCTGGCTGACACACAGAGATGTATATACATGGCCACTCATTCACCTCTGAGAATAATGCAAAGTTCTGTAGGTTCAAAACACCTTGAAGGATTTGCACACCTTAATTTAGACCATTGCCAGGTTAATAGTGAAGTTCTGAACTAGAGGTGCTTTGTATAACCAGCTGACCCCAATGTAAGTACTTATAATTAATTGAATTTCATAATTCTATTCAGGTTTATATAATGGATTTTGTTTTAAATAATGAATATGTAATTCACAATCTTGCCAATCACCAAAATGGAGAGTACAGAACTGTATTCATGAATATATTTGGTCCCCAAAGTTAAATTTTAACATGTGTTGCTGTCTGATAGGTGCAAAGAACTTTAATTTTCTGATGAAATATTTCAGTGGCACTCATCAAATGCTAATGTTAAGTGTAAATTATAAAGCATGAAATACTTTTCATTTTCATTTCCATTTGGTTGTGTTTAACCAAATGAATGACACTGATACTTGAAACATATACAAATAAAACAGCATTAAAACATTATTCAAAGTGAATGTGGAATGCAAACATGCCTTTGATTTGTATTTATTTTTGCATGTTTGCAAGCATTTATGATTGATCTGTTGTAACTAGTGAGAATATTAACATTTAGACTGCATTCAAATGCTCAGCAAATGTATTCTGTCTGTCTTTCTGTACTAATTCTGAATGCATGTGCAGATTCAAAAAATCATTCATGCATACAGAAAGCTAATATACAGGTGAAACTCGAAAAATTAGAATATCGTGCAAATGTTCATTTATGTCAGTATGGCAACTCAAAAGGTGAAACCAATATATGAGATAGACGCATTACATGCAAAGCGAGATATGTCAAGCCTTACTTTGGTATAATTGTGATGATTATGGCATACAGCTTATGAAAACCCCAAATTCACAATCTCAGAAAATTAGAATATTACATGACATCAATAACACAAGGATTGGAAATAGAACAATATCGGACCTCTGCAAAGTATAAGCATGCATATGTACTCAGTACTTGGTTTGGGCCTCTTTTGCAGCAATGACTGCCGCAATGCGGCGTGGCATGGATGCTATCAGCCTGTGGCACTGCTGAGGTGTTCTGGAAGACCAGGATGCTTCAATAGCGGCCTTCAGCTCCACTGCATTGTTCGGTCTCATGTCCCTCATCTTTCTCTTGGCAATGCCCCATAGATTCTCTATGGGGTTCAGTCAGGCGGGTTTGCTGGCCAATCAAGCACAGTAATCCCATGGTCACTGAACCAGGTTTTGGTACTTTTGGCAGTGTGGGCAGGTGCCAAGTCCTGCTGGAAAATGAAGTCAGCATCCCCATAAAGCTCGTCTGCGGAAGGAAGCATGAAGTGCTCCAAAATCTCCTGGTAGACGGCTGTGTTGACACTGGACTTAATGAAGCACAGTGGACCAACAGCAGCAGATGACATGGCTCCCCAAATCAACACAGACTGTGGAAACTTCACACTGGACTTCAAGCATCGTGCATTGTGTGCCTCTCCATTCTTCCTCCAGACTCTGGGTCCTTGGTTCCCAAATGAGATGCAAAAGTTGCTCTCATCAGAAAAGAGGACTTTGGACCACTGGGCAACAGACCAGTTCTTTTTTTCTGTAGCCCAGGTAAGACGCTTCTGACGTTGTTTGTTGTTCAGGAGTGGCTTGACAAGAGGAATACGACATTTGAAGCCCATGTCCAGGATCCGTCTGTGTGTGGTGGCTCTTGATGCACTAACTCAGCCTCAGTCCACTCCTTGTGAAAGTCCCCAACACTTTTGAATGGCCTTTTCCTGACAATCCTCTCCAGGCTGCGGTCATCCCTGCTGCTTGTGCACCTTTTTCTACCACACTTTTCCCTTCCACATAACCTTCTATTGATGTGCCTTGATACAGCACTTTGGGAATATTCAACTTCTTTTGCAATTACCTTTTGGGGCTTTCCCTCCTTATGGAGGGTGTCAGTGATGGTTTTCTGCACAACTGTCAGGTCAGCAGTCTTTCCCATGCTTGTGATTCCTACTGAACCAGCCTGAGAGACCATTTAAAGGCTCAGGAACCCTTTGCAGGTGTTATGGATTCGTTAGCTGATTAGAGTGGGACACTTTGAACCTAGAATATTGAACCTTTTCACACTATTCTAATTTTCTGGGATTGTGAATTTGGTGTTTTCATAAGCTGTACGCCATAATCATCACAATTATACCAAAGTAAGGCTTGACATATCTCGCTTTGCATGTAATGCGTCTATCTCATATATTGGTTTCACCTTTTGAGTTGCCATACTGACATAAATGAACATTTGCACGATATTCTAATTTTTCGAGTTTCACCTGTACAGCAGAGAGTCGTAGCAGCCTTGTATAAATATATTCTTGCATTTTAGTATTTTCTAGAAAGTAGTTAAATCAGGAGCTAGGATGTACTTAAAGAGATAGCCACTGTATGGTGCTCATGCACTGCAGTTGGAGATCTCTCCTCTTGCTCATTCAACCTATTTCAGTAGAGGATTGGAATAGCATCTGCAATATGCTCAAAATAACTCCTGAAAAATACTAGTATAAAGTGCAATAGAAACATGGAAGATAGTAGAATCAGCTTTTTCTACTATGTTTGGATTGATATTATTCCATCAGTGAAGGTGCACTCTGAGCTTGGTTGTTTGCTTGCAGACATTTCATTACCTGACTAGGTAACATCAGTGCTAGTGAGTTTGCTCCCTGTTTATATACAGTAGCTTGCCCTACCAGTGTTGGTGGGGGTGTAGTCTTCTCCATGGTAGTTCCTTGATTAGGGTATTGTTTTCTGCTTGATGGTTTGTCTGGTGTTAGTCCTTGCTTATCTAGACACATAGAGATAAACCACCCTTGCCAGCAGCCAACACCCAGATAAGCATGGATTAACACCAGACAAACAACCCATTCCAGTTGGTGTTGGGCCAGTTCCAGTTGGTGTTCATTGGGTGCTGATTCCATTTGGTGTTAGGCTGGTTTCAGTTGATGTTGATTCAGGGGAGAGATAGCTCCCTAGGCCCCTCCTGTGTGGGGTGCTGCAGAGTTCTGTTCTCTCTCCCCTCCTTTTCAACATCTACATGAAACCGCTGGGTGAGGTCATCTGCAGGTTTGGAGTTCAGTTTCATTAGTATGCTGATGATACCCAATTGTATCAATTGACCTGGGACAGCCAAGTGAGGCTATCAAGGTTCTGTCCCAGTCCCTGAAGGCTGTATAGGTTTGGATAGAATGGAACCATCTCCAACTCAATCCTACCAGGACTGAGTGGCTATGGGTGTTTGAACCACCCAAATGTGGAGATATTCCATCTTTGACCTTGGATGGGTTTGCACTTCCCCCTTCAATGTTGGTACACAATCTGGGGGTCTTCCTGGACTTGCAGTTCCTGCTTGAAGAGCAGGTATCAGCAGTGGTTAGTAAGGCCTTTGCATAATTCCATCTGGTGCGCCAGTTGCCCCCTTTCCTAGATTGGGGGGGGGGGGCTTCAGATAGTCACTTTTGTCCTAATCACCTTGTGGCTTGACTGTTACAATGCTTTGAACATGGGGCTGCCCTTGAAGACCACCCAGAAACTTCAGCTGGTCCAGAATGCAGTAGCACAAGCAGTAATGGGCATGCCTTGGTATGCCCATGTAACACCTCTGCTTTGTGAGCTGCACTGGTTGCCAGTTTGCTTCTGCATGTGATTCAAAGTGCTGGTTGTTACCTATAAAGCCCTACATAGTATAGGGCCTTACTTGAGGAACTGCCTGTCTCCCATACCATCTGCCTGTCTGATTTGATCCTGCAGGGTTAGCATGCTATGGGTTCCTCCAATTAAACAATGTCATCTCTCAGGACGCTGGAAGCATGCCTTCTCTGTAGCACCACCTGTGCTCTGGAACAAGGTTCCCCCCAAGATCCAGATTTCCCCCACTCTGCTGTAGTTTAGAAGAGCCATGAAGACCTGATTCTTCACCCAGGCCTTCGGCAAGGGAGAGTGAGATTCACTTCATCACACTTGCCATCTTTTTTTTCTTTAGTTTTTATATTTTAGTGTAATTTGTTTGTTGTAAGCCGACCAGAGTTGTTGAGAGTCGGGCAGCACACAAGCTTAATAAATTATTTTATTATTATTGGTTGAACAGTCAGCCAGATGTTTAGACTGGATTTGGCATTTTTATCCACCTATCGACTCCTTCCCAAGGATCTGGGATAGCAGATGTTGTTTGATGGTGTTAAAGGTGTTGTCGCAGGATGTAAGCTGTTCCAAGTAAAGCTGTCTTTGCAATTGACTGATGGTGATTTTGTCAATGCCCATGGTCTTCAAGTGGTGCTCCAGATGCTTTGGGATTGCACCCAAGGCACCTATTACTATTGGTACTACCTTTGCTTTCTTTTGCCACAGTCATTCTATTTCTATTTGCAGGTATTTGTATTTGTGATTTTCTCCAGTTCTTTCTCTTCTATTCTGCTGTCTCCAGGTATTGCAGTGTCCACTATCCAGACTCTGTGTTTCTTATCAACAATTGTTAAGTCTGGGGTGTTGTGTGACAGGTGCTTGTCTGTTTGAATTCTAAAGTCCCAGAGCACTTTAGCTTCTTCGTTTTCTATTACTTTGTCTGTTTTGTGGTCCCACCAGTTCTTGCTTGCAGGCAAATGGTATTTCTTACAGATATTCCAATGCACCATTGTTGCTACTTTGTCATGTCATTGTTTATAATCTGTCTGTGTGATCTTCTTGCAGCAGCTAACTAGGTGGTCCACTGTTTCTCCAGCTTCTTTGCAGAGGTGGCATTTGCTGTCTGTTGCTGTCTTCTCAATTCAAGCTTTATATGCATTTGTTCTTAAGGCTTGGTCTTGTGCAGCCAGAATGAGCCCCTCTGTCTCTTTCTTCAACTTTCTGGCTCTTAGCCATTGCCAGGTCTTCTTGTTATCTGCTTTGCCTGCTAGTTTTTCTGTGTACTGGCCATATAATACTTTGCCTTGCCATGTCCCTTTTCTATTCTTCATTTGGTCTTTCTTGTAGGCCAGTTTGGTCTCTTCAGTATTCAGTAAGCCTTCATAATGTACTAGTGTTACACACGCTGCTCCCAGGTTTGGCTTATGGTCACTCACTCACACACTCACAGCCTGTTGAGGCACACGGATCTTGTCAGCCCCCCTTGCTTTCTACCTGGGTTTTCCAGATAGGTGCGGCTGGAGCAGACAGACACACAGCCCTGGTCAACAGCCAGGAAATAATTAGGGATACACACAAATCACTTCCAACTGAACACTGACGCACAAGAGGTTCTTTGTAATACACGAAGACCCAGTGAATTTAAAGTAACAGTAAAACTTTACTGGTTGCAAGGTACATTTGCTCTTTCTCATACACACATACACGCGCTCATCCACACTTACCCACATCCTTCCCAACTAGGCTGCCAGACACTAGCTAGAGGGACGGAAGCTGCCAAGTCTGGCTCCAAAAGTGACTCAGACGACTCAGCTCAGACAACTCAGACGACTCCGAGTGGGCAGGCCCTGGGACCCGTTTTATCCCCAAAAGTCCTTGTTGGGTTGATTTACAAGTTGATGGGATTGGGGTGAGGGCTTCCATGTGCTCAGGCCCAACTTCCTCTTTCTGGTTCAGGTCCTTTGTTTTTTCCTTAACGACTTGCTTCCTTCTTATCTACCTCCCCAAAGGGATCCCATAGATAAGTTTCCTGGCTTTTGTCCTCTCTGCTTACGTGCCTGCTTCATCTTTAGGTTATGGCAGCTTCAGCCTAGTCTCACACTAGCTTCAGTGCATCTTCTTCACTATCCTTCAAATACTCTTCTTTTTTTCTTCTTCAACTGTCTGGTGTACTTGCAACATTCCATGCCACCTATCCTCCTGGTAAGTCTGTCAACATTGCTGCATGGATGAAGGGCATGATTCATTGTCATTATTTTTCTGGTCTTCCTATCCAGGGCTTCTAGTTCTGCTTGAGTCCAGTCCACTATTCCAAATGAAATTCCTTCACTGAATTTGGACTTTAAGATCTTCTTCACTCTTATCATGTATTCACTACTAATCTTCTTCTTGACTTTAATGTGCTTGATGTTGTCAACTTGAAGGATGCCCCTTTAAGATCACTACCTATTTGTAGTGATCTTCATCCAGACTCTTGATGTTATTTCCATTGGGCATCTTGATTCCTTCAGTCTTCACTATTTTTCCCCTGTTGGTGGTAAGGATGGCACATTTGTCCAGTCCAAACTGCACTGCAATATCTTGGCTGTATATTCAGACAGTGTTGAGCAGCGATTCTATTTCAGATGGTGTTTTTCCATACAGCTTCAGATCGTCCATGTAAAGGAGGTAGGGTAGCCTGGCAGATGTTTTTGATGTTTGATAGCCGTGGCCTGACTTGTTCAGTATTGTTGACAGAGGAATCAATACAATGACAAACAGTAGTGGTGATAGTAAGTCTCCTTGAAAGATTCCTCTCTTGTTATTATCCTCTCCCAGGCTATCACCATTGACCAGCAACTGTATCTTTCATTGTGCCATTGATCTTTGCACAAAGCTTCTGATGTTTCTACTGACTCCTGTTATTTCTAGGCACTTGATTATCCAATCATGTGGCAAGGAGTTGAATGCCTTCTTGTAATCAATTCAAGCTAAATTCAAGTTGGTCTTCCTTCTCTTGTAGTTTTCCAAAATCATCTTGTCAATTAGGAACTGATCTTTTGTTCCTTTGTTGTTTAGGCGGTTTCCTTTCTGCTCAGATGGAAAGAGCTTGTTTTCAACTAGATGCTGTTGGACTGCATCAGCTACCCATACCAGTTAGTAATTTGAAAGCTGTTGGTAAGCAGGTAATTGGCCTGTGGTTCCCTAGTGCTGCCCCTTTTGTTGGATCTTTCATTATCAGGTAGGTTTTGCCAGATTCTAACCAATCTTCAATTTCACCTCCTTGCAGTATGTTACTAAACTGCTTGGCAATGAGTGGATGCAGATGAGTCAGATGTTTCAACCAAAAACCATGCAATTCATCTTCACCTGGTGCTGACCAATTATTGATCTTCCTTGCCCTTTTCTCCGCCATTTCTGCTTTTATCACAATTTCTTTCATTTCAGCTTCTTTTTTATTCTTATCCACCTGCATTATCCAGGCTGCATTCTTGTTGTATTTCTTTGGGTCATCCCATAGCTGCGCCCAGAACTGCACTGTTTCTTCTTTGTCAGGTGTTGACTGGTTCATTGCAATCTCCCCATTGATGGATTGGCAGAAATGTTTCTGATTCAACGGAAATTGGAGATTCTGTCTATAGTGTACAATTCGAGCTTTGTATCTGCTGATTTTTTTGGCTATGGCTGTCATTTGCTGCTTTATTATTTCCAATGCTTCTTTGATCTTCCTTGTTTCTAGGTGATATTTCTTGATCAGATATTCTTTGGTCTTCTTGTTCTTCAGCTTCTTTTCTTTCATCTGTTCTAGCTTGCTTGCATCTGATCTTAGCATGCTGATCTTATTTTCCAACCTGATCTTCCATTTTGGTGGTGCACTGTTTGGCTTTTTCTCTTGTTTGTTGATTTTGCATCCACAGTATTCAGTTATAACTGCAGCTATGCTGTACTTTAGTTGGTTGGTTTCTTGTAATGAGCTGTTGCTTATATTTGATATTACAGTACTGGCATTTTTTAATAGTTCTGCTAGCTGTTTTTTTGTAACAAGCTTCAATGCAGGCAACCCAGTTCTGTTGTTTTTGTGCTGTTCTAGATGCTCAGTTATTCTTTGTTTCAATTCCTCTTGTTTTTTAGTTAGAGGGCTTTGTTCTTTCTGAGGAGAGGGCAGAGAAGATGCCTGGTTTGGGAATGAAAATTATTCAATAGCTATGCTGTCTTCCTCTACTGCTGACTCCCCCTGGTTTGCCTCTACAGTCTGAGCTACTTCTGGCAAGGCTTCAATTTCTTTGCCCTGAGTAGACCTTTGCAGTACTTGCAATTCTACTTCGGTGAATACTGTATTTTGTATTATAAATCAACATTGATCTGCTAACCTCTGTTCTGTTATTTCTGATTCTGGATGTTGTTCTTTCCAGAACTGGTGCATTCTTTTCAGATATCCTGTTCTTGTTGGATTTGATTTGCAATAGCAGAACATTATTTCTTTGTTTTCAGACTTCATATACTTACAATGGGTAAACAACTTTTTTTCCAGTAGACCTGCAGCTGCTAGCTCTGGTTGCTCAGCCAACAGTCCTGAGTCCTATAGCCTACTTGTCACCAGATGTTCAGGAACTAAAACACCTAGCATGGTCCTTGTTGACCGGGATTACAACCAATCTGGTATAGGTTTCTGTAAATTATGTCTCACCAT
This sequence comes from Liasis olivaceus, assembly GCA_030867105.1. Taxonomy (NCBI): domain Eukaryota; kingdom Metazoa; phylum Chordata; class Lepidosauria; order Squamata; family Pythonidae; genus Liasis; species Liasis olivaceus. Next base: position 39,496,344 of record CM061351.1, on the reverse strand, counting down.
ATTGTTTATGGGAGAGACATTCTTCGTCTGGCTTCTCTGATGAGACCTGTCCAGTATGGCTGAACCTCTGGCATAGCTCTCATCCTCCTTGGAGCATGCAAGTCCCACAACCACATCAAGGTAGTACCTCACTGGGGAATACTATTATTATTATTATTGGTTGCACAGTCAGCCAGATGTTTAGACTGGATTTGGCATTTTTGTCCACCTATTGGATCCTTCCCAGGGACCCGGGATAGTATTATTTTGCTTCAGCTGATCCAAAACAATAAACTTCTCTGAAGATCTCAAAAATCTGACAACACATCTTGTTTGTTTTGTTTTTTGAACAAAATGGAAATGAAAATTTACACGATAAGCATCTTTGATTTAAAGCTCATATACTGGCTGTAGTAAAAGAATCTCACATATAAATTTCTCCAGAAAGACTTTTATAGACTGGACTTGCTTAGCATTATAATGGATGTTAGAAATTGTAAATTAGTTCCAAAAAGTATACTTTAAATAGGTCACGTCATCCTGAACTTTATTCATGTTCAGCATTTTCAACATACATGTTATTTATCAAAAATTTAAGTTGATTAATTTTTGTCATATGTGAATCAGTCCTTATAGTTATTAATTCTGCCATTTTCTGTTCCAAAGCATCAAATCTCTGCTTCAGCTCCAAAAAGTTTTTATCTATGTAAATTCAGTCATTCTAAATTATTATAAAGTATGGGGAAGATCTTTTAAAGTGATGCACAACTCTACATAGCTTTTTTTTCTCTCTGCTACTTTCTGTTGTGGGTTAGAAATACTTTTAGCCACAGCTAAATCTTTATTTCATAGTTTAAGAAGCTGTTTTCTCTTAGAAGTGGCAGGTAATTCCTGTTTTCTCTGTATTCTTGATTTTGGACCCATAAGTGATCAAATGAAAGACACCACACAGCTAGATAAAGCAAAAGTTTTCTCCTTACCAATTAAGCAATAAAATAGTTAAAGATAAGTAAATAACTGGGTTGGTTCAACTTGAGAGAAAATCAGGTTAATAAGTTCAGCTATCACCAAACTAAATGGAAGACTTACAGAAGTACATGTCAACTGATACTCTGTGGTTACATTGGTGGAAATTGTGAACAAAAGGTCTACTTTGGGAAAAAAAGGGTTTACTAAAATGCATAACATATGGAAAGTCATTTATTTTAATGTATGGCTATCATTCTGGCATAGACCTTTTTTCTGTGCCTCTCTGGTATGGCCTAAAAGTATCTGTAGACATGTACTTTGGTCACTACAATAATTTATCCAGGTATTTCTGTTAATACAGCTATGACCATACTATTCTATTCCATGGGATTAATTATTTGAAAGTATCCCAAGTCAGAATCCCCTTGCTGGGGGATGTTACTGTTTAGAGAGAATAGGAGTTTGGCTTTCCATAGAATCAGAAATGTTGTATGACCCTTTCCAGTTCCATGAGAGGACTCTACCATATGCCTATCAGCTGCTCTAATTGAAGTAATAGACATAAGCCGAAAGAGAATTTGGTGACATTAAGACAATTCAAAAGTAACAATTACTTATTAATTCCAATTTTTTTAAAAAAACACCACACTTGACAGTTGTATCCATTTCTCATCAGAGCAGCCAAGGCAAAGTGACATACAGCTTTTGATTCAGCTTTTCTAAGCCAAAGAAAATGTAATGCAATCAAACTGTGAGTGTAGATAGAGGCTAGCCAGAAGGATTATAGGCATGAAGTTTTGCAGAGGTCAATACATTACATTTGCATGGAGAAATAGTGGTCATCTGCTTGCTAGAGTGACCCGCTTTGAAAAACCCACAGTTGATTCACATACTGAGGTCTTATTCATCTCCCATCCTTTTTCTTTCCTTTAAAATACGATTAATATTGAATACTGAGGGTGTTTTAATATGTTTGGTAAACAATGAGAACTATTACCACTACTGCATATGGTATTACTGATTAATATTAATTGGGAGGGTAGCTAGACAGGATCATAAAAGGCATAATCACAAACAGTATAGCAATATTAATAGACTTCAAATTCTTCCATATGTTAAGCTTTGATTGGACCATGCCTGTTATGATGATGAATGTGAAGCTGTCATTTCTGACAGCCATTTCTCAAGGTAGTATCATTTTTCTGCCATGCTGAATGTCATTAAAAACAAAAAAATGAGTTCTGGTCCAGAACTAGGGCTTGTCATTTTGACTTTTAAAATTTGAATAAGCCTGTCATTGAACATGGCTGAGTCTAAAATAACATTTTATAAGTTTGGTGTTTAGGTTAATTAATAACATTACTTGACTTAAACTAAATAGAAGGGTCATTTGATGGCTTTGGCACCACTTGGAGACCAAGGGAGCAGTGTTTAATTATTAGCTATGTCACATGACATTTCTAAATTTATTTTTTAACACTGGACATTTTATTTTATCACTTTTTTCAGATATTTTTCTCTCTTCTAAGGCTGATCATGCTGCTTGTTTACTCAAGTTCTGTTGTTGTTTTATTTACTTTCCAAAGTATACCTAGAATTTACTGAGTCCCGGGATAATATTCTAGGGGCTATACTGTTCTTCTGATTTTCCCCTCTAAGGCTGGAGAGAGCATTGGCCTTGGAGTTGCTCCAACATCAAATCTTGCCTTCCTCTAAGTTTTTGCATTTGACTCGTGCATGTGCAAGTTTTTGTATTTGACTCCTGGTTAAGAACATTACAAAAGAGAGCAAGTGATAGATTTGGGGGGAGGGGGGGGGTTGGCTGACAAGCGGTGAGGTTCCAAAGAATCTGTATTTCTCTCAGTCTTCTTCTATGCCCAACCAGACAAATATATAGACCAGCTGAGAGGGGAATTGTACAGTACAATAACAATTCATGAAGAGGACAGAGACAAAAATATCTCTCTGTCCTCATTTATACTCCACCAGGGATTTGGAAAAGTGAAGTGCTGTGATATCAGTGCTTCAGTGCATTACTAGATTCCTGTGAAGTAAATCTATTATGAGGGTATGTATAGAAATGATACGTGCATTTCCACCTTAAGATGTGCAATGTTACAGAGCAAATTTACCTTTAAATGACACCTGAGAACTTTAAATGAAGATACCATTCCTGTAATTTTACATGGTTTGAAATCAAACTGCTCTGGCTAAAGTGTAAATCTTGGTAATTACCTGTCTGCATTTGCAAAAGCAACACCATGTCCAACTGATTCTATGAAGGCCAAAGCTGATGAACATAACAAACTTGCTTCACTGCTTCCCAGAGCTATTGAAGCCAACATTGCAAGGTAAATCCCCACAGGACGGAGGAAGCCACTTCCTGGCAGAGCTAATTTAATATTTGAGAAAAGAATTGAAACATAATAGCCTACTGACAATTAAAATATTTTAAGGGACATTTTCAAAGATCACTTGCTATTTTACTATTGGAATTGGCTTCTGGAAATTACTGCTTTTCAATTACAGTGTTGCCAAGAATGGTGGCTGATATAATTTAGATTAAAGTAAAAAGTTGCTTAAGTATTTCTTCAGTTGGTATGTTGTTGGGCTTGGCATCTGTTCAGTTTTAATCTTCATAAATGGATTTTGATACCTATTTAAACAGTGTTTCATTTCCATGCTGCTGGCACAGAACATTAGAATGAATGGCACTGTAAATTGAAATTATGGCAGGCAACTGCCTGAAAATTGTTAGATCTGATTGAAATTTATTTCTTCAAAATCAAAGGCAAATGTGGAAGATGAGCAAACTGAATGAATCAAGTCTTGGTGGTATAAAAGGACAGAAAAATATGTTCTTCTATATGAACTTTTATTACTCTTAAAATAGTGAGCCTTCTGTAGAAAACATAATGTGCATTTTTTCTATATTTCCAGCTGACTTTGGTCTTGCAAAGCAAAAACAGGAAAACAGCAAACTCACTTCAGTTGTTGGAACAATTCTGTACTCCTGGTAAGAGAATGTTAGGTTTAGAGTTTGGAAGTCTTTTTCTAAAGTGAAACTATTTTTTTTGAATGTACCAAAAGTTGATGAGTGGCAGACATAACGGATATATTCAGATGACATGCTATGCCATTATATGGATTACTGACAAATATGCCTGCTTGCACTTGCTGATAGCTTTTCTGAGTTTGAATCTTGTCCTATCCCTGCTGCTCATGGGGATTAGTTATGGCACAGATGATTTACTAAGAGGTTACATCTGTTGTTAAGCTGTTGTTAAGCCATCTTAGGGCAAGGACACATTTGGAAGTTTGAGAGAGTTATAGGCACTCTCACAAAATGGCTGTTATGGTGGACATCACTTTTAACAAAATACCTCTAGCCTAAGTTGCTGTCTACTGGCCACGCTTCCTTTTATAATTTCTTATGGTGGATTGGCACATTTCAAAACAATATTAGACTGTATTACCTGCCAGTTTTAGTTTCTAAGAGTGGTTCAAAGTGACCCTGAGATATTGCTGGAAATGCAGATTATGTTTAAGGCCGGCACTTTGCTCTGTAGCACAATAGCTTCTCATTTACTTTTTAAATTAAAAGAACCTATAAAAAATAAAATTAGATAAGGTGGGGAATCTGGCAAGCACCAAAGAACATGCCATCAAGCTCAATAGCACACCTGGATGCCATGCTGGGACCCAAGTCTTAGCATGTCACATGAATATGTCCAATAGTTTGATTCTAACCGCTACAAGAAACTCTGATTTCCTGCTATATAAGTAATTTGCAGTAAGACTTGGACTCTTGCGTCTTCCTTTCTCCCTTTCATTTCCACAGTGATGAGTTTGTTTAATTTATTTAATCAGAGTTCCCCATTACATCAAAACTCAGGGAAATTTGATTGGTTTAAACTATTATTGGAGATTAATCCAGTATAAAAAACTTCAGTGTTTTACTAGCTACTATTTTATTTAAGCTATAAATTTTCAGCATGCATGTTTTGAATTTTTACTCTTTTAACCAAACCATATCATAATAAACCACTTCATTTGCAAGCCTGCAAAATGATTATATTTGTGTAAAAATATGCACATTTGATCAAGTTATCACGCTTTGTTTTTCTGCTAATTAACTATCTACAGTATCAGTAATCAAAACTTTAAACTCTGTGACACATATAATTATTCTCATTCCCACTTTCCTTGTAGCTCTTTTACAGTTGTCCCATTTAGAACACATTTATGATTTAAAGTTCAGTGTTGTTTCTACTAGATTATTCCATTTCCTAAAACCAGGATTTGTCATTTGATCCAAACAGACAGAACTCTGCTAAATTTAAACTATAATCTATATTCAAACCAGGACAATGAATTCTCTCAAAAAATATAATCAGGTTAAAATATAATTCAAAATCTAAAAATCTAAAAGAAGTTTAAAGCCTGGGTAGAAAAGAAGCAGTAAAAATTATAGGAGTTAATAGCAGTTAAATTAAGGAGAATGTTCCAGGGGTAAAGTACCTCTATTTAGAGGGAAGTAGAACCCCAAAAAGTTATTTGAACAAAATTGACAGTAGGAATAGAGGAGTCCTCAGAATACATACACAAATATGTTGACTGGACCCCTATGCCAATGTCATGCAGTCTCCATTGGGTAGGTGACTTATCCAGAAAGTTTGTAAATGTTATAAAGTCAGTTTGAAAATGAATCCAAGTAGCTCAGTTCCAATTGCACTGTGGAATTTACTGTATTTTATGCCCCATAGTGCATTGCACAAAGTTAGGCATTATATTCTGTAGCATATAACACAATCTCTGTTCTTCTTGCTGGTTAGATAGCTTCTACTGCACATTTGGAGGAGAAGCTGGAGCATTTGAGGTCTCATGCAGCTATTGTGCAAGTAAACCAACCCAATATCTTTAGTGAGGGGGGAGAGGCAACTGGCAGCAGCAGTGGGGTTTCAGCATTAAGCCCTCTTGAGTGCTTTGGCTCCTGGTTATTAAGTATGAGCATACCATTATGCTCATACTTAATAACTCTGCAGGTTCTAAGGACATAAATCACCCCTTAAGTTATTCTTTTTTTAAAAAAATCCAACAGATTTTGAATACAATTTATTCAGTGTTAGTCATAAGCAACTTGAATCTTTGGTTTTAAACTCTCATATAAAAAGGAATTTTATTGGGCTCAATTCTTAAACTACTTTTGCTCCTGGAGTCAGTTCCCCCTTTTCTGCATTCATTGTCTTCCTACTTTTCCAGTTCTTAAGGCACCCTGACTCCTTACCTTTTCAGAGTAAGATATTAAAACCATCATTATGAATTGTGCTTGGAAATGGACTAGAAACAAATGTAGGACTGGCAGGGTACTGTAGATTTGCAGATCCATTCTAGTAAGCCATCTGACTGCTGCATTTTGTGGTGGCTAAAGTTGCTGACCATTTTTCATAGGCAGTTTCACATAGAACTCATTACAGTACTTCATACAGGATCTTACTAGTACAAAAATGAGTCTGTTTAAAAAAGAGAATATGAACTTTTGAATTCTGCAGCAAGTAAACTTGTACACTGTTTGGTGGTCCTAATAAAAGGAATTGGCCAACTGGGTATTTGGGTATTTTTCTCTTATGAGCAGTTTGGTTTCCAAATAGAATAACCTGAACAATTACATAAGCATTTGTTGATATCATCTTTGTATATAATTGGTTTCCCTGCTGGCTCTTACCTGCTTTATTTAATAGAGAAAAGCATTAGTTAGAAAAGCTCTCTGTTGTGGGGAGATGGGCGGGGACAAGTCTATTAAATAAATAAGTAAATAAATAAATAAAATTTGAAGCGAAGGTTCAAACGTGTCGGATAACTTACGTTGATTGGCAAATTATTTAATGCATGAATTCTTTCTCTTTGAATACTAAGTTAAAAGAGAAATATTGGTGGCAGAATGAGATCATTGTGTGTCAGTTTCAACAGCAGTTAGGCCTGAAAAGTTTGCTGATCAAAAAATGGAAATATCACAGCAATACCCAGGGCATGATAATAAACCTCTCTCAACCAGCATTTAGGTTAGCAATGGAAGAATCAAGGATAAGACTTAGAGAAGTTGCTTTTGTTATATGTCTTTGTCTGTGAGAGATAGAGCAAGGGTAGTGAAACATGTGCTCTCATCACCAGAGGAGCGGGGGAGAGATAAGAGGATGAGACTGGCCCCTCCCTGAGGAATGCTAGTCATGTTGATTACTGAGCCTGGGAACTGATCTCAGTCTGAGAAGATTCTGTAAATGGTGTGAAGCCAAATAAACCTTGCTGGATTGAATCTGTACTGTCTCCTGGAGTTTCCTGGGCTAAACCTGACATTGTCTTGCCCTTACATTTCAGTGGATTTCTTGCCACTCATTTCTTGGCTTTTGATGTGGAGGACACCTGCACTGTGTTTGATAATGGTCTTATCTGATCTCAGGTTATTTGCTTCCAGCCTTAATAACTTTAGCCCTCATACTAATTCCAGACCATTTGGCTATGGAGGACTAATGAGGTTTTCCTTTGGACATCAACTAGTGCAACTAATTTAAACTAATATAGCTCATTAAACAAATTTGAAAATGGTCTGCTTATAACAGAATGTTTGACTACCACAATGTCTCTTGGGCTTGTTCAAGTTAGCTGTTTCATGTATAACCAGTGGACTCTACCAAAAGTTAAATAAGTCCCCACTGAAGTGAGACAATTTTATAGGCTCTGAAATATAGCTTTTAAGCATCCAGTTTTTGGGAGCAGTAAGAACTCTCCAACTGACAATACAATAAAATTGTTGAAGTACCTTATAGTCTGCAACATAAGCACAAATGAAATTGCAGAATTTGCGATGAATCAAATACTAGGACTGCTGGTATTGAGGTGATATTTTTAAAAGTAAAGTTTTGAGACTAGTTTTCAGCTAATGCAAAATGCAATGGCTAGGCAGTTGGATATCTTACGATGCACATATTACACTTATGATATACGTTTGTCCAGGCCACCAACTGTTATCAAGCCAGATTCAGGTTTTTGTGTTTGGGCATAGCCAGACAGCTATGTTAAAGTGCTATGCTCCAAACAATGCAGAAAGTTATGCTGGCTTAAATTGTACTTCTCTCATTGCCAGTCCCTGTTCTGCCTCATTATTGAGGCTGGAGAACACTTTTACTGTTTTATTGAAGGTTAGGTTAAGGAAAGAAAACCTAACTACATTTCCCCTTCCACTGAGCATTATCTGCCAGTAAGGAAAAAAAAAAAACCCATCAATCACTCTCCTTAATGTTTGCTACAGCAAAATTGGGCAAGTGTAGGCAGGTGTTTGGAACAGCTAGTTTAACTGACTAATAGGTCACAGGCATGGGGGAGTAGCACAGGATGAAGCAAGAGGGAACAATAAACAACTAGCAAATAACTAGTGCTATAGCAAGTGGCCATGGCTGGCAGGATCCAGAAGCAACCTGTGGAGTAGGCAAAATGGTACTGTCCCCCAAAGTCATAAAAGCAGGCCACATGAAACCTTGTCAGCAGAAGCAGTAGAAAACCTGTGATGCCTTGATTGATAGAATACACAGTTGGCAGAATCTAGTTCTCTTTCCCAGGTTAAATCAACCTATGAAGCTAAACCCATGTTTAAAAAACAAGTCTAGTATTCTTTCAAAAGAGTGCTAAACACGTGTATAAGGGAACCCTGATAAGACTCGACAATTATTTCAGAAATCACCAGTCACATATTAGGTAGACAGATGCTGCTGTGGAAGCTAGGTGTTCAGTCTATCCTATAGCCAAAGCCAAAAATTTTGGAGAGCAGTTCCTGTTGGAGATCCAGATCAAGTGGCACTGATTTTTCAGCATCTCATGACATACTGATGACAAGGGACAGCTGGGTGTAAATAGAGAGTTAAAAACTTACTCTGTAGCCTCTCTTTGTCTTATCACTCTGTGTCAGCCTTATCAGGTAGACCACACAGGAAACACAACCAGATAAACTAATTTTACTCTATTGTAAAGCTACATTAACAGAATCTTGCAAGTCTGAAAGTACATTTGTCCCACCTTCACCTTTATAGCCTGAGAATTTGGGGAGGGTCCCTTCTGAGCCTCTTGCTCTGCCCATTATGCAGCTGCAGGCTATGCTGTCTCTTATCTGACCGTTCCCTAGGCAGCATCTCTTTGCCCCTTCTCCCAAGGTCTTTCTTGCATACCATTACTGTGATGGAATGGACTTATGAAGCCCATGCTCAGGGAGATAAGCATGTTCTTAGCCCCCAACAGGAGCGTGGGAAGTTCAAGAAGATGAGGCTGGCACCTCCCTAAGGAATTCATGGTGTTGTGGCTGGCTGGCTTGGGAACTTGGGTTCAGTCTGGTGAGATTCTGTCTTGAGGTAGAAGCTAATAAACACAATAGAACTGTATTTACATTGTCTCGTGGAGTTCTTTGGGCTGAACCTGACATCAATGTCACCAGACTGAACCCAAGTTCCCAAGCCAGCCAGCCACAACACTGTGAATTCCTTAGGGAGGTGCCAGCCTCATCTTCTTGAACTTCCCACGCTCTTGTTGGGGGCTAAGAACACGCTTATCTCCCTGAGCATGGCCTTCATAAGTCTATTCCATCACAATTACACTCTGCCTGTTATTTGTCTGAAAAATTGCTAATCTGGGTCACTTCTTTTTGCCTTTCTTCCCAGGCAGATATGCACATAGTACATATTCTTGGGCTTTTCTCCTAGGAGGATGCAACTAGCTAGGTGCTAGGCTTTGCCTATTCCTATAATATATTCCTGTAAATAAATCTTCTTTTTATTATAATTAAAAAGCCTACTTCATTAGTCCTTGCTCAGGTCAGATGCCCATTCTCAGGAAGGACACTTCGATCTCTTAACAATTCCCACTGAGCCAGGGGGAAGGAATGTGCCTGGAATAGCCTAAATTGGCCAGTAAATCCTGACCTCTGACCATCATCTAGCCATATACTGGATCATGTGTAATACAAAATCAGGAAAAGAAGGAAAACACTTTAAAACTGGAACAGTTAAAAATATCTTTAAGCTGCTTCAGCTGTGGGCTGGGAGGAGATGAAAGCAATGTCATAAAGGACATGTTAAAAAAATATGATTACCAGAATTGTAGTTAGGGGGATGAGAAGATGAGCTCTTACAAAACATAATTTTTAAACAGTGTTAAAGAAGTCTCCATTTATACTAACCACCACAATCTTCCTGCTGACTGATCCTGGTGATGACACAGAAGCAGACCATTTTCGCAGTAGTGCCTGCTGTATGTAATGACTTGTAATGATCTATGATTCACCAGACCTCAATTTATGTTGACCTTCTTCAGCCATTAATTCCCATTAATATTAATCTTTTAAATAGATTGCTTTTATTTCAACTATTTTTGTACCGTTTTAATCACTTTTATATATTATACATATAAATTGCTTTTAAACACACTGTTTATCACTAACTATATAAATAGTGATAAACAGTATGTTTAAAAGCAGTTATGTTTATATTAATCTTGACCTCAGTGTTCTCAGTGTGAGTGTAAGGAACTATCCATACAAGACCTAAATAAGGCAGGCCTCCTTTTTGCAGGGGAGGTGCAAGGGGCACAAGCTGCATGGAAGTGATATGATAACCTCATCAAAGAGAGCAGGACTAGAATTCTTAGCCCATTTTTTAAATTATTATTTTACAATTTGGGAACTTATTTTTTTTATATCACTAGGCTTATTTACTTTGTCAGTGGTTTAATACAACTGTTTGCTGTTATTTCTTGCTGAAAAACAATTTAAAAATGTTTCTACGTAATTTTTGGTGCTTTGATGCTGAAATGTGATGGTACAATCTTGTGGGACTCCAGGGAATGAAAAGAAAGGTCTCTAGGACCACATTTGAGTTGTGGGGTCACAGATTGAAATGCAAAGTAATGTATTTACTACTTGTTCTATTCACTTTCTCATTCTGTGGTTGAAGCTGTACTATATTCAAATTGATCATAATATGTGCTATTTGGAACTTCTTTTGAAGCTGGCTTTGAATTTGAGTTTTGAGGCCAACCACTAGTTGGGAAGGATTAACAATAAATTTAAGTGTATTTTGCTGCAAGGCATAGTCTTATGGGTAGGTTATTTCTTTATGTGATTTCTTTCCTGCCTTTATTTTGTACAACTTTTTTCAAAATTCTAAGGAGCATGATCTTAGTATTTCAAGGAACTTGACCTTTGTTTCTCAGAGAAGGATTTTTTTTCTGTACAGAAGACTCTCTTCTTTGAGATTTGCAGGGAAACCTCTTTGTGTGATCATCCAACCTAATCTAACTGTTTTTCAGCCTCATTCCATTTTTCATGACCATTTCTTGCAAAATTTTTATTTTTTTGTTTAATAATGTTAAGTAAAACAGAATCTTGTGCATTGCTTTGGGAATACAAATCTTATGATATCCAAATTATCAAAAATAATTATTATACAATCTGGTACCAATCATTATACAGTCTGGTACCAAAGTGTATCTTATGTACTTCATAGGTCTCCTTTTGTGATTTAGTGGAAAATTGAAAGTTGAGCATTTCTAATTCAATTGACGTTGTTTTCAGTCAACATAAGACTCTTGCATTTTACTTGGTAATATAGAAGACAACCTCTCCTGCTTTACTGTGAAACAACCCACCCATCTCACAGATGAGGTCGTGACAGATATCCAGATTCATGGATCTAGGCATGTGTCAAAATTTGTTCCCTTCCTAGCCTATGTTAGGGATAATAATGTTCCCATCAGTAGGAAATCCACCAATCACTTTCCTCAACTTATCCTACATAAAAACTGGAAGAACAGCAGCATTTTGGCTGCCAGGATTATGCTAGCATACTTTTGTGCTATCTCACAGATTGAGGAAATCATATTAATGTGGCTGATGAATCCCACCCCAAGTAACCCTGTTTTCATAGGCTGGGTTGGGAAATTGAATAGCCACTATCATTCTGCATAACCTCTGAATTGTTTGTATTTTATAAAGATTCTTCTGAACTCTTCAGGACATTCATAGTAATGTATATTTGGTGACCTGTCCCCTGTCCTTTTTGTATTGCATATTTTGTTTTCATTTATGCAGCCCTGAAGTTGTAAAGAGCGAGCCATATGGTGAGAAGGCTGATGTCTGGGCTGCAGGATGTGTCCTATATCAGATGGCAACACTCAACCCTCCATTTTATAGCACCAACATGCTCTCCTTAGCAACTAAAGTATGCAGGTTTGCTAAATGAGACTATACCATTTACCTTTATATACTTATTTTCTCTAATTGCCTTTTTCCTCCTACATTTGTCATACCACACTGAAAATGTTCTGCAGACAGCAATTCTGCACCTCATAAGGATTTTATAGCAGGTCTAGAGAAACAGCTTTGATAGTTGTTCTGACATAGAGAAATTGCTGGATTGAAGATATGAAAGATTCTTCAGCTGCCCTGAGTTAAACACTGCACTAAAAGCTTTGGCCCTAAGAGGTTGGCAGTTAAGGAGAAATCAGTCTCCTTAACTTTACCCACTTCTTTATTTTTAGATATGCATTGTGGTTCACATTAAGCTATTTTATAATGTACTGTTACTGAGGTATTACACAGTATCATTTAAAACAGGACAGGCAACCCATGGGCCACAAGCACTGTTCCAGACCCATATTTGTAGCCCTTGACTTTTTACAACTCTCAGAGCCTTCCAAATAGTCACATTTCAACAGTAAAATGTAAAAATATCACATTTAAACAAATGTTTTGGAAATAAGTAAGTTAAGGCTCTACGGGGCATAATGCACCTATTTCCTTTCAGTCCCCCAACCTTGATCTGTTGGCCAGTGGCAGGCACTATGCCTCCTGTGGCTTTTGGAGAATTAAAACAAACCAAACCAAATACTGTAATGCTCTTCTCTGTGCCAAAATTCAGTGTCATTCCCTATTCTGGAAAGTTGTTTAATCCTCAGAGTTTAGATTTATAGTAAGAATTTGTAAAATGTGACATATTTCTTAAAGGGGTTCAAAATTAGCTTTCTAAAAAGCATAATAATCTTTAGGTAGCAAAGATTCTCAGTAAACAAACCGACAGGTTAGAAAAAAAGTTGACAATTATTTAGCTGCTCGATACATAATGAATAATAATTTATTCCATCAAATCATAATTAAAGACTACCTGTGATTATAGAAGGGAGCTCCTACTGTTGCCAGCCAAAAATAATCGCACAGTTATTTCATTTTCTCCTCTTTAACATATTTTGTCTATTAGAAAAGAAAAAAGAGAGAATTTTTTGAGGAAAAAACAGAAGGATTCTTAATGAAAAAGCTTCTGGAACCCCTGTAAAATCCATAAATAAACTAATTGCACAAAAAAGCTTTGTATGGAGGAACCCATAGCTTTGGAGCATTGGTGTTAATCTGTAAATCCCTAAATAGATTAGGCATGACTAAGGGACTGTGTCTCTTGTTGCAAATATGTCTGGACATTGAAATCTTCTGGGAAGCATTTTTCATATTGCTCCTGCATCACATGTCAGTCCCAGGCTGTGCCTCCCTCAGGATTTGGATGGAACCTCCATTCTCTTTGCCATTAGAAGAGTAACCAAGAAATAATTTCTTCCACAAGGCTTATCACTGTTAATTTTTGCTTTGTTTTAATTAATTATTTTAATTTCCATTTTATATTCTACATTTTAATTATTGTTAGCCATTTTGAATACTTAATTGAGTAGAAAGGTGGGATATAAATTGAATAACTGCTTTTATTCAGATGAAATGTGGATCATTATTGGTATTTCTGATTAATTTTGAATGAATTGCTTATATGGGTGTCACATTCATAAAGTAACACATATATTCAAATGTAAAAACTGTACATGAATCTGTTTTTACTGCTTATAAGTGACACAGATGAAGTTAATTATGTGATGTGTGCCATGCAAATCAAATGGAAAATTACAATATAAAAATCACTTTAAAAATGACAGCAAATTATTTATTTTGCAGATAGTAGAAGCTGTTTATGAGCCAGTACCAGGAGGTACCTATACTGCAAAGATATCAGCTGTCATAAAAAGGTAAGTATGGTTTCAAATTGTAGCTTCTTTTCACTTTTATAAATAAACATATTTGACTTGAACAACATTCAGTATTTGCCTCTGAAAGGCTAGATCATTTTATTTAACAATATATTTTATTTATATTGCACTTACAAACTAAGAATGGAACAGAAATAAAGGAATATCAATTGAATTTGAACGCTGTATACAAAAATACAAAGTAGTTATAGTAAAACCTAGCAATTATAGATTATAAATGTAAGGGATTAGTGGGATACCAACAGGTAATCACTTTGCAATAAAATGAATAGATAAACTGGACCTTATAACACTTACTAACAATATATAACTAATTAAATCAAGTAAAATTAAACAATGTGCAATAGTTCATCTTCAAAATATTTAATAGGAGGCCAGCAGTCCAGCTGGACCAGGCATTTTCCCTTTTTTAGCCTTTTTTATAGCTTCATAGACATTCCTTATTGTTATAGGTCCTTTCATCATCTGCTTTTGTTTATCCATTATCTTTGGTAAATTCTGTTTTTTTAAATATTCATCCACTTTTGCCAGAGAAATTTCCTCTCCTTTATATAATTTTGTATAATACTGATGGAATATTCTTTGCATTCTTGCATTGTCTGTTACCTTAGTTTTCCCATTTTTTAATTTTAATATCATTTTCTTCTTTCTTTTCATTTCCCTGGCTTATTTGTAAACTCAAAATTCTTCTATTTTGCAAAGTTCATTTTTACTTCCATTTCTTTTATTGTTAACATAGAAAGATGGTGTTATAGAAATTTAATTTGCTGTGAGACATTTTTCCTTCCTGGAGATCTCCTTAATTCCTCCTCTTTCATCTTTATCTCCATTATAAACTTTTGCATCTTCTCGTCTTTGTCTTTTTAATTTACTATTTTGCTGTATAAATTGCCCTCTCATAAAGGCTTTACTAGCATCCCATACTATCCTTATATCTGTGCCTTTATTAAGGTTATTCTCAAAAAAATATTTCAAATTCTTTTTACAGTCCTTCATTATTGATTCGTTTTGTAACAAAGTCTCATTTAAGCTCCATCTGTAAGTTCTAACTCTTCTCTTGTATGTTAGTCACTGGGTTATAATCCGAAAAGATCTTTGGCAGTATCTCCACTTTGTTAACACATGTGACAAGATTTTTAGAAATCCAAAACGTATCTATTCTTGGGAAAGATCTGTGTCATTTTTATGTTGCCATACATCTATAAGCTCAAAGTTGTCCATCATTTCAAAAAATATTTTTGGTAATTTGCCTTGTGTTGTTTTCATTTCTTTCATAGAGGTTCTATCTTTCTGTGTGCAAACACTCCATTCCAATCTCCCAGTAGACACCGGTTTTCATATGACAAGTCTATTAGTTTTTCCATAAGTTATTTAAAAAATATAGCTTTGTTATCATTTGGGCCACATATTCCCAGTATCATAATCTTGGTTTCATTCAAATTAATTTCAACCCCCACATATCTGCCATAATCATCAGTCAATATCTATTTTGGTTGTAGTTGTGGGTTTATAAACAAAACAATTCCATTTTTCTTACTTGTCCCTGCCAAGATAAATTCTTGTCCCAAATGTTTATAAATCCAATATTTTAGTCATTTTTTTCTTATATGTGTTTCCTGTAAACAAATTACATCTTGTTTTAACTTTTTCAAATACTGAAATAGCTTTTTTCTTTTTTGCAGAGCATTTGCCCTATTTATTTTCCATGTTAGGCATTTAAAATCCATATTTATGTTCATCATCATCTTTATTACGGTCACGGACCAGAATTACAAATAAAAATACATTGAAATACATTGAAATACATTTAAAATATATTAAATAAAATGAACAGCACATGATAATATATATACAGATTAGTGGGGTCATCTGTGGGCAGTCAAAATCTGCCTAATTTTGCAGACAGTATAACAAAATTTAGCTACGTTCAGGGAAACTAAATCATTCTGATCAGATAGCAACAATTGGACATAAAAAAGATCAGAATTTCCTGGATATTTTATCAGATGAGGAATTATTAGATGGGTTCGTGAGTCCTTATAAAAAATACAGTATAACAGGACATGTGCTATAGTTTCAATAGCCCCTTGTCCACAGGGGCACAATCTCAGCTCATATGGGGCTTTTTTGTATTGGCCCTCCAAAACTGCTGTAGAAAGAGCATTACAGCATGCTAGAGTTAGTGCCCTCTGAAATTTGGGGACAGTGATGTAATTTGGGTATCTTGCTGGCTTGTAAGAAAAGGCTTGACTGTTCAAAAAAACATTCTTAGGCAAAGTGGACTGGTCCTGCTGGACTTCAAGGTCTTTGATATGCTGTTTGAATTCACTGAGTGCACGCTCATAGCCCATCATTAGGAATGCCTCACTAGAGAAGCCAAGATGTTGAAGTTTTTGTAAGATAGACCTGAACCATACTGATTTATAATTATCCTTGATAAGGAAGGAACCCAAACCTGTGGGAAAAAACAGTAGTTTCAGCCAATGTGCTATAATACAAGTCCATGCACCTGTTTCGACTTTGGACGACCCTGCTTCCCTCCTTAGTGCTACATTTGGGATAAAAGGGGCTAACTGAAATATGGCCCTTAAGAATTTGGATTGAACCCTTTCCAGAGGTGTAAATGAAGGATAGGGTCCTAGTTGGGCACTGAAGAGTAATTGTGTGCGAGCCTTAGCTGAGTATAACTTCAGTGCTGCTGGGATATGCTGTGCTCCCCTGGTAAAGTAAAAGGATTGGACTGCAGCCACTGTTTTCTGAGCGTTTTGTGTAATGTAGCTTTGGTGCACACTGCGTTTAGTGGAGCTATGAAAAACCATGCCCAAATATTTAAAGGATTTAATTTGTTCAATATTCTGGCTGTTTATCCTCCAAATGTGCAGTTTAGGTCTCTTTGTAAAGACCAAAATTTTAGTCTTGCTATAATCGATTTCAAAAGCTTCTTCAGAGCAATAACTGGCCAGAGCACTCATGGCTTGTTTGAGTCCAATTTGTGTTTGTGATTGGAGTACTATGTCATCTGCATACAACAAAGTTGCAATGTGCCTGTTTGTCAATTTTGGAGGGTGATATTCTAATTGATTTATTTTGGCCACAGGTGCATTTATATACAAATTAAACAGCAGAGGAGCTAAAATACAACCCTGCCTCACTCCTCTGTGAGGTGGAATCTCACTTGTGTGGTGGCCTTGCATACTACATCGAACTTTGATTCTAGAGTTCTTATAGAGATTATGCATGAGCAACAGTAGCCTTCTATTAATGGTAGTGTGGAGGAGCTTAGACCAGAGCCTTGCTCTGGGAACCAAATCGAATGCAGACCTAAAATCAATAAAAGCGGTATATAAAGTGGAACCTGTTTTAGATATATATTTTCCAGCCAGATGTTGGAGTATAAGGGCATGTCCATAGATAGAATGTCCGGACCTAAAACCTACTTGTTCATTTGCCAGTATATGCTCTGAGACAGTCCAGTCAACTAGTTTATTGTATAAGTGTCTGGCATAGAGCTTACTTATTATACTTAACAAGTGAATAGGCCTATAATTAGCAGGAAGGTCTCGAGTGCCCTTTTTATAGATCGGCACGATAATGGCTAGGCCCCCGTCCTCTGGGATTTGTGCAGTGTGATCGATATAGGTAAACAGGGAAGCAAGAACAGGGGTCCATATTTATGCTGTAAACTTTGAAAAGTCTATACCTATAGCGCCCAATGTAGTAGTCTCTTCTTCAGTCTCTTGCTGTATTTGCTGCATAGCTCCTTCTTTTTTATCCACTTGCATCTCCTCCAATTCCTCTTTAAACTTTTCAAGGAAGTTTCTTGCCTTTTGGACTGAGTTAAGCCAAAACCTCTGCTGCTTAAAAGTTAAAATCACTCTTTCCAATTTATCCCAATGAAAGTTACCTTTTCTGTTTCTGTTTATCAGTCAGAAAAGCATATTCTTTTCTATTACACAATGTTCTGATAGGCATTTCTTTGAGCAGAATTACTTCTGAATTATTAATCCTTAGCTTAGTATTGAAATGTTGTTGTAGGACCTGGTCTCTTGTCTTCTTCCAGACAAAGTGCACAAGTATATCTCTTGGTACTTTGCTTAACTTTTCTTAACTATGCATATCTTGTATGGGAGATAAAGCACACTCAAGCAAGTATCATTTGCTGAAAAAAAATATATCAAGATTCACTGCAAAAACATACTCAAAGAAACATCCCCTCTTCCCTATGAGCAGTCTAATGAGGTTTTAACATAATAACTGTAGGATTTTAAGCGTTGATTAGAAAATAGAAAACTGAGAGGAAAAGAAAAAATTATGCACAACTTGAAGGAAGTATCTGCAGCAACTCTAAACTGCAGAAGTACTACTAAGGAGAATATATTACAATATTTTGTGCCAGATTCAATTCATGAGTATTTACAGCAAATGGAGGTTTTGTCAACATGACAAAACATGCATTGTGTCAGCATAATGCGAGCTCAGTCCTTTACATACTTAGGTGCACCATCACAACTTAAGTAGAAAAAAGATGGAGTTGCATTGTGATGCGTGTTTTGTTATTTGTCCCCCTCCTTTGCAAATCCTATTTGTATATATTTATTTACATTTTAAAAATCCCTAGTACACACAAGGAGAAGTAGTTATATACAAATGACATTTTCTTATTAAAATAAAAAAGAAGCTCATATTGCACCATAATTGTTATCTATGGAATTTCCAGATCAAGTCTTTTGTTGTCTGTGGAAACCAGAGCAGCTTCCTTAGAATTCAGATATATTCTTTGATTCTTTCCCAACTGCTTCATCATACTTGAAAACTACAAGGCCAAATAGCTATGACACTGAAGATGTATGAATTCATATTATATGTTTACTTTTTCTTAAAACAATTATGAGACTCTTAATTTGTGAGGGCAGTTTAGCTTTCCCATGCAACATCTTCAGTTCATACACACATCCCAAAGGGATGAAACATTATGAACAAGGCAGTACTTGGTAAGGGATTCTCTCTGCCTATAAAAATAAGGATTTACACTAGAATCCTGTGTTTTCAATGTTTTGGTATTTTCCTTAGGAAGGACTTCCTGAATGTATTTGCATAGATGTACCTACCAGTCATTGATTTCATGAGAGTTAGTTTCATGTAAATGTTGGCTGTCATCACATAAATAACAGAGAGTTTTTTTCCCACAGATGTTTGACCCCTGATGCAGAGACTCGTCCTGATATAGTAGAGGTCAGTTCAATGATTTCAGATGTTATGATGAAGTATTTAGATGGATTATCAAATTCCCAACTTGTCTTGGAGAAGAAATTGGAACGTGAGAGAAGGCGTACTCAGAGATATTTCATGGAGGCCAATAGGAATTCAATAACATGTCACCATCAACTTGCTGTGTTATCTCAGGTAATGTAAACATATGTAGTTATTTTTTTACCAAGACTATATTATATTCCCATTATGTATTCCAAGTTATCAGTCAGCATGTATAGTACAGCATTAGTCTGCTTTCATGCTTGTCATTTATAAATTAAAGTTTGCACCATATTACCAAGCAAACAGCTTATACACAGTATGAATAATTGGCTGCTCGAGCTAGAAAAGAGAAACAGTATTTGTGCCATCATCCAAATGTTGTCTTGTATCTACATTTGAAAAGAACTAAGGTGGCAGCATGTACAGTTCTAATGTCCCCAACTTGCACTCCTGAAAGACCAAATATTGGATCAAATATTGTAAGGCTAAAACTTTGAAAATTCAACAAAGCATGTGTTACAGAACTAAAAAATTAGAAGCAAGTCACTGCCTCATAAAAACATGAATTAGAAGTCACAAGAGAAACAGAAATAGTAATTTTATGCCCCAAGATTATTGGCTATTAATTTACAGATTCAAACATACCAGTAAGATCACATAGTGCTTCCCAAGATATGCTGCAACAAAATAAGACAAGTGGAAATTGTCCCTTACACCAAAAGAAAGTGGCTTCAAATCTGTTGCACTATGTAGCTGGGAGAAAAAGAGCAAGGATTCAACCTTGATTTCACTTTAAATAAGGCTTGTATGTTATGCTCAGCAGTTATTGCAATTATTTTGTCATTATTCCATAGCTTTTCTACAATAAGTCTCCTTATCAGAGCTTGTGTCCTTCGTAGTTATTCATGGCAGTTTCTTGCCTACCTGGTTGAGAAAACCTTAGTAATTCCAATGACTCTTTTATTCCCACTATATGGGAGTTTGAGTATCTAGACCCAGATCATGGTGACCAACCCCCTTGCCATACTGATAACTGTTGAACAGATCACTAACATCTTGCTCCAGTATTAGAACTAAGTAGCCCAACATTAGACCCAGCTGTCATAACAAATGAGTCAGTATTAATAACCGTCAGTCTTGGAACAGCCTTCTGCAATTATGATACTTCAGTTGCAAGGTTCCTTTCCTGAAATGTGGGATGGAGATTTAAGGCTTTCTTCACTCATTGTGTGTTGTACATCTCCTTGACACTGGGAAATTTCCCAGATTGCTCCAGACAGAATTTACAATTGAATTTTTAATCAGCAGAGCTGTAAAATGGGCAGTCCCTCTTCTGGAAAGCGGCAATTGGTTTAAGGGCTTTCCAGTAAAAAGAAGAGTTGGGCCACGTATATCTTTGGGGATAGCATGCTCCACAATATGAGAGTCAATACCCAGAAATACCAAGCTATAATGCTGGTAAAGGTAGAAGGAAAGAGAAGAGGACGACCAGTAGCAAGGTGGATGGACTTCGTTACAGTGGCGATGAGTGCACCATTGGAAGACCTGAAAGAACAGGTTAGGGATAGATCATCATGGAGAAAA
Source organism: Liasis olivaceus (assembly GCA_030867105.1). Classification (NCBI taxonomy): domain Eukaryota; kingdom Metazoa; phylum Chordata; class Lepidosauria; order Squamata; family Pythonidae; genus Liasis; species Liasis olivaceus. The sequence goes on along the minus strand of CM061351.1, from coordinate 39,475,437 downwards.
TCTATTTATGTGGTTGCTGGGAGTAGAAAACAACTTGATGGCACATAATCAATACCAAGAAAGCCTGCCTTCTGTCCCACACCCTTCTTACCTCATGTGGAGGAGATACAATGATCTCTCTTGATATTCAGACCAGACAGGAAGACTAATGCTTAGTAAGACAGTCCCTGATACCCTTGGTATCACACCATATATGGTTTTATAGGCAATAAACAGCAATGTGAATTGGGCCTGGAAGCCAAGCATTAATCAGTGCAGTGACCTCAAAATAGGTGTTACTCTTCAAGAATGTCTATCCTGACTAAAAATCTGGCTGCCAGATATTGCACCTAGCTTCTGAACCATCTTCAAAGTCAGCTCCAGATAAAGCACACTGCAGTCTTCTAAACAAGATGTGGCCAGGGCATGAGTCATCAAGGTTTCCTGGTCAAGGTATGGCCATAATTGGTGCTCCAGAAGAGTTGGGCCAAGGTCTGTTTGGCAACGGCTTCTATCTGCTGCTCTGGCAAAAGTCCAGGATGACCCCCAAATTACAGACCAGCTTTTTCAGGGGGAGCACAACCATATCAGGAGCAATTACTGAAGCTGATTTACTGAATAACCATGGTATTTAATGAGCAACAGTAACTCTGTCTTGGTAAAGTTTAGTCTGAGATTGTTTCACCCCACCGTGTTCCTAACAGCCTCCAGGCACTGGTTCAAGGCCTCCACATTATCTTCAGCCCTGTGTGGGGTGGCGATGTATAGCTAGCTGATTGTCACCAGCATACTAATGCTACTTCACTCTAAACCATTTGATGACCTCTTCCAGTGGCTTTATATAGATATTAAATATGGTGGAAAGGATCAAGCACGGTTTTATCCCATGCTGGAGCAGCCAAGCCGTAATTAGGCTTCAACTCCAACTGAAATGGATCTAGATAATCTGCTTATGTTAGGATTGTCTGGAACTGAATCTGTCCCACCTTCTCAACAATCTTTCCTAAAAAGTGAAGATTGGAAAATGGGCAAAAATTGTTAAATAAGTGATGCTTTTTCCAGGAGAAGGTATATCACCAGGTCTTTCAAGGCAGGTAGCATCACAACCACCACTAACATTTGATCAAAATCATATAGTGCTTCCAGCACTGCTTGAAATGTGTTTTAAAAACAAGAGACAGGTAGAAACTGTACTCTTGTTGTGGCATCAAGCCCATTACAACAGACAGGTGGGACAAGGAAGGGCAAGAAACTGAACCTTGATTTCACTATAAATGGGCCTTGAATTTGACACAGAGCAGACCCATTATTTTGTAATGGTTTCATGGCTTTTCTACAATAAATATCAGAATTTATTTCTTTGGAAATTTATTCATGACAGTTTCTTGCTTAGCTGATAAAAAGAAGCATGACTAGTACCACAGTTTTTAAAGACCTTCTAAATATCTAAGGAAAATCTATGAAATTTCCTGAATACCTCCTAATGTGAACTTCAGGGACCCATACTGTCAGAGCAAATTATTTCTATTCTGAAGGAATTATTTCTTTTATTTTGAAGGAACATTATGAAAAGTCAAGTCTCAGCAGCAGTAGTAGTGGAGCAGCTAGTTTAAAAAGTGAATTTTCTGAAAATATTGATATTCTATCTGAAAACTTCCATCAGTCTTCTGGAAAAGATGAAGAGAAAGATGAAACCCTGTCAGATGATAACTGCACTTTAGAAAACACAGAAAAAGGTAGGGTTGAACAAGAAATGTTTAGTACTCCTGATTAGAATTGCAGAGAAAGGTTAATTTCTGCTTTCATTTTTTACAAAGATGTCTTCTCAGAATTAGATGATGAATTGGATATTTCAAATCATTCCAGCAGTTCAAGTCCTCTTAAAGAGTCAGCATTTGGTAAGTTCCTTCATGAATATTTTTTGAATAGTTGATATTGCGAAATTGGAAGTTTATTAGTGATGACAAAATGACTTTGCCGTATCACCTGAGCTGGTAATAAGATAGCATGCATGGATCATAAATGGAAATATAATTCAGGTCCTGCAGTTTCAGAATAAATTTGGAATAAATAAGGCAACCTCAAGCCAGAAACAAAAGAACAACTTAATTAAAAAATCAAGGATTTAGCAAGAAATCCTCCATAAGCAAATTAATGCAGTTGAAGACATTCCAAATTTAACATTTGGGAGCATGGTCCTGTATCCACTTTAGGTGTAGCTGGGAGAAGTTGTATTTTGCAGAGTTTGCTCCATGGCTGTCTTCAGAGAGGTTTTTGCAAATGCTTGTAACTCTGTTAAATTTTAAATGTACTGATCTAAGAATACAGAGTTACAACGTGAAAGCAATATTTATGATAATAAATATCTCATTTTATCACTTACCTAGTCTTTTTAAAAATGACATAAACTGAAAAAAATTAAGCATCAAGTTTGAAGGAGTTTTATGTTTCAAAGGTATGATCTTTATAAAAAGTGAAACTCAGCATTAACGTAAGTGTCCCTTTGCTATTTGTCTGTATTATGGTAGTATATATTTATCCTTAAAGCATTGATGTCCGTTATATTTTTCAGGAGTGAATAGTTGTATGAAATAAATTCTTGTAGATGAAGTTAATATCAAGAATGTTCTCTTAAATTTGATTCCTGACTTAATCATAAGAAGACTGGAAGTTTTATGATATCAACTACCCATGATTACTCATTACATCTAAATCTGTCTGTCTGTCTGTCTATCTATCTAATTATAATTTTGCTCAGAGCTTTGGATTTCAGTGTTAATTCTCATAGGAGATTTGTAAGATTTGACCCTTTAATTTTAATTTATTTTGAGGAGATTCAAAATAGTATTTTGAACAGGGATACATGCCCTGTAAAAAAACTTTTCAATCTGAGCTGTAGTCAGTGAAAACCCCACATTAACAGAGGGCTAGTCTTTCAGATTCTCCCAGTTAAAATACAACAGAAGTTTATTATACACATTACATATTAATACTGGAAAATGTTAAGAAGAAAGGAAACATAAAATCCCTAAAGAATATACTGCTTAAGACTACATCTTTATCAGAAAAATAATATACCAAATAGAATTTCAAACAGAATGTACTGCTTTGGGCAAAATAAAAATTGAAAATAACTATTATTTTTAAATGGTCTTTTATTTTCTTCATTGTTCTGTTACAAATTTGTGAACTACCATGTAGGGCAGGAAGGGACCCTACATATGCCAAATCTTTCAGCCTGTAATTTCCCTGGCTACATGTTCTCATTGTCTATATTCTGGGTGAATGGAATAATTTATTCTTTCCTAAGCTAGTTCCTAAATACAAGGCTGATGGAAAGGTTGGGAAGGAGAATATGTGAATGTCTTTTTTTTTTCTTTTCCATTTCATTGTGAATGAAGGTAAATTTGCTTACTTTGAGCTCTGGCCCAGGAAACATACATATCAGACAAGAAAATGGTTTCCCATGTCAGTGTGCTCTCTTAGAGCTATGTATAGTAAAAATGCCAGTAATAAGAAATTAGTTACAATTATTGCATCTAACAGATTGTATGACAAGCAAATAGGATATTCCTATGCTTTGTCAAGTGTGATTAAAATGTGATATTTAGGACAAGTGTGAATCATTATGTGCTGTTTACATCTTGATACTTTTTCTATTTAGAGTTGTCTTTTATTGCCAGAATATTTTTTTTTAAATTGCTGTGGTAGGATACAAATGTTGGAAGACTAAGTATTTTAGGAATTTAAAATGTTTGCAACCTCATATATGTTCTGTACTTTTGTTATAGGTATTATAAAACACAGCTTTAGTGCTTATGAAAGACAGCCTCAGGCAAGGCAAGTTTGAAATCTTATTTTACAAATGTAAATTGTTTGCCTCCTTTACTTTGCATTCACCTTGAACATGACTACAATACAGCAGTTGAAATTTTCAAAGAGTGTAATTTTCAAAATAACTGAAACACATGTTAGCAGTTCAACATCATATAAAATTATGTGGCAATAGCATATATAAACTACAAACAGATGCTCATATATTTTAAAAAATTGTTCACAAAGCAAATCTCAGTCAGATTTGTTTTTTGTATTGTTTCAGTGGTATAAATTTCTTAAAATAAATGAGCAGAATAGAAGCAGAAATTGTTATTATAATTATTGTTGTTATAGTAATTGTGATACATATTTTTTACCCACTGTGAAGAGACTTTTTCTATTCCTCTTCAAGATCCATTCATAATAGGAGTGTGCAACGTTTTATTGTCCGAGGGCCACCCTTGCTTTTGAGCACCATGTTGGGGAACATACTCCCTAACATATGAGTACTCTGATCTTATTTAATATGCATTTAAATTAAACTAAAAGTAAATATGCATTTAAATTAAACTGAAAGTAAATATAGTTAATACGATAACTCCCAATTATGTATTTAAAGCTGTTCTCCTTTTGTCACAATTTAATTTAAAAAAAAACATTTTTGCCACATCTAAAGCTTTTGGGGACTGTGTACAGCTAAAACTTCAAGCTAAGAGTTCTAATTAAAATGCTAAGTAGTGAAAGCATGCATTTTTTGGTGTCAGCACTCTACAGAGAGCTGCATAGATTTAGTGTAGGATATTCATTAAAGTTACTACAACTCTTAAAGCAACTGCCTTTTTTTAGACTTGCTCAAAAACATGAAAAAAGAGGGCTGCTTTAAGGAGTAGCGGAGAAGTACTGTGCACAAGGACACTTATTTGAACACTTCTTTCAAATAATTTTTGAAGATGCACAGCCCTGACATCTAGTAATGCTGCATGATAAGAAAGATGGATAAGGATTTTTTTTTTAATGTATGTGTGCATTTGTTTCTTTATAAATTTTTGATAAAATTAGAGGCATTATATGTAAGATTCCCAGGTGATTTTCTTTCCAGGCATTGGTGCATTTAGAATTTAATTCTCATACAATGGTTATCTGAAAGATTATTCTTGGTAATACCCTTTCTGTTTTTGCAGAGATTACACTGGAATTCCAGGATTCAGACCAAGACCTGGTAATTTCACCCCTGCTGCTAGTTTTGAATGGACTCCCACCCTTAATTTCTTCTAATCTTATTTTAAAAATTTGTTAGTTTCACATGCAGTTTCTTCTTTTATTTCTTCAGCTTTGCTGCCCCTTGATCTGCTTCTGAAAGCGCCTTCGTTCATGTTCAGGGCCCACGTTAAGAAAATAGAGGACTCGTTAGTGACAGGGTGGAAATCCCATAGTCTTCCTGCTGTGATTCTGCGCAATCTGAAAGACCATGGTAGTACTTAAAAGTATCACTTCACCATTAAGCAAGTTATGAGTAGAACATAGGTTTACAGAGAAATTAGAGATAGTGCAGATACTATATTGAAGAAAAAGTCTTACATAAATAAAGTTATTTAGAACACTCAGAAAAGATCTAACTTCTCAGGCACTTGGAATCTTACAATATTGAAAAAGAGGGGACAAAGAATGGTTTCAAAATTTAATGGGGCAGTCCAAGAAAGAATGGAATGGTGAAGATACCAGGTGGGCAAAGGAAAAATTGAGACAGAAACAGTAGATATGTAATGTGGTATAGTGAACATGAAGTAGTTTATTTGAATTGTTCATTTAGTAGAGTACTGTTATCATTCTAGACCAGGGTAAAGGTACAATTATGTAAGTAAGGCAGATTGGGGCAGAGTGGATTGCTTAAGAGTGAAGATCTGAAGAATTGTGGTCATTCATTAGTTTCAAGTTTCTGCTGTGAATTGGGAAGAATCCAGACACTTTATATAAATGACTATCATTTTGTGTGGAAATCATATTTGATTTAGAAACATATTTCATGACACTAACCCTGGTAATTGATATCAGGAATTCCTGTAATATTCTTGTTGACAAATCCTCCCTTTTACCATGCTACATTTCAATGGGGCTAGCATATCTGAGCTACAGAAATACAGATGTCCATAAGATGGCAGCAATGAGATAAGAGTTTTCAATAGCTGTCATCAAGTGGTAGTCCGGATTTTTATAGCCCAGATGTGGTAACTTTAATTTCAGCAAATAAACAGATATTCATTGTCTTCTCACATATTATTGCATGTAACATGACATTTAATTCTCATCTGGACCTTTTCTTACCTCATCTTCTCATGCCTATTAAATGAGGCCAGGGTTCAGACAGTTGCACTGTTTAGTAGACTAGAGTAGAAAAAGGAACAGTTAAGGATTTCCTTGCTGTATTCTATTATGCAATTGAGACGCATAATGAGGAGGATGTTTTTGAGGTAATTATTTCAGTAAGATAAGAAGTCTCTGGGGTTTGAATTTAACTGCCACTTGACTGTCTCTTGAAGTTTACTGCCTTAACAATAAAAGGCTTTTTGACTGACTTTAGAACTTTAAACTAGGATGAAACATCTTAAACATCTTAAATGCTATTGGGAAAAGGGGGAATGGGACCAAAATCTACCCCAGAAAACAAATGAAGCATGAAAACTATTTCTCAGGGTTATATTTCTAATCTTTGAACTTGCCAGATGGAATGTTGGCAGATTAGGGCACCTCATGAATGTTACAAATCCCAAAGTGCATAGGACATTATTAGTTTTTCCTTAAGAAAAAAATGCTTTATGTGGCATTTACAAATTAGGTCTTCCTGTAACCCAGGATTGAACTTCATGAGGTGAAAACTAGCAGATGTTTTGTTTATCTCAATGTTTTACAAGAGGTTCATCTTCTAGAATTTATAGCATGTGAAGGAGTCAGGAGAAAATACCAAGTAAACAGCATCTTTTTTTAAAATATAGAGATATATGGATTGTATAGATGCCACAAAGCATGTAATGTAAGATAATGTAATGTAAGATAATACGGCCTTGATATATGCAGGACTTAGAGATTAGAATGTAATAAATTTGCTAGGAACTTCTATCAGTGTTTTATAAACCAGCATATTTCAGGACTATTTTTTAATAAACACTTTAAGATTTTTATTGAATTCTTTGTAATGGCCTATCAGTTGAATGGACTTTTTTTTACCAATTCTTTGAGAATGAATTAATATAGTTCCCATGAGAAAATATCAGTTATGATTATTTTAATTTAAGAGACTATTGCATTTACTGTTTTGATATGCATAGTTGCATTATCATTGTTTACAATCTGTATAGTGTATTTTGCTGAGTTGCTGATCAGAAATAGTTTATCTAGGTAAGGGGAATAATTTCTACCAAATTGCATAATATATTGTTTGTCTAAAGTGTCCAAAATGCAATGTCTGTCTTGAACAAAAGCATAATGCTTTCTTTCTTTTGATTTTTTCAGAATTTTTTTTCCAGAATTCTTGTAATTTTTCTTCAGTAGTTATTCTGATTCTGTATTTGATAAATATGCTCAAAACCTATCCATTTTTATGGACTAGGGTGGATCTGATATGAGAATAATATGGAGAAGGATGGACAAAACCTTTTTGGAAGTTTCTTGAAACACGTTTATAATTTCTGTAAACAGTTTGTCAAAACCATAAAATAATATAGGGAAATCTGCCATCTTAATATCTTTTGTCTTTTCTGTTCTTTTCTCCCTGTTTTTCACATTTGAAAGATTCAGGCTGAAAAAGAAGATCCAGTTTTCAAAAGGTCTTGCAAAACCAGAGGGTTCTTTCTTGTCTTTCAGCAGTGGTGGTTTCTGAACATGCTCAGATACTCCATTGATGCTACAAATGTTGAAAACTGCATTTCTTGTTATTTTTAATTCCTTCTGAAAAATGAGTAAAGAGGAAAACAGCTACACTTTCTAGAGACAACAGTGTAGACTGCAAGCCTCCGCAGGTGTTTTTTACTGGAGAGTGGGGGAAAAAAAGCATTTTGTTTTATGATACGAATGACAAAGTTTTGGAAAAAAATCTTAGTCAATGAGCAAGGAGAAGGCAAACTATATTTTCAGAAATTCGTGTTGGTACAAACAGCTTCTTTTGTCTCTCTCTCTCTCTTTATATCACGGTAAATAGGTGGAAATAAGAGAAAAGTTTGTGATATGTTAATACTAAAAAATGAGGGCTGAAACCAAAGTATTACAAAGGAGAAATTCAGAAGGGAACTGGACTTTTTTACTATAGCTTAAGAAACATCCAAATAGGGGAACTTCCTTTGCAAGTCCACTCACACGTTTCTGAAATTCTTCTATCTTCCAGCTTTGATTACCTTCAGACTACTATTACTTTCTAGTCTGTCAATGTGGAATTCTCCAGACTGTTTTTCATAAAGAACATAAACTATTTTGTTCTGCATAGATAGTACTAATGTCAGTGACAGTATATTTTGTGTCTTATAACCAGGGAAGAAATGGAGAAGGAAAACTGTGCCACTCCCTCCTTTAATTGACAAAATATACAATAAGTTCCTATATGATTTTGCAAACCACTAAGCATTAAACCAAGTCACAAGATGGATTTAATCTGGATCCTGTAGTGAATATAGAGGATGATCTTGAAGTACAGAGGGAAGATCCATTGCCAAGGCAACGTTCAGATAACTGAAGCTTGAGCCCAGACCAAGGAAGTAATTTATGAAAACACCGCAGACAGACCCCCTCCCAAATTCACATGAGGACGAAAGAGGGACGAAGGGAAGCACTTTCAGACTTGCAAGATTCTGCTACTATAGCCATTCTAATAAAAGTAGCTATAGGTCTACACAGTGTTTGTTTCTTAGTCTGGTCTACCTTATAGGACTGATAGATTCTCACATATGCACATTCTGAGGGCAGTACTTTTTCTTTTCACAATCATTCCCCTACCTGCTCAATATAAATGACATCAAACCTATCTTACTTCAGTGGTATTGTATAATTTCAGTTCACAGTCCCATGCACAGTATTTAAAGAGATCTTAATTCTGGTTTTCCAGCCCATACCACTGAAATGCCTAGGAACTCCATATCAGTTTCACAATCACTGATTCCATAGCAGGTTGCTGTATTTGTGCTTATGTGTCCAATAATTGAAAGTTTCAGATTATCTGAATTTTTTCAATATTAACATTTTTTCTCCAGTTTCTTTTCTTAATATAATTAGTAAAATGTATTTAATACATTATACATAGAATATTAGAAGTGGATCCTTACTTTTTCAACAGAAAATTCACAGCATTATTTTCAAGAAGGATCATCATAGGCACTCAGTGTGTTATACAATATTATTTTACCCTGTTGCTATTATTATCATGTTGGTTTTAGTTACACCAGCAGGGCATGCATATTAGGTTTGGATAAAGGAGAGGATTTATTGACCAAAAGTAGTCAAGAGAATGTTATAAATGGTCATAGCCTTTTACTGGTTAAAACTTAGTAGAGTTTGGTTTACCAGAAGGCATGGATCTGGCCATTGAATAGTCCTACTACTTACCAATATTCAAGTCCAATTTGCAGACGAGATTAAATGGGAAGCAGTAGGATGCCTTGACCTATCATAGCACAGCCTGTAAACATGCACCCTTGGAATATGGCAAACAAGCTGGGCTAGAATTTTAAGACTTCACTCCCTGGATCCTTTATAAAGACTCCCCTGTTTAGGGAATGGAGCATTTCAGTCCTCACTATCTTTATGAAGCTATCTAATCCAGTGGTTCCAATACTATAAGAGATTAGGCAACTACATGGGGGCCCTTAATATAAGCCCTGGAAACAGACCAGAGAGGACTGCTGGTTGGCTCTGTTGGGTGTATATACCATCCTTATATACAGTAGCTGCATCTTCCTGGACCAGCTGACCTCAGAGCAAGAAGTAAGATTTGGCTGCCCTCTCCCCAGTACCTGCACAGTGATAATAATACATAATAAAATATTGAAAACTACATCTGTCTTGGCAGTAAATTCTGTACTCAGAGACAGAGATGTCCCCAAATTGTTAACTTTAAAAAAAAAATTGACACAGTAACTTTGAAATGACTCCCCTAGTCACAAATACCTTTCAACTGAGTGTCACAATGTATTTCCATCAAGGCTATTAAATGCAAAGGTATTCTCTAGTTCCAGTATCTATATCTATATTATCTCTATATCTATCCTATCTATCTATCTATCTATCTATCTATCTATCTATCTATCTATCTATCTGATTTTTTTGGGAGATAATATTTTACTACCCTTATTTAAATGTATGAATTAGTGCCCTGTCAATGACAGTATGGCGGCTCATCTCATAGCAGTAACTCGTGCCACTAACATAGGATTAAAACAACATGGCCAAACAATAGTAATAAATATAGAGGGTATATCAAAAGTCAGGCCCCATAGACAATTTATTATTTACATTATGTTAAATGTTCAAGTTGGTTCCATTTTCTTATTTGTTTGATGCATGACATTTGAACATTCCTAAGTACAGTAATGTTTTCTCTAGGAAAAAAAAATAATAGAACATACTGTGATTGCCTATGGGGCCTGACTTTGGATACCCTGTATATACATAAAATGGCAGCCAAGGACAAAAATAATAAAGATACATCTTGCATGCCCAATTATGGTGAATTGGCTGTGTTACAAAAATAATACTGGAGGGTAAGCTGTCAGGCCTAGCCCAAGGAACTCCAAGAGACAATGCAAATTCAGTTCAGCTATGTTTATTAGCTACAACCTCTAGCAAGAATCTTCCCAGACTGAAACCCCAGCTCCCAAGTCAGCCAGCCACAACAGTGTGAATTCCTCAGGGAGGTGCCAGTCTCATCCTCCTGTAGCCCCCACGCTCCTCCGGCAAGCTAAGAAAATGTTTATCTCCCTGAGCCTGGCCTTCATCATTCCATTCCATCACATAAGCTAATCTTCTAATGGTCCTACTGCAGTCACAGCAGAAATTGCCCCTTTCTTTACATGTATTTACATTTTAAGCTGAGGAATGACGTAGGAGTTGCTATTTTAATTGTCTTATAAAAGCAAAATATTTGACCATCTTGTAGCATACGTTTATTCATATTCTGTGGTACTGAGCAGAAAGGAAATGAAAATCTTAAATTTGCTCTGTTCTTGACAATATTGTGAATAAAGTCAAACTGCTTTTATAGATTTTTATGTCTGGTTGCAAAGCACACATAAAATAATCTTATTCAGGTTTCAAAGGCTGAAAATGGGTTTTATCTTTTCTTCCTAGAGAATGTTGAAAAAGCATATAAAATCATGATTTGACAACCTTTGTATAGCCTTCATCTAATTTTATTGCATTTTTTTTAAAATGTTATTTTGCTCTTGCTACATGAATACTTCAGTAGAACTGGAGTATGGGAAATGCTTTACATTTAGAATTCAATAACTCTCTGTTAATATTGTTGTTACAAGAAGGGAAGTACTACTAGATCTCTTTGCAATCTGCAATATCTAAATGCCATTCTGCTCTTCTTTTCCCCTTTCCTGGTTTCTGCATTTGCTGTTGAGAGAAATACTGAAACCAGCAAATTGATTTTCATTGCTGACTGTAACATTATCTTCTGCAGCATCAGCTGGGATTGCTGTGTCACAACGGAAGGTGCGTCAGATCAGTGACCCTATTCAACAGATTCTAATTCAGCTGCACAAAATTATTTACATCACTCAGGTACCTTTTTCTGATATTACTTTAATGCAGACCATTCCTGTTGCTTGGTAGGTACAACAATAGTTTCTCTTCTCTCAACCAGACCTTGGGGTATAATAAAAATGTGTTGGAAGAAGGTCAGTGAAATCCACAGGCTCCATTCTGATTATCCCTAATTATTGTCAGATCTCATGACACTAATCAATGTAATTATTTAAGTATGCCTATTACTAAGGATAAAAATTGAACCTCCTGTGTCCCCTCCTTATAATTTGAGCAATAAGGATAAAGACTCCCTCCAGTCTAGCTTGACTCTTGGTTATTACATGGCCATGAAGTTTCTTTGACAACAGTGCAGAGATAGTTTGCCATTGCCTTCTTTTGGGATTTTTTCCCAACTTCCACTCTATCCTACAGCCCTGAGATTGGCTAGTAGTCTCTCATACAAATATTAACCAGTATTAACCATGATTAGCCTATTTTGAGATCAGCCAAGGTCAGCTAGGTACTGCCACCACTACGTCCCTAAAAAAAGCTCAAAAACATTTAGATCGAATATATACCTTTTTAAAAGAGACCCCTCCCATCACATACATCTGATCTGCCATTATCATTTTGCTATTTTGTGTATGATTGAGTGTATGCCAGAATTGTTTTAGAATTTTTTTTCCTATCTTCAGTAACTCTTTGCCCCTTTCTTATAACCTTCTCAACAACATTTCCTGGATATCACAAGGATAAATTAAATATATTGGCATACAATACATTTCCATCAAATAAAGGTAGCTTCTAATCTGCTGTATAATCTATTGCTATTGTTCAGTTTAAGCTTTATGAATGGTCTTATGCTGGCTGAAAGAGAGTTGACATATGTAGCCTTCCATCCTTTTTTCTGTGCATCACTGTTAGGGGCCTCCTTCAAGTCACCCTCCCTTGCTCTGTAAGAGCAAGCCAACTCTGTTTCAGCTGCAGCTGTTTCCTAAAGCAGATGATGATGTCAGGCTCCCCAGATTAGGACTCAACTGTAAATCTCCAGCCTCTGACTTTACACAGTTTAACTTGGCTGCTAGTCTCAGACCTAGCAGGAGTCTCTCATACATTCAAAATGGTATTGTTAAATAAACAGGAGCCATATTAAATAATTGATCACTCTCTGTGAGCATGCATATGTATTTCTAATACCCATAGCAATTTAAGCGTGCTGCTGCTGCTTCCCACCTTTCCCAAGTTGCAAAACACTCTTTGCCTTGTGCTTTGTAGCCTTAAAATTAAGCAGTTGTTGGTTGTTTATATAATTGCCTTAAAACATTCTGGCTCTCATTTCTCACAGAGGAAATTGAGTTTGTTTCTCTGGTAAAATGCAGGTAAAAGTTTGGCTGATCCCTTCCTTTTAAAATGTTGTACTCAGAAAGTTAAGAACTTGGAGGAAAGGGGGTTAAGAGAGATGGGAAGCAGTGGGCACTTTGACAGAGTTGAAGCAGAGAATGGAAAGGAAAAGGAAGTAAGCAGTATGTATAAAACAAAGGAAAATATAATAACTCCCCTCCTCCCACATACATCTAAGATACTATGCTACTAGGAAAAGTATCAATAAAAAAGAAAATAACATCAATAAAAAATGAAATCTCAATATAGGAACTTCAAGATTATCCATTTGGTGTGGTGGCTGCAAGATTTTAAAGTATATTTATATATTACCAAAATAAACTTAGAAGAAATTATGCCACTTCTGATCAAAGAAACCCAATTTTCACCACAGGAACTATATAAGGAGTTTATCCACTGGTGATGGATCACCGCCAAAGGATGATAACAAAAGGAATTGCTTCTTCAGCAGAAAACCCAGCTTTTTCTGTGCTTAAAGGGGGGAGGGTGATTTGGGGACCCCTGGACTGTCCTGTGATGAGAATCTGGAGCACTTACATGGCCATTATAATTCATTAGCTGGGAGAGCTGTACATTCACAGGGGGGGGGAAAGCAGAAGCTAGATCCACACAAGAAAAAAAAGGTTATTAAGTCAACAGCTGTCTCTTGCTGTTAACTGTGCTCTGTGTGTATACATCTATCTATCTATATATATATAGTATAATCCTGGGAGTAATATGTGCTTCTGTAAGTGGGGCATGGGGTGAGTCCAGGATCATTGTTTTCTGTGAGGTTGTGAGGATCATTGTTTTCTGTGAGGTTGTGAGGAGCCAGGGAAAACAGTGAGAGTAGGTGTCAGGCTTTCAGAGGAATAGTGATATGAGATGGCTAGAGGTTGTCCCTTGCTCTTGCCCATTCCTTCTTTTGCAAGTCTTGAGCTTCTGTGTTGACCTCCTCTTCCAACTTCTGGTGTATGTGTTGATCTGTTTCTTGACCCTATTTAGTTTCTCATTTAGAGTTAAAGAAAGGGTTGCAAATACTGATGGCAATTTTCCACCTGTGAATCAGGCCATATGTGTTGAATAGATGGACCTTGCAGTATTTCTTCATCTTAAGCGAACTTCCCTAGACTTGCCAAATTCTACCTGGTGGACTTTTGTCCACTCTCCAATTAACAAGCCTTCAGAAGTGTAAATACTGCCCAATCCAACTCAGATTTAAGAGCCTGCATTTTCCTGTATTAAAACACGATCTCTTCAACAGCCAGACCTGCCTAGATCTATCTTGGTTGCCAGCCATTACCTCTATTCCCAGTTCTCTTTCCCAGAGTTTCTCTGGTAATTTTGATATCATCTGTATGGAAGCTCAGCATCTGCACCCCCTCCCCTCTCCTTAGAAATAACTTCCTATGGGAAAGTAAACTATGTTCTACTCCCAGCTTCTCCTTATCAGCACTGCTTGCACAAAGCATTTTTTTGAGTTTTGTATGGATACATGAACAGCCAGCAGGAAGCCATTGTGCAGGCTGTCACAATAATCCTCAAGGATTCCGTGAGTAGTTAGGGGTTTAAGCATTGTGCACAGTTTTCAGTGGTTCATGATTCCTGAAAGCTGCTGGACATTTTCCATCCTTATCTAGCCATTTTGTGTTCCCATCCCATTCTTTTAACAACAATACATTACTGCATACCTGGGCATGCAGAAACCATTGCAACCATGACCTAACTTTTAGGCACATATGCCCATTCATCAGCATCACTGGCAAAATGAATTATTTTTCTTCCCTATACATGCAGTCTAAATTTATTCTGGAAGATTAAGAGACTTAAGTAAATATCCGTGGGTAGCAAAGAGAATAAGAGGAGTTCCAATCAGTCTTTAGCAGGAACCTTGTAAATCTGTTAGATCTCATAATTTCTCTGGGTCCTCCTCACACTGGCCCAGCCATCCTGTTCCTCATAGCTATGCCAAATGCGCTATCTTTCAGTTTGAGACTAGGTGACTCCCAGGTCAGGCTAGTGGAAACTACGGATGGGGCAAAAGTATCTTACTCTTGTACATTCTTTTATAGTCCTATACATTCTGTTTTACATTCCTATTACATCCCTGTTACTTTCTGGGGAAAAAAAGTTTTCCAATCTCATAGTATACATTCCTTCACACCTAATCTACTTTTCTCCGGAATAATTATTGTAAAATGTTTATAATAATTGTTTAGGCCAGTTTTTTTCCTTAACTCCACACTTTGTTTATCCAAGAAGCTCACATATTTTTGATTGTCTAGTTTGGTGCGGTGTGTGTGCTAATTTTTGTTTTCTGAGTTACAATACTGAAGGACTCCTCAGAAAAAGAGCAGTCTTCTCCACATGACTAGTATCCTCCAGATGAGTGCACTACAGATTTACAAATTCTGGGATCATGGGAGTTGCAGCCCAACACATCTAAACCCCACATAGAAATAACTTCCTTATTATTTGGTAGCTCCCTTGTTTTCAAAGTTACAATCAGCCAACTGACTTCACTATTACAAAGGATGATACTGCAACATATATCTATATCTCTGCATATTAGTTATTGAGATAAAATATTAATAGAATATGTAAGCAAAATGTGATGAACTAGCAAAAGCTAGAGTAAACAAGGCATAGGAAAGCTGCACATCTGGTTGAAAGACACCAATCTGTTTCTTTGTATCTAAATGGGAACTTATCTAATTTCCTACTTTCAAACCTATACATACATATGTACATACATATATATATACATATACCAAACTTAGTTTTTCAAAATGTATACTTCTCAAATTTTACAATGCAATTTCACCCTTTTAAAAGATATGTATATTAAAGAAAGCCCGGCTAGGGGGCAGCACCTAGCCAGTCTTGGCTATATGGAAAAGCTAAGCAGGATCAGATCTAGTTAGGAGTTGGATGAAAAGCTGCCGGGAAATCCCAGGACTATAGGCTAGATTTTTTTTTTTTTTAAGGAAGGTCTATGAAGTATACAAAAAAAAAAACCCTGGAAAAAGACAGTAGCAAGCCACTTCATATTGTTGCCAAGAAAATTACATCAACAAATCCATGAAGTCACTAGGAACTGAGCTTGTTTCAAAGGAGGATTTTTGCATCAGATATATAGATAGATAGATAGATAGATAGATAGATAGATAGATAAATAGATATATTTTAGAAAAAATGAATATGTCTGAAGCAATGTGATACGTGCGCGCGCCCGCACACACACTTAATTCTTCAGAAGTTGACAAATCCAAAAAAGAGAAACTGGGAGAGTTTGAAATTGATATATTCATCCATCCCTATTGCAAAGTGGTATTTTCTGCTATGTCTCTTCTATGCAATCCTTTTTTATTCTGACATACCCCTATTACTCTATGTGAGACTGCAGTTCTAAATTAACTTTGAAGGTAAATCTCATTTAGCACAGTGAACATTAAGTAAATATGCATTGGACTGTGCTCCAATATCCAAAATTAAGTAGTATATCTATATTTACTGGCACCCTATATTTATTCCTTCCCTCTTTACTTTCCACTTAGTTACTTCCTGTTTAAAATCTTGTGATCACCTTACTCAGTATTCTTGCAGTTTCTTTTCTTAATGACTTCTTCGTTGTTCAGGCATCTTATCACATGTTGTAAGATTTCGTATTTCCCTTGTTTGTACCTTAAACCCATTTGCCTTTTTAGCAGATTTTATCAACTTCCGTCTTTTGAATGGATGAAATGTGATTTTTTTTTTCTTTTAAGAGCAGGTCAGGCCAGCATGATAAACTTTTTCTTTTAACTCTTATATATAAGAATTTTTTTAAAATGAATATATATATATATATATATATATATATATATATATATATATATGAATGAAAATTTAAAACCTTCATTTGTAAAATCAGAATGTTACACATATATTTATAACATTATATTAATACATTGTTAACATTTAAGTTTACTTAACAATGGGGGATATGGGAAATTAAATGTATACACTATATGGTTATATATTTCTAAGTATATAACTTGAGGCACTCTCATAAAATGCTTGTTCAAATATTTAAAAATCATTATTGCAAAGAATGTGTATCCTTACAACCTTGTAGTATCTGTTTTTTGGAAGTCATAAAATCTTTCTGCATTCATTTCCATTGTCCTGTTAATCTCCAAACTATTGTTATAATTCACATGAACATAAGCATCTGCAAGAACCAATGTGTCTTACAGAACAAGATTAGTATGTGAAATAGTTTGTGTCTAGAAAGGAGTCACTAATAGCATAAGTCATATCATATAAACCAATGTTTCATTCTGAGGATTACAGTTAGCTGAATCTATCCTGTAAAGAGATTTAAGCGTCTAATAGATAGAAAATAATATGTTGGTTGAATTATCTGTAATTTTAAATATATAGAAAAGTGATATATAGATGCCAGTATTATTTTCCATTGATATTCATTATCTGTTCTTTCTTGAATATCTGATATAGTGTATTCTGTCAACAGACTATAAAGAATTATTATAGGATTCTTTTTAAAAGAGTATATTACATTTCTAGAGTACTAGAAAGGGTTTCTGAAGCTCTTCTGGCTGCTAGTTCATAGCTAGATATCAAAACATACTTTAATCAAAGAAAAGGTCACTCTGCTTATGTTATACCTCCTCAAATAGATAATTTGATTAAGATATGCACTCGTATTCTACCCAGGTTCTCTGACCAGAGAACTACTTTCAAGTTGGGGTTCCCCATAGCATAAATCTAGCATGATCATAAACATCAAACCTAAGTCATATGCCATGCCTCCTTAGTTGTTAATTTAAGACTCAGTTAAAATGCTATTCATACATTCCTGAATCAGTAGAAAACTACCAGCATAAACTTTTCTGTACCCATTGCTGAAAGCTATCCTGCCTCTAGAGCCTCTGTTATGCCTTGCCGCTAGAAGATGGTGTCTGGATTTCAGGTGTGCAGAGCTTGTTAAGTTGAACATTTGGTTAAAACTTCCAGCTCTGCTGCCCGCTTTTGCCCACAGGAAACTACCTATCAATCAAAGCACTGCTGTAATGGTTGGATTGGTTTGACAGATGGCTAGACTATGGTTGATCATTGGGCTGGAGGAGCTGCCTGGTAAACTAGTGGAGGAATTCTTGCTTTAATGGACAGCCCTTCCCAGCAGATCAACTAGGTGGGGGCCTTACTTAAAGCTCTGGTTTAGCATTCTTCCAAAAAATTGCTAAACTTGCTATCAAAAGAAGCTCACCAAACAGTTAATTGTTGGCAGGAGGAGCTGCCTAGTAAAGCAAGATATTTTCTCCAGCTAAATCAGGCAATCGCTCCACCCCATGGATCATGTCTCGGTTTGGCTTATTTGTCTGAGTGTATGGGACATGCCTGCAGCAGCCTGAAATAACCAATAGGGGCTGTCCCCACTCCTGCAGATCACCTGACTGTACCTCCATCAGAACAGTTGGTAGAGTGTATCAGATTCCACAAATATTGAAACTGCCTGAGATTGCTGCCAAATTAAGGGGGAAAACTACTTTAAAACCAAAATAACTAAGGATGACTTAAGTGTATCTCACTCATGGCATGAAGATAAGCTTAAGGCAATGTCATAGGGATAAAACAGAATAAAGAGATTGACAGAACATGTTTGTATCTTAGTTATGTACAAGTGAAGAGAGGCTCATAGAAGGAATTCCATGCTTTCCAAAGTAGTTGGAGCTAACATTCACTAACTTATAAAAATGTCAAATATGCCAATTCCAGCTGGCAAAACTTGCCATTCATTAAGGCATGAAAGAAGATATGCCTTATAGCATGAATCTGGGAAATTAAAATCTTATTCTCTGACTAATGAAACTTCCTGAGTGAAAATGAAAGGGAGGATTTCCTCAAATAAACCAATGAAACACTGCATTAAATTTCTAAAAACATGTTTTAAAAGTAGGGGAAATTTTTGTATGATATAATATTCATTTTTAAAAGGTTAATTTTATTCCAAGCACTCAACTTAAGTGAGGCCTATTTTTCCAATTGTTGCTATTTCTAACAATATAATTAGTCATCTAGTATGCAGAGTTGTGGCCTTTTCCTACAATATCTGCATTACTGCTATAATGAAGATAGTGTGTTATTCATATCCCTGATTCTTTCTCATTTAAATAGAAGCAAAACCCATGTCAGGTGCATCTTGGTCCTGGCCTTGATCTACAGGTTAATGTATGATCCAAGTCTCCAATGAAGGATTTGGACTGGGGGTAGGAAAAACATCTGCCAACTTTGTAGATGGGCGTGACTGAACAGGAGTGCACCCATGTAAACTTCAATGGAAAAATGCTGGAATTCTTCTGGAGCCTTAGATTCCATACTAAGTGACCTTTTTAACTACAAGGGAAAGCAACCAGTCTCTTTATTCCCCATGTAGGCAGATTTTTTTTTAGAAAGTTCTGAAATAAACACACCTGTTAACCATTGTTTACTGCATATGTGGTCTCAGTGAAATTTATTGAAGTAAGAAGGTTTTTATACTTTTATTCTTAGTTGGCCTTAAAATAGTAACATGGAGTTACAAAAGATTGCTGACTGTTCCCCAGAGTTTTCAAATACTTCCTTACTTCCCTTTCTGTAGGCTCTTTGATGAGCACAGCAATCAGTTCTGGACCTTCTCTGGCAAGCTAAAGCTGGAGTTCATAAGGGGAGAGTTCTCATTGTCATTTCTGGGCTTCTAGTATCCTTTCTCCATTCTGTATCCATGGCAACTGGTTTCATTCAGATCTGAGAGAAATCAAGCAAGCTTTTTAAAAAACAATTAGATAAACCTCTTACCTTATTTCCACTCATCTGAGATTTGAGTCTTTGAAAACAGAACAGGGATTAAAATCCAGTAGCTAACTTTCCTCAATTTCATTCATAGGGGATCTCTCAAGCCCCTTATTTAGTACCAAATGACCCTATAGGAAGCAAGTTCTTTTTTGTCACCATATTATGCTTTCTGTGTTCAGTATCTGTCTGATAAATATCCTTAAATATTTGATAAAGGAGGCAGCTTGTAGCCCAAATAAAAATACAGCCACCAGAATCTCTCCATAAAGTACATAGAACTATTCCCCCTGAGTCTTGTTACATGTGAAACTGGTTAGCTTAACTGTGAAGCATTTGCATCTCTATTTTTTTCCTGCATTATGTTATCCTGGGTTAAGCTCTGGCATTGAAAACAAGCACTAGCGCTGAGCTTTAGCATAAATAAAGTTTCAGCTTTCAACTTCAAGATCAAGTTTGGCCTCAAGCTGTAGTTTTTGTATTGAAGGCTGCTTCAAGTTTTAGGTCCCTAGGACATTATAAACTCATCTAAAAGCTCTTTTTTTGCACATGAGACAAACATGTTTCCATTCGCCTCTATTGGTGAAACATGTTTTCAATCAGATGAATAATAGGAATGCAATATAGTAGGGAATTGTTGCTCTCTCCATGTGTATGCATGATGGAAAAGGGGAGGGGCTTTTTTAAAAAACATGCAGAGAAACACAAAACCTGTCTTTTACAAAGACTGACTTTCCAATTCTCATCTTTAAAAAATCTGCAATGAAGCTACATTTGTGAGGACAGTACGGAAATTAGCCTAAAGGTTTAAGATGACTACTGGTGCTATGACAATTAAAGTATCAGTGTGCACCAATTTTATCTAAAAATATAAGCAAATAAAAGGTTTCTGTTTCAAGAAGTTATAGTCTAAATACAGATAGTGGAAGAGAAAAAACAACTATTAAAAACTAATTGGATTTATAGAGAACCTTAAAGGCATTGTTATTAATATTAATATATGCATTGATAACCTGTCTTTCTTCCATGATGAGACTCAAACACCATACTTGAGGTTTTCTTATAGTTTTCTTTCCAAGCAGTAAGGATGTTCATAAAGTAAAAAGAAAAAACGTGTGTGTATTTTTCAAACGGAATAAAACATTGCATTCCAGAAGTTCGGTCTCCCCCATTCTGGGCTAGCTATAGTCCAGACAAAACAAAACAAAATCCTAAAGAAAGTGCCTAATGGGGTCCAGGCAATCCAGAACCCAAAACAGTTTGAGAATAGCTCAGACACAGAGAACTATGTTCTTATCTGCAAAAACCTGAATGACCACTAGCCAGCAGCAAAGAAATACAGAAATCCTTTGTTGCTATCTAGTGATTATTCAGATTTTGCAGCCAAGTCTGTTAGCCTTAGCCCTAGCCTTCCTTGAATTTAGGGCAACAATTTATTTGGGGGTAAGTATCTTAATTGAAAGGAGCATGAAAGATAAGCTGGCTTTCTATTTCTTTTAATCTCACATAAGACATAATCCTAGAGTCAATTACTATTCTAGAGCAGGAAGATATCCTGGCATTAAATATTATAAATTTTATTATGTTTTCAAAAAAAGTTAAAATACATAAAAATCAAGAAAAAGGAAGGGAAAAGAAAAAAGAAAAAAGGGGGGAAGGAAGGGGAGCATAAGAAAGAAAGAGTAGCTTCTGACTTTCCTTGGCACAGCTACAGATACAGAATATATTTGCCTCTTACTCTAATATCTAAAAGTTTACATAGTAAAAAATAGTTTTTAATCTAATATTCAAGAAGATTCCTAAAATCAATCTATTTGGATAATACATATAATTTGTACAAGATATTTCTGTAAGTATAAAATCAATCAGCAAATCCCAAAATCAAAGTTGGATTTTTTTTTTTTTTGAGTATCAAGCAAAAACTCTAAGAGTGGTTTCCAGTTAGAGACAAAGTTAGACAGTGCCCTGTCATCTCTACCAATTCCATTAATTTCAATATCCATTCTTCAGCAGTAGGTATTTGTAAATCCTTCCATTTTTGTGCGTATAGGAGTCTCGCCACAGTTATCATATAAAGAAATAAATTTCCGTGTTGTCTTTCCATTTGTTTATCCATCATACCTAAAAGAAAAGTCTCTGGTTTCAATTGCAACTCTGTTTTCAAAATCTTTTGAATCAAAATACATATCATATTCCAATATTTCTTAGCCTTTTCACAAGTCCACCATAAGTGATAGAATGTACCTTCACATTGATTACATTTCCAACATTTGAGGTTCCTTTATACATCTTTGACAATTTATCTGGTGTCAAATATCAACAGTACATCATTTTATAGAAATTTTCAAAGTATAATTGAGAGTGAACTTTAACCCTTTATTCCACATATTTTCCCACTGGTCTAACATTATGTTATATCCAAAGTTTTTTGCCCATTTAACCATACAATCTTTAGCATCTTCCAAATTCATCTTTAACAAAAATGTATACATTTTAGCAATAAGATGTTCATCATTAGTACACAAAACTTATTCAAACTCAGTGTTCTCAGTGGTAAATTCATAGCTTTTCTTATCTAGTTTAAATCTTTCCAACAATTGTGCATATGTAAACCATTAGCAAACAAAACCTTCCAATTCTAATTCTTCTCTCTTCTTCAGGTTAAGTTCTCCTTCAGAAAACGATAACAAAGTTGCGTACGTCAACTAGGTTGCTTAACTGTTACTTCTCTTCTATAGAAAACTTCCTGGGGTGACAACCACAGAGGAATTTTTGGAGACAATCTTGCCTTACATCTATTCCTGATTCTCAGTATAGAGCATCTGATAAAATGATTTTTAAAATCAATATTAGCTTTCACTGTCATACCATAAATGTCCATACCGTCCAAATCTTAACTCATGTCCTTCTAATTCCAATAACCTCTTGTTTCGTAAAGTCATCCATTCTTTCATCCATACCAGACAGCAGGCATCAAAGTATAACTTTAAATCTGGAAGACATAACCCAACTCTTTTTTTGGCATCCTGTAAAAGTTTATATTTTATTCTTTGTTTTTTACCTTGCCACACAAATTCAGAAATATCTTTCTGCCATTGTTTAAATGGTACACCATTTGTCAATATCAGTATTGTCTGAAAAAGAAAAAGCATTCTAGGTAAAACTTTCATTTTAATTACTGAAATTCTACCTAACAATGACAGTTGCAGTTTACCCCATCTTAATAAATCCTTTTTAATATCATTCCAGACCTTAACATAATTATTTTGATATAACTTATAATTCATATTGGTCAATATTTAAGATATTGGCCAGATATTTAACCTTTTTTTCAATTTTGAAGCCAGACTTCTTCATCAATATTTCTTGATCTTTCATAATCGTATTCTTAACCAACATCTTTGTTTTTTGTCTATTTACCTTAAATCCAGGAAGTGCACCAAAATCTTTCAATTTCTTTATTAAACATTCAATTTCATTTTGAGCTTCCTGTAAAATCAAACCTAAATCATGTGCAAACGCTCTTAATTTAAAAACTTCTTTTTTGATTTGTAAACACTTTATATTCACATCTTGTCTAATATCTCTATTTAACACTTCCAGAACTAAAATAAAAAGTAGAGGTGACAAGGGGCACAACCCTGTCTTGTCCCCTTTTGTATCTCACATAGTTTTGTAAGTTCATCATTAACAACATACTTGCCTTTTGGGAAGTGTATATCGATTTAATCCCTTGCAGAAAGTTCTAGCAAAAGTCCATATCTTCCAAAACTTTAAACAGGAACGACCAGTTCAAATTATCAAAAGCTTTCTCCACATCCAAAAAAATCAGTGCTGCTTGCTTTTCATTATGATGTTGTAAATATTCTATTATATCTAGTGCAATTCTTACATTGTCTCTCAGTTGTCTTTTAGGTAAGAAGCCACATTGATCTTCATGTATCAAGTCTGATAAAATCTTTTTCAATCTCTCTGCTAGTATTGATGTAAAGAGCTTATAATCATTATTTAACAAAGAAATTGGTCTGTAGTTTTTAGTCATAGTTGGATCTTGACCCTCTTTTGGCAATAACACTATATTAACTTCCTTCCAAGTCTCTAGTATTGCTGAGCCCCCTAAAATAGAGTTCATCACCCACTTAAGTTCATCTTCAAAACATTTATAATAAGAACTCATTCATCCATCTGGTCCAGGGGCTTTTCCTATTTTAGCCTTTTTGATAGCTTCTGATATTTCAAAGGTAGTCGCAGGATTTGTTCATGATTTGTTTTTGAGATTGTGAGAGTTTTGGTAAATTTTGTCTTTTTAGATATGTGTCAATATGATTTAATGACACTTCTTGTCTTTTATACAGATTTGAAAAAAGTTATGAAAAGATTTTTGGATGCTTACATTATCTGTGAGTGTAACATTTCCTTCTTGTATTTTCATTATCATTTTCTTGTCTCTCCTTTCTCAGTTTATATGCAAGCCATCTCCCTGGTTTATTTGCAGATTCAAAATATTTTTGTTTTGTATATTTTAACTTTGTATTTCTTTTATAGTTAACATAGATAGTTGCTGTTATAGAAGCTTAATTTGGTACAAGATATCAGTGTCTGTTGGGGTTTTTTTTTTGTTGTTTTTGTTTTTTGTTTGTAAACTGGCTTCTTTTCTCTTTAGTTCTTTTAGAATAGTTTGAATTTTTTCTTGATGTTTCCTTTTAAGTTCCCAGGTGTATTGAACAAACTAGCCCCTCATCACTGCTTTACTGGCATCCCAAACAATTTTTAAATCTGTTCCTTTATCCAAATTGTTATTAAAGTATTCATTTAGCTTCTTCTTTACGTTCCTTTACTACTAATTATTTTTGCAATATTGATTCATTTAATCTCTACTTAAATGTTGTAGGTTTCTTTTTAAGAATCAGTGTAACTGGATTATGATCTGAAAAAGTTTTTGGTAAAATATCCATCCTAGTAATCTTGTTTGTCAAAGTCTTTGAGATCCATATCATATCAATTCTAGAAAAAATATTTATGTCTTTCTGAAAAAAAGGTATATTCCTTGGCATTCCCATTTTTTTGTCTCCAAAAGTCTATCAGAGTCAAGTTTTCTATCAAGTCGAAAAAAGACTTAGGTAGTTTTCCTTGGTTAGTTTTAATTCCCTTTCCGGAGGACTGTCCATCTGAGGAGAGGTTACTCCATTCCAATCTCCCATCAAGCACCAATTTTCATATGTGAAAGGCAACAATTGATCTGTCAGGTATTTTAAAAAATTACTTTTATCTTCATTAGGAACATATAATCCAACAATTATAGATTTAATTCCTTGCAACTCAATTTCAACTGCAACATATCTGCCTCTTTCATCTGATAATAAAAGTTGTGGTTTCAAATAAGGCTTAAAATATAAAACAACTCCACTGGGTTTTTGTACTATTTACCGATATAAATTTTTTACCTAAAGTTTTGTAAATCAAATATTTTTCATCTTTTTTCCTGATGTGAGTTTCCTGCAGACAAATTATATCCTGATTTAATTTTCTCAAATAATGGAAGATTTTTTATCTTTTTCGGGGATGGTTTGCACCATTAATATTCCATGTTAAGTATTTATAATCCATAATTAAGAAAAGAGTCTTTGTCAAAGCCTTTAACTGTAGCAACTGTCTCAACGACCTGCTCATCAGGCCCTTCCTCCAATTATTGTTGACTCTGCAATAACCTCTTTAATTCTTGTTGTAATTCCCATCCATATTTTGCCAGGAAATCTTTGGCTTTTTGGACTGAATTTAATCTGAATCTTCGTTGTTGAAAGTTAAAGATCACACCTTCCAATTTATCCCAACAGAATATCTTGTTCTTATTTAAAATCTCTGTCAAAAAGATATAGTCCTTTCTCTTTCTCAAGATTCTAATAGGTATTTCTTTTAATACAATTATGTCTGTATTACCAATTTTTAGTCTAGAATCAAAGTGAGCCTGTAGTACTTGTTCTCTTGTTGACCATCTCAAAAAGTAAACCATAACATCTCTAGGAAGTTTTCTGACAGCTGCAAAGTGTGAGTTTATACGATATACCTTATCCACTTCTTGATCCATCCTCTCTTCCTCCTAGCTTAATAAGTTGGACAGAGCAGTCACAACCAATTGTCTGACATTCTCTTGAGCATTTTCAGGAATTGCTCTTAATCTTAAACAGAATTCATTCTAAGTTCAAGTAGAGCAAAATTATCCAATCCTCTTTCCATTTCTGTATCTTTGGCATCCATTCTATTTTCCAGTATTTGTACTTTGTCAGTAACTTGTTTTACAACAGCATCCATCTTTATTTTTTTATCCAATTTTTGTTCTATTGTTTCAAATCTGGCATCTATAGTCTGTATAACTTTAGCTGAAAAGTCTTCAAACATCTGCCTCAAAAAATCAAAATCTGTAGAGGCACTTCTGTAGGGTCTTTTAGAAATCATTTTTAAATTAATATAACCATAAAATTGCTGATGAGAAAGAAATCCACCAAAAGAAACTTTCAGGTAGTGGATTAGTTAGGCAATAGCACACTCTAGTGGTTGGAAATAATATCACTGGAAAGAAAAAAACGAAATTTTCCATTAGCTTCTTTATATGACCACCTCAATCAGCACAGAGTTGATTAAAAAAGGACGACTTTCTCATGCAGATGCATAAAGGTCAACGAAATAGGTTAAAGACAGATTCACCAAAAAGAATTACTAATAAAAAAGTTGAAGGGGGAAAAAAAGAATGTTTTTCTTTGTTTAAGAGTCCACAATAATTCAAACTCCATTACTCTTTGCTTTTTTAGGTGAAACTGATAAGCAAAGAGTTTTAAAAAATCAATATTCCCTTGAAATACCTATAATTGCCAAGAGGAAATAGCCCTCTGTGCCCAAGAAAAGCCTCTCTTTAACTATAGAAAGATAATCTATAAAAATTAAGAAATGGGATGGTCGGATCTAGAGTCCGTTTGAATTTTGGCTTCAGTGCAGCTTGAAACTAGATGAAAATCCCACCTCCTAGCTGCTCACTCACCAAGGGATCGCAAAAACCTCCACTTTGTGATCTCCTTGCCAGGAACAGCCATCCAGAGGGCATATGGTCAATTTTAGGTGTTCTCCTTAACTCCGGAGAAATCTTCAAGGGGTTCTGCCTGAGCCTGAGCCACTGCACCGATGGTCCCTTTGAGCAGAGCTCAAGGAAGAGATGCGTTCAACCCGCCATTGCCACCGGAAGCTCCCCAGCATTAAATATTAAATTAAGTCCAATTAAATCCATTGAAGAGGTACTTTAAAAATATTTTGATATACAGGTAGTCCTTGCTTACTGACTGCCTCACTCAGCAACCATTCAAAGTTACAATGGTGCTGTCCCTCAGTCATGTGATCACCATTATAATCAGTACATGTTATCCTGTGCTGGCCTGTCCCCCCCCCCCCTTGGAGATCAGAGAGATTGGAGAGGAAGGAATTATAAGAGAGTAAGCAGGCACCCCATGGGGAATACCCATCAAAAGCAATGTGTCTGCACCATCAGCTGCAAGCATGCTAAGCAAACAGTCCAGCTTTTTCCCCATGGTGTGCCTGCTTACTCTCTTGTAATTGCTTCCTCTACAATCTCTCCACTCTGCCAGAAGGGGGGGGGGAAGCTATTTCTCTAGGCAATCTTTCCTGTATCTTACCCATGTCCTTGCTTGCAGAGGAGAAAGATTGGAGAGGGAGGGATTACAAGAGAGTAAACGAGTACATAATAGGGAATACACTGGGCTGTTTGCATAGTGCGCTTGCGGCTGCCGGTGCCAGCACATTGCTTTCAATGTGTATTCCCCATTGTGTGCCTGCTTACTCTCTTCTAATCCCTTCCTCTCCAATGAATGTAAATACAAACATTAATTCCCTTCTTGTTTATTATCCCGGCAGCAGGGTGAGCATTCCAAAGGGCTGGGGTGTGGTTAGGAGGCAAACAAAAGTGGAAGGTGTGAAACTGAATAGTCTTGTCAGTTTCAAGTCGGAAAGCACAGTTGCAGTCACGTGATTTCCCACTTAGTGACCACTTCACTTAGCGATGGTTGCCAGTACCAGTTGTGGTTGCTAAATGAGGACTACCTGTACATCCTTCTCATCTAGGTGATCCATGCCTAAGTATAACTTTGCAGGCAGTCAGGAATATGAACTGCATCCTTCAACCCCTAGTAGAAAGATCAATTAAAGAAAAAAAAAAGACAAAGATTGTACCTTAAGCAGTGGTGGTACTGATAAATGTATAACAGCCAGCTCTGCTAGCTCCATTGATGCCATCCCATCACACTGTGAGCCACCAAACAGCTGATTGATGCACTAGGCATGGCAGCTCATCTCTGCTCTCAGCTGGCTCATAAAATTCCAGAAAATTGAACAATCAGCTCTCGCAAACTGGCACAAGCTGGCTCCAGCACACCACTGACCTTACATTACAATAATAGATAGTACATACATTTTTACAGTACTAAGTAGTAAGTCATGATTTATGCCCATATTCTTGTTCAACAAAATAACACTTTGTATTACTCTTTAATGCTAAGGGAAAATTGCAGCAAGCAGGTTAAAAAAACAATTGAAAAATGTCTACTAGCAAAATGCACCTTGGATTAACTGCCAGCAACATCTGCAGGACACCAAAATGAGGGCAGGCACACAGTGATGTAGTTGTGTAAATACTGATACAAGTGCATAAGTTGCAGCATTTATGATCTTGTTTACACACTTGTGTCATTTGCCCATCTCCCCATGGATGCCCATGTTCAATGCATCAACAGCACGCAAGAATATGAACATGAGTGTACACAAACATTCCTAGGTTTAGCAGTCTAGTCAACCCAGAGTCTTTTTAAATGTACTCTGAAGTCTCCACAGATAAAAGAGCAAAAGAGAATGCTGTATACAGGGTGCCAGAGGATGAATAAACAAAAGTCCCAAAGACAAAAACTCCAAGACCCTTAGTCACTGCTTTTTAAATGCACTCAAAGTCCAAAATTCCAAAGAGCCAGCCAAAGCAAAACAAACCATCAGGACAGAACTTTTTGGAAAAAAACTAAAGTTATTTATTATAATGATGATGGGTTGCTGAATTTAGCTGTTAAGCAATAACATGATTGTCCATGATTGTCTTCTGACTGGGCTTTGTGATATGCTACAGAACATCACTCTCATGCTGCTTGTGTGTGTACTATGCGTGCTTGTGGTTCAGAGCCAGCACATCCTTTTTGATCCAGCTGGGCCAGGGACTAGAGCCCAGCAACAAGGATGGGGGGCCATAGGAATGATGGTGGATAATTCCCACTGCAACTTGGGTGGTGCAGGGACTAGATAAACCCATGTGGAATCTTTTCCATTATGAGCTGACATTAGTGGCATTGCTCAGGGGCTGAAAGAGATAGTCATCAGGTAAGCTACATAGAGTCTCTTGTTGTGAGCCTCACTTGTTCCTGAACAAGGACTGAAACCACCAGGTAAATTACATGGAATTCACTCTACATGGGGCTGCCCTTGAAGAATATCAGGAAGCTTCAGCTGCTACAGAATGCAGTGGCACAGGCAGTTATGTGTGTTTCCAGAACAGCACATGTTACACCTCTGCTCTGCAAGTTGCATTGGTTGCCAGTTTGCTTCCAGGTCCAATTCAAGGTGCTGGCTTTAACCTTTAAAACCCTTTATGGCATGGGCCCAGGTTATGTGAGGGACCACCTCTTCCCAAGTACATCTGCCTGTCCCTTAGATCTGGCAGAGAGGGCATGCTTTGGGTCCCGTCTGCTAGAAACTTATACTTGGCAGGTCCCAGGAGGCAGGCCTTCTCTGCTGTGGTGCCTGCCCTATGGAACATTCTCCCCCCCCAAAGTGAAATTAGCTCCATCCCTGTTAATGTTCTGTAAGTTCCTCAACACCTGGCTATATCATCAGGCCTGGGGATCCCAGGGGACTGGTGATGGCTTCATCACTGTGGCTGATATTCGCTGTCTCCTGTGCTGTGTGGTTTTATTTTTTTAATAACAACTGTTGTATATTTTAATAATGTTTTACATATTTATTGTTTTAATTAATTGTTGCATACCACCCAGAGTCATTTTTAGTGAGATTGGTGGCCATATAAATTTGATAAATAAATAAATAAAAATAAAAATGTGCAAGACAGAGAAAAATTTGCTCCATTTTTGTGGGTTGTCACTTTTATTTCAAGCTACTATATCTGGCTCACTAAAAGTTATCAAAGAGTTAGAATTTCTTGTATCACTTTGTACTCTGGGTATTCTGTAGTTGATAGTACTTGTGCACTTTGTAAATACTATAGCTACTTGAATGTCCAGTTGTACTGTTGCTCTACTAGGCAACCATAAAAAAATTGCTGCTTCTTGGCCCAAGCCACCAGAGTGATATTAGGGGCAATGATACTAAGGTATTTGCAACAGTTCATGGGATTAGTGAGTTTATATACAGTATATGAAATGCTTTGAACAGTCCAAGGTACTTAAATTAGAAGTAATAGGGACGTAAATACATGTTAAATAGTATAAAACACATTTTACAACAGGTAAAAGTTACTTGCTGTTTTGGTTGTTGCTTTGCTAGTTAAGAGTGGTTAATGATGTTGTTTTTCATTACCATATAAGAATATAAGTGCTATGACAAATGTTTTCTGCATTTTCAAACAGCTGCCACCAACTCTGCATTGCAATTTGAAAAGAAGAATTGTTGAGAGATTCAAGAAATCTTTATTCAGTCAGCAGAGTAATCCATGTAACTTAAAGTCTGAGATTAAAAAGGTATAGTATTCAAAAGGTCATTTCCACAATTATCATGATTTTCTATTATTTGAAATGTGGACCATATATTCAGAGGGGATGACAGGAAGCATTTTCAAAGTTTAAGATGTTCAGCATTTAAAATTGCTCATGTTTTATTCATAATAAGTGGATGCCCAGATCATTATTTTAAAAATGATTGAACTTTAATTTAAATGTAGCTATTTATAACAAACATTTTAGTATGAAACTTAAACAAGAATTAATTATATAACTAAATGAGATAAATCATTTTAAAGTTTGAGGGTATATATAAAGCAGAAGTAAATCAAAGAATCAATCGAAGATGTTTCTTCATTCATTCATTCATAGATATGATCAGAAAGTTTGAGAATATGGGTTCAGAAATAAAATCACACAAGACAAACCCTCAATACAGAACCCTTCAGAACATTTTTTTCTGATAATTACATCATAATACTAGCCCTTCATTTATGTGCTTTCAATTATGAACAATCCGTTTAGAACAATATTAGCCTGCATGTTTAATGCAAAAACTTCCCATCTTATTTTTTAGGAATGTCTATACCTAGTTTTCACTGATTAGCTAGCTATGGGTGTTTGGACTGGAATAGTTTGCTTCAACTATCTTGCTCCCATACCATGACTGGATTACTGCAATGCACTGTAAACTGAGCTGCCATTGAATATGGTCCTTAAACTGCAGCTGGTACAGAATGTAGCAATCTAATGAGGTGGGGCAGATAAATGGCATCATGTCTTATAGATCCTTAAAGCACTTCACTGACTTTCTGCATTCCACCAGTGGGAATGGCCTGTGATAGCTCACAGTAGTGGTGCGTGAACTAGAGAATTTCTTCCTTTCTGAAATGCAGCTAGCTTTCATCTTGATGAACTTGCTCCTCCACCTGGGATATTTGGATGAAACCTAGCCTGGGTCAATTGATGTTAAGATTACATTGTTTGTGTTATCCTGGGACAATTGATTCTCAGGTTGTATCTTTGTGTTGTAGTGATTTTGTTTATACAGGTAGTTAAGAATGCCCCATTTAAGGATGGCCCATGGTTAAGAACAGAGCCTATTGTAGCAAAATGTGAGTTAAATACACAATGACTCAAGTTAAATACACAATGATTCAAGTTAACTACACAACACTATTTATACAGTATTATACAATAGTACTGTTCCGGCTTACATACAAATTCAACTTAAGGACAGACCTTAGGAATGGAACTTGCTCTTAAACTGAGGACTAGTTGTATGCTTTTTTTTGTGTTGTTTGATTGTTCTAATTTGGAGAGAGATGTTTTTTATTGTGTTTTGTGCTACCCTGGGCTCCTTTGAGAGGAAAGGCATAGATACATGAACTGAATAATCCATCAGAACAGTAAAGGATGATCTTAGTGGGCTTGAAGAACAAGAATGGAAATATGGAAAGAAAGGAAGGAAGAAAAAAAATGTATTTCAACCTGACTAGAAAGACATGAATCATTGGAAGATCTGAAGAACTGGGTTAGGGTTGGATCATCACGGAGAAATTCTATGTGGTCACTAACTTAATGGCACATAATCAATTAATCCAAAAGTCCAGAAGTTGTCCAAATATATTGTGATGCTGGTTAGTTTTGATATAACCCAGCAGGCCCTCCTTCAGATCATTGCTTTCCAGATATTGCATTTTTGCAAGTGATGTGAGATTTACATTTGTTCATAAATGCTTGAGAAACTATCAAATTCAGAACAGTTGTTTGTGGATAATGCTGAAAATTGTAGAAATTTTTAGCTAAGTGAGCCCAAACAGTCATCAACAGTACATTTGGTCAAACAGAACACTGAATGATTTTTGTTTTTTGTCCAAACAGATGGAACCAACTCCTGACATGCTTCATTCATTGTTCTTGTTTATACATCCCCTAGATTGCAACATACACTATGTTTTTCATATAATAGCACTTACCCTTTATTAATGTCCAATTACCAAAGGCTCAAATAAAAGTTCTTATACTGCATATTAATGACAGAAACTGTGATATTAGTTGATCTCAGAAATATATTACATAAATCATGCAGGCAATTTCCTGCATGTGTGTTGTTATTATTACCCGAATTTTCTATTCAAAGGATATTCAAGGCTTTCCTGTCAACAGTTCTTTGGTAGCTTTCAACGGTGGCATTATCAAAGCTCTTCCCGTCATTTTTTCAATCTTGTCAACTTAAAAACTGTCAAACTGGCTATGTTTCTCCTCTATCTCTTCAGAGTAGGAATTTTCTGAAGTTCTAATAGACAATACATTTCAAATCTAGGTTTGCGTTATCAGGAAAACATTGTTAGTCCTTATCCCATTGATGAAACTCCAGTTGATTGTCTTGGATTACTAACCAGCCAATACCATAAATAATCTTTCAGTATACTCATTCTGATATTTTTCTATACTGTCTGTTAGGAGGAGTATATCTCAGGAAAGAATATTAGTAACATACAAGTAATCTAGAAAATAATTCCATTTTTCCAAGAAAGGGATGGAGAATATATGCTGTAAAGCTTTATTATCCCGCCCATTATTTTCATTGTGAACTCTGAACCTCAAATTGTTATGTTTTGCATTTAAATGACTGAAAATAGCACATTTGGCAATTTTTCTGTGAAGATCTGATAGAACTGAGCAGATTTCCCTGAGGCAGAGGAAAACACACATCTCTGCCAGTTTCTCTCCTATTGTCTGGGTTAAATTTGTACTTATAAGTAATTCTGAAGCTAATCCACAGCTTTTCACTTGTGACTTTTTAATTCCTTAAGTGAAAATGACAGACTACTGTTTTTTCCTCAGAACTGTATATTGAAGTTGATAGTGTATAATATGAAAGCCTTCTACCAATTTAATTTTGTGGAAATCAATTCATCTGGATGAAGCCAGCCAGTGCTTTGGAAAAGTAGCTATCTCTTTGAGGATTAGAAATTTTTTCCCTTATATCATCTGTGTTGACAGTTGTCACTTTTCTAAGCAACAGCAAAATGATAGAGAACCCTGGAGAGATCAAAATGGCTGAAATCACACAAACATCAGTGAATCCAAGCACTCCATTATAAAAATCAGTTCAGTGCCTGCTTATAGGGGTAAGAGTTTAGTTTCTGAAGATCTATCTGCAACCATTTCTTCTGAAGATCTATCTGCAACCTTCTCGCCTCTGAGATTATGTTGTTACTGCATGCTAAATAAGCATAAAGGGCAAAAAGAGTTGCTATATGACTCTGCATAAAAAAAGTCACTTGGAAGTATTTCTAGTCTACAGCCTCTTGGGACGCTTATAACAATCAAGTTTTCACTCTTGACTTTTTCTTAACACAAGATAGTCCTTTTTTGGCCTCAATGATTCAATTCAATCTCAGCTACAATTTTCATGTTCTAGTGTGTGATACGGTGAGTTAGTCCTACCCTCAAGTAGGAATCCCTAAACCCTTTTTCCTCTCTCCTACAAACTCGTGGATTGATTTCAGAAGAAAATACATTTTTAAATATAAATTGAAGCTAAGGAACTAATAGTTGAAGACAATGGGTGAAAAGAAAAGGAAAATATCATGAATCCTGCGGGCTTTAACTCACAGCTAAACTTCCAAGCAGAAATGCACAGCCACACAGTAGAGGCAGAACCAAATAGGACTATAGATACAGGGGAACAGTTCAGTTGAATCCTTAAAATAATTTGTTTAAAGATTTTAATTCGCATCTATCTCTACAATCCCCTAGATTTCTGTTTGCTTCTGATTTTCTAACACTTCTCCAGATTGGGCTTCATTTCTTACCTGGGAAACTGGCCATCATGCAGGCATGGAAGGCAAAACAACAAAGGCAAAATAGAGCCACCTCTTTTAAAAGCTCACCTGAGAAAGAGGAAACCTTCCTGCTCCTAATTGATTGCTCAGAGTTTGAGTTTCATGAGCTTTGCTACTCTCTATCCACTATCTAGATTGGCAGATTTAGATTTGATTATTTCTCATATGAACCTCTTAGAATGTTTTCTCCTTCCTCCATATACATGTGCACAATCAAAATTTCAGGGTAACTTTAAGAAAAGGCAGACATTTCTTTGTTTTTCCTTTCTTGACTTTTAAGATAATTTAAAAAATGCTAGATTGGTTTTTCATGTTCACTGTGGAAATTTCTAAGTAACTCAATTTTGAGCTATTTGTTATTCCCCAAAATTTGTGTTCCTTAAGCAATTACAGATTTCCAAAGCTGTGAGTTTATTTATTTATTTATTTATTTATTTCTCACATTTATCTAGCATTTATATATATTATACACACACAGAGTGTATATAATATTTATAATATATAGTATTATATATATATATATATATTTAAATATATAGCACATTTATTATTTATTTATATTAATAAGAATACTGAATATTTGCCATTTTGAGCAATGCCTGTAATTCATATTTTTCTACTAACCCACAATTTAATACTCTAAAACCTTAAGGATGTTGAAATTTAAAATCAAATGTATCCATATAAAGGATTGGGTAAACAAAACTGTATTAACAAAATGGAGTAGAGAATCCATTCTGAGTGCAAATACTTGTGGCCTCTTCTGTATCATAAAGTTTGCTATCCCATTTCTAAATACAAATCATATGTGTACTTAGTAAATAAAACAAGGGAATGTAATAGAATATGTGTAAAAGGTGCACTATTTTACCGTTTTGCTTACTAAACTTTTTGAACTCAGCCCTGACCCCTTTCTCTGGCAATCTGGTCTAAGGCAGATGTGGATTCCAGAATCTTTGGACCAATAGAAGAGAATATATGTAGCTCAGGGTTGAACTGTGGAATCCTTGGGGCTCTCCAAGCTTGGTTGTTTTCTTGCAGACATTTTGTTACCCGACTAGGTAACATCTTCAGTGCTGGAAGGGAGTGGGGTTTGCTCTCTGTTTATATACAGTAGCTTGCCCTGTCAGTGCTGGTGGGGGGGATTGTTTTTTTCTTGGTAGTTCTTAGGTTAGGTTATTGTTTACTGCTTGATGGTTTGTCTGGTGTTAATCCTGGAGTTAATCCCTGCTTATCTGGGTGTTGATTGCTGGTGAGGAGGTGTTCTGGTCTTTTTGTTTCCTTTTTATTATCGCTTTTGAATTATGTGTAAATGTTGTTTATGTTCCTGTTGATGGCTGACTTGTCTGAATACCAAGCTTCCAGGAATTCCCTTGCATTTTTGGATTTAATTTGGTCTAAGACATTGACATTTTCCCAGTTGAAACTATAGTTAAGTCTGTCCATGTGTTGTGAGATTAAGGAGTTTTCATTATGTCTTCTGACTGCTAGTTGGTGTTCATTGATACACTCTGCTAGTCTTCTGCTTGTCTGTCCTACGTAGTGGCTGTTACAGTCCTTATACAGCAAACCACTACAGCACAACCAACACAAGCTATGAAAAGGATAACACTACATTACATCATAAACATCTCAGAAACAAGCAACAAACTATTACAACCACATGACATCACCGTAGCACACAAACCAACTAAAGCCCTCCAAAACGTCTTCAGTAAGCCAAAACACCCAGTAGCCCAAGAAGAAAAAACAGTGTAAGGACTGTAACAGCCACTATGTAGGACAGACAGGCAGAAAACTAGCAGAGCGTACTGGTATTCAGACAAGTCAGCCATCAACAAGCACATCGAGATAAACAACATTTACACACTATTCAAAAGAGACAATAAAAAGGAAACAAAAAGACCAAAATAACCTCCTCCTCACCAGCAATCAACACCCAGATAAGCAGGGATTAACACCAGGATTAACACCAGACAAGCAAGCAGTAAACAATACCCTAATCAAGGAGCTACCAACTCAGACAAGCAATCAAAGCAATAAACAACAACCTAACCTAAGAACTACCAAGAGAAAAACAACTCCCCCACCAACATTGACAGGGCAAATTACTGTATATAAACAGAGAGCAAACCCCACTCTCTTCCAGCACTGAAGATGTTACCTAGTCAGGTAATAAAACATCTGCAAGAAAAGAACCAAGCTTGGAGAACCCCAAGGACTCACCAGAATCCAAAGGTTCTGTTTATCAGTGAAAACTGCTGCTTGTGTCTAGTTCTGTGAGGCAGAACACCATGCTTGTGCGAGGATCTGTGCAAAAGAGGATGTACAGTTTTATTAGATGAGGAAGATATCTGTGGTCCCTTTTAAAATCTTACAAAAGGAATATTGTTAAAACAGTCACTCTTCCTAAATCAGATGAAAGAGCAATAATTCCACTAATCTAGCATGAAGCAGTATGGAACTTATGCTGTGGGTCACTCAGCACAAATGTGTTATGGTTGGGATTAAACCACATCATGTCCATGACAGAATTCAAATTATTTTTATTATGTACGTTAACTTGGTTTCCTTTTAGAATAGATCTGTAGTGCTAATTATTGTCTGGTACAACATTTATGAAATGAAAGAAATAGAATTACCATTTTTGTTTGATCTTTTTGTCAGGTACTTCAAGGTTCCCCAGAGTTGATTGAGCCTAATTTTTTGACCTCAGATTGTCAGTTGTTGCTTCACTCTTCAGGTGGCAGTACTTTAGTCCTAGATGACAGACCAGGTAAGTCTAGCAAAAGCCACATTGCTTAGTAGTTACTTATGTTGACAATATCCAGTAAATGTGAATAATTACTACTAAATGCTCATTTAGACCAACAGAAGTTCAAGTGTCTTCTGTGGACCAGGGCACTAATTTTTTCCACCTTTGATATAGCAGCTGCAGTGTACTTGGTTGACTATAATCACCAACATTCTGATAGTAACATCCCATTTAAAATCATCTAATTTGAAAACAAAGCACATTAACTAGGTGTGTTGATTACTTTATAGCTATAATTTGTGAGCAGCACTAACTCCAAGCCCATTTCTGAACTCAGTGTGGTAAGGTGCTAGTTTTAACCTTTGAAGCCTTAAATTGCATGAGATCGGGTACCCTGAAATGCCCTTTAAATTCTAAGACTTTCAGAATCCTATTCCAGACGTATTGTCAAAAATAAACAAGATAGGAGAACTTGGAGAACTAGGAGAAGCATATGTTTGGTTATGGCACACCAGTTATGGAACAGCCTTCCCCAAAAACTTCACCTGGTCTCATTCCTGTGATAGTTTTGCTGCCAGTTAAAGTATGTTCTGTTCACTAACACTTTTTCTTAATAACTCATGTAGCCTGACCTTTAGTCTATGTATTAATTTAAGAGGTATGAGGAGTATTTCTGTTCATATTTTCTGTTGCTTTTGATTAAATGGTTTTATGCTCTATTTTGTACATAATTTCTTTCATCCTATGTAAATCACTGTGAGAACTATACTACAGAGCAGCGTATATGTGTTGTAAGTAAATAATCACTAATAATAAAAATACAAAATAAACATCATGAAATCCTATATTCATACACTGTATAGAGAAAAACAGTCACTTTCTGCACAATTGCTCCTCAAACCATCCCATCTTGTACTACTCTTAATTGTTTTGAACTATAGCTACAGAGTCAAAGCTTTGGATCAGGACCCAGTTTCAAATTCCTGCTTGTCTGTGAAATACTCAGGCTAATCACTGTCTTTCATCCTGAGTAGGTTGGAAAAAACAGAGGGAAGCATGTAACCTGCCTTAGGCTCCGAGAAACATAGGAGACCATATTACAACAAATCAAGCCATCTCTTCAAATTATATCTGCTAGTTGGCAACAGACTTCCAGAGTTTCAGACAGGATTTGTTCTAGACTTTCCCCAGAATACCAAATATTAAACTAGAAATGTTCTCTTAAAATCATGGGCTTTACCCCAAGTTTCAGTCATACCTATGCATGCACAGGAAACAAATGTAATAAAAATACATAGCAAATAGATTATCTATATTCCCTGACAAGTTTTGAACCAAAAGGAAAGCAGTAATTTGTTTTCATGATACACTGGATCAGCCAAAAATTAGAGGACAAGACAGAATTTCTCATATTGTAACATATGTTGAGAGCTTAATATTAGGCTAATCAAAATGATATAAAGTAATATAACCAAATGGGGTGTTAGGAAAGCTTAAATAGATGTGAGGATGGAGTAAGAGCAGCTTAATATGAAAAAAAAAAATTGGAGGAGGATAAACCATCCTGCTGCTTGGAGAGAAGCATAGCAAAAATTACAAAGGAAAAAAATTGAAAAGCAAGGAATATAACTGTATTGTAATGAAGGTAAAAGATGAGATATAACCTGGAACACTTATGGAAAAATACAGAACAAGTAACAGTATTAAGTTTTATCAGTAAGAATGACATGGTCCAAACAAAACTAGATGCATGATTTTCTGAAGCACACTTAGAAATGTCAAGAGCAGAGAAAGATAGCAGTTGGGAAGACCAGAAAACAGTTTCTTATGAATCTTTGTAAGCTGGTGAATAAATCATGTTAACATGGTTTATGTAGAACATAATTTTGAAAGGTTCCATGGATTTTGCTCTTGTATCAAAGATTTTCATGGCCCTATGTAGCCAAGTGGCCTGTAAGAATTTAAAGAAGAGCCAGCATTTTGTTCCCATTGTGGGATATGACAGAAAGAGCAGAAAGGCCTGCCCTGCTTGCAGTTGCTTTCTCTGTTTGAGTACCATGCTGGTTTTCATTTATAAGAGTCCTGAACAGCAGCAGTCTAGGGGATAGCAAGAGAGACCACTTTCAGGAGTGGCCAGCCCTGAAGAGTTTTCTCCTGCGTTGCTATCTTGCTGTGAGATGCACTCCTTCCAGAACAACAGTAGGATGGACTCCCCATTGTCTTAACCTTTAGAGTAGATGTTAGAATGCATCTTTTAAACTTGGTCTTTAAGATGTTTTAAGGATTTTGTTGCTTTGTTCTTTTTTTTAGACTAGTTTTATCTTTTTTAACATCTTTATGAAGCTATTCGACTTTGTTGTAGGATATTGGTGACCCTGGTAGAAAAAATAGTGAAAAAATAGCATGATGTGATACGTTTCTTTAAATTTTGGAGAAAGCTATGGTAATCGGAAACCATTTTTCTATCCTAGTAATTTATTATTTTTTTCTGTTAATGTTTTTAGATTGACTAATTTTTGCACCGTGGTTTTTAAGCTATACCTACAACAGGTGGCAGTACATAACTGATCTTGCCTAACCTCAAAAAGCTAAGCAGAGTCAGATCTGCTTAGTACATGAATGAAAGACCATAAGGAAATCCCATGGAAATAGATTAGGTTGGAAATTTTAAAAAAATCCCAGAAAAATAGCAAACAATGTCCATATTGTTGCCAAGAAAACTACATGCGTATATTTATGAGCTTACCAGGAGTTGAGCTCAATTCAAGGGAGGCTTCATCTTTTTCTTAAGCTACTGCATTTAAATGCTTCACTTTGATCAGCTCTCTACATAGAAAACTAGAAAACTTTTCTTGCTCCATATACAAGCAGCTTTCACATGTCTTTGTGTGCAGTTTCCTTTATAGTCATTACTGCCTAATGCAAATGGGATTTATTCTACTTTGAGGGGAGCAAAAGAATAACCAAGGAAATATTTGTATCTGGATTATTCTAGCTTTTCAGCTTTTTAGCTAGGAACTAGTATAGTACTGTATCTGATATCTTTACAGTTCTAGAAAGTTTACAAAATTATGTTTCATAAATACTTAAGGGACAGTCATAATGCTTGCTTTCTTGATGGAAAATAAAGATGTAGACATGGTTCAGCAATCAGAATGGGGCACCTACCTAATTTTTT
The DNA here is from genome assembly GCA_030867105.1 of Liasis olivaceus. Taxonomy (NCBI): domain Eukaryota; kingdom Metazoa; phylum Chordata; class Lepidosauria; order Squamata; family Pythonidae; genus Liasis; species Liasis olivaceus. Next base: position 39,435,138 of record CM061351.1, on the reverse strand, counting down.
TTATTCTTACTCCCAAATCCAAGTTTATTCAACTCATTATGATCAGGAAACAATAAAGGTTTGGCACAAGATATTTTGAAAGAAACATTCCAACATTGCATTGGTTTTCTCTAATCTTAGCTTGATATCTACAAATAGCACAGTCTAGAGAAGTGAAGGAGATGTTGACTAAGAAGTCCAAGTAATTCTTTTTCTTTGCTATATTCTTTTTTTCTGCACGTTCTATTTTTCTTGTTATTCTTTTCTTTTTTGTAGTTTGTATTAGTTTTTATCTGTTTAACTATAATGTTTAATAAAATCATTATTTTTTAAAAAAGAAAAGTCATTCTTTTTCCCAAGTGATTCTTTTAAGCCTGTATTCTTGGACCATAGAAATGAACTCAATTGAACTTATTTTCAGGTAAATATATTTATTATTTAGTTTGTAACACCAGAATGAGAAGAGGTAAAAGAAATGAAACTGTTCTCATCTTTTGTACAACAATAGAACAGTACTTGAATCAAATATAGATAACTGGGGGGCTCTCTAATTCATTCTAATTTTCATGAAATACCTCCCTTTTTAGCCATACCTATGCAGTCAAAGGAGCCATTCCAAAAGGGGCCTGTATCCAGACTAGTCAACTGATAATTTAAGAACTACATTATATTACTTATTCATAAAATGTGTCAGAGAAGTAAAATAACAACAAGAGCCAAAAATGACATTGCAGAGTGACATTGTATAAAAGATGGAATATTTCAGCAGATAGCAAACTTAAGAGTTATTGTATCATCTCTTGAAATCACAGCAATGATATGGTTTTAGGGAGAGCAACTAGAAGTTTAGTGGATGCAATGGTATGTGAGAATGTCCTTGGGAGACAGGATGAAACCTGCAGCCTAGGCAATTGTCTGACAACAGGCACTTCAGTCCACAGGTAGGGGAGAAGCATGGAAAGCATTTCAGAAAGGACCCTCTCTAGTTTTCCTGAGACTGAAAAGAGAGGAGAGGGGAAATACTTTCAGTCTTGCAAGATTCTATTAGTGTAACCTTACATTAAAGTAGGACTAGTTCATCTGGGTGTTCTTCTTGTCTGGACTACTTTGCAAGGCCAACATCAATCTTGCAAACCTGTGGACTGAGCTACCTCTTCTCAGACTGTCTCTTTGTCCTGTCTCCCAAGGTCATTCCCACATACCATTACAGTGAAAGAAAAGAAATGCTAAAGAAACCCCATTGTATCAGAGTATCTGGCTTATAAGTAGCCAACAGTCTCATTTTTCTTTCAAGCAGTAAAATTTATTTTCAGGAAGGGGAAGGGGAGGAGCAGCCTTAGAGCTTCATGAGGGAAACAGAGGAGTGTTATATTCAGTGCATCTAAAGCCAACCCTATTTCTTGACTGGCCAGTGTTGTGACCAGATACCAGTAATAGATGTACATATGCAGAACTGTCTAATAGCATAATTAAGGTCTCTCTCAATGATACCTCTGTATCAACATTCAGGCTATTTTCTTTTTTTTCCCAAGTGATTTTATTAAAGATTATAATTACAGTAGTAAAAACAAACACAAACTGAAAGAAAGAAAAATAGAAAGAAAGACAAAAAGGTGCAAAGGGAGGGGGAAAAATTTTTTGGCCAGTCCGCCATTCCTTCCTCTGGAAGTCAAGCTATTTTCTGATGAAGCTATCTTTGCTCCATCCTATCTCTTTAAGCTAGTGAATATAAGGATTAAGTTAATATTTTTATTTTTGACATTTTTTATAACTACACCAGTCATCTTGAGAGAAGAACTCACAACTGTTCTAATAGTAAGAATTATTATTAATTAAAATGAAAGGAAGTGTTCAAAACACCTAAAGTAGTGCTGTTGAAATGAACATACATTTGGGCTTCTTAATTCTAGAGCAGATCTATATCTAAAAAAGCTCAGTTTGTAACCCCTGAAGTTTTTTTATTATTATTTTTACATTATTGCAGTATGTTCTATTATAAACTGAGAATAGCTTTATTGCTGAAAAACCTTTCTGTATAGGAATTCAGTTTATATAAATGTCTGTTCAGTTATCCAGCTTTATCTCGTGTAAATTACTTATAGGTCTTCCTAGCACGTTTGACATGGATGAAGGAATGACATATGAACAAATGCAGGTTAGACTTTGCATTATTTTTAGGATTGTTAAAAGCAATTTTTAGTTCTTTTGAAAAACTCATAATGAAACTCAGTGTACTTCATTTTCATAGACTGTGATTGAAGAGGTTCTGGAGGAATGTGGATATTACAATTTTATCTCAAACAGGTGAGTTTCATTTCAAAAGGAAATGTTAAATTGAGATGCAGTGATTGAATTCAACCATTAATTCCTTTTCTAATAACAGGTCATGTTAAGTTTAATAGAATGCATCATTTAATGGAATGTAGGCAAGTGCTAGGTAGAACTGATATGTAAGGTTTTGGATTATATTCCAACAAAAGAATAGCACAATATTTCACAGTAGTTTCCTCTCATTTCTTCTCTCCCTGTAAAGCCAGTTTTTGGAATTTAAAAAATAAAAATCAATCAATAAAATGTCTTTCTGAACAACAACAAAAATTATTGATAAAAATATACATTAATCTAGTTGGCATATTGTTTAAAAAGGTTTTGCACAAATAAAACTAGCATAAGAAAGCAAAAGTATGTAAAACAGAAGTATTTGGAAGAACCTGACATAAAACTGTTATTCCGACTTCAGTAAGTGCTACTGTTCTCTACCCATCCCTGATAACTACTGCAGTTGCTGACTTCCCATTAGTGACTGGTATACATTTTGAAGTTAATCAGAGTCTCACTGATCAAGCAGATTAAAATGAATTGCACTGAGTGATCAAAACTAGGCAGATACAGAGTCAAGACATTGGTCCAGTTAACCCAATATTGTGAATTCTGCCTGGTAGAAGCTCTCAGACTAGAGTCTGAGATATCAAAGTTATCTTTTTAACTGCACGTGGAGTGCATGAAACAATCTGCTTGGAATGGATACGCTTTAGAATTGGCTACATTTTATCTCAGAAACTAAAATATAAAGGACTGAATGTCTAGTAATCCAATTGCCATTTTACATAGTAAGCTGAAGATCTGTCTTGCTTCAGTTTACACATATCAGATAGCTCATGGTGCAGACTTCTAGACTAGAAAAAGCATCATTGGATGTCCAGTTCCTAAGAGTTTGCTTAGAAAATGTTGCTGCTTATTGAACTCTGTAACCAAAATAGATTGTTGAATGCCTTGCAAAACCAGTCTGCCTACCCTTTCTACTAATTTCCAGCAAGCTGGACTTTTGCTGATGCATTCTGATAGTGCTATCATCCCCCAAATGAGAAGAACATAACATGGCCTACCCGTCTCTGTCGATGCATCTCTTGTATATTTCAGTTTGGTAGCACAGAGATTTAACTCAAGATGAAAATACTATGGATTTTGTTTTCATTTCATTAAACAAACACTTATAGCTCTTAAATCTTTTTAGGTATCAATACTATCCATGGGGAGCAAGAAATCAGCCAGCCAGAAGATGAGCACCTGGAATTCTGACTACATCGACAGGTTTTCTAATGAAGTCTAAATGCCTTGACTTCAGCTGTTATTGTCTCACTGCCAAAGGGAAATACTTTGCATAAAACACAAGACAAGAGGAAACACAGAAAAAAGAAAACATTCAGATCTTCTGTGTAGCTTACAGAGAACCACCCAAGCAGTAGAACTATAGCACATATCTCTGGCAGTAGGTATATGCAATCTAGTTTTGGTTGTCAAGATATGATTTGTGCCGAATGTAAACATTCTTCCGAGTACTTCCATTAAGGTGACAATGCACTGCTCTTCAGCCCATTCTTGATTTTTGGATTGGTCTGTTGAATACTCAGGTTTATTGGAAATCTATCTTAGTTTTTACAGATTTGCTAATATCAGAGAGTATATTTTTATAATAGAATATATTTTGTGAGGAGAGCAATTCAGAATGTGTAAGGAAAGAGGACAAACTTGCTATATTAGAATCAAAAATAGTTTGGGGGTCAGAAAAGAGCATTCAAAATACCACTTTAGTGACTTGAATTAGTTGGGATTTATCCTGCAAAAATGGTATATTAGACAGTATTTACAACTTTTACAACTTCTAATATTTGTTAAATCTAAAGGTTAATGCTTGGAACATATTTAGATTCTATAAATAGCTAAATGCCAGTGTATAGTCCAGATCTAGATATAAAGCCACACAAAAACCTGTACAGATATATCTATATTAAATAAATACCCTAATTAATTTTTATTGCTAGTCAGATATGTAGCAGATAATGCACTTTGGAAAAGCTAAAAGTGTTTCTGAAAAATGCTTGTAAAATAGTAATGCGTACGTCATTGTTACCTAGACATTTCCTTTACTTTGGCATCTTTTCAGTGCTTTCAATTTAGTAAATATTGAGTAAACATATGGTTATCTACAATAATGCTTTAAGTGACATAGATTGGATGTAATATTTCCAAATTCCATTGACTTTTTTTTTTTTTTGATGAGAACATGTTTAAAAGCTTTAACATAGGTTTTAAATCTTTTGGCGCAAAAGGTAAAGGGCAACTTTGAATATTGTGTGAGGGGACTGAAAGAGAAAGGGAAATCCATTCTACCAACTGTATCTGTTGGTAGTCACACTGTTGGAATGTACATGTTATGTAATCTATACGTACATTAACATTATTTTTGAAGTTACATGCTTACTGTAATTTATTAGGAGGCATATTACTAATACGGCATAACATTTTTAGCTGAGGTAGAAATGGAGAATGCAACCGAGGGGAAAAAATATGTTCAAATTGCCTATTCTAACACATCTTAATCTGCCACAAATGACATGATTGATTTGAGGTAAACCAAAAAGGACATTTGAAATCTAAATAAGAGAACTGCCAAAACACCACATAACATTGCTGTTTGTCACTTTCAAAAGGCAATAATATTTCAGCAGTGTTTGCTGCATTTAAGGGTTAAAGTTGGTAAGGAAGATGTACATACTGAAATATTCAGTAGGACTGCATGGCTCAGAGATTGGCCATGTATATACAGGGTGTTTTAGGGGCTGTGGATGTCCTCTTTGCATTTTGCTTGTTCACCACAATAAAATCAGTGGAACCAAGCAGCTGCATGGTTCATAGATGGCAAATATTTTTGACACAACAAACTTTGTTCAAGACATTTCACATGGAAACTGCAATAGTTCTGATGGATACTGATAGACAACAACAGATAAAATTTCATAGAAATAATAGTAACTGAGCCGATGGCAATCACAAGGGGGGTCAAGATGGCAGCCACAGAATCATGGTCAAACCCTATTCCCTTCTGCATGCATCAGATATTGACACACATACAAAAGAGGTGGGCTTCAATTACAAAGCCACAACCACTGTTGTGTCTGTCTTGATGCTGCCTACAAACACCACTGAACTGAGCTGTCATACTTTTTGGATCAAAAATTAAAAACTAGACAGAATTTTGCTCAGGCAATGGCAGTTTTTCTGTTGCATTGCCTCAAAAGTGATTCTTGATAATTAGGGAATTGATAGCTCCAAGCCATGTCAAAGGCATTTTGTTGATGCTGAAATAGATAGAAACTGGTCACCCAAGAATTTCTTTGGATCCAAGGTCTCTCCCCCTCACACTTTTCTATATACAGATTCTGTACTGTACGAAATTAAGCCAATGCAGAAATTTCCCTGTGGTTCTTCAAACTACATACCACAGAGGGGCATCTTTTCAGGTATAAACAAACATATGGTATACCATAAATTTCAAGGAAACTCTGCTTACTATCACTGCTGATATCACAGTGTAGTTAGAACTTTTGTATTTGTATAATTTTCCTTCCAGTTTTCTTTACTGCTGTTACCATAGACCAAATGCTTGTACAATAGTACTGAATTTGACAGTACCATCTGTAATGGCCTTTGAAACAGGAACTATTTGAGAGTGTGATTACACATTTTGAAATTGCAAATAATAAAGCATGCTGATTACTTTTTAAAAAAAAATGTGTGTAATTATACTGGCAACCTTCGAAACTCAGCATTCATCATCTTGGGAATAAAAAAATAATCATGGTATCTTTCTAATTTTAGAATAGCAGACTACTAAAATCATTGGAGGGCAGAACATTTGCATTCACAATGACTTTGATTTAAAATATCATCTAGTAAAAAGATAAAACATTCTACCTAGAATAATAGTTTTGCCTCAAACCCTGAAATTGAGGGAGGTTCTAATTATTTTTCTCTGCCCTCTTATAGCAATTTTGTTTTCAAAATTTAGCAGGAAGCAATACAAAATTGACTTTTTATGCAATTGATCCTCTATACAGCTTTTTATTTAGTATAGTTACAGTAACAGGGATGGCTTTTTTCTTATTAATATGCTACACTAGTTGTTATTTGAAAGTATTGATAAAATAAATATAATATTGAAAAAATATTATTTTGATAGCTATTCCTTATTACAGTTACTCTTTAAATGCAAATTTCATTTTGCTTGAGTTGCAGATTGAAGAGATAAAAGCAAGGATGCCTGAAGGGTGGGGTGAGAGGAATGAAAATAAGAATGGTCGCAACAGCCACACAATCAAAACCCCATACCTTTTTAGCTGCGTTACATGTAAAATGGATAATCAATATAAAAATACCGACATATAAATCTGACTGGTACATTACACTAATATATCTAAAAAATCCTAGTTTCTATTTTTCTGTGATCATTGTTTAAAAGAAGTATAAAATTCAGTAAGATATCTCTTACAATAACTGTATAATAGCCATGGACAAAGAGACATCTATAGCCTGCTGTCTTCAGTGGAATGATAAGTTCATATACGTGCAACTAGATGAAGAAAATGGTCTCTCTGTAGGAGAATTTAGTCATCCTAATGCAGATGACTCATTAGCTGGGTTAATCATGGGAACAAGAACTATATCTGAAGGGTGACAACTTTTACTGGTAGTTCATACTGTGCCTGTTGCATCTAGGACAGTGTTGTCCAAACTTGGCCACTTTAAGATGAGTGGACTTCAACTCCCAGAATTCCCCAGCCAACATGCTGGCTGGGGAATTCTGGGAGTTGAAGTCCACTCATCTTAAAGTGGCCAAGTTTGGACAACACTGATCTAGGATAAGGAAGGATGTTCCTGGTGGTGTCTGGAGAGCAGAAGGTATTGTCTGACAGCCATAACAGAAAAGATAATCCAAAGTGGCCAGGCTGATCATACACTTGGATTTTCCTTTTGGTTTTGTTTCCAATTGTTTTTGTTTGAGGAAGAGAGGATAAACTTATTTTGAAGTTTATGCAAAAGTTGGCCATATGTTTCCCAACTGAAAATGGTGAGAAATCATCCCACTAATATTTAACTAGTCAGGGTACCACCGTTCATTGGCCTTATTAGAGAAGGTTATAGAGATTAAAAAAAAGAGGGTTAGGGGCTGCTTGTAGCCCTAGTGCCATCACTTGCTTTTCCCTGTTTCACAGTGATTTCCTCAGCTTGACAGTGGTAGCAAGTTATAGATACACTTGTAGGACTAGACTGCCTTTTACTTAGGATTATGAAAATAACTGGAAATTCATTCTGTGTCATTTCTTATATGTTCATATACTATTTCTTTTTACTGTTTCTTTTTGTCCAGTTTCTCACAAAATCATTGTCATACTGATCTTTTTCATATTTTATGCAACTTAGTGTCTACCTTAATGCATTTTTTTAACCACTGCCCATTATGTACTTTCTATAATATACAGGTTATTAAAATCTAATTTAGCCCTCCTACACTTGTTTGAACACCTTTCCCAAATATACATGGGTCCTGATGTAATATATGCCAATGTTTATAAACCTTTCTACCAAGAATAAAGAATAGCAGCAGACCCTGCGTTTCAGTCATATGTACTGTGGTCAAGTCTGTTGAGATGAAGCATGGTGTTTTAAGATAACAGAAATTAATAGCAGCTGTAGAGATGTAGACAGACACACACTGACAGACTGCATTAAGAACTCATTGCTTGCTATACTGGGGTGGAGAAGCAGTAACGTACCATTTTCAGCAATATCCCTACTTACTGTAGATGCTTCTAATCCAGTAACAGGTGTGATATATTATATAGTATGTACTATACTTTGTGGTGCAGTATATACTGTATAAAGTATTTTCCCTTTGACTTAAAATACAGCTGGAAAAAAATATTAAATATATTCCTAAGTTATTTTTAAGATACTAACTACTTCATTCTTTGTTCTTCAAGCATTAACATATGTACAGTTTCAATTCTGATTCTAAAGAGTCTTAACTTTGCCAGAAAGACTTATTTTAAAGAGCTGTTGTCATGAGAAATGCCAAGGACTGAATGGGGAATTAGTTTTATTAGATTCAAGGACTAACCAATATTAGCAGGCAAGTAACTGGCAAACTCTTGCTTTACTGGGTGACAGCTTTTATATTTTATCCATTGACATATTGAGAACAAATTTTATTGAGTTTTCTTCTTTAAAAAAAATCTGAGCACAATGTCTTCTACAATTTGATGGATTTATGTACAAAATCATGTATCCCTCTGTCCCAAAGAAAGTTTGTGCACTTGTTCAAGCTTCTTATTCCAGACTTGCTATACTCAAAATCATTTAATGAGAATTTGACATTGAAGGTATATTGTAATAGACATTAAAAGATATTGTAAACTATCAATACTGAGGTTTGAAAAACAGAACAACCAATTTTTCTTCAAACTTAACAAGCTGCTAAAAAATCCTGAACAACTGTTTGTTTATTTTTATTTATTCAGCAGATTTATATAGCCGCCCATCTCATGAAACGTGACTTTGGGTGGCATACAAAACATGACAATAAAAACCATAAAACCCTCAAACATAAATAAAAAAGGAAACATAAAAACCCAAGATTGCAGGAGAACAGCAGTCACTGGACATCACACAGCCACCTTGCAGGCTCACCGTGGGATCCCCAAGGTTGATTAAAAAGCCACATTTTAAGGGCTTTCCGGAAGGCACGCAGGGATGGTGCCATCCTTACCTCAAGGGGAATGATGTTCCAGAGGGCAGGGGCCACAGTAGAAAAGAAACACTGTCTGGGTCCTGCCAGATGGAACTCCTTAGTAGATGGGACCTGCAGCATACCATTCCTACTTGACCTGTGGAGCGGGTAGATGTGATCAGGAAAAGGCGATTCCTCAGATAACCTGGTCCCATGCCATGTAGGGCTTTAAAGGTCAAAACCAGCACCTTGAATTGCATCAGAAGCAAACTGGCAGCCAATGCAGCTTGTGTGTCAGGTTAAGCCCTAGAAACTCCACGAGACAGTACTGCAACAGCTCAGTTACTTTATTAGCTCGCACCTGCTAGACAGAATCTCTCCAGACTAACTCTAAACTCCTCAAGCCAGCAACTAAACACTACGAATTCCTTAGGGTGGTACCAGTCTCATCCTCTTTGCTTTCCCATGCTTAAGCTGTGGGGTGAGGAGATGCTTCTGTCCTTGAAACTTCTCATCCCAATCCATCACATCATGGAACAGAGGTGTAATGTGCGCCATCCTAGGGGCTCACATAATTGCGCAGCCACATTCTGCACCAGTTGAAGCTTCTGGATACTCTTTAAGGGTAGCTCCATGTAGAGCACATCATAGCAATCCATTCTGGAGGTAACCAGGGCATGAGTAACTGTGAATAGAGCCTCATGATCCAGGAAGGGGCGCAACTGGCCCAAGCATGAAGTTGTGCAAAGACCCTCCTAGCCACGACTGACACCTGCTTCTCCAGCAGGAGTCATGAATCTAGAAGGACCCCAGATTGTGCACTGGATCTGTCTGGGGAAGTGCCATGCCATCCAGTACCAAAGATGGTAGAGTCCCAGATCCAGAAGGCCCAAAAACCCAGAGCCATCAGTCTTGCCAGGATTCAGCTGAAGCCTATTGTTCCCCATCCAGACCCCTGCAGTCTCCAGGCACCTGGAAAAGACATCAACAGCCAGATCACCGGGGCAGAGATATATAACTGGGTATTATCAGCATACTAATAACGCCTCATTGCATGGCAACGAATGATCTCACCCAGTCTCTTCATGTAGATGTTAAATAGGAGTGGAGAGACTACTGAACCCTGTGGAACCCCGCATAGTAGGAGTTGAGGGCAAGACCCAATCCACTCCCAATCCCCACTGAATGATGCTGGCCCACAGAAAAGAAGTGAACCAGAACAATATTGTACCACCCACTCGCAACCCACAGAGCTGATCCAGAAGGGTACCATGGTCAATGAAATTGAAGGATACGGAGAGGTCAAGAAGAGCAAAGACAGATGCACTACCCTTGTCCTGCTCCTGCCAGAGATAATCCAAAAGCATGACCAATGCCATCTCTGTCCCATGCCCAGGCCTGAATCCTGATTGAAAGGGATCCAGATAATTCACTTCATCCAGGGTCCAGTGAAGCTGCTGTCAACCACCTTCTCCACAACCTTCCCTAAAAAAAGGAGGTTAGACACCAGATGAAAGTTGCCCAGTACTGTAGAATCCAGCGATGGCTTCTTGAGGAGGGGGCAAACCAATGCCTCTTTAAGAGGTGGTGGAACAACCCCCTCCCTCAAAGAATTAACCATCACTAGGATCCAACCACACAACACCCCCCAAGCAGCTTTAACTAGTCAGGAGGAGCATGGATCTAAGGAGCATGTGGCTGAGCTCACAGTTTTTAGGACCCTGTCCCCTTCCTCATGCCCAACAGGATCAAAGTATTCCCAGATAACAGGGCAAGACTGTGCCCTGGGCACCTCCACTAGACCTGTATTAAAGCTGGCCTCCAACTTGGAACTAATTTGAGTGATTTTGTACAACAGATGCTCTGCAACTTTCTCCACACAGCCTTGTAGGTTAACCTCTGAGTCCTCCTTTCCCAGGAGGGCTTGTGTCACCTTAAACAAGGCTGCCAGATGACTATTTGTAGAAGTAATAAGGGCAAAGAAGTATTGTTGCCACAATACATACCACCACAAGGTAGGCCTTAATAGTGGCTCTCACCTATGTTTGATCAAGTTAATCCCTTGATCTCCAGTGGTGTTCTATATGTCCCTTCTCCTGTTTCATCTCCCTGAGCTCTTCCATAAACCATAGGGAGTGACAGGATCCACAAGAGAGGAGAGGTCATGTGGGTGTGATCCAATCCAGTTGCCCCATTCCAAGTGATGGCTGAGGACTCAGTCGGACCATGCAGCAGATCATCAGGAATAACCCCCCAACTCCCTCTGGAACCAGTCCGGGTCCATCAGTCACCAGTTTATTGCTATGCTGCATGAAATCAAGAACTTATAATAATGAAAATATCTGGTGTAGAGATCCACCATGTCTACCCTGGCACCTGATTATAAAAAAACAGGTTTATGTTTATTTTATAATCATTCCATTGAAATTTACAAATTAGTTTCAATAGTCTTGTGCATTTTGTGATAGAGATAATTGGGAAGGTATTTCTGACTTATTTTTAAAGGGGAGAGGAATTTGTGAGAAGCAGTATGGTTGATCCCATTCCATTTTCTTGGATCATGAAATTCTGAGTTTGATTTCCATTTAGTCGTGAAATTCGACTGTCTCAAATTAGATGCTTCTACTTCTGCAAATTGTAAAATATTGGTGACTTATCCATAGGAAAGCTTCTGAATTCCACCATTAAATTACCACTGAACAGGACATTTTATAGGTCTTTTATTGTTTGTAATCTCTAGACTGTTAATTTAGAATGGTCTGCAAAGTGAGACTCCAGAATTGTTGATAAAAGAAATCATCAGAAGGAGACTATATATCAGGAAATTAGTATTTTAGAGCACTAAGCAAACTAATCTTGGTTTGATATCAATTCTCGGGAACCCTGACATTCTTCCAGTTTTCCCATCTGCTAACTCAGATTTTATCAACAGCTCATTGAAACCGCAGGTATTCATTCTCCTGGCTTAATGAAAAATCACTGAATACTATTTTTAAAAAGTTGTAATATATTCTTCTGTTTATTTATTTATAGCATTTTAACTTGTTTGATGGTTAAAAGGGCGCCCAAAGCAGCTAACAAAAATCATTAGCAAACAAGAAAGTCATCACCTAGGTCTGATACATGTCTTCCTTTTCTACAGTCAAGTTAAGTTCTTTTTGTTGGCATTGGAAAATTGTTACACTCCACATACATAGAATAGTTTTCTGAATAAAAAGCAACCAACATCATTTGCTTAAGTATATTGACGGAACTATTTAAAAGTTAGAGTGTAATTTATAAAAGATTACAAAGAAAAGCTGTGATAAATGGAAATCTTGGGACTAAACTAAAATTACACCACATACCTCTTAATTGCAGATATATATGGAAATATTTATATATATTTACATATTAAATAGGGGCACTAAGAGAGGATTCTAACCATTGCAAAAAAGTTAAAACTGGTTATGTGATTGGTAATTCCAGTTTGGCGCTCTGCCCAAATCAACCACCAAGGTTCAGTAAATTGAATTCCAAGCAAATCTGAAGGGCATTGGTAGGGAGGACATTTTGCACCAACAGGACCAAATTTCTTTACTTACAATTTTTGCATAGTAATGTGACACCATGATTTTTCATCAAGCAACTATTTTTCAACAGTTTTGGTAGGTCTCTTTAATTCATTCTCTGTTCTTCTAAGATATCAAAATAACTGTCAGATTTTGTTCCCTCAGAATAATGACAGAATTCTATTTTCCCTCTACCAAACAGGTGTTCAACTGATGACAAAGCTGGCATCCAGGAAAAAAAAAAAGCAAAACAACTTGTTTTGCAATTTATGCTCCATTTTAATGTGGGTGAATTGGAATTACTTTGATTCTGCATGTTATCCTTGTACAAAGTATATAGTTAGAGACTGTAATGGCAGTTGTGACTTAGTCTGGAAATAAGATATGGATTAAACAGAAGGAGTGTTGTTTCTGAATTACAGGATGGCATATGATAATACAGGGACTTTTGGCTGTAAATAAAATTGAGATATGGTGATACAGTCAAATTCAGACATGAATATATGCACATTATTTTCCTTAAGGACCACAACATTAGTGTTCTCTTCTTCTAATTTGATTAAAATTGGACAAATTTCAAACTGCAAAACATCTGTATAGAATCACTATTGCTTTTAAGAAATTAATGCATTTCACAGCAAAAGTGAGCAATGTTGCAAAGGTATCTAATAGATATGGCATGTTTGTTGTGTTTGTAAAATATCACAGATTATTCAGGTTGACTAGGCAAGTTGAAGTAATGCTTTTACAATTCAAAACTCAACATCCCTTATCTTGTGCTATGCTTGTGCTATCCTACAGTATTCAACAGCAATTAATGTATTTTTCAATAGTGCGGGGAATTATAATTGTTAAGTAGAAGAAAAAACAAGTATAATTATAAAATTGCCATATTATGTATTAGATGTATAATTTTAAGCCAACATGTAATATCTGATCTCCCCAGATCTGTCAGAAAAAAATGTATTTTGTATATGTCTGAACAGTCCTGAGAGTGAGAATCTAGTCTGAGCAAGCATTAGTGAAGCAGGGTTATAACTCTAGCATAAATAAGGTTTATTTAAGGAAATACATGCAGACAGACAGAACAGTACCTGCATGGGGAGGGGGGAGGGAGCACAAAAATCGACAGAATGATGAAAGCAGTACTGTGTCATGATGCAAGTCCCACCCTTCGTGCATCTGGATCATGATACATGAACATACAGAAGGGATGGACCTTACAATGCAATGCTGAGACACAGTTCAACTTCTGCAGACAGCAAGAGCTCCAGTTGATGAGGTTGCTCCTTGTCACTGCATCTCTCCCCCACCTCAGACTGATCATTACTATCTAAACTTACCATTGGCTTTTTTCTGGACAAGTAAACAGCCTTTCAAACAAATCATTAGGCTGTAGCTATCCATCATTGCCATTTTTAAAGAATGCCTTTGGGATCTATATGGGGCAGAAAAGTATTTTTGCAAACAGTAGGGATACTTACCTGACACCTAGCTATACAGCAGTGCTAGCTTTGCATTCTTTTTTTTTTTTTAAAGAATCTTTTAAAAGCCAGAAGGGGCTGTAAGTCAGAAGGTACAAAAAGAAATTTTGCAAGGGAAGCAGATTGCCTATCTAGATATCGTTCAATTAAGAATGTTACTGATATACATGGCTCTAGCTTTGGGAGCTATTGATTGGAGTAGATGTGAAATTGGCCCATGGTTTGTCCTTGGGTAATTGATTTTCTTTTAAGGGAAGGCAGGAACCATGGCAAATAAGCTATAATCTTTTCATCCACACTGTGGGTCTGTTTGGAATGGCTCTCAGTTAAAAGGAAAATACACTGCCGTAGCTCTGCTATTTTACAAAAGGAAGGATGTTTCTATTAGCACCAAAAATGGGGGCTTTTCTTATTTTGCAAATAACAAGCTAGCATGGCCTTGATAGGCTAAATGGCTAGGGCAGGCAATATATTGCTAGTCAGGAACCACTAAACAAAACATTGCCTGTTTTATTTTGTATTAAGGCTTTATACTTATACTTGAAGGGGAGGAGGCTTTATTCAGCACCAGAAATGGGTAGGAAATTGAATCTCCTTTTATTGATAGTTTCAAGAAACTCTGAGAACTGCAGAAAAGAAGCCACAGGTTACCTACCCTTGCTATTGGGTATGTAAATAACACTGAGTTGTAATTAAAACCTGAGAAAGAAAATATGCTTTTTTGTTCCTGTTGAGCACATTCCTCATTGAAGGGACATGAGGATATATGCTGTGGCCCTTCCTGCTGCCATAAGTTTCCTCTCCAATCAGGCTTCTAAATTGCATTTATTTGAATATGGATACAAGTTTGCTTCACAGTTTCCCTGCCAACACAGATAGATCTCAGCTGCAGGGAATATCTCACCTCTCTTCCACATGCATGACATTCATATTGCATACCAGTGTATAAAGCACAAGAACTAGCTTTTTCCTGGAAATCAGTAGAAAGGATAAAGAATCATTATGAAATCTGCAAAAGAAGATTCAGTTATGGGAGATGGATAAAAGTACACCTGAGCCCTCCTTGATGTTGCCTCTGAAATCATGTTGTCATCTACTATTCATTGCCACAACACATTCAGATCTTCAAAATGCAGATCAGATTTTCAGTCAGACACACATGGATTATTAGGATATTTTCTTTGAATTTATCATCCTGGATTGTCAACTGGAAAAATGTTTGGGATAATTATGCGCTGACCCAACTGACTTGCTCACTTGGCCAATTATTTTCAGGTACCTTAAGCTCTCTCACAGCTACGATTCCCCCCCATCCACTTTGATTTATTCATGCTTCCAAGTTGCAGATGTTAACTTGTTAATGTGAACATTAGGTGTCTTGGGGAGGGTAATCAACAAATACATATCAGCATTACAAATCATGCTTCTTGGGAGTAAACCTGATTTTGCTAGGAATGGTAGTACTTCACTCATTGGTAGGACAGGAGAATCTCTAAAGCTCCTTTACCTTCTCCATCTTATTTGTAGTAGTGGCCAGCCTATGAGGTCTACAAGCTTGCTGAACACCATGTATTTATAGAGAACAGCTTTCCTTTACCTGGTGCCCTCCAGTATATTGGAATACAACTGACAGCATCTCCAGCCAGCATGATTATTGATGATGGAATCTGGAACCCAACACTGGAAGGTACCAGATCAGGGATGGCAGGTTACATTTCTGGAGAGATCAAGTCTACGCTCTATTTGGAGCACTCTGAGTTGCAATATGCCAACAAGCACTGAAATCCTGCCAGCTGAAAACCATGTGCTGCTCCTTCCTGGTATTCTTACTCTGTATAATGGGACGAAATAACTCTATACCACCTCTTGAGCCTAGGTGTTTATTTGTAGTCATACAGTGCAGGGGGACTTAGGCTAAGTGAGTCTTCAGAAGTGCTTTCCTCCACAGACTTCTTTGGGCTTTTCTAAAATTTGAAATCCCTAAGGTTCAATTCAGAGACTGACAGAAGTGGAAATCCATTGTTAGATGTCTACCTCTGATACCTCAGAAAGAATTCTAAGTGATTCTATGACCCTTAGGATGCTGTTCCGGCTGTGCCCATGGGATACTCAGCACATCTCATCTCTTGTTTTAGTGTTCTTCATATTTTTAGTGTTCACTAAATATCATTTTTTTGCTCTGTTGCAGACTTTGTTCCTGGCTACAGTGAGAATTAAATGGGAACTTTGCAGTTTATCTTACTCCTAAATTTGCTCTCAGTATCACTTTAGTATTCCCGTGTTGTTAGGTTGGAGCTATAATTGCCCCCAGATCAGCTTTTATACTGCCCAGCTGGTTGTTGCTGCTGCTGTTGTTAAAATCAACAACAATAGCAATTAATGACTTCATACGTAGTCATTATCTGGGGAAGCCTTCTACTTTGGATCTAATTTAAATTAGCAGGAGCCCAAATAAAGTTGATGGGATATAGTAAGTCATCAGGGAATGAAAACAGTCAGCAAAGGATCAGTGCCAGGTGTTCAGCAGCTCCTCTACAAAATCACTCCTGACTAGGAGGGTCACCTTGAGTTGTTCTTACTCCATTTGGTAACAGCAGCAGATTGGGGGAGGAGAAACTGTGAGAACTGTACAAAGTGATTCACTGTTTTGCTTTACAGACATGCCCTCACTAAGTGAATTTTGGGTCTGTTTATAGATACTCATTTTATTTCCTCAAGAAGCAATGTCTAAATTAACCTTGGTAAAAACTTTCATTTGCCTAAATTGGATAACAGTAGAGGATAACCATGTGGCAGATGTGGAGGGAAAATTTTCTTAGTTGTGAGAAATTTTCTCTGTCGATATGGTTATCCAACAGGATGAGGGTACCATCAGCTTTTAATTAGGAAATATTGAATTAGCCAAAGGCTCTTTTCCAGAGCTGATATGGAAATCCTCTTCCACAACAGTTGTTTCTAGGTTGCATACATCTCTAGTAGAAGGGCATGTGGTGCAGTTTTTTCTTTGTGTCTTCAGTGGTACAGAAGGTAGAGACAGCAATGGGCCAAGGACTTCAACATCACCTGCTATCACCCAATACTTTTTAAAGTGAAGAGCAAATGTGGTGAGTGATTAAGGTGCCAAACTGGGACCAGTGATTAAGGTGCCAAACTGGGACCAGGAAAATCATTTTCAAGGCTACTCTGAACTATGCGGCTTTTTGAATAATGTTGGCCAGCCACTCTCTCTCAGCCTTCCTTCCTCACAGAATTATTGTTTGGATTAAATAAGGAGAGAAATTTTGCTTGTAGAGAGAGGGCAACATAGCAATGCAATAGTAAATAAACACAGCTATTTTGTTTTCACTTTCAAGGTTCCCATTTCCTCAGGAGTGAACTTTTAGGAGCATATACTAGTCCTAGCAGAAGAGAAGCAAGAAAGCCACCTCACCATTAGATGTGTTCAAACAGAGACTTGATAGCCTTCTTCCAGGGAAGCTATAATAAGCAGCGGTTGGACTTATTGGCCTGAATAACCCTTTGCAGTTCTAAGAATCAGTGATGAATCTAGTTCAGTACACCTGAGTAATGGCACTGGGAATTATATCAAATCATATTTCTCTTCTATAATTCTAATAGCCAGCCTCAAAGGGCAGTTCAGTACTGGAGAATTTACTCTTTTCCTAGAACAAAAATGGACAATACTTTTGAGGGAAGGGCACACTAGCACCACTACAAATTTTGAGGACTGAGTAAGTGGTTGATTAGTTGTTAAGGCCAGCACACGTTCACCTATACATGCCATGTAAATTTCTTCATTTACTCATTACACTTGTGCATACTTGTTCTCACACATCCCCAAAACATACAGGGATTATGTATGAGGGTCCTGTCCCTCAGTACCCCTGAAAGAAAAGAAAATCAATTCAGGGTGGGACAAGGTTAAGTGTCTCTCCCCTCATTCAGAGTTGCTCATGAAGATCTTTGCTATTAGCAGCAGAGAGATGGTGTCTCTCTTGCAAGGAAAATCACTGTTTCCCCATTGCTCTTAAGAACAGGAAAAATTTTTAGTGGGGATAATCAGAGAAGGGGAGATGTTTTCAACCAGTTTGTACCCCTCCACCACTGATCAGGAATAAGGCAGTGCTAGGGAAGAGGTTACCACAGCTGATAGCATTTGGAGGGAGAAACTGGCTGCATGGTGCAGAAAGGAATTAAAGAGGGGAGAAATAGTAATATAAACATTTCAGTGGGCACCTATTGGGTTTCTGAGAGCTACCTGGGGCCCACATTGCTTATATAGGCCCTGGAAAATACTTTATACAACAATAACCCTGGTGATTCAGCACCCATGGCAACCATATGTAGAGTTAAGCATTTCTACTTCTAATCTTGGTGGTTTCTGATACTTCATCTCCTTGACTGATGACTGTGTTCCTGTTTCAATAAATAAAGAAAGGAAGACATTCAAGTGCAATGACATAAAAAGTCAGGGTCTAATATAACACAGTGTAGAGTTCTCAAGCTGACTTGAATTTAAAGTGGGTGATGGTTCTTTGTACAAAGAGTTCACATTAATATGGAAGAATGATATTTGCAGTTTAAGAATTTACTGGAAAATATATGGCCACTTAGGGTCAGCTCCTCCTGCTAAAAGTCACTAGGAACAAGCAAAGGTTATTTAACATGCTGCAGCTAGAATGAAATGACAAACGGACATATATCTGTGTGAATTCCAGTGGTATTATAAGCAGATAGAAAGAGACAGGTGATCTGTTGATTAAGATAGACTGCCTGCTACAGGAGGTCAGTTTAGGAAGCAAATTCTCTCTAGAGATTTCTGACAGCCGCTTTGCACCTCAAATATCTTTTCCAATGAACAACACTGGAAAGTGGACCAGTCATTTGGGACTATTTCTCTTCTTCTTTAGGTTCTGTACTGAAGCACAATGGAAGATTTCAGATTGTGTTTTCATTTTATTCGGGATGGTGATATACTTCCAAAAAGTATGTTGGAGTCAGCTCCCAGTACAGAAGAGTTCACAATCAATGAAATTGATTTATTTTTGCACAATTCCCCCTCCTTCTCTGAATGAAAATGAGGCATGCTGAGAATCCTTTGAAGAAATTTTTAGAAAGGAGGATGAGGAGGCTGCATGTGGGTTTTATGAAGCCACTGAACTCTAGACAGGGACAAAGATGCATGATTGGATTGTGTAGTACTTTTGGAAATAATACAGAAAAGGTGTTTTGGAGCACACAGAAGTGCAAATGTAGCTCCTATTGGCAATTTTTTAAAGCTGTCACATTTTTCCAGAGGACAGCAATGCAAACCTGCAACAAGATGCCACTGCTTTAAGAAGCTATAGATAGATTTGATGTTTGCTCCCTTACATACTCCAAATCATGTTTTTTGCATGGGGGAGGGGGTTGAATCTGAAGCATTGCCCAGCTGTATTACAAGAGCCCCCTGTGTTGCATGACTTGGCATCAAAACAGAGGAAAATGACCTGAGATTAATAATCTCATAGGCAAAGAGCAGTCCAAATGACACACATAGGGGAGACACAGTTGAAATCCTACATTTCCATCTATATCCCATTGCCTCTTATGGGCAGTAGAATCATCCTTCAACTATGAAAATAATTGAAGGTCCAACTCATCAGGGGATAGAGCAAGAAGTGGGTAGAATGTGTTACAAGATGGTATATTGGTATATATTTTTCACATCAATCAGTAACAGAAGTTCTCTTGCAATATAGCTCTAGTTGAGTCAGTGCTATGGTAGCCAAAGTGCTCTTGACTGTGAAAACTTAGTGCTGGTGAATGATCAACTTTTGATCTTCACAAGACATTTGGGAAACTCAGATCAAAAAGGGTTGGAAAGTCAGCAAAGGCAAAACTGACAGAGAACAAAATTAGCTTCAATCAGAACGTCAGTTGATAACAAAATGGACTGAAAACTCAAAAGTGCAGAGAGAAGGAAAATTTGTATCACATTACTAAACCATAGGTTTGGATCTGGTAGAGATTCTTCTAGTGCATATGATTAGAGGAGGAGCCACACAGAAAACTGAAAGGATAAAGAAGTGGTGACAGAAAGACTGAAGGGAATATTTAAATTTTGTTGTTGATTGGCTTAAAGTAAGTAATATTTTGGTTCAGTAGAGTGAATTTATCACATTTGGAGGATATTAAGGATCAGAATGGGTGCCTCTGCAAGGCACTAATTTTGTCAAAAAAAAAAAAACCCAGCTTCCCACCCACAGAATTCATTTACCCATTCCAGTAATGTCTTTATTACATCACTCATATTCTTTGAGGCCCCCAGATGCCTTTTTTTTTTTCTTTTTAGGAAAATGCACCCCAGTTTGCAAAAAAGATGTGAGCATACACAATCCTTTGTTAATTCGATCCATTCTGAATGCAGGAAAAAAGAGCTTGGACAGTTAGGAAGACATTACTTGGAATTGAAGAATCCCTATGTGATCATATCCTGAATTTTGAGAATGATTTTAATGAATCATTGATATGAATGTATTTTGGGCTGAAAAGCTAAAAACTTGTCATAGTGTTTCTCAAATGGCAAATGGCAAATGGCATTTCTGCCTGTACCAATATTCTGCAGAATGTCCAAAATAAATAGTACTTAACCATTCATAACAATTTGGATAGGGCTGGGTTACAGTATCTAAAATAGGAAATCATCTTCTGCAGCTCAAGTTCCTTGATAAAAGTAAGCCTTAAGAGTGGTTAATATTTATTTGATTGACATTCTGGCTTTCCCATAAATCACTGTAGATTAATGCATTTTTTAAAAGGAAACATACCGTAGTGAACATGAGCCACTCTGGGTAGCTATCATACAAAGAAAATGCATGCGACAGTCATATCTTATCATCTTATCATAAATGTAATAGAGTTATTAATATTTGTCCCACTTAGTTGCAGGCACAGTACTCACCTAGTTCTTGGAGCAAAGTGTTATTAATGCATGATGCAACATTTCGCTGGCTTGTAGGGCTGATAGAGCATAACTGGCCTAAGGTCACTCAGCTGGCTTACATACCTAAGGAAGGACTAGAACCTGGGTCTTCTTGCTTCTACTCCAGCATCTTAACCACTAAACCATGCTGGCTCTCAACTGAAATATAATAATAATATAAAAAGAATGAATGACAGAAATGCATATGAAGGTTAACAACAATGTGTGGTATAGCTCTTAATTTACCAATGCTTGCTTATAGAGCCCAGTCTTTGTTGCTCGGTGAAAAGATAAGAGGAAGGAGACCATATAGATTTCAGGGGACAGCACAGTTCACAGAGACAAGGCAGCTTTCAAAAAGTCCTGTTTCTGGGTCCCCACCACCACTTGATCTGTTGAAAGGGGGTTGGGGGTGGGGGAGAACCCGGAGCATCCCTTCATGGAGAGATTAAATGCAAGAAAATGATCCATAGGTAGCCTAGACCTAAGCCATAGAAATCTTTATAAGGAATAACCACCACCTTGAATTTTACCTGGAAACAACCTGGTAGCAAATCTCGTACCTCTAATATCTGTATAGCACTGCTATGGTAGCTCTCATGCTCCAGCATACATGCTGCTGCTGTGTGCACTACTTGAAGTACATTGAAGGTACTTCATATCAAACCAAAAGATGACTCCTCCCAGCAGTTTCATATAGATGTTAACAATCAGGGGAGAGAGCACAAAGTTCTATTACATTTCATAGGGAAGCAGCCATAGACTCAGATATTACACACCTATTATAATTGACTGGAACTGCCCACTTAAAAGGGAATAAAACCACTGCAGAACAATACCACCAACTCCCAACTGTTGAGGTAGTCTTGGAGGATACCATAATTAAACACTACTTAGAGATCTAAACAGACCAGAGACACTGTACTCTTTCCATTCAGTTACCATCAGAGGTCAACTACAAGAGCAACTAATACCATTTCCATCCCATGCCTGGCCCTAAACCCTAACAGATTCCCTGGGTCCAGAGAATCTATTTCCTCTAGGAGCTGCAGCCCACTGATTTTCTTCCAAACTTTCCCTAAAAAGGGAAGATTGGAGACAGGATGATAGTTGTAGAACATCATTGGATCCATCATATTTTTTCTATTAAAAAAGAGTGAAAGATGCTCATTCATTCTCAAATAGATGGTTATAATAAAAAGACAACAGACACAAACTCCACTTCATACCTGTCATCTTGATGGTACTAATGATTTAAGTATTTTCAGAATGTGAAACTGCACATGTCTGCAATATATTAGTATTGTTATTGTTGTAACATTACAGGAATGCAGAAGTAGTGGTGAAGCAGGAACAGTAGAAATGTGAGGTATGTGCTTCACAACATGACAACCTGAAGGAAGCCCCCATAAGACCATTATCTCTCAGGACTACAGTAAGGGAAAGTCTCACTGGGCAAAATGGAATTTCTTTTTAAATAAACATAAGCAAGATAGTTTCACGGAGCATAACAAAACATGAGGCTGCCATGCCCCATCTGTGCATGGAAATAAATTATCTGTAATAGTGCCTTTGATATCTTTTGGAAGAAGTTGGATACCCTTCGCATTGCTTGTTGGAACTGTCATCAGCTGCCATCCATCTCACTGAACTAGAAGGTGTACATTTGTTTTCCTCTATATAGCTCTTTCTATTACCTGTTGCATCCCCCAGCTCTGTCTTAAAAACAGAATGATTAAAAATAACAACATATGAAAATAAATGAATCATGCTTTCAAAGAGTGACAGCCTGAGAAATAACAAAATGTGCTGTAGGTGGAATGCAGCTTCAGCTGAAATATGAATCACAGGTGGATTTGGACAGGAGTAAGAAAAAGTAAAAAAAAAACAAATCTTTCATGGCTCTGAGTATAACCTCAGTAGAGTATACTAGATCAGCAGAGTCTTTGCCTCCATCAGAAAACATCTCAGATATGCTTTATTTATCCACAGGTTTTTCTCTATCCTCCATTTAGTCCTCTTGCCATTATTGAGAGTGTAGAGTCCAATCTCTTCTCCTTGGATAAGCTTTTCCTAAACTAAAGTGCAGAAGAAGAATTAGATATAAGCCAGCTAATGATGAGTCATCAGGATGGGGCTGATTGTAATAGCAGTGAAGAAATGCAGTGAAGAAATTCAAAATACAAATGTTCTCTCCAGGAAATGCACAAAGGTGACATCAAAGTATGTCCAGAGCTGTATTTTAGTCAGGAGTAAATGAAAATCTGACATGCAAACCACAGAATTCAAGAATTTTCACTTCAGAATTATATAGCTAAAGCATATTACTTTTAAGTACCGTAAGTTCCTTTTTTTTTTTTTTTAACCAAATGGGGAAGTTTCTCAAGTGATGGTACTGGATACGGATTTTCAGGAAAAATGGGTTTGCTTCTCCATATTCTGGCCCATTCAAAAATAATTTCCATGGGGTGAAAGCCTTCAATCTGCCCTTGCACTTGGATGTCACTTGCCCTGTTCTGCTTTGCACCATAGATTTGTCAAGATTGTCCTTTTGTTTCTCACTCCAAGTTACTTTACATCATGGTTTGAAATCTATGCAAATGTTTGCTTTGTGTTTGCCAAGTTCCAGATGAGACTTGGATAAAGGAAATTACTGACTTAGTACTTTGCCATTGTTTGGCAAGAGTTCATTAAATATCATGGCCATAACTCTGGATTGAGACTAATGCTTCTTTGCCACAAGACTGCAAAATAGCCAAACACTTGCAGAGTGCCTACATGTGCTGCAGATTGCAGACCATTGTCAACTGTAGGTGAATCAAAAGTAATTTGGGAATGAAATCTTGTTTCAATCGGAGTTGCAAATGTTGAATATCTACTTTACTTTTAAAAATCACATTCCCCACTGGCCTTCAAAAAGCTCAGGACAATACTTAGAGGGGATGTCCCAATATGATCTGCAAAACAATCCTATGATGTAGGCTGGATTTTGGCTAAGCTTTGGCTTGTTTAACTGTGGTTTCTGGAATTGGTTGGGTACAGATAATGGCCTAAACCAAACCACACAAATCATATTATGCCCATGGCTTGCCTAGAACTGCTCTGTAAGCTGGAATGCTGCCAGATATCCAGTCTACAGCAACATGTCTGTCTCCCATTCTGATTCACCATTAGCCCCACATCCTGCTGATAGCCAAACAAAGTATCCCAGTTCAGGCCCCTCCCTTTTTGTGGCATATTATCCCAGTGTAAATCTGTAGTAACCCTGTTTTCCAGCCTCCTTGGGCAGTATATGGAGCTTCTTGGCAGAGACGTTTAGAACAGACACTGGGGATTCCTGTGGGCAAATTAAGAAATGTGACTATAACGAGAACTGTCATTTTACATTTTATTGAAAATGTGCTTTCTTCTATAAGTAGAAAGTAATTGGCTGGGATGTAAGAGGCTGACACTAAGTGGCATTTATTGGATATAGTTAACATACAGGCTGCAGGTTTCTTTTTTCTTTTCTTTCTTTTTTTACTCCTCTGAAACACACAATTAACTGTGGAAGAGAACTCAAGATGACCACTGAGTGCTGCTGAATCCACGGGGCTGGCCTTTAGCTATTTAAAGCACCCAGCTCTTGGTGGCTGCCCAGTTATTCTGAGGCCTGCTGTCTCTCCCCATGCTGGCACTGCTTCTGCATTACTGCAAGCATATGGCTCAGTTCGGGGTGAGAAAATGTCTCTGCCACTCTTAGAGAGGTCTTCTCCCTGGCATGGTACTTGGCACAGTTCCCAGGGATTTGGAAATGATTCTCCACTGGGAGCATCACCCTGCTGGGGCAATGCTGTCATTCCAGTTTAATTCTAAGCTGTAGGTTTCATGGCAAGGTTTGTAATTGATGTCTTAGGTCATGGTGGTGGCAGTGTTTTTTAAAGAGGAGTCAGACGGATACTTCAGAATTTGAATTGGGTTGGAAAGACAGTGATGGACCTAAGAAAGTTCCCTAAAGTATAATGGCCATCAGACTCTAAGCCAGGGGACACAACTTTGTGGCCCTCAGGAGGCTTGTGAGATTGTTCCTGAGACCTCCAAAATTTGCAATTAAGTTGCCATTTATTTTTTTACACAGAAGAAGGGGGAAGTGATTAAATACACAACTGGAGATTTATTTCAATTAAATGTAAATAAAAGCAAATATGGATTTCGTCCTACCCCTGCCCACTGTTTTGAGGGCATGGCTTCAGCCCACCACTCTAAGAGCTCAAGGGTGCCCCTCTGCCAAAAAAAGGTTGTGCAGGGCTGGTGCAGGTTTTGTGGTCTAAGGCAAAAGCAGGGAAGTGCACAATGCCTTCAGCCTTTCTCTATAATTTAGAAACCAGAGCTTATGGTGTTTAATTGAGGTGGGAAGTCTACATAAGTAGGGCAGGCTTCTTTTTAGAGTTTCACCCTGCAACATATGGAGGATAGCAGCCCAAATAATGGGGAGGGTGTGTTCCTATCTTCTCCTTTTACAATTCAGGCTAGAATATCTGGACAAGGCTTTTGTTTGTCCTGAAAGTATCCCTATCCAAAGTTGCAGCATTAAAACTTGTTGAATAAAATGCTACACATAAAATAACCACAATCCGTGACTAGGAGTCATATTAATATTCAGATTCCAAGCCAGGCCTAGTAGACAGTTTGCCAGAGAATCACTGTGTTTATTTGGTTATACAAATGGTATGTATCTGATTATATTTAAATACGATGCAGGCTTTGATGTTTGCTTATAAAGCTGGATTGAATATTCAGAAGTTCCTCTAACTATCCCTGCCACCCCCATAGTTCTGCCTGGCTGCAGTTACAGTAGGAAGAGAGAATCCTATCTACATCACCTTGAGCTCCTGAAAGAAAGGATATAAATCTAATACATTAAATAAATAAAGATTCCTGAATCTCATTCAAGGGACAGATTTGTGAGTCCATCCCCCACTCCCCCAAAATCTGTAGGTTAATAAGTTCACTGGACCCACAGCTATCTGTGAAGGATACAAACTTCCCAAGAGTGCTAAGCCCCATTCAAATGGGAGCCCTGTAGCAAAGTCCATGTTCAAATGATGATTTTCACTTGCAGATGTTGGTGCATTCATCCAGATTGTCTGCTGTCATGGCTGGCTCAGATTCTGACAAGGAGACCAACAACGAGTAACCAGTTCTGGAATTGCAGGACGAACTGCTGCCTGAGCAGCTGCAGGCAGAGGAGGCTGCACCGCCCGGTAACCAGCAGGCACAGCTGCCACCAGTCTCTGAAGATGAAGAGCCTGAGCTGCCACCCCCTCCTAGTGCAAGGGCTTGCCATGAGGAGAGCAGAGCAGAGCAAAGGCACTCTGCAAGACTCCTTGCAAGAAAGGACCATTGCTCTTCCAAATGAGCAACACTCGTGTTGCTTCTATTTATGAAGAGCAATGAGTGCAAGCCTCTCCATTGGTAACAACTGTTTGTTTACCCAGACTCCATGTGCCTTGACTCCTGACTTGAAACCTTATGACTTTGACTCTGGACCTGGACCGGCTGATGACCCTTCTACAATGTTTGGAGAGTTCCAAATCCAAAACAGATGGACTTTGGACTTTGCTTGACCACTCCTGCGCCTGCTGTTTTGGATTTGGAACTCTCTCAAGGCAAGCTTGCTGGACTTTGGGGGATTCGATTTCTCTAGTGCATGTGTTTTTGCACTCACATTTCCTTTGCCTCTTGTTTGCTTCACAAACTTCTCAGTAAAGTTTGCAACCACCTCTGTGTTTGTGGGTGTGTGGACTGAGAGAGGACATCTGCAGGAGAAAAGTATTCACATGGACAAGCCTATGTATGATGGTCTCTATGAGATAGTGCAAACTCCTAGCTCATGTGGAAATTCATGAGGGTTCACCTGTGCACAGAAAGGCTTTCCTGCTCCCAACAGTAGTGTTGCATGAGCAAGGGCAGAAACCCAACAAGATTTGTTTTTATGGTTTTTACGGTTTGTAGTTTTATTATTGCTGTGAGCCACCCAGAGTTGTGTTCTAAGATGGGTGACCATAGAAATCTTTTAAATACATAAATTGTAATTTTAATGCAATAGAGGAGGAAATTATTATATATATGGGGAATTTGAATTCTCTTAAATTAAATAAAATTTAATTTTATCTTGGCTCTGCTTGGCTCTTTGTTTTGCTCCAATCTAAATTTTGAAAGCCGCCAGTACATTATTTTAAGATGAAACATAACCAATAGCCCCAACAGTTTCCACATCCTTGCTGTATTATTTCCATCAAATGTTTGAAGCCAACTGGGTGACTGGAATTCTGACAACTTAAACACTTTGTCATTGTAAAATATTTGCATAACCTTATGCTATGAAGCTTTGTGTCAGAATAACTGAGTTAATATTTTGACACTTAGGTAGATATATATTAGAAACATACATATATCCACACCATTTAGATTACTTTAACTCCCATTCCCCATTCCCAAGGAGCTCTGGGAATTAGAGTTTTGGGGTTGAGTGGAGGAACTAACCACTTCTAACAGATAATATTTTGCTTCTAAGCTGTAATGCTTGGTGTTCTCCCACATCCTTTGGGAAGGACATAAAATTAAACATGGGATAAAAAACAGTATTTGTGTGAGGGAGAGAACAGGCTTTTGTTTCTTTTGCTATAATTATGGGAAGAAAGAAACCCAGAATATGCTCAGCACTTATTAGCTTGTAGTGTACATCTTTAATTAACAGAGAAAAAATGAACCATTGTAATCATAAACAGCCTCTCTGTCTTCTAAGAGCTCAGATCCAGCTGGGGCTACTTCTGTGCTGGAAGCCTGTATACAAAGGCACACATAGAATAAAATTGTGCCTGTTGTCCCTTGCTTAAGGCCTAATAATGATTTTGCAGTGATTCCCCGAAGTAGTTTCCTAATTAGATGAGATGAAATAGATCTGTAGTGGGATCTCTCCTCTCTTTTGCAAATATTAGCTGTGAAAGAAGGGAAGGCCCAAATCAGAGCCAGGACATAGGAGGGGGCAGTTAATTGAGGAAGATTGCACATGATTCCAAAGCTATGTTTGCCCTGTTAGGAGAAATGTTTGCATCTATATATTTCTATAATGCATCAGATAGCAGGATTGGGAGATTTCCTTCGAAGAAACTGCAGTGAAACAAAAAAAACTCCTGCACCATGTTCTGTAACTAAACTGTACATGTTTCCCCTTGCTAAAATGTAAACAGAAAGGGGATCCATTTTCTCCACCTTACTGAGTCCAGTATTACACATTGCACTCTCACACATGCATGTGTGCATGTGTGCACGTGCAAACAGATACAGATGCATGCATTTGCTCCCACTTAAGTCATTCTAAGAGCTTATCCACATTGTCTAGTTGCCCTATTGCCAGAATAGATTAGAAACCTTTTCTTGAGATCAGAAATGGACGACATCCATTTACCTCAATTTATTTACCTCAATTTCACTGCAAATTTCCAGAAGTGTTTTCTGTTGTGGTGTGAAAGTAGGGTTTTTTACTTTTATGTCATCTTGAATTCTCTTGTCTGTTTTGGCTGCAACACTTTACTTCCTTACAGGATAACTCCAGCAGTTCATTGGCTGCTCTGTAGAGGAAGGCACAATTCCTCAACCTACACAATATTTGCCCTGATTTAAGAATGTCTTTGACCTTTGCATTAAAATAGCACAGGGGCTAAGAGCTTTGCTTAGGATGCAAGAGGTTGCTTGTTCAAACCCCCCCCCCCCCAAAAAAAAAGTTAAAAAAGAAACCTATTTTCTTTCCTTCAGCTAGCAGGCCAGTTTTCCCTAACTATATGAAAGCTTTAAAAAAAGTGGAGGGTCCCACTGTTTCATCATTGATGCAATCTCTTGTGTTAAAAGGAGTCTGGTAGCACCTTTTCAAACAAACAATTTTTATTAAAAGGCATAAGGCTCTCCTCCTACAATGTGATAAAAGGGTTTCACACACTTACCTCAAGTGACTGAAAAAACGTAGCTTTTCTTCTAAAAAAAATGAAGGAATTGCTCTTTCAGGCGGCTGCAGGGAGAGAGGCAATGTAGCCGTCTGGAACAAGCCAACTCCAGACACCTTCAGGCCATCACAAAAGTCCAGCCTTTGCTTGCTTCCCTATCAGTAATACTGCATCATTGTGCTGCTATTTAAAAAATAACCTTCTATTGATTCAAGCACCTCAGTGAAATAGCTTAGCTAACTGTGGGGTCACGGGAATCAGCAAGAACTGGAAAATATTAGTGAATGGCTTTTCATTTCCTGTCCATGATTGGAGTTACAGGATTCTGTTTCTTTTCCTTTGAATGAAAGAAAGCAGTAAAGACTGATGGTATCTTTCCAAGGTCTCTTTGTTCACCAGTATCTTAGCTGATCAACAGAAGCAAGGAGGTGCTGCTGAGAGGGCAGCATCTGTATCAGATACTCAAAGTGAAAATGGCCTGTTTACTCATAGCTGTCTGTGGCTCTCAGAGCTTGGGTGGGACCTTTTGATACCTGTAGTGGAGCTACAGTGCCATGCAATCACCTCCTGGAGACTGTATTTTAAAAGGTTTTCTGCACCAGCTCTTGTCTTCATCCTTTCCCTTCTACTACAACCAAAGCATCTCCTGAAGGGGGAGGCATCATCTCCCTCTATAGGAGGAATGCCTCTATCGACTGGATGGAAATATCATGCTAAGCCATGTTTGTTTTAACTCTTTTTTAAAACCCATAACACTTATTTCCACCTAATTCTAAACATTAAATCATGGTTTATGAGCCATAATGGTCAGAGTTCCTCATTGAGCATTGAGTCAAGCTAGGACCAAATAAACCACATTGCACCCAAACTCTAACTGCTGAAAAGAAAAGAAAATCCTCTAAAGTGACATCTGTCCCTGTCCAAACTTTAATGGTCATTGCACTCCAAAGACCACCAAAGAACATTCCTTCCTTCCTGTTAATATTAAAAAAAAGTTGGGAACGGATTATATCTAGCTAAGCTTAATGTTAACTGAGGTCCAGAGATGACAAGTTGCAATTTACTGTATATGCTCACGTGCAAGCCTATCTGTGATGGAATGTATCTACGAGGAGGAGAGTGATGTGTGAGATCAAGGCTATCAGGAAGGAGGGGGTGCATTCCAGGAGGGGGGAGGAGGCAAGAGGCAACACAGTCACCAGGGAGAGCATGAGAAGAGAAAGAGATTCAGGATAGCCACTTCCTAGAATCTCACAGGGTATATCCACTAGTTGCTGTAGTATAGATTTAATTTGGCAAGATTCTGTCTATAAGGTGTAAGCAAATAAAGGAACTGTCCTAGAATGGACTGTTTCATTGTTGTTCTTGGGCTGGGCCTGACACTCTCTGCAGATAAGCTGACCCTCACATTTTTAACCAAAATACCATGAAAAATGTGCTACCTGAGGATAAGCCAACCTGCATTTTTCATGGTTTTTTTTTTTTTTTTTTATCTGCTTAACAGTCATTACTGACCCTGCAGTGACCGCCCCCTAGCGGTTTTCAAGGCAATTACATCTTTCTAGTTTCGGAATTAGACTTTGCCAGAGCCTAATTCCTAGAGCGTCAGCCCAGCTGGCAGCACAGGAGGCGGGATTTCCGTTGCTTCGCGCCCCTTTTTCGGACGAGCGCGGTTTTTCGCGCTTTTACCGGCAACTTGTCCCGTCTCTCTCTGTTGAGCCGCTGCCAGCATTTTTCCTCCCACTGGAGTGAGAGTCCTCATTTATCTACTCACGTATGTTTTCGATCTGCTGAGTTGGCAGAAGCTGCGGGTATAGAAACAAGAGCTCACCTTGTTAACGCGAGGCTGGACTCGAACCGCTGAAGCTTTCAGCCATTTCTGGCCGGCACTTTCAGCGTCATTAAGCCGCTCCGCCACCGCGTCCCCTCATTTTTCATGGTATTTTGGTTAAAAATGCAAGGGTCTGCTTATCCATAGATGGGCTTATATGCGAGTATAAGTGGGAAATATGGATCCTTTAAAAAAGTATTACCATATATACTCATGGATAAACCCATCTGAGGATAAGCCGAATCCAGTTTTGAGGGTGCATTTTGGCACCTAAAATTCTTGGCTTATCCGTGAGTATGTACAGTACATCCTGCTTGCCCACTCAGCTTTGAGTGATTTGCCATTCCAAATGTTTAGAACTGAATGTGTGTTTTAATCTTCCATTTCAGGCACTACAACATTAAATAATCAGTCCTTTCTGATGAGCTACTTGAATTTCAGTAAGCATAGAAGTATGAATGTGGGGATTGGTCTGAAAGTAGGAATCTGTTCAGAATACATATGTTCAGATCCATACATTTCATGTATTACTCCATTCTATTATTACTATTATTTTAAAGATGGGCATCTTGGACAATCTGCTTTTTTCCTTAAAGCTGTCCTTACTGTACATAATTTTGTACACATCTTTCCCTAATAGAGTTTAGTATGCAATTATCCCTGCCATACTATTTTTGAAAGACAACTACTTTGAACATACATTACCTTTTACAGACTTTCCCCAAATTCACATTTCTTTATGGATGCATTTCCTGTATTATAAATGCATATGTTTTGTTTCCCTGAATTTTTAAAAGTCAGTGGGATAGATTCTAATGAACTACCTTCACTGCTATCCAACTGTGCTGCTGCTAAGTCTTTTTTGGAGGAATTGGTTATTTTTGCTCCCAATGCAAGTCAGAGTGCTTTAAAAAAAAAATCACTTGATTTTATTTATTTTTATTTTATTTACTATTGAAAATATTATTCTGTTGATTCCAACACTCAAAGGCAGCTTCAGAATACAAAGTATAAAAAGGCCCCAAATAGATACAATTAAATTTAAAACCGAAACCTAAATTTGAATAGGTCATTAACATAATTCACAATTAAACAGTTGGTGAAAGAGCTGTGTTTTTAGCATCTTCCTAACTATTGGGAGAGTGGGAGACAAATGCATCTCCTTAGGGAGCTCATTCTGTAGCCTGGGAGCCACACAGGAGAAAGACTTTTCCTATGTTTCTGATTGTCAAGCTTCTGATGGTGGGGGACCTTCAGAAGGGCCTCTCCTGCTGACCTAAATAACTGGGCAGTTTCATAGAGGCAATATTACAAGGAATCATGCCTCAAGCCATTTAGGTTTTTAAAGCTCACCACTAACATCTTAAGTTGTGTCCAATAGGCAGATAGTTGCAGATCTTTCAATACAGGCATCATATGATCCCTGTACCTTGTATCATCAGCAACCTGACTGCTGCATTTTGCATCAACTGCAATTTCCAGCCACTTTTCAAGGATAGCCCTACATAAAGCACGCTGTAGCAGTTGTGATGGGTTGTAAGTGGATGGATAGCTGTTGGCAGGTGAGGTAACTGAATTTATTGGGGTTTATTCGCAGGTGAGTAGGAAGGAAACTGCAATCTAATAATTGCAACACAACTGTAGTTCATTCAGAGTTTATTGGGAAAGCCAGAAATTCAAGAAGGAAGAAGGAAAGCCAAATTAGGTATGAATTAGGTGAAGAAAGGGCTAAATTAAAGTCACTTGTAAGGTGACATGCCAAATCATTAAAGCAAAGAGGAATGAAGCCAAACAGTTTGTGAAACATAGAAATTGGCTGTGCTGATCCTAGGAGAAATATGGTGGCATGATTAAAGCATTTTTTCAGGAAGTGCCAAATGTGGAGAGAGGTACTAGAAGACAGAAAGGTTAAGACAATATTGGTATGAGATGTTTCTGAAAGGTTCCTTGTCTACAGACTTTCCTCTGGCTCAAAAACTGATAGATTATCTCTTAAAGTGTGACTATTCAACAGGGTATTGAATCAACAGATAGAGTGGGCAGGTAAACAAAATGGTTTACCAGGTCTGTTTAAAGTGAGAGAAGATCAAAACTTGAACCATAGCTTCTTATGAAGCTCTTAAGATATTGGCCAGATGGAACGGGAAAAGATGCTCCTTTGGGCATCCCAATCCATTTACGGCTTTCATCCAGCATGTTGAACTGGACTTGGAAATTATTGGGCAACCAATCGTAATTCCTAAAGAATTGGCTTATATGTCCCCATGGATGTGTAACCATTAAACATATAGCAGATGTATTTTGAAGGTTCAATTTTTTTAAAAAAGCTGCCTTGTGAACTACTTAGCCACATGACACCAAATGATGTCATAACATAAGCTCTGCCTTTTTATACTTGTGTGGCAAGTGATATGCAAGTATCTAAGGCCGAAGTTACCATCAGAATATCACAAAGTATGTTTCATCACTTGCCCTCCTTTGCTCCTCCCCCTGGTTCTCCTTTCTTATGTATTATTCATTGCAGCAAACAAATCTAAGAGTTAGCAGAGTATGAATCACTATAGTCAGATTATTTATTTATTCAAATTACTTATTTATTAAATTTCTATCTTATCTTTCCAGCTTAGAAGGGCATTGAAGAGGGCCAAAACAACAAAATAAAGCAAACTATAAAACAACATAATTAAGCATTTGATTTCAATACATCCATCAATAAAAATCAAAAGATAAAGAGGTCTCTCTACAAGAGAAAGATACGTCTTCAGACAGGTTCTAAAATACAGAGAAATGTTATAATAGGAGGAATGGTCACTCAGCCATCCCCTTCCATGAATGGTTACAAAGTATGAACAAGCTGAAGTTGGATAAATGGAGTCCTTGTGACTGAGTCCAGCTACTTATTTATTCATGACAAGTCCAAGAATACCCCCAGGCTATATACCTACTTTTTCAGAAAGAGGGAAAGGCCATTTAAAGAAAATGTTCCATCTAATTTCTGGATATTCGAATTACCTATGTACATCAACTCCATGTTACCAGGTTTTAGTTTAAGATTTGGCCCTCATGAAATTTGTTGCTAACTCCAGGCACCAATCCACCCCAACTCTAACTCAGAGGCTAAGCTGAGCATCTTCTCCATTTCAATTCATCGTGCTTTATTCCACCTCTGATTATCTCACCTAGCAAAATGTTAACAAGAAGCCAGTAGTGAAGAACTCAAAATGCCAAATTTCCAGAATACTATATGTAAATCATCACCCAGACAGATACAGTTCCACTGCAATTCATGTATCCCACACAGTGTGTGGAATGATGATGATGATGATGATGATGAACATTTATTAAATTTTTATCCTGCTAATGACTTCCAGTGACTCTGGGTGGTTCCCAAATACAAAACATCAGAAACAATAGAATAATACAACAATGAACAAAAATAAGAATAAAAGATGGCAAGATGACAAAAAATGGATAGGAGCAAAAAAAATAAAAATGGACCTATACAGCCCAAAGGGGGATGTGGTGGCGCAGAGGCTTAATGACGCTGAAAGTTGCCGGCCAGAAATGGTCGACACTTCAGCGGTTCAAGCCCAGTTCCGCGCAGCAGAGCGAGCTCCTGCTTCCTCCCCAGCTCCTGTCAACCCAGCAGCTCGAAAACTTACGTGAGTAGATAAATGGGTACTCTCACTCTGGTGGGAGGAAAAATGCTGGCGGTGCCTTGCAAAGGAGATGGGAGAAGTTGCCAATAACGCGGAAGCCGCGCACGCCCGAAAAAGGTGCAAACAACGGCAACCCCGCCTCCTGCGCTCACCAGCTGGGCTCTGCTCTTGGAAGGAGGCACTGGCAAACCACTTCCGAAAACACCTTGCCTTGAAAACTGCAGGAACTCGTCCAGGCAGTCACCGCAGAATCGGTAAGGATTGAGTGCGGATTAAAAAAAAAATATATAGCCCAAAAGGAGGCTTCAATCACCCTTGCCAAAGGGCTGGGCAAAGATAATCTTGAATCAGTTTAGCTTTTTTCTTGATAGCTGGAAATACATTCTAATTAATAGAGAATATCTTCGTCAATCGCAAGGGGGGAAAATAACCAACAACCCTCATAGTCCCACAAATTTATTTGCATGGCATAATCCTAACTTCCCAGAGGCTCCTATATGCAAAATCCCGAATTTAGTTACAGTGGTGGTTGCATAGCAATTCATAACATCTCTTCAAATTATTTTATATGTGAGCTGTTTTCATGAAAAGATAAAGCCTCCTTCAAGTTGCACTTGACTCCTGGTGACTTCAATGGTTATATCCATGTAAAGGCTTTTTTTTTTTTTTTGGTAATAATACAAAAAATTTTCATTGCTTTCTTCTGAGATTTTTTTTTTTTTTTTTGACTTTTCAATCTAGTCTGCAACCGGGTATTCCCTGCAAGCCTTCTGTTCAAATAGTGACCAGGCCCAACCCTACTTAGCTTCTGAGCCCAGACAAGATTGACCAGTACTGTCTCCTATTGCTTCCATAAGTCAATGCTACTAAGGAATGTGTTGTATTCCTGATAATAAGGAACAAGGTGATCCAAGGAATTGCTCAATTTTGTAAGCTGACCAAAGGAGAAGAGTTCTTCCATTCATAAGCTTTGCTCTAACACCCCATGGAACGTTTGGGGAATTAACTAATGAATTTTCTCATTTTGTAAAATGACTTAAATTTATTCTGGATCTGGGAGAAGATTTATGTTTTTTAACAACCACTTCTGGTTCATCAAGCTAGCATCCATTTGAACTTCACTAGAAACTCATTGACAGGATGAGTCTCCCCCACTGAAATGAGATGCTTTGAACTCAGGATTTATGCACCAGGTGTGTTATTTGCTCTTGCTTTGCTGAAATGCATTTTCTCCATATAGTCATGCAGAGATCTGAGGGACTAAAGCTGTAGAGACAGGGCAGGTGACTCAGCTGGCAGCAAAATACTGCATGGAGAAATTAAAGAATGATTCAGTTGCCCTTATAATATGACAAGATTAGATTCCAATTCCAATGTTCATTCAGGAAGTAGAGCAAAGAAAGTAGAAGACAGTCTGACCTGGCCACTAAACTTGGGGAAAGAGAGGCAATGGGATAAAAATATGTTAAAGAAAGTTTTGGAATAATGAGAAAGAAACCAAACAGAGGACTTTAGAGTTGGGATTCCCAGGACTGTCTCGTGGCTGACTAGGGGAAAAGCAACTTCACCTTCTTTCCCCTTCCCACACTTTTGATTTCTCAATTTCCTGTCAGGGATATCTCAAGACACTTTGCTGCTGACAATGAAAAACAGACTTATGAGGTTTGGAGTTGAATCTTACCTTGACACTGCTGTGTGTTTTTCACTACATCTAGGAGCAGCAGGTTTACTGAAAGGGTAGAGGACAGGGTAGGTAGTCTACATAGCTCTATCTTCCAACATCTTTTCAGCATTTCCTGCCTTAGGCTTCCAGGATAAAGTACAATGATGAAGAAATGATGAAACAGGCATCATGATGCAAACCCTGACCTCTCATATTTGCGTCCTGGTGTTAGTCACAAGTCTATAAATCACATGGTTTGCATTAAGTTATTGTGATTATAATATTGTGATTATGATATTGTGATGTCTTTTTCCCCTTGCCACACCCTCCCAACAGGTGCCTGTGAGTAAATAAGTAAGTAGGGTGACTAGATATCTAATTGTCAACTGCTATCAACTGTCAAGTAAATCTGCTATTGCAGAATGTTTATGTTATTCTTTCATAATTAGCTTTTGGGCAGCAGAATTGGTGGTCACTTGGCTAGCTGAATGAGCACCTTAAATATTGGTTATAGTAATTGTGCATACAACTGGAGGCGGCCAAAAGCAGGTTCCTCACTCAACATATGCCTGCACAGAACAGCAAATTTTGGAAGTGGTCATGGTATGCATTCACACTTAAGTTTCTTAGGCTTGGATTGTAGCAGCCTTTTCCTTTCTTACTTGTAGTGACACATCCAAACACAGCATTGGACAAATAGAAGTCCCTGTTCTACACAACTCTTTCCCTGTCTCAAGGAAAACAAACAAAGCAAACTCTGAAAACAGGGAAAAGGATCATGGTTAGTGAAAATACTATCTCCAGCCTGAGGCCCCATTCCAAAGTGTTACTTTCAACTTCCTGCTTTTTCCTACATCTTTTCACTTGTTCTCCCTCAGGTGTGGGACTTATTGGAAAGTCTCATACATGAGCAAAAAAACTCTCCCACATCTTCCCCACAACAATAATTGACATATCCAGAGAAGAAACGGTAATCTGAGACATGGTTAGCATCCCTCTTACTTTCCACACTTCCCAGCAAGGAGGAACACTTTATGATGGTGCCAGACTAGGCTGTGCAGTGCTTCAGTTCTGATTCTAGAAAGGTGCTTTGCAGAGCACAGGGAGGCAAATATAGCACCTGCCTGGAACTTTTTAAAACAGCTACGTATTTCCCTGATTCACTGTGGAGGGCAACTGCTTTTAAAGAGTTGTGGAATATGTGTCGTGTTTGCCATCCAAGTGCTCCAAGGCAC
The DNA here is from genome assembly GCA_030867105.1 of Liasis olivaceus. Lineage (NCBI taxonomy): Eukaryota > Metazoa > Chordata > Lepidosauria > Squamata > Pythonidae > Liasis > Liasis olivaceus. The sequence goes on along the minus strand of CM061351.1, from coordinate 39,397,723 downwards.
CTTCTATTTCTGAAGGGCGGCACACTAAGCCAGTGTTGTCCAAACTTGGCCACTTTAAGATGAGCGGACTTCAACTCCCAGAATTCCCCAGCCAGCATGGCTGGCTGGGGAATTCTGGGAGTTGAAGTCCACTCATCTTAAAGTGGCCAAGTTTGGACAACACTGCACTAAGTGCAGGTGAGCAGGTGGTTGAAGGCCCAATTTGTAAACAGTCCCAAAATTCCTTGCGCTTGTGGAACTGTTAAAGTTAACTGTGGCTAAGGGGAGAGGAGCTGTTCCTTTCTTGCCCAGCAAAAAGTTTTGCTAGCCAGTGAGTTTCATGCAGCAACTGATTGTGTCTGCTTATTTTGTCCATTTTATGCTTTTTCTCCCCACCAAATGGGTTAGGATTAGGGTTATGAATCAATGGCTGACAGTTACCTCTGTGAATTTCTGTACCCATGCTGTAATTACAAAGATATCAATTATGTCTGCAGTGGGCAACCATTTTGGGAACATGAGATTTTTAAACCCAGCGGTGGGCAAAAAAGGAACAAGAGCTCTGACTTGAACTGAATTGAAGATAAAACGAAAAAGGCAACGAGCAGAGGAGAGCAGAGACCTTCCCTTAGCGCTGGACTAATGGACAAGTAACCAGATCAGTGGTCAAATCTGTTAATACACCGAGGAGTTGAATTTTAGTTCTAGTTAGATTTTAGTAATGATGTATACATTTGCTTTTAAATTTTATGCAGATAGGTATACTACCTCCCTTTCTGTCTTTTGGTTATGCAAATTCTTTAATTTCAAGTTGTGTGCGGTGGCCATCCAGATCATAGGGCCCTTATCGTGATCCATTATGTCCTGATCCATTTACTGTTATCATTCCAGTAAACTTCACCAATAAGCTTTGCAAACTAATGCTATTTTGTGTAGCTCATTCATCTGTGTAACAAAGCCTGATGTACAAACAGAGACCAATGAGCAATACAGTACTGGCACACCTTTTCATACATGGTACAAGGCACATGTTTGCTTATCCTCCTTCCTTTATCATCTTCAGTGATGTAATTATGAATTATGTGAGTGAGAATTATTTCTGGTGCTTTACTTCAAGTCAAGCAATATCCTCATGAGCCTTTAACAAAACAAAACACTGGTATAAGCATAATCTCCCCCGTCCCGCCCCAACCCTGAATGCTTCTGGATTCCATGTAGGCCACACAGGCATTCTGATAAAGGAAAATGTGACATGTTTTTCAAAAGTTTGCCCAGTTGCCCAGAAAAAGGCCAATATAAGCTGGAGTTGGAGGGAGTCTTTGTCTTGTGATTGGCCATGCTCATCAAGGCAGCCATTTTGTGAACGAGGAATATTATTCTTGCAGGAACTTTACAAGAGTACTCATGACATGTTTTCAACATTCTGCCCCAAGACTTTGCTTTCCTTTGATGTTTATCATCCTTAAAAATCGAATGATTTATTCATAGCTTCCCACCCTTGTCTTTTAACTATGGCATCATTCATACTTCTTATATAAAGTTCAGTTGTGAATTCTGCTTATTGGAAAGTCCAAATATGATGGGAGTTCCTGTTAAGCAACTCCCAAGGATTACCTTTGTCTGCTTGAATACCATCCTATCAGAAGGTAATGAACTAGAAGTTAAGCCTCTGATCAAATAAATTGGTTTGATGGAAATGTATTGTCACTGTACAATACATCCAAATCATCTGGCAGATGTCTATTTTCCTTGTTAGCAATAAAAAATTGGCTTCTGCTGTTAATGCATACTCATTATAAAATCTTTTGTTCAGCTATACAAATCTTTCCAACCAGCTTTACACAAAAAATACCAATTTTGGCCTTTGAAACAGAGCTGTCAGAGACATTCCAGAGTGGTGAAGTAATGCTGGACCAAGATACCCAGTTCAAGGGTAGCTTCAGTCACTGTTTCTCAGCCCAATCTACTTCACAGGCTTGTTGTGGAGGGGATAAAATAAGGGGGGTTACTTGATTAAGTTTCCCAAAATATAATTGTTGCTCAGTAGGTAATGTCTAATTATTGAAGAAAATAGCCATTAGTGCCCTACATGAACATGAGGCACACTCCTCCCTCACTGAAGGACAAGAAAGATGGGAAAGTTTTAGGTGATCAGGAATCCTGCAATTTCAGGCTCCAATTGTTTTGTTTATTAAACCAATTTTCTTTTTAAAAAACATGCACAGATTCCAACCAACATTCCAACCTCTGTATATTTCACAGAGATTAAAAAAAAATTAGGAAAGCAATCCTTTTTTGCCCACCAGTCTCATGGGAGATCCAGAAATTGGGTGTCTTCCAATTTTCAGATATATTCCCCACCTTGATTTTTCCCTGCTTACAAAAGGATTGTGCATTGCAAGAGTGCTAGAAGCATCCTACATCATCTGAGCATACATGAAGTTGTGAGAGATCATCATAAAGTCTGTGGAAGAACTGTATTTGGGAATAAACATTTTGCCTTTTGTCCATGAGGAAGCTATGACATCATACATCCAGCTGTTCTTCCAGAGTCTGTAGCTCAGTGCTCTTTCCCCATTATGTGCTATTTGATACTTTCACTGGGAGATGTCCGCAGCTAAATTTGGGATTTTTGTTATGCAAAACATCTGCTACGCAACTGAGCTATGAATGTGCAACATGATAAGAAATATGGGCCACGTTCTATTGCAATCCATGGAAAAAGGAAGAAAGAAAAATCTACCTGAACCACAATATAATGGCACTGCCAGGTAATAGATTTGATAGTGGCTCTGACAACAGATCACACTCCCCTATTGTGGCTGGGCACGTATCAGATGAAGCCATAAACAAAAGTGCAAACAATGCAGCCTTAGAGGCCATGTATAGTCCATTGAGATCCCTTTTTTATCCCTCAAAATAGGTAGAGCCATACATTTGGTCTGTTCTCCATCTGGGGGAGATTTTAAGGGTGAAATGTTCCTTTTAATCTTCTGAAAGGCACTTCCCCAATGGGCTGGCACCATCCATTTTTAAAACGAAGCTTTTGACATGTCATGCAAAACTTTGCATGGTCCTTGAGGTGACACAATTGTGCACCTCTGCCATAGAACATAGTTTGCAATTGGCAAATCTGGAGGCACTCTAATAGTATATTGGCTCTGTTTAGATGCATTCCTATATAATATATATAGGTTTTTATAATAAAGGCAGAGATATATTAGAAACGCAATAGGTGTACAAACTGGGCTTTTATTGACAGATACTTAACTTAGTGTAACAAGAGATTGATTACTTATAGCAACAATCTAAGTTATTGTGATGGATTTGTCTTGGAAATCTAGAACAAATGACATTGAGAAGAACGCAGCAACTAATAAATTTTTATACAAAGATGTTGTGTAATCAATGGAAGTGGACAAGAGAACCATTTGTTGAACAAAGATTGGAGTTCTTGTACATGTTTTAATAATAAAAAAAGTAATACACTTTCTAAGCAAAAAATAAGGGGAGTTAGATCTTGAAAGCTAACTTTACAAAAGCAATATCTCACCATACGATTAAGGAAACCTTTGAAGGTATTGGTCCTGTTTTTCAAAGTTTACTTGCTGCAGATTAACAGAGAGAAACCTATAAGATCATTATCTTATGGGCAGGGCATAATATTAAGGATGTTCTTCCAACACTTGAGGGCTGTTTCTCATGTCACAGAGAACTGTAGCACCCTTGTATGTTATGCCTCTCAGAAGGCCCAAAGGAGTACAGCAGCTGTTCTGCTGGGTTTTTTTCTCCATACCAGAGGAGTCAAATATCTCCCAGCCATCATAAGACTATCTGAGACCAAGGCACCAGCCTAATTCTTATACAGAATCCAACTATGCTGTGGCATCAATTTTACCTCAGATGAGGCTCTTCAATATAAATTTTTGAGGAAATTGCTGTGTCCCAAATGTGACACTCTGTCTCAAGATGGGCTTAATCAAAGTTAAGACAAGGGCATGTTTTAACTTTTTAAAATTTGGACTGAAGATAATTTTTGACCCATTAGGATCAGACCCTTTAATCTTGGAGTGATAACAGTCAATCCTCCAAGACATGGGAAATTGAGGATAAATTGTTGCCCAGCCAGTTCTATGAAACTATGAGCCATGAAAAGTCTTAAGCAAAAGATCTTGGACTGAACTCTGCAGAATATCCAGATACTCTAACTCAGTGTTTTTCAACCTCGGCAACTTAAAGATGTGTGGATTGCGACTCCCAGAATTCCCCAGCCAGCAAGGGGAAGTTGCTAAGGTTGGAAAACACTGCTCTAACTTAAGGGACCAACTCAAACCAGCTCAGTTCCTGGATCTCCTTATTACACTAAAATATTATAGAACTGTTATGATATCATACTTTAAAATTTTACTCTCCGCTGGGACTTCTAGGTGGAAAACGGAGGATTGACACATCTCCACAAAATTGGGGATGCCGCCAGGGTGAATACCAACAGCTGGACATAGTGCCCAAGCTAACAGAGCTTCCCTGGATAAGGAGAAGCTGTTGAGATTGCCCACGAGCTCTGAGGGGCAGCTTCTGGGGTGCGGGGGAAACCTGCAGAATCTAGAGGGAACTTGTTGGTGACTCCCAAGTAGAGTGCCCAGAGCCACAGGAGGATACAATGGGCTTGAAGCCGCGGGCAGAACCTACTTAAAGGACACTGGGTTTGACCAATCCACTTTCTAATGCACATTTGACAGGAGGAATTTAGAGTGAAAAGAGAGCTTTAAATCAGGGGTCCTCAAACTTTTTAAACAGGGGGCCAGTTCACAGTCCCTCAGAATGTTGGGGGGCCGGAGTATTTATTTATTTATTTATTGATTATTAAACTTGTATGCCACCCATCTCCCCCAACGGGTGACTCTGGGCGGCTCACAATAATAGTTTGAAACAAACATGAATGAATTCTTATGCACACTGCACATATTTTATTTGTAGTACAAAAAAAAACCCAGAAAAAAAAATACAATAACTAAAATAAAGAACAATTTTAACCAACATAAACCCCACCCTGCATTGGTGGTCAGTATCAGTAAATGTTATCCTCCCCCCGCCCCCTGCCCCCCACATTATTGGTCAGTGCCAGTGGCCATTCTACTTGAGGGGCAACCACACAGCCCAAATGGAGAAGTAATAGGGCGCCCTGGACCCCACCGATCACCCTGCACAGAGGATCCCTCCCGCAGAGTATGAGGAAGTATGAGTTGAAGTGCCCCTGTGGTTGTAAGTGTGGACAGGCTGCCAAGTGCCCGAATTTTGATCATGTGACTGCAGGGGTGCTGCAACAGCTGTAACTTTGGGGACTGAGCATAACTACTAAATGAATGGTTGTTAAGCGATGGCTTAACAAAGAATTTGAAATGATGGAACAGGTCTGGGCAAGGAAGAGGAGTTTGGATATAAATGCAAGGAACAGAAGAGAAGAAAAAGTGAAACAGAAACTGAGTACAATGCTTTCTACGGTCCTGATAATTTGCAAAGAAGTAGGCTGACCTGATTTCCAAAAATAAAAACTTGGATATACGAATATTAAAAAATGCATACATGTATACAAATTAATCTACAAGTCAATTTCCCCAAAGTCACAGGCAAAAATTACCAGAAAAAAAAGGACACAAAGATGCTTAGAAGAGCTTCTCTGGAATGAAGCAACTTTAAGTAGTTCCAAACATTCCTGTCCCCTGTTGTGCTTTTACACTCTGTGAAAGATTATTTCCAGGCCAAATTAATTTAATAAATGACTAACGATCAATTGACCACTCTCTCCATCATAAGGCTATCAGACCTGATCTGCAAAAATCCATTAGTTGTCAGCAAAGAGATACAGGAAACACTAACTTTGCTTCTTATTCTGGATTTCTGCAGACTAGTACTAATCAATCAGCCAGTAAAATGGATAATGGAATAGCTTCATTCCCATGTTTCCTTCCACCATAAGGTACCCTGAGACTTGATGAGTAATGGAAAGACATCATTTCTTTGGCTACTTGTTCAGGACTGTCCCTGTAAAACTGGAATTTAATCTTGGAAATAAGTTTCAGGCACTGATAGTGCCTTCTGTTGACTAAAACCTAGTCATGGCAGCAGGTTATTGGGAATATTTTAAAGACATTCCCAAAGAAATCCATTGTGTGGGTAAAACAGGAAGGAACATAAAATGCAAACGCGAAGCATCATGAGAACGGGGCTCCTGCCATTCTCCAAATAGGGTGCCTGTACTCATGAGACCTGGGGAAGACCAGATGGTTTCCAAGGGATTGCAAGAACGGGGTGGGCAATTGGGAGAAAGAATGACACAAGCAGCTTGGAGAATGACACACTGATCACCCTGCACGGAGGATCCCTCCTGCAGAGTACGAGGAGGAGAGCCGCCGGACCCGGTATACCTGTAATGTAGAAGAGTCCGGCTCTGCAGTCTCCCTCCTCGTGCATCGCCTGCAGCTCCCAACACAGCCCTGACGCTTCCGCTTCTGAGAGACAGCGGCGGCGGCCAATCAGGTGGGCGGGCTGGATAAATGACCCTGGCGGGCTGTATCTGGCCCACGGGCCGTAGTTTGAGAACCCCTGCTTTAAATCAACAGAGCACCTAAAGTCCCTTGGGTGAGTGTGCCTTCAACCCATGGGAAGGATTACAGTAAAGAGAAATAAATATATATTATTGAACTGTTATGCTATCATACTTTAAAATTTTACTCTGTCATTTTCAAGAGACTAATTTTCAAGTCATTTACAAAGACTCAAAACTGCTTATGCAAAAAGATTGTGTTCTGACGCAGCAGTCAAATCTTTGGCCTGTGTTTCATTATACTGTGCTTTCTGTGAGACATGTGCAATTAACCCCAGAATTCACCTACAAGTAATGTTTAATCTTTCTGCTCCCCCCTCCCCTGGCTGCTCCTACATACCACTTTTCCAGCAGTTCTATATTGGGTAATATTTTACAAGTTTAAAATGGTATTTTAAAAGTGCATATATTAGGGTCTGGAAATTGGTTAGTACTCATAATACTAAAGATTTAATTTGATTATATTATTCTTGGAAAATTGAGTGATGGAAACTCCCATTTTTTCCTTCTTCAGATGGGGAAAGGAAGTTGGCTGATTTCTTCTGGGCCCAATTAGGTTATGCTTGCTTGCTTGCTTGCTTATTTATTTATATAAGTCACCTAAGTCCAATGGACTCTGGGCAGCAACCAAAACTACAACCCACCCCATAAAAACAGATAAGAACATTAAATCTAACAGGCAGCCCAGACAGTAATAATCTATATACTGCTAAAACTCTGTAACCTTCAACTGGGCAAAATGGTGCATCATAGGGTAACAATTTTTGAACCAAGGTACCTCAAATTGGCTAACTTACAGAATGCGTCCAAAATCTGGGACCCATGACTCCCGTGGGATTGAAATTTTGGAAATTTGTGGCTGCTTCATCCCAGGTCATGTGATCATCATGGGTGTATCCCTGACCTTTTCCCCACCTCCCTCTTTCCCCTGCACACAATCGGCTGGTGGTAAGGCCTGACGTGTGAGTGGTGATTGGCTGCTTTGGAACCGAGGCTGAATTTTGAAATCTCTTAATGGCAGTTGGCAGTGAGGGAAGGATGAGGGAGCAATGCCTGCTGGCAAGGTAGGGATGGCTGTGGGGTGCCAGTGGTCAACAGGTTAGCCTCAAGGGAGGGGGCCCTTGGGGATACACTGGAATGGGGAACAGGGGTACAGTTTTCCTCACGGTCCATGGCTCCCTTTGTTCAACCTCCCCCCAGCAAAGTGGCAGGCAGTTCCATGGGTCAGTTGAGGAGGAGAAGGAGGTTTCACGGGGGCTTTCCTGAGGGGAAGGAAGGAAGGAAGGAAGGAAGGAAGGAAGGAAGGAAGGAAGGAAGGAAGGAAGGAAGGAAGGAAGGAAGGAAGGAAGGAAGGAAGGAAGGAAGGTTTCTGATGCTCCCTGCCAGCTTCCCACAAGCAAAGTCAGTGGGGAAGCTGGCAGCAAGTCGCAAGTTGCTCATACTCTCACTGCTTTTTTGCTCTTGGCCATTCTGTTTCTCTGTTTAGAGAAATATCTCTGAAGCTATGATCCAACAGGTCACAGGTTGTCCAGACTGTCAATAAAAATCAAACAAGACAGAGGCCCTAGACAAACAATAGTACATTAACCCCAGGCCTGGGACCAAAGCCAGGTTTTCAGAGCTTTCTGGAACCCTATGAGAGTGGGTGCAGTCCTTATATCTGGGGGGATGCTGTTCCAGAGGGTGAGGGCCACAACAGAGGAGGCATGCTTCCTCAGTCCCACAAAATGACAATGTTTAATAGAGGGGATCAGGAGCTCACCCACTCTACCAGAATGTACTGGGCAGGCAGAAACAATTGGACACAAGTAGTCCCTCAGATATCCAGGCCCTATGCCATACAGGCTTTTATAGGTAATTATCAGCACCCTGAATTGCACCCAGAAGCTGACTAGCAGCCAATGCAGCTCACATAGCAGTGGTGCCACATGGGCATATCGAAAGGTGCTTGTCACTGTTCTCACCGCTGCATTTTGAACCAGCTGTAGCTTCTAGGTGGTCTTTAAGGGTACCCTCATGTACAGCGCATTGCAATAATCCAATCATGAGGTGACCAGGGCATGAATGACTGTCTGAAGGCCTTCCTGATTGAGGAAAGGGCACAACTGGTACACAAGATGAACCTATACAAAGGCCCTCCTGGCCACAGCTGCTATCTGCTCTTCAGGCAGTAGCTGCAAGTCCAGAAGGACCCCCAAGTTATGCACTAGTCTTGAATGGGGAAGTGCAGCTCCAGTCAAGACCAACAACAGTAACATCTTCAACCCTTAATGTTTAGACCAGACCAGTGTTCTCCTCCTCCTCCTCCTCCTCCTCCTCCTCCTCCTCCTCCTCCTCAAGGCTGCAAAGGTCTTTTTATGGTAGACTGAGATAGGCAGAATCACTGAACCTGTCTCTAAAAAAATTAGGCTACCTATATCAGTGACTACAAATCACTGAAGTTCAGAATTCCTCTTTTTGACTGCCTTTTGACAATTGGCTTCGATCACTTCCTATCACTCCCAGTGTCACTGCATGGTGAATGATTAAGATATCAGTTAATATCATTACACTTTGACAATGATGTGCTGTGAGATAGCAAAGTTTTTTAGCCGCCTCTAGCAGTCAATTTCCTGAAAATTTAGTCAGTTTTGAGGGTAATGAGCTAACATGGAGTTTTATTGTGAGAGAAAGTTGATTTAAAAAGTGCTACTGTACCTTTAGAAACTGGACTTTACTGAACCCAGATTATGTACTGCCAACTGTCAAAGTAGTGACCAGGTGCCCAGGCAATTGGTTCTTTTAGTTCTTTTAGATCCAGAGACAATAAACACACCAGCAGGTGAGGAGATTTTAAGCTTTATTGTTAACTCTAGCAAACAGATTTAAACAGGGTTATAAGAATAAAAGATACAAAATTAGCAGATAGAATTAAACAGAAACACAAAAGCATAGTATAAAAGCGTAACGTACCAAGCGAGATGATAAAAACTCTTCCCCTACTGTCAGGAGCTACCATAAGGCGACAGCAGACAGACCCCAAGATGGCTTAGATAACACAGCTCCTGGTAGCAAGGCCTGTGCCCATGCTCCAAGACTCCAGGGGCAATACCAGGGTCTTTTATCCCTATCTTACACTAAAACCTCATGACCTGTTTCCATGGTGCCAAGACTGCAGCACCCGACCTTGGCTAGATGGTGCACCCGCTCATCATGTGAGCCAAGAGCCTGGGAACTACTGTATATAGAAAGGCTAGTGCTTCATCTAAACAATCCTGAGAGTTTTCTTTTTTCCCTCCCCCCTCCCCCCTTCTAAGTAAAAGTGAAAAAAAAGCCAGCTAAACATTATTATGATTCAGAGTGAACTTTCTTAACATGTGCAGGAGAAATCAAAACATGTCACCTAAACTCCTCGAAATAACAATGGTCTTCTGCATTGCCACTACAGATTATTCTGAGGCTACACATCTGGGAGAGCTAGGAATGTGTTAGAGCTTTCATAGCATCTTTTTTTCACATAGGCATTTCCTGGTCTGAGTTTCAAAGTATACTGTTTTTCTATGAAGAGCAGATTTCCCCTGGTTCATCTTTTTTCTAGTAGCTAGCTATAATCCCAAATTTCCGCAGAAGTTCTAGAATATTTATAGATTTTAGCCATCTTTGGAGAGAATTGTGTTTTTTCTTTTTATTGTGAGCCGCCCAGAGTCACCTGTTGGGGGAGATGGGCGGCATACAAGCCAAATAAATAAATAAATAAATAAGTAGATAGGTAGGTAGGTAGGTAGGTAGGTAGGTAGGTAGGTAGATAGGTAGGTAGATAGATAGATAGATAGATAGATAGATAGATAGATAGATAGATAGATAGATAGATATTAAAATCTGGCGTGCCCAATCTTCATTGGCTCTTTTGAGAGATGCCCCTGCCCCGGGGTTTTGTTTTAAGGTTTTGTGTTCTTATAAACTTCAGAGTCCTTCCACCAGACCTGCTACCCCTTCCTTGTAGCTCATGAATAATTCTGTTTGGAAGCAACAGCACTCTCAGCCGAAACTCTGGAAATAGAAGTGACATTTAAATTGTATACCCCATCAACTTAGATCACATACATTTCCTTTCCACAATACTGTGAAGAGTGAAAGTGCATGCATTTCAAATCCATATATTTCCATTAAAATCAGGAGTGCACAATCTTTTTTGCATCAGCCTGGCTTCTCAGTAGCATACCAAAGGTTAGACTGTGGATGGGACAGGACAAAAACACATTTTCTTTTAAAGGATTTTTTGTTTACATTTAATTAATGTTCTCCTTTTTTCACATTCAAAATGTGACAATGAGGCTCTGGTAGCTGCATTCAAGACTGGGAACTGTAGGTGGTGCCTTCCTACAATAAAGGGGACGGCAACTCAGGGTAGCTCCCATGGGCATCTATGGGAGGGAGATCAAAAAGGTCAGGATGGCAGTCATGGCTATGTGATCAGTGTGCATTAGAAAAAGGGGCAGGGCTTTGATTGCACAGTCATAGCCACCATATTTTGGCACTGCCATCATGCCCTTGGCATTCTTTAGATCCCAGAAAATGGCAGAGAATCTAGATAATGTATTATTTGTTTTCTATTTTTCTATTACATAATGCTGATTATCTCTCACTGTTCTTCCAATTAGCCTAGGCCTCAATCCAACAGAAAATAGGTTTACCTTTTTTTTAAAGTAAATAAACCTTTTTTTAAAACTACTGTATGGATGAAGCACACTTTTTCAGCTAACCTCTCAAAGGATGTTAAAGATGGCAATGAAATTCTATAGGGAAAGGCTTTCTACAACTAGGAGGCCACAACTGAAAAGTTCCTCACAGAATAATCCTAGCACTCTTGGTAGAAAACATCAGTGGCACAGATCCAAAGCCCTTTTATCTCTTTTTCCTTCATTTTCTGAATTTGTCCTCCCATTTTCAGCTGGAGAGAGCTGCTTAGGCTTGGTAGCCCGAAGAGTGTTGTTTGTAGCCATTTGTGGAAAAGAAAAATAAGATGAACAACTAAGTGAACTAGAACACTTCAGAAAATGTACCTCATTTTAAAAATTATTTAATGCACTGTCTGAATTGCCCATATGTCAGTTGCTGAAGACAAAAAGAAAGAATATATGCCATATTTCAGTCTTTGTCCAAGATGCTAATAAAGCAGGCAGTGTTGCCAGGGACCCAGACCAATAAAACCAAGCTGCAAATAAATGTAGAATGACGTTTTTGTTATTGAAATGGCTGGCCTCATTTTTTTCTTTGCCATGGGGGAAGACAAAGGGGAAAACTGACAGCATTTGCATTCAAGCTCATCTTGTCTGTGCTTCTGGACAGAGAAAAGCTGCAAACACAGGCCTTGGCATTGCTAGAATTAATAACATGCCTGGCCCCATAGTTTCTGCAAGTCACTTCTTCCTGAATGTCAAGTTGCAGTGGGGGCATTTATTGCCAAACAAATCTGAATAGAACATTCAGATCTATTCAGAGAATAGGCACCAGAAACAAGGAACATCGAGATGAAGAAAAACTGCTATCAGAGCATGGAAGTAATTTGTTGAATGGACTGTTCAGTCAAGCAAATGCAGAAGACCTAGAGTTTTAAGATTTAAAATTTGCAGCTATGGGAGGAGAAAGAGATACGGAGATGTTAAAACACTAATATTATAAGAATTTCTCTTGCTTGCTTGCTTGCTTGCTTGCCAAACATTTTAGATTTCAACTCCCATCACCACTAGGCATTATAGCTTGCTATATCCAAAAGCGATACAGAATTCTCACTAACAAAACAAAGCAAAAATAAAAAAACAAAACCCCAAACCCAAAAAACAACCACCTCAAGAGTATAACTTTCTAGAAAGAAGGAACTCTCTAAATTCAGGAGGCAATTAACTCATATATCAAGGGAGGAGAGTTGCTAGCTTTTAAAGTCATATATACGGAGGTTTAGCAAGTGTGAAATAGGAGCCAAGGAATTTACCAGCCTGTGACACATTTTGGCAGTAAGACTAGGGAAATAGAAATTGATGAATGAGAAAAGACCTGGATAGGGTCTTCCTTTTGTTTGCCACTATATATAGAATCAGCCTACCATGTAATTTGATATCAGAAAGCAACTAAGAAGGGGAACACTCTGTTCCATCTTGTACTAACCAGCCAAATAAGTCATCTCCTATCGATGAGTTAGTTGGAAGGAATATTAATAACTCCCAGCACCTAGATTAGTGAAACCAAATAGCTATATCAGATTGTTCAAGACTGTGACCCTTCTTCAAAGGAAAGTTTGTCACAAAATTCCCATTCTGTTATTTATGGGGCAACAAGTGTATGTGTTGAGACTGTCGTTGGGCTCAACCAGTCCCTCATTGGACAATGATTAGGCAATCATAAGAAGGTCAGCAGTAAAGTGTTGGACACATGGAGTCCAGACAACCTTGAATACAGCCCAAAGAGTTCTTCCAAAGTTTTACCTATTTATTTAACTTTAACTTTTAAGTGATTATATCTCACTCAGTTCTTGGCAGGAACGTCCACTGGAGGGTGGCAAAAAAGATGAGATGGCTGGCAACTGCACAATCAAGTCCCACCTCTTTTTTACATGGATGCGACACCTGCTTCTTGGTCTTGGCCCCTAATTAATTTTTGGAGTATGGCTCCTGGCAACCCCATTCAAAAGCCAGGTATGGCCCTCAACTTTTAAAAAAGTGATCTTCTGCCCTCAGTTCCTAAGTAGAACTGAGACAACATTGATCATGCTTGTTGATGGCCTCTGGTGGAGCCAGGTTGGGTGTGGTGCAACTGTTCTGATTCTCTTTGAGCTCTCAATAGCTTTCGATAATATCAGTCATGGTATCCTTCTAGACTGCCTGTAGGGATTGTGGGAGAGGGGTATGACATTGTAGTGGTTCTCCTTTTTTCTCTGTGGGTAGTTCCATTTGGTGTTGGCGCAGGCGGGGGGGGGGGGATTGAGCCTGAATCCCCTAACCCGTGCGGTGCCACAACAGGACTCAACAGTCTCACCCTTTCTTTTTAACATTTACATGAGGTTGTTTCTTGCTGTTTTTAATGCTGGATGCAGCTCAGAGCCTTCACGGATTCAGGTGGCCTTATAAATCTGTCAAATAAATTAATAACATTGCTATCCATAGATGTGTGGGACGATACTGCCAAATGTCAGTATGGATTTAACTAGTACTTGGGTCATCTTTTCTATACACAGAGATAGGGACATTATTACATTATTTGCCTCAAAGCTGGGATAGCTCTGTACATTCTCTAGAAAACCAGGCACCTATATGGCAACTTCAGGAAATAATAAGGAGACCAAGTGGCCTGGTGAGAGCTTCAGAAACCAAGACTTCCTTATTCCCTGTCTGAGGACTACCAGACCAGTTAGGATTACCAGCATCTTAACTGTCTCACAGTGCCTTTGTCATCACCAGATCTCAGAAGGAAGTTCAAATGTATATATGTATGTATGCATTTCCCTCTCTCTCTCTCTCCTTGAACATCCCTCAACTCCAACTGAATCTAGGTGATGATTGGCACTGATTTCCATATACACATTTAGAATTTACTCTGCTTGCTGATTTTTTTCACCATCCCTTCTATTCACATGATGACTACCTGAACTCTATATCCGTGAAACGTATATCTCAGGTCCCCTTTTCTTTACTGGGGTTAGGAAAGTTGGTGATCTGGTGACTCCTACAAGCTTAGGAGTGCCTGACCTTTAGACATGCTGACCTCCAACACCGCAACCTACATTTTTAGGGTGACAGATCCTGCTCAGGCGGTTGTATCAAGAGTTATTTATAAATGTAAGTGCTTTGCCTTCATGATAATTCTTTTATTATAAAAAATAAAATTAAGAACAAACCCAGAGAAAAAACAACTCAATAGGAAAAAAGACTGAAATGAAGGAAAAGATGGTTGCATAAAATCTCTCATTCATATGGTCTGACTAACATTATTTAGAGATACTCTGATCCCCATAATAGCAAGTAAGGAGTAAGGGGGAAAAAGCCACCACCAGTGGCAGCACTTAGCTGAACTTGGCTGATCTAATAAAAGCTAATCAGGATCAGACCTAGTTAGTACTTGAATGGAAGAATCACACAGCCAAAGACTGGAGTAAAAGCTGAAAAAAAAAAAAATTTCAAAAGAAGACAATAGCAAGCCATTTCGGTACTGTTGCCAATAAAAAGTACTTCTCCAGGTAATCATCAGGGTAAAGCTCAACCTGGGGGGCCTTTACCATTAAAGAGAAAAAAAGGTTTCTTTTTATCCATCTTCTTATATCCTCATTTTTTTAAATTAAAGGGTATATTTCGCCTCACCTGTCTTCCAGCAACTAGGCTCAAATTATTCTGGAATTCTAGTTACATATTACGATGAACAAAAATAGTTTCTCAAGGTCTATCAATTTAGGTTCAGTTATCAAACAATGTGACCTTAACATAGTTGAATCTTTCTAGTTTTGCAAGCATGCCATGAGAAAGAGGGGGTGAAAGATATGGGTACAATCCCAGGGTCCACTTAGGCTGGTGTTTCTCAACCTCAGCAACATTAAGATGTGTGGACTTCAACTCCCAGAATTCCCCAGCCAGCATGAAGAACACTGACTTAGGCCAATTTCCACCTGAGGCAACAAAGTGATCAACCATCACTAGCTGAATACTCCAGTACCCATCTGGGAAACCAGCTTAGGGTTATCATTATCAAGCATAAGCCCTTTTTGATAGCCTCTGATCCTGGGAACAAGCCTTGATGGACTTTTTTAAATGAGCAATGTGTTTTATTTTCTAGGGACAGCAGTTTGGGTTAGCAACTGGCCAGAATCAGACATTAATCCAAAACCATATCTGTTTGTATAGCTTTTTAATATGCAGAAACAAGCACTTTTAAGGCATGGAGCTAAAATTAAGCTCACCTCCTGTAATTGCTGCAGAACATACAGCCTAGAAAGGCTGCTTTAAACCTTGGCAATTCTAGTAGCGATAAGTACATCATCCCAAGGTCACTCTAGGATTATAAAAATAAGCCGGCGGGGGAAGAAGGTCTGTACTCTGATTGTCAACCACTATGGAGCAGGATAGCAAATGATCACAATTTCAGATGCAAAGGTTAGAACACCTTTTCTAATCTGCAGAGAATAGGATGGTCTGGAAGAAGCTTCATCCTTTACAAATAAGACATTTGAAATAAGTATATAGGTATATATATATACATATAGGTATATATATATATACATACCTAGAGTAGCCCTCCTCAATCTGGTGTCTTCCAGATCTGTTGCTTGCTGGCTGGGCATTCTGGGAGCTGTAATACAAACACCAGGATGGGGATTGTTGGCCTTAAAGAAGAACAGATGGTGTGTGTTTTTTTTCTTTGGGATGGACAATTCATGAATTGGTTTTCCTGGTCATATACCTGGGCAGGTCATTCCCAAGTCATACTGTCACAGCCAAAATTTCAGCAAATGTCCTTTTGCAGTTTTTAAAAAAAGGAATACAATGTTCTCTGCTACCATGTCATTATTCCCCACCCTCCATGATTTACCTCATTTTTTGCAGAATTGTACACAACAAAATCAGTCTGGGCAGAAAAACATTAGCCCAGCACGAATTGAATCAGTCCCAGAGATCAGATTGCTGGTAGAGAATCTCTTGCTAATCTATAGATCTCTCTTTCTGGCAGAAACGCAAGCTTACCCAGGATACACTGAGCTCAGAACAATTTCTACATCACCAAGGAAGAATTAGAATATCAGCTCACTGCGTCCATATTTCTGCCAACTGATGTTATTAAACACCATTTTTTAAACACCTCTGTATGACTACCCCGCTCCTCACAAATGCAGTCCATCTTTTTTTATGTGGAGGTGGTGCGGTTAGACAGTAGGCTGCAGTCCTCTAGCACAAAATGCCAGAAATTCATTGTTGGTTGTTAGTAAATATTTCTGATTGGTTCTCTAATCCAGCTGTTTAATTTTGTCAAGCAGAGCATATGTTGAATATTTGCAGTTTTGTTGCAATTCCTTGGGTAAGTTGTCTGGCAAAATTTGCAGACTCACTCTGATGCTCAGGCTCTTCCCTAGTTTTCTTCATCATCAGAGATGAAATGCCCAGAGCCACTTAATCTTTTATTTCAGTGGGATTATTTGGGAACAAGCCATTGCAAAGCTGGAATGTCTTAATAACACTCCATTCTATTACCCACAGAATAGTCTCATTCATTAAAAATGGCTAAAGATTAAACAAACACACACAAATCAAAACCCTTGATCCAGCCAGATCCTTTGATTTGTTGGTATATATAATCTGGGTAGCAAAGTATGAATAATTTTCTTGTGCATCTTTTAAAAATATATCCTAATAGGAAATATTTCTTAATATGTTTTCTAAATTTTTTTAGAAAACAGCAACAAGAGCCTTTGAAAAAATACATTTTGCCTGTCAAATTTCAATGCTTCCCCACTCCTGTGCCTTGGATGACTCTTGCAAATGACTCCATCAGTTTCTACAAAATGCTATGGCTATCCTAACATCAAAGGTATGACCAGGGCTTATTCTCATATCCTACTTACTACCCCACCTACTTACTAAGACACCTCAATAACTCTTTTTAAGGGGCATGTCCTCAAGATGACATGTATGTCTCATCCCCAGCCCACTGTGAAACCACCCTAAAGGCATCTTTAGTTGTTCTGGTGTGGAGTGGTGTTTTCCTCCTCTTCCAACACAGAGTTTGCCATAGGGACAATCCTTTATGATGGCTTTTGGGATGACATGGGTGGAGGCAGCAATCTATCCAGCTGCTGTTGACAACCTAAGTTTGGAGCAGATATTTCCCCTTTCCCATCCAATCATTGGGCATTGTAACACTATTGCTAATTTGTCTTGACTGAGATTGAGACAGGACACTTGACTTGTGCAATCTCTTTTTTCTTTTTTCTTTTAAAAAAGAGGAATCTCAACCTTTTGAGAGATCAGTACCTCACAATAGGAGTCAATATACATGAACCTCTTTAGCAAACATGGGTGATGTATTTATTTATTTATTTGTTTATTTATTTATTTATTTATGACTCTTTTTCTTTTTTAAAAACATACTTCTATAGATCCCATGATACTTCATCGTTTCTCAAATTTGTTGCAGGGGAGGGAAATAAGGCAGCCTAAAGGCCTTTCCTCCCTCAGTTCAAACATTGCACAACCTTCATGCTCCTCCCCCACCGTATCCAATCAGCCTTCTAGTGAGATGCCCTTCCTTCAAAATCTCATCAGCCTTTCAGAGAAGGCCAACATGCACCCTTCGAATGAAGCGCACAATACAGCTGGGTATTGGAAATGGAGACCCCAGCCCTGCTCACCCCAAGTTTTCAACCATATAATTTGGTCTGGGATAGAGAGAGATACTGCTTCTGGAGCTGAGGAACTGACAGTTAGAAAACCTTGCTATCTGTTGCAGTAGGAAGATATATTCAGGGTGGGTGAGGAAGAGAGAGGAAGTCTCCATTTCCCCCCGTCAGAAATCTTTCCTGCTCCCCACAGAATTGAGAGTGTCTGCAGAGGGCATCAAAAAAGTTATAATGGTGGGCTACAAGCATGTAATTGAAGCCCCACTTGTTTTTTATAGATGTGTCTTGCCCAAAAAAGGGGAGAGGCTTTAATCACAGTCACAACTGTCATCTCCACTTTTTGCCTCCCCCCATGCCTCTGATTCATAGTCCTTTTTAAAAATATACATTACATTTTTGTCTTTTTTTTTCTTTTGCACAGAAATAGGAGGAACTCATTCTGTCTTAGCTGATTCTTATTTTAGGAAAAAAAGGACTCTTTCTGAAAGCAGTCTAAGCTTAATTCTCATTAAGACATTTGTTAATAAGAAATATTCTTAGAAATGTGTCTATTATGTTGAAAGCAATTGTCTTTGATTACAAATGGGTAAATTGGTTAATGAGAACAGTAGATAATTGGAAGCATTATTGCCAAAACAGCAATAATGATAAGAAAACTAAAATAAATCTCATGGACCTTCAAATATACTTAATTATCCTCAAGGCAGACATAAAGAAAGAGGTAGAAAATAAAAAAAGAAAGTGTAACTGTAATTTATGAATTTTATTTTAAAAACCGTGGCTATATATAATAAAAGAAAATATATCATAATGGAAGTTATTTGGAGCCTCATCAACAAGGCAGAACACACTAAATATTGAAGAGTATTTCAATATGCGTTCCGTAATTTGTGCCAGCTGAATATTATTTTTAAAGCTATGTCTTTCAGCACAAAGTTTTATTTGTTTCTCTTCATCTCTACCAGTAAGTGACTACTTAGATAAAAAATGAAGGGTATATTAAACACACTTTTCAATTCCAAAAAAATGCAGTCATCATTTCCTGATATTGTATTAAATGCATTGTTACAGTCTAAATAATCTGTGCAGATATTTCTCTGCTCAGGCTGCAGGACAAAGAGATTGAAAAACCCCAGGAAGAATAAAGCTAGGAGGAACCACAAGATTTGTTAAAAAGTCCATCTTACAAGCGTAGAAAGAGAACCTTAGAAGGGGAAATCCAGTAATAGAAACATTTTAACCTCCCCAGTAAGCTCTGATATTATTTTCCCAGTACTGAAAATGACCAAATGAAGACATATCAGTGGTGGCCCGTGGAGTTGTCCTGGATCATTTAGGGCTACCAGATCTGGGCTGCAAAAAACTCTAATTCTTTGATGACATCTAGTAATTGTCTTAGGTTTTTAAGCCCAGATCTGGTAGCCCTAAACTCTTGGATTATTGGCGTGTCCCTAAACCAGCATGTTAATCTAAACATGACACTAGCATAGATCAGTTTCATACTATTAATTTCTATTGGAAAGGGAATGGGTCAGAAGAAAAATCACCTGGGAAAGAAAGGCAAAACAAAAATGCCGTTCTTTTTTTCTCTCTACCCTGCAGGTGTTCTGGACTTGTCAGAGACCTCAGTGGTGGAGCTCTCTGCAATATGAACTAAATTGTTCTGTGAATGTATAAATGACAACTAATTGTGCGAACAATATGGAACATTTATGTTCAGAGGCAATATAAAACCAATGGCTGTGGAGCAGTAATTGGAGATAGCAAGATATTGCTTTCATGTCTTACTCATTGCTTTCTCAGAGGCATCTGGTTGGTCACTATATGAAATATGTTTTTAATCTCATCCTGCAGGTATTCTTATGTTTTTAAAATGTATGAGTATATAGGCATCCACAGCAAACTGATATTGCATCAAAATGATTGTAGATCATCACAGTGCAAATTCTGCCACAGTGTACTTGCATCCCAATATCAGATGCGAGTGTGTAAGTCATGGGTTTGGCATCCTTGTGTCTTGACATCACAACACACATTTCATCACTTGCCTCTTCTTGCCTTCGTCTGCAGACACCTATGTTTCTGTAAAGGCAATATTTATTTAAATGTATCTTAGTTGATAACTCTGGGAGAGTATGCATATAGGGAGTGTACATGAAGTTTAGCATCAGGGAAAAAAGGAGAGAAATGGCATGAAACAAGAGTATACTTTTAATCTCATGCTCTGCTGACTCGACGGAGAAAGATACGTTCTAATTTCTAAGCCACTGGAGATCCCAGAACAGCCAAGCTGCAGAGGGTATAGCTGTAGCATTTTCCTTCTATAGTAAACAAAACAAAGGGAGAAAAATGATAATTTTAAAAAATCATAGCAGGTTGAGGAAACCCATTATATTTAATGGTCCTTGATGTCTTTTCTCAAGGAAGTTATGTGAAATGAAGCACCATTTCCCAGAACCATCTCTTTCATGGGGATGCTAAACATATAGAAAAATACCGCTGCAAATATTTATGGGAATAAACTGTCTATAGTTAATTTGGGTTGCTCTTTTCACAAATCTTTCATTTACAGTTTTATGTTCTTAGTAGAGCAAATCATATTAGATAGGTTCTTTGTCAGATTTAGGGTAACATTTCAATTTATCTCCTGGGTAAAATTAAAAGAGTAGTAAATATATAGACAGTTTTCCAGGCTTTACATTTTTCAGGAAATGTGTTATGCTTCTCATTCTGTAGCCTTTTTATATAACTAGTATTTGTTTGAATTTTTAGTCAAAATTCACTAGAAACCAGTGGGATTTAATTTAGTCATGGCTAGGGATGAGCAGACCAGGGTAGGTCCATTTCACTTAAATGACTACCTTTTGGATCCAATCTGAAAAATTATAATTTCTAAATTAAAAATTGGATCAGGTCAGACAAGGGTTATATTTACTTTCCAATGTTATAAAATGACAGAGGGGATCTTTCTTTCTTCCTTCCTTTTAATGTCACACTTATACCATCACCACACTGCTTTGAAAAGTAGAAGTTTCATCCCTGTTGCTTCCTGGATTAGCTAGGTGATCATACATGTCTTAATAATAAGCAGAATAATAAGATTACTAATAATTTCCCTAAATGGCTTTTCAGGACTGTCTCTTGACAATTCCTCTTTGGGCTAACCTCATATAACCACCTACCTTTAATC
Source organism: Liasis olivaceus (assembly GCA_030867105.1). Lineage (NCBI taxonomy): Eukaryota > Metazoa > Chordata > Lepidosauria > Squamata > Pythonidae > Liasis > Liasis olivaceus. Next base: position 39,376,597 of record CM061351.1, on the reverse strand, counting down.
TTTTTCATTAAAAAAATAATAGCACTATTTGGCTATCTACAAATGCAAATAAGACTTATGATAAATAATTGAAATGAATCCTCCTTAGGCAAAATATATAATTCTTACCACATTGTATTTTTAATATATCAGGAGGTGGGAATTTATTAAATACATGACTTCAGAACAATCATATTAGCTAAAGTTTGGACTTCTGGTGAGGATTCATGGTGAACTAGATGTCTCCAAAGGAGCGGAGACAACATTGTGGTGAGATCTGTAGGCACAGGGTGATTTCTGGCCTGCCAAGTCTCTCCAGATAAAGGAGAGATCATGAGATTGCTCACTTGCATTCTGAACAGCTGCTCCTTGTGAGTAAACTGAAGGAACTGAGGTTTCCACAGCCAGCTTGTGAGTTTAGCAGCTGGGAGTTGAGGGATTTCTACCAAGCTCACAGCTGCAGATTAGCCTAGTTCTGCTGACCCTCATTTCTTAATCACTTTTGGAAATTGCTTCTTAACTGCTTTTCAACTATTAAGAATCTTTCAATTGACAGGTTTTATGACATGCATCAGGTGAATTTCCTTTAATACCTAGTGAAAGAAGATAAGTTTAAGGACAACCCCCCCCCACACACACACACACTTTTTGGAATAAACAGCATAAGGGTGATTAGAACATTGATTTTGGAAAGTTATAAATGGATTTAGGGTCCAGATAGATTTGAAATAAGATTTTGAAATTAGTCATAAGAATCTTTCCCACGGGAAAACACTGTTGTTTTGAGTTCTTAAAAGAAAACAGGATGGGAATTTGAAGGTTGGACACTAGAGGGAACCCAAAGGGACTATAGATCACAATTAAAAAAGAACACTTAAATTTGCTTACTAACACAGAATGGAGCAAAATACTTTAACATTGGATATATTGGAGGATATTTGTGAGCAATGGGCCTAGAAGTTAATCTTAAAAGGATCTGCCATCATAGATACACTGTGTTCAGATGTTAAGGAAGAGGAACAAGCTTCACTGGGCAAGACTAAGTCTGATTTGAAAGTGGATTTAAAAATGACAAGCTACAAGAATGATTTGGAAAACAATGTTACAGTGGATTTACAAATAAAACCAGCTGATGTTTTAATTATTAAAAGGGATATACAAATGGCAAACCAAAAGAGCGACTTTGATAACTTTCTTATTTTGGATTTACAAAAAAGATCTATAAAAGTTCTGAAGGATTTTGTGAGAAGGGACAAAGAAAATATGAAAAGAAAAGCTGTAGAACATTATTTGAAGGGATTAAAGGTTAAGATTGTTAAAAGAAAAATGAAGGAATATAAAGTGGGTTTATTTGTTCAAGGTTAAAATAGATATGCTGTTATTTCTGATAACCCTTAATGCACTTTTGTGACCAGGACTGAATGATGAATCTATTTATAGATAAGAGATGAGATACGAGATGAAGAGATTGTTGTATTTTAAGAAAAGGTGATAAGTTGTTAAATTGTTTACACTTGTTGTGATGAAGGGGGAAGTTACTTCTTTATATATTTCTTTTCCTTTTCTTTGCTATGTTCTTATTTTTTATTTCTATATTATTCTTTTTTCTTTTTTTCTGCACTTTCTATTTTTCTTTTTATTCTTTTATTTTTTGTAGTTTGTATTAGTTTTTATCTAACTGTAATGTTTAATGAAATTATTACAAAAATGTAGTAGCTGAAGTTTATTTTAATTTTAATTAACCTTAAAGGTGACTAAAATCTACCTTGCCAGACCTGCATCATACCTTGATATCGGAGGTGTTGCTTAATTAATATTTTGGACTGATGTGATGGCATTTCTGCAAAGGAGGAACCACTCAATGCCTTTTTCAACTCAGGAGCATGTGGGGCAGTTGCCAGTGATCCTGCTCTTTTCACATATATCTCACCTTCCATCCTGAGCAGAAAAAAAGATGGGAATGAATTGCAGATGATTCTGCAAATGCTTCTTCAGAAGCCTTAGAAGGGTCAGTTTCTGCCACTTTCACTAACATCCAACCATTCCTCTTGATAGCAAATGTTGAAATGAAAGAGAGTCAGAGCAGCTATGAGGACTCAGCTTGTGGGCTGGGCAGAGTAGAGACCCTGAAGGACAGTCTCACTTTGAGTCCTATGGTCTGGTTGGACTAGACCAATGGATCAGATTAGTCAAGTGGGTGGGATGTTTTCTACTCTTGCTTAGAGTATTTTCACTGGACTTTAATTTAGGTTCTGATTGTGAGATCCAAGAAGGAAGAAAGCCACTACTTTCATTTTTAGATGAAAAGCATTTGTTGTTAGCTTTCAAAGTAAATTTGCACCTTCCTGATCTTCAAACGAGATGGCTATCCTTGTAAGTTGCGTCAAAGGAACACTTTCCTTTGTATTACTTATTGTTTTCTATCACTGGCATCTCTCTCTCTCTCTCTCTCCCCCCCCCTCCCTCTCTGAAATTGCATCATTTGCCTCTCTCCAACTTTAGTCATGTTTCATGTGACAAAGGCTTGAAGTTCTGTGGTAAATAGTCCCAACTGCAACATTTTTGTGATAAACTTCAAATACAGAATGCAACGTCTGGAATGTTGGATTTCATGAAACCATAAGAAAGCACTGGGTTTCTTTTGAAAAGGGTTGAATGTGGCAAATTATTGATGTGGGAGTGGTAATATTCCTTTTACTTCCATAGAACTGCCAACATGCCAAATAACATCTTTTATATAAATCTGTACATGAGCTGTATGCAAATGATTTCTTCAAGTTCTCCATCCTATTCTCAGGCAAGAAATAGGGTGGATCATATCAATGAACGTTGACAGAAGGAGAATAAATTCTTGGTAGTGTTGTTTATTGTTAGTAGTGGCAGTAGCACAACTGTTCAGTCTTTGTTCTTGTTTTATCTCAAAATTATATTGTTGTTGTTGTGTTGTTACTATTTACACACAGTCTACCAAATAGTTCTGATAGGAGTTGGTTCTTTTGACTGTCAGAACCTTCCCAGGGATCCAGGATGATTAAATATATTGTTTTAATATATGTGCGGTTCCAAGTAATGCCACTTTTAATAATTGAACGTGATATTCTATCCATTTCTATTGTGTCCGAGGGCTTCTCTAGATCTTTTGGGAATTTCGTCATTATCTTCCTCCTCCCCCCTCCTCCTCCTCCTCCCCCCTCCTTCTTCTGCAATAAGTCTTCACAAAGTTATGCCTCAGGATATTGTGGGTAGGGATAGGAGATGGCATGCAGTTTTCACTAAAAATGAAGAACATTCAAACAAAAGACTGAAGTAGTCTTATCTAGAGGGGTAAGAAAAGAAAAGTGGTACCAAAAATGTATTCAGAGGAATTTCAGGTTGGCACAGAAGTATTTTATGAAGTATCAATTGTGAACAATCCCTATCCGCCTAATGCATCCATTGTTCATTCTTTATTTGCCTCTGCATTCAAATTTCCCTTCTTGCCAGGAGCTTAGGACAGGGTACAAAGCACTATGTACTCCTATTTTTCCTCACAACACAACCCTGTGAGGTAGATGGGGTTAAGGATTAGAGACAGTGAATGGCTTGAAGTCACTCACAGAACTTCCTTGGCTGGACATCTCTAATCCCAATCCAATATATGAATCACACCTACTGGCCTTCAGAAAAAGAAAAGAACAGAAAGAATATTTATCCATTAAAACATTCAAAGGGTGGATTTTTAAAAAAAATCCCAAATCACATCAATTAAAACAAGAAAAACAATAAGGAAAGATAAAAATGGTAAGGCAAGCTGAGCAAAAACCTAGCCTCCCTAAAGAGGTCTCCCACAGCCCAATGACTGTTGGAGCTCTGCATTCACCATTAGGAACAATAGACACCGAGGCAGCTATCTCCTTGTCTTGTCCAATGGACTTCCTTTGTATGTCTCTCTGTAACATGCCTCCTACCTGTTAGACTAATATTCTTGGGGCTTTCATTACTTCCTTCCTCTCTTCTCTCAGGTTAGGTCATGTTTCTTTTCTGTGTCCGATCTGCGCAGTTCAGCTGCTTCCATTCTCTCTCTCTCTCGTCACTCCATAATGGAGAGCACATTACAAGCCCTTAGCTGTACACAGATTTTAAAAACTTCAGCTTTTCTATTGCCATGTTATTTCATAAATAAAACTAATCTTTATGCTTTTTCACGCAAGCACCGGCCTCATAAAAGTCACCTTCTTAATATTAATCTCTCTCTCCGTGCATTCTTTCTCTTGTATAAAATTACCTGTTTTCCAGCACTGACATTGATTTTTCTGCTCCTAGATAATTTAAAGAGACAAAGCACAAACCATCTCTTCTGTCCTCCTGCCTGACGATAAACAGGAGCAGTTCATGCCCGGCAGAAGAAGGAAACGGAGCCAGGCAGGGATTTCCTTTTCCTCTGGCAGAGACAGGCTGGCTGCGGCTGTCGCTGGAGCGAGTGTGTGGCAGCAGGAAAGCTTTTTCCTTGCCAGAGGCAGAGGGCAAGGGCAGAGCTAGGCCAGAGCCCTTGGCCTGAAGCAGCGGCAGGGAGGAACACCACCTCTGCTTGGTGCCACTGCGGCCACTCCTCCCTCCTCACAGAGGCCCTCCAGACAAGCTGCCTCTGAAAAAATGGAGCAGACCTCCTACTCGAGAGGGGGCGGTCGTCTGGATCATCCTAAGTGGCCCATGTTCATCCCAGCTGCCCAGCTGAATAACCGTCAAACCTGAAAAAGTAATGTCAGACTCGTCTAATTTTTCTTTGCTCTCCTTTTCTTCTGGTTGTTGTAGTTATATGATAAGTCTGAAGGCAAGAATTGTCTGGGATTATTGTCGTTAATATCATTATCATAACTAGGATTAAGATTAGGGCTGTTGTTGTTATTATTATTATTATTCTGTAAGCAACACTGGGACCTCTCTTGTTGAAGAGAGATTCCCATTAGCCCCTTAGGGGATGCTTTATAGCTCACACGTCCCCCATATCATTACAGGAAAAGCAAAATGTCCAGGCACATATCCACTTGGGCAAGAACTGCCTGGAGCGGTAGAGTCGGTGGCTGAACCAAGTGCCTGTTTTCACAGAAGGCCAGTACCAGATTTTGCTTGCCAATAAGCTTTAAGTTCCTATTGCTATCCGTTCTCTTAAACAACCCTCAAAAAAGCTGGCTTTCCTATGAATGCTTTCAGTTTTCTGTCTAAACTGAAGTATGCCAATAATGTACATATGCCCATTTACAAGTGGGCAAGGGTTCAGTCCCACTGCTGCCACCACCACCTTGCCTGTTTGGACCCTCTCCACCATGGAGACCGAGTCTTCATGCCATCAATTTCTGTCTTTAATGAATTGGAATCCTTCTGGAACCCTCTTTTTTATTGGCATTCTAATGAGATACTGAAGTACTTCAGCATTTATTCAGCACTTATCCAGATTTCATCCATCTTCTTTTTAAACAAAGTGGAACATACGTTTCACAGAGAGGCATTTGCAGTTGTGAATGTTTTGCAGTAGATTGTTTTATTATTTGTTCCACGCTAGCAAAGCTGCTACAGAAACTCATGGACAGGAAATCAATGAAAATGAACCTCTCCTATGCTCACCCCAAACATATTGCCAATATCAATGCCACTTCACTCATGCGTCCAGGTATGAGGCTAAAATTCAGGTCACAGTGTTCTGTATACAGGCTCATCCCCTGCATTTGCTCTAGTTTAATTGCTCCTAAATAACTTCACCCCCTTTTTAATTCCTTTATAGCTGGATTTAATGTTAAGATTACCATTCCAGGCATACATATAAAATGGGCAAAATGCCTCTCTTCTGCCACTTCTTAATTTATTTCATTTAAGTGATATTTATCTAAGTAGAATTATAAACACTCTGAGCTTTTAACAGCAGCGGGCAGGACTTTAGAAGGATGCAAATTTATTATGCCCTGGTATTTTTGCAGCAGAAAGTAGGGAAGACAAGAAAAATTCAGATTTGCTGAATTACTCCTGATCATGGAGTTGTCAATAGTTTGAATCTAGTATCTATTTTTATGTTGCTATATACAGTATGTCTAGGATCTCTCTTTTGGTTTTAGATGATTTGGGTTTTTTTCATTGTGGTTAGCCATCTTGCTTTCTAATGAATGGAAATGCAGGAATGAATGAGGGTTCAAAGAAGAAAATTGGGCTCTTTGCTCCTGGATTAATGGACCATCAGATATGCATAGCACACCACCTTGCCTCTGAAGATGCTAGCCACAGTTGCCGGTGAAACATTAGGAAATCTGTTGTCTAGACCACAGTCACTAAACCCTGAAGCCCAACATTTCTCAAGAGATATGAGGAAGATTCTGGCAAGTGGGAGTATTCATGCTATATGATTTGACTGTGTCTCTGGAACAGCTGGAGCAATAAAGTGTACATCTGAGCAGGACCACATTGCCATTCTCACCACTAATTGCCATCAGTCCATACACCAACCCACCTTCTCCATTTGGGGGAGAATGGTGATGGGGTGAAATCTACCAGCATCTACACAGTGCCATGGCAGAGTGAAGAAGGCAGGGTATTCTGCACAACTAATGACATCATTGTCTATCGTGGACAGTGACAGTGGTGGCCGGTTGGGTATAGTGTTGCTGCCTCTCTTTCACCATGACGCTGGAGGGGTGGGGAAAATGACCACAGCTGCCATATGTGTCTATAAAATAAAGGAAATCATCTGAGTTTACCTGTCTTGATAGGTTTTTGCCTATCAAGTGAGTTTCTGTCACTTTGTAGAATCATTTTCCCTCCCCCCACAAAATAACTGCATTAGAGTTGATGAGGTACATTCTTTTATCTAATTTTTATCTTATACACATTATACTAACCACAAATACATAAATAAATATCATAGAGAAAGAGAGAGAGATTTCAATGTAGCTTCTTACGTCACTTGGCATTTTCTCTGATGTGATGCCGAGGTGATAATGAAACCATCAGTCCCCTGCTTGAATGTGTATTATTTTGTGTATGTCAGGGGTGTGTGTGTTTGTGTATGTGTCAGGCCTAGCGCAAGGAATTCCAGGAGACCATGCGGATTCAGTTCAGGAATGTTTATTAGCTACAACCTCTAGCAAGAATCTTCCCAGACTGAAACCTTAGTTCCCAAAGTCAGCCAGTCAAAACAGAGTGAATTCCTCAGGGAGGTGCCAGCCTCATCCTCTTATCTCTTCCTCGCCTCTCAGGAGACGAAAGAGCATGTTTCCCTCCCTGAGTCTGGCCTTCATAATTCCATTCCATCACAGTATGCCCCCTATTTTATTTCCAAAATCAGTAATAAAATACTAAATAAAAGGTCTTATCTATTTCATCATGATTTAGAGCCTACAAAAATGGAAGACAACCATCCTGAATGCTAGGATTCAGTGTCAACAAAAGCACACACATGTGCTTGAACAACTAAACTCCTGTTTCTTCTTCATATACCAAGTGCATATGTCTTGCTACTTCAAATTATTTATAATTTCAACTGTGGTCCTGCAACTTTCACCTGGTACTAAATTCAGTAGGACTTAGTTGCGAAGAGATTACAGAATCATGCTGGCAATTGATTTATTTGTAGTTTCTGGTGCCCTGTAACATTCTTTCATTTACTTTCACAAGCTGCCTTTTAGCTCATGATTCCTACTGCAGCTGACAAAAATGATAAAAATCAACTGTCAAAAATAGGAAATGCAATTCATAAAGAGGATAGTTTTTAACCTTTTCTTAAAATGGCACACATTTCCCTGACATTAATTCTTCCCACCAGGGATATTATAATCTGTTACAATAACAAAGGCAACCTGTGGCCCCTGGGCCATATGCAGTCTTCGACTAATTTGAAAAGCCCCCTGCAAATGATCAGATCTCTGATAAGAGTTACCTGTCCTTTCCTTGGCAGCTTAATGTATGAATAGAGAAGAAGGAGTCAGAAAAAGAAATGCTGATGCCACCTATTTTTTTCACTCTGGTCATGTCTATTACTGGCATATTATTCTTGAATGATTGCAGTTCCTTCCAGGTACCATTGCTAACCATAAAGACACCCAAATAATGCAACATGCATTATGACATCATGATGTGAGCTCCATCCTTTTGTACTTGCATTGTGACATTGCATGAAAATATATTAGAGGAAGAGTTTGCATTATAACATTGCAATGCGTGTTTCATTGCTTGTCCCCCTTGCCGGGGCCTATGGGTAAATGATCCAAATTTCTTCTTCCTCATTTCCTCTTTTCTGACCTATTTTTTCCCAGTGCTTTCAACTGACATTTTAACAGATCTTTGTCAAAATGATTTGGGTTTTGTCGCTCTATTTTTTTTCTTTAATATATTATAGCTGCATAGCTAGGGAAGATAAGACTTTCTTTTTTCTTACTTATTCCTTTCATTTTCAAACTAATATGCCTTTCATCATGTAAGTTTTCAGTAATTTATTACTTTTTGAAACCTCTTTTTTAAGCAAGAGATGACTTTGGAAATTGGCATGATGGGCTGATAAGAATGCCTACGAAAGTATCTGCTGGCATGGTGACAATCTTCTTTGTAAGATTTTCTGTGAAAAAATCAAACAGGGGTTCATTCTGTGTAGACATTTATTTTTACTGCTATTAGGCTGTCTCAAACATAACTCTAAATCATGATTTAGTACTATGTGAATAAGCACATACTATGTGAATAAGCATGCATGAGCTCAAGATTATTATTTAGTTTTGTGTTTTCCTCCTTCTCCCTTCCTTCTGTGCAGCCAGAAGGAGAAATTTAGTTTTACTGTTACAATGCTGCTTGGTGTTTTGTTCAAATTTTGGGATTCAGGTTTCAAGCCAATTTTTATAGTGTAAAGCTGGCTTGGTGAATAACTGGCTATGGTTGTATGGTGCTATGATCTCTGGTAGAGCATAATCTGAACTTTACAGAAGTTCTGCTGTAGGCAGTACAGGAGAAGAGAGGAGAACAGGCAGCATGCAGACCTGAAACTTTATTTGAGTTTGTTCAGGTTCATCCATGGATCAGCATAGTTCAGTGATAAGTGCAAACCAGGTGTGTACTGTATGGAGTTTGGGAAAAGAGTCATACATATGTTGATGACAGCCTAAGTAAATGCCAGCTGATAATCTAGAAATGTGTGGACCAGAGGAATTGAAACCATTTTAGAAAGACATATAGTTTATAATTTTAAAATATTTTTTTACCATTATGGGGTCCAGAGGACAGCACCACCTTAGAGCTCAGTCAACTTTGGGAATCCTTTCCCCCTCCCCCACACATACATTTTAAAGTGGGGATCAGAAACCAAGAAGAATAACAACTGTGAGTTAAGTGACTCTGGACTCATCAAAGTCAAGAAAAGAGGGGGAGCTAGAGACAGCCAAGTGGGATATAGAAAGAATATGGAAGAACATGGCAGTGAAGATGGAAGGAGGTGGAGAGCATGGGGAAGGATATTGTAGAGATGGAAGAAGAGAAGAAGGATGTTAGGGAGCATGTGAAGAAGGAGGAGCATGGAGCATGGAGAAGCAAATCAGAAAGGAGGAGGAAAGAAGGGGGACATGGAGAAGGAAGGAAGAAAGAGAAAGGAAGCGAAGAGAGTAGGATGAAGTGTTAAGAACTTTCAGAAAAGTTCAAGGACAGTGAGAAGTTCTGGATGTTACATCTTATTGGTGGGGGTGAGAGAATCATTGATGAGTGTGATGGAATGGAATTATGAAGGCCAGGCTCAGGAAGATAAGCATTTTCTAAGCTCGCCACAGGAGTGTGGGAACTACAAGAGAATGAGACTGGCACCTCCCTGAGAAATTCACACTGTTGTGGCTGGCTGACTTGGGAGCTGGGGTTTCAGTCTAGGAAGATTGATGTCAGGCCTAGCCCAAGGAACTCCAAGAGACAATGCAAAATCAGTTCAGCTATGTTTATTAGCTACAACCTCTAGCAACCCAGACTGAAACCCCAGCTCCCAAGTCAGCCAGCCACAACAGCGTGAATTCCTCAGGGAGGTGCCAGTCTCATCCTCTTGTAGTTCCCACGCTCCTGCGGCGAGCTTAGAAAATGCTTATCTCCTGAGCCTGGCCTTCATAATTCCATTCCATCACAGTGAGACATCTTATGTGGAATAGCCTAGGCAGGGAGTACCATGGGAGGTGGCTGATTGCCTCTGGCATTGCCATAGGTGGGAAACAGGATGGCTTGGTGTTGTTTTTTTCCCATGGGGAGGGTTAACAAACACTGGTGCCAGGACTACCCAGAGTTGTTGCTGCCACCCTAATACTATGGCTGCTGAAGGCAAAGTCCGTTATCTATTAATTATGATGAGTGTGATGGAATGGAATGGACCATTTCAAAATTGACTCATTAAGCAATAGGTTGAAAAACTGGATGGGTAATAAGTTTGCAACTCCCTGAATGGGAGCTAGAGAGCAGGTAGGGAAGGTAACATTTTCCATACCCAGAATAAGAGTGCAGGAGGAGGTTATACTGAGATCCTAGTGACAGTGAGACCTAACAAGAAGTATAGGTATGATGTTGTGCTGAGAGGGGAATCAGGCAAATTCAGAACAATAGTTGGCATTAATATAGGCTGGCAGAACAGTCTGGGCTGGATAGCTGGACCAATTGTGGCATAAAGAGGGCCAAGGCACTGGAATAACAGTCCAGATCATAACTCTGAGCAGAGATTTCGGAATATTTTGCAGGGTGGGGGTGGGGAAGTAGCAGATTACAACAGATTGCAAGGAGGGAGATAAGATGGAAGGCAAAGACCACTCCAGTTTTTTCCCCCTCCTGATCTCTGTAATCTATCTCAGATTCTGCTTTATATAGGATATCCACCTACACTTAAAGGGGAGACTTGACCAACATTTCCATTTCCCAGGGAATACATTCATATAATACATCCCTTCATTAGTGGAATTTCTCCAATCAAAGGAGAATGTTCCCTCTGCTTAGAGAGCTGAGGAAATCCACTTTTTCTCCTGATGTTCCTGCCTTATGCTTATAAATCCAGCCCAGAGCTTTGGCAGTCATAATATTCAGCTTGGCCAAGATTGCATTTTTCAAAATCTGGTGCTGAAATACATTAATTGTTTCTCATTTCTCTCTGAGCATTCTCAGCTTCAGTGAAGTATAGCTGCAGCCAATATATTTTTTATAGAAGCCAGTCTTTTGCTGTCATTATCCATTGAGAGATCTTTCCTTCTATGGCACGACATTGAAAATTTCAGTGATTCGTTTTTCATGGCAAAAAGCAGGGGACATCGAAAGAACTGTGTTCAGTTGCTAGAATGCTTCCACTAAAGACAGCAGTCTTGGGGATTGCTCATTAGCCTTTCTGACAGTTAGTATGGCTTTCTGACTGCATTGTGTCCTTAATAAAAGGACAGCTGAGATAGCTGCATGTTAAAAATGTGTGTTCTACGAGATCCATATCAATCAGAAAATGGAACAAATAGAGAAACTTAAAACTTTGCTTCTAAGAGGAATAAATGGAGACGATTTGTAGGAAGTTTGCAAGGTATTTGTTGATCAAAATAAAGTGCTGCTCTTGGTTTGTTACACGCAGGAGAACTCAGCTAGATATTGCTTTGTGAGCTGTGCAAGCATGGAACACCATGTGGAAGATTCAGATTTGCCATTGTTTGTCCAGACGGCTTCCCTGCTGAATAGCTGTTTAGACTGCAGTGAAGCTCAACTGTTACAAGGTTTGACTGGAAGCCACCAACCGATCCATCAATCAAATCTCCAAGAGGATAATGTATCAGCTGCAGCCATATTAATTTCTCCTTCTATCTTCTGCAAGAATAAGTTGAACAATGAAAATATGAGTGAAATTAAAAGCTGGGTGGGGAAAGCTTTCACAGTTTGGAGGAACAAGTTTGATTCTAAAAGAGCTTAGTCTTTTGAAATCAAAATTTTCAAATCATTTAGGACTGGTCCTTCCTCTTTAATTTATTTCAAAAGCTGTCAAAATAGGGTTTACTTCAAAAGATGGGTTTTCAGTACAGTCAAGCCTTAGAGTTATCACAGATCAATGCAATCAAGAAGGTTGTGGTAATCATTAACTTTAGGGTGGGCAAGCAGCCTTTCCTGATGGAATTAGGTAACCCACCATATCCAGTTGGGTTTGTAACCTGGTGACCTCTGCACCATGTTGGTTTGTTTGATGACATCACTCCTGATAAGCTATTATAAGTTACTATACGCTGTAATAGTAACATCTGTTATATACCAAAAAGGACTCATAGCAATTTGTATCATATACATTAAATGATACAAATCACATTGCATGGTGTTAATTGGTATGGAAAACTGATCTCTTCCATGCAAAGTCTGTCACACTGAACTCCGTTCAACTGAGATTTCACTGCAACTCAAAAGCTTAAAGAACAAGTGGATTATTTGTATTGTTTTGTATTCTTTTGGCATGTACATCATTCCTAGGTACCATTACCGAAATACCTTTCTTTAACCATTACCTATCTTATCTCTGAGAATGCAGCAGCACCTTTACCATGGCCCCTGCTCAAGAGCTCAGAGAATGGACAGTATGGGAGCCCATGTTTGCAGGGCAGAAGCATGGGAAGAAGGGCAATGTTCAACCCTTTCCTCCAGCCACTTTGTTTCCAGTTATATTTCTAGGTAAAAATGCAAAAGCAGCACATGAAAAGTGTTGAATGAAATACACCAAGTCTTTTCAGAATAATAATGTATAGCACCAGCAGGCTTTGCTGCAGTGATCTAAAACCTGCCTTCATTGATGATATGCTGCCACTGTGAAGGCAGACTGATGCTATAATTGCTAGTGCAAAAATGATCACTAGACATCCAGGCATTTCTTTCTGTAAATCCCTCTGTCTCTGTGTGGAAGGTTTTGCAGCAATCACGGAACCAGAGAATGTAGATTTACTATCAAAGTACTGTTCTGGACTATACTTGAATGAGTGTATTGCCTGAAATGTGACAGCTGAGCATTAAGAATAAACTTGTCAGGGCCTGCAGAGGGAGCAATCTCATTGGATGTCCTTCCACTATGGAATATATTCCTCCTGGAGACTGGCCAAGCCCCCCCACCAAATTTATGAAATCATCTTCTGCTTTGCGAAATGATGGCTTGAAAAATGGCAATAGGGAGAAGGAGATGGCAAGCATTTGACCTTGAAATATGTGTCACAACTCAGCATAAAAAGAATGGTTAGTTCAGTTACAATCATTGAAACAAATGACAACTCAGCTATTCCTTTGGGAACACATATTTATCATCTGAGGCAGAAAAGATGTTGCTTTGAAGTTTGGCATGTCAGAGTAAAATGTGAAAATAATAATATTTTATATGACATCAAATTAAATCGGCACTTCATTTTGTTTCACTCTTTCCATGAGTAAAGTAAGGTTTCTAGCATGCCAAATTAAAAATCAATATTACTTTTCTTTTCTTCGTGCCCTCCAGATACTTCAATAAATATTCCTATGCAGTGCCTTCACCTGCTGTTAACAGGTCATTTTAGAGGATTAAAAAAAAAATCTCATATGCTTGTCACAGGTTCAAGAAATCCAGAGATAATTTTTATATGCCAAATGAGAATTAGGACTACTTGTGTCAATACAGAAGAATGGAGAATTGTAGACCACTACTTTTGTTGACATTATATATGAATATTGTTTGCTTACCATAATGGTTAGGGCAGGATTTCACTTATGGCAACAAGGATAATAATGTATCTTGGAATAGTATATAATACTTTTCTAATGACAACTTAGTTTTTTAGGATAGATACACATTTTCATCAGTTTGGATAGCACACTTGCCCACACTCATATATAAGTATGCATGTGTGTGCATATACTGTATGTATGCGTGTATGTATATATCTATATATACAAGCAATCATGCATCATATAGTCCTCAAGAGAGTTAAAAGCAAGCTTGTCTTTGAATAGATTGTGCCTTTTTGTATTTTAATCTTTGTGCTTCTAAGGCAAGGCATTCATAATTACTCGTAAGCTAGCTACATATATGCCACATCCATGAGAAGCTAACAGGTTAATTATTCTAGAATTAATTTATAATTGTTACAAGAGAGCCCGTGTGAATTTCTGTTTTTAGTTACAATACCCGAGACCAGGAAGCTGATGCTGCCAAACCAATGCTGTTGGCATCCCTTAAAATTGCTACGATTAATCTTAATTTGTCTATGTCTGAGGGCCACTAGGGTAAGGAATAACTTGAATGCTCATTATAGACACTAAGGGCTGATTCATACATTACAATCCAAGGGTTATTTGCCCATTTAATAGCTCACAGGCTACTGATATGAATGAAACAGGGAACTTTCCCTGGCCATGGAAATGATTGCAACAGTGTGGTCTCAGAGAGGTGTGCAGCTCTGTGGATCTTTTCATCAATCTGTTTAAAACAGAAAGTAGTGGGTGGAGGATTCAAGGTTGAACAGCGGTCTGGTGTGGGGTGAAGATACAGTTTAACCTTTCTCCAGAGGTCCTTTCTTCCAAGAAAAGCTTCTCGTTCCCAGCTGCTGTTTGGCAGGCAGTAGAAAAGATTGAGGATGCTTGTAGCCTTCTCCCTGCCAGGAGGATAGCAGCTGTGCTAAATGGCAGGGCCTTTGAAGGCAGCATTGTTCAAACTCCCACCAAACGACAATTTCCAGAGTTCTAGGAGGCAGCCCTGGTAGTTAAAAGTATTATAAAACTTTGCTAAATACATTCAGAACAGTTAGCACCGATGTGTAGGTTAACGGCCCATTCTCCTTATAGAGAATTCTCTACTGAAACTGCCTCAGGTAATGGTTGCTGTCCATCATATATTTATTTGGCTGTTGTAAAGGCACTCTACAAAACAGCTCAACTCAATAAGTTGCTTCCATGAAGAAGATGTTTCAAGAGATTAATAAACATCTGGAGGAGCAAGACAAGGAAGGGGTTTCCCTGCCAGTAGATCCAGCTTTTTTCATATGAAGACTTCTCTGCTATTTTCCATCCCCAAGGGTTCCGTTTACCTCAACAGGATGGAAACAATTTTGATTTATACAGCTGGAATATATGTTTCTCAAAATGGAGAATCTATAAACACTTGCTGCTTCTATTTCCCAACAAGCCTAGGGAGAAAACCACAACCTCAAGGCTGCTGCTGGCATACAAAGCACCTCTGTGAAAATTCCACTTAGCACCCCTCCCAAACACAATTTGCTTTAATATTCAAAATTTATTAAATATAAAGGCGATAATAGTTGGCAGGCCTGTGTTGTTGATACTGTATCTCCTCTTTTCTTTCACTTGCAACTAGCACTCCCCCCCCCCACCACCAATGTGGCATCCTTGCACACCAGGTTGCAGTGGCCCTGCTAACACTACCCAGGAATGAATGGTACCCAAACTGTGGATCTGAAAGAACTCCATCATTTCATCTGGTTGTGTAAACAGAGGCAGACAAAGCTAGCCACATTTTTCTCTTCCTAATAACCTGGGCAGAGGAAGAATTTTTGAAACTCAGAAGCTTGCAGCAATTTTACACAGTTGACCTCATAAAGATAAATAATGTCCTGCATACACGTTGGATGTATGTCAAGGAATTGTTGGGTGGCTATTTCATATATTTTGTTCAGAATAGAATATATTCTATTTTTGTACAGTTTTGTAAAAAAGGTATGGAAGCAAAAAGATTTCAATTAAAAAAAAATGCAAGAGCACACTAAATAATTTCACCATTTCTTATTTATTCAAGTAATATATTCATATCGTGCTTTTTAGATATAACCCCCTCATGGCAGCTTATAACAGCCTAATTCCTCTTGGCTGATCTTAGAAGTTGAAATTGCTCTCTTACGACAGCTGCTAAAATAAGAACCCAGCTTAATACCATTGATAAAGAGGTACATAGATGCAAAAAACAAATTTTTAAAAATGCATTTAAAAACGAAGGCCAATTTACCTAGATTGGCTGCAGATAATATCAGTCAATATCATTCGGTTGGTTTTTATATTTAACTGCCTACAGTACTAAATTGAATAAGGGCTTTTTATATTTACCAGGGCAACATATTTTTCTTTCTATACATATGCATGGACATATTTCTGTGTGTGTACCTTTGCCTTGTTGCTTTGCTTTTAATGCCATAAAGATATAATACGGATTTACAATGTATGGAATCAGTAGGTAGGCCCAGGAATTACTACCCAAAAATGTATAACATTCTTCATTTACTCAGAAGTCCAACCCCCCTATGCATCAAGCAACAAGCCCCACTGAAATCACCGAGATTCACTTTTGAGTAGATCTATGTAGGATTGCATTGTATAGGTATGCTTCCAGATGAAGCTTTATCCCATAATTGCCCTGTTTCGCTCATAATGTTTAGACTGGGGAGAGAAGGACATGATCTCCCATGTGCTGCCCTTCCATACTTTCCCCTTGATTCATCTTTTTTTCCATTAAAAAAAAAATCCTTTAAGGAGGAAAAGAAGAAACTTCTCAGTATCTTTTGACTGGGAGCCATCTGTCTGGAAGCACCCCAGGAAATGAAGTGACTTGTTGGCAAACAAGTTCAAACACATGAAGATGAGATCTAATGTAGACGAATATAAATTACACAGAGAAGTAAATCCAATCATCACCACAAATACAAACTGGTAATACCTGTAATCAGGAGGCAAGAACTGAGACAAATATCTGTAGAAAGAAAATTTATCAAGGGCTCTGTTGACTATTAATCTGGTCATGGCGGACTTTAGGCTGAAGGTTCAAAAACCTAAAATAGGGTATTAGCATAAACATGAGGTCAGGATGTATGGACTGATTAGCTGAAAGTGTTCAGCCCTTTCCTCCTCTTCTCTCTCTCTCTCTCTCTTCTTTATCATCATCATCAATCATCATCTCATAGCTGCTTGGACCAGGTGGTTGCTAAAGTTCTTGTAGCTTCAAAGTCATATTGACTAATGTGGTCTATAGTTCCCAGGAAAGAAAGAAAGATCTAGTTAAAGTGGAAATGTTTTTATCATGCTTTTCCAGCCCAGGATTTTGCATGTTATACTGAAGTCAAGAAATTATATCTGATTTTTAGACTTCTGGTGTAGCATGGGAATTCAAAATACAATCTATAACCTGAGAATGTAGTTGATAACCATGTATCTTGTGAAAGGGCAGGCAGAGCAATTCCATTTTAATGTAACATCCATAACATGAAAAAGTATGGGTTTTACTTTAATGTAGTGTTCAAATGAAAGATGGGCACTCTTGCTGAGATTTATCAGATCAGAAAAAAGAAAGAAAGGTGACATAAGTAAGATCTACAAGTGTTTCTCTTGAATTCCCAACCCTTTTAAGGCAAATCATGTTTCAAAGTTTTCTAAAAATAGTAGCTAATGGGGGATTCCTAAGTAGTAAGGAAATCAACTCCCCCCACCCTTTACCACCCTATAATTTGAGTACTAAACAATAGTCATTCGAGCATCGCTTTTGCCACTTAACTGTAATGTGGGAATCACTTTCATTGCGGTATGCATGATCTGCTAAGCTATGTTTTCAAAATAGCTGTCTCTTTCTGGGATTATACAATTGAAACAGTTCTAACAACTTGACGGTGAACTGTTTCTAGCAATCTTTGCCTAGTTGCCTAGTGCTTTTTGGTTGCTTAGTAACTGCAAGTCATGCTCCCTAAACATTTTCACAGAACCCAGAAGTATCTGGGGAGTGCCCTCTACGTTGCTAGACAATCCGACAGTGCTTCACAGGCATCTCCAATGCTCTGTCTTCACTGTTTTCTTCCTGAAATCTGAAACATGCCAGTGATCCAAAGCCCAGTCATAACACAAGACGTTATGAGTGACTGAGAGCAGATCATATGTCTCTACCAAATCTACACCAACCCATGTTTCTGCTTTTTGTTACCAGGGCTTTATTTTTCATGCATCCCTCTGCAGATTTGTTTTGCCTTTTTGGTAACATTTGAATCATCTGCCTCATAGTACAGCATTAGAACATCAGTGGTAGGATAATTTACTTTCTTGCCTCATCAGACCCAGCCATGCTAATCTTTTCATTGCCCATCATACTCCATAAATAAAATTTGGTTTAGTGTAAATGGGATGCTAGGTAGATTGCTTAAGGTCCCTAATAAAATGTCGATGAACACTTTGGCTCTGTTATGCAGCACCCTGCCAACATGACTCTCTAATTTTTAAACAGTCTTTTCATTAAAAACAATAGAACAGGAAGGTGTCATACTGCAAAATGAGGCTAGCCTCCAACATAATCTTTATTTCAAACAATGCCAGGAAGCCCTATAAGCTATTTGTAGGAAATGAAACTGGTGGGTGATTGAAGGCCACTGTTTTGCTTGGAAGTGTGTCCTGCCCAGGGAAGGGTAGACTGGGGAGGGTGGCGGCAAATGTCTAGACAGGTTGAGAAGGACCACCAATGTACTTTTTAGTAAATGGGGATTTGGGACTGATCAGTGTGACAGCCTATGTGTAGAAAGATGAGCACTCCTGAGGCAGCCATTTAGGGAAAAGATCAACCTCTTTCAAAATTCTGGTAGGATCCCCATAGGATCAAAATAATTAGGGATCCTTAGGCTAAACAAATATACCATGAAGAAGGAGCATCCACCGGGTGGTAATATGGTGGTCACAACCCCATGATTTAAGCCCTGCCCCTTTAGTACATATGTTGCACGTGCAACAAAAGTGGAAAGTTTTCAGTTGGCCACCATCCTGACTTTACCCACCCCCTCCCTCCTCCAGATGTCCCTGCTATAAGGCATTACACATTGCCCGGCTGGCTCATTTAAACCAAGCAAACACAACACAACACAATGTTAGTAAACCACAACATCAGTCTGCCCAAGCTACAGGTACTTAAAATGCTAACAGTGTTTGTATAAATTATCTAATCTGTTTTATATGAAATTTTGGCATATGAATAACTTGTTTGTGTTGCATAGTATCACACCGAAGTCAACATCTCTGTAAGAAATAGTACCCAGATGTTCAAAACAAACGATTATAGTAAACAACCTGTCATTTTTATATCTTCTTCAGTACCAAGTCAGAGTCTCAAAACTTTATTGTATATGGCTCCTCAAATTCAGTTTGAAAAATAGGTCTGAATGGTGCTTTAATCCACCTAGGATCATTCTAGTCAGAGAGCTCCTTGTACAAAAAGCCAAAATACATTGTGCCACTTATTCATCTTTTTCCTCCTTAATGGATCTGGGGGGGATGTGGGGAAGATAAAAGAAGTAGTAGAAAAATACAAATGGACCATTTCATTCCATTAATCAGGAGGTGTGGCTGCCTGCTAAAAGCCTCATCTAGAAGCATCTCCAGTTGCTCCTTTGAGAGTTAATGTGGAATGGCTGTACTACATATCATCTCTGAAAATAAATATAAACCTGCTTTATTATTTTCAAATACACAGCTTTAATATAAGACATGAAACTAGGTGAATTACTTCCTAGTACCTATATATTTATAGAAAGTGGTGTTCCGTAAGCTCACAATTTGCCATTTCTGGAGTTGCATACAATAGTTTAGCAAAGATGAGTACCAAAACAAGCCACTGCTACTACATGAGCTTTAGTCTTTACCTGAGGGAAACCACAGTAGAGATAACCTAATTTAGGTCAGAAATGTGACTCTGCATATGACAAAATCTGGACCCAGCTTAGAGTCATCTATATACTACTAAAACTCTTGTGTCTGTAACCTTCAATTGGACAAAACAGTATGTCATAGGGCAACGATTTTTGAACCAAGGTATCTCAAATGGGCTAGCTTACAGAATTCATCCAAAATCTGGGACCCATGACTCCTATGGGATTGAAACTTGGGGCCACTTCAGCACTGCTGTGCTACTGCACCTCTGTAGTCAGCTTAGGTCATGTGACTGTCATGGGCATACCCCCAACCTCTTTCCTGCCTCCCTCTTTCCCCAGTGCCCAATTGGCTGGCAGCAAGGCCCAATGGGCAAGTGGCAATTGGCTGCTATGGAAACAGGTAGAAATTTGAAATATCTTAATGGCTGTGGGCATTGAGGGAAGGATAAGGGAGGAATTGAATGCCAGCTGGTGAGGTAGGGCTGGCTGGGGGGCAACGGTGGTTGACAGGTGAGCCCTCTTTCTCCCTCAAGGGGGCCCTTGGGGACACGCTGGAATGGGGAGCGGGCGTACAGTTTTCCTCATGGTCCACAGCTCCCTTTGTTCCACCTACCCCCAGCAAACTGGCAGGCAGTTCCATGGGTCAGTTGAGGAGGAGAAGGACAAGGCTTCATGGGGGCTCTCCTGAGGGCCATGAGGGCAGGGCAAATGGTGCAAGCCTACATTATATGTGGAAAGAAAGAAAGAAAGAAAGAAAGAAAGAAAGAAAGAAAGAAAGAAAGAAAGAAAGAAAGAAAGAAAGAAAGAAGTGAGGTTGGTTGGTTGGTTTCTGATGCTCCCTGCCAGCTTCCCACAAGGAAAGTCAATGGAGAAGCCAACAGCAGGTTTTAAGTCGCTCACAGTCCCACTGCTTTTTTGCCCTTGGTCATTCTGTTTCTCTGTTTAGGTAAGGAAATATCTCTGTAACAATGACCCAACAGGTCACAGGTTGTCTAGTAGAATCATAAAGTTCTTTAGGCCATCAGCACAAGAGAAGAACTCAAATTAAAAGCCTCTGACTGAACACATCTAATGAAAGAGAGTTCACTACTTCCCTTGGTAAGTAGTATTCCTCTGCTCTTACTGTTAGGATGGTTTTCCTAACATTTAACCAGAATCTGCCTTTCTGTAAGTTTAGACCATTATTCTGGGTTCTTCACATTGGGACAATAAAGAACAAGTCATGACACTATTTCAGGTACTTAAATAATACCGTCATACCTCCCTCTTCAGTCATCTTTTTTCAAAGCTAATCATAACCAGTTCCTTCAGTGTCTTCTAGGGAGACTTCATTTCTTGTCCATGTGTCTGCTGTTGCTCCAGTATCTCTGATCTTCCTTAAAGAGCAAGGCCCAGAACTGGACACAGTGCTCGAAGTGGGCTCTGAACAATGCAGAATATAGTGGCACCAGTACGTCTTATACTTCTACTGATGCAGTCTAAAACTGCTTATGATTTTCAGGAGTTGTGTGACACTGCTGATTCATATTCAGCTTCTGACCAATTGCTACTCAAAGATTGTTTTCACCTGTACCTCCCATCCTATAGCTGCATATTTAATTTATTTTTCCCAGGTGAAGCACATTTATCTCTATTAAATTTTATTCTGTGGTTTTTGGTCAACTTCTCTAATCTATCAATATCATTTTGAATTTTGTTTCTGTTTTTTATGGTATTAGCCACCCCATCCAGTTTCATGTCATCTGCAAATATGAGAAGCATTCCTTCTATCTCTTCATTCAAGTCATTAACAAAAATGTTGAAGACAGACAGGATCAAACCTGTTGCACCCAACTTAATAACTCATTCCATTTTGATGAGGAACAATTGATAGGCATTCTTTGGATATGGTTTCTCAAGCCAGCTGTGCATCCACTGAAGAGTCACGCCACTCAACCCATGTACTTAGTTTGGAAATGTTTAATAAAAAAAGGCCCTACAAAAAACTCTTTCGGTACACTCCAACTAGAACTTCCCCATCTGATTTTAGCACATGAGTTGACTGATACTGCAGGAGGCATATTTTAAAGTACTTGGATTTTAAGCTCATTCAGCTTTTTGAGAACTTGAATTGAATCCTGCAGCTAACTGGCAACATAAGATTTTTCTATGCTTTATTTCAGGGCATTTATGGTGGCGGGGGGGGGGGGGTGGTGGTGGTGGTGGTCAAAAGTCAAGATGGTGGCTATGATTGCATAGTTGCAGCTGCCATCTTGATTTTCCTGTGGGTGCTCCTGCTTTCATCTCTCTCGCTAATGCTATAATGCTGCCATTTAAATAGTATTTCATGGATCTTTTCATACATTTCTAAATACAGTATATTTTTCAAAAAATACCTATAAATAGTTGTTCTACAATGATTGATTTTAACAGTGCTTTTAACACTAATTACTTCAAGAAAAATTTTAGCACTAAGCCACCTTAATCAAGCCCTACATTCGTTTTAAGGATATCCACCCTTGTTAAGACAGGCCTTCTACACCTCTTATATCTAGATCTGCTGTTGTGAAAGAAGATTAAAGAAACATTGCGAGAACACAAGAGGATTGCAAATGGATGATGGTGTCATGTCATCTAGTCTGAATAAAGTGTGAGTGATTCCACCCTCAGTGATTAATGTAGTATTGCCCAGCATGCCTGCATTAACATAAATATGTTAAAATCCATTCCAAGAACAATTCTCATTTTGGGCCCCAAATATAATTGCTTCATATTTTTAAAGGGTGACTTGCTTTTAGCTTATGTACATTTTTACAGCTCTTTTTATCAAGTTGTTTTATGCTGACAATTGTACAGAAATACCCATGAGCATAATATAATCAGCTTCTGACTGAGTCTGTTACCCTTTAGAACACAGGAGACAACCTAAAAACATTTGCACAAATTTCTGCCTCTGAGAGAAAAGTTTCTTTCCATGCTGCCATAGCAATCTGGAGTAGTGGGCATAGATCTATGGGGTTCAGCCACTGAAAAAAAATTTTTTTTTTCTTCTGCCCTTCACACTGCAGTGAAAGGAAACTGGAGAACAATCATAACATATTTCTTCAGTATTTGATGGACTGTTGCAAATAATTTCATATTTTTTCAGTGTGTTCGCCATGGTTGAAAAAAATGGTTAACAATTTCTTAGTATTTTTTCAAGTGTCATTTGAACTTTTAGCTCACATAATCTTGAAACATCAGAACTTTCAAAATATCCTTCAAGTACCTTGAAAGGATGTATTTGGTGCTTTGTGATTTTGCAGGGTGTGTCATTTGGAATTTTCTAACTCTGCCTCTATTTGAATTCAAGTATGTATGAACCCTGAATTGCTAATCCAGATCATCCTGACATCAAAAAGTAGACTAATCTGATTCTAATTCAACAATTCTAAAAGTGGTATTTGAAAACTCTGAGCCCCCATTACTGTCAAACAGAAATTTACAAATCCTTATACAAGGTAGACTGGCTAATTTCTCCAACCTTTGGGTTTGAAGGGAACAAAATATCCCCCAGAAACCAAAGACAGAATCAAAAAAAATCTTTGCACAATATCCAGCAATGTGTTGATATCCAGAAGAATTCCACTTTTTCCATTGTTCAGATAAAATAATTATTTGCCTCCAGTTTAAAACATTTCAGAAGTTCTTGATTTTGCCTGAAATCACATTTGGAATAGAAGTTCTTCTACATGTCCCTTGCAATATTTAAGAATGGACAAGATTGTCAATTTTGGTTTCTTGTTTTTGCAATTTCCCTTAATATAAAATATTTTGTATATTATTGTAAATATGTATGTGTATATGTGTATGTATGTGTGTATATATATAGGGGTGTGTGTGTGTGTGTGTGTGTACAGGGGGTTCCTAGTACACTGTTGCTTTTATCGATAAGATCCATTGCAAAGTTCCAAATAGAACATTTTAAGAGTAGCTGAAATTCAGCTCATATATTTGTTTGAAGTGCCTGTAAGTGGCATTTCTTAGTCAGTTTCATCTGAGCATGGAAACCAAACTAGATTTGGTTTGATTGGTTCTTGGATGGGAGACCTCCAGAGTTTTAGATCATGACTTCCCAGACAAGCTGGAATGTCTAAAAACCATCCCAGAATAACACAATGGGAAACCACTTCCATACTGCAGCCAGTAAAACTACATGTTCATGAAGTCATTAGTAACTTGGTTGACTTTAGCTATTCATCGATTTAAAAAATGGGAAATTAAATATGTTCACATTAAAATGTGAGATAAAACCAATTTTCTTCCATCCCTGGCTACCTCATTCTTAATTCATATGTGACTGTTATACATAAATCATTAATTTGTCAGCATATAAAACACATGAAGCAGTGGAGAATAGCATTAACAAATGACAGGACAAAGTGGTGCTATTCCATCACTGTAATCCCAGATTGTATCAGAACAAATGGATTTAAGAGATTGAGCCAATCTGTTAAATCAGGGGCTAAAGAAAATGTGCCAGAAGCTATATATAATAATAGACTAGACAGCTTCTTAGCCACTTTTAGGAGTTAAAGAAAATGACAGTACTGTATAATAGACAAAATGATTGTATGAAATTCTCAACTCATTAATGAACAATTAATAATGAGTGATTGATTACTATGCGCCCCCCCCCCTTTATTTTCACCACAGTCTTGTGAAGTAGACTAGACTGAAGGTGAGTGAGTAAACCAAGATCATTCAATGAGTTTTAGGGTTATATGACCTTGCCACTGATATCACATTGTATGATGGTACGTGGGAATGACGTTCGGAGACAGGAGGAAGAGCCATGGCCTAGACAATGGTCTGATAAATGAAATATGAGTCTGAAGGAGGGGTGGGGGTGGAGAAAGCATCTCAGAAGGGACTGAGAGTAAAAATAAGGGAGGACAGAGGTACTTTCAGACTTGCAAGATTCTGTTATTGAAACCTTACAATAAAGGTAGTGTTAGTACTCATGGCTGGTGCTTCTTGTCTGGACTACCTCAAAGGCCTAACACATTGTTTTTATTTCTGGTATATAGTAATTTTAACAAACATTGATGCCACATGAGTAACAATGCACATCTTCATCTCTGTTGCCATGTGGATGAAAATGAACATCTATATTCAAACTTTGTAGCATTAATGGGAAGCTGATACCTCTTGTACAAATGCAGGGCAACATCCACACCCTACTCCATAGATGACTTGAAAATGCTCCTGGAAAGATGTCTCTATTGCTGGAATTAGATTAGTGTATATGTATAATGCAGCTTTGCAAGTAACACTGGGAGAGAAGAAGCAGATGAAAACTAAAGAAAAATTTGCTCTGTTGTCTTTATGAATATGAAAACCAGTAAAAAAACAGAGTTTGGGCATACAATGTGAGAATGTGTAGTATAATGGATCCATGAATTACAAAACAAAGTGAAACTATATTTTAAATGTCTTTTGGCTGGAAGCAATTACAACGTGAAGAGGATCTAAGCGCTGGGGTATACAATTCCATAAAGACAAGCGGCACACAGCAAAAATGGCAGGAGAAAAACTAATATGAAGTTAGCCTTTATGAATAAAAGAACAAATTACATATCAAAGACAAAGTCATTCAGTTCACCATGTTTGGAATAAGTGTGCTGTGTTCAGCAAGAAACCATAAAAGTAAAATAGGTGCAGGAAAGAGCGTCTTACTTTAGAAGTTCTTTTCCCCCTCCAGAGTTCTCTTTCTGGTAATACTGTGGATTTCAATCTACAATATTCAATTAATTTGTCTTTTTATCCTAAGGTGGGCAATCTAAGTTCCTAGAACACATATTGCCCGTAATTTAACTTCATTTGGCTCATGGCAATTAATTTAATCTGGCAAGTGTATTTTTCCCCCTTTCTTAGCATTCTGTTATGGAAAGAGAGAAAGAGGGAGACACACAGGGGTCAAAGAGAGAAAAGAGGATGTCAGAAACAGAAAGATGGGATAGTCCTGTCCACTCTTGACTCCATCTGCTGCTTATGTCACTCAAACTGCCAGCAATTCAGGCCCCCAACACATTGTCCCCAAATTAGATGGCCCTCAACAAAAAGAGGCTACTTGTCACTTTTTTATGCCAATGGTCAGTGAGCATAATGTCTCCATCCATCAACTTGCTTCTTTATGGTGCAAAATAGAGGACGGATCACCTGGTCTCCTATTTTCCATCTCTCTTCTGCTGCCTTTATTTACAGAAAAGGGTTAAAGCTTCCATAACCAAAGGCCACTCCCTTTGGGACCATCCATGCTAATTATACACAGTATTGTTTCCAGTAGTTCTGGAAAGCTGTGTGCCTTTTGACAGATAAATATACCTAATGTAAATTCTTGTCTGTTATTCATTCCTGTGTGTGTGTGTGTGTGTGTGTGTGTGTCTTTCTCCCTGGTTTTTTTTTTTTTTTTGCTTGACTTTTATCCCATTTTGCCAGCTGTTTGATGTCTGCTAATGTTTAATAAGTAGACATTTATACACACACACACACATTATACATTTATACATTATACACACACAGGCACACACACAGACACACTAGCTGAATTCAGTGGTCTGGATATAGAGTTTGACTGGGAGTGTGCTGGGTGTAAACTGAAAGAGGAAATTACAGTCATTTTCCAACACATAAATAGTAACCAGATGCTTATAATTTTTATTCCTGAACTTTTGAAACAGTGTTTCTGCTATTGCACATGCTATCATCATGATGCATGTATTTGCTTGGCCACAATTTTAATAATATTATTGATTGGTCAGATTAGGAGGCTATGATGGTATTAAGCCATATGGAACCCATATTGTGGTTTAAATATAAGCATCCCCCAGAATAGTATCCCTTTATCCTACCATGAATGAAGCATCTAGAACAAGCCAATGTGAGTTTCTAAAGCACAACTTTAGGAGGGTTGAAGGGCACATGCGGTATTTTGTGGTATTTGGATTGTGAAAAAGGGAAAACTGTGGCCCAAGTAGAAAGTGGGTGTGTTTAGAGGAAAAGCCTCCCATTTTTCTTTTGAAAAGTTGACTCCATCTCTGTCCACCCTCTCCACCTTATTTCCTGTTGAAATCAACAGCAGCTTTAAAAAGCACTGGGAACCTCACAGAAAGCCTTGGGGAGCACAAGTGACTGTAGGGCCACAGACTGTATCCTAAAATTACAACCAACTGCTACAATCCACAAAAACAAACCCAACCCCCTTGGGAATGCTGATTTCATCAGATGTAGTAGAACCTTTTGGCTGGTAACATTGCATTCATGTGCACTCATGCTCTTGAAACAGAATTTGAATTTGATGGGACAGAGCCTGAATTATTTCAACCCAAGCCTCTCTAGGGGAGATGTTATTTGATAAAATTTCTAAAGTAGATTTATCTATGAGAGACTCACTTCTAAATCCCAGGGCTCTTTGACATAAAATACTACATGCTACCACAGCAATGGTGATTAAATCTATATTTAATTATGAAAGGTATAGTTGGGATTGAGACAGATATAATGCTGCATTTTTTATATACACATATAAACCTATGGAACATAAGTCATTACTAACAGAGGGGATTATTCAGCACATTTCTGAACTTCCAGCTCTGTGACTTTGGTTATACTTAATTAAATCAGTCTGATTTGATGTTTTCCAACCAATTCATTTTTTAAAAATCAAACTAGAGGAAATTTCATTTTAGCAACTGCAGAGACATCCAAGAATATGTGCTTCAACCTTGAGATCATGTTATTGGCTATCTCTTAAGTGTTTTGAGTGATAACAGATGGCTTGTTTTGTAGGTGACTGATGAATAATAAATACATCCATAGACTGATGAAATTACATTGCAGGAATTATAGTTTGGCAAAATAAGAAGACAGTTCTATTCTGTTAGCAAATCCTTGCATCACAACCCGGAGGAGCTGCTTTTATGTTACTAAGATTCCAGCAATGATGAGATGATGGCTTTTTCAATGAACAGGATAAAACGGAATCATTTTGCAAAGGTCTGAATAGATAGACACAGGTTAACAATTGCATATTTATCAAACCTTCAACCAAATAAGCAGTGTTAGTGGCTTAATCATTAGCTTTTAAATGAATTAATCAATAAACTATTTTGTATAAACTTTCATATTGCAAACATCTCAAGAGAGTTGCTTGTTTTACATCTTATTTTTAAGAATTCATCAATAAGCAGAAGTTCTTGCTCTTTCTAATAAACGAGAACCCATCTTTAATATTTTATATTTGTTCCTTAGTACAGTAGGATGGTAAAATAAGTCAAGAAGATAGTTCAGTAAAGGATGAAGTTTACTAAGGATCCAGAAAGGATGGTATCCAGACAAATCATCCTTCAGGAAGCAGCATTATATGTTTATATGTTTTATTAGAATTAAAGAAACAAAATATACATCCCAAAATATCAAGAAGATGGTCAGCAATATCAGCTTTGATAGCCTCAGTTGACTTGCAATAGTGCTGGTGATTGCAATATCTCTTCATTTAGGAAATATTCAAATATAGCAGCATGAACCAAATTTATTTCATTCAGCAAAAATCTTTTTCCTTGGCGAATATCTCCTAAATATTATTGGCTGTAGATTTCACAAAAGTCTTGGGTTGTTAACTTATAAACTTTATGAAATAGTTTTTATAAAACTGTCATGGAACAAAACAGTTCAATGGGTTCAAAGCAGAGTTGGATCCATTTATTATAAAGAACAATCTATGATTTTAGATTCTAGAATTGCACAACTTTTTTCTGGGTTAAGTCACCGTTGCACTTTTAGTGGTATGCCTATCATTTAGTGGCATTTCAAACAGTAGGCAAGGCCAGGATAAATTTGATCTAAGTTAAACTGATATTAATTCAATTAGGTAATGTAATACCTCATATATGTAATAATTTCCCCTTTATGTCAAGTTAAAACTTGGCAAATTTGGAAAGGACTCTGAGGACTAGAACCAAGTTTTTCATAGGACATTTGAAACTGGGGCACCAGTTTGCTGATCTTTATTCTAGGGTCTTGTCCCACTAGTTTAGGGATGGGTGACTATATGACAACTAGGCAAGGTAACTGTATACATTGATAGAATGTTTACTGAAGTTGGGAAATGGATGCAGAAATGTTAAGACATGCAAAGGCTGGTGATAGGTGATGTTTAGTATGTGGTCTCTTACGAGGAACAAATACTTGTCAAAAGAAGCAGCCATGGCTCTATAGAGCACAGCAGTGTGCTTCTGCTGCCCTAGTTACACTGAAGTGGGAGACGGGTGTGCCGGGGAAACATGAAAGTAATATAGTGGCAATAGAGTTCTTAAAAAGTGGGTGTGGTAAAGCAAGAAGGGATAGGATCAAGAATGAACGGATGCTAATGAATATGGACTGAATCGAAAAGTGAATGACTAGTATGAAAAAAAGGATGTTGAGGCATGTAGAGAGAATGAATGAGAAGTGAATTGCAAAACAAATATATGAAGGTAAAATGAATGGGCTGACAAGAGGGAGAAGACCAACAATGTTGTGATTGGATGAAGCTGATGAGATGCTAAAAAAGAGAGAGGTGAAGGCAATGTATGAATTGGTGGTATATGGACACTGTGGAGACAAAGAAACATTGCAAGAATAAAAAGATAGGGAGCAATGCAGTGAAATAAGTGTTGGTGGAAGTAGATTTAGTTGGAATTCTTTTTCTTTTCTCTTATTGTCTGTCTTGAATTTCTATTGCTCATTATTTCTTATTCTATGGGTGTCACTATGTATGTATGAAATTACAATTGCAAAATTTTGCATGGAATGGCACAATACTGAAGAAATGTGATTCTGTTCTGAAAGAAGAATGCTGCACTTGCTATTGGCTTGGGGCTGTAAATCTCCAACAACTGAGTCTATAAAGGACTGCCTTACTATCAGTCTGTCTTGTTCCATTAAGGTATTATGAGCTTTCGCAGTTTCTGTAGTGACTTTTTAAAAAGTTTGCAATGATTAGTGAATACAGTACTCATTAAACTGGAAAAGTATTTGTTTGCGTGTGTGTGTTTCAGAGAGTATATTGAAGTGCAAATAACCCAAAGGACTGATATTTACAATTATTTTGAAATAATAAGATCTGGTTAGATAATAGTTGGCCTATGTGGAAATTCTAGCAGTTTGAGGTAAAGACTGTTTATTACTTAAATGCTATCTAAACATGAAAAACAGAATAATGATGTGTAATATCTTTTTAATGCAGTTAAATAAAAATATTTATTACAGTTAAAATCAAAAGATTTGTTCTAATACTAATATTTTGTGATGTTTGACACACACTCCACATGCTTAACTTGCTTGATATGAACTTCATTAGTTTTTTGTGGCTTAATATGTGTGAGAATCCATTCCATTTGGTTAATTTGTGGTTTCAAAGTATTACACAAGCCTGGAAAATTGGCTAAGTAAATAATCAGGTCAAGCACCTTGTGTGAACATAGCCTGCACGTGAGGTTCATTGCTGTCTGGAAACATTGTGGCAAGCACTAAGGGAAATTAGAGATCCTGTCAGTTTATAGGAGAGGACCTTTTTTAAAAGTCAGCTTTGGATAAATCAGCTGAGAAACTTCTTATTGACAATCACTGGCTCATTAACAAAGGCAAACAGACCAACAAATATCACTGGCAAGAGTCTTTTCTCCAAAAGCTTGATTAGTTCAACCACAGAAACCCGAAGCATAAGGTAGAAGTGTGAGAGTTAGCAAAAGAGATGGAGATTCCAAGATGATTCTCCAGAAGTTCTGGTCAAAGTGATAGTAGACACCTGGTCTCAGATAGCGACATTGCAAGTGAGGCAACTGAATGACTTATTTATTGTACTCAGACCAGGTCATCTCTTACCAGAAGAAGATTTCAGGGGAGCCTGAAGCAGACCTGAGAGATAGTAAGTTTCTGATAGAAATAAGAACATTTTATGCTCTGAGCCTTTCTGGGAGCTCTAACTGAGACCAAGATAGAAAAAAGCTGTTAGAATGGAGAACATGATAGTTATTCTGTGTTAAAAAATAAGATACCAATATAGGTAACTGGTAAAATATAGAAATAACACTTCATTTTAAATTATATTACATAAATAAGTTTCATGCCCCTTTATTCCATTTTTGTAACTTTGTAACTGCATGAATAAATAGCGTGCTAAAGGGCTTAAGATTATTTAGAAAGTTGATGTGAACAATGGAAATTTAAAGAACTAAGTTATATTTATTAGGATTTGTGAGTCAGATCTTCCACCTTTGTTAGATGAAATCACAATCATGGAATTAGAGTAGGAAATTATGTTTAGGCCATTGAGTCTCATCACCTGTACCCCTGACAGACATTTGTCTAGCCTCTACTTGAACACATCTAGAAAAAGAGAGTCCACCACTTCCCTAGGTAATTGATTCCACTGTTAAACTGCTTTTACTGTTAGGAAGCTTTTCTACACTCAGTGGAATCTATCTGCCAATAACCTGAGTGTATCATTTTGTGTCCCACATTTGGAAATAACAGAGAACAGGTTTGGCCCTTTACAACATCATACCATTTCAGTTATTTGAAGAATATTACCAATTTCCTGATTAGTCTTGGTTAAACAGTCCCAACTCCTTCACAGAACTCTGTGTTCATATGCAATGACATAGCAAACATGAAAAATCCTAACCATGGCAGTTTGGATTGGATTTAAGAATCTTACATCCTGCATAATTGTAATCCATTGAGAAAATATAGCCCACCAGCTACTTCTGGCAACATATTAGTTACCTGAAACCCATTACCTGCAATATGTTGTTGTCCTAGACTTGGGTGAATAAGAATAGATACAATTTAGAACTTGCTGCAAGATCAGAGATGGGGAACCAGCGCCTGCATCTACAACTTCATGCCCCTTGTTTGGACTTAAGTCTTTTGCTATTTGAGTATGTGACAGAATGGAAGAAGCAGCAGGTTTGCTTCTAACTAGCCATTATGAAGATTTTTTAAACATGGATTTCACTGAAAGGAAAAAAAAGCTGTCTGTTGATTTTGTGAAGCTTTCTATAGTACTTTGCATAAAGACAACAGGACTGATGTTAATTGATAAAACAGTGCCAACTTCTTTCAGTTTTCCAGAATTAATTCAAGATAACTCTTTGTAAATATCCACATATCAATGAACATGCTGTCTGGGAAGCATGGAAATTGTAGGACAACATATCTGGGGGGCACCAGGTTGGGGAAGATTACTTTGTTCTTTTTTTTTTTTTTTAATTGCTATCATGTCTCTGCTATTGCAGAGCCGTCTTTTCTAGTATCTTGAAAAGTGGCAATTTATAATTGGATAGACTATACAATCAGAAGAGAAATATCCTTTACGATCTTGAAGCACATTATAATCACAGTGAAATCCCCAGGATACAAGACATATTCCAAGGGTTCCATTTTTAGTATCAGGCATAGAGTAACATAGAAGAAGTAAGTACAGGCTGGTTTCCACCCCGTGATTTTAAAAATGTGGCTAGAGGTATTTTGGACCAGGCCTGCAGGCACTCACTGCATGCTTTTTTTTATTTGGGTCATACATATTTCATTTTGATTTTCCACTTCTCCTCTCCCACTCCCTCTGGTGAGGTTTCAGCTCCTTCTACTTTCTGTTTCCTTGTTAACACTGCCAGGTGTACCTGCTAATCTCTTACTTGGTCTCGAGCATAACCTTCTTGATCTTTTTATCCAGGGAGCTGTTACTTTAAGAAATCCTCATAGAGCTAAGCAAGAGAATCTCCCAGCAGTTTGTTCCTGGTTTGTTGGTTGCCAGTGATGCAACTCACTATTCCTTTGTTTTAGCTCATTACAGCTTCCACAAAGGTTTCCTGGCCTCAGTATTTACCTGGCTGTAGAGCCATAGGACTGCAATGGGCCATTTGGCCACTGAGTCCAATGCCTTGCTCAGAGCAGGGATCCCAGTTAAAGCATCCCTGACAAATATCTGTCTAGCCTCTGTTTGAACACATCCAATCAAGGGAAGCTGCCACTTCTCTGTAATTGGTTCCAGTGTCAAACTCCTCTTACTGTTAAGAAGCTTTTGCTAACATTTAACACCTGGTTTCCTGTAACTTGAATCCATTGTTTCATCTGCTGCCTGGAAAAATAGAGAATGGTTCCTGACTTTCTTCTGTATGGCATCCTTTCAGATATTTGAACAGTTGGGTAACCTCACTCAGTTTTCTCTTCCCAAGGCTAAACACCCAGTCCCTTTAAAACATTTTATATGATATTGTATCTAGTCCTCTGATCATCTTTGTGCTTCTTTGAATCTGTTACAGTTTCTCTGAATCTTTCTTTAAATAAGGTGGCCAGAACTTGATGCAATACTCAAGGTGGGGTATAATTAATATAGAATAAAGGGGAATCATTACCTCCTAGGATTTGAAAACTATACTTCTGTTGATGGAGCCTAAAATTGCACTTACCAAGATACTTTATATTGCCCTTAAAATTGGTAATCACAAACCCAATAGATTTGCAAGATTGCAGGAAGACTTAGTGTTGGGTCCAGTGCTTTGGACTTCTACTCCTGTCAGTTCTCATCATCTTGGCCAATGACAAACAATGGTGGCTAGTGTAGAACATCTGGTATTGGTTAACCAGGTTGCCTCATCTGTACAAGGACATGGTTCAAATATTTGGAAGCAACCTCTTTTCCAAACTTACAGACGTAAACACTTGCAGAATGATTCTGCTACTGATATAAGCCCTGTTTGTGATCTGAGTAACACACTGGGGTGAAGGAACAGCTTTTCTTCCATGCACATTAAATGGCTCCTGGCAAGAATCCTGGCAGTAGTCATGCTTGTGAAAAACAACTAGGCTTACCACCCACACAATTTTTGCAGGGAGATCTCAGTTCATACAATTTGTTTTGATTGGGCTACAAGCTTGCTGGTAGGGCTCAAAATGATGAAGATTGCATCTCACCAGTTATCTATCCATGGAAAATCTCTGAAGTTCCAATCCGCTTGGAGTCAGAGATATCAGGAATTTAGGTACCAAAGGAGGAAAAGAATTGGAGTACATGGGACTCCAAGCAACGGACCAAAGTTCTCACAGTAGTATATAAGATGCTTTCATGTGTTTTATATGTGTATGTATACATGTACAATATATATTCATATTGGAAGTGTGACTTCAGTTGTGCTGACTGTTCAGAACCTGATAACTTACTGACCACAAGGGACAGTTGGATGTAGATAGAAAATTAGGAATTTCTACTATGTCCCTTCTTTGTCTATATTGCAAATCTCAGGTTACCTCCTTCCTGTTTTTATCTTCCCATCACATTCGTTTGCTGATTCTCTTCCTGATAGGATGTAACTAACAAGGATCTAGTCTTTGTCTATTTCCCCTCCACACCAAACACCAAGGGTTTTTTTAAAAAAAATTTATTCTGCCTTTATTATTTTTTATAAATAATTCAAAGTGGTGAACATGCCTAATATTCCTCCTCCTATTTTCCCCACAACAGCCCTGTGAGGTGAGTTGGGCTGAGAGAAAGTGAATGGCTCAAAGTATTTCAGGTAATAATCCTTTTTTTATGTTAGAAGAACTGCTTTGCTAATCCTTGCTCAGGTTAGATCTCTGCTTTCCAAGATCATACACAAATTGCTTCCTCTGTCAAGGTTACAGGCCAGAGCCTCAGTTAAAGACAAAGGGGTCAGTCTTCCAGAAAAGATTTGACGAAGATGAAAAAAAATTAGAATGAGACTGAAAAAAATTCAGCTCTTTGAGAAGCTGGAAGGACCAGAATTTTCCTGTTAGTCTTTTATAATAGAAGTCCCAAGAGATGGCCTTTTTTCTGGATAAAGAGAGACCTATAGATCCAAAGCAGGATCAAAAGGCCTGGAATGCTTCAGACAGCAAAGAAACAGAAACTATCTTCCAGGGTGGAGTGACTCCATCCGTGTTCATCGTACCAAAACTATTTGGAATCCTGCAACATCCCTCTATGATAAAAGAATCATAGTTTCAAATGTGCATCTTTGTAAAAGGCTGTGTAATGCCGCTGAGATCTAATCTATATATGAATGAAATGTAGAGATCTCTTGGGAGCTTGAAATGCAAGATGTAAGAATACAGCCATAAATTATTATTGCCCTGTTCCTAAACTCACTATCATAAAATTATAAGATTGTAGTCTATGCAGTTCAAATGAGAGACAGAGCAGATCTTAACTTTATAATAAACCATCTTCAAGACTTTAATTGCATAACTCTGAGAGAGAAAAAATAAACCGCACTCCAGACTCAGTTTGCAAAACTAAGGGCAGAGAGAGATGGTGTTTCCATTGTAATGGCCTGGATCATTTGCAAGCCTATTGTCCTAGGAAGACTAAGGCAGAGAAACCCTGGTCCATCTGCTTTCCAGAGAGAATAAGTCATCTCAGAAAGTGAAAGGCAGAAAATAGAATACAAGCAAATAAAATGCAGGGGGAAAGATAAGGCAAAAACCTCCAAGATTCATCTTCTTGATTGAAAAATGGGATATTAATAGATTCTGAAATTATAAAGAATCTTATTAAAGAAAAATAAAAGTTTCTCAAATAAGACACTAAGTACCAATAGAAGTAGTCGTCAACTTAGGGCCACAATTGGGACCAGAATTTCCATCGCTAAATGATGCAGTTGTAAAGCGAGATGTAATGTGACTGCATCGCTTAGCAATGGCAATCCCGGCAGTCCCAGTTGCTGTCATTAACTGAGAATTGTGGGTTGTTAAGCAAGTACCCACCCCAATCCAAGCCGTTCTGGGCTTGGTCACTCCCAGCCCTGAGTCTCAGTAAGGTAAGGGACTTCCTCCAACTCCCCCTGGCTCTGGGGCTGCTTGCCACACCATGGGAAGCTGCAGCTGCCCCAGCTCAGTCCCAGCTGCAGTTACCCTCGTCACCCTGCACTCCAAGACCCCTGCTGCCCTGCACTTCACTGCCCCAGCTGACATTTATGGTCTTTTTGCTCCCACTGCTGACCAGGAGTGTCTGGCCTGGCTGCTGGGCCAGGCTGGGGCTGGGCTTTGCACTGGGGGGGGGGGGGGGGGAAGCAAAAAGCAGCCCCAGAGCTGTGGCACACCAAAGAGCTCCTTTGCACCACACTCCTGGGCCAGGCTGAGGCTGGGCTTTGCAAAAAAAAAAAAGGCGCAAAGGGGCTTTTTGGCATGCTGTGGCTCTGGGGCTGCTTTCTGCTTTTTATTTCAGCTGGTCAGTTGGGGTGGCAGAGTGCAGGGCAGCAGGGGGCCAAAAGGGCATAGATGGGGGGAGATAGACAGATGGGGGTTGTAAGTGTGGGCAGGCTGCCAAGAGCCCAAATTTTGATCACAGGACCACAGGGGCACTGCAACAGTCATAACTTTGGGCATAGATCATAAGTCACTTTGTTCTGCACCACCATAACTTCGAATGGTTGCTGAACAAATGGTCGAATGTTGAGGACTACCTGTAGGCAATTTATTTAGTGGATGGACAGAAACTTCTTTCAGAGGCAGAGGTTCGGGAAATTCTCTTTTGTCTTGTATAAAGGAGAGGCAATCAATTTAACAATCCAAGATGTGTTGTATTTTCCAGATTTGGAGTTCAGGCTGCTCTAAGGTATGTGATACAAAAAATATGTGAAGTAGAGATTGAAGCCAGCCATTTTCATATGGCTCAAAGTGCAGAATGATTTATGAAAGTCACCCTCCCCCCAAATAGACTGGTTAAGATGGATTGTGCGGAGGATAAAACCAGAGCAGCAAAAGCAAGTGGTTGTAAGAACTGTTTAAGGCTTTGGTACAAAAGGATGAGGCAAAGATATCCCAAAGCTGTTCACAAATCAGAGAATTAAGCCAAAGAAATCAGACAACAACCACCTGCAGCCCAAAGTGCCCTGCTTTATAAGGTAATACTAAACTTTTCCACCTGGTATGTTCCTGGTTAACTTCATCCAGAAATAGGCAACCTGTGCCCATGGGCGCTTAGGGGTCAATGACAACTTTTCTTGGAACCTGCCTTTTTCCTGCTCCCCACAAAAAGATTTTTAGAAATTATTTTGATCAAAAATAAATAGATGGAAAATTGGTATGCTGCAAAGCACAGCACTATTCTCCAGGATCAAAACATTTGCATGAGTGCCTCTGGGCAGCACATATGCGTATCGTTTGCTTTTAGAAGCTTATTTATTTTAGAACTCATTCTGGAGTGCATTGCTGAATGTTAGGTCCTGGGAAAATGCTATCTGCATATATGTCAAGATATTGCCTTCTGGCTATGCAAGCACTTACATTCCTTTCTGTAGCCCCACTCCTTCAGCCTAGTCACACTAAGACCCCAGCTACGCTTCCTACAGAATCACACCAGCACCCTGATGCAAGAAGATCATTGTTCTCCTCCTTTGCCTCTGTTCAAAGCCAAGTCATGCAGACAGTTCTTTATGAGCTCTTTCATTCTGCTCCCTTTCTGTTTCCACTTCCAGTGTGAAGAATACATCAAGAAGATAAGAACCCAGAGAACATATATAGTGTACCAAAAACAGCCTGCAGGGATTAACTGGATAGCTATTTCTTGCAGTAAGCTGCGAAAAAGGCTGAGTGTGAAAATATATTACCAACCCTTTCAACCAATAACAAGAGTCAATGTTTATTTTTAGAAACACTGCATCATGTCTGGAGGTGCATTTGCCAGTTAATTGGAAATGCTAAAACGGTCATTCAGTTCACTGATTTTTTATCTAGCAAAAATTCTTACAGAATCATATAAGGTATATGTTGGAAGAGACCTTACAATCATCTAACCCAACCCTCTGTTCAGTGTAGAAATCCACTAAACCATTCCCCAAATGAAAACCTCAGCATGTATGCGTGGAGAGCAGGCAGGGTCACCACGCTTCTAGGAACACTGTTCCACTGTTTTAACAGTTATTACAGTCCAGAAATTCTTCCTAATACTCAGTCTCAATCTCCCTTCTTTTAATTTCAATTTATTCACTCTTGTCCAGCTCCTACTTTCAAGAGTGTGAAGCTATGTTTCACAACTATTATCAGCAAGCCATAGTACATTCAGGACAAGTGATAAAATTAACAAAGGGGAAAAATAAAATGCCAGGGAAGACACTTCACCATGGAGGAAGGTTTACATAGGACCATAGCCTTCTCCTATCCTGGTGACATGCCCTGTGATCTACCACCCCCAAATGTCCAGCTAAAAAAGCTGGGAAATATAGTTCCAGCACATCTGTATATCACCATATATGTCAGCTGAAAGCAGAATCAGAAAGTTAAATGTTTTAGGAAAGTCACAAATGTTGATCTGATCCTAAGGATAATTTTGTTTCATTTTATTCTCAACCAAAGGCTTTGCCTGCTATAAAGATGCTATTTTCTTATTCAAAAGAATTGGCCATAAGAACACAGGAAAAATCACCCGTAGGGATGACAGCTGTCAAATTATCATGCACACACAGTTTTCACCCTTGGGTGAGTTGCAATCTTCCTGACTAGTGTAATGATAGACAAATTCACCCATGCGCAAAGCGATGCAATCAGAACCAAAAGTGAAGGCTTGCTTCTTAATTTTCATGGGACACCTGATTATCCATACAGTTGCCTAGGACTCAGGTATTTTCTCTGCAAGCTAATTCCCTTGTGGATGATCATGATCAATGAACTTGGTGCCTCCTGTGGTAATGGATTTAAAGCTAAGGAGAACATTTGCTATCCAGGGGAATACCTGGAGCAGTAACTTAGGGCAGAAATACAGAGCCCCACTTACCAAGGAAGTACAAATTACTCTCTTGAAGGTGGTAAGTGATACGGTTTGATATTAATTCCTAAGATAGTGTTTCTCAATCTCAGCAACTTTAAGACATGTGGACTTCAACTCCCAGAATTCCCCAGCCAGCCTGGCTGGCTGGACAATTCTGGGAGTTGAAGTCCACATGTCTTAAAGTTGCTGAGGTTGAGATACCCTGTCCTAAGCTGATCAGGATGGAGGCTGCTTGCTACAGCCTCTTTCTTTCTTATTATACTTAAACATGTTTTTATAATAAGGAGACAACTGCTTCAATATATACAAAGTTGCAGGTATTCATTTTAATATTTTACCCATTTAATATTTTATATATAGCATATGTCTGGAAGCCACCATAGATCCACAATCTTAGATTAAAAACTATTTGCTTCAGTGGCATCACCTGTTACATTTGTGGGCAGGCTCTGAATGATCACAGCTGCCTTTTTAATTATTTTAAAGTACTGGTTTGAGTTTTCCTCCTTGTTTTAAGCATTTAGATATAATTTGTGTAATTTGATTTTTCCCCTTTCATATAAATTACCTGGTGAGTCTTTTTACAGATGGAATCTATCCTAAAAATGCTTCTACCAATACATGTAAAGGGTGCAAACTGTTCATAGCAACCTCTTTGACTCAGTTTATCTATAAGTGAAATTAGCGATAACTTTTTTTATCATACCTTGTATCTTTTGGTGGCCCACTGGTTAAAAAAAAATAATTTTGCAATATGATCCTTGGACAGCTGATAACACATAACATGATATAGCACCAACAAAAATTAAAACCCGGGCAATGATAAGCCAATAAGCAGTAGGGGAAAAGGCACTGAGATTTAAATTCAGTGGATGTTTGCCTGAATTTTAAAAAGACTGAAAAAAGTTTTTTTTAGCAAAAGGAGTTGCTTGGCATTGAAAAGACAAAATCTGGTGCCAAGCAGGCCTTCTTGAGAGGATGACTGATTGGCACTTGCTTAATTTGAAGAGCAGAAGCAGTCATCTTAAGGCTTTCAAAGATGGCCATTGCACACAATCAAGTACATGTGTGGAAGGGCTGTTGAAGGTCAAAACTGATTCCTGGGCTAAGCCAGTTTTACACCTTGTGTGTAAAACAGCTGTCTTGGGCTGTTTGTTATGGGGGTCTTTGAGGAAAAGCAAATGAGTTATTTTATTTTTGCTTTCAATGACCTGTGGGATTTTCTTCCTCAGACAGCAAAATACTTTCTCCAACCTTCTGCATCTAGACTTTGGGATGGGACACATTCACCATTATTTTTGTGTTTCATTTTTTCTTTTTTCTTATTAATTAAAAAGCAATAAAAATCTATATAAAAAAAAGAATGCAAAGAAAAAAAAACATGATAAGAAAACACTGTTAACCCTGAACCGCTTTGCAGTTGTAGCTACAAACAACCCCTGAGTTGTTTGCATGACCCCTAAGATCCGGAGGGTACCCACCCACGTGGCCTTCTGGAAAGCTAGGAAGACCTGACTCTTCCCCCAGGCACTGGATCAAGATGGGATTTTGTCAAACACATGTATTGTTTGGTATGATGTCCTTAAATATTTAAATAGCTATTAGCCACCCAGGGATATCTTGTATAAGATGGGTGGCCATGTAAATTTTCTAAATAAATAAATGTGGGGAAGGAAGTGTCAGAAAAATAAAGATGACAGCCACAACAGCATGACTGGAACTCCATCCTTTTTACATGCAATGCACACAAAAAGTGATGAGGCTATGCCATCTAGCCTTTTCTTGTAAGCACACAAACACATGAGGATGTCTGTGCTGCAAGAGTTTGTCTTCCCATTTATTTAAAAGCTAAGATGGTCCTTGTTCTGCTGGCTGAGGTACAGCAAAAAATCCTTAACTGATCAAATATAGAGTCATTTTCAAGAGCTTATTTATCAACATTTTGATAATACAGGAGTAGTTAAAACACAGGGACTATCGATATACATAACCTCCCAGCAACTGAAGATGCAGGTAAGAAGGTGCAGGGTTGGAAATGACACAACCGCACAGTCAAAGCCCCACCCTGTTTTATGTGTCTCATGGTGCATGTAAAATGGAGCTTTGATTGCATGGTTGTGGCCCCCCATCTTGACTTTTTTGACCCTGCCCTGCAGAGTGTGTCCTGAATCCTAACACTATTATATAGTGAGAAACTAAGCATTTAGGATTCTGCCCCCTGAGTGTGCCTACCAGTTCAGGACAGAGGTAGGAGAGCTGCAGTTGACTCCTTTCCATAATTGGAAACTGAAAGCAGCTAAGAAGTACACGAAAGCACGGGCAAGGGTTTTCATCTCTGCAGTCAGATCTTTGAGCATCTTTGTTTAAAACGATAGAGGGATCCTTGCTCGATAATATAGAATGGCATTCTATTTTGGATAGGGCAGCATAGCACAGCAGCCTATTTTGCAGTTAATTTGATTTTTACAAAGTTGGCAATTCTCATTTGGGTTTTACATCTCAGCTTATATAAGCTAAGAGTGTCCATGTATCCCCTTAGAAATGAGAATTACTACAGTAAATGAATCATAGTTTCCTTCAATATGATGGAGAATTTTTATAGCAGCAGTCACTCCAGAATCTAGCTGCTGTCTCTAGGGCAAGAGATGATAATCCTATGCAGATATTCTCTGCATGCCTTGCATTTACAGCCAAGGCTGGATCTGGATGATGGGAAATGATATAATGAACCAGAAAAAAACTAGCACTGGCAGG
Source organism: Liasis olivaceus (assembly GCA_030867105.1). Classification (NCBI taxonomy): domain Eukaryota; kingdom Metazoa; phylum Chordata; class Lepidosauria; order Squamata; family Pythonidae; genus Liasis; species Liasis olivaceus. The sequence goes on along the minus strand of CM061351.1, from coordinate 39,335,458 downwards.
AGGCAGGTATGGTCTCAGGGCTGTCAGCAACAACATCAAGATGGACATTTGTCAACCCCCTGGCCATGTCCATGGCCTACTAACTGGATCCTCAATGCCAAGGGAAGGGAAGGGAAGGGAAGGGTGTCATGAAAGCACGTCAAGAAAGCATAAGATGAGGTTATTTTTCCCTGCCTCCTTGGCTGGTGCTGCTGTAGTTAATTCACCTCTCCTCTGATTTTCAAGTGAAGAAAGAGGAAGAAGGAGAGGATTTGTTGTTTCACTGAAAGAAAGGGAACGGACTCCATACCCTTTATTTCCAACTTGGTTTTAGGTGGCAGGGCTCTGGGAGTAGTGGGCCACCTATCACTTTTCCTTCCCTCTGGTCCCCACCCCACCTTAGGACTGTTAAAAGGCAAACCTAGAGATAGTGATTTCTCAGGGAGAAACAGCACATGACAGTATCTAGCTTGACAAATAAGAACCACTGGAGCATTTTTAAAAAATTCTTGGTCACTTCTTGGAAAGTTCCACTTCCAAGTGGTCTCCAGTACACAATAAATGTCAAAACATGATATGTGAATGAAGCCTACATTTCCCCAACCCCTTATTCTGCCATCGTGTCTATCTTTCTGGCTTCTGTGTATCAGCTATTCTTAAATGTAGCCCCTGACAACAGCAACTAGAAGCCAATACATTATCTCTGATGGGACAAACGGCAGCTTGGTTGGTGGATCTGTGTGTATGTATTACAGAGAAAACAAGATTTATTAAGAAAACAGCATGAAGCAAGTTATTAATCTTACTGACCTCTGGGATTTTCCCCCTAAATGTTCAGTAATGTTTGTCTAGCTTACTCTATTTTACAATATTAGAAGGGAAAGCGTTGCTGCCTGAAACTTGACCTGCTATGCAGAAATTTGATAAGGAAACATCAACCTGATTTATTTATATTATGATTTATTTATGTTAAAATATTTCTAGAGCACTTACAATTTAAACATCCCTAACCAATGAACACAATACAGGTAGTCCTTGCTTAACAATGGTAACAGGGACCGGAATTTCCATTGCTAAGCGATGCAGTCATAAAGCGTGACATCATGCCACCGTGCCACGTAGCGACAGCAGTTCCCAGTTACTGTCATTAAGCGACGACCTCACATGACTTCAATTTCCAACTTCCTGCTAGCTTCCCCATTGACTTTGCTTGTGGGAAGCCGGCAGGGAAGTTCACAAATTGTGATCATGTGACCGCAGGACGCTGCAACAGTTGGAAATCTAGGCCAGTTGCCAAGTGCCCAGATTGTGATCACGTGACTGCAGGGGTGCTGCGACAGCCAGAACTTTGAGGACCACTCGTAAGTACCACTTGTTCAGCACCATTGCAAAACTGAACGGTTGCTGAATGAGTGGTCATTAAACAAGGACCACCTGTAATTAGCCAAATATGATAAAAACAACTGTACACTAACTTGCAACAAATTCAATAAAACATTTAATATCAGGAAGTGCCTAAGCAAAGAGCCATACCATTAAAAGATAACAAAAGCATATACAGCAAAGGAAAGCACTTTCTAAATGGTGGGGAACTAGCCAAAAATACTTGTTTTCAGCTCATATAATCACCTGCAGGAAGCATTGTCACCCATTGATAAAATGTCCCTTGTTCCCTAGTATCAGGCTTATACTATCTACATGTATTCTTGCTTTGAGCACCAAAAATATAAAAATGGTGTAGCTAATATGAACTTTCATTTCAAGAATTCTAACGCCTAGGCCCTCATTGATTCAACAAAATAACTTTCTTCAAAATGTTCTTTGCTATGATCAGGATAATTTGTATGAGTCTGATCTATGCGACTGATAATTTATTAAAGGATTGATCAAACGGTGTAACAGATAAACTGTTCTCAATAACTTCCTCTTCTTAATTGCTTTCTCTAATTATTTTGGTCTATGACCATAAACTGAATAAATGAAATGCAATGAAATGCTTCTTCTAGAATCTCTGCTGCTTTGCTGTCCCGGACAGACAGTCCCCGGCTGCAAAGAGATGATCAGAATGCATCCAGAATGATGCTTACTACCATAAACTAGAATCTCTTGATTGAATGCTTGCCTTGCAATTATTGATGATCTTTGTGTTTTAAACCAGTTATTAAAGCTAGATATAATACCATACAATTTCCTGTTTAACTTCTGATTAAATGCTGAAACTTCCCCTGTTGTCTTTCATTCAACTGGTAACTTATCTGTTTTAGTGAGTTTTCAGAAATTATTGATAATGGGTTTAATGAGTGTCTCTGTAAATCCTTTCAGAACTTGGGCTGAGTATTATGCATTGATGTGCTAGATTCTATTAGCTCCTATATGAATACAGGTAGTCCACAACTGGGGACCAGCACTTCTGTTGCTAAGCAATGAGGTCGTTAAGTGAGTTGCACCCAATTTTATGACCTTTTTTGCTGCAGTTGTTAAGCAAATCACATGGCCATTAAGCAAATCCAGCTTCCATCATTGATTTTGCTTGTTGGAAGCCCCTTGGGAAGGTCACAAATGGTGATCACGTGATCCCAGGATGCTGCACCCATCGTAAATAGATGCTAGTTGCCAGGCACCTGAATTTTGATCATGTGACTGCGGGAACGCTGCGACAGCCATAAATACAAGGACCAGTCACTTTTTTTCAGTGCCATCGTCACTTTGAGTGGTCATTAAACGAATGGTCATAAATTGAGGACTACCTGTAGTCATTCTTTTGCTTCTATCCATTCTGTCTGAATATTTGCTTGTGTAAGAAATTATCTTGATCCTTAATGCCTGTGTTCTTCCAGTTGACTTCTCTCTTGCTTAAAAGTAGCTTTTCCAAACCCTAGCAAAAAAAAAAAAAACCCTCAAACCTCATAAATTTCCATGTCAAATGATTCTGCTAGCACTGCACAGTTTCAGTTTTGGGACTGGAAGCAGCTATTTCAATGGACTAGATTTTGTACCTGAAAAAAACTTTGTCAAACTATGCACTATAAAAAATTGTACTTGGTTTTTTTTTTGTTTGTTTGTATGTTTTGCTAATGATCATTTTTCTGCTACTATTTTTTTTTCTGGCAATGACTTTCACTTCCTAACAAGAGACAACAGGAAGGGAGAGACAATTTTATCAGTAGTCTGAACCAATCTCTTTGAAAAAGGTTTCAAATTAAGTGAAGGAGTTGCATGTGGTCTTAGGGTTACAAGTTGCCCAGTTTTGCTCTAGAAAATTTTTAAAAAATGCAGTTGCCGGCTACAAAGTAACGTGTAGTTTCAATCTGAGAGAAAATGCATCAAATTTTAATAAGTCTACAAGACTAAACCAGTTAAGGAGTTGATTCAAACCCACTGAAATACACGAAGGCTGATAAAACAAATGACTGTGCTGTACTGAGAGATATAACACAGAATAAATTGATGCCATCATTTTGAAAATGGCAACGTGTGCAAATTTCATGCTTCTGATCTCTGTTAATTGTGTTTCTGCTAAGCCTTTGGCAGGCTGCTGCTGTTTCAGCTCTGAGAAAACAGACTTTAGAAATGTAATGGGAAAAAAGTAAATATTGCTTGAAAAGCTACTGTGTTGCTGTGAAAGGACAGCATGTTATTAAACTTTATATGTGTGATTGAAATGTTGTTAAATCCAAGCACTTTTTTCTTTAATTAAACATGCCCATTTCTTTCCTTTAAAAAGGAAATGTCAGCTTAGAAGAACAGGAAAAAAAATAATTATTCAGATTTGTCACTCGGGCGACGATGAGGCTAGGAAGAGGATGCACTTAAAAAAAAAAATCAGCCCATAATAAATTTACTCAGCCTCTGTCTTAACAAAGAAGAAAATAGATTTAGAGGAGGACAGGAACCATAGCACAGTAGGAGAGCTAATGCTGTTTATATGAAAGGTTGCTGCCCCCCCCCCCCCAGTTAAATAAACTGCCCAATTTAACTACTCAGGCCTGGGGACTGGTGAACTAGTGAGGTGGCTCCATTATTATTAACATCCCTTCACCTACTACTTTTTGTCTTAGCTTTGTTTTCTATAGTTTTCAATGTTTTTAATAATAGCGTTGGAAAGAAATCTTACCAAGTTCATTTCCAAGCCAGGAATAAAATGCGCAGGCAGTTGTTGGAAACAGAGATGAAGTTTATTTCTGAGAGCCCAACATACAGAGTCAGCTGTCGGAGGCGGCCACAGTGAGTCTTCCCCTTTAAGTCCTTTATATAGAGAAATGTTATTAAATCCAAGCACTTTTTTCTTTAATTAAACATGGCCATTTCAACTATTGTTTCTTGAAAGTGCGTTAAAGCCCTTTATGTGATGGAATGGAATTATGAAGGCCAGGCTCAGGGAGATAAGCATTTTCTTAGCTCACCGGAACCACACGGGAGGAACAAAAGGATGAGACTGGCACCTCCCTGAGGAATTCACACTGTTGTGGTTGGAGGACTTTGGGAACTGGGGTTTTAGTCTGGGAAGATTCTCGCTAGAGGTTGTAGCTAATAAACATAGCTGGACTGAATTTGCATGGTCTCTTGAAGTTCCTTGGGCTAGGCCTGACACTTTAGGCTGTTAAGGAATTCTGGGAAAATGAACTTTTAGGTGTTCCAAGAGGGAGCACGCTCTAGTCCGGCCCCCTGCTGAGTTGTGGTTTCTGCTTGTTTAGCATTGCTGATTGAAACAGCAATCTCCTCATGGAAAGGACCTTTTTTTATTTAATCAAGGGGGCCTCTGGTAAAAGGTCAGCCTGAAAGGAATATACACCTGAAAAGACTGGTGCTTCCTGCAGGCTGGCACTTCCTGCTGCATTTTAATCTTTGTGATGAGCTCATTCTAATTGTAGTTTTTAACATTTTGCCCTAGCTACAGCGGGAAGACGGAAGACAGAAGGAAGAAGATAATATGATGGGCGTGGGGGGGGGGGGGGGATTTCCTTCTCAAAATAGTAATGATAATTGTTTTAGGTATTTATTAATTGTTTTAGCTTTGTTGCATGCTGCCCAGAGTCGCTTGTCTTGTGAGATAGGTAGCTATATAAATTGGACAAATAAATAAATAAATTCATTATTGTCATGCATGCTAAGCTAGAAAGCATAGAATGAACAAAAGCATGCTTCAGTTTTGCATTTCTGCTCTTTAATGAATTTTTTTGACTTTCTATCTCATCTTAATCTATACAGCCAACATTTTGGTTTGGGTAATGTGGTAAATCCCAGACTTTGGTTTAAAAGCCTTGTGTAATCAGTGTGAGGAGGAAGCCCAAAACAAACAAATAAATAAAAAATTAAATAAAATGTGATGATGGCACACAAACATATATGAGCCATAGTTTTTTAGCTTATGAGCTTTAGCTCATGCACAACTAATATGTAAAGAACCCCAAAGATCCTTTTCTCCCCAGGAAAAACAGTGTTCAGTTTCACTGCACTTCTATCAGACAGTCCTTGGAAAGAGTGCCAGTGTGCAACCATCAGGCAATGAATCAATATATAGCCTATTTAGTGCTACTGAATATATGCAATATATGGCTTTCTCTAGATATTCTTGGGTTTCAGTTTCATCATTTCACAATATTGACCATGCTGCCTAGGGCTGTTGAGACCTGGAGTTCAAGACCTTCTGTTCTGTAGCCAGGTCCCATGTTCATTCTTCCCAACCAGGATCTAGCTATCTATCAGGATCAGCTTTAAAAGTGGTCAGTTCAAATACTCTCCTGGAAACAGAACAGAATGGGGTGTCAAGCTAAATTTGCTTGCACAGTTTTGAGTGGATTGCATGTGGTAAGTTAGTGCCAAAACAAACAAACAAGCAAAAAATCCCAGAAGTTTTCCATTCTTATTTCAATGCCCTAAAGAAATGTGGGTACAAATGACAAATATAGATAATTACAAATATTCTGACAATATTCTTCAAACTATTTTAATCTTTTTTGTCAGTTTAAGGTTGCTTTACCAGGTTTTTGTTGTCGTTGTCATAATTTCTGACCAGCTTTTCCTTTATAAAATTCAAGATAATTCTTGATTTTGCTAGGGTTTTGGGTTTTGGATTTTTAAAAAAAAATTTTGTACCAGCTGTGCAGTTTGGCAGTGTGTGTGTGTGTGTGTGTGTGTTTGCAAAAAATTCAAGATGACAGCTTCAATCATGCAGTCATGACTGGCATCATGAAAACACACAGCACAGATTCCCTTGACTACAACACTTACTGGCAGCAACAAATTAGTTCAGGGCACCATTTATTGCAGAGATAGTAAACCTAAGATGAATTATGATCATTGTAGTGTCCCAGTGGTTCCTCCCCTTAGCTTCCTCTTCCTACTCCAAGTTGCTTCTGTAACTAAGCAACCCAGTGACTGCCAGATTATTTGGATCACAACTCTCCCAACCTCTTGCTATTGGTCATACAGGTTGGAGTTAATGAGAGCTGGTCCAAAACTTGTTGCAAGATACAATTTTCATCAATAATGCAAAGAGGAAGGTACCTTCCCAATGTTCTGGATTACAATCTCACAAGCCCTTCCTACTGGTTGTACTAGGTGGCTCCAAAGGGAAATAAACACTTTTCCTCTCAATGCGCAACTCTCCAGCAACAAGAAGTAAAGTTGAATTTAGCCTCCGGCAATGATTTTGCTCATCTCAGTTGAGCATGTAGTCATTCCTGCTTGTATACAGTGAAATCCGTTGGCATGAGCATGCCCATTAAAAAAGGGAAAGAAATGCATAAGGCATTTTTGTGGGCTTTGCCCACTTGAAATTCAGGCTATCCAAATGGCATATCACCCTAGATGAGTAATTCCTTCAGACGAAAGGATGATCCTCCATGCTATTTTATAATCATAGAGGTCAACTCAGGAAACAATATAATGAGAACTAGTCACGGAGACAAAATGAATTCAGTTCTACATTCCTATATATTTAGAAGGACAGGTGTTGACTTACTGGGGGTAATAGGATGGAAACTGAGTAACTAAACTAAAAATAGAAGAGAACAAAAATTGAACATGGGGGGTGGGGGGACCATACCAGGCACTTAGCAGGTGTAAAAACTCCATCAAAGTTTATATTACCCATGCGTTTATGCCAGCTGAAAAACTGAGCTGATGCACTTATGTTAAGAACAGACAAAAATAGCCATTGTTCTTGCAATGTTTGGCAAAGTTAATAAGAGTAAATGGGAATCTTCTAAAAGGCACTTTCTACACACATTAGGTTAAGCTTAAGATAGAAAGATAAATAAGAGAAGAGAAGAAAATAGCAGTATGGATTAGCATTTGGTTTATATGGTCCATATACATATATATGTATATAGAGAGAGCATTGCTCTAACAATCTTTTGAAAGCAAAAATTAAGATGGAGTCATAAAACAGGAACAATGGTTGTCCCAGACTTATGGGACATGACCATTCCCTGGGATATCCCCCCATTAATCTAAACAAGTGGATGTTGCAACAAAATGTTGTAGTGGAAGGCACTTCAATGTCCTATTAATCATCTTCTCTAGAACCTCTATTCTATTAACTCTAGTTTTCTTCTCCTACAAAACTCAATATTTATGGCAATTAAGCACACCTTGTAAGTGTTTGGGGAGAGGTAACTCTTTAGATTTTGCTTTTATTTTTGACTGTCAACAATCTCATACCCACATCACCTCTAGGGTGGACTACTGCAGTGCATTCTACATGAAGCTGCTTTTAAAGACTCCTCATGAAGCAGCAGTAGGTGCAAAATGCAGCAGCCAGTCTGCTGGCAGATGAAAGCTGTTTTAACTATGGCACACCAAGTCTGCCAGCACAGCATTGGCTTCCAATAGGCTTCAGAATATTTGTTTTAACTATAAAACCCTCATGGCTCAGCACTCAAGTATCTCCAGGATAATTTCCTTCAGGTAGAATCAACTCATCCATTTTTCTGATCCTAAGTAGGGATGTCGAGGATTCCTCCCATAAGTGAAGCAGAAGGCAATGTTTTTCCATTGTCACCTCATCCCAATGGAATAGCCCTATCCAGAGTTCCAGATGGCACCCTCTTTAATGGCTTTTAGAAAGGCAGTAAAGGCTGAGCCTTTTTGCAGAGCTTCTTAATTTCTGTGTTTTGATTTGGAGCATTGTCACTGGATCATAGATGCCAGATGAATTGATGGCTTTATCAGTTTTAGTTAGTATTACCTATTTGTTTTATTGATTTTATTTGGTTATATTATTAACTGCCAGGCATCTTTTTTGGAACTTAGTGGTACATAAATTCTATCTATCTATCTATCTATCTATCTATCTATCTATCTATCTATCTCTATCTGTCATCCATCCATCCATCCATCCATCCATCCATCCATCCATCCATCCATGGCTGTTTCAAGCCACTGGAAATGTGGTTCATATGTGAAAACAACTGCTTGAATTGACCATAGGAATGAATCCCAGTCTATTTCAATCTTTTATAATCTTTCAATCTTTGGGGACTGCTGCTGTGGACTAAGAGTGAGGGAGCACTGTCAACAACTGTTTCTGTTTCTGTCATGATTATGCATTCTGAAAACTAAAGATCACAGCAAAGGTCTCTATTTCACTGTGGGATGATGCCTTTTATCACCTTCTAGCTGACTTCCATTTGGGAGAAATTGGCACAAGGCAGTAAAGGTTATGATCTTGGATAAGCAATGCATCCAAGTTCATGCACCTTTGTGTTATCAAGTCATCTCTGCAATTTGTCCATGAATAATGAAAGTGTGTTCTCTTCTTTAGTCTCATTCATAACAGTCAGTTCCAACTGCATTGACTGTGTTTTCTTTTCATTAATCATTTACTATTTCTAGGCACAACTCTTGTTTCTGGAAATTTTTGGAGGGCAAGATGTACTTACCAGTACAGGCTGTGACATGACATCAGAGCAAATCCATTATATTTTACCATATATCAAAACCAAAAGTCTTGAGGCACTTTATAGACTAACCCATTTCTTGTCATCTATAATTCTATACTGTATGTTATTGCCCAGATTTCCCCAAACTTTTGCCATCCAGATCCACAAGATACATCTCACCATACCAGCTAGTATGACCAATAGAGGGCTCCTATTGGAGAAGGCAGAATCTTTCTGCCTGCATTTCTTAATTTTTCTTGTTTTGATCTCAGTGATTCAAGTAAAACAGAAGAAAGTAAGCAATCCACTTTGCATGAAAAAGCATTTAATTCAGAGGGCTGTCTTTGCTCTATGTTGACATTAAATATTTATATCAATGCTTTTCATCTCATCGAATATAAATGTATCCTGGGGGGAAATCCATTCTGGGATTTGGGTCATTAAGTGGACTTTGAAGGCAGAACCAAACAGGAATTCATCCATTGGCATTCCAAATTCCAAACATTTTGTTAAAACGATTGGACCCAGCTTTAGTCACTAGGATCATTTCAGCAGTAACGAGGGCAGTCTTTCTATCATCTCAACAGTGACGGGATGACACTGTAAGACACTGATCAGTCACTGGTGAGAAAATGGCTGAGGACTTGTGAGAAAAAACAAGGCTCTGCTCTGGGTTCACTCACTCTGAAATAGGCTCTTTTATTTCTACTGTGTTTGGGAAGGTGAAATTATTTGGGAGGGGGAGCAACTGAGAGAAAATCATGCCAGCCCATATAACTCACAAGGTTAAAACAACAGGCTGCCACTCTGGTCTATTAACAAGTTGTTAATAGCCTTGAGCATGTTAATGGATGAACTTTGTTATGTTAAGGATGTTGGAAGAAAAGTAAAGACAACATTATTAATTAATAATATCAGCAGAGTTAGGTTCTACTGTGCGCTCTTTTATGTTGGTGCCCTTCACTGCAAACTCTGTATTCAACATCTCTACCAAGGATTTGAGGCACAAACCCCTTGCTTATCTAGGGACTCAATAAACATTCCAAAACTAACTTCTTCATAGTTTCTTGATGCTCTGCGCCAGCTTTTGGGGTTAGGTTTTTTTGTGTCCCTAATGTCATGTACTGAGCAATAACATATTCTGCCTTAGTTCTTAATTAATATTCTAGAAGGTCATCTACACACATAATAGTGTTGTGTGTGTGTGTGTGTGTGTGTGTGATGATCAGCAGACCACTTGTAGGTCACTAAGTACTTATGTATGGCAGAACAAAAGTTGTGTCTGTGAGACAAAACAGCATAAAATTGTCCAACACATTTCAAAGCAATCAACTTGTATGATGTCATCAGCTTCTTAAAAGCTCCTTCCCCCAATCTTCTTCTTCAGCATAACATATAATGAAGTGACTGGAGACTCCAAAAGCTTATGCTATAATAAATGTGTTGATCTTTAAGTTATGACAAATCTCTTTGTGTTTTTACAATAATAGAAAGAGATGCTGCCAACACAATAATCTAGGCTTACACAGATCAAAGGGAGAATGACCTTTTCTAGTGTTTAGCTGCCGTGGCAACTAGAGAAAAAACAGGCTGTAAGCGTTCCATGGTTACTCCTCAACTTGTTAACTCAAGTCCACAAGCAGTTGGGGTTGGAGGATGGAAGGGTGTTTGGCTGAGTAGAAACAGAAATTTATCCTGGAAAATGTTTAAAAAATGGCCGTGAGCAATACTTTGAAACATTGCTGCCCAGGCTAATATTTTACAAATGTTTGTTAAGATAACTGTTTTCCATCATTCCTGAGAACATCCAGTCCAAAGTACAGGATAGAACATCTTCTAAATATATAAATCTGTGAATAAATGAGTTAAGTACCTGCATAGAAGAAAGGATGGTTGAGAACTGAGACAGGCATAGTGTGTCTAAAGGGCATTTGTTACATGTTTCTAATTAATAAAATGCAATCTTTATAGCCATGTCTGGCTATAAATATAAATCAGACTGCCAGAAATGGAAGGAGCTTAAGGGGAATTAGAAGAAACTAAAGATCAACAATTAAAGCTTGAGATTGGGTTCCCCCTCCCCTTTTTTGTGGACAGAAATGCATTTTCTAAGTTTGTACTTGGCAAGCTAAAAAATAGTTCTATACTGGCTATTAAGACATTGTCCATTCACCAATGTGGACAGACTGAGTACCTGCTCTTTAAGAAGTGTGTATTCTTGAGGAAAACCATAGAAGGACTTCTACTTGTGTGACCTGTGATGACACAGGCAATCTGTACTTTCCTAGAGCATTTTGCTACTTTCACTGACATACAACATGCTGTCTTTGAGAAAGTTCTAGTTCTGTTGCCAGAAAACTGCCTCAGTTCCCTCCCCCTTTAAATACAAATGATTGGATCCAGATTTAGACATATCTACAGGTGAAACTCGAAAAATTAGAATATCATGCAAATGTTCATTTATGTCAGTATGGCAACTCAAAAGGTGAAACCAATATATGAGATAGACGCATTACATGCAAAGCGAGATATGTCAAGCCTTACTTTGGTATAATTGTGATGATTATGGTGTACAGCTTATGAAAACCCCAAATTCACAATCTCAGAAAATTAGAATAGTGTGAAAAGGTTCAATATTCTAGGCTCAAAGTGTCCCACTCTAATCAGCTAATGAATCCATAACACCTGCAAAGGGTTCCTGAGCCTTTAAATGGTCTCTCAGGATGGTTCAGTAGGAATCACAAGCATGGGAAAGACTGCTGACCTGACAGTTGTGCAGAAAACCATCATTGACACCCTCCATAAGGAAGGAAAGCCCCAAAAGGTAATTGCAAAAGAAGTTGGATGTTCCCAAAGTGCTGTATCAAAGCACATCAATAGAAGGTTATGTGGAAGGGAAAAGTGTGGTAGAAAAAGGTGCACAAGCAGCAGGGAGGACCGCAGCCTGGAGAGGATTGTCAGGAAAAGGCCATTCAAAAGTGTTGGGGACTTTCACAAGGAGTGGACTGAGGCTGGAGTTAGTGCATCAAGAGCCACCACACACAGACGGATCCTGGACATGGGCTTCAAATGTCGTATTCCTCTTCTCAAGCCGCTCCTGAACAACAAACAACATCAGAAGCGTCTTACCTGGGCTACAGAAAAGAAGAACTGGTCTGTTGCCCAGTGGTCCAAAGTCCTCTTTTCTGATGAGAGCAACTTTTGCATCTCATTTGGAAACCAAGGACCCAGAGTCTGGAGGAAGAATGGAGAGGCACACAATGCACGATGCTTGAAGTCCAGTGTGAAGTTTCCACAGTCTGTGTTGATTTGGGGAGCCATGTCATCTGCCGGTGTTGGTCCACTGTGCTTCATTAAGTCCAGGGTCAACGCAGCCATCTACCAGGAGATTTTGGAGCACTTCATGCTTCCTTTTGCAGGTGAGCTTTATGGGAATGCTGACTTCATTTTCCAGCAGGACTTGGCACCTGCCTACACTGCCAAAAGTACCAAAGCCTGGTTCAATGACCAGGGGATTACTGTGCTTGATTGGCCAGCAAACTCGCCTGACCTGAACCCCATAGAGAATCTATGGGGCATTGCCAAGAGAAAGATGAGGGACATGAGACCGAACAATGCAGCAGAGCTGAAGGCCGCTATTGAAGCATCCTGGTCTTCCATAACACCTCAGCAGTGCCACAGGCTGATAGCATCCATGCCACGCTGCATTGTGGCAGTCATTGCTGCAAAAGGGGCCCAAACCAAGTACTGACTACATATGCATGCTTATACTTTGCAGAGGTCCGATATTGTTCTATTTCCAATCCTTGTGTTATTGATGTCATGTAATATTCTAATTTTCTGAGATTGTGAATCTGGGGTTTTCATAAGCTGTACGCCATAATCATCACAATTATACCAAAGTAAGGCTTGACATATCTCGCTTTGCATGTAATGCATCTATCTCATATATTGGTTTCACCTTTTGAGTTGCCATACTGACATAAATGAACATTTGCACGATATTCTAATTTTTCGAGTTTCACCTCGAAATGTAGAATGAATTTCTTGCAACTACTGAATCTGCTCAAATATATTATTGTGGATAATCAACAGGATATCCAAATATATTATTATGGATAATCAACAGGAAAAGTTAATCTTAACTAACTTGCCCCATTGATTATAAAACACTATTTTAGGACTGATGAGAAACAGCAATAGACCAGAAGAGTAGAGAGAAAACAGCAGGCAAAAGCTGCTGCAACCCTAGGTACAGCTGACTCAGAAAGCAGTTGTGTTTTTTTCTCAGTAGTTCTCTCATTCCTCCCTCTTCCATCCAACCACCACAATCCCCAAAATATTCCATCAATCTTTCAGTCCCATGATCCTCTTTCCTACTGAAAGCAAGTGCTTTCCAGAAGTTTCGGACTACAGTTCCAAAAATTCTTTGCTATTGGCTATATTCTTCAGGGTTGATGGAATCCATTAGTTTGCCATAATTTAGATTATGCTACTGAATGACATGGTAGGAACAGAAGTTTTACGTCAAAAACGGAGATCCAATCTCCTCCGTTCCATCTTTGCTACAGCACTAGTTGGTAAGAGGAAAGGCCTTTGCAGTCCTTGAGAAAAGTGGTTTTTCTGAATTGGAGAAGGAATTTGGATCTTGCCTCTAGTTTTATTTTATTATTCTGTCTGCTTTTGCTTTGCACCAGTAAAGTAGTTATTCTTTAGAATGCTGCCCATATTTGGACCACTTTATCAGCATCTTTATAGAAGACACTGAAGGATGGAAAAGGGGAATTTATGTCATATCAGATAGAAACAAACCTAAAAGAGTGGTAAGGCCTCAGCAACTAAACATATTACGTTGAGAAGCTGAAAAGGTATTAAGGGGGTTCAGCCTAAGGAGATCATTTCGGAGAGATAATTTCACCTTTGAAGGATCTCAAAAGGAACACTGAATCCTAACAGTTGCACTGTCTCTCACTGTTCTGAGATTTGTCTTGCACTTGATGGCCACACCTCCTTAGCTCCTCCTGCCTTGTAGTCCTTAAACAATAAGAGGCCTAGAAATGTCCACTCCGTCCTGATATATACCAAGCACACAGAGGATTTTCTAGAATGTACAAAGCCTATATCTATACACTGTACAGCTATAAAAGCTGTTTTCATGCAAAACATGTAAACAAAGCAGAAATAACAATTCCAGTGAAGACAGAGCTAACAAACATTTTCCAGGTTTTGTTCCATGCACTCTGTGTATACTTAAATGGGAATGGGAGGAATATTCCTAGGCTTTCTAGCTGTTTGGGATCTCTTGACAAGGGCTGGGGCTGAGTAGTTTGCTTTGCCCCTCTCTCCTGGTAAGACAAATCAGCTTCCCAGTTTTCCTGGGACTTAAGGTCTGACAGGCAGCACACACTAGGCTCATCCATCATCCAAGGGACGAAGAGTAATCCGAGTGAAAATAGCAAGAGTGGTCAATTATACTTCCTTAATCGGGATATGAATGCATATAGGCAAAGTATTTCATTCCAACTTGGAAGAATTCATCATCATTTTCTTCCTTCCCTTTCTTGATCCTTTTCTATCTTAGCTTTATAGCTTCTAAATAGCAAGTTCTCTTTCACAACACCTATTCAAGCAAAGGCTGGACAGCTGTCTGTTATGGATGCTTTAATTTGGAATCCTGCATGGAACAGGAGGTTGGCTTGGATGGCTTATATGCCCTTTCCCACTCTGTGATTCAGTAAACAACAAGACCTCTTACTCTTTTTCTTAATTGCTTCGGGGTAAAGGGGCAATACTTTTGCCAAACAAGAATGAAATATAGAGACAAAATCCTGCATAGAAGATTCCAGTTGCTAGGACCGCTCATGGATTCAGCTTGGTACAAACCAGAAGGATTAGAAGCTGAATGAGGTGAGGTAGTTGGTAGCTGTAACATAAGAGTAAATAATACTTTACTGGAGAAGAAAGACTACTTTTTCAGGTTTTATTTTGCAATTACAAACACTACTGCCCAGTACTCAACCACTGGTAGGAGCAAAAAGGGGATATTACAAGGATGGATGGGAACCAAACCTTCCCATTCCCCCAATTATTCCTAGAATCCAAGGGGTATGATGATTATGGATTCTAAAATGGATAAAATTTGTATATTGAGGGTGGGAAATTATCTGTCTAAAATCCTTGGAGACTTAGATTAGACCTAGATTAGTCTCACCTAGAATAAGCTAACATTCTAAACTCTAGTGGAAGCTCAAATGTATTCATTTTTTATTTTAAAAGTTTCCTTCTCCTTTGAATTTTAGATTCTTCTAATTTTATGTACTGATTATACTACTAGTATCTTAATCGAATTTGACATACTCTGATCATAAACACCATGTATTTACATCAATCTGATTAATCCTACCTATGCATTTCAGCACTAGGATCAGATTCCCATCCAATCCTTAACTCGGTTGCATTTTTTAAAAAATCTGTTCCATAGATCTGAGACTGGCATCTTGAATCCCCAGTAAATGCAGATTCAGAGGAAATGAGATAAATTTGAGTTCTTTGTAGAAGCATCTCCAAGTCACTGTGCACTCTGCTATAAATTACTCAACAGAACATTTCTTCTGAGGAACATATAATGGACAGGAGAAGAGGCTGCTGCAAAATGCAACTCCAGTAATATTACAGGTAGTCCTTGACTTATGACTACAATTGGGACTGGAACCTCTATCACTAAGCACTGCAGTAATTAAATGAGTTGCACCCAATTTTACCTTTTTTGCCACAAAAAAGGTAGTAAAATCACCATGGTCATTAAGTGAATCACTACAGTCATTAAGCTAATCTGGCTTCCCCCATTGACTTTGCTTGTCGGAAGCCCCCGGGAAGGTCACAAATGGTGATCGCATGACCCCAGGACCATTGTAAATACATGCCGATTGCCAACTGCCCAAATTTTGATCACATGACCATGGGGACACTGCAACGGTCATAAGTGCAAGGACCGGTTGCAAGTCACTTTTTCCAGCACCATCATAACTTCGAACAGTTGTTAAATGAATGGTCCTAAGTTGAGGACTACTTGTATGTTTATACAGAAACACTTTTTTTTTTCCTGCTACATTCTTGGTAACTGAAACAGTCAAGAAATAATAAGGTGTTTTGATCACTCTCTTTGCTCTTCTATAATAACAAGACAGATTGGCTTTTTTTTTCCTATCTAAGAGAAAACTAACATGCAAATGAAAGATTTATGTATATTTTCCTAGGGCAATAGTTGAGATAGGCACCTGCACTGCAGCCAGATGCTATTAAAGACTTCTCTTTGTCTGTGGTCTGGATGGGATGAATACTGAAGGACATGACTGTAAGGCAGGCCATCATTTCTCAAATGGCAGAGGCTTTCCTTCACTTTATAAAATCATAAACATATAGAAGGGGACGCGGTGGCGCAGCGGCTTAATGACACTGAAAGTTGCCGGCCAGAAATGGCTGACGCTTCGGCGGTTCGAGTCCAGCCTTCGTGTTAACAGGGTGAGCTCCTGTTTCCTCCCCAGCTCCTGTCAACCCAACAGGTCGAAAACTTACGTGAGTAGATAAATGGGTACTCTCACTCCGGTGGGAGGAAAAATGCTGGCAGCGCCTTGCACAGAGAGACGGGACCAGTTGCCGGTAAGCGCGAAACTGCGCTCACCCGAAAAGGGCGCGAAGCAACGGAAATCCCGCCTCCTGCGCTCTCCAGCTGGGCTCTGCTCTAGGAAGGAGGCTCTGGCGAACCACTTCCGAAAAACAATTGCCTTGAAAACTGCAAGGATTCGTCCAGGCAGTCACTGCAGGGTCAGTAATGACTGAGCGCAGACAAAAAAAATATATATATAGAAGGGAAAACAAAGCCTGTCTTCCATTACAGGTTTTGGGGCAGCTGGTCCAATTCTAACTGATGCAAAAATTGGGCTACACAAGCCTTTCTGGATTGGAACACTTAAGTCAGAGAGTGTTAGTAGTTGTTTTCCAGATTGCAGCAGTGATGGTCCTTAAAAGAAGCAGACTTTTTTTCCTTTAATACATCCTGTTATATGTGTGGCTCTGAAGCACTGAGTGGTTATCAGACAGCCACTGTGTATTTGTAAATTTAACTAGATTGTTTTTAATCTCAGGAAGCAGAAGGAATAGAGGTTATTACAATCCATTACACACAGCAGGATTTATGTGTTTTTATGCTATCGTGTGCACCTGTGAAGAAAGATACTTTGGTCACACTTTCAGACCCTTGAAAAGGCACATAAAATGCCAAATTGGATGCCCCTTGATGGAACTGGAAAGATAATATATGCAATTCAATTTTTGAAGGTACAGAGAAGATCATTCATAGAATAAGAAACTGATACAGAGGTGGGAACTTCATTAGATTTAAATCAACAGACCTTAGTAATGGGTTTATTTTTCTCCTTTGATAATAAGTTCATGTGAATATAAATGTTGGAAATGTTTAGATCTTTTCTTTGTCTTCATGTTGTTCACTCCGATGAAATTTTTAAAATTACCAATAGGATTATTTTGGTTAAGACAGATGAGCATCTTCGAATGTTCCATTAACTCTATATTGCAGAAAATGCTTTAAGATACCTGTTGAAAAGTTTGTAACTGATTTTTTTTTCACTCAAAAACTAAAGTTAATTCAGAGATTTTTCTTTTTTTGCCTATTCATTTTTAAAGGTATTATAAATTTACTTTCTCCTTTGTATTTGTGGGAATTTATGTGCATGTATGAATTCTGATGCTTATTTTTAATTTGGAATTCCTGATTTTTGTTTTTTATAATACCAAAATGTACTATTTCCTAACTATACAGATGACTTTTTATATATAATACATCTGTTTTGAATATCTAAATTACTTTGTTATATTCTTCAAGTTACTTAACATTTTTTTCTTTCAAGCTTTCACCTTGTTGCTATTTTTATTTTTGTTAGTATTACCCTTGACAAAAGCTAACTGGGCTAATGAATGAAGAACATATATTTCATCAACAGCAATTGGATTTTCTTCCTTTGCCTCTTGTTTTGTTGACATTTCCTCTTGTTCAAGCATTACCTTGGCTGACCATTGAACTGAGTTCCTAAGGCTTTGCAATAGCTCATGGATGCCACTAGTGTTCTTAGTGAGAAACTTCCAAGTGCACAGAACATAGTTTCAAAAGCTCTCCTAGAAATAGTAGAAATCACACCCACCTACGTGTGAATGGAACATTCTTTAACTAGATAGGAAATCATGATGTGATGGCAAACATGAGGACACTGCACACTATCATAACTCCCACTTAAAAAAAAAAGTAATTCTATAATTCTATTGGTGCATCAATTGAAATAGTTTAACCTATTGGTGAACCCAGACACTTAAAAATATTTTGTTTTTCTTCTCCCAATCTCTTTCCAGCTCTTCATTAACTGAATACTTTGCTGTACAGAGTAAGAGAAATGTGAAAATGCCCTCCCCATAAGAGACTCTCATTACTAAGAGACATTTCTTAGGGTAAAAAGCAGGTTTCACTTGAGTTCATAAAATACAAAAAGGCTTGTCTCTGTTTCTATTTTGGAGTAGTTTAATTAATTTCAAACCTGGCAAAGAGAGAGATGTCTCTGAATCACAGTTCAAATAGAAAATATGGTAACCAAAAAAAAATGACACTGTAATGTTATAAATTAGATCAGTATCTGCTTGTGATGTATTAGCACTTTACACTAGCTGTGGGTGATGCACCTGGCTTTCTTTTGACTATTTCTTTTTCTAATCAGTCAGTTTGTGCTGATCACATAACCTTTGCCAAACTAGTATATAATAGAGCAACTGCCCAGTTCAACTGCTTAGTGATGAAGATTACTACGTGTATCTGTGAGCAGAGGAGACAGCATATAATCAATACATGACATCATCTCTGTTCAATAAAACTGAAACTGCACTGATTTACAGACACTCTCAGTTTGTGTTGCTATGCCATAGAAAAGTGTCTTGGAATACTAATTCAATCTGAAAAGAGAGAAAAGCATCCCATTTATTAAACCTTTCACAAATTATTTCTAAGGAGGGTGCTTCCTTTACTGATATTTGTTTTCTAATATTCATGGATCTACTGATTCTGGAATTTAATTCAATAGATTAAATCAAAATACTAGAACACTGGCTGGATTATAGAACTATAATATATTCCAAATGCAGGTTGTTTGGAATGAAAGATTAGTAATTTGTATTGGTTCTCCAATATCAGTGTTCCGTATTTTCTTACCTGAAGTATGTTTTAGAACATAGAATTCAAGAAGCCATCCAGTGTCTCTTGTTCCCCTAAAAAGCTGAGAAACCCTTGGGATCTGATCATCAATGTAGCACAAATCAATATTATGGTAATGGAATATTTCATTATTAATTACACAATTATGTATTGCAAAGTTAAGTATCATATAACTACGTAACTATGATACTAAAGAATGGATAACATCTTGATCAGAGTGTACAGAGAATGTTTATCTGTCCAAAAATAAACATTCGTAGCCTACATATGTACATATCAACAAAGAGTTTGAAATCTCTAATAATTTGGCATTTTTGCCAGTTTGCTGGAGAGATCAAACCTCAAGCCTTCAAGACAGAAAAATTAGAACAGGTGCCTTCAAAATTGGTAGCAAATTCAGATTACTAATTGATTAGGCTAGAACCTTCCAAAGTATTGGGATCTCAGGTCTCCACATTCACAGCCAGCTTAGAAGCACATGGGACATAGCACAAGGTTAAATAAGGTTATTCTAGGTATTTCAAGTTTATGTGAAGAGAAGAACTGACAGTAGTGCATTGTATGTTTGTTACTTAATAGGCTGAGGCCCAATGGCAGGCCTGCACTCCACTTCCACATATGAAAGATATCCAGTAAACTTAAGCAGGGGTACCTTCAGCTGCCAGTTCACTTTGGGTATAGTTCTTCTTACATAATGGAGAATGAGAGATTCAAAATAGTCTAAACAACAAAGTCTTAATATATTAAGTCAATCAGGCCTAGTTCCAAAATCAGAACTGTGGTTACACAGAAGGTTTAGTGAGTTCTGAAAACAAATAAACAAACAAAACCATGTATAGGAGGTAAAAAGAGAGATTACCAAGGAAGAGTACAATGAGACAGCCAAAACTGTAGAAATGGAGGCAGAAAACCTACAGCTCAGAATAAGCTGAGGTTGGCAGAGGATGAGAATAACGAACAGGGTTTCATCAGGTATGTTTAAAATTAAAGGAATAGAATATCAGCTGCTCAATGAAGACAGCAAACTGCTAACAGAACTATCCAACTTCTGTTTTGACCATGTAATCTCTAACAAGAGGATATATTTTTAACAGACAATTGTGAAAAGCAAATTGAAGGGGAAGAAATGAAGCCAGAGATTGACAGAAACAAGGTCAGAAATATCAATTTACCATGAATAAGTTTAGATGTCTAGGGCTAGATGAACTGCATGCTAGGTTTGCTGATGGTCTGCCATGTATTTATAAATTATCCCTGAGAAATCCTTGAGACCTGGCGAAATGCTAGATGACTGGAGGACAAAATTCATCCCTGTGTTCAAAAGGAGGACTCAGGTAACTACAGACCAATCTGAGATTGATGTGTGGCTGGGAAGACCTTGTTGTTGTTGTTCAGTCGTTAAGTCGTGTCCGACTCTTCGTGACCCCATGAACCATATTGCGCCAGGCCTTCCTATCTTTCACTGCCTCCCTGAGTTTGCTCAATTTGGAAAGACCTAGAGCTGATCATAAAGACAGCAATCTGTAAGCACTTTGAAAACAATGAAGTGATTATTTTCAGCAAAGATTTGTTAATAATAAATCTTGCGAGACTAACCTTATCATGTTTTAATCAAATTTCTTAGTAGATTAAAATGATAGGAAAGGCAATTTTGACTGAACATTAGAAAAAAACTTTAACAATATTTTGACAGTGGAATAATTTACCTTCAGATCTGGTTCTCTCCTTTTCATTCAATGAGGCCAGAGGATGCACAGCCACCTATTAGACCCAGAGAGCCTTTAATTTGTATTCCTGCACTGAACTGGATCGTCCCTATCAGCTCTATGGTTCTACACATCTATACAAAAGGGAATCCTGATGGAAAACCTCCATGTGGTTTCCACGGCAGGTTGTAAAAATGGTTTGCTTTTTTTTTTTTTTTTAAACTTCCTAGTGTAGTCAACGGCTCTGGGATTTGCCCAGCCTAGTACTGACAAGAGCTGGCACAGTTGGGCTTTCAGGATCAGGAACACTGATTCGATACTGTCATGTTACACAGCTTCTAATTATACAGCAAGCTGAATCCAACTAACTTAAATCCCATGGATTTTAAGGATCCCATTTTATTATTAAGTTAGGATCCAGCCCATTGCATGTATATTCTTGATAAGGTTTTCTACATTTATCTCGCTTACAGATATATTTATTCAGAATCACAGTAAAAATTGAAGATTGAGCCAAAGAACCACAAATTCTATTGGCATATGCAATTTCATACTTTTATGAAAAGTAATTTTATCTAACACTGGGTGTGGATTTTTTAAAAGCTAGAATGAAAGGAGGGGAAGAAAAAGTTATACCTCAATTTCAGTTCAGAATAGATTTGCGCAGATGAGTCCTCCAATGCTCTCTATGACGTTAAAACAAAAACAATTCTAACACTCAGTATACGTCTATTCAAATATAATAGTTCATGTTCTATTAAAACAAACTTCTTCCCAGTATCCTTCAGATGTTTTGGACATCACTACCCAAATCCCCAGCAGATATGTCTATGCAAGGTGGAGATTGTAAGAGTTGAAACCCAACACATCTCAGTACCAGGTTGTGGAAAGCTGCTGTGTTGCATGACAGCCAGAATAAAAACACATGAGTGCGAAAATCATTAGGAAGTAGACCATTTGAATTCAGTAGCTAGGAACTAATCAGAACATTAATTCAATAATACCTAAATGACACACTTGTATACTATGTATATTCTGTATAGTAGAACCCATCTTGGAGTACAAAATGGTAGATGGTCACTTCCATATACTAACATAAACTATCTCATAAATATAATATCAACATTTGGATATATTTTCAGAGAGCCAATTTCAGTAATTTTGAATTGAAGTGATTCAAAGTCACATTCTGATTGTTGTAAATCTGTGATTTGTGAACAATCTTTTTTGTCCACACAGCAACAGGCAAATGAGATTCATAAGACAGTCTTTGGGTCAATAAATTACTCTGCATTTACATGGTTCAAAGTTTAGCTTTTATTTAGTTTTAAATTAAAAAAATAAATTTCATTATTAAAGAGTGGAATGGGTCTAAACTAATGTTTACATATTAGTTCACTTGGTTTAGAATACCACCAGAGAAACAATAAAAGAGTACTGTTATCATCCCAAAACAGAAATCTTTTTTTTAGAAAGGTTGACAGTGGCAGAATTCAGTTTAATTGGAAAAAGTCTTAACATGTTGACCACAAATGTTAGAAGTAAACAGCTGGCACCCGTGCTATCCACACCTAGCAGCCACCTCAGTCTGTCGCTGGGTTTGGGGGCATTATACAACAGTGCTAATGTCATCTGCTTCATCTGGTTTCTTCTGCCTGCTCGGCAGCGATTTCAAGTACTCCAGGTGCCGGCGTGCATCTTCTTGATTTTGCCGCACATAGTAAACTACATAGGATATCACCATGGTGAACCAGCCAAACATGGTGACTAGCATGGCATAATCAGTTGTCTTTTTAGGAAGATTACAGAGGTCAGCATCAGCTGCATTGAGGAACGGCCTCCCAGCATGTTCATCTAAATCGGAGGTCTTACAGATGACACTGTTGGCTGTTTCATGGTTGGAAGCCATGCTTCTCAAGACTTGCTGCAGGGTGCAATCACAGTGCCAAGGGTTGTTTGCAATTCGAGCCCTGGCCTTTAAGTTGTTAAAAGCATTTTTGTGCACGCTTTTAATCCGGTTGTCTGACAAGTCTAGCATCTGCAAGGTTTCTGCCACCCCTTTGAAGGAGTGCTCATCTATAAATTCAATGATGTTTTTGGATAAGTTGAGGACTTTCAATTGGTGCAAGTCCTTGAAAATTTCATTTGGGATTGATGTAATCTGATTGGAGTCTAAGTAGAGTAGGACAGTTTCAGGAGGAAGATCTCTGGGTATTTCTTTCAGGTTTGCATTGCTGCAGCTGACATTCAAACCTCCGGAATGAGAGCAAAGGCAACCTTTGGGGCACATACTGGCAGAATGAAAGCACAGTATCATGAGGACAAAGCTTTGTAGAAGCAGACACATGGAGAGGGAGCGAGTTAACCACAGGTCTACCAAATGCATGCTGGGGTGTCAGCATAATCACCCAGCCACTTCTCATTTACCCAGCAGTGGTGGCAAAGCGTCTCAGGAGCAAAACTGCAACATCATTCTCACCAACAATGGAATTCAAGGACAGGTTAATACGTAGACATCTTCATGGTCTGTTTGCTTTTTAAAAGGACATTCCTGGAAAAGGAAAACAAAAAACACTTTTAGCAGATTGGAAGAGGTGCCTTTTAAAAAGCGTCAGTATAACTTATGGTGCAAGCCAAGGCATATCTATTCAGAAATAATCTCCCATTAAATTCAGTGGGTCTCACTCCCAGATAAACATGTAGAGGATTGCAGTCAAATGGGAAATCTCAATGGCAAAGTCTATTTTATTAAATGTCCACTGGGGTCACTGTTAGAAATGACCTTAAGATGTTATCTCACTCTAATATCACCATTTCCAAGACAGACTATTTCTTTTTTCTTTTTTTAACACAGGTTTTCTAGAACAGTGGTAATAAAACTTAATTACTTTCTTCCATTTACAGTAGCAGACACATTAATGAGATTTACAGTGGGACTCTAGCAGCAGTGACAAATTAAGCAAGCATTTTTGTGGTTAATGACCTTGCACCACAATGTTCCATATTGCTTTAAATCCAAATTAAACTATTTAAGAGAGGAAGTCCTTTTTTTTTTTTACAAGAATGTACTCATTTTCCAGACAAATCAAATACTGATGAACCTTACGGCATGAGCACCATTTTTGCATCCAGCTCATTCCTAATTTCTTTTTGCTTTAGAACAGTGTTGTATAACCTCAGAACAAGCATCCTGGCCGGGAAATTATGGAAGGTGTATTGGAGTGGCCAACCTAGGGAACACTGAATGTTTTCATCTGCTTGTATGGTAAAGAATTTTGCTACAAAAGCTCTAGAAAAAAACTCAGTGTTTTACATCATTATTTAAAATATAACCTTAAGAAATAAACAAAAAACCCTCTTAATTTTTTTCCAAGGAACTTAATATATTGAAAAGGGAGGGAGTTACAAATAATTTGAACAGAACCTAAAGACAGATTGTGAAATGCTGCAATACGGTAATCTGCAATACAGTTTCTTTAATTTCTCTGTTAGGAAGTACTATCCATCCTTACAAACATATATACCAATCATATATATCACACACACATAGACCTTTTATCAACAAGCTGAGAACCGTGCATATTTTCAAGTTGTATTTAAATATAAATGAAGTTTATTTTAACATATAAGGAAAGAAATACTAGGACTAGGGGTGAGAAAAATATCCACTCTTTTATTTTCAGATTGTAATTTGGGGAAAACCATCTTAGCTGATGGGGAGGACTGAACTGGGTAGATGAAGCGTAAACATTTACCACTGGTAATGTACAGGTTCCCTATTATTGATACACCACACTTATCTTACTGTTTTTGAAAACAACTGAGTAAAGGCAGAAGAATTCCACTCTTACGGCACCCAACAATAGTGGCAAGTATTTCCCAACAGATCCTATCTGTAAATGGGACCAGCAGAGATGCTAAGAGAGAAACAATTCTGAACCCCTTTTAATATGAAAACTGTTCTCCAAAGTATGCTTTGGCTTAGCCTTAATGTTCACAAATGTGATGAATAAATACTACACATTAGCAATGATTTATGAATCCTTGAGTTTGAATCAATGATTATTATACCAAGAGAATGCTGTCTCTGACCTAGGTTCTGAGCACTGGGAAAATGGCAAATAATTTAATAAATCATTTTAAAAAAAAAAGGAAAAACAGAATATAAAGTAAAATAAGATCCAAGAACCTGTCAGCTTATTGTAGCTCAGTTGCTTTGATGAGGTGCCTTGGAAATTGCTAGGAAGCCTCATAAGCTGCTCCTTTTTTCTGTCAAAGAGGTAGAAAGAGATCTTGCTGAGTGAATCACATGGTGCCATCTCATATCTTATGATCAAGAGATCTTAAAGAAAAGAGAAAGAAAATGATTGTTGGGCAAAATTATTTATTTAAAACTGAAGAGTAGAACAGTTCTAAGTATTTAAATTGGAAAAATCCTATGACCCATGGAAAACAAGTAAAAACCTATTATTCTGATGAATGGAACATACAGGGTTGTTGCATTAGCTATATCAAAGGAAAGAGAAGTGTCTAGTAGAATGCTAAGTGAAATGTAAAGTTTGGTACTGTAATGACTTTTGAGAACATGGCATTAAAAGGTAACATATCCAAGATATTTCAAAACATTAAGCTACATGCTGGAAGAACTAAAGATGTGTTTTATATAATTTTGATATACGTGTATGTGTCTTTGTGTGTGTGTGTGTGAGAGAGAGAGAGAGAGAGAGAGAGGGAGAGAGAGGGAGAGAGATGGTGAGTGTAGGGCTACCAGATTTGGGCTGCATAAATCCAGATGACAATTAGATTGCAGCAAAGAATTAGCATTTTCTGTACCTCTTTACAGCCTTCTCAAAGTGAATTTGGATTTTCTCAGCCAAGAATACAGGTAGCCCCAAATGACTTCATTTCTATAGACAAATCTTTCAAGGAAATCCTGGTGAATCACACTCCTACCAATGAAACTGTACACACACAAAACCATAAATCCTTCCTGCCCCTGCATTAAAACAGATAACTTATCCCCCATTCTCACACCCAACTTTTGCCATATGATATACATTTAAAGAAAAATCAAATTATTTAAAGAATTTAAACTTCATGTTGATTTTTTTTGTGTGTGAAAGAATTCAACAAATAAGACTTCAGATTTTCTGTTTGCATAAGGCCCCCGACCCTGTTAGCCTTTTGTAGGGCTCTGAAGATGAGGCTGTTCCTCCTCCAGGCTTTTGGGCCAGACAGGTAAGCCCCGTTGGTGATGTGGTTTATTGTTTAACCAGGGTGTCATGGGTTTATATTGTTATGTTGGTTTTAATCTTTGTACGAGGCCCAGAGTCATTACTGTGAGATGGGCGGCTCTATAGATTACATAAATCAATCAATTAATCAATCAATCAATCAGCATTAGGATCTAGGGAGTATATCCGAAATTAAATCCTGACAGAGTTCTTCTATGAAAAGATCTTTATCAATAACTCAGTTATCACCAACTCAAAAAAGAAAAAAAATCAACTGGATAAGGCACAAGTTCCAAATATAAAAGCAAGAGCTACGTGCTTCTCCTCTATAGAATTCCTGCAGAGTTCAGTTTCACATTTCTCAATTCCAACTCTGTAAGTGTTCCGACATACAAGCAAGGCGTTGCAGTTTAAGACAGTGTAAAATTTGAAAGCTGCTTAATTATTCTCCTTTGCTGTTATTTGGGGGCGGGGGGCTGCACTTAGTGCAGACACTGCACTAAGCTATATTTGTTTTAATCATGATTTAGGAAAATGACTGCCAGATAGTGGTTAAGGTGCTGATCAAGGAATAGGGAGATCTGAGTTCTAGTCCACCCTCAGCCATGGAAGTTCCCTGGGTGACTCTGGGCCAGTCTATCTTTCAGCTCAACCTACCCCACAGGGTTGTTGTTTAGGAAAAATTGGAGGAGGGAACAACTATGTACAGTGCCTTGAGCTTCTGGGAAAGGTATGGTATAAATCTAATAAATAAATGAAATGCCAGTGACATGTTCTTCAGGGGATATTGAGTTTGTAAATTATAGTTGGGTTCACGTATCACACTAAGCCGAAACAAGACAAACCACATTATTGCTTATTAAGATGCAGAAACCCAGTCTCTGTGGATTTTACCTGGTATTTCACTAGGGGTATGAGAGGGAATTTCAGCGGATGTCTGCATATTTTATTTATGAATATGTAAACCCTCAATGTAATTTTGCTTTAATTGACTTTGAATGCAACAGACCAAAGCTGTCCATTTACTGTATGTTCTTGTTGTTGTTCAGTCGTTAAGTCGTGTCCGACTCTTCGTGACCCCATGAACCATATTGCGCCAGGCCTTCCTGTCCTTCACTGCCTCCCTGAGTTTGCTCAATTTCATGCTCATTGCTTCAGTGATGCTATCTAACCATCTCATCCTCTGCCGTCCTCTTCTCCTTTTGCCTTCAATCTTTCCCAGCATCAGGGTCTTTTCCAAAGAGTCCTCTCTTCGCATTAGGTGACCAAAGTATCTGAGCTTGAGCTTCATTATCAATCCTTCCAATGAGCAATCAGGGTTGATTTCCTTTAAGATTGACTGGTTTGACCTCCTAGCAGTCCAGGGGACTCTTAAGAGTCTTCTCCAGCACCACAGTTCAAAGGCATCAATTCTTCGGCGCTCAGCCTTCTTTATGGTCCAGCTCTCACAGCCATACATTACTACTGGAAAAACCATAGCTTTGACTATGCGGATCTTTGTCGGCAAGGTGACATCTCTGCTTTTTAATATGCTATCTAGGTTTGCCATAGCTTTCCTCCCAAGGAGCAAGCGTCTCTTAATTTCATGGCTGCAGTGTCCATCTGCGGTGATCTTCGAGCCCAAATAAATGAAGTCTGTTACTGCTTCCATTTCTACCCCTTCTATTTGCCAGGAATTGATGGGCCCAGATGCCATGATCTTAGTTTTTTTAATGTTGAGTTTCAAGCCAGCTTTTGCACTCTCCTCTTTCACCCTCATCAAGAGGCTCTTTAGTTCTTCTTCACTTTCTGCCATTAGGGTGGTATCATCTGCATATCTGAGGTTGTTGATATTTCTCCCTGCAATCTTTATTCCGGCTTGTGATTCTTCCAGCCTGGCATTTCTCATGATGTACTCTGCATATAGGTTAAATAAGCAGGGTGACAGTATACAGCCTTGTCGTACTCCTTTCCCTATTTTGAACCAATCGGTTGTTCCATGACCGGTTCTAACTGTTGCTTCTTGGCCCACGTACAGATTTCTCAGGAGACAGGTAAGGTGGTCTGGTACCCCCATCTCTTTAAGAATTTGCCACAGTTTGTTGTGATCCACACAATCAAAGGCTTTTGCATAGTCAATGAAGCAGAAGTAGATGTTTTTCTGGAACTCTCGTGCTTTCTCCATGATCCAGCGAATGTTGGCAATTTGATCTCTAGTTCCTCTGCCTCTTCGAAACCCAGCTTGTACATCCGGTAGTTCTTGGTTCACGTACTGCTGAAGCCTAGCTTGTAGGATTTTGAGCATAACCTTGCTAGCATGTGAAATGAGTGCAATTGTGCGATAGTTTGAGCATTCTTTGGCATTGCCCTTCTTTGGAATTGGAACATAAACTGACCTTTTCCAATCCTGTGGCCACTGTTGCGTTTTCCAAACTTGCTGGCATATTGAGTGCAGCACTTTAACAGCATCGTCTTTTAGTATTTTAAATAACTCAGCTGGAATACTGTCATCTCCACTAGCTTTGTTGTTAGCAATGCTTCCTAAGGCCCACTTGACTTCACTCTCTAGGATGTCCGGCTCAAGGTCAGTGACCACACCAGTATGGACATCAGGGACATTAAGATCTTTCTTGTATAGTTCTTCTGTGTATTCTTGCCACCTCTTTTTAATCTCTTCTGCTTCTGTTAGGTCCCTGCCTTTTTTGTCCTTTATCATGCCCATCTTTGCACTAAACGTTCCTTTGATATCTCCAATTTTCTTGAAGAGATCTCTAGTCTTTCCCATTCTATTGTTTTCCTCAATTTCTTTGCATTGTTCATTTAAGAAGGCCTTTTTATCTCTTCTTGCTGTTCTCTGGAAATCTGCATTCAGTTGCTTATATCTTTCCCTTTCACCCTTGCTTTTCGCATTCCTTCTTTCCACAGCTATTTGTAAAGCCTCATCAGATAGCCATTTTGCTTTCTTGCATTTCTTTTTCTTTGGGATGGTTTTAGTTGCTGCCTCCTGTACAATGTTACGGACCTCCGTCCATAGTTCTTCAGGCACTCTGTCTACCAAATCTAATCCTCTAAATCTATTCATCACCTTCACTGTATACTCATAAGGAACATGATCTAAGTCATACCTGAGTGGTCTAGTGGTTTTCCCTACGTTCTTCAATTTAAGCCTAAATTTTGCAGTAAGAAGCTCATGATCTGAGCCACAGTCAGCTCCTGGTCTTGTTTTTGCTGTCTGTATAGAGCTTCTCCATTTTTGACTGCAAAGTATATAATCAATCTGGTTTCGGTATTGACCGTCTGGTGATGTCCATGTGTAGAGTCGTCTCTTGTGTTGTTGGAAAAGAGTGTTTGCTATGACTAGTTTGTTCTCTTGACAGAACTCTATTAGCCTTTGCCCTGCTTCATTTTGTACTCCAAGGCCAAACTTGCCTGTTATTCCGATTACTCCTTGACTTCCTACTTTAGCATTCCAATCCCCTATGATGAAAAGGACATCTTTTTTTGGTGCTAGTTCTAGAAGGTGTTGTAGGTCTTCATAGAACTGGTCAACTTCAGCTTCTTTGGCATCAGTGGTTGGGGCATAGACTTGGATTACTGTGATGTTGAATGGTTTGCCCTGGATACGCACTGAGATCATTCTGTCGTTTTTGAGGTTGTAACCCATTACTGCCTTTCCCACTCTCTTATTGACTATGAGTGCAACTCCATTTCTTCTAAGGGTTTCTTGCCCACAGTAGTAGATATAATGGTCACCTGAATTAAATTCACCCATTCCCGTCCATTTCAATTCGCTGATTCCCAAGATGTCGATGTTTAATCTTGTCATCTCATGTTTGACCACATCCAGCTTGCCTTGGTTCATAGATCTTACATTCCAGGTACCTATACAATATTGTTCTTTACAGCATCGGACCTTCTTTTCGCTTCCAGATACATCCACAGCTGAACGTCCTTTCGGCTTTGGCCCAGCCGCTTCACTCTTTCTGGAGCTACTTGGAATTGCCCTCCGCTCTTCCCCAGTAGCATATTGGACACCTTCCGACCTGAGGGGCTCATCTTCCGGCGTCATATCTTTTAGCCTTTTAACATTGTCCATGGGGTTTTCTTGGCAAGGATACTGGAGTGGGTTGCCATTTCCTTCTCCAGTGGACCACATTTTGTCAGAACTCTCTGTCATGACCTGTCCGTCTTGGGTGGCCCTGCACGGTATAGCTCATGGCTTCACTGAGTTACGCAAGCCCCTTCGCCACGACAAGGCAGTGATCCATGAAGGGGACTGTATGTTCTGCATGTATCTAAAATCCTGCTTTCTATTTTATGCATGCTCAAAGTGCATAAAATACATAAAATTTGCATGCACAAAATCCCATTCAGTCTCCATGGACATTCTGCTTTACAAAAGATCCCTTCTTCCCTATTAGGTAACGACTAATCAATTAAATCAAGGGTTTATGTATATTTATAATTTCTAAATACATATGTGTGCATGTGTGTGTCTGTGTGTGTATTAGGTATATAAATTATAATTGTATAATACATAAGTTATATAATAATGGCATACTATTGACTAGCTATTGGTAGCCTGGCCTTCAGATGTGTGTGTGTGTGTGTGTGTGTGTGTGTGATAAAATCCAGCATTACCTCACACACCCCCAAAAAATTAAGCAAGTATGACAATAATTATTCATGCATACCTATTACAATCCTTGTTGAATGCGTATATGGAGTTATGAAATAAGATTAAAACAAGCAAACTTGGATATTTCATTCTTTTATGAAGTATCAAGAATCTAAATAATATATGCCCAGCAGAGCAGATTATGCTGTTAAAAAAAAAAAAACAGAATCAAATGAGAGAAAATGAGAGAAAATGAAATGCTTCCAAAATGTAAAAATCAATCAGTCAATTCAGAGGGGCTCAAATAACATCAACCATATTTAGAGAAGGAAAATAAATAACAGCAAACATAATTAGGCAGAGGAAATTGCACATCACCATTACATTCATTGTGAAAATGTATCTGTGAAAAGTGTGGTTAGATTGTATTACACAGCTTCTGCAATCTGACCACTCTTGTGGTGAGCTGGATTTTAACTCCCAATGTACCCAACTAGTGTGCTGGCTAGAGGCATGAGGGCTCGGGGATCAACATCTGGAGGGCGTCAGGTTGGGAAAGGTTGCAGTAACATAAAATAGCAAATAATTCCAGAATACAAAACAGGCATACTTCTACTTAACAAATAAATCTTTAAAAATGGTAACTTGGTAGTGATTGCCCTGGTGGCTTACATCCAATTAAGGGCATCTCTGGGAGGGGCAGGGGAATGGTCATAACGGCCATGTTGACTTTTTTAACCCTCCCCTGTGGACACTTCTGGATTGAAATCCCTCACAGAAAGCGAACTGTAAAACAAATCACTTCAGAAACGAATTATTTCAGAAAAGAGAACCATAAAAAAAAAAAAAAATAGCATGTAGACCTCAATTACACTAATAGAAGCAAGTATTCAAGCTGTGCTGAGTTCAGGTAAAAATGTTAAAATAGAGATTTTAGGAGAATGAATCTACTAATTTTTAAATATACAATTCATTCTATCTCAGGGATGTTCTGCACATTTTGTAAAATTTTATTTCAACTGATCGATCGATGGATAGATAGATATTTACAAATTGATTGAGAGGGGCCATACCAGATCAAGAAGAGAACAAGGCCTGTGAACTATGTGATTAAGTCTCCAGAAATCTGATTTAACCCTCAGTTCTTCTACATGAATACTTTTAAGCCCTGCCGTGGATGAGAAACTGTTGAGTTTAATATGACAGGAGATCTAGTGGAGGAAATAAGCGGTCCTGATATCCGTTCGGAAACTGGCATGAGGGCAGAACAGCTGAGATGCCACAGCCCCCTAACCTCTCACAATGACAGAAGTCTGGTAACAATGCAATTGATTTGCTGCCCAGTTCATGACCTGGACTGGATACACCATCCTAGCCACCCATTCCGAAAAAGGATGCTATGCTCTTATCTACCCTTTGGAGATGGCATCCAACTTTATCTGAGGAATTGCTAGTTTTGAGTTTAGGACAGATCATGCATCCCTCCAATGGCTACAACATGAGAAAAACAAGTTTTGTAACAAAAAGAAGTGCATTGGAATTTGGCTCTGCAAGAAGTTGACTTCACTGTTGTTCACTGTGGCAGATGCTCTACGCAAGGGGCTATATTAAAACAGCCCTGCAGTTTATGAATCTAAACAGGACATACATGCTGGGCTATTATTTCTATAACGTTTACTGTTATAAATGTTAACTTGCTGCTAAAGGTCTGGTCTGGGTTTAGAATAAGTTTCCATATATATATATATTCTTTTTCTTTACTTTATATTAGTTCTTGTTAGTTTCTATCTCCTTTTAAATTTTTTTAATAAAATTATTTTATATATATATATATATATATATATATATATATATATATATAAATAATTTTATTAAAAAAATTTAAAAGGAGATAGAAACTAACAAGAATATAAAGTAAAGAAAAAGAAAACAAAGAAAAAACCAAAAGTGCAGAAAAGAATGAAAAGAAATAGAAAGAAGTAGCTTCCGATTTTCTTTACAGCAGTTATAAGTACAAATACAAAATTACCTCTTACTCTAAGGTTACAAAAAAACCCCTCTCTTTTTTCTATAATTATTTTTTCTAATCATCAAAACCACAAATCATCAGTTCATTTTTTTCTGTTTCAAGCAAAAAGTCTACAAGGGGTTTCCAGTCAACAACAGACACAGATGTTGTCTTTTCTCTAATCAAGGAAGTCAATTTAGCCATCTCAGCAAGTTCCATCTTCTTCACCAACCATTCCTCCATTGTGGGTAGTGCCAAATCTTTCCAGCTTTCTGCATATAATAATCTCACTGCAGTTATCATATATAAAAACAAAGTTCCATGACTTTTTTCCAGCTGTTTGTCCATCAATCCCAAAAGAAAAACCTCTAGTCTCAATTGTCCATTCATATTTAAGATCCTCTGAATTAGTGTATGTATTTGTATCCAAAACTTTCTAGATTTTTTACAAGTCCACCAAACATGACAAAATGTGCCTTCATGTTGTTCACATTTCCAACACAGACTTGAGGTATCTTTATACATTCTAGACAATTTCTCTGGTGACATATACCAACGATACATCATTTTATAAAAATTCTCTTTAAGGTTATAATATAATGTAAATTTCAATTCTTTCAGCCACATATTTTCCTGTTGTTCCATTTGTATATTGTAACTAAAATTTTTAGCCCACTTTATCATACATTCTTTGACTTGTTCTTGTTCTTCTGTTTCAAATTTCAGTAACAGTTTATACATTTTGGCAATTACATGTTCATCATTTGTACACAATTCTATTTCAAACTCAGTCTTACAGTATTCAAAACTATAAATTCTTCTCTCTACTTTAAACCTTTCTAATAATTGTACATAAGAAAACCATTGACAAGATCTTCTCTTGATTTTATTTTACCTTCTCCTTGAGAAAATTCTAATATCTCACAGTAAGTTAACCATTTGTGTTTGCTTATCATTTCTCATCTATAAAATGCTTCCTGTGCTGAGAGCCACAAAGGTGTTTTCTGGCAAAACTGGATTTGTATTTATTCCATATTCTCAACAAGGCACATCTGACATAACAATTTTTAAAATCTACATTACCCTTAGCTTTGTCATACCACAAATATCCATGCCACCCAAATTTTGGGCTTAACATAAGATTCCTAACTTCTGAGAAGCTAATTGGTTAAAGGAAGCCAGTTTAGTCTCAATTTAAAGGCAAGCATGTGGCATATGGACGTTAACATGCTAACTAGTGACTCTTAAGTAAATTAAGTGATCCAGCTGAGACTCTCTGGTACGGCACTCTACAAACATAATTACTGTCTTCTTCCAATGGGAGGTAGGAGTTAGGATTCAGGGGAGAAGAAATTAGAAGTTTGTTTGTACCTGGGAGGTACTTTGGCTGAGAATCTTCAGAGGAAAAAAGTCAGTAAGGATCAGAATTTGCCTTACTAGGCCTTGGGTGCAGCACAGTGTCTGAAAATTAATGCCTGGAAACAGTAAGATAAAGTAGGAAAAAGTGCACAGGGAAAGGATTTGGTAGTAGTGTCAGGAATGTTTAGTTTAATTTCTTTTAATTTTTTTTTGTTGAAGTGAAAAGCATCATTTGTCCCTTTATCTCTTTGTTTGCTCGAATTACTGACTAGGAGCTTCAGGATGTGGCTTTCAGTCTCTTGTAATTTAATGTAACTAGCCCACCTCTTTCATTCTTCCTTTGTTGCCCTTATTAAAATAAAGATCCCTCTTTATTGATCACTGCAATGTTCAGCACATAATTAATGTCACACACTCCAAATCCACCTGGGCTTGGTAACCCTGGTAAAAGTAGGAAACCAATGCCATTATTTAAAAGCTTATTTGTTAGGAAAGGGGGGGGGATGTCTTCTGCCTCATACCAGTTCCACATTAAGGGGAGCACTCCATTCAAGACCACCAGCCCAGGAAAAGCTGTATCACCTAGCTATACCCAGGTACCCCAGAACTCAGGAACAAAGAGGTGTGAAGGTAAGATCCTCATCATCCTTGCTATACAATAAAGGCAGGATAAACAGCTGATACCTTGGACAATCTGAACAACTCTTTTGCCTCTTTTCAGCGTTAATAACATTTATTTTTCCAAATATGAAATCATTGAGCACAGTTGTTTATTTCAAGATGAAAGTTAAGAAGCACATAATTACTGTAAAGCTCCATTCATCGTTTTAACAATAAAAGTAAATTACACAGTGTAGAGAATTAAGAGGTCTCTTTGCAACATGGTTTATTATATATGGAACTGACTCTGGAAAATACACGCTACTATGCAGCTTTCTCAACATAGCTGTGTCTAGATATTTTAGACCTTATGTGTAATTCCCCCAGCTAGCACTGATCATGCTGGCTGGGTATCATGTGGGCTCAGATCCAACGTGTCTGGAAAACCTCTGGTTGGGGAACTTTCATATAATAAAATATAATAAAAATAAAATTCATGGAGATAAATAGCTGTAGCATTAACATAATGCTAAAAAATGGATATACTACAGTAATAGCTAACAGAAGCAATTTCACTGTATATTCAGAAAAGCAGTGGTTCAACTATACAGCGAAACTGATGAGGGGAAAAGGAAACTTGTATTATGACTCTATAGCAGTAGTTCTATATAGTGGGCAGGATTGTGGCCTTTTTAACTTGCTGGTTCAATTACTCAAAAAAATTGAGATATCAAGCCAAAATGTCAAGTAAATGTTTTACATTTGCATGCAACCCATGCTCCAAGATGTCTTCAGTCAGTTTACCATTACATCCTAATTAGGAAATTATAGTCTTTGGAACAGGCCAATCAGAGCTGCAGAAGAGGGCTTGGTTTCAAGGCAGTCAGATCTCCCTGTGTACACAAAACACTATTATTGTAGTTAGTGGAAGATTTCTTGTTCCTTCAGTTATAGAAAGAGAACCTAAATGTGTGCACTTAGCTTATGTACAGTATCTGAATATTTTAATGTGATCAAAGCAACAGAACCAACTGAACGCTCAAGAGGGCTGCAGGAAATTAATACCTGTGCTGCAATAGAAAAATGGGGATTATTGTCTCCTCTGTTACTATTCTTTAGCATCCCTACCCAGTGATCAAAGTTGTCTTTGTGCCTTATTGCTGTAGAAACTGTAATTTTTTTATTTTCTATATTATTTCCAAATACTTTTATAAGACAATTCAGGGATGATGAAATAGAAGATGCCCAGTTTCACAGATCACCCTTGGTTGTTCTGTTCATGCTTTGCCTGGAACGTCCCCTATTTACTGTCATGGAAAACTCAGAGGTACCGGAGTACTTCTGTAGGTACTGAGAGGTACTGAGGAGAAGGAACCACATTTATTGCAATGATCGTTGGGTGCCTGCTTTATGAGAAAGAGGGACCCTGAACAATGGGAAACCAAAGATTTTAATAGATGTTGAGGGCTACAAGGTGGGATCGGATTTGCTGGCCAGTTTGGGGAAGCTAGGCAGGTCCTTGTCCCTGTACCTGGGGTTATTTTTATTGTTAGGCAAAGTGGCCTTTCAGGAGGGCAGCAGAGCTGGAGAAGCCCATTGGTAGGAGAGGGAATGCTGAAAGTAATCAGGCTGATTGAGGATGGAACTCAGAGGTTTTCTCTACCTTGCAATTCGCTTGTAAGGGCTGCCCTTGGACTTATACCGTGAGCTAGTGAGGAGGCTTCTATTCTTTGGTTTAGACGGGAATGCAGTGGGCTTTGTCTGGGGCAGGGAGGGTCAATTTGGGTCTGTGAGGATTTAGGCAAAGAGATGAGTTTGATCCCGGTCATGTCCAAAAGACAGGGAGGAAAAGGGTGCAGCCTCCATTTTATTTGCTACATTTATTTTCTCCACCACACTTACCATATGAGAATGAGGCATAATCAGTGTTTGATTTTCCAAATTGTGCAGAACATGAACTGGGAAGGATAAGTGGCCCAGAGAGGCAGTGGTGCTATGCATGAACGCCTGTGATCTTCTAAGACAATATTTCTCAATCTCAGCAACTTTAAGTTATGTGGCTGGGGAAGTCTAATCTTAAAGTTGCTGAGACTGAGAAACATTGTTGTAAGAGATGACACAGAAGCACGTGGGCTCATTACCTTATTGGCTCATACACCTTTGCATGCAGGAAGGAAGACACGTTGCTCTCACACTGTTATTTGTGGTTTAAACTGATCCTTTATTAACATGCCTGTCCCCAAATATACAGCAGGCTATACCGGAACAAACAAAATCTAAGGTCACTCTTTGTACACAACTGAATGATCTTTTGTTTCAAGCGCATTTAATCATATAGAAAACCAACAATGAACTGTTAAGTATTCCACAGTTACCAATAGAAAGCCAGCAGTTTTCACTGTGCTGGAATGTGTTTATGAGAGAAAAATAATTAGAGCTATAAATGACCCATGAGCAAATTCATAAACATAATAGGATGACTCTTTCATAGTCAAATTATTCCATATACTGAGAAGGCTTTATCTCTCTTCAGTTCTTCAGACAAGAGTGCAATACAAACAGTTCCTGGTTGTTGTTACAGTGGTAGTTCTAGTTTCTAAAATTCTAAAAATCCATTTTCCATGACAAAGAAGCAGATATTCTATGTGAATTCCAATATTAATAACCAGCATTTTACAATGAATCACCCCCAGAGGCCATAGCAATACTCCATAATGCTATCAGCGTTTCACTTTCTGCTCCTTCTTCAAAGATAGGAAATCTGTAGAGCAAAATGCTGGCTCACATTGCAGTTGCATAGTCCAGCCAAAATTGGCCTGACCATGCTGGCTGGGGAATTCTGGGAGTTGAAGTCCACTCATCTTAAAGTGGCCAAGTTTGGACAACACTGTATTAGGTCATCTCAGTAGAAACTACTCTTAATCCCCTACTTTTGGGGAATAAAGGAGCTGAGGCCAGAAAGAGCTCCTTTTCAGGAGGAGATCTGGTTCTCTGGAAGTCCCCTGGTGGAAATAAGATTGGTACCTTCCCTGATTATTTTCAGAAAGATGCTGAAGCCCAAGCTGTTCCTTAGTGAAGAATGAACATCTTTTTACTTTTTATTAACTGGATTTGGGAGGTTTGATTTTGTTTTGTTTTTCATTATTTTAGTTTCAACAGCAGATGTTTTAATTCTGTTGGTACCATGCATATAACCAAAAGTCAATTCTGACTGCAGCAGGATAGAAATGAAATGAAATGAAATAAACGTAAGAATTCAGGGAAGCAAGTACTGTAGGCCAGTCTAGAGTTAAGCAGTAACTGAACAATATGTACATTTGCAGTAAGTTTGGGACAGCCCTTACTATTACTTTGTATGGAACAATCCCAGTTTATCACTCTGAAGGCTCCTTATCCCACCTTACAGTATGCCTCCAACATAAGCCAGGTCCCCCCTCCCCCGCTTTTTAATCCATTTATCTAATGAAGAACACTTGAAACCAAAAGCTTACAATATTTTTGTACAGTTGGCCTACTTAAAATATTACCTCTAAGGATTTTGACAAGTGTAAAGCTTTTTTTAAATATTATTACGGACCATTCTGTATGGCCAAGTTTGCAAAAATATGCTTGTGTCACTGGGTGTCAGTCATTCCTTAAAATGGCACACCCAGCCCACCCAAATGAAAATGCTTAAAACCATTAAAATGGACTGAAATTTTCTAAGATTGTCAGAGTTAATGAAAGTAGGGTGGAATTGTTGCTAACTCTTTACCATACATGTGAAGATAGGTAGTGAAACAAACATTTGCCTGCCATTTTTTAACTTGCAAAAGAGATATTATTTCTAAATAATACAGGTTGTCCTTGTAATATGTTCAGATATATACCTATATTTACAGCAGGAATCAGGAACTTTATAAATGACAGAAATTTTACAAAATTTTTACAAAAATGTAATAATGAATGAATGACACAAAATCTGAATAGATTTATGAAGATTAAAGTATACTTTAAATATTAAATAGAAACCAAACTACTGATTTCTTTGCCTACCCACCAATTTTAAAAAGCAAATCACTACATGTCAACAAATTTAATGGTCTTACTGTTCTGCTTGACTTCCAACACATTTCTGGAATATATTCTAATACAGAAAGACTTAAAGGACAATATTTTACAATATGCTGAAATTTAACATGATGGGTATTTGGAAATTAGCTAACTTAAATATTTAGCTGGTGATGAAAACATTTTAATAGTGATTTTACTAACCCAATGTTGCCCTGCCCATGTCAAAGACTATGTCAAGAAACAGAAAGTACCATATCTATGAGGAAGTTCAAACTAGCACCCCTCAACAAGTTCCCTTCTATTCCGCAAACTGCAGTGCAGACAGAGTCAGGAGAATGTCAGATTAGGAAGGCTGAGGAGATATTCAGGTCCCAAACATCTGTATCTGACAACAAAGGTATTCCTTTCTTCACAATACTTACTTTATTCAGCACATTTGTATTCTGTGCTATTTGTCATCTAAGGTTTTCACCGATTGTTTTGTCCTTATAATAATTATGTCAGATAAGCCAGTAAACAAAGTGGTAAAGTCAATATTTGAATGTCTGTTTTTTAAACCTTTCTTAGGAGAGCAATAATTTGCATAATAAAGTTGTAAGCTTGTACAGTGGTAAACTTCGCAGAACCAAGATACTGAATTGGCACTTGCCCAATGCTAGAAATGGAGCTTCCAAAAGTAGATGCTTTGGGTTGGCAAAGGAACATCATTGGATACTGCTTTGTGGTCTATGTGGTATGGTGGTTAAGGTGCTGCACCAGGATTGGGAAGGCCCAGCTTCTAGTCCACCTTCAGCCACTGAAGCTCATTGGGGGTTTTGGCCAGTCATTTTCTCTCAGTCAACCTAGCTCGGAGGTGGTTGCTGGGGGAAAAGTGGGAGGACCGAGTGTTGTGTGCACTGTCTTGAGTTCCTGAAGGAAAGATGAGATATAAATCTAACAGGAAGGAAGATGCAGTATTTCCTACTCACACATCTCCCACCACATAGTTCATGTATCCTGAATGTGCATGTGGGTGAATTTTCCTATATATACATAATTAAGTATAGGAACTGATCTGGTGCTCAGTACTGACCACAGGAACAGAAAGTGCTGTTGCTCAGTACTGACCATATCTCTGTCTGGGATCTGTTGGGAAAGCCTTTGATGGTCCTTGTTGACCCACAGAGAGCGCAACGAATGTGATTGATCACCTGCAGTCCAAAGTGTTATAGTCCAGAAAAGCTTGTGCTTTCAGACTGTCCTGAATTTATAATACTCTTCTTGAATATATAAAGTGGCTCTTTGTTATAAATGTGATGTCATTTATAATATTCTGGGTTAGAGGCAAGCACTTGGTAGTGCCTGAATGGGCTTTTGCAAAGTCCCAAGCTCCTAATAAATGGTCATAATACCATGAAGGACAAAACATTAATCAATGGGGAAATGTTTTTTGAAAAATGAAGAGTAAATTAGGCAGGCAGCAAGAAGTTCAAGAGATTGCTAATTAAATGAGTAATAGAGATGTCATCATTAATCAGTAAATCTTACTTTTAAATGATGGAACACAGTCATTACCTAATAGAATGACCCCTAGTGTTTTATCTGAAATCACATTTAAAGTGGAGGTCTTAGAGTCCAGATTATTATTATTATTATTATTAGAAAAATTTCTGTTACTTTTAAATTTAAAATTGGGTTTCAGCTTCTACAAAGGCTCTGGGAAGAAAACAGTTAATAATCTCATGCCATGAACAATTAACTCTAATAGTTTCAGAAATATGAAATGGTAAGTAGAGCCTACATGAACATTTAAAGCTTTAATTATACATTGATTGCACGATCACCAAATACACTGCTCTGTATTAGATTAAAGATTTCCTTAATTATACTGTGCATGTAAATGAATCAGCACTTGCCAATTGATGTGTTCACTTCATGTTCAAAAGGCATTTGACTTTGCTTCTCCACCTCTTGAATCATAAATTATTTTATTGCAATTACTTAAGAACTGATTGGGTAAGTCTCCAAGTACACAAATACATACATACACACACACAACCTTAAGCATGGTATGGAAGTAAAAAATAAAACATTGCTCCTGCCTGCCTGTCTACCATTCAATAAAACTAAATAGTGTGTGGTCTTATTGAGGAAATAGTGATTGAAAATAGTATGCATTCATAATAAAACTGTTAAAACTCTTCAAAATAACAAAATCACAAAAAGGTTTAAAAAAACATTGCCACAGCTACAGGTAGTCCTCGACTTATGACCATTCATTTAACAACTGTTCAAAGTTACGACAGTGCTGAAAAAAGTGACTTATGACCAGTCCTTATACTTACAACTGTCGCAGCATCCCTGCAGTCACGTGATCAAAATTCAGGCGCTTGGTAAACATGTATTTATGATAGCTGAGCCATCCCAGGGTCACATGATTGCCATTTGCAGCCTTCCCGGGGGGCTTCTGACAAGCAAAGTCAGTGGGGGAAACCAGATTCACTTAACGACCATGTGTTTCGCTTAATGACTGCAGCGAAAAAGGTCTTAAAATTGGGCGTGACTTACTTAATGATTGCATTGCTTAGCGATGGAAGTTCTGGTCCCAAGTCAAGGACTATCTGTATTCTGTTTCTGCAAGATCTGTACCTCCACTCATTTATTCTGTCCTATTCTATGGTTTATTCACTGAAAAACTGAATGGGCAGAGCCATTAATAACTATATAGATCAGTGTTTTTCATACTTGGCAAATTTAAGATCTGTGGACTAATTCTGGGAGCTAAAGTCCATACATCTTATAGTTGTCAAGTTTGAAAAACAGTGATATAGATTATCGTGATTGCAAGATATAATGGCTTCAAATTATTTCATTTAAGAATCTTGAGAGGTCATTCAGTTTCTCTTGTCCCACAGCCTTGTCCCACAAACATGCAGAGATTCTGGTGAGACAGGGCCTCCTAGCCTATGAGCAAATTGGCTTCTTACTGGCATCAGTAGCCTATACATACACATAATGTGGCGGATAATCTGTACTCTACAGTT
Source organism: Liasis olivaceus (assembly GCA_030867105.1). Lineage (NCBI taxonomy): Eukaryota > Metazoa > Chordata > Lepidosauria > Squamata > Pythonidae > Liasis > Liasis olivaceus. Next base: position 39,293,741 of record CM061351.1, on the reverse strand, counting down.
ATGAAAGGCTCCACCCGTTCAGTGTTTAAGTTAATAAACAGAAGGGGAGGATAGAAAAGGGAGAATGGAGGTACAGATCATTTAGAAAGTAAATTGCAGCCAGTGGCAATGGTTTTTTTAAAAGCCATTTTGTGATTTCGTGACTTGAAGTACTTCCCCTTGCAGGCATTAGGGATATAAAAGCATTCTGCCCAGAACATCAGATGGAACTTTCCTTTGAACTATCTATCCCTAGCACAATGTTAATCTCAAATAAAGTCAACTCATATTTGTCATCCCTTTATCAAAATTCTGGGGCGGGGGGGGGACTCTAAAAACTGCACAGTTGAAGAGTGTATGTGAACAGTGGCCTTTAACATTTATCCTGAAAATTTAACTCTTAAAAACCCACATTAAAAAATTATGCCAAAATATCAAATTCAGGGTAATGTATTTCTCTTTAAAAATGAAGCAACCCAGAGGGAAGGCACAAAGTCAGTATATATTTAGAAAGGTTGCAAATGTAAATGGTTATTTTTCTGGACATTAAACATGCCAGATTGGAATACAAAAGATGAGGGTAATCCACAGCAGCTACCTGATCCTAGCTTGTATGAGCAAACTAAGGCTGTTAGTACAGTGGTACCTCGGTTCACGAACGCATCTGTTCACGAACAATTCGGTTCACGAACAGCTCCGGCTGCAAAAATTTGCCTCTGTTCGCGAACGCCGGATCGGGTGACGAACAGGATCCATGGCCATTTTCCCTCCCGTGACACGTGGTCGCGGCTTCCTGTAGGGAGGGGGACTCTCCCTCCAAGCAGTAACCGCGGCCATTTTCCCTCCCGTGACACGTGGTCACGGTTTCCTGTAGGGAGGGGGACTCTCCCTCCAAGCAGTAACCGCAGCCATTTTCTCTCCCGTGACACGTGGTCGTGGCTTCCTGTAGGGAGGGGGACTCTCCCTCCAAGCAGTAACCGCCTCCCCACCCGCCTTCCTGTCCTCCACACCGGGAGTCGCGTCGAGCAAGGTTGGCTTTCTCTCTCTTCGTACTGTACTTTGTGTCATATTTTTGCTGTTTTTAAAAACAAAAACATATGGTTCAGAATGGATTAACCGTATTTACATTGAACCTTATGGGGAAATTTGACTCGGGTCGTGACCAGAAACCGGTTGGCGACCAAATTTGGGGTCAGAACGGATTAACTGTATTTACATTGAACCTTATGGGAAAATTTGATTCCGTTCACGACCATTTCGGGTCACGACCAGAGTTGCGGAATGAATTAAGTTCGTGAACCGAGGTACCACTGTATTTGGAGGAGAGACCACTAGTAAATGCCAATACTGTACTCAGAAGTACTTGGAAGAAAAAAAAATCCAGAAAACAGCAACAGCAAACCACTTCCATATTGTTGCCGAGTGAGATACATGCAGTCACTATCTTTATTTAGAGATAAAATAGACAGAAATAAGCAGGACCTGATCTGCAGATCCCTATTAAACATAATGATGTGGGGGAAGGTATACAGAAGACTACTTTACAATCCTTAAATGCTGTCCCCTCCCCAAAGGAGTTTCTAATGCCTCTATTAGGTGAGGAAGGGAGAAGAGGACAAACATTGTTTTAAAACATCATGCAACTTGGCAACTATACCCTACAATTCTAACTAGCCACTTTACATGGCATGCACTGTTAACATTCAGTTTATAAAAATAAAAAACCCACTTCAGCCCAATTATAACTCCAAACTGTCTTGAGTTAAAAGCCTTGAGGAGTCCACTTCCCTGTCCTGGGCTATGTTGGCATCCATGAGAACCCATGGGGGGATAAGTGATGAAACCAGAGTTATCCCTCCCTTTGGCAAGTGTATTGTGACACTGCATGCACACACATAAGGAAGAGACCTAGGCTGCAATGCTTGTTTTGTCATTCTGATGAAATTTGTTAGATTCTGCAGACACTAATCTTTTAATATCTATAGTACCTGCTATGTGATTACTTGCACCTAGTCCTCATTTTTGCAGAGAAAGGCAAATAAACAGGAGCCCAAATTTATTATACTTTTAAATCTTACAGAAATGGAGCTAGCTTTTTTTTTGCAATTAACAAATCCGGATGATGTTGCCCCAAGCAAGGCTTCAATTTTGCACACCACTGCTCAACTCATATGGAAGGTAGAAGAGAGATTAGAAACTGTAGCTTTTGCTTGCAGCAAATCTTTGTAAAATCAGCCCTTATTCTCATTATCAAGTGTAGATTCATTTCTCATGAGGATGACACATATTGATTTATATTATAGTTTCATATACAGAATTCCATTGTCTTAGGAGACATTTGTCCACATGTATGCTATACAAATACATTATATAACGTCTAGGTTCTGAGAAAAAAAATTGCAATTATAAAAAGCTAAAGAACAAAAAGAAGTCAAACAATTTGTTCGTGGCAAGCCAGAGATGAAAACTTTCCAATATGTACCAACAGAAGAGAATATACCCCACTCCATTCTAGCACTGAAGATGTTACCTGGCCGGGTAATGAAATATTTGCAAGAAAACAACCAAGCTCAGAGAACCCCAAGGACTCCACTTTCCAATATGTTCCCAGAGTAGTAAAGAGATACTCCAGTCATTTTTTAATTCAGGGGCATGCCATTTTTTCTGCCTGAATATGCAGTTCCCCTTTCAGTAGCAAGTTGCGGATCTCATTCCAAAAAGTAATGTCCATGCTTAGAACAAAAATAAAAATTGATTTTATTTACATGTTTACATAATCACAATTAAATATAGTCCATACGATCTCTCTCTAGCTGCCTATCAATATTTTTCTCCATTTGCCATATAAAATTTTAGTATTTGGGAACCAAACCAATTTCCCCAATTGCCCACTAGGCTTTCTGCCCACTTGATGCTTTATTTGAGTCTATTCTTAATTGAACATTTAAAATGAGAAGCTGGCATGCTGCACAGCAAAATTCCAGCCACCAGTATCATCTTTGCTTCTAAGGCTGCCCCAGGCCTTGCATAGCACCCACAGATATTCTTAGAAAATATTGGGAGGGGTAGGGTTGGCTGCAACCAATGTTTTCTTTGGACAGGGGTTCACCTGCCCCGAGAAAAGAGAGGGGTAATAGAGTGGGGTCACAGGAAGCAACTTTTACCCATTTGCCTGTTGCTAAACTGGTGGTGTCTGACTGGCGATGTCCACCATGGAAACCATTCTGCAAATGCATATTTGCACCCACACACCCCGTCCTTAAATGCAGGAAGAGAAAAAAATAGACAGGGAAGAAGGGAAATAAAAGGGGGTGGTAAAAAGAAAGCATGTGGTCATCCCATGTATGGCTTTGGCTATAGTCATCTCCAGTTTGGGTCCCTCACTGCCAGAATGCGATCACTTATAGACCACAGCACGCAACAGGAAAAAATAAAGGTCATCCTTTCTATTTTACACATATCAATTTTTGTCCTTCCCTGTGTTTCTTCGTATCAACCTCATATTCACTATATATTGCTTAGCTACATTAGGCTATAAATAGAGCGCGGGGGGGGGGGGACTGGAGGATCCTAGAGATAAGATTAGCTGGGATAGATCTTTATCTCCCCACTTAGAAACCACTGATAACAGACTGAGACAAACCCTACCAAACTGAGCAGTGAGTCATCTAAGCAGCCCTTAGTTTTGCAACACAGAGGAGAATCCACAAATAAAGGAGACTAAGGGTAGAGCTCAACACTTCAGCATCTGCTTGCCTACCCTAATTAGCACATGTTTTACACAGTGAGACTGTTTGGAAAGAATAATGAATGAGATGCAGTTATCAGAGGTGCTGAACAGGAAACACAGAAGAAAGCATCACTGTAATTAGGCTAAGGAAGATCCGTTGATAATAGAGTCAGCATGGTGGAAAAGGCGTAAACACCGGAGGGATATATATCCAGCAAGGAGCATATTAGTACACAGTTCCTAAGAAACCTAGCTCGTTCTAGGAGCACAAATTGTTCAAGGATGGTCTCACCAGCCACCAGATGAAATAGGGGTTGCTATAGAAAAGTGGCTAGAGATGCAAAGGTGCTACTTCATCGAAAATATCATGACTCCAGAGCCTTATTATTTCTGTTGGGCTTGCTTGAATATGCGTAATTGGCACACATTCAGGCAAGCTTCTGAACCTGTGTGTCTTGCTGATTTGGAAGGAAAGCCTAGGATTTATTTCCACTAAGTAGTTCGCGTAATCCCAGTAGTTCTTTCAATCAAAAATTCTGGAAGTGTATATAGTTCTGTACTGATCGCTGCTCCCTAATTCAAGGAATATTCCCTTCTCTGTAAAACAGACATATTCTTTCCTAATCTTTTGCAGGGTTTGGGAGGAACAATGGCATCTGTGCTAAACTTTTTCAGGTCTGAGGGTTTATTTTATTTTATTAATTTTTAAAAGATCCCATTCTCAGTCTTAGCAGTGGTTGGTTCTTTTCGCACAGATTCCCATTCCAGCAACACCTCCTGGAGAGTCATATCCCTTTTTTAAAGAATTTTATTAAAGTTTTTTTTTAAAGGAAGATAAAAATGAATACAAACGAATATAAAATGAGAAAAAGAAAAAAAATCAAAGTGCAAGAAATGAAAAAAAAGTAAAAGAAAAACAGAAAAAAAAGAAACAAAGTAGCAGCTTCCAATCTTCTTTACAGCAGTTGTAAGTACAATTATAAAGTTACTCTTACTCTATGGTTACAACATAACTCTCTTCTTTCTATAATCTATCCTGTCTAATCATCAAAATCATACATCATACATTCATTTTTTTGTTTTATGAAAAAAGTCCATAAGAGGTTTCTAGTCAGCAATAAATATTGTCTTTTCTCTGATCAAAGAAGTCAATTTAGGTATCTCAGCAAGTTCCATCATCTTCACCAACCATTCCTCCATTCTGGGTAGTGCCGAATCTTTCCATCCTTGTGCATACAATAATCTCACTGCAGTTACCACATACAAAACCAAGTTCCATGACTTTTTTCAATTGTTTGTCCATCAATCCCAAAAGAAAAACCTCTGGCCTCAATTGTATATTAATCTTTAAAATCCTCTGAATCAGTGTATGTATTTGAATCCAGAATTTTCTAGCTTTTTTACACGTCCACCAAACATGATAAAATGTCCCTTCTTGTTGTTTACCTTTCCAACATAAATTTGAAGTGCTTTTCTAGACAATTTCTCTGGTGACATATACCAACGGTACATCATTTTATAAAAATGCTCTTTAAGGTTTTAACTTAAAGTAAATCTCAATTCTTTCGACCACATGTTTTCCCGTTGTTCCATTTCTATATTGTAACTAGATTTTTAGCCCACTTTATCATACACTCTTTCACTTGTTCTTCTTTTGTTTCAAATTTCAGTAACAAAATTCAGTATACATTTTAGTAATTACATGTTGATCATCTGTACACAGTTCTATTTCAAACTCAGTCTTACAGTGTTCAAATGATGAACATGTAATTGCTGAAATGTATAAACTTTTACTGGGGAGTCATATTCCTATGACCACAATAGTACAGCAATAAAACACGGTCACATGGACATGCCAGGAAGTACTGCTAGAATACAAACATGTGTGAAGAAAGCCCTAATGCTGAGAAAAATCACAGATAAATGTTTTGTATTAGTATCTTGTTGTATGTATCCTTATGCGAACTTATATACCATATCAGAAATATGAATCCTTCAGTTTTCCCTTTTTCTTTCAAATTACCCATTTCAGTCTCATAGAATACTGACCACTGAATCCTTGCATAAATATCTATGTTAGTGAAACCATACATTCAAAAGGTTAATAAATAATGGTCATGTTCTAACCACAGGTTCAAAACATTAACAATAGAGGATGTGAAATACTGTATTATGCAGAGGGCATGAGAAAGAGAAAGGAAAATTACCTTTTAAACTGTAGAAAAATAGAATTGAGAAATATGACCTATTTATGAGAAAGAACAAAAGGAAAACGATGCCTAATTAATAAGAGTACTGAATCTATAGAGCTGCGACTATGACAGAAAGAGGAAAGCAGAATTCTACAGGAGAAAAAGAAAGGAAAAAATAACATTCATCACTTTTTGGGGAAGCTACTGGCCCTGGGTCTTCCACACCCCTTCCTTTGGCACAGCCTGTTCTTGGAAGTCTTGAGACAGAATCAGTGTGATGACCAACACCCATGAGAGGACCGTTAAGAATGGTGTGAAGCTATGCCACTTAGAATACAACAGGAGATAGTACCCAATTGTTTTTAGGAACCTCATAAACCCATTCTTTTCCTTGACTATCCCCCCTTCTCGTTCCCCTGAAATTCCTTCTTTAGGTTAGAATAAGAATTTCTAATCATTGACAAACTTTACAAAGAAGTCTGGATTAAAACACATGGCCTTACGTAGTTATCTCACGTGAAAGATCAGGGGGTGGATCTGAATGTGGAGCATGATTATTCTCAAATTGATTGGGATGAGAATGAGTGAACTCACTTAATGACATGTTCTACAGCTTCGTAATTTAACACAACAGTTGAGGGTGACTTCTGACTCTGAAAGGGTTTAGAGGAAAGATAAGGGAAAGGGGACAGACTCTATAACCTCACAGGTCTTAAAGCTATCAAGAAGTTCATGATATGCCAGGGCTTTAAATTCCAGGCTGTATATGAGGCTACCATGTGATATATTCCTTGGCAAGTCAGAGGAATCCCTATGGAACAAAGCCAACAGTGACAATCATTACTAAGAATTGTCAGGGCAGATGTGTCACAAAGCCTCCCTTGGTGGGTAGTGAAAGTGGATAGTGCACTGAGATTCATCCATTCTCTGAGTTTTGAGCACCACATGATGCCACTGCAATTGTATATGGCACATGTTAAACAGGATTAAGAAACAGAGTAACCTTTGGGCTTAATAAAGTAAGCCCTTAGTCAGTCCATGCTCAATATGAAATTGGCTTCAACACTCCTTAATTCTTTGCTTTCTCCCCATCTCTTATAAATTGTCAAAACAAACAAGAAGAAAGAAGAAAATTCATCACAGCATTTCAAACAAACCTACAACGGGTGGGTTGTTTGAAATACTGCACTTGTTTTTTTCATTTAAATGTTAACTTTTACACTGAAAGACTACTTGCTTCTTTATCAGTTGGAACAGTTATAATGGTAACATTAAGTAGGCACCATCTTACATGCACACCAGCTTTCCATGAGAAAAAAATAGATCAAGATTCTAGAACTGATTATTCCTATCAAATTAAACTAGAATATGGCTTGACTTAGCATGTTGCGATAACTCACATCACCGTAATTTGTACACTACGGTTTTGCATTCCAATAACTGGTAAGGAAGCAAATCTGTCGTAAAGGAGACACAGAACTAACTGGATGAAGGAAAGAATGTCCTTTCACAAGAGATCACATCCATGTGTAAACATTCCTGCAAGAGGAATGCAATCTAAATTTTTCACAATCCAGTCCTGTGTGAACGGAACTACTGTTTGGAAAATAAGTGAAGCTAGTTTTATAAGTGAATCTAGTTTTTAATATTCAGAAGCCAGTCCTATTACCTTCAGTCTTTATTCTTGGATAAGTGCACACAGGACTGGATCTAGGCATCCTAAATTTATTCCTGTATAAACCAGCAAAAAGATTGGTGCTTCAAGTGCATTTTAATGACTTGGCTGGATCCTGATTAAGTTAGTTCTGCTTTAATCCTACTAACATAAATGGACTAGTTGACCATGGCTAAATTAACCCAACAGGTTATTTTAAGAATAAAACATGATTAACTAACTAAACTAGAGGAACTAGAGATCAAATTGCCAACATTCACAGGGTCATGGAGAAAGCACGAGAGTTCCAGAAAAACATCTACTTTTGCTTCATTGACTATGCAAAAGCCTTTGATTGTGTGGATCACAACAAACTGTGGCAAATTCTTAAAGAGATGGGGGTACCAGACCATCTTACCTGTCTCCTGAGAAATCTGTATGCGGGCCAAGAAGCAACAGTTAGAATCGGTCACGGAACACGGTCACGATTGGTTCAAAATAGGGAAAGGAGTATGACAAGGCTGTATACTGTCACCCTGCTTATTTAACCTATATGCAGAGTACATCATGAGAAATGCCAGGCTGGAAGAATCACAAGCCGGAATTAAGATTGCAGGGAGAAACATCAACAACCCCAGATATGCAGATGATACCACCCTAATGGCAGAAAGTGAAGAAGAACTAAAGAGCCTCTTGATGAGGGTGAAAGAGGAGAGTGCGAAAGCTGGCTTGAAACTCAACATTAAAAAAACTAAGATCATGGCATCTGAACCCATCAATTCCTGGCAAATAGAAGGGGTAGAAATGGAAGCAGTAACAGACTTCATTTATTTGGGTTCCAAGATCACTGCAGACGGAGACTGCAGCCATGAAATTAAAAGACGCTTGCTCCTTGGGAGGAAAGCTATGGCAAACCTAGACAGCACATTAAAAAGCAGAGACATCACCTTGCCGACAAAGATCCGCATAATCAAAGCTATGGTTTTCCAGTAGTAATGTATGGCTGTGAGAGCTGGACCATAAAGAAGGCTGAGCGCCGAAGAATTGATGCCTTTGAACTGTGGTGCTGGAGAAGACTCTTAAGAGTCCCCTGGACTGCTAGGAGGTCAAACCAGTCAATCTTAAAGGAAATCAACCCTGATTGCTCATTGGAAGGATTGATAATGAAGCTCAAGCTCAGATACTTTGGTCACCTAATGCGAAGAGAGGACTCTTTGGAAAAGACCCTGATGCTGGGAAAGATGGAAGGCAAAAGGAGAAGAGGGCGGCAGAGGATGAGATGGTTAGATAGCATCACTGAAGCAATGAGCATGAAACTGAGCAAACTCAGGGAGGCAGTGAAGGACAGGAAGGCCTGGCGCAATATGGTTCATGGGGTCACGAAGAGTCGGACACGACTTAACGACTGAACAACAACAACAACTAATCTGAATCTGACACCCAGAGCAAAAGCTGGAAAGGGTAGCTTTTTCTACTTAAGAAACACAGTGAGTAGTCCCAGACAGAAATAAAATATATAATAGCAATGAACAAATACATCTGCTGAGAAAATCCAAAGTCTTCTGTTGGCTTATTGGCTTGTGTTATCCAACTATGAGCTATATCGGATGGGATCAGTGTACAGCAGTAAGCGGTTGTAGGCAGGTAAGACATGAACAAAATTTTGATGTAAGCTTTTATCACTTCTTCAGATGCAAAGTTTCATGCTACTGGAATATTGGTAAGCAAACATTTAAACTGACACGTGAAAAATGTTAATCATTTCCATATGGAACAGCAGCATACAAAGTTCTGTGATGCTACGTTGATGTAATATAGAGAAAAACAATATATTTTACCCCAAATGATAGAAAAACACTAAGGAGCACAAAAGAGTAGAAACCATAGTGGTTTCTACTCTGGGGTGGATAACCTGTGGCCCAGGACTGCAGATTTCCTTCCTTCCTTCCCTCCTTCCTTCTACAGCCCCCAGATGTCAGTTACACACTCGAGTTTTACTAGTAGCATTGCTGAAAATTAGTAGTGGTTTCCTACCATTTTCAGGCTTTTAGCAGAAAGTCCAAAATCAGGCTTAAGGCAGTTTTAGAAATGGAAAACAGTAGCAGCAGCAGCAAAAAAATCCCACCTCGCCTAAACAAGATGGGAGGAAAGGAAGATCCCAGGTGGAGGCATTTATTGGAGGCAGGGGAATGGCAACGCACATTAAAAAGAGTGGGGCTTTGATAGCACAATCATGGCTTCCATCTTGACTTTTTTGACCCTTTATGCCAGGCCCATCCACTTTGCATTATTGCCCTGCTACCTGAACCTTCTTCCCCAGACCTAAAATGTTAAACACGGGTGTCCTCCACCAAATCTTTGTCACATCTACTCCAAAAAGATAGTAAAATAGCAATTATAAACGATGCTTTTTTTCCTCCAAACTTGAGTATATTGTAGGCAAAAGGAAGAAGCTTAGAAATTAACTTATTCAATTTAAAATAAAGTTTTGAAATTTCAATCACAGAATTGCACAATCAGCATATTTAATAATGAACAGTACAACTGCAAAATTCATTTGCAGATCCAAAGAACTGTCATTCAAATCACCTTGTATAATATTAATAAAAAATTATGTCAGTGATGTCTTCAGTGTAAAGGTTATAAGCGAGTATGACAAACGTCTGTAAGCTGATAGGCATCCTTATTTTACTAAGCTAGCTACTACAAAGCTATTTTTAAATCCCTGCTGCAAACAAGAGACAATAGCAGTCTGTGTAACATTTATATTTACGCCTGCTGAAAATAAAGTTGCTATATAATTTGCAAACCTTAATTAAGGACCTTTTCCACACTCAACATAGCAATTCTTCAATCTCAACCTTGGAGTTCTATCAAAGGAAGTTCTCACACAATGCAGGTCTTCTGAAAGCCAGTCCTGTACTACACCAGCTGTTAAGATCACTGATTTCAACCAAGACTTAAATGAGTTTGGTCATAATCTACAACTGCATAGTAGATTATGACCAAACTTGTGGAGCTATGCTTTAACTGCCATAATAATATCATACTTATCTGAAAGGCAGCCACTCTAAATTTAAGATAACTCAATCTGCTCTCAAGGAAGAGGATTAGCTGATGCCTCAGAGGGGCTGTTCCCCTGGGGAATGTAACCCTTTTTTCTAAGGCCTAAGCAGGGCTTCAACCTCTGTCTTTGTTTAATGATTTCTTCCTGTGTCTTCATCTCTTCCCATTTCTGTAGTCCCATTCTCTTCCCTTCCTAATATAGATACCAATTCCTCTTGTCTCACTGTCACCTGGGTTTTCTTCTTTTTTCTTTCTGCCAGAAAGAAGGGGGAATGTGGATATGGGTGTCTCTGTGTATGCACTTGCATGTTTCTGTAAGTAAAAATGTTTTGTATGCTCAGAGAATAAACTGTAGGTATTTACAGATGGGATCAATTCACCCAATTCAAAATAAGAGCATCTTATTTTACACAATTGTTAACTTTAATGAGTATGATTAATTCAGTCATAATTTGTTGTTGGGTCCTGGCTCTGCCCATTTTGGAAGATGCGGTTGTCATAAATTGCATTTACATTAACTCTGGTGGTAGAGCTATTATATCTAAGTTGCAATACTCCACATAACCACTAGGTGGCAGCAAAGAGAGCAGTACATGCTACACCTTTGCTCCGCGAGCTGCATTGGTTGCCAGCTTGCTTCCAGGTCCAATTCAAGGTGCTGGTTTTGACCTTTAAAGCCCTTCATGGCATGGGGCTGGGTTATCTGAGGGACCACCTCTCCCTGATTACATTGGCCAGACCCATCAGGTCTGGCAGAGAAGGCATGCTGCGGGTCCTGTCCTTTAGCGGGTCCCAGGAGGCGAGCCTTCTCTGCCAAGGCACCCAACTTGTGGCTTCTTCTCCCCCTAGAAGTGAGATTAGCTCCATCCCTCTCAACATTCCACAAGTCCCTCAAGACCAGGCTATGTGATCAGGCCTGGGGCTCCCAAGGGACTGGGGAGATTTTGCAATGGCTTCCTTATTAATATTATCCCCTCCTGTTTTGTGTGCTTTTACAGTTATTTTTACTCATGATTGTTTATGTATTTATTCATTTTAATAGTTGTATGCCGCCCAGAGTCACTTTTATGTGAGATGGGTGGCTATATAAATATGTTAAATAAATAAATGAATGAATAAAATATCTCTTACCTGGTATTATAGCCTATATCAAATTTGAAATTCACACTCAGAAGGTCCTTTAAAACATTGGGAGATTCAATTAGACATTTCTCACTTAAGTATAATTTGTCTCTGATAAATCATTTACAAAATCCTAAGAAACTGGAGACAATTCTGTTTAGTGTGATTTAAATGGTTTTATGTATTTTAAGAGCAGAAGTCACCTGCAATTCAACATACTACCAAAAGTCTTCCTTACTGCTCTCTTACGGCCAAATAATACAACTGGTGACAAATATATTACACAACACCACAGTGGATAAGATTACGTTTACTGATAGGCAGGGCTGTCCATGGTGTGTATGTGTAAAAGCAAGTCAAGATGGCAGCCACAATTGCACAATCTTTTTTTTTTATAATATTTTTATTAGAATTTTACATGGATAAAAAGTAATACAAACCTAGAAAAGATATACAAACAAAAAAGAAAAAAAGAGAGAAGAGAGAAAAGAAAGAAAAAGAGATATAAAAGGTGACTTCCTTCTCCCTCCAAACAAGCATAAAGATTTACAGTGGCTTAAAACCTTCTCTAGTATTACAAAAAAAACCCCTCTTCTTCCCATTTGCCATCCCTTAACAATAGCCAAATTATTAAAAAATTCATCCATCAATATTACACAGTAAAAGCAGTAAGAGTACCAGAAATAATAACCCATATATTTTAACCTTAAACAAATAAATCCATTATGCATTTTAACTGTAACTTTCTCTAATAAGTAAAGCATAAAAGATTTATCCCCATAGGCATAAATAATACCAACAATAGTAACATATATATCTTAAATTAAATGAACTAAGTCCCTTTTACATTCAAGCCTATAATTTTCTCTAACAAATAGGACATAGAAAGTTTATCCCCGTATGAAAAAAATATTTAAATCCTCATCGTTCAACCCTGGTCATAAGAAAAGATTCCAATAATAACAGCCCAGAATCACAACTTATACAATTTAATGATGATCAGATAAGTCCACTTTGAATTCCTTTTTCTTCTTTTTAAGAGGGTTGATCTTCAGTCATTTCTTCAAATAAAATCCCACATGATAATCTCTTACCATTTTCTGTCTATTTTCATACTTCCCTTTTGTGGATCCAAAATAAGACGGCTCTCAGAGTCACTCTTCTGATTTATAATCTGAATATCCCCTTTAATTGTTAAAACATCATCTTGTATAACTTGTAAGTCCCATGCAGCTTCTTTCTCCATGCCACTTTTATAGTCAAACATTTTAAAGTCCCATTTCAAATCCACATCTTCTTCCGTGTCTTCCATATCTCTTTTAGAGTCTGGCAGTTTTTTAAAGTCCATTTTAAAATCTTTATTCAAATCATCCTCAGCCTCTGTTTTATCCAACATCTTTTCTTTTTCTACAACCTCTGTTAATTCCACTTTAGGCCTATCAAAAAGTTTTAAAAATAAGTCCTGAACACACTGTTCCCAAACCACCTTAAATTATTCTATAGTAAGATAATGTTCCTCCATTGTGTTAATAAGTATCTTCTCCTTTAATTGCTCACTGGTTCCCTCTAGTTAACCTTCAAAGTCCAGTCTTATCTTTGGTTTCTCTTCAGAATCAAAACTTCCCACAGTAAGGTTTCTTACAATTAATTCCAAAATTATCAGCTGTATTTTTATAAAATTTAAAACAGCCTATAAAACCTATTCTTTCACCTCCATCTGGACCCTTAACTGTCCACAGTCAACATTCTAAACTCCCTTTTGCTGTTTCAAAAAAATTTTTTTTTCTTTTTAATCTTGAAACTTACTTAAATCTTCTTTCTTCAGGGATAGAAGGAAATTCTCCTGGTATACAGCAACTTGCCCTTCAGAAGGTTTTTAATTCCAAGTAAGTTGTTAATAGGTAGTTTCCTTTGTCAATTAAAAGAGGAACAGTTTTATCCAGAGATGGCTGTTGTTAACATCTCATTTGATGTCTATTAGACTAGCAGACAGAATCTGCAAAGGAAAAGAGTCATCTCTCGACTTGCTGAATAATCGTTCACATTATATTTTCAGACTTAAGTAACAACAGCAGTGAATGAAAAGGAATAACCCAGCCATTCTGAACATTACAACTCTGAGAAAGTAGTTTAGGCAACAACATGCAGAATGGTATGGAGAAGAACGATACTGTTCATTCTCTTTGAACATTTCAGAGGGCTTCAGTACCAGAAACCACTGTATCTTTGAGGACAAGTTGAGCAAGGAGGGATGTGGGAAGCTATATTATTGGGAATCTACTCTTCCTTTGCTGGCCAATTCCAGAGGGCAATACTTGGGAACCATTGGTCTGCCTCATGATGCCTGTGGAACTACACTGATGGACAATCTTTTTGGAGGAGGGGGTGAGCGTAGGATGATGAAAATAACTGGGGCCATGACACCTGCATAAGTGAGGCCTGGATTTTTTTCCCCAGGTTTTGAGATGGCTGTTTTTAAATTACATTAAGCTTGTGTTAAGGCTTAACATTTTCTGTTTCCTTCTCAGAAAAGCAGGAAAACAGGCAGAAATCACAACGAAAGGGACTCTGAAAGCTACAGTCCTCAGGCACTGTGCTGCATATGAAAACACTAGGAGAGATTATTCTGGAATGTGGGGTAAGATAGCACTAATTTGTACACCATGTACTTTGCTTTATCCAATACAGGGGAAGCAGTCAATGTTTTGAACTGGGGCTTCAGCACGTAATGTATTCAGTGAGGACTAATCACTGGGACTCAATCCCAACCTAACAGAAAGTTTCTAGAAGGGATTATACTCCCCTTAGAGCAGTGTTTCTCAACCTCAGCAACATTAAGAGAAGTGGACTTCAACTCCCAGAACACCCCAGCTAGCAGTCTGGCTGGGGAATTCTGGGAGTTGAAGTCCACACCTCTTAAAGTTGCTGAGGTTGAGAAACACTTACTTAAAGTTTCAAATGTTTAGGACTTTTGGTTGTATCAAGTGGCCCAGTAGCAGGTAACTTTTTATCTGCTCAGCCTAATATTCCAGCCACAATCCCTTAATATGGTATCATCAAAAATTTATATATCATCCAATCATCCCAATGATTTCCATGGTAGTCCTACACTCTGTTCACCTATAGTTGGGATTAATGCAATGTCTTGCATATGTGTCTCTCCACAGAAGTGTTTGAAAAACTTGATATCATCTAAAATAACTAAAAAAAGGACTAAGTGGCTCACAATTTTGACAATTTCCAAGCCAAATTCAGAGTGTTGGTTTAAAATGTAAAAGCCTTGAAAGGCTTAAAGACGAGTTACCTAAAAAGCATTTCCTTTCACATCCACTGATTCAGATCAGAAGGGACAGAACCTATACTGTGATTGCTCGCCTACTACAGAATGCCTTTCCCAAACAGTCTTGCCAAATATCTTCATCCAAAGTAAAGACCTCTTTATTTCTCTGGCATTTAAAAAATATTAATATTAATGGTTTCTGCTTGTATATATTATTGCCCTCCTTATCACTGTTTTATTTTGTAGTTTATGATTTTGTTTTGCACATCACAGAGGAACCTGCAATCACTGGCTGGCTTAGAAGCAAAAAAATAAAGCATCCACGATTACACAACATAAAACAATACATACCATTAACTTTGGTGACATCTATCTATCTATCTATCTATCTATCTATCTATCTGTCTGTCTGTCTGTCTGTCTGTCTATCTTCCCTTGACATTTTGCATAAATTCCTAAATTATTCAAGACATTCTATTGATATAGATGCTATCCCTGCTCTTTTGGAACAAGATGACAGATGTATTAGTCCCATGTTTAGAAATGTATGTTTATCCTGTCCACTTTTGTTTTGGGAAGACAAGGGACTATAGGGCCTTAGCTGGAACTCCTGCTCAAAAGTATGCTCTCCTAGCTATCTTTGGCCTCAAACGTATTACTGCAAACACCACTTTGGAGGTAAATCCAGGTAGAAGAAAATGTTTGGCAGTAATAGATTTTAAATTGGGGCCCAGCAGCTGTTACTCTCCAAATAAAAGCAGTCAGGTGAAACATGTTCTGTAGTTTGTTCCTAGCCTTTTCTTCCTGAAGCTATGCCAACTTATGCATTTTGCACTTTAGCAACCCCTTTGTTCTTCCTTACTATTAAGTCTCACTGAGCCCACTGGGACTTGCTTCTGAGTCAATGTTCATGGGGTTGCTAAACTGGATCACAGCAAGCTCTGACTCTGTGATCCTTCTTTAAAGATTCAATATTGATTAACTGAAGTACCCTTTGGCCCATTAAAGATTAAAGAAAAGATGCCTCAGAGCTTGAGAACATTACACAACAAATGTCACAAGAGCAGCCCCTGTTCGTTTGAGACATTCTTGTCACTAAACAAGAGAGACATAGTTCCCAAAGTACAAAATTGCAATAGATGCAAATTGTCACCAATAAGACAGTAAACGTTTCAACATACAGGTAGTCCTTGGTTAACAAGTGCTTGTTCAGTGACAGCTGAACAAGTAGTAGTTACAATCAGTCCCCGAAGTTCTGACCATCCCAGCACCGCTGTGGGCACAGTATTGCTATCTGGGTGCTTAGCAATCAGCTTGCACTTACAACAGTTGAAGCATCCCACGGTCATGTAATCACCATTTGCAACCTTCCATGCTGGCTTCCCACAAGCAAAGTCAACGGGGAAACCAGAAGGGAAGGTCACAAGTCACTCCGGTAAGTTTCCCACACCCAGCAGCAGCCATCCCAAGCCTTACTACACTTGCACAACACCGGCTCCTTGCACACTCCGCACCCCCTGCACGCCCTCCCCCACCTGGCAGCAGCTATTTACCTTCCTGCCAGCCTCCTTGCGAGGCACCTAGGACTTGCAACTTCCTGCTGGCTTCCCCACTAATTTTGGTTTTTGGAAGCATCAGAAAGTTGTGAGGAGGTCCTCAATGACCCACGAACCTTGCTTAATGACGGCAATGGGACTGCTGGGATTGCTGTTGCTAACCAATGCAGTCACATGATGTTGCACTTTATGACCACATCACTTAGCAATGGAAATTCCAGTCCCAATTACCACTGTTAACTAAGGACTACCTGTATTCTTATGAGAGTAAACTGATCTAGTGCCAAGAATGTGGCAATACAATAGCACAAGTTTATGCTCCTCTTCTTGGAACATGGACAGCAATGAGAAAAGACACAATGAGTATTTCAAAGTTCTGGTGCTTAACAGAAAAGAACCAGAAAAGGGAAGGAAATGCCACTAAAATCTGCAATATTTTGGATTAGACAAGCAGAACTATGCATTAATTATTACAGTGTTTACAATACCATGTATTATTACAAAGTTATTACATTCATCTTCCAAATAGCTCAAAAGGTCTGCCTTTCCTTGACATCATTTTTCCCCCAGACAGAATACTTTCTAGATGAACTACTTCTTCTACCATTAGGTTCTGTCAACAAAACCAGCAACTGGGCCTACCTAGCATTTCAGTTTCCAAGAATCCCTATGATGAAATATGATTCCAGGCTACTATGAAAATAGAGATGGCAATCTGAGCAGCTCTGAGAGGCTGAGTCTAAGCATTATACAGGTACTAGTTCTACAGAAGTTGCACCTACTAAAGGATGCTGTGGTACTAATGCCAGAATTACAAGAAACAATATCCCAGCGTTTCTCAACCGGGCTTCTGTGGAATCCTAGAGTTTCAAGAGAAGTCACAAGGGGTTCTGCGAGAGATCTTTTGAACTTCATGGCTACGTAACGCTAGCTGTAGATATAATTTTTATACAGGGTTCCCTGAGATCTGAGATTATTTCAAGGTTCCTCCAAATTAAAAAGGCTGAAAAAAGCTGCAGTCCTCACCTGTGCAAACTGCAGTGATACAACTGTATCTGTACGTTTTAGCTATCCCACAAAGTGTTTCTAGGCTGAGGGCTACACTAGGCCTTTGAATCGCACGCCGAAGAACATATTCCAAAAAATAGTGGATGGCGCCAGGATGAAATTCCATTTTCTTCACAATAAAAGATAATTGCAATTAATTGGTGTTAAATATTCACCAATCATGTATTTAATAAGTAAGTAAAATTAATATTTGGCAAGAACTCTTGGAGCTGCCCCCCAATGTTTGAAGGCTACATGTAGCCTTGTGTCATCAACCTCTGCCATAAGCTGATTCAAGGAAGGCAGAGTTCTTGCAGGGCTTGTATCACCTATTTTTTTTAAAAAAGCTTAAAGATACTCTAACAGGTGGCCTTAGATCCAACACAGAAACTTCTACAGTCCCAGCACAACCAGTCAGGAAATGATATTTGCGTCACCTCTTCCAGAGGGAAGGTATACGGAGTCCCTTCTCAGGCACTGAAACAAGTCCTTCTGGCATTTAGACCACACGCCATTTTCATCTTCACTGGAGCCAACAGTAACATTTTGCTTTTGTGGCAGACAAAGGAAGCCATCTTACTGAGGATGTTTTGACTCAATCCTCCTCAAAAAGAAGTCACTCCATGTATATGGGCACTTTCTCCCCTGCAGTACAGCACCATAACAGTGCGGCCTTAGGTTCCCCATCTTTGTATTATTCAAGATAAATACAAATTTTCCAACAAATCTGTATTTATCTAATGGCTACAGCTAATTCTAGCTCTATTGTAGAGTCTGTGTGTATGCTCTTGTTTAAAGGAGGTAGAGATTGTATTAAGCTTATTATGGGGCTTATTGTCCATTCTCATTGTGAATTACGTAAATGTGCATTTGTCTGAAGGACGCAGACAAACACTTTAAATTAGACACAAGGAAATAGGCAACTCTGTTAACACTAAAGTTTCTTAGATACACATCCTATCTAAGGGTTATTTGAAGTGGCCTCAGTTTTGCATCAGAGTGCTTTACCTACATCCCATTTTGAATACATTATCAATTTAGTGTCATTTTTGTGAAATAAGCTCACTTTTTCCATCTCAAGCTTTCCTTTTAAAGGAAGAGCTAAGTAGAAGCTAACTATTTTGATTTTCACAACAAATCTTTATTTACAGCTTCAAATAAATTACTGAATAGCCACGAAAAATATTGTTTATGAGCACTTTTACAACTACAAAGAACAGAATGCCAAAGAAAAGAAATAAGGCATAAAAAACAAGGCAGAATCCAAAGAATTCTGTTTACTGCATTTAGATTTTTCTCAAGTTCTCTTCTTGAATATTTTCACTTACTATAACATTACTCATAATGAAATTTACAAAAAGCAGCTTTAGAAAAATGTTTGCTATGAGAGATAAAGGGATTATATTTTCAGGGCTTTAAGGCGAGCTTTAAAAGGACGTAAATTTTGACTGTCTGAAGCCGCAAGCACATTTACAGTAATTATTTTCCAGGGGAGTGTCAACATCAACCACTCACCCTTACCAGGTAAGCAGTAATGAACAGGAAGTGTGCCATCAACCACATGTGTAACCAGCTAGTTGTTACAATTTTCTTCTGAAGCGAACAGAGTAGCAATTATGCATTAAGAGCCATGATATGCAATTAGAACGGTGCTATTTCAGACTACTTGCTGATTGTAAGATACCAACATAAATATAATCTGCTGCCCAGATGCTTCCATTCTGACTAGAACATCTTGAATATGTGAACAAAAATATTATTTAGGAACGTCTGTATCCAAAGCATCATCATTTTAATTTAATTCTTATGGACATGAACTGAGTTCAAAGCACAGAAAAAAAAAAGTTGAAGCTGTTCCTCTTTCCCAATAAATAGAAGCAACCTTAGGTAAACTTCTAGACCTTATTTTTAAAAAGTTGATTTTTGTTTTCCATTCACAGAAGTTATTTTGCAATGTCACAACACTAATTTTGAGATACATTATAATTTGGAGATATATTATTATTTGCAACTTCAACTGGTAGAGTAAAAATCTTAGATACCCCCACATTTTTCCTTAAAGGAAACCAAAATGACTAATAGCACCGTTCTAATTGCATATCATGGCTCTTAATGCATAATTGCTACTCTGTTCGCTTCAGAAGAAAATTGTAACAACTAGCTGGTTACACATGTGGTTGATGGCACACTTCCTGTTCATTACTGCGTACCTGGTAAGGGTGAGTGGTTGATGTTGACACTCCCCTGGAAAATATATCTTGTCAACACAAAGATTTCCACATGAGTTGAACCCAATGTTGCATGTGTATGCAAAACTGTTCTGTTGAAGACAATCACACTATACCTGCAAATAACTGGATGCACACTGACACTGCTGACCTGAGAGATTCTGCATTGCATTTTGTGTGTTGAGATCCATATGCAAAGGGAATGCCTGAACAGGATTAGGAATGACATATAGAATGAATGTGAGAGCCAGTGTGGTATAGTATTAAGGTGCTGGACTAGCTAGGGACGAGATCCAGTTCCTAGTCTTCCCTTATTCTTAGTTTTGGTTTCCTGGTCTGGAGTACCTTGAAGGGCTGACATCAATCTTGCAAGTCTCCTACTCTCTTTCCAAAGAAGGCAGAAGATCTGCTTTGGTTTTTAGAGGTGACCTCCAATCCCCAGGATACAGCACTATCCACCAAGCACTTCGCTACAGTGTTGTTGCAAACACCAGCAGCAGGTGGATGTACAAATAACCAGTTTACAGAATGCCACGATGTCAGCCCTTCAAGGTACTCCAGACCAGGAAACCAAAACCAGAATACTAATACTACCTTTGTTGTAAGTTTACAGTAACAGAATCTTGCTTAACAGAAAGCGCTTCCCCCCTTCCCTGCCTTTACATTCCAGAGAACGAGCTGGCAAGAGCGAGCAAGAGAAGAACTACACAGAATTCAGTACTGTAAGGTATCTTTAATGCTAATTTGGGTTAAATACAGACTGTTGGAAAACTGTAAGAGAAATGTCCCATCCTCATTAATAGCAAGTTAATTAAGGCTTGGCATTGTGCAGGTCCAAGATGATCTTCTCCACTTAAGTTCAGCCCATCTGATGCAGAGCTCCTAGGAAAATCTATTAGTAACCCCCCAGCCCCCATTTCTGTGTAATTAGGTAAACACAGGCCCACAAATGGTTTTCTGCACTGGTGTTGTTATACTGGATCGGGTTTCAGGAAATTATAAAAAACAGGCCTATTTAAGAGGACCTTTGGGTTATGGATGTCACCATCTTTTTTTTATTGCTTTTTTACTGGTTGTTTTATTATTTCATCTGTGGCTGTTCATTATTGTTTATTGTTATATAAAATTACTAGTTCTGTGGATGTTTTATTGTTAAGACTGTAACCCACTGGGAGTTCTTCAACTGCGGTGGGCCAAAAATTGGACAAATAAATAAATAACAATATTGCAAGTTAAGTCATTCCTTTCCTAATGAAAAATAATGTAAGTATAAATAATTTACTTATAATTTTTTATATCTCTTTTCCCTGCTCTGGAGTTTTAATTAAGGACTGGTAAAAGAAATGTAATATTAAATCACTCTGCTGGAGTATGAGGGGGAAGAATACACAAAGAAAAACGCTTTTGGATGTCTTTCAAAAATGGAGTAAAATTTATTCATGGTGCCAGTGCAGTGGTATATGTTGCATCTTATTATAACCTTTGTTTCACTTTGTCACCTTCTATCCAAAGTTGTGTTGCTTCAACAGAAGCACCTTTGTTAAATGGGTGGAAAATGAAGAATACAGTTTAGACTCAGAGAGCAAGATTCTTTTAATGCACTGCTGATCTCTTCAAACTCAAATTAAAACAAGACTCCAAAAGAAAATGGTGCAATGATACCAGCGTTGGAAACAACATAGAGGTGATTTCAGATGGTCAGTGAGTGAGTTCTTGACACAATAACTCAAATAAAAAGGTTTCAAAATGCATTAACAGTACTGTTACAAACCCATACAAAGTAAGTATCTCTTAAGTTCACTATATAGGTATAATTTTCTATGAGTCTCAATTTAAATTGCTTCTCTCTATTCCAGAAGTCTTCAGTGAAGAACAGCAGACACCAGCCTGCCCATAATACATCTTGTTTGGTCTGCTAGAGTACTTGCTCCATATGATTTGAATTTTACTGTCTGGTTGCAACCTACAGTATTTTATTTCAAAGGGCCCATCTGCCCCCAGGGCTGAGGGGGAGAAGTAACCTGAGTTGGCAACCTCTGGTAAATGGGTGTTTGTGACATCTCACCGTATTCAGTTAATTAAGGTAGAGGAGAGATGCTGGATGAAGACAGCTCTCTAGCAAGTGCTGGATTTTTAAGCATATATGTATGGTGTATACATGTGTATTACATATTAATCTATTTTTTGTTTGATGCCCCAATCCCATTCCAATATATAATATGTATGTTCCTAACTGGTATCGATGTATCCTGCATGGGAATTAATGTTATCTTCATTCTAAATACAGTTCCTTGAATTCAAATGGTGTATTGCCCCCAGAGGAACTCTCTGTATTGGGATAATCTTGTTGCAGCTAATTAAAAACAGCTTTTTCTGGCAGACTTAACTGGTGACAAAGAACAAGGTCACCATCCAGAACACCCACTGATATCTTATCTTATAGTAGTTGTTTTTTAAACGAACAAAAATTCAACAAAATGAATTAAAAGGATGTTCTTTCCAAAATAATATCCTTTCAGTCCAACTAGTATCAAAAAGTACTCTCTGAGTACTGTCAAAAAGCTGGTGACTGATCTGCATGAAAATCAAAACAAGATGGAAGATGAAATATTATACTTTAAGCATCCTCATATTGGGGTATTCATGCTGTTTCTGCAGTAGAGTATCATCTCATCTGCTATGGCTTTACCAAGTCAATAATTGCACTTTCAAGAAAGAATTGCAAGTGCTGTGATCTAAGTGGCATACATTTGCTTTTTTTGTGGCTTCTGTGAGTGTAAGTAAATAACAATGAAAATTCTGAAAGCCTATCACAAGAACCTCCTCCCAAACTAAAACTACTACAGGTAGCCCTCGCTTAACGACCATTTGTTCAGTGACTGTTCAAAGTTACAATGGTGCTGGACGAATAGTAGTTACGGCTGGTCCTCAAAGTTACAGCCATTGCAGCCCACCTGCATTTACTACCACAGGGGCGCTTGAACTCCCCCCACCCACCTATCTTTCCCCATCCCTGCACTTTTGGCCATGCTGCCCTCCACCGCCCCTGCTTTCCTGCAGCCCCCGCCGCCCTGCACTCCACCACCACCATTTGTCACTAAGGGCAACATGGATTTGATGGCACATAATCCAACAAAAATCAGCACAGGCATCCTTACAAATAAAGGTGATTCTAGAGCAGGGGTTCTCAAACTACAGCCTGCGGGCCGGATACGGCCCACCAGGGTCATTTATCCGGCCCGCCTGCCTGATTGGCCGCCGCTGCTGTCGGTCAGGGCTGTGTCGGGAGCTGCAGGTGACGCACGAGGAGAGAGATTGCAGAGCCATTCTACATTACAGGTATACCGGGTCGTCTTGCGGCTCTCCTCCTCTCGGTGTGTCGTTCTCCAAGCTGCTTGTCTCATTCTTTCTCCCAATTGCCCATCCCGTTCTTGCAATCCCTCAGAAACCATCTGGTCTTTCCCAGGCTTCATGAGTACAGGCGCCCTATTTGGAGAACGGCAGGAGCCCCATTCTCATGGTGCTTCAGGTTTGCATTTTATGTTCCTTCCTGTTTTACCCACACAATGGATTTCATTCGGAATGTCATTAAAATATTCCCAATAACCTGCTGCCATGGCTAGGTTTTAGTCAACAGAAGGCACTATCAGTGCCTGAAACTTATTTCCAAGATTAAATTCCAGTTTTACAGGGACAGTCCTGATTTTGGGGAAGGCATCCTCAAACTAATGGGAGGGCTCAAGGTAGAGCAAGCAGAACAGTATGGGAACAAGTAGCCAAAGAAATGATGTCTTTTCATTACTCCTCAAGTCTCGGGGTACCTTACGGTGGAAGGGAATGTGGGAATGAAGCTATTCCATTATCCATTTTACTGGCTGATTGATTAGTATTAGTCTGCAGAAATCCAGAATAAGAAGCAAAGTTAGCGTTTCCTGTATCTCTTTGTTGACAACTAATGGATTTTTGCAGATCAGGTCTGATAGCCTTATTATGGAGAGAATGGTCAATTGATTGTCATTTATTAAATTAATTTGGCCTGGAAATAATTTTTCACAGAGTGTAAAAGCACAACAGGGAACAGGAATGTTTGGAACTACTTAAAGTTGCTTCATTCCAGAGAAGCTCTTCTAAACATCTTTGTGTCCTTTTTTTTCTGGTAATTTTTGCCTGTGACTTTGGGGAAATTGACTTGTAGATTAATTTGTATACATGTATGCATTTTTTAATATTCGTATATCCAAGTTTTTATTTTTGGAAATCAGGTCACCCTACTTCTTTGCAAATTATCAGGACTGCAGAAAGCATTGTACTCAGTTTCTGTTTCACTTTCTCTTCTCTTCTGTTCCCTGCATTTATATCCAAACTCCTCTTCCTTGCCCAGACCTGTTCCATCATCTCAAATTCTTTGTACAGGTAGTCATCGCTTAACAACCATTCATTCAGTAGTTATGCTCAGTCCCCAAACTTACAGCTGTTGCAGCACCCCTGCAGTCACATGATCAAAATTTGGGCACTTAGCAGCCCGTCCATACTTACAACCACAGAGGCACTTCAACTCATACTTCCTCATACTCCACGGGAGGAATCCTCTGTGCAGGGTGATTGGTGGGGTCCAGGGCACCCTATTATTTTCTCCATTTGGGCTATGTGGTTGCCCCTCAAGTAGGAGAATGGCCACTGGCACTGATCAATAATGCGGGGGGCAGGGGGTGGGAGGAATGGGATGGGGGGAGGATAACATTTACTGACACTGGCCATCAATGCGAGGGGGGTGGGGGGATAATATTCACTGATATTGACGACCCCCCCCCCCATTGGTTTTTAGTGACAGTGAATGTCATTCCCCCATCCTCCCCTGGATTGGTCGTCAGTGGCAGTGAACGTTAACCCCCAGCACCTGTGTGCAGTGACACCTGTGTTTTGGATTCCTAGGAAACAACTATGTCAAGAAAAAGAAAAACTGACTCCGAGTGAAGGATATTTAAAGAACAGTGGACTTACAATTACTTTTTCATGCAGTACAAGGAAAGAGCTGTTTGTCTGATATGACAGGATTTAGTGTCTGTGTTCAAAGAATACAATTTGTGTCAACACTACGTAACTCAACATAAAGACAAATATGATTGTTTGGTCGGACAAGTGAGGAAAGACAAAATATTAAAACTGAAAAATGGATTGATAACTCAGCAAAATATTTTTGTGAAGCAGAAGCAGCTAAATATTTCATCACTGCGAGCAAGTTTTCAAGTTGCCAAGCTAATAGCGTGCACTGGCAGACCATTTTTAGAGGGAGAATTTGTAAAAGAATGCATTCTTTCTGTTGCCAAAGAGATGTGTCCAGAGAAGACTGATTTATTTAGTACAGTGAGTCTTTCAGGACCTACAATTACACGAAGGATTGAAGAAATGGGGGACAATTTGCATCAGCATTTGCAAAACTCCTCAAAAAAACTTTGCTATTTTTCATTGGCACTTGACGAAAGCAATGATGTTCGTGATTCTGCACAACTTCTAATTTTCATTCGTGGGACAAATGATTCTTTTGAAGTCACAAGAGGAGCTTGCTGCACTGAAAAGCATCAAAGGATCAACCACAAGAGAGGATATCTATAAAAAGGTTTGTGAAACTATAAATGATTTGGAGCTGGACTGGGCTAAACTAGCCAGTGTGACAACTGATGGTGCTCCTAGCATGGTGGGGTCTATGAAAGGAGTGATTGCACGCATTAAACAAGAGATGGACAAACACAACCATTCGCGTCCAATAGCCATACACTGCCTCATTCACCAACAAGCGCTGTGTTGTAAATCTCTGAAGTACGACTCTGTCATGAAAGTTGTGGTGTCTTGTGTTAACTTCATTAGAGCTCACGCACTAAACCACAGACAGTTTCAGGAGTTTCTGTCTCAGCTGAATGTTGCCTATGTTCTGTACCACACAGAAGTCCGTTGGCTGAATCGAGGGAGAGTTTTGAAATGTTTTTATGACTTACTTCCACAGATTTCTGCTTTTCTCCTTTCAAAAAACAAAGAAGTACCAGAGCTCAAAGATGCAGAATGGAAATGGCACCTTGCCTTTCTAACAGATGTAACAGAGCTACTCAACAGTTTCAATTTGCAACTTCAAGGAAAGGGGAAGCTCATCTGTGATATGCATTCACATGTGAAAGCATTTCAAGTAAAATTGGACCTCCTCATTAAACAAGTGAAGGAGGAAAACTTCTGCCATCTCCCCACAACTCAAAACCTGCTGGCTGAAAAACCAGCGGTTGCATTCCCAAAGAAAACATGTGTGGATTCACTGGAACTGTTGCAAAGGGAATTTCAAATTAGATTTAAAGAGCTTCATCTCCATGAACAGGACATACAGCTTTTCCGGAACCCATTTTCTGTTGACATTGAAATTGTTGATCCAATTTACCAAATGGAACTGGCCGAGCTACAGAATTGTGACTCTCTGAAAGATGCATTCAAGTCAAGCAGCCTTACTAATTTCTATGCATCTCTCCCCTCTGAGACATATCTTAATCTCAGG
Source organism: Liasis olivaceus (assembly GCA_030867105.1). Lineage (NCBI taxonomy): Eukaryota > Metazoa > Chordata > Lepidosauria > Squamata > Pythonidae > Liasis > Liasis olivaceus. Next base: position 39,267,352 of record CM061351.1, on the reverse strand, counting down.
AACCATGCACTCAAAATGGCAATCATCTTTGGAAGCACCTATATCTGCGAACAGACTTTTTCCCGAATGAAACATCTGAAATCTCCAACCAGATCCAGACTAACTGATGCACACTTGCATCACTTGTTACGACTGGCAGCGACAAATATGGAACCGGACATTGACCATCTCATTAGCCAAAAGCAGGCTCACACTTCCCATTGAAATACTAATACGTTTATGTTGGTTAAAATTGTTCTTTAATTATTGTATTGTTTTTTTCCTGGTTTTCTTTTGTACTACAAATAAAATATGTGCAGTGTGCATAAGAATTCGTTCATGTTTTTTTCAAACTATAGTCCGGCCCCCCACCCCGTGAACTGGCCCTGTTTAAAAAGTTTGAGGGCCCCTGTTCTAGAGGATGAATGAAGAAAAATGGATACATTTGAACTGTACTGTTGATAATGTTTGAGAATATGTTGAACTGCAAGAAGAACAAATCATTTGATACTAGATGAAGTAAAACCAGACTAGTCATTGGAAGTACTAATAATAATTAAAACGTCAATATTTTGGACATGTAAGTCTCATGTCCATAGAGGCATGCAGAGTCAAGAATGAACAACAAATGGACAACAAAAGAGGGTGATACTCAGATCTCCAAAGCTAAGTGGAATAGGGGCTGCTTAACACTTGGGTGGGAGACTGACCAAAAAATACTGGGGCTTCAGGCAACTTCAGGAAGTTAAAAAGAAAAAGAAAAGAAAAGCTCAGAAGAAGGCAATAAAAACTATTCTAGGATTGTTGCTAAGAAAATTAAATGGCAAATCCATGAAATCATCAGTAGCTGAGTCTGACTTGGAGATCTTATCTTAGCTTTCCATATTTATTTTTTTGTAATAGAATTTACAGGAAAAATAGATGTGTTGGGAATATTAGACATCCACAATTGCTTAACAAAGAGAATGTCTAGCAACTTTAGAGAGATTCACGCATGCCAGCGTCACACAACAACTTGTCCTATGTTCCCACCAACAGGCTAGTTGGGAATTATATACATCATGTAACAGAAATCAGCAACTGGTAATAACTTTCAAGCACTGGCACATTCTGCAAGATAAATAATTTTTCCATTTTTATCTAGATGCTATCATTTCTTCCATTCTGTTAGAATGTGGCTGTTACTAACAAGGTTACCATTCAAAACACACTTGAGAAATAAGAAAGTTTTGAAAAGCAGGCTAATGAATTAATGGGGTTAAGTTATTAAGATAATTGGTCTCCAGAAGAAATTTTACAAGGGGTCATATCCTATAGATTTGGGAGGGAGAAAGCCATCCATTCAGTAATATCTTAAGGTAGTCCTAGTTCTTTACTTCTGAAACGGTAGCTATGTTATGCAATAACACTTGTTTTTCTCTATTAAAAAGTCCTCAGCTTAGGGTATTCTTATTTATTCAACTCTTTCTGACTTTGCTTTTTAACAGCTGATTTAAAACATGCTGGATGTAATCAACATACATTTTAAACAGCCCCACTAATTTCACTGGGAGAGATCCGTAATATAGGTATATTAAGCTATTCCACTAAAGTCCATAGGACTTAAAAATGGTTGCTGTTAGGTGAGCTGTGATCATTATAATCATCTCTCACAGCATTCTTCCCCTTGCTTATTGTAAATGTTTATATATTTTTTCTATTTTCTTCATCCAGGCTTCTTTTCTTGTCATTGTTTGATGTCAGAGGCAGGGATACCCACAGGGGTAGATAAAAATGAGGATGGCAACCACAATTGCATGACTGAAGAATGTAAAAAGGGGTAGGCTTTGACTGTGTGGTGATAGCTACCATCCTGACTTTTTTGACCCTTTCTGCAAATGCCCCTCATCATAATCATTTTTTAAATGTCCCATGCTGGCTTAATAGTGACATTCCTGTATTTACAGAACTGATGTGATGGAGTCTTCAGGAGCATAATACAACATCCCTTTGGGGTAGAGAGATAATGATTGGCCCATTACAGAGCAGACTTGGGTCTCCCTGTGCTACACTCTAACTGCTACTCCATGCTGGTTCTCCTTATATCATATTAACTGTGTAGTCTGGGCCGCTGACTTGTAATAAAGAATCTGATTTGATTTGATATTAACTGTGTTTCATTAATTTGATAAAATTTACATTTAATTTATTTTTTCTCCTGGCCCTACCAATTTTCTTGTCCTGGACTATTCTGTTTTGGAGTCTGGCCCATGCCAGACCTCTTTCCTTATTAATTGGTATTCTGGAGGGGCCTATTCCCTTAACACACACAAAATAATAACTTGCAGTGTATAGAGATACAGATCTCAAACAAACCAGGTAGCATTTCATTGAGGTAATCATTTTGCAAGCTTCTGATAAAGCATATTTTAGCATCCCTGAGACAGAAAGGATAAACAATATTCATCCCACACAAAGCTTCCCATCCATTATGTTTTTATGCCTTAGGGAAACAGGTTCCTTGCATTTTACCGCTGTTTAAAAAAGTCCATGGCCTTTGTAATTGTCCTCCACAGTCACACACTAATTAACCAAAGGATGGCTGCTGGGTGTTGAAAACACAAATCTCCTAGCTGGGTCAGTGACCATAAGCAAGAGGCAATATGACTCAGTTCACAACAGCAGAACATTCCATCGTTTGACCACAGCATGACTGATGGGTAGGCCATCTGGCAGAGGAGCACAGCAGCAGAGATAAAAGCCAGTAGCATTTAAAGCAGTATTCACTATCTGAAAAGGAGCATGCTGGAATTCAAATATGCTTAGAAGCCATGGTTTCTGACCCCAAAATGTTGTTCTTTAATTACCAGTGTGCAAAAACTGATTGCTGTGGGCATCAAAGGGCTGCTTCACATGTTCCAAAGCTGGGCATTAAAGACAGGATCAATGTCTGAGTCCTAGCACAACTGTCAACTTTCTCTCTTGGCTAGAATGCAATCCATGCTGTCTTACAATGCTTTCACATTACTCGGCTATTTCAGAAGTCCATTCCTACCCAAAGGAAAAGAAAAGTGTGTTTTATGGCTTTCTAACTAGAGTAGGAACAAAACAAATTGTGAATTTTCCATTTGTAATAGGTCCTGGTCTGGGAAGATAAGTCTCTTGACTCTGAAAGGGAGCTGATTTCTTCTCTCCTCTGGGTCATTGCTAGAATTTTGTAGCTTCAGAACTCCAACATTGCTTTAATTTCCATAAATAACATACAAATCTACTAGACAATTACTGTTCTTTTTTTTTAACGATTTTAGCTGCCTGAAATTTACCTGGGACCTAATCTAAATGATTAAGTAACTGATCACAAGCACTTAATCCAAAGCAAAAAGTATGTAATAAGTATGATAATTAGTAGGGCTGCTTAGCACTTTGGATTCAGCCAAAAGGTGCTTCAGAGCACAGCTGCTTAAAGGAGTTGCAGATAGGTGCTTCATCTGGAGCCTCATGTGCTCTGAAGTATTTTTTTAGTCTGACTGAAGCACTGCCCAGCCATAAGGATTAGTCCTGGTGGATTGCAACTTTGATATCTTAGCTACCATCAGTATGCCATCCATAGTCTTCTTGCATACCTGCACAACTTTTCTGATGTCTTTTTGAAATCCTCTATTTTATCCTTCCTGTAATCTCTATCTCAGTGTTCTCCAGTGTGGGCTGCCCAGATGTGTTACACTACGACATCCATAATCTCTTGCCAACCAAATGGGGGTGGGGGTCCTTTATTCCAAGAGAAGTTTTCTTTTTTTTTAATGTGGACCAGCTCTGCCTCTCCCTTCTACTGTAAGCAGAATTTAGTATTGTAATCTCTTTTGTAACAATATACGCCTTAATTATAACATTTGCAACACATTAAAAACACACACACACACACACACACAAGATGATTTTTTTTGAGAGCCAGAAGCCCAAAATGAGCAAAATTTTGGTGTTCAATTCTATCTACAGAACTTCACTGCAAGATACTGGACCATAAATAGAAACAACCATTGCATGCACCAGTCTCTGAGTGCATTAAAGGCTTTTCCCTTACTCATGGTTCAATCACAAGATAACAAACTCTGAGCTTGACAATTCCTTAAATCAAGAGTTATGATCAAGCACTCTCAGGAAATTTGGCTTGGGAGAAAAACCCTTGCATCAAGAAATACATGGAAGGAAAGAATATAAACAGTATTTCGTATGAACTGGATAAACAATTTTGAGAATAAAAATAAATTGTTACAACAGGAAGCATTTATCCTTGCCTATACTCTGCATATCAAGCAATGATATTTTAATGTAAATGTTGTTTCTGTGTAAATATACTCACAATTTACAACATGGAGGAGCTTTAATTTCTTCTTTGTGCATACTTTCAATTAGCAAATGACTTAAATCCAAAGATCCTCATATACCATAACAGATATATACACTACTGTGAGCAAGGATGTCCCTTGCTAACCAGATGGAGTCATCAGCTTTGACAGTACAAATTACCTGAAATCAGTGATTTTGTCCAAAACAGGTGCTCAGTGCCGGGGAATGTCTGTAGGCCAGAACCAAAGTCTTAAACTATTTTAATTAAAATTGAAAAGACTTATCATATTGGAAGATTATAAATGTCAGCATAATTGCAAATTATGAGCTGGACTTTAAAACCTATTGAAATCAGTGAGAACTTAGCCTGGATCTATTCCTATGGCTGGATCCTTACATGATATTAACCCAAAATATGGCCTCATTTTGACATAATTGTGTAAACCCAGCCATGACTTGATGTGATATCTAAATGCAGCCAACTGAGACATGTTCAATAAATCATGATGAGGCAAATCCTGGCTTAGAACAGGGAATGAAATACATATTTTTTAAAGACGAACCTTTTCAACTATCAGCAATTATCAGAAATCTAGAAAATATCTGCTACTGAATTACAAATATAACTTTGCAAGATGGATCTTGTTGAATAGTGGTTCTCTATAAAAAACATTTTACTTCTTGGGGCAATCTTTCCAAACATAAAGAAAACTGCAGTTTATTGCTTGCTGGCGAGTGGAGCCCAATTATATATAATACCCATGAAATAACATCTGTCTGCTTAAGAATAAGTATTATAAATTTGGAACTGTAGAATTTACTTTGCAAGTTGTCTTTCTTACTCCCTCATAACAATTTTGTTCAATAAGTCTTCTTTCTTATTTCTCTACTAAAATGTTGCTGTATCACAACTCACATCATCCCTCACCACTGTCGATGGTGGCTGGGCTGAATGGGAGGCAGAGACAAGCAAGTGAATTTTCCACTCCTGGATAGAACTAAACTGCAAACTATAATTACAAACCCAAATTTCTCTCCAAACTAGAACCAGATCCTAAAACTAAGGGATGGAATGAGGGTGCAATAAGAAGGAGTAGGTGATTACACGGTGGTACCACATAAGATGAAGGCTTAATTCTGATCAAATCATGGTTTGGGGTAACATCTGTTTCTATGAAACACAAACTGAAACAATACAGTATATTTAACCTTCTACAGTATTATGGGTGCTTCCTGGCCAGACGTATTTAGTAAGAACACAGATATCTATTTTCTTGGTCAAATAATAATACTAGTTTTAGATAAAGGCCAAGTAATTGTTTATAATACTTCCTAAAGCAAGCACAAAACATTTGCTAAGTAAATTCCAATGTTTTTGGAAATTGCCATATGTGGTTTTGTATTACCTGCCAAAGTTGGATGCTGAATTAATCATGCTTAGAGTTATCTGTCAAAGTATTGGAATCAATGAGGCCAAGGTAGATTAAGCTTTTTAATTTCAAGGTATCTATTCTAAGAATCCAACCTACTCAAGAAATTGTCTTTTCCTCCAAATATTCCTCTCTGCCTTTTAAAAAAAAAATATTCACAATTTCTCCCCAAGCTCAAAGAAACGCATGGAATGGTTTGATCTGCTCAGAAGCACTCTAAAGTCTAAATAAAGAGATATATCTGAAGTTATCATTAATATATCTGAAGCAGTCTTTACCATACGTATGTTGAATTACCCTCAGACTCAGCTAGTGGCCATGGTGATTAGGATGATGACTGCATTTCTAATTCACTTGATTTGGAGGTCACCAAACAGGGAAAACTCTAGAAATTATGCTAAGAAATTTGTCTTCACTTTCTTTCTACATTAGAGCTTCAAATAAATAAACAGAACCCAAATCCTGATATTTAACAAAGACAGTGACCATCAGACTAAGGATTAAGATTGCTGAGTTTCAATTCTATTGAAAAAAATTGAGTTCCCTTCTGAGTAGGTATGTATAGAACAGCACTTTAATTGCTATATGATTTTAAGTATATGCCTAAATTTCTCTTAATGAAATGTTTCACATTGATTTAATTGTGCTTTCATTTTTACCAACAGAGAAATGCACAGCAAGATATTCTTTTGTCCTACCAAAGCCAATGACAGTTCCTATAACATATAATAACCATAGTTATATTTAATTATGTTAAAGGGTTTTTTTAAGACCCAATGGCTACATGATCACATTTAATGATCTCCAAAATGATCTCCTACCTTTGACTGAGGAATTATTAAAATTGTGACTTTTGTAGCTTCCATTTACCTTCCATTTTCATGAAATTCTAATAAAGCTGGGGAGTTGCCCTACCGTATTAATTCAAGAATCCTGGAATGGGATGTTTTAGCAATATATCTTTGCTCATAATTTTAAATTATTCACATATTATCATTGTGTTTGCCTGAAACAAATCATTGCCCCCCCCCCCCCACTGTATTGCAGAGATAATGACCCTGCTGTGGTTTAAAGGTTCACTTATCTTGGGTGAAAAGAGCAAGAAATCAACAGACTCTGACTTAATGATTTCAAGATTCATTTTACCTTAGTTTATCCCTAGAATGTGTAAACAAATTAGCAGATGAAGTGAATTAATGGATTATGATCCCAGGATTTCTTATCATATAAATAAATATTTTGTTACAGATTTTCAGGGGCATCAGCATTGAAGGGTCTTATTAGGTTCAGCATATGCTGATAAGCACAGAAAGAAAGTGATCCAAGGACAGACCAGTGTCTGGAATGTTGGCCTCATCTACTTCTGAATTGCTTCATATTGAATCCACGTTCCTTATGTAAATATATATTAATTTTATTTCTTGCAATAAGTATTTATTTCCATCATGTTCTTCAGATATAAAATGGAACTTAGTCTCAAAAGCTAAATTATTACTTTTGCAATACTAAGTCCTGCTCAAAAAGCCCTAGCGTATCCCCCAGTTTACCACCATTAAAAATATTAAATGCCTCTGGAATGGTAGAACATTTAGTAATTTAAAAGCAAAAGAACTTTAGATAAGAACAGAACATGATTTTTTTTAATCTGTTGGAAGTCAAGCAGGAATCAACTTTAATTATCAGGAGGACTAAATCCAAATTTTGAAGATAAACCAAATCTCTTAAAAAAACTGCAAATCTCAAATAATAATACAGATCTGAAATTCGACACCTGTATTGTTAATTTAAGATCCTGAATACTATCTTTCACTTACTACAAGGATTACTTAGGACAAGGAGTTGGCACAAACATTCCTGAAATTGCTCTGCCACTCTGAGTCAGACTGGTACTTTAGGAGACCCAGTACAGAAATAATAATGTGTCTTAGACATGACAGAGGATGGAGAAAGTCAACTGATATCCCAGCATATAACCAGTTTGATATAGTGGTTAAAAGCACCAGCCTAGAAACCAAATGGGAAGATCCTGAGTTCTAGTCCTGCCTTAGGCATGAAGCCAGGTGGGTGACTTTGGGCCAGTCACTCTCAACCCTAGGAAGGAGGCAAGGGCAAACCACTTCCCAAAATGTTGCCAAGAAAACTGTATAGGCTTGTCCAGGAAGTCACCAGGAGTCAACACTGATTTGAAGGCACAAATAAATAAATATTTAGTCCATTCTTGATTCCCAACTCACATACTCGTCTGCATCTGTCATTTTTTGTCAAGAAATGGCCAAAGAAATAAGGAAAAGTTAAGTATCTTAAGTATTCGGTACCTTACTTAAAAAAGAAAAAAAAACTTTCAAGATTCTTGTTTTCAATGACCACAAAACATCTAATGCTGTAATACCATCAGAATTTGTACTTAGCTCAAGTTTTCCATTCAATATCTTCCAGTTTCAAAAACAGACTACACCTAGCTATTCTCTCTCCTCCTAAGTTAGGCAAATACAGGATTAGTTAAAGCAATTTATTTGGGGTACCTATTGTCTAAGCGTCTCAACAGCTCCTAAAATATATTTTTATCCCCCTCCCCCTTCACACTTTTCAAGGCTATGGAATTTCTATGTCCCCATGCAGAAAAGCCAGTCGAGATACACACACGGCTATTTCCCACTTGCGGCGAATCTCTACGCCTCCTCTACAGAGCCAGTAAATTGCGTATTTTAAGGTCACGACCACAACGTCCCTCTCGGGACATTCCCCCGTTTTGGATCGATTCATAATTATTATTTTGTCCCTTGCATCGGGGCATTCGATTCCCGTTCTCGACCTTCGCGTTTTGAGGGCCAGCAAAGGGTTGAAGCGCAATGTGCAAAACCCAAGGAAGAAGAGGAGATTCTCACCCGGGCATGAAGTTGACTCCCCTATCAGCCCACCCGAGCCACGCACGGCAGGGAGTTCGAGCGCCTTACCAGATGCTGCGGGGTGACTCAGAAGGAGGAAGAAGGGAGGCGAGGCGAGGCGCAGGCAAGCAGGCATGCATGGAGCGCTGCAGCTTGCGAACCGGAGTCTTGCGCCTCACCTGGGAGTCGCCGCCGCCGCCGCCACTGCAGCCTGGATTACAGACCTGGCTGCCATTTGTTGCACGCCTTCTGGGAGAAACCGCACGCGAGGCATGTAGGACTAGCCTTTCCCTCCCATGATGATCCGAGGGAGGCTCACTCCGTTCGCCCCTTTCACTGTAGCAAAATCCCAAGGCAAGTCGCGGCACTTCCCCCCGCGGGGCTCAGCTGCTCGCTCGCTCTTCGCCTCATGTTGCACCGCCAGCCGTCTAGCACGTCCCAATCGCTCTCGTACTTCGTTCCTTTCGCTTCCCGAATGATGAGCAGCGGCGGGCGCTACGGCAGCAGCTCGGCGGCGTCCTGCAACCCGGGCGTGGCAAAAGGAGCGCCTTGCGAGAGCCACAAGCACAAGAATTCCGGGGGGGGGAGGTTGGGGGAACACGACCGGCTCGATCGCTTTGTGCTCTACAGGTGCCGCGCACAGGCGCCGGAGGGGCGCTGCCCCCTTCTTTTTCCTCCTCCGGGGAGATTTGTATTCCGGGAGACCCGCAAGCCCCTCTTCCCCGAGAGGCGCGCGCGCAGCCTCCGCGATCCGGGAGATGACTTGCTTTCTAACGGGGCAGGCTGCGAGAGTTTTCTCTTACGTGCTGCAAGGGAATCACGGGCTCCTGGTGTCTAGCCTGAAGCTTCCCTTCTCCACCCCTGCCCTGCAACTGGAGCATCTGCGGAAAGAGAGGAGGCCGTGTGCATTCAATTCCGCACGACCTCCCTAAAGAGGCATCCCCAGATTTTCCCTCCTCCCGTTCGGGAAGGGGCTTGCGCTATCGGATCTCGGCTCTCCAAGCCTGCCAAACCAATCCAGGGCTCGGCTCGTTTGCCCTGCCACGCAAAAACCAGTTCCCGGCCAACGCGTCCGGATTTGCTTCGGAATGCTATTCTGCTTACGAACACCCGGCCCTTCGAGATTCAGTTCAAACGTGCTCGGTCGGAAGAAGTAAGTCTTCCTGAACGCAGCAGCGCTTCTGCTTTAACCTACTCCGCTCCCCCAATCCCTCTTACACCTTCCCAGTTTTGCCGCAGGTTGCTTCCCACCCCAGCCTCCTTTCCGATTCACAAGTAAACTGTTGCTCTTGCAGCTATCAGTTCTTCCTCCGCTGATCAGGACTCCCGCATACGACCCACTGTGGCTGAATATACTATAGTTATACTCGGGTGTGATAATATCTAGTAGTATTTGCATTTGGCCATTCCTCCTTCCCATATTACTGTATAACCCCAAACTCGGAATCGGGACCATTCTCTTGCTCTTTCTTTTCAACTGATGATTTGCAGTGATGCAGCTTTGTCTTTCGAAATCCACCCAGAAATTGTATATGCGCAGTTTATTTCCCTTCAGCCAGGCTTTAAGCACCTGGAAGGGGATGGGGTACACACAGTTTGGAGAAAAGGGTCTAGAGTCTGTACCACCGAATGGTAGAGTTCATGTTGTGCCCCATCAGCAGCCAAAGATCCCTTTGGGCACAAATTAAAATCCTCTCTCCCTGCCTGCGCCCGAAGCGTCCTCCGTGCTTTCCATTTTTATGAACTGCATCCTGCAACTTCGAAAGATGTACTCAAGGGGAGCATGGCTAGAGAACGATGCTGTTCACCTACGGGGGAGAATATCCTCTCTGCACAAAACCAAGTCTGTCCTATATAGTGAGCTGCTTCTCCGGCCCCTCGCGACTCTGTCCTCTGTCTCGCCCAGCAGGCAAGCTGGAAAGAATTGATCGCCCAAGGAAGTACCTGCCTTCTCAAGGGGGAAGGAGCGCGCGCCCATTTTCTACAGGAAATGCAACAGGCGGCGGCGGCTTACCTTTGTCCAAGCTTTGCGTCCCAGCAGCCGGCTCTTGCGAGCAAGCAGCAGAATGGATGCTTTTTCTCTTTTCTTTTTTTTCTTTTTCGGGAGGAGGAGGAGGAGGAAGGAAATGGCTATTCAAGGACTGCCCCCTCCGCTTCGGCCTTGAAGGCAGCTGCCTGCGCCTGCCTGGGGCCAAATGGCCTGTGCAAGGCCATAGAGAAGGCAAAGCCCCCCCCCCCCCCCCAAGAGGGAGAAAGAAAAGCTTCTGTTCCTTCTCCCACACAATTGGGACTGGTGAGGAAGAGGATGCTGGTGGGGGGCAGGGGTCAGCAAGAGGTAAATCTTGAAGGGAGGATATCAGAAAAGTTGGAGGAGGAAAGAAAGAAGGGCATGGTTTGTGGGAGACTAACAGGGAGTTTATTTCCCTGGGTGCTTCTGCTGGATAGGAATGTGATTCTTTCCCATTCTCCAGAAGCAACTCAAAATAAAACAGGGAAAGAAGAGGAACAAGGGAAATACAATTCAAATGTCATTAAAACAGAAATCCATAGCGCGGTAATAGCATTATGAGGTAAGCTGGGGCCTTATATCATGGTTTCTTTAATTAATTCATTGGTGGGGGGCATCCAATATAATCAGTCCTCCCAGATGGTCTGCACAGCACACAAGACTACAAGGAGACTGGCTAGTTTATGGTTCAGTATGTGGAGTGGCAGCTTATTTATGATTGGCCTTAAACCAGTGTTGTCCAAACTTGGCCACTTTAAGATGAGTGGACTTCAACTCCCAGAATTCCCCCCCCAGCCATGTTGGCTGGGGAATTCTGGGAGTTGAAGTCCACTCATCTTAAAGTGGCCAAGTTTGGACAACACTGCCTTAAACCAAACCACCTTTTTCTTCTGTCCCTTCCTGGTTTAACCATTCTTTTTGATGGAGCATTCTTCAAAATGTAGAAACTTGCAACTTATTTATAAACTTTCTGTTGACCTAAGAAAGGCATTGCTTGAGGATGGATTTTGTATATTTTATGTTATGGGTCCACCTGAGCAGGTAGAACCTAGCCTAGAGGGAAGTTAAGTGACATTAAATATCTCTGAAGTTGTTAGACATTCTCTTGGTAAAACAATCATGTGGACATCTAATATTCCTGACACATCGTTTTTCCATAGATTCTATTAATTAAAATATGAAAAGCTCTTCAGATCAGACTCTGCTCCTGTTGACTTCATGGATTTGTCCATATGATTTCCTTAGCAACAATACTGGAATAGTTTTCCATTGTTGTCTTCTATAAAAACTTTTTTTCTTTTTTACTTCCCCAAACTTGCCTGGAGCCCCAGTGTTTTTTTATTAGTCTTGCAGCCCCTACTTTGCTTAGCTGTTGGAGAACTGTCAAGATCTGCTAAGTACCAGCCTCTTTTGTTGTCCATTTGTTCAGTCAGTCTTGACTCTTCATGCCTCTATGGACAGGAACCTTACAATTCCAAAATACTTAAGGTTTAATTTCATTATTAGTGCTTCCAGAGAGTAATCTGGCTTTACTTCATCTAGTATTGAATGATGTGTTCTTCTTGCAGTTCAACATATTCTCAAAAATTATCACCAGTACAACAAGGGTAATCTGTTTTTCTTCAGCCTCTAGTACTGTATTGTCTTCATTTGCAAGGATGCCTCTAGGCTGATAGGCATCCTTAAAAAAAATAAAAAGTGTGTTTGGAATTGTGTCCATCTACCTTGGAGGAAAGGAAAAGAAACAGGAGTAGAGAAGAGGCTGAACAGGATGGCAAAAGCAGCTACATTCCCATTTGCCTTCTGAAAATGGATAGGTAAATATGCAAATAAGTTTAAAAAAAAAAGGTAGCCATTTTTCTGGAACACCATGGCATATACCCATTGCTCCAGATATGCTTGCTGACTCAAACAAGCTTCTTTTCCACAGCTTAAATATTTGGATATTGTAGATCTCTATATAAAGATGACTCCTCAAATCAGTCTGGATTCAAATAATCCTCCTGGCCCGTGCTCCAGATATGTTGGAGTACAGTGCCAAGAATGACCTTAATGCTTCTGGATAGCACTGATTTAGGAAAAGCTACCTTAGGATTTTCAAGAAATGGAAGCCACTTTTCATTGAAAAGTTAATTCAGTTTCAAAACAATGTGTTTGGTGTTTCACTAGTTAGAAATGGTAATCTTTTGGTGGAATCAGGAACAAATGCAATAATTCCCTAGTAACTGATACAGATCATGGGAAAACATTTACTATACTTATAGTATTATTATACAGTGCATTTTAAAAATCTGCTGTTGAGATTTTTAGGGAGAAATACAACATACAATGCCAGATACTTGCAAAATGCATATATATTTTCAATATATTTTAAGTAAATATATTTTGTAAACCAATATCCTGTCCTACATGACATTTTGTCATCATTTCTAGCATAAAAATCCCAAGTGCAATTGTAGTGTAATTGTAAAGAGAGAGGCCCCACTAATCTAATGTCTAAATCCATTATATACGTTCATCAAAATTTAATTCAGATTACTGTTTTATAAACTAGAATAGATATAGGATCCTGCTCGGTCCAAATGTTACTTTATACCAAGCCCTTTACCTTTTTTCTAAGCATAGATAATAACAATTTTCTCTGCACCTTAAAAAAGTGTCAAAATCTTTATTATAGCTGTTGACCAGCAGAAGATAAATTGTAGGGTTTACATCCATTCCAGCATAAACGCTGTAACTTATAAACTATTCTGGACTTCTGCAGCATCCTAAATACTTGGTGAAATTCAATCCAGATCTGGATGATCTTTCAGTTGTTTCATATAAATCGGTTTACCCATACTAATGCCCTCCATGTGTACTATAAGTCCGTAATATCTATCCAGCTTGACCCTGGATATGCTGACTGGGAATTACAGACATTTTAGTCCCAGTACTGCTGGAGGGCATAAGCTTAAGGAAAGCTGATGTAGATGTTCAAAAGTAAAAGGGATAAAGTCTTGGAGAACTCCAAAGGATAGGTCAGTGGGCAATTGCCACTTGTTCTTCTTTAGCAAAATTGACTGAAACAGAACTGTGATCCCTTTTACAGAGCATCTCCAATTCCGATGATGATCACCCTTAGGAATACTATGATCAATGATTTCAAACGTTTGAATATCCAGCAAAACCAAGAGGGATGCTCTCCTTTTGCCTAGGTCATCCATCAAAAAGACTTTTTTGTTTTGCTTTGTTTTAAAGGCAGGCTTTGGTATCTATGTTTATTGGTGACTGGAAACCCCTTATGGACTTTTTGTATAACTTATGATTTGTGGTTTTGATGATTAGACAGGACAGATTATAGAAAGAAGAGAGTTATGAGTAACAGGTAAATTTATGATTGTACTTATAACTGCTGTAGAGGATTGGAAGCTACTTCTTTGTATCTTTTTTCTTTCTTTTCTCGTTTTATTTTTTTTTTCTTAAACTTTTAGCTTTCTCTTTCTTTTTTCTTTTTCTTACTTTATATTAGTGTGTATTACTTTTTATCTTCCTTTTTAAAACCTTTAATTAATACACACACACACACACACATACACAGGTAGTCCTTGACTTATGACCACAATTGGGACTGGAATTTCCATCACTAAGCGATGCAGTTGTAAAGTAAGACATGTGATCGTGCAGCTTAGCAATGGAAATTCCAGTCCCAATTGTGGTCCTAAGTGCTTGCCATGCCCCAGGAAGCCACAGCCACTCCAGCCTAGTCCCAGCCGCAGTTGCCATCGCCACCCTGCACTCTGAGATCCCTGACACTCTGCACTCCGCTACACCTTTGCCATCTTCTTGCTCCCACTGCTGATGAGGCATGACCAGCTGGGCTGGGCTGGGCCAGGCTTCAGCTGCAAGGGAAAAAAAAAAGCCAAAAGCAGCCCCAGAGCTGCAGTGTGCCAAAAAGCCCCTTTGCAAAAGCTCCTGGAGCGTGGCGTACCAAAACCCCCTTTCTGCTGTGCTCCTGGGTGTGGCCAGGTTGGGATTTTGCTTCACGCTAAAAAAAAAAACCAGAAGAAGCCAAAAACTCCCTAGCCCAGCCCAGCCCAGCCCAGCAATGTGGCACAAATGAGAATGTCAGCCAATGGGGAAGGCAGGAAGCACTTGTGCCCAATGGGAAAGCACTGGAGGTTGGCTCAGGGAGCCACGTGTAGGAAGCATTTGCCAGAGGAGCTGGAGCATCCAGAATGCCAGCCAGTGGGGAAGACTGGAAGTGGTTTTGCCCAATGGGAAAGCGCCAGGGGTTGGCTCAGGGAGCCATGTGTAGGAAGCTGGATCCCCCAGGGTAGCATGGCAGCCATGGGTCTGAAAAGAAGGCAGCAAGGCACTTGTGCTTAGCCTGTGTTGGCTGGGCACAAAAGGCAAAAGGTAGGGAGAGAAGGCAGCTGGGCGAATGAATGAAGGGGAACAAAGCTTTACTTGATGGCTTGTGAAACAAAGTCCAAGCACAAAGGGAAAGGAGGATGCTGATGCATGTGAGCGAGCGAGTGAAGGGGGAAGGAGAGCACTGGTGCATGTGAGTGCAAGTGGAAGGGGTGTGGTGCATTCGAGCAAGCAAAGCGGGAAAGAGGGCACTGGTGCATGCAAGCAAGAGAAGGGGGAAGGAGGGTGTGGTGTGAGTGTGAGCACACGAGTGAATGGGGCATGGTGCGTGCAAATGAGCACAGGGGTAAGGAGTGTGTGCAGTGCATACGAGCGAGGCTAGAAAGGCCAAGTGGATGGGGGAGACTTACCTGAGCAACTTGAGACCTCCCCTGCCAGCTTCCCCATTGACTTTGCTTGCGGGAAGCCAGCAGGGAAGGTTGAAAATGGCAATCATGTGATCAAGGGGTGCTTGGCAACTGGTCATAAATGCAAACGGGTTGCCAAGTGCCCAGATCGCGATCATGTGACCATGGGGGCACTGCAATGGCTGTAACTTTGGACGGTTACTGAACAAATGGTTGTAAGTCAAGGACTACCTATATAAAAAAAGAACTTCACATAACACTTCCCAGGAGGTCTGAATTTAACTTTAAACTATGATTTTATATTCTAGCTTATTTGGAAGCCATAAACTTTTATGTCCCAGTTCATACATAATGAAAGATTGATTCATTATAACTTCCAGTTTGTTTTATTCTGCTCATGCAGTCAGTCACAAAGCATCAATTTATTAAATCAGGATTTAAATACCAAAACTAAACTCTCTATAATATCCAACTAGGTGAAAGTTCTGTTCATATTCACCTTCAGTGTTTTCCTATTATGGACTCTGAAAAGCTACTTTTTAAACATTTTTAAAGAAGCAGATACACTTCTGTTTAAACTAAGACAGTTCAAATGTATTTTCTGTTTCCTCCAGGGTAACTATGCAACACTGGTACCAACTTGCTAATTCATGATTTGCCATTGAGAAAAGCGTGATACTTTTCTTTTTTTAAAGAGGGGTTTCCTTGTCACAATTACAATTGTGCTACAATTAGGGAAGAATAGGGGTAAGAGATTAAATACCACTCTGCAGTTTTCCCTACAAACAAGGAAGGGTTGATCCCAAGGCTGTTTAGAATTCTGCCCAAAAAATTATTAATCCAAAATATCTCTTCCACTGTGGATTTGTCACTTAACTAAGTTGGTATAAACCCATTAACATACTGGTGGAAGAAAACGATGTCTTGGAATGATAGAACGTGAGGATTTGAACGTTCCCCTGTCATTCAGATTCCTCAGGGTTCGGGCTGTAAGCCCCAGTCTGCTTGCAGTCTGCTTGCAATCCATCCTCACTTTCTGAGAATGTGACATGCTGCTATCCAAATTATATGGATCTAGAGCTCAAATGGTTTGTTAGTGATAATTTTTGGTATAATTTTTGGTGATAATTTATTCAGGATGGAAAAGGTTGGATTCACCATGAACCCAGTTATTTTTAGAACATACATTCAAAAATGATGAGGTAAACTACTTAGTTTGCTGATTATCATCTCAGCTTGCATGCAATTTTTATGTCATTGTTCACAATGAAAGGATTCAGCCCCCATTAAAAGAGAATGATGTATATTTAATGAAATATGAGAAGGTCATTTCATTTGTCAGTGTTGTAAGAAACCATGATATGCAAGATATCCTAACATATCCTTATGAAATGAGGATAGTACAGAACATACTTCTTCATTTTAAGTTTATATTAAAACACAATAGATTAGTATCTATCAATATTTAATAGCCAATTATGAAGTGACTGATAATTGTAACTCAATAAAGCAAAAATAGTTTTAATTTCTAAATATTAGCAACAATTATTTCCTAGGCTAATCAAGGAACTAAGTCATGTAGTACATTCATTGTATTCACCTTGGATTTTATAGCTTTGTGGATAAAAGCAAGATAACACGTTCCTCTAATACGTGAAAAGCTGCCAAATGACTTTAGTCATTCAAGTTATGCACTTTTCAATAAAGGATTAATCCATTCCATTCTAATAGTGCTATAAAATTCATATGAGGGCTGATAACATTAATTAATTAATCTTCCCACCAACTTATCTATACTGAAGAAAATGGCAGAAGTCCTGATTTCAACAAATCAGTATTTCATATAATAAACCAATATGGGCCAGAATCTTTCTGGTGAAAGAATAAAATGACCTCTGTGAGGCTAATGTGCCTTTTGTTCAACATAACTCAGCACGTGGGTAGAGCACATATGGTTGACCTAATACTGATATTGGCATATAGTCATCTAGTGAACCTGGATTTCCATTTGAGGAGTATTGCTTATATTGAATGTATAATGTCAATACTAC
Organism: Liasis olivaceus; assembly: GCA_030867105.1. Lineage (NCBI taxonomy): Eukaryota > Metazoa > Chordata > Lepidosauria > Squamata > Pythonidae > Liasis > Liasis olivaceus. The sequence goes on along the minus strand of CM061351.1, from coordinate 39,249,913 downwards.
TGCACTGTGTTCTTATTCACTTTCTTATTATTTTACTTTAAACATTTCTCTATTTAGGGCAGGATAATTCTCACAAGGTGATACTTACAGTAGGATTATAATAAAATGATAAAATTATTTATGACCATGCTGAATTTAAAACCACAAAAATGCAGCACCTAATGTGAAAGACTAATAACTTTAAAACCCTGAGTCAGTTTCAGATTCATCAGTAAAACTGAAATTAAACCAGTCTTTTAAACCCATTTTAAAATATAAGAAAGGGCAGACAAATTTCCATGGCATTAACACTGTTAATGTTTTCTTATTTATTTCAATTAGAGCTAACTTCACAAAATACCTGCCATAGAGGGATGACTGTCTATTCATTGCTGTTGGGCACGTGGCCAATCACAAACCACCTCTGTAGCTGAAGGCAAACTGGGGAGGCAGCTGGCTGCTGCCTGCTCTCGTGTCCTAAGATGATTTTTACTATTTCACTTTGCTCTTGTTTTTTTCTAGGGAGAACTTCACACTCCTAAACAAAGCACTAGGCTGTAACCTACCCAGCATAATTTATTTTCTAAGAGTGCCAATAGGTAGCCCAGGAGAACTTGTAAATGAAGATGACATTAAAAGCAGACTTGCAGCTTCCCAATTAATTGTTTTAATTAAAATAATTTAACAAAAATGAATTTTGGCTAGGCAAAGATTTCTCCCAGTACACTGGTGTCCATGGGCACTAGTATTTTCTAACCCTTTTGTAATCATTGCCTTGGGTCTACTTGTTGCTAGCCCCAAACGAACCTATTTGTGGAATTAAATGCTGACTCTTTTCATACATTTATGAGTAAATTCTGTGTTGCTCATCACACTACAGGTAGTCCTTACTTAACATCCTCCATTCGCACCCCATCTTTCTTTGTGTGCTGGCCAAGGCCTTCTTTCACAAAAGAAGGCCCTGGGCGGTGCATGAATGGAGACCTCGGTGAGGTATGAACAGAGGCACATGACAGACGCTCCAGTGCGTGCAAGAGAGAAGGCCCTGGCTGCACCGGCATGAAAGAAGGCCCCAGCCAGTACAGTAGTGGTGTGCGGTGCGGTGGGCACAGCAGTGGCAGGTAGGGCTGGATGGTGGGCATAGCTGGCAGCAGCAGGTAGGTGGGTGGCCAATAGATGGGGGGAGATAGGTGGATGGGGGGAGTTGAAGTAGAAGCAGTCCCTTATCTTTTTCCAAGAATAGATTGGATCTGGGTGGGTCCTTGCCTAAGGTGGGATTCACTCAGTGACAGCAACTGGGGCTGCTGGTACTGCTATCACCAAGACATTTTGCTTAACGACTGGGTCACTTAGTGATGGAATTGCTGGTCCCAGTTAGGGTCATTAAATGAGGACTACCTGAATATCAGTGTACAATCAATTCAGAAGCAAAGGGAGTAAGAAAAACTATTTTACTCCTGTCTAGAGATAATAACTTTCTTTTTTCCCTACCCAAGTTATATAAATGGAAATAGAATTTGGTCTATTTATCCCAAGGGTGGATAATCTGTGGCCAATGGGTTATTTGCAGCCCTAGCCTCCTTTTTTTCAGCAATAAAAAACTCTTAGTACAATAAATGTATTAAGGCAATCACAGCTTGGTTTTCCTCCTATTAGAAGAAAAAAGGGAAGTCCAACAGCTGTCACAATTGGAATATGATTGTTCCCTTGCTTTTGGAAATAGGTTAATTTTCCATTAGATATAAGTAACTTAAGTAACTTTTTACCCAACCTGGAGGAAGCAAATAAAAATTGCAAAAAAAAAAAAGTAGCGGAAAATTCCAGCCCCGTTGCCTCTGATGACATTACTGTGTTACCTCTATGCTCCCTGCAGCTCTCAGAGTTTGAAAAATAGATTGAATAAGTGCAGTTCCCAATACACAAAGGCAGTGTGCCTGTTATTTCATTGACTTAAAATATTGTCATTCCTTTTCATTAAAAAGTGATCATGTCAATCATCAAGATATCAAATACAATTAAAATTGAACAGTAAAAACAGCATAAAAAGAGAATTGATAAAATGGCAGAAGCTAAAAAAGCTAAGATGAAAATCAAGACACGATTTGATTTCAAGCCTGCCAAAATAAAAAAGAAGTAAACTAAATATATCAAAGGGGGAAGAATGAATTATCTAGGAATAGAATTCTAGAGCCACAAAAAGTTCAATTGTATGTTTAATTGTAGGAGACAGGTTAGGTTGTGCCAATTATAAAATAAATAAAGCTTTGCTATAGTCCAACATTTCAGTAAAGTGTTCAAAAATAATATTTACCATTAATTCCCTATAAATCAGTTTAAAACTTAAAGAACAAACTTAAAATGACATCTACCAAACGCCACAGTTTTGCCTCTTCCACAGTTTTTTCATTAAAAGTAATCCTGTTCAGCTCCAAAATTCTTGACTTTTTAAGATTTCTGGGAATAGAGCCTGGAGTATCAGTAGCCTGAGCCAATTCATTTTATGTCTTGATGAAAGATATGTAATAGTTGATAGCATTCTGGTGATGAGCTTCAATGGGAGTTAAAGTGGTCCCCAAAGCTATAGGTGATGGGTAGAAATGATCATCTTTCTCCACGCAACTATTATGGTCAGTGGAAGCAGTGAGTGAGATCTGTTGTGTAACAAGGTATTCTGTGCTGGGACTGGCTTGGAAAAGGAGGCAGAAAGTTATTTTTGCTCTCTGTGGAAAATACTGTAGTTCTCTGGGTTCTCTGAGAAATAGAATGAGGAACAGAAATATCTTGGTTAATGATGGGTAACCTTTTGCTTAATCTGTAATAAAACCCTTAAGAGAAATATAGCAGTCAGATTCAGGTATAAATTTCAGAATGGAGGAAAGGCAGAAATGGTGGCAAAAATTTCCTTATAAATCCATTTTACTACAAACCAGAGGATTGTCATTGAAAACCATCAGTGATATAGTACCTCAATTAGGTAATCACATATTAATAAAACAGTATGTTTGAACTGTTGGAGGTAATATAGGACTAAAGGAAGATATTTCTATTTATAGTGGATGTGTAATAAAGAGTTTTTGGAAAGGGGTTTTCAAACTATCAAGCTGAATTACTCATCAAGAAATTGTTATGATTCCTCAGAGCTACCGAACATTTTTTATCCTTTCAAAGGTCACTTTAAACATACATTGTTAATAAGTCATTTTACGAAGGAAGCTTGCCATACAATAGCTAGGTTTTGGGAAAAATGGGAGCAAATTTGGATTCTACCATGTCCTTCCATTATATTGACTGCTATGTGATGGTACTCAATATTGCATTAAAAATTACTATTTTTTTAAAGTGAACTACTCTGTAACAATTATTTTAAGGGTTTTTCGTAACTTCAAATTGAATTTGATCTTCTCAATTTGCAAATATTGGAGGCTTAAGCATGTTCTATCAGATCAATATGGACCACAGGCTTTGGCTACCTCAGAGGCACCTGAGTTGCTTTCTTGCTTGATGGAATCTATTACAAAAATAAAACCTATAATATATCTCTATCAAAAGCTCAAAAATATTTTTAAAGTGGATATTTCTGGGATAATTTCAAACATGGACCTTAAACATGGAACTTTCATGGTGCCTGGAGGCTGTAGGGGCCTGGATGGGGGACAACAGGCTTCAACTGAACCCTGGCAAGACAGAATGGCTGTGGGTACAGGGAGCCTCAAGATCTAGGAGTTTATCATCTTTGGTTTTTGATGGGGTCACACTACCCCAGACAGACCTGGTGCATAATCTGGGGGTCCTCCCGGACTCACAACTCCTGTTCGAAGAATTGTGGCTAGGAGGGCCTTTGTGCTACTTTGTGTTGTGCAGAAGTTACACCCCTTCCTCGGTCAAGAGGCCCTCCGCATGGTCACTCATGCCCTGGTCACCTCCTGGTTGGATTACTGCAATGCGCTCTACATGTGGCTACCTTTGAAGAGTATCCGGAAGCTACAGCTGACACAGAATGCGGCGGTGTGGATAGTTCTGAATGTCCCTAGGGGGGCACATATAACACCACTGTTACGCAAGCTGCATTGGTTGCCGGTTTGCTTCCGGGTCCAATTAAGGTGTTAGTTACCACCTTTAAAGCCCTTCATGGCACAGGACCAGGTTATCTAAGGAGCCGTCTCACCCCTGTTATATCAGCCTGCCCCACTCAGTCTGGCAGAAAGGGCATGTTGCAGACCCCACCAGTCAAGGAATTTCGACTGGTGGGATCTAGGAAGAGGGCCTTTTCTGTGGTGGCCCCTGCTCTGTGGAACAATCTACCTTCCAAGGTGCAGTGTGCTCTCATGGCCTTCGGAAAAAGCGTGAAATCCTGGCTATGCCAGAAGGCCTGGGGGCCAGATGGGGACTCGCATCAGTGGAAGTGGCTTGTGGGATATTGATTTTGCCCCCTCCCCCCGTCATCTTGAATGCTTTTAGTATTTATGTATAGGGTTTGTTTTACAGTTTGTCTTTTTAATGGATTAATTAATTTTAATTATTTATGTGGTATTATGGGTTTTTGGTTTCAATTGTGAGCCACCCAGAGTCACCCATTGGGGGAGATGGGTGGCATATAAATTTAATAGATAGATAGATAGATAGATGTAACTCTTACCTGTAAGAATAAAAACAAAACTATAGGAACCCAGAGGCAAGTCAGTGGGTAAGCAATTTTGGATTAGGCTTCTACTGCTGATAAAATGATGCTGATAACACTGAAAACCAGTCAAGCTGGAAAGAAAGTTAATTCTTGGGGAATAACTTAAAATTACCTCGTTAGGCATTGTAGAATTAGACAACTGTTTGCTTTTTTCAGCAGACCGGTACTAGATAAAATACATTTTAAGTTGCTTTTCATGTGGAAGCAAGTGCTCAGGTTTTGACAAGTTACCCCATGTTGAAGAACAGGAATACAGGTAATATTTGTTGAGGAAATATACTGGGGATGAGGACGAGGCAGACTGGCAAAATTGCAGCAACTGACCAGTAGACTAAATGTTGGGCAAGATTTGTTGGGTGTATAAGCTGATGTTTGGAAAAGATAAGGCAACAGGTACTTAGCACAGGGATAAGAAGCCTGTGTCCCTCTAAGAAGAAGGTTGTTGAACTATAACTCCTGGTATCCCTCACAGTCAGCTATGCAGGAAGGGGTTACAGTTTTGCAGGGCTGAGAGGACTTGCTTTATCAAGATACCTGGAATACAACTCTGTCCATTGCTCAGCCACACTTTTTCTTGCCTTCAGTGAAATTTAAGAGAGCTTTAACTTGAAATACAGAAAATGCTTACTGCAGTGATAACATTTTCTTCTGTCCAAGGAGTCAAGGAATTCCAAAAATGGAAGAGCAAAAGAAAAATAACTATTTTTCTTCAATATACAGTTCTCACTATAGGCTAAACTTTAGAAGTTCTCCATTAGGCAAAAAGGAGAAATTGCTAAGAAGTTATTTGAGGTGTTTATTTGTATGTGAGCAAGAAATTTTAATTATTTATTTTTATTTATTTGTTAGAATGATATCCCACCTTTTCTCCAGGAGCTCAAGATGATATGCATAGCACTTCCTCCTCCTTTCCCCCAAATATCAAACCTATGAGGCAAGTTATATGGAAAAAGTGTGACTTGCCTCACACTGATACTTATGAAGTAATTTTCCTAAGCATATAAGGTACAGATATTGAACTTACAATTTTGTAACAATGATGTAAGTCAAAGAAAAGCTACTTATCTAGAATGGATTGCATAAGTCTGTTAAATCATAATTGACTTGAGATCACCAAACCAATCTCTTGACCTCTGTGCTATACTAGCTATCTTTCTGACTAATATAATAACAAGGTGACAACTCGCACTAACCAAATTCTCCACTACCAAAGTAACAACCCATCCTCCCACAACAGGAGCTGTGTAAGAACATCATTCAGACAAACACAAACACACTACAAAAACCCGGAATGCCAGAAAGAAGAAACAGACTACCTGTACAAATATCTTCCAACAAAATGGATACCACTCAACTTTATCAAAAAGGGCCTGACCACATAATCCACGGCAGCACAACCAGTATAATCTATGAAAAGGATAACACATCCATACATCGAAAACATCTCAGAAACAACCACATGGTTGTACCACACAAACCAACCAAAGCCCTCCAAAACCTTTTAAGCAAACCAAAAGACACAGTAGCCCAAGAAGAAAAAAACAGGAGTCATCTGCAACATACAATTCAAGGACTGTAACAGCCACTATGTAGGACAGACAGGCAGAAGACTAGCAGAGTGCATCCACAAACACCAACTAGCAGTTTCAGAAGACATGATGAAAACTCCTTAATCTTACAACCCATAGACAGACTCAACCACAGTTTCGGCTGGGATACTATTAGCATCTTAGACCAAGCCAAATCCTAAAATGCTAGGGAATTCCTGGAAGCTTGGCATTCAGACAAATCAGCCATCAACAGACACACACAGATAAACCACATTTACACACAGAGACAATAAAAAAACCTAGGAAGGAAACAAACAAAAACAGAACATATCCCCTCCAACAGCTTACAGTCAGATAAGCAGGCAACGCTAGACAAACAATCATCCAGAAAACAATATTCTAATCAAGGAACCACCAAGGAGGAAATCACACCCTCACCAAAACTGGCAGGGCAAGCTACTGTATATAAACAGGGAGCAAACCCCACCCCACTCGTACTGAAGATGATACCTAGTTGGGTAATGAAACATCTGCAAGCAAACAACCAATCTCAGAGAGCACCCAAAACTCCACAGTTCAACCTTGAACTATATATAATCTCTTCTTTTGGATTGTTGATTGTAGACACCCCCAGAGACATTTGAAGTTCCAGAAGTCAGATCTGATGATCCCATTGCTACATTTCAAGTACCAGAGACAAGGATCCACCAGTTGGTGTCCCCACCCAATTAACCACTGATTAGTTGCTAAGACTTGTTACCAGAAAGTTTTACTATATTAGACTATTAATCTAATTTGGGAAGTACAAGAAAGAAATGTGAAAAAGAGGGATATACTCAAATAGAATATGTTGCATTGAGAATATGAAGAAGATTATGAAGAAGTATCTGATAGCCTTAAGTTTATTCAGTGGTAAATTGTAATCCATTTTCTATCAAATCTGAACTGCTGGTATGCTGTCAGGCTATCATCTTTGCATTTAAATTTCTACTAAAACCTGTGGTGATAGAATGACACTGCAGGTTTGTAGCCAAATGTTTTTCCCAACATCTTGACCATGGCTGAAGGTTACAGCATATAGGCTTGGGTATGCCTGTAGGGGGAAAGAGTAAAATAAAAGTGGTCCATGCTGCTTATGTAGGCTGGGAAAATTAAGACACTTTTAATTGGCATTATGAATTTGACTTGATTAGAAGGATTGAGGTTAGGTTTCTTGATAAGTGTTTTTGTGGAATCTAGAGAGCTCTAAGCTCAGTAGAAAAGTTCCTGCTAATAGAAGAAATCCTCACCTAGCTTCCACAGAGCTCCTGTGTCACAAATCACAAAAATAAGCCTATTGTGCCAATGTAAGGTGGGCACAAAAGCCACATGTGGAGTAGCTGTCCCTCCCAGAATGTGAAAGATAAACAGTACTTATTTCACAAGGTTGTTGTGTCAGATTGTCTCCCTTAAAAAGACAGTGGAGTAAAGAAGGCCTGTAAGGGGTTTTTTTTTTTTTAATCTATTAGCTCATAGATATTATTGTCAACCCTCTAGCAGCCCCTTACCACCAAGAAAGCTAGATTTTCATGAAGTTTTGTTAACTAGAATTAGGGAAAAGGGGAAAAGGGGCTTGGGTTACAGAAAACTTGGGAATTACATGAATGGATACATTACCTCTAGCACTCCTTTTAAGTTATTAGAGCAGGGTTTCCCTGATCTTGCTAACCACCTATTGATGCAGTGGGAAAGTGGCCAGCTGTTTTACTGATAAAGGAGGAACGTGCAGATGTTCCAAACTTGTAATATTTTCCAAACCACCATCCTTTTTACCAGGTTCTATGAAACCTGTTAGAGGTAACTGGGGCAATCAGCTTTTTAGAGGATTTAATTGTCTCCATAAAATCTGATTAATAATCTTTCTGGATTCAGGAGTTTGAAATATTTTAAAAAACAATGACCCAGGCTTTTGGATTCAGTTACCTTCCAAGAAAGCTTTTAGCAAGGAATTTTGTTACTTTTAATTAGCTTTTCAAAGGAGGCCCCCTACGCAGAAAAACACTACAGATCTTCAGCTAAGAAATGTGCTTATTTAATAAGCTTCTGTCTTGAAATATATGCTATATTTGTTGTAGGCTGCCCAGAGTCACTTTCTGTAAGATTGGCAGCTCGATGAATGTGATGTATGAATAAATAAATAAAATATTGCAGTATGGATAAATGTACAAGCAAAATTAGTAAGTAATATCAATAGTAATTATAATTAAAATCACGCACACATACACAAAAACCCAGTCAAAAGCGTGCTTTAGGACACTTCCTACAATTTTAGAAACTGGCCTTATGAATAATACTGGGTTTGTTTGTTTGTTGTTTTTACCTCATTTCTCCAGGAAAAAAAACCAAGGCCACCTGCTTGAGTGGAGCTCAAAATCTAATTTATAATTTTGCAAGAATCTTGATGAACCTTGACTATAATGATATCAGTTTTTAGTGATTTTAACATATTTGCTTGAGTATTTTGTTCAAGAAGGCAGGACCTACTATCACAATTCGCTTAACTATTTTATCTCCAGTTCAAATTAGCTTGAATAACTCCAGTCTGAATCTCTGTTTGCCTTCATCCATTACCTAGGTATTATTACTTGTCAAGATATAGTAGACTACATTTCCTGTCATCCTAGCCAGCATGGTTAATGTAACTTTTAGCTACATTTTCAAAATATTATCACATCATTACTTTAAAAATCTGATTACATTTCTTGATTATTTTTTATTTAGGCTACATTTAAGGTAGCCAAGAACCAACATGATATAAGCAAAACAAAAAGGTGGTTTTAGATAATTTCCTAATTGTTTTATCAATATGGGCTGGTTCTAACTCAAATAGAGTAACATGAAAATAAATGAAATATAACTAAAAATGTTACATATCTAATCTAAAATATTTCGTTCAGAAAATGTTGCCAAATACAGTGGTACCTCGAGTTACGAATGCCCCTCCTTACGAATTTTTCGAGATACAACCAGCTCCGGCCCCAAAAATTTACCTCGACATGTGAACTCTGCCTCGAGCTACGAACCAGATCCGCAGCCATTTGTCCTGCTGCCACGCGGTCGCAGCTTCCTGTGGACGAGATCGCGGTAGCAAGGAGACGTTCGGTGAGGCTTGTGGTGTGTTTTGTGGCGTTTGGAAGGTTTTTGGTGTGTTTGTCAGCATGGCTCCAAAGAAAATGCAGAGCAGGCTTGGCAAGAATGTATTTACATTGAACCTTATGGGGAAATTTGCCTCGTGGTGCGACCAAATTCGGAGGGCGGAACGGATTAACCGTATTTACATTGAACCTTATGGGAAAATTTACCTCGAGTTGCAACCAACTCGAGTTGCGATCAGAGTCACGGAACGGATTAAGTTCGTAACTCGAGGTACCACTGTAATATATAATAATAATACCAAATAATAAAATACTCAGAATAGTTTAAAATTATTGGGAAATGCATGAATAAACAATAGAAAATAATCTACAGATACTGCTTTGGAGTTCCTCATGTTTATTGTGCATTATATTCTTAGTGTGCCTTGGTTCAAAGAAGCAATGAAAGTAAATAATATTTTTTTCCCTAAACCTTATGCCTTTTGGAACTCTGTTCTTAAATACATTTGTTGCTGAGCAAACTAGAACAACAGATAAATCAATATCTGTCTAATCGTAAAAGATATTAATTGTACTTATGTTCAATTTCAGCTAGCAAAGTTGTTCTTGACAAAATAGGCAAAACAACATTGATAATTTTTCTCCCATTGGTTTCCTCATTATTTTTCTCTGCAGTTTTCATTTAAAGATTATTTTGCCATTTTGTTTAGGGGCATCAACACTTTTTACTGCAACTGAAAAATATTATACACAGTAGAAAGTGGGATTGTTGCAGAAATGGGAACTCTTAAACCACTCAGTGAAAAATTAGAAAGAACATTGGCTCATAAAATTAATAGCCTTCATTGTCCATACACTAATGCTCAGAGTATGGGAAATAAACAAGATGAGCTAGAATTCTTAGTATGATTTAATAGGTATAACAGAATTCTGGTGGAATGACTCCCATGGTTGGAATATAGTAACTGAAGGATACAGTTTGTTCAAAAGGAACAGAAGCCATAGAAAGGGAAGGAGGAGTTGCAGTGTGTTAAAAAAAATCCATTCCTGCTCAGAAATCAAAATGAATGAGTTTGGCAATGCTGCAGAGAGCATCTGTGCTGAAATAAGTGGAAGAACAAATAAAAGCAATATGATTTGTGTCTACCAACCAAGAAGATGTGGATAATGCCCTCAAAAAACACATTGCAGATCTTTCAAAGAGGCAGATAGAAAATGAGCATTTTGGGCAGAAAGCTACACTAAAGGTCTTGTGGACATGTAGTTTTCTATATATAAAGATATTATTGCTTTTTCTGGAAAAACATTTAGTCTTGATTTCCTCACCTGCAATCTGAAGTCATGGGCTGAGCTCAATAATTTAAATGGGCCCCTTCAACTATATGATTTTATGCATTGCTTTTACTGATATCTAAAAATGAAGCCTGATTTCTGATCAGTGGTAGATGCGTTTGATCTTTCTATTCAGCTCAGAAGTCCTACTTTTGAAGGGGAGAAAAAAGACACAATATAAGATGATTCTATTATCAATGTGGAACTTACCTACTTCAGAGGACTGCTCTAGTGATCTTTCCAGCATGAATTACTTCACTTGTGATGGTTTTATTTATTTAAAGTGAACAAATGGTACAGTAATTTGAAGACAGATTTGTGTTCCTGACTCCTATTACTAAGGTCAGCCTGACTGTACAAGATTACACTAATATAGTTAAAAACATGCTATCAGTTCTACCCCAGGATTCTTCTGTTAATGCCAATATTTAGATTCTTAGTCACTTCCCCTGTAGTATCAATATTAGACCTACAAAAAGGAAAAAAAAACATACACTAATCCTCAAGCTCCTTTATAAAAGTTGCAATGTGGTATATGTTTCATAGTTATATGTGCTGCACATTTCTCTTGCATGTTATTTGCATTTATGATCTTTTCACTTTATCTATTCACTTTAATTGGGCTTCTATTAGAGAACTTCTAGGTGGGTGTTCAAACACAACATAAATAGGCTTATCCAAAGTTCATAATAATATCATTTACATGGATAAACATTCTGTTCCACACGCTTCACCCAAGGCAAATAGTAAAAAGTCTTCCATTTAAAAAAATATTAATAATACATCACAGCAAGCCAGTTTGGTGTAGTGGTCAAGGCACCAGGCTAGAAAGCGAGAAATTGTGAGTTCTAGTCCCATTTTAGGATGAAACCAGCAAGTCATTCTCTCTCAGCCCTAGGAAGAAGGCAATGGCAAGCCACTTCCAAAAATCTTGCCAAGAAAACTACCTGACTCTTTGTCAGGCAGCCACCAGAAGTCAAGACTGAATGGACTGCTAGATACATGATTCACACTGGTGTTGTGTTGGCATTTGGTAATTAAGAAAAATATTAAGAGTAAAAACTGCATGATTCTGAATCTAAGACAGAGATAGTGTTTATATGCATATATCTCCACACCAAGCTGCAGATAGCTACTATATTGATTAAAAATACTAATACCTAAAAGTAGTACTTCAGCACATTCTTTGAGATATGATCCCCCTATAGTGAAAATTATAATGAACCAGGGATAGAGTGATCTTTAGATCACTCTTTTTAAGAATACAACTGATTTGTCTGACATCTGAAAAATATTTATAGAAAGAACTCCTTTTTCACTGTGTACAACTGTATGAATTACTGTATTTGTCTTTTAGTGAAATCTAGTAAAATAAAAGAGGTGCCTTAAGTAATGCCCAGCAGAAGTAGCCACCATCACCTGAGTAATAATTTAAAAAATTGTTTCATGCTCTAAACTACTAGCTTTCTCAGGAAGTAATGAATTAATTTTGAGTTTCATATAGATTCTGAATGCTCATCCTGGTAGAGAAGTTTGCTCTTCCCAAATTCAAGTGCAAAACAAAATGAATTGCAATGGTAAATTCTGAAATAAGCTATTGGGAATGTCCAGTAAGTGTTTTTACTAAAGTGTTAGTAAGTCATTTTTGTATCCTAGAAGTGGTCCTTAGGGAGCCGTATTTGTTGCTGAATCTTGCACTGTTGCTGTGCAGCTGATAAAAACAAACCCAGGCCCATTTCAATCTCATTTCATGAGGTTTTTTTCATTTTCTGAATTTACCAAACTGTGAATATGTATCCCAACCTGTAGAATGAACTGTATCTACTCCAATAACTTGATATAAAAGATCAATTAGAGCAGAGGGCTGGAAGAGCAGATGAAGAAGCTGGGAAGGAGTTAGACTACTCAAGAAAGTAATCTGGCAATGGTAATTATTACTATTTCTGTTGAAGGTCTCATTAAAGCATCGTAAATCTATTGGAGGTGGAAATAGAAATATAGGTAGACGTTGATTTACTTACAGATGACTGGAAGGTATCTTAGAGTCTCTGGAGTCAGGCTGCATATAAAGTTAATATGCTATCATCATTATCAACAGAAATACCTCACTTTTTGACTGCTTGGCTACTTGGTGGGGGATGTTGTCCAGGACAGGTTCCATGACATTTCTTCCTTTTGCCTATCCTGCTCAGATAGGATTCTCAGGCATGCTATAATTCCTCTACCCTTCTTCCTTACTTCCTTCTTTCCTTCTCTCAGCAATTTACACCTATTAGAATAATATAGACTATATTGCCATTTAAACAGCAAATAGAAACAGGAGACAAAGAGCTCTTGAGAGTTGCTGTTATCAGCTTGCCATCTTGTTCATTCCCACTCCAGTAAGTAATATTGTCTTGGAAAATATCCACTGCTAAATTGGATCTCCTAATTTCAGTAGCTTTGCATAGATAAGCAATCCCTTTGTAAAATCCATGAAATTTTTTCTTTTTTCTTTTACAGTATATTTTATTTACTTGATCTTTATGCATTACGGAGTTTGAGTAAGAGAGGAGTACCATAGTGGGCATCACTACAGCCATAACATTGCCCCCTCCCCAGTGGTAGGATGGGAACCTGCTATATCTAAGGGCCCTACATGCTGTAAGCATAAGGGCCAAACTATATGTAATATCAGGAGACGCATGATTAGTCTCTCGGTGGTTTTTTGGGTGTATAGAAAATGTAGCCACAATGACAAAGGCGCTAAGGGTGATCAAGGAAAAATGTATTGTTTAAAATCAAGGTGGATAACCTCATGAGCTCCTTCTTTGCAGCTCCTGGAGGCTCAGATAACTATTAAAGTTATTACTATTATAGTTATATAACAACAATGTTTAGAATGGCTTTCTTTTAGCAAGCATCTTCTACTTTGCTTTAGTGCAATGATGGTTTTTTTCCTTTGAAAATAAGCCACAACGAATTCTGTTAAAAAAAAAAAAATCACAGCAGCAAGCTGCTCACTTGTTATTTCTTCCCTTATGTGTTATTCATGCAAAATTGTGTCCTGAAATTTACGAAACAAGTAGTGGAAAAACACCAACAGATCAAGCCTACACTTCCCAGCTAACACAAGACTCTGGCCCACAGGCTACTTGGCAGGGTTTCTTGTCAAATGATTGCATTGTTTCAAGCAATTGGCCTGCTTCACCATCTCCCTTGGGAATCTCTTTGGCAGCCAACTATAACTAGAAGTTTCCCAAATATGTACTGCAGTGCAATCCGTAACAAACAAGTCTTGTCAAAAAAAGAATCAGTAAAACAGTTTTAGAAAGAGTTGCAAAAATTTGCATGTAATGTCAACAATTTGGTAATTTGTAAGCAAAGGCTGGAAAAATACTTGTCATGACACTTACATTTTAATTCCTGCACAGAGTAATGGCTGGACTTGAGATTCCCATCCAACCTAAACTCTTGACCAGCAGCAACACGAGACCACAGCATAATGATACTCATCTAGGAACCAAACCCTGTGGCAGATTGGGACACCATCTCTGGCCCATATCTTCTCTGGAAACACCATTACAGAAATGAACAACAAAGAGTGGATCTTTGATCTGGAGATTCAGGACAAAGGCAATTCCATCAGTTACAAGTCAACTTTCTGAATTCACTTATCTAATCAACACAGAGCCCCAGATGACGCTGCATCAATTTGATGGTTTGATCGCCTTTTCCTGAATTATATCCAAATCTATTTGATTTTTTTAATCAAATTGATTGATGATTTGAATGAGATTAGACCTGAGTTGCATAGGTCTAATAGTGTCACACATGTAAAGAAAGAAAACATACAGTTGTCAATCCTCCAACTTCATTTTCACCTCATTTTTTTTAAGAGCACTTGGCATCATCTAAGTACCTTAGGTTGGATGGAGCAGTCCCCAAGTTTGTTAGCAAAAATTATTCATTCTGGGAGTGGGGAATCCATTCAAACTTAGAATGCCGTGCCAAGTTCTGAGAACCACGTTTTAGAAAGGGCATCAACTGTGTCTAGAGGACAGCAACCAAGATAATAAGGGGGTTGAAAAGAAAAATGCATGAGGAATGGTTGGAGGCACTAAGTATATTTAGACTTAAATATGATAGGGGAGACATGATAGCTGTCTTCAAGCATCTGAATGGTTGAAGATGGGGCAGAATTGTTCAAAGTCATTCCAGAGAACAGAGTTTGATTGAATATCAGGAAAAAAAAATTATGAGTAAGAGCTGTTCAACAGAAGGTGGTAGACTCCTTTGCTCAAGGTGTTTAAACAGAGGCTGGATAGTCATCTGTTCAGAATGCTGTAGTAGTGGATTCCTGCATTGGGCAGGGGGTTGGACTAGATGATTTCCATAGCCCCTTCCAACACTTAATATTCTATGAAATATACTATTAGCCATCAGCTTTGCCCCATAACCTTTACATTAGACAATGCAACTAAATCCCACACAAGAGAATGAACACAAATAAGTCTCACATCAGAAATATTAATACCAAAATCCAGAGGAGGATTTCACATCCCTAAGATGCACTGCCTTTCACCTCAAAGTGTTAGTATTTGAGAAAAGGAATTAAAAAGGCCAATTTGAATGTGAAACAGAGGAGCCAAAATTCAACAAATTTAACACAACTCATAGAATAAAACATACTACATTATACTGTAAAATTACACAACATAATGTTGCTACATTTAACATGTTTTTAAATTCTGCATTTTACTTTTTCTTCAAAGTTTCTCCCCCTTCCAAAACCAACACTGTTTAAATGCACCCATCTCAGGAAATAAAACTCTGATGATACAGTGAGGGATTTTCTGCCTTTTGAGATATAAGAGGAATATCTAGATTTGAATTATCTGAAATGAGACCCTTGGTTATTCCATCTTGTTGGAAATGAGACCCTTGGTTATTCTTGTTATTATTTTTATTAATATCCTAAATATTTTTCTCTTTCTACCGCCAATCTTCTAAGCAATCTTGCTATCTCCCACCAATTTTCTCTCCTTTTCCTCTTCTTTTCCACTCAGAACAAGAACTGCAAATACATCACAAAGATCCTTTCCCTGGGTCCATACATCTAACGAAATGGAGTAAAATCCACAAAAGTTTACAAGAAAATAATAAATTATTCCTTAAAGTGCCACATGACAATTGGCTTTTTAAAATGATTCTCCAACTATGTTCTATAAATTATCTCCTGCATTTTTACTCAGATGAATACTTTAGATCTTTGGATAAAGAAATGCATATATCCATTATAAACATCTGGAATACTCTCCTTCCCCAGAAGTACACATGGTCCTAACTCTGCTTATTTTTCATACAAAGGTTAAAACTATTTTAACATGGTTTCGGCCATTAGTGATTCTTAGATACCTTGTGTGTTTCTATTTTATTTATATGGGGCTTTTGTACTGAGTCCATCAGAATTGGGGTGGGATATAAATACTACACAAAATAAAAACAAACAAACATGCTTCTTTCATGCTGCTTACTTGCTTTTGTTCATTATCCCTTTATTCACAACCCTCTTCTTTACCACACATTTATTAAATTCCCTGTTCCCACTGCATTCAACTTACTTTCTCCTAAATGGCCTCAAGATCTAGGAGTTTGTCATCTTTGGTTCTTGATGGGGTCGCACTACCCCAGACAGACCCGGTGCATAATCTGGGGGTCCTCCTGGACTCACAACTCCTGCTTGAAGAGCAGGTGGCAGTCGTGGCTAGGAGGGCCTTTGCACGACTTAGTGTTGTGCGGCAGTTACGCCCCTTCCTGGATCAGGAGGCCCTCCGCAAGGTCACTCATGCCCTGGTCACCTCCGGGTTAGACTACTGTAACGTGCTCTACATGGGGCTACCCTTGAAGAGTATCCGGAAGCTACAGCTGGTGCAGAATGCGGTGGCACGGACAGTTCTCAATGCCCCTAGGAGGCCACATATAACACCGCTGTTGCGTGAGCTGCATTGGTTACCAGTTTGTTTCCAGGTCCAATTCAAGGTGTTGGTCATCACCTTTAAAGCCCTTCATGGCACAGGACCAGGTTATCTGAGGAACCACCTCGCCCCGGTTATTTCAGCCTGTCCCACTCGGTCCAGCAGAAGGGGCAGGTTGCAGACCACACCAGTCAAGGAATTTCGATTGGTGGGGTCTAGGCAGAGAGCTTTTCTGCTGTGGCTCCCGCCCTATGGAACATCTTGCCTCCCGAGGTCCGGTGTGCCCCCTCCCTCATGGCTTTCAGAAAAGGGGTTAAATCATGGCTCTGCCAGAAGGCCTGGGGGCCAGATGGAGGCTCACATCTGTGGAGATGGCTGGTGGGGTGATGGGTTGCCCCCCCCCAGCATCTTGAAGGTTTTAGGGCTAAAATTTATAGGGGGGTTTTAGGACATTTTTAATGCATGTTTCTATTTTAATTATTTATGGATTTTAGCCATTGTTGTAGGGATTGGTGTTTTTTCCTTTTTTGTTATTGTGAGCCTCCCAAAGTCACCAGTTGGGGGAGATGGGTGGCATACAAGTTTAATAATAAAAAAAAAAAAATGGAGGGCCTGAAAGAAACAAAGAGTTCATATGATTGAAATGTTCAGAAGCAGCAGTGCTGATGGAATACAAGAAGTTGAGGGCTGCAGTAGATCTACAGAGGCCCCTGTTGGCCTGCTTGTTGAGAAGAATGCAATGCTGCAGCCTGAGTCATGGGTCCTGGTGGTACCTGGACATCCTGCCCATGGCTATGGAGTGACAGTTGATCCCAGATGCCTGAGTTTCAGATAGTTGTGGGCTGGCAGATACCATTTTGGGAGTCTCTTTTTCTGATCACCAGCAGCAGAAGCAGATGGGACCTCCAAGGAAGGTATTATGCATGTTGTAAGAAGCCTCAGTTTGCAGTTGTGGATATAGGCATGGTTCCAGTTCATGGCGTTTCCAGCTGAACTGAACTTTGCTGGTATAGCTGGCAGGACTGAGTCATCTGGGTGTTACCATAAAGTTTCTGGGTGTTACCATAAAGGAGGACCTGACCTGGGGCACTCATATTGCAGCCTTGGTTAAGAGGGCCCAGCAGAGATTATACTACCTGAGACTTCTCAGGAAACAATAACTGAATGAAAAACTGCTAGTGACCTTCTACTGCTGTACTATAGAGAGCATTTTAACCTACTGCTCCTGTGTATGGTTTGCTAACTGCACAGTGGCAGATAAGAAAGTGCTCCAGAGGGTTGCCACCACTGCCCAGAGGATCATTGGTTGCCCTCTCCCCTCTTTGGAAGAACTTTATAGTTCCCACGGCCTTAAGGAAGCTCAAAACATTCTTAAGGATCCATCCCACCCGGGACATTCTTTTTTTGAACTATTATCATCTGGCAGACGGTACAGGATAATGAAAACAAGGACAAATAGGCTGAAGAATAGCTTCTATCTTAGAGCTGTAACTATACTGAATTCTATCGTATAGTGCAGTATTAATGCAGCATCAGGGGTTGTGCAATATGGAATGTGAAGGTTGTTTTATGTGTGTTATGTGTTTTATGTGTTCTGTGGTTTTTATATTTTTAAAGCTGCACTGGGGTGGCATTTAATTTCGTTGTACAAGTAGTACAATGACAATAAAGATTTCTATCTTCTATCTTATCTGTCTAGATTGCTTTGGATGTCAGTTTGAAGGAGTGTGTTCCCCAGTGGTTTAGTCCCTTTACTGTCCCCTGGACTGAGAACACAATTTGGACTTTGGACATGGTTATCTGAGGGATCACCTTCTCCTATATTCAGTTGCCCATCCAACCAGATTAATTAGAGTCAACTCCCTCCAGATCCCGTCTCTAAGGAATTAGCAGCTTATTACATAATCTTAGGGTATTTTATATGTTTATATTGTTAGCTACCTACAGCAGAAATGGGCAGCATGCATGTTAAATAAATAAACAACCAACCAACCAACCATTGCTTCTATATAACAAAGGTTGTGGAAGCATGTTACTTTTTTTTTTTTTTTTTGCTTCTTTCAACATTCATTCCTTGGAACAGAACAGACCACTTGTGTATTTGAACAATGCATGTAAAGAATAAGAATTTATAGCCGCTCCCTATCAACTGAATTCAACCACAGAATAAAAAGAACTTGTATCTACTAAATCATATATACAGATATACACATACTGTATCTACTGTATCTACATCTATTATATTTCGCATGAGAAGCAAATACTGATTTATTTTCGGGTTTATGCTGTAAAGGGAGATGTTACAAAAACCCACAGAATAAATCAAATCCCTGTGATTTGAAACCCACCAGCATTATGATTATACAGCATTTTACATAGTTAATATTCTTGTTGGTATGGGCCAATGGGCAGATGGACTGGTCCAAGACTTACATAGTGTTCCACTGACACTAATATGAATACGTATCACTTATAAAATAATTTTAAGGATCAAAATGTATGTCTCAATGCAGTTGAAAGCACAGGCACTGTATTTTAGCTGTTTTTGCATTTTATTTTGAAAAGTTGTGTTGTTGTTATTACTTTATCCCACCTTTTGAGAGGGTCAAACCAAGGCAGCAAATATACTTAACACTCCTTCCTCCTTCTATTTTCCTCACAACAACAACCCTCTGAAGTGAGTTGGACTGAGAGAGGGTGACTGGCCCAGAGTCACCCAGCTGGCTTTCATGCCTAAGGCAGGACTAGAACTCACAGTCTCCTGGTTTCTAGGGCAGCACTTCACCACTACATCAAACTGGCTCTCCAGTTCTTCCTGGTCCTGCAGCACAAATGCTCTCAGGGCAGGTAACAAACAAACAAATAAATAAATAAACCTTTAAAAATCATAGTAAAAAAACAGCAAAGCAACAGACTCAAAAATGAGGGACAGAGGGAGAAACAAAGCAATAGCCAGAAGTTGTTAAGGTTCAGAAAAAAGATTATAAAGTTTTTAACTAATGCAAAGAAAATAGCTTTGCCAGCTGAACCTTCTTGAGGAGGGAGGATTTCGAAGGCGCAAGATGTTCACTAAAAGGCCTTTGTTATCTGTTAACATCCATATAACGTCTAAATCAAAAATATCTAATGGTACATGCAAACAAAGCATTTTTTTTTAAAGCAATAGACAGTCATGGTGGTCACCAGATTGCATTTAATAAGAGCCAGCTGAAAGGAGAGGAAATCAGTGGATACTTAGAAATAATTTACCCAAATAATAATGCATGGATGGCTTTATATAACCATGAGCTCCTAACATAAGGTGCTCCTTTATGAATAGGAATGGAGCTCTTGCATGTATAGATATTCCCTATGTATTTTTCTCCACTTTGTCTTATGCTGATAGCAGTGTGTCCTGTTACATAATTACACCCATATTCTATTGCACTGATTTGTCATCTGAAAGATTACTTTGAGCTTTCCTAATGCTATCAGTCTGGTTGATAAACTTATGAGGAGACAGTCCAGAGACTAGCAAGTGAGGAGTGGATGGAAAAGAATAATTTGTAAATACATTACTCCAGCTGCAAGAAAGATGGGATATAAATTTAATAAATCACCTGCTATAATAATTCCAACTTAAAGAGTTTGTTCATTTGACTCAAGAGGTATTTTATTTACCATGGGAAATGACTTTCTAGTGATGCTGTTGCCATGGCAATGATTTTCAAACTATGTTCTATAAATTATCTCCTGCATTTTTACGCAGAGGAATACTTTAGATCTTTGGACAAAGAAATGCATATATCAAATATAAATATAAAAGGCAATCTGCTTAACGAACAGTGGCCAAACCATTTTATATCAAGACTTACCTCAGGACCTATGTATTTTCACAGACACTTAATATTAACTCTCTGATACCAGCAGTAGTGCAATTACATTTAATTCACAAATGAATTCTGCCACATGCGTAGTTTTGTTCCCCCTTCAATTTACAACTAGTTTATAACAACACTATTTACTATACTCTCCATACACTGATTGCAAACCATCCAACACCTCCACACACTGATTGCCTTCAGCTCTTTAACATTCTCATCTCTCTCTTTTTCAGGATGGCATCAATTCCATCCAACCACAACCATTTTGGTCTTTTCCTTCTTCTTGATTCATTCCTTCTTTCTTCATTTTTCCAATTCAATTTTCATTTATTTGCTCAGTATGACCAAACCCCCTTAAAATACTTCTCTTGTACTGATCGCTTACTACTGCATTCAATGCACAATCATTTGGCACACATTTATTTTTTTACCCTCCTTTGGATTGACCATACAGTAAACACATCTTTAGTACTCCATGCTCATTGCATTTAACTTACTTGTTTGTTTCTCCTGACATAGCCAGCTATTATTTCCATATAACAAAGTGGGCAGAAGCACATTTTTATACACAGCCATTTTTTGGTTCTTTTGATAAACATTGTTCCTTACCACAGATCATATAATATCTACTCCCTTTCTGCCAGTGTTTGCACACCTTAAATTTTTCCTACTTTCATATCTTTAGTAAACATTCTACTAAGATACACAAATTCATCTTCTTGCTCTAGTTTTTTTCTGTCAAACACAGGCAGCCTTGGTCTTTGATGCATTATTTTTTGGGTCCATACTCCTTGCTACCTCATATAATCTAACATTAATAATCTAACAGGATCTCACCCAATAACACTGCATCATCTGCATAAAACTCATCTCCTCTGAGAAAAATATGCATTCATCTTAGCCAGCAGAACTGTAATATCACTGTAAGTAGTTCTTATCCATAAATGTATTAAACAACCAAGGGAACATCAGCCATACTTGTCTTGCTCCCTGCTTAGTGTTGAACCATTTCCTAAGTATTCAATTTTTCTCAAGCATGCTTTATTTCCATCTTATGCCATTCAGCAACTTTCAACATATATTCACCCAAAACATTCTACAATTGAGGCTTATTAACTTTTTTCATTGCTTTCTCTAATCAACGATATACAGTAAATTATCTTTCTCATATTCTTACATAATATATATAGTTTAAGACAGCCTTTGGAGAGAGCTCTTAGGATGCGACATTCTGTACTCTTGGTAAAAAGTCCCTGAAAACTTACTAGATTGTTTGGATGTTGAATATAAAGACCTAAATTAGTGTCATTGCTAGAAATGACTATTGGTTAAGTAGGTTTGCACATAGACACAAACATACTTTTAACCAATAAAGAGAAAAGTAATGAAAAAGTTATTTCCTTTTACACAGTGCCTTTTACTGTTATTGGAACATTTATTACACTTATGGTTTGGATGAAGAAGAGCTAATAATTAGATAAGGAAAGAACATTTGAGAAAAAACATCATTTATGCTGTGATCCTTATAGAAGCTCATACAGAAGTGAAAAATTGTTTTTTATTAATTTGTTATACTTCAAATACAAATACCTTCAGGTTTGAGACTTTTCTAGCTTGATACCTTGCAGATATATTAGAATTCAGCTACCAAAATTCCCTGCCAGCATAATTACAACATACAGTAGCTATGAGAATTAGTTCATTTTCATACTATATTTTTCTGCCTAAAATGCACCTTGAATCCCAATTTTTTGTCCCAAGAAGAAAAATGGGCAGCAGGGATGGGGAACCTGCCCTCCAGATGTCACTAAATTACAACTCCCAATATAGCTAATTGTGAAAGATGCTGGGAATGTAATTAAGCAACATTTGGAGAATCACAGATTCTCATCTCCTCATGTACAGGATATGCCATGGGCCAATAGCTGTCCTTGTTATATATTTTTTAAAGAAAACCTTAAAGTATGCATTAAAAAAAAATGAGGTGAAGATCATAGAATGGATAAATTGTAAGCAGAGGAATCAGGTTTGAATGACTTGCCATAAAAACAAAGTCCTTTCACATACAAAATTGAACATTAGATTACTTTCTAGTCATGCATTTTTCTCATTATGTCACATTAAAACTTGTGATTTGTTAACCATTTTTCAAGGTCTTAGGCCATGCCTAAGGTCTTCAGAGAATCCATAGGGCTCTAAATTTTGGAACTGGGTCATATCTTTCCTCCCACACTTACTCTGTGCTTAGAGTGAGATATGTATTTTCTGTGCATCTGCTGTCCCAACCTCTGTGCAATCAGCAATATTTGATTGATTGATTTGATTTGATTTCCAGTCTACCTTTTGGCTCAGATTCAAGATGAGTAATACATTTTTTTTTTAAATCAGATTCAAAAATGAAATGTTACTAAAAAGAACAAGGTAAACTGAGCGCACCAAATGTGGACTGCAGACATTCAGAGGAGCATTTGATGGCAGCAGAAAGATACAAAGAATTCAAACTCTTTGTTCTAGTGATCATCTGGATGTGTGCAGCCAAATATGTTCTGCCTATCCCTCAAGTCAAGCTTAACTATTGGTCTACATGTACATACTAAACTCAATTAACAATTCAGAGCCTGACAAAAGCAATCGTCTTTACACATTTTCTAGATCCTGAGAAAATGGAAGTCAAATGCAACTCCATGCATTCCATGGCTTGGGAGCAATGCAGGAGAATGCCTTTTCTGCATAGCAGATGAGCAGCTGACAACTGTGGCATTTTCAAAATGGCTTCTCCTGCAGTTCTTAACAACAGTGAATGCAGGTGCATCTAATGGTGTCTTACACGTGTATACTTTGAATACATTTCAGAATCTCAGCACACTTGAGTTTCTGATTGCATGGAAGACCTACATGTATAAGCTGTTATGCATAAAAATTCCTTTAATACTGTCCTCCAGAAGCATAGAACGTAGGCTTTGGGACAACAGACACAATTCAAAAACCTCTCCCAGTCAGTGCATGAAAGAATAATATAAAAATCAGGCCTTTGAAAGGCTTACCTAGAATTGCACACAGGAGCAGGACAGAACATTTTGGAGCAAGCTACAGTTCATCCTGCATTACTGCTACAGATACTGTAGTTGGTGATCTGACAGTGGGTGGATTTTTAACTACAACGAAGGCATATTTTGGAGCTTTGTTTATTCAAGAAGCAGACTATGTTAGACAGCTTGCTAGCAGAGAGGGCTAATTTACTGCTGTGCTCTTTTCACTAAATTGTATCAATACACCAATAGCTGCAGCTTAATAGCAGAGCAAAGAAAATCTATTTGGCTTTTCGTTTGTAACAGGTTTTTAAAAGGGAGTCATTATCCTGATTATGATTTAATAAACAGAAATGTGAACTCAGGCCAGGGTACTTCATGGCTGCCAGAAAGAACAGCAGGGAAGAAATCAGGGTGTCCATTCCTCTGGCTCAGCCAGAGTTTAATTTAGTGAGACATCAACAACATATTTACTTGTTCCCTCTTTTCTTTCCAGTGATAAAGCCAGTGTGTGCATTTTGTCACTGAAGACATACAAGTCAGACTGTCTGAACTAATATGGGAACTGGCCACCAAGAATTAGCCAAATTACAAATAAGAATGAAAAATTGCTGAGAAAAACACCATAAGAATGGTCACAACAAAAATTAAAAGGTAAAATTGTATGCTCCTTTAATCAGGCTAAGACTGTGACTACTACCCTGGATCTATCTTTTATTTTAATTAAAAATTACCTTTCTCTTAAACTGTTAATAAAGCTGCCTGTTTAATTCCTCAACAAGGAATGAGTGAAGATTTCAATAGAATGAACTGCCCTCCAAGAATGTGTGAGAAAGGATGTAGAAGCACAATGCATGCTGGAGCTTTTCTTGACTGGCATTCAAAATAAAACCACATTCATATGTAAAGGAACTACAGAAATCAAGAAACCAGCCTGCATGAAACCCCTTGATCTTTTCCATGAATAATTTTTTGTGTCACATTGTCTTGCATATACACACATAAAATATGTCTAAATTTCTGAGTGATTCCATTTCTGAATCCCAAAGGTTTCTGCAAGTGGGAAGGAACTATTCATGTCCATTTTAACTCTGTCTTTATAAGACAGGCAGAAGCTTGAATGCTGCAAAGTAGCCAGATTTACCCGTAGGCAAGGGAAAATGGCCCACTTTGGTAGATTTTTGGATGCAATAACAAGAATAGCAATAACAAGAAAAGCAATTCTGCTTTTGTAAGAATTGCCACTTTGATCCCATTACATGGACATGTATGCATATTTCGTAAAGTAGCAAGCAATTAAAATGTTCCTAAAATAGGTTTATACCTCAAGTTAAGGTATAATGTGGTTTGCCTGTGGCTTAGCAAAATATATAGTTCCTTTCATTAGGATTCAGCATATTGTACAAATCAAGCCATTGTGGCTCATTCAACAGCCACAGTTTTAAAAATTCCCCAAATTTGGTTGGAGAGTTTGTTTCTGGGAAAGAGTGCCATTTTACATGATCAAAGAGTTTGTGACTGGGCTTATATGAGTCATATGCAACTATATATGCAAAGGAGCATGGTACTTTTTACTCTAAAGTACTCTGTCACTGTTATTTATAAGAAGTTACCAGAATCTATTACATCCACAGAACCACTTCTGCAGTTCAACAGAAATTCATTTTCCTACGGGCAAATAAATCTTCGTGTAAACCAAAATGCCAAGCCAGAATGTTTTTCACAATGATTGTATGGAGGATGATTCAGAAATAATCCACTGATTTTGAGAAAATGCCAGATGGCTATATTCAGGACTTTCACTTGCATCTTTTTTTTTCCATTTCTCGGTTGTAAATTTGATTTTTAATTTGGTTTTTAATTTGGTTTTAAAGAGGGTTATTATGTTTTACTGATTTTTGGATTTTGTTTATTGGTTATGTTATTTGAGTGTTTTTAATTATGAGAGCCACCCAGAGTCACAAATATGCGATGGGCGGCTATACAAATTCAATGAATAAATAAATAAAGCAAGACTAAGTGTCTTTGGGTGTTTGGGCCTCCCAGTACCAAAGTTTTTCCATCTTTGGTTCTGGATGGGGTAGCAGCTGTGGCTAAGAGGGCCTTTGCATGCCTTTGAGTTGTGTGCCAGTTGCTCCCATTCCTGGACCGGAAGGCTCTACTCACTGTCACTCATGCCCTCGTGACCTCCCATTTGGACCATTGCAACACACTCTACATGGGGCTGCTCTTGAAGAGCATTTGGAAGCTTCAGCTGGTACAGAATGCAGCTGCCCAGGTTGCAAATAGTGTCGGCTACCCAGCACATGTAACACCACTGCTTCAGGAGCTGCATTGGTTGCTGGTGTGTTTTCAGGTGCAATTCAAGGTACTGGTTGTCGCCTTTAAAGCCCTTCATGGCTTGGGACCAGGTTACCTTAGGGACCGTCTTTTCCCAGTTGTTTCTACCCATTCAATCTGGTCCGGCAGGACGGGCATGCTCCGGGTCCCATCAGCCAAGGAATGTCGGCTGGCGGGGACCAGGAAACATACCTTTTCTGCTGTGGCACCTGCCCTCTGGAACATCCTCCCTCCTGAGATTAGGATGGCCCCGACCCTTTTGGCTTTTCAGAAGGCCTTGAAGACCTGGCTTTATGCCCGGGCCTGCTTCGTGGTTGTGCTGACACCAACAGTTTTTTAAGATCTCTTGGCTGTATTTATATTTAATTTTCTGTATTGTTTTAATTGTTTGATTGTTTTTAATTATTGTTAACTGCCCAGAGTCACTGGTCTATTATGGGTGGCTATATAAATTGAATGAATGAATGAATGAATGAATGAATGGTACTAGATTCAAGTCCATATTGGTTTTCTGTAGAAAATAGCTCTTTCTTAGCTCTTTTTTGTCCCTAGAAGTCCTGTTTCATTCCAGCCAGCATCTTTAAAGGCAAGTTGCCATGTTGTAAAAGAAAGTACTGAAGCAACACACACCAGCCCAAATGCAGTTTTTTTCATGAACTGTTAAGACTGTTGAAAAAACTCTAGCCAACTGCTACAGGAGCTGCAGTGGTCCAAAAGGTATTACTAACATGAAGGGCTCCCTAACATACACAAGTAACCGTCAAGTGGGAGCAATTTCATCAGAAAACCATCAGAGGATCCTTATCCAGATCAGGAGCAAGGTCTTGATTGGGGCCCTTGGTTTTCTTTCTTTCTGAAAGAAATTGGCAAGTTAAGCAGCATTTGTCCTTCTCTAGAGGAATGAGATCTTTAGCAATAGCATCATCGCTCTATATCTGCCAGTTACAGTACAGAAAATGAAGGAGCTGATGTACCATTCACTGGTACAGGTCAACAAGATCTGTACAAAACATACAAAAAGTAGGTATCTTCAGTACCACCTCTTCTAACTAGAATTGACCCACCTGGTGAGCTCCTCACAGGAGAAGCTCTTAGTAATCCCCATTTCTGTGAGATAAAAGGGACCGAGGCTAGGAAACAGCATTTTTCTGTATTCCATCAATTTTAGGAAACAGCCTCTGTTTATAGATTAGACAAGACTTCATTGTGACAGCCTGCTGGAAAGCAATGAAGACTGAGCTATTGCATAAGACCTTCAGTAGTTGAATGTCATCATGTTGTAATGTTAGACTATGAATTATGGTTTATTGTGTTATTGTTATAGGATTGCTCTACTTCATTTACTTCTTCATTTTGTCTGATAGAAATCTAGGCATGCAGGAGAATCTCACAATACAGGATGAGATCCAGTAATGTTATTTCAACATTATTCTCTCATGAAGAGAGAGCTTATATTTGCAGCTTGCACTACTCACCCAACACCAGTTACTTCTTAGTCCATAGACTCAAGCAATAAGAAATAAGCCTATGAGAAAGGACTTGCTTCTGAGTAGACCAATTATTCTTGAGGATCTTTTATAAGCAATTCTAGAATGCTCTGCCTTTGGATATCTCTTCTGGGACTTGGTGAAGCTTCCTCTTCTGCATCACAGCTATCTGTAGCAAGTTGTTATGTAAATTGCGACTCTTCAATCAGTTTTCATTATAAGTACTCTCTGTATACCACTGCAAGGCACTATTATGATTATTTTGATAACGGCCATGGAGATACACCATGTTGTGATGGCTTACCGATATGGAGCAGGGAGCACACAGAAGCTGTTATAAGCAAGATCCCAGGTAGCTTAACAACTAACTGGTAACATTTTTTCTCACAGGATGCATCTGGTTGCAGTCTGAAAATTCTGGGACATTTGCATCAGATCTATTTGTTCAAAATTAGTCAGTTATATTGCTTTGACTTTTTTTGAGCAGGCCTAGGCTTATCACAGTAGGCTGGGTAGCCAGAAGATATTGCTAAGAAATAGATGTCAGAGGCTGTGTTGTTTTATTCTCTTTTCAGATGTGATTATCCTTGTAGGTTGTGGCTTTCGTGGGGGTAGGGGGTGGGGCATGTTAGTTTGTTTCAACCATCTGGTGCTATCAGTTCAGATTGTGACACCTTGGAATCAGAATATATTATCTGATCTGAGAGGGGATACTTTCATAATAAGAAATAACTTAAAAATTTATCAGCCAGGGCACTGATGATAAAGATATAAGTAGGGAAGCTGGAGCTGATTGGTTAAGGATAATTCAGGACAGTTATAGCCATGATTGAAAGGAAACAACTATTTTAAAGGGTAGCAGTATTTGCAGGATTATTTTGAGGAATATCATACTATATTGTGCACAGTGTGAAACTATTTTTTAGATTCTGCTTCTAAGAGACTATGGAAAAATAATGCCTCAGGAGCACTAATAACACACAGTGCAAAACCAATCTTAAATCATAATGAGCAAGCTTACAAATTAGTACTAGCTGTAATGACTTTTCCCAAGAAAACTCTTAATTATTTTTATTGCAGAGAAATATAAGGGAAAACATATTTTTAGCTTAACTGCTTTCTAATTAAGGCAATTGGGCATCTTGTAGCACTGTTTTTAAGTATTTTAAGTATTTTAAATATTAAATGTCTTAGCAGCTTAGCGTATTTGCAAAATATACACATATATATGTAAATTGAGAAGTAAAAGCACTATCTCAGTATTTTAGAAATGTTAGGCATTTGTTAAAATGCTAAACAGATTCTAAACCTGATGGAGTTGCCAATATATATCCAATGAATTATTAAAAGCTCCTATCAATGATTAACTTATAGGAGGCCCAGGACTCTTACCTTTAAAACCAGACTCCTTAGCTTATGTTATTTTTGGCAAAATGAGAGGAACTTGTTATCTCTTCCCATATTTTCTCAGACTGCAATGAGCTACTGAAGTATCCCAGGTGCCAAGCTTATCTGGGAAGCAAGCTAAAGGTTGGGAAAGGACCAAAGTCAGTAGAAATGACGGCTTAGCCAACTTTTTTTTTTCATCTGTTCTGCAGTCTAACATGATGACTACCTCTAGGTGATGACCAAATATATACATTAATACACATTTTTTTAATCCCTAATTTTCATTGGGAAACTGTGGGCCTGATTTTTAAATTCATCATCCTCATCCACCATGCAGTAAAAAAAGAAAAGAAAGATCTTACAGTTCTAGAAATCATTAATACTACCTAGTAAATATTTTAAACCACAGTAATAATGAGCATCAAGCAGGCCATTTGATTAACTGTGAAATGCAAATGGTTCTACACTGTAAGCCAATATCTACCCAATCTTGGCCAACTGAAGTCAGTTAATATCAGTGCCCATATTATTTGCTCCAGGTTTCCTTCATGTATGAGCAATCTTTAAATGTCTTGTAATTTCCATTTAAATAATTCCAACTCCAATTGTCAATTTCTGACATTTTACTCAAGCCTTAATAGCTGTTGAGTTTTGTTACTTTGAAATTATGGGCCTGATAAAATAATTATTATCTAATACCCCAAAGTATATATGGACATGGATCCCGTCACTCTCTGTGGTTCACGGAAGAGTTGAGGGAGATGAAATGGGAGAAGAAATGTCTAGAGTGTCGCTGGCATTCAACAGGGGATGAACTTGACCAAACATGGGTGTCAGCCCTCCCAAGTAAACCATACAGGAAACACAACTAGATGAGCTAATTCTATAATGTAAAAAAATATTAATTCTATAATCTAAAAAAAGCTACATTAACAGAATCTTGCAAGTCTGAAAGTACAAATCTCCCACCTTCCCTATTTACTGGACTCCTTTCTCTTTTATCTGATTATTCCCTAGGTGGCATCTCTTCCTCCCATCTTCCAAGATCACTCTCGCATTTCACCACAACGGATTAGAGCTGGTATTAAGGCCTACCTTGTGGCAGTAAGGGCAGCGAAGCGTCAATACTTGTCCACCCTTATTGTGTCTGCAGATAGCTGTCCTGCAGCTCAGTTTGGTGACATGTACCTTCTTGGTAGAGGGGCTCGGAGAACCACTTGCAGGGCCATGCAGAAGAATTTTTTCAGCATCTGTCAGACAAAGTCGCTCAAATTCGCTCACAGTTAGATGCTGGCCTTGGTGCAGGTCTGGGGGAGATTTTTGTCCAGTATCTAACCACCCCTTTTTGGGGAAGAAGATTGAGAAAGTGGCTGCACAACAGCTTCAGAGGACCTTGGATGAAGCAGATTATCTGAATCCCTTTCAGCCAGGATTCAGACCTGAGTATGGGACAGAAACAGCATTGGTTACACTTTTGGATGATCTCTGGAAAGGGCAGGATGGGGGTTGTGCATCCATCCTTGCTGTGCTTGACCTCTCAATGGCTTTTGATACCATCAACCATGGTAGCCTTCTGGATTGGCTTTGAGGATTGGGGGTGGATGGCACTGTATTGTGCTGGTTCGCCTCCTTTCTTCAGAGTTGATACCAGTCAGAGGTGATTGTGGAGGGGAGAAATTCCGCCCTCGGCACTTCCTGTGTGAGGTGCCAGAGGGTTCAGTGTTCTCTCCATTCCTATTCAACATTCAGTGCATGAAGCCACTGGGTGAGCTCATCCGTCACTATGGGCTGGATGTACAAACCATTCCCTTTCTCAAAGAATTGACAACTCAGGGTTTTTGTTTTCTTTTCTGAATTATTCTTTTGCTACCTCCCTTTCCCCCTTCACAGAACAGACTGCTAGGAATGGAACGAAAGGTTCTTACCTGGAGGTGAACTGATCATTTACACAGACTTCTGAAATTAGCCTAATGGTCTTAGAAACTTAAACTGAAGATCGCTTGTAACCCAAGGCCTCACATTTTCCATTGTTGATAGATCAACATTTGAAAATATCGAAGATGCAAGAGAAAGTGTCTTTTAGGGACAAGTTCATAGGAGTTGTGATCATATCCCATTTGAGCATTACTAGTCAAGAAAAGTCCCACATGGATCCTCTATTTTCTATCAAGCAATTCGCACATCTATTATTTCAGAATTTTCTTAATTGCTTTAGAAGTGTTATAGAGTAAGTTATTTTGAAATTCAAGGATTTTTCTTTCTAAAATATGTATATTTTAAGATGAACCTTCTCCCCTCTCATATGCTGTTCAATGAAACTCCCATATATTTCAAGTTTCTGTAAGGTACTCTATGATTTCAATTAACATTACAAAAAATAATAACTTGCCCAATTTTCTTGGGTATATATTAATAACAGTGCAAGAAGAAAAGTTATATTACAACTAGTAGTAAAACTAATGATAGAAAATGCTCCAATTTCTTGCATAAATAGTACACTTATATGTTTCTCACTGGACTCTACATTCTAGCAAACAGTGCTCAGAATGTCAGAACGAAGGAGAAAACCAGGATGTCTGACAAATCATGTTCTATCTATCTGTCCTGTTCTCAACATCCCCTTGAAAATGCCACTAGAGCACAGCAAAGAGGACTGGATGGGTTCACACATTTCCCTGTGCCATGATTTGTTAACTCATGTCTGAATAGGATTATACAACATTTATGGTTGCAAAGCCTAATAGCTGAGTTCACACTCCACATTAAGCAAATGAACAATATCATAGCTTGATGTGTCAGTAGAACCATGAGCTGTGTTTTTGCAAGGTTATTGTTGAAACATCACTGGCCCACTTCTCTGGCTGTGCAGAGTAAGTCCTAGACTTCCCTTCTTTGTTCCACCAGTAATGGACAAAATAAAGATGCACTGAGTCAACTAATGATTTCTAGAACTGCTGTATGCACTGACCAAATTTGAGAGAGAGAGAGGGAGAATTGAGAGCTTAAGATTTTACTGGATACAGATTTACAAACACTGCTATCAAAACAAGAATTGATCATTTAAAATATATTTCCTAGTCCACATTTAATGGCTGTTTTTTGCCTGTGAGTTGGTACTTCCTTAAAACAAAGCCATAAGCTATCTTACTTGAGAAAAAGAAGAAAAAAACCTTTCCCAAACTGAACCTCCTATGCCCTATGAAATGCCAATAAAATTGAATTTATAAATGAATGGAATCTAGCAGCGATAATGACAATATTAAAGGAAAAAGATTATTTCATTTCAGTCAAGGTTTCTTTTCACCACCATTTACACAACTGAGCCTATCATATCTTGGCTGCAAAAATCTGGATGAACATTAGATGGCAGCAAAATTGGGATTTACAGAATCTCTTTATTGCCATCTAGTGGCAAAAAAACCCTCTGGATTTTTTGCAGCCTGGATATGATATCCTATCACCATACTCCCTTTCTGGAGAATTCTAAGCAATTAAAAAGTAGTTTTCAGTATTCAGCATTGCTATCCATTATTGCCCATCATTAAAGGGTCCTTTCCTGCCAAAATCAGGACTCAGTCCTACGTATGTGAAAGCACTCCATCTGCTAATTTCTATGTTCGCTCCACACCAGACAGGTGAGAAATCTGATCAGATATGAATCATGTTTTTAAAAATCCTCCTTTAGAAAATGCACATCAAATCCTATTTTAGAAGCTGTGGCATTCCTGTTATTTTTCCTCTTTTTTTCCCTAAGCAGGATTGAAAGGAAGGGAGGAGGAAGGGATGGAGAGGCAATACACCAAAGCAGCATTTCACCTGCCCAAAGCAGCTTTTTAATATACCTGGTATGTGGCAATTGCTAAAGCAGAATCTGTTAGTGCAAAACACAACAGATAATACTGGAGGATGACTTGGAGGCTTGGGGCTTCATCCAGCTGTACTCTCTATATAAATATTTCCTTAAAACAAAATGATAAGCTATTCACATTTCCTCAACAGCTAATGCTGTAATATCTTGCAGCTCAATGACTTGCATTTTTCATATAATATTAATGACTTTTTTAAAACACAGAGGCACTGAGTTCTGCCATAGGATATTTTTGCACAAGAATAATTTATTTTTGGCTTCATGGCAAAATCTTAGTGTGGCTATAATAAAATCAACAGATTTGATCAACAAAAAGGGAAATCAGCATTTTGGCCTTCAGTCCTATTTTAAACCCACTGATTCTGTGCAGTAAGATTCTAGAGTTGTATACGATATGCAGATGAATGATATCTCTTCCTTGAGCAATATCTCTTCCTTGAGCAGCACACATTACTATTTGGTCTTCACAAAAAGTATTTGCCTATGGCATATCACATATATACAGAGAGTCCTTGCTTAACAACCATTTGTTCAGCGGCCATTCAAAGTTATGACGGCACTAAACAAATGGTACTTATGCCTGGTCCTTGAAGTTATGGCTATTGCAATGCCCCTGTGGTCACGTGATCAAAATTCTGGTGCTTAGCACACCACCTGCATTTACGACTGCAGCATGCACTTCAACTTCCCCCCACCTATCTCCCCCCGATCTCTGCCCTTTTGGCTGCCCTGCAGTCTGCCACCCCTGCTGCCATACTCTGCCATTCCTGCTGCCCCTAGATGACTTTGCTGTCTTCTTCCTCCCCCTGCTGATGAGGCACCCAGCCTAGCCCTTCAGGAAGGCCACCTTGTGAAGGGCCAGGCCAGGCGCACATCATCAGCAGCATGAAGAAGATGGCGAAGGTCAGTTGGGGCGGCAGAGCACAGGGCAGCTTGTGTACCCTCCTGCCCCCATCAACAACCACTCCCGGCCTGGCTGTGCTCACACCAGGCTACAGTAGCCACTTACCCACCCACTGGCCTGCTTGCAAGCTGCCTGGGATTCACGACTTCCTGTCAGGTTCCCCATTGACTTTGCTTGTTGGAAGCTGGCAGGAAGTCATGAGGAGGTCCTCGCTTAATGACAGCAACAGGGACTACCAGGATTGCTATTGCTAAGCAATGCAGACATGTGATGTCATGCTTTACAACCACATCACTTAGTGATGGAAATTCCAGTCCCAATAACCATTGTTAACCAAGGACTACCTGTAAAACTAGACAATATTCTTTTTCCTACTAGTGAACAGTTTTTTAATAGATACTGCAGGATTTTTTTTTTTTAAAGGCAGTATTGATTTAAGAAATACAAAAATCATGGAAACTGTAGTTCAAAGGGATACTGAGAATTCTCTGCAGGAAATCAATCTCATCTCTCCATATACAGTTCAGTTCTGGTTTTCCTGAGGAGAGAGAAGCTTAGATAAACTTAGATTCCAAGAAATATCCAAGAAGTTCATCTTTAAAAAATCCATGTTCTTCTTTTATTTGCAGCCACTTGTACCCTCCCCAAATGGCTCTCTGAAGAAACTGAAGGGAAAAAAACTCATACTGAGCTTCTCTATTAAAATAATTATATTCATGGAAGGCCCATGCACACAATTACTCTTTTTTCTGGAACACATCCCCAACCTTTACATAAAGGTTTTTAAGAAGCACAGATAGTTGCAAGGAGATTTAATTTCTGCCAAATTCAATGCAGATCCTGTATTTGTGTACTCAAAAGCTGCCTCCATTCAATTCAATAGCACTTATTCTTGGATGTATGCATATAGGATTTCTGCCAAAGTAGATTTGTTTTGAGGTATATTCATATGCCCAGATAGATTATGACTGCGTTGAAGAGGTATGATTTCTTAGCAAGTTTTCATTTCTTTTGTCCCATTCTCCTGCCTCTGGTTAGAGTTGTTTTATGAGTGTTTGCAGTACTTCAAAATTTGTCTGACCACAGATGAAATCATGGATGTATATCTAACTTGAGTGACAATTTGTCTGTCATAAACTTTCAAGGTTTTTTGTGTGTGCACTAGAAGGGAATTATCTTCTGTCTTGATGAAATGTCATTTGAGAGGCTCCAGAATGACGGTTAAAACAGAAGTGGGACACACATAAAGTGATCATGCATAACAGTCTTGGATTTCAAAAGCATTGGGAAGACAACTGTGCCCTGGCAAATGTACCTTTACTGCCAGACAACTGGCCTCTTCCCACTGCTGAGTTAGTGCTATTGACCTATCCTTGAGTTGGCAGAAAACTACACTGGCATGAAACTTGCTGCTACATGGCCAAATCCTGTTCTACCTCTATTGTACCTGTTCCAAGTCACAACCAGTGGTACAGTCCTGATTATAGATGTGAACCATGTGATAGGCAAGTGACTGGTTGAGTCCTTTGACTCTTCTGCTCTCCCTCTTCAGCACATTTCATCTGGCAGAAAAAAAACATCAGCCTATCAGGCAAAGCAGCAGGAATAGGATGGGCCTGACTGCAGAATTCTATCACCTCTAGGTTCCTTCCTGTGCCCTCCTCCTACGCCCATCTGTTCATGGCACAGGTTGAAAAAAATAAGATCAAAGTCAAGAGAGTACCATTATACAGATTTTTCCTCCCCTACTTTTCTGTTCTTTATTTGTGAAACAAATGATGCCTGCCAAATTCTTTTGTTTCAGAGGCAATACACTCCTGAGTGCTGTGTTCTTTGAGTGTTGTGTTATTTCACTGCTAAACCATTCTATTGTTTCACTATTTCAGCCATGTGTTAAACTGGTAAGTGCTATTGAGTTAGCTGCAGGTTTAGCAGTTTAGTGGTCACCTAATGTGAAGAGAGGACTCTTTGGAAAAGAAGCTGAAGCAATGAGCATGAAACTGAGAAAACTCAGGGAGGCAATGAAGGACAAGAAGGCCTGGCACGATATGGTTCATGGGTCACGAAGAGTCAAACATGACTTAATGACTGAACAACAACAAGCTGTTACACAATTCTGATAGACTCCTGGCACAGAGTTGCTGCATTTAGGTTTCTAGGAAGAAGGCTGACCAGAGACCAGAATGGAAATAGTGTGCTGTTCTAAGAGACCATCTGGTCAGCTGACTTCACTCCTGATAAAATCGCTGGTGAAGTGTAACAAATTTTGCTCACCTTGAGGTTGCTCTTGGAGATTGCTGGTCCTTGGATGCTTTTAGCTTGAGGGTAAAAATAGTACTATAACATTAGTACAGCTAAGGACAATGTAACTCATGGATAGCTAGAACATGATTGTACTGTGGTTAGGAACAAGTGGGGAAAAGTCCTGTATTTGTACCTGCCACTGCTCCTACTGAGGTCAGAAGAAGCTGCATACTACCATCAGCCAAAGAGGTACCTTCATATATTTCTCCACTTTCATAAAATATGTTTTTGTTTAAAAGAGAGAGAGTCCACAGTGGGCTATTTCCACAACTGGGATTTTCTTCCCCCAAAACTTGCTGGAAGACACATTTTTGTTCTACTCTATGCAGATGATGCAGCAATACTTTCAAGAACACTTACTGGCCTTAAAAGAGCACTGAGGGCACTAGCACAGTTCTACAAAGAAGACCAGCTAGAACTCAATTATCAGAAAACTAAAGTTATGGCATATGCCGAAAAGCCCAAGAGCCATTCTGGGAGCACAGATGCCCACAAGATTGAGCCAATCTCCTGTTTCAAATGCCTGGAGATAGTCCTTCATTCTGCTGCAGTAAGAAAGCCCATGGGGACTACATTGCTGAAAATGCACAAAGGAGTTCATCTGCCATCTTTAAATACCATAAGATAAGAAGTGGCCACTACATACCTACAAGTGGAGGTTAGAGTGAGGACAGCTGTACTTAACTATTGGCTCCAACTACCTTTTTCTCCTCTTTGCTTTGCTCCATTAACTATGAGCAATGATTTTCAATCCACATGGAAAGCAACAGTAGCAACTAAAATCTCATCCTTCTCTCCAGGTCTTCTCCTCAGTATGGTGTATGATCACATTAAATCACTTATTAAACAGTGCATAACAGACACAGAATGCTAGTCAGATCTAGCCAGGACCCCAAATTTTATTGCCAGTGAATCCATCAGGCCCCATCAGATACCTAATTAGACTTGAAAGTACCTAAACATAAAAGAGCCTTTATTCTGGCATGATGTCATGCCCTCTCTTCAGCTGTCCTTGAAGGCTGATATAGGAAGATTCTCTACTTGAAAAGACAATGCCCCTGTGACTCTGGGCAACAACAACAGGGCATAAATACCCAGGGCACATAGGACATTTTTATACCTCCCTCTTGCTTTTAGATACCAACCCTGCTACAACATACAATGTTGCCAGTTCCTGTGCAGCAGTGCTCAAAATTCATCAGATGATGATTTGTGCTTGGGGCTCAACCTTATAAAGTAGATCTAATGAGTACCTAGTTAGCCATATTAGAGTTCTTTGTTACTTGATAGATACAGTTTTCCA
Organism: Liasis olivaceus; assembly: GCA_030867105.1. Classification (NCBI taxonomy): domain Eukaryota; kingdom Metazoa; phylum Chordata; class Lepidosauria; order Squamata; family Pythonidae; genus Liasis; species Liasis olivaceus. The sequence continues at coordinate 39,212,793 of CM061351.1, read as the reverse complement.
AATACTAACTTTTTATGCTCCCCTAAATGCATCTAAATGCTCCTATCCCTTCTCACTCTTTGTAATAAATTGTATAATAAATAGTTTTTAACTTACCTATCTTTTATATTTTCTAGCTTTCTATGATTTTTTTTTAGATTTTCATCTTCAGTCTTGATATATATTTCTAGAACCTTTATGCTTCTTTTTAATGACTATATCCCACCCCATCCCCCTTATGCTTGTCTATCACCGTAATAAAGATTTGATTTTATTTGATTTTCTGAGTCATCTTCAAAGAAAACTCCATGTACAGTGCATTGCAGTAGTCTAAGGATAATGAGGTAATGAGGGGATGAATGACTCTAGTCAGGACTTCCTGGTACAGAGGGGCCAACAATTAGCTCACCAGCCAAAGTTGGACAAAGGGACTCTTGGGTGTGGCATCTATTTGTTGCTCAGCAAAAGCTATGAGACCATGAAGATCACCAAACAGATGTGATCCTTTAGAAGAAATGTAACCCCATCCAGAATGAAAAACTGGAATTGGGATAGAGCCAGATTGAACACCGACAACAGCAACTCTGTTTTGCCAGGATTCATCCAATCTTTCATAGCCTCCAAATACCACTTCATCATATCCTTGTCTGGCCCGAGCTAGCAACATACATCTAAACATTCTGATAATAACTCACCCCAAACTGACAGATGACCATTTCCTCTAGTTTCACTAGATGTTTAATAGCATGGGGGTGAGGAATGAAACCTGGGTATCTCATTTTGGAGTAACAAAAGGCACAACTGCCCTCCCATAACACATTGGCTGAAACTGCCCACTTGGATACAAAACAGTGCCTCTAATCCCCAACCCTTCCAGGTGGTCCAAAAAAAAAAAAAAAGCCCCTATATCAAGTCTTTTTAAAAAATGTTGTAACTTAATTTACATTGTGCATATTGGCTATTTGAATCTATCTGGTCTATACAGACAAAAGGGATCAAGCCATCTGAGTGCTGCAAGGATTGTGAGAATATTTATTAGTATTTATTTATTTATTTATTTATTATATCAATTATATAGCCATCCATGTTGCAATTGAAAGAACACTAAAACTGTGGAGGAATAATCTTAAAGGGCTGGAAATGCAATTTCCCATTGTGCTGCAGAAATCCAAAACAAATCATAAGCAACAATAGTGTCTTCACAGGAGATAGAAATTATCAAATTCATGGGAAAAAGTGCAGGATCACACAGACACAGACACACACACACACACACATAGACTTTCCTTTGGTTGCAATTATATGTTTAGGCCAAATAAAAATCTGGATGAGTTTGGCTTGGCAAGTTATCTTCTATCATTTTTATGATACTGCATTAGTTTAAAAAAATCCCTCTCTATATAGTGCTTTTCTCTTAAATACCATCTCAGAAGAATCCAAGTTGGATCAAAACTGAAGGAAGATACTTGGCATGCTTTCTTACCTGTAATTTGTAACCACAAATCTGTAAGCAAATGTTTCATAAATGCTATGTAAAACAAGAACTAAAATGAACAAGCAAACAACCACTGTTAATTTTCATCTAACAAAAAGGCTGCTTTAGGCTTCTAGAAAAAGAATGCTGAACTGTCTGACACAAATTGGATCAATACACAGGAACAAAATAAAATATAGATTGTTTAATAATTAACAATCAGGGCCAGACCAAGACATTGTACTGCCTGAAGTGAAGTTGCTAATAATGTTTCCACCCACTCAAGTCATGCTACAGACCACCAGCCAAGTTTTTCTGGCATATGTGGCAGAAAATCCATCAAATACCTCTTCCCATCCCCAGTATAAATAAAAAAGGGGGTGGGGCAGTGGGGAGCTAATAATTTCCTGTCCTATTCTTGAAACCTAAATCTGTTCTCAAAACTGCCACCTTATTTTAGCTAATAGCAGATCAACCCTCAAAACAATGTATTTAGTTTTTATAATGCCCTTGAACTCTAGGTGTGAGGAGGGGGTGGATTTTGTGTTAATACAGCTGCTGTGTAGTTAAAGTTGTATACAACTTTAAAGTTGTATACAGATCACACTGTTTTTATGCTGTATATGACTATGAAGTTCTTTGGGCCTTTACTTTATATATCATTTGATGAGGCATAAATGTCATGTGATAGAGAACCATGTCAGTATATTTCAAGCCAGCTTAAATGTTGCCTCTCCTTAAATTCTCTGAAAATTTGCTCATGTAAGAACCCCTTGCTATAGATTAAACTCAGCAGCTACATAGAAATGTTTATCTCCTTTATTTAGGAAACATCCAACTGTTTTACCATTATTCACCATCCTCCTCAAGTTTTTTTAAGTTGCTTTTGCTTATGTTTTTGTTTTCATCTATTCAGTCTTCAATTCTAGGAAACTGCCTGGACAAGTCCCTGCAGTTTTCTTGGCAAGGTTTTTCAGAAGTGGTTTCCAATTGCCTCCTTCCTAGGGCTGAGAGAAAGTGACTGGCCCAAGGTCACCCAGCTGGCTTTGTGCCAAGGTGGGACTAGGACTCATGGTCTCCTGGTTTCTAGCCTGATGCCTTAACCACTGCACCAAACTGGCTCTCCTTCCCTATGTAGAAATTTTCAGATTCACCTTGACATTCCCTTTGATGAAATTGCCAAATAAGTATTGGGTCAGCATCTACTTTGGCATCCTTCCAGTCCATAGCATTTAATAATAAAATGCATATACTTTCCAAATACCGATATTGTGCTTATGATTCTTCCAGCTGACAATGAAGTTTTATCCTGTATGTAGTCTTGAGTTCAGTAGGTTGCAACTATGTGTTATTTGATCTAAACAGGTCTACCAGATGATTGAAATACACTGCCATAATCTCTGACCATTGGCCTCAATAGGCACAGCTGATGAGATCTGTAGTCCATAACATCTTAGGATATTAAATTGCCTGCTTCTAGAGGTAAGTGTTACCAACAGAGGCAAATATGTATAGCTCAGGGTTGAACTGTGGAGTCCTTGGAGTTCTCTGAGCTTGGTTCTGTTCTTGCAAAGGTTTCATTACCAGGCTAGGTAACATCTTCAGTGTTAAAATGGAATGGGGTTTGCTCTCTATTTATATACTTTGGCATGCCTTGCCAGTCCTGGTGGGTGTGGGGGTTTTGTTTTGCTCCTCTGGTAGTTCCTTGATTAGCATATGTTTACTGCTTGATTGTGTGCCTGGTAGTAACCTTTGCTTATCTGGGTGATGATTGCTGGTGAGGCGATCTTCTGGTCTTTTGTCTCTTTTGAATAGTATGTAGATGCTGTTTATCTCTATGTGTCTGTTAATTGCTGCCTTGTCTGAATACTAAGCTTCCAAGAATTCTCTTGCATTTTTGGATTTAGCTTGGTCTAAAATGCTGACAGTTTCCCAGTTAAAACAATGGTTAAGTCTGTCCATGTGTTGTTAGATTAAGGAGTTTTCATCATGTCTTCTGACTGCTGGTGCTCATGGATGCGCTCTGCCAGTCTTCTACCTGTCTGTCCTACATAGTGTTTGTTACAGTCCTTACACTGTACGTTGTAGATGACTCCTGTTTTTTCTTCTTGTGCTACTGGGTCTTTTGGTTTACTTAAGACATTTTGGAGTGATTTTGTTGGTTTGTGTGCTACAGAGATGCCATATAGTTGTAATAGTCTGTTGGTGGTTTCTGAGACATTTCTGATGTATGGCAGTGTGATCCTTTTCATAGCTTGTGTTGGTTGTGTTGTAGTAGGTTGAGTGGTCAGGCACTTTTTGATAAAGTTGTGTTGGAAGATGTTGTATAGGTGGTATTTTGTTGGAAGATGTTGTATAGGTGGTATAGGCATGCCACAGTATATAAATAGAGAGCAAACCCCATCCCATTTTAGCACTGAAGATGTTACCTAGCCGGGTAATGAAACATTTGCAAGAAAAGAACCAAGCTCAGAGAACCCCAAGGACTCCACAGAGGTAAGTGTAGCCCACTACTGAAGACTTTAAAAAATCGTGACATGATGCAAACCACATGACTTATGTACTTGTGTCCAACATCAGGAAGCACATACAAAAAGGTGGGATTTGCATCATGATACATGTTTTATTATTTTCTGTCCCTGTGGTTAGCAGCAGACACCTGATTTTGGTATTCTTCTCTTTGCACTTTGCATTTATCAATATTTACCAGCAGGATAGTTAAATGTTAAGGGATATCTAATACTTTTTAAATGGATCAGATTATGCATCCAAACATTTTGTTCTAATCTTGGAGTTTTTTTAAAAAAAGTTCGTCCATCTTCAAACAGATCCTTTAGTTACCTTCACTCAAAACAACAAAATGTTACTCTTTTCATGAAGAGAACATTGCTTCTTCCTTCCTCTATAAATCATTCAGAATTACCTCTCTGCTCCCTTCTTCCTACCAGACATTTATTTCATCATGTTAAAAACAATTCTCAGTTCTGTCTATATGTATTAACAACTTCCCTTCTGCCTTGCAAATTGAACAGGGAACTGTGCGCTTATATCTAACAGTTTTTCTCTCTCTGACCCATTTTAATGTTTCTAAACACATTTTAATAGATTTTCCAACAGAACAGATTGTGCCTCCTGTCCTTCCTTCTTCCCTTCTTCCCTTCCTCCCTTCCATGTGACATGATGTTTGTTTGCAAATGTTAATTCTAATTTAAAATGGAATTGAAAGAGTTGAGTATATTTAAAAAACTTCCTCTTATACACCAAGAATTTGAACAAACAATTCTCCACAAACATGGCCATGACCTATAATCACAGCTTGCTTTTTGATCCCTCCCTATTCCAAAATGGTTTGCTTATGACACTATGAGAAGCAGAAACTTCAATGTTCTAAATTAGATATGTGATCTTTGGACTCTTGCCTGCATATGTTGTGAACATTCATATTATAGCTTCCCACTCTAATGTGCAGGGACATATCAGAATTTCAATAGACTTCCAGTTCTTTTATTAGAAATATATCCCTTTTTCATCAATGAGCTGAAAGTAACTCATTTTGAAGGTGCTGGGCTATGAATGTGAAAATTCAAGATCTAGTCGTCCCTTAGACATGGAAGGTGACTTTGGGCTGGACATTTTCTCTGAGCCCTAGACTGGGAAGACAAAAAGAATCTATCTATCAACCTGCACTAGATCAGCCCAGTAGATTACGGTCCATAACCTTTAATGAAGATGCCTTCATCCTTGTGAGAGATAGAGCAAGGGTAGTGAAACATGTGCTCTCATCACCAGAGGAGCGGGGGAGAGATAAGAGGATGAGACTGGCCCCTCCCTGAGGAATGCTAGTCATGTTGATTACTGAGCCTGGGAACTGATCTCAGTCTGAGAAGATTCTGTAAATGGTGTGAAGCCAAATAAACCTTGCTGGATTGAATCTGTACTGTCTCCTGGAGTTTCCTGGGCTAAACCTGACAATCCTACAGTGGATTGATTTGGGCTGATATTAATATAATGATAATTGCAAATATATTGTAAAATGACCACAAGGTATACAACATGTATAACTCCATAAGAATGACAACTGTTTGCTTTTCCAATTACAGTATCTATCAAATAAAGCCCAAATTTTAATTTTTCAGTGAAAAATTCTGAAAATGTTAATTATTCACTTAATTTTACAAGCCTTCCCTCAAATGTTATTTTTCTTAAATCAAATAATAAATTATTCTTGTCAGAGCCAGTTTACTTTTATTGCATTCATAATGTGTATAATACTGATAGCTGATAAAATAAAAGCTTTCCAATACACAGAAGGTCTAGGTTAAAAACAGAGGTCTATCTTCTATCTGAAGCATCCAACTCTTAGAGAAAACTGTTTATAAATGTCAACTGCTAAAATGGATTTTTTTTAATGATGCATTTTTTATCTATTAGCTGAAAGTGGTTTTCATTCTAGAAGATGAAGGCACAGCAATCTCAGCTCCAGACAAATGTCTAGTGGATGTGGCTGAGTAGTTGGGGATTAAAAATCTCAAACTGAATCCAGGGAAAATGAAGCTGAAGGTAGGAGAAAATTGTTGGGTAAGGTTCTTATAGGATTTGGTGTTCAGTGAGGATGCATCCTTAGCCTGGGGAACAGTTTGACTGAAGGGCCACTTGTTTTATCAACACAGCAGCCTGGAAGTTGTAGTCCAGCAACATTTGGAAGGCCACAAGATTTTTCACCCATGTAGACATTTGAATAATTACTGGAGAATAAAAACCTAGCAATTATAATTGATAGGCAAGTACTCCCAAGTTTCTTGCATAGGAATATGTTTGGAAATTTAGGTGGCAGTGTGATAGAATGTCTAACAGACCTGGGAAAGCAAAGAAACAGGACTTTTCTAAAAGAGCCCATGGGATGTGGGAAGCGTGAGAAATAGATTCAGAGCCTTAACTACAGGTAGCCCTTGCTTAACGGCTGTTCATTTAACAATTCAAAGTTACGACAGCCTCAGAAAAGTGCTTGACGACCTGTACTTGCACTTATAACTGTCACAGACCATCGCGCTAACCCCCAGAGTCATGTGATCACAATTTGCAACCTTTTTTACGATGGTCATTAAGCAAATCACATGGTTAAGTGAATTCCGGCAAAAACGTCCGTTGGGGAAGCTGGATTTGTTTAACGATCACAATTCACTTAATGACCATATGATTCGCTTAAGAACTGCAGTGATTTGCTTTACAACTGTTGTAAAAATGGTCATAAAATCATGTCCGGTCATGTGGTGACTCACTTAAATGACCACCCAGCTTAACAACCAATTTTATGTCCCTATTGTGGTTGTTAAGCGAGGACTACCTGTACATTTGCTTTGGTAGGCTTTCAAGATTATGTTACATTACCCTACCAGAAACAAATATCTTTCCAGAAATCCAAGCGGTTCTTGCTTCCAGAGTTTGCCAGCTTCACAGGGCTTTCATTTATGGTGAAAGTAGAATAAATATATGTTAATATAGTACTGTAGTAATAACTGCATTAGATTTTGAAACAAATTCATGCTTCTACATGATGATGATGATGTTGATAGACTCGATAGATGGATAAAAATGCCAAATCCAGTCTAAACATCTGGCTGTGTGACCAACAATAATATATTAAATTTATATGCCACCCAACTCCCAGAAACTCAGGTTGAGACAGATGGCAATGTAAGAGCATAAAAACTGGATTAAAGTCAGAAGGGACAACCCCTTCCCAATTCTGAAAGATATTTTAAATGTCACACATGCATGCCGCTCTCCCATAATACCGTACAAGAAAATCAGTACAGGAACTTCCCTAGTACAGGGTTTTTCAACCTGGGCTCCAGGGAGCTCTGGGATTCTATGTTGAGGACTTGAATGGGTTCTGCAAGAGACTGAGGGAAAAAGAAAAAAAGAAAAAAAAACCCACTCCATGAGGGACTAAGGGGAAAAAAACCTAACACACATTTAGCCATCCACTCCCACCTCAATGCTGCCCTTCCCCTCTCACCTGTATGTCACCAGTGTTTATAAGTGCTGTGCCATGTGCACAAAATCCAATTCCCTGATTGTGTCCAAAATCTGAGAAGCATTTCTAACTGCAAGAGTGATCACAGTGAGTTCCTCCCTCCCTCTTCACTTTCCATGTTGCAGACAGCATCGGTGTACATGCATGTAACTACACAGAAGTAAGCCCCACTGAGCTTTGTGAAAATTAATAAAGGTACTTAACTGCAGCCCATGTGTGCCTCAAACCTCTGGAGTGAGACTTCCTCCAGAGTAAACATACATGAGAATTGTGTTTGCAAAGGCAGGAGGAAGATGGGTACTTAAGGGGCTTCAGCCAGGCATGCATAATGGAAAAAAAAAAAAATGCCACGAACACCCCTCCTAAATATATCCTTCTCAATATATGCGTAAGTTAACATTTTCCAGATATGGATCATTGGCTACAAGCTGGTACAACTGCAGATGGTACCGAAAAAAGTGAAAACAGAGTGAAACATATTCCAGCACTACTGGTGTTGCTGCTGCTGCTGCTCATGGCACAAGTTTTGAGAAATTAAAGTTAAATTTGGTTGATGTCACATTACAAACACTGTCTTGTGTGGAATGTATGAATTTCTTCATAGAGCTTTTAAAAGAATATCCTGAAATTGCCAGGCAAGCATGTTAATATGTGATGTCATTTGCAACAACAACCCTTTGTGAAAGAACCTTCTCTTTATATGCCACAACAAAAAACAAGTATAGAAATAGCCTAAGTATAGAAGAAAATTTCCACTGACAAATGATACTCGTTGCTCCAAATACTGAACTTTTATCCAAGTAAAAGCAATCACATTGAACACTGATTTGTTTGATTAAAGCATTAACCTCCCAAATAAGTGTGCAATTCAACTTTTATTTTTGAGTACATGGAAATGTTAATTTTGCATTTAAAATAAACAGATTACAGTACTTTTCATTTTATTGCCAATTTTCTACCGTCAGTGTTTTGCCACTTGATCACGGGTTGCAGGAGTTGTTGGTTTGTTTGTTGGTTTGTTTTAAACTAACAGGTTCAGTGGCATGAAAAAGTTTGAAAACCTCTGCACTAGTTAATATCACTTCCTTGTCAGAGTCCCTTTGGTTATAAGAATGGCCCTGATGTAAGGCATAATCTAATATAATTCAATTTAGCTACCTGACTACTCACTCCAGATGCTGTCTTCTCTGGATGGTGCTGTATCAATCTGTTTCAAGGAAAACTACACAATTTTCTATTCTTTCAATTTTAGTATACTGTTTTTTAAGAATGTACTTTGGCCTCACTCTCCTTTTGTTCAATTTTTCAAGGTGGCAAGATACCCATATCATTGCTAGCATAAGATTTTTCTTACAAAATAATACATTGTTCCATTTTGAACCCTCTTTCTGTACCTCCTGAATGAAAAGAAACAGACCTGGGGCAAATAAGCACCATCAGTAACTAAAATAAGATTTCTGACAAAACAGATTGCAATTTAGATCAAATCAGAAGCAACATTAGACCATCACAGTTGTCAAGGAAATAGGTTTTCTTGAGGTTGGCTTTGCACATGCGTGCATGTGGGTGGGTGCGTATGCACACATATGTATGAAGAAAGATCTGCTCCTAAAACAAAGCAGCAATACACAAAAAAAGAATAAACACCCTGCCTGATTTTAATTATGAATGGATTTCATTAGAGAGGCTACAAATGTTCCACATCTTGTTATCCTTCCTAAAAATAAACAGCTCCCAGTAGCAGAACTGCAGAATTCCCCAGTGACCAGCTTATCTGTGAGCACAACATAACCTTTAGATAGCATTACAGAAAACTGAACACTCACAGCAAGTGTTGGTCTAATTAAACACATTTGCAGATACCACATGTTTCTTTTACATGCCTTTGGCTAACCATATGGCTTAAGCCTTGAGTTAAAAGCAGATCAATATGCTTCTAGGCAAAGTACCAAAAATCTTCAAAATACATCCAAATATGTCCAGGTTTATGTAACTAGGGAAATCACAGAAGCCCACAGTGACTACAGAAAACAGACAGTGCTCCCCAGGCAATACAATCATTGAGCGACTTTCATCCAGGTTCTTCATAAAAGCCTCTGAGAAGATCTTCTAAGTTTCCTAGGTAACATTATATTGGCTAAACACATAGTTAAGATGGCTATCGTTATATCAGCTTCAACCTGCTTTTCTTCCATTACCTTTACACAATGACAATGTACAAGTGGTAAATAAAATGTGTACAGTGAACTATCTTTTAAAAATAGAAAGAGAATATATGCAAATGGATATAAGTGGAGAAAGTTTGCAGTGCTGATGATCCTGATTACTAATTGAGTTGTTTGAATTCTATTTTGGGGGTCAGGATGTTCAGTCAATAGGAGTATGAACAGTTCTCCTGCCTTTTCTTGTCTACTTTCGTTCTTCATGGCCTATTTTCTCTCAGCTTAGATGAATATGAAACTAAATATGAAACTAATGGCATTTCTGTTTGAGACGTTCTTAAAGAAGAGCAAAATCCAAAGTGCCTAAATGCCATATGAAATACAAATAACAGCAGCAACAAAAATAGGAAAGCCATTTCTAGTTAGTAATGTAGTAACTTTACATTTTTAAAAATCCACTGATGTCATCAAAATATATCACTTGTTTTCACTTCAAGTGCATTTAATTAATAACAAGAGTTAGTCAATACAAAGTAAATGCTAGAGAATGCACAAAATGTATGTTTACTAAAATGTTTATCATATTCAAAATTTCTTTAAAATCAGGATATTACTAATGTTATCAGGAAGAAAAATTAAATAAATACAATCGAGCAGCCATCAGCATTGGTTTCAGCAATAACAATGTTACATAGACCACTATATTGTTTTATGCTCCCAAATTTTAAATGATGAAAAATTTCAAAGATTTAATCGCTAACTCAAAGTTTCTTTTTTTTTTTTTTTGGAAAAAAGTCACTAGTCATTTCTATATTAGGCAAATTAGCAGAATTACAGGGTTGAGCACAAGATGAAGGTTTACAATATTAATATTTTCACAGATTCTAGTCCCTCATGAAATATTCAGGAGCTCCATAATCAATAGGATTTCTTGCAGAGAGCAAAGTCAGCAAAGACTGCTGTCCTGTTAAAAACATAAACCTTGCTTCGCTGACTTCTTGCCTAGTGAGGAAATAAAGTTGAGAAATCCTAAATACAGGAATTAGAGGTTGGAAGTACTCCTGTTAGAACTTCTTGACCCATTGCAAAATCCTTAACAAGATACTTAACATTCTTCCAGACCAACAACAAAGTAGCAGCTTATCCTCATATGCATTATAGTTGCTTTCCTAAGAAGTAATACAGAGTAGGTATGGAAACTTTTTCATATTCATGGGCATACGTTAGGCTAAAATATTTTTATGAGATCAAGGTTTCCTCAACCAAAAAGGAAATGAGGCTTTCTCAAAGTTAAAAACATTTAGATAGAATTCAAATTTCAATGCAGTCCATTTTGCTTTTATAGAATACTTTATTTGGCTCCAAAATCTTAGTGGCCTAGTGCAGTCTTCCATTCAGTATCCTGAACATATTTTCTTCACAAGCCAAACTATTGTTAGTGGTAGGATCACTCTTGGTAGTTGTGTTAGCATAAGACTGATAATCAGACTTTCTGGTTCATGGTCATTCTAAACTTTCCTCATAATAGCAGCTTTGTTCCCATTCACTGGCTTCAGTATTTTTGTTTCATAATTATTTTCTTATGAAAGCATGATAAAAGCAGCTGTAGTGGGGAGCAGCTCACCTTTATATAACAAACCAGCCTTATGTGCCCAGAGGTAAATCACCTGACCCTTGAGAGCCAACAGAAGAAGGGGTTCTGCCAGGTTTGGGGCAAGAAGAGTATTGGGGGGTTTGGGAGAATTGGCCCAAATGAGAAGGGTTACCTAAGGCTGGAAAATAAGTTTTTGTTGGTTTCAATTTCAAATAGGAAGTTGGATACTAGATTAAAGTGTAGCACCCAGGTCTATTCTGGACTGTAAGGCTAGAATCACATTAGGGACTTTGTATTTTATTTTATCTCTTTTTTTTTTTATTGTGCTTTGAGCATGTAGAACCTTATCTTCCTTGGCATCTTTAATAAATTTGACTTGAATCCTTCTAGCACTCACCTCAGCTAGGCTGAACTATTGACTCCCCAAAGTTTTGTTTGGTTTCCCTTCCTGTAGTTTAGCCAGACCCAGGGTGGGGTGATGATTTCCCCTTCAGTCCTCTCCTACTTCCCACAGACGTCTGGTGGGGAAATGAGAAACTGGATTGTAATGGTGGTGGCAGCAAGGCAGCCTACTTTTCAAGTTGCAGGTTACCTGAGAATCAAAGTGCCTGAAGGAATGGGCTGGTTCAACTCTGGCATGCCTTATTACAACAACAAATATTAAAATAGTGGTTTCTTGAATCAGCCAGACTCAGTCAAGATTATTTTAATCTATGCTGCTTATTTACGGTAATTCGCCATTAGCAGTGATCATTCAGGAAAAGAAGACAGGAGAAAACAGTCCCTATTAAGCTGCTCAGGAAATTTGCAATAAAAACAACAACTCTGAACCTTTTGAGGGACACTTCTCAAAAAGGTTGGCAGAAGTCTGAAACAGAAATGCCAAGTACTCATTCTTTTACCATCTGTGTAAAAAAAAAGAGAGAATTATCTTGTAAGTCCAACTACAAGGCAACTTAAAAAATCAGAGAGATTTTCACTGATTCCAAAGCCGTATCAGCAAAGCCCCGCCAGGACAAGTGTCAAAATGTGTGTCACAACATGAACAGTAGCCCAAGATTCCTGTTTTTTCTTCTTGGACCCAGTAGCCCAAGAAGAAAGAACAGGAGTCATACACAACATACAGTGTAAGGACTGTAACAGCCACTATGTAGCACAGACAGGCAGAAGCTGAATACTCCTTAATCTCACAACACATGGACAGACTTAACCATAGTTTCAACTGGGAAACTGTCAGCATCTTAGACCAAGTTAAATCCAAAAATGCGAGGGAATTCCTGGAAGCTTGGAATTCAGACAAGGCACATAGAGATAAACAACATCTACACACTATTCAAAAGAGACAATAAAAAGGAAAACAAAAGACCAGAACATCTTCTCACCAGCAGTCATCACCCAGATAAGCAGAGATTAACACCAAGATTATCACCAGACATACAATCAGCAGTAAACAGTACCCTAATCAAGGAAGTACCAGAGGGAAAATATAAAACAAAACAAAACCCCCACCCCCACCAACACTGGCAGGGCATGTCACTGTATATAAACAGAGAGCAAACCCCAATCCATTCTATGACTGAAGATGTTACCTAGCCGGGTAATGAAATATTTGAAAGAAAACAGCCCAAGCTCAGAGAACTCCAAGGACTCCATAAGATAATCCTCTATTTAAAGGACTGATGGAGTCAGTTCTGTATCTGAAACACTACCCAATGCAAATCCAGGTTAAAAATACTGATGAATCAGATGGGAAAATTGGAGAGTGGGTTGGACAGGCTTGAGATTGTCCATCAACAATCTTTAATGCAAGTCTACCCTCATTTTCCTTTTGTTTTTTTAAATGGTTCATTTCCTCTGTTTTAGCGAAGTATAAATTACTGAATGATAGGCTGTTCTCAGTGTGTTGCATTATTCCACATGTCTCTTAGTTAAGAGGTGAGAGTCCACTGACAATTTTCAGAGAAGATGGTTTAAGAGGGTTTGGTAACCTTTCATAAATGATAGTGCAGCAATCATATTGGAGTACTCACAGTATTGTCAAAGCTCCTGACTGAACCGAGTTTGTAAACTAAAGAATGTAAGAGTGGAATTATTAGTATATGCCTTCATGAAAAGTTCCACATGTTAATTTTAAAAAGGATCTCTGTAGTCCTCCTGGATATAAAATGTATAGCATATCTCTGATGAATAAACCATAATTGTTAAGGTTTAGGGACTATACAAGAAGGTTAATGGTGTGGATTTCATGAGAGACACGGTGGTTTGCACAGATATTTGTTGTTGTTGTTTAGTCGTTAAGTCGTGTCCGACTCTTCGTGACCCCATGAACCATATTGCGCCAGGCCTTCCTATCTTTCACTGCCTCCCTCAGTTTGCTCAATTTCATGCTCATTGCTTCAGTGATGCTATCTAGCCATCTCATCCTCTGCCGTCCTCTTCTCCTTTTGCCTTCCATCTTTCCCAGCATCAGGGTCTTTTCCAAAGAGTCCTCTCTTCGCATTAGGTGACCAAAGTATCTGAGCTTGAGCTTCATTATCAATCCTTCCAATGAGCAATCAGAGTTGATTTCCTTTAAGATTGACTGGTTTGACCTCCTAGCAGTCCAGGGGACTCTTAAGAGTCTTCTCCAGCACCACAGTTCAAAGGCATCAATTCTTCGGCGTTCAGCCTTCTTTATGGTCCAGCTCTCACAGCCATACATTACTACTGGAAAAACCATAGCTTTGACTATGCGGATCTTTGTCGGCAAGGTGACGTCTCTGCTTTTTAATATGCTATCTAGGTTTGCCATAGCTTTCCTCCCAAGGAGCAAGCGTCTTTTAATTTCATGGCTGCAGTCTCCGTCTGCGGTGATCTTGGAGCCCAAATAAATGAAGTCTGTTACTGCTTCCATTTCTACCCCTTCTATTTGCCAGGGATTGATGGGTCCAGATGCCATGATCTTAGTTTTTTTAATGTTGAGTTTCAAGCCAGCTTTCGCACTCTCCTCTTTCACCCTCATCAAGAGGCTCTTTAGTTCTTCTTCACTTTCTGCCATTAGGGTGGTATCGTCTGCATATCTGAGGTTATTGATGTTTCTCCCTGCAATCTTAATTCCGGCTTGTGATTCTTCCAGCCTGGCATTTCTCATGATGTACTCTGCATATAGGTTAAATAAGCAGGGGGACAGTATACAGCCTTGTCGTACTCCTTTCCGTATTTTGAACCAATCGGTTGTTCCATGACCGGTTCTAACTGTTGCTTCTTGGCCCGCATACAGATTTCTCAGGAGACAGGTAAGGTGGTCTGGTATCCCCATCTCTTTAAGAATTTGCCACAGTTTGTTGTGATCCACACAATCAAAGGCTTTTGCATAGTCAATGAAGCAGAAGTAGATGCTTTTCTGGAACTCTTGTGCTTTCTCCATGATCCAGCGAATGTTGGCAATTTGATCTCTAGTTCCTCTGCCTCTTCGAAACCCAGCTTGTACATCCGGTAGTTCTCGGTTCACGTACTGCTGAAGCCTAGCTTGTAGGATTTTGAGCATAACCTTGCTAGCATGTGAAATGAGTGCAATTGTGCGATAGTTTGAGCATTCTTTGGCATTGCCCTTCTTTGGAATTGGAACGTAAACTGACCTTTTCCAATCCCGTGGCCACTGTTGCGTTTTCCGTGGCATATTGAGTGCAGCACTTTAACAGCATCATCTTTTAGTATTTTAAATAACTCAGCTGGAATACTGTCATCTCCACTAGCTTTGTTGTTAGCAATGCTTCCTAAGGCCCACTTGACTTCACTCTCTAGGATGTCTGGCTCAGGGTCAGTGACCACACCAGCATGGACATCAGGGACATTAAGATCTTTCTTGTATAGTTCTTCTGTGTATTCTTGCCACCTCTTCTTAATCTCTTCTGCTTCTGTTAGGTCCCTGCCTTTTTTGTCCTTTATCATGCCCATCTTTGCACTAAACGTTCCTTTGATATCTCCAATTTTCTTGAAGAGATCTCTAGTCTTCCCCATTCTATTGTTTTCTTCAATTTCTTTGCCTTGTTCATTTAAGAAGGCCTTCTTATCTCTCCTTGCTATTCTCTGGAAATCTGCATTCAGTTGCTTATATCTTTCCCTTTCACCCTTGCTTTTCGCATTCCTTCTTTCCACAGCTATTTGTAAAGCCTCATCAGACAGCCATTTTGCTTTCTTGCATTTCTTTTTCTTTGGGATGGTTTTAGATGCTGCCTCTTGTACAATGTTACAGACCTCCGTCCATAGTTCTTCAGGCACTCTGTCTACCAAATCTAATCCTCTAAATCTATTCATCACCTTCACTGTGTACTCACATGGAATATGATCTAAGTCATACCTGAGTTGTCTAGTGGTTTTCCCTACATTCTTCAATTTAAGCCTAAATTTTGCAGTAAGAAGCTCATGATCTGAGCCACAGTCAGCTCCTGGTCTTGTTTTTGCCGTCTGTATAGAGCTTCTCCATCTTTGGCTGCAAAGTATGTAATCTATCTGGTTTCGGTATTGACCATCTGGTGATGTCCATGTGTAGAGTCGTCTCTTGTGTTGTTGGAAAAGAGTGTTTGCTATGACTAGCTTGTTCTCTTGACAGAACTCTATTAGCCTTTGCCCTGCTTCATTTTGTACTCCAAGGCCAAACTTGCCTGTTATTCCGATTACTCCTTGACTTCCTACTTTAGCATTCCAATCCCCTATGATGAAAAGGACATCTTTTTTTGGTGCTAGTTCTAGAAGGTCTTGTAGGTCTTCATAGAACCGGTCAACTTCAGCTTCTTCGGCATCAGTGGTTGGGGCATAGACTTGGATTACCGTGATGTTGAATGGTTTTCCTTGGATACGCACTGAGATCATTCTGTCGTTTTTGAGGTTGTACCCCATTACTGCCTTTCCCACTCTCTTATTGACTATGAGTGCAACTCCATTTCTTCTAAGGGTTTCTTGCCCACAGTAGTAGATATAGTGGTCACCTGAATTAAATTCACCCATTCCCGTCCATTTCAATTCGCTGATTCCCAAGATGTCGACGTTCAATCTTGTCATCTCATGTTTGACCACATCCAGCTTGCCTTGGTTCATGGATCTTACATTCCACGTACCTATACAATATTGTTCTTTACAGCATCGGACCTTCTTTTCGCTTCCAGATACATCCACAGCTGAACGTCCTTTCGGCTTTGGCCCAGCCGCTTCACTCTTTCTGGAGCTACTTGGAATTGCCCTCCGCTCTTCCCCAGTAGCATATTGGACACCTTCCGACCTGAGGGGCTCATCTTCCGGCGTCATATCTTTTAGCCTTTTAACATTGTCCATGGGGTTTTCTTGGCAAGGATACTGGAGTGGGTTGCCATTTCCTTCTCCAGTGGACCACATTTTGTCAGAACTCTCTGTCATGACCTGTCCGTCTTGGGTGGCCCTGCACGGTATAGCTCATGGCTTCACTGAGTTACACAAGCCCCTTCGCCACGACAAGGCAGTGATCCATGAAGGGTTGCACAGATATAAACTGATATAAAAACAACAGAAACAATTTAAAAAGTATAGAATTTAGCAATTATACATTAACCATACTGCATTAAGTATGGTTCTGTATTAAGAATTAAGAACTGCAGTCCAGATTATCTGGATGGCTTCAGGTTGGAGAAAGGCTAGTAAAGAGACAGAAAGATCTTTTGAGCTTTTCTGATTACAAAACAATAGTCCTAGGCCAGGGGCTGAGTCTTCCAGGTCTGGGAAGCACAACTCATTTTCCTATTAGCTGGAGGGCAGGAGGGTCTTACCTCATAGGAAGAGTAATGACATAAAAGAAAGGGAGAGGGTTGATTTTTTTTTCTAGTCCATTGAAAAATCAGCCTCCTGAGTTTTCCCCCCCCCCAGTTCTTGAATGTGAGAATGGGAACAGAAAACCTTTGGAAATCAAACTGTTCCTATTTCACCATTAATAAAACGTGCAATTCACAAACTCAAAATCTTGCTACTGATATTTTAAGACAGAAGGGCAGTTTTTCTGGTCAGGAAGATTCAGAGGCCTGCTGCTGCCGCTTCTACCCTTATGGTCTGGAGAGAAAAAAAGTCCAAAAATTGTGCTGCCAAACATTGGCCATTTTGCTCCTGAATTTCAGCAGTGTTGTGTTCTAATGCAGATGGGTCACAAATAATGTGCTGGAGGGCTATTTGCAGTCTATGGGCCATAGGTTGAGCACCCTTGTGCTAGGCACTAGATGAGTTTCCATGGTTAAAAGTCCATCAAGGCTAAGTTCTCAGTTCTTTCAGACAGAGACAGTGGAAGCATTAAGGGAAAGGTTGACCTAATGCACATAGAGGTATGTGAATGTGTTTTTTCAGTATAGTACAATTTTAATTTCTCCCCAGACCATTTCCAGTTATACCAGGCTATTGTTGCATTTAAAAAAAGGAATTTGACAGCCATATTCTCATGCCAAGAGTATTTCCAGACCTTAATAGTACAAAGCATGAGTTCTGTTGAGCATATCCAGTCTTATATGTCACAGTGTTGTTCATGTTCAAGTATTAATTCTAACTAATTTTATTTGTTACAAGTAGTTATAGGAAGACTCCTGAAAGGAGACGTATATCAAATGCAGCCAGGAAAAAGAAAGGCATCAAACAATAGGATGTGTACTAGGAAAAAAACAGTGGCAAATATGTCCAAAGCAAGCATTTTTCTTTGCAAAATTCTTCAGTTTCTTGCCTAATAGGGATTAGCAAAATTCTGCCTTGCAAAAAGAAGCACATGGCCAGACCCTGGATTTGAACTTTCCTGTAATAGAACACCAAAAACTCAATACTTTCAACAAGAGAACAACTGAAATTGAGTTTAAGGCATTTAATAACTTGATTCCCCCCCCCCCCCTTCTTTGTTCCCAAATGCCATCTGGAAAGGAGCCTTGCTGTTTCAGAGTCACCTTCTTTTTAAAAAATGAATATCCATCTTTTTGAGGATTTCTGTCCAATGGCTAACCTACCAACTCCTTTATAACGTGAAAGCCTACTAAAATGGAACATTGCTCTATAGAAAAATGTATGTCAATTGAGGTCTTAATCATTGGAAGTATAGCTGAGAGTTGCAAATCCTTAAAGCTTGGAAAGAAAATATTCATGTTTTAAATAAAAGCATATAAATACTTTGATAAAATCATAATAGAGAACAGTCATCTTAGTGTTCATCCTTTATGTACCTCACAAATGCACAAGACAGAGATTAATTGATTGGGGTACCTCAAGGTTTTCAGATTTTAATTGTTTTAAATGAAAAGAACCACAAAGATAAAAAGCCTTTCAGAAGTTCAGTATGGACTGAATATGAATACTGTAATATCATTTGGAAGGAAAAACAGTAAATGCTTACAAAAGAATATATTGGAAGAGAATATGATGGGAATCTTGACTTACCACAGTTTTGCAACATTTTGTTGCAAACTTGTCAGTAAGTTTACTAAACTATTTGAACTACTGCAAACTAATAGCAATTCAATAATAAGCTGCAGAAGTCCATCTATGGAGAATAGGCTTTTACTTTGAATACTATTCAGAAGTTCTCCTTGAACAATTTTTAGGGAAGACTCCAGCTGGGTAAATGCTGCTTTTCTTTGTTTGCACTCAGATTGGAATGCTAAAGTAGGAAGTCAAGAAATAATCAGAATAACAGGCAAGTTTGGCCTTGGAGTACAAAATGAAGCAGGGCAAAGGCTAATAGAGTTTTGTCAAGAGAACAAGCTGGTCATAGCAAACACTCTTTTCCAACAACACAAGAGACAACTCGACACATGAACATCACCAGATGGTCAATACCGAAACCAGATTGATTATGTACTTTGCAGCCAAAGATGGAGAAGCTCTATACATCCATCCCTTACATACTTGGGTAGATGTTGTGACACGTGCATGAAAGGGCAGAGTTTGATGATACACGTTTCATCATTTTGGCATCATCATGATTAGGAACAGAAACTTAAAGTTGTCAGTTTATGTTTGTGTGATAAACCCTGATCTCCTGGGTATCAAGCTAGTATGAAAGTTTTCTCCACTATGTCTGAAACTATTCTAATGGGCAGCATATGTCTGATATACCAAGACCTAGCCATGGAAAAGGCACTTTCAAGGTGTGTAATAAGAAATATACTATACAGCTATGGTGCTTACTGCTGTTACCATTGACAAGGAGCAGCTTTGTTGATACGGTTGTAAGACTAATCAATAAAGTTGAAAGAAAGACAAGGAGCAGCTAAAATGTATAATATTCCCTCTATTTCTTCAAGAGATATACAAAAACAGATGTTTGCAGCATCTGACAATCATTCTACTTTTTGCAGTGTAACATAGGTTCACCTATTATTTAGCATCAGAATATTACATTTTTGAAAAAGCAAGGGCTTCTTTTTATTGCAGAGTAAAAAAAGTTGAGACCTACAGAAATAATCCAACCAAAATGAATAAAATCTTATCTCTCTCCTTTCTATGATAGTAAGGTTGATATTTTTTGTGCGTAGTATTAAGAGACCCTGTATGGAACTGCAAGATCCATAGTGGAACTCCATTATCTGCCTGCTCAAGTAAGCAAGTATTTTATTTATTTTTTATTTATTTAAAAGATTTATATGGCCATCCATCCTAGAGCCACAACTCTAGGCAACTCACAACAATTATATAACCCTCTCCCAAATAAAAGCAAATAATAAAAAGATAATAATAACAGAAATTGCAAATGTTATATAATTATGATCTGAAATGCTGTATTCACTATAACTCTAAGCCATATATTTAAACCTTGGTTAAATATATAAGCTTGATTTATACATAACATTATGCCATCAATGATTGGTTCATATATCAATTTAAGACAAAGCAAATTTAATGCTATGGTTTTACTATTGTAATAAGCCATGGTATGTGCTCTCTTTCTTTCTGAAAGACCTGACAGCATAAATAGAAATATCACAACTGACAATATTTAGAGCAGAACTTTCACAACCAAGAGACACTTGGTTTATTCTTTCTTTCGTGTACTTACATCAAAGAGTTAGCAGAAGAAAAAGAAGAAGAAAATACTGTAATGAAAACTAGTGAGAGATATATAATACTTTTTGGGCCATAAAAATATCTTATTACCTAAAAGTCTTGAGGGATGCTTGAAAAATATATGGATAATTAGCTGCTGATGTAATCAAAGGAAGAAGCTGTGGAAAAAAAAAAACTTTTTTTCCTATCTGAACTCAGGAGTAATGGAAGATATACTAATACTCTTCAGTACCAAGTCTCTGTGGGGTATCTAACCTGCCATCTATACAAATTATATCAAAAATTCTGGCCATCTATACAAATTATATCAAAAATAGTTTTACTTTACATTTGAAATCTGCAATTCATATATCAAAAGAGTGTGGATGAAAGGCTTGAAAATGGAGAAGGCCGATTACTGTCTTGGTAGAATGCCTTCCTTATGCCTATCCCACTGAGTGAAACTAGGCCAAACTATCTCTGCTGTTTGTTAATATCACCTTGGGTGAATTAATATTACCTGAGACACCAAACAAGTTTTCTGTATTTCCCTGAGGCTCTTGGTAAAGAAAGCTCCACGGGGTCTCTGGGAATAGTAAACAACGAAGGATTTTTTTTTTTAAGAGTTCATACCTCTCCTCTGGAACATTTTGTGATCTTTCTCGATATCTCTAACGGTATTTCCAAATGCTTTGGGACAACTGTGGAGGCTCAACAGATGCACAGTTTTTCCTTGATGGCTGGTGTGGGGGGAGGGGATAAGCAGAATTTTTAAAAGCTAGCTTATTTATTTATTAAATTTCTCCCTGCCCATCTCCCCCCAATGGGGGATTCTGGGCAGTTCACACAAAACATTAAAACCATAAATAAATTACACAGATAAATACAGTACCTACTAAGGAACTTGGGAACATTACAAGGATCTCAGGTATGACATAAAATGTTAAGTTTTTTGGTGGGATAGCACAGGTCTCCCTCCACATTTTAAAGAATATAGGCTTAAAAGCCCCAAAATATGTAAACACAGGCTCTGAACAGAAGGTCTTTTGCCCCTATTAATCAACAAAGGATAATAAGCAGCAATACTGGATCTGCTGGGCAGGGGAAAAAGATGCAAAGCACAGTTCACAGAAAGGCAGAGCCTTTCACCAGTCAGGTAACATACAAGATTTCTGATTAACACAGTGTTATTGTTGTGGGATCCACCTGCATCCAATAATACTGAATTCCCAAATCCTTGACTTTAGGTGGTCAAAACAGAACCATCTGTGAAGTATCAGCATACATCAGTTAGTCTCAAGAGAACAGCAGGACCTTCAGCAGTTTCACAAAAATCAAATTGTGCCTTTTCTTACTGGGATTTTAGGCTGTTATTTTTTAAAAAAGGACCAAGTCTTTTTCTTATGTATCCATTCTGCAAGTCTCTTAGCATTTCACTCTCTCTTAAGGATGTCAGAAGAACATTTAAAAAAAATTTAAAACATCCCAATATGACAGGCAGGAAAGGAGAAAAGCATCATAATTGGATATTACTTCTTTTGAGCCAGGCATCCAGATGTCAGTTTACATTCCTAAAAATTTATAGTGCTAAGTTTGAATTCTTGAACTAAAATGAACAATGATGTTACATGGCATCTATTCAGATGCATCTTATAAAATCCTTCTGTCTGTTTAAACATCCAGTTTGCCCTTATATATCAGCCACAAGTTAGCAGGATCCCATGAGACTGCAATAAAGCAACGAACACCTCTTTTCCTCAGACCAGCCCAAACACAAAATACAACATTAAAATTATAATATAGAAAAAAGTGTTCCACATTCATTTTTAGAGTCTCTAGTTTTGCTAGAAGGTTGAACCTTTATTTCAATTTAACCACTCATATCCTAATTCCTTTCAGATAGTTGTCAAGATGGCATTTGTCACTACCGATCGAAAAGTATTGTGCAACTATACTGTCTTTCTCTCCTTAACAGATTTTGGTGGGTGGGTTTAAAAAAGAATGAAAAAGCATGGGAGAGTTACATCCAGGAAATTATATGTACAAGGCAGGACTGGCCATGGGTACAAGGCAGGACTGGCAGGACATCTTCTGACATAGATTTGATAGCAGAACAGTTTTAGCAGACTTGGTATACAATCTGCCAGACTAGGACAAGAAAAATGTTACCTATTAATGTTTCTTGATCCTTTAAGTTGTGCAGGAATTTAGGGGTATTTTGTAGCAATGCCTTGCTTACCTCTTCTGTCACTAGTCAGTCTTATAGGGTAGAACTGCATGACACTTCACTAGTGTAGGTTAGATGAAAATAAAGAATATAATATTGGCTACAGATAAAATGAGTAAGTTGGTTGTTGGGGACATATTCATCTATTTTAAAAGAAAAATGCACTTATTCTTGATTTATCATGACCAACTTGGCAGATCAGTATTGATATTTATTTTACATATTTTATGTTGGATAAGTTATATTTTGTCAGCTATAATACAAAACAAAACCTGGCACTAAGGATTTTATTTTTCTGTACATAACTTGATAGCTTCTCAAATGGAATATGGAAATATAGCCTACATATGGCTACTCTCAAAATAATAGGGCTGCTGCTGACATAGCCATTCTGCTATGGGCCAAGGTGAAATATGAGGAAAGCATTACACCAGTCCTGACACTCTGGCCTCAGAGGTTACCAAATGTGCCCATCTTAGTTACTCCTTTTAAGATTAGCTGGGAGTATTCTGACTCACATACTTCATCTAATGCTAGATCCCTGCCTGTATTGGGAATAATGTTGAATAGGATTTCTCCTTAGCAATCTACTACAACAGCAATAATATATTTCCATATATAACAGAAGGTACCATCACCTGTACATTGGTTCTTCTTTTTCACAGACACTGACTAACAGTAAAATCTTCTGTTTATTCAGAAGTGCCTAATCCAATGAAGTGGGAGGGTTACTCACAGGTAACAGATACAATATTGCAGAATTTATTCTAAATAGCCAATATGACTAAGATGTGACCAAGCTGACATTAGGTTTGGTAAATCTATGCTGTCATTAAAAAAAAAAGGGGGCGGTCTGCTGGAAGGGTGGGGAGATATGGCTAGGTTCAGATATCATGCTTAATTAAGCAAATTCATGGTTTGTTAAATAAATCACAGTTGGTTTAGTTTTTATAATATGTTCTCAAAATCATGGTTAATAAACTATAATACTGTAACCCAAAACCAAACATGCCACATTTTTTTTATCTTACCACTATTTGTGAATCCAACCAGAGTACTGGAAATTCTTTGGACTATCCTCAGTCTGCCCTAAGTTTGTGCTCAGTAGTGTAAGCATGTCTGTAATCTGGATGAGTTTTAAATGTGTTATAATCTGTCTTCTCTCTTGCCACATCACTCTTCTGTCTTACTTTGGCTCTTTTATTATATATTTCTCTGTCCTGCTCTCTTAGCCTCCTAAAAATGGCTTCAGCCTACAAAAGAATATTTCAGCTGGCAGAAATCATTGTAATGCCTTCTATCCAGCACATTTATTATTAGAATTCTACTCTAAATTTCCACTAACATATGGCCTCTGAAGTTTAATGATAATTTACATAGTTTTTTCTGATTAGCCTCACTACTTTTCTTAGAGAAGAAAACTTGATAAGCTTATTTTTATTTCCATATAATTTTATGGAAGGGGCAAAAGGAATTAAAATGAATGGCTGAATTCAGACTTAGAGAAACATTAAGTAAACTAGCTGAAGACAGTGGGAAGTTAGTCATGACTATTCTAAATATAATTGATTGTAAGGTCAATCCTAACCACACATTTCAGTGCTTCTGTGTTTCCTTTCAATTGCACTTTCTTAAAACAAAATGGAGCTTTGCTGAAGCTGGGTTCTAGTTCATTCCAACATTTTTCTTTTTCCAAATGAAGGTAGGAGAATACCGTGCCAAAGAAAAGTTGAGCACTTGTGTATTTTGTTGTGTAGAAATGAATATATTGGTCTAGAACTGGTGTAGATCCATGTTCAAATCCCCACTTGATCAGGAAGCTCAGTTGGTGACTTAGGGCCACTCACTATCTCTTAAGAGAAACTACCTCAGAGGGTCATTACCTCGAGGATAATGGGAAGAGACAATGCTCCTACAGAAAAGATAGCATATAAATGTAATAACAAAGAAAATAATCAGACTGCAATTATTGAATCTTGAAGTAATTTACAATAATACAGTAGGGGAAAAAAAAACCCTTATGACAATGTCATTTTATTACAGGTATTCCAACACATGTAGTCAGAGAAAGGAGAGTGGCATGCAGATACCAAAAAAGTGAAATAGAGGTCTATTTCTACTTATAACTACTGTATGTTAGCCTGTTGTGGAGTAATCTCATCTTTAAAAAAGGTGACCTTGATGTTATTAGCACAGAACATAATGATGTATTAGTTTTATGAGATATTACCTTATTCCCCTACTTAAGGTATCATATAATTAAATAATGATACTTCAGGAATATAAATAAGGAAATAGATAATCAATGAAATTGTATGGTCAAGGCATCATTTAAACAATCTCTTAGCTGACATAAGTTAATGAAAAAAAGAGCCTCAGCTGCCAAATTTTATATAATGTATTTTTTAAAATATATACATATATAAAACCAGTTTTAACTTCAACATAATCCAGCTACAAAGCTTTCCATTTTCATATCACTAAGATGATAAGAAGTTACAAGTGCTTAATTTTTGTGTGTGTTTTTAAACATAATTGCAGCTATCACAGTTACTATGGCAAAATGCAGCAGTGACATATTTTTCATTCTTCAAATTAAACTTTCTCTCCTCAAAACAATTTAATATTTATAGACATTTTGACAGACTAACAAGTGGATATCTATATTTGCATAGCAAGACAAGCACTTGTTTCGAGATGAAAGAATGGCACAGTGGCGAAACATTAACATGTCATGTATTGTGATGAAAACAAACATGTCATGCAGGTTTTGATTGTATCATTTGACTGTCAAAAAAGATGATGGCCAAATTAAGAAAGCAATTCAGCTGATCACAGAAGCTTTGAAAATCTCACACATATCTGAAAATTCTATGTTGAGAGACAAGAATAATTAAAATTGCATGTCACTTCAGCAGTGTGGGGAAGGTGGGCAGGGGGGTAGGGTTTGCTATTTTAATGCTAAATATGACTGATGCTTATACATTTTAAATATTCATTAAATATGGATGTTCTCAGGCAGATGTGACAAACGAATATCACAAGGTCAGTGATGAAAAAAATTGTCTCAGATTTTGTGACATAGAATGTTGCAGCATGGAAGACAGACATCAATTATCTGGAAATGTTGTATGAAGCTATGAATATTTGAGAAAAAGTATAAAAAGCTAGCATTATGAAAAAATGAATGCAAAAATGTTTATATTTGTATAGTTGCATCAAAAACATTAAATACAAAACTGTACAATAATTAGGCTAAGAAATTTCAAATCCTTGTTCCAAAGTGAATATGCTTTTTTAAAAGCAAATTTATCCTTCAAGCCACATTTGCAATTTAAGAAATGGGATTATTAAAAGTACTGTATATCATAAGACCATTGTGTGAAAGAATCGATATGAAAGCCACCAAAAGAATATTCCATTCTTCCTTAGTTACGGTCCTTATGATAATATTAAATTATGTATAATCTAGTGCACTATAAGCACATAATAAAGACTTAACCTATTAATTAGTCTTAATTAAACATTTCTGTATTAAGTTAGGTCTGGGTATATGCAACTTTTGCCTTGTTCTTTGTTACAACTTTTAAGGAGAATTCCCAAAAGCTGAACCATCAACTTGAAATATAAACCATAGGTATTGCTTTTTCAGTATTTCCAATTACTGTCTAATATTTCAGGCTCCTCTGGCAACAGTGTACAAATCTTGACTTGAACTGTCAGAGTATCAACAGCCTTTAAAAATTATGTTTGTGATGTCACACAGCCCTAAAATATAACTGTGGGTATACTTTAACTCAGGACTATCTATATAACTTCTAACAAAACACTGTGTTTTGTTAGAAGTTATCTAGACAACAAAATTTGTTATTTAGACAACAAAACACTATGTGTTTTGTTAGACAACAAAATACTTATACATATATTGTAACTGAGTCACTTCTTATCTTATTCACTATCAGATTTTTCTTTTTCGCTAGAATTCTTCTGCCTTATGTCAAATATAATTTGCAGCAACAATGAACTTTTGTTTTAGGAGATCCACAGTAATTTGCAAAAGATCAAATAAAGAATAGCTTAAATGGGATGATTTGATAATGGAGGAGGCACTAAATTACTTTGCATTCCCATGCACCTTTTACTTTGGAATCAATCTCGTTAAATTTAGTGAGACTTACTTCTGAATAGAGTTGCATGCGATTGCATTCTTAGTTGTTGAATGTTAAGTGCCCCATGGAAGTTCCACTATCATCCTGTGTTTAAGAGATTTTTGTCTCTAAAGGGACTCTGAAGAAAATGTTGAGGATTTTATCATAACTGAGTAATTTACAGCTAAAAATATGTCTGATTTGCTACTCATTTTCTATTGTAATTTACCTAAGTATATTATAGCATCAACCCAACAGGTCGAAAACTCACGTGAGTAGATAAATGGGTACTCTCACTCCGGTGGGAGGAAAAATGCTGGCAGCGCCTTGCACAGAGAGACGGGACCAGTTGCCGGTCAGCGCAAAACTGCGCTCGCCCGAAAAGGGCGCGAAGCAACGGAAACCCCGCCTCCTGCGCTTGCCAGCTGGGCTCTGCTCTAGGAAGGAGGCTCTGGCAAACCACTTCCGAAAAAACAATTGCCTTGAAAACTGCAAGGATTCGTCCAGGCAGTCACTGCAGGGTCAGTAATGACTGAGCGCAGATAAAAAAAAAAAATTCTCATCCTTCTACTCGAAATGAATTTGATACAATAAGCCTGAGGAAAAAAAAGTCTAAAATCATTGCACATTATACATATTTTGAGTAAAATCATCTAAAAATATATGGCCTTGACTATATGTTAAGGCTAAGCCATAGTCAGTTACTGAGTGAGAACAAGAAGTCACAAACCAAGATACAGAACAAGGGGAGTCTAGCCAGAATAGAAATTAAGGCAGGAAAATTATAGTTCTTCAGGAAAAGTGCCACAGGAGCAGACAGCATAAAATCCTGATTAGGAGATTCACTGATTGTCCTGGATGAGAGAAGCTGCTGAAGTATATGAGAATTCTTTAGAACACCTGAGCTCAGAGCATAGTTCAGTTTTCTGATAAACACTAATTGCAAAGAAGGTGAATTTTACCAGGTTGATCTAAGACCCATTTTTGCAGCTTCCAAAGCATTTTGATATTACATCACTGAAATTTAGTGTCAAAATCACTGTCTTTCAGTAATGCAATTTCTTCTACTTTTTTGGTTTAATTTCAGATTAATTAAATTAAATGGATCTATTTCTCCCTTTGCCTCTTCCACCCAACACCCCCCCCCCAAAATGAATACTTCGCCCTATATACTCCAGTAAGTCACTGTGACACCAGCCACAACCACAATAGTTATTAGAGGCCAGTACATAAATAAATACAGTACACAAAACAGCTACCTGCTCCACTCCAATCAACAAGCCAATGATGTTATCAGTCTTGTGGATTTGATATCCACAGGATTTTTCAGTACTTGTGATACGGACACTGTTAAATGACTTGTGCTTAAGTCAATTCAACTACATCAAATGACTGCATTCTTTGATTTTCCAAAAAAAATGCACTGGCAGTTAAAATACACGCAAGTGCAAAATAGCTAAGAGAAATATTCACTTGTAGTTCAGTCTTTTTCCTCCCTTCTCTCCTCAGGCATGTAGTTCTCTTCCTTTCTGACAAGGCTGACCATGGCTGTGATTGAGCATGCTGTTGCTCTTGACAATGACAAATCTTTTCCCCAGCAAAGAAGCATCTTAAGCAGATTCTCTAAAGAAGTTGGTAGACGTTCTATTCCCTGTACTGTCAATCACAGCATACCATCCAAAGAGAATGGGGGCTGTTTTGCCATGTAAAAAAATCACTTTTCATGGCAGCACTGTCGGGAACTACAAAATGAGGATTAATTTCCTTTGCCTTCTTTTTAACCAGGATTAAAATATTCTTCCTGGCATTGTTTTGCTTTCATTAGAGTTTACCTAATCACTTTGTCATAAATTATATTACAGAATTAAACACTGGGAGAAAATCTACATATCTTTCTACTTGTTTGTTTTCATTGCATCAATTCAAAATGCTCATAAATGCTGTTTTGTTTTGTTTTTTAGTTCAGAGATAGATAAAGTGAGCCTTCTTTGGATCTCACCAGAACAATCCCCTTCTTCTACCCAAATCTGACCATACTATATACAGGCAGTATAGATCTGCTTTAGGTAGACATGTAAAGACCAGAAAATGGCCTTCTTGTGACATCTAATCTTTAGAAGATGGTGACTCATTTTATGAACCCCTCTGCAGCTGACTCAAACTATTTAGAAGCAGATTTCCATGCTTTATATTTTGGCAGCTGCAGAGGTTGGGAAGCATGAACTCTGAAATAAGATTTTTTGGGGGAGGGGGAATTCAAGACCAGGACTTCCAGGGGAGATACGCAAACTAAAGACAACTGCATTGTTTTCAATTGAAGCATCCTGCACCCTGAATTTCAAAGAAGAAAATACCCAAGTGGTTTTCAGATCAACTTTCCTTGAGAACCAGGGGGAAAAAAAAAGGGAGAGGGAGAGAGAAAAAAAAAAGAAGGATATACAATAAAGGAACACAAACCTCCAACATCAGGCAAGAAAGGACAGGAAAGGTATCTCTATCAAGAATGTCAACAAATTTAAAAAAATACGAAAAAAAGGAAAATGAGGTAACTTTTAAAGAAGATCAAAGAAATGGCAGGAATAATTACAACTAATATAGGAATGCACCAAAATAATCACAGGAGAGATCTTCTGGGAGACAAATGAAATTAAAAGAAGATGAAAAGCTCATACAGGAATCATTTATAAAATGATTATAGGGGACTTCAGGGGGAGGTTTGGCAGACTGAAGATGGCTCTGTGAAAGCAGAGCTGATGACTGCGGTGAAGACCAAGGAACCGGTGAGTAGACCAATACCTTGGAACCTCTCTCAATAAGGAGAGGACAGGATATTGCCCACATGTGTTCCGGATGGCTGCTCCTCACAAGGAGACTGCAGGACAGCAGTTTTCTGCAGGTCTGAGCACCAGGAGATGACAAGATTAGCCATCTTGTTCACAACCGTGGCAGAGCCTTTTAAAGGACACTAAGTTTGCAAATCTCACTTTCTAATCACTTTCAGAAATTGCCTATTAACCATCTTAAAACTATTAGAGACCTTCGGAACGTCAAGTTTGAAAAGTCTTCATTGAGTGAGTTTATTTTCAATTCTGAACAAAAGAAAAATTAATTATAATTATTTTGCAATAAAATTATTAAATTAAATATTAATAATTTGCAATAAACAGCAAAAAGCTAAGTAAGATTATTAAGATGGATTAAGGGTCCAGATAAATTTGGAATATTGACTTTTACTATAAGATTTTGGAATTAACTATAAAAAATAAACAACTTCTTGTGGGAAACAGACTTAATTTGGTTATCCTGGCTATTGCAAGTCATAACAAAAGATAAGTGATGATTTTAGACACTGGACACTAGAGAGAGCTAAAGATTTTAAGCAGAATGGGGAAAAAAGCCTGTTCATGATGTCAGTTAATATTGGGACTTATAAAATGACACAAAACATTATAACATCGGAAATATTAAAGGAGATCTTTGAAGAATGGAGCCAGAAATTAGTAACTACAATAGCAACACTGTCAGTATTAATGTCTGCTTCTATGGATGATCTATGTCTAAAAGATGTTAATGAAGGAATGACAGATATCGAAGAAATTTTATCTGACAAGAAAGAGAAAGTGGAGTGTGGAACTGCAGATGACAGGCCAAGAGAATGTTTTGGAAAAGGATGCTTTACTGGCTATACAAAAGAAACTGGGTGAAGTTTTAAAAATTAAAAGGGAAATACAAATGATAAACCAAGAGAATGACCTGGAAAATGTTTTCTTATTGGATCTACAAAAGAGGCTTTTTAGAGCCTTGAAAAAATCTGTGTGATGGAATAAAGAAGAATTGAGGAGAAATCAAATCCTACTACAGTATTTGATTGAATTAAAGATTAAGACCATTAGAATTAAAAGGAAGGAATATAAAGTTTCCCCAGGACCTCTTCTCTCCAATCACCACCAACTGGAATCAGCCCTGGAGAAAGGAGGGAACCAGCACAACACTGTGCCATCCATCCCTAAGCCTCTGAGCCGATCCAGAAGGATACCATGGTCGATGATATTGAAGGCCACAGAGAGATCAAGTAGGGCAAAGATGGATACACAACCCCCATCCCACCCTCGCCAGAGATCATCCAAAAGCACGACCAATGCCATTTCCATCCCATACCCAGGCCTGAATCCCAGCTGAAAGGATTCCAGATAATCCACTTCTTCCAAGGTCCTCTGAAGCTGCTGCAAAAACACCTTCTCAATCACCTTCCCCCCAGAAAGGGAGGTTAGATACGGGACAAAAATTGTCTAGTATGGTGGGGTCTAGCAATGGCTTCTTGAGAAGGGGATTCTTGCCTCTTAAGAGGCAAGGGAACAACCTCCTCACTCAAAGAAGAATTAACCACCACTAGAATCCACTCACACGACACCCCCCAGGCTGCTTTAACAAGCCAGGAGGGGCATGAATTTAAAGAGCAGGTGGCTGAGCTCACAATCCTAAGGACCTTGTCCACTTCCTCAGGTCCATCAGGTTCAAACCATTCCCAGATAACTAGGCAAGACTCCTCCCCAGGCATCTCCTCTGGACCTTTACCAAGGCCGGCATTCAACTGCAAGTGAATCCAAGCTACTTTGTGCGACAGATGCTGAACAAATTCCTCTGTGGAACCAGTATAAGACACCAGTCCTGCTTTCCCTGAGAATGGCCCACTCCCTCTTTCCCACCATATCTCTCCATGCCAGTCACCACCATTATATTATGGCCCGCCCCCCCCAATGGCAACCCCATCGCCACATCCATGCCCCCCAGGACCAGGAACCTCCTATTGTCCTCTCCAAGCATCCCTGGGAGGGGAAGCCGGGCACTCCGAGGCATTTTAGCTTCACAAGCTCTCAAAGCCATCAAGACACCCAGCCACAACCTCTCCACTCACAACACTCTCACAAACAACAACACATTCATACATCCTAACAGTCACAAGAGTTCTCCCCTGCTGCTCTCACCAGCTGGTAGAGGACTCCCTTCCATTCATACACACACCCCCATTCCTCTTCTGGCTGTCACCCAGAAGAAGGAATCAAACATCAAGTCACAGCCAAAAGATGGAGCCGGATCATTTTCTTCCTTCCTCTTCCTTTTTATTCAGGGCTAACCCAGAGGGAAAGCAAAGTGGTCTCCACAGGGGAGAGGATTGTCAGAGTGTTGTCAGTTCTGTCACCTTTAGTTGCATTAGAGGTTTTCTCCTGCTTCTCCCAACAAGGTTTCCATAGCTATTTACATTTACACTATTTTTATTGCTTCAGAGGATTTGCACATGAGCACTACAACTGCTGTCCTGACCAGTCAGGGCTTCCAGGACCAGTACCATGCAGTTGCAATCCTTATGGATGCCTAGGGTTATTTATGTCATCTTGGTGGGGATGGGGAGCCATTTTGCCTACTCCATTCCAGCTTTGATGAATACGTTGAAATCCATAATGATGGCTGTTATTATATGTGGACTCATAATAATTGGATCTACTAACTACATCTGGGTGCTGCTGGCTATGAATTCAATACTGGACTCCTTGTCACTTACTGCCAGTACCACCAGTCCTTGTAGCATGTATGTAGTCATGGATGGACCTTGTTTGCCAGCTCACTTGCTACTGAGCATACCTTCAGTGCTCCTTCTTTCTTCATATCTAGGAGTGAGAGGGGATTCTCTCACTGATAAAGAGGCAAGCAGCTGTCATGTAAACAATATCCAGATGCAGGTCACCTTAACTTTACAGAGACAGGCGTCCTCTTCCCTACACCATTAGTTAGAAGAAAGAAAGCAAGAAGCTAACTGTTTTAACAGCCTGTACAGAAAGTTCACATTCATTCATTTATTTCTTGCTTGGGCTTATATTCTCAAGGAGAAAACTGAACCAAACAATGAGTTGCCTAACAAAATGGACCCATCCAAGATAGAGCAGCAGCTTTCTACCTAAGAGCACCATTTAAAATCAAATTACAGAGTTTGCAGAAAAGGAGAAGTGAAATCTTAAGGGATATTTGCTGGAATAGGGAACCCTTGACATATACCAAAGCTTGCTGAATAAACAGAATTAAGGCCAATAATAAAAAAAGGGGGTGATTTGGGTTACCAGGAAGGGGGATTTAGTTGCTAAGGGATGCTGCCTTTGCTCATGTAAACATATCTCTATACTGTACAAGCTTTTGTTTTGCCTCCTGTTCATTGGCAGAACTTTGTATTCTCCCCTTGTGCAGTTACAATAAACTTGGCTCAAAACAGAGTGTGTGGTTGTCACTCATTAAAAAGAGTAAGGGGCTTGATTTCCCCCCCTTCAATTCTGTTCCATTTTCAAAGACACCGAGTGCCTTAACTACAGAGAATAAATATACATAATAGTAACATCATAATGTAACGGCAAAAGTTCTGATTGGAATACCTGTGCTGTCACCATAACTTTGTTTCCTAATAAAGCATACTAGTTTGAGAGATTTGTTCCACAGTTGGTCCTTTTCTCTCCTGATTGCTGTTACAGAGATCTGATATTAGCCTACAGGCAATCAAATTAAAATCTTTATTATGGTCATTGATTACCTTATAGTTTTACATTATCTTATACTAAACATTATCTTATACTAAACAATACTAAATCTATCAAAAACAAAAAAATGTATAATGTTAATACACAAAAATGCAGATGTGAGGGCAATCTGGCTGCAACATTTATCACTCCACTGATTGTCGGGGTTGATTCAGCTGATCTGGCTCACCAGGCATGTGTCCCCTTTCTCTCACACTGCTCCATGTGAGGGACCCACTAGAAGCTGTGCAATCAAACTTTTCCTTCATTATGAGCCAGGCAGGAAAGCAGCAAAGGGCTGAAAAGGGGACACTTGGAAAAGGACTGAGAAAATTGCACTGCTGAAAATTTGTTCCAAGGTGAAGGTGCAGCTGAGCTGCAGTTCAACCACTGCAAAATAAGAGGGGAAACACAGAAGAAGTATGCAGGTTTGGATACTGTTGCTCAACAATGGGCTTTTGCTCAACCATTTAAAATCAGCTTACAGAGTTTGCAGAAAAGGAGAAGTGAAACCTTAAGGGATATTTGCTGGAACAGGGAACCCTTGACATATACCAAAGCTTACTGAATAAACAAAATTAAGGCTAATAATAAAAAAAGGGGGATTTGGGTTACCAGGAAGGGTGACTTGGTTGCTAAGGGGTGCTGCCTTTGCTCACGTAAACATGATCTCTATACTGTACAAGCTTTTGCTTTACATCCTGTTGGTGGGCAGAACTTTGTATTCTCTCCCTGCTGCCAGTTGAAAATGAAGAATCTGTGTCTGGAATATAAGTTATGGTTTACAACTGGTATTGGAGAATTTCAACTTGCATGTCCTGCAGAGTTTGATAAGGCTCAGGATTTCATGGCCCCCATAGTGACTATGATCCTGTCCCAAGTGATCTTGGGCCCAACTAACTCAGCTGGACACAGGTTAGACCTTGCTTTTGCTTCAGAGCAGTTGCTGTGTAAGGATGGAGGACTTCGTTGATCCTTTCTGGGGAAGGATGAGTAAGAAAATCTACATCTGGCCATGTGATGCATTTCCACAACACTGCTAATAAAGTAACTCAAATTTGCCAGAATCTTGATCCTTCATGAGCAGATCTAATGATATGAACAGAACATGGCCCTGTGCTGTTGTCTGGGATTGATTTTGGCTTGGGAATTGATGAAAAGGATAGGATGCTCTTCAATATAAACTTTATTACTTGTGGTCTCAATCTATGCCTTTCCAGGCTCCTTCAGATGGCCCAGGACTGAGAGTAAATTAGTCCAGGAAGTTATCAAAACCTGGATAGATGAGGGGATTATGCTGGCGTGTTCCCTTCTAAAGAAATCTCCCCTAGATCTGACTATTTTAGGCAATTATTGCACTGTCTCCAAGTTTCCCTTTTAAGGCAAGGTTATTGAAAAGGTGGGGTGGCTTCAACTACAGAGTGCCCTGGAGAAAGAAAGAAAGAAAAAGGCAGTGAAATGTCTTTCAGAAACAGAGAGGTCATAGTGGAAATAATATAGAAATACATGGCATCATGCTGTTCTTTTAGCTAATGTGATTTTATTAGTATTAACAAGATATCTTGATGCCCAAAGAATCACTTTCCAGCCAGAAGCCTTACCATCAGGTTCTTCAGTAGTTTGTTTGGAATTTTCTCAAAATCTGCTTTAACCAACTGTTAGTCCCTGATGCTCATGAAAATCATGGTACTTTATACTAATAAAAGAAAGCTGTATTTGCCACTAGTGAGCAGTTTCTCACACCTTTGCACAATTTTGTACCTCATTCTGCATGGGATGGATGAGCCAGTTGCAGCATACATCACTACCAGAAAATATTTTTCTTTGGAGATCTGATCGATTTGGTGGCCTGTTGCAATGCTAAGCCATTTCACCACGTTCTCAAACGGTATATTTTCAGATAAACGCAACTATTATAAAACTGCGCCTCTCTAGGGTTGTACAGTAATTTTAATCTAAGGGCATTGGTTGGCCTTTGAGTAGTTCTAAAATGTAGGTGCAACCAAGACGAAAACTATACTTGATTCACTTAATTAAATACAGTTAACATGATTACTCTCTGGAAATTCCCCTTAAGTCCCATTAGAAAGGTCAATTCTTTCAGAGAGACTCTGAGAATTGCACCAAAGTTTTTCAGGGGCCATATGTAGCCCTGCATATTTAATTGAGCACCCTGCTCTAATGATCCTCTTTCACTGAAATTAAAACAATGTAAAAAAAACAACAACCTTAATTTGAATACTTGCATAAAGGAATCCTGTTTTTAGGTTTATTTTTAATTTTCTCTCTGAATATTTGCTAATAAATTAAATAGTGCAATATAACTAAACCCCCATTTCAATAAGCCCCTTATAATATACTGTTCTCCCCAAGAAATATATCTGCTGTGTTCTGACACAGCAACTGCTTGTTGAATTAATTCCAGACATCGTCTGCATGCGTATAATTTGTTCTGCAGTGTCTCTTCTTCGTCGTTATGCTGTTTGTTTTAAAACTCCTGGAAAGAATTAGACAAATGCTTTGTTTTCCTTGAAAGAGAAGCAGACATTATTTATACAGTCTAGAATTGTGCCCCAGGTTTAATAATGTAAAGTAGATGAAATCATTTATTTATTTTTGTGTCTATTGTTATTTTGATTGTTAATCATACAAATATGGACATCTTGCGGCACATTAACTCTTAAAATCCCATGAAGAAAGCAGTTTGCAGTATAATTTCAGTGACAAAGTACCAAGGATGGTTTCTCATGATTCTCGATAATTTCAAAATATAGCCATTATTGTACTACAATTTTTTTCAATCACATTCAAATTCATCAGAATAATACAGTAGATGCAGTTCTTCAAATGGATTATATATTTGTTAAGAATTACACCACATGGTGGATTCTGCTTTCTTAGGGTATAAATTCCAGTACTCATCAATTTTCCCTCTATAATAAGATTCTTAATGATGGCGTTCTGTGGCAGGATAAAACCTAATTAAAGTTTTTTAATGTTTGAATAGTTTCCTCTGCAGATTGGTATCAGAAGTAACCAAATAATTCCTACCTACTAAGGTGTGGTGTAGCGATGAAGATTTGGGCCTAAGACCTTGGAGTTGCAGGTCCAACCTCTGCCATGGAAGGTCCCTTGGTGAGTTTGAGCCAGTCATTCTCTGTCTGCCTAACCTATCTTGCATGATTGATGTTTGGAGATAAACACAAAGGGCAATCCCAATATTAGCTTTCCTGAGAAATGGTGAGATATAAATCTAACCAACAACCAAAAATACACATCTGAATACTTAGAAAGGAAATCTCATGAAGCAAGGATTGGCAAACTTAACAGTATGCATACATGGAATTTCAAAACCATAGATTTCTGAGAAACCTTTTATAAAATGACTACCACAGTAGGAAGAGCCAGACACAAAATCAGATAACAACTGTTCCATACAATCCCCTCTAGCTCCTCAAGATGCTGCATATAAAACTATCATACCTTTGCCTTTTTCAAAACAAATGGGCACACTGAAAAAAAAAGGGGGGGGTAATGCAGCCATCCACCATCTAGCTCACCAAGATTATATTAGAGGCTGAGAATGCACAATGCAACAGGCCAGATTTCCTTCTATTTTTAAAAATTATTTTAAAAAACCAAATCAGATGGGGCAGTGTTCTTCACTGCCAATTACACATGGTCAGCCTCTGAGACAAACCCAAGTTATTTATTGCAGTTGTAAATCCTTAACTGTACATAACATATACCTGTTGCAAACATTTTGCTTCGAGTATGAAAACACAAAGGTTTACTGTTCAGTTAGTCCAGAGAGACATAGTGCCAACTCAGAAATGATTCAAGAGAAGGCAGGTTCCAGTCCAAAGTTCAGCCAGGTAATCTAAGAGATCCAAAGCAGCATACAGATACAGTGGAAGGACGGGGAACATTGATCACTGCAAAGAGCCAGTCAAGCCACATTTTGCTTTAGATAGCCCTTACTATCAGCTTGACTTATTTGCTGATTCTTTCCTTCAAGAAGACCGCTTAACTGTGTTGCAGGGACTCAGGACTGTGCCTAGCTCAGGCTCCGAATCAGCTGACTCAGCCTGCATCTCTGTTTCTTCAGGTGTGGTATATTCAGAACTCTCCTGTGGTATAAGGGGAGGTTCAGGCTGGTCAAGCTCTTCAGGCGATTCCTGTGGTGCAAGCTGAGCCTCAGTCTGATCAGACTAGACTGTGGTACAAATTAGCTTCTGAATCTGAAGGCTTGGACTGATTCCTAAGAGGCAATACCAAGGGAAATGTCTATCTGTAACCACAGGCCCCATGTTATCTATCCATCCTGCCACAGGGAATAATGGAGCTCTCTTCATTTTCTGGTCCCCTCTTCCTTTCTTTATGAAGGATCTTGAGAGGAATGAAGCCTGTAGACCCATAATCTTGAGACAGTAATATATTGGATTGGCAGCTGCTATTGTGATGGACACTATTGCATTCACTGTTAAGAGTTGTTGTTGTTATATATAAAAAAGGTGGGATAAAAATATAACTCAAGGTGGTGAACGTACCTATTATTATATTATAATATTACTAATTGTTTTATTATAATAATATGTGATATGCAAGCTTTTCCTATGAGATTTTTAAGAACCAGGAAGTAAACTAGCAGCATGTGTGCCAGCAGAGTTCTTACTCAGACTGAATCTCAAGTTGAAATAAAGTCACCATTCTCAAAATGTCTAGTCCTGGTCTGAAAGCACTGCACTTGTAGAGAGTACAAACCATTTTGGTGATTTTAGTAGGATCCTGAAGCCTCAATAAAGCCTTTACAAGTGGATGGATTATTGCTTTAAGTAAAACATGCCAGAAGCTGCCACACTTTATGCCCTTTTGCTGAGGCAATCACAAAATTCAACCTTTTTTTCCAAGTGTTTAAATATCAGAATGAAAAGGCTGGAGATATTTAGGCTGAAATGCCATCAGTATACTGATGGCATACAATTCTATTTCATCTCCATTAGATGAGTCCCAGGAGGAAGCAGACCTATTTAAATGGAATTATCTCAGCAATGAATATGGGCAAAGAAACTAAAGAGAAATCCAAATAAGAAGGAAACACTTTGATTCTAGATATTTTAGAAAAGCCATGTAGCCTACCACACATAGAGTTGGACCCCCTCCTCCCTAGAGATACTCCTGGATTTGGTAGAGAATCTGTCTCTTTTGTATAAAGGGTCATTCAATTTGATTGATAGTTAGAAGATCCATTTAGAAAGTCAATACGTCAGGGCCTTGTCAGTAATAAGACGTGACTGATCAATTATTCTGAGTCAGCAATAATAAAACAACCAGCCAAGAGCACAGTCAATCAAACATGAAGAATAGCTGGAAGAGAACTATATTTGAAATGAGCAAGCCTTCTAGTGAGGAAACTCTGAGGAACCCTTTATGATGAAAATGGGTTTTATCAGATTGCAATGTAAAGAAATAAGGAGATAGAAGACCTGAAGCTCAGAGAGCACCAATAAGAAGACTCTTCAGAGGCTTCAGCAATCCATCCTTAAAACATCTAAATTATCCGAGAAATCAGAAGCAGCAGGAACAGCTAGAGACAAAATTATATAATTACTGTTTCTGGTTATAATAGTTTGGCAGGGATGAAAGTTAGGGAAATCTAGTCAGAGAGGAAGAGAGTTCATTTAGCAGAATAAGACTCTCTTAAATATAAGTTAAGAATAAAATAATTAAGAATTATATGTTTAATTAATCTCATTCTTCCATCTGAAATGAAGCACTATGCGTTAGAGTAAATAACTTTCTTAATAAATATTTACATATTTGTTCACCTTATAAGTTTAATTCTGGTAGTATGTTAGTTCCATGTCTATAACATGGAAACCAAAGCTATTGTACTTTCATAAAATACAAAAGATTTATTCTGATAGCATGGGCTTAATTTAGCAGAGAATACAGCAGTTAATGCAGTGTTCTCTTGCTAAGCTAGTTATGAGTTTAATTAAATACTGTGTCAGGAGTTCTAGCCCTTAAAAGTTTGAAAGATGGAACACAGGATATATCTATTCTATTTCTTTATACTCTCCTTCTGGAGATTCATGAAGTTCCCTTTTTGTGGGGTTCTAGATAGGAACTATTGCTAACACTACTTCAAGAAATATAAATGCAGACTGTACTCATGGGTATCACCAATGAAGAACTCTTGACTCAAATAAACTACATAATAGGAAATTAGAAGTTGGAGAGGTGCAATCTAGTCAAATCCAGAAGTGTAATCCAGTCAAATAGATATAGATTGCAGAACAGACCATGAGTTGCTAGTGTCAAATATATTCATTAAACAAGAGAATAAGTATACCAGCAAGATATACTTGGAGAACATAAACCAACGTAAGGAACAGATTTAGTATGCATAACATACAAAAGTGAATCTGAGTAACTATGAAAAGAAATAAGAGATGTTATAAAAATTGAAGCTTCCCCCACTCCCAATTTCAAAGAGGAAAATACCCAAGTCGTTTTCAGAACAATCTTCCTTGATAAGCAGAAAAAAAAAAGAGGACAAAAGAAGGACAAACCTACAACATCAGGCAAGAAAGGACAAGAAAGGCATCTCTATCAAGAATGTCAACAAATAAAGGAAAATAACAAGAAAAGGAAAATGAGGTAACTTTTAAAGTAGATCAAAGAAATGAAAGGAAAAATTACATGTAATATAGGAATGCACCAAAGTAATCACAGAAGAGATCTTTTGGGAGACAAATGAAATTAAAAGAAGATGAAAAGCTTATACAGGAATGCTTTATAGACATGATTATAGGGGACTTCTGGGGGAGGTATGGTATACTGAAGATAGCTCTGTGAAAGTGGAGCTAACAACTGCAGCAAAGATGAAGGAACTGGTGAGCAGATCGGTATCTTGGAACCTCTCCCAATAAGTAGAGGATGGGAGATTGTCCACATGTCTGTGGACAGCTGTTCCTCACAAGGAGACTTCAGAACAGCAGTTTTCTGCAGGTTTGAGTATCAGGAGATGATGGGATTAGCCATCTTGCTCGCAACCATGGCGGAGCCTTTTAAAGGACACTAAGTTCGCAAACCTCACTTTTAGTGAAGCTGCTGTGCAAACCACCTTCTCCACAACCTTCCCTAAAAAGGGAGGTTGGGCACTGGTGGAAAGCTGTCCAGTATGGTGGGATCCAGCAATGGCTTCTTGAGGACCAGTGCCTTCTTAAGTGGCAAAGGGACAACCCCCTTTTTCAAGAATGAATTCTCCACCTCTAGAACCCACCCACATGTCACACACACACACACCCGGGCAGCCTTGGCCAACTAGGAGGAACATGGGTCTAAAGAGCAGGTGGCTGAGTTCACAGTCATAAGGACCCTGTCTACATCCTCAGGCACGACAGGTTCAGACTGTTCCCAGATAACAGGACAAAACTATGTTCCAGGCATCTCCACAGGACCTGAATTGAGGCTGGAGTCTAACTGGGAACAGATTCGAGCAATTTTGTCCAACAAATGCTCTGACAATTCCTCTGCATGGCCTTGTACATGAATCTTCAGGTCCCCAAGCCCAAAAGGGCTCAGATCACCCAGAACAAGGCCAATGAGTGGCAATCCGTGGATGCAATATGGTTGAAGTATTGACACAGTATTGATGCTTCACTGCCCTTACTGCCACAAATTAGGCCTTAATAATGGCTCTCACCTGTGTTTAGTCGAGTTCATCCTTTGTTGACCTCTTGCAGCACTCTAGACATCTCTTCACCCATTTCATCTCCCTCAACTCTTCCATAAACCACAGAGAGCACCGGGATCCACAGGAAGAGAGAAGTCACATTGGCGCAATCCAATCCAGGCCACAGCCACCCTCTTGTTCCAAGTGGTGACTAAAGTCTCTGCTAGACCATGCAGCAGACCATCAAGAACAACCCACAGCTCCCTCTAGAACCTTTATTGGTCTAACAGTTGCCAAGAGTGGATGATCTTCAGGGTAGAGCCTCCCTGCGGTGGGGGGCAGTGCCAGAGAATCGCAAAGTTACCAGGGCTTGTTCTGACTATGACAGAGGAGCCACAAAGAGCTCCCCCAATTCCAGATCACTTTGCCACTGCTATGACAAGAAAACCAGATCAGGTGTGTGACCACTCTCCTGTGTTGGGTCCTGGATGACCTGGGATAGGCCCATGTTTGTCATGGTGGCCATGAACTCCTGAACCACCTCAGACCCCACTCCCATGGAAGGCAGATTGAAATCTCCCAGGGCCACAAGCCTGGGGAATTCCACTGCTAATCCTAAAACAGCATTAAGGAGCTCAGGCAGGGAGGTTGCTATGCAGTAGGGAGGTGGGTACAAGTAGCAACAGTCCCAACTGATCCCTAGAGCCCAACTTAAGGAACAGAGTCTCATATCCAGCACTCCTGAAAGCCATAAGTGATTCCCAAATGACAACAGCTGCAGGCCTACCCCTGCCCTGGAGTCTTGGCTGATGCCACACTCTAAAACCAACTGGGCACATTTCTGAGAGGAGACCCTTCCCCTCCAGACCCAGCCAGGTTTCAGTAGTACATGCCAGGTCAGCTCTCTCACCTGTGATTAAATCACAGATAAGAGAAGCTTTATTACAGGCCGATCTGGCATTCAGTAGCAGCAGCCAAAAGCCAAGGCCTCTGAAGGTATGCTGACCAGGAACTGGGGTTGAGGTCTGAGGGTCATGCCCCTGTTCCCTGAGGGTAGCCTGCCCTTGGCATCCTGCCATACCTTCCCATACCCATCAACACCATGATATTCTGTCCTGCCCCTGACACCCTTCAGTTCACCACACACCCGACCCCATGCCCTCCAGTGCACAAAACAGGGGATCCCTGCATCATCTCTCAACAATCATTCATTTGTCCAAAGAGAGGAGGGAACTGAGTCCTCCAGGCACTTCAGCTCATGCTCTCAGCACCATGGAGGACTCAGAGGGACACCCTCCATTCCACAACCAATCAACCACAGCCTCCCCCACCACCTGCTCTCACCAGTTGGCCAAGGTCACCCTCCAATCCATACACCACACACACATACACACACCTAATCCCCCCCCCCCATGGTTTTCACCCATGGGACGATAGTTGGTTTCTAACAGGGGAAACCCCATACCCTTTCTGGAACCAAAAATAAAACAGCCTTTGCAAGGAGGGAGAAATTGTGCCAGCCTTCTGGTACCAGCCCTCCACTGCCGCTGTCACTGCCCCCTCCCCTTATCCCGTTACACCTCTCCATTTCCCCCAAAGAGGAAACCAGACAGTCCTCAAAGACCTGAGTAGCATCCTGGGCAGCCTCATGATCTGGTGACCAAAACAAATGCTGTGCCACACCATCTGCCCTCAGCACAGGTCGAGTCATCCCAATGCTACAGAAACATGGCTGAGTAACTCTATCCCTGACAGTAGCACAAGGTTTCCATTTCAGTCTCAGTTTCAGTCTCCGGCCGGCTGACAACAAGCTTCCACTGCCACTGCTAAAGCCTCCCAAACCTCCAATGGCAATGCCCACTGTGCCCACAGCCAGATTGCCGCCCCTAGATGGACAAACGGCAAACTCATTCTGACTAACCTCATAGTGGTCCCCATAAAGCTGCTGCTGTAGATATAAGTCCACGGGAACTGGGGAAACACACAGTTCCACCCCGTCAGTATCAGCTGCCCAAGACAAAGTCCAACACACATGCTCTGGATTGACTTTGAGACAGTCCAAAAGAGAGGTAGGTCCCGATACCAATAACTCCAACCAGTCACCATGTCTTCACAACTTCACAAATAGCATCCAAACAGCATCCAAATGGTCAGATAAAGCCCACTGTTACATTACCATCCACTCTCACCCAAGTATAGAGCCATACTTTTTCTACAAAGTTTGATCTGGTTTTTATCTTTTTTAGTTTCTGTTTTCTATTTCTGTTCTGTCAAAGTCTTTACTTTTCCTTCTTTTCTGATTGTTTGTTCCTGGGCTTCTTGTTTCTTCTCTTCTTCTGAATCTTTGCTCCATCTGAGGGAAACGGCTAGAACAACAAGGTTTCTCAACCTTGTCAACCTTACAATGTGTGGACTTCAACTTCCAGAATTCCCCAGCCAGCATGATGGCAGGGGAATTCTGGAAGTTGAAGTCCACACATCATAAAGTTGCTAAGGTTAAGAAACACTGGTCTAGAAGAATTTTTACCTCATGCCAGCTATGAGGGAAGGAAATAAATGCCTCTCTGACCCCAGTTTTCCCAGCTGCTGCCTCCTTTCCAACTGCCTCTTCTCCTCAAGGCAGTCTATCTTTTAGTTTGCCTCTTTACTTTGACTGCTGGGCTTTGGCTCTGTTTATTCAGCCTTTATTGTGCGGCCTGTGAGCTCCCAGGTAGCCATCTTGTCTTCTGGCCTCCTGCCCAATGCTGCTGTTTGATTGGCAGCTGCTGCTTGATTGATAGCTGGGTTGTCCTGATCATGGGGGGACAGCAAAGAAAGGGAGGGGAGGGAGGAGCACAGGTGCTTATAATCTGCTCAGGCAGTCTGTCCTTCCCCAGGTTAGATACTGTACTTTTGTTTTCTTAGGATCAACAAAGAAATAGTATTTAAATTAATTAAAAGGTGTTTTTTTTTAAAGATCAGTACATAATCACTATATAAATGCTTATCTACCTTGATGGGCATGGGTATTATGGGTAAATGACAACTTTAAAAAGCACATACCCGTTAAGCTATTCCTTAAGCAAAGTTACACAAAATACAGTGAAGGAATAAGAAATAGTAAATAAATGAAAATAAGGCATGAGGTGAGAAAAAGAAAAGGAGATATAGCTAAATGTATTTTATACCAACACTGTTCAGTTTAAGGATGACTACAGATCGTCCTTCTCATTAGCACAGTCACAATGCCTCAAAGATTGCTTTTTTTTTCTTTAAACTTCTTACCTCTTTTTGAGGATCTCATCAATTTCATTAAACCACAACGTCCTTAGTCTTCCTTTTCTTCTAAATCCTTTCTTCATAGAAAGTTTTGTGATTCAGTCCTAATTCATTCTCCCTGTATGACCAAACCATACAACATATCTTTTCCCCAAAAACTTTATTGTAATCTTTAGAAGATTACAAAATGTAAGCAGAGTATCAGAATACATAACAATAACAAAATTAAACAATCCAAGAAATTAAAAAAAGAAAAAATTAAAAAGGGGAAAAAAGACACCCTCTCTAAAAA
This sequence comes from Liasis olivaceus, assembly GCA_030867105.1. NCBI lineage: Eukaryota > Metazoa > Chordata > Lepidosauria > Squamata > Pythonidae > Liasis > Liasis olivaceus. Next base: position 39,168,366 of record CM061351.1, on the reverse strand, counting down.
GTTTGATCTTGAGGCAGTCGTTAACAGCTTTGCAGAATTCCACAATAGCGTGCAGATTCAGCTTCTATAGATATTTACATGTGTATTTCCTTGATTCTCCTTTTCACTGACTTCCCACTTGATCAGATTGAACAACCAGCTTATCAATTAAACCCTGGATATGCAAAGCATGTCTTGTCTTTACCAAGCCAAAGATCATCTTGTCTCAGTTTGCTTTGTTTCTTCTCACTGATGCCTACTGTATTTCTGCACAAGTTTCTACTACTACTAGCTCAGAAAGAAGCAGCTGTAGTTTTGAAAGAAATACCTTACCACTATATGTTTTGTTTTGCCTAATTTGTACATAAATATTTACATAACATTTTTTTTCAGAAACAGGCTTGTTTGGAAGCTGTTTTCCCTGTTGTAATTTGGAATTTAGTTGACATTATAAAAAACAACTATTTGCAACCTAATATCATTTAAATCAATAGGATCTCTTTCAGAGAACATATATTTAGTATGAGCGCTTGTCCCCTCTTTGCCCCTTTATACAAAAATGTCTGCAGCCACTCCTGGGTAACAGTACAAGTGAATTTATACTTTCAGTCACTTACATTATCTGAATCAATTTGGTTTTAAAGTAGATGAATGAGAGATTTTGCCCAAAGTTTTCAAAGTTACCAAACAAGACAAAACTCTGCAGCAGCTGTAGGAGCCCAACATCTGATCAATGTCCTTCCAGGTGGGAAGTGAGAAAATTAGGATTTAGATTACAGATGGATACATAAGGACAATATTTAAAACAACTTTATTTCATGCTCTTGGGTTTTGGAAATGGAGCAACACTGCTTATGTGCAAATACTATTATCTTTGAAACTCATTTCCTCCTTTATTTGCTGGAAGGTCTACAAAGCATCACACTTTCTAACTATCCCTCATTATTGGTAACAGCCCTGAGTTGCAAATCACTCTCCGTTCGATGTGGACTGTAATTGCCCCATTTAATGTTACTGCCATTGCTTTCCATTGAGTTTAAAGAGATGACTTTGAATATATTTGACAAAGTTTTCGCTTTTTTTTTTTTTTTTTTTGGTCATATATTTTGTTCATTTGATTTGCATCACCACAGGCTAGAGAGAACTAGACTCATTAAAAACCTCTAGCAAAATGAGCAGTAGCAATTAAGGGTGAAAAAGAAATCCACCTCAGTTTTGCAAGATCTAGCAAAATAGACTCGTGCATAGCATGAATATTAGCAGTGAATGGAGTTTGCTAGCATCCATTTTCTTTGGTAAAAAATTAACAGACAGAAAAAGACATTTCTTTGTAAGAAACTTGTCTAAAAACTTGTTTCTCATAATTATTTATAAAAGGGGTAATTACATTTTTTAAAAGAAGTTATATCAAGGGAATTTATGTTTAAATGCCTGCATCGAAAAAATTACACAATAAAGAATGATTTCAGGAAAAATACACTATTTAAAATATTTTCCTCCTTAGGAAATGTAACTACATACATTAGAGTTTTTACATAATAAAAGCTCTCTAATCATGTTAAGGAATGCTTCAAACAAAAAGAGATGCAATTCTTTTTAACTGGATCATTTAAAATCTGTAAAAAATTTAATGGACCAGTATAGTGCAAAGCATAAATGAACTAGTTTTGTACTCATCCATTCATAAGAGCCACAGGACCATTTCTGTAACTTAGGTAAATTCATTTTGGAATTGAATTCAATAAATTTAAAGTTCTTACATGAAAATAAAAGAAAATTTTAAAAAAGGAAATACCTCAGTTTTTTTTAAATTATAAATACAAAATCCAAACTTTACAGAATCTCACAGAAAAAAATGCAGTGCCAATACTGCTGCTAAGAAAGTTTCAGAGCATGAAGGAGTATAGCATCACTTGCCTACTACTCTTTATAGCAGCTGTGTCTTTTCCAGGAATTCCATGGCTGCTGCAAGATCCATGAAAAAGATGCAGCTGCTTTGAAAGGTGTTATAATAGCCTGCTCCAAAGCACCATTTTGGAATCAAATCTAAAGCACTGCACAATCCTAATTGGCATTATTTTGCTGGAGCAGGAATAAACATTTAAAATAAAAATACTGAAATGAGCAACTGTAATTATATATATACTGAGGCAACTGTACCGTGTCTAAAAAATATTTTGTTTTGTTTTTAAAAAACGCTGGGTTGAGCGGCATCTGCCACTGGTTCCTGGCACTCCTCTAACACTCAAGTTCAAGGTAGATTTTCATTGTTTACTACCTTGGCTCCATGTTACATTCCAAAAAATACCACTGCTTGAAATATATTGCAAACCAGCACTCTGAAAAAGTATATTCATGATATCAGAGGAAGAGATAACCTCAATCAAACAGTAATCCACATCTCCTCCCCCCCCCCAAAAAAAAATCAATTCAGGGAATAGAGCTCACTTCATCATGGAAGATGTATTAGATCATACCCTCATCCTGGTAAAAATAATCTTTGGTTGTCATCAATAAAAAGAATTAAAGCCATCAAAACCAACTATCACAGGACATTAAATAACAAAAGCAAAGAACTCTTACTATGCAATCAACTATGTTTGTTTCTCTTCCATGTCAGTCAGTAGAATAAAAGCTGTATTTGCTATACACAGTTAGCTGGTAGTAAGATCAGCAAACATTCATGCCAAAAATTGTGGTGTAAAGTGTTTCAGTTGAACTGGATGACCATTTGGTTTTAAATGTTATGCTATGCTTATATCATGTAATGCATTTTTATTATCAGTAAGTCCTATTAGTTGTTCATATGTGTATGCATTTTACTTAATATATTAATATGCAATACATTTATCTGTATAAATTATCAGAAAATATATATTGCAGATTCAGAGGTAGTCTATGCATATTTAAAAATTCTTGGATATTATTACTTCACATATGGCCATTAAGTTTCTTTTGGCTTGAATTTCACTATGAGTGTCCCTACCATTCTCCAGGTCTTAGTCTTTGGCCTTCTTTATAATGCCTGATATGTGTTCATTTCTCAGAAATTCTCAGGTAGATTGTAATAATTTGCCACATAGCTCTCCAGGTGAAGTATAACTTTTACTACTGATCTCTGTAGAATGATAAGCCTCATATAAAAGCAATGGTACCTTACAGTGGAAGAAACTTTCTGCTTGCCATATGTGGAGGCCAAAAGATGGATCAAGAATAAGCTATGCCTGTGTCTTGGCTGGAAAAGGCATCTCCTATTAAAAGAAAATAATATGTCTACACAAACACAAGGATATGTCCTTGGTAAGGTCTAGCCCTATCATTAGGCAATGAAGCAAGTATCTGAAACAACAGATTTGGAGGCAATAATACCAGCTTCCCAAGAAAGAGATGCTGCTCTTTCTGAAGCTTCCAGCCGATCTCATCTCTTTGAGGACAGGGTACATGTACTGTATTGCCAGCTGTGCCAGATAAGTTAACTTGCTTCACTCAAGATATAGTGGAAAATATCCCATAATCAGTACTGAACTATGATTCAACTGCAAATCAAGTTGTCCTTTATGTCTGGAATAAGGAGGAGACTTTCATTTTGTCCTCTGCCCAAAGCAGCAAAATGTCATGGGATGGCCCTGTTTTTAGAAGGTAGTAATAAGAATTATGGTTTATAGTTGGAGTTCTCAATATCCTCTGTCCTCTTTGGAGTCTTATATCTGTTTCTTGAGACTGACACTTAGTATATACAGTAATTCCAAACCAAAACAGCTGTCCCTCATTTTCTACTGCATTCCTAGTGAGGCAGCAACAGCAACAATATGAACACATAGTTAGTTACATACCTACTCTATGCAACCAGCATCTTCTCCACCAGGGCTAGAAAATGCCAATAAGCAAAGATCAACATAGTCCTAGAGGCATATTCTATATATTTACAGAGCTACAAAATCAATGTAGGTTAGATGTTAACCTTAACAACATTCCCAGATGATTTTACTTCCATACAAGCTCCTGTACATGAGAGGCCTATTTCTCCTTTACCTGGTTATGCTGGTACCTTCAGAATGTGAGGAATCCAACTCAGAGATCCAAGTGTAGCATTACAGTGAAAACAGCATTAGTGCCAATAGCTAATCTGTAATATTCTTTGGCATAAATAATACTTTAGGTATTGTTTATTCTTTATTCTTTATTTGCTAATTTATTTCTTCCTTTTCTCCAGGAGCTTATGGTGGCTTACATGGGGACCTTTCCATTTTACCCCACCCACCCAGCCACCGACCCAAAAAACACTACTCTGTGAGATAAGTTATTCTGAGGCCCAAAGTCATCCCACTTGAATCTTAGTCTCCTAGGTCCTAGTCCAACACCTTAACCATTGCTCCACAGTGGGTACATCTGTAACATTGGTTTATTCCATTTGTTCCCAGTAACTTTAACTGCAGTGGAAAAGTAGCATCCCAAACAACATTGCAGAGAATCTCCAATGAAGAAGCATCCCGTGGCAGCATCCATGTAGAAATGCTCCTCAGCAACACTGTGAATGAATATTTCCATTCCTAACCCTTGCTAATATTAAACCTAGACTCTGAAAGTGAAGCTTCACTGTGAAACATTTTTGTAAATGCAAGACATATCACAGCAGATATGAATGAAAAGTTACAGATAAAAGTTATGAATGCTAATTTTCCTGCATTAAGCTTTCACTGGCTTCACACTAGAAGAGAGTTTCTTACTTTCTCTTGGTTAATCCTATTCATTTCTTCCTAGAATGAAATGGAATCATATTAAGCAGCTCACATGCTTACTAGCTGGAAACATTAAAAAGATTATGCAGTATTTGGGTTCTTCCTACAATCTGAGGAATCCTACTGTTAAGGAAGTTCCTTTCCACTGTAAAACATAGTTGCTAACTTGACACTTAGGAACTTTGTAAAGTGCTTAGGTTTTTGGGTTTTTTTCTACTTTAGGTAATCAGAGCTCATCAAAATGCAAATTAGGAGAGTAGCAGAAATTCTCTTTGGGAATTACATGTTGCTTCGTTTTTGTTTTGTTTTTTTCCCCCTGTGCAGGCACTAAGTGTTTTCAGAAAAACCTTGACAAAGCTGAGGTGCACAGAGATAAATTTTCTTAAATGGTGCCATTTAAAAAAAAAAAACCCTTCACAAAGCAGTTCCATTTTCCTTTTGGTTGATCTCTTGATTGTTTAGACTTATGTTCTCTGCCATTCCTGTCCCCACAATCTTTCACAAGTGGTTGTGAAGAATCTTGAGGATAACCATGGGAAAATGATAGACAAATGTTCCACAATGATCCAGTCAAACACAGCCTCTCAGAAGTTCCTGTTAACATCACAATAGAATTGTGGTCCCAATTACATTTTCCATAAAAATATTAGCAGCTTCTCAAAGGCTTTTTTCCCCCTCAAAACAGTGTCAAGGACTGAAAGATAAAACTTACTGCTCCCACCTTAATGCCCATAGGATTCATCCCTCCAACCATAGCAACAACATGCTTTGCCCACCATCTTTAAATAACATATCCTCACAACACCACCTTTGTCTCCTCCCTGGACCACAGGAGTGGCAGCTTAATATCATCTTTAGTTGTTCCCATTTAAAAGGGTTTTTTCCACTCTTCTTCCATCGGTGGTTTTGTCTCCCCCCACCCTCCAGGGCATGATCTAAGAATATGTTCAGTTATGGCTGGGATTTTCCCAGCTCTTTTTAGCAACTTTAGGCTGTTGCAAGTAGGCCTCAACTCATCCTGTCATTAGACACTGCCTTCCTTAGCCATTTTTGTTCAGGCTGAAGGAGAAACTGGGCACCAGGCTTCCATACAGGCATCTCCTTGCCTGATGCCTCACTGACAGCTTCCAAAGGCTTAAGAAATCTTACATGGGCTCCTTATGTATAAGGGATTAGTGTTCCTTTGAAAAGAGGCTATTCCTGCCATACACAGAAGTTCAATTTCAACCAGAAAGAGAAACAGAGTCTGCCTGCTGTGTGTTGCTGGTCTACCACCTATGAACATATAACTGGCATTACTATATTGAGTGATTTACTTTCAGTTTTCTTCCTAATGATACTAAAGATAGATGTTTTTACAGCAGCTGCATAGTGTTTGATACTTTCACTGAATTGATGTCAGCCCTTTGAGGTAGGCCAGGTCAGAAAACAGACAGAGCAAGGATTTCAGGAATGCTACTTCACTCTTGGGGGTGTAATAACAGAATCTTGAAAGGTCTGCCTATTCTTATGGAATAAAAGTGGGGTTATTTTTAGTTTCCTTCTCATATCTTCTTCTTTCCCAAGAATGAGTCATCATTTATTTTCCCTTAACAGCTCTTACGTTGTTTCATCAAGGTTATCTTTGTACATCTCTACACTTATCCATCATGACTCCAAGATGTCTTTTTTATCAATTACTGCCAGCTCAGATCCCATTAGTTTGGAATGTTTATTTATCTTTAATTATTTATATTGATTTATTCTTATATTCATTATATAAAACTTGTATAAAATTATTATTATTATTTTTGTCCCAGTGGGTAACACTTTGCACCTGCTTGCACTAAGATATATTTCTCATATTGAAGCCCATTGTCCAAGTCTGGAGAGATACTTTCAAAATATTTAACCATCCCTTTATTATTTTATTACCCTGAAGACTCTGGTATTTTTGAAAATGTTATAGTATCAATTAGTATCAATTAGACTACCCTGTCTACATACTTGCTGATCCAGTTAAAAAATATCACAATCCATACATAAGGCCCAGAGACATTCCTATAAAAAGGTGGGGGGGGGGGGGTCCACATGCACCAGGAAGAGAAGAGCAAGCTGTTTTTTTAAAAAGCATCATGGGGTCTTATAGAGCAGTGTTCCTCAACCTTGGGAACTTGAAGATGCATGGACTTCAATTCCCAGAATTCCCCAGCCAGCAAGGGAGTTAAAGTCCACGCATCTTCAAGTTCCCAAGGTTGAGGAACACTGTTATAGAGAATGCCAGAGAGTGATCTCAAATGGGGACATCTATCATGTCAGCCACTTTATGACTAGGTAAACTTCTCCACATCTATGGAGCACATCTATGACCTACTCTCAAAAGACCAAACACGTCCATGGCACAAAAAGTATCTCTGATCCTATCACAAAATTGATTTATTTTCTCTTTAGTTTTTTATACTGTTTGGAGAATGATGCTCATTTATACATACTGGACATGTGTTCTGAATGAGACCAAATATTTTATGGAGAGAGGGGTAGAATTGCCTTGCCATGCAGAGAGTCAATTTTTCAGCCATTCCTCAAGATTTTTAAAAAAGAGAAAGGTTCAGATTGGATTAAATTGGAGGAAAAATGATGATATATATTATTCACCATGGAATTCAGGGATTACAAGTATTCACATTCACAGGAAGAAGAGACTGTGCTTTCTCTTTGCTGTGACATCAAATGTACATATAAGCAGGCAAGCCCATCTGTTTAGCAATCTGGGAGCAGATCTCTCAGTCCCATATTAATGCATTATTACAGGCCCTTATGTTTCACTGCAAGTCTTAATCTGTCCTAATAATTTTCTATTGGAATACATTTCAATGCATTACTTAATGTATTATTTAAACAACAAACAAACAAAAAAATCAATGGCTTCAATGGCCAGGATTGCCCAGAATTGGCTTGTTCCTATAAAATCTCACAGAATCATATTCACTTTATAAAGTAACAGGTAGACTCAAGATACGTGTTACTCTGATTCAGTGAAATGATCATAGAAATGACCTTCCATTAGCACACTCGTACCATGACATATAGAGCTGCTTGAAGACTCTGAACTAAACTTTCAAAGAGCTAAGATGTAGACACTCGGATAAAAGCAGCAGGCCCATGCAACAAGAACTCAGAGTGTATCCAGATTAATGCTTAAATCAGAATTATGCCTGGTGGTTTATTAATACAATGGCAAGGCCCATCTGGTGGCTTTGCCATAATTGCAGGAAAGAACAATCAAAACAGCAAAAGTGACACAGATGGAGCTTCATTTCATTTTTATTTGAAAGACAGATAGACTCATGCACAAATCCCTTCTGAGTTTTATGTTCAAGTGTCTCCCATGCATGCATAAATAAATATCCTTTGGAATTATGTAATCCACTTCCAACTGCAGTGAAGTTTGACACCAGGGCCATGTAACTGTCCAGTCAAAGTAATGCCAGAAAAGATACAATCAATATTTGAAGGTACATATTAGGAGACATGCAGAGGAGTGCCTTATGACTTATTCCTTAACTCCATGCAAAATAACAGTAGCAGCAACAACAAAATGAGAAACTGTTTAAATCAAACTTCCTTTCAATCAGAACCTTCCAGATGTGATGGGACTGAGCAGTCCCAGAATACTCAGCTAGCAGCACCATTCAAATAAAACATTCCAGAGAGGAAGAGAGTTTGTAAGACATGCTTACTTATTTTGCCTTTGTGGCTTTTTTTAATGACTTGAAACGATCTATTTTGATGTGAGTCAAGTGGCTTTGAAATTATTGTTGCTATCACAGCAATTGCATCAGGAATTATCTAAAAAAAAAGTATGTATGCATGATTCTGTGAAATCCTTGCCTAGTTTCTTCTCTTTTTCTTTTTCTTTTCCTTGGCAATTTTTCCTGGCTGATGAACACATTTATTAAGGAATAAAACCCATCAAACCCTGAACTGACTCCTAAACAAACACTGTGCTGCAAACACAACACGGTTACAAGAAAAGTCTATGAAATGATACCAAACCTGCAAACTTTTTTTCTCTCCAAATCAAAATGTAATGTTCTAGTGACATGATAATGAAAAGTTACCTAAACCAATTGTTCATTTTCAGTCTGAAATTATTATCCATAATGTTTGCAAGTTCTGAATTGTCAGAGACTCAGTAATGCAGGAGAATCTGTGTTAACATGAATTTCTAAGCAAGATCAGAACTGAGGATGGTTTTGCTTTTAGTTTCTTCTCCAGGCATCATCAACCTGAACAGAAAGCCATTTGTTTTGATATCTAGAGCCTTGTTGCTTCCTCATCAGAGCTGTAAATTTTGAAGGGTGGGGCACTTTTACACTGGTTTTCTTAAAGGTCATATATTTCCATTAGAGAGATAACACAACAATACGGAAGTGCCATAATATTTTCTAGGACTGTGTTTCTCACACTTTTTGCAATCGTGGACCACTAAATAAACATTCAGAAAATATGGGGACCATCCAATTAAACAAACATGAGAACTCATGGTTTCTGACAAAAAAAGATAATTTATTGTAGTTGCGTTTGCATATACACTTCCATTCCCTCTATTTTAAAAATTAAAATTTGTACCAAATTATTTCATACAGCAATAAGTATTTATTTACTACTTCAATCATTTTACATACTCCATACTATAATAACTTGGCACAAAATTGCTGGTCAAGATGTTTTTTACTATAAATCTGTAAGTCCTCAATTGTCAGTTTTATCAGTTGTCTTGTCTTACCCTTCGCAAGCATCAACAGACCAGTTTTCAGTCATGCTCCATTTTCTCAAACTATCTGACTGACCGTGAATGCAGGCAGGCATGTGCTGAGACAACAAGGAGCACTGATTGGCCAGTGGAGTCTTAGGAAACATGCAGAATCAGAGATTGAGACAATAAGCAGCTCATCTAACCAGCTGATTAGTAGTGAATGTGGAGAAGCAGAGGCTCAGGCCAGATGAGCTTTGGTCAACCAAATGGCAGAGAGGTGAGGAATGAATTAGTGAGCATCTCTATTTCTGGCCAGCTCTGCTGAACATGGGTGGCTTAATTCATGGAAACTCAGTTCTCAAGAATTTGGCAAAAATGTCCCCACAGATCCAAGCATGTCATCAAGATAATCAGAAATTGAGCAAAAGCAAAGTGGACAAATTTTCCCTATCTCTTTTATAAATCCAGAATATATTCAACATTACAGTATACTAATCCACCAATAAAATATCTAATCCATCAGTAAAAATACAATTTTCATCCAGTATCCAACCTTCCCTTTTTAGGGTGGTTGCAAAACAGGATCCTGGATGAAACAGATTATCTGGATCCTTTTCAGTCTGGTTTCAGGGCTGGATATGGGACTGAAACATCATTGGTTACACTTTTGGATGACCTCTGGCATGAGCAGGATGGGGGTAGCACATCCATCCTTGCTGTTCTTGAACTCTCAGTGACTGATGACACCCAGCTTTACATCTCCTCCCCTGGTGAACTAAGTGATTCTGTCGATGTCCTGTCTCAGTGTCTGGAGGCTATAGGGGATTGGATGGGGAACAACAAGCTTTCATCCAAAGACTAAGTGGCATTGGTTTTTAGGGCCTTCAGCTTCCAGGGACTTAACAACTTAGGTTCTGGATGAAATGCCACTACCAGGCCAGATACACAATCTGAGGGTTCTCCTGGACTCACAACTACTACTCAAAGAGGAGGTGGCAGCCGTGGCCAGGAGGGCTTTTGTGCAGCTTTGTGTTGTGCAACTCTTTGCCCATTCCTGGACTGGGAGGCTCTGCTATCAGTCACTCATGCCCTGGACACCTCTCAAATATATTACTGTAACATGCTGTACATGGAGCTGCCCATGAAGAGCATCCAAAAGCTGCAGCTGGTGAAAAATGCAGCAGTACAGGTGGTTATGTGTGCTCCTCACACAGTGCAGATTACACCGCTTCTCTGCAAGCTGCATTGGCTGCCAGTATGCTTCTGGGTTCAATTCAAGGTGCTGGTTATGACCTATAAAGCCTACATGGCATGGGACTGAGATACTTGAGAGACCTCCTCTTTCTGGTTACAACTACCCGTCCCATCAGGTCCAGCAGGAGAGGGTCCCATCTACAGAGGAGTGGAATCTGATGGGACCCAGGAAGAGAGCCTTTTTTGCAGTGGTGCCCACCCTTTGGAACATAATTTCCCCAGAACTTAGATTAGTCCCGACCCTACTGGCCTTTAGGAAAGCCTGAAAACTTTCTGTGCCATTGAGCTTGATGACTGTGTGTTGTGTTTGAGGAATTCTGGAAGAATGGCTAGAATTGCAGGTCGAAGATCCCCATCCACAATTCTTTTACGCTCAGAGCAGAGGGGCATAACTTTCCCAGGGCAAGGACTACAATTGCCCTTTGAGCAGCATGCAGATGTCATATTCGGAACAGGTGAGTGAAGCCAGCACAAAAATCTGGAATGATTTCACTTCATTTACATTTAATTAAGATGTATTACAGTTAATATGATTGTTGTCTAGTCATGTATTTAATAATTTTTCCCTTCTGTAACCTAAAGACTACAATTTGTAACAAAGTTTGGAGGTTTCCAGAGGCCACAACTTTAGGGTAAATTGCCTGTGGAATATGGATTATGGACCTCCGATCTACAATAAGACTACTTAAGAAACAGAAAAAATTCGCCCCAAATTTGTTTTCTCGTGTTGTATCCTATAGCGTCATTTCTAATTATTGCTGGTTTTATATTTTAGAAAATGCATAGCCTTTAGTTCTTTGTCTCCACAGCATGCCCTGCCACACCCCAAAACTCTTTCACTGTATTCTCTGTATAGCTTACTTCATATTAATTAATTACACTACAGATACAATTACTTAGATTTGCATTGTAAGTCTACAAACCACCTCCTCCATTCTATTTTATGACTACTGAAAGATGCAAAATGGGCCTTCTATTCTGCTGAGACAGATTTTTCTCTTTTCCTTCAACTTAGTCAGCCATATGTTTTCTTTTCTTTTCTTTTCTTTTTTTCCTTTTCTTTGTCCTGAACATCTAACTGGAAGAAGCATTCCCATAAACCAGCAGGTTTGTGTACTATTTCTCATTTTTTAAAATTTGTTCCAATTAGTTATTACTTCACCTATCTCTGCATGTAACTGATCTGAAAGGAGATATTTTTTTTAATTAGACTATCAGTGGACCTCTACAGCAGAGGACTTTCTATGAGAGCTGCCTATTGCTGAAGTCAAAATTTGAAACCTTACTACTATCTTTAGTTGTAGGCAGTTCATCCATTTTTATTTTATTTTTTAGCCCAAGGAGGAGGAAGCTCTCTCCAAAGATTGGATTCATTTTTAGAGGGCAGACACATAATATTTGGGGGTAGCAGGTTAACTTTAAGATTGATTGATTTTTTTTTTAATAAAATAGGGAAGTTTTGCTTATATTTCAAGGACTATTCAGACAGGCCTCAATAGCCTAGCCACATTTCCTTTATAATTTGGGACCCAATGTCTTATGGCAAAAGTTGGCAATCCTCATATAGCCTCCTAAGATGTTTGGTGCAGCTGAATATCATAAAGAAATAGAACATTCTCACATTTTGAGAAAATAGGAAAATATATGGCCCCACTTTTGCTCTTCCTATTACCATTTTTTAAAGAGATTAAAAATATTGCTTAATGTAAGACTCCTGCTACATCAGGACAAAAACTAACTGGTGCAAGATGTGAAGCTCCTTTGGCACTCTAAGAGATTCTTTGGGAAGGCCACATGTGGCATCTGAAAGTAATTGCCTTCTCCCATTTTTATTCTCCATCAATTGTTGATCATGCTATCATGATTTGCACCCACTGACAACAGATGTAACTCCTTGGATTTGTTTATTTTCCTTTTAAAGTCATCTAAGTTAAGATCATTGCTCCATTTTGTAATAGCAAGTTTTGTAGATGCATTTTATATATGAATGCATAAGCATGAAGAATTTACCTTTGCCTTCATACATAATATCTGTATGAAGAAAGGGTTAGTTCTTCATACAGATATTATAATATGGAATAAGGACATATTTTGTTAACACAATCTTATGCATATTTATCAAGAACATGGAGACAGCAGTTTATACCACCATGTTCCTGATATTTTCTATTCCATCAAGCTCAATCCCAATATTATATACTCTAAAACAAGTGACTTTCCACAATCTCAGGCAGAACATACTTAATTACATTTATGTCCAAACTTTCTTCCAGGAATTGAACTGGAGTGCTTAGTTCTCTCTAATCTCTTCCCCGATGAGAAGTAAGTTAGGCTGAAAGAAACTGATTCAGTCATTCAATGACTTTCATGGCAGAGCAGGGACTTGAAACTAGGTCTTCTAATTCTAGTCCAATATTCTAGCACCATATTAGCTCACCTCACCTGATCCTGAGCCTGTTTTAACTAGAGTCATGTATTCCTTGTGGTCTGCCACTGAGCTCCTGGGTGCCCACTTGAGAAGGAGTACTAGTATTCTATATCAAAAGAACAAAAAAGACAACAACATAATAGCCATTATACAAAAGTTAGAAAATAAGTCTGGGGCCTCCAAAAACAATCAAAACATGGTTAATCAAAACAAAACGAGATCTTGATTGTGTGTAACCCATCTACATATCTTCTGTGGTTAACTAGATTGCATGAATACAGGTTTTGCTCAGGTTTCCTAAAACCACTAAAAACTGGATCCTATCATCTGTAATTTAGAATTAATCCTATGATGTAGGGATTTTTTTCCTACCTAGGTCTGAACAAAGCATCTGTAAACTCCTCCAAGACCTTATCTTCTAGGCCATTCAATAGGTGATTTGTTTTCCTAGCTTCCAAGCTCCATTAGGCTCAACTGTTTCTCCTTTTTCAATTGTTCTCAGCCATTCCTTTTTTATGACAGCAGGTAATCACACTGCTGGCCAAAGAATTTTAATAGCCAGCCTGGCTTTGTATCTGTCAGACTAGAATAGCCAATAGTGCAGCCAAATTCTATCCATGAAGCAGCAAATGACAAGAGTAGTGACAAACAGACCCAGTCCATTTTATATTTTCTCCAAATTAGAAAAAAAATAAAAATGTATGGTCAATGAATGGGCAGTATAGATATGATGAAAGATGCTACTTTTATTATTTTTACTTTATAAATAAATCACAGATATGTGATCCAGCACAAAAGAAAGGTTGCTTCCAAATAAATAGGTTGAGCATCAAAACAGGAGACACAAACTTAATTATTTCTGTAATCACTGTGGTGCCAGGAATTAAGGAAGTTTAAAATGAGAATGTCTCCATGGTCAAACTGTTCAGGTATCTGTTGCTCTAAAACACCAGGAATATAGAAGCAGGTTAAAAATTTGGAATTGAGTACATGTGTGTGAATACAAATGTTAATTGTATGTTTCACATTAAGTACATGGGGCCAATTAAAGCTCTTCCCCCATTTCCAGTGTATAACCATTAGAACCAGAGTCTCATGTGACCTAGTTACTATAATGATGACTATTAGTATTAGAATTATTATTAAAAATTATTATGGTTGCTCTCTTCAAAAGATTTTGGGTGGCTTACGCATAACAAATATACAATTATTGTAAAAGTATAACAAAACATAACAGCCTGGACAAGGAAACAGCCATAACAGTCAAAGGAATATGACGGGCTGCACAACACACTACCCTCAAGCCTGGGAACAGGTCTTAAGGGCTTTCCAGAACCTCAGAAAAGTGGGCACCATCCATATCTCTGGGAGGATGCTGTTCCAGAGCGAGTGGGCCATGACAGAGAAGGCATGCTTCCTCGGTCCCACAAGATGGCAATACTTAATTGAGGGGATCTGGAGCGCTCCCACTGTGCCCAAATGTACCAGGTAGGTAGAAATGATTGGCAATAGCCTGTCCCACAGATAAACAGGCCCTATGCCTTGAAGGGCTTTATAAGTGACAACCAGCACCTTGAATTGCACCCAGAAACTCTGGCAATCAATGCAGCCTGTGTAGCAGCGATGACACTGGGCATAACAAGACGAGTCCATTACTGTTTGCGCTGCTGCATTTTGAACCAGCTGCAGCTTCCAGATGGTCTTCAAGGGCAGCCATGTAGAACACATCCAAGACTGTACTAACTTAGTGAAGCTTAATTATTCCTGAAGCAGACGTCTACATAAAGCGTAGAAGCTATGAGATAATTGTCAGCCAGCACATTTGCAGAACACTGAATTGGAGACGCCTGTTCTTCTCTTCTTTCTCTGTGTGTCTCAGTGAAGCGGATTTTAAAGTTCTCATGACCATTTTTTTCTTCAATTTCTTCTTGCAACAGCTATACACTTGAGCATGACTTGAGGATTTTCAAGATTCTGTACATGGATAATAGTGGGTAATATCTAATCTCCAAATACATTGATCTGTATATCAGAATAATAAACATTCTTTGCATACCTATTATTTAGAATCAGCTGGGAATCCAAGAGCACCTCAAGGACAATTTATCCAGCAATTTATTTTCTGCAAAGTATTAAAGCACTGTTACATAAGATTCTCCTTCCTCACTGCTTTCCTTTTTCCCACAGCTACTGTGAATAACCACTTGAATAAGTGGACAAAAACTTTTGGTTTAAACAGATGTTCTATTTCTTTCCTATAGAGGCTTCATACTTCCCTGTTAATTGCAAGCAGCATTTTCACAATCAACCACTAGCCTGTATACTGTAGGAAGGAAATGTTTTGTGAGCCTGTCAAAAAAGTAAAGTGCGTTGCAATATCTACATAAAATATCCTTTCTCCCCAATTGATTGGAACAAAAAGTTCTTTGAATATATTTTATTCATTCTGAATTCAAAGTACTTTATGAATAATAGAACTATTTAGTCTGGGAAACAAACAACAGCCACAGTACTTTAGGAAAAAGATCCCAAGGAATTTCAAATTTAAACCTGTGTTGTTGAAAAAGAGAAATTATTGATCCCAATGGCAGGATTGCTAATCAACGCTTCTGTCTTTTGCAGAGTTCTAACTACATTTGCTTTAGGAGATTTTCACAGACCTACTTACAATTTTCTGCTGAACCTAATTTATTAAAAAAGACATGTTTATGACTGACACCAACATGAGTAAAACCAATGAAAACCCTGACATTAAATATTTGTTTATTGCCAATTCCCCTATTTCTACCTGACTCACCATAAAGATCAAAACAGCAAGAGAATGTGCCTAATCAAATGCATTCTAAAAGGTCAATAGCTAATTTAGACATAAAC
Organism: Liasis olivaceus; assembly: GCA_030867105.1. Classification (NCBI taxonomy): domain Eukaryota; kingdom Metazoa; phylum Chordata; class Lepidosauria; order Squamata; family Pythonidae; genus Liasis; species Liasis olivaceus. Next base: position 39,152,354 of record CM061351.1, on the reverse strand, counting down.
CATGAGAAAGTATGTTACTATTGCATTAATCATTGCACTAAGTAACTCTAAACATGTTTATTTAAAAAGAAACACCACTGTATACAATAGTGCTCACTTCAAATGAATTTTGAATAGGCTATTCTGCAGCCAAACTATTACCCTCCAATTACAGCAAGGGCAGGGAATATTTAAGGAAAGATTTGGCAGGAAGGAGTGGAACATTAAACACATTTTTCATGTTCTATTGTGTTTCAAAGATGGGAGTGAGAGCGCAAGTCCTCTGGGAGACCAATGTAAAACCTGACCCAAAATCTTGTCACTAATTTACAGCACTGAAGTGGCTGGATTTTGGTGGACAATTTTGAACTGCTTTTTTAGAACTTATAGACATTCTGACCACTCTTTATTTAACCAAAAGGAAAATGAAAAATTGCATTGTCATACATTAGCCATTTTGCCACTTAATTTTAGTAACACAATCTTGGGACTACCTATGGGCCATAGGTTGCCCATCCCTGAATTAGAGCATGTCCACTGATCTCTAGTAACACACAAGTAAACATAACTTTTTATCAAATAATCAGCACACTAGGCAAGCAAGTTACTTTCACAGTGAACTAGTCCTCGGATAATTTAATCAATGTCTGACTAATGTAATATATATATATATATATATACATATATATATATATACACACACACACACACACACACACATACATACATATACACATGAGATCTGAATGAGGGGAAACTGAGGTGGGAATAGAAAATATTTATTCATAGAAATCATACACAGACAAGTTTACAAATTCAGTGGTTTCTTCTAATTTCTCAGTGGAAAATAATTATTAGGTTCACTAGTTGGAAGATGCAGTAGTGAGCCATCCTCAGAAAAGTAAAACTTTAAAAAAGACAGAGCAACAGATTAAAGTTCTCAGGCCCTGATTTAGCACACCACAGTGAATGCTTCAATGCGTAATGCGTAAAAGCATATTAAAATGAAAATTGGATCCATAAAATCTAAGAGGTTCAGGATCCTTCATAGGTTGGTAACTAAGATTCAACCAAGAGAGTCTTCTAAAAGCCTTGCTGAAGCAAAGGAATATTCCAGAAGGTAAATAAAAGGTCAGCCAGCTTATAAAGCAGGTTTGTTCTTTTAGATTTTACATGTGATTTAAAATATTTACATTGCCTTTCATAAATGTATGAAATAGCTGAAAATCACATATATGAGTGATACAGGAAAACCATCATATGGGAAACAAACAAAAATATATAGAACAGATTACATAAAATAAGGTAGATCTGCAACTTTCAACTTACACTTATTTAAATTTGCATAAAATTAACTTTCGTATTCTATCTCTCAAGCATTTTGACAGCCTTGTTGAGCCTGTTGCATAATAATTCAAATATGATACTTCAGAATCAGACTAATTTTATGAGAAAGTTCCTCATTAAGCAAAAATCAGGCTTTTGATCCTCCATTCCTCACTCCTTAGGGAAGCCATGTGGAGTTATCTTAATGTGCCACCTTTACTTTTTAATATGTTCATAAGAAATTAATCAGATAAGAGATACTCAAGCATTCAAATATGATTAAAATATTTACACTGACTACATCTCAAATAGGGAAAGTAATAAATCAATAATGCCTATTTATAGCCAGCCCCTCAGATTTATTCTAATTAGTACAGTTAAACTTGTTTCTTGTTTTTTTTTTTTTTAATTGCCTAGGGTCCACAGTTAAATCTGAATCAGAAGCAGTTCACCGTATCACAACTTGATATCCAAAAACATATTATAATCTAATCTGAACATTCATAGAGGAATTTTGGTGCTATACAAAATTGGGGCATGGGGGGGCAGATAGTGAGCAATTCCTTCTTGTGGCATATTATGTTTCTGAAGGCAAGGTAACAGAGCAGATGCTCTATGGTGCTTCAGTTTACACTGTTAAAGATTATGGTCCTTTAGACATTGTTCGGTCTAAAACTGTTTAGAATGGGGCTAATGATAATAGAGATCAGAAGAATGTAATAAGGTTTTAATTAAAACTGTTCTCCCCCACCCCCCAATCTGGGGTAGTGCCACTGATGTGCTCATAGGTCCCACTTCATCATACCAGCACAGCAATGAGGTTTCACTCTCACCAGACTTAATGCTGAACTATCTGCAATTTTAGAGGGTAGATACTAAAAAAATCTCATATAGCAGTGCCTTTGCCCTTGTGGTGGGAGAGATTGAACCAGTAAATACATATCTTAGGTATGACTAGAAATAGGGTAAATTGGATGGGGGAAAAGTTATATGTCAGTGTAACCACAGATTCTTTAGATCATCAGTAAATGTTCACATCTTTGATAAATATCAATACTTAAATAACATTCTATTCTATTCTATTCTATTCTATTCTATTCTATTCTATTCTATTCTATTCTATTCTATTCTATTCTATTCTAGAATGTTATTGACAAAATTCCAAATATTACTTTTCCTCATGCAGTACTCCACAAAACTAAGCCAAGTTCATGTGCCAAAACGGAAATAACAGGGAAAAGCAAATGTATTGTTTAATTTAATGAATGAAATGGGAATTGTTAATCCCCATAGCAAACCCTTACATAGCTACACCTAATCAGTAAGTCAAGCACTGGGAGAAGGGGTATTTTTTTGCAGCCTGCTTAGCTCATATGTACAAGTCCAACAACAACAACAATTGGTGTGTTACTCCTTGCTGGACTTGGGTGCCTGACCCTTTTTTTTTTTTTTTTTGCAGCTGCAAAAGAAGTACCACTGAATAACTTTTGTAACAGGAATAAGATATAATTATGTCAGTAAAAATAACAAGAAAATAGACTACTGTCCCATCCTCTACAAACAGGCAACATCTGTAAGACCTTGAAGCTGAATATCAACTGGGCAGGGCATGTGAATATGCAAAATGTGCATATATACCACCATAACCCAGCAAACAAAGCCAAATCAACATGCGAGTAATAACAAATTTTGGCCAGAACATTTGAAACAATGCTAGTCAAACCATCACGTTTTGTTCCAAATACAAAACAAACTAGCATGCTTTGTTTCCAGTCTGAAATAAAACTCTTGGAACATGGTGATTTATTTTCCACTCAGAATACTTGAAATGACTATTTGAGCTGAACCTATCTTGAGTAAGGAACACTGCACCCCCTTAGTAAAGACACTTATTAATAAACTAGTCCAGGAATTCTTAGCTCAAGTAGGGTTATAAATAATGGAGGACAGGATGATGGAATAGCAATGCCCTGTTTCCAACATTCTTCGTTATATGCACATGCGATTTGTAAATTTATTCAGAAGATCTAATCACTTTGTCCACACCTGAAAAGCCCACTAATGTTCTTTCTCCCTTTCCTCTTGCCCAGTATACAAAAAATTGAAAGGTGGTTTCAAGAGGCATATGCAAATATGCTAGTCCATTAAAGCCCTTACTTGCCAGACACTCAGTTTTGATTTTTCTTCCTAATGCATTACTTATAACTAAATTCAATTATTGAACAAATCAAGGCTTGCCAACTAATGCAAGGAGAGGAAGCCTGGCCTCACAATTTTAGAGATGAAACAGAGTTTGCATTGCATGAAAGTACCATAAAATATGGGGCAACTTCAATGTTTGATACTCTTTCCATCTTTTTGTTGTCATCAGTTTTTGAACACCTTCCAGAATGGAAGCCCCCGAGATTCACCCCTGACACTGTCTCCTCACTCATTCTGTGCTATGTCCAAAGCTCAGAACAATCTATCAGGTCATGCCAAATATATGTACATTTGCATGTTTCTATTTAAAGAATGACCTGAATCTAGCAATAAAAATGTAAAGTATTACGGATCACAGAAACTCTGCTAAAGAGTTGCAACACATTTCAAGCAGAGAGTTCTTCTTCAAAGAACTGGTGTAATAAAATAAGTTGTGATATTTTAACTCATTCCATGTCAAGAAAGAAATAATATTTGATTCCACTATTAACAGCTGCAAGACTTCCGAAAGGTTCATACTTAAAGTGAAGCTTGTCTTTATATTAGCCAGCAAAGCTGAGCTAATTGACAGACTGGAATGGGAAGCACATAAGCCTTCTATTTTAGTTCACATCTATGATTCTTTCCAACAGATAAATAAAATGGCTAAGGGGCTTTCAATGGAATTCTTAATAAGTTACCAGCAGTGCCTCTAGATATTTCTGTCTTCTCCATATTATTAATCCAACTCCTATCATCCCCAACTATCTGTGCTGGCTAGGGATGGTGGGAGTTATCATCCAACTTACCAGAAGGATGTCAGGGTGAGGAAGCTGAGTTTACATTCAAAAGGAGGCACATAATCTCAAGGCAAGGCAATGTTTTCACTTACAACAAGCTTTTATTTTGCAATTTAAGGAACAGCTCTTCCCAGATCACATCAGTACTGCTGCTGAATTCAGTGGCATTTTCTGGGGATACAAAGAGAAAGTCTAAAAAGGAAAAGAAAGTAATTTCTCTTCAGACAATAGCTAAGTTTAGCTCTTGGCATTAAGCCATATAGAAGTTTGCTTCCTTGGTTCTGGCTTAGCAATATTTCTAAATTGTTTTGGTATTTGGTATTTGATGGATATTTTATTAACAATGCATGAAACACAAAATTAATGCAGAGGGACACAACTTGAGGTCTCAAGGTTGCATGTAGCCCCCAAAAGCCTTTGGTTCCAACCCCAGCCTCCAACCTCCAAAAATTATATCAGAGAGTTAAAAGGAGCCATTTAAGTCACCATATCCAACTCCCAAGTCTATGCAAGAATCCAAATGTAATTCATTATTAAATTGAAATTATTAAAACTGGGCCAAATCAAGCAGTTCTTAATTCTCTTGAGAAGCTTGCTTTGAGAAAATTGGTGCCTTGAATTTGCTCCCAATTGCAACAGAGGAAATACTCTTCTCTTCCATTTTCTAAAAGGAACCCACCCTGAGGTAGAGAACTCTTTCAGTCAGAGGCTTACATTTATGGGGCTGCATGACAAAGATGGGAGGGGTCAAACCAATATTCCCTATCTCCCATTGTCTATTTTCCTTCTGTATTCCCTCTTCTCCCCCAGCACTCTTCTTCTTCACTTTGTCTCTTACATTTCTCCCTTTCTTCTTCTTTTCTTGCTCTTTTTATTTCTCCTGTACTGGGTTATTCATGATCTAGGATACCTACCTTGGGTTATTCAGGATCTAGATTGCTCTTTGCAGTGCTGGCTCCATTAATTGTCAGGAAATGCTTTGGGTGTCTCTGACAGGCCATAAACCCATAGTGCATTTTTTGTACAGCTATCCTGAGGAAAATGAGACAAGGATCAGCACAGTACACCCACTGTAAGGCACAGGTAGAATTGCACAATGTAAGTGAGAAAGCAGACAGGAAGACTTGGAGATGCACACAAGGGATAGATGTAGAACAAAGGGAAGAACAGAAAGAAATACTTCTTTATAGACACAGAAGCAAGAGAGATAGAATAGGCAGGTTACAAAGTGCAGGTAGTCCTCATTTAGCGATTGCCTCATTTAGCAAACAATCGCAGTTATGGGGTTGAAAAAGTAACTTTATGACCAATCCTCGGATTTATGACTTTCGCAGGTCTGTAAAGCAAAGGAAAGTTGAAGTAATATCATAAGCACAGTTGTGGTTTCACTAATGGCCATCAAGCTTGATGACCAAGTTGCCAGTCCCAATTGTGGTTGCTAACTGAGGACTACCTGTATCTCTCTCTGTCTGTCTCTTGGGTCAGGCTTATTTACAAGATTTAAGGTCAGGCTATGGGTTTTGTGCAGCTTCTCATATCGTTCTGTCCTTGTTCCTTTTTCATTAAATAAAAACTTGTTGGGATTGCAGCAGAACCATGGTGGGCAGAAAATCTCCCTAATTTGTATTTTATCTCCTACAAGGTCAACAGCAATTTGAGAGATAGATGATTATGAACAGGAAAATAAAAGCAATGGGATAATTAGGGCTACCATATCAGGGTCACAAAACTCTGGATTACCATCTGGATTTTTACAGCCCAGATATGCTAGCCCTGTTTTTATGGCAGGAATAGGAAGAAAGTGATGGCTTTTTAGCTGTTATACTACATTTCCAGCCAGCAAGTCCAACAGTGAGCAATGCTGAGATTTGTAGTTCATCTAGAAGGACAAAAGTTCCCCATTCTTGGCAGAAGCTAACTAGCTTCATCTTCATTCCTCCAGATTCATATGAGCCAAGTCTAATGCTATGCTTCTATAAGACTATTTACACACTAGTGATTTATAGCATCATTCAAACACTGGCAGTATAAAGCCTGTTCATGTTGAAGATTTATCATCATTGTGATGGCTGACTGACACTGTTAATTGCTACTGTGAAAATCTTCTGTAACGCTTGAAGTGGAATTCTTGCAACTCCCAGATGCCAGCTCCCAGGTTGTGGTGGGCCTTCAGGAAGATGATCTTAGTGCTTCATCTGTAGCTCCATTGGTTTTCTCTTCTTCTTCTGTGTCCTAGTTACATTTTTCCTACCAAGATAGAATGGCAAGACAAGTGGAAATGTCAGGGGGAGAGGTTATTCTGCTTTATTTTTCTTTTCTTTAACCCTTGTTTCTATTTGCATGCTCAGGGCAAATGAATAAACAATAACAGCAAATAGAAAAGCAAGGATTCCTACTGTTGGCAGAGGACTCCCATTTGCTTGTGGCCTTGGCAAGTGCCCCATGTTACTTGCTGCAGGGGCTGGCCCAGACTGAATTATATATGCTCAAGGTGCAGGGAATATAACCCCTAGGGTGGATGGATGAGTTCCCATTCAAATGTAATAAAAGTACATAACAGATAATCTGTATATGCAGTGGTCTGTCATTCTTTTTTTAAAATCAATGCTATTTTAAGAAGAAGAATAGTTTAATAAAAGAGACAGGTTATAATATGGATGCAGATCCAAAGCATAACTGCCTTCCTCCACATTTAAAGGTTGAAATGTTCTTTCAGTTTTGCTACAACAGGAATAGTTCTAAATGAGCTTTTGGGACACAAAATGCCAGAAGGACCACTCTCTTTTACCCATCCTTTGAAGCCATCTGATGAGACAGAAGTTTTCTATAGAGATGCTTGCCCAATTTTAACAAACAGTTATGAGATAAAAGAGCTATAAATATGCAAATTTCAATTTACTGGTGCAAAATGTATTAATGTTTATTTTTAAGTAATGTTTCCAGTTTGCTATCCAAGCATACCCAGCACACCTGTGGCTGCATATTCCCTTGAAAAAGGGGGTATAAGCAAAAATTGGCAGCCTAACATCCTTTTCTGTCCTTTAAGTCCAACATGTCAGAAGCTGTAGAACAGGTTATAAAATCCAGTTAAAATCCTCTGTATTATAGAGTTAAGGACTGAGAACTTAAGACCAGACATAGGTACATGGCAAAGACTCCTATGTTGATAATCATTCCAAACATACAGACCATCCTGGCTACATGTAATCCACTGGAAGATTTTAGCAGTGATGTGTAGTGCAGCAACATTAAATACTGAAATGCTTTTACTGTCTTTTTTTTTAATTTGGTTTAAAATCTGTGGTCCAAATAAGTTCTCAGTTACCAAACACCAAACTTTTGAGGATCAAAGCTCTAAAAAGTGGTGGATACAGATTTCTAATCAGTAGGGTAAATTATTGTGGGTATGAGGGCCTGAGTTACTCAAAGTCTAGCATTTTTTGCTACAATGATTGCTTAGTGGGATTACTTAGTAATCATAACTGTAACTCATCTTTCTTCAATAAGTTTTAAATGGTTTTTCAATCTACCTCCATACAATAGTTCTGACAGCTGAATGAAGCTGAGAGGTAGTAGGAAATTAATATGAGCTTAGTTTGTATGGATCATATCCTGAATATGAATTCTCTACAGCAATGTTAGTAAATCAAATGAAAACATAACATTGATTAGAGGGCATATTTGGACACAAGCTGGCCTTTTATTTTAATCCACTAATAAAGAGATTAAATCTAGGTGAAAGGGCATTCTAGCATCATTTTTCAAAAGTACACATTAGCGTATCGATAGTTGATTAGTTTAAAATAATGTGGGAAGCAGTTCTTTTAGTTCCCCCAATTAGTAGCAAATGACCTGACCTTCCTCAATAAAGAAATAGTTTTCCAACTTTATTTCATATATTGTACTGGACTAGTCTGAATGCAGTTTTAGAATCAACTTTTCTTTTTGTGAAAATATGCTGACATTTATATCAATTTTATGAAATTCAGCTGAATTGAAATTTTAATTTAGGTGGCTGTTCATAGCTCCTTAGGAGTACAGTACAAAAAGCTCTAAAGCATACAATTCTTTTTAGTTGTTGTACACTGCCCAGAGTCACTTTGCGTGAGATGGGCGGCTATATGAATGCAAGCAAGCAAGCAAGCAAGCAAGCAAGCAAGCAAGCAAGCAAGCCAATTTCCTGCTACAAATCCACAGAAGTATGGAACACAGAACTTGGCTTTTCTTTTAGCAAGCTACCCTTTAATTGCCCCAACTGCATGGGGTAGAGAGATTGCTTTTCTTTTCTTTTTATGTTCTGTCTTCCTCAGCAGCATCTCTTCCTCCCATCACAGCAAATACACCCCAGCAGATAAACTGGCTAGCAGTTTGTCTCCATTCTTCTGCTCATCCACACAGCTAGATTTTGAATCCATTCCCACCATAACGGGTACAGCACCAGAAAATTGAAACATACTTTGGTCTGCTGTGTTCTGCATGAAACCACAATTATCCAAAACAATGTTATTATAAAAGCAACCTGGCACAAAAGGCAATATTGAGAACAAATGCAATCAGAAGTATGAGATGAGGAGGATGTCACGAACCAATTAAATGAGACAGATGTAACAATCTCAGGATCAAATAATCATGTAGGCTAGCTCCCTGTCTGCATATGAATTGGTAGCACAGGAGTAGGTACAGCTGTTGCATGATTTACAAGAAACGGATTCCCAGACTTAGCCTTTTTATGGCTCAGCAAGGGTCCCAAGTAAAAACAGTGCTAGAAGGAGCCAAGTGAATGCAATTTTCCAAGGGTCAAATGAATGAGATGTTAGCATTTCCTAGCCAATATATATATTAGAGAACTGTGCTTGTATAAATGAAATGAAGAAAATGTCTGTCTGTCTGGGAAGCACATTTTATTTATGAGCATGCTGCGCTTCTTGGAAGTATGCAAATGAAGTCTAAATCCCATTCACTGCTGAACTATTAGGAGAAATCAAACGAACCTTTCATCTCTCATTAGTCTGAAAAGAGAAACTACACAAGCTGAAATTCATGTTTCATGTGAAAAATCCCCAACAGAGAATATGCAACCAATGCTCTCTTCCAGGACATATGATGTGACTACCAGCTTTTATTGCTGTGAGTAGACTAAATATAATTGGAAGTTAATTTACCATGGAAACCTTAATGATATTTGAAATCACAGATGAATGCATTTGAGAGATAACAGTGAAAGCCGTCATAGCAAAAAATATCCATCATAATAGCAGTAATAAATCTTAAACAGTTTGAGACACTGACTATTAAAATCAGCAATCTTTTTGCTACTTCTTTTGCAAGCCAATTCATGCATTGGTTTTAGGTTCCCCCAGATGTTCTCAAAGATTTAAATACATCATCTCAGAAGAAATTACAAGGAAGGAAGGAAGGAAGGAAGGAAGGAAGGAAGGAAGGAAGGAAGGAAGGAAGGAAGGAAGGCAGGCAGGCAGGCAGGCAGGCAGGCAGGCAGGCAGGCAGGCAGGCAGGCATAGTCTTTGCTGCCTTTTAACATCTTGCTTTTCTTTTCTAAAGTTTTCTGTTCAGAAATCTGAAGAAACATTATTTTCACCCAAAATATAGCAACTGAATTAATTCAAACAATTAATAGCACAGAAGGAAGCATTTGCCAGGAGGTTCCCAAAGGAAACAGGATAGCCCAATGTCACCAAAGTGCCAAAGTGCTACTATTACATTTCTAAATGGCTGGAAACAATTGCGCACATAAACAGATATGAATATGAAGTTTGGGTCATATCTTGATTTCCAGCACAAAGCCCAGAACTTCCATAGGCAGGCAGGTCCATCAAAATTACCTGTATCATCTAGAAATTAATTTGACTTGAGGAGAACCGAGTGATGCTGTTTTTCATGGGCCCAAATTACACAGGACTGAGAAATTAATGGGAGCTACAGATACAACTTTCTCCAATAAAATGCTATGGTATTTTCCCAGACTTCCAAAGAAGCAGATAATGAAGAAGGAAAGAAAGGGAGACCAGTGCCAGTACAATGGCATGTCAGCAGTACTGTTCTCCTCCCTGCAGTACATACATTGAGCCTGAAAAGTAAATCCTCCCGTGCTGGGTTGAGAACAAAAAATGTGATTCCTTCCTTCAGAGAGAACATCCATTGCTGAGCCAGTTGCAGGATGAAATGAAATGATATATGACAATAACATATTTACTCTGCATGTTATTGATTGTTAGCCATCTTGAATGCTCAAATTAAGTAGAGAAACAAGCTGTATGTAGGGTATCAATGCTATAATTGATTCCTTCCCCCATCTCCAGAGGTCTTGTCATCTTAATCTTCTGCAGCAAAATGATTAAAGGGTCTTGGGTAACCTTAAAGATCTCACAAAAATATTAAGGGACATGCCTTTTGTGAATTGTAGTCAGCTTTAAGATTGTGGCATCTTTATGTTTTTATGCTTTTTCTTTAATTAGTGTTTAAGCTCTGTGCTTTTCTCATTCATATTGAATTACAATATATTTCTACTCTGATTTATAATAAAAGCAAAGAAAAACTATAACATCCCTTGTGTATGGTCAAAAGAGATAACACAGTTTTGGAAATGTTCAGGACTATCCTCCACTCAAAGGCTAACAGAAATGAATTTGGGATATAAATTCACTAACTACCTTGTGATGCTCAAAAACACAATAGCTAGATTCACACATCATGCTAAGCATGTTTTGGTTAATTATGGATTGTGAATAAATTATAGAAAATTGGTACTAAAAAAAAACCATATAATTAATGGTTCTGTCCTAAAATGTGTTCATTTGTTCTGTGTTTCTAAAAATGCTGTTCTTGAATATACCAGACAAATAGAAAACAATCACAGGGTCTTCCCACTGAGTGTAATAACATCATTTGTTGTTATAAACATTCAGAACATTTATGAACACCTGTGAAACTTTATGTTAAACTCTGTATATCATTCCAATCTAGTATGGGATCTTCTCTAGATCACTGATTTAATATAAAATCTATAACTTAAGAGATTGATGTTGATGGATGGCCATTTTGTAAAGGTGAATTTATTGAAATATACTTTTTAATAATAAAGCTATAATGAAACCATATCAAGAAGATATTACAATTCAAAAATCCACTTCTTAAGACATAACATGCCAATTTACAATAAAAGTGTAAAGATTTTTTCCCCCATTTTAATGCTTTTGTGGTAAATTTAATCCCTAAAACTGAAGTGTGGCACTAAATAAATGAAGAGGAGGAAGAGGAGAAGAAGTGTTTAGATGTAGAGAGCCACAGAGATTACCTTGGAGAAACTATGAAGAGACCATTTCAACAACATGTAAACATGCTTTAAGCCTAGGAAACAAAGAAAACATTAGAAAGAAACTCAGACTGGCTCTGCCTTAACTTCCTGGAATATTAGAGGGAGGGAAGGAAAAACACAGTCAGGCTTTCAAGATTCTGTTATTATAGTGTATATCAATAAAGTACAGGTAGTCCTCGATTAATGACTGCCCTGTTTAGCAACCATTTGAAATTACGACAGCGCGGAAAAAGTAACTTTGCAACTGGTCCTTAAACTTATGGCTGTCACAGTGTCCCTGCGGTCACATGATTGCGATTCAGGCACTTTGCAACTGGTGCACGTTTACAGCAGTTGCAGTGCCCCACATTTATGTGATCGCCATTTACAAGCTTCACAGCTGGCTTCTAACAAAAAAAGCCAATGGAGAAGCCAGCAGTAAGTTGCAGGTCGCAGTCACATGATGTTGCGCTTAATGACCCACAGTGATTAGCTTAACGACCGCAGCAGAACTGATGTCATGAGTCTGGCGCAGCCACGTGCTTTTATTTATTTATTTATTTATTTATTTACTTATTTACTTATTTATTTATTGGATTTCTCTCCCGCCCATCTCCCCTACAGTAGGGGACTCTGGGCGGGTTACAAAGAGATTAAAACTATAAATATATATAAAATGCATCCCATATATACAATTAAAACAATACTAGAAACAAAAAATCCGAGAAGATGGAAAATCAGGGCGGGGACAACCGGCCACTATGGGGCTAGCCATCTCCCTGCTTGAGCTGTTCCCTCCCCACCCCAGGCCAAGTGGCAGAACCAGGTCCTCAAGTTCCTACGAAAGGCCAGGAGTGAGGAGGCCAATCGCACCTCTGGGGGCAGAATGTTCCAAAGAGCGGGGGCTACCGCAGACAAGGCCCACCTTCTGGACCCCACTAGCCGAAGTTCCTTTACTGAGGGGGTCTGAAGCATGCCCTTTCTGTGGGACTGGGTGGGACGGGTTGAAGTCATAGGGGAGAGGCGGTCCCTTAGGTAACCTGGTCCCATGCCATATAGGGCTTTAAAGGTGATAACCAACACCTTGAATTGGACCCAGAAGCAAACTGGTACCCAATGCATCTCGCGGAGCAATGGTGTTACATGGGCCCTTCTTGGGGCTCCAAAAATAGCCCACGCAGCTGCATTCTGGACCAGCTGTAGCTTCCAGATACTCTTCAAGGATAGCCCCATGTAGAGCACATTGCAATAGTCTATCTGGGAGATAACAAGGGTGTGAGTGATTGTTCGAAGGGCTTTCCAATCCAGGAAAGGGTGTAACTGATGCACAACCCGAAGTTGTGCAAAGGCCCTCCTTGCCACAGCTGCCACCTGCTCTTCAAGCAGAAGCCATGAGTCTAGGAGGACCCCCAGATTACGCACTGGGTCTGTCTGGGGTAGTGCCACCCCATCGAGCACCAAAGATGACAAAGTCCCAGATACAGAGGAGCCATTAACCCACAGCCACTCCGTCTTACCAGGGTTCAGCCGAAGCCTGTTGCTCCCCATCCAGACCCTTACAGCCTCCAGGCACTGAGAAAGGGTGGCCACAGCATCACTTACTTCACCAGGGATGGAGATGTATAATTGCATATCATCAGCGTACTGATGATACCTCATCCCATGGTGATGGATGATCTCACTCAGCGGCTTCATATAGATGTTGAAAAGGAGTGGGGAGAGAACCGAACCCTGCGGCACCCCACACAGGAGGGGCCAAGGATGGGACCTCTCGCTCCCTATCAACACTGATTGGGATCGGCCCTGAAGAAAGGAGGCGGACCAGCACAATACTGTGCCACCCACCCCCAATTCCCTGAGCTGTCCCAACAGGATATTGTGGTCAACAGTATCAAAAGCCGCTGAGAGATCAAGGAGAGCAAGGATGGTTGCACTTCCACCATCCCGCTCCCACCAGAGATCATCCATAAGTGTGACCAATGCCGTTTCCGTTCCATAACCGGGCCTGAAACCTGACTGGAAAGGGTCCAGATAATCCGTTTCCTCCAAGACCCTTTGGAGCTATGAAGCCACCACTTTCTCAACCACCTTCCCCAAAAAGGGGAGGTGGGAGACTGGACAAAAATTGTCCAGTACAGTGGGATCCAGAGAGTGTTTCTTGAGGAGGGGGTGCACCAACACCTCCTTGAAGGCAGCTGGAAACACCCCCTCCTGCAAGGATGTAGTAACCATTGCCTGGATCCAACCACATGTCACCTCCCGAGCTGCTTTCACCAGCCAGGAGGGGCATGGGTCAAGATGGCAAGTGGTGGCCTTCACAGTCCCCAGGACCCTGTCCACTTCCTTTTCACTTAACAACTGCATCACTTTGTGACAGTGTTGTCGGTCCCAATTGCAGTCATTAAGTGAGGACTACCTGTAGAGTTCCAGTCAAACTTTTGGAATCAGTTTCCTGGTCTGGCCTACCTCAATGGGCTGATATTAGGGCTACAAATACTTATCTAGGAGTAAATCCTACTAATACAGTGAGTCTTAGTTGTAAACAACAAGCTCACACCTTACACCTAGCTAAAACCAAGCAAACATTTAGCTTAGTCCAGTGTGAGAACCAGAACACTGAGATAAAACTTAGGTCTCACTAAGTACTTATTCAGCCTATTATCATTAATAGTGTAATGTTTCACTCACTAACCTGGGACACCCTTTTAGGGTGTCTATATACTACATAATTCATGTATAATTCATATAGATACAGATATAGATAATATATTAGTATAAACTTCTTAGCGACTTTGGAGATTGGATCATTATAAAGATGATAAACCTGCTAGGTTTTGATGCAGCTCCAAGGCCAATAACTTAATTAATAAGACTTCATCAGATGTTTAGAATATAGTCTGAAAAAAAGATGCTGTACAGAAACTGACAGAGACAGTCTTTTTAATGGATAATAAGATTTGGTTTGGACAACAAAGTTCTATGCAGCTTAGCAGAGACAGAATTGAATTTGGCCCTGAAAGCAAGTTGATGCATGTATTACTGATTCGGTATATATAGAGAGAGAGATGTAGAATCACCATCTGATGTTTTAAAAATATAACTCACAGCTACCTATGCTATATAAGTCAGTCAGGACTGAAAATGGAATAAAAAATAATTTGCAACAGCAATATTAATCTTAATCATGCAAGTAGTTACAGCATAGTGTATCCTATCATACTTCACATATCAGAGTATTCTGAGTACCAAAAAAGTAGCTCATGAATTGTGTAATTTTGAGATGAGATGTGATTACCACTGATTTCTGTGAAACATACCCAGACATTCATTTTCACATAGATTTATGTAACAGCTTTTGACGCTTAGTTTGTGGGTACATTTCCATCCCTTAAAAATAACTTCCCACTGAAGTAAATATGACATTGGGAATACCCAATTTCTTGCACAATTGTAAGGCTTTCTCAATTTATTTTGACTTCTCACCTCAACTGATGATCTAATTGCAGATCCCAGAGTCTCTCAGAAGATTGTTGCCAAATGGCAATATTTAATGTCACACAAGGGGAAGATAATTAAGCATATTAAAATGCATTTAAATAATTAAAAATCAAATTAAATGAAATTCTGTTTTGTCTGAACTCTGCTGCTTCCTTTTGTCCATAAGCCTTTCAATTTCAAGTCAGAAGCTAAGTTCAACTTTCAGCACAAGGAAAATTGTGCACTCATAATGGACATATAAGCTAGACAACCCTAAGTTGGGGTCATATTCCCTTAATTTAGATACAGAGCTGATATAGGAGTGACATAAGCAGCAAAATAATATGCCAGAATTAATATTTAGCTCTTTAAACTTGAGAGAGGTGTTAGGCTCATGATTTTGAATACCTGCCTATTTATATATATGTGTGTGTGTGTTAAAGACCTCTGGATTGAACATCTTTTTATATTACATATTGTATTAGAAAAAATTGTATACTGCCCAGTTCCCAGAATCTAGTTGTTTACTCAAGCAAAGCATACAATAAAAACAATTCAGACCAAAGGAATTCCAAATACACTGATAAAAAGAACCATAATTAGATAAAATTATAAAAACAAATTATCCTTAAAAAGGTGATGATTCCTTAGGACTATAGTCTATTTACAAGAAAATTCCCTGAGGGGAGCATTAAACATTAGGAGCGCCCACCAGATATAAGATCTCAGTGCTATTATATTATTACATTCTGGCCAGTGACCAATGACATCAGTAATCTATTTCTCCAGGTACAGTAACACTCCAGCCATCTTAACAGGGTTACCCTAGCTTTTTTGTTTCCTATTTCTTCTTCTCTCCCCATCTTCCTTTTAAAAAGCATATCCGGGTTAGTTCATCTCCCCATTGTTTCAAAGGCAAACTGGCAGATAAGACAAAACAGGACAAAATTCCACCCCAACAGTTGTTGTTATTATTCATTAATCCTCTGTGCGTGTGTTTCTATATATAAGATTTAGCCTGAGAAGGAAGAGGAAAGAGAAACTTAATGCAACTCTAAGAGATCTACTTAAGATAACAAAAGCAAGGCTCAAAAGCATCTGACGTTCAGAAACTCCTTTATCATCTGACTCATATTTGTACTTTATGAGACCTGGCATCTATCAAATATACCATCCTAAGGACTATCTCATACGCTTAAAAGCAGAGAAATGAAAATCCTTTCCTTCTACCAGATCTCCTGATTTTCACTGTTTTCTGAACAAGCACAAAAACATACCTGCCCTTCTTAAAAGCACATATTCCTTATGGTCTCCCTAATTTTGCACCAAAAGTACCATATCTTGTCTGCTCGTAATGGGTGGAACAGAATAATTTTGGCATAGGAAAACAACTATTTGCTATTTATACAAATTTATGCAAGAACCATGATTTAGTATGGTTAAGATTATTTTGTTTCTTTAGCCTTACTCTTATGGATTATGGAAGTGGCTGAGAAAAGTTCTGGTATCTCTAAGTAAGTTTGGCAAAAATACCTGCCTGGAACTGGAGCATACTGTCTGTCAATGTAGATGTCACCGAACTAGATACACTATTCAGTCACCAATAGAAGTGAATATGTGTAGCTCAGGGTTGAACTGTGGAGTCCTTGGGGTTCTCTGAGCTTGGCTGTTTTCTTACAAACATTTCGTTACCCGGCTAGGTAACATCTTCAGTGCTAGAATGGAATGGGGTTTGCTCTCTGTTTATATACAGTGGCATGCCCTGCCAGTGTTGGTGGGGGTGGGGGTTTTCTTTTCTTTTCTTTTTTCCTCTGGTAGTTCCTTGATTAGGGTATTGTTTACTGCTGATTGTATGTCTGGTGATAATCTGGTGTCTGGTGATAATAAATATATACACAGTTACTATTTAAATTCCCATTCTGAAATATATTTTCTATCAAAATTATATATTTAAAAAAAAATTGACATCATTTTTGAGTTGACAATGCTGATAGCTTGAATTCCTCATGCATCTCTATTCTTTATTCTCAGGTAATTCAGCACTGGATTGCAGCTTCAAGACATTAAAACCAAAAATGTTTCCAAATAGCCAGTCTATTTACCTAATAATTAATCAAGTATAATTAAACATTATCTAGCTTAATTGAGAATAAGCCTTGTTGATTTCAGTTGATGAGCATATGAAGAATTCCATGAGAAACTTTCAAAAAAATTGGTATCCAAAAAAAAATATTTATTCACACCAAGGTCAGTAATAATTCCACCCATGTCAAATGCAGATAAGGAGAACAAGACTTGCTGGCAACAGGATGCTGGTTACTTAGTAGTTTGCTGAATGTAAACATGCCTGTTCTTACAGCACTGTGATTTCTTCAAATGCTACAAATGGTCAGAACAGACAAGTACCACCTGAGATTTAAACAGACTGAGGTCACAAAAGCTTTGTCATCTGGGAAGCGCCCTAAGACAGATAGCTATTACCAGAGGTTAGAACTGGTTATTTGTATAGACCTTTTCACCTTAAGCTAGGAGACACCTGCTCATTGGAAGGATTGATAATGAAGCTCAAGCTCAGATACTTTGGTCACCTAATGCGAAGAGAGGACCCTTTGGAAAAGACCCTGATGCTGGGAAAGATGGAAGGCAAAAGGAGAAGAGGACGGCAGAGGATGAGATGGCTAGATAGCATCACTGAAGCAATGAACATGAAATTGAGCAAACTCAGGGAGGCAGTGAAAGATAGGAAGGCCTGGTGCAATATGGTTCATGGGGTCACGAAGAGTCGGACACGACTTAACGACTGAACAACAACAACAGGAGACACCTAAAATGCCTCTACTACTCCAAATTGCTCACCATAACCTCTATAATCCTAAGAAACATGGAACAGAATATCAGAGACAATGCCTTCTTCCATATTGATTCATAAAGATTTCATACAGATCAGCCTGACCATTGCAGACTTCATCATAGATCTTCCTAGCTATTCCATGTCCTGTGAATATTTGTGCTTTCTGAAGCACCTTCCACATAAACATAAACCATAGCCACAATTCAGGTGCATGAGGAAAATTTTTCTGCAATAATCATTTTGGTATTTGCATGTTTTTAATGTTTCTATTAAGTCATAGCCACTAAATTAGTTCATGTTGTTCTTTCATACTGTATTTTATACAGAGTTGTGTTTTTTTTTTTTGCCTATTGCATTGCTTAAAGCTTCTAGATAGTGTATACATAAATAATATGAAATGAAATAGAAATAGAAATAAGAAAATAATCATTCTTATAAAACAAGTCAAAATCTACTGCTTTTGTGTCAAAAAGATGCAATGTGAAGGGATATGCAGAAGCCTAAGCACATAATAACAGAAAAGTTTAACAAAACATGAAGATGAAGTCAGTGAGCTAAACTCTGTCGTAAGTAGCTTTAGAAAAGAACCACATGTCTACTTTGCAACACAGCAGGTGCATTCTCATAGTTCACAGGAATAAAGTGAAACACTGACATTCGTCAGGAAAACTAAAAGCCAAGAGAAGTCCTTCATAAGTACATTAAAGGAGACAATGCTACTGAAATGGAAGAAAAAGTACAGTTACTGTAAATTTATTTTACTGGACCTCTGATCTTTTAAATGATAAGTAAATGAATATTAACCTTTGAGACCAGAATTGTATTTAGAGAAAGGGACAAAGATAATTTAGGTTGGATTGTGATCTTTTTCATTGGTAGTTTGTACTCTTTTCTCATTCCATGGTAGATTTAACACTTAGTCTCTATTCAGATGGGATTAGTTTTTGATATCAGACTTAAAAAATGGTGAAAGATGTCAAAATGGCATCCATAACAAATGAAATTTCTCTTGGTTTGCAGAACAGCTGCAACAATGGCACCAACATCTATAAATTCTCCCAATAGCTGACCCTCCACCCCCCCAAGTCCAGTGCTGGTGAGAAAAAAAAAAATCATCTATGCTTTTTTTCTCCATGAAGGATCCTATCTTTCTATTTTAGGTCACCACTGAAAAATGGTTCAAAAAGAAGGCAGTGTCATTGTGAATCATTTCTACCATTCTGGTAGAAAAGCAATCTACAGATACTGACACCTCTACCTCCCTCCCTCCCTCCCTCCCTCTCTCTCTTTGTATTCTCTTTCTGTTGCCAAAGGAACACTCATGACAGTCTATATCATTTTTAAAAATATCATTTAAAAAATTACGATATAACACCACTGTTGCTACAATTCTGTGCATGAAAGTTTTTGAAAACTTGTCCCAGTAAGCCCAATGACACTTACTTATATACAGTAAAGAGAAGTGCAGGCACCCATTGTTAAACCATAGAAACAGAAGACAAAGTGCAGGAGTTCAATCACAAAATACAATCATTAAAACCACTCAGCCTGAAAGTTGGGTTGGACTGGATTTGAATTTATTGGGTTTAGTAGGCTGCCCAATTCTTTAAGACTCGTATAAGGAGTTATATGCCTCCTGGAATACTGATGTTTAGCTGAGAAGCAAAAGAAGGAGAACTAGGCTCAGCTAGCCTTCACAATAATGTGTTTGATTATTATACACAATAATGTATTTGATTATTATAAAACCCATAGACATGATGTCAGGGAATGGTGGGGATTATAATTCAGTATATCTGGGGACATACTGACCTATTTATAGCTAAGAACAGAGGAAGAACATTCCAAATGGCAATTTTTCCCTCCATCTTGAGCAGTGGGGATCCCTGTGGTTACACAGTATTGTTTCTTCAATCTTTTGGTCACATGAGGGGCCTTCACAAAAGCTTCATTTCCTCACCTTTGCTGAAGCACTAGAATTGCATCTCTTTTTGTGAAGGGGTGTTTGCTAATTCATGGAGCAGCAGAAGCTCTGGGAGCAGTACAATTAGTGATTGGTCAGTTTGAATCAAAAAGAGCAAATAGTGATTGACTGGCACTTTTGGTGTCCAGCTATTGGCCAGCTGTGACTGAGCAAAGATTGGTTGAAGGTGGTCCCTGAGAACTTGTGTCTTGCCAGCATTTAGATAACACTCTTCTGAAAGCATTTGAGATTTGCAGATAGAGAAGATTATGTGAAGAAACTATAGGTAGTTTAAAGTGCTTTGCGAATGACTGGCAAAATGAAAATGCTGATGGTGTGACAGACCTTTAAATCTTCAGCCACATTCCAGTCAATCGATAGATACAGTCAGATAAAATCAGAGGGTACTCTCATACCTCAGAGGAGCTATTTTAATCACTATTTCATTATCTGACATGGAACAGTGGGACAGAAATGGTAAGTAAATTGTTATTCTGCTAAACTTTAGATGGCAGATTTAATTTCTAAATGTTTTCAACCTTGCTTGATCTCCTATCCCACTATGGTTTTTATATGGAAGAAACAAACTTTCTTCCAGTTTTCCATCTATTTATCTAAAGCACCCCAGGAACTATTCAGGATTATTTACCAAACAATCCTGATCTGTTTTTGGAAATTTTGTAATTAATATTAAGCTAGTATTCTAGCACCACAGTAACAGAATACTTATTATTTAGCCATAATTCTGTTCACCTAACTTTGCTGTGATTTTTGATGTATTGTTATACACAGAACAAGTTAGCAGATTAAATAGACAATGAAAAGCTAAAATCCCAATCCCAGTATCAAAGAATAGCAGCAGCTTCCTAAAGCTTCCAACTGGATACATAGATTGCCATATTTGTGTTTATGTCAGAAAACAAAGATCTGGACCCACTGCTTTTGATCTAGTTATGTTTCATAGAATCATAAAATATATGAGTTGTAAAGGACCAATAGATCATCTAATTTAACCCCCTGCTCAGAATCAGCTAAGAATCCACTAAGCATCCCTGAAAGATTGTCATCCACCCTTCATTTGAAGACTCCAATAATGGGAAGTCCTAAGCAGGCTAATGCTCTTACCTTCAGGGAATTCTTCATAGCATTCATCCTGATTCTCCTTTCTTTTTATTTCAACCCACTAGACCTTGTTCTGCTCTGTCCTTTCTTGCACATGAGAGCCTTTTAGATACATCTAAACTGTTGTCAAATATCCTTAGTCTTTTCTTTTGCAAGCTAACCATGGCCAGATTCTCTAACCAATCCTCATATAGCTTGATTTCCACATCCCTTATTATTCTGGTAACTCCTCTGAATATACTCCAGCTTCTCCATGTCCCTTTTTACATACTGTGTCCAGAACTAGATGCAGGTCTGATCAGCACATGAAACTAGTTCTAGTCTAGGGCTGGCCAAAATAATTCTTATCACATTTTCTTTGGTACTTGCCCAATAATATATGTGGCATGAAATGTATTTAATATAATTTAGTGGTCAGGTCAAAGACCGTGATGATGAATGACCTTGATTTTATAGCAATAAGGGTTCCCTTTGTGACTGACAGGTGATCTTTTGAGGTTATTTCTACCAGAATGCAAAATAAGACAATGTCTTCAGGCAGCAGATGCTGGATGGCAGCACTAGCAGAACTATTAGGCTACTCTTCCTGCACCATGGATATTTTCCATCTGGTTTTGTCCAGTTCCCAGAAACTTGTTGATAAATTGACAACCTGAGAGTGAAACTTAGCATACCCTCCAGAGAAAAAGGGCCCAGCCTGGCTTTAGCTTACTTTAATTCAGGGGTGGCAGCATTCCTCCATGCTTGCTTTTGTTTATAGAGGGACCCAGCTCCAGGGCCAATGGGAGGGAGAACCAAAATTAGCTGGGGATGTAACTTCATCAATTGCATACAAAAGCAGTAGTGCTTGGAACTGGCAACGGCACATGCAGTGGACCCACAAAGCCAGCAGGGGCACACTGTGCTGGCCTGGCCCTGCATCTCTTCTGAGAGTTCAACAATGGAACCAAGTAAACTTTCTGCCCATAAGCCTAACTCTAATCTGCATCCCACTCCTCCAACTTTGAGAGCTGCAAATTACACCCTCTCCTCGAGGGCAAATTACACCCTCTCCTCTCCTTTAGGGACCGCAATCCATTCCTTAAATCAGAAGCGAAGTGAACATGTGACTGAGAAAGAGAAAAAGAGATGCTACGAAGATCATGGGTTGCTGCTGTCTCATTTAGATAAAGTTCTCTCGGGAAGCTACACCAGTGTTACTCTCACTCCGGTGTGCGTTGCTGTCAGGTGAGGAAATTTGGTCTTAAGTGCGTGCATTGGTCAGAAAATGATTTTTTTTTGTTACTGTTGTATTTACGAATGGTTGCTAAATGAGGTAGCCACTAAACAAGGAGTGGCTGTATTATCAGAACCCAGACTTGCCTAACTCAGAGAAAATATTAGAGGACAAAGTAATTAGGGGTGACTACAGAGGAGTCAACCATATCAAAATGGCATGGCAACCGGGTGATCAAACCCCTGCCACTTTTTACAATGCATAGGATACACTTTTAAAAGTGGCAAGGTTCAAGAGCGCAGTCACACTTGCCACTTTAACACTGTTGCCTTTCTGTGTCCTGAGCTTCTTAAACTAGTG
Organism: Liasis olivaceus; assembly: GCA_030867105.1. Lineage (NCBI taxonomy): Eukaryota > Metazoa > Chordata > Lepidosauria > Squamata > Pythonidae > Liasis > Liasis olivaceus. The sequence continues at coordinate 39,129,767 of CM061351.1, read as the reverse complement.
CAGTGTAGTAGAGGAACTCATTCCATCAAATGTCAGTCCAGTTAGCTTCTTGAACCTGCATCGTCTTGTCTTTGGTCCCAGGGAAGAAAAAGTCATGAGCCCACTTTCAACTTTAGAGCTGTAAGATTATTTTGAAAAACATGCCAAAGTTTAAGTTTCTTGTGGAAAGTATAAAAAGGTTAATAAGCAAACTCACTTCAGTTACTAGTAGAGAACAGAAAAAACAAACAAACAAAAAACAGAAGAAAGTTAGGTTTCAGAGCCTGGTCATAACTAAACAATGACTAAACTATGGAGTTCCCAGTGTGATATTATGAGAATCACTATATCATAAATATTTCCCTTAGTTTCTGCCAGACTCCTTTATTCCCTTGAAGTTTCATTTATTTATGTGGTAGATAGATAATTTTAATTATTACAAATTAAGAAAATGGCATAATCAGCACAATCATTTTAAAAAGCCTCTCTTGGGCGTCATTTTCTTATGAAATGAAAATGGCGGGTGCCTACATGCCATTGCTTTGTGGGGAGGGTTTCTGTATGCCCACCTTCTCAGAAGATGTACAGAGTAAGAAAGACCACCTTGACAGAGATAGGCCGTTACCAAAGCAACGAGGAGAAAAACATGGCTTAACTCCAAAACAAGCAGAAAGTACCTGTAAGTGACTCAGACACACACCTCCCTAATTCACATGGGTATAAGAAGGGAAAGGAGGTACAGCATGATCAGACTTGCAAGATTCTGTTATTATAGCCACACTCAATAAAAGTAGTTTTAGCCTTCCTGTGGAATTGATTCTGGGTCTGCTCTACCTGATGGGGCTAACAGAAAAAAACAGAAAGATAAGCTGACAGTAAAAGAAGGGGGGGGAGGTCATGAGTTAGCAGAGGTAGCACAAACCATCCTTCTAAAAGCACAAAATGGGTGTTTGTGACTGGCCACACCCACCATGGCAGCCATTTTGTACAAGCATCCAGGATAAGCCTCCAAAATTCCCCATGTACATAATAGCCCCCAAAGCTTGAGAATCCTTGCCTTAACATTTTTTCTGAGGGAAAGTTAGTTATTTTCTGATTTTCAATCAATGAATGGAATACACACATTCTATTCATTTATTACTATAATGTATAGTGTATAGTATAATACATTTATTATAATGTAAATCCCAATATACATCAATCATTTCTGCCCAGGTTGAAGTGAATCAGGTTGGCTCTAGGTTGAATGCATTCTAAGTGGATTTATAAGCAGAATATTCATATATCTTTCCTAGTCTAGAAAGGAATTTGAGTCAGGCAGGGACTACTCTTCAGGAAGACGCATAGTCCAGATCTACCTACTGTACATGTACAAGAGCCTCTCCACTTTACTTTGTATTAGTCAGGTCCAGCCGTGGCCAACACACTCTAAGAAGGATTCAGACAAACAAAAACAGGTTCAGGCAAGGGCAACAAGAATGATCAGGGGACTAGAAACTAAGGCTATGAAGAAAGATTGGAGAAGCCGCCCAGGTTTTGCATTAAGCAGAGAAGAGAAAAGCGAGATAGCACTTCTTAAGTACCTGAAAAGATGACAGTGAGAAGACAGTCAAAGACTATTCTCTACCATCCTATAAGATGTGATATAAATGGTTTAAGTTAAAGGAAGAAGATTCTTACCTGTAAGGATTGAAGCTGACAAGACAGGAACTACGTAGACAGGCAGGCAGACAATAATGTAGCTGAACTACAGTAATGAAAATGTGGCTTATTCCCTGCAGGACAAATCACTTGCATAGAAGGAAACAAAATGAACTTTAGACAGTGAGCAGCATGTGAATTGGGTCTACAGTTAATGCTTTATAGCACCCAACAAGCAATAATAAATAACCTAATAAAAAGTGCCTCATTCCTATTTCAATTTTCACAGAAGTCATTCCCTGTACCAATCCCAATCCTATCAGATAAGAGATGAATCAAACAGTAAACATCAAGGATATCAGCAGTATAAAACTAGCAATATGAGAAGCCTGGCCCAAAAACAACTTTATTAGGCTCTCTGTATAAGTTGCCGGCCAGAAATGGCTGACACTTCAGCGGTTCGAGTCCAGCCTTTTGCATTAACAGGGTGAGCTCCTGTTTCCCCCCGCCCCAGCTCCTGTCAACCCAACAGGTCAAAAACTCACGTGAGTAGATAAATGGGTACTCTCACTCCGGTGGGAGGAAAAATGCTGGCAGCGCCTTGCACAGAGAGACGGGACCAGTTGCCGGTAAGCGCGAAACTGCGCTCGCCCGAAAAGGGCGCGAAGCAATGGAAACCCCGCCTCCTGCGCTCGCCAGCTGGGCTATGCTCTAGGAAGGAGGCTCTGGCAAACCACTTCCGAAAAACAATTGCCTTGAAAACTGCAAGGATTTGTCCAGGCAGTCACTGCAGGGTCAGTAATGACTGAGTGCAGACAAAAAAAAAATACTTGATTATATTTTGTAAATTCCAAATTAAAAAAAAATAGCTTCAGTTATGGAATTATCATGCAGGGCTAAAATCATGTGTGCTTCTGAAGTTGTTTATCTTTAAAAAATACCATTACTTTGGGGGAATTAAAAAAAAACAAGAAATAAATCAGACCTATCATTTCACAAAAACGGCATCTGTGAGAGAGCGCTCTAATTGATATTGGGTAAAAGTCAGCACTAGCTGAAGAGCCACTGAAGCCATTTAACTGCAGTGAAATAGTACTGGGTGAGCTCCTAAATTCAGCAGTAATTGCTTTAATTGGTACCTCCAAAAATAAAAAAAATGTCTGTAGCACCCCACTCACATAATTTGATGGCTTTCAGGGTCAACTAAGGCAGTCAGCCATAAGACAAGGAAATAGCATCTAATGTCTTCCATTTGTTTTATTATATTCCTCCTGAAAATGGTCTGTATGACGAACAGAAGGTGCCAGAAAGTCTGCTATAATTTGCCTCATCATATCAAATAATTCTAAAGGGAAATAATTAAAAGAGCCAGTATAGTATAGTGGCTAAGAAATTGGACTAAGGCCAAGGAGACCCAGGTTCTAGTCTACTCTTGGCTATGAAAGGTTATGTACTGCGTTAGTCCTTCTCACTCAGCTACCTATCTCTTTGGTTTGTTGGTGAAGGTGAAACTGGAGGAGAGAATGAGATGTATCCTGTGTTGAGCTTCTGGAAGAAAAGGGAGATTTAAGTCAAAGCAGACAAGGATGGATGGATGGATGGATGGATGGACAATTAATAAAGGATTACACCACTTCTTAGAATTTAGTTTATTTAACATTCTTTTATCACACTTTTCTATTTCAAAGGCACTCAAAATGCCATTGAGATAATTAAGAAGAGAAATAAAAATGCAGCCTATGATTAAAAACTATAAAGTTTACATTCAGATTATTACAGCCAATTCTAAGACATCTCAATGCAGCCAGCAAAAGCAAAGGAAAAGGGGCAAGTTTTCACCTTATGCCACTGAAAAGACTGCTTTCATGAGGAGACCAGACCGGCTTCTGTAGGCCAGGGTTCCTCAACCTTGGCAACTTTAAGACGGATGGACTTCAACTCCCAGAATTCCCCAGCCAGCCTTGAATTGAAGTCCATGCGTCTTAAAGTTGCCAAGGTTGAGGAACCCTGCTGTAGATGGTACTGTTACCTGGATGGAAGCCTTCCCAGCTGTTCTTCCAGGCTAGGCAGATTCACCCAGGTGCAGACAAAGAAGCAAATGTCCCATTCATAAGTATCAATCAAATCTGAAAAGGTTTAACATGAAATGTGGCAGATTAGGAAAAGGAACATTCAAGTCCTTTTGCCCAAAAAATCTGAAATACCAGCAGATAGATTATTAAACCAACAAATTAATAAATAGCATTCCCCCTGAGATCCAGATAGCCCTGATCTTGTCTGCCTTTTATAAGGCTTTAAAGACCTGGTTTTCTCCCAAGCACTGGGTCAGAATTATTTGTGAACCTGCCTGGGATGACTGTTTTGATGGTTGGATTGCCTTTCTTGGAATGTTCTCTTACATTTTAGGTTTGTTTATTTTTTCAGTATTTTGTTGTTTTAACTGTGTGCCACCCTGAGATTTCTGACAGAGCAGTTATATGAATCTTCTTCTTCCTCCTCCTCTCCTCCTCCTCCAGCATTAACAGAAGTTAAAAGAAGTTTCAGCCAGCAAGCACTTATAAAAAAATGTAGATATTATACAGTAGGTCAAGAACAGTGAATTTCTTGTGCATATTGAAAAAGAGTTTCTTCACATATTTCTTTTTCTTCCATGTCCATTTTTCCCCAGAATTCACTCCTGACACTAACAAAAATCATCTCAGAACCATTGTTGTGTCCTTCATTAATTCTTTCAGACTTTCATCATAAACAATCAAATCACTGATACTTTAAATGTAGATGCCTTCCTCTGTCATGAATACATATCAATAGAGTTACTTAAATAACATATTTAAAACAGATATTTTTCTAAGCAGTACTCATCAGACAAATGCCACTTTCATTCATTTTGGGGACTCTGTATGGCCCAATCAGTTTTTCTGTGCTATCTCATCTTTAGCCCTTTTATTCATAATTAACCTTCATTATTCATAATTACACCTTCATTTCCGTACATGTATTCATCAACTCTGTTCCACAAGATCAGACCATCTTCATTCAGATCTATTACTTCTTCCCCTTTCTTTCAGTTTCACAGATGCACCACACTTTTTTATTATTTTCATTTTATTCATGTCATTCATTAATTCATGTTCTTTACTATTTACTCTTATTTTCCAAATCATAATCTTCACATGCAATGGTCTTCAATATTGACCTCTGCTTCTCATCATGGCTTTAATCAACCAAAGCTTTCATATCATGCTGTTTAGTAACTGAAGAAGAGAGTAGAATAAATTTCTAGCCTTAGTTGTACCAGTGCCACATGTTGCATTCTCTGCCAACATAAGGACAGTGTTGGTTGGCACATTTTGGAAAGTATGCCACAAGTGCAACCAAAGCCCAGTTTTATCCCAAGCATGCTCATACTATTCTGCACAAGCTAAGCTCTCTTATCTAGTCATTATCTTGCAAGACAATGTACTGTTGCCTGCATCCAACAAATTAGCAGATATATAACAGAATCATAGAGTTAGAAGTGACCGTTAGGCTATTGAGTCCAACCTCCTACTCAGTGCAGGGATCCAAATTAAGGCAGATGACTGTCTAGCCACTGCTTGAAAATAACCAAGGAATGGGAGCTCACCACCTTTCTTGATAATTGATTCCACTGTGAAGTTCTTCCTAATATTCATCCAGATTCTTCCTTCCAGTATCTTCAGACAGTTATTCCATGCCCTACATTTTGGAAAAATAGAGGCTTGGAACTTCTTTCCTGTGACACCCATTTAGGCATTTAGATAGTGCTATAATATCCCTTCACTTCCCCCAGTTATCTTTTCTCAAGACTAAACGTACCCAGTTCCCTCAGCTTTTCCTCATAAGACTTAGCTTCCAGTCTTCTGATTGTTCTTGTTTCTCTTCTTGGCACCTGTTACAGTTCTCTTGTATCCTTCTTAAAATGTATTCCCAAGATATGGTGTCTGACCAGTGCAAAATATAATAAAACTGTTAACTCCCTTGACTTGGAAACTTTTTTCAATTAATAGAACCTAAAATTGCAGTTTATTTTTTTGACAGCTACCATATTCTGCTGACTCATTTTCAGTTTGTCATCAATTCCCATTCCAAGACTTTTCATACTAGGTATCTTACAGCTTATAACTGTCCACTGGAGTTTTTTTTCTTAAGTGAAAATATACCTAAGTTATATTCAGGTAAGAGTATATAAGATAGGTTGCATAGGAAAAGGTATATACTAGGGAAAGTTGCATAGAATAAAAGCTATCCTGGATATGGTCACATATGTCATCTATAACAAGACCTCTGCAACATCTATATGAGAGCCAGTTTGGTATAGTGATTAAGGCATCAGGCTAGAAGCTTGGGGACTGAGTTCTAGCCCCACCTTAGGAGCTGGGTGACTTTGGGCCAGTCACTCTCTCTCAGCCCCAGGAAGGAGGCAATGGCAAACCACTTCCAAAAACTTTGTCAAGAAAACTGCAGGGACATGTCCAGGCAGTCTCCAGGAGTCAACACTGACTCAAAGGTGCGCACGCACACACAAATCTATATAACAGCGGCTGAAGATTTTTCCAGAAATGTATGAAACTCTTAAACAGGTTTGTGAAGTCATTTGGATGAAAGTATAATTTATTCCCTTGTGATTTATAGATGAATAGGTTCTTCAATAATATACTGGATAAGGTATGACATTCTTCTATTCAATGTGACAAATACAATGTGAAGATCAGAAATGTAGTTAAAGCCACACACAGTACTACAATTACATGTCTTTATTATGTAACATGAAAACAGAAAAACATCCCATTCACACTCAGGTACCCAGGACTGCTTTGAAATTCAAGTCTTGTCCACCTGGATGCAAAATAGATCCAATTTTTTTTCATCCCTACCCTTGGGCTGATGGACTAATAGCAGAACCATGCTACTGTGAAGATGTTTTATGGGTATGTGCTAGACTAGCTTTACTTTAAACTTTGCACATTGAGTAAAATAAATTTGCTATATATGAAGTGGTAACTCACTCAGTTCTTTGGTCTGCAAACAGACTATAAAATTTAGATATGGGCTTCAATAAAGTTTTTTAATGCATAATTGCTTCTTATTAGCCGTGTTGAAAGTTAAGTAAGCAGAAGGTGTCTGTATTAGAACTCTTTTTAAAAAATAAAATTTTAATCCCAAATGATAAAAGTATAAATAATCTTTTTTTTTTTTTTACTTTACGCATCTAATCATAACTTTTTTCTTCTTTGCTTGAAACGCCTTTTCCTTGCCTGCAGCCATAAAAGTGAAGGAACTGAACTGGAGCTTTACAAAGAAACAGGTTAACTATTTTCCCCCAAAACATTTCCATGATTTAAACTGTTTGAAATTGCTATTAGCCATGGAAGGAAGAAAAAAAAAAAGGCAGATACTATATTTCTGTCCAGAAACAAGAGCACAGTAGCAGTTTGAGGAGAGGTTAGACAAGATAAAGGATTAGGAGAAACAATTATTAGTCCTCCTCCAACACTGTGGTTCTAGTCAAATGTTGCCTCATTGTATATTACATATACTACAATGTATACATTAAGCAAAAACATTGGAATAACTTATCGTCTACAAGTTCCCATAGTTCCCATAGCATGCCTATTTAGAATTCTGCAAAATTATTCCGCTTAATTTAGTGGGTCAGTCAGCAGAAAATGCCAATGTTTATAGCAGCACTACACAGTTAGGTCAGGTTTGAAAAGTCTTATGTCAGAATTCTCACAACAGTGCCACCTTGGCTCATCTCACAGTCTTGTGTATTACGAAGTGATCTGGCTGAGATGTGACTGGAGGGAAACAGGCAATGAGGCAGCCATTCTGGCCAATATACAGGAGATTATAAAAATGGCAATTTAGCAAGAACTAGACTTCATCACAATGTCATTTCATGATGATTTCCTTCATTGAGTTGCTTAACTAGAGGTAGTCATGCTATCTTAAAATGCTTTCTTCCTTTCTCTAAAGTGTCAGTAAAATCTTCTAGGCTATTATCTAGAAGATTAAACTCTACATGTTGATTCAGAAATTGTTCAGAGGAGAGTACATATGCTGGAGATTACAAACCCCAAAACTCAGTCCTTAAATTACTTGGGGCACTACACCAGATATAAGCCATCCTATATATAAAATTATTAAAGTCATTTTCTTCTGAAAAACAACATTCTTCTACAAGTAGAAAGCACCATTTTATAGTTCATAATCAATCCAAGATCAATCCAAGAGCAAAAAAAGAATTAGCTTCTGTGGGGAATCGTATATAGCTGCTGAGACAAGAATCCTGACAATCTCATACATTTCCAGAACAAAGTACAATCTCATTCTGCCTCTAAACCAGGTAGTTCTTGACTTTTGACCATTCATTTAACAACTGTTTGAAGTTACGATAGGGCTGAAAAAAGTGACTTATGACCAGTCTTTACACTTATTACTGTTGCAGCATCCCCACGGTCACACATTCAAAATTTGGGCACTTGGCAACTGGCATGTATTTACAATGGTTGCAGCATCTTGGGGTCATGTGATCAGCATTTGCAACCTTCCCAGGGGGCTTCCAACAATCAAAGTCAATGTGGGAAGCCAGATTTGCTTAATGACCATGTGATTCACTTAACAACTGTGGCAAAAAAAAGCAATAAAATCAGGCGTGACTCACTTAACAACTGCATCACTTAGCGATAGAAATTTCCATCCCAATTGTGGTTGTAAGTCGAGGACTACCTGTACCAAAAATAACATTTCCAGAATGAAAATCCGCTCTACGGAGTAGACAGTACAGTAATTAATTTACAGTAATGGGTCTACCAGATCTGGTAGATGACAGGACAGCCACTATAAGCAGCAAAAAGTTAATATTCTTTACCATTTCTTTGCCACCATCTAGTGGTTGTCCAGATTTTGCCTCCCCAGATCTGGTAGCCTTACACACAATTCTACTCACCACTAGCCATGCTGACTATAACTGCTGGGAACTGAAATTCAATTGCATCTACAACACCACATATTACCCATCACACCTCTACACTGGTAGCTGTCCAAATGCAGGCTACAATAAAGGGGAGATTCCCGTTTGCCACATTCCCACTCAAGAAAGAAACGTCTTCTTCATTTTAATTCAAATGTGACTTGATGAAAATGAAGGCATAAGGAAAATTGTGACCAAAATGATTCAAAATGAGCTTGATGTCATGTTTTAAATGCTATAATAGTTATACATAAGTAGTTATACATAAGTGTTACACTATTTAATTCTATTAATAGTCAAACTTACTATAAGCATTAATTTAAGAAACAAGTTTAATGACCTCAAGCTTTAAATAAAATACAAAAATTCATTATTGGCCATTCAGAAATATTTTTCATCTTGTATCCAAAGACAAATTGATTACCACACTATTTTAAATACATTTCATTGTCAAATTCTGACACAGACAGTCATTTTTGGAAATGATTTTTCTGTCATTTAGATTACAGACAGTCCCCTACTTGCAAACTTTCATGTTGCGAACTTTCACCGATATGAACAGGACGGACCTGGAAGTCAGAACCAGAAGTTGGGCCAGAAGTTGGAACCGGAAGTCAGGAGAACACAGGAAAGGGTTAGTTTGCAGCGCACCACAAACTAACCCTTTCCCACCTTCCCTCGCATTCCGTTTGCATTTGAGGTTTGCATTGGAGTTGGAGTTCCCAGAAAGGGTTAGTTTATGCGGCGCGCTCCATTGCCGGGTGAGGCAGGAGCGGGGGTGGTGGAAGAGAACAGGGGAGAGGGGACGGAGGTCTCCTGCCTCGTCCGGCAATGGAAAATGCCACTCCCCACCAATTCATCTTTCGCTCCCCTCTCCTCTGCTACCACCCCCTCTCCTGCATCACCTGGCGACACATTGGCAGCAGAAGATAGGGCTCCTCTGCCTACACCTCTTTTTTTTTTTACTTTTTACTTGGTTGGACTTGTGAACAACAAGCACTTACGAACGGCCTCTTGGAACGTAACCTGTTCGTAAGTAGGGGACTGTCTGTATGTCATTTAGAATAATCACTAGAAGTTTTAAAAATTATATAGCCTCTAAAAAGCTCATCTGACAAGGAAATATGAAAGAGCTATCAATTATACAGCAGAATATCAATAATGCTCCTGGAATTCTTATTTGTATGATGTTTTTGCTGGACCGATACCTTTGCATATCTGTTGGTACACCATCCAGCAACTTCAGTGCTGGTCCCCTTGGTTCTGTTTATACTCACCACTCCATTCAACCCCACCCCATTTTGAGCTTAAAAGCCTCTCATCTCCAATTAGAACTTAGTTGCTGCCATACTGTCTCCCCAATACAGTTCTAAGCATCTACGTTGGACATTGCTTTGTGAGTGATGTAATATGGTAGCTGATGATTTCAAATGGAAATGGTAGGCAGAGAATATACAGAATAAAAACGCACGACACTAAGTAATATCCTGATCAAAATGCTAGTCATTTCATTCTGACCATCCCACTTTCTCACTCTTACTAACCATTAGTTTTAAGAAGCCAATGATAAAGTAACCTAATGATAAAACCTTTTTAAGTATAGATTTATCTTGTTTGGGCAGCAGTTAAAAAGATTTTTTTACTCCAGTAGAAAGACTGGAGTGTATAATACCTGATTTAAAACATTATTAAACAGTATTCAGGTCTTAAACGACAGAAGAATCTTGGGAAAAGAAGTAAGGGTTAAAGATGTGAATGTGATATTAAATTATATCTCTGAAATTTGTAACATTCTAAATATAGTTTATCATGAATGGGTAGCAGCGAAGAATGCTTATTCCAATGGAAAGTCTCTAGCATGGTGTTTTTCAACCAAAGTTGCCAAGGTTGAAAAACACTGCTTTAGTGTATCTGATTTAAAATCCAGGACTGATAACATGTGCACATATGAATTACTTTTTTGTATTGTGGAAAGTCTAATCAATATGATTCTGTACAATCAAGGCTGAATTTGTTGTTTAACACTTGAACTTCATTGTATATAGTTATATCCTAAAACGTATTTATTTTTTAAAAAATGTAAGCATGAGATTGTATCAAAGATTTGGCAAACCATGAATTTAAGATGAATGTGAAGAAAAGTCTTTAAATACTCACTACTACCAAATGGTAGGCAAGATATAACAGATATTTTAATAGCGGCCAAAATTATTTGGACCTTATCCTGGGCATTTGACAGGGACTCAAATATATTGGAAAAGATCCATCATTGATATATAATTTTTGAAACCTAAGTATCTAAGAAAAGATTTTTAACGTAAGTGCTGCATTGACAAAATAATGAACTCTATTCTTCTTAAAGCTTATTTTCACAGCCATGTAGCTGTGATTTAATACTGCAATCAGATAAGCCACAACAGGCAGGCAAGGCAGAAGTTTACAGTACCTTACATTTGAATCTTACACCAAGAACCTTGTTATCAATCAAAAGTGTACACCAGCATTAGACTTTATTGTGCAGCTTTCTTAGAACAAACTAACAAGGCATATATCATGTTGCAAATAATGACATGGCATAACACAATATAGTATGGCTCTCTCCAGAATAATAAAAATGTATCTCTGTATTATTTCTAAATAAAAATGTAATCTCTGTCTGGATCTGCAAAATAGAGATTATGTGTATAATTTATTTCAATTGGCAAATATCTGATGTCATGCTTTCTGTTTTGCTAAAGCTGGATGAAAATATCTGTACCTTCGATAACAATAAAGAAAATACAGTTTCCAAGCCAAGCTATTAAATTGATAAGAACCTGCTAGTCTGGAGTTACCAGACATCTGGCAAAAAGAAGATATGTCTTCCCTTTTGTCCTCATGACCTCTGTCCAGCAGGCATAGCTTTAAAATCAAATATTGTCTCGTTTTTTGAGTATTTTTGTTTTGTTTTGTTTCATAACAGTAGTCATTCAAACTTTTGTGTATTGTGACCTTGCAAATTGTCTGTTTCTTTCTTTCCCTCATCTGTTGACAGACTCAGCAGCTTAGATTTACATTATTTAATTTATTTCCTGATTCCAGCAATTGGCTTCAATCCAGCCCTTTTAAATCTATGATCACTGTGGTCTGTAGATCACATGACTCATACATTTCTATGGTGAAATTTGAAAAAGCACATCATCGTCAATTTTATATTGTAGCTAGCATATGTTCTGAAACATAAAGATTTGTTGGAAAAATATTGTGATTGAAAAAAACAGTCTTTCTGATGCTGGAAAAAGTAATTTTGTATACATGTAGGCCTAAGTACATTTTTTTGCAGTTTTCAGTGTAATTTTTGCCAAGGAAGTTAAACAGTTAGCATGTCCACCTTCCCATCTACCCCCAATTTGTCCTCCTTTCCAATTTTCTGCATCTTCCTTTGCCTGTTAAGATATCTGGTAAGCCCTAACCCTAATCTAGTCCAGCATTCTGCTTCCACAATAGGCAAAGGGAAGCCCACAAGCATAGCAGATGTGCAGTGCTACCTTCCTATTCTTGTTGTGTTATCTATTTTATATATTCTTTTAAATTTTCATTTGTATTATCTTCTTCCTTTATATAATAAAAATAATTTAAACTTTTTAAAAAGAAAAATGAATGGTGATATATAAAAAAGTTGTAAAATCTCCTGTAAGTGAACCTTGATGTTGAAACAAAATGGAAGTTGTTTGCCATTACCTTCTGGGTTATTTTCTCAACTTCCTAATGTATCCTACAGCCTGATATTTTCCCAGGGTCTTCCATCTAAATACTAGCTAAGTCTCACCTTGCTTCATTTAAAAAAAAAACTAGCCAGGTTCATTACGTGATAGATCTACACACACACTTTTTGGGAATAGTGATACTTTATTTTAAATAATCATACTGGATGGGATTAGATTACGCTACTGTTGACATGAAGAAGCTATCAGAAATTATAGTTTAAAGCTGCAACTCTGTGACAATTTTTCATTGAACTTTTGCAAGTCACCATACTGTATTATAACTGTCTTCTTAGAAATATTTCAAGACATACTTCTTGTACTGAATTTCTTAATAATATGGCTACAAAATGTTTTTAGCTATTTAGCTAGTTTAAAAGTTTTCTGAAGATATCCAGGGTACAATCTTACACTATGTTCTTCAAAAATAAGCCCCAATGAATTCAGTGGGACTTTTTCCCAGTTATAGGATAGTAATCTTGTCTTCTTAATGTTATAAAGAAGGAAATTCTTCTCAACATGCAATTTGGATGAGAATAATGGCATTAAAATTATGTTAGTTGCAGGTGCTAAACATGAAATGAGAAATCACAATGCCAGTTAAATACATTGTTATATATGAAAATACATTTTAAAGATAATTCAACCTTCAATGTTACTTTGACAATTTGGGATTCTCTTGAGAGTGGTGATATTTGCTTTGGTGAAATGCATCTCAGTCTTAATGGTAAATTTTTATTGCACATATATTTAAATGCTCTCTGGGCAGGGCCAGCTCTAGGTTAAAGCTAAGCAGACGCTAGTCCAGGGGTGCCAGATTTTAGGTGGTACCAAAATTGAAAAGACTTCCAAAAAATATAATAAAAAAGCAAAAAGCAGTAATGGCACACTCAGTGAGCCAGCATGCCTGCTCGAGGGTTATATATAATTTTGCAGAATTGTTGCCATATGACAGCAATGGCTGCTGATGTAATTAAAATTAGTTACTGTGTAAATAGGGTGAAAATGTCCAAGAAAAGAAAAAAAAATTGTTGAGGCTGAAAATCATAAGTATCAATCTCAAAAACTCAAAGGAAAAAAAGGAACAAGAGGGAGCCTTTTTGAAATTTCTATCAAAATCAGAAGATGAGCCAAACCACAAGGGGCACCAGAATATGGCTTTGCCTCAGGCACCAAAGTGTCTGGCTGGGGAATTCTGGGAGTTGAAGTCCACACCTCTTTAAGTTGCCAAGGTTGAGAAACACTAGTCTAGAGCCAACCTTGGCCCTGGGGAATATGTAGAGGCTAATCTCTCTCTCTCTCTCTCTCTCTCTCTCTCTCTCCTGCTTTGTAAGAAAAATGAAACATCTAGGGAAAAAAAGGGGTAATAACTGCACTAATCTGAAGCCCGCACATGATGTATTAATACTGACTGCATGGTTGGTACTGAAATGGAAAGGGAAAACAGTAAGAAACTTTTTTTTTTTTTTTGCCTAAAAGGGCTTTATGTCATAGTTTTCCCTGCATCAGGACTACCTGTTAGATTATATGGTGATGTCACAGGGAATGGTAATGAGTATTTTCAACCTCATTGGTGGAGAGGTAAGATAAGCATTGAAATCGGTATGTTTCATCTCAGAGGTTAAATGAACCCATTTCTACTTTTATTTTAAACCCTTTAAGCTGAAAAATCATATCACTGAAAAGTGGCCATTTTGATAGGGATTAGGGTTCCCCAGCTGTTTCATTATTCTTCAGTCAGACAGAAATCAGTCTTCCACAGAATACAGAAGCCTTCCTTAGAGATGACCTACTCAAGTCAAGGAAAAGCAGTATAGGGATGTGATTGTGGTAGAAACATGGGCTAAGCTTGTTACTGTCACCCAATTCCCACGATTAGTTGAATTCTGGGTTGCAATAATGTCTCATATTGAGATTTAACTTCCCTCTTCTATTCATCAGTTCTCATGGAAGCAAAGACCTGTTATCTGATCCAAAAGAAAAATGGAATTAAAGCCTAACCCACACTGAGCCTTGTAGCATTTAAGACCCACATATCCTGTTTCAAATTTTGTTTTGAGAAACTGGGCATTTTTAGATGGATGGCTCCTGGAAATACCTATCAAAACCTTATATACAGCTACAGGTAGTCCTCGACTTCCGACCATTCAATTAACAACCATTCAAAGTTACAATGGTGCTGAAAAAAGTGACTTATGACCAGTCTTCGCACTTAGAAACATCGCAGTGTCCCCGCGGTCACATGATCAAAATTTGGGTGCTTGGTAACCGGCATATATTATAGTTATAGTTGTGGCATCCCGGGGTCACATGATTGCCATTTGCGACCTTCCCAGGGGGCTTCTGACCAGAAAGTCAATGTGGGAAGCCAAATTCACTTAATGACTGTGGCAAAACAGGTCATAAAATTGGGTGTGACTCACTTAAAAACCGCATCACTTAGCAACAGAAATTCTGGTCCCAATTGTGGTTGTAGATTGAGGACTACCTGTACAGGTGAAACTCAAAAAATTAGAATATCGTGCAAATGTTCATTTATGTCAGTATGGCAACTCAAAAGGTGAAACCAATATATGAGATAGACGCATTACATGCAAAGTGAGATATGTCAAGCCTTACTTTGGTATAATTGTGAAGATTATGGCATACAGCTTATGAAAACCCCAAATTCACAATCTCAGAAAATTAGAATATTACATGATATATGAAAATTAGAATATTACATGAAAATTAGAATATTACATGATATCAATAACACAAGGATTAGAAATAGAACAATATCGGACCTCTACAAAGTATAAGCATGCATATGTACTCAGTACTTGGTTTGGGCCCCTTTTGCAGCAATGACTGCCGCAATGCGGCGTGGCATGGATGCTATCAGCCTGGGGCACTGCTGAGGTGTTATGGAAGACCAGGATGCTTCAATAGCGGCCTTCAGCTCCACTGCATTGTTCAGTCTCATGTCCCTCATCTTTCTCTTGGCAATGCCCCATAGATTCTCTATGGGGTTCAGGTCAGGTGAGTTCGCTGGCCAACCAAGCACAGTAATCCCATGGTCATTGAAGCAGGTTTTGGTACTTTTGGCAGTGTGGGCAGGTGCCAAGTCCTGCTGGAAAATGAAGTCAGCATCCCCATAAAGCTCGTCTGCGGAAGGAAGCATGAAGTGCTCCAAAATCTCCTGGTAGACGGCTGCGTTGACACTGGACTTAATGAAGCACAGTGGACCAACACCAGCAGATGACATGACTCCCCAAATCAACACAGACTGTGGAAACTTCACACTGGACTTCAAGCATCGTGCATTGTGTGCCTCTCCATTCTTCCTCCAGACTCTGGGTCCTTGGTTCCCAAATGAGATGCAAAAGTTGCTCTCATCAGAAAAGAGGACTTTGGACCACTGGGCAACAGACCAGTTCTTTTTTTCTGTAGCCCAGGTAAGACGCTTCTGACGTTGTTTGTTGTTCAGGAGCAGCTTGACAAGAGGAATACGACATTTGAAGCCCATGTCCAGGATCCGTCTGTGTGTGGTGGCTCTTGATGCACTAACTCCAGCCTCAGTCCACTCCTTGTGAAAGTCCCCAACACTTTGGAATGGCCTTTTCCTGACAATCCTCTCCAGGCTGCGGTCATCCCTGCTGCTTGTGCACCTTTTTCTACCACACTTTTCCCTTCCACATAACCTTCTATTGATGTGCTTTGATACAGCACTTTGGGAACATCCAACTTCTTTTGCAATTACCTTTTGGGGCTTTCCCTCCTTATGGAGGTGTCAATGATGGTTTTCTGCACAACTGTCAGGTCAGCAGTCTTTCCCATGCTTGTGATTCCTACTGAACCAGCCTGAGAGACCATTGAAAGGCTCAGGAACCCTTTGCAGGTGTTATGGATTCATTAGCTGATTAGAGTGGGACACTTTGAGCCTAGAATATTGAACCTTTTCACACTATTCTAATTTTCTGAGATTGTGAATTTGGGGTTTTCATAAGCTGTACGCCATAATCTTCACAATTATACCAAAGTAAGGCTTGACATGAGGGGACGCGGTGGCGCAGTGGCTTAATGACGCTGAAAGTGCCGGCCAGAAATGGCTGAAAGCTTCAGCGGTTCGAGTCCAGCCTCGCGTTAACAAGGTGAGCTCTTGTTTCTATACCCGCAGCTTCTGCCAACTCAGCAGATCGAAAACGTACGTGAGTAGATAAATGAGGACTCTCACCCCGGTGGGAGGAAAAATGCTGGCAACGGCTCAACAGAGAGACGGGACAAGTTGCCGGTAAAAGCGCGAAAAACCGCGCTCGTCCGAAAAAGGGGCGCGAAGCAACGGAAATCCCGCCTCCTGTGCTGCCAGCTGGGCTGACGCTCTAGGAATTAGGCTCTGGCAAAGTCTAATTCCGAAACTAGAAAGATGCAATTGCCTTGAAAACCGCTAGGGGGCGGTCACTGCAGGGTCAGTAATGACTGTTAAGCAGATAAAAAAAAAAAAAAAAAAGGCTTGACATATCTCGCTTTGCATGTAATGCGTCTATCTCATATATTGGTTTCACCTTTTGAGTTGCCATACTGACATAAATGAACATTTGCACGATATTCTAATTTTTCGAGTTTCACCTGTATATTATCTTTTCCTCCTTGATCATTTTTTTTTGCTGCAAAGAAAATTATGGTGGAAGAAGCATGGGGGAAAAAACTGAAGGGTTATAAAAGGAAGGCAGCAAGCCTTGGACCAGTTGTAAAAGTTCTGTGAAGCAGGTTGATTGGCTAATAAAAGATTCACCTGGAAGCATCTGGAAATCTGAAGCAAGTCTGAACAGTGCTTTTAAAAAAGAAACAAACGGGTGAGCGAACAGTGTGTTGCATGTGCAATTTTGACAGATCAAGTGGAATTCTTTGCAACCCACTTTTGCTATCAAAGATATAACAGCTGCCACATCGACTAAACAAAAAGCATTTTTCTCCTGCACAAAAGAAGAGATATTATTTTGGCACAATAGCTGGCAGCAGTGCTTAAATATTTTGTCCATTATCCTTTTGTCTATCAGACTTTTCACATGCAGCTGTTATAACTAAAAAATACCATCTGCGTCAAGAGGTCTAACCTGGATCTTGCCTGTGTTTGCCTCTGAAAACATTCCCATCCTTTGTTTTGTCAAAGTTTACATGACAATAGGGAATTAAAGTTTACATGATGGTAAGGAATTAAAGGGGTGGGGTGGGGCAGAGTGAAAAAAAGATTTGTCTTAGCAGCTCTTTGATTTAATTCACCAGAAAAATCCTTATGCAGAGTATTTATTCTCTGACAATAGCACACCTTATAATAAGCTGACTTATAGGCTAAATTCAAATATCACATTAAGCCATAAGTCATTTATTTAGCTGTGATTTAAGGTACTGTATGAATCCTGCTATTGAGGTTAATTAAAAAATCTTAGCCAGATGGTGAATCTGGTTAATAAGTCTTGGTCAACATACCATAGTTAAACTAATGATAGTTTTGGGTGGTGTGTGAATCCAGATATAGAAATGAAAATAGTGTGAGGAGGCAGAGAAGAGGAAGATCCTTGCTACCTACTTCACCAGTGTGAAACTTCCTGTTTTCTCATCCCTGCTTTGGAGTCAAATTGTAACTTGGATGGAATAATACTGGGCTTTATTTTTGTAACTTACTTTTGGTTCATCACTGATAGAGAGAAGCAAGATATAAATAATAAATTACACTGATTTTACATTATCAAAGGAGGGAACAGTGAACAACAGCCTTACAATAACTTACCACGGTTGGGTATAAACCAAAGGGTTTGGAGCCCTTGCCTGCAATTACCTCCCATGGTAAGCTCCTAAACCAGCTACATATAACAGACTTCTTTCCCCACAAATGACTAGTCCAATATTAGCCTTGGGTAATGAGACATATGGGACCTCCTATTGGAAAAGTGAACTGTGATTCCTCAGTGCTTATATTTTCAAGAGATGAAGAAGCCTGGATCTATCTAAGGCTCTAAGTGGCTGAACTTGCTCCAATTTCACTAAACCAGATAATGTATGGTCTTATTCAATATAAGGTAAGGGATTCTACCCTAGTATTCTTCCTAGCCTTCCACATCTAAGATACTGTTAATCTGGAAGAATTGTCACACCTTTAAATTCTCTATACTGTTATGTTATGAAGGTTCCAAAATATTGTATCTGAATAGATGAATGGACTTCTAGTTATGTGAAAGAAACAATACGGTGGATACAGTTTATGGTCTACCAATGAACAAGACAGCCATGCCAAACATCTAGAGGTAGCTTTATCTCTTCAGAAGTAAAAAGAGCTACAAAGTGCTTCTGACTTTCAGTTTAGTTATTTATTCTGGAGGAAGTACAGGATGATAGTGGGATTGTTAGTAGAACTATGTACAGCTTGTGGAATTATGCACACATAACTGAAAATGACGTACAAGAAATACACTTTATGAATTTATGTTATGCCCCTATATTCACTGATAATTATTTCCTAGATTCATGGGAAACAGGAGAATTCAAACTGTTGAATCAGTGAGACAAAAATTGATCTGAATCATATTTTTACAATTTCTACTTGAAGTAGATGAAAGCTTGTTGCATTTTCATCCAGGAGGGTTTTCTTTATTTTCTCCCTCCCCACTTTCCAGGGACATGTTCAGGGAGGGAAAGGAGGCAAATGATGTCACACGTGTCTTTGCATCATCATACAAATAATGCAAATTACATAATTCACGTAATTTGTGTGAGAACATCATGGCACACATGATGCCATTGTGGATGATACGGGAGGCTTTTCCTTTTTCTTTATTTTTACATCATACCCTTTAAGTCTAACTAAGCAACACCTTCCATGCCCTATTATCCTAAAGACAAGGAGCACACAGAAGAGAAGTGCTATCTACAATTTGGGTAATTTTCTCAGAATTCCTGGAAGTACTGCACCTGGAAGTACCGTTCACATTTCCACTTCACCCATCCACTTTGGTAAACCAATCAAGCAGCCCAAAGAGACAAGATACGAAACTTCCCGTTGACTTTTTGTCTCTTGCCTGTATTTTAAATCTTGTTACAAGAGCTCCACTTAGATGCAATGAAAAAGTATTAAGTAGACCCCCACCCCCACAACAAATATAGTTAGTTCTTCCCAGTGCAAAGACCTCTCACTGAGAAAGAGTTTCTATTTCACTAATGGAAGTCAGCAAAATTCTCCACACAAAGCTACCCAGGATCCATTTTATCTTAAATACTATATTCCTTTCCTTCTATTCTAATTCATTCAGCAGCAATTTGGCTAGGCAAACCACTAAGGAGAAGAATTAAATTTTAAAAAAGGTACCCTTGAGCAAAAACTGCAGGAAAAATAATTATGCTTAATGCCTAATTCAGTTTCTGAATGGAGGCGCACTTTATAGAGTAAGGGGTTATTAGAGTTTTGGATAAGAATAAGTAGAACTTTTCCCTTTTTCAAATGTGATGTTAGGCTGTAAAAAAAAAAAATCATACTAGTACCTACTGAATTTTTAGTCAAATTATTGTAAATTTTAAGCAATGAAACCTTTCAGCTTTCCCACTAGCACTCAATAGCCTTTCAAAAGTTGGCTAAAGATAGCAGAAAACTTTCTTACTGTAGATTTCATTTTGGAGGCTAAAAAGAAATGTTTTGAAGATACAGGCATGATAAAGGGAAAGGGGAAGCTTCAGTATCTATGAAGCCCATTTAGCTAAACTTTATGCTACGTCTAGTAGATCTGGGATGTTAAAACCCAGATGATTGCTAGATGGCAGCAAATAGTTACAGCTTTCTGTGTCCCTTTGCTGCCATCTCATGATCATCTGGAACTTTGCAGCCTAGATCTAGTAGCTTTACTCTATGCAGTCCCACAGGGCACATTTGACTTTCTGTGAATTTCACTTTTATGGGCCCTTGGAGTACAGCTATTTTAAACTAATACAAATTCAAAGAATGTCAATGCCAGAGCCCTTTAGAGCTTGTCTCAGGACTTGGCGGTAATGGTGTACTATTGTTCATAAATCAGACAGATGCAAATTCAACCACAGCCTGCACAAGCCACACTTGCAATCAATGTGCCCTATGAATTCTGTTATCCTAGGATGAAAATAGTACTTTTTAAATTGTTGGTGCAGTAGAACCTGTCCAGAAAAAAAATCTGGCTCAGTTACTATTCGTACCTTCCAGGGATACAATTTGCTTTTTTTTTTGGAATAGTTTAATAATAAAAATAGAAAAGGACTATAGCCATAGCCCTTCTCTGACAGGAACAACCCATGGGACTTCTAATTTATTGTGCGATATAGAATGCCTTCTTTCCAGATATCAGATCCAGCTTACAATGACTCTAGATAGACTTCTGAAGTCCTAATCGATCATCAGTACTGTCAATTGAAGGAAGGGTCATTTTTTCCTAAGGTGTTTAGATGGAGTATGGGCCTTCTAATTACTTCACAGAGTAATTAGAAGTAAAAGGCATTACAGGGACTGGCAGATTCAGCTAAATGGGGCTAACAACATGGGCATCAACAGCCAGCATTATGGGAGTTCTGTCACTGTGTGTGTGTGTGTGTGTGTGTGTGTGTGTTTGCTTAACAAACTTATATGGCTGCCCATCTATCAGAAGGTATTCTGGGAGGCAAACAAGAATGAAAAACACAATATAATTAGAACAAAAAACTATTTCAAACAAACAAACAAACAAACCTTTGGGGCCCTGATAAAATTTGCATCCACCAATTGGCTGCACCATGCTTTGGAATGATTCCCTTTATTGTTATGATGACTTCTTCACCTCCCAGAATGTTCAGTTCTAAAACCTCTCAGTAGCCAGAAAGGGCAATGCAAATAATTTGGAAATACCAAAAGAAGAGAATTTGGAAATGGTTTTTGAGAATGACAGATGTGGCACTGTTTTTGCACCATGAATCCTTTTATATATACTGCTGTTCTAGGCAGTGTCTTACGTTAGACACCATAGTATTTAATTGTAACTGGCATTGACAGACGGAATATAAGATGAGAAACAGTCCATTGTTAGGGAAGGCAGTTTTCGTGAATTGCTCAAATGTGTCAATTTTTATGTGTTTAACGTGTCATTAGCCATTATTTAGATACGGTAAAGTTTAGAGATTTTTCTGTAACTTAATATACTGTCACTGACAGCTACCAGAACTGACATATGCATATTACATCAACTAGTAGCTAGTTATTTTAAATCTATGGATCCAGAGTTGGAAAATAATTATTTTATATTGTTTATTTATTTATTGGATTTATGTGCTGCTCCAATCACTGCAGTAGTGCAAATGAGAGGTGACCAAGTCTTGAGTGAGAGTGAGTAAGGTCTCCTGTTCCAGGAAGAGTCATAATTGGCACACTAGATGAAGTTGTAGAAAGGTCTTCCTTGCCACAGCTGTCACCTGCCTTTTATGCAGTAACTGTGAGTCAAAAAGCATCCCTTTATTCTGAACCAGCTTGGAATAAGGAGTGCACAATCCCATCCAAGATGGAAAGATGAAATATTCCTGGAATCAGATGGGTTCCTGACCCACAGCCATTCCATCTTGCTGAGATTGATTTTAAGATTTTTCCTCCCTATTCATACCCTCACAGCCTCGGGGACAGGGCCTCAGCCACATCTCCTGTTTGGTGTGAAGTTGAGATAATAAGCATACTGATGATATCTTATCCCAAGCCAACAGATTAATTCCCCAGCACTTTTATATAGATGTTATAGGAGGGGGTGAGCATGTCAAACCTTGAGGCGTCCCAAACTGAGCAGCCTTGTGTTCAACCTATTCCCCCCGACTGAAACCCTCCCCTCAGAATGTTTCTTCCTCCTCCTCCCTGAGGAGAATTACTGCAGAACAAAGTCTCCTACCCTCAACTCTCGGAGGTAATCCAGAAGGATATTATGATTGATGATACTGAAAGCTGCAAGGAGATCTGACAACCCCAGGAAGGAAACACTCCTTCTCCTGATGTTGCCACAAATATTTCACAATCACAATAATATAGCATGGAGTCCTTGGGGTTCTGTGAGCTGGGTTGTTTTCTTGCAAATGTTTCGTCACCTGGCTAGGTAACATCTTCAGTGCTAGAATAGAAGCAGGTTTGCTCTCTGTTTATATACAGTGGCATGCCTTGCCAGTGTTGGTGGGGGTGTAGGTTTTATTTTGTTTTATATTTTCCTTCTGGCAGTTCCTTGATTAGGGTATTGTTTACTGCTTGATTGTATGTCTGATGATAATCTTGGTGTTAATCTCTGCTTATCTGGGTGATGATTGCTGGCGAGGAGATGTTCTGGTTTTTTGTTTACCTTTTTATTGTCTCTTTTGAATAGTGTGTAGATGTTGTTTATTTCTATGTGTCTGCCATCAACAGGCACTGTGTGCAGCCATCAACAGGCAGAGATAAACAACATCTACACACTATTCAAAAGAGACATTTAATAACTTGAATTATTCTACTCTACTACAATACAGAAATAATAATTCTATCTGCCTAAAAATGACTACAACTCACTTTTTAAACAGTAAGTTAAATCTTGACCAAGCTGAATCATATTCTCTAGTCTTCCCTTTTCCCCAGTAGAGCCAATTCAAGACTAGAGTTTTAGGATCCAATATACTGGTTCCAATATTCTGTGAACCTCCACCAAACATTCTAATAGTAAACCTCGTTAATTTGTAGCCATACTTTGGTTATTCACAAACATAACTCAGCTTTCCAGTTTGCTATTAGCATAGAAGATAAGACTCTGTTTAGAGGTAAAAATTAAAAATAAAGCCCATGGGATAATCCCTAAACGAAGAGATTTCTCTTATTACATGTGCAGTTTGATGGTAGATGATGTGCTCCAGGGGAAAGAGGGAGTTGCTTTTTCAGAAGAAAAGCTTTGACAGGTTGCTTACAGCCTACAGCCCATCTGTTGCTTACAGTTTGATGCAGATGCACACACGTGTCCATATTTGTCTTGAATGTTTACAAAGGCTTTGTCACCGTGTTCTTTAGACATACATGCATTCATAGATTTATAAATAACTTAAACAGTACATCAGTGCATATGTTGGAGAAGTCATGTTTCATATAATTCGATAATAGCAATAAACCCATTAAGTGACAGAACGATTTGTCCAAAGCTGCTGATGCAGACTGCGACTGAGAATGAACTCCTTTATTTACCTCAGCAGATGTAGCCCTTGATTCATCTTCTCTAGGCTTGGAAGCTAAGCAACGTCAAGGCTGTTTAGGAAGGGGGATATCAGAGTATTTGAAGGTTATAGATTATATTGGGAAGTAGAAAACAAACTCACCCCAGACGAATGCAACAGCAAACATCCATACTATATTGTTTCCAAGATAACTACATGGGTCCATCCATGTAATGACCAAGACTTTAAATTTTGCTCCAGGATGTCCTTATCTCAATGTTAAACAAAACTGTATTACTCTATATTTTACACACACGCACACACACACCTTCTTTCACACTTCTATAAGGAACTTAATATAATTGTAGGCTAGGATCAGATCAAAGATTCATCTAGATCTGAGACCTTCTGACGGGTGTACTCTGACTGACCTTTCTCCCTTCCCCTTTTATGGGTCATTTTTATCCAGTCCATTTGACACTGCATCACACGGGACTAAAGCAGTACTTTGTATAAACCCATAGCTACACTGTTTCCTATAATCAAACTTTTCTCAATTTCTCAACTGGATGAGTGCTGGACCACTTTGGCTAATTGTTTTTAACAGCATTGTAATGCAAGTTGCATGGGTCAGTCAGTGTTCACACTCCGCACCAAATCATAACATGGTTTGTTCACTTTAGCCTTAGCATGATCTGTCAGTCCAGGTATTGTGCATTAGCCTACTCATCTTTTCAACAAACCATGATTAAATCTATGGCTTTGGAGGATATATGAACTCAGCAGCTACAACAAATGGGTTTTGTTATATACTTGTTGAAATTTAGTACCCTCAGTGTAGAAAGTTGGGACAATTATTCATTTAATATCTGGAAACAGGTTTAAACCTCCAAACATAATCATCAGGGCTCCCTTACAATGTTTATTTTCAAAGTAATATAAATATAGATGGTTATTTATTTAGAATGTAATCCTGTGGGTCATTGGATGTATCAGGATCTCCTCTCAGATATCATACACAGAGACAGGAGATAAATAGCATAGGTCCCATCTTGTCATTCCTGCTGCTCTCCAAAGACCGTACAGTACCAAGAATGCTGGAAAAGATGTTGTAGGAATTGGATAGGGGCAGGAGGGCAGGGGATTTGCATCAAAAGCCATGCTTTAACACAGAAGAAAACTTGGAACAGCTGTCCACCTAATCTAAATCTTTTTCTTCCGATTGTATACAATAGAAGAGATGCTCCTATTGTTGCCCATAGAGTCCTCCAATCTACTTATCTAATCTTAACCATTCGTTTGCTTTAATAACAGGGTTTTCTTAAAAAAAAACAAAAAAACATGCTTTGTTAGGCACATGTATTTAGTTTTTGTTTACCGTCCTTCTGATCTTGTATTATGTAACAAAGTGCCCTAGAGTAGACTGTCAGGCAATTGTTTTTATGTAGCATTTTGAAGTGTTTTTGATCAGTCTTTTTTGATAATTAATGCCAGGCTTCATTAACTGTTTTACAAAGATGTGCATTTGATGAGATCTAAAAAATAACAGAGTGGTTGTGTTTCATATGCCCAGAGAGCCAGTAGAAAGATTGTAGAATATGTGGGAGCCTAACGAAACCTTTTCATGAACTGCTTCATCTATTGCAATAAAGAGATTAGTTCAAAATGAAACTATAGCAACTTCTCTGTACAGTCAAGCCAATGAATATTCCACCATGTGCAAAGGTTTTGTTGTCACTCAGACTTTCACTGACATCTTAATACACATAAGGAGCTCTCAGGTTTTCTATACTTTTTTCTCATAGTTGTACAACAATGGGAAAGCTACGGAAAAAAATCGGTAAAAATTATTGCAAGTTACAATTTAAGGAAAAATTGGTATAAAATGCTTTACTGATGGTATATAACTCCATCAATAATTACCAAGATAGACAAACAATACAACAATAAATGCTGCAAGTGCTACAACAAAAAAGGAAAATGTTTATCATGTGTGGTGGTCAGGTAAAAAACTCAAGAGTTCTGGAAAGAAATAAATCAATATATTGATATTTATATATAAAAATATATAAAAATAAAAGTTGAATTGAAACCATAAATATTTTTATTAGGTATAATTCCAGAAAGCATAAATGAAAAATATCATAATTTACTAAGATACATGCTGACAGTTGCAAGAACAAATTTGGCACAACATTGAAAAACAAACTTTGCTGATGATGTAAGATTGGGAGACCAAAACTGACAAATATACAGCAATGGCAAAACTGACAGTATATATCCATAATATAAATCTAACCACATTTAAGCAGGAATGGCTCCTGTACACTGCACATCGTACAGCATTTAGAATATGGGAAAACATTCTGCAATAATGCTGCTGAAAAAAAAATCCCTCTTATGGGCAGTTGTTTTCTTCAAATGATGGGAGATCCACAGAAGACCATCCACTAAAGACATTAAAGTATTGACAGGTACATATGGAGCCAATGATCCTTCGAGTAATCAGGATTTTAGCTGTAGAGGGTTTTGAGTTGGACTCAGAAATAGAATGGGAGCCAGTGAAAATTGACACAGCATAAGTCTGATCACAACACTCATTTCTAGTAAGTAATCTGTATTCTACACTAATTGTAGTTCAAGGGTATAACTTCATGTGGTAAATTAAAATTGTCCACTCTAGAGGCAACTAGATTGTGCATAACCAACAGTAGGTTATTTCTGCCCAGATCAGTCTTGGGGTAGGGTGGGGTGAAGTTATTGCTTGTTTTTTTACAGTTGATCTTATGTCTCACTGGCATAACAACTCTGTCATGACACTATCAATGTGAAGGACAAAAAGGGGTACAAAGAACCACTCTACCATTGCCAAGTGGGAAATGAAAGAGCAACAAAATATGTTATTTCATTTGTTTTTGACTTTTAGCACTAGTGATGGGGAAAAATCTATGAGGGATTTTCTGCCTGACGTGAAATAGGTAAGTTTGCGATTACGTTCACATATCAAGTTAAACCATGATGTGGTTAATTTAATTTTGGCTTAGTTGGTTATGTTAGCCCAGCCACTGTGCCTATAAACCATGGATTACATATTATGCTAACTCATCCATTTGTCTTTCAGTAAACCAGGGTTCAGCCTTGGGTCAATACAAATACAAACCCAACTATTCACAGGATGCATGCCATTTATGGCTTGAACAATCAGTTGTTTCACTCTGAACCTGTTCAAAGTAATTAGATGGCCAATTTAAGAGATTCAGAAGAGCCTAATATTTTTTGAGACTTGCACTTCTGCCTTCCCATAAAAATTTCCACTTATACAAACTCAGAAAGCATTACCCATAATTGTACCAGATTATCCATCAGTTGGCTTAGCTTCAGAGTGTATTAGAAGTAATTAACCAGCACTGAAGTGCATTTAGCAACTTTTTTCTTTAACAGCAAGCAGGTGATGCTGTTACTTCAATCCTATTTTGAAGAATGCTTGTTAAAAACTCAGCATAATGCAGGCAGGGACTTAAAATTGCAAGAGGTTGCAATCTGGATAATTGCCTGAGCATTATACTTCTTTGTATGGACAAATCATTCAACTGAAACTCTCACAAATAAACTAAAAAATTATAGTAAGTTATATTTAATCATGTAAAATGATGTTTTGAGTCTAAGTACTGCCAAAACGTTTCTGAAAAATGTAAGATACTTTTAAAGTTTCCTGAAAAGCTCAATTTGCAGCATTGGGTTATAATTCTTTTTGGTCTCTAGCTTTATGATTGCTGATTCTCAAGAGGAAATTGCCAGAAAACAGAATCAGCAAGCACAGTAACCTTGTAACAGGCTAAGGCCAAACTATAAATCATGATTAATTGAAAAATCATCATCACAAATATAGTCATAGTAGGATAGATGGCTTGCAGTTGTGTTTTAAGCCACAAACATGTTGCCAGAAAAGTCAGATGATTAATAATGCTGACCTCAAGAAGAAGAAATAGGGCCTATTTAAAGATCAGGTTCTAGTATAAATTTAATATATATTAACAAGTAAAATAACTGGGGAAGGAGGCAAGGGTAAATCAAACCAGAATGGAAAATTCAATGTGAACCTTTATTTGACCAATATACTGTTGATTACATTGAAAAAATCATTCATTTATGGGAAAACACATCCAAGTCCCAAGTCTCCACCCTACTAATAATGTCCTCCTCTTTTGTACAGTGTGAGATCTTCACAATCTTTGCTCCCACTTTTCTCAAACATAAGCTATCCTTCCTTTCCCTTATCATATGCATTGCTTCTTATACTGTTCAATTTATTCAGATCCATGGCCTGCTCGGTTTTCCATTTTTCAGCTACCAGAATAGTGTGATCTTTGTTCAGGTGTGTCTTGACTTGGAGACCTTAAGGCAAGTTCTAGGAATATACATTTGACAACTATTTGTCCTCTCATTTTTAAATTCTTTTTGCCTTACAGATCTCAAGAATATAGACAGGTTGCACCGAAAGATGAAGACTTTCACCTGGTTCTTTACTCAGCCTCTGTTCTTCCTGGCTGATTATTTTGGCCAGGATGAGACTAAGAAAAGTGATTGATGCCTCCTGGTAGAAACTATCCCTTGTCCCACTAGATCTGTACAATTACATTTCTGCAAAAAGTAGTAGCTGTCCAGTTTCACATTTAGCCAAAGGCAGTTGATTTTCTGGACTCATTTCAATCCAGCTTTCATTTGGGATATGTTACTGAAACCTCCTCTGGTCATCTTTATACACAATCTTCACCAGAAACTGGATGGGTAAATACAATTCTCTTGACTTCTCAGCAGCTTACAATGTTTCTGGGCTATCTGGGCCTTGGTAACACTTTTACAGTGCTTTTGTTCCTTCCTGCTGGGTTATATACAGAAAAGGGTACTGGAAGACTACTGTCTGATACAAAAGCTACTGATCTGAAGTGTCCCACAGGGTTCCATCCTGTCCTCCATGCTGTTCTACTTCCCCATAACGCTGTTGGGAGATGTCATTTAAAGTTTTGGAGTATGGTATCATCAGTGTGGTCTTTAGTTATAATCTAACTGTAAGAAAACAATTAGTAAACTTGAATATGGCAAATAATGAGATGGATTGGGAAGAACAAGCTGAAATTAAATCCAGACAGAAGAAAGTGTAATTGGTTGGTAATTAAGGTTTAGCTTGTTTTCAATGGGTTACACTCTTCCTGAAAGGACAAGTTTGCAATACAGGAGTGTTCTTGGTCCTTAGCTGTCATTAGATTTGCAAACAGTGCTTACAGCAAAGAGCATCTTTCCGCATTTATGCCTAGTGTCCCAGCTGTAATCATTCTGGGCCTACTGGATTTGGCAAAGGTTATTTTGCCTTGGTTACATTTCATCTTGACTATGAGACTACCCTTGGAAAGTGTTCAGAAGTTCATAACCTAATGAGGTTTCAGCAGGAAATAAACAGGGTAATTATAAAACAAATCAATTTACTATCATACTTGATCATAAAACCAAAATCAGTCCTAAATATTGCATTGGAATTCCAAAATCCCAAGCAATAGCCATGTTCAAGTCAAACTGTGTGTCAAGGTTTTGGCAAGCAATCCACACATCCAACATCATTGGTTTGTTAGCCATTTTGAGTACATGCCAGAGTAGGAAGGCACAGTATATATCAAATAAACAAATACATGTTGTCTCCCAAATAATCCAAGCCAAACTGGCTCTTTTTCCACAGAATATAAATGCATTAAATCACAAATATGGGTGTGCTGTGCAGCAAGATTATTGTATGCAAAAAGTTGGAAAAGTAATGAAATACCTACAGTGGAAGATTGGATTATAAAATTAACTGAACTTGCAGAAATGGTGAGGCTGACCAGTCTGGTCAGAGGAAAAACAACAAAACTTTTTTGAAAGACTGGAAACCTTATATGGACTTTTTGTTAAAAGAAGAAAAGATTGGGACTCCCAGGTGAGTAATGGCAGGCTAACACATCTCCAAACAGGTGGAGACAACATCATAGCCACAACCAAAGGATCGGTGAGTAGACTTCCCCCACAGAACCTCTCCAGATAAGGACAGGACAGAAGATTGCCCACTTGTGTTCCAGACAGCTGCTCCTTGTGAGGAGCACCTTGATAGGAACTAAATTGTTTAGTCTACCTTAAGTCATAACAGATATTCGAGACTTTATGATCTCAGAAATTGGACACTAGAGGGGCTAAAGATTCCAGGCATAAAATGAAAAAGAAAAAAGAGAGAGAGAGAGAGACAGGTTTGCCTTTGGTCAGCATTGGGACAAAATGACAGAAAATGGTATGACATTTGAAACACTGTGCTGAAGCTTCTGCATACAGTGCTATTCTGTACTCTTCAAGGACAGCCCCATGTAGAGCGCATTGTACTAATCCATATGAGAGGTGACCAAGGCATGAATGACTGAGAGTAGAGCCTTCCAATCCAGGAATGGGCACCACTGGTGCACAACACGAAGAAGTGCAAAGGCCCTCCTGGCCACAGCTGCCACCTGTTCTTTGAAGGACAAGAAGTACCCCCAGATTGCACACAGGTTCTGTCTGGGGTAGAGCAAACCCATTCAGAACAAGAGATGGACGTCCCAAGAACCTTGGATTGAGCTGAATGTTAGGCTGGGGTTAATAAAAAGACTCTTTGCCAATGTTGTAGCACCATTTGCAATATTATAAAGAAGCCTTTTTGGGTCCAGCTTTCCCAGCTTCTTTCTAAAGCAAAGATTAGTTTCAGAATCAAAACCTTAAAAAAGGAATGGATCTGTTAAGATGTACCTTGCTTTGCTTAGATTGAAAGAAAGCCTAGTTCATATATTGCAGTTACCTACAATGTAGGTATGTCGGGTTTTGCTTTAGTCCTTTAGCTTGTTATGTAAACCCAGCCACTGTGATGTGTTAATCATGGCTTGTAACTAGTACGATGATTGAAGCCAGGCAACAAGGACTTCGTTAAGTTACCGGGATTAAACAAACCATAAGTTAGCACAATGTATGAACCCATAAAATGATGAATTCCAGTTCATGTGAAGCCATTGTATGCAAAGTCTCCCCATGGCAGGTAATCATGTGGATAAACACTAAGGATAATCAGTAGATGACCACTAACTTAGGGAGGAAGAAAGACTGCTCATTTCTGCTCATGGACTGAATTCCAACAGGAGCCGATAGCTGGAACAAAGCTAGTGTCTTCTGAATAATCAAAGCCTGATTTTCTCTATTGGGGAAAATAAAGATAAATCTCAAAGCATATTATTGTCTTAATGGAGTGCAGAGCAGATTGAGCTATGACATGCAGGAATTACCAGATCAGGAGGTACTAAGGAACATTAACTGTGTCTACTCTTTTTAGAAACCATAAAACAGGAATTCTCTGCCTTTGTGTCTGCATATCAAATGACTGTGGCCAGTGCTTATATAAACAGAATGTGTTTAAATTGGCTCAGGGTAGTTATTAGTAAAACATGATCTAAGTTTTATATATACAGCATATGTACTTTATTAAAATGTGAGTTTGGTTAGAGTCCAGCCATCATTGGTCTCTGAACCACAAGATTTGCCATCTTTGTAAGGGTAAGCAGAAGTATATTAGATGTCTTCTACTACTGGCACAGTATGTGGAGTAGAACGAGAGAGGCTGCACTGGTCAGTTGGGAGAGGCCCTGTGTGATGCATCCAGATATATGGTACATCCAGGCACCCCAGACATGATGACTGTGTTAATCAAAATCCTCCTGGGCATTGATGGAAGGTTCAAAGAGTTGTGGGTGAATGCAAGTAGGAAGTGAAGATGCTGTTACTTCCTCTCCTCTCCTCTCCTCTCCTCTCCTCTCCTCTCCTCCCCTCCCCACATTGGAAATATCGGGGGTTGAACCCAAGTAACTAGGAGGCAGCAGACCTCCGTTCATTGCCCAAGAGAAGTTGCACCGTTGCACACAAAGTTTATTTTTATATCATACAGAATCTGTCCATTTCTCAGGAAAGTTACTGTCACTGCCCCAGAGCAACAATAAAGTGCTGTAATTGTGGGGAAGGACTTTTTGCAACCAGTGCCATCCCCACTCATCATCAGGCATGTTGGGAAATAATGCAGTCTTAGCCCCCAAGGGCTCCAAGACTGAGGCAGCCAAAGATAAGTGGAGCCCAGACTTGCAGAACAGCTCATAAAAATTAATCATTCCAGTTAGCTTGTAAACCCAGATAAGCACTGGAATCCAGAGTTACAGACGCCAATAGACTTTTAAAGGACTGGCAATTTTATAACATCATCTTGCATGCAGACATGCTCTACCCACTTAGCCAGCTGACCCTTCCATCTTGATTAAAGCAGCTGATTATTGGCTCCAATGCTCTGCTCCAATCACTGCATGCACTATGCTGCAACTCACTATACGCAACCACCATGAATTCCTCCAATTTTACTTTGTCTCCCTTTTGCATTTTCCAGTAGCCCTGGGAATGGAATGATTTCAGGGTCAAAATCCATACATTCACTGGGACCATGATAATATTACCTTCAACCCCCACTCCTGATGCACAATTCATAGCTTGTAAGGGATCAATCCCTCATCAATCATAATTTATAGGAAAGAGGCTCTCCAACGTTGTCTTCCAAATAGTTGGACTATTCAAATGTGTTTGGGAAAGTAGAAGTCTACATATTGCTTTCCCCATCAGTCTTGTGATTGCTCAATTAACCTTATTCCTGGAGCTCACTTTCCCACTTGTCATCTATAACATGTATTGGAGGCACAGTTAGTTTGCTTAAAAGAACTCATAGCAAGACTCTCTAGAGGGGATTTAACCACCCTCCTTATCTCCCTAGCCATTACAGATAACAATCCTTGTCTAATTTCTGTAACTTCTGATAACAGAAGCCATGAGTCCTCATCAAGCTGGACATCAGTCAGGCTCACAACCTAATTCAAATGAATGAGGGATACAAGTTCTTTGTAATATTTGCATATATAATAATATCTTTTAGTTTCTCATAAATGCATATCACTTAATTGACTACATAAAGAGGCCTCTGCCATTGCCAGCAATCCTAACACTAGGAAAAAGACTTGGAGAAAGGGGAGATTGGCAGTTGTGTGAAAAAGCAGGGAGGTGAAAAATCAGACCCAGCCATTGCCTCTTAGTCTTACCAGCCGCATTCAAAGAGCAGCCTTCAGTGATGGAGACTCGGGGACAGGGGAATACCTCCTATTCTTGCTACTCTGATTCAGGAGAAAGGAAGGATGGTTTCAGACGTACAGAGGAGGAGCAGGTGGAATATGGAGTGGAAGATGATGTGCAAGATACACTAGAAGCTAGAGTTTCCTAGGAAAAGAATGCTAAATATAACTAATTAATTGCCAGTATGAGAAATACAAAACAAGATGTCCATTATGCTGTGGAAAAGGCAGGAAAAAGAAACACCAGATTTAATCTCAGAGGATATTTAAAAAGGACTGCATACTCTTTTTGGTAGAGGGCTATTAATTGTTTTAAATGGCTCCATTCTAATATGCAATAAACATTCTTATCTCAGCATGCTGCGTTGTGTCTTGGTAGCTTTTGCCATATTGGAAACCCCAGCCATAGTCAATAGTTCATAAGCCACCATAACTTAGTTTACACAACATGCTGAGACCAAACTAAACAAATCACATTGCTTTCAGTTCTATGTGGGGATTCAGAATATACGTACAGGCAGATGCACATTTTAACAAAAATGTTTTTAAATATATCATCCACTGGTTGAGGGACATAATAACAGTTGCTATCCCAACAGAGAGGAGTTTAATACTTTCCTCAATGTGTTTAAAGCTACTATTTGCATATGGAGAAAATCTGTATCAGCACCAACATTCATATTTAAATACAATAATTCACTCTTCATCCCATTGTGAATAGTGGTCAATAACTGTGTGTATATTTAAGTAAATACTACCATTCAGTTCTACAGTCATGCTTCAGGAGCCAAAGGTCTGTAAATGTTTTCATTAAGATGGGTTTGTAAATCAAATTTACAAATTTGCTTGAAAGTTCAATAGTTAGAAATCTTTCAAGGCCCTTAAGTCCTAATGCAAGCTCTAAGTACAATTGCCTGAACTTCCACTCCAAATTTTAATTGTACCCTTTAGGCTTCCAAACATTATTTTTTAATTTCAATTAAGAGCTTCCTAGTTCCAGCTAAAAACAGTGAGCTAACAGGATGTGAGAATTTGCAAGTATGATTTATCCTAGCAATCAATAGGCAGCTGTTTTTCCTCTTGTTCCTTATCTTCATATTTTAATTACAAAATGGAAAATAAAGAAAATACATAAAAATTAGTGATCTGTTTTAATAATTTGTTGTGCTTTAAGTTGAGGAAGGCAGATTTACTTTGGCCAAGTGGTATTTTT
Organism: Liasis olivaceus; assembly: GCA_030867105.1. Lineage (NCBI taxonomy): Eukaryota > Metazoa > Chordata > Lepidosauria > Squamata > Pythonidae > Liasis > Liasis olivaceus. The sequence goes on along the minus strand of CM061351.1, from coordinate 39,095,825 downwards.
TTTATAATAACAGGTACCTCTGCTATAAGTTCCACATATAGCGATGGCATCTTTCAGAATAGCACTAGAACCATGTTCATAAATAGCTCAACTCACAGGTCATGGCCATGGAGTTGCAAAGGGCATTGGGCAATCTCCCTCCCACTTTATTCTGTGCCTCTCCACTGTGCCTATTAGTTGAGCTAATTATATATCCTATCAATTTCACTCCAGCTCCATAAACTTTCCCCAAACTGGTAAGTGCTCAAGACAATGACAGTCCTGGCAGTGAATGGCCATGGCTGGCAGCATTCAAAAGTAGCCTGTGAAGTAGACAAAATGACATAGAATTAGCATAATAGTGCCACTGGCACCAAAGCAATAAAAACAGTAGTAAGTATATCACTTAGCAGAAGGTATGGAGAACCCATATTACACTTATTTTGGACAGAACCAATGTTACATAGCCAGAAGAACCATGCTCTCTTTCCCAATTTAAATCAACCTCCTGGGGTCTCCAGGGAGCATTAGTCCTGTTTTGTAAATACAGGTCTAGTAACCTTTCATAAGATTTCTAAATCCATTTTAACAGTTACAGCATTCTTTCAGAAAAGTGGAATACCTGAGTATATAAGGAACCCGTGTAAGACTTGTCAAGTGCTTTGGTATGCATTCATCAAGCATTATGCAGGCAGAGCATTCTGCAGAAGCCAAGTATCTACCGTCCAAGTCAGTACAAGGCAGTGCCCAGGAACCAGGAAGGGGAATGCCCCTAGCAGCCTCAGGTGACCAATAGGTGCTGGGCAGATCTCAGTCCCTGAAGACATCATCATCAACAGGCATATCAGATCATATGATTAATCATGTCAGGAGAAAGGGGAAATGCTACTTTAAAACCAGAACAGCTGAAGAATTTAAGCTACATCTATGGTGCATTTGGGGATGCGATGAATGTAACATTATGAGGTTACAGCCGTTAAATTTTTAGCAAGGTGTTTTCATGCTGCAGTTAGCAGGATATATAGATGAGCTCTAGGACAGATTGTTACTTCCAAAGGTCAGAATTGATTGCATGTTTTTTTAAATTAGGCCATGAGCCATAAGACACTTACGTCTGCAAGAGTATAAAACAGCCATAGGCGACCTACAGCCCTCCTAACTGTTTCCACTAGCTTATTGTCAACAATTATGAAAGCTAGAATGTAAAATATCTGGAAGGTACCACATGAGCTCTCCCTAGAATAAAGTAACAAAGTTTTGTAGTAGTTTATAGATTAATTTAATCTTAACTGTATCAGTTGAATGGCACTTTAGTCCATGGAAGCTTTCATGATACAGCTATAATAAAGATATTATCCTTTAATGCTATATGATATATATTGTTGCTGCCACAGGATAAATGTATAAAACATTCATTGTTGAGATGCTGCCAATTGTTTTCATGTACATTCAAATAACATTTTATTATGTTAATGTTTGTTCCTCCTTTTATAAAACATTGCAATCAGTTTAACTCTATGACAGGCACCTAATAGAAAAAGATGTTCTTTTTTTGTGAATCAAAGAAATCTATACAGATAAGCTAAACACCGTCAGTAAATGTTGTGGGCACAATATAATGTGCCTAATTCCCAGTGCAAATTACCTTAATGAGAGATAAGGATGTCTTCAGGATTACAAAAGAATTGATGTGAAATCATCAAGCATATATTTGTTCTCCAGAGCACACTTACCTGAAAGAAAATTCCCCCGATGAGAAAAGTGGTTCATGTACAATAAGACATTTTAGTATGCATTCAGGGAACACAGCTTTTCAATTTCTCTTGTTTGTAATTCCAAAATACAACATACTGTGGCTGGTGACTCCCCATTCTGTAAATGAATGACTTCGCTCTATAACTTGCATATTATGCCCTCAAGGTTAGGAGCTCAACAAAGCCCCAAAGAGAACTCTTGACCATGATGAACTCCAACTGAGCCTAATTCAAGCAAAGCCATCAGCAGCTCCTTTTATGCCACCTCAGTCTGACAAGGCATCTCTCCCATTTACTGATAACTCAAACTCAGAAAATGACTCTGCCGTTGGCTCTGCAGTTTCTGAGGCTTTAGAAAGGTACTTTAAGCCTAGCGACAGCAGCGGTGAGGGGAAAAATGAAAAGGATCTGCTCTACCAGCCTTCCAAAACCCTCAGTTGACTAGTGGGTGCTGAAACAATAGCTCCCATTTTCTTGTTTTTTATTCTCAGAGCCTAAGTCTGTTTGTGCCTCTTCTAATCACTGTATCACTCTTTAGCTGGCTTCTTTGAGACCCTTAGCCAAATCAATATACTGCATTAATATTCAGATGAGGTCAGGATTGAGTTGATGGGAGCACACTGAGTTGAACCAGTAATCAAGCTAGAGAACAAGCCAGGAAATGAAGCTGTCTCGTGCAATTCAGTTAAGGCAGTCAGAACAACCCCCAATAGACCCAAATCGCGAAGCAGTTCCCACATTGAAAAGACAAAAAAAAAAAGGACTCAGCCTAAATCCTAACCAGAATTATGTTTGCAGTGTTGAGCCATGGAGAACTGGCAATAATAATACTGTGGCCAGACTCTTGCCTGGGCTGATAACATAAGGGATATATGGAGCAATCACAATTCTAGACTGTTTTCCTGTCCATAGTAAGTGATATTCTGGTCTAGCAGCACGCCAGGTCTTTACTCATCAACGTAATAATTACTGTTATAAGCAACAATTCACTTCCGCTCTGAGCAATAGGATAAGAGTATAACAAGGACCTGGTTATTTGAATTACAATTGTAAAACTTAGGCATCCAGGAAACCATAGTTCTTCCATTTGGTTGTGAACTAAAGTGATGGGATATTAACCACATAACAACAAAACACTGATCTATTAAACCAATATCAAGTGAAAGGTATCATTAAATGCCTGCCAATACAAACCACAAAACAGCATGTGATAATACGACTAATGAGTAAGCCTTTGCATTACACAAGTATACATAAAGGGCTAGGTTAAAACTCTTAATAATACAAGAAAGAATATACAGATGCAATAATAATTATCTTACGGCCTCATGTGTCTTTCTTTAAAGGAATCCTTTAAGCCTTTCTGTCTGGATATACAATCAAGTCCGTAAACATCTGATCCATAATAAACGTATTTTTAATGGTAATTTTATTAAAGATTACAATTACAACAATAAAAACTAATACAAACTAAAAAAGAATAAAAGAATAAAAAGAAAGAAATAGAAGGTGCAGAAAAGAAAGGAAGAAAGAAAGAAAAATAGAAAAAATAGGAATACAGTAAAAGAAAAAAGAAAAGAAATATATTAAGAAGTGACTTCCTCCTTCATCACGAGTATAATCAATTTTAGTAACTTATCACCTTCTCTTAAAATATAACAAATTATATCTTCTTCCCATATCCCATCTCTTATTTATAAACAAATCCATAAAGCATTGTTATTTCAGGACTGATATAATAAATGTATTCAAGCAGAACAGAATCCCAGAATTACTGTAAAAATAATAAAGTCCATCCAAGTTGGACATATTTCATTTACTTCTTCAGTGGCTTGTTATGGCTTCCTTATGCTAAAATAGCCACATATATGATAAAACATTAATTCCTACACAAAGATCTGGGGTTTTTTTCTCATTGTACTCAGAGGAACTTTAGGCAAAACAGCTTCTACAATCAGAGCACCATTCTTCAGCCTTAAGGGCCATAAGAAAGAGTTGCCGATTATATTAAGTAATATCCTGAGAGTGGGGGAGGAGGGTGTCAAAAACACCAAGCTGACAGTCCTGCCAATGCAATTGAAGCTGCACTCTTTTTGTGCTTATGTCAAAATTGCCCACATGCACAAAAGGGTAGGCCCTCAGTTGTGCCTCAGTGGCTGCCATCTTGACTATGTTGATCGCCATGGATGTCGCTGATTACAGCAGGATGATGGATGATGGACAATGAGGTGTTAATACATACAGAGGTGCATGTAATTTGCATGGATGCTGAATCATATAGATAACCCCTTTGAAACATTGGTCCTACTGTATTTTTATTAGAATTCCTAAAACTGTTGTATCAACAGCAAATTTACCCCATGGGTGTCAACTTCTAATGTTGCAGCCTACCAGGGTTCTGTGCACAATCTCGTTCCTGATACTATGTCCCTTTGCATCCACTGGTATAACTTCAATGAGGTTACTATGTGTATATGAGATCACAGAGCTATTCTAACAGCTAGGTTATTCTGTAGTTGTTTAAATAGTTTGTGTCTGGCCCAGCCCAAGTACAACAATGAAACAGTCCAGTCGAGTACAGTTCCTCTATTTGCTTAACCTTATAGACAGAATCTTGCCAAACTAAATCTATACTACAGCAACTAGTGGATATACCCTGTGAGATTCTAGGGAGTGGCTGTCCTGAATCTCTTATTCTTCTCACACTCCCCCTGCGGACTGTGTTGCCTCTTGCCTCCTCTCCCCTCCTGGAATGCACGCCCTCCTTCCTGATAGCCTTGATCACCCACATCACTCTCCTCCTTGTAGATACATTCCATCACAGTTTATTTCTAATTGAATGGAGATAGCTTTCATAAATTGAAGGTATACCGAATCTTGAATTAACTTTTTTCTTTTTTTTAATATACAGTGTAATTAAATAGCTGCCTTTTATACACATACTCCTCTGTAAGCTTCTTGGCTACCTTTCTAGGATGTCTTCTGACTGACAGCTGATGCTTCATGATCTGTGCTATCTAGAATAGGCCTTCATGGCTGTACACTTTCTTTTTAATCTCAACAACTGAGAATAATTTTTTCTTAAGGTGAATGGATGATGGCTTTCATGTCACAGCAAGGAGTTAATATACAAAACTTTCTTGTAGGTATATGTCACAATGCTATTGTTTACTATGCTAACCTCAGTCTAAACATTCACAATGTTATTAAAACAAAGGCATTTCAGACTGAATAGTCTCCATGTAAAGTATTAACAAATTGTCCAAACTGGTTGAGGAAGTCCTCATTGCCCTGCCAAATCACAAAGATATCATCCAAACAGCCATTCTCAAACTTAAGACTTGGGATAAATATTTCTTGTTTTTGAGATAAATTTATCTTCAAACTTATTTCCATTTTATTTACTTCTATTAATCTTCTAGAAAATGTTTATCAGTTTTGATATGAGCTTTGAAACCTCTTACAAATATTGTACAAAATATTTGTCTGTAACTAAAATAAAGACAATACTACTATTTTTCATACTTATCCATGTAGAAATTGGCCAACTCTAGAACAAATCTGCAGCCTATGGTTGTCCCTGATCTTGAAATGTAGATCCCTAAACTCTGAGATTGAAATTTAAAGAAATTCCTTTGTGGTTCTATCCTTGCCAAAGAACGAATAAATTATATGTGGAAGGAATCTCATTGTCAATTCTAGAATTTAAAATTGTATTCTAAATATCTAAAGCTTATTCTTGAGATAAATTGGTGTACAAATACGTCACATATATAGTGGGAACAGATTGTTAGAAATCAGTTAAGGACACTTTTAAAAAGTTTTTGGAATTTTTAATGTAAGATAGTATCTGGTATAAAACATTTAAGGAAAAAAGTCCATATATTCTGACAGGTTATAAAATACAGGTAGTCCTCATTTAGCAACCACAATTGGGATCAGCAACTCAGACGTTAAGCAAAGAAGTCACTAAGTGAAAGCGTGACTGTGCTTATGGTCTAACTTCAGCTTTCCTTTGTTTTAAAGACCTGCAAAGGTCATAAATGTGAAGATTTGTCACAAAGTTACCTTTTCATTACCATTGTAACTGCAAATGGTTGCTGTATGAGGCAGTCACTAAATGAGGAGTATCTGTAGATCCACAACCAGAAACAATAGGTCTATCAAAGATGGGAATGATATTTTAATGAGTTTGACACTTAGAGTTTGCATCTAACTTGCCTGCAGATTCTAAGCATTTTCAATTTTTTTTGGATTGATGGAATTTAGCCATGAAAATTGGTTTTGGTTATTTTGTCTGTACTTCATTAAACCAAAGTGAACATTATGCCTCTGATGTTCCAGTGGATTTTCTTTAGTTGTATATTATGGGCTGGATTCTGAGTTAAACTTGCATGAGATTGTACTGCAAAGTACCGAGTGCTAATAAAAACAATGGATCAATAATCATTCCTTCAGTAAAATCCAACTGATTTCTATAGGGACTAAGTTCACTAACTTAAAGTGAACTCTCATGCGAGTAAATTAGATAACCAATTAAAGTTAAGGAGGCTTACTCTATGGAAAGTTATGATAGAGTTGTTGCCTCAATCCAGAGCAGAGTATGCAACATGAAGCCTCAAGTTGAAGGCAGCCTCTGAAAGGCTTGGACGAGACGATCCCTCCCTCACACCCCAAACTCCTTAAGACATTACCAGCTGAACTTTGTAGTATGACATAATGAAGAAATTGTTAAATGCATTATTTTATTTTACTTAATTTTCAATTACCTTAATTTTAAATTACCTTTAATACCCTTAAAGGTAGACAAAGTTAACTCAAATTTCTTGGCCCCACTGACTTTTTCGATTTCCACCCAATTCTGATTTTGATACAGCTCTGCTATTCCAGGTAAACAGACTGCATAAAATGTGGACTTCCATCTCTCTCTACAAGTTCAGTTCCGTTCCAAACCTTACTCAATTCCCAGGCTGTCCAAATTAATCCCTTTCCATTTGTTCTGTTCTGCTTAACACATTTTTAAAGCGAGCTAATCAAGCAATAATGCTAATGTTTTTAAGATTACAATAAAAAAAAAATTTTTTTTGAAGACTTCAGCATGACGGTTTACTTATATAAAATCTATTTCCCTGAAGCCAGGACTTAATTCTTCTGAATCCTCAAAAAGTATGATAACACAAACTTTAAAAATGACATGACAACTTCTAGTGCCAAAATGGGACTATTATTATGCTTTATTCTATAGTGTACAATGAGTTGAACAGGAACCAGTTAACAAGATCATTACCACACTAAAATAATGGTAAATTACTGCAACAACTCAAGTGAGAAGGAGGCTTCCCCGTGTGATAAATATCTCCCCACAATCTTAAAAATTTCTTACTTGAAGTATTGGAGCTATACTACTTTTACAGTTCCATTATCTATTTTTAAATATGGTGAAATGAACCAATACAAAATTAATAAGATTGCCCCTGAATCCTTTTATTGACCTCTGATTAGAAAAAAAAAACTTGTAACAATAATTGGTAAAATTACATGTTATTGGCCCAATTCAATCATTCTGGAACTCATATGTAAGCATTAATATGGTAAAGGTGTTGGATTAGAAATGGGAAGACCCAGGTTCAAGTCGCTCCTATTCATGAAAACTCATTGGTTGACTTTGGCCACTTACTCTCTTTTGAACCCAATCTACCTCACTGTGTTACTGTTGTGGGTATAAATTGAAGGGAAAGCTGCATGCAAGTCATGCTGAACATTTGAAAGAAAGGCAGGACAGAAATCTAACAAACACTTTTTTGCAGCCAACCAGGCTGTACAAACTGCTGCTGTGATTAAATGTCCTTCTGAGTCAGATCATCTCCTTGCCCTGTGTTATCTGACTGTAGCAGCACAGCCAGTCCTTCCATAAAACTGAAGCAACAGCCTCAAACATCAGATCTGGCTGGGATGATCGAGAAGCAAACTGTTAGCAATTGTTCTATATTTACTGCCAAGATCAGGATGAAGTACTTCTGAGATTTTCTGCTTTCAGTGTCAACATAGTTTGGCTGGATTTGGGCACTATGCAACTTGGGGAAATGGGTAGCTATTGCTGCTCTGCTGCGGGCAGCAAAACATCTTTGATGGGTCACTGAATGGGAACTCTCTATAAATCTATAAGGATTCAGGTAGAGGCCCTACATTTAAAGAGATACACCTCTTGGCTGTAACCTAACAGAGGGCAGTTCATTTTTCATCTTCATTTGACATGTAACCCACTCTTCCCTGCCTTTTGCTTCCTAGTCTCATTTTAATTTTAGGCACTTATTCATTTACAATATTTGTATAGCCGTTTTCATTTTTAAAATACCCCTCCAAAAAAGCATAAAGCCATCCATTTAAAAATGCTGTTATCCTTCCAAAACCCTTGGAGTTCCCCTGCACATCACATAGAATCTCCTTTTTCCTCAGTGGGCCCATTTGATTATGGCAGCCTGAAGTTCTCTCTCTGTCACATGGCTGAAATGTGGAGTTTTAGCAAAAGAGGTGGGTGGATTCTTGGCAGAGAATTGGATTTTGGAACACTGCCTTTAGAGCAATGAGCACATTTGTTAAATTTACACAATGTTAATCCCTTCATAGTGATTTACAATCGTATGTTATCCTTCCCTGTGCCTTTAACCATAGCTCAAATGGCTACAGAGCTACTAAATCAATTAGGAGGCAGCTCTTTGTGATCACTGGTATTTCTTTTTGTACAAAGCAGAAAAGTATCTTTCAGAAGTAGAAAAGTCGGGGGAGGCATGTAATTCAAGACCCAGAATCCACAGAGATGGGCAATTTAAAGAACCGTGTTCCGTTTTTTAAATTTCCTACCATCTCTGAGCCTAAAAAGAAAACCAGAAGGAAAATCTGCATAGTCAATGCTTTTATTTTATGCTGCTGCCACGTATGCAACAAATTCAGAGCAGTTGGCACTTCTTCAATATGAGGTGCTTAATTTATCAGATTCCAATGAAATTCCTTCAAATTAATGGACATTACGCCACTAGGGTTTATTTTCTGCTCCACATTCTACTCCATCTTTCTATTAGTGATAACACAAGTGCTAGAACTGTAGTTCTCAACTGATGGTACATGCACTACTACTTCAGCAGTAAATTAGATAGCATATAAAACTTTCCATAAGTAATAAATATAATCACAGAATACCTGTAAACATATAAATGGACACTGGGATTTTTTTAATAATGATAACAGCAGGGTTGTTTTCTAGATTGATTAGAGACTTAAGACATGAAAGGCTGAGAACCGTGGAGCTAGAAAAACAACCCATTAAATGAGAATCTCATCAGTTCTGTAGCAGCTGGCCTTGATCTACTGGATAAGCACCAATGAAGGTTTCTTTAAGTTCTGCTTAAGGAATAGGATTTTAGAAAATTCTCCCATTTTCAATACAGTTTGGGACACCCCATACTTATAAATAAAGCAACTGAGCTGCATAATATGTAATCAAACCAAAGTTTTACCCTCAGTAAAATGGTACAAATGTTGATAACTAAGAATCTGGCATAGAAATCAGAGGAAATCCTTTTGCATACATATTATTGATATTGCATTCTTGCAGTGCACACTTTCATTGTTGTAGCCAGGGATTATATAGATGAACAGACGTAGATGGCGGATTGGATAACTGTTTTTTCTTGATTTTTTATTTTATTGGGGTTTTTTGTTTGTGATTTTATCATTGTTGCTAGCTGCCCAGAGCTGTGTGCCATAAGATAGGTGACTATATAAATCTTTTAAACAAAAAATAAATAAAATGAACATCAGTGTGACTGTGCAAGAGAAAATCCCAGCGAGTTGTGGCCTTGGTTCTGAAAGGAACTTAAACATTTAAAAGGAATCTACAAATTATTTCTTTTAAAACCATTGCAGTTAAGACATTACACATTGAAAAAGGAGGATGAATGAAGCAGATTAGTTTGGGAACTTCTATAGATCTTCCTATAGATAACCTATAGGACAATTCAAAGCAAGAGGTGAAAGAATGCAAAATACGCCTATAAAACAACAGTGTGCCAATTTGTGCGAAAAAGCTTCAAGAAAGTAGAGAGGCAGAAAGAGAGGATGGGAAAAAATTGTGATCACTGGAGGAAAGCTGAAAGAGTTGGTTGTTGACAGATGCAGAGAAAATTAAGTCTCCCATCCATTTGAAGGGGAAAACAGAGTTATACTGGGGAGACCAAGGAAGCAGAACTGCTTCTGTTGTGCATTATTTATCCCCCATTTTTCCAAGGCCATATTTTCACTTTCTTCTTCCTTTGACTGTTTGATGATTTGCCTTCAAGTCAGTATCAATTTTTACACATGACACTGTTGTGCAGAGTGCAGCAATACCCCCAGAAAATGTGCTCAGGAAAAAATACACATCAGCATGAGAGATTTATAAAATGCAATGTCCATATTTGGTTCTTCAAAGAAATCCAGCCAGAAAATATATACTAACTGATGTTTATTGATAAAAAATGCAAAACTCCATAAAATACAAGTTGCATACAAAATATAGGAAAAAACACTTCTTCTCATAAATTCAGCATCCAAGACTTATCTGCTACACAAGCTTAACAAAGTCTCTAGCCAAAAACTCTCAGAGAAGAGGTACACTACTTGGTTATTAGTTACAACTACATAACCCATAAAAACTAACTACATGGTGGCTAAAACTCTACTGAGAGGCTGGGCATATAGTCCTCCTGTTATATTGCCACTCCTTGAATAACTAGCATACACACGCCAATAGGTGGCAGTAAATAGCAGTATACGTGCAAACACACAAGTCACACGATTTCTCTAGACTAAATATTGTTGTAAAGATAACGAGATGAATCCTTCCCATGAGAAACTCCTAACAGACACACATTCTTACATGTGACACATCATCTTGGCCACTATATTGACTTCTTTTTTTAACCATACCCTGCAGACACCCTTGAACAGCAGACAAAACCCCATAAGAACAGTTGGTGCATAACACTGTCCTAGGATCCAGTCTCTGCTGAGGTTCTACCTCTGAGACAGTTACCCAACTTTTTAAAGCATGTCATTTCATGATATTAGGCATTTCTATTGTTTATATTTCCTTATCAATGGTCAGAAACATTTCTGTAGACAGTTTGTGCATTTGCACCCTATCTTTTTGTCCAGGTAGACTGGCCCTGAAATCTGTCTCAGACATGTCTGGTCTGAATTTGTGCTAGGAAATAGAAAGTAATTGACTAGCCCGCTAATGACAAAATGAACAATTTGTTGTTACTTGATACAAGTCTATGGCTTAAAAGAGGTTCTTGCACCAAGGTACGGAGGAAATTTGCTGCACACCACAGAACTTGTCTTGACGCGAAAACTGTCTTCCATTATAGTACTACAGCAACCAAAAAAAACAGGGAGAAAGGATTGTATGCATTTCCAAGTCACTTTACATACTATCCATAAGACCTTGGGAATCTTCCTATCTCCATTGTTTTAACTATTTTTAGTGTTAACACAGGGGTCACGAAGAGTCGGACACGACTTAACGACTAAACAACAACAACAACAAAAGTGTTAACACATCATCTTTAACAGTCCTTGGGTTATGCAAAAATTCAGAAAGATTGTATATATCAGTATGGCATTGTGTATATTCTTCAGCAGTCACTGGGAATTTGGCATAACTGCATTTGTAATTGTCTAAGCAGTATGACATTTTTAAACATGTTTCAAGGAAGGTGCATACTTCAGCTACAATTTATACATTTTGGAAGCAGTTTACAATTTCTTTTTATTTTCATAAGCCCTTTAATCCTCTACAGTACTTGTATTAAATAACTTTATGATATGTTTGAGTTTGATATGGTTGATGTTTATTTTAATTTAGTCACCTTTTTAATTAAGTATTTTATTCTGGAATAATATATATAGATTTTTGGATATATTTATATCATCTTGGAAGCTGTTCATCATAGGTGAACAGTATATTTCAGATTCAATAAAAAAAATCTGTTTTGCCTTTAGAGTACTACATTGGCATTATATCATTTATCTGACATATATAACTCCTCTGTGTCTGCTATATAGTGTTCAAACTGGTTAACATAAGAATGTAAAAAGTCTAACATTAGCATAGTTAACTTTCTCCACTAGTTTCAAGAGGAAGTTTTGCAAAACACAAAGGCTGAGATAAAAGTTAGTAAAATTGGATTCCAGTTCCCATCCTAGCTGGTATGACTCCTCCAGGTTTTGTAAATCAGTTGCATGAACATGGAAATCCAGACCCACTTCCCAGTAATTTTATCACAAACAATAATCAAAAGCAACACATCTTGGATATTAGGACATACTGTATATATAACACTCTGCCACTCCAAAATTCATAGGCCTATTTTAAAGACTTTTTTCCTCTCCTTCTTTTGGAAAGTGATTTGAATAGTCTTGAAATATTGGATCAAATTATAAAATGACCTTGGAGTCAAAACCATAGTTCTAATTTCTTCAACAACATGTCATGTCTGGAGGTACTGAAGGCAATTGAAAGACCTAAAAGAAGATAGATCTCATCAGTATGATCTATGGGATGCCTTTAAAAAAATAATTTGTAAGCTAGAATATAATAAAGTCAGGAAAGCTCACAATGATAGATCATCATGACTGCCATTTCCTAAGGTCTTTACAAAAGGAAAGGCTCCTTGACATATTCTAGTGTGACAGAACAGAGGTCTAACAAGCTTGATTAACAAGGGATGGAAACATATTCTTTGCTATTTAAAAGTTAGACCAAAAAAAGGTGAATCTTTAATCATATCATTTAAATTTTCCAGTGCCCTAAAATAATCACCTGTGCGATACTTTGTCTCCTGGGCTAGCCCTACCATGAGGCAAATACCAAGGGAATATGGAAATGTTTGCCATCTTGTGGAGAGCAGTCCAGACCACATCCCTTGACCTGAGTTCCTGAACTTGTCTCAGGTGTCTCAGATGAAAGATGCTATTCCATCAACTGCCACAGTGGACAGAGGATGCCTTCTCAGCTTTTACTTTAAGCAGCAAAAAAAGTCTTGACCCCCTTTTATGTCTCTCTCTAAGGTCACAGATATTGACACTGCAATATCAAAGGTAAATAGTAATCATAGCACTTGGTAACTGACTGTCTAGTGATAAAGGTTACATAAGACATCACATAGCTGAGTTGGCTAATATCTATTAATAATAAAATACAGTATTTACAACATCAATTAGTAATAGTTGGTCTTGCATGTGTATGATCCAGTCCCAGCTGCTGAGGAATGCCACTATTGTAGTTTGCTGGACTATGATTATTGCAGGACTTCCTCTCCCATACAGTCCACCTTGGACTTTTAGGGTGATAAGAACCACTTGTGCATCATTCATTTCTCATCTACACCAACAGTGCCATCACGGGCCCAACAAATATACAGACAGATTAGAAGCTCCTTCACATGGTCTCCCTCCAATGTGATAAATGTCACATAGGACAAATATACCATAGAAACAAACAAACAAACATACATACATAGGACACCACATAGGACAAATGGGACAAACTTTGTGCAAAAGAATTAATGGATAGAAATTTGACATCAGGACTCAAAGCATGGCAAAAGTAATCAGAGCATTTCAACCTCCCAGGACACTCTATAAGAGACCTCAAAGTGACTGTTTTGGAAAAATGGAACTTTAGTTCCACCATTGAGCAAGAGGTCAGACTCCCATGCATAAAAAGATTTAGGCAATCTCAGAAGGTCTCAACAAACACAATGGGTTTTTAACAGATTATCATTGTTAATTGATAAGGTACTTGTCTCTCATCTCTTCTATATCTGCATAACCAATCTGTCTTCCCCTCCTTCCCACCTCACTCCAATTTAAATCCTATATCAGTCTAGCCATTCTGTGTATCTGATGAAATGAGCATAGCTCATGCTTTGCAATAAATTTTGTTAGTCAGAAAAGATGTTACCAATTCCTTCTGGTTTTATGTCATATGAATCCTAAAGAATCTGAATTTTGTAGATGAGTAGATCAATTGATGCTTTGGAACACCACAACGATGGGTTTTCTTATGGAAAAGTTGGAGATAACCAGGTTTGTTTCCTTCATTGGGGTCCTTAGTTGACATAGCATATTGATTGATTGATTGATTGATTGATTGATTGATTGATTACGTGCCATCAAGTTGGTGTCAATTCTTAGCGACCACGTAAATGTATTTTCTCCATGATGATCTCTTCCTTACCTGATCATTCAGGTCTTCCAATGGTGCACTCATCGCCACTGTAACTGAGTCTATCCACCTTGCTTGTCCTCTTCTTCTCTTTCCTTCTGGACACAGCATATAGGTATGACTAAAACCAGGTTCTACAAATAGAACCAGGTTCTTTATGGGCCCAAAAGAAAAGTAAAGTTTATTAAGAAAGTTACATGGTATGGCAAAAAGTGTGACTCTATTCCTCCTTCTGGAGTCAGGAAAAGGAGGATGGCTTTATTCTTCCTATTAAAAGCAAGCTGGAATGGAAAGAGCACAAGAGTATCAATCTTCCAATTAGGGGATAGCAGGGCAGAAAGAAAGAGGAAGCACCTACAGGAAGTCCTTGGTCTTCTGTTCCTAATGCCCCAAGTGATCAATATGAAAAAAAATGCAAAGGATTGATGTTTCTGGAGCTGCCCCTCCAAAAATTTCAAACAATATACTGAAAAGACAAGGTTGAAAAAGATATTTTACGCTCTTATGTTTATTACATATAATATATCAACAGCTATTACAGACAGCTGATAAGCACATTGATTTTCTGAAGAAAAGGCACAATATAAATCTAACAAATAAAATACAAAACCAAGAAAGCAAGCACATCATTCAGACCTCTGGCAAAAGCCATTCCTCCCAGCCTGATAGATGGGAGAGGGACAGGAAGACAGGAAGAGCGGATAAAGCATAAGGGTGTCAAAAAAGAGAACACAAGGAACCAAACTGAGGTCAGAGAGAGAGAGGGAGACCAATCCACAATTAACTCTGGTCCCAACCACTGTTTGCCTAAACTATACTCACTATTGTCAAAAGAAAAATAGCTACCATCTTTACTGTAGACTTATTCAAACTCTGTTACATGACTTCCACTCTAGCTGGTCTTACCAGAAGGAATTGGGAAGCAAGAGTATATACAACATTTTAATGCAAGTGAACCCTGTTCTGGATAAATCTTCTCAATTTAAAAGAGGCTTATTCCCAGATAGTTGGGGACAGAACAAATGCTTTGGCCTGCTATGACTATGCATGGCGCCTTTTAATGGAATGCAGCAGGAAATCTCTATTAATTATGGTTAAGGGTTATTTTTATTGGTCATGAATAATTTCATTTTGCCATGAGGTTGGATAATCCACCAAATAATATATTGTAGAGGAAAGGACAAGCTACTATTCATCCTACTCTTTTGACCCATAGGATTAGAGGAAGAATAAAAACTATCATGTATCTTACAATAAGATGCAAAATCAATATAACAGTTACAAGCACAACTGACATATGGCTTGAATTGAAAGGATTAAATACAGTATTTTGAAATTATTTCTCTCACACACACATGTGCACCCACATGTGTGGTTGTATAGAAATCTGTGGGCATATATATTTAATTTAGTTAGCAGAAGTTGGAATTTTTGCTCTTAGACTTAGATTGCTGCATTTTTAATCTAATCGATATGTATTATTTAAGTCATTAATCTTCTCTTTCTGGGATCCAGATGAAACTTTTTTCAAACTACTGGTTAATGCTTTAAAAAATCATTTTCACTCTCTCTTTCTCTCTTTGGTTTATCTTTTTGTTCACTAGTCTGTTTATTAGCAAGCAAGTAATTTCTATTTCTGACTGACTAGTAAAATTAGAGACTGTCCTGTGGTTTTTGGGGGGAGAGGTTGTTATTATTGTTTTTCAACCAAATGTTTACTAATGTTGTTTTATTTTCATTTCAAGGCCACCCAACTCCACAACAATTCTGTGTGGCCTACAATTAAAAAATCAAAAAGAAAACAACATATATTAAAGCAAAAAAGTACAGCTAAATCCTATACGGGTGGTTGCAGAAAAACATCAGGTGTTGTTGTAGAAGGCCAGGAAAAGTGTCTGTGATCAAAGTTTCCAGGCCAGTGGATGAGTAGAAGTGCTTTCAGCCAAATGGGGTACAATCACTCTTAAGACTGTTTCTGTCATCAAAGAAGTTAAAAGTGGAAAGGGAAAGTCTGCAACATAAATCCTAACATTTCTTAGCCTTTCTGGAGATCCATAATTTGAAACTGTAGCTGTGTGCATATGTATGCATATGAATATACAGTATGTGAATGTACACAGAGAGAGAGAGCAACAGTTAAATTTATATATAGCTAGTTAAAGCATCAACATGCACATATATGCAGGAACAACAATCATCCTTAAAATAAAAAGTTCCTGTCTTGCCACCCATTTTAAACTTTAGTGATTTCTATACCTTTCATGTAACATCAGTGCCATAATAGCACAGTAGCTAAAATCTTTACCTATATGTAAAAGGTTGGAGATTTGAAACCCATCACAAATATCTTAAATAACATTTAAGATTTCCTTTAGCCAGATAGCTCACTTTAAAAAAAAAAACAGTGGAACCCTGCACTTAAAAAGTCCTCAGCTAACCAAAGGAAATATTTTTTTTTAATTGTTGGTTTTTGAACCAGCAACCTTTTATGTGCTATGCAAAGCTCTTAATTATTGTGCTATTTTAATACTAATGGAAAAGAAAAAATCTTAGCCATTATTAGATGAGGGCAACTATTGCCTCATCAAGAAGGCTTTGCTTCCTCTGCAAAGTAGTTAATGAGCTGCTGGAATTAGTCTGTGATGAAGTAAAGTGCTGCAGCAGAAGCAGACAAGAGAACCTAAAGTGACAGAGAATTTTAAAAATTAATATTCAGTTGAAACCAGACCACTTCTTGTTGGGACTAATGGATAGACAATTAGAAAAGAGTTATGGAAGATTTTTTTTTTACATATGATAACTGCTGCGAGATTATTATATGCACAAAAATGGAAAGACTCTGAAATACCCACAATGGAGGAATGGCTGGTGAAGATGATAGAATTAGCAGAGATGGCAAAATTGACTTGTTTGATTAGAGAAAGGACAATAACTACATTTATTAGTGACTGGAAATCCCTTGTGGACTTTTTGCTGAAAAAAGAAAAAATGAACTTGTGATTTATGGGTTTGATGATTCGAAAGGGTAGACTATGGAAAGAAGGAAATTATCTTGTAACCTTAGAGAGGGTAAAATGTAAATGTATTTGTTAAGAAGACCAGAAGCCGCTTCTTTATAACTTTTTTTTCCTTTCCTTTCCTTTTCTCTTTCTTTCTTTGCATTTTTTCACTTTCACTTTTCTTTACTTTCCTTACTTTTCTCTTTCAAAATTTGCGCTGTTTTTATTCTTTTAAAAATTTGTTTAATAAAAATTATATATGTAAAAAAAGAGAACCTAAAGTGACATACGAGGAAAAGGCTACTTTGAAACTACAGCAGGAAAACGCACCTTGAGGTCTTATTTGGGATGGCAGGGAGGTGAGTAAAGGCTGATATTGTTTGTTTCTGCCCTTAAAAAATTGTTGCTATCCTGTTCTGGCAATGGGGCAACTAGCAGTAAGGATCAGCTCTAAAGTTATGTTCAAATACATTTTCCCTTTAGCTCTACTCCAGTGTTGTCCAAACTTGGCCACTTTAAGATGAGTGGACTTCAGTTCCCAGAATTCCCCAGCCAGCATGGGGAATGGCTGGGGAATTCTGGCTGGCTGGGGAATTCTGGGAGTTGAAGTCCACTCATCTTAAAGTGGCCAAGTTTGGACAACACTGCTCTACTCAGTCTGGGTACTGGCTCTAGACATTTTGGCACCCTCAGCAAAGTCATACTCTGGTGCCCCCTATGGTTTGGCTCATCTTCCAATTTTGTTAGGAATTTCAAAAAGGTCCTTTTCCTTGAATTTTGAAAAAAATAAAGGAAAAAAGGTTTCCTTTTTTCCCTTGAATTTTTGAGTTTTACATGTATGATTTTCAGCCCTGAACATTTTTTTTCTTTTCTCAGACATTTTCATCCTATTTACACTGTGAAATTATATTTAACCCTTGAGTGGGCACGCTGACTCATGGAATGTGCCATTACTGCTTTTTGCTTCTTTATTGTGTTTTTCAGAAGTCTTTTCAATTTTGGCACCCCTTAAAATTTGGCGCCTCTAGGCTGGGGCCTACTCAGTCTTAGCTTAGAGCCATCCCTGAGTCCAGGGTGAGCAATTTCATACTGTATTTTGGCTACAGATTTGAACTTAGGCAGCTCCTTTTCCTGTGACAATTAAAGCTAACAATGAGAAAAGTATTATTTAGAATGTGTCTGAATGTGAATTATCTAATTTTGAATTTTTGAACCAATACAGGAACTAAAAATTACTTATTCTTTACTATGGCATCATTCCAAATTTTGCAATACAATCTATCAATTTAAAAATTAGATTTATTAAAGAAAAGCTGCATGGAGATTTGCCTGGATGCATGACAACAATGTACAAAAATGTAATATATTATGAAAAATATTTCCAAAAACTTTTTTACTTTAGATGAAATGACTCTTAGGTTTAAAAAATGTACCTCAACTACATATACATTTTTATTGTGTTTATTTTAAAATTTCCTGAACCAAAATGGAAATGGGATGTACTAAACTGCAGAAATGAAAAAAGAAGAAATAAAAATTAAAATTGGAAAATTGGAAAAAACAAGAAAGTAGAATTGATAAATTTTCCCTGTCCTAATTATAATTCTTTATTTATGTTCTTGAATTTACTTTGGGCATTACTATGCCATAATGTTTGCAAACTTACTTTGTGACTGACCAGACAAGCTGCCATCTGCAGACAGAATGCTAATCCAATATTGTAACTGTTTTGCTTCAGTGAGGAGGAAGCCTAGTTTGCTCCAACTCCCTGAGAGGATGAAGCAGGAAGTGCACGGGCTCTACAGTGTATTTTTGATGTAACAGCTTTTATTTCAGAGCATTTGACAGAACTGATTTGGAATATAAATTACATTTGTGGGAGATAATTCAGCTTGTGTAGAAGAAGGTTCATAAGCCAATGGCAGATCCCATACAAATAGCTCTAGTTTCAATGCTGGCTGTCCTCAGCTAGGGAAGCTGAGAAGGTCTTATTTCTGAAACCCTGAATAGGTGCCACCAAAAGAAAACATAGAGTAGAGCTACCATATCTGTGCTGCAAAGTGCAGATGACCACTCAATGGTAGCAAAGGGATACAGAAAACCTTCACTGTGCTCCACCTAGTAATCTGATTGATTGATTGATTGATTGATTGACCATGTGCCATAAGTTGGTGTCAACTCTTAGTGACCACATAGATTTCTCCATGAAGATCTGTCCCTAACCCAGTCCTTCAGGTCTTCCAACAGTGCACCCATCACCACTGTAGCTGAGTCCATCTGCCTTGCTGATGGTTTTCCTTTTCTCTTTCTTTCCACCTCTCCCAGCATTAGAGCCTTTTCCAGAGAGGTAGGTCTTATCATGTGTCCAAAGTATGATCATTTGAGCCTGCTCATTTTGCCTTGAGTGAGAACTCTGAGTTGATTTGTTCAATGATCCTTTTGTTTATTATCTTGGCTATCCATGGAATTCTCAGGAATCTTCTCCAACACCAAAGTTCGAAAGCATCAATACCTTTTCTATCCTACTTCTTCAATGTTCAATAAATTTTGCTTCCATAAAGTGTCACAGAGAATACCATTGCCTGTACTATTTTGATGTTTGTAGGTATAGGCCTTCATGGCTGCTGTACCAAGTGCTACTCTGCAGTGTATTTCTTGACTGCTTGTTCCTTTACTTTTGATGGCTGATCTTAAAAGGCTGAAGTTATCTACCACTTCAATATCTTCATTGTCAGTTTTATGGCTGATCATTGTACTTCTTGTCATTAGTTTGATCTTCTTTATATTTAAACTTAATCCCACTTTTTCACTATGCTCCTTGACTTTTGCTACAAGTCTTTGCAGATCCTTTGAATTTTCAGCTATCAGATTAATATCATCAGCATAGTGCAGGTTGTTGATATTTCTTTCTCCAATTTTAACACCACCTTCATCTTCTTCCAATCCAGTTTCCCTTAATATATATTCAGCATATAGGTTGAATAAATAAGGGGTGAGGATACAGCCTTGTCTCACTCCTTTGCCAACCTGGAGACAGTCTGTTTTGTCATGTTCTGACTATACTGTGGCTTCCCAACCTGTATATAGGTTTCACATGAGGACAATGAGAAGTTCTGGGATTCCCATTCTTCTAAAGACATTCCACCACTTGACATAATCAACATGATGAAAAGCCTCTCTATAATAGATAAAAAGATTATTTATTATTTGTACGACTGTTGTTTTATTGTATTTTAATTAATATTTATTCTCTTACTGTAAATTGCCCAGCATTGCTTCTAGGGAGATGGGCAATGACAAATGTGAAATATAAATAAAAATATAAAAATATAAAAATATAAAATAAGTACATATTGATTTCTTTTTGGTATTCTTTGGCTTTTTCAATTATCCAACATGTACCAGTAGTAATGTCTCGTGTTCCTTGGCCCTTTCTAAAGCCAGCACCATCTAGTGGTCTTACAGATTTTTCAGCCCTGATCAGGTAGCCCTAATTTAAAGCAGCTTCATCTTTTTTTATTCTGCCTCACATGGAAATCTACTGTAAAAAGATGGATTGCTTTAATGAGTAGCAGATATTTGCTGTGCTCACAAAAGGTCTCTCAAACTATTTTCAATCAATCAAAATCCTTAAATGCAATCACTGGCCAGAACTGTATATAATTTCATTAACAAAAATTAAAAAATGAAAATAAAACAAGAAAATACGGTAAAACACAATGTAGGTGCAAATTCTAAAATATTCGAAATAAAATAGAATGCTTACAAAATCACAAAAGTACTGAGTAATTTACTCAAGTAATAGGAGCTCTAATTTACTAAAGTAATAGTTTATTAAACTACTAAAATGATAAAATACTTCCCAGTGCCACACAGCTGCTCAAGATTCATTACATTACTTCAGACAATACATAAAATTTCATAATCCAAGAAAAGTGAAGACCACTAATTTCTTTCTTCCTACACTTTCTACTTCTCCTCACAACATGTCATCCTTCAAAATAGATTAGACTAGGAATCCAGTGTCAGGTAGGTCAGTACTACTTTATTGCAAAGCCATAGTAACAGAATCTTGCAAATTTGCCTGCGTTTCCCCCCTCCCTCACCTTACTCAGGGTACATTCCTGCCTCAGTTCTCTTTTATCTGACCATTGTCTTGGTACTTGTGATGGAATGGAATTATGAAGGCCAGACTCAGGGAGGGAAGCATCCTCTTTCATCTCCTGAAGCGCGGGGAAGAGATAAGAGGATGAGGCTGGCACCTCCCTGAGGAATTCACGCTGTGTTGACTGACTGACCCCGGGAACTAGTTTCAGTCTGGGAAGATTCTTGATAGAGGTTGTAGCTAATAAACATTGCTGTATTAGTTGTCCCATAGCTGCTTGCAGGTTATTAAACTGTGCATCCACTTGCTGCTGATGCTGTAGTAGGGCTGCTGCCAATAACTGTGCTGTCAAATTAGCTCCCTGTGGATCTGTTGCCATGATGTAACTCTTTCTTTTGGAAGGTAGTATGAGTCTGGGAAGATTGATGTCAGGCCTAGTCCAGGGAACTCCAGGAGACCATGCAGATTCAGTTCAGCAATGTTTATTAGCTACAACCTCTATCAAGAATCTTCCCAGACTGAAACTAGTTCCCGGGGTCAGTCAGTCAACACAGCGTGAATTCCTCAGGGAGGTGCCAGCCTCATCCTCTTATCTCTTCCCCGCGCTTCAGGAGATGAAAGAGGATGCTTCCCTCCCTGAGTCTGGCCTTCATAATTCCATTCCATCACAGTACTAGCCCTTCCTCCTGTCCCTCAAGGCCATTCCCTCTTTCCTCTACACAACAGTACCATGGCTAACAAGCTACCAAACAAAACTTTGTTACTTGCCTTGAGATTTGGGGGATCTTCATCTGCCAGTTTTTAAATTTATGTTTAAAAGAAATCATCTTGAGCACATGGGATTGTCTGTATTTAGAAGAGTATCATGGAACTCTGGATATCTCTGTAGAGGAGGCACTATAAAAGAACAGGACCAGGTGCTTCTAATTCACTGTCCCACAAGGGGCAGAGACTTCCAGTGAACACTGTGTCCTTATATCTGCCCTTGAGAATTGTTGAAGGGAGAATGCTAAAACATGAAGCATGCACAGCTATTAAATATAAAGCAGCTTCCTATATTTGATGGAAGCCAAAAAAACTGTAAACAATATATAGACAACTGTCATGCAGCAGGCTGCTACCGAAACATTCATGAGGAACTAGTTGAAAGTATTTCTAGCATAAGCTTGATCCTTGTCCAAAAAGAAAATCTGTATCTTTTCATATAACAATCTTAGGTTTTCTTTCAGCAAAGCTGATTTTACTTACACTTTTTACTCTGGTTTGCATCAATAGAAGCCATCAATATGAAGCACCAATAGAAAAATAAAAGCTTTCTAAGAACTTAAGACCTGTTGGGAGAACAGAAATCTTAATTTAGAATAGAACCTAGGATTGTGATTAATAAAAGATCAGATAACCAGAAGGAAGGAAGAGAATGAAATGAAGGGGAATAATCAGTGAAGAACTGGAAAAGTGAATGCTGTGAACTTATCATAGTGGCAGAGTTTGACATTCTGATTAGCTTTTTAAAGCTGACGAACCAAGGAAATAAGTTAAAATAAGCAATCTAGAAGTTGTGACTTTTGAAATATCATTTCCTTATACCATCAGATCTCAGAAGCTGCAAGCAGCCACAATCTTATCATCAAATATTTATGTTCCTTAAAGATTCTTTTTCAGTTTTAGAAAAAAAATGTATGTGGGATAATCATTAATTATTTATTCAATACTCTCCTAGTGAGAGTTGAAAATGTCAAGATTTAGTACCATATTAAATGCATCCATTTGAAAAAAAAAGGAAAGGGAAAAAAATCCTCTAACTATAGGGTATAAGAAAGTGCCAAATTTTATAAATATATGCCATAGGTTATTCAATCCCAAGTGTGCTCACAAAGTTTAAAAGAAAAATGCACAGCAAATTGATATTACTCATGAACGTGGACCAATGTTAGTTGTAGTAGTAGTAATCTGGGGATCGCAATGTGATTAAAAACCTCAGGCTGTTACAGCTATACTGTGTTATTAAAAGCAGGGAGGGAGACAGGCAGCTTAGAAAGGTAGGAGGGACTGTTGTAGCTGGTAATTCCTTATTGGGAGATCCAGAGGAATAGGGCATGGTGCACCATCAGCGTCTCATCATGAATGAGATCATTGGCAGTGTGCTTGCTTTTCTATTCTATCTTGGAACCTGAGGAGGATGTTAGTAGCAGCAGCTGAAAAAGTTCCAAACATGTATAAATATTTATCATCTAGTTTTATTAGCATATATTATTATTATTAGATGGTATGGGCACCATTTCCATAAGATGAGGAACCAAAGTGCTTTGCAATGCTGTATGTGGATACCAGGATTGTCTGTTGCTGTTGGATATGTTGTTACTCTCTTATGTCATCAGGCTGTTCCTGATGGACACATGAAAGTGCTCTGCTCCTGTCCTTGAGGCAGAAATAAAATATGCTGGTATATTTTGCACTGTCCTCATTGATGAGCCCTATTCTGCTTCAGTAATGAGGTCAGGAAGTGGTGTTGTCCTTAACGTTTTAATAATGGACAAGCAAGGCACAATGACTGATAGATGCCCTTGGCTTCCTATGTGCTCCCAGCTGGAAAGAAAAACATCTACCAAATTGCTGTCCTTAACATGGGATGGGGCTGAGGAAAATGTAGGATTGACAGATGGCTGAATTGATGGGTTTAGCACTCCATCTAAACTTGTTCTGGTTTTCTGAGGGATCCTCAGCTTGCGGTAAGGAAGAGCTGTCTTTCTCCCCTTGATCCCCAGCTTTCTTGAAAGAGAGTTTTTCTTCAGTAGCTTCACTATTATTGATTTTCTGCTGCCTTCCCACCCCGCAACACCTCACTTTCTGTGGCCTCTCTTCCTTTTCTCAGGAGTGTGCATGTGTGTGTCTCTTTCTGTGTGTGCATGCATGCATGCACGCACCAACCAGTTTTACTTGGGTGATAGAAACTAGATGGAGGGAAGGAGGAGTTGCTTGACAAACAACCACAATTGCAGAGATTAGCTGGAGAAGGAAAAGAGGAGGAGGAGGAGGGGGAAATGTGATACTGCCTTCCCCCCACCTTCTTCTACTTCATCTGTCCTGGTGTTGACATTTTAAATAATCAAAGCTGATATTGTGGTTGTTTGTCAAATAACCCCTTGTACTCCTGCAATGGACTCCTCTTGCTCAGGTAGGGTGATTGGAAAGCTTGGTTCTCCTCTTCCTCCCCTTCTGTCTCACACACATATGCACATACAGGTTCAGGTCCTTTGGACAAATGTTTAATGCTATTCTGAAAGAGTCATCACCTGAAATTAGCCACCTAGAGTTACTTTGGGGATTGAGGTGGCAGATTAAGAGAGAGAGAGAGATTCCAGAACAGCATCATTTCCAGATTAGCTGTACCCATGTCCAAAAGGTTGTTATCAGTTGATCAGCACCTCCTCCCTCCCCACTCCACTTTCTCAGATTCTTCTACCAGGAACAGGGATGGCACAAGATGATTGCAGAGCTGAACCTTGACAGACAGGAGAAAGAGCAAGCAATCATGGAGCATGTTAACTGGGAACAGTGGTCTCTTGTCTATTAGCCCGTAGGTTGTAGCTCTTGTCATTTCTCTGGCCAATTTCTCCCCAAACTGGAAAGACCGATCTACCACTTTTTCAAAATAGTAGTAGCCTTGGGTTCATAAGGAGGAACCCTCACAATACCTGCCAAGCACTTTGGGAAGCATCGGTCAAGCATTACTCAGGCAGATGTCTCTTTGGAAAACAGATATCCAGTCTCTCTCGCTGATGAAGCCAAAATGGCCATGGACAGTGCCAAGAAACCAGAGGAGAAGTGGTATGCCTGCAGCAACCCAAAGCAGTCAACAGCAGTTAGGCAGATGCCAACTCCTGACTATGTCATCAGGAGCTTCATTTATAAGGCATCATAGATTGTTCATACAGCAAGAATTGCATCAAAAGAAACTGGAAAACACTATTTTATCACCAGAACAGCTAAAAGCAAAAGCATGCTGTTCTTACAGTGGCCTGGAGATGTGTTGAATGCACCATCATAAGGATATGTCCTTTAAAAATAATTAGTAGGACATCTTCATGCTACATTTGATAGAACATGAGGACGAGTCCACTGTGGCCCATCCCTGAGGCCTAAACTTACCATAGCACTACCTCTGGGCTATAAAGATAACATATACAAAAGCCTTTATTGGCCCAGTCAGTTGAGTCCATGATTGTTTTTAAAACATAAATGTTTTGTGAAAATATTGCCGCTGTCCATTATTCTTTGCATCTCCAAATGATTAAACTGCATGTATATATTACCTCTGCATTTGAAGCTTGATGAACAGATCCTTTGAGAACTCCTTTTTCTTTCATTCTCCATGCTCCAAAGATGACTGAACAATGGTGGCTACCAAATTCTTACAAAGAGGCAAAAGTTTCTTTTGTCCACACCATCTAGAATTACAATCCAACATATTGGGCACAGAGGACTGTGATCAAAGATTTGATTCCAAGAAGACTGAACTTGCCTTTGAAAGTAGGCGATACATATTCCTAGTGTTCAGTCCTGTGACTTGCTTACACAGAAGCTAGTATGTAATTGCTGTATCTTGTTCAGCATTTCTGCCAGATTTCTGTTTCAGTATGGTATTATTGGTCAGTACATAACTTCAGTTCAATGCTGCAAATCAAAATATAGTAATGTCACTGCAATATCTTCTGTGCTATCTCAAACACATATTGCCAGCACAGTAGCACATAGAACTGAACAATTACTCTCATGGCCAATGTTAGGCCTTTTAAAAATCTTCAGGTGTTGACATGTTGAAAAGAAACAGCACAGCAGGCAACTTATGATTGCCCTAGCAAAATGTTCTGACACTGCAATTGTATTCTTGGGAAATACCTGAATCTAGCTGTCCATGGCAGAATCTTCCCACTATCGATGGTGATGAAAAGCAGCAGTATGTTTAGAAGGTCCAGTCCCTTTCAATTAATCCATAATACTACTTGTGGGTGTGTACCTTCAAGTCAGTCTTGATTTCTGGTGAGCACATGGACAAACCCATGTGGTTTTCTTGGCAACATTTTCAGAAGTGATTTGCCATTTCCTTTTTCCTCGGCCTGAGAGAGTGCAACTGGCCCTAAGTTACCCAGCTGGCTTCCTTGCGCAAGGCAGGAACTCAGTTTCTTACATTTTAGTCTAGCACCTCTAACTACGAGTCTAAATTATTCTATATCTAAAGAAACTGTATGGTTTGGTTTTGCTGATATAAAGATCATTACATTTCATTTTTTTGCTCTGTCAGGCTGGAAGTCTGCATTCTGGAGTTCTGTGAGCTTGGTTGTTGGGGTGCAGGCATTTCATACCCTATTAGATAATATCATCAGTACAGGAGTTTGTGGGGGGGAAAACAAGATTCGTTGTTTGGCAGGGAATATATATCCTGCTGCTTTGCCTTCTTTGCATGTGTATGGATCATATGATCCTGTGGGTGAATATTGTTCCGCAAGTGATTGACGCCGTCTTCTTGGTAGATTATTGATCTGGCTGGTAAAATGGTGGTTCTGTTTTATCTCTGTCTTGGTAGCTGGCTGTGTGATCAGTGGTGTTGATAGCTGGAATAGCTCCTAGCAGTAAAAAACAGATTGGGGAATATGGCTTTTGTTTTCTCAAACAGGGGAAGCCATCATTCTGTTTGTTTTAAGTCAGTGTTGTCCAAACTTGGCCACTTTAAGATGAGTGGACTTCAACTCCCAGAATTCCCCAGCCAGCCATGCTGGCTGGGGAATTCTGGGAGTTGAAGTCCACTCATCTTAAAGTGGCCAAGTTTGGACAACACTGTTTTAAGTGTTAGGTGAAATCTGACACCAAATACCCTTATTCCTAATTTGTACACTCAATCAACAAACACTACCCTGAGACTGAGCCTAAGGCTACAAACCTCATGAGTATTATATCTGCCCTAATTTTTAGACATCCTTGTTTCTTTACACAGGAATTCTTTCCTTTCTATTGGGAAAGGGACAAAATCTTAAAATTTCTGTGTGGGAAATGGGCCATACAATTCCGTTTTGTCCCTTCTTATGAATGTCCTTAAATATTATCCATTCTGAGCTTCCACAGATTCATCTGTTCTGATATCTTCGCATGTACAGTTGGCATTTCCTACCCTTACATTGAGCAACCTGGAAAACTAGTGTCTGAGAGACAATGGGTAGCTTGAAATTTGGTTCAGCTTTCAAAAAATGCAGCTTCTTCATTTCAGTCAATGCATTAAGAACTGCAGCATTGATGCTTGCACATATATACAGTTAGCTGAAACTTTTATACCAATAGAAGAGAAAACACATAGCTCAGGGTTGAAGTGTGGAGTCCTTGGGGTTCTCTGTGCTTGGTTGTTTTCTTGCAGATGTTTTGTTAGGTAACATCTTCAGTGCTGGAAGGGAGTGGGGTTTGCTCTTTGTTTATATACAGTGGCATGTCCTGCCAGTGGGGGAGTTGTTTCTTTCTTGGTAGTTCTTAGGTTAGGTTGTTGTTTACTGCTTGATTGTTTGTCTGGTGTTAATTCTGGTGTTAATCCCTACTTATCTCGGTGTTGATTGCTGGTGAAGAGGTGTTCTGGCCTTTTTGTTTGCTTTTTATTGTCTCTTTTGAATAGTGTGTAAATGTTGTTTATGTGCCTGTTGATGGCTGACTTACCTGAATACCAAACTTCCAGGAATTCCCTCATGTTTTTGGATTTAGCTTGGTCTAAGATGCTGACAGTTTCACAGTTGAAACTATGGTTAAGTCTGTCCATGTGTTGTGAGATGAAGGAGTTTTCATCGTGTCATATGACTGCTAGTTAGTATTCATGGATGCGTTTTGCTAGTCTTCTGCCTGTCTGTCCTACATAGTGACTGTTACAGTCCTTACACTGTATGTTGTAGATGACTCCTGTTTTTTTCTTCTTGGGCTACTGGGTCTTTTGGTTTACTTAAGAGGTTTTAGAAGACTTTAGTTGGTTTGTGTGCTACGGTGATGTCATGTGGTTGTAATAGTTTGTTGGTTGTTTCTGAGTTGTTTCTGATATGGCAGTGTTATTCTTTTCATAGCTTGTGTTGGTTATGCTGTAGTGGGTTGAGTGTTAAGGCACTTTTTGAAACTTTTATGTCTAACTTGATCTACAGATAAGCACTAGATGGCATCAAAAAGATACCAAAAACTCTTAAGTCTTTGTTGACATCTGATTGTCATCCAGATTTGTACAACCCATCACACACACACACACACACACACACACACATTATTTGTGGCTTTACATATCTATAATAATCAACTATAGAGACCAGAACATGTGTGAAGGCTTTTGACCTTATTCTTTGTTACTTTATTCATATAGATAGTGGCAAATGGGCCCTAAGGGATACTAGTGGTATCCAAAGGCCATTTGCAGTGGTAACTTGATCACATTGTTGGATGCCAGTTCTTCCTGCAGACTACTCCTTGTGATCTTTCAATTGCACTGTTGGATGCCAGTGTAGCCTGCAGACCACTCACAGCTCATTCCAATCACTGCACATGACCTGCAAGTGGCATTAGCATTTAGTGAAGTTATTGAGAGGCCCCTTCACTAAGTTCATCACAGAGCTGCACAGGGCAGAGAAAGCCAGTGTGAGCCACATGGTGTAAGCAAGGTAATTCTCTCCATCACCACCCAAATAGGTCACTCTGAAGAAGGCCAGCTGCCACAAAGAAATCACACTCAGCCTTGGGATAAGGCTAATCAATCTGCCATGACTAAGTGATGAAGAGGAGGAAGAGCAAATACAAGTAAATTGTGCAGATAGCTGTGGAAGAAGAAGGAGAACGTGTTTGTAGGAGGAAGATGAACATTGCCTTTGGAACTTAACCTTTCAATTCCCATACCTTCAAATTCTTATTTGTGGTTTAATTATCAATGGTTTTCTGCTGGAATGGAATCTCTATGAATAACAAGGGCTACCTGTATATTTTTCATGTTATTCACTTGGCCAGACAAATGTACATTTTGCTGTTGTCATTTCTTCTGTTCATTCTTTCTTATCTTATAGCATATATTCTGATTTTAAAAAATAGTTTAATAAGAAAAAATTGGTTCTCTAATCTACACTATACAAAGCAAACGTACTACTAGGGATTTAGTGCCATCATGTGGTCAGTTTGATTTTCTCTCATAATGGCCTAGATTTTTTTTCTTCCTTCCTCCCTTCTTTGTATTTAAATAATAAGACTGGTCCTTTGTTTTCAAAATACACACATCTGTTCAAAGTGTGATTATTTAGGTTACGCCACAGAAAATACATTGTATCAGGAACTGACGATATTCAGCCCATGAACTGAAGATGCCACCTAAAATAAGTCTACTTAGTGTGCTTGCATGTGACGATGCATGCCTGGTGGGGTGGGAGTTTAAAAAAAAAACAGATTCCAAACAAGGTCTAGTTTAAGAAACCATTTTAAAACCATCATCATGCATTCTAGGAAAGATCAGGGTGATCAGACAATAGGCAAAAACTCCCAGTTCACAGGTGGTGCCAGGATTCATGTCTTACCAGGATCTAGACTTCCAAAGCACATCAGAATTAGGATTAAATTAAGATTAGAGTAAAGAGCACAGACATCAGAACAGAATCAAGTCAGGGCAGGATTCAGAACTGGAAGGTGCCAAGATAACAAGCATTTCTTAAATTGCTCTTTGGGAATTATTTAATATTATTTCTCTATATTTCTTGAAGCAGGCAGCTTCTCTGTTGACATAAAATATGTGGTGACAAATGGAAAGGGGATATATTTGCTCATAGTTCAAATTAAGTTTTTTTGGCCAACTAGTCTAGGGTTTTTGTGTCTACTTTTGGTATTTCTAGAATAGTAGTCCAGTATATCAGATTTCTAATTAATTTTCCATGGGGAAAAATGTATCTGTTTACATTTTTCTATCCTATAGAGCTTTTATTAAATAAAGAACTTACAATGGGTGAAATTTATTATCAGAATGTCAATCTGATCACTCACAGTATGTTTCTTCTCTGCCACTCCATGTAAAAACCAGAGCCAATGTGGTATGGTGGTTAAGCACTAGAGATCCAGATTCAAGTCTACTCTTGGTCATGGAAGTTCACTGGAAGACTTTGGGCCAGTCACTCTCTCTTAACCCAACCTAGTCCACAGAGTTGTGGGAAGAACTGGAATAGGAAGTGTTCCATATGCCATCTTGAGCTCCTGAAGGAAATCTGACAAATATATTAATTAAATAAAAGATCTGATGCATCAAAGGAGCATATGGTGAAAGCAGACATCTACTGGCACTGCCGTTGCCTAGTTATCGTACATACATAATATCCCATATATTACCGTATTTTTCTGACTATGAGACAATACTTTTTTCTAAAATCCTTACCCTAAAAATTGAAGGGCGTCTTATTCAAGGAAGTCAGCCGAGAATCGCACGGTTGCAAAACTGCCCATACTTTGTTTCTGGAAACAGGCTTCCTCCTATTGCCAGCCTCCAATCACGAGTGAAATAGCTTGTCTCCCAAACAGACTTCCTCCAATCACGAGCCTGATGTAACTGATGTCAGCTGATGCTGAACAAACCAATTAGAGGAAGGCTGTCTGCAGAGACAAGCTATCGGCAGTTTCACTCATGCTTGAATGTAATCAGTTATGCAAAAGAGCATGGAAATAGAGCTGCAGAGAGACAGTGTGGACCTCCTCCCACCAAGTGTATCAGGTAAATGTTAACTAATTACTAAATAAAAATGTGTTCTGCACTATCTTTAAAATATTAATTTCTTAATTTTGGGTAGGAAAAATTGGGGTCGTCTTGTACATGGGGGCATCTTATTGATGGAAAAATATGGTATAAGAATGGTTGCCTGCCATTTCCTCCTGGAAGAAAGATCTGATATACATTTAATTAAGAAATAATAAAATTTTGCTTTTGTATGGTCAGAAAAAGAGGAATGCTGGATTGTTCCAAAAATTGTTTCTGAAAATTAAGCATGTTTGCTCATGTGCTTCTGTACTAGAACTCTTCTGAGGACATGATTTTTAAAAAGAAAGTCAGTGTGATTAAGATGTTTGACTAGGACTGAGGAGATGCAGGTTCAAGTCAATCCTCAGCCATGGAAGCTCATTGGACCACTGGGGTAATTGCTCACTGTCAGCCCAATCTAGCTCAAAAGTGGTTGTTGTGGGACAAAACTGGAGCTGGTAGTGCCATGTATGCTGCCTTGCGTTCCTGGAGGAAGGGTGGGATATAAATACCACCATGAAATAAGATAAATAAATGCAATATTATATTTACCAAAAGCAAAGGTATAGAATGGCAACTTTTCTTGCCAAGTTATAAGTGGCACATACATAACATTCCTTATGCTATAAGAAATATTATCTGCCATTGATAATTCATAGTAAGATTTCCCCAACTCAGATTGACATTTTGAGATCCAAGTGATTCTACCGTTAAAGTGAAAAATTATAAAGTATCAGTAATGAATTTCTGCATGATCAGTGGCTGAAGATCAAATTCTTTTTAAAGAGTTCCACAGCACACATAACACATGCATTAAAGGAGCATTAAATGAATTACCCTTATTGCAGATCACTTGGTAAACAGCTGTCTTACATGACTACTCAATGCCATTTCATTACTGTTTAATTCTGGTTAGATTCCAACAGTGTGGATGTCTAGAAAGTTAGGGCTGCTTGTAAAAACCTCTTTTAGAACTCTTGGTATTACTGGCCAGGTCCAAACATACCATACCAAATGAGCTTTTCTGGGCTCCTATCTACTGCACTCCTCCCTCCACACTTTTCAGGCCTGCTCTGAAGATTTGGGGATCCCCACCCAAACCAGGATTCAATATGACATGAAGGGCTATATATGAAAATAAAATATTGACTAGAATGGCATTCAGCTTGATGTATGAGATTCTTCAGATCTTGATCCCTACATTTTGGCTGTCATTGTGAAATTATTTTGCCTCTCAAGAGTATTACAGTATCCAAGTAATACTGGTACATTTCTTTATTATTTACTGACTTCTAGCAGAAAATAGATTTTCTCCAAAGATATAATTAATCATGGTTCTTAGAGAAGTTGGAATGATGTTTTATGCGTCACTTGCCAAGAATTATTATATGCTTGGCTTGAATTATATGCTTCATATATGTTTCCTGCATTGGTAATGTTATTTATAGAATTCAGTTATGACGCTTTTCCTTCTGTACAGATAATCACTATGTGTATTATTTCTCATTCATAAAAACATTTCAATAAATCTAGTTACCTGACCTGTTTTGTAATATATCAGTACTTATTATCTACACTATATGGCTTATACTGGCCATAGGCAGTCTTGTGTATTATGTGGAAAGGCAGCAAATAAATCCAAGGGGGAAAAAAAACCACAATATGTTGCCTTAAATGCCTGGGATGTTTGGAAATGTTCCAAGCTAACTGATATGAATATTTGGAAGTCATAAAAGCACTTAAATTTACAGAATATATTGAAGAAAAGACAGAACAATAAGAAAACTTTTGACAAACATTTAGAAAGTTTTGGGGGAATAATCAAAGGCAGGATATAAGTATACAGGATCATAGGTTGCATCCAAAGGAAAGGATGAGATCCCCAAGATGTCCGTCTCTGAACCTGAGGGTCTTCCCCGAGCAAGATAACCTAATAAGATAGAATCTAATACAATGATTGGTATAACATCAGTATTCACTGAGAACATGTGACTAAACACCAAAGAAAAATGGCTAGGGTTCTTTATGGGAAGAGTGCTGCTACCTATGAGCTGGATCCATGCCCTTTCTGGGTACTTTAGGTTGCTGAAGGAGCGTGAGCAACTGGATCCAAGAGATGGTAGGCACTTCTTTAAGAGAGGATGAGATGAAAAAGCCATCTTTTGCCCCAGCTATACTAGATAACTATCACCCTGTCTCAGATCTTTCTTTCTTGGAAAAGCTTGTGGGAAGGTAGCATGGCTTAGCTTCAGAAGCAGCAGCATTGGTCACTTTGGTAGATTACCTTCATCAGGATGGGAGCATACCCTTCTTCATCCTTTAGACCAGGGGTCCTCAAACTTTTTAAACAGGGTGCCAGTTCACGGTCCCTCAGAATGTTGGGGGGCCGGACTATAGTTTGAAAAAAACATGAGGAGAGGAGGAGAGCCGCTGGACCCCGCATACCTGTCATGTAGAATAGTCCGGTTCTGTGATCTCCCTCCTCGTGCATCGCCTGCAGCTCCCAACACAGCCCCGACACTTCCGCTTCTCACAGACAGCAGCGGCGGCCAATTAGGCGGGCGGGCCGGATAAATGACCCTGGCAGGCCGTATCTGGCCCGTGGGCCATACTTTGAGAACCCCTGCTTTAGACCTCACAGTGGCTTTTGATACTCAGCAAGTTGGGACTGCAAATGGGGCTGAAAGTTAGAAGTACTGTTTTGGAGTGGTTCCTGTTTCCACTGCTACATTAAAGGGAGTTTCTAGATAGAATTAGTGGAATAGTTGGGCTGGTGGGTAGTGTAGGATGCCACAAACAGCTTCTTTGACATCTATATGAGGCTGCTGGGAGAGGTCATCCATCAGTTTGGGATGAGGTATCATCAATATGGTGAAGATACTTAACTGTATATTGCTAATCCAGGCTGAGTTGCACATGCTGTGGAAGTCCTAAGCTGGTGCCTGAAGGCTGTGAGGGCCTGGATGGGTAGAAACAAACACAAATTAAATCCCAAGACAGAGTTGCTCTTTGTCCTTGGCTCAGTAACAACCCAAGTGTTAGCTCTGGAAGGGGTTCTGCAATTTGGGGGGCCTTTTGGATTCCCAGTTCCTCTTGGTAGAAGCCATGTCTAAGGGAGCCTTTGCTCAGCTGAGGCTGCTGTTCTAGTTGAGCTGGCAACAGTAATTCTTGCCCTTATCACCACTCACCTATGTTACTGTAATGCACTCTACACTGGGCTGACTCTGAAAATGACCTGGAAGCTACAGTTGATACAACATGGACTGTCAAAGCTAGCTGATGATGTTACGTGAGAGTAGCATCTGTTTTTCCAACACTGCATTGGTTACAGTAGGCTACCAAGTCTAATTCAAAAGGTCTGCGTGGCAAATACAACACAATAGATGTGTGTCATATGACTCCTCAGGCTTTTTACTCTCCCCTACCCCACTGTAGCCCTCATCTCCCCCCGCCCCCCAAATGTGAAGATCTGGCTCTTCCCCCAGGCATTGGAGCCAGGGTGTTCATTTATTGGAGCTCTGGTGTGCATATGTAGGTTATATGGGGACAGTGATATTTTTATAAGGGACTTGACTTGGATTTTGTTTGAGTTTTTAATAGCTTGTAATTTAAGTTCTTTGCCCAGTTTCCTTTGATTTATTATATTTCTATGAGGTACTTAACAACAAGCATTTTTCCTTGGGCTACCTGATGAAAAGATCACTTCAGTTATTAGAAAGTTTTTAACAACTGAGAGCCAGTTTGGCGTACTGGTTAAGGCGCTGGGCTAGAAACTGGGAGACCATGATTTTTAGTCTCTCCTTAGGCACCAAGCCAGCTGGGTGACCTTGGGCCAGTCACTCTCTTTCAGCTCTAGTAAGCAGACAGTGGCAAACCACTTCCAAAAAACCTTGCCAAGAAAAGTACAAGGATAAGTCCAGGCAATCATCAGGAATCAAAGGCTGAGTCAAAGGCACACAAAAAAAGTAGATTTACAGAGGTTGCCATAAGCTTTGAGGACACGTAAGTCTGGAAACTTGACAAGAATTTAAATCTGCTTCTGAAACAAAGGAGAATGCACAACCTCTGCCTTAATTTTTCTATAACTAAATCCAGTGCCACCCAAGAGACTATATAATGGCTCTATCTACACAAGAACACTCTTTAACCCACAGCGATTTAGTTGTATACACTTAGAAATTATTTTCCACAATTTCATATATTTCACTCTGGAGACTGATGATTTTGGAGTTTTGATTTAGATGACAACATATTAGTCCAATATCTGCCCCAATCATAAATGTATGCCTTTTTTTTATTTTAAATTAATTTTAAATTAAATCATAAATGTACACCCAGAGTCACTTGTCTGAGATGGGCGGCTATAGAAATTGAATAAAATAATGAATAAATGAATAAAAATAGGAAACAATTATTTAAGTGGACTACCATCTACATTTGATCTAGAAAAGAAATGGAAACATGGGTAAGATGGTAGGTAGGAAGAATACTTTTTGTTAGAATTTTTTACTACTTGTATCTTTAGTAGGACATAAACAAACTAGTAAAGTGTACCAAATAATACTATTTTCAGAGATGGTGAGCAGAAAAATTACACAATCTTTAACTTCTTTATGTTAATCTGCCTGTTTGGTATTATTATTATTACTAGTTTAAATTAAATAGCTTAAATTATTTTTACATTAAGGCATGTTCCTATCACTGCTTTTTCAAGATTAAATTTGTTTAAAAATTTCCTTTTTACCACTGCTACCAAGGTGGTGTTGCACAAACACTTTATAATATGCAGTAATTTATTAAATTATATAGACAATACTTCCATTTGTTAAATATCAAAGTTTTGAGTATTTTAAGGTTCTAATTCCACTAGTTAAAACTTCTTGTTTGTTTGGAAAAACATGAATTTCAGGGCTTTTCACAGAAGCCAGACACACATCTACTTACTCAAGTAAAGGACAAAACAGTCAGCTAAGAAATGTTATACAACAGAAGGAAATAGGAAACAGGCAGAAGAAAGGGAACTAAAAAAATGGAAAAACACCCTTGAATAGTCTCTCTGTCTCTCTCCAGTGTGCGTAAATGTGGCACAGAAACTGGATTAAAGAAATTCAGGGGTATATTTATTTAATAAATTTATATGGCTGCTTATCTCATATACAGGTAGTCCTCAACTTATGGCCACAATTGGGACCAGAACGTCTGTTGCTAAGCGATAAGATTAAATGAGTTGTGCCCGATTTTATGACCTTTTTTGTCACAGTTGTTAAGCAAATCACATGGCCATTAAGCAAATCTGGCTTCCCCCATTGACTTTGCTTGTCAGAAGCCCGCTGGGAAGGTCACAAATGGTGATCACGTGACCACAGGACGCTACAACTGTTGAAACTACACGCTGGTTGCCAAGCACTTGAATTTTGATCACATGACCATGGGTACACTGCAACAGTCATAAGTGTGAGGACTGGTCATAAGTCACTTTTTTCAGTGCCACTATAACTTTGAACAATCATTAAATGGATAGTCGTAAGTCAAGGACTACCTGTGCGTGACTCTGGGTAGCTAACAATTCAAAGCAAAATAGAAACAGGATAAAACAACCATAATTTTACTTGTTTGATTCAGAGTGGGTGTTCACTCATTTCAAACTTCAAACAACTGTTTCAACCCTGTGGGGTATTCTGAGTTTAAAATGTTCTGAATTTGAAACCTTTTATATCCTTCTAATGAAGAGGGTTTGATCATCAGAAATTCAGCTGAAATAATGCATCCTAAAGAACAAACAAGCACTAGTCAAAATGGTAGGAATCGTAGAAAAAAACAGACAAAAAGATTTACATATATACATATATTTGGCTATAGGTAAATGGGAGAGGGAATAATCGTATTTACACATACAGATTATAAGACTAAATATTAGCAAAACACAGTGATGCATTAGTTCCACCAAAGCCAAAAGAGTTACTGAGAGCAATACGCCGCTTTTCACTTCTCCATTCTTGTGCTACTAGTGGAACATAATTGAGGTCAAATGGAGGCTCTGTCTGATCCAGATTTAGAGTAGGCGGTAAAATTCCATGGTAACAAGCTAAAGCAGTAAAAGCTGCCTCGATAGCCCCTGCAGCACCCAAGAGATGACCCGTTGCTCCCTTGGTTGAGGAGACTGCAAGAGCAGAGGCGTGATCTTTAAAGAGCTCTTTGATAGCTTGATTCTCTGCAGCATCTCCTAGTGGAGTGGAGGTGGCATGAGCATTGATGTAAGTTACATCTTCATGAGAAATTCTAGAATCTTTCATTGCTGCCGACATGCACCTTTGGAACATAAAAGAAGACATTAGTATTATCTGATATAAGAAAGTTACTTTGATCCATTTGTTGTGCTTGAAAATAACTAAACGTTAAAACCACAACACTGACAGGATATAAAATATCATATATGTAAATGAGCTTTTCTGGGATCCTATCCATTGCAATCCTCCTCCTCTCCACATTTCAAAGCTGCTCTGGAGATTAGGAGACTACCATCCAAACCAGGATTCAGCATGGCATGAAGGGCTTCACAAGAGACCTGTTACTAAAAATTGAATTCTTAGGCTGGGTCTTTAAGGCACAAATAAACATGCTTGTCTTCTATGTTAGTAATGTTAATTGAAATATACTATTCTATAGTATCTATTGCCAGATTAATGTGGAACTAGAAAATTCAGTCCTAGTGAGCTGAAGACTAATTATCTTAAAACTTTGGTTGTGCTATTTGAAAGAATATTTCATCAAATGCTATGTCTCTCCTTATCTGCCATGTATCTTAGAACTGAACAAGTACAGCTAATTAATAGTGGTAAATGTATTTTTTTTTCCATAATGGGGAAGCTCATCACTATTAAGAATGAATAAGGCAGATTAGTTTAACTTTTTCTGCAATGAAAGTTCTAACACACTGCGTAGGTACAACATAATTCATAATTATTTCCTTATTTAGAATGAGACAGTGTGATTGTCTCATGATTATCCCCAATAACCACAACAGTATTTCAAATTAAATTGTCCAAATACAAATTTAAAACTACATCAGTTTCACATCCTTCCTACATAAAAGCTCCTCTTAACACTTTAATAACACTTTTCACCAAATTATGAAAAACAGGTACAGTATTAAACTAACCAACCAGTATTGGTTCAGCCATTTCTCAATCACTTTTTAAAAATGAAGCTATACAGACCACTTTAAGTAGTGGTATATTGATCTTTTGCTATAAATTACTACCCAGAGCAACTGATGTATTTTGAATAATAATGCATTTGGAAAAGTAATTAAAAACCTACAGCAGTATAAAGGAGGTTATACTGTAAAGCCTAAGAAGCAAGGGAATAAAGGAATAAAAATAGCCACTATCCATCAAAAACACAGGAGAATGAATAGATGTCTCAGTAACTAATGTACTGGTGCCAATCTAACCCCTTTATGGGATGGCATTTTTTAATCAGGCTCTCTACCAGTGTACCACTTACATAATCTCTGAAGAAGGAATCACCTTAAAGGAAGGCTGTTGGTATCCATGTTATCCCTAGCCTTATGTTGGGAAGATGGGTGGTGTCCAGAATTTGTCACTGAGCAAATAAAATTAATGCCACAGCTGCCTCTGCTGACTAGCTCAAATGACTGTATGGCAGCCAAGGCTAACCCAGTAAAAATACTTTGCTTATTGGGTAAATAGCAAGTCACAGAGTAAGTAACAGGAAGTATCTGCTCACTGACCATGGCAGTGGAACATTCTCTTTGCCAGCAGACTCTTCACACATAGAGACATATAGCTATATCTATATCTCTGTACACACACACAAAATCTGGTATCCTCTTTCCGGCAACCAGATCTCTTGATTAGCTAGTTGATGCTCCCATATAAAAGTCCCCTGGTCAGCCAGAAAGAAAGCCATTATAAAATTAGTGAGGGACCAAAGAAATGGAGTCTTCTTTAGCTCTATCTGTTACCTTCCTCATTATTGTTAAGCACCTAAAAGCAGAGGCTGATTCTGAAGGGAGATGGCACGGTCTCAAGGATTCCCATAGCCTATTTCCTGTAAAGACTCCAGGGCTAATATTTGCATTCTTGTTTCATTGTAGGAAGAATGCAAAAGGCTTCAGTTATTGCTAATCCATTCCCTAATGATCTCAAATAGTACCATATGCTAGTATGTCACAAAATCTGAGAGGCATTAGGGAATTATACTATCAAAATAGAATATAGCAAGTAACTTTACAACTATTTACAGATAATGGCTGTTACCTTAAAGCCCCATCTCCATTTGGATTAGGTGCTGTAATGTGGCAGGCATCACCTGACAGTCCATAGCCTAAAATTTCTGCATACAGCTTAGCTCCTCTCTGGATAGCATGCATGTATTCTTCTAAAACCAAAACCGCAGCACCTTCTCCCATGACAAAACCTTCTCTTAGTGGATGGAATGGCCGACAAGCTTTTTGAGGGTCCGAGTTAAAGCTAGTGCACAGAGCCCGAGCTCTGGCAAATCCAGCTAGAGACAATGGGCTAATACAAGCTTCTGTTCCTCCAGCCAACATCACATCAGCATCACCGTAAGCCACAAATCGAAAAGAGTCTCCCACGGCATGTGCTCCCGTAGTACAAGCAGTGGACACAGCATGGTTGGGTCCTTTCAGCTGATGTTTGATACTAATATGACCTGCAGCCATATTGATCAAAATCTTTGGAACAAAGAACGGGCTGACTTTGTTGTAACCTTTTGTTTTGAATGTCGAGGCTGTATCGGAGATATCTTCCAGTGGAACCATTCCCATTCCTACTGCCACACCAGCTTTCAAACTATCCTGGTCAGATTGCGGAGACCAACCAGAGTCTTTTAATGCTAGATCAGCAGCGCCTATGGCCATGATGGTGGCAGAAGACATAGCTTTGCTGTCTGATTTTGATACAAAGTTTTCTCCATGGAAATGACCTTCACCAACCCCTTTTGGCACACAAGCAGCAACTTTACAAGGAACAGAAGAATATTCTTCCCCTTCAAGAGCAACAATGCCACAATTTCCCTGGAGAAGATTGTTCCAAACCAACTGGGTTCCAACACCAAGAGGAGATACTAATCCTATACCTGTGACAACAACTCTTCTTTGACCATGAGCAGCTACACTAGTATTCATACATCTTTTATTGATTTCTGAACACTGCTGTCCTTGTGAACTAGGAAGATAGAGGCTTGTAGCTCTGAATACAGTTCTCAAGTGCTGGAGAATCATCACTGTACTATGCCAAAGTTTCCTCCTATGGGGGGGAAAAATAAAATTATTATTTACCAGCTTTCACCCATGGGAAAAGTTTATATTTCTTAAAACAGTAAAAGAAAGTGTTAATCTATCAAACATGCAACATATGATAATGTAAATTTAAATAAAATAAAATAAATGGTTACTACGTTCTAATTTTCAAGCCTAACTGAAGAATTTCTGATTGCAATTTGACAACAGAGGTCAGGATTTCTCATAAAAAGTTTACACATTCCAGTGTCAAATTATTCATAAAATCTGAAAGAAATGACCCTTTGATCATACTAGAACATGTATTAAATTCAAAAAGTAATATATACATGACAGTTTTCAGCTCAAACTTTACATAAAGTCTTGCCTACCATCATTATATCTTTCCTGGAAATATTTTGAAGTAGAGCAAGATCTTGATCACCTTTGGGATTTTATTGCTCTTTAGGAAAATAAAGCCTTGGATTCTGAAGAATAGCTCACTATGCCATAGTTTTCTTATATATACTGTGATACACTTTAGCTTGGAAGTTAAACAGAGTCAGGCATGGTTAGTGATTGGATTGGACCCCATCAGAGAATCCCGGGGCTGGAAAATACTCAGAAGTTTAAAAAAGATCCTGGAAAAGGGAAGGACACTGTTGCCATGAAAACTGTATGGATATGTTGATGAAATCACTTTTTAGTCAGTAGCATCCTCAAGAAACATACTACAGTA
Organism: Liasis olivaceus; assembly: GCA_030867105.1. Classification (NCBI taxonomy): domain Eukaryota; kingdom Metazoa; phylum Chordata; class Lepidosauria; order Squamata; family Pythonidae; genus Liasis; species Liasis olivaceus. The sequence goes on along the minus strand of CM061351.1, from coordinate 39,054,944 downwards.
GCCAGCTTTATGATAAGCAATTTGCTTCATGTCCCTGGTTGGCACTATATAATACTCTGAAGTTTAGACAAATTGGTTTATACGTCTTCTGTTTCCTCTTTTTCCGCGGTTGGGGGGGTGGGGGGTAGGCAAGAGCCATGAATTGGTTCATGAGCACATAAGAGCTGAAACATGTGCATAAGAACTTTTTATTCTTTGTGTTTAGCAGGCTTATATAACACATAACTTGTTTTCAAAGGTCCTCTCGCTGTCTACAGCATATCTGTAAGTCCCCTCTTCAGCACATAGAACTAATTACTGCAAGAGGCTATTTAGATCCCAGTGTACGTCTTATATAGATCTCAGCATTTCTGAAAATATATAATGAAGGAACAAATAGGTTAACTTGAAATGAAGGATTCAGATCTATGATGGAGAGAACACAGAAAAAAAAGGATCAGCTATCGAAAATCAGAGTAGCAAATAGCAAATAATTTATATCCTTGCTACTGGCTACTTTATACCAAGGACTAATCTATACAAGTCTTTTATGTCATCTTTGGGCTAATATACATGCTCTGATATACTCTCTATTTTAATTGTATTGCACAGAAAAGTGTAAATAACCCCGTGACCCTACAGGTGTTGCTGAACTGCAATTCCCAGTATCCCTTCTCATTGGCCATGCTGATTGGCACTCCTAGTCAGCAATATTTGGAGAACTCCAGATTGCTCATTTCTTGTGGTAATAAGAGTATCCAATGTAGACAGATTTTAACTCCAGTTTAGCAAAATTCAACTGTACAAGCAACAGATTTACCAAGGTTAAGGCTAAGCCCTACTGAATTTGGTAGAGCTTACAGCTCAGGAAACATGTATAAGGATTGTGCTCCAAGTTTCACTTATAAACAGTGCAATTTTATAGATTTGGAAACTAACTCCCATAGAGGTAAGTGGGATTTAACTTTACAGGAAAATAAAAATACAAATCTTGTAGCATTTTAAATATGAACAATTGTGTTAAGGTGCACATTTAGGATTGCAGCCTAGATGCCTTAAGATGAGGCTTGTCATCATGCAATTCGTACAACTGCCTTGCCTCATTCACCAAAGGGATCCAGATGACAGTGTCTTCCATTTATAAACCATCTTGATTCCCCTCATCCTTTTCCATCTTGTTTTCTTAGAAGGAAATAAAAACAGGGGAATAACGAGGATAAGATCCATAGTGTTACGGGTGGGAGCAACGCAACATTTATTGATGACGAGACTCTCACTGGGTCATTCAGGGAGAAGCTTTATTTGCGCAAAGGTTCAGTTTGGACTCGCAGGTCCCTGCAAAGAACTGAACCCCGAAAAGGAGTTCAGCAAGCCTTTTTATCATTACAAGAGCCGTTTCTCCCCAATCCCCCCCTCAGTGCCCTCCCCATGCCTTCCGTACTCCAAATTTGGTCAATTGCTGGTAGCTAAACCACAAGTCCTTGTCTTCACCGGTTGTACCTTGTTTTGGGTACATTTCGGCCTTGTTGTCTAGAGCATTGCTATCTGAGGAGGGAGGGAGATAAGAGCACTCAGCACCAGCAGAAAGGAAAGTTACAGAGAGTTACATTTAAAATGTAAAACTTCACAAAATACCAGTTTCATACAAAATATAGGATCTAACAAAAGACTTCTTCTCATATTTGCTTCCGAGACTTATCACTGCAAAGCCTCTAGCTAAAAAAAAACACTTCCAGAGAAGAGGTTCACTACTTGGTTACTAGTGAGGACTACATAACCCAAAAATATAGAAATGTAGTGTAAAATGTAGTGTAAAGATTAGAATGAAGTTACAAATAATTTTCCATTTGTATCCTGCCACCTCATTCCCCCCTTTGAAAGTCCTTTGGCTTTGCCGAAGGGCTTTCACTCATCAGAGTGGGCATGAGGTCATAATGCCACAGAGCCATTATTTGAGTTGTTGCTTCTCTTTTGGCTATGAAGGAGAGGGTACTTGTGATAGTGCGAATAAAAATAGGTAAAATGCAAGGAATAAGTACACAGCCAGCAGCAATTATTCCTATAAGCGCAACTATAGCTTGGAGACCTGGGAGTTTGGGAAACCAGGACCCAAAGAGATTTTTCATATTGAAACCCTCCCATGTCTGAACAGGGACATGGGCAACTTTGACCATCCGGTCAATAATTTCCTGGATAACTTTACCACTGTCATCTATTTCAATGCAGCAGTTTGACAGATTGAATTTTCCACAGACACCACCTTCCTTAGCCAGGAGGTAATCGAGGGCCAAACGGTTTTGCATGATGTAAGTTCGGGACTTGGCACTCTCCTTGGCCAGGTGGGTCATGGCTAGGATAGTCTCATTAGTTATTATTTCGACTACAGCCTGCAGTCGGATAAGCCTGTTAAGAAGGTAAATGGGGGTGCGGTAACCATAGGTTCCATCCTCTGCCCAAGTAGCAGGGTCATAGTAATGGATAATTCGTTCAGGGGGCCATTCGGAATCCTTCCAATTACCTTTATGAACATCCCTGGTCCCTAAGGACCTTTTACTCCGAATGTTGCCTATTTCCTCATAGACGGGAACCCCCAAAACCTGCCTTTGACGGAGCGGCAAAAATGACCTCATCGGTCGTGGTGACCGCGTAGCCGGCGTGGCGAACCCCATTTTGAACAAAACTCGAGCCATCGGTGTACCAGTTAAGATCTGCCTTAAGCAGGGGTTCACTTTTGAGATCAGGACGGCATGCAAAGCGAAAATCCAATGTTGTGACACAGTCATGGACAGGCGGGAGGTTTGGATCAGGGAGCAATGTTGCTGGGTTCAAATTATCACTGCGGGTCACTTGTAAGAGTGGGTTTTCTAGTAGCAAAGCCTGATATCGCTGTAAACGCTGGGTGGAGAGCCACTTATGTGCCTTTGTTTGTAGTATCTCCGTTACAGCGTGCGAGGATTTCACCATCACTGGGGCTGATAGAGTTAATTTGGTTGCCTCTAAGGCCAGCATAGCAGTTGCTGCTACCAACTTTAAGCAATGTGGCCAGCCCTTAGCCGGCCCATCAAGCTGTTTAGAGAGGTATGCTACTGGTCGGGGCCAGGAACCCACATCTTGAGTCAGGACTCCCACTGCACAGTTTTCACGGGCATCCACATATAGGGTGAAAGGTTCGTCTTGGTCTGGGAGGCCCAAAGCAGGTGCCTCCTGTAACAAAGTCTTTAATTTTTCAAAAGCCTGTTGTTGTTCAGGGCCCCAAATGAATGGTTCCCTATTCCCCCCTTTTGTTGCTTGATACAAAGGGGCTGAAATAGCAGAGAAATTTGGGATCCACAAGCGGCAGAAGCCAGCCATTCCTAGAAAAGTTCTCAGTTGTGGTCGGGTCTTGGGGACTGGGGTGCGGGCTATCAGATCTCGTCTTTCAGTTCCTAGCTGCCGCTGTCCATTAGAAATGACATAGCCCAAGTAGCGCACCTCAGTTTTGACTAACTGAGCCTTGGTACGGGAGGCTCGATAACCCTTGGCACAGAGCAGCTGCAAGAGCCGGTGAGTGTTTTCCCAACAATCCAGGGCATCTTTGCCAGTGACGAGAACATCGTCAACATACTGGAGGAGGACATCCTCAACACGTACAGGGTGGAACTCTTTCAGATCCTCACTCAGGGCTGTGCCGAACAAAGTTGGTGAGTTCTTGAACCCTTGTGGAAGTCGGGTCCAAGTGAACTGATGGCGCCGCCCAGCCTTTGGGTCTTCCCATTCAAAGGCAAACAGTGGCTGACTGTCTTTATGCAAAGGAATAGTAAAGAAGGCATCTTTGAGATCTATAACGCTGAAGTGGGTGGCCGTCTTGGGGATGCCACTCAACAAAGTGTATGGATTTGGTACTACTGGGTGCAATGTCTCTATGGCATCGTTCACCGGGCGCAGGTCTTGAACCGGCCGGTAGGACCCATCAGGCTTCTTGATGGGAAGTATTGCTGTGTTCCATGGGGAACTTACTGGGACCACAATTCCGGCATCTAAGAACTTCTCTAGCAGCTTTTGGATTGAACGCACCACTTCTGGAGGGTAGTGCCGTTGCTTCACCCGAACTGGGGTAGCAAAGGGCTTAGGCTTGACTATAATAGGGGCTTGGTGGGCGGCAAACCCAGGAGGGTTGTCCTCGGCCCACAGTCCGGGAACTTTGAATTGTCGCCAGTCATCGTTGGGAGGTTCTGTGGGTCTGGCAAGAAAAACACGCCATGCTTCCTGGGGTCTACTGCGGATTTCAACCTTGGTCCCTTCAGGCGTGAGGGAGATGGTAGCTCCCATCTTCATTAGGAGGTCTCTTCCCATGAGGGATACTGGGCATTGGGGCATGTATAGAAACTCATGCAGTTGGACCATTCCTCCTTTTAGGGCACATTCAAGGGGCTTGGTAAATGGAAGTTCAGTGCTCCTTCCTTGGATTCCCTGCACTATCATGGTTTCAGATCCAAGGGGTCCCATTTTCTGGTTCAGTACCGAGACACCGGCTCCTGTGTCTACCAGGAACGGGACGGTCGTCTCGCCCACCCTGAGGGTAACGATGGGTTCGGGGGGTGGGTCCCTGCAACCCGGTCCTCTTCATTGTTCCTGGCTCATGGCTACTCGGCTGCGTGGTGGCCGGGGTGCTGCACGGGGTCTTCTTTCAAAGTGCTTGAGTGGGTGTGGACACTCCCTCTTCCAATGTCCCTTTTCGCCACAATTGGCACATCCCCTTCCCTGGGGACACTCAGCCTTCCAGTGGTCTGGATTGCCACACTGAAAGCAAGCACCTTGCTTGGGATTACGAAGCCGCCCTGCCCCACGGGGATGAACCTGCAGAGCAGCTGCCAAGAGGTTCGCCTGACGGGACATATCTTCCTGTTTCTGCTTTTCTGCCAATTGGGGTCGGTTAACAAACACCCGCTTGGCTATCTCCACCAACTCCCCGATGTTTTTTCCTAGGGCACCATCCAGACGCTGGAGTTTTAAGCGAATGTCTGGGGTGCTTTGTGAGATAAACTTCTCATTTAGCATCATCCTATGGTCTGCAGCACGCAGGTTAATGCTAGCATACTGTTCATACGCAGTCACTAGTCGGTCCAAGAATGCCTCTGGGCTTTCGTCGGGACCCTGGGTTATGGAGGCAGCTTTTGCAAAGTTGACAGGGGGCTTTCCTGCCACCCGCAAGGCTCTCATTATGAGGGTGCGGTAGTCATGGAGGTGTGTCTGTCCCTCCGGGTTGTTTGGATCCCACCCTGGGTTTTCATCTGCCTTTCTTCGCTGCCTCTGATCTCTCTGGTCGGGGGTATCCAGAGGGTACATTTCTTTTAATAGATTCTCTTTTGCGGACCTGACTTTTTCCCGATCCTCAGGAGTGAGGAGGGTATTCAGGAGCTGTTGGATATCTTCCCATGTAGGGAGGTGGGTATGCATAACAGTTTCGAGAAGGTCGCAAACCTCTCGTGGTTTCTCAGAGAAGGGGCCATAGTGTTGCCTCCAGTTTAATAAATCAGTTGTGGTGAAAGGAGTATACTGGAAGATAGAGGTGATGACTGACTGGCCTCCTTCCTCCCCGGCCTCCCTTGTCTGGACTGCACGCAAGGGTGCCATCAATGAGGGGGGATCATGGCTCCGAGTACGGGAAGCCACAGGGGGTTCTGGAGGGGGAGCCGAAGGTCCTCCTACTTCTTCCATGACCTCTTCCTCCTTCATCCTGGGCTGTCCTCGGGGGCCCTGATAGGGAGGGGGCATCTCATCTTCAATTGGACTGGAGTCCATCAAAATAGGGTAGAGTGGCTGTTGTTTATCCTTGGCTTTCAATTTCTCAAAGACTTCTTTTGCTGTGGGCTTTGGAACTGGTCCCACTCCGGCCAGGCAAACTTTAACTGGCCCAGCGCCGGCCTCACAGGCGCATTTAATCAACCATCCGGGGCGGGTCTTCACGGCCCATCGCCACTGGTCAATGTAGGGATACTGATCCCAATGGCCGTCTTGGCAGACTTTGTTGTATACTGCATTTACTATTAGCCAATCAAATGTCCCTTCTTCAGGCCAGTTGACTCCAAACGTTGGCCATTCTTGTTTACAGAAAATCTTCAGGGTACCCGGGTCGCACCTGGGATCCCCATAGTCGCCACTGAAGGCAGCTTTAAAGTTTTTCAGCATGCACGACAGAGGGGTAATTTTGCTTCCTGTGTTCCCCATGGTGTGGGTCTCCTAACGTGTACCTGATGTTAGACTTTGGCAAGGGGTTCTCCTGTCAGGCCTCGGTCCGGCTCAGGGAAACGGCGAGACAGTCCTCCCAGCACTCGCTGGCTCTTCCTTTTAAAGGACCTGTCCCCTCCTGCCTTGGTCTCCCAGCAAACGCTGGCTCTTCCTTTTAAAGACCAATCCCTGCTACGGAGCGTGCCAGATTTCCAATCCCTTACTCCTTTAGGAGAAGGGATGTTCCCAACCCACTTGCCTATACACTACAGCCGACCTACGGTGCCGGACACTCAACGGTCACCAATAGGAACTGCGACTGTTTAACCACCCACACAATCCTAGAAGGCACCCACTCTTGGGCCCTTCACCCCCAGGAGGATGCGCTTTTCCTCCTCTTCCGCCTCACCGGTTATGACGGGTATTCCCCACTGAGTATACTCGCCTGGTCTGGTCGCTAGTCGGCCCACTCACTCCTCTGTTCCTCCGGCCGTCCACTCACTCCTCTGCTCGTCACCGTGAATGGGTCCTTGGATCCAGGGGAAGGCTCCCTACCCTCTGCGGCGTCCGCTGGTCCCGAGGCACAGGAGTCAAGGGTCCTGCCAGCGCTGGTTGCGTCGAGCCGCCGGGCGTCGCTGAGTCTCAGGAGTTCCACTGGTCCTGCTCAAAGGGCCGGGAGAGTCCCATCTGGGGTGCCAGAAATGTTACGGGTGGGAGCAACGCAACATTTATTGATGACGAGACTCTCACTGGGTCATTCAGGGAGAAGCTTTATTTGCGCAAAGGTTCAGTTTGGACTCGCAGGTCCCTGCAAAGAACTGAACCCCGAAAAGGAGTTCAGCAAGCCTTTTTATCATTACAAGAGCCGTTTCTCCCCAATCCCCCCCTCAGTGCCCTCCCCATGCCTTCCGTACTCCAAATTTGGTCAATTGCTGGTAGCTAAACCACAAGTCCTTGTCTTCACCGGTTGTACCTTGTTTTGGGTACATTTCGGCCTTGTTGTCTAGAGCATTGCTATCTGAGGAGGGAGGGAGATAAGAGCACTCAGCACCAGCAGAAAGGAAAGTTACAGAGAGTTACATTTAAAATGTAAAACTTCACAAAATACCAGTTTCATACAAAATATAGGATCTAACAAAAGACTTCTTCTCATATTTGCTTCCGAGACTTATCACTGCAAAGCCTCTAGCTAAAAAAAAACACTTCCAGAGAAGAGGTTCACTACTTGGTTACTAGTGAGGACTACATAACCCAAAAATATAGAAATGTAGTGTAAAATGTAGTGTAAAGATTAGAATGAAGTTACAAATAATTTTCCATTTGTATCCTGCCACCTCAATAGTGCCTTTTGATTAAGGCTACCAAATCTGAGCTGCAAAAGCTGAATGAGCACTAGACTACAGGAAAGAGTTTTCTTCTCATCTAGTGATTGCCTGGACTCTGCAGCACATATCAGGCAGACATAAGACATTAGCATTGCAAAACACGGTTTGCTTGAAAATACTAACCCAGACAGCATGGGCTACAAACGCAACAGGGTTACCATATTTGGGGATGCAAAAATCCAGACCACGCTAATTGACAACAAAGAATGGTTACTTTGCTGTCAGTGCCATCTGGTCGTCCGAATTTCTGCAGCCCAGTCGTCAAAGCCCTGCAAGAAGCCGCCTCTCTACCCACAAGGTTCAGGAAATCGGCCAGGAGGTGCGGGGTGGCAATCTCACTGCTGCGCATGCTCAATACTGAGGGGGAAAAAAGCGTTCCTGTCACAGCTGCGTCACCGCCGTCCCTTTCTGGGCCACCATAGAAGTTTCTGAAAGGCGGGGAAGGGAAATTTCGCTTGCCCGCCCCACCTTAGTGGCATGGTAGCATGAGTCAGCAAGATCTAGAATTGAGTGAGGGCGGGCGCGCCGCGAAAGAGAAGTTTCTTTCCTCTCTCTGGCGAAGACTCTGGTAGGCAAACGCCACTGCAATGGGATGGCGGCTGCGGTGGGATCTGCCACTCCAGCGCCCTCGCGAGCAGTAAGCGAGCTCTGCCAGAATACTAGAGAAACGTTTTTGGAGGCCTCGGGCTTGTTGCTTACCTATGCGGATAATATCATCAGGTGAGGAGGACGGACGGGCTCGTCAAACAGGTGGCGTCGTTTGGCGTTTGTCTTTTCGCGAAGGCCGTCGGGACGGGGCTGCCCTGGGTATAAAAAAAACCTTCTGTATCGCGGGCGTAATAATTGTGTTCAGCGTCGCGGGCGGGCTCCCATCTGAGAAAAGAATGATTCTGTTGCAGAAGTCCCTGTTTTGTGCTCGGCCAGTTGCAAATTGAACTCTCTCTCCTGGCACTTGTTTAAGGGAGAACAGGGCACCATTAAGATCTGTATTGTATATAGCACTGCTGTGGCCTTACTAGTTTGCCCATTCATTTCTTCAGTGTAATACGAAGCTACATCCCAGCAACTCCATTAGATTGTGGTATCGGTGAATCTCTTGTATAGCTTATTCCTGCCAGGGAAATGAATTTAAAACAAGGATGCCTGTTTTGCCTATTTTGCCTCAAGCTACATGCAAATTTGAGAGCTGGGGAGAACCTCTGGGTATGTGCAGAATGCATATTCTTCTCCATTAAATAATGTTTGTGAGGCTTTCAGGTTGGAGAGCAGGGTGATTTAGTATAATTGGAATTGCAGTAGAATTCATTTTAAAAATTAAACACCTAAGGCTGGCTCGGAGGCTGTAATGTCACAATGGAAAAGGGGGCAGGTTGTCTTGAAATGCAACTGTTGCCAATTGAGAGGGACAAAATCAGTGCTCCAGGCATATCCCCAGTTCTACATAGTTATTCTCATTTAACTATTTGAGGTGTCTAACTGATGCCTGAGAAAACTGTCTGGAACACCTATTACTACAGTATTCATAGATCAGTAAGAACAGTCCTGCAAGATAAGGACTGTAGGATAGGATAGGATAAGACTGTAGGATAAGATTGGAATAATATAGCTCGCATGTATCCTCTGGATGTGTGGGGCAGCTCCCTTGTTGGTTAGAAATTACAGGGGTTGATGGCCAATGCAGATGGTAGACCAGATTGGGGAAGGGTGTTACTAGTGTTTGTTAAACCATATGTATGGCCTGGGATATATTAAAAATGTAATTATTAAGTTGCAAAGAACCAGATGAGATTAATTTGATCCTCATTCTCATCCAAAGTTCTGAGCTGTTTGACTGCAGCATGGACAGTTTCTGAAGAAATATGGTTCACTGTATCACTCCCATCTAGTTCTGTGTAGCAGAAAACACATTTGAATGTCTTAAAATTGGGAGTTCCAGCTTATTCTTAGAGCTGAAATAAGTTCTGATTGAGAAGTGTTTAAAGAAAGCTAATTATGGGCAAAATAATCTCACTGAAATCCAAAGCTGGGAGAACTACCTTATTTAAACCTGCCATGGGCAGAAATGGGAGAAATTAGTACACTCTTGAAGAGGAGTTCCTTAGAGGGAGTAGCTGATACTGCAGGAAAAGCAACAAAGAATAAATTTATTATATAATGCTACAAGATTCTTTGGATTTTGTTGCTTTGTTTATGTTTTTACTTTCACAATTTTTCTCCCACTAGAGGGAACAGGTGGATTCCTGTTGAATTCTTGTTCTGGAGTGCAAATAGCAAGCTTACTAAGTCAAGAAAATGAACTGTTCAGGCTTTTCCATGTGACAAAGACAACTGATTCAGAAACTGGTAACCATTTTTGGAAGCCCAGAGAAAAAAATAGCATAACTACATGGAGTTCTTAGAGAAGAAAGATGAGAGAAATAGAGGTCCTTTCCTAGTAGATTAAAGCAGTGCTCATCACTAGCTAAATCCAGCTAGATCATACATTAGGAAGTCTATAAATAGACGTAAATAGGAAGTAAATAAATAAAGGCCTTTCTATTTGCTGAAAAAACTTCAAATTTGGCCTCAACTACAGTTAGCTGAAAAAGTTTTTTACATTTCGGATGCTACTGTCTACATTGAAAAGTCAGGGAACTCTGAGGAAGTCTTCTAGAGGAAATGCATTTTTGGAGAAGGCAGTGTCAGTACTAAACTATTTAGGAGTCTAAGCAAAAGCATCAGAAGGTTAAACCATGTCCATAAATGTCCTGCCAGCCAATATAGTTATTTAGAAAATGACAGCAGTACACTCCTTGAATGGTTCAATTCCTATATTTTGGCTTAACTGAATTTTCAGATTTTCTCAAAATTTTCATTAAGTGCTTTATAAACAAGAGCAAAGGAAGATTTAAATATAGTAAGACAAATTAGCAAACATAATGCCTATACTGATTATGATCTCAGTAAAACACAAATTGTTATTTATCATTCAGGTATATATGCTACTTAAATTACAACTGGCTCTTAAGTGTACAATTCCATAAACAGATTAAAATAACAACCAAATGCAATAGTAACATAATTCTTACAAAACACAAATCATGCTTTCTCAGGAATTACATTCCAAAATTATGTAAACTATCACTTATACAGGGAGATCTCACAACTCATATCAATCCCCAAAGCCTTTCTAGAATAATGTGGTCTTGATGGCTTTCCTCTGTTGGGGCCAATCTTATCCTGGGGGAATGCTGTTTCAAAGGAGTGGGGCAGCAATGGAAAATCCCAGTTTAATGGCTCCTGATGGTAACACTCTTTCAGAAATTGACACCCAAAGGGAATCCTCTCTTTCAGATCTTAACTGACCAGGCAGATACTCTTGGGAGTAGGCAGTCTCAAAGTTACTCAGATCCCGGATCATGTAGGACTCTAAAATGGCAACCAGCGCTTTAAGATTAAAGTTGAATTTGCCCAGAAATCAGCTGGTAATCAATGCAGCCCCTGAAATAGTGATGTTAGGGTCATCATGTAATCTTTGTGTAGCTACTCAGACTGGGTAGGGGGTAGAGGGAATACAGGTAGTCCTCAACTTATGGCCATTCGTTCAGCGACCATTCAAAGTTACGATGGTGCTAAACGAATGGTGGTTATGACTGATCCTCGAAGTTACAGCTGTCCCAGCACCCCTATGGTCATGGGACCACAATCTGGGCACTTGGCAACCTGTTCACACTTACAACCAGTTGCCAAGCACCCCATAAAGTCAATGGGGAAGCCAGCAGGAAGTTTGCAAGTTACTGGGGTAAGTCTCCCCCATCCGTGCACCCTTCCCAGCCCCTCTGCACCTATGCCATGTTGGCCACTCACACCCCCCCGCAACCCTCCCCAATCCACACCACACCCCTATGTACCCGACCCCACTGCACCCCCACACACCCTAACCCATGCCGCACCCTCACACATCCTCCCCGACCCATGTGACACCTCTTGCGCACCCTCCCAACCCATAGGGCACTTCTCTTGCTCCCCCGCACACCCTCCCCAATCCACACTGCTCCCTTGCCCATCCTTCCTGACCTACACGATACCTCTTGCTCACCCTCCCCAACTCACGCAGCGCCTCTTGCACACCCACTTGCATTCTCATGCACCCTCACCAACCCTCCCCTGCACCCCCGCACACCCCCTCACTTCCTCCCCCACCTGGCAGCAGCCACTTACCTGCCTGCTGGTGTGGGACTTGCAACTTCCTGCTGGCTTCTCCAGGCTTTGCTGCCCAGGTTAAGGGAAGCTGGTAGGAAGTTGCCTTGCCTAACAACCGTGGGATTCAGTTAATGACAGCAACTGGGACTGCAGGGATCGCCATTGCTAAGCGATGTGGTCGCACTTTACGACCTGAGCACTGCTTAGCAAAGGAAATTCCTGTCAAAAGTTGAGGACTACCCGTAGCTGTGAAGGACAGGAGGAAGCGCTGCTATCAAGGCAACAATTTTATCAGATAAAAGTGGGCTGAGCCCAGGCCAAGAAAGTAACTTGAGTAATGTCTCAGACAAGCCCCTTCCTAATTCACACAAAGTTAAAGGGAGGGAGAGAGGGGGGAGCACATTCAGACTTCCAAGAGTCTGTTACTACAGCTGTTACAATGAAGTAACAGTAAATAAATAAAAGTAGTAAATAAAGTAAATAAAAGTACTGACGTACATGGCATTGGTGATCTACCTTGAAGGTCTGACATGCTGCTGCATTCTAGACCAGTTATAGTTTCTAGAGCAGAGATTCCCAAACTTTCCTGGTTCACTGCACCCTTAGTGTCTCAGTAATTTTTTCACAGAGCCCTAGGCTATAACTGTGAACTACCTCCAGGGAGCAGTTTGTGCGGTGTCCGACAGATTTTGAGTATCGCTGTGTTTCCCTTGAAAATTTAAAATATCCCGTGGCATTCCTGTGAGTTTGCTGCAGCACCCTGTTTAGGAACTGTGATTCTAGGGGTTTTCAAGGATAGCCCACTGCAAAAGGTAATGTATCCAAGAGCTGATCAATGTGTGAGTGACTATGAGCAGGATCTCCTGATTGAAGAATGGTTGTAAGAGGGACCAGAGGGAATTGTTGCAAATATGGCAAAATAATGTGATTAGCCCAGCTATGTTCCCTTAAAAAAATACTGGTTTATCATGCAGGGTTTCTGTGGACATAAGCAATGAAAGGCTTTAAATTATTTTACAGACTTCAGTTACTATATAAATAATAATATCTAAGAATTGTGAATCCAGAGAACATCTCCATGGAACTCAAAGAGTCAGGGTAGGATACATTTGGGGTCAGCAGAAAGCCATAGTTTGTTACTAAAATATGAGAGCAGTGTTCTTGGCTTCTAAATATATAGCACGCCTTAGAAAAATAATTTCTTTAAATAGTTTTCTGTTTTTCTTTTCACTCTAACCAGACACCCAAATGAAGAAAAATATCGATCTATTCGGATTGGGAATCAAGCGTTTTCCACTAGATTATTGCCTGTCAGAGGAGCGGTCGAATGTCTGTTTGAAATGGGGTTTGAAGAGGTAGGTACCTTGAAATTGCCACCTAGAAGAATTTCACTTGCTCCTTTTGAAACATTGCATTATTCTCACCCTCATTGTAGAATACTTGTGTTTCCTCATTCTGGCCCTATTCAGGCTTTATTTGCTAAGGAAAACTTGACCATTTTTTAAGATGGCACCAACTTCTATTCTTTTGATAATCTAAACAATATATATGCCATATACAACCATTCTTGGTTATATTATAAACTGTATTATAATTTGTATAGACACACAAATTAGTCTGCTGGGAGACTAGTGGGCTTCCTTGTACCGTTGGTTGATCACTGTGAGAACAGCTGCGGGACTAGATGGGCCAAAGAGCTGATCCAGCAGGGCACTGTTTATATTCTTACGTTCTTAAGCTATTCAAAGTGCCCTGAAAGTTCTTTAAGGACAGCAGATATTTTTTGCAGCATTTTATTGATTCCATAGATTGATTGATTGTTTGTTTCCTCACGGCATTTTACATTCTACTCCAATTCTGGGATATCTGAAATGATATTTCACCAGCATTCCTTTTGAAGCTGATACAACACAACGAAGAGAAAAAGACCATAGTTGTGGTTAGAACCCAGGGTTTTTTGTACATTATACACATTGTACTTGGAGGACTTTATAGCAGAACAAATTCTTTCCTATGCTGTGTATAATAACAGAACACAAAAGTTCCATTATCTAGAATTACTTTGTTGTTGCAATTGCGTTCCAAGCTAAATTTCTTGCTAGTAAGTTCGTAAAAATGATTTCTTTCTCTTAACTGCCTTTCTTCAAATTATAAGGTGCATAGACTAAAATGGCTATTTATCAAATACCTGTCCAAATAAGATGATTCTTTTCTTAGCCTACCAACTTTTAGAACGTGGATCAGTAGCTGCTTAGCTGAGAAACCTGGCACTATTTTCCCATTACTAATGGCAGCTGGAAACTAACGCTCTGCCCCCACTAATGGGTTTCAGCATCATTGGGAGGATTAAATTTTCCCCTTCCATTTCAGTGATTCTGTTTGTAGATTGCTAATTCCCCAGTAGTGGAAACTAGCAGTTTTCAACATACAGGTAGTCCTCTTTTAACAACCATTCATTCAATGACCATTCAAAGTTACAGCAGCACTGAATGAGTGGTACTTATGACCCGTCCTCGAAGTTCTGGCTGGCCCAGCACCCTTGCAGTCATATGATCATGATCCGAGTGGCAACTGGCTTGCACTTACAACGGTTGCAGCCTCCCACTGTCATGTGATCATCATTTGCAACCTTCCCTGCCAGCTTCCCACAAGCAAAGTCAATGGGGAAGCTAGCAGGGAAGGTTACAACTTGCTCCTGTAAGTCACTCCCACTCCTGCTTTTTCTCCCAAGGAGCCCGGCTATGGTATGACGGATTTCCCCCGGTCTTCTCTCTGGGTTCTTTTCTTTCTGGTTATGTGCAAGCATGACGACAGAGTAACTCAAGAGGGAAGCAGTAGGTTTTCGACCAAGGCTTTACTCAATGCTCCAAAAGGGTTAGATAAAATAAGCTGCAAATTAAAAGTCCTCCCATACGGGCCGACAGTCAATATAAAAAACAAAGGCAGGAATGTAAGCCCTTTAGCCTGAGTAGCCTTACGTAAACATGTGTTGTTGGTGAGAGGACGAGACAAGCGAGTCCCCCCTTCTGCAGCTGAGGCAAGACTTAAAACCATATCTTCTCCAAAAATCTATTGTAATGCATAGCAGCAGCAATTCAAGGTCAACCTTTGCTGCTTCAGCCTCTCGTTCTCCTCCAGGGCTAATCTTAAATACCCTTTCAGACTCAGCCTCCACCCCTCTCCACAGGTGTTAACAATTTAGCATCCCACCCTGATTAACTTAACAGAGTTTACAATAGTTACAGTTTGGGATACAAACCGGGGCTCTTTCCACGCTCTCATCTAATACAGAGGCTTATGGCTATCTAACAACGAAGTTAGTTTTCTAGCGGGCGATAAATGCTTTATCCACATCACATCGAAGTATGAATGAGGAGGTTTTTCCACCTACTATAGAGAACGGAGAAATATGCACAAAAGATGGTTATTTCTCACAACCCTGGATTTCCGTCACATATGGAGTATGAAATCCCAGGCATCTTGTACTCCATAGCATGTGCTGGCTCACAGCACCCCCCCACCTGCACTCCATAGCACATGCCTGCTTGCCTGGCTGTGCTTGTGCCAGGCTGCAGCTCCCCGCACCCAGCTACACTTGCGCTGCAGCAGCTGTGTGCCCTCCCACACTCTGCAGCAGCCATAGCACTCACCTGCCCACTGTTCTGTTTGTGAGCTGCCCAGGACTTGTGACTTCCTGCTGGCTTTCCCATTGACTTTGCTTGTTGGCAAAAGTACTTCCCCATGGCCTGTAGTTGGCAAGAGTACTTTTTATTTATGCATTTATTTTGCCAAGCTAGCAGAGATGGTATAATTCAGACCAAAATGTTTCTTGATATAGATGACTTCACTTTTGTAACTGTAATTTCAGGGGGAAACTCATCTGACTTTTCCTAAGGAGGCATCAATTGAGCAGCTATGCAGAATTCGAAATCTGATTGCTGGGGAAAGAAATAGCCGATTACATGGATCAGATCAAATCAAATCAGGATCCTCTGGGAAGATAACAAACACAGAGTCTACTGCACTTCAGTCCACACATACTGTTAACACCAGCTTAGACCCAACTACTCAGTCTGCTGTCATGGTAACCTCTTTTAAAGTCTGTTACACTGAGCAATTAATAATATTTGAAATTGGGAGTGGAAATTAAAGATCTAAACCACAGTGTGAAATGGAAATATAATTCATATGTTAATTCCTGGAAACATTACTTTCCATGCTTATGTAAATTTTATAAAGTTATATTACATAAGCATTTCATCTTCAAGCATATTCCCAATGAATCACAATTGTGAACATGCCTTACAGTATGAAAATAACATTTATAGTGGATTTAAGGTCACTTTACATGATATTTTATTAAATACTTGCAAACCATACTAAAATTACTTCCATGCCTGCATATATAATCATGCTGATTATAGGATTATGTGATTATTTGGAGATTTATTTTGAAGGTGATTTGATCAAATCAGATTGATACTTTCAATCTGTGAATCAGCTGGAATTTCCAAATTGGGTGAATGATCTAATCAGCTGTTCAGATTGGATCAGAGCTGATTCATACACTCCTAGCTGAATGTACATGTATCAGTTTTGCTGGATGTACATATATTGGTGATACTTGTTGCAGCACATCTGCACATTCAATTTCTACTAGAGATTTCTTAAAGCAAGAATGTTTATTGATTGATTGATCAAATTTATATAGCTGCCCATCTCACAAATGTGACTCTGAGTTGTAGGAGTCAGTACTCCTACTGTGTGCCAGTGGATGTCTCTGGATCATATGTGCCCCTCCCTATGCTTTGTATGGAAGCATGTCACTATGCACACAGAAAAGATAATATGTCAGTTTGCCTTCTGATAAATGAATGTTTCTGATTATTTCAGAAGTACACATTATTCCAAAAGTACATTGGATCTAAAGGTTTGCCCATGCCAGTGTTAAAGTGTGAGGTTTGTAGGGATCTAGGTCTGGGTTCCACTTCCTTTCCTACCTTATAAAATATCTTAGGACACTGTGTGGAGAACAGTTGATAAAGAAAAGAGGGGGGTGGGGCACTTCATTCTTCGTCCCGCCTAAAGATACTGTAAAATTGCATTTCAGACTCTAAGTTACTAGGTTCAGTGTGGTGTCACAAACTGACCTACTATATTTCACAACGTCTTCTAAGATAAGTCCTGAGAAATGTCAGGAACCAGCAAGTGACTCACTGTCAGCTATGGAAGGGCCAGCCAATATTCCTTCAAAATTTCTGAGGGGCTTAGAGACTGAACAAAAGAACCTGCTGTGAAAAAGGATATACATTTTGATGATCCCATATTTGGGGATGTTCTCAGACCTATAATTACTCAGTGACTGATTTGCAACAGACTGCAAAATTTTCCTAAAAGATTCTTCAAGGACTGTGCTGCTTCCATATGAATGTGCTATATGCCTTTATTTGTTAATCACCTTATAATTGCCTATGATTGACTAATTGTGCTAGAAACATGTTTATTAGCTTCTAATCTAGGTATATGCTGACAAGTCTGTTTATTCTTTACTATAGTCTTCCCTGGAATCTGATGTTATTGGCATAAATGTAGAAATGTTTAATGGTAGCTGTTATTTCTAAACCTTAGTCATGCCATGGTTAAAAAGAGTGCACCCAGCTATTTCACATTACATACTAGTTTTGAACTACAGGAGATACTTGTGCTTGTACAGTTTGTCTGTATTTATTTTACTGAAGTTTGTGAAGAAGCCTCTCATACTAGCACAAACGTCCTTTTTGAGACATTTCAAACAGCCTTTTTTAAACCGTTGTTCCCCAGATATATTTGGACCGTAACTTCCAGTAGCCCTGAACAGCATGGCTCTCTTGAAATCTGTGTTGTTAGAATCTATCTCAAGGTCATCAGATTTAAGAAGACTTATTTAGAAGAATAAATTTATCAGAAATTCCTAGAAACTCTGTTTAGAACAACTGAAATGAGAATATTTTTTTTCTCATTTTAGACAACTGAATCAATTTTCTTGAAGACACTTCAGTCAAATTTTCTGCATGTAATGGCGTATGAAAACCCAGTTTTACAAAAGAAAGCACTGGCTTATATTCCACTCCAAAATCTGAAAAAGGAAGCTCAGGAAAAGCTAACACAAGCCCGAAAAATGGACAGAGGTAATATCTGAATACAGTTTGAAAATCTGACAGTATCGAACAGAACATTTCTATGTATTTTTCATATAGGTCTAAGAATTGTTGCTTTGCATTTATGTAGTCTGAAACAAAGATGGTCTAGAGGATGCTGCAGTTATTTCTACTACAGTTGTCATGATTCTGTTAAAGGTGATCATCTTTGTCATTGGTTCATATTAATCTAATAAACAAATATTTTTACTTCACTTAGAAACAATTCTGTTAAGTTATACTAGAAGTAGTTTATCAGGGTTTTTTATACCCAGCACCTTCAGATTAACTGCCTTAATGTTGCATCTCCAGGTAGGAAAAAACCAAACTTAAACATGACTTGGTTTAAATTCTAAGTTGAGAACTTGAATGTAAATATTGAAGGTCTATCACCTTATTGATTCTATGTTGGTTATGGCAGTGGAAGTGTCCTAGTACTCATGTATGGCATGCTAGTATTCCTAGTTTCCTGGCTCTGGATTTATGAAGAATTTCTTTCAGTTCCTGAGACTTTTAAAACTACTAATTTTTTTTTTCAGCCTTTCAGTAAGGTCAGTAATGAACAAAGCAGGTGTGTCTTAGATTCAGAAACTCAATATCTCACTAAAAATGTAATAGTATTTTCTTATTACCTATTACCCCTATACCATATTTGATATAAAATTACTATTTCTTGGTGCTCCTTCAGAAATTATTTTCCTTTTAATTCTGTGTACTTCCTGTAACTGGGTATTGTAATTTAATGTTTGGATTCCTGTTTTAATTTTAATTCCTTTTTTTAAATGTGTAGATACTATTCTGAGAGAAGAGGATATTCTACTGCTGGAGCTCCTCAACTGGTTTAAATGTAGTTTTTTCGAGTGGGTAAATAACCTTCGATGTAGTAAATGTGGGGGCCAGACAGAAACTAAAAATAATTTGTCACCTAATGACGATGATCTGAGATGGGATGCAAGCAGAATTGAAAATCATTTCTGTAACCAGTGCCAGTTCAGCAATAGGTTTCCAAGGTGAGTTTAGTAAATAGACGTCTTTATCAGTTGGGGTTGTATTAGACCTTATTAATTTAGTACATGCATTTCACTTGTATCTCAGTTTGCATAGACTGGAATTCCATGTATAATGCATGGACAAAAGAACCATTGGGTAGTACAATATTGTTGTGCTTTAAGTTTGCTATCAGATAGTGTAGAATATGTGACTTGTCTACTTTTTGATTTCTTTTTAAGTTATTGTTATATTGGTGAGCTGAGGACAGTGGATATGTCTTAGGAAAATAGTCATTCAGATTCCATTGTTTCAAGATTTAATATGAAGCCTGGACTTGAGTAGTACTGCTATTAATAAATGAAAAATATTAAAGTATCAGTGCTAGTTTTGTAAGTTGTATTTTTAGCAGGAATCAGATAATAGGATTTTACAGGTCTGGAGTTATTCCAATAATAATTACCTGCTTAAATATTTGAAATAGGAAGCTATGTTTCATTTAAGCCATAAAGTGCCTTGTTTTTGGCTTCACATGATTCAAAAGAAATAGTGAGAGGAAAGGAAAATAAGCAAACTAAAGTACTGTGATAACTGTCTGAAAGAACTCTTGGATATAATAATCCAAAAGACAAATTTCAATAATGTAATATTTGACCTATAATTAATTTCTAGCTGTTGGTAGTTACGGAGAACTTTTAAGATAATTGAATGATTTTGGTTCTTGTGGCAGTGACTGAAAGCTACATTTTTTAAAAATTGTATGCCCAGATACAACAATCCTGAGAAGCTCCTGGAAACTAGACGAGGGCGTTGTGGTGAATGGGCCAATTGCTTTACACTTTGTTGTAGAGCGGTAGGATTTGAAGCAAGATACATTTGGGATGCAACAGGTATAGATGTTTTAGAATATCTTATGTTAAAATCAGAACTGCAAAATATATCCTAGGAACTCAGAAATTGTTCAGACAAAGTCAGTAGTACTGTTCCAAGTGCTATTTCAGTGGCTTGTAGTTTGTAGCATTAGTGCAGTCCTATTCATCTAAGTCCCACTGAGTTCACAATTGTAGCTCGCATCAGAATATATTGATGTGGCCTCTTAAATTTCCACTTATGAAGGAATACATTTATTATTACTACCACACACACCTACCATTTTTACTAAGGGAGGTTTTGACATCATGAAATAAATTATTTTGGAGACACAGGAAGACTCATACACTTGGAACTGGGGAAGTGAGCAGTAAAGAAGCTTCTTCATCCAAAGGTTAGACCTAGAAAGGGAGAAGATACTTGGTCGATATTTGAGAAGCAATGTGGTAGTAAAGGGAGTTGGGCAGGTATTGGGGATATCCAAGTTGAAGCCTCATCCACAGAACTTATCAAGAACATTTTCTCAGCCCAGTCTGTCTGACAGAGTTAAATTTGAGATTGAAAATCAGGAGTAGGGAATTTTATGTATGTCTCTTTGAGCTTATACATACATACACACATACACACACACACACAGAGGAGACCTGTCAGATCACAATGAGAAGCCTATAATGAGGCCTGATGTAATGCTGCTTCAATATTCAGCTGCTGAGGGGCCTGTGCTCCACTATTAAAAGAACTAAGAAGGTGTTCTTATAGTTGGAACCCCAGTTATGGAATCCTTGGGAAGATAGTGCAAAGAAAAGAACACGCTTTTATTTCCAGTAACTGTTGTTTGGTCAGTTTGTTTTTAGCTAGATTGCTTTTCATTGTTTCACTTTATTGTATCCCATTCTGAGATCTATTAGTATAGGACAGGTAACAAGGGAAGGGGGAGGAAGGGAGAATGAGAGAGAGATTGAGAGAGAGAGAGAGAGAGAGAGAGAGACTAATAACCAATGCCCTTATTCTCTATGAATTAGTCTAATCTCCTTTCTAAACAGTCTAGGTCATGAGTCATCACTACAGTTAGACAATAACTTCATGCTTTCCCTTTAAATTATCTTGATAATGCAACATAGGGAGAGTATATATTTAAATAAAGAAGCAAATGTAATTCAAGTGGAATATTCTCTTTGAAAAGTTCAGCATTCTAAAATTGAGAAGATTCCTTTTTAATGCTCACTGCTTCCCTTTGATTTTTTTTCTCAGATCATGTGTGGACTGAAGTTTATTCTGTATCACAGCAAAGGTGGCTTCATTGCGACCCTTGTGAAAATGTTTGTGATAAACCCCTTTTGTATGAGATTGGATGGGGGAAAAAACTGTCATATATTATTGCCTTTTCTAAAGAGGAGGTAGGTGAACAGTGTTTACTGAATTAAACATAACTTCCATTTAGAAATAGCTTTGGCTGTAGCATTGGTTCTAATGTCAAAGCACTCATAGATGCATGGCAAGGAGGAGATTGTTTCTTTACTAGAATTGTTCCAATCTTAACATGCTTGAAATTCAATCTATTTTCTCTCTATGATACTGCATGATTAAGGTATTTTCTTTCACAATTTGTGCTTTTCAGGTTGTTGATGTCACCTGGCGTTACTCTTGTAAACATGAAGAATTGCTTCCTAGAAGGACACAAGTCAAAGAAACTGTGCTACGAGAAACAATAAATAATCTTAACAAAATTGTATGTAGTTTTAACTTTATCTATTAAATTTACAGAAAGATTGAAATCAAATTGCTCCTGAATCAAGGATTGAAAATGTAACCTGTTGCTGTTCACAGTTAATTGAGAGAGATACAGACTTATCACTATAAATACATGCACTATTTCTTTATGGAAAATTGGCTATATGTAAATTACAAGATGATGGCAGGAAAAAATTATACCACCACCTAATATAAGTGATAAACTGTTGCACAACTGAATGTGGCCCTCCTAAAGAGGAGTAAGTGGACCTGTAGCCCTGTTGTGGCATACATTCTGTGTCACAGATTCTGTTTCACAGAGTCATATCTCAATCTCTTCTTCCCCAAATTCCTACCAAGGTCCTTCTTTGTTATGTACATTACCTAGACATTGATTTTTAAAGCTTATTTTTCTCTTGTGGAATTTTAATCAGGAGAAATATACATGCTTAGCAAATTCTATTTAGAGTTGCCCATAAGTGTTTCAAAAAGTCCAATTTTGGCAGATACAGCAAATTTTTGGATTTCTTTATATCTCTTAAGTGTTGCTAGAGCCCTTGTAGCTCTCTGAAGATGTTGGCTGTACTGTTTTTGTTTTGCAGAGTTGTCAATATAAAAAATCAGAGGCAGCTTTCATGAAAATAATTATTTCCCCCTCTCTGAAATGTTTGAATATTAATCTTATAACAAACAGTATGTTCTATACATAGATAGACTTGTTGAAGGCTCACGTGATCTAAATTGATTCATCAATGATCTAGTTTAATACCTACTTTTCAGTTAAAACTGTGAAATTGTATAGTGCTTGATAGGACAAAGCATCTGTCATTAGGAATATAACCTTTTTAAAGTATCAAATTATTAAGTATTGTCTTATTCACAACATTAAGTCTTATTCTCTAAGGACAAACAATATGGAATATGGAATATGGAATAACATTTTTGATCCAGCCAACATGCTTTCTTTTAATGTTTTTTTCTTTAACTTAGAATTAAAAAGTGGGTACAGAACTAATCCAAACTCGGAATAAAATTTACAAATAGAATAAATCCAAAAGTTCATTATCAAGTTAACGTTAAATTTTTAATAATAGCTAGGTGTAATGGGCTTCTATGTCTTATTTGTATGCTTCCTTACGCAGAAATAAATCCTACAGAATTCAGTAGGACTTATTAAATAGACATACATAGGATTTCACTGTTAGTCATGCTTGCAGTAGAAATAAATAGAACTGTCAGTTTCCTCTAACTCTACTGTTACAGCATGATTTAATCTAATGTTAAAAATTTTCAACCTTCTGGAGTCCTTGGGGTTCTCTGAGCTTGGTTGTTTTCATGCAAACATTTCGTTACCTGGCTAGGTAACATCTTCAGTGCTAGAATGGATTGGGGTTTGCTCTCTGTTTATATACAGTGGCATGCCCTGCCAGTGTTGGTGGGGGTGTGGCTTTTGTTTTGTTTTATATTTTCCCTCTGGTACTTCCTTGATTAGGGTATTGTTTACTGCTGATTGTATGTCTGGTGATAATCTTGGTGTTAATCTCTGCTTATTTGGATGATGATGCAGTGTAAGGACTATAACAACCACTATGTAGCACAGACAGGCAGAAGGCTAGCAGAGCGCATCCATGAACACCAACTAGCAGTCAGAAGACACGAAAACTCCTTAATCTCACAACACATGGACAGACTTAACCATAGTTTCAACTGGGAAACTGTCAGCATCTTAGACCGAGCTAAATCGAGGGAATTCCTGGAAGCTTGGTATCCAGACAAGGCAGCCATCAACAGACACATAGAGATAAACCACATTTACACACTGTTCAAAAGAGACAATAAAAAGGAAAACAAAAGACCAAAACATCTCCTCACCAGCAACCATCACCCAGATAAGCAGAGATTAACACCAAGATTATCACCAGACATACAATCAGCAGTAAACAATACCCTAATCAAGGAAGTACCAGAGGAGGAAAAAATAAAACAAAACAAAACCCCATTTCATTCTAGCACTGAAGATGTTGCCTAGCCGGGTAACAAAACGGTTGCAAGAAAACAACCAAGCTCAGAGAACCCCAAGGACTCCACAGTTCAACCCTGAGCTACACATATTCTCTTGTGTTGGTAATTTTCAACCTTTTTTTTTTTTTTGGTCTTCATACTTAACTGCACTTTAATATTAATGCTAATTAAAACTAATTTTGTTGTAAGTTGCTGTGGGAATGATTCAGCAGCATACAAATTTAATTAATAAATAAATGGTGATACAAATTACAGCTGATACCTAAGATTATATTAAAATAAATTATCATAAATTATTTTTATCTTTATTACGATTTGGTAGAAAGAAATTCAGATTCTAATCCTTCATACAGTTTTCTGAGAATATTTGCCTTTCAGTAGATAGGTATAAGATTCTGATTTTATTGTTTTCACCCTAGAGACAGCAAATATTGAGTGACGCAAGGAAAAACGAGCTCTTAGAGAGACTCATTGTGGAGCTTGTTGAGTTCATTTCTCCTAAAACACCAAAGCCAGAAGAACTTGGTGGACGAGTATCTGGATCATTGGCTTGGAGAGTTGCCAGAGGTGAAATTGCTTTAAAGGTATTTACAGCATCTAATAGCAATTTTTAGAATTCTTAGTGTAAGCCCTAATTGGCTTGTTGGTTTTATGGCCTCTGTTCAAAGAAATTTAATTATGCTTATATTTTATTGGTCTTCATTGCCACAGATTTCTCCTATTTATTTCAACCAAAAAATTGTAATGTAGCTTTTCAATTTGTTTGAGCTATTATCCAGAGCAAATTAGAACCAAAATCTCAACAGTAAATAGATCCCAAGTGAACAAAGGAAAGCAGACTTATTTATTCATTAGATTTATAATCTAACTTCCTATTAATGGAACATTAAAATTATAAACAACTAAAATACAAAGCAATTTTTTAAAAAAATATTAACATTAAAATGTCACTATTTTTATTGAGTACTGTACAGGTAGTCCTCACTTAACTACCACAATTGGGACCAGAATTTCCATCGCTAAGCAATGCAGTTGTAAAGCGAGACATCACGTGACTGCTTCGCTTAGTGACCGCAATCCTGGCACTCCTGGTTGCTGTTAACTGAGAATCGTGGGTCGTTAAGGGGAGGGAGTCCCAAGTAAGGAGTGCAGGAGTGCCACGGGGAGGGTGGGGGAGGCCTTGGGAGGCCCAGTGCAGGCTGCGCACAAGTTGAGGGGTGCTGCGCAAAGCTGCAGCCACCCCTGGAAACCTCAACCTCCCCAGCCTGGCCAAGCAGGGTGGTGCAAAACTGCCACACCCTGGGAAGCCTCAGCTGCCCCAGCCCAGCCCAGCCCAGCAGCACTTACAACTGCAAGGGTGCTGCAACTCCCTCCAACTGCCTATCTCCCCCTGACATCTATGCCCTTTTGGCCACCCTGCACGGTGGCACTCAGAGGCAGTGCCAGGGCTGGGCTGAAGTAGATGCCCCGGGCCTTTAGTAGTCTCAGCCAGCTACCACCATCCCCAGGCATCTACTTCAGCTCCAGCGCCACTGCTGCCACTGAGAAATACTACCTCAAGCCCCACACTGTGGCCAGCCACCCCAGCACCATTGCACAAAGCCCACCTTTTGGTCTTCCCCAGGTCTCACGAGAACGGGCATGCAATTTGGAGATGAAATGGGGCATGCAATTTGGAGAATGAGGTCTTCTGATTCACCGCGGGAATGAGGCTCCTGCTGTTCTCCAAATAGCGCATCTGTTCTCATGAGACCTGGGGAAGACCAGAAGGTTTCCAAAGGATCACAAAAATGGAGCGCGCAATTTGGAGAAGGAATGGTGCGAGTGACTTGGAGAATGGCACAAGCGGCCTTGGGAAGAAGGCCTGGCACAGCCAGCAGCTGTCTCGCATACAGTAGGATCAGGCCAGACGTGCCTCATCAGCAGTGGGAGGAAAACAGTGAAGGTCAGCTGGGCTCAGCAGAGACTGTGGAGGGCAGGCCAGCAGGAGCAACTGGGGCTTTGCTCAAAGGTGCTGGGGTAGCTGGCAGTGGTGTGGGGCTTGAGATGGCATTTCTCAGTGGCAGTGGCAGCACTGGGTCTGAAGTAGAGGCGTGAGAAGTGATGGCAGCTGGCTGAGACTGCTGAAGGCTCCAGGCCTCTACCTCAGCCCCAGCCCTGGCACTGCTGCCACCGAGTGTCACTGTGCAGGGTGGCCAAAAGGGCATAGATGAGGAGGAGATAGGCAAGTGGAAGGAGTTGCAGCGCCCCTATGGTCATAAGTGCAGGCAGGCTGTGAAGTGCCCAAATTTTGATCATGTGACCACAGGGGCACTGCAATGACTATAACTTTGAGCACAGGTCATAAGTCCATTTTTTCAGCACCGTAATTTTGAACAGTCACTGAATGAATGGTTGTTAAGCAAGGACTACCTGTAGTTAGTAAAGTACAGTCATACTTCTAGGCATGTTAGCAAAATTTGTTTGGTTCATCTGTTAATATCGGCAAATTTTAGCTAATATTAATTCTCATTTCCCAAACTGACATGAGAATCTGAATGCAATCACCTTTCAGTTTTTACACTTTTTAAAAATTTTGTGATGTACCGATTTAGTCAAAAAAATGTATACCTGAGAAAGCCATACAAAATACATGCAATTTTTTAAATTTATTCCTCCTAAGATAAACATTTTCATGTATTTCTCATAAGAAATGCATTAGGAAAAATGGTTATAAAATGTAAATTTTGAAAATAATTTTTATAATAATGCCCATGTATTTCCATATAGAATTTGTACCAAATTTTTTACGAACTGAGAAGAAAACAAGATAGACTGAATGTATACTTCAAACAGTTTGAGTTGTCGAAAGCAGAGCAGAATTTGTCATCCCTAGGCAGTATAATTGGAGAACAGTTTTTACCAATTGCTTTAGAATTTACACAGAAATATATCATATAAAATGTGTGTTTGTATTATATATTTATTATAAATCATTAGCAACATTTATTAAATGTCTGATGAGAAGCTAACTTAAGTTTTGGGTTTGGTAATTTAGAATAAAGAAGTGGTCTTTATTCCAACTGGAAAAGAGAAGGCCTCCAAGCTTTTTCACCTCAGCTATAATATAGTGGAAGACTGTTACACACGAATATCCAATAATAATGAAAAAATCAGTGGTTGGGAGAAAGGTGTTTGGAAAATGGACTCTTTATGGAGAAAGGTTGAATCAGATTGGAAAATGGTAAGTAGAAAAAACATTATTCTAAAATAGGGTTGCACAGAGCTTCACATTCAAAGGGGAAAGGTGCTTGGAGCACGCATGCAGGGATGCTCACATGGCAGCTGTTGGCAACTACTTGGGCAAAAGTTGAATCTTTTCCTGGGGTCCAGTGGGTGCAGCTGCAGTGTTAGTTTAGTAGTTTAGTGACTACTAAAATAAACATTTCCTTTAAGAAGCTGCTGATAGCTGTGTGCATGCACAAGCACACTCCAAAGCACTTCTGTCCCTTCAAATCCAAAGCACTGCACACCCTTTTCTAAAACACTTCTTTGTTAAGGTAGCTTACATGACCTCCCTCTGAAAGAACTGGTATAACTATTACTGTCATTAGAAGTTTGCCTATCTAGAGAATTATTTATTTAATTCTAGAGTGAGGGTCTTTATCTTACATCTATCCTTATTCAACATAAGAACTGTGTAGAATTTTCTTATCCTAAATTTTATTTAGCTACCTGCAAAGGGACAAAGCACATCAGTCTTCATGCATTCATTAAGATCGTACCTGTTCCTTTTAAATTTGTGAAGAAATTAAAGAACAGCTGGCACACTTAAGTCGAACACAGAAAGAGGACTAGCACATTAAACATGAAGAAGAGCAGAAGATAATTGAAATGGGCAACCTTATCTAGCATTAGTATCTGTGTACACAGTACTTAAAAATAATACAGGTAGTGTTCACTTAGTAACTGCCTCGTTCAGTGACCATTCAAACGTACGACAGTGCTGAAAAATAATTTTACAACCAATGCCCACATTTACAACCTTTGCAGCGTCCCTCAGTCACGTGATCACCATTATAGTCAGTACATGTTGTTCTACACTTGACCTGTTTTTCTTCCCCCCCCCTCGCAGAGTGGAGAAATTGGAGAGGAAGGGATTACAAGAGAGTAAGCAGGCACACAATGGGGAATACATTGGGCTGTCTGTGTAGCACACTCACGACTGCCAATGCCAGCACATTCCTTTTGATATGTATTCGCCATTGTGTGCCTGCTTACTCTCCTGTAATGCCTTCCTCTTCAATGAATATGAATACAAACATTAATTTCCTTCTTGCTAATTATCCCACTGCATGGTGGAGGAGTGGTTAGAAGGCAAACAAAAGTGGAGATGTGAAACTGATTAGTCTTGCCAGTTTCAAGCTGGCTATCCCACTGCTGGGGAGAGCATTCCAAAGGGCAGGAGAGTGGGAAAAAGGAAAGCACAGTCACGGTTATGTGATTTCCCACTTAGTGACTGTTTTGCTTAACAACAGAGCTGCTGGTCCCAATTATGGCCGCTAAGCAAGGACTACCACTACCTGTATACAGATCTTTGATCAGCTGTTCTGAAACTAGTTCAGCTGTGCAGGTCCAGATATTTAAGACCTCCTAATTGAAGCTGATAGTGGCTGACTATTTTGAAAACAAGGGACTAAACTATCACCCTTTTACTCTTGGGTGTACTCATTTCAGCACATGTATGCCTCATTGCTGTATGTCTGAATCTTAGAATCAGATAGGTTTTTTTATATCTGCAATTTTATTTCCTTGCAGATGTGTACAGTATTATTTTGTAAAACACAAACCCTTTAAATAGTCCATGAAACTGTCTGCATATGAATTTCATTGTAAAACTTAGACAAAAGATGTGAATTCTGCAAAAGTTGTATATAGAATTCCTTTTAGAAATTATTACTATTTTTTAATAGAACGAATGCTCAGTACTTAGTAGGAAGTAAGCTGCACATAACTCAGTGGGATATATGACTAAATATACTAAGGTTTGCACTTTTAAAAGGTAGCTCCATTAATTAAGATTTCACTGTTATTATCACTGAAGTGATTATGCACTAAATTGAGTGCAACATCACAATTTTAATGCACTGCAATTCAGTGTTTAATATGCCCATTTTTTTGTGTTCCTAACTAGGTTTATTTAGCTCGAAAGGAAGGCTTCTCATCTGGCTATATCTGTTGGAAGTTTGAGTGTGGCTCAGTTGGTCTAAAAATAGAAAATATTTCAGTCAGAACAACCAACCAGACATTTGAGAGTGGAAGAGTAAAGTGGACACTGCACTCTGGAAACATTGTAGTTGATGTTAATGGAGGCATGTATAAAATTTAATAAGTAGTTGCAAACAGTGCAAGAATATTAAAAATTAAGGTTGTGATGATCATATATTGTATCTAATGCTAACAATACATCATGCTTATTAATTTTCTTAATTGTCATAAAACATAAGCCAAGTGTCTTGAGGCAGTTATGACATGATTTGAAGGTGGAAGACATCATCATAAATCCTTTGTTATGGTCAGGTCACTCTGATTGCTTTTTGGTTTACTGGTGCTATCTATTCCCCCTCTGCAGGGATATAGGACCTATTAGACTGGTCCACCCAGGCACCTAACAGACTTGGAGAGCTTCAAAGGGTGATTTTCCCCCCCTGGATCTGGTGGGCTATATATCTGAGGCCTTAGTTTCTACCTAGAATGGGCAGGTGACAAGGCCCTTGGATCAGATTGCCCATTCCGGATTGTTGGCTCCTTCTGTACGTTGATCCCAGGGAGTTCCTTGGTTTTCCAAAGAAGTCTGAGATATGAAATGTCAGAACAGACACCTAGAAAGATGGTCCTCCTAGATCTCTCAGAGGCTTTCAATATCAGTGACCATGATATCCTTCTGGGAGTGGAAGGCATGGTATGGTGGTTTTCCTCCTTCCTCTGGGGCCAGTTCCAGTCAGTGTTGTTAGCAGGGGAGGGGAGAAATCATATTCCCTGGGCTTTTCCTCAGGGCTCAAAACTTTCACCCCTACTGTTTAACATCTACATGAGGTTGTTGGGGACAGGTATCATCAGTACACTGATGACAGTTGTACATCTCAACCCATGACTGACCAAGAGATGCTGCCAAGCTCTTGTCTCAGTGCAAATTAATTCTGATTAAATAACCATAGGATCATGTTGCTATTGCGGAGTTATGTTAAAACAAATGTATGTAATCCTGCATTTGTTTGAAACAAAACTCTTTCTTAAGAGTTAGATTTTTTCCTCAATAATGGGATAATATTGCCCATTATTTTACATTAATTTATTGCCCCAGTCTGGGGCACTCTGGGGGTGTAGAAGTAGAAAAAACAAAAGGAACAAATTAAGACAAAACAACACCTATGTACCAGATGGAGCAGTCCCAATAAATCAGGGTCAAAAGTACTGTGCGATAAAGCTATTTCAACCGCTTTGCAGAATGCAAAGAGGGTGGGTGCTACACATACCTTCAGAAGCCTTTCCAGAAGATGGAGGCCAGTATAGAAAAGGGTTGCCATCTAATTTATCCCATGCATATCCCATGGAAGGGGAATTCTCAGTAGGCCCTCTTGAGATGTTCAGGTCAGATGGGCAAAATCCATGCTACTCCACATAGGGTTTTTATGAATTTAATAATTCGTTATACAGTTCAACTTTTAACTGACTAGATTGTCTCAGGTGTTTTTAATTTATCCTTGCTTACATCTTATAATTGCACTCGTTATTAAAAATGCTTTTTACTACCTATACAAGTTTCTTCAGAGTAGGGGAGGAAGGACCCCTGCTTGCCCCTCTCTATTATCCTATAAATAAATTTTCAGCCAGGTGTTCTCAAATAGTGCCTGTAAAACACAGAACATCTTCCTCTGAACCTTCTTTGATCCTTTCCTCCCCATTTGAATCCTTTCCTTTTAATTAATTATACAGCAACTTAGAAGTTGCTAAGGGTTTTCTGTGACATTTTTTTTTAGTTTTCATAAGTCTCTTTTTTCTCCTTAAATCTTTTGCATTATTGTCCACTAATGCAGCCTGATCCTCTTTTTTTAAGGATGCATGTTTTGCATTTTCTAAGTTACTTCCTGTTTTGGAGACCATGGCAACTAGTCAAACTCATTTTCAGTGTGGAACCAGTTTTGGAACAGTAATAATGCACACATCCCAATTTCCAAATATGTGCAATGTATGTATTATAGACTCAGAAAAAAGAATGTAGAAAAGAAAATGCATATGTCATTTCAGATATTCAAGAAGATGGTAACTTGGGCTGAAAATTAAAACAGACATCACATATTCTTAATTTTTTCTCAAGGCAATATGTATTCACTTGCCTGTTCTATTAGATGTAAACAAATTCTGACAATGGTCTAAACAATTATTATTATTGTATAATAAATAATTTGCAGGGCTTATCAATGTCCTTATATTTAATATTTTGTTATTAAAATATTGTTTTAACAGGGTTTTTTTGTTTCCATTTGTTTAGATAAAAGGCTTCATTCTTATCCTGATATTTCCAACACAACAAATGTTACCTTGGAAGCTGAACTAAGTGGAGGAGATGGCAATATTGCATGGCAACATGCACAGCTATTTAGACAAAGTTTAAAAGAGGATGAAGATTGTTTTGAGATAATTATCAAATTCAGTGACCTCTGAATATTATACAAATATTCAGAGAAGATGCCAGGACAAAATACTTTTAAAAGGTAAATGAATGGTGTAAAAAACCCTTCAAGATTCTGTGCTTTCTGTATGACTGGTGAGAAGAAACAGACTTTGCTAATATGAATTACAGTGAAATTCTAGATTATTCTGTTTCCTTGAAAATATGTAACAAACATATCAAAGGGAAAAAGGATGTAGAATTTTTCATTCAAAAAGCAATTCTATGAATACCTGTAGAGAGAAAACTCAATTGAGGAAAATGCTAAGTAATCATGCATAGCATCTGCTGCATATTCTTTCAAGTTTGAAAATATAAGTTAAAATATTTAATCTGTAAAAAAAGTTTTTAAAAAATGGAATGAAAATTTTAGTGTCTTAATTCTGGATTCTGGAATGTCATTTTTTAAAAACACTTTTGTGTGATGGTTAAGACTTCTGTTTACTTGTAATTTTATAGTAGACAATTTATTGCATTGACAATATTAAAGTAAACTAATAAACTATAAATAATTACTATTGCTCCTTGTAATTTTTATTTAAACGTTAGTTTTTAAAAATGAAACTTTGATAAAAATATCTAATGTTGATGTCTGTTATGTTATTCTTAATTACTCCAATTTAAGTAAATAAATCAGATAGATTCTGATTTAGACATTTACTGTGTCCCTAAAATTCTGACTATTCTAATATAAAAATATAAGTTACTTAAAATTATAGAGCTTTGATAAAATATCTAATTTTGGTAAACATGTTATACTGTATGAATTTGGATTGACCCACATTTTTTATATAAAGTTGCTATTGCTGTTAAGTTCGTTGTAGTTACTCAAGAGCATCTTAGGCCAGCTTTATACTTGAGAAGCAGAACTTTGATCTGTTCCAACCACCAGCTATTTATTCATTTAATTTTTTTCATCACCAACTCCCACTGACTCTGGGTGGTTAGTATGCATATACTCACTGACATGAATATACAGCTGTATAATTACAAAACAAAGCAAAACAAAAAATCTAAAAATGAATACTAATCTGACACATTATTAAAATTAAAATCAACATTCACTTGCCAAATTTACTAAATGTTTGTACTTCCTCTTTTTTTTAAAGTATTTCTGTGTATTCTACTGCTCTGGTTTCCTGTATTCTATTATGCCTATGGCTGCCAATGTGCCAAAGGATGCTTTCCCTACCATCCAGCAGTCTCTTGCCCTGTCTGATTTGTTTTGTGATAGACTGCACCACAACAGAAGCCATTTTGTGATGTGCCCATTCTACACGTGCCCTCATGTATTAAATTGTTCAAACCAAACCCGACTAAAATAGCTGAGGGCTCTAGTCCACTGAATGATACTGTTATGTCAGCATTATCTGATGCATAATACTTTGGTTTGGTTTTGTACTGAAAATAATACATATTTTCCACATAATATTTAGTACTTAAGGAAAAGGTTAACTAGAATCAGCTATTCGGGTAGCATTTTTGCTCTGTGGAACAATCTGAAAGGAATCACCAACCATCTCATTAGGATACCTCCAAAAATGTGTTTTGAACAATGATTTCTGCTATGACATAATTATTTCTCTGTGAAATTTTAGTCTCCTAATAGTCCACAGCCTTTGCCTGCCCATTCAGGTTACTTCAGCATTTATAACAATATTAATGCACATTACATAGTGATGGTGTTGTACTAACACACGGATTTTATGCTTGCAGATAAATGAGAATTATCTGCAAGTATCAAATACTTTGATTCAAATATTGTACAAAATGCATTCACAACCTGTTAGGACATCATTATGCTAGGTGCAACTTAAGACAGTTATGCTAGTACTTGACTGGGTTTACACAGATTTTAGTGGAAAAATATCCCACATCTTTTTCTTAGTAATATTATATGCATATTATGATTTAGTCTTTAAAAAATTAAGAAATTACAACTGCATTAAAAGAATACCATATTTTTCCAACTATAAGACGATACTTTTTTCTAAAATCCTTACCCTAAAAATTGAAGGGCATCTTATTCAAGGAAGTCAGCGAGGAGAGAACCTCGCTGTTGCAAAACTGCCCATACTTTGTTTCTGGAGACAGGCTTCCTCCTATTGCTAGCCTCCAATCACGAGTGAAATAGCTTGTCTCCCAAACAGACTTCCTCCAATCACAAGCCTGATGTAACTGACGTCAGCTGATGCTGAACAAACCAATTAAAGGAAGGCTGTTTGCAGAGACAAGCTATCGGCAGTTTCACTCATGCTTGAATGTAATCAGAGCCTGGAAATAGAGCTGCAAGAGACGGTTTGGACCTCCTCCCACCGAGTGTAGCAGGTAAATGTTAACTAATTACTAAATAAAAATGTGTTCTGCACTATCTTTAAAATATTGATTTCTTAATTTGGGGTTGGGAAAATGGGGGTCGTCTTGTACATGGGGGCATCTTATTGTCGGAAAAATATGGTAAGTCCACTGGCTTATTCATTGGAATGATTTATTGGACATAAGTCCGTCAGCTTATTCATTGGAATTTATAAGGTTTGAATAGTGGAGTCTAAAAGACAGACATTTGAACTAAATATTTATAACATTACAAGCACACAGTAGTATGGAGCCAATTTAAAGTTTTGAATTTTGTTTCTTTTGCTTTAAAATTTAG
This sequence comes from Liasis olivaceus, assembly GCA_030867105.1. NCBI lineage: Eukaryota > Metazoa > Chordata > Lepidosauria > Squamata > Pythonidae > Liasis > Liasis olivaceus. Next base: position 39,021,041 of record CM061351.1, on the reverse strand, counting down.
CACTATGCCCCCTAGGAAAATAATATATAAGAACTGCCATTTCTAGCATGTAGAAATATCAAGCATCAAAACTCAGTTTCAAAGCATACTAAATCAAGAGCAAGCTAAGGCTAGATCATTTCCAATTCTTCCAGTTGCTAGACGAGTCCTGCTTCAAAATGCAATTAACTTTCCCATCACCTCAGGTCATGAGGGAAATGTGATGAGACATACTCATGAATTCATGAGAATCCAATTCAGATTGTGGCAACTTTGTGCTACCCAAGCACTCAATTTCTAAGTTGCCTTGTCAAACCAGTATTACAGTTTTCAGATCTGTATGTTCTCAGAGTGCTCATCCACAGTCAGAATTGGATTCTCATACATTCATGAGCATGTCTCATCACATTCCCTTCATGATCTGAGGTGTTGGACTTTCTTTGCCTGCAGAACAATAGATCATTACTTAGTGGGCTGCCTCAAATGTCTGGATCAAATGCATGATAGTAAGTGCTGAATTTATAGTGCAAACCTACAGGTATTGGTTTTGAAGTAAGTCCTACTGAAACATAAAATCATAGAATCATGGAGTTGGAGGGGATCACTCAGGCCATCAAGTGCAACCAATTGGTCTGTTTGGGAATTCAAATTAAAACATCCATATTAGATGGCTGTTAACCTCTGCTTGAATACATTTAGTTCAGTGCATTTGTTTCTGATCCAAGACCAATCATAAAATATATCAAATACTGCAGATTAAAAAAATATATAAAATGGTAACAAGAACAATTAAATTTTCTGATAATTGGTAATATGAGATCCACTTGCCATTGAGTATACAATATGTATTTAGCAATACATGTGATACAGATTCAATATCTGCATTAGAGTAGATACAAGTGCAATTTTCATAGAAAGTTGATCTGCCTGCTGCCATCCTAATGGGTGACATGTCAATTTGTCCAGGGCATAAATGTAATCCTTAGGGAGGGTCATGTCTGGGACACTTCCTCAAATGACATTTCTGTCCCAGTCACAGATTTCTTTTAACTCACTGTTATTTTGGTTGCGGCTCTTCCTCCTGTTCCTCCTTCCCATTACAGAAACACTGGCTCTATAGGTGTGATGTGAATGTCTTGGTCCCAAATCCTCTGCTTAAATTCAGCAAAGATTTTACCAAGGGAAAGAGTGGATATTTCCAGAACCAAAAACCACAGTATGGTGAATCATTATTGATTTGTCCCATTAGAGAAGAAATGAACTTATTCAGCAAGGTAACATGGACCAAGAAAGTTCCCTAAAGGATTTGCCTCACCCAGAATGTAGGGCAACAAAAGCTCAGATGAGCCCCAAAGGAAATACAGCCTCGACTTGGAGTCTTATTTGGAGGACTATTTAGATATTTGGGCTGCTTATACTAATTTATATCCTTAATTTCCCATTTTCTAGTGTTAAATAAAATGACCGGTTTATTTATTTGTAGGTCCGGGTAATTTGAGCGATCACCTATCATCCATAGTTTTTGCCTGTTGAGTAAGATTGGGCAGAGTTGGCCTGCTTTGGGTCCCTTCAATCAAACAATGCCATCTATCAGGATCCAGGAGGTGTGCCTTCTTGGTCATAGTAGCTGCCCTCTGGAATGATATCCACCCAGAGATCCATATCACTTCCACCTGATGATATTCAGGAGTCTTTAAAAACTTGACTGTTCTCCCAGGCTTTGGTAGGGTGTTTGTGGAGTCCTACTGGTGATGTTTTTTGTTAGAGGGTGTATGTTGGCCAGATGCATGGAATTGCTATTTTATTATTTTCCTGTTCTTATTTTTGATGTAGGCCACCCAGAGTCATTTTGGAGTCAGGCAGCCACTACATCTCATGAATAAATATTTGTATAATAGAAGATGAGAATATATGTAAGATGAATCATGTTCAGTATAAAATTATATAAACTTATTTATTTTACAGTGCCCAGCTTATATGACTGGCTGGTTTACAATAAATAAAAATAGGGATATCACTTCAAAACTCAGCAGTAAATATAAAACACAATAACATGGCAGCCATCTGTAATAAATCAACAAAAACCATTAAGATCCTCCAAATACTCAGTTAAATAATATGGTCCTCATATTATCCCAACTGCCTCTAGGAAACCTGTTTTTAATCGGTTTTAATTAATTTTTTTCCCATTCTTCCTTCCTCATATAATTTTTTAAAAAGCAAGGTGTACACATATTTTTTTTATTGGTGTGATCATAAATACATAAATCTGCATCAATCAGATAGATTTTCTAGCAAATAGCTTTAAAATTGCATCTATTTGAAAATGCTTCAGTTGAAGAAGTTATTTAACACAACTCCCAACTATTTTTCCTTTCTATCCGAATCAGGTGAGATTATTTAGGTTGGAACTAGTTATGTGCTAGAGAAGAGCTGATATATTGAAACTTAATCCAGGGATAGACAACTTGGTGCTTTTCACATATAATGAAAATATTGTGGGCCAATACTCAGTCTGTAAAAGCTAAAGCTGGTAAGGTGGAAAGCTATGATATTCAGGTAGACTTAAGAATCATGTAAACGTACCTCAGCTACAACTGTCTCCTGTCACTTTGAGGAGAGTGGCAAAACATCAGCTGACTCAGAAAGGCAGGAGAAAAAGCCTAGGATTTAAACTCTAAGGCATAGGCATAAATATAGGTGGGGATTGCTGTGAACTCAATAGGCGTATCTTCTGCATATAGATGTATTCTTTTTTTCTCTGTAATATAACTACTTACCTATTTTTTTAGGTTTTGTGCCTAAAGTGGGACTAGAACACAGGGTCACCTGGCTCTAGCCCAGTGCCTTTAACCACCACACCAATCTGGCTCTCATTATAGCCTTATCTTCTTTTAAAAACCCATTTAATATGGTGGTCATCATCATGATTGTCTTTTTTTTTTTTTTGGTGCCTTCAAGTCAGTGTTGACTCCAGGCATCTGCCCTAACCCTGCAGTTTTTTTCACAAGATTTCAGAAGTGCTTTGCCATTTTCTGCTTCCTAGGGATGATACAGAGTGACTGGCCCAAAGTCACCCAGCTGGCTTTGTGTCTAAGATGGGACTAGAACTCATGGTCTCCAGGCTTTTAGCCACTATACCAAACTGGCTCTCTACAGCTGCTATTGAGCTACATCTCAAAAGAGGTATTTTTTTCAACTCCAAAGAAAGTTGGAGTTTTAGATGCTTTTAGAATCTGTACATACTTTAGAAACTGAAGTCAATAGTTAGAGGCACACAAGTCAACATTTATAATTTAATATACAATCGTAAAATGGTTACATTCACAACTTTATGCTGTTGTTGCAGCCCCCCAATCCTAGATAATGTTAGTATAAGTAGCTATGCTTTTAAGAGCATAAAAACCCTAGTCCAGTGTTCTGTGTAACACCTGTTGCAGTCAAGCACAGGCACATATAGGAGGGGAATAGCAATATTCAGATTACATTACAGTATTATAGATTATATACGGTCTATATTAGACTATGGTTAAGAAACTTCAGCTAGGAGGGAGCATACATGATGAGATCTCCCAAAGGTGAACCTCTCCCCCTCAGACGGATTGATTCAACATCCTATGGTCCCTTGGAAATTCTCCAAGGAAAAAGAGGATTGGATCATCATCACCACCACCACCATCATCTCACTATTGTTGTTTATGTTTAATTCTGGATATTGATATTTTTATTTAATGTAAATGACTATGAACAGAAAAGCATCCTTGAAATTTGAATAACCAAAATACCTGATCCTTTTATATTTGAATTTCTCTTATTTGGGCAAAGCTAGCAATAAAAGAAAGTGAAATTAATTTCCAGTTATTAGGCATGTAACTATTCTGGTCCACTGGTTTAAAACTGGGAGAAATCAACTGTTTTCCTGAGTTCGTTTGTGTTTTGTGTATTTTAGCCTATTTACCTACGTCCCATCGAATCTGACGGTTATTACTCTCTCAAGGCTACATTAGAAGCAAGTAAACTGAATTAAATGGGATTAAGCACTACAATACAAACATTTAGGACAGATTATTCTGCATGTTTAAATCAAATAAATAATAATAAATAATAATGTTTAAATCAGGCTTTAAACATGTGCTTACGAGAAAATATCAGTAAGATTTGATTTCTATAAGCAACATTTTATTCAAAGAACTAAACTAACAGCACTTAGACTGTACAGTATATAATGTAGCCAAAATCAGCCGCAGCGTCTGCGATCTGAACTAGGACCTCGCAGCTGAAACAGAATTTTCTCTTCCTCTTTTAACTCAGCAACGTAGCCTCGATTCGCTGCAACACTCATTCCGGGAGAGAGTTCTACTGTTGCCACCCGCGGTGACGTAGAACCTCACTCGGAGTGGCTTTTTTTGGGATTGGTGGAAGATGAGATCTGTTCGGCTGTCATTTGATTATAATTGGCTGATCGCGGCTCGGGGGGGGGTGGTTGGGCGGAGAAGGGAAATGGAGCGTTTGGAGGTTGCGGTGGATGTGCCGGACGGGGGCAGTGCAGTTATTGTCTGAAGATTAGGGCCTTTACGCGGGCAGAGAACCGGTCGGGGATTTGCCGGGCCGCTTCTTAATTCGGATTCTTCGGGCTCTTGGCAGTTTGGTCCCACTTCGAGGGAGGCGGCGGCAAACGCCTCCACTGCTTCGCGCAAGACCCCAAGCCGGCTTGCCTGCTACGCCGCCGCCCAACGTTGGTGTCAGGAGCGTCACCGGAACAGAAGCGTCCCCCTCCCCCCATCTGCGGCGTTTTCAGGGCCGTCACGGGCTGGTTTCTAGTCGCTGTTTTTCAAGCGCCAAACGTTTTTTATTTATCGGTATTTAAAAGAAAAAGCTCCGTCTCAAATATGAAATAAATGTTTGTGGCCTTAAGCGCGGGCTAGAGAAACAGAGAGGAAAAACCGGATTTGCGCGCGCGCGCGCGGTAAAGCGCCTGAGGGGAGCTGTATGGGAGCGCGCGCGGGGTGAAGCAAGGGAGGGGGGTACTGTGGTGGCTCGCGCCGTTTAGGTGCGCGCGTGCCTCGAGGCTGAGTTAGGGGCTGTGGGGGCAGGGGGTGCGCGCACATTCGCGCGAGGGGGAACCTTGGGGCCCGTGTGTGTGTGTGTGTGTGTGTGTGGGCGCGCGCGCGAGCTGGGTGGGAAGAGCTCTTTCTCTGTGTGGATCGGGAACACCCCCTCCCGCCCCCCGAAACTGCGGTGCAGAAAACGAGGGTGTGAGTGTAGCTATAGCCCAGGTCCGGTCTGGGGTGGCTTCCCCCCTCCTTCCACCACCCCCTTTTTTAGGCCTTTATATTTATAACTATTTATACTGAAGCGAGGGTAAAAAAAAATGGCAAAATCAGGAGGAGGAGGAGGAGGTGGAGGCGGCGGCGGCGGCGGCGGCAGTGGAGGAGGCGGCGGCGGCAGCGGGGGTCTAACCTGGGTGGTAAGTTGCCTGGCATTTTCTCCCTGTTTCTCCCCTTCCCGCTGTTGATGCTTTCTTAACAGGCCCAGACCGAAACAAGAGGTGGAAGGCCCGGGGGAATAATGGAGGAGCAAAGATGCTTATTCGGATGGAGATGCGGGAAGGCAATGCGAGGAACGGGGGCGGGGGGCCGTTATTCCCGGTCCGCGAAAGGGATGGAGGCAACGGGAGTCGTGGATTTGATGGCATGGGGAAGCTGACATGTTTGGTCTGGGCCTGCAGGACTTGCTACTTAAGCGAGGATCCACTTGTTTTAGCGGGTCTTGCTGTTCGTGTACACGCCGTTAAATTACACGTCTCTCTTGCTGAGTTGCTCGTTTGAGAAGAGCTATTTGCCTCTTCTCTGGTTACCGAAATGGTAACACGCTTAGATTTGTTTTAGATCTAGACTACACTAGCCAAATAGAGGAAGCTTTCTGAACAGTAATTTCACTTATATGAAAGGCAGTCCAGTTTTGTTGTTGTTCTACAGGAACATGTGTTTTTAGTTCTCTCCATATCTTCTGTCACAAAATAAGTACATTATGAAATGATAGCCTTTTCAGTCTTGGAGCCTATAGTAGAATAAGAGTAGAGCTAGTTGGGAGAGGGCATTTAAAGTGTGACTTAAGAGAAGATTACAGAGTGTGGGTGTTAAGGATTAGAGATGCTCTTTTGGGCTACTTAAAAGCAGTCTTTTTTCTTGAAAGATCATGGGGTGGGGGAGAGACAATTGAATGGATACAGTAGTTCCCTTAGTCTATTACTAACTTTTATTTCTCTTGTTCCGCAGAAAGTTCAAACCAGGGTCACTTCCTTATTGTAACTGACCCCAAAAAAAGGCAACATAGCACAACAGTAGCAAAGCAGCCAGTGTCTTTCTCAAAAGAGCTTGCTGCTATTCTACAGATGCATGAACTAATAAAATGTTAGAACTTGAAGTGGTGCTGGAAAATAAAAAACTTTAAAATCTACTTTTCATGTTAGTGTTGCTGTTTCTTTGTAAATCTAATAAAGTCACATGTCCTATATGTGTTGAAGAATGTGTCTTTACAGAAGCAGCTGCATCTTAAAAATAAGGGCACTGAGACTACTTATAAATTAGGACTGTGTGAGTATTGGACTGATGGAAAAAGTGAACTATTCCTCATTCTTGTTTCGCTTTTTATGCAAAAGTTATTTACATTTTCAAAGTACAGAAGAGGCAATAGAGTGGGTCATATGAATAGGCCTATAACTTGGGAAATGCTTCAACCTGTTGCATCTTATGGCAGTAGAGCCCACCTTCTCATAAGCAAACCAACTGTTATTTAGAATAATAAATTACAGGCATTTTGTAGGTTAAGTTGCAAGTGAATGCTTCCAGTTTACTCTTCAGAATACCAAGGTTTCAGAAGTACTGCTTTTGATGAGTTTTCTTAATTGTCCTCTTTAAGAAATTATACTTAAAAGTGGAGTTCTAAGCAAGTACAGATAGTCCTTGTTGAACAACCACTTGTTGAGCAACCATTGGAAGTTACAATGGTGCTGAACGAGGGGGACTTATGAGGGGTCCTCATAATTGTGGCCATCAGAGTGTCCCCATAGTCACGTTATCACATGACTTGGACACTTGGCAACCAATTTGCAATTATGATGTTGGAGTGTCCCACAATCACATGATTGCCATTTGTGACCTTTGCTGCCAGCTTCCGACAAGCAAACTCAATGGGGAAGCCAGCAGGTTGCAAATGGCGATCACATGACTTCAGGATGCTGTAACCTCACAAGATTCGCCTAACAATGGCAACTGGGACTGCTGCAACTGTGAGTTAGGTCAGTGTGGTCACATGACATTGTGTTTTATGACCGTGTTGCTTAGTGATGGAGCTGCCAGTCCCAATTACCATTATTAAGCGAGGACTACCTGTACATTGTTTGAGATCGTATTTAAACTTAAGTTTTTCCAGCAAGTTCTTAAAGACCATCTGAACAAAACATTTAGAATGGATGCGCTGGCATTTATCTATCTATCTATCTATCTATCTCTCCATCCATCCATCCATCCATCCATCCATCCAAATTTATATCCTGGTGGAATCATAGACTCTCAGCAGCTCACAAAAAGATAATAACTTTGTAATAAGTAATAAACAATATACTACCTACTAACCCCAAAACTACCTAGCATCAACACTTAAATGCCCTCTAGAAAAGCTCTGTCTCTAGCTGTTTCTGGAGGGCGGATAATATTGGAGCCAATCAAATTTCAGCATTCAAGTCTTTGGTTATTAAACAGAAATATTCATGAAATTAAGGCACATGCACATATTCATTTCCTTTGTGAAATAAGGAATCCACAGATAATTATAGTCTCCTATTATATCCAAGCAGATATAGACAGATAATGGCTTCCAAACAAGCAAGGGCATGACTGTCATGATTTAAAGTTAGCTTCCTTATCACTGATTATTTGGAAACCATTAATCCTAGTTCTCTGTTCAGGCATAAAATGTTGTTAGTTTGCTAGCTAGTACATTGTTAACATTGGCTTCTGAGTCTTAAGTGCCTTCTAGAGGTGTGAATTTCATAGCCATTAGCAATGGCTTAACAAAGGCTAAGAGTTCAGGGAGTGAAATCTGCATATTTCAAAGATACCAAAGTTAGGGAAGGCTAAAATTAAGTTATTTTAAAAGCAATCAATTTAAATTGTAATTCTTTGGTATTTCTAGATTTTATGCTATTTACAATAAAATTGTAATGCTGCATATACTGAAAAGTAGAACAGCAAATAAATACTTAATTCAGTGGCCTCATACCTACTAAATACGAATCTATCAAGGGCACTTGTATGCATTAATGACAAATTTTAGCTTTTTAAAACTGCATTAAATTGTCAGTTTAGGGGACTCTGGATATAGCCCCCAAAACTTTTCTCTAAGATCATCCCAAAATAATGGACAAAGTTTCTTGAATCTGAAGTTTGGATAGTTCATGAAAATTACATCTTTTGTGTCAATTTATGTCATTTGCGTAATGATGTCTCTTAAGTAAATGATGTAAATTGATGCAAGTGGTAAAAATTATATTTGTGTAACAATATCATATGAATGACAAGTTGATGGGAATGACATAAATTGCTGGATTTAACAGACATTTGGGTTTAACATGCACTGCTTCCTGAATGTTCCATTAAACCATGGTTTTAACTTTTTGCATTTTGTAATAATAGTAAACATAGTCTGAAATTGGAAAAAAAAATATCAGTAGGGCTATGTGTGAAAACTTGCAGTTGGTGGGTACAAAAGTCTTTAGTTGACCCTTCTTCATAGTCTTCATTCATATTCCTTTGCTAATAAATTCTTGTCCTATTTTCTACTACATCTTCAGCAACAAGATTGCCCCTTGAATCTTCTCCCCCAGTACCGGAATTTTATAGGAATCACAATTTTGAATTCTGAATAAAACAAGTAAATGATACTGTTTCATTTAAATCTGAACCATACACAGGTTTGATTTGTATATTTTGAAAACAGCCTTTTTGTTATGACTAAAATATATCTTGTAGCACTTTTTCTGGATAATTCCTGTAAATCAATAAAAGTTTTGATTTCTGTAAAAACACATTTTCATTGTATTTGGTGATTAAATGTGTATTGACCCTAGATAATTTAATGCACCAATGTAATTCTTTTTGTGTATGTGGCTATAACTATGTTCTGACCCAAAATATCCTTTCTGAATAAATTGTAGAAATTCCTTAAATTGCTACTTTTAATTAAAGTTTAAATTGGAAGAGATTTATCAAACATTTTCCCAGCCTGTGTTTGTTTGACTTAATGTGTGACTTAATGATCTATATTTCCGAAGGATAGCACCCACTTTTATATCTTCATAAAATTGTCATTTTATATCTTCATAAAATTGTCATCAGTTCCCTATTCGAGGGAACTGATTGGAAAACTCTGCTCCTACAACAATATCCTTAAGTATGTAAATATTAGTTTCCACAAAGCAAAAACTGATCTGCAATTCCAAAAACTTAAAAGTATATATATAATTATATTTTTACTCCCAACTCCCTGTTTCCAAACTGAAAGCTTCAAATTTAGCATGCCAACAATATGCCTTCTGTTAAATTGTCTATCATCTGGATTAAGATAACCTGCATACAATACAAAAACAATGAATATTAATGTAAATATGATTTTGATCCATTCTGCCTTTCATATCAAAATTAGACTTCATGGTGACTTTTTCCTATCAAGTATATACCTATATTGCTTAAATACAAGACTTCCTAATAGTTCAAGCAAGAAAACACCATCTCCAATAATACAAATAAGCAGTATATGTGGCACAGAAACTTAAGACCAAAACTACAGTTAAGTTATAGGGCTAGGCAGAAATGTGATTCAGAGTATACATAGGCAAACATAAAATACCAGTTGGGAATACCTTAAACCAAGCTTGTCTTTTTTCAAGTTTTGTGATAGCTGGAGAGGGCAGGTGCTCCAAGGAAATTGCACATCTGTGTTAAGATGTTCCTGACAGGAACTGTGTGCATGTCTGCACATGTTTCAAAGCACATAAGATTAAGGCATTCTTACCTATCACAGCCTTTGGCAATTGAAGATGGCTTAATAAGTCTCATGTATTTACCAAAAAAGCATTTACAAAGCTGGGAAAACAATCTGCTAGGGAAGAGCATAATGTATAATTGACATAACAGTCTATCTTTTTAAGTTTTACAAGATACTTGAAATAAGCTGTATGCCATTCTAAAAATTAATAGGAACTTAAAATTGGGTACTTCAAGAAGTCAGTTTACCAGAATAAATGATGTAGTCCTATTGCATCCTGACATATCTTTCACCTTCAGATATGAGGTGGGGTGTCTATGTATGAGCAAGTGAAGGTGCTTGAATGAGAGTTTTATGTAAGAAAAGTAACTTCTTGGAGCATTTAGATCCCATTCTGTGGATGGCTTTAAAGCAGGCTAGGCAAGCTTTTTTTTTTTTTTTTTGCTAGTAGGCCAATTAAATAGCTATTGTGATAAGTTACACAATATCCATTTATCAGATGGTTAACTGTCAAGGTTGCTTCCCAACTTTTCCTCACTTCCAAAGATGCTTTGAATCATTCCAACTTCCTTTTATCTTTTATAAGTAGATGAATACACTTCTAGAAAAAATACAGTTTTTAAGGAATGCCATGGACATTTCAAATTATTTATGGAAGCAATACACCAATTTGAAGTGTTATTTCTTCTTTATAAAATAAGTAGTTTAGTACTATCTTCAAAAAACCTGAATATAGTTTTATAGTAGTCAATATTAACATTATGATTACTTGTGTCTAAAGCTCTATTCCAGGGAAAGGATAAACATTGCTTCTTGGAATTGCTGCCTCCTACTTTTCAAGTAATGTCTAACTGTATATTGGGTGGACAGTATTTTTGAAGGGGTAGATAAGAACTTTCATATTTATTTTTGGAGGCCTTTGAAAATCACAAGATGCGTAGCTGGAGACACAGATGTCACTCAGTATGGATAGAAGTAATATTTTGCCCCCTTTTTATTTTTAGGAGGAATTATACAGAAAAAAATTACTAAACCTTCCTAAGATTTAATATACTGAATTTCTTGCTTATTTTGTTTTAAAAAGGAAAAATAAGCAAGATAATATAGTATTTGTCGGGCTTGGAAGGGCAGGCAATAACCTGTTTTTTGTTTTTTTAAAAAAACCCTAACATTTATTTAGGACTAATTGTTACAGTGTATTTTTAATTAATATTTATCTTTCCTGTAAACCACCCAGAGTCATTTTCTAATGAGATGGAGGGTGGCAAATTTGATATATAAATAAATAAATAAATAAAAATTATAGCATTTGAAATATTGAGTTACTCTAGCATAGAAGCATGATTAACTTTAGGCTCATTGAAATAAATTTCTCTAAGTGGCTAACTTGTCCCATTGATTTAAATGGTTATATTCTATGATTCATAGTGCCATCATTTAGTCATGTCCTGGGTGTTGTAAAGTGGTTATTTTTGTAATCTTACTATTGTTTTAATAATTTTAAATTAATGTTTTTGTACTGTTTTTAATTTGTAGATAGAGCCTATGCTTTCAAGACTCTCACAATTGTTTTAAACTGTAGTCAGAGACCATCTAATATACAGACTGGATCATAAATAAAGCCAAAACATGATTTGAAACTATTTGAGCCTTAAAGGCACCTCATCTTTTCTATTGTGGTATAGTTCTCTTTCTTCCAGGTTTGTGGCAAAGCATAGTTTTCACCTTTAATTAAACAACAAGCTGTAGTCACTACAAACTGGGAAACTAAAGACAATAAAGTACATGAGCTGAAGGCCCTGTAAGATTATTGACATAATTCCAAATCTTTTTTTATTACCTCAGAAACTGTTCTCTGTAGCATTCCTCTTGAAATTAAATGGGATTTTAGCTTTCTAGGATAGCCTTCTTTTGAAACTGAAGAGATTACACAAATTCCGGTTAAGATTAAAAAATAATATTGTGGGCAACTTGGTACCACTGGGGATTGATTGTCCATGAACATTTCTTTTGACATTGCTGGACTTCCTACCTCATCTTATTGTTTACAAAAGGATAAACTGAATAAATGGTAAGCATAATGCCAGCTTCTAATAACTTTATCTCCACAAATACCTGTAAGCCTGTGTAGGCACAAATATCATCTAAGAAAATAGGTGCAGTCCAATATTTTGTTTAGAAATGCATGCCTGTTCCCCAAGCTATATAAGAGTAAACTGGCATCGTAGAAAGCTTCCTCAGGTGCTAAAAAAAAGATGAAAAGGAGTAGCATAGTTGTCTTCACATTCACCTTGACAGTCATTTCTTAAATACATAAGGCAGTCCTCATGATATTTACTTTTCAAGAACATCTACATGCCCCCCCAAATTTCAAAGGTTCCCATTGGCCGAAAAAGGTACCTTAAGATGACAAATGTATATTGTGAGGGAGGAGATTAATTCCCAGATTATAATTATTGTGATACCAATAACATATTTTCCAAAGCTTTTGGGTAAGTGAAAACTAGGACTTAAGTTACTTTTTCTCAATTTATTTTAGACACTGTTTGATAATCAAAACAATGCTTCAAAAAAAGAAGAACCTGAACACACAAATAAAAATGACTCAAAGAAGATGTCTGTTGAGAGGGTTTATCAAAAAAAGACTCAACTTGAGCATATTCTTCTCCGTCCTGATACATACATTGGTTCAGTAGAACCTTTAACTCAGGTAATTTCCACTTTTCTCTTCATTTGAGGAGTTAATATTGTCATTGAAAGTAACAAATCATGCTTGTGCTTGGGTGTTCTCAGATGGCAATTTGGATTCCTCCCCCCCCCCCCCACATTTTTTAACATTTGTTAGCAGCTCAGAGTTGTTTGGTGAGTTAACATTAACATAAATTGATTAATTAAATAAATGACAGAAATATAATGAGCATTTATTTTTAAAAATCTAGTATGTCTATTAAGATATTTTAAAATAACAATACATATCTCTATAAAGATTCATAAAATAAACTTTTTATTTTCAGTTGATGTGGGTGTTTGATGAAGATATAGGAATGAATTGTAGAGAGGTTACTTTTGTTCCTGGCTTATATAAAATATTTGATGAAATTCTTGGTAAGTGTTTACAACAATGATATATTAACAGCATTTGCTAATTGTTTTGAAGTAGAAGAATACAGCTATATTTTGGCATGTTGTAGAATCAATGTTACTGATAGTAAACATGTTAACATGTTAAAGAGATGAAAAGACACCAGGACATCATGTGTTCTTTCTTTTCAGAATTACTTGTGAATTTATTCTTCTCTAATATCCTTAAATATAAGTTACAATTATATCTCACTAACTAGTGAAATAATTCTAACCTAATGCAACTTGTGTAAAATTTCAAATGAGATCCTTGGACTGAAATCAATTTAAGTGAATTTAGTTCCCCTATAATGTTGTGCAAAACATAATATCAATATATTGTTAATGGTGAAAGAGAATGGAAAACAAATAGCGCTACATCTATTTCACAGTCCCTTAGTTGTAGTTAATGTAGGTAACTACAGCAGTTAAAAGTTAATTATTATAATAATGGTAGTCCTAGAATTTTGTTTGGAGTGATGGAAGTATTAAGTGGTGAGGACTTTTATTTTACATTATGTGTTTAAAGGATTATAGCATGTAGAATTTAGTCCTGTAAATAATTTTTAAAAAATTCTAATTTATACAGATTTTCCCACATATCCTTGTTATTTATCTGTGACCTAAAAGAATTTTTTTTTTAAGTTTCTATGATAATCCTGGTGGGTAAATAGTGAGAAGCTATACCAATCAGTGATAATTTTACAGTGGGCATTTAGCTCAATAGTAACTTAATCAAGACTACTACTAACATGCCATAACCTTGTATTACATCCTTATATCGTATTCCCTTATTACAATCTCATGTCAAATATCAGCATATGCTTTTTAAAGATATTCAGCAGGTTGATTTGAATCACTGGGGACATCAATCTGATTTACAGTCGTTAACATTCTTATATTTACAATATCCTGAAAACCAATTATAATTCATTTTCCTAAGTATTGCAAATCAAGAAAATTATATATTGATATGTCTGTTAACATCTTCTGTAGAAATAAATGGCCCTATGAATGTTGGCAGGTTAAAAACTGCTAACATAGTTTTAGTTTTTTAGTAAATCAGGGAAATTTATAGTTTCCCAGCTGTACATTTTCCGTTTATCCTACTTCACTATGACTTTTTCCTTTAACAGTGGCATTCCACAGGGCTGCAGTTTCATCAATATAATTACTACATTTTCCTAGCAGGTTTCTTTACTTTTAATGAATCTTACTTAGAAATCCAACATTTTTTTCTGTATGATTATACAATAAAAGAAAAAAAAATAGCCTGTTGAAATCCCAGCTGATAGCAGTTAAAAGTATAGGAAACGTGTAAGAATAAAGTCTTTTGTCTGAACAGTAGATGAGTTCCGGACTTTCTTGTTGGCCTTTTTCATCTTGGAAAACTGGCATAGACGTAACATGCAAGGTGCCCTTTAGCGTAAGTTTTTATATAGAAAGAGTGGGAAACTAATTACAAAATATAAATGTAGAACATTGACATCTATTTCTGGTAGACAGAGTAAATGATGATACTACCTTAATTATACTACAGGAAAATCCCATTGAACTCTGTGGCCTGGAGCTTTTTTCCCTTGCACAATTGCTCAGATTTGTTGTATCTACCACATACGAAAGTATAGCATTTAGATGATTTGAAATTTTTATTAAATGTTTAATAGAAGCTGTTATTGCCGTTAATAAATGCTTATTTAATTTTAGTAAATGCAGCTGACAATAAGCAAAGAGATAAGAATATGACATGTATCAAAATATCAGTTGATCCGTAAGTATTACGTTTGTTTATTTATGTAATATTATATACCACTGATGATGCATAGCATGATAAGCAGTATAGAAATATTTTAAATAAAGTAGAGAAATATGTCTTTTGGCTGTCTAAGAAAGAGATATGAAAACTTTTGCGGTGTGGTATCTTTAATTTGTTTTTAAATCTAGCTCTCATTGTTAGAGTTAATTTGAGGACAGGAGTGTTAAAATGCTGCTTTGTATTAAATATTAAACTGGAAGCAAGAATTTAGTTTTATTATAAAATAATATGAATTGAATATATAAAAAGAAGACTCTTCAATTAAGAAATTTAACTTGAATATCTGTTCAAGATACGCAGATTTTTCATTTGCTTGTTTAAATTGTAACAGTTGTCATATCACATTTCTCAAACTGATAATCTGAAGAATTCTAGGGGATCTCTGGAGCACAGTTAGAAAACCTCTACTCCATATTTTTTACTAATGTATGATAGACTCTATCATTTGGCTTACATTGTTTAAAACTACATAAAAAGCAACTGTGCTTTTCTGGGGTTAAAATGTTTACTGTTTTCACTTCCAGTGAGTCAAATATTATAAGTATTTGGAATAATGGAAAAGGTATTCCTGTTGTGGAACATAAAGTGGAAAAGATGTATGTTCCTGCCTTAATTTTTGGACAGCTGTTAACGTCCAGTAATTATGATGATGATGAAAAAAAAGTTACAGGTAACAAAGTTACTTTGTTCAGCATAACCTGTATGATTATTTTTAAGTAGTAATAACAGTTTCATGGTATTTGATGTTTTAATTGGTGGAAGTTAAGAGCTTTGTAAGTGGAACCAGCCAAGTGAAAGATTTAATTTCACATTTCTGCTGCAAACTCCTAAATAGTGCTAGTTGTTTGTTAATACACAATATATCATTTGCTGATGCATGATTTATGTCAGTGGGGAAGAGTCAGTGTAAGCAGCAACATTTTGAGATGTATTCTTTTCTAAATATTCCTTACCTTTTCAGGTGGTCGTAATGGCTATGGCGCAAAACTTTGTAATATATTCAGTACAAAATTTACAGTTGAGACTGCTTGCAAGGAATACAAACATAGTTTTAAACAGGTATGATTGTTTCCCTTTGCTTTCTTAACAAATCTCTTATGTGGCTAAATTTTCTTTTAAACAGATGACAGGACAAGATATGCAAAGATAAGTTCAGATCATAAGGGTATTTCTCTTACTAAAAATATAGAAAAGTAGAATTTATCCAAATACATGTAGTTGCAGAAGCATATATCTGTTCTTCTTAGTCTTAATCTTAATGGAGAACCTACAAAAATTCTGTTGTTCAGAACCTTGACTTTTTTTTTCCAGTTTATTCAGTATCCAGTCAGTATATCAGAAATTAATCTAGTGATGATGTGGGAAATAATCACTTTGCATTCAATACATTAATGATTATATATAATGTTGTAAACGTGTGGATTGTGTTTGTTAAAGAGAAATATAAAATAATTAAAATTTCATATTCTTCAACATATCCTTAAAGTTTTAGTTTATATGGAAATTAATGAAAAAAGAGACATCTAATTCATTCTGACTGAATGAAAAACATATTTCTTCACAGCTGTGGTTTTTTTCAGAAGGCCAGAGAATTTTCTATTAATGCATATGCTTCTTCTTCTTGTTTTTTTTTTTAAATAAAGACCTGGATGAATAATATGATGAAGACTTCAGATCCTAAGATTAAACATTTTGAAGGAGATGACTATACATGTGTGACATTCCAACCAGATCTTTCTAAGTTTAAGATGGAAAAGCTTGACAAAGATATAGTAGCCCTTATGACAAGAAGAGCTTATGATTTGGCAGGAGCATGTAAAGGAGTCAAAGTTATGCTTAATGGAAAGAAACTACCTGTAAGAGCTTTAGTAAAATTTTTATATAATGGAATTATATGTGTTCCAAGCAGAAAGTGATTATTTTTGTTAAATCCTAGGTGAATGGTTTTCGTAGTTACGTTGATCTTTATGTAAAGGACAAGTTGGATGAAACTGGACTTGCTCTAAAAGTTATTCATGAACTTGCTAATGAACGCTGGGATGTCTGTCTTACTTTAAGTGAGAAGGGATTCCAGCAAATTAGTTTTGTGAACAGTATTGCTACCACAAAGGTGAGTTAATTTGCATACTTCAGAGTGGTTAAAATAATACACAAATACCTTTATAAATAGTTTTTTATTCATAGCAACATAAAATGCTCTGTGACAGAAAAACCACTGTGTTAATTTGCCTCAATACTTATGCCTCAGGAAAGTAATGCAAATACTGTAAAATAAGTTGTGAAAGTAATGCTAAAGGAATTATTAATTTAATACAGTAATTGCAATAGATACAGAACTTCAGTTACATGATTTGAGAAATATTGGTATCAACATCTCTTACATGCCTTAGAACTATAGTACGTTATTACATAGCACATTATTTCAGTTGATTAACTCTTTCTACACTCCCCAAATTCTACATTGGTATATTTTGTTGAGCAGGCTGCTTAAAACATTAGCTTGTCCTAGAAAATTCCCTTGTTAGTGGCACTGGTGAAAAAGCCAACATTCACAATATTTTATCTAGGACCTTGTAATGTGAGGTAGACTATCAACCATTTCTAACCTATATTTAAAGTTGCTGAGGTATCATTATCATTAAAGTTGCTGAGGTAAACAATATCATATGTTGTTTGTTTATTTAGAACTATGCCTACATTTTGTGCCATATTCTGCAGGTTTGAATAGCATATTTTGCCTCATTGGAGACCTAAATGGCCCCATTTGTTCTTTAATTCTAACAGTCTGCAAAAAGATTTGTACATTCGTCTTTCTTATAATGAAAATAACAAAACAGCCTTTTGAGTCAGATAGAAGGCTATAACTAAACCCACCCAAGCACCTGAAATAATAAAACCAAGTTTCTATAGAGAGCTTGTAGACTTGTGGAATACTAGAGTATTATTGATCCCTGCTTCTCTCTATATTTATGTTGTGTAAAGTAGATTGTCTGTAACAAAAAAATTAAGAATACTGTGTATTTATTATTTCCATATAGTTTAGCAAAACATTTTCTTGGCAAACATCTGTAGACATGAGTAGCTAATAAATTTAAACAGCATTTTAGCAGTTTGTTAACCTATTATTATAATCAGAAAGACTAGAATTGACCCCCTACCCAAATTTTAAGTTTGATTTTTCAGTAAATCATATTTTTATGATTCCTCCTGAAACATAAAATTCTGGTCAGCACATCAGATATTACATTTTCAGTATATCTGTTACTCACTTCTTATCTTTTAGTTTCATTAGTGATAGACAGTTAATATTACAAATTAGATTATTTTGGCACTATGCAACATTGAGAGCAGGTTTGGTGTGGTGGTTGAGACTGAGTTCTAGTGCTGCTTTAGGCATGAAGCCACCTGGGTGACCTTGGGCCAGTCAGTCCTAGGAAGAAGGCAATGGCAAACTATTTCTGAAAATCTTGCCAAGAAAACTGGGTTTTTAACTATATTGTACTATATTACAATTAATATTCCCAACAACTTTTCCCTCAATGTAGTTATGAAGCTCCATTGTGCAGTTTATGGAGTTTTGAAAATGAAAATATGTTAATGTATGTGTGTACCACTTATAACTTTTACAGTTAAGAAATACTTGAATATGAGAGTGGTAACGTTCCTGATGTGTATATTGGCATTATTTGTCCAGATTATTTGACATTTCTTTGTTCCTTCTGCAAAAACTGTTCTGATCATTAGAACAAAAAGTTCTAAAGCATAATTTGCTTCTGTTGTTGTTGCTAACTTCCTTTATTTTTTCACTTTAAGGGTGGTAGGCATGTCGATTATGTGGTAGATCAAATTGTTGGAAAATTGATAGAGGTGGTAAAAAAAAAGAACAAAGCTGGTGTTTCAGTAAAACCATTCCAGGCAAGTTGATCCTCATATTTTAAAATAATTCCACAAAAAAGATTGGTCCATTATTTCAGTACCTTTGTTTTCTGATTTTCGTGTTTGTGTGCATATATTTTTTGAATAGGTAAAGAACCACATCTGGGTTTTTATTAATTGTCTCATTGAAAACCCTTCTTTCGATTCTCAAACAAAAGAGAACATGACACTCCAGCCTAAAAGTTTTGGGTCCAAATGTCAATTATCAGAAAAGTTTTTCAAAGCAGTAAGTATTGCATATTTATTTCATAACCATAATCATTTGAAGAAAGTAAAATAGCGCAATTTCTTTAAAGAAAGTGAAATCCACATTGTGGTTACATTTCAGAAACGATTCTTAATGTGACTAAATGAAAAGTAATGAGAGTGATGTTCTAATATTTGAAATATATTTGCTTTTAATTAATAAATGCTGATATTTATTAACTCTCCTATAAAATGTTATTTAGTCTTGGGGATGTAACATGCAATTCAATTCTTAAACATCGTGGCTCTTTCAGTACTACAGGTGAAACTCGAAAAATTGGAATATCGTGCAAATGTTCATTTATGTCAGTATGGCAACTCAAAAGGTGAAACCAATATATGAGATAGATGCATTACATGCAAAGCGAGATATGTCAAGCCTTACTTTGGTATAATTGTGATGATTATGGCGTTCAGCTTATGAAAACCCCAAATTCACAATCTCAGAAAATTAGAATAGTGTGAAAAGGTTCAATATTCTAGGCTCAAAGTGTCCCACTCTAATCAGCTAATGAATCCATAACACCTGCAAAGGGTTCCTGAGCCTTAAAATGTTCTCTCAGGCTGGTTCAGTAGGAATCACAAGCATGGGAAAGACTGCTGACCTGACAGTTGTGCAGAAAACCATCATTGACACCCTCCATAAGGAGGCAAAGCCCCAAAAGGTAATTGCAAAAGAAGTTGGATGTTCCCAAAGTGCTGTATCAAAGCACATCAATAGAAGGTTATGTGGAAGGGGAAGGTGTGGTAGGGATGACCACAGCCTGGAGAGGATTGTCAGGAAAAGGCCATTCAAAAGTGTTGGGGACTTTCACAAGGAGTGGACTGAGGCTGGAGTTAGTGCATCAAGAGCCACCACACACAGATGGATCCTGGACATGGGCTTCAAATGTCATATTCCTCTTGTCAAGCCGCTCCTGAACAGCAAACAACGTCAGAAGCGTCTTACCTGGGCTACAGAAAAAAAGAACTGGTCTGTTGCCCAGTGGTCCACAGTCCTCTTTTCTGATGAGAGCAACTTTTGCATCTCATTGGGGAACCAAGGACCCAGAGTCTGGAGGAAGAATGGAGAGGCACACAATGCACGATGCTTGAAGTCCAGTGTGAAGTTTCCACAGTCTGTGTTGATTTGGGGAGCCATGTCATCTGCTGGTATTGGTCCACTGTGCTTCATTAAGTCCAGGGTCAACGCAGCCGTCTACCAGGAGATTTTGGAGCACTTCATGCTTTCTTCCGCAGACGAGTTTTATGTGGATGCTGACTTCATTTTCCAGCAGGTCTTGGCACCTGCCCACACTGCCAAAAGTACCAAAACCTGGTTCAATGACCATGGGATTACTGTGCTTGGTTGGCCAGCAAACTTACCTGACCTGAACCCCATACAGAATCTATGGGGCATTGCCAAGAGAAAGATGAGGGACATGAGACCGAACAATGCAGCAGAGCTGAAGGCCGCTATTGAAGCATCCTGGTCTTCCATAACACCTCAGCAGTGCCACAGGCTGATAGCATCCATGCCATGCCGCATTGCGGCAGTCATTGCTGCAAAAGAGGCCCAAACCAAGTACTGAGTACATATGCATGCTTATACTTTGCAGAGGTCCGATATTGTTCTATTTCCAATCCTTGTGTTATTGATGTCATGTAATATTCTAATCTTCTGAGATTGTGAATTTGGGGTTTTCATAAGCTGTACGCCATAATCATCACAATTATACCAAAGTAAGGCTTGACATATCTTGCTTTGCATGTAATGCGTCTATCTCATATATTGGTTTCACCTTTTGAGTTGCCATACTGACATAAATGAACATTTGCACGATATTCTAATTTTTCGAGTTTCACCTGTATATGATTTACTGTGTGGTTTATTAACAAATTATGAAAATGTGAATAAAGAAATATTAAGCTGTGTAAAGAGTAGACTCTGATATATTTCTATGATATATTCTAAGAAAAAAGTAGATTTTAACACTTCAGTACATTTGGTTATTTTTTAATGTAAATCTCTTTCTGGTGTTTTTAAATGTGACTGTGAATTCAACTTTTATAGGCTTCTAACTGCGGCATTGTAGAAAGTATCCTGAATTGGGTGAAATTCAAGGCACAGACACAGCTGAACAAAAAATGTTCATCAGTGAAACATAGTAAAATTAAAGGCATTCCAAAGCTTGATGATGCTAATGATGCTGGTAAGAGCTAACAGTCACTCAGGAACCTTCTTATAATATAAATACATTTCCTTCCAAAATCACTAATTAGTACCTACAAACATGCATATGCTTCAGGAAAATATTCTTGCTAAGATGAACATGTTTATTAAAATACATATTTTTCAGCATAGGTGGATTCACACTGTATATAGTTACACCATGGTTAAGGAATATGATATTTAAAAAGCAAATTCATGTCAAGTATGTATCCCTGTATTTTTAATAAACTGTTTTCCTTAAAATGTGCTATTTTCTACTTTAAGAATTAAGGTTTGGGCTGAAGATTGCTTCAACCCTCTTTCTTTGCTTTTTTGGTTCCTCTTTTCATAATTTTGCAGGTGGCAAACATTCCTTGGATTGTACATTAATTTTGACTGAGGGAGATTCTGCCAAATCTTTAGCTGTCTCTGGTCTAGGTGTTATTGGAAGAGACAGATATGGGGTATTTCCACTCAGAGGAAAAATTCTTAATGTTCGTGAGGCATCTCATAAACAGGTAAGACAAGCCATTTAAAAAGTCGCCTAGTGCATAGTTAATGTACACACATGTACTTTACTAAGTAGCATGTTCAATTTTACATTTCTACACAGATTATGGAAAATGCAGAAATTAATAACATTATAAAAATAGTTGGTCTACAATATAAGAAAAGTTATGAAGATCCAGAGTCTCTGAAAACATTAAGATATGGCAAAATTATGATTATGACTGATCAGGTCAGTTTATTCTAAAATTAAATATCCATCACACAATCCTTTCCTTTCTGATACTCTTTCTATTGCTTTGTGTACTTCTGATTTGCTATCTGTATTATCATTCAGACTTTGCTTAGTTTGCTGACATCTTTTCCAGCAATCTGTCTACTTTGTTCCATGGTGACATTCATATTTTTTTTATTTATTAAAATAAACATCATAACTTTCCATTGATTTTACTTTTTTAAGTGATTGATTCTGGGCAGAAAAGATTTCCAGTCATTTTTAAGGAGCTTCTGCAATTTTTAAAGATTTTTAATCGCTGATTTATTTATGATTTTCTGCTATTATGTTTTTCTGATATATTTTTAGTTATACTTACTGTATTTTTATTGTTTATATTATATATTTTATTTTTTAAAAGAATTTTGTATGTTGCCTGAGTTCTGGGTCTACATAAAGATAAAGCTGTACTTTAAACTGTAACATGCATTCAATTTTACATGACTTAGAAACAGTAAAGTCTTAATTGTATATGCATGTTTATATGTGAGTATTCTAAACTGCTTTCAAAGCACTCATAAATATATGAATCTTAATTTAATTATTTTTTAATAATGAAAATGAATCATCTGTAAAAGGTATCCCCTGAGGTGCATCTATTTAGCCTTCATCTTTCCTTTTTTATTCAGGATCAAGATGGATCTCACATTAAAGGTTTGCTAATCAATTTTATTCATCATAATTGGCCTTCGCTTCTGAAACATGGTTTCCTTGAAGAATTCATTACTCCAATTGTAAAGGTAATTAACATAGTCATTGTACATGCTATAACTAATAAAACAGAGGTAAAACTGTTTAATTAGTATTTGTAATGAAGCATTTATAATATTCTTCCAATATTCAAGCATATATCCATTTATTTAAGAATGAATAGAGACTTAACAAAATTAGTTGGTATCCTGATGGAAAATTCTACAGACAGTATTTTGATTAGGAAGTGCCAGCATGAGAAAAAATTAAAAATTGTAAAAAAAGGAAGATATACAAAAACAACTTTACATGTTATTGTACTCTTCAATTTAAGATGTCTGCAGAAGAAAAGAGTCTAGATTAGGGTATTTTGTTTTCTTCAACAAAAGTAAAGCTGGAAATAAAACATTACAGTATGATTTAATATTTATGTTTGCAGCTTTGATTATACAGCACGGGCACAATCCTTTACTGCACAGCAATAAAGCTCTACTGAACTTAATATAAACCTGTTGCTTTCATTTCTTAGTTAATGTCAGCATTTATTATGTGAAAAGCATCATGGAAAGTTTTGACACTATTTCCACCTTCTCCAGTGTCCTAATTTAATTATTCAATATTTGGTCCTTGAAAAGCTTGAAATAAGTATATTGTTCATTCTAATGACATGGCATATATGCCAAGCAAGTGTGTTTGTAAAATATCTTTTTGAGCCCTATTAGGATTTAACCATAATGAGTTGGGGTGCTGTCATGCTGACACTAATCATGCTTGAAATAACCATAACCAGTATCATGTGTAATTTTTATAAAATACAGTAAAAACTATGGATTAAAATGTAATTGAAATTCTCTTTATTTTAAGGCAAGCAAAAATAAGCAGGAACTTTCCTTCTATAGTATTCCTGAATTTGATGAATGGAAAAAACATATGGAGAATCATAAAGCATGGAAAATAAAATACTACAAAGGTTTGTACTGAGCTCCTTTTCTCCTTTCCCAACTTCCAAAAATATTTTTTTAATCTAAAATGCACTTTAAAATAAATAAATTGAAAATAATTTAATTTCAGTCGCCTTGAAATTGTCATTTGCAATACTAATTTTAGTTAGATTAAAATTTTTGAAACCTTTATATAATCACTATTGGATTAATAGTAAACTGTTTTAGCTGTACTTTGTGGGTGTTCCTGAGTTATTTTTAAATTACTTTGTAACAGATTGAGAGAGAAATATAGATTAAAATATCATTTTTTTTCTTTCTGATTGAGTTAGGTTTGGGTACCAGCACTGCTAAGGAAGCAAAAGAATATTTTGCAGATATGGAAAGACATCGGATTTTATTTCGATATGCTGGTCCTGAAGACGATGCAGCCATTACATTGGTAAATATCTGCTGGAGTGATTTATCTTTTTTTGTTAATCATAGTTATTTAAATTATTTAAACCTGGCCTTGAGTGTATTATTTTAATGTACATTATTTTAATTGACCATTAGGTAACTTTCCTAGTTTTTTAAAACTGTTTCTGAGTTTACATCAAAAGATTAATAGAATACCATTATGATACTTGCTGCTATTTACCATGTGCTATCTAACATGATCCCAACATGATCTATATACTGGGTAGTCCAAGCTGATATAGATATATCATCTTCTAGTGAAGTTAGAATTACCTATTTCTGGTGTCAATCATTGGGTTTTGTAGTGGCAAATACAATACCTTAACTGATTTATGAATCAATTAAACATATGATATCTAAATTCATATGGCAACATACAGCGCCAAAAATCTGTAAGAAACCACAGCAGAAGAAAAACTCTGATGAGAGTGACCTTCTAATCTTGCAAAAATGAAATGTGATCAGACTGGTTCCTTGCTACCTCCAGAATTTCATGGGATGAAAAGTTTTATATGCATGCTGTCAGGCTGTGGAAATTTAAAAAATCAGGTAGAGGGAAAATCTAAAAACTAAATCTAAAATTTAAAAAGGAGAGTGCTTTGGATCTTGTTGCCTAAAGCCCAGAAATACAAAACTCAGCAAACTTTGTGCCAATCCTGAAACATAAGGGGTAGCTGTATAAATGTGAAGTTTTAATCAAAAACTTCCTTACTAAACCAATGAATCACTAGATACAAGGAAGGAATTTATTGGGGAAAGAGAAATACAGGGAAGCAAGGAATTATGGGGGCTGTTACTATGGCTACCTGTATTCTAGATCCTTGTCCCTCCTGGTTAGTTAAAGCCACCAAGGAGGTGACCTTAGGGTGGATACTGGAGGTGGTCAATTCATCCTTGCAGGAGGGGGTGTTCCCAAAGCCTTTCAAGGAGGCTTTGGTCCATTCCCTCCTCAAGAAAGCATCATTAGATCCTACCCTTCTGGACAATTTTTGTCCGGTCTCCCACCTTCCCTTTCTAGAGAAGGTGGTGGAAAAGATGGTTGTGCGGCAGCTTCAGAGGATCCTGGAGGAAATGGATTATCTGGACCCCTATCAGTCAGGTTTCAGGCCCGGTTGTAGGACAGAAACAGCATTGGTCGCACTTTTGGATGATCTCTGGCGAGAGCTGGATGGGGGTAGTGCATCCATCCTTGCTCTTCTTGACCTCTCAGCGGCTTTCGATACCATTGAACATGGTATCCTTTTGGGTCAGCTGCAGGAGTTGGGGCTGGGTGGCACAGTGTTGTGCTGGTTCAGCTCCTTTCTCCAAGGCTGAACCCAGTTGGTGTTGATAGGGAGCGAGAGGACCAACCCACAGCCTATACTTTGTGAGGTGCTGCAGGGTTCGGTGCTCTCGCTGCTCCTATTTAACATCTACATGAAACCATTGGGTGAGATCATCCAGCACCATGGTATGAGATATCATCAGTATGCTGATGATACCCAATTATACATCTCCATCCCGGGTGACGCTGTGATTCTGTGGCTGCCCTGTCGCGGTGCCTGGAGGCTGTGGGGACCTGGATGGGGGACAACAGGCTTCAGCTGAACCCTAGTAAGACGGAGTGGCTGTGGGTGCGGGGATCCTCAAGTTCTAGGAGTTTATCATCTTTGGTTCTTGACGGGGTCGCAATATCCCAGACAGACCTGGTGCATAATCTGGGGTCCCTCCTGGACTCATGACTCCTGTTTGAAGAGCAGGTGGCACTCATGGTTAGGAGGACCTTTGCACAACTTCGTGTTATGCGGCAGTTACGCCCCTTCCTCGATCGGGAGGCCCTCCGCATGGTCACTCATGCCCTGATCACCTCCCAGCTGGATTACTGCAATGCTCTTTACATGGGGCTACCCTTTAAGAGTATTTGGAAGCTACAGCTGGTATAGAATGCTGCAGCGCAGACAGTTCTGAATGCCCCTAGGGGGCGCATATAACACCGCTGGTACGCGAGCTGCATTGGTTGCTGGTTTGCTTCTGGGTCCAATTCAAGGTGTTGGTTATCACCTTTAAAGCCCTTCATGGCACAGGACCAGGTTATCTGAGGAGCCGTCTCGCCCCTGTTATATCAGCCGGCCCCACTCGGGCCGCAGAAGGGGCATATTGCAACCCCACCAGTCAAGGAATTTCAACTGGTGGGATCTGGGAAGAGGGCCTTTTCTGCTGTGGCCCCCCACTCTATGGATCAACCTACCTCCTGAGGTGCAGTGTGCCCCCACTCGCATGGCCTTCAGGAAAGATGTGAAGTCCTGGCTGTGCCAGAAGGCCTGGGGGCCGGATGGGGGCTCGCACCAGTGGAGGTAGCTTGTGGGGCGATTGACTTTGTCCCCTCTGTCATCTTGAATGTTTTTAGTATTTTGTATAGGGTTTGTTTTTTATAATTGATTTTTAATGGATTACTTAGTTTTAATTATTTATGGGGTATTTTTTATTGTTGTCGGGTTTTTGATTTTAACTGTGAGCCACCCAGAGTCACCAGTTGGGGGAGATGGGTGGCATACAAATGTAATAAATAAATAAATAAACAAACAAACATTGCATAATCACAAAGAAAGATTTCTAAATTAGAGTAATCAAACCAGCTTAGCTAAACTATTTGTTACCTTATTGAATAAGATCTTGGGTTTCAGCATATATTCAGGGATCATTACAGAGAGGATGATAGCAGATGGTTCTTATTGGCCTTCTGCTTGGATGTTCCTTGCATGCCCTCCTTGATCCTTTCCTCCTTTTCATTTTTTTTTTTTGAATAGTTTCCTCAGTTTTATAAAATGTAGAGGATAGATGAATGCCAGGTGTTTAGAGAGACCGATTGTTGCTTTGTCCAGTCAAAGAGAATGCTGCATCTATGATGTTTAGGTTATAGCCAACAAATTGGAATTTATCTATTAGTTACATTTACTTCCTGATGAAGCTTGGTAGAATTACAGAAATGAAGTGTAGTTTTCATCAGTTGTGCCATTATATAAATGGAATTACATTGAAAAGACTTTCTTGGGAATTAAAAAATGAATCCTCTCAGCATGAGGCAATTTATAAAATGCTATATTTGCCCTGTCATTAGAAGGTATTATGTTGTCTGAGTTGGAAAGCATACAAAGCTTTCTCAGTATAGTATGGAGAAGGAAATTTGTGTTGGTCTTGTGAA
This sequence comes from Liasis olivaceus, assembly GCA_030867105.1. Lineage (NCBI taxonomy): Eukaryota > Metazoa > Chordata > Lepidosauria > Squamata > Pythonidae > Liasis > Liasis olivaceus. The sequence goes on along the minus strand of CM061351.1, from coordinate 38,993,654 downwards.
AAGGAAGTGCAGAACAAGAAGAACATCCTGATTATGATTCTGGTTCCCAAGTCTACCAAATCATTTATCATGCTTGTTCTTGTTCATAAATTATCTCTTTATTTGTAGATTTAAATATTTCAAATCTAAATGAATATTATTTCAATACTGATATATGTAATTAGACAGATTGCTATGGATTTATTGAACTTAGGGTATAGCAAAAAAGATTACTGTTCTGCAGCAGAAAAATGTTGCCACTCTAGGTTTATAGTCTTGACTCTTTATCAATATAATGGAAAGACTGAGTAATATTTTTTCTGTGACTCAGGGTTTAATGCTTTATTTAAAAATAGATTTTTTTTCTACATAGGTCTTGCGTTGCTTTTTCCTTCTTTTTTTCCCTTTCCTTTTTTATTTTTTCCCTTTTTCTTTATTTGAGGTGTATGCTAAGGGAATAAAAATAAACTATAACCATTTAATAAAGCATATGAACTTAATCTAAATCATTACTACATGTTTTAAGCAGTGTACAAGTCATACACAGAGTATTAGATTGCCTTCAAATTAGATTTTTTCTAAAAGCAAAAAGATATCCATTAGCTTCTGTTATGCATTTTAGAAAGTAGCATGGATGGACATGATATTTTCTGACCTCTGGCCATGTGCAGTTATTCAGTACATAACTTGTGGTTAAAATTAGTTATTTCTAGTTTATTTCTTCTTTGTCGGACCTTGATTAAAACTTGGTGTTTTATAGTCACCCCAATCTATTTTTTCCTAGTCAAAAGCAGTCTGTGTTAATTTTTTCTAGGCCTTCAGTAAGAAAAAAATTGATGACAGAAAAGAATGGCTGACAAATTTCATGGAAGATAGAAGACAACGTCGGTTGCATGGATTACCAGAGGTAACGTTGGAGTATTAAGGAGAAATACATGTTGTTATTTGTTACTGTTAAAGTAATAATAACTTTTATTTATTTTAGCAATTTTTGTATGGTACTGCGACAAAACATCTCACTTATAATGACTTTATCAACAAGGAATTGATTCTCTTTTCTAACTCTGATAATGAGCGATCCATTCCATCTCTTGTTGATGGTGAGTGAACTTTTATGAAGTATGGTATCTTCTTTCTGTCATTTAAATATGTAATTATTTGCATTATTTTTTGTTTCTGTTTTTTTGTTTTCAGCCTTCTCTCTAGAATAAGCCAAGATAGTACTCTTTTCTCAATGGGTGAAAACTATAATGAGTTTTAAAACATATTCGCTCAATTTCTGACATTATAATCTCAGTAACAAAATTATGATTTGAAAATCAGGGATGTGATGTTCTCTCCTGCCTTCCCTTGAATGGGGTCTTTCTTTTCACTTATTAGTTACTTTAGCCATAATTTTCAGAGATGTCCAGTTCATAAGCACTTTTTAGTGCTAAACATAAATTAAATCCATACTTTAACTTGAAACTATTTTTCACAGTAGTCTATAAACATTTTGGAATACTTCTAATTACTAATAACTGTAGCTTGTTTGGTTATGGCAAACTGACAAAAAAACAGAGGAAGGAAAAGGCACAAAATATACGGCTTTCAAACAATGGCTTAGCAGTTGAATAATACATATGAAACTGCTCATTATCTTTGTCTCTTAAGCTTAGCATTAATATTAGAATTTCTCAGTGATAACTGTGGTGCTCAGTAGAATACCCTGTCAGATGATCTTCTGCGTAACAATAATTTTGCCTGAACTATAACATTCGTACTTGATGCTGTTGCTATTTCATCATTCAGTAGTCTTCTTTCCAAATGAAGCTGTAGTAAAGCTACCCTTAACATTTGCTTACTTTATAATGGCACATTTCACGAAATCAAATGTAGGACTTACTAACTGAACTGAATTATTTTGTGGATAGTCATGGGATTAAACATTGATGATTTTAGAAAACAATAATTAGACTTTACTGGGAAATGAGAAATACATAATTAAGTTCTTTGTATTAGATCATTTTCCTGCATTTAATATGTATATATTTATTTAGAGCTTCTAAGTGACTAAGTGTGCAGTTTTATTAAGTACCTCTTCTCTTGTATTAGCAATACTTTGAGAGAGTACAATTTTGAAATATGTCCTTTTCTGTTTTAATTTAGGCTTTAAACCAGGGCAGCGTAAAGTTTTGTACACTTGCTTTAAGAGAAATGATAAACGTGAGGTTAAGGTTGCTCAGTTAGCTGGCTCTGTGGCTGAGATGTCTGCATATCACCATGGAGAGGTGGGTATAGAAATAAAAGACTGTCTGTTTTATCTTAATTATTTTGGAAGAATAATTTTGGGGAAGAGGTAGGCAGATTTGAAAAGATAGGACTTCTTGCTTCATCTGTGGTAATTTTAGGGACAAATGAGGAAAAAAAAAAGAATACTCCATTCAGTTCCCAAATCCTCACAACCATGTTCACCACCAACACTGTTGTTTGTAATGAATAATGTACAAAGTAATAATAACTTGATAATAAGTGTCATTTCAAAATGGAGTGGGGTTTTTCTCTTTTTTCTCTGGTCCTAGTCATACTTGATGGAGCCTTAAGTAGTTTTCTCAGGAATTTATTTTATACTGACTCATAATGTTGGATTTTTCCCCTTGGTAGTAACAATACTTTAATATTTTCTTCTAGCAAGCTTTAATGATGACTATTGTCAACTTGGCTCAGAACTTTGTTGGAAGTAATAATGTCAGTTTGCTACAACCTATTGGTCAGTTTGGTACTAGGCTTCATGGTGGAAAGGATGCTGCAAGTCCTCGTTACATCTTCACCATGTTGAGGTAAAGTGTAGCTCAAAACAGAAATTGAAACAAGCTTCATTTGAAGTAATACAGAATTGGGAAGTATATAATTGTTGTTGTGGGAGGTAATTAGGAAGAAATACCCACATAAGTATTTCAGTTCTTTAGTCCAGAAGTGCAACATTACGGTCAGCTCAAGGGCTATATTAAACTTTGTGTAGCACAATGAAAACCACACTCCAAAAGTGGATGGTACAAGAACCTATTTAATTCCCCAAAATCCCCAGAATGAGAGAGAGAGAGAGAGAGAGAGAGAGAGAGAGAGAGGCCCCTTGAATTTTTAAAGAAAAGAACACAGCTGCATTTACTCAGTTCTTCAGCTTTTGACTTTATGGCTAAAACTTATTTGGAAATACAGTTAGGTCCTAATCCAAACCTGTATTTTTACTTTTTTTTTCCTGGACAATAATACTTACTAGATCATAAATGGCCTGGCCCAAATACATCATGGCTTTTATTTTATAGGAGAAAAATGAGAGTAAAAGGGGAAAAAAAGGAAATGTTTAGGAATCAGTATCAGTAATAGTATTGCACTCTGATTTGTGCAATATTCTGTATACCTGTTCAGTTGGGATCAAAAGGTACTTTTTCATGCAACCTGGTAAGTTTTACATAAGATGTCTGGAAGATGTTTGGTAGTAATAATAGTAACTGAGGTTTTAGAATCAAAATAGGGTTCTGCTATGTACGTACTTGACTAAAAATGCCACGTGAAGCTTCAGTCCACTTAGACATACTAAGCCAGAGCAGTCAATGGTCTGTATTGGCATAAAGTGATTTCCAATGTAGTACACTTAAAATCCATGAACTTCAGAAAAATATTAAGTGATTTTGATTGGATCATACACCAGATGCGGTGGGAGTTCTGAGTCTTATGCATTTATAGGTATCCCATTCAGAGATTCTAATAGTCCTGTTGCATATTGAAAGGTACATTAATACTACATGAGCTTTTCAGTAAGAGCACTGTATAACTTTTAGAATGCCTGTGGCATTTTAATTCATTTCTAGAGAGAATAAAAAGTATAGTTTAACAATCTGTAACTTCTACAACAATTCAGTTTGACAGTTTATTGAATTATAAACTGAAATAACCCAGAAGTCTTATTTCTCTTTTCTTTAAAGCACTTTAGCAAGACTACTTTTTCCTGCAGTAGATGATAATCTTCTTAAGTTCCTGTATGATGATAACCAACGTGTGGAACCTGAATGGTACATTCCCATAATTCCTATGGTCTTAGTAAATGGTGCTGAGGGCATCGGTACAGGATGGGCATGTAAGATTCCAAACTATGATACCAGGGAGATTGTGAACAATGTCAGACGAATGTTGGATGGATTGGACCCTCATCCCATGGTAATGCAATGTTCACTGCAGACTAATGTAATATAACTTTTTCATAAAGAGGCTAAATATGTTTATTTGCAGAGGGACAAAGTTATTTTTGGTAAGTCATAATCCCAAAAAATGTGGCGTACAGTAAGCAAATTCAGGCTAAGTAAATTACAGTGAGCAGAAGAGACTAAGCATACTATAGAATCTTTTTATGGTCTATGTGACATGCCAAGCAAGCCAGGGATCAGAAAACAAGAACAAATCAAGGCTTCGAGCTTTTGTTAGCAGAAGAACAAACCTGAGCTCACAATCACACTAAACAAACCATGGAAAGAAAAGCTACTGGCAGGAAAAGCCAAACAGAAGAAATTGAGCAACTTAAATCAGCACAGTAAGATAGTATTCTTTGGTGCTTCTTTCATGTAGATATTTAATAATGATTTTAAAATATTTTGTTAAGGATAGTTTTAAACTCAAATTTAGCCTCACTTCTTAACTATAGTTACAAAACAGTTTATCTCTATCCGTGAAAATGTCATTTGCGCAGAAATATTGCATATATTTGCACGTTTTTATTAACAATTTTATATTTCTCCTTAAGTTTTTAGATGTTATTACATATACTCCCAAACTACGTACTCAGTATTTCTGGTACTCATGCCAGATCCTTCTGTTTCTTATTAACAAAATAAGGCATTGTTATGAATGAACATGCCATTCTCAGTAGCCTAGAGAGGATTAGGATTAACTCCATCTCTTCCATGGTTTAAACTTTTCCCATCCCATGGAGGAAATCCCTCATATCCAGTCTTAGCTCTGCTTTCTGTAGATGTAGTAGGGTTTTTTTCTCCTCAAGTCTACCTAGGTAGAGGTTTAAAAAACAAGATGGAAAGTTGGAAGAAAATAAGAAAGAAAGAAAAAGAGAGGAATAAGAATACAAACATAAACTTTTCCTGTAGAGCTGGAGCTGAGCTACTTTAGTTGAACAAAGAACCTTCAGCCACATGGAACCACATATGGCTTGGTAGAAGCAGCTGCAACAGTCAATACCAAGAGGAGAAAAGCTGGCCTCCTTATGTTTCTCCCAAGAAGTGTCTTGAGGAGAGCTGTGGTTTTCTGCTCTCTCCCTTCCCTTTGTTTTTCTGGGCTGGGGAAACTGTGATTCACATGCAGATGAGTGGATCACTGGAAGCAGTGGTGTTCCTTTTTTCCTATTGTGGAAGATATGACAGGACCAGAGATCTTGTCAGCCCTTCAAGGTAGGGAAGGTCAGGAAAAGGAATCATTAAGGGTCTTGGAATGTACTTTAATGCAAATAGTTACTATAACAGAATCTTGAAAGCCTGTCAAAGCCCTTCTCTACCTTAACTTATACCTAACACAATCACATCAGTGTTGAGTTTCTTTATCATATTTTATACTTTCCCAGGATACAAATATCTTCTCTGTAATGACTTGGCATTCTTGTCCCACTTCTCTGTGGATCAAACCAACATTCCATCACAGGCCTTTCCATTTAACTCAGAAATGGCAGTTAGGGTGCCTCTGCTCTCTCTTCTCCTCCCTAACATTGACAAAGTAGAATGGCTGAGCAGACAGGCCAGGAATACCTTCAGAACACCACATGTGCACAGAACTACATACCCACGTGGGAGGCCACACTCACAACAACAGAGAAGGTGACTTCCCCACTCATTTAATAGAACCAGTGGATCTTATGAAAGATGGATCTTATGCTTCCCATTGCTAGCATGATGAATAGCGAGATTAGGAGCACCACCAGAAAGTTTTGTCTAACCAGAGAAGTGATTGCAATATAGACCGAACTGACCTACCTAGTCTCTCAGAGACAGAAGAATGGAGTCTCTCCACAAGAGGAGAACACAGACTTAGAGAGAAAGAACCTTTTTGTCAGATGAAGATGATGAGGACCTGACACAAACACAAAATTTTCAGGGATTATTCAGTATGGACTTCTACAGCATGATGGTTAAGAACCTTTGACCTAGTAATGGACACCTACAGTGCTACTATCAACAATACTAAGAGAAGACTTCCTTGCCATGCCCAAGCCAAGCATGGGAATGGCACTACCAGATTTTTTGTGCTGAAATAATAAAAAAAGAACAGTCCCAACCAAGAACAGAGCCTACCCACTCTGTTCAACAAGCTCTATCTTCTCTCCCAATAAAACATGGAATGGGTACCTGACATAGACAAGCCAGTAAAAGCCTTGTTTCTAAACCATTCCAAAGGAGAATATTGGTACAGGATGATGATAGACATCCAGGATGAAGTGCAATGGCACATTTCCATCCCAGACTGCTCCAGTGGTTCCTACTGCTCCAGAATCAGAATCCCTGCTCTCTTGCAACTGACAGTCTTAAGCAAGGTAGCCAGATCCTTTCAATTATGACTAATTTGGACCAGTCTGGTAAAAACAATGCCACTCAGAGAACTTACCTGGGAGTAGGTGACCAAAGATGCTAGAGGAACTGGGGAGCCTTCCATAAGACCTATTCAATCCAGGAGCTCAACCTGAGTTGGCACTGCCTATTAACCTATTGGAATTGAGAGTAGTGGGTTTGGCACTGATACCCCTGCAGCATCAAGTGAAGAGGCAGGACAAACTGATGTGAACGTACACATTACAGCAAGATTTCTCCATCAACAACCAGGGCAGGGAAGATTTAAGGGCCCCCAGAAGGAGATGGCCTTTCTGATGAAGGGGGCAGAGAAACATTTGACCTCCACATTAGGAGAATACATAAAAGGGAACTGAACCCTACAGAAAACTGGCTCAGTCATTACACCTTTTCCTAGGGGAGTGGACTATACCTGCGGAGATCCTCTAGAGAATTCCAGAGAGATGGGACACCATTTTTAATCTATCTGTTTATAACACATACCAGAACAATAATATATTGTGAGCCAAGGACTGATTCTACATCCAGACACAGAGTGCCTTCAACTTTATGCCTGGAAATTGAACAGGTTAGCTTTAAAGTGCTGGCATCATAGATTCAGCAGTGAGACCATTTTTGATTTCAGATATCCAGCCACCAGAAAATTATACCAGCTGAGCTGGCAAACCTTTGAACAATGGTATAGGGGAGGGGAAGCATGTGGCAACAACTGAAGGAGTCCCAGAACTACTAGACTTTCTTCAAGCAGGAATAAATAGATAGGCAACAGCCTCACCAATCAGAAACTGCTTTTCTTCATGGGATTTAACACCTCTCACATGGAAAATAGCTTCCCTGGTGGCTTTAACCTCAACCAAGAGTGTTGGGGAATTAGGGGCTCTCTTGGTGAGAGGGGACCTATGTGTATTTCATCAGGGCAAGGGGGTACTAAGATGAAATTGATGTTTCATGTCAAAAATAAGTTCCAAATTTCCTAAGACATATGTTATCATAATTCCAAATGAATGTCCAAATCCTTCCCAGCCTAGAGAACACATCTAGCATAAACTAGATGCTTAGAATCTACCTAAAGTGCATGCTAGAGGATTGGAGGAATGCCAGGCTTTTAATTTCCTGTAGCACCTGTAATATTTTTGCCACACACAAATATGTAGCTTTGGATAATTTCCCTCAATAAATCAATGAACAAGTATAATGTTTTTGACTCATTTGTTTAATTGGGTTCTCTTTATCTAGTTTTAGGACTTGTGTGGAGAACAGATCATGTTTTAGGTATATTTATGCAGAAATATTGAGAATTCAAAAGGGTTCACAAAATTTTAAGCACCACTGTATACACTCTGATTTACACTCACTTTTCTCCTTGCTCTGTGGTTATGTACTAGCTTGCTTATTTGCACAGAAGAATTAATAGTGTGAAGTTGCCCACAGAAATATTTACTGCCATCTCCATATAAATATCGTTTTAGTTTTAAATACTGACTGATTTTAACTGACTGTTTTGGTTATCTAAAAATATAAAAACATTTGAGACTTCTTAAGGTGTAAATAATTAACGTATATTTTTAATGTTGTAGCTTCCAAACTACAAAAACTTTAAAGGAACAATCCAAGAACTTGGTCAGAATCAATATGTAGTGAGTGGAGAAATATTTGTGGTTGATAGGAACACAGTAGAAATTACAGAACTTCCAGTTCGAACATGGACTCAGGTAAATATTTTTGATACAATTTTAGACTTAAAATATTTCTACTATTTTCTTTAAATCTTATTTTCATTTTTAATGTTTTTGCAGGTTTATAAAGAACAAGTGTTAGAACCAATGTTGAATGGGACTGAAAAAACACCAGCATTAATTTCTGATTATAAAGAATATCACACCGATACAACTGTGAAATTTGTTGTAAAAATGACAGAAGAAAAGCTTGCTCAAGCAGAGGCTGCTGGACTCCACAAAGTCTTTAAGCTTCAAACAAGTTTAACTTGTAATTCTATGGTAACTTTCCTCTATGTTTGACCTCCAGACTAGTAGCTGTTTACCATTTTTCAGTGTTACAGTAATAATAATACATTCTGTATAGCACATGGCTGTTGTTTCTTTTTATATATTTTATATAAGAAAAATCGTATTTCCTCTTTGCTTTAGCTAATATAATACAGGTAGTCCCTGCTTACTGGTGGTAATTGGGACCAGGAACTCCATCGCTAAGTGATGTGGTCATAAGGCGTGATATCATGTGACCGTGCTGACTTATGACGGCAGTTCTGGCAGTCCCAGTTGCCATTGTTAAGTAAATTCCACATGGTCGCAGCATACCATGGTCACACGTTCTACCTCCTGTTAGCTTCCCCATTTGTCAGAAACTGGCAGTGAAGGTCACAAATGGTGATCGCGTGACCGCAGGACGCTGCAACATCGTAATTGTGAGCCAGTTGCCGAGCACCCAGATTGTAATGACTTAACCAGAGGGATGCTGTGATGGCCACAACTTCGAGGATTCCTCATAAGTATCCCTCATTCAATGCCATCGTAACTTCAAACAGTTGCCAAACAAGTGGCATTAAATAAGGACTACCCATATAATAATTTATAGACCTCAATAGGTCCAAAGGGTCCTAAAATACTTGAGGAATAGTAAAAAGAGCTTAGGAATAGGTCTACTGTTACTCCTCAAAGATAGTCCTGTACAGAAGGTGTTGTACTGTGTAAATGTAATATAACCAAGGCAGGAATAATGTGTTATTCCTAACTAAACTAAACTAAACTAAAAGATAGTCCTGTACAGAAGGTGTTGTACTGTGTAAATGTAATATAACCAAGGCAGGACTCACTGATAACACAGCTGGCGCATTAAACATAATACATTCCTAATCACCCCCAACTTTTAAAGGTAAAGCAGCATCATAGGGTTAAGGAGGATAGCCAAGCTGTACGTATATTACTTCAGAGAGAGTCCAGTCCCTTCCAGAACAGATTGAATTACAGTCCCCAGTCTACTCCTTCTACTGATTAGCAGCCCCTTTAGCTTGTCTGGATTCATTCCTATTTTTGCTATCTATTTCAGGTCACCCAGTCTGTGGTAATTAATCATTTAGAATAATGCTGGGAATGCCTTTTCAAGGTATTTCAAGGTATTTTGAAATAAAAACTCCTTGAGCCTGGTCTATAATTATCTACATATTCAAGAGATTAATCAGCATTTAAATGAGCTGAAAATTCAAAACTGGCAACGTCAGTTAACATCTGATTCCTCAATACGTGACTGTGTAGCAAGTGCATTATCTCATATATAAGTAGGTTTACAGAAATACACAGTTTAATGCTATATGTTTATTCAGATGCAAGCTGTACGGTGTTCAGCAAGGCTTACTGCCAACTAATATGCATAGGATTACAGCCTTAAAGCTAACAATAATTAACCCTTTGTCATTAAATATGCAGAATGATTTATCATCGTGACAGCTTTTATTAAACATCTTTAAATTCTTTTATGAAGAGAGGTATGCAGAATAGATTATCAATTTATGGCTAAAATTAAATAACTTCCAATAACTTTTGCCCAGCCATCATTTCTACTTCACCCATCAGTTTGAAGAGAGCCTTAAAATCAATTGCCTCCTACAGCATAGATAACAATTTAATTATTAATAATGAAAAAACAAAAATTATGGTCTTTTCAAAGAAGCCTTCTAGACACAATCATAGGTAGCAAATAAATGGGAATGATATTGAACAAGTTCAGGCCATAGAAGCTGCCATATTAAGATTTTTTTGCATGATAGGAGTCTCCATATATTAATTCAATGGACCCACAAAAGGTGTTGCTGCTACACATTACCTCTGCAATATTGTCCCCCAAAACACCAGAAGAGCTTTTACTCTTGCTCTCTGTAATGTCCTCCCCTCCGCTATACCTGGTGGACTAAAAGTATTTGAGGCCAACATAATATCACAGCTGTCCTATAGCTTCCAAATATGTGCATATAAGAACCATTAGAAGCTGTACAATCAAACAGGCTGTTTTTGGTTCCTTGATGTGTTCCTAACTCAACTCTTCGGGCTGAAGCTGGAATGATTCCAATTAAAACTCTTGCCCAAATAGCACTAGCTCAAACTAATTTTCAACCCAGGTTGTCTGGCTTCTTTGACTCTTCAAGACAAATTGGTGTAAATTACTTGGTGCCACCCTAAGCCATTGTTGTTCTCCCCACCCTCCAGTATATTGAAAGCATCTTTCAAGCAATGTGCCAGAGATATGGCCCTGCAAAATGAACTTAGCTAGGCTCCACCATATATTAATTCAATGGACCCACAAAAAAGTGTTGCTGCTACACATTACCTCTGCAATATTGTCCCCCAAAACACCAGAAGAGCTTTTATTCTTGCTCGCTGTAATGTCCTCCCCTCCGCTCTCCTGGAGGGAAGCTTCTATAACATACCAAAAGAGCTGGGGCTCTGTCCTTGTGGTGAGAGGGAAATTGAAAGTGTGGGTCATGTTGCTGCATTGCCCTTTTTATATAAATCTACAAAAATGCATATTTCTCCATGTATATCACAATACCTGGGCAGACGGGAGGCTGATTATCTTAGACTCTTGTTAGCTGATCAGGTGGCAGGGATTTCAGACAATATAGCGTGGTTCTTTGTCAGAGCTATGATTAAACATAAACAGCTCCTTCAAGTGAGGTGATGCTGAGCCTTAGCTAGGCTTCCATAATTCAATATATTTTCTCTTCCTTTGGCCCCCTTCTTCTTCCCCCCTCCCCTTTTTTCTCTTCTCCTTTTAAATATACACACACCACTCTATGTTTTAGTTTGCTATTTCTTTGTTATAATTGGTTGGACCATAATGGTCTTAATCCCAACAAATCCTAGCAGGACTTCAACAAGTATTAGACTTAATATAAGTTAGCACAGCTTTACATTCTCATAGTGTATTTTAAATTCTAGTATTACTTATTTATAGTTATTTGGCCTAGTTATTTATAGCATTTAGATTATTCATTGTAAAATTAATTGTAATTTTATAGGATTCTTTTGTGTTTTAATACCTGTACTCTATAATTTTATCTTTACTTTATTTTATTCTATCAATATGACTTTTTATTTTTATTTGTAATTGTTATTGTCATGTTATTAGTTCTGTGCTGGTCTATGGCTGAAATAAAATTGATTGATTGAATTTTTGCCCAAGTTGTGTAAAGACATTATTGAAAGATGGATAGTTATTGGGTTTTTGCATTACAGGTAGTCCTCAACCTACAACCATTCATTCAGCGACTGTTCGAAGTTATGACAGTGCTGAACAAATAGCGGTTACAACTGGTCCTCAGAGTTTCAGCCATCCCAGCACCCCCACAGTCACGTGATCGTGATCTGGGTGCTTGGCAACCAGTTCGCCCTTATGACTGGTTGCAGCGCCCTGCGATCATGCGATTGTCATTTGTAATCTTCCCTGTTGGCTTCCTCAGAAAGTCAACTGGGAGGCCAGCAGGGAAGGTCTGAAGTCATTGGGGTAAGTCTCCTTCATCCACACACCCTACCCCAGCCCCTCTGTGCTCACACTGGCCACTCACAAATCCCCTCACATCCTCATGCACCCTTCCCAACCGGCACCACATGCCCGCACACCCTCCTTGACCCTCGCTGTATCCTCACACACTGTGATGGAATATGAGGGTGACCTTGGAAGACAAGGGAAGAGATGCCGCTTAGGGAATGATCAGATAAAAATGAAAGGAGTCCACAACAGAGTAATGGCCCGAAAAAGAAACTTAGGAAGGACTAGCCCTAATTACTCAGGTGATAAATAGGGAGGGCAGGCAATTTGATCTTTCAGACTTGCAAGATTCTGTTAATGTAGCCTTATAATAAAGTAAAATTAGCTCATCTATTGTGTTTCCTGTCTGGTTTACCTGGAAGAGTTGACATGCATCTTCTCTGACCTGCATCTCTCGCACACCCCCTTGCATCCTCCCTGACCCTTGCCACATCTCCCCTGCACCTCTGCACACCCCTTCGCTGCTTCCCCCACCCGGCAACAGCCACTTACCTGCTTGCTAGCCTGAGATTTGCAATTTCCTGCTGGCTTCCCCACTGACTTTGGTTGGGGGAAGCTGGCAGGAAGTTGCCTTGCCTAATGATTGTAGGATTTGATTAATGATGGCAACTGGGACTGCAGGGATTGCCATTGCTAAGTGATGCAGTCGTGCTTTACGACTGCATTGCTTAGCGATGGAAATTCCAGTTCCGATTGCCATTGTAAGTCGAGGACTACTTGTATATCTTGGATTTTGCTACTTTCTTTGGAATGGATGTGGGAGTTCTGCAGATATTTGAATTCATTCAGTCATATCCTTAACATACATGCTAAATTGGATTCTAATAGTGTTGTCAATAACATTGTCACACTATATACAGAAAAATGACTAGTTGCAAGTTAAATCAGATGCTTCATTGGCTTTAATTTAATTTAACATTTGATATTTTGGAAAAAACAAAATGAAAAACCTTCAGATATACTTAACAAAGATAAATGCATTACTATTAATTACCAAAAACAACTTTGTCAACTTCAGGTAAAACAAGTGAAATCTGAATTTTGAATTCAAAGCTTACAAGTTTTAAAAGACTGTAGTTTTCTATAATAATTATACTTTTCCTCTAGAAATAATAGCATTTATTTAACAACATGGAATAGTGGAAACAATTTTTAATCAGATTTTTTAAAAATTTGTGCAGGTGCTATTTGATCATATGGGGTGTCTGAAGAAATATGAAACTGTGCAAGATATCCTAAAAGAATTCTTTGACCTACGTTTAAATTATTATGGTTTGCGCAAGGAGTGGCTTGTAGGAATGTTAGGCGCAGAATCTACAAAACTTAACAATCAAGCTCGCTTCATTTTAGAGAAAATACAAGGGAAAATTACCATAGGTAAGAACAATATAAAATTAAAGGATATTATGTAATTTATAACTGTCTCTTAAATTGATCTCTTTGGTGCCTATATTTTTTTCATTGTAATCTCTTTTTCCCCTATAGAGAACAAGTCAAAGAGAGATTTGATTCAGATGTTAGTCCAGAGAGGTTATGAATCTGACCCTGTCAAAGCCTGGAAGGAAGCACAAGAAAAAGTAAGTCATACTTCTAGCTTTAGTATTTTTCATATACTTTGTTGAGAAGATCACAGTCACATTTATACGTTTGTACAGAATAAATATATAGACCTCTTCAGGAAAGTATAAAGAAAGAGTTTAAGCCTAGATAGGCTGACTGGTTGCAAGAAGTACTATTAATTGTATTGAATTGAACATCCCTTTTAGACATTTCCTTCAGTGTATGAAAATCAGGACCAGCCTATCCTTTTCTGATTCCTGCTACTCTATAATTCCTCAATATATATTATATTGGTAAGAAAGAAAATAAAGTTTTGTTTTCTTTCTTTTTTGGCAGGACCTCAGAACATAGTGATTTTGACTTTTGACCAAAGTACTTTCTTTTCACAGGATTTAGAGATTTTTTTAAAAATCGTCCCTTTCTTGGGTAGGGACTCAGTCCGAGTCATTCTGTATTTGTAACAACTGTGTAGATGTAATTAGAATTTGAGGTTCTAGTTTCACCTTCCATGTTTATGGCAGCTGTCAGGATAATTTATAATTTAATCCATTGTATCTATTATTAATATCTACTGTACAAACAAACCTGCTATTCATATTGTGGTAACTTTTGCATTTCTTTGGAGATCTGTCTACATGCCGGAATGTTTTTGACAGTCTGTATCTTGAGCTTTATTTTTACTATTTAAAAAAAAGTTATTAATGTTTTGATTATTTCCTAATAGATATGTTAAAAATTATTTTCTGCATATATTAGAATTTCTACTATGTCTCCCCATTCATAATTTTTCTGTATGTGTGTGCAGTATTATAATTAATTTGATCTTTAAATAGGCTGCAGAGGAAGAAGAAATGCAGAATCTGAATGATGATAGTTCCTCCTCTTCAGGATCTACTTCAGGTCCAGATTTCAATTACATCTTAAATATGTCTTTATGGTGTCTTACTAAAGAGAAAGTTGAAGAAATCATTAAGCAGCGAGATGCAAAAGTAGGTATTTTCTGAGTTTTGAACAGCACTTCCTAATCTGCTGAGAATATTGTTTTATATTGCAAAAATGAAAAATTGCAAGTTTTACTGCATGTTAATTTTTAAATTAAATTTATTTCTCAAAATGTATAATTTAATGGCACTGTTAAATTGTAAATGATCAGCTATGTGAGTAAGAAAATGTACATAATTTGCCATCTACTTTTGTCTTGATAATGTTAATTTAGAAGGTCAATGCTCATCTTTACATGGTTCGCAATTATTGTGTGGAATTAATTGCCACAAAACATGGTGATGGTCGCTAACATGAAAATGGCTATAAAAGGTGACTGGAATAAATTTACTGAGGATAGATCTATTAAAAGCTATTTGCTTTGAAGTCTTAATTTTACCTCCCAGTTGAGAGAACCATGCCTCCAAATTTCAGTTGCAGGGGAACACTAGTAGGAGAAAGGTAGATTTCCAACTTCTGCTTCTGAGCAGTTCAGCCCTCTGGCCACTGTCAGCAACAAAACATTGAACTAAGATAGGTCTTGGCCTGATCCAGCAATGCTATATTTAAGTTCTTATATTTGCTTACCTTCAATGTTCAGAACGTTTCTAATGCAAATTTTTTTACTATTCTTTTTTGTCTCGTAGGGAAAGGAACTTAGTGATCTCAAGAGAAAATCTTCTTCAGACCTTTGGAAAGAAGATTTAGCAGCTTTTATAGAAGAACTTGATGTATGCTGACCTATATTAAAATCCATGTATAGCATCAAGTTTTATATTAGGCAGTTACGTGGGGGCAATTGATTATCTTCAAATTACTAAGCTCATTATATAAAAATGAAAGGGAATTTGTGTAATTTCATACTTGAACTGTGTTTTCAAAACTGTATTTGCTGGAAGTGAGGAAAGAGTATGATACTGGTGTCTGTGGGACTTAGAGTATATCCAGACAGCTCTAGGTTGAATAAAAATGGTGTAAACTTCCTCACTTGTTCCCAAATTTTTCTACATATTTGATCTCTTGCTCTGCAATTTGGATGTCTAATAACATTTCTTTGCATATATAACTTGCAAGCTTTTAATTTTTTATTTCTGTGATTTTTAAAGTGAATATTTGGTAGGAATTAATTTATACAGATTCCTGCAAAGGTTGAGAAATACTTTTTTTTTTCATTTTCTTGCTTAAAAGTTATGATATTCATTTGGGCCAGAAGATGCAAAACATGTGTCTCACAATTTTCATACTCCTTCTGGCAAAACCCTATTATATCCTATACAGACATTTTTCTATAATCAGTTTTGCAGGTATAAAGGGTAGACATTTATTTAAATATTTATATTGAATGTAACTATGAGTTTTGTAATTACTGAGACTCAGCTTTGAATTCTTAACCTTTCAGGTACCTAACCTTGAAGTAAAACGGCGTTGATTGTAATTTGAATATGCACACTATTAAGATACCAGTGTTGCATCGCAATTATTTTTGCTATGATCCTCAATAGATGACACAAAGATTAGCAAACTTCTTAATTATTTTTTTGTAGTATGTGCCATCAAGTTGGTGTCATCTCTTAGACCTTCTCCATGATATCTGTTCCCATCTTGGCCTTTCAGGTCTTCCAGTGATGCACCCCTTGTGGCTGTAATCAAGTCCATACACTTTGCTACTGGTCATCCTCTTCTCTTTCCTTCCTCTTTCTCCAGCATAATGAATTTCTCAAGGGAGCTGGGTCTTTGTGTAATAGGTCCAAAATATGATAATTTAAGCCTGGTCATTTGTGCCTCAAGTAAGAAGTCTGGATTGATTTGTTCTAGGATCCATTTGTTTGTTTTCTTGGCTATTAATGGTACTTTTGGGAATCTTCTTCAAAAGTGTCAGTACTCTTTGTATCCTGTTTCTTCAAAGTCCAATTATTGCTTCCATTGAGTGTCACAGAGAGTACCATTGCCTACAAGATTTTGATCTTTGTAAGTATAGACACATCATAGCATCTGAATATCTTTCCCCAAGCCTTCATTGCTAACCCAACAAGTACTAGCTGATAGCATGTTTCTTGACTGCTCGTTCCTTTACTGTTAATAGCCAATCCTATAAGGCAGAAGTTATCTACCATTTCAGGTCACTGTCAGTTCTAAAACTGGTTGCTTACCTTCCTTACCATTAATTTGGTTTTTTTTATATTTCATTTTAGTCCCATTTTTTATTCTGTACACTTTGACTTTCATTACTAGAGCTTTCAGATCATTTGCATTTTCAGCTATTACAGTAGTGTCATCAGCATACTGCAGGTTATTGATGTTTCTTCCTTCAGTTTTAAAACAGTGCACATCTTCTTCCAATCCAGCCTCTCTCAATATATAGTCAGCATTTAAGTTAAATAAATAGAGAGTATGCAGCCTTATTTCCATACTTTACCAACCTGGAACCAATCTCCCCCCCAATATTCTGTCTGTTCTGTGGCTTCCCATCCTGTGTATAGGTTTCTCATGAGGAAAATTATTTGTTTTGAGATTCCCATTTTCCTAAGGACATTCCACAGCTTGACATGGTCAGCACAACTGAAAACTTTCTGTAATCAATTAAGTACATGGTAACTTCTTTTTGGGATTGTTGATGCAGTGAGCATCAGCAATAATGCCTCTTCTTCCTCAGCATTTTCTAAAACCATCTGGTATTTCCTTTTCCATGTACATCTCTAATTTAATGTTGGATGATCCTAAGCATTATTTTGCTACAGTGTGAAATTAAGGATAGTGGAAAATAGTTTGCACATTCAGTTAAGTCATTCTTTTATATTTGTATGTACACTAACCTCCTCCAATCTGTTGGCCACTGTATTGTTTTCCAGATGTACTGATTCTTCTGCTGCTTGCCATATTTCTGTAGATATTCCTTCTGCCTTGGTAATGATTGAAGTGCTGATGTGACCTCATTTTCTAGAGGTTTTTGTAAATAGGGAATAACTTCTGGCTTCTCTCTCTTCTTAGTAATATCCACTGACTCTTCTGACATCCAGTTTGTTTTTTGATCATTGGCTGTCTCCAGCTGTGTCATAATCACCATTAGTATTCTGAAAAGTGCTCAACTCTTCTTCAGTAGCATGTTGAGTACCATCCTACTTCAGGGGCCCATTATATATCACTATATTATCAATCACTTTATATTGTCTAACCATGTGGCTTCTTGGTAAAATACAACAGTGGTTTAGCATTGCCTTTTCCCATGTAGAATGAAATGATGCCTTTGCCATGGTCTCTAAAGTCTGCTCCAGCATCTTCCTATATCACTAGTGCCCAATATAGGCACCTGTTTGACCTTCATGCATTAGATAACCCTGCTGGAAGTATATACTCTTGGTGTACACTCCCAGTGTTCTTCACTTATCCCTACCTAGAACAATCTCCCACTATGATGAGACAACATAGCAGGACTTGAACAGGAGCAAAGTTCTTAAACATATTTAAATAACCTTTTATTCTATATATTACTTAACTGTTATGGAATCAGCTTGTGATCTCTCATTCCCACTCCTTTCCTCAACAATTTTCAATTAAAAAATCTTCACACAACTTTAAAAATAATCATGGGGCTGATTTACTCATTTTAAAATTTGTGAGAAAGCGATGTAGTAATTGTCTAATCTAAACAGTTTTTTCTGTTTCCCGTTAGAGTAGAGATAATAATATAAAATTTTGTTTACATTATAATTTTTTTTTTTTACTGGGTTTTTAAAAATCTTGTTACAAACCACTGCTTGAGTACATTGAACCCCAAGTGTAAATTTTATCTAGGATTAATTTTGTTCCAGAGTGGTTTCATATTGTGATAAAAGTTAGCACTCTTAAAATGTGAATTTAACTGATTGTGTTAATCGCATTGTTTTTTGGTGAATTTAAACTCTGTTAAGCTGTTGGAATATACTGAATTTTTCCACTGTTGATTCTGATCCAGTATTTCATTGGACATTTTTTGTTGTTATTTCTCTTTTGTTTTCTCTTTTATGTTCAATATTTGCTTATATAATTATTCTGCTTTTTCCTATGGGTTTCTTGGTAGGCAAAAGAAGTCCAGTACACCCCAACTTAACTTTGGAATATGATAGTAATTCAAAGTTTTGGCTTGATAATTAAGTAGGAGTTATGTTGAAATCAACCTTTAATTTTATTTCTGGATAGAAATTTAATGGCATCCATTAGTTTGTATTAGCAGATTGATATTCCTAAGAACTTGGTGTGCAAAGTTTATATCCTAGAACATGGAATATAAACTTTCTTACTGAAAACAATTATGGTTCTGTCATTCTCCTGAATTTTGTTTATGTGTTGAAAGTTATTAGAATCAAAAAGTTGTTTTCAAGATGAAGTAGGTAAATTTGTTTATTTCAAAGTCTTCAATTAGGAGTAGTAGTGAAAATTGCCAATTTGTACATGAAATAATATAGTTACGCTATATAGGTAGTCCTTGGTTAACAACCACAATTGGGACTGGTTGCTAAACGATGTGGTTGTTAAGCGAGATGTCACATGACCACTTTGCTTAGCAACAGTAATCCTGGCAATTCCTCTTGCTGTCGTTAAGCAAATTTTACTGGTGGTTAGCCGAGAACCCACCCCAATCCAAACCATTCCAGGCTTGGTCCCTTCCCACCCTAGGCCTCAGTAAGATAAGGGACTACATCTAACTCCCCCCACCTGCCTATCTCCCCCCATTGTTGCCCTTTTGGGTGAAGCTGAGGCCTTGGGTGGGGCTGAGTGGGGCTAGCTCAGCCCTGCCCAAGACCTCTTTGCAAAGGGACTGCTTGTTTTTTGTTTTTTTCCCCCTTTTTCCACACTCAAAGGCAGCTCCAGCTCCACCCAAGAGCTCTTTGCAAAGGGATTGCTTGGGTTTTTTCTTCTTTTTCTGCAGCCGAAGCCCAGCCCGGCCCGGCCCAGCAGCCAGGCCGAGCATGCTTCGTCAGCAGTGAGAGCAAGAAGACATCAAGGTCAGCTGGGGAAATGGAGCACAGGGCAGCAGGGGGCCAAAAAGGCATAGATGGGGGGAGATAGGTGGGTGGGGGGATTTGCAGCACCCCTGAAGTCATAAGTGTGGGCGGGCTACCAAGTGCTCGAATTTTGATGAAGTGACTGTGGGGGCGCTGCAGTGGCCGTAACTTTGGGCACCGGTCGTAAATCACTTTTTTCAGTGCTTTCATAATTTTGAACGGTCACTGAATTAATGGTCAGTAAGTGAGGATTACCTGTATTTAAAGATGCTTTCATAATAGAATGAATTATGAAAATATATGTAATAAATTAATATAATGTATTAGTAGACAGTATACATAGGAAATGTGTTCAGACTTTACAGAGTTTAGAAGCTGTTTATTTCTAATTTTTATTTTCATGTATGTTTTAGAAAGTAGAAGCTCAGGAAAGAGAGGATGTATTGTCAGGGATGACTGGCAAACCCATAAAAGGCAAAGTTGGTAAACCCAAGATGAAGAAACTTCACTTAGAAGAGACCATGCCTTCACCGTTTGGTAGGAGAATAGTTCCACAGATTACATCAGCTATGAAAGCTGATGCCAGTAAGAAATTGCTAAAAAAAAAGAAGGTAAATAAGTCTTTTCTTAATATTTTTTTGTTTAGCATTTCTTAGATTTTTTTCCTGAACAATTTGTATCTTCTTCATTTATGCTAAATAAACTGGAAGCAGTTTAAAACCTACTGAACAAATACAAAATTGCAAATAAATTGGTTAAAAACTCTACAGTAAAACCATAAATACAATATGATTAAAAAGCATTAAAAAGAAAAGAGAAAAGGAGGCCAAAACTAGGAAATGAGGGGAGAGGGTAGTTCAACAGGGAAAGAAGTGAAAAATAAAAACCCTCCTAGGGCATATAAAAATGCTTAAATTACATCAGGCAAGTAGCTGGAGTGAGTCCTACCTCTCCCAAGTTGTACTGCTGAAGGCTAATTTTCAGTAGCAATGTTTGCAGCTGTTTGCATCTCCCCTACATATTTTCAACTGTATTTTCTGTTTTCAGCACACTTAAGACAACTGTCCCTCCCCTCAGTTATCTTCCTGTCTGATGGATACAGTGAGAATTATCCAGTTTGTTGGTCCCAGATAGAACCCTGATTCTAGATTAGTTGAATATTTTTTGGATTTTCCTTAGAATAGCAGTGTTTAAAACTATTTAATAGTGAACTAACCAGAAAGTAACTAGAATATAAGGTTTTCCTTCTGTGTTATTCCCAGATGTGGAATGCACTTCCTTGGGAATTGAATGTTGTTCTCATTTCTTAGTTTTTACAAAGTTAAAACACAACTTTTTGATTTCAATTCTTTTAGTATTGATTTTATTATTTATGTATGCATTTTAAACATGTTTTAATTGTATTTTTGAATTGAATTTATAGCTAGTTGCCTTGTACATCCTTGTAAAATGGAAAGTCAGTATACATATATAATCTCATATTCCATATTGGAAATGGAGTTTGAAAGATTGAGGTTTATCCCCAAGGCTATGCACTGATCTTATTTCTCAGTCTGCATCATTCTCTTGACCATTATGGTAGCTTCTCTTGTTTTCTTTTTAATTTTAGGGGGACCTTGACACTACAGCAATAAAGCTGGAATTTGATGAAGAATTTGGTGGTACACCAATAGAAGGTGCTGGAGAAGACTTGCTTAATACCTCTGGTCCATTGACTAAGACACCTAAGCCCAAGAGAGAGAAGAAAGAGCCTGGTGAGTAATAGTGTGACAGAAGGGAATCTCTTGTGGAGACACAGAGTAGGTGTTATGCTCATAGATCCTCATTCAAGCTCAAACATTACAAAGATGCACCACCAGCATTATGTATTTGTAGTGTCTGAAACAATCCTTACTTCAGATAATATGCAGACCTGATTTTTAAAAAAGAAGTAGGCTAAGGCTATAACAATTGGATCTACTGATAAAAATTAAATATAAATGTAATTATTGAAAAAAATAAATTTTTGGATAGCCATATCTTTCCTATCACCATGGCTGTTGAGGATCACATTTGTTTGTTTGTTTATTTATTTATTCTTTCATTCATTCATGTCACTTTATTAAAGTTATATTGTTTAACAATATATTAAGATTTTATGCTTAATGTATTGTCCTTACATTTCCTTGTTACAAAAAGGGTTACAGACAAATGTGCCCTCAGCTGATTCCTCAACTCAGAGTCCCAGATCAGCGGAAGTGAACCTCAAGTCAGTCTCAAAGAAGTGCTTATGTATCCAGCAGTAACCTACAATAACCATTCCAGAATTCATCCCCCCACCAGTGTATGTCCACAAATCAAGTAATGATAAGAGCATATCTAAGTTGCACCCCATTCCCTGTAAGCCAAAATATTTGTGAACAGTGTGTTTTCTTCAAAAGAATTTGAACAAGTAGAAAGTGGATCAGATTGTGTGCACCTGTTATCTGAGAAAATCTATTTTGAATGCATTCAGTTTTCAGAAGAGAAGGGATATTAATTATCAGAGTTGCTATATGTTCTTGCCATTGCCTTGATGAGTCTGTGAAGCATATTGTAGTGGAATAACAATTGCATGTCCAGTGAGTAGAGGAGGTCAACAAGTAAAAAGAAAAGTTTATTCAGCAATAAACTTTACATCTGTCCTGCAGAACAGATACCAGCATTGGGTTAGTTGCAATATCTATAAATATGCACAACACAATGTGTCAATTTCTCATTGCGTTAATATATGCTTTTGCCTTACACTTTTGCACATATAATGGCACTTGGTTTCCTACGTGGTCTTTTAAAATGCTGACTGGTCTCTTCCCCATCTTAGAATGTTCTGACATTCGTACTGATTTATTACCTTGGCTTCTTGTACATGACCTATCCATTTAGAGACAGTGGAGAAGAGCCTTTTATTTATCCCTATTTTCCTACTTCTTCTACTTTGTCAGAAGTAGCACTTAAAATGTCAGCAGGGAAAGTATCATCCCCCTGGCTTGTTTGATAAGAGATAACAAAGATTGTCATGACCATGTTTGCAGTAGATGCTGACTTCATGGAATCTTTCACTGAAGCCCTCTGTTAGCAGATATAAGTAAGGCAATGTTTCAATAAAACAAATAAATCATAAAAAATTTGATTTATTGCAGCAAATTATTGCAGCAAAAAATATGAAAATACCTTGAATAATTTTTCTTCCTCGTGCTCATAGATAAGGAATTCAAGAGGTTAATCAAGACCAATCCCAGTTAGCAGCCACTGGAAACTCATGTGGAATGTAAGAGATATATCATAAGGCATCTACCAGTGCCCTCATGTTCCCTATTTTATCAGACACATGCAGCATTCAGAAACTGCATATATTCTTTCTTTACTAGCTAATACTTAATCTAATGTATTATATTTTGAAGTGCAAGCTGGCAGAACTCTTTGGTCTCTATCATTGGGTCCAGTAAAGTCTTTCCAGTTTCATTGGCCAATATTCCTACTACTGCTTGGATACAGTTCATGGGCTTACTAAGATGTACCAGGCCTGTAATACCTTGTGTTAAAGGTGCTTTATCTCATATCAGTTATTTGGACCGGAAAAAGTCCTGCTTATTTCTAATAGGTCTAGAAAGTTTTTGGAGCACTTGAATGTATGATTCAATAGTGACAATATAACATTGGGCAGAGGGGAGGGGAAAAAAAGTATCCTGCTAAGGCCCCAGATCTATTTTGAGCAAACACCTTGGGATGGGTCATCCTTTGAGGCATAATGCCCAACAAAAGAGAAAAAAATCATTGTATATGATGTCCGTGAGAGGCAGTAATGGCTATCTCCATTCTCCGAGTATGGAAAACATTTTAGAATCACATAATTTGTCCTGGTCCAATTGTCACATCCATCTTACCATTGTGTCCATCTGCAAATACTGGTTCCTAAAATGAGTCCTATACCACTTTTAGTGAGATAATATTTCCCTTTTTGTTAAACAATACTAGATAAGTTGAAATACTAATGTGCAAGTCTGTCCATGTGATATTTTATGATGAATGAACCAAGAACTGGAGGGCTAAACTAAAACAGAAGCATTCAAAGGGTGTAGGACCATTGGGATTCCTTCATGATTACTAATGGGCATATAATGACATGCCAAACAACTCTTCATGATGTTTATCAACTGGAGTACATTTCTAGAAAGCAGTATCCATTTTTATATATATATAATTTTTATTGGAAGTTTTAACAACAATAATAAGAACTAACACAAATTAAAATAGAATGAAAAAGAAGAAAGAGAAAGGGAAAAATAAAAGAAAATGCTAAAAGAGCAAAAATAAAAAAAGAAGAAAAAGTAGAAGAAAGAAAAAAAAAGATATAAAGAAAGATATAATGAAGTGACTTCTTATCTTCTTCACAGCAGTTATAAGTACAGTTATATTTTAATACTCCTCTCTACAGTTACATCATGACTCTTTTTTCCCCTATAATATATCCTGTCTAAACATCAAAACGGTAAATCACAAATTCATTTTTTTCTTCTTTATGCAAAAAGTCCACAAGGGGTTTCCAGTCACCAATAAATGTAGATATTGTCTTTTCTCTAATCAAACTAGTCAATTTAGCCATTTCAGCAAGTTCTGTCATCTTCACCAACCATTCTTCTGTTGTAGGTATTGCCAAATCTTTCCATTTTTGTGCATACAACAATCTTGTTGCAGTTATCATACATAAAAACAACATTCCATGGCTCTTTTCAAACTGTTTATCCATCAGTCCCAGAAGGAAAAATTTTGGTTTCATTTGAATATTTAAAACTTTAAAATCCTCTGAAGCACTGTATGTATTTCAGCCCAAAATTTTCTAGCTGTTTTACATGTCCACCAAGCATGATAAAATGATAGAAAGCAGTATCAAAATGTCCTTACATTACTATCCAGTCATATTCTACCCTATCAACAAGATAGACATCAATATAGGAAGATGGTGTCTCCTGGCCTTTTTTGTTGAAGATTAATCACAATTATGGCATAAAATAAAAATACCCTGAGGACAGATGAAGATGATAGCATACAAATGAGAGTTATTGTTGTCAGTTAACTTATGCAGAATAGATGCAAGATTAATCCATAATAGAAGCACTGATCATTCCTTGGGGGCAGGGGAGCATCAATTAAATTGCAGTGTGTCTAATGGATCCAGGAATCCAGGTCAGCAACTTTTACTACTGAAGTATAGCTAAAAGATCTTGGAAGGGCCCTCTTCACCAAGGTTGGAAGGATGATTCCTGCTAATGAACCTTCATGAACACTCACTGGTCTGGTTGGACCCCAGGTTGGATTTTACACCTGTGGACAGGACAGTAATTATTACAAACTTCAGTACTCTGCTTAACTGCAGACAGTAAAAGAGAAACTCATCATTAATTAAAACTAACTGCTTGATGTTGATGGTAAAACATAGGTTTGCATAGACAGCCCATGAGAATCTCATGCAGAATCAATCCAGTAATGCCATTAGGATGCCTGTGGACAAGGGAAAGGGGAAGAGCATTGGACTACTTTAGATTGGACTGATTGCAGATCTTGGAGATTTTGTTTTTTCAGAATATCATTAAGTTATTCCAACAAGCTAGAACTCTCTGGGTGATAAACACAGTTAAACTGCAAATCAGTTTGAAATACAAGCATGATAATAATGACATTAACAAAATATGTACCTATATCTGAGTTTATATTGGCAGGCCAAATCAAATCAAATATTTATTACAGTCATAAATCAGTATAGATATGGGCAGGTATACCAAAGCAATTCATTTACCAACTTCTTATAATATTGTACACTTTCCTGCAAGGGTAAGCCTCGGGCCACAAGCTAAACATGTAAACAGTACAAGGATATATTTGGACCGGTGACATTTCAATAAAGTCTACTTGAATGTTAAGAAAGGATCCTTCTGGCAAAGGGAAGGAACAGAGTGGGGGCAGTAAAGGCTTCCCAGTATTCATGGCAGAGTCTGACCATTTGTTGTAATTCAGATGTGATCCCAGTATTTTTTAGTTTTAGTTTACATGCCCCCTTTGCCCTCATATCCATTAGAATAAGCAAGTGTCCCGCCTGAAATCCAGTTCTTCCAGGTTCTGACAGACAATAAAGAAGCTAAAGATAATAGTTTTCTGTAGAGAAATGTCAGAAGAATGGAGTATAGCATGTTGAGCACAAGAATCAGTAAATTCTTTGCCAGAGAATAGCTTTTTAACTTAATGACAGCAACATTGTCAACTTTTGCTGTGCAAAAGAACAGCATAAAGTAAAATGGAAATAAAGTCAGCATTGTGAACCAGAAGGTGCAAGAAACCCACAGTTTTGCCAAAGTTAGCCATAGTCATGTACAACACCAAAACGATAATGGCTGTCAGTATAAACATTAACAGAGGAACCAGAGGCTGAAAGATAAGCTTGAATCACAGCATGTAACTTGGCAACTTGAGCAAAGAGAGAAGGAAGCCAAAAAAACCCCCAAAACAAAACACCATCCAACACATTCAGAAACAGTAGATACTACATATCCAGAAATACATTTCCTATTGGGGATACAGAAAGAAAACCCAGCAGTGCAAAATTCAAAATCAGCACTTGCGGGAGAAATTTCCTGAATATTGGAGCAAGAAGTTCAGCAGCAGTTAAAAGAAGACAACCATGATTCAGAAAAAAATTCAGCAGGACACAGAAGTAAAAGGGAGGAGGGATTGATGGAGGAAACATGAATGACGATAATATTCAGAGAGTTCAGGAGTGCCACTTCCAATTTGCTCAACTATTGGACAATCAAGGACAAGGCAACATAATTAGACAGGAGAACCACCACTATATGAGGAACAGATACAGTGAGGGCAGTCCTGTAACACGTTCAGAGAATTTCTCCACTAAGAAGGCAGCAGCCTGAACAGCATGGAGACAGAATGGAAAGACAACTGCAACTAGATCCAGCTTGTAACTGTAGTATATCACTTGATGAAAATAATCACCATGAGACTGAACAAGAACAAGAACACCAGAGGAGAGACCATCATGTTCATGGCAAAACAGGTTAACAGTTAAAGAATAATTAAGCCAAGAGGAGGGGCAGAAGCCAATGCTTGTTTCAGTTGATAGAAGACTTGGGCATGATCCTTAGTTCAAGTAAAAGAGGCATCTGTTAAAGCAGAGACTGTTAAGAATTGAACTTGAGAAGCAACGCTGATTCTCCAGGGATGACAAAATCTCACCATGTGAAGAACAGAACACAGTTCTTTTTCATTGCAAAATAGCTTTCCCTGCCCTCCCCCTGAAATAATTGACACTTACCCTGTGAAATCAAATACCCCAATAGAGAATTTGAGACTTATAAAATTGCAACTCTGCACTTTAGCTTTTGTCGCCATGGTCTGCTAGATGGTAGAAAATACAATAGAAACTGAATTGCCCTGGTGTGAGTCTTTGATGGTAAAGGTAAGAGTATTACAGGGACTGGAAGTGGACACCAAAATACTTACTAGTTCAGTAATAGTGGGTGCAGTTCTTCTGTTGCAACTTTAGCCAGAGGAAGAAGTGAACTATATTTTAATTTTAACCCAATCAGAATGCAAATAAAACATCTCACCAATGGCATTTAACATTCTGGTACAAAGTTGTCCAAGATCCCCAGGCTGCAGGACTTGCATTGACCAGTGATTGATCTATTTAATGTGAGCCACCAAGTCTGTTGTTTAAATAGCATTAAGGAGTTGGTTAACATCCACACGTGTTGAATCATAAACATAAAAGGCAATATGTAATTTCCTTTTAAAATTTTGCAGATCCTGATTTAGTTTAGGGTAGTGAAAAATCACATTGCATAAGTCACAAGATATCCATGGGGCAAGGAGGCATCCAACCTGAGCATCATCAACCAAAATCTGATGCATGGGATACCAAGTCACCCCCTTGTCATCAGGCTATTTTTCAGGGAGGCAAAGGCATTGGGAGTGACTGGTATTAGGCAAAGCTGGTGATAACAGTGTGGGAGGGGGGCAGGGTGGATGGGTGGGTTCCACCCACAGTCCCTGCTCCATAGGCAAGTGGAGGTGATCAAATAGTACTACTTAAAATATCCTCTGGAGTGCAACACTGTATTGGATCATCTTACCAGCAGATCACTGAAACATGTATGCATCAGTGCCACTGGGTGAGAAACTGAATCTTGTAGTTCACTGCCCTTGTATTAAGCTGAGTTACCATAATTCAAACACAGTGCTATAAATCTTTATCTAATGATCTGAGAAGTCCCACTGAAACTTACTCTTACTAAATGTGTATAGGATGGATAAATTATGCAAAGAAAATATAATAAGGTTCTTAAATTTTGCTTTTTTATATAACATTATACTCAGAGCTGACGTACCCATCTGCATGTTGTATATATTTTGGAAGCATCTGCTTATATTATTAGTTTCTATATCATTAATCTGGGAAGGTATAAATACTAAATCTGAGGAAGTATAATAAAGATTATTTCTTACACTGCTAACAAATTTACTTTGTTTTAGGTACCAGAGTAAGAAGAACACCATCTTCCACAAAGTCTGCTGCAAAAAAAGTAAAGAAACGAAATCCATGGTCAGATGATGAATCAAAGTCTGAAAGTGACTTGGAAGAAAATGAGCCTGTGATTATTCCAAGAGATTCTTTACTTAGAAGAGCTGCAGGTAGCAATGGGAATGTCTATAATTTAATAAAAACTTTTAGTTTAATATTGTAAATGAGTTAAGTTTTAATAATTGGCAGCTGTGTTTGTAGTAAGTATGTTGTGCTTAATCATGTTTAACTTAAAAGAAAAGGCTTTCTTTTGCATGCTTTTGAAGATAACTTGAAGACAATATTTTGTCTACAATTACTCCAGTGTTAGTTAAACCTTTCAGTAGGTTTGCAGTGATATATTGCTTCTGCTTTGCATATACAGGTAGCCCTCAGTTAATGACCATTTGTTTAATGACGATTCGAAGTTACAACAGCCTGTACTCATGACCGTCACAAACTGTCACACCCCTGTGGTCACATGATCACGATTTGCAATCTTTTTTACGATGGTCATTAAGCAAATCACCATAGTCGTTAAGTGAATCATGTGGTTCACCTGTGGAATTGTCTTTTCCTGGCTAATTGTAATTCCCTTTTGGATCTTAACAACAACTTTACAGTGAAAAAAAAATCAACCAAAAGGTATCCAAACGTCTGTACTTGCCATATTCACTGTTCTCTTATTTTGAATGTGTAAACAAATTATGCATTCAAATCTGCAGAAAGGTGGCCTGTTTAAGTTTGAGTTACATAGAAATTGCGAACCCTTTCTTCACTTATTACAACGTGCTATTTTACCAGGGGTGTCTAAACATTTTCATGCAACTGTATCCTTCTTTACAAATAAATTGTGTTGTAATTCATGTATTCAGTGTTTACTGTCCAAGGCTGTGATATATTGCAAAGATAAGTTGCAATACTATAGCTTTCACAGAACTCCTAAAAATTTTCATAGTGTGAAATATGAAGTATAACATTTAACCTAAAAAGATTTGTGGTGTTGGCTGTCTTCGCAGCTGAAAGGCCCAAATACACCTTTGATTTCTCAGAAGAAGAAGATGATGCTGATGATGATGAAGATGCCAACAATAATAATGATCTTGATGAACTGAAAGTAAAGGCATCTCCAAACATCAATGACAGAGAAGATGAATTCGTGCCCTCAGATAGTCTCGAAAAGGATGAATATGATTTTTCTCCAATCAAATCAAAGCCTTCTCCAGAGTAAGTGTCATAGGTTTGGGATAGTATTTTATTTAGCCTCTAACTAGCAGTATGAGGATTAACAAATGTATGTGGGATAAAAGCAGAGAAAGTAAATTGTTGCAGCTCTGTAGGGTGAGGCATATTCTGGATATTAAGTGTCAACAGATGCTAAATGTTTATCTGCCTTTTTAAACAAATATACATTGTTACTTGGAGTATGTGCATTTTTGTCTATTGAAATGTGATAATACATAGTAATGAAATATAGCTTTAAGCCATTTGGTCACTCATTTTATGTTTATGTATTATTATATATATGTTCTGTAGAGCATCTTTACAGATTAATCTACGTATTACCATATATTTTGTACTGCAATCCTGTACAAAATCAAACAAAATGCTGCTTTTGTAAGCAGAGGAAACTGCTTAGTAAAATTCTCTTTTTATCATAGGAAGGTTTCCCAAGACAAAGCTAGTCAAGACTTTGGCAACCTGTTCACGTTTCCTTCTTATTCTCGGAAAACCAATATTGGTATGTATAAAATATATTAAATATTTCCACTTGACAGGCAAGGCACAATTGGATAGGGGATATATAGAACCTTTGTTTAATCTGTAATCACTAAATGAGAGTGACCCTCCATTGGAATCTCAGAGAGTACCCTTCTTCAGGGAAACACCTACACATTTAAAAAACTGATATGTAACACAGTTGCATTAAAATGATAAGAAAATGTAAGTTGTTTTCTTTTCCTTTCCCCGCAAATCTGATTAGGTGCCAGAAAATGGAATTATGTTTCTGAAAATAAGTAGTTATAAAATTTATTTTTGTGAGTTGTGGCTAAGCTGGCTGGGTGGCTTTGGGCCAGTCACTCTCTCTCAACCCAACTCACCTCACAGGGTTGTTGTGGGGAATATAGGAGGAGGGAGTATTAGGTATGTTTGCCACCTTGAGTTATTTATAAAACATCATAAAGGCAGGATAAAAAATCTAAAAAAAGCAACAACTATAAGGGAGAAGTGACACAATTACAAATAAATTAGAATAGTGCTTTGTTGAATTCAGTATCCTTCTGATCTAAAATTTGCTGTTTAATTACTCTAAGCATTAGGTATTATACCCTGATCACACCTAAAGCTGAACCATGATGGGAAAAAATCTTGAGATTTCTGGTGGTATCTGTAGCTGTCCATTATAGCAACCAGAGCAAATCTGCTTCCTGCTTTCTACACCTTAAAGCAGAAGTGAATTATTTGAGCTTTCGGTCTTGGGTGTGCCCCTCATAGACTTCCCAAGGTTGTTACTACATTGTAATACATGTGATAATTATTTACATAATTACATACATGACTAGAGAAGAATTGTTTAAATTATATTTAATTGTAATTAAAAGGAAATCACATTCAGTTTACTTCTGAAGGTGGCTCAGCATGCCTCTCAAAGGTGAAGAACAGCCCTAATACCAGGAAGAAGTTGTATATCCCTGCCTTAGGGCTTATCTGGGAAGCTGAGGAACATTGGCGAACACTTTCTATTAGTCCTGTGCTGGTTACCTTCCCCTAAACAGCACTCTCTTCCACTCAGTGACAGTCAGTGTGGTGTAGTGATTAATAGGATGGACTAGAACCAGGGGACTCAAGTTCAAGTCTACCTTCAACCATGGAAGCTCATGAGTGACTTTGGGCCAGTCATTATCTCTCAGCTCATCTATTTCACAGGTTTATTGTGGAGAGTGCCATATATAGCACTTCAAGCTCCTAGAGAAAAATACTAACCTAGCCAGTAACAACAACACAGCTACTTCATCAATTATCAGTCCTCTTTGCATAGCCAGTTCCGCTACCCATTAATTATGCCTAAGTTGCCATGTGCAAAACATTTCATTCTGAAACATTTCAAGAGCAAAACTTCAGGAATCATCCTATTTTAAGGGCAAAACTCCTGTTTTGGGTGTGAAATGAGCTGTTCTGAGCTTTTTGGAAGCATAAACTTTTAGACATATATTTAGCATGCCAAAATGCAATGCTGAACTTTTCAAATTTTTTAGCATCTTTGTGAGCTTATATGTGTTATTATGTCATTTTAATATGAAAAAATATTTACATTTAGTGTTGAGAAGATGATCATTGGTATGTAAGGTATTAAAAACATTTTGTACTCTTTAGATACATCAAAATTTGACAGTGATGAGGAAGATTCAACACCAGTCTACTCTTCTTTTATTCCAAAACAGACAGAGAAACCTTCAAGTAAAACAGTTGTCACTAAAAAAGGCAAGTGTTAAATGTACCAGTTACCTTGCTCTTGTAAAATTTAGTCCTCTTGATAATTAGTATAAAATATATAAAGTGTGACCTAAATACCATTTCAAGTAATATCTTCTTGTCCTAAGAGGAGAACATGTTAAACACTGCTCTGTTAAACCTTGTAGAGAACTCTTTGCGCCTGAGATACTGGTGAGTTATTGCTAGTCACAATATAGTTTGACAGCGTCAGATAAGTCCATCTCCCTGTAATAGTTTTGAAATCACTGTCTAAGGAGTAGATAGAATTTTGTTAATACTTCCCATGTCATCCAAGTAACAGAACAGAAAATAGAAAACAAGCACTGATCTTTCACTGTATATTTACATGTGCCAGGCTGTGGGAAGGGAAAAAATAGTAGTAGTAGAGCCTTACAGAATCTCTGTTGGTGCTGCTGCAATTTAATATTTATTTGCATAATTAACAGCAAAACTACCATCAGATGTGCCCTCTAAGCTGAAAAGACCTCCTAAGCCTAAGAAGATGGAAATAATAAACTCTGATTCAGAATCTGAATTTGGTATTCCAAAGAAGTCTGTAATTCCCAAAGGTAAAAAAAAAGTTGATGTTCCAAATTTCCAATTGTCTTATGCTATGAATACACATTTAAAACTTACTCTTATTTGACAGTGAAATTAATAGCTTTTCTTGTTAAAAGGCAGCAGTTGAAGTGTGTTAAGACATCTTTTTCTTGTATATTTACTTTTAGTGTTTATATACTAACAAATTTAGAAATAAAGTGTGTCAATTATTTACTGAATTTACACTCACCAAACTCAAACAAAAACAATGGTTATGGTTTTATTTTATTAAAACATTCCTTAGAAATATTAAGTCATAGATCTTAGAGCAACATAAAATCAATAATCAAAGAACAGACACTATAAAAAGGAAAAAGCAATTCAAACTATATATAATACCAATGCAAAAACAACTGAAACAACATACAGGAATCATATAGACTGATGAAAAAGTATTCACTCTTGACCTGGTGCCACAGCCAAGAAGGCCCACTCTTGTACTCTGCAAAATGTATGCCTCCTAAAGTGAGATGCAAAAAGTGCTTCTCAGATGCCGTTAATATTCAAGAAAGCTCATTCTGGAACAGGCATTCCATTAAGTATCTGGGCCTCTACTAGATCAACATGTAATTCAGAAACAAGTCAACATAAATGCAAAGTTTGTCTAAATTTGCTTCCTGGCCGAAGAACAAAAGATGAAACTAGCTTGCTTCCCATAGTAACGCATGTAACAGTCCAGCAGCAGCCACCAAGGCCTGATCTTAAGTTCTTGTCATAGCAGAAGTGGGGAAAATATGGAGGCAGACTTTTTTTCCCCCCCAAATAGCCTTTTTTCGATATGTGTAGTAATCTGTAGGTCACTCAACAACCTTGAATTAGAAATGGACTATGAAATTTTTATTTGCAGTATTCTGAACCTGCTGAAATTTTTAAGTTTTGTGAAGATAGTCTTTGCATGCTTTCCAAAACTAAAATATGGAATGCTTTACAGATGCTTTACGTGGGATAAGGCAGCCAATGTCCCTATGGCCAGATCTTACAACTCCAGGAACAGCTGCAGTTGGTGCAGGAATTGTAAATGCACTCCTAGACACCATTGAAACTTGCTTTCAAGTTTAGAGTTAAATCCATAAATTAATTCAATCTGTGAGGGACGGAGGGAAACGTCATGCAAAGCAGTTGAATGTTTCTCTTGTCTAGGTTAAGCTTCCATTTTTATGTTTTAGTCTATTATGTATTAGCCAATTTGAACAACATTTGATCAGGTCCTCTGAATTTCAATGAAAAGGAGAAAGCTGGGTGTCTTCAATGCACCAGTGACTCTGAAACTCCAAGAAACTTCTTTAAGCATTTTCATAGGCAAAGTATAAAACTATAAAAGATAAAGCAGAATTAAAAGACAGAATAAAACCAATTGCGTATCATATCTAAAAATTCAAACTATATTTAGTATTGAAGACCCTAGAAGCTAGAAAGAGCTTAGCAATTCTGCCTGAAAGAGTAGCAGATACTAGATATTAGGGTACTGGTGATGGTTCTAATTAATCAGAAAAAAGGAGTTTCATGTTGGTTGCCATAGCATTCAGCAGATTACTAGTTCACTTTTTATTAATACAATAATTGAATTTGGATGCACAATTTCTCAAGAAAATAGTTAACATACAACTTTTGTCTGCAATTCAGTCAAGGACTTCATTTTGACAAATTGTTTATACAGTAATAATAGAAGAGAAATGGTTCTATTGGGTTAATTACTATCTGAAAATAGTAGTAATTTATATAAACAATTTTATATTTAATAATTTCTCTTTAAAACAATTGTTGATTAAAAGAATAATGATAATATAATTTATTTAGTATGGTAAAACATACAAAGAACTGATGCAGATTCTCCCTTCAATCTTTTAGTAGGAAAAGGCAGGGGAGCAAAGAAAAGGAAAGCATCTGGTTCTGAAAATGAAGGTGAATATAACCCTGGAAGAAAACCACCCAAGTCAACTGCAAGCAAGGTAAGTTATTAATCTGCTAGATACACTAACTGGTTATTGATGAAAGCATTGTAAAATAATTCATGAGTTAGCTTAAATATAGATTTTTTTAAAAAAATAGCATCTTAAGAACTTTAAAAGGCTGTATAATTGGGATCTTCTTCACCAGTAACTTTTACTAA
Organism: Liasis olivaceus; assembly: GCA_030867105.1. Taxonomy (NCBI): domain Eukaryota; kingdom Metazoa; phylum Chordata; class Lepidosauria; order Squamata; family Pythonidae; genus Liasis; species Liasis olivaceus. Next base: position 38,959,196 of record CM061351.1, on the reverse strand, counting down.
TTACTTTAAAACAGAAACTGAAGAAAACTGCCTTCGATCAGGATTCCGATGTAGATATCTTCCCATCTGACTTTGCTTCCGAAACAACTTCCAGGCCACGGACAGGTCGGGCTAGAAAAGAAGTGAAGTATTTTGCGGAGTCTGATGAAGATGATGATTTTGCTATGTTTTAATTAAGTGCCGAAAGAGCACACAAACTTCCAACGAATATCTTAAGTTGTCCTTTTGTCCTTTTCCGTCGCAGACTTTTTGTACATTTGACTTATTTTATGTGATGATGTAATTGATGGTTTTTATTATTGTGTGTAGGCATTTTAACATTTTGTTCTTACACTTACAGTTTTATGCTCTTTTTTACTCATTGAAATGTCATGTATTTGTCTGACCGGCTTGTAGAAATGTTCTAGAAAGCTGTGCAAAAGCACACATTTTAATTGTCATGGTTGCAAACAGCAAACCTTTTTGAAATGAAGTTTAAACATTAAAAATATAAAACCATTTACTTGTGTACAGAGGCTTGCCCTAAAGAAATTTTGTTTACACAGGGTCAAAATAAATATATTTTATTCTTTGCCAAGAGATTCCATGGAAAAAGGTAAACAGCATATGAACATAGAAAGCATTGTTAAACAATCTCAATGTACAAACAGAGCCAGTGAAAGTACATCACAGACTTGCTAGAATATATAAAAAAAATCCACTAGTGCTTTTAATGAAACCTAAAAAACGGACACTTTAAAAAATTGTAACCATTCTACCACATTTTTCACTCTGTTTTATGGTGATTAGCAAAGTCATAAAGGCAGATTCTATCATCTGCTTCTGGGTGTTCTAGTGCCAGCCCTGTGATGCCAGAGAAAAGAATGGGAGGGCTGAGGAACAGTTTCTCCAGAGTGTTTTTTTTCACTAGTGCCACCGACTCAGAGGTAGTGATTATGCCTGGTTATTATTCCACCAAGTTTCCCTAATAGCTTGTGAGATAAAGTAACATTATAACACTGTAAATTGTTTTTGCCTTGAAGGCTATAAGTGAAGTAAAATTTCTGTATTTTTAAATGTGGAGAAGTCAACCAAGTAATAAACCCTTTGTATATTTTTAAAGTGACATTAACAATAGAACAAATTATGTTCAAATAACCGAGCTGGCAGTTACACTCCCATAGAAGTTACTTCTGCTATTGCAGTGAAATTCTTTGATCTTTTGCTGGGAAAGAAGTAATACATTGAGGTCTTTAAAAAAGAGCAATGGTAAGGTTTCATCCTAACTAAGACTGTGTCTCTTAAAACGTTCTTATCGGGACATGTATGTTGTCCATCTTCTAAGGGATGTCTGGGGCATTTCATGGACACAAGAAAAAAGGGAAAGCACCGAACATCCACTATAGAAAGTACAGATTCATATATTTTTTATGTACAAAGTCATCAGAAATGGTATAACCACAACTTTTTAACCTCTTGTTTGAGATCAGTCTTGTCACTTGTAATGTTGGACATTCAAAGGAAACAGCAGCAACTTATCTGGTTGCTTATTTCATGAAATCAGAGATTCGCAGCACAATCCTATAAATGTAGAGAAGTAAGGCCTAATGGAACTTACTCCCAATGCGTATGTGTGTGCGTGTGTGTTAGATTGCAGCTTTAGTATTCTAAAAGTTTATGGTTTCTAATTAAGCTGCAAGTTACTCTGTGTTTCTCTCTGTGTGTATACATACTCATGCCTTCACACAATATAGATACATATGAACAATTCTTGGTCCTTTTGGGTTGTAGTGTATGTGAAAGTCCAGAAAATAAGCAGCTGTAGAGACAATATTTGCATGTCATCCTTGTACATGAAGAGTTAGGAATTTAGTTGGAGAAAATGTCTTATTGCACCAGAGGAGACTGAGTGACACTGCTATTATCTACCGAGCTTGGAGAAATGCTAGGACTGTGCTCTACTGTGGTCACTGTTGAGCTTGGTGTCAGTGGTTCATGGCCTTCTGAGTTCTCCAACATTTCCTGGATAAGAGGTGGCATGGATCCAGGGATTTCCATTTTCAGTGTAATAACACGTTCAGCACCTTATGAATTGTTCAGCCAAGGAAAAAAAGAAAAATGGAAAAGGTTAATACATTGGAATTTTTTCCAGTCAAACTTCACTTTTCTCAGAGGACAAGAAACTTAGATAATTTTAAATGATGTTTTTTCATCTTGTTACATGGATTATTGCAAGAAGCCAAGTCTTAGTTTGTGTAACAGCAACAGGAAAACTGCTCATGTGTTTGACTAGAAGGAGTGTTTTCTATCTATTCAGAGCTGATGACTAGGACAAAGAACTGATGAACTTTACTGATTTTAAAAACAAAAAGTTCTAAATACTTAAAGATGTCCAAAAATTTAGACAACTGAATTACAGCGCTGTCTTGCTTCTTTGGACTTCTAAAAAACTGAGAAGTACTATTTAGATGTATTGTTTGGATGGCCACATAAACAAGCTGCATTTGGACTGCTATTTGCAAAGTCTTAAAATTATCATTATGGAGCAAGAAATCAAAGGTTTACTCAAAATATGCTAAAATCATAGCTGCATATTTTGTACTTAACTGAATGGTAGATTTGAGCAACTATTAAACCATACTACAGAAAGTTAAAGACCAGTCACAGAGAAATGCTACATTGGGGAATGGGACAATTTCTAAGATGAAAGAACTACCAGTTCCAAAATATGGGGAGTCTTTAGGTCAGGACATGGGGGAAACATCTATCCAGCAGTTTTTTGGGGCGGTTTAAAACGTCTATCCCATGGGGGAAACGTCTATCCAGCAGTTTTTTGGTGGGGTTTGGTATCAAAAAAATAAAATAAATAAAAATATAAGTCATAGAGCTATGCAACATTTGAAGGCTGCACTCAGAACATTCCATTCCAGTTTTTTCCATCTGCTAAACTACAAGAGTGGAAATCCCATGCTAATCCCAGAGCTCATCTTAGCTGGCGGAGAAGTACTTCTGCTGGATTCAATGAACCTTTAGTTAATTTAATCAACATTTAAGAGTTATTTTGGATTACTCTGTTTTCTGAACATTATTCAGTATAAATAGGCCTAGAAACAAAACTGAGCATCTTAGCAAAAATATGGCAAAATGCTTTCGTTTGCATACTGACTTGTACTGAAAAATATGAACATGTTTACATGTTAATGTATTGAACTCATAACTGCCTGAACTCAAGGCAAATCAATTTTATCCACTCTTAGTCACATGTTTCAGCTCCTGGGTGCAAGTCATGAAGAAAGACTCTTACATTTGGGTTGGAAATGTGGCATTGACATTTTCGTATTAAGTGAACCAGGGTCATCTGTGGGGCTCTGCATGTTAAAAAAAAAGGGGTATGGTGTTTTTTACTTTTTGGCCTCCATGTGAACACTTCTGAAGTGAACTCTTGGTCTTTGATTCTTTTCATGAAATAATGGCATTCTTCAGCCAGTATAGTGGATTAAGCAATAACGTCCCCTGACCAACTGACCTACATCTGTGCACAGGCAGCTCATCATATCAAAAGACTGGATCTGTTGTCTCTCTATTAACTTTTTTTTCCAGTCATCCCAACGACCTGAAAGGATTATTGGTAATTCCTTTCCCACTTCACTTTTTTCCCCCTTATCAAAGCAACATTTAAAACAACAACTTGTGATTATGCAATCAGGATTGGTGCCACCACAGTCACAGCCAGGGGGACTATACCCATCCGTATTTGTTTTTGCCTCACAAGGAGTAGGCTGAGCCAGAAGGAGACAGGGAATGCTCAGAGAGAATGTCTTTTAGCAGAACCTCTTTAGGACATCATTTTCACCAGGAATGGAGAAAAGATCTATTAACTCACTGGCCAGTCAAAAGAATGATATGGCTTCCTGGGGGAGGGAGTTTAACCGAGTATATCCCTTTTACAGTTAACTGGCTGGGTCAACTGCTGCAGTTCTGTTTGCACAATGTCTCCATCTCCCTCAAAAAGCTATCAAACTTACCTTTTGCACTGATACTGCGCAGATCTGTGATTTTCATTAAGATCTTTGGAAACATATGAGGCTTGTTGGGTCTTCTTTTTCGGATGTATATTTTGAGAGCTTCTAGTAATGGCTCCTGTAGTTCATCTACTTTTGCTGGTTCTTCAAGGTCCTGGCGGTCTGGGAAAAAGGTACCCAAATATAATAGTTAAGATAATTTATACCCAAACATCAAATTGTTATAAATACATGATATGATGCCTTCTTATTTTTCCTTGTTATTACTTGTTCTGGTGGTTTACAAAATTCAATTCCAACTTGCATTCCTGTGGTAACACTCACTGCACAACTTGCTTGTTTCTAACTGGTGGGGCTGCAACTGGTTAACTACTTTATTCCCTCTTCTCCAACTGTGGACCATAGCACTGCCAAAAGTGAATATTTATTTAAAGTTCAACAGTAATTATCCATAAAATTTTAATTTATAAAACAGTAAAATAAAAAAAACAAAACAAGTTTAAAAGGCTAGTATACATTTTTTCATTTATATTGTTTATTTCTTTCATCCCTTGATCCCAGAGCAATATTGCCTTTGGGTGCCAGTAGGTGTCAGCAAATGATTAAAGGAAAGCTAGATCTATTGCTTTCCCCCATTCATACTTAAACACTCTGCAAAGTGTTGCTAATGCTTCCTCATTAATGTATCTGCTACCAAATTTTACCTGAAGGAATATATGAAGTGATATTTAGATGTTGGCTGTGCTTTCCTGAAATTTTTCCAACATTCAAACCATTTTTAAGTACTGGTCATAGCAATCCAACTCTGGTCACAGTTTAGTTTTATGTCAGGGCACTGCAACATTGCCTTATTTACTTCCAATCCCTTTGCATGAAATTCTCCATTTCACAGTTACCTTACCATGACTCCCTTTTCTGTTTTTCTTCAGCTACCTCCAGATTTCATCTCCTAGATGAAATCTAGAACACTGAGAAGCCAAAACAAGTAGAAAACCATGACACAGGGACTGGTTACTTGAGGGACCATCTATCTCTCATAGTATCTGCCCAGCTGAATCAATCCAGGTTCCTTCAATTAAGCAGTGCTATCTATCAGGACCCCAGAAGCATGCCTTCTGTCACAGCGCCTGCCCTTTGAAACGAGGTTCCCCTTGAGAACCAAATGGCCCCCACCCTGCCAGTGTTTCAAGGGGCCTGAAGACCTGGCACTTTATCCAGGCCTTTGGTGGGGATGACTGAAGCCACCGTTTAATTTAGGTTGCTTTCTTTTGTTAGCCCAGTTTGTTACTCTGCTATCTCTATCCTTTTTTCTTTCTTGTTTTTATTATGTTTTTCATGTTTTAAATCTTTTGCAAACTGCCAAGAGTCACTGGGAGTTGGGCAGCATATAAATTTAATAAATAATAACAATAAGGCTTTCCTAATATCTGATCTGTAAGGAAGGAAATTTTATTTCTGAACAAAACCTAGCAAACTTTGAAGACGCTGTATTGGTTTAAACCAGCAACTTTCCCCTACTTCCGTTAGCCCATCAAAATCCCTGTTGGCAAAATCTGGAGCAACACAAGCCTATTCAGCTCATTCCACAGTTAAGTTGATGTTATTCAAACATACCTCCACAAATTAAGCAGATGGCACTAAGCAGGCCAGTTTCAGTGTCATCCATTTCCAATGGCAGAAGCTGATTGGCAAACGTGAACACAAGATCCGTCAGAGGACCAAATCCAGCATTATGCATCTGAGTTCGGTTTAGTGTAAGGCCATCAGAAAATGTCATTGTATCTTGTTCAGGGGTGTATCTTGTGCAAATTCGGAGGATCTGGGAAGGAAAAAAAAATGTTGATTTAGAAAGATTAAAAATAAAGAGTTTCAGGAATAATCCTTTATATTATAGTTATTGCCTCCACCAATGGGTTTGACTAAACCAGAATCTGTTTGGTGCCACTACTTAGCTAAAATAAAATACTTTTTAAAAATCCCACAATTTCAGTGTGAAACTGATGTGCCTCTTATGCAGCCCAGTCCTACATGTTTACTCAGAAATTAAGCCTCATTGATTGTGTTTGCACAGAAATATTTGTTTGAAGCAAAGTATTCTAGGTTTTTTTGGCCAATTGCTGGCTTGTTTTCCTCTACCTTTTCTGTAAGATGGTATCACAAATGTCTTAATAAGCAGTAAAAATTATTTTCCTTGGGCAATATCACTGCCACTATTGCAACTTTTTTCTTGCCCTGCTTCCCCCCAATTCAGGTCAAGACCGAGAAGGGTGTGTACCACAGAATACAGTGGAATGTCTTTTCCCATTCAGGATTGGGCTGGAATTGTTCAAGTTTTGTTCTCTATTATTCCAGATTTTTTTTTTTTGTTTTTTGTCTGCGCTCAGTCATTACTGACCCTGCAGTGACTGCCTGGACGAATCCTTGCAGTTTTCAAGGCAATTGTTTTTCGGAAGTGGTTTGCCAGAGCCTCCTTCCTAGAGCAGAGCCCAGCTGGCGAGCGCAGGAGGCGGGATTTCCGTTGCTTCACGCCCTTTTCGGGCAAGCGCGGTTTCGCACTTACTGGCAGGCAACTGGTCCCATCTCTCTGTGCAAGGCGCTGCCAGCATTTTTCCTCCCACCGGAGTGAGAGTCCCCATTTATCTACTCACGTGAGTTTTCGACCTGTTGGGTTGACAGGAGCTGGGGTGGGGGGGACACAGGAGCTCACCCTGTTAACGCGAAGGCTGGACTCGAACCGCCGAAGCGTCAGCCATTTCTGGCCGGCAACTTTCAGCGTCATTAAGCTGCTGCGCCACCGCGTCCCCCTGTATTCTGTATTGCAGAATACAGAACACAAAATACTGCAATAAATTTATTTTATAGCAAGGCACATTCTGATTGTTAGAAAGAAATTTCCAACAGTAAGAGCAGTCCAACAGTGAAACCAATCACCAAAGAAGTCGTGTACTCCCCTTTGTTCAATGTGTTCAAGCGGAAGCTAGACAGCCATTCTCTTCTGGAGGCTTTAGTATTAGAACAGGAATTGGAGTTGAAGGTCCGGGTGACCCATTCTAATTTTGAGCAGGCCCAGAATCTTGGTAGAACTTATATGAAGAATCACACTGATGCTGGGAATTTGGGGGCTTGAAGCCTTAGTCTACTCAGAAAAAAGGGTGCAGTCCCTCCCCTGCTGACACCTCCTCATTGTGCATATTGTAAACTTTTTTGAGCACTTCGACATAGTCCAGTGGAAGTCTCATGGTACTGTGGGATGTGTGTGCAAGAGAGAAAGGTGTGTTGCTAAAGCTGACCCTGAATATGGAAAGGACCATCTTTGGGAAGGGAAAGCCTTATGGTCTGAGTGAGAATGAAACAAGTCTGTTTTCATAAGTGTCCTCATCTAACATGCACTCTTTTCCTCAAATTATCTGATTTCCTTACTTCAGCAGCACTCAGGCTCTTAAGAATATACAAACAGTCCACCTGTACTGATCTGTTCTCTTCATCCCTGCATCCCCCAAAAAACTGGGACAGCAGTTTATTATGTATTATCAATAGTTATTAATTGGTTTCCAGATAAAATGGTGTATCCCAGAGAACCACATAGACTTTCATGGCTAAACTGAACATTCAATTTCGAAGAATGGTAAGAAAAGGGCAACTCTAAAGCCTAAATATTGATTGCTTTGATTTTTATTTCTAAATGAATATGCTGCCTTTTTGGGGTGGCTCATATCCATAAATGAATTTCTTTCCCCCTCACAGTGAGACAAATCTGTAGACTATGGCCATTTTGATGGGGTTATGTTATGGCTGCTTCCTGACTTACATCTGCTGACCAAATGAAAGAACTGGAATGCTGTGTTATTGATATCTTATGATGAGAGAAAGAAATGGGTAAATCTGTACAAACTTTACAGACTTGAGTGAAGAGAAAAACAGTGTGAGCTAAAGTGACAGGAACCCTTGGCCTCAGTCCCAAGAATGAACTGCATATGGGTAATATAAGCTGCCTCTTGTTGCTACTTGGGAAGAATGTGGCCTCATTGAGTTACACATCATATCCCTGTGACAACAAATACATGTGGCATATTTCTGTGCAAGATCCTTTCTATTTTTTTTACACCCTTGCTAGAATCACTGACTGTAAAGCTGGTTTTATCAAGCAAAGGCAAACAGAATGCTTTTGTGCTGACTTATTTATGAACAGATGAAGCAAAAAACCCAACTCCTGAAAAACACAGCCTATCATATTCATTCATAAAAGATGCGGGCAAAGATGCAGTTTCAAACTTTAAGCCTTCTATTTCCATTACAAAGAATACATTACTATTATGAATGTGCTAATGGACTAGCTAAAAGCCAAGGTGGTGTAGTGGTTAAGGCACCAACCTAGAGAACAGGAGATTGTGAGTTCTAGTCCTGCCTTAGGCACAAAGTTAACTGGGTGACCTTGGGCCAGTCACTCTCTCTCAGCCCTAGGAAGAAGGCGGCAGTGGCCAACCACTTCCAAAAAACCAGAAAAATCTGGGAGTCATGACTCGCGAGGGATTGAAATTTGGGAAATTTGTGGCTGCTTCATGACTGCTGTGCTGCTATGCCACCGTGGTCAGCCCAAGTCATGGACATATCCCTGACCTCTTTCCTGCATTCTTGTCCCCTGTGCTCAATCGGCTGGTGGCAAGGCCAGACAGGTGAGTGGTGATCGGCTGCTTTGGAAACGAGGCAGAAATTTGAAATCTCTTAATGGTGGTGGATGTTGAGGGAAGGATGAGGGAGTAACTTGGATGCCTGCTAGCGAGGTAGGGCTGGTCACCCGGTGGTCGACGGGTGAGCCCTCTCCCTGCCAGAATGGGGAGCAGGGGTGCAGTTTTCCTCATGGTCCATGGTTCCCCTTGTTCTACCTCCCCCCAGCAAAGTGGCAGGAAGTTCCACGGGTCAGCTAAGGAGAAGGAGGAGACTTCACTGGGGCTCTCCTGAGGGTTGTGAGGGGAGGGCAAATGGCACAAGTCTATACTATATGTGGAAAGGAGGGAGGGAGGGAGGGAGGGAGATTTCTGGTGCTCCTGCCAGCTTCCCACAAGCAAAATCAATGGGGAGCTGGCAGCAAGTTGCAAGTCCCTCCCACTCCCACTGCTTTTTTGCCCTTGGTCATTCTGTTTCTCTGTTTAGGTAAGGAAATATCTCTGAAACGATGACCCAATCGGGCATGGGTTCTGTAGTTTACATTAAAATTCTTTCTTCCAGGAATTCATCTACTTCAGAACTCATCCTTGAGCATTTTTTCAGAGCAAATACCTGCTCAGCTTTAAGCAAACTACAGGTATAAAAATTATACGAATGCCATATATCAGGCCGAAAAATGAAATTATTTCTAAGCTCGCTGAAGAGTCATGCTTTACAAAGTTGCAGACAAAGAGCAAGTATTTAAGTTTAAAAAAGAACTTATCCTGGGGGAAAACACCACAAGATTAATATTAAAATGGCTACAAATTTTTCTACAAATCTAAAAAAGAACATCTTCATGTTACCAAGTCAACTCAATTTTTATTAAACATGTGCTAGATACCAAGCTTTTTCATTCCCTGAACAGGTTCATGAAATAGGGGAAACAGTATGCCAGCTTTTTTTCTCCCACTGGAAGCAATAAAAAGGGGGAATAAAAAATAAAGCTATGGCAAAAAAGACACACACAAACACACACACACACAGAGTGATGTGCAGTAGAACTTTCTTCTTTCATATTCTGCACTTATTTTGGAATGTGTGTCTGTACACATACTCAAACACGCACCTTATATTCTAACCAGCACAAGCCTATTGGAGCTTCCCTTCCCCACAGTAATATTGCTCTATTTAAACTATTTTTAATTTAACACATTATAGCTTCTATATCCATATGTAGCTTACTTCTGAACAGCTATATATGGCACTGCCCGACTGATTATGACAAAGACCCATCAATAGCACCTTTTCAGGATTGTCAGCAGATAATTTATCTGTTGAGACTTTCCTAAATTAACCAAATAACTGCCATTCCTCTTTCTACAAAGTTGGTGAGTGTGGAAATAATTTAGCAGTCATGCCCACCATTTTGACACTCCAAAATAAGTGCCCAATATGAAAGAATGACATTTTACTGCCCATCACAGTATACATGTAATGTGCCCTGAGGTCCAGTTTATTGAACTAGAGAGTTGGTAGCAGACCGGCTCAGAAAGCAGAAGGATTTCTACTTTAGGCTATCCAAGGATCAAAGGAATAAGAATGAGTCATTCCCCATTCTTAATTCAGAGCTGGTAACAGTAAGACATTCCTACCTACAGTCAGACTAGGTTTTGACAGCAAATAAAACCAACCCGTCTCTGTAAGATGATTTAGGAAAATGACTAGCACTAACTCTGGATAACTCTCAGGACTGCCCCAAACATATGGAATCCAAATGAACACCTATCTCTTGATAAAGATCATTGTTTACAACCCAGAACTTAAAAAGGAGACAAACCTGGCAAGGCTTGCGAAATTTGACTGTTCTTAAGGTCTTGATCTGCACCTAAAGAGAGGATCACTTCGATCTCTGAACAGTGCAATGCAGTTCTTGGTAGTTTAAACATATAGCAATATCAGCTTTAAATGTGTATTTTAGGGACTTACTTCCACAACCCTAAAACAAACTACAAACCTGGCAACCAAACAGTCTGAGGTCAGAAAGACTGCCAGTCCCAGTGCTACTGCCTAGCATCATCCACAGAAGCTGAATGGTAGAAGATTGAATGTACAGGTAGTCCTTGACTTATGATAATAGAAACCAGAAAATTTGCTGTTAAGCGGTATGGTCATTAAGTGAAGTATCACATGACCACACCCGATTTCATGACATTTTTTGTGGCAGACATTAAGTGAATCGTGGTCATTAAGCGAATCACCATGGTTCCCCATTGATTTTGCTTGTCGGAAGCCAGCTGGGAAAGTCACAAATGGTGATCATGTGACCCTGGGACGCTGCAACCATCGTAAATACATGCCGATTGCCAAGGGCCCAGTTTTGATCATGTGACTGCGGGGACGCATGTTGGTCATAAGGGCAAGGACCAGTCGTAAGTTCACATTTTTCAGTGCCATTGTAAGTTTGAACAGTTGCTAAACAAACAGTTGTAAGTTGAGGACTACCTGTAGTTAAAAGGAAATACTTCATTCACCAAATTATGAAAAATTATCACTAGGCATGATAATGACCAGAGCCAGTTTGGTGTAGTGATTAAGGCACGATAGAAACTGGGAGACCGTGAGTTCTAGTCCCACCTTAGGCACAAAGCCAGCTGGTGACCCTGAGCCAGTCACTCTGTCTCAGGCCTAGGAAGCAGGCAATGGCAAACCACTTATGAAATCTTGCCAAGAAAACTGCAGGGACTTGTCCAGGCAATCACCAGAAGTCAACACTGATTTGAAGACAGACACACACACACAAAAGAAAAGATGTTGACCACCATGTTGAATGGTCATTTTAAAAGAAGATAAGGCTATAATGAGAGCCAGATTGATGCGGTGGTTAAAGGCACTGGGCTAGAAGCTGGGAGACCCTGAGTTCTATTCCCACTTTAGGCAAAAAACTCCTAGGTGACTTTGAGCAGTCATTTTCTCTCAGCCCTAGGAAGAAGGCAAGGGCAAACCAATTCTGAAAATGCTGCGAGGAAAATTTCATGGACTTGCCAGTTACAAGGAGTCAGGACTGATTTGAAGGTACACACACACACATGGACACACAAAAGCTATAAATGGTTATTAAGCAGTGACTAGGCAAAATTTCTAATGTAGGGATATTCAAAGCAATTGGTGCCCAAACAGCATGGGTTTTGGGGGGTTTGGGGGGGGGGTCTGTTTTTGGGTGGTCTGTGTCAGATTTGAATCATTCATGATTCAGGTATTTTGGTCTATGTATGGGCCAAAATAAATGATTCTGTTCTAAGAAAAGAAGCGGGAAAAAAGCCAAGGACACTAGTAGCTGAGCAGAGTTTGGGAGGGGAGCACAGGGGGAGGTGGATTTGCCATGCTGGGTGCCAGTTCCTTGCTGCAATGATTCCCAGCTGCAACCCACAGTGTCTTCTCTCAGGCAACCTCTGGTGCTTGCTTTTTTCCCATTCAGAGGCTAGAAAGCAGGGAGGGAGGGAGAGCGAGTGAGCGAGCGCACTAGGGTTGGAAAAAAAACAGTCCTAAGTTGCATCTCTTCCTCTTGCCAGCAAAGCAGACATCACTTTTAGAAAGCACCAGGCTCCACTTTACTGCAGACCTGGAAATAGTTGGGGTCTCTGGGGTATGGAGGCTGCCCAGTCCTTTTCCTGGGCTGGCAAGAGCCTTTTGGTGAGGCACCCTTTTCCCTCTGGAGACTGCAGTTGCCATCTATGCAAGTCCACACAGGCTCTGTAGCCGAACTTCCCTGCACCACCTCTGGTGCACTCTGAGGGTCTCATCTCCTTCCAGTAGCCTGGGACCAGGCCCTGCAGGTGTCATGAAGGGGGCCTGGAGGGAGGAGAGAGGCCAAATCAGCCTGAGAAAGCAGCTGAGGAAGCAGGCAGGAAGAGGGAGGAGGGGGCTGCCTCTCCCTCCTCTGGGGATGGGGTCCAAAGGTTGCTGCTGCTGCTGCTGTTACACTCACTGGCCTACAAGTGAGGGATCCAGAGGACTTTCCCCACTGTAGCTCTGATTTTGCTGCTTTGATAGGTAGTACAGAAAGCCCAAAGTTGAACAGGGTGATCTTTCTGGGAGTTCCACATCACTAAGTCCTGATTTAATTAACTCTGAGTTTTGAGGTTCGGTTGCCTTCATTACAGGTGATGGGAAGGTACTGGGAAGATTCGGGGTGAGTGGACCTATGGGTTATATCATATTATGATAGTGGTAGTAGCAGTTGGGGGAGGGGAAAAGCAGCCCTAGGAAGTTGGGGGTGTTGGGCAGGTTGCTCTGGGAGCTGCTGAGAGGATGGAAGAAAGACGGCAATGTGCATTAGCCCTTGATACTTCTCTCATCCAAAATTTTAAAAAATAACAGAAGAAAACAGAATTATGGACAAAACACATGACTGTGATAGACACATAATACAGTGGTGCTTAAAAGCTTGTGAATCCTTTTGAATTTTCAATATTTCTGCATAAATATGACTTAAAATATGACCTGTTTTTCACACAAGTCCTAAAACTAGATAGAGAACCCAATTAAATAAATGAGTCAAAAACATTATACTTGTTCATTATTTATTGAGGAAAATGATCCAAAGCTACATGACCAATGATGCAAGATTAAAGAAGTTTATTAATTCTATGACAGGTCATGAAAAGTGACATTTTCTTATAAGGGCAAGGTTTTAATATACTGGCTTTATTTTATTAACACCGACAGGCTCTAAAGGTTTAAATAGAAACATGAAACACAAATGTAAAGGAGCAATAATAGCAGAAACAATAGTTCATTTTAGAAGATAGTCCTGAATTTCTAATACGTACCTATCTAGTGTCAAAATTCAATATTCAGCTTCTGTGATGAATTATTGAAAGAGCTGGTTATACTTATTCTGTTTATGCTTATGGAGAGAAGATAAAGGGAGACATAAAGGTGATCTTGAAATATCTGAAAGGCTGTTATGTGGAAGATGGAACAAACTTGTTCTCTGTTGATCCAAAGGGCAAAATTGGAACCAATGGGTCGAAAATGTACGGAATATGATGAGGACCATATATTAGCAAACACCTCCTTATGATATTAATTATTTGACAATGAAATGGGGGAGGTAGTTGTATACCTCTCATATATCTCTGGTGGTCCAGATTTAAGGTCTGCATAATTACTTTTGAAAAAAGAAAAAGAAGAGGATGAAATTTGACCCTTAGAAAATATCATAGATTAGAAAGAAGGCAACTCTTTAAATGTCCATCTCTCAATAACCATCACTTTGAAAGGTCTGAAACAAGCTCAGGGCCAATTCAAGCAGAATGCGAGTTAACACCTCTGAAATAGTCATCTGGGACTAAAAAGCCTCCTTCAAATATTCTTCATGAAGTCCTTCCCTTTGTATCACTGTGCCTTTCATTATAATTGCCTTATTTCTTGACTCGCACAGGGATAATTATAAGAAAGTATGTGGGGGTGCCATAGAGCCAATGTTGGAGGACAGATTTGTAATCTAGACTAGCCCTTTACCTTTGGAGAGAGCCCTCCAACATAGAACTCTACCACAAATTAATCCCATAATGCAGAGGTGGACAATTTGAATCCCTAGGCTGAATGAGGACCATAGTTTAATTTCAAGTGGTTCTTGGCCTAAAAGCAATCAACTCAGACGTCTGGCAAGAATGGTCTGTCCATTTCTCAGCAGGTAGGGAAGAGATGGGGCAGGGAAAGAGAAAACAGGTATCAGAAAGAGAAACAAATAAAAAGGAGTGATCAGAAGAGCATAAAGGGATAGTCAAAAGAAAGAGAATGCAAAGCCTAACTAACCACTTCTACTTTTGGCCCCACCCGAACATTGAGAACATAAAATGTCCCATGATGTTCAGACATCCACAAGAGAATGCTTCCATCCACAGAGGAAAAGTTGCCCAGAATGCCAAACATGGTACATATCCCACACAAGATGTATTATCATCCCTGCCATCTGATAAAATCAAAAGCTTGGTCCAATCCTTTCCGGGACCCAGGAGGATGGTGCTTGAAGCAAGGGGAGATTATAGATGATCATGTCTGGCTGCTGATAAACATTCCAGGGAAATGACAGGCTGAAAATAGCAAGCAGGCCTCTTAAGAGTGAAGAGTTGGAGAGAAGTTAAGCTATGCAAACTCTCTCTTAACCTTTATTTAAAAGAGCCATACCAGCAGCAATATATTAACCATTTATTAAGCTGCCCTGCCTCTCAACTGCAGTTCAACTTCCTTCTCAGAACTCTTGGTCAAACATGCTTGGAGCTGTGCCAAATTTTATAAATCATGGCATGACTTCACTATGTCGTATCATAGCAGCACTAACCATGGCAGGCATGCAATTGACAATAAATGGCTCTGTCTTGAAGCAAGACCACCCACAATAAAAAGAAGGCTAGCTCGTGCGAAAGCCTGTATGAAAAAGGACTCTGCTAGGCAAATATTTGAGATGCACACTAGCCTCCTCTTGGCTTCTTCTCTTCCCATCATACAGAAGTAACAGCTTGCAAGAAAAGGAAAAGAAAAGAAAAGAAGCTATACTACCTATCATATTCTCCTCCCTAGGATTTTGTTTGAAGTTTTCAAACAAACTTTACAGGTTTCTGGCATTCTTTGGTTAATTATTTTAGTGGGAAATGTTCCTATACAAACCAAACTCCAGATCTACCAAACAAGGGAGCAGTAAGAGGCAAGCAGAAAACAGCGATTTGTTTGGAAGATACTATATATGTCTATTTCTATTCAGAAAAGCAGGTGTTGGGGAAATCAATTTTGTATTACTTACTTTACCCTAAAGCAAAGATAGGGAAAGTATGGTGCTCCAGTTGTTGCTGGAGCCTCCCAGCATTGTTCACCATTGGCTATACTGGCTAGAGCCAATGATAATGGAAATTAGTCCAGGAACATCTGCAGGACCACAGACTTCCCATTATGCCCTAAAGAAATGATTAATCACATACAAATCACTTTTCACATGAATTATTCCTCACAGCATTTACTAGGGACAACAAAATTCCATTTATAAGATAGCCTGGGGAGAGTGTCCTTGCACTTAATAAAAAGTCAATGTTTTGGAACTTAGCACTGCAAATTCTGAACAGAAAAACTGCATTCTTCAACTTCTATGTGTATTTGCCCTTTCGGATCCTTTAGTTTGCCTCTGCTAACCATAGGAAAGGAAAGGCACTCTCCTTCCATTCCCAATTATTTGAAATTGACAGAGCCTCTCCCTGGAAGTTGATTGGACAGATATAGGGGAGTTGGAGAGTGGTTAGTCACAGCCCTTCCTGAGCTGCTTTTGTTTGCTAGAACAAAATATGAGCAATACAATGAGCTGATTGACTGTTGCTGAGGTTTTATTTTTTACATATATTAATTAAGATACTGTAATACTGTAATAGGAAGCTGGAATGCTGCAAAGCAAAGTGACAGCCTCCTTTATCCCTACAAAAGCCTCTGTGTACATGTGCTTCGTTTACGAGTGTGCTTGCCTGTCTAGGAAGCATAAGCTGGAGTGTACAGGGATGGATATGAAGAGGCTAGAGAAAACCGTAGGGATATACCTGCCAGTTTGCTTTCTGGCAGCAATGGGTAGACTTTCCCATGGCACATGCCCACCACCTCCTGAAGGTTGGTGTGCCCATTATCTATTACCAGTATTAATCAGGAAGACCTCCCAAAATACACTGGTTCTTGGAAGCAAAAGACAACAGAATACTTTGAAGAGACAAGTTACATACCAAAATGTCCAAGCAGGCAGCTTTAAGTAGCGTGATCTGGTCTGCAATTGTCAAACTTGTGAAACCAGGCAACCGTTTTGCAAATTCCACTATTTTAATAATGCACTTTGTTGCAAGTTCACTGAATTTGTCCCAAAGCCCAAGGTCCAGACGAACTCTATGGTCTGCACTAGAGTTCTAAAAAGAACAAAATGAATCAATTGCTATGACAGAATGTAGCGGAAACAAAGACCCTCTAAAAAAACCTTCTATTAACCATTTCAGTATCAGTGAGGTTTGCTGTTGGAACCTCTTTGTTCTTAACTTTGTCCAGTCTTTCCTTATATGCTTTTTCTTCTGCTTATGATTAAAGGCACCATCTGTCCAGAGGGTAAAATAAATGACAGCATTTCCAAAGGCTACTGATCTTCTTTTCCCATTAGGTATACAATGTCTACACTGAAAACCCACCCTTTACCATCAGAACCCAGGAATTAAAATATGTGTAACTGGAAGATTGGTTTCCATGTGTGGGAAAAGTAGCTTCATCATGCAGAGTATAGTTTGCATGCAATGTGACCCCTTTCCACATGCTTATAGGTTCAGCAAATTAGTTCATGTTAACCTTTCTTTCCTATGGCTCAACAAAGGTTTTATAACTCTGAAAAAAATCAATTTATTATGAACAAGAGAAGAACCATCTGTTAGGCAGGAAAAAACAATAAGGAATTCCTTTTCCTCCCTCCTTGCCAAAGATGGTATTTGATGATGGTCTCTTCATCTCTGGGTATATTCATCTGCAAACATTTGCCCACAGAAAAAATACAGTACTTAGTACTATGCTACACACTGGTGCAAGTTGCATCCAGTTTAGTTTAAATCAGGGACGCACAACGGCATAGTGGGGGCCACATCCCTCCAAGTGGATAAGGCTAGAACAAAAGCTAAATCTGATTTATACATATTAAAATGTAATTATAATGAAAATTAAACCAAGTAATCACAGTTACTACAATTATTCTCCAAGTATTCAATAACTTTCCCATTTGATTAAAGTATACAAATTGACAGCAAGTTCTGAGGGGGCTCTGGGAGCCACATCCATAGCTTATATTGTCTTGGGGCTCAGTCTGTAATACAAATGTTGAAAAATATGGTAATACGCACAACCAGCATCTAGTAAGGAACATGACAGTTTTGTGACCTATCTAGAGACTAACTGCACCTGCAAAATACAAAACAGAATAGCTCCTAAATCTGACCAAAGTCAGTTAAAACTGAAATATATTGTTTTGGAAAATGAATTATTATGGAAATGAACCTAACAGGAGTGGGGAGGACTGATACAACCAAACTGTTAGAACAGGGAGAAGAAATATCACTGAACTATACCCTCAGTGGTCCAAGACAGCACGGTCAGCAGTGAGGGATGCTGAGATTGTTGTTCCCACACCTGCTTGATAGTGCAGTACTCCTAAAGTAGGAAGGCTAATGTGAATATTATCAGGCCAGGACTGGCACAGGAGTGCACCAATTACAAAGATCTGAAGAATAAAAATAGTCATCAGCCTGATGTTTGAGAAAACTGGAAAAGATACAAATACAATTGATGATAAACCACAGTTTGGGATGCAAGAAATATTTTAAAACAGGAAGTGTCTATATCCCTTTTTAACTTTTGTTTTAGGTCCTAGTTATATATAAACTTTTTTTTCCCTCTCTGTGTGTTTTTTCTATATTCCTTATGCTTGTCTTTTGACTGTAATAATAAACTACACTGCATTGCACTACACTAAAGTAAGCGGAGAGAGAGTCCATGTATAAACGTTCTCATTGGATCTGCTTCTGTTCTTTTTCAAACAAAACCAATTTGTGATATGGAGGAAGGATATGTGACACCTACTCAGAAGGTAAAATAAAATGGTACTAAACACTTCCACATTTCACTTGTACAATTTCCTACATATATTGTGCAGGGAGTTGAATTCTAATGGATCTTTTCCAGTGGATTGTATTCTACAGGTGCAACATGCCACACAAGGGGTTAACAGGTTTTGTTTTGTTGACCGAAATATTCCTTTTTCAGGAACTCTGCATCCTTAAGATTTATTGTATATCCCCCTCAAGGACCTTGGTGAAATGCTGTACATATGCAGGTGGGGAATAAGACCAAGATGTGTAGTCATTTGGGCTGTAGTTAAATATAATAGGCAGTTTATATCCAGTTTCCTAGAAAAATGGCAATATAAAAGGCTTGAACAAAGCAGAGCCTAGGGCTTGAAATCATTTCACAATAGGGCATCCATTTGGAAAGAAGATGTTGCATGAAACCAACAGGTGTGACCAAAATCTTCAGTAGGATCTTACCAGCTCTCTTTATCATGCTTTCTGCCACCTACGCAAGGAAGTGAACGCATCTGTGTCTGAGCCAATGCCTAACAGCCCTAACAAAGTGTAAATCTAATTTGATTATTATGCAAACTGAAGAGAAGAGGCAGTGAATAAAGCAGAGAGTTAGCCTGCTGCTTTGCTGCCCTGCTACATCAAGACAGACTAACTGAAAACAGCTCGATGCCTCGTAACTATGAGAGGGGCAGCCAGAAAGCATTTGTAGCTTTCATTTGGTAATGGGCACTTAAAAGCATCCCTAGAAACAAGTCCATTTTTAGCCATTTCTCTCCATACTGAATGATAAAATCAAGTCAGCAACGACATACCAGCCAAGTGATGATGCAACGACTTAATATTAAAAAGGAGGTTCCCTCTCTAAGGGTATTGAGAACGATCAAGCTGGAGGGTTTAGCATAGTGTTGTATACAGAGTACTTTCCAAGGGCTTTTTCTTTTACTTTTCTGAAAGCATTCATGAACACAACTTAAGGACTCTGTTTTCCATAATACTGCAATGGTGTACATATGGTAGGATAATACTGTAAAACACTCTAGTGATATTTTTATCAGCAGAAAAGCACAACCCTGCTATACAATCAAATTACTCAGACATTTTGATTTTTTATTTATTTCAATTTTTAATTTAAGTGGAGTCCCTGGTTCTTTGTCATTATCTGTTGCACCCCTTACTAAGAAGAGAAAGACACAGAGATCAGGAACATCTGCAAAAAAAGAAAACAACACAATGCACAACGAAAGAAGATCTTTCCTTTACTGAATTTTACTTGACCAATTAAATATGTTGAAGTTTAGTTAGGTGGGGCTACAAATTTGTGGATCTATAAAGTCAAGGCTGGGCAGCCTTTTTTAAACTGAGAGGTGATTTGCTGGGAACAGCATGGTGGGCAGGGCTGAAGCAAGACATGGGTGGGGTCAGAGCCAAAAGAGGGCACACCCATTCTCTCTCTGATACTTTTTCTCATTTCCTTTGGAATCAGGCCATCGGCCCCTCATGCTATGGTGTATGCAAGACTCCTGCCACGTAGGGTGCTGTTGGTAGAGGCTCAACACCTCTTTTATTGTCTTGCCTACCTAGGATTGTACACGAAGAGTTGTCAGGTGCCACATAAGCTAGTTTAAATTGCAGGTCCAAAACTATGCAGACCTGCTTTAAGGGCAATGGTGACTCTTAGGCAAATTGCCAACTTTTTAATTTTACAATGACCCAAATATTCAGCCTGGAGTTTTTACACTCAAACTGGACTTTATGAAATACAACATTTTTGTGATATCTAATCACATGCCACAATACAACTGAGAAATAAGTGGACTTCTCAATGGTTTTATCAACCCCATGCATCACTCCTTACTAGAGGAAGAGGAGGCAGAAACTCACAACTGAGGCTCCAAGATGCTGGAAAAGATCTGGTTCCCTATGAAATTGTGGCTCCCACAGTGAGTCAGACAGAGAGAACAAAACCTCAGTAGAATTCACAAAGCACTGATGTGCACATGTACAAATCTGGTGAAACAATGTTCACTTACAGAGGCAGATTTCTTGGGAGCATATACACACATACATAAAGTGTTTCAGTCCTTCCAGAACTGATAGTTACCACTTTCCTAGCTCTTGCCTTGCTCAAGATTTTGGTCTTCAATCCCTACCTTGTTTGACTCTTGGAATTTAGTTCAGTTCTACTCTCTCAACTGACTTGACCATATCTTATTCTGCTACTAAACTCTTGGTAATGTGGCAATATACCTACAATATGCAACTGTATTATTAATTTCAATTATGGATACATATCCTGTGATATAAAACTATTCTTATTGGGAAGTTGGCTGCCCAATTATTTATCCACTAAACATTGAATAATACATTATACTTTGCAGCTCAACACCCCCAATTTTTGCTTTTCTTCCTTGTACTTCCACTTAAAAAGGGCATTTTCTTTTATATATAGGGTGCACAACTCATCCTGGTTAATTTTTCTTTTCCTTCTCTCTTTTACCATTTCCCAGTAAGATAAAATAAAATCATCATAATTTCTTATTTCCATTCCATTACAATATGTTGTACCTACAAGACACTTCTGTTTAATTGACGTACTGTTATTATCCGTTCCAAGAATTTGCTTGCAAGAATGTGTCCTGTTACATTTATTTTTGGTCCATCAACTAAGTATATTGTTCAGTCATTTATAGGAGTATCCAAACTAGATCACTGTACTATAAAAGGATTCTGCTTTAGTACATAAGATTGTACTAAAAACTTGCAGGGTCCTTCTAGAACAATTAATTTATCTAATTCTGAGATTCCATCCAAGCTTCCAGTCCTCATTACACATTTTCAAAGGCATTTTCGTAACAGCTCTTACCGTTGTGTATTTGCCCAACTGGCAGAGTGAAGGGAATGTTTCCTGGTGAGATTTTCTGATTTTCTCTGTGAGATCATCCAACTCTGCTGTCATTTCATAATTCTCCAAGAACTCTTGCTTTAAAGGTTCCTTTTTCTTTTTGTTCCTGTCATTTCTGACAGCTGGAGGCAAGAAAAAAGGCAATTCAAATGTGATTATTTAGATTAACCTACACTAAATTCAATAGATCCTGATTACAGCAATAAACATTAAACAGGCCAAACATACAGAGAACACAGAGAGGAAATCAGTAATTTTATTTAATAGCTTTTAAAAAATTGTGCCCATAATATTAATCTATTAGGAATCTTTCCTTTTCTTTAAAAGATCTGAGATTTCCTTAAGGCAAAGTTAAAAATTAAAGTGTTATTTTTGACATTAGAATGACTTATTCTTATTTGATAGAAAAATCCCTCCCAGTTTCAGTAAGTGCTGTTGGTATGCAAAAGAATCACCAATGAACCATAATGCAAAACAAAACAGGAACCCAAGGGCCTTCTTCACAATTCAGATCTAGCTCTGCCCCATCTGGCCCATTGCAGGTCGGGAGCCCGTGGGCTCCAGCACATTTTTGATTTTTAATTTTCTCTTTATATTCTTTGACTGTAATAATGGGAAGCTGACATTCTGCAAAGTCACATGCCAGCCTCTAGCATCATTTCTGTTTCTAGAATCTGATCTCCAGATGATATGTCCACTGGCATGAAAAATGTACATTTACATTGATTGGTACTTTTAGACAGGAATGGTTTACCTGGTTGAAGAGATTCCTATGGCCTTGCTTGCTGCTTCCCCTGCCACTCAAATTTAGTCCCCGCCTTTCCCCGCCTGCTGGGGGTTCTGCAGGGTGTGGTCAAAAATGTCCAGATGGTGGCCTTGACAGTGTGACTGAAGTTCCGCCAGTGTTTTATGGGCATCGCACATAAAAAACAGGTGGAGTTTTGATTTCAGCACCACAGCCACCATCTTGTAACACAGCAGGTTTGCCGAAAGCTGTGTCTCTGTGCATACCTACAGAGAAGAACTGAGATGTTGCTCTAAAAAGGAGTTCAACAGCTGCCAACAGACAGCTCAAGAAGACAATATTCAAAGGAGAATTTTTTTTTTTTTAAAGATTTAAAGGAGAACTTTTAACCTAGGTGTACATTTTAACAATTGGAGTGTTTAAAAACTGAGTACTTTATCAGTTTTTATTATTATTTTTCAATTAATGCTCTGAAACTGTGCCTTTTATTCTTTTTATATACCCTTCTAGTTTTACTGTGGGCTTTTACTTATTTTTTGTATTAATGTGGATTTTATCTTGGAATACTTGAACTGGGTATCAATGGCCAGATAAATAATTTAGATCTGACTCAGATCACTCTCCTCCTCCAGTTTCCAAGCAGGAATTTTCTTCCACTTTGGAAGCTACTGATGTCGGATGCATAATTTGCAATTCCATCTTCTTTTCACAGGGCTGCTACCTTGGAACCTCACATTAAAAATGCAGCAGAAGTTAAGCCTCTGGATTCATGCACATTGCTTATTATTGGCACTGATTATGAGGAAAGGAACCAAGAGGAATCAGCCCTACAAACTGCCAGAATGTCTAGGTTAAGAGATACAAATAACTGCCACCAGTTGGTGGACAAAACTGTGGAGTATACTGTATATTTAATCAGTTAAATTTAATCCAACGTAAGCTAGAACAGGTTTCTCTGACTCCACCACCACCACCACTAACCCTAACTGGAGATCAAAACATAAAAGAGATCTGAGTCATCTTTTGAATATGAGTCCAGTTGCTTTTCATTTGCTATGGCTCCTGAGCCCTCCTGATTCATTCACTAATATCAAGAGTTTGTTTCCACAAGAATTTGCTTTATTCAGATTTTCAAACATCTGTTTGTCTGACTTTTGCTGCCAGATCAGCATGGGAGACTACAGTCTTCAGTCAAGGCAAGGAAGATCATTAAGGAAGCTAACCCAGACCATGACCTTATTTGTCGTGAAGTCTCTCTCGCTGAAATCTAAACTTAAGCTCTGCCTGATGATGAACAAAAAATAATTATTCCCAGGTTGGAGGCATGCAAAAAAAACAAAAACACCCCCCCCCCCCGTTTGTCTGTCAGGCCAGCAGATGATATGGTAACAATGCCCCCATCCCTCAAACTGGTAAAAACAATATTTTAAATAAATTAGCTTAGCAAAGACTGAGATACTAACAAGAGTTGAAATAAATCCTGTGCCCTTACCAGTTAAATATAATATAGTATAGAGTACAGTATAGAGCCCAGCTGTAAAAACTGGATTAAACTTCACAACTCATCATATTCCCTAAATGTGTTACTCCTTATTAATCTTTTATTGTTATTGTTGGTCGCATAGTCAGCCAGATGTTTAGACTGGATTTAACATTTCTATCTACCTATCAAGTCCTTCCCAAGGACCTGGGATAGGCAGATGTTGTTGTTTGATGGTGTTAAAGTTATTGTTGCAGGATATAAGCTGTTCTAAGTAAAGCTGCCTTTTGCAATTGACTAATGGTGATTTTGTCAATGCCGATGGTCTTCAAGTGGTGCTCCAGATGTTTTGAGATTGCACCCAAGACACCTATTACATTGGTACTATGTTTGCTTTCTTTTGCCACAGTTGTTCTATTTCTATTTGCATATCTTTGCATCTTGTGATTTTCTCCAGTTCTTTCTCTTCTATTCTGCTGTCTCCAGGTATTGCAATGTCCACTATCTAGACTTTTTTGTCTTTCTTATCAACAGCTGGGGTGTTGTGTGGCAAGTGCTTGTCTGTTTGAATTCTAAAGTCCCAGAGCACTTTAGTTTCTTCATTTTCTATTACTTTGTCTGCTTTGTGGTCCCACCAGTTCTTGCTTGCAGGCAAATGGTATTACTTGCAGATATTCCAATGCACCATTGTTGCTACTTTGTCATGCCATTTGTAGTCAGTCTGTGTGATCTTATAGCAGCTAAGTGGTCAACTGTTTCTTTAGCTTCTTTGCAGAGGCGGCATTTGCTGTCTGTTGCTGTCTTCTCCATTCTGGCTTTGTATGAATCTGTTCTTAAGGCTTGGTCTTGTGCAGTGAGAATTAGCCCCTCTGTCTCTTTCTTCAACTTTCCTGCTCTTAGCCATTGCCAGGTCTTGTTGTTATCTGCTTTGCCTGTGTAGTTTTTTTGTGTACTGGCCATGTAATACTTTGCCTTGCCATGTCTCTTTTCTATTCTTCATTTGGTCTTTCTTGTAGGCCAGTTTGGTCTTGCTGGTATTCAGTAAGCCTTCATGGTATGCTAGCTTCAGTGATCTTCTTCACTGTCCAGGTATTCTTCCAATGCCCTTTTTTCTTCTTCAACCGTCTGGTGTATTTGTAACATTCCATGCCCCGATGCTCCTTGGTAAATTAGAGTCTATCAACGTCACTGTGTGGATGAAGAGCATGATTCATTGTCATTATTTTCCTGGTCCTTCTATCCAGGGCTTCTAGTTCTGCTTAAGTCCAATCCATTATTCCAGCTGTGTAACTAATGACTGGAATTGCCCACGTGTTAATTGCCTTGATGCTATTTCCTCCACTTAATTTGGACTTTAAGATCTTCTTCATGTATTCTTCTTCTTCATCATCATTTTATAAAGGAATAAAAAGAATAATGGAGGAACATTTCTGATGGAACTTCTTATCTCCACCTTCCACCTTATTGATACTAATGGTACAAAAACAAGCCAAACTGCATGGATATTCAACTTTATAACAAGTAATTCATTGATATAATTTTTCTATCAATAATTTTGATAATAATAGTAAAATCTAAAGCAACCTAAACTTAAAGAAAAGAAAATAGGAATAAAAACCCTCTCTAAAGTTACAAACAATTATCTCTTCATCCCATCTCTTATCTATAAACAAATCCATAAAACATAATCTTTTCAGTCCTGGTGTCAGCAGAAAGTCCAAAAAGGGTAGACAGAAGTAACAACATATCCTATTTTAATCTTGATCAAATATAAACCAATTTTATATTCCTTCCTTTTACTTCTAACAGTCTTAATCTTCAGTTCATTCAAATATTGTCATAGGATTTGATTTCTCTTCATTTCTTTATTCCATCACACAGAGTTCTTCAATGCTTTAACAAGCCTCTTTTGTAAATCCAGTAGGAAAAAATTATCCATGTCATTCTCTTGGTTTGTCATTTG
Source organism: Liasis olivaceus (assembly GCA_030867105.1). NCBI lineage: Eukaryota > Metazoa > Chordata > Lepidosauria > Squamata > Pythonidae > Liasis > Liasis olivaceus. The sequence goes on along the minus strand of CM061351.1, from coordinate 38,933,814 downwards.
TATTTCCTGTTTAAATTTTAAAGCCTCAGCATCCTTTTCTAAACCATACTCTTGGCCTGCCAGTTGTAAATCCACCTTTGATACCATCTCTATCTTTTCAGATAAAATTTGTTCTACATCTAACATTTCTTCAATAACATCTTTTGGACATAGTCTATCCATAGAAGCAGACATCATTACTGACATTGTTATCATGGCTACTATTTTCTGATTCAAAGTCTCCTCCGGTATTTTTACTGTCATAACCATCCTACAGGTCTATATCTCTTTCCTCTACCTAAAATCTTTAGACCCCTCTAGTATCCAATTTTTGAAATCATGAAATTCTTTATCTATGTTATGTCTTGTAAAAACCAAAAGAAGATCCATTTCCCACAAGAAGTTTTTTGTACTTTATAATTAATTCCAAAATCTTATTGTAAAAGTTTAAATATTGCAATTTTTTTCTGGACCCTTAGCCGTTTATAATTTTCTAAGATCAAAATCTTATTTAGCTTTTTGCTGTTTATTTCAGATTCTTTAAATTCTTAAGCTTATAATTAAAGTTTTCTTTTGTTCAGGATTAAAAGCAGACTCACCCAGTATTTTCAAACATGTCATTCCAAAGGTCTCTAATAACTTAGTAGTTGTTAATCAGCAATTCCCAAAAGTGATTAGCAAGTGAGGTTTGTGAACTTAGCGTCCTTTAAAAGTCTCTGCTGTGGTTGTGAGCAAGATGGCTAATCCCATCATTTCCCGGCACTCAAACCCACTGTTGTGCAGTCTCCTTGCAGGAAGCCACTGTCCAGAGCACATCTCCCATACTCTCCTTATCCAGAGAGGTTCCAAGGAACCGGTCTATTTATTGGTTCCTTGGTCTTTGCCGCAGTCATCAGCTCCACTTTCACAGAGCCATCTTCAGTTCACCATACCTCCCCTGGAAGCACAAGAAATCCACATCTGGCCCTTCCCTGCAGTATCTACTTTTAGGATTAATGTGAAAGTTATATTTCTTTTCCTCCCTTTAACTTTCAGGCAATGTATTTGGACTCCTCCATCACTTTTTATTCCTAATGGAATGCTATTGTCTAGGAGAAATAAGTGGTCATGGAATACGGACCATTCCATGGGCATTGAGTTAGACAGCCTAATATTACAGGGCCTGCAGTACTCTGACTCAAACACCATAGGCTTTTATGTGATGACTTTGCTCCAATAAAGTCTTAATATATTTGAACTCTGCTAAATTTTAAAAAATCCTGAAATAATACATAGTTTGATTGGGAACACAAGTGGGCAAGAAAAGATTTGGTTAATAAAAGCTCATCTTCAACAAAAACAGAAGTTTTAAAAGCCTCTGTTAGTCATAATTGTAGGCAGATCGGTATATAAATCCCTTTTAGGGAGAAAGAAAAGGGAATTTGCCAAGCTTTAATTATAAACAAAACAAAACCCTTGGCTGTTCTAAAAAAAAAGGGAAGTCCAGTTCTGGAACTTCCATAGGAATTAAGCAAATTCAAATTCTTGCTGAAGCCAGTTTTCCATCAATAATTGGACAATAAACTTTAAGAAAAGTTTTAGAACTGATCTGGATCTGGAAGATTCTCAGTTCCCAGGAAATCCCTTAACAGATAATTGGAAGGTGTTGCTGCAAAAACCCATGTTACAAGAACAAGTATTGAAAATACCATCTTCTCTTCCTTTAAATAAACAAAGCTTGGATTTACTGCCTAGCAAGGTATTCCATCATTCTGTTATGTGAGGGACATTGCTTCTTGTTAAACTGTTTACATATATAAACATAATGGTGGACTTGACCCTAGGGTCAACTACTTGAAGGCCATGGCAATGGTGAATAGTTGGTATTAATCCTGTGAAGAATTTTGGGATATAATTCAACATAACATTAGCATATTTAAATGGAAGTTTCCTGTTAGTTCTTTTCATAGTATTTTCCTTCTTCTATTCACTCTCAAAAACTTCTTACTCTATAGAGATAACACGATCCTTCTCTGAGTGACCAGCTTTAAATTGAAAAAAAGGTTAGCCATGTTTTGCCAGTACTGGAAAGAAAACCTCAGACTCAACTTTACATGTATTGAACTGAAAGTTTATATTTTTGGAAAATGGCCAAAAAAGTCAGAGTGGTCTGTCCAGTGTAAACAATTTAAATACTTGGGCATTTTTTTAAGTGAGACACTGTTTAGTGTACATGTAGATTATGCAATAGCAGCAAAACCATGAGGTTTATGTTAAAATATTATTATAACAATCAGCAAAGGAGGAAGCTTGTGCAAAACATCCTATACTTACTTAGTTTTGGGAGAAAGTAGTGGACTATATAAATATGACTGTGCGACAAAAGCTAAAATTTTCAGAGGATAATATTCTCTTGAATTACATACCTAGAACATGGAATTTGACAACTGGACAGCGTAAATGGATTCTCCATGCCCTAACTATGGCCAAAAGACTATGGGAAGATAAATGTATGGCCCCATTCACTCAATGGATTGAAGACCTGATTACACTTGTACCTATGAGTGAATTGCCTGTAGATATAGACTTTGTATGGACAAGTATAATAAAATATGGAACTCATTTATACAAAATACAAAGAATGATAGTTATATAAGTGTATCAGAAATCAATATATTACGCGCTTGAATAATATTTACTTAGATAAGTATATATAGAATTGTAACTGTTAACTATCATAATGATATATTATACTGTTTCTTTTTTCTTCTTTTTTCTGTTACTTTTTTTCACTTTTTAAAATAACTTTTTAATGTGTTGTTCTTTTCTTTGAGAATATATGCATTTGTATTATAATTATCTTTGTGTTTTGCTTCTTTTCTTCTGTTATTATTTTAAAAGCAATAAAAAATAATTTTCAAAAATCAACTAGTGCAAAATTTTAAATCAAATGCTATGTGTAGCTAAAATCAGGAGCTACAGCAAATTATTTTAGCCAGACTCTAGAAATTATATAAATCCAGCTTTTTAGATGCATATTGGTGCTTCCTGCAGGAGCTATAGCCATTGTTCCACAAAAACAGCTTAGCCTACCTTCAATAAAAGCCCAAATTCATAAAGCCTCAATTTAAACATACATACATGCATATATTAACTAGTGCTTTGAAGCACTGGAATTTCAGAAGACATGGAAATCAAACTTAATATTCAATCAAACTGGGGTGGGGGGGGGCATGATTTTAAGATGACAGGCAATCCATGAGATTATAGAATACAAGCAGATAACCAGAGAGTAGGCTACCTGGTTAATACACTTGAATAATTTTTTTATGACAGAAACCACTCCATCCTGGAGTCTTTCAGACATGCTGGATGACAACTCCCAAAATTCCTGGTCAGCATGAGCAATGGCCATCGGACTGGGAAAAAGCTACTATAAACTATGATACTGTACTACAGGTAGCTACCTTCAAATCACATTTCAGTATGTATACTTACATTACTTCCATTTCCATTTCTATATCAGATTATATCCCTTGGAGACCAATTATGAACATATTAACAGCAGGATGTCAGTATTTGTGGTACCTCTGAGACAAAGGTCGATTGAGCTAAGAGCTTTTGTAGAAAACATTCTGTGCCTGAAGTGGACTGGAAATGTGGTAAGGATATTACATGCATGGGCTGAGGCACCCCAGGAGATAAAACTAAATTAACCAGGTGAGAACTAAAGGGTATAGCAACATAAAACTCACCCTGACTGATGGAGCACTAAATCAGCTATTAATGTAATCCATGACCCAATGGGGATCAGATATTTCTTGGACAGTGACAGCTACCCATAATCCATAACAAACCCCAAACATAATGTTACTGAAATAACATTGGGTCAGTCGACCACTGGCTTGCAATAGAGTAGATACTATATGACTAGCACTTTAGGAAAGCTAATGTCAACAAGTATACTGTATTCATCAGTTTATATAGTGCCATCAATCAGCATGATGTATTCCAGAGAAATTACTTATACACAAATAATATACAAAAAGACAAATCTGCCTGAAGAGCTTGCAACCTAACATTTGGTATGATGGGAAATAGTAGAAGAATAGAAACAGGTGGAGAACAGCAGCATACAGCCAGGAGTCAATGTGGTACATTGAGGAGTGTCAGTGGTCTGCTTCAAATCAAGTCACAATTATTTAAGGCACATGGTTATGTTCAGGCTTTGTTCAGTAAGACCTGGGATGTGCATAACCTTGACATATTTTCTTTCTCTCCACCCACTGTCAGGTCAACTTGGCATCCTTAGGCAGACGCTGACAAGACAAGCTTGACCTGGGCTAGAGACTGTGGTTGTCTTGAAACAGGCATTTACTGTTTTAATTATGCACACTGATGCCATCCTAGCATTTTGGGGGGATATTGAGGAAAAATTTAATGGCACGCTCCCTTCTTTATGCATAATTAAAATGAGAAGGAGCTACAACTCACCACCCAGAACACTGCACTAATGTTCCTACAGCTGCTGTTACAAACTCAAAAGCTTCTTGGGTTCACCAATATTACAGGAAGACATCAGTAGACCCTGCTGGCTGAATGCTTATGATAATGTTCTTTTCGTAAGCAGAATTAAGCAGAAGCTGTAAACAGGGCTCCATGGTAGCTCCCCTCTACTTGACAAATGGACACTGTTGCTAGGATCACAGTATATTACCCAAGAATGGAACCTCCAAACACAAATACCCAAAGAAACTGCCAATGGGCCTGTGGAAGAGCTCTTAGTTAATAGTACTCTTTTCATTTTCATTTGTAATCATCAGATGCATCTACTGTGGTTTGATCCACTATTTTGTTTCTTTTTCTTTTCCATGTTTACTGCCAGCCACTCCATTGTCACAGAGGAAAGAGTATTTCCCACACATTAGACAAGTAATTGAGGGGTTCCCACTCTCTTGTGGGAACTTTTGCATCCTTCCTGGATATGCAGCAGATAACAACTGTTGATGCTCCCAATGGCTGCACATAATATTAGACTAACTTCTATGGGTATCCTTCCATGCACAAAAGCTAAGGACCGCTTCTTATGCAAACTTATCTTCCATTGAACTCAAAGTTTTTGCAAGGAAGCTCCATTTGCCTAAATGTGCTGACTGAAATACTTGCTCAGCATAAGGTCTCACCAGCCACTTAGCTCAACAGCTTTGAACAGTTTGCAGAACATGAATTCCTTATTCTGGAAAATATTAGGAAAGGCTGCCAAATGCTAAAGCTATAAGATGACTCACATGTCAAAGGCTTTTCTTTCCTTTTGTTCCTTTTCTGCTACTCAGAGTCTGTGACTTTACTTTGCCATATAATTTATATATCCTCCTGAGGAAGAATATTATAAGGAACATAAATTAAGGAAGGATAAGTATTATTCTAGCACCTCATATATTTATCTTTTAAATACAACTAAATTATCAGATGCCATTCTCCTGAAAAAAATCTACCTTTTTAATATCAATCAAGCTTAAGGCTGCAATCCTATTTAATGAGGTTGTGTTTCCTTCTGAGCAGACAAGCACAGGACCGCACTGTTTAATACGCTGCACAGATGGAAACGAGGCAGTGTAATTTTCTACAGGGTAAAAAACTTTTAGATTATACAAGCATTGCACATATTTAGGAATATCGTTAATTAGTTGCACAGTCAATGGTAAGAGTCTTACAGACCAGACAATTAAGTAAACAAGCAAAAATCAGTAATTTTTTTTTAACCGATTTTTACTGGGTTTTTTTTTAAAGTAAAAAAGTAGGGGTTTTTTTAAGTAAAATTTTTTTACTGATTTTTACTAGGGTTTCCAAAGGGATTCTAACTCTATGGAAATACAGAGGATGTGTATCTTCTAAAATTTTTATCTCTGCACAAATGTAAGATCACAGACTCTAAATGAAGTCATAATAACTATGATTTGTACATATTGTTACCTATTGTAGGTAGCATGCCTGGAGGAATGTTGATAAAAAACTGTTGCTTTTACAGCCATTTAAACACCTAGACTCAGATGCTGCGGTATGCCATCATTTTATGTATGCTTGTTAATTATCAATTGTAATGCTAATATATACTATTAAAGGGCACATATTCATAAAATATTTTGATTTAAATATTACACAAAAATATACAAACATGTGCATCATACATATATTGTTGTATCTTATGTTTCATGTTCTGAACTGCAAGGTCACTGTATTATTACAGGGATCACTAATCTTTTGGCACATTTAGACTCTTCAGGAAATTTTTGGGTGCTTTGGCACTGTGGCTGCTGAGGAAGCCTGCCCCTTAACAAAATGGCTAACATAGTGACATCATACTTACCAGTAATCAGGATCCCTAACTATCTGCAGTTTATTAAAATAACTTCTTAATTTTCCTCAGTAGAGTATCTGACCTTTTTATTGGAGTGTTCAGCCCACCTAAAGATTTCTAAATGGAAACTAACAGGATATCATTTAAAAAATAAACATTAGTGGCAAGTTTAAGGACATGAAGTCTTTACGCAAAGGTAAAATCCTCATCTTAGCAAATCAAATGTCTCCCAGAACAGGAATACCAGTACCATAAAATTGAAAGAGACGGACCAATCAAACCTCCACTGCAGGAAATTTGACAGCCTAGGCCACAAGCTCACAGATATAATTTTTTCTTGCATCTCAAACAATGATTAGCAAGAGGCAAATAAATATATGATAAAATTTTGCAAGATTTCATTGAAGACTACAAAACTTTCATAAAATGTTGATGAGATTTCATTAATTTTGTCAATGATACATAAAATATTATTTTGTTCATTGCTCTTGTGATTTCAGTGATGCTTTATTTTTATTGAGATGGGGCGGGCACAAATCTTGGGGTTTAAAGAAGTGATCTGGCAGCATGGGCACATTTTAGTAGGTCTTCAGTTACTCTTACCGCTGTTTATTTTCTGCTATGTAGCAGCTAACTACTGATTACTATATCTACATGGACTTTCAGCAGTTTTAGGTTTATTTTATGCAGCTGACTTTAGTTTCATTTGTTTAGACAATGAGATTAACATGTTCTTATGATAGTAACTTTACACTTCCATGGGAAAATGTTTTGTATAGTAGGATGTACATTCTTCATTAAATAACTTCTTTAGCAATTGTTCCTAAAACATGACATTTCCTGCTTTTCTCTGTTTCTCCTTATTGCTAATTTCCAAAACGGCCACTTTTAAGACATTTCTCAGAGGAGAGAGGACTGAAATTCTATTCTGAAAAAAATAAAAGTCTCACACAGAGATTAAAGCCCCATCCTTTAGAACAAATGAAAAACGGCAATGGAAATGTTCTTTTTAAAGGTAGAGAAAAGGGTTCTGGGCAATTTCAGAATTTCATGAAATAATATTTATGTAAAAGAGGGTATATATTAGACTGAAATGAGTATGGGATCACTTCTTGCTTTAAAAGTTGAAGAGAGGGCATATGGTAAATATATATTCTTTAAAATAACATGTAATAAATACCGTAGCTATTATGAAGTGTGTAAGAAACTTTCCCAGTTACTGGGAAAATAAAAAAGGCTGTATAATGTTTTAGAAAACTAAATGGCCCCTAACCATTTTTTATTTCATATAAATAATTAGGCTTTCAAAAGTAATTCTTATATGTCCAGCAATCTTAAATTAAGTTTATAATGGATAAATTTGGAATTTATATAAAATTGATATATTATAGTTTCAATCAATAGAAAATAAAATGTCAGATCATTATATCACTGTTCACTTTATGGCTACTGAAAGAAAAGTGCATAGAAAATTATATATATATATATATATCATTATTCTCAGAGAAGTCAACTATACCAAAGTATCTATTTCAGTGATGCTAACACCTGAAATTAAGTCACAAGATTGTTCTAAAAAATCAAAATTAAAAAAAATCAAAATTAAGATTTAGTAGCAAAATACTGATAAACTGATCAATTATTTCCCTTTAGGATCTCAATCACCCTCTGGGAATATGCTATTTGGTTTAGAAGGAATCCCAAAAACTTAACAGTATTTTAAGTAGATTCATCTATCCACCATACAACATTTGTACATGATCATTTCTAGACTATTCCAGCAACATTGTGAGTCTGAACTCTGCCTGGCTTCAATGTACTTATACATTACATAATTGTTGCATATCACTATACACATGATCTATTGTAACCTTCGGTACTGTACATTAAATGACATTGAAAATTAGATTATTCTTATTATCAAAGAAACAAAAAAGGTACTAAACATCTGTAGGCCTCATAATCAATTACTGTATGCATCTGAGGGCAATAAAAATCAATCAGGAGCCAGTGCATTTAAATCTAGTTTTTTTAAGCATGACATTTTCCTCGGAGTTTCCTTCTCTAAATGTCAGCCTTTTCTACTACAGTGATTGATTCCATCCTCAGGGAGAGTCCATGAACATAAGCAGTTTCATCTTCTCCACAGACCATAGATTTTTTAAAATCCCTAAATACAGAAATAACGATGAATGATGTATTTTTTCCATTCTTAAAGAAAGGATTTTTGTATTATTTTTAATAATAATTTCATTAAACATTACAGATAAAAACTAATACAAACTAAAAAATATAAGGAAAAAAAATAGAAAGTGCAGAAAAGAAAAAATAGAAAGAAAAATAGAAAAGAAAGAAAAAATAAGAATATAGTAAAGAAAAAGAAAAGAAATATACAAAGAAATGACTTCCCCCTTCATCACAAGTATAAACAAGTTTAGTAACTTGTTAGATTTTCATATTAATTTTGAGACACAGAATTTAGGTAGCTAAATTGCATCCTAGATATTTTTGCAGCATTGTATGAATGTTTTCAATTCAGGCAGGTCTTGTTTATTGTAATGATTTTTCCTTAGGAGAAGAACCCAGTTATTTAAAATAAAATGTGGATTTCTAAAGCATGATGATAACCCCGTTCATAGGGTTAGAGATAGGGGCTTTATGTCTGCAGCAAATGTGATATACAAAATGAATATCATCTTGCTTTATTTCTGGGGGTTTTGTCTTAATTGTAAAAAAAAACTTGCCATGGTTGGAATCCCTGTCCACAGTGTAAGGGATAAGGGAACCCTAATCTTTTTTCCTAATCTTCTATCATTCACCTTTAAAGTCTATGTGAGTACAAGGAGAGTGATTTTGTTTTTAACAGACTAAGGGATTAGATACTCTCACTTCTGATCAAGATCTGGACATGTTTTTCTAAAATTAAAAAAGTAAATAAAAATATGAAATAAGGCAATAGAGTGTTCACTCTACATATTGTCTGGATTGTCCCTTAGTGGCCATTAAAATGAATAAGTATATTGTTTTGAATCTGCTTTCAGACATCATTGCACAGAATCAAGAAAAATCTACTTCAAGCCAGCTTCTAAGAACATTTTTAATCAGCCTCCGCCTCTATCGCTGGATCTTGGTAGGCAACATTGTCCAGCCCTGGGTAGCCACTATTTTAATTTCTCATAGTACCTTGAAAGGGCACTACACGATGGGAAATTTAAATAGTGTCTCAAACTCAGTTTCCTGACTATTCAGAATGTTAGTTCAGAATTTTGGCAGAAATTTGCATTTACAGCCATATGGGGCCTCTTCCTGTTCTCTTTCTGCCATCAATCATTTTGGTTTACAATCACTAGAAGCTTAGAAGAAACAGTTAATTGTTCTTTATCAAATCTTATAAGGCAAATGATGGGGCAAACATAATGGGAAAAAAAGTTTCATTAAAATTATCATTTGGATTGTTAATTTTGCTAATGCTGTTTAATACTGTTGTGCTATTACTGGTAAAAGCAGGATGATTTAGAATTAAAACAGAAATTCCCTGCTATGTGCCCATAAGTTTGCCTGGTCTAGAAATCTATACAGATTTTTGTAGCTACTAAATTGAGGTATAATTCTTTATTGTGGAATAATTTTTAACTGCAATGTCAACACATATTACAATGTGTAACAGGATAGTCATTCCTGCCCTAGACAAAACATTCTTTTTCTCCTAAGTGCATTATCAACATAATGGAAAAAGAAAGGCTTCAAGTGTAAATTCTGAAAAGTCTGAGTATCAGTTTTAAACCTTTAGTCAGAGGTCACTAAAAGATGATCTTTAAGTTGTGTCATCTCATTCCAAATGTACAAGTGTCCTTTAGAGCTAACTTCTTGAAGCAAGTGACCTTTAGGGCTACAGCCGTGGAATTTGTAATAGTAATTCCTTTAGACAGCTGATTATAGAAATAAATAGTCTAAATCTGACCTGTCATATAACCCTAAAAGGTTAATCATCTAAGAATATATAAATATTGCATTAATGTTCCATGTAAGTCAGGAAAGTGACCCATAATGTAGAGAAATGGAAGTCTTCAGAGGTCAGCAGATCTCTTTGATTTTTTTAAAAAGAAAAATATTGATGGTGTCAAGCACACTGGTCCCAAGATCATTAAAATCACCATCAATTAGTAGCATTTAACTTAATCCTACCTGTTCAACAGTTTGTGGGTAGAATTGTTTATAATACTTCAATAATTTTCAAAAGAAACCAAAGACACCACCATTTATAAAAGAAATTAAAAATAAAATAAATGGATCATCAAACAAATCAACCCAGAGTGCTCACCCAGAGTGCTCAAATTACCCTATTTTGGACACATTATGTGAAGACTAGCTCTCTGGAAAAGGTTCTAATGCTGGTAAAAGTGGAAGGACAGAGAAGAAATGGAGCACCAGCAGCAGAGTGGATGGACTCAGTTACAGTGGTGATGAGTGCACTATTGGAAGATCTGAGTGATCAGGTTAGGGATAGATCATCATGGAGAAAATCTATCTGTGTGGTCACTAGGAGTTGAAAATGACTTGATGGCACATAATCAAAAATAAAACTACTAAATGACAGCTGTCAAAGTAGAACATATCATTGATATCTTAAGTAATCTAATGCAAACAGTCAAATAACAGAATGTGAGGCAAGTAATATCCTTTAAATTTCCAAAACAGCTACTTCTGTGAAGGTCAGATATATTAGTTGCATACTACTGTCATTTTTAAAAAAATAATTATGGTTTGTTACATTTTGGATTGATAGGCTATGGCAGTGTTTCCCAACCTTAACAACATGGCTGGCTGGGAAATTCTGGGAGTTGAAGTCCATATATCTTAAAATTGCCAAGGTTGAGAAACACTGGGCTATGGTAACATTTACACTTGTATTAAAACAAATCAACTTGATCTTGCCATTTTGAAATTCATTTTAGACCAACTACAGTTAATGGGAGAATTTTTATGTCACAGTGAGGCAGAATTTCTCAAAATGCCAAGAACAAACTATGGTTTCTCACTCTAGCCTATTAGGAAGGAGCAAACTATGGATCTTGGAAGGAAGTTCTATGGTGTGTTTCAGTTGTTATAATTTAAGAAAAGCTTTAAACATTTTTTTTTACCCAGGCCTTTTAGTTTTTCATATTGCTGCCTTTTAATTATTTGTTTGTAAGTCACCAAGAGCCACAAAATTGTAGGGGAATAATTAGTATTAATTTCCAAATAAAATTAATTTTATATTGATAATACAGGATCTTAATTTTTTTTAGTATTAAGTTTCTTTTTCTTCCTGTATGTCTGATTTATTCCAATCACTATAATGTAGTAGGTTTTTTTATTGTATAATCATTGAGGTACTTTATTGATGTTGTAGTTGTTATATTTTACCATTAAAAAAAACTAAAAATCCAAATAAGCGCATGAGTAAAAAGGAAAACCCTTGATTCAAAAATCCAAATCAGCACACTTAAAAAAGGAAGCCCTTGCTTCACGTCCAATCTTATCTTAAGTGGCCTTGAAATAGCCGTTCTCTGTTTTCTTTTTATAACCTGCAATTCTTTTGTTATTATACTACACACACACACAGGCATGCATTTTAAAATATCACAAGGGCTCAGAATAATTATTGCTTTAAGCCCAACAGTGAACACTTTTCCCAGTGAGCCTTTCTCTCTCTTTTAACTTTCTCTGTTTTAAGTTTCAGAGAAAATCTACCCAGTCCTTCCAAAAGTCATGCTTGAAAAATGATAAAACATAATGAAAAAAATAGTTAACATCAAGCAGATAGATTTTAGATTGCCAAACTAACTGGCAATAACCTTTTTGAAAATGCAGAATGCTTTGCACAGTTCCATTATCAGCAATCTAAAGATTTTTCAAATGTTTGAACTCAACTTTGTCCATAGTTTATTGTCAAGAAATATTTCTCAAGCTTTATCAATAGCCTGGTGTTGTAACCCAGGTTCTTTTCCTTATGAACTTCTGTAAACAAGTTACAGTGGTACCTCAAGATACGAACGCCCCATCTTACGAAAATTTCAAGATACGACCAGCTCCGGCCGCAAAAATTTACCTCAACATGCGAACTCCGCCTCAAGCTACGAACCGGATCCGCGGCCATTTGCCCTGCTGCCACATGGTCGCTGGCTTCCAAGAGGAAGTGCTAATGAAATCTGAGCTGGAGGACAAAAGCCCAAGGAAAGCAATGCAGAAAGAGGAACTGCTAATGAAATCTGAGCGTGTGTGGGGGGGGGAGCTCCTGCTCCCGGCTGTGCCTGCGTGCTGATATTGCTTTCACTGTGCTTTTGTCGCTATGGAGAAAGGAAAAAGGAAAAGGAAAAGCCATTTGCCCTGCTGCCACGTGGTCGCGGCTTCCTGTGGGCGAGATCGCGGTAGCAAGGAGGCGTTCGGTGAGGCTTGTGGTGTGTTTTGTGGCGTTTGGAAGGTTTTTGGTGTGCTTGTCAGCATGGCTCCAAAGAAAATGCAGAGCAGGCGTGGCAAGAATAAGGCTTTGCAGCTAAGAGGCAAAGAAGAGAGGAAACCCCTGAAGGAGATCTCCCCGAAGTCCCTTTGGAGGGGGACTCTCCCTCCAAACAATAACTGCCTCCCCACCCCATTCTCCCTCTTCATACTGTACTTTTTTTCATGTTTTTGTGGTTTAAAAATAAAATGCATATGTTTCAGAACTGTTTGTATTTACATTGAACCTTATGGGGAAATTTGCTCTTTCCTTTGGCCATAGCCCTTGGCCTGGTGATTGCTTTCACTGTGCTTTTGTCGCTATAGAGAAAGGAAAGAGCGCGGAGGAATGGGGGGGGAAGCTCCCGCTCCGCTGTGCGTGCGTGCGCGCGACATAAGCCTTCCCCCCCATTCCTTTCACTGTGCTTTTCTCGCGCGCGCCAAGGGCTATGCACAGAGGAAAGAGCACGGAATTAAGAAGAATCAGCACGGGGGTGGGGAAGCTCCCGCTCCGCTGTGCGCGCGACATAAGCCTTCCCCCCATTCCTTTCACTGTGCTTTTCTCGCGTGCCAAGGGCTATGCAGGGAGGGAAGAGAGAGGAATTAGGCAGCAGGACGGGGGTGGGGAAGCTCCCGCTCCACTGTATGCGCAACATAAGCCTTCCCCCCATTCCTTTCACTGTGCTTTTCTCGCGTGCCAAGGGCTATGCAGGGAGGGAAGAGCGAGGAATTAAGCAGCAGGACGGGGGTGGGGAAGCTCCCGCTCCGCTGTGCGCGCGACATAAGCCTTCCCCCCCCATTCCTTTCACTGTGCTTTTCTCGCGCACGCCAAGGGCTATGCACAGAGGAAAGAGCGCGGAATTAAGCAGCAGCACGGGGGGTGGGAAACTCCCGCTCCGCTGTGCGCGCTACATAAGCCTTCCCCCATTCCTTTCAGTGTGCTTTTGTCCTGCGCGCCAAGGGCTATGCAGGGAGGGAAGAGCGCGGAATTAAGAAGAATCAGCGGGGGGGGGGGGGAAGCTCATTCATTAGCACTTCCTTTTTCTGTGCTAGGGCTGACGAAAGCGCGCCTGGGGAATTTCCTAGCCACTTGGGGACATGTGCTTCAGGATGCGACCAAATTCGGAGGGCGGATTAACCGTATTTACATTGAACCCTATGGGAAAACGTGCTTCAGGATGCGACCAATTCGAGGAACGGATTAAATTCGTATATTGAGGTACCACTGTATTTTGTAAAACTCGGTAGCTTGACTAGTACACCTATTTAAAGGAACAGAAAACTTCTTTTTTAGGCCCTCCCATATAATTTGATAAATGAAATCTATTGTACTGTTATACATTCTTTTTGAATTCCATCTATATCTGAACACTGGAAACTCTTAATGCATATAAATGTTTAGAAAAGATGGATTTCAGGTGAAAATGTTATTAACAGGTATCAAAACTGATCTATTTATTATGTCAGCTGTTTTATGTTGTCATATTTTCATGATTGAACTCTGATTCTTAAAGAATAACTCAAACCAATAATTATCACATCATTTTAAAAGACTACAGTATTTTCCCATATAAGCAAAACACGTACAGAAAAACCAAACTGTAATTTCACACCATTCATCATTTACAACATAATACAGCACAGGGAGGTCAAGAAAATCAAGATGGCATCCATGGCTGTGCCAATGAAATTCCACTCCTTTTCACATGTACCACACACACACAATGTGTGTAAAAAAAGGGTTGGGACTTCGATCACACAGCCAGAGCCATCATCTTGATTTTTTTTTTTTTTACTCCCCCTGCAGATACCTTGTACAACACCTAAACATTTTAGTGAATTATTTTGTACCATGCAGCTCCGTCTAATTTAATGACCAAACAAGTAGCAAAAGACAGGGAAACAGAGAACATTTGTTTCTCAAAAATACTGTTCTCTCCAAAGAACAAAGTATGGCTTGATGCTTTCAAAGCAAAGTAATTGCTAGAGATGCTGTATAACTTCTATGGCAAGAATTACAGTACACTAGGGAGCTTTTTCAGTAAGCAGTTCATCACAGAGTAAACTCAATAAAATGTTTTCTACTTGGATTAACTGACCCAGTTTTTCCAGACTCTTGAATGGGAAACAAAAGATGAAACTTGTATATTATATGGATCTGAAAGGAAAGGCCTGGGTGTTCCAGCTCACTGAAGACAGGCCTCTGTCCCTCTGTCTGGTTTCAACAAATGGCCTCTCATTAGAAGAGTGCGGTGGCCCTTGAGAAGGCCCAAGCTTGCTAAAATTTGCATTACAAATGATTGTGCACAGTTTGTATAAACTGACATAGCTGGGATTTCATACTCCCACAGAAAAAGAACGTATGGCTGGTCTTGCAGTCTCAGGACAAAATAGTTGTGCTTTCCTGCCACTAAGAACTGGTTAGTACCACATTCTTCATCAGGGAAGTCCAGCCCTTCAAAAATAGCTTGGATACACAAGATGGCAGTTCTTTAAATTACAACTAAGAGACTAGAATTAGACTATGGATTTCTTTCAATTCCTGGAAGAACCTTCACCCTAGCAATTTTTACTTCACTTAAAAAAAAAAAAAAATCAAAAGGCTTATGTCTGCAGTGAGGAAACTCTTCAGATGCTGATGAGACACAACTCCCAGCAGACCCAATCAACATGGTCAGTAGTAAGAGGTACTGGGAACTGTAGTTCAGCAACATCTGAAGGGTTTTGCACTATCATTTTGAAATGTAATAGTTTTTTTTAGTTATTCAATATATATAGAAATAACAGTGTTACGCCACAGTTTAACTTATCAGAATTGTTTTACTCACATTCTTTTTTTTAATTATTTCAAATTCTTTGCATTATGTTTATGAAGAATTTAGTGCATTTTTATGAAGTTTTATGAAAAATAAAACAAATATTCTTACCCATTCCCATATGCCAAATTCAATAGCTCCAACAGACATGTTATGATGAGAAGCTTGGTAGGAAAAATAGTTGGCAACACTAAATCAGCACCAAAAATCTGGTGGAATATACAGGGATAAAAACGCACCTTTTAGAGTTCTGCATGGATTATTGCTTTCTTTCACATTTGAATGGTTTAACTAAGCGTCAAATTCTTTCTGCCCAGTTTACGAAGAAACCTGTAATTTTTTATATATCTTCCTGAACCTAACAAAATGCTCACACATCACCTAGAGGGCTTTTGCACCACCTAATCAGAGTTTTCTCTAAGGGGAGACATTGCATTTTAATGTAAATTATGCTAATTGTTTCTAAATCTGCAACTACATGTACTAATACCAGATCGAAAATCTATGCAAAATCTATGCCCTCTTTGTAAAATGACCCCCCAAATTGCAATTGTGACAAGTAGCAGAAAAAGGACTATACTAGGACTGAATCAAGAAATGATTCTAAGAAAAATGGGCAGCGAAGAACCAAACATTTTAATCAATTTATTGAGTTCTTTAAAATCTTGACATTAGATGCTATTTAGAAATACTATAAGATTTTTATGAAGTGGACAAATGTTTTGTAATCATAACATTATGTGCTTGAAAATTTTATTCTATCCATATCAGGAAGCAAACTAACATGATTTTTACACCCCAAATTAATGTGAAGATTAGGACATAATTATTTTCTGGTTCTCCAAAAGCTACAAAGCAAAGATGCATATAAAAAGATATATTTACAGAAAACATACATAAAATGTGTATATAAAATGTGCCTCAGGTATTGTTCAACTCTTAAAAATGATCCAGATTTTGCTTTATGTTTCATAGTGATACAATCGTATGTATGCTTACTTAAAAGTAAGTCAAACAAAGCTCTATGGAATATATGCCCAAGTAAATGTGCCAAGATTACAATCTCATATTTTGTCACTAGAACTAGGTTTAAGGAACAAACAAAAAAATCTTTTTTTTTTTTTGGTGGTGGAGAAAATAAGATACATTTAAAAATTATTCTACAGGCAAGAGACAAAAACGGATTTAAAGACATAAGATGTACATAAAAGTATTTTAACTTTTGTCCCTTTGCTTACAGCTAATGCAATCTGACTTGATTTGTACTTTCCAAAACAATACACAAAGTACACATAATTATCTTATGATATTTACACTTTTCAAATGGCATGACTGATAAAAATGCATATGCAATGTCACATATTTACAAGAAAAGAACAATTTTTCAACTTTTCGTTTGAGAGGGAATTTTTCAGTGAAAGTACCTAGTTGTAAATTGGTCAGTGTTAAACGTTTTGGTTCTTCTTATGTTATTTGCAGAAATACTGTATCTGCAGTGTTGGTTTTCTACTGCTGTTGACTTATTTTGACTTTGTATTTTGCACTTTTATGGGGTTCACATTTTTATTACAAACTGCCCAGATACCCCTGAGTATTTGAAATATGCAAAAATATATACAGTGGTACCTCAAGATACGAACGCCCCACCTTACGAAAATTTCGAGATACGACCAGCTCCGGCCGCAAAAATTTACCTCGACATGCGAACTCCACCTCAAGCTACAAACCGGATCCGCGGCCATTTGCCCTGCTGCCACACGGTCGCGGCTTCCTGTGGGCGAGATCGCGGTAGCAAGGAGACGTTCGGTGAGGCTTGTGGTGTGTTTTGTGGCGTTTGGAAGGTTTTTGGTGTGCTTGTCAGCATGGCTCCAAAGACATTGTGTAAGATCTTGCCCCGTTCGTCAAGAGAAACTCCCGTGACACGTGTAGTTCACAAAAGAGGTTTACTCAAGGGTAACGCAACAGTTACAAGCAAAGCCAGGACTGGCTTGGTACAATACAGTGGTTCCTTTATACCTCCCCTCCTTACAGGCTGCGGATTATCAGCGCCCCAATGATCCCCCTTAATTGTCCAGATGGCAGGTTCAGCCTGAGTCCCATTGTTCTTTAATTGTTGTTAGCCCTTGGCGTGGTCATTGCTTTCCTTGGGCTTTTGTCGCGCACACAGCCGGGAGCGGGAGCTTTTCCTCGCGCGCCGATTGCTCTTCCTCAATTCTGCGGCTCTTTCCTTTGTCCATAGCGCCCGCGGCCCTCTGGCGTTAACAGATTAGCTTAGCGAAGAGGTGCCAGGTGGCCCTTTCATTAGCACTTCCTCTTTCTGCGCTAGCGCTCGAGCGGTGAAACTGACTAAAGCGCGCCTGGGGAATTTCCTAGCCCTGCAACGCCGGCTGACACATTGAACCTTATGGGGAAATTTGCCTCATGGTGCGACCAAATTCGGAGGGCGGATTAGCCGTATTTACATTGAACTTTATGGGGAAATTTGCCTCGTGGTGCGACCAAATTCGGAGGGCGGAACGGATTAACTGTATTTACATTGAACCCTATGGGAAAATTTGCTTCAGGATGCGACCAATTCGAGTTGTGATCAGAGTCACGGAATGGATTAAATTCATATCTTGAGGTACCACTGTAAATGTAAACATACATACAAAGGAATACATGTGCAAGACAAACCATTATGTGGAGCTATATCCCTCCATATACTTGCTATACTTAACTTTTTCTCTGATTAGAGCAAATATCAAATGTGCCTTAGGTCTTCTTTGCTTGGACATTACACAGTGATGGACTGGATCAAGCCCAAATTGCATTGATTTTGTTTTAATTAAGACTTTAAGGCTTTAAAAGTTAATTAAATGAGTATCTTAACTAAAGCATTTCCACTGCTTCACTTCTGGTTATTTAATTCATTTATTATATATAGTTGCTTGTAAAACTAAGAACTACATATCCATTTCTGTTTTAAAAAATGGAACACTTGAAAGGAAACTTGTTCAAATGAGATGTAAAATAAAACAGTTCAAAGAGAGTGAAGACACTCCAGTCAGATGTTATTTTTAGCACTAAGCCACAAAGTGAACATTCTGTCATATGGCCAAGAAGAACAATAACGTGCTACAAAGCCTCATTGTGATCTGGTTCATCAAAATCATAGCTTTCAGTATTTTTTTTTTCTTTTGGTAAAAATGTGTGACATCCGTATGAGATTCTGATGGGCAAGAATATCTAAGTGTTTCCTCCTATTTTTCAGCTACGTATTAATTCTGAGTTCTAACACCCTATAAATCCCTGGCTTATCCAAATCTCATGAGAACCATCATAGATTTTGGTTTCATTTATCTGATTACTCCAACAGTTTTGGAAGTCTTTCATGTATCATAGATTTCCAAATGCAGGAGGACAGTTTTCTGCAGAAATGTATTTGTAAGGATATTTTTACTGAGGTCTCCAGAACTGTAGACTACAGCAACCATTATTTGAATAAGAAGCTGCCTTACACTGAGTCACAATGTAGTTCAGCTCAATAATATTCTATATTAATGCTATCCCAGCATCAGCCTTGCAATGTCTCAAATATTTTTTCCCGCTGTAAAAAAAGCTTGTTTTTCTATCCTTTCTTGAAGTGCTTGAGAATTTATTTCAAATTTCTCTTGACATTTTTGAATGTACTTTGTTTTAAAATAATATTTATTTTAAAAGGAAAAGAAGAGAGGGAGAGAAAAAAAAGAAACATAAAAATGACAAAATATGGATATTACATGTAAAAGTTTGCAGGATAATGTAAGATATAATTAAAAATAAGTGCAAACACTGGAATCCATTGGAAGAAACATCTCTCTTTTATCCTTATATATAGACAGGTTCACCACAACTGAACACTTCAGCACTTTCAAAACTGTTATATTTAATATATAATCTAAAATCAAATTTTAGATTAGCTAAGAGATTTATCTAAATTGAGCTTTATTTCTGAATATGTTTCTGCTATTGTTGTTTTCCATAATACACCTTTCCATTGTTCTGAAGTCACTTAGCTGACCAAAATGAAATAGCCAATGGAAGGAGCACTCTCATGATATCAGAAATGATCTCATTTGGATTTCAGCACTGAATAGGGGTTGGACCTGATGGCCTGATGGCCTTTTTCTAGCATTCTGGTTCTGTCATTTGCTGAATCCAAAAAGGAATTCAGTGAGGACTTCTTCAGGAACTTGGTGAGCATAATATAGATTCTAGGTATTTGAGGGACATATATTACAATTAAAATGGCTATATAGAACCAAAGAACAAAATGAGGTCAGTGCCATAAACTAAGATATCAAATTGGACCTCAGACTGACTACCTCTTTTCTGTATATCTACTAGCTTTCATTTGTTTTAGTTAATTTCTGACTTTATCTGCATACAATGATGTGAACATTTTATATCAAATTACTTGGTTATTCCTGATTCAACAACAGCTTTAGAGAAAGAATTTTTGTTAGCAGAGCATTGATCCATTTGACGTGATCCTGATAATTATCACTTGGATAAGTGTCAGCATCTGCTCAGTCTTGGCTGATCTCAAGGAATTAAGCTAAACTAATCTATGGTAAACCATTTCCATATTGTTGGCAAGAAAGCTACACTGATGTCTCTGTGAAGTTGAGCTCAACTCCAGGGAAGACGTTTTTACTGATAATCATCAGAAAAGGATAACATCAGCAGATGTAAGATACATATCACTGGAAAGAAAGGAATGAAAGGTTGATCTATCCAAAACAAACTTGGGCAAGCAGCATACAAGTTGGCAGAAAAACCTGACAAAATGGAGACTGTAGCTAAGTAGCAGTGGAAGGTTTGTCACCAGTATAGTGTATGGTATAGAGTATAGTGAAAAGCTCTGCACCATACTTATAAATGAGAGAATAAATATATTCCATCTGAAGACAGGAAATCAATCTACATGTAAGCTTACTACTTGCAACTCCCTTATGCTGCTCTGTCGCACAAGGAAACACGCACACATATCTATACCTGGAGGCATCAGAGATAGTCCAGTTTCTGCTAAAAACTTCTTATGCAATGTTAGTGTTTTTGCTACAATGAATTTCATACTGTGTTTGCCATGAAAAATTGATAACACGGCTATTCCACACCTAAACAGGAACTATTCCTGCCCTTTTCAGGAACTTCAGCACTTTCTGTATAGAAAAAAATGTTCTATACAGTAGTCATTCAAAATTCAGAATAGTCCTCTTCTTGATTCTACTGAAAGGCTCATCTGTTTTCCGATGTTTCCTTCACTGACAGCTATCCAGCAGTCAAATGCCATCTGGAAAAGTATGGAACCCTTTTTGCCATCCACAGGGAAGCAAGGCTCTCTCAGATACCATTCTGCAAATTGACTGGCAGACATCTGCAAACATGTCCCCATGCAGGTATGACCTGGTAGCATCCTGTTTATTACAGAAGGGAGCAATCTACTGCCCCCTAGATATACCAGACTACAGCTTTCATAATCCCTGACCACTGGCCAGGGACTGACACTGATGAGAGTTTATCCAAAATATCTAAAAGAAATCATATTGCCCAACCCTAGTTAATTTCTAGTGGATGCAGCAGTTTGTATGAGGAACAACACTCATAGTCTTTTCTTCCTTACTTGATTCGATTTTCTAAAATAAAATGGCTTACAGATGATTCCATTGGCTATACAAGTGCTATACATAGCATTAGGAAGGAAGCTCATTAGATGAGTTTATAATAATTGATGCTGTCATGCAATCATCATTATGAAGCATGGATTTAATCCTGTTATTAGTAATGCACTCTAAATCACTGCTCTAAAGTTTTAAATACTTTAAGTAGAAAGGCAGAGCAAAACTGAGAAAAGGGATCAAAGGAAGAAGATCATAAACAGCACTACATATAGTGTGGTGGTGTTTAATCTCAGGAAAGTCAATAAGGAATCCAAATTCAAATTGATCTATATCATGCTATTTAAAGAATCTCCAAGCCATGTCCTGGCGTAGGCACCTTCCAAATGTAATGAATGCCATTCAAATGTGGAGAAAGGCTGATGTAGGGCATGCTTGTCCTTGTCATATAACTAAGCGCTCTTGTGCTGGAAGTTAATTGGATCGTATGGGACAAACGAGAGAAGAAATTGCATTTCTCCTTTAGCCCTTTTTAGGGATGAACTTCTACATCACCATTCAACAAGTCAGCATGTGGAGTCTTTGTATGTACAGCACAGGAAAAGGATCCTCCTCTGCAAACAATGAGCAGGCATTTGAGGAAGCACTGAATTTTGCCAGACAGTGATGTCAGAAGCAGGACTGGCATTGTTGATTTTCAATGTACTGAAGCCCTAAATGAGGATTATTATTATATCTTCTTTGCCCTAGAACTCTATACCAAGGAAAGCGTAACCTGTTGACTTTTTGGCTCTTGTAAGCAACTATAAAGAGTTGCTTTGCCAAAAGTGTGTCTGTGGAGAGGGGGGTAATAACAACATGCAAGCAAGCTTCTTGTGCCTACATGCGAAGGTGCTTGTGGACTGAGGGCTGCTTGATTGGTTTGGGGTTTTTTCCTCCCCATATATATAGTCCCTATTTAAGTTCAGTCTGGTAGATACTAATCAAAGGTTTTAAAAAAATCTGTGCAGAGGAAGTGGGGGAAAAAAGTAGAACAAAAAAGGCTTCTGGGATAAGTTCAAAGAATGTAACTATTCTCTACAAATCTCGGAATTAGTTGCATTTCACTATTCCACAACTTGAAAATAAAACATTAGATAGTAAAATAAATAGCGCTCTGGTTCTTTGCAGCCATAATATGCATTTGCTGCTACCTTTAAAATCATACGAGTGGCAGGGACGGAGTCTTAGATTTGCACACAAAGCTGCTTTCTGCTAGAACTTCCTAGGAAAGCAGCATTTAGCTGCAGGGATATATATGCTTTGCTTTTTTCTAAGACATCCACAGACCCAGCAGTAATAGATACACAGAGAATTTCACACCACTCAAGTTGGGTACTTATTCTTCCTGTGCCCTCTGAGCAGGCATTTGGGTTGCTATTTTAGTTGTCCACTATGATGAATTTTTCCACTGGGTTCTGGCTAAGCTGGGTTGGCTTGTTTGCCTATATGGCCTTCTGAGTACCTTTTTTCTCCATGTCTGTAGCATTTGTGCAGTGAATGACATTTGCGCTCATAACAAATCAGGCACTCCAGGAGCAGAATGCACACACAGACCCACATATGCACATAAGTCTCCAATAAATGCACTTAGCCTAAAAAACATATAGATTTTTTTTAAAAAAACAGATTAGATGTCAAAGCTTTTCAATCAGGAATAAAGCTGCTTCTAAAGAGGAAGCATCAGCCAATGCAGGCATAATACTATGGGTAATCCTCATTTAGCGACTGCCTCATTTAGTGACTGTTCATAGGTATGACAGTGATGAAAAAGTAACTTTGCCACCAGTCCTCACATTTACAACCTTTGCAGGTCTGTAAAGCAAAGGAAAGCTGAAGTAAGATTGTAAAATCATGAAGTTTCACTTAGTGACTGCTTCACTTAACAACCAAATTGCCAGTCCTAATTGTGATTGCTAAACGAGGACTATCTATATATTTAGCATTACATGCATGAGCTGCAGCAAGCCTTGGGTTCACACAGCTCTTCATTCCCTTTAATAAATTTATGAGGATACAAGGATATTAGGAACATCACTTGGGTTTTGCTCCCTAGACTATTCCATTTCATCTTCACAGGATGATAAACTGTGGTTAGTAACCCAACAAAGGACAGAAACCTAATTTGCCTATATCCTTCATCTTGCTTTATCTAGAGTTACCAAAGTTTACCCCCACTTTAAACAGGCATTTGAGTTTTCAGTCTGGAGCCCTAATTTGGCCTGCAGAAAAGCCCCATCTGGCCTGGAACCCATTTAGGGGCCTTAGTGATAAGTCTACATTTTGCCATATTTTTAGCAAGTATGGTTGCTTATTAGCGATGTAGACTGGCCTGCCGGTTTTATATTTATTTTCTCTTGAAAAATATATTAAATATATTAAAAATATATATTTAATATATTTTTGAAGAGAAAATTCGGTAGACATCTCTAGTTTTACTTCTGTGAAAATGAGTATTTTCATCAGAGGAAGTATGTGACTGGACAATTGCAGTCCTATCTCTGTCTTCTATTCTGTTTCTTATGCAAGTGATTTCTTTCTGAGTCTCATAGATTTGCCTTCTCAGTTTTCCCCTGTGAAATGGATAATTTGCTGTTATAGGTAGAATATAATACTATATGGCTTGGGATTTGGGGCTGAAACTCAAAAAGCCTGGATTCCCATGGCCAAGAGAACTAAGAATACAATTTTACATATTTTCACTTGACAGTAAGTTCTCTTGTGTTCAGTGAAGCTTCTTCCATGGTAAGCATGCATAGTATTACAGTAGTAACATTTATAGCCTTGTGTTATATTTCTTATCATAGCTAAATATTATGTTACTCTTATTTCTTACACAGACTATGTTAACTATAATATTATCATTCAGTTTCTTGTCAATTCTTGTCATCAAAAAGTTGTCAATTAAACTGACATTCACAACCCAAAATTCTGTTGTGAGATTCTTAAGAACTTAAGCTTATATGAGGAATGGCTATATTCCTGCTCTAATAAACATTATGGCAGGTGCAAGAAATATCTTATTTCACTCAGGGCATCTTGCTTTTCAGATTCCCTTTGTGGCCAATGCTTGTAAACACAAAATAGAGTTTGTTATGTTTTGCTTTCACATCTAAGCACTGAATTTTAACTGACAAGTTCCACTGTAATTGAAGAAAGACAGATGCTTAAATGAGTCTTCTGGTATAAATCACAGTTTGGCTAGAAATCTTATTTCTTATTGTCAGTGTAGAAAAATATAGGCCTAAAAGTAGGCAGTCAAAAGATAAATTAAAATGCAATTAATTAGTTAATGTTCACTATCTGACCCACTGTAAGTAGAGAAGGTCAAGCTTAGGAAGGCTATCAGTAAATTGTGCAAATATTATTTATTTGATAAATATGTAAAACAAAAGACTCAAAAGCAAAATGTTCTTTAAACTTCTCACCTCTTGCTATCAACTTCTTGCTATGCCATCATTTTCTAGCCAGCCATATATTTCTCTGTATTACTACAATACTAAAACAAATCAATTCTCTCTCCTCACTGTCTCCTTGATGTTCCATGATTCTTTTCTACCATCCACTCAGCTCCAGGATTCCTGGAGGCCACTGAATATGCTCGGTTCTCACAAGGCAGTTTTTCTTTTGTTTTAGTGTGTTGAATGTTACAAAGTTTTTTTTCCCCCTATTTCAACATACCTTAGGATTTACTCAGACATATTGACACCTCCCTCTTGTTTTATAGTTGTTTTCTGATTCCACTGTGTTGACATGGGAATGTTGCATTTGCTATAAGAAAGATCCAATTACCAATGTCTGTGTTTTTCTGCACTGCTGCAACTATCAAGTAACTCTAATTCAAGGAGAAAAAATATAGTGGATACATTTTTTATCCTGCAGCAACATCAAAGACCATTTAGGTAACTATGTGAAGACTCACCTCCAGCAAGCTCTTGTTTGGCCATTTCTCCTGTATTTATTTTTAAACCTGATTGTACTCATCCCTTTCTCCTCACTAATCTTTTGCTAACAGCCACCCTTTTTTACCATTATCTATCCTCATTTTGCACATATTCTATTATTACCTAAGAGATGCCTTTTAAAGCTTCTTTTCCATTTTTTGTTTATTACCAGTATATTCTTCTTTCACAAATGAAACTAGCTTTTGAATTTTTTGCATCTATATGTGCTTCTACTCCACCTATTCACTGCTTCATGCTTAGTATTTTGTTCTTTAAACTTCTCACCTCTTTCTTTTTGAGGATATTTAAGTACTTGAACATAATTCTTTCATAAAAACTGTATGCTAACACTAGAAAGGTCCTAGTAACAAGGAACTGACTAGCAACTGCAGGAATTCAAGCTACTCAAATCCTGTGTAGAAACTTCCAACAAAACATATGCAATAACCTTATGATATAAGAGGCATTTGGTGTTTCCTCTCCAACATCTGATCTCAACTAGTACAATTAAATAGCTAGATTCCCAAGACTGTCACTATGATCTGAACAGACAGAAAGATAAAGCAAATGATACCATTTCTCCAATTAACTTACATTCTTTGGACATTCCCACTTCAAAGCACTTCTGTAGTCTGCAGTACTGGCAGCGATTCCTAGTGACTTTATTAATAACACAGTTCTTATCTCGATGACATGTATAAACCATGTTCTTCTGAATGCTTCTGCGGAAAAAACCCTGCAATCAAGCAGAAAAGAAAAATGAGTGAAGTGAAAATTATTATTGTCTTGCAAATTGTTCTGTGAAATGACAGAAAGAGTCACAACATCATGATGCAATTTGATAACCTTTAAGCTTTTAAAAATATTCAGCATTCAACCATAGGAAATACTGTTTAGTTAAAATAAGCAAGAGCATCTAATACCTAAAACAGGCAGCCAGCAAACAAAGGACAATGGTCTAGGAAACAGTTTTGTATCAACATGGTAGAGAAGACCATTTAACTGAATGAAATGAAGCAAAACAAAGTCTTCTGGAATAGTTTTGCTATCAAATCATAAAACAATAAGTGAAGGACAAATGAATGGGTCAAGAGGAAGGGGAAGCTGGTAAGATCCTTAAAGAGAAAGAGGTGAGAAACTTAGAGAACGGAAGACCACGTATGAAGCAATGTATGGCCGCAGCAGAAGCAAAGATAGGAAGATATGGAGAGGTATAGCTAATATACACACTGTGTTGATGTACAGTAGATTTGGTTCAACTTCCTCCTGCATTCATTACTTCTCAATCCTTTTCTGCATTGTATAGTGTTGCTCAATCCAAAAAGGGATGGCATGATAGGTAGGTAACGCTATGATGGTTAGGATTCAGTAATAAATTTGAGTAGTAGTTAAGACTGGCACTGGGAAAACTCTGGTAAAAGTCCACCTAAAACCATGGAAGCCTATCAGGTGAGTTTGTGCCAGACATTCTCTTTCAGCCCAGTGTATCTCACAGTGCTGTTGTGGGGAAAATGGGTGGAGGGAATACTAGGTACACCACTTGAGCACCTGAACAAAAGATGGAATAAATCTGACAAGTAAATTTAAAAAATGGATTTCCTTGATTGACTTAAAAACAACAACAACAGACATTGTATCCAGTAAATATTTTCATCATGGAAACCACTAAGAGTATTCTTAATGCAGTGGGCATCAGTAGAAGGAAGGAAGGAAGGAAGGAAGGAAGGAAGGAAGGAAGGAAGGAAGGAAGGAAGGAAGGAAGGAAGGAAGGACTGACTGACCAAATGCATACATATATAAAATCACAGAGTTGGGACTGGTCATTTCCCTGCTCATTAGAGGGATTCAAATTAAAATATCCCCCATTGTTTTTTTTTTAACATATTCAAGGAAGTCTAGCCCTTACCTACTTATCAGTTCAAACATCAAACTGTTCTTATCTTAATATTTAAGCAGAATCTGTCACTGCTACTCATAAGTCATGCTCCTACAGTTATTTGAAGTTTTTACCATATTCTCCATAATCATCTTTTCTGAAGACTAAATAGACCCAACCCTTCACTCTGTCTTCATAGGACTTAACATGTAGCTACACTGAAACTATGATGTAATATAATGGATTAGATTCTGGGACTTTTCGACCATTAACCTGGAACTATGCATCGGTGAAATTAGAAAAAAATACTTGATCGCATTAGAAAATGGATCAATCAGAACACAACACTCAGATGTCAACCAGTATATAAAACATAATAAAGTATACATGGATTCTCAGATTTTTCTTGACTTGGAAAATTATTGGCAAATAGTCTTGTTACTCTAGCACAGTGTAGGAAATATATCTATATATATAATGCAACCCTTAAGTGAGCCTGTTTCTTCCAGGTGTGGTAAAGGAGATTATCCTGGTGCCAGTTATAAATTAATCAGTTTTTAGGCATGGAAATGATATGCAAACATTATGAATAACCCCTTGAATTTAGTCCTGAATAACTACCACTATCTGAATGCAAAATACCAGACAAATTTCAGCTTCTGGAATTGGGCTTTCCAGAAAGCTCCTGAAAGTTGGAAGTTCCTCTGGAAACAGACATACCATGACTATGGGGGCTGCAGCTGGAAGAAAGGAAGACAGATAATTAGCAGAAATTAGAGGCAGCATATTGCATGGACAGAAGAACCTCATGCTGTGCAAAGAGCTCTCTGGATACTGGCATGATAGGATAATGAAAGAATAATGCATTTTTTAAAAAATGAGCCACCCAATCTACAAAATGAAAGAAACAAAACCTGCAATACGAGGAGGGACACACTACCCATTTGACTTGCATTTATAGGTCACCTGTTTGACAGTTGTCCTGTTATGCTACCAGACCTAGGTAATCCTTTTAACCCAAGGGTCCTATTACAACTGTTGAAGAAAGAACATGAGAAGGCCCCTCTCATTTACAGGAAAAGAACAGGAATGCATCAGTACATGCTTACACATGAGTAAAGAACAGAGATACCTTATCCCCCATCCCCGTCTTGGCATCTTCCCCAAAATTAAGTACTTCTCACAACCCACAAAGGTTGTCCACCATAACACAGGCATTTTGCAGGTCTTAGAGGTTACTAGGAGAGAATAGACTAGAAGAAATGGGGAAGCTGTGGAGAAAGGGTATGCAAGAGAATTAGCTAGTAGGAGATATTTATTTTTATTTATTTATTTAATTTTTCAACCGCCCATCTCCCCCCAATGGAGGAACTCTGGGCGATTCACAACAAGATAACCCATATATCTTATGAATCTGCTTTTTCTGGAAATGTGCCCCCACGTCTATACTAATATTACAAAGCAAACAGGGAGTTGGAAACCCTGCATTTCCCAGAAGACTTCTCTCCAGTATTTAGAGATTCCTTAAGTGAGTATACCAGGAATTTGGAACTTATAAATTCAAATGTCGCTAGCTACACTTTGTAGAATCCCTTACCATTGGCCATACTGACTGGGACTGTTAGGAACTGTAATTCAGACCGAAGAGTCCCTAATCTCTGATATAAAGGATACATAATCCTCCAGTGCAAAACACAGAAGGGAAAAGACACTTCCACCCTCCACATACCAACAGAATATAGGTCAAAATCAGGTCCATCTTTCTTGAAAAGTATTTTTTTAATAGCACAGGCTTCAAACTTGTCTTATATATTTGGCATTTTCCTCTGAGAAAACTATACATGTCCTAAGAAGGGATATGTAATTTATTATCTGCAATAACAGTGATAACAATAATGTAGTGACTTCAAATTAATAGCCAGCAGGGTATGAGTCATCTAAGTTATTTTTTTCAAGAATTCATTTGCCCACATTTCACTCTATTTATTAGCATTGAGTATTCTTACAGGGAATGTATTATGCCTGTGAGGCATAAGGAATTTACATGAACAATTCTCATTAGTGTTAATGGGCGTTTCAGCACCCACATAAATCTTCTGTGATAGGAGCATGAGAGTGTCAGTGACAAAAATAAGCAGGAAAGATATTACCCTTACCAGACAAAATATCATAGCAGCATGTTCCAAACTGCATGTGCTTCACTTGCCATTTGAAGCAGGCTTGGAGAAGAGGAATGAACAGTGGGAATGCTTTGTCTGAGCATGCCACGTGCATTAATAATTTATAGAAGGAATTTGGATACTTTCATTTTAATTTAGCGAATAGACAAAGAATGATAGAGCAGCCCACTTCTGGGGGCGGGGGGACCACTTTCATAAAATACATATTCTCAGGTACATGTTACTTTTCTTTTTCCTCCTTCCCCTCCCAATCTCTACAATTCAAAATTCTCCAGAACAAAATACATGCTCCCCTCTCTCCATTCCACTACTTCCTCAATAACCTCTCTTAAAGGTAGTTGGGTAGAGTATCATCTTAGCCATGGTGCATTAGATGTCCTCATTTACAGATTGCAATGGGAGGAAAAACACCTAGTGTAAATAATTCAGAATCTACTGTATCAACGTGTGTTCTCTGAGCATTTGCCGTTGGCAAAGCAGACAGATTATTTTTCACATTTAATTGTGTTGATACCTTATCCACCCCATCGAAAGTGGAGAACGGTATGTGAAACCACATGTCCCCAGGAACAAATAAAGCCAGTTACTAGGTCCATTATTTAAAGCCGGAGTACCCCATCTAGACAATATTACCTTAACATAAAGCCAAAAAAAAAGAAAAGAAAAGAAAAGAAAAGAAAAGAAAAGAAAAGAAAAGAAAAGAAGAAACAAACAAAAGGGAAGAAAAAAAGGCCAAACTTTTTGCTATTCATTTTTGTAATGCTTGTCTATTACTATGTCAAACATGAAAGACTTTAGTTCAGCGATAGGTTGCTTCAAGAAGATCTGAACAGATTTAATAACCAGCGTCACAAAGGACTTTCGAAAACCATCTGGATACAAAGGCAGTCATTGTATCACATCCTCTATGATAATAAACCAAATGTTTCTTTGCTCAAAATTCAAAGGCATTTAAACCAACATAAATCCTTTGGAATGTGTTGCCTTGTTATCTAATGTGATGAAAAGAGAGGCATCTAAACCAGCACACCATACTGCTGACAATTGTGGACAAACCATTGCTTTCTCAAAAGGAAAAGGTCCTGGCTTGGCATAGTATGTTTTTTTTAAAATCATCAGAATGTATGGTATTGTCTAGTTACGTGGCATACCTATTGACAAAGGCAAACAAATTATAAGGAGAAAACTAAGCTTCCAAATTATTACACGTTAAGCACTGGAAACAAAAAATGGTCCGGTGCCAGCTCAGAACTTTTATGGGAGCAACTCATCCAACCAGCTCTCATTAACTGTAAGTATCAGCTTTTGCGTGTAAAAGAGCTTCCAAATCGACTTCTCTGCATTTACCCAAAAAAGAAAGCTGATTCAAATGTCATATAATATGCCCTTTTAAGATATTAGTACAAAGGATACACACATACTCCAGGCACCCTTTTTCAAAGCACTGTGCTTGGGTAAGGCCCATTTAGATCAATCTGATAAAACAGTCAACACAAAGGCCAAAGAAGATGAAGCTCTGTCTAAATTCAGCCGGGCTAATACTTGCTAAGTCACACCATGTAATACTTGGGAAGCTAATCTTGAAAAAGGTAAGCAGAGTCATTGCTGGCTGCTATTTAGCAGAAGACCTGTAGGATATTCTGGGGCTGCAGACCAGATGGGGAATGTGAAAGAACATCTAACAAAAAACAATGGCTTTTCTTTTTTTCCCCCCCAAATAATTTTATTAAGAATAATAAATGAAAAGAATAAAAGCCAATACAGGCTACAAAAATACAAACAGAAAAACATGAAGAAAAAAAAGAGAAAAGAGAAAAGAAAAGAAGAAAGAAGTAACTTCCCCCTTCATCCCAGCAAGTAAAGACAATCTTAATAGCTTATCACTATCTCTAAATACAACATAATCTCATAATCTAATCACCCCATATCTCATCTATTGAATAAAAAAATCCAAATCCAAATGCTTCATCAGTTGTTCTTTGTCAGCAAAAGCCCAGTAAGTGCAACCAGATGCAGCTATTTTGAATAAGCCAACCTTGTATTCCTTCCCTGAGTTTTTAAAAATATCTTCAAAAAGAGTCCCACAGCTAGTTTTCTGTTCATCTGTGTTTCAAGCCAAAAATCTTTCAGAACTTTAACAGATTTCTTTTGTCTATCCAATAAGTAAAGTTTGTCCTTTTGTCACTTCTAATAAAGTCCTTCAAAACTTTAACAGAGCTGTTTCGTATATCCAATTAACAAAAATTATCCAAGTTTTCTTGGTTCAATATTTGTACATCTCCTTTTGGGAGTAAGTCATGCATAGTTCCATTCATGTGCCCGTA
Organism: Liasis olivaceus; assembly: GCA_030867105.1. Lineage (NCBI taxonomy): Eukaryota > Metazoa > Chordata > Lepidosauria > Squamata > Pythonidae > Liasis > Liasis olivaceus. The sequence goes on along the minus strand of CM061351.1, from coordinate 38,902,200 downwards.
TCTTTTTCCATATCTTTCTCATTACTTGTTACATTTAAATCCCCGTTCAAAGTTATTTCAAAATCATCCGCTGCAACTTGTTCTTGTTCTATAATTTCATTACATGTTCTGTCATTTTTTTTCAAAAAGTTTATCGAATCTGTCAAAAAATGTGACAGACAGATAGTCCCAAGTTTATATAACAGATTTCTGCTCCATTTTCTTTATCCTCTAGCTCCCTCTAGTGTCCAACCGTCAAAATCCCCTGATCATAAAAGAACTCAAAACACTCACCATTTTCCCAAGGAAAAATTTCTTCTAGTTAATTCAAAGCTCTTTGTGGGCATTTAAAATTATAATTCCAAGTCCATCTGAGCCCTTAATCTGTTGTTGAACTTTCTGAAGTCCATATCTGGACCCTTTTGCTGTTTAATCCAAGAAGTAATATTTTTCAAAAGCTTTTAAAAAACACATTTAATAGTTCTTTCCCTAAGGAGAAAGGGACTCACCTAGCAAATACAATATACTTTGCCCTTCCAAAGGGTCTTAATCCTTTTAAGGCAACAGAAAAAAAAAATCCAAAGTGATTAAGAAGTGAAGCTTGGTAGAGCTTATTGTCCTTTAAAAGGCTGCAATAATGACTGTGAACAAAGATGGTTCCTCTCTCAACTCCTAGCCACTTGACCCATAGGCAAACTGCGAAATGATGATTCCTGAGGTTGCGGAGTCATGTGGGTATCTCAAAGTTCTTCGTAATCCGGAGACCATTTCAGTGGCCAGGAACCTGCATCCCACGCCAATCTCTGTCGTATCACTGTCCCTCTACAAACGGACATTTAGCTCACCATGGCTCTCAACTGGAAGTCACAAATCACTTTTCTGGTGTTCTGTGGTATTAAGAAAACGGCATGAACATGTCCACATAGGTGCCGGGAATCAAGCTCAACTTGAGAGAGCATTTTTCTTTTTTAAAATATTTGCTGCAGAAAATTCTTTATCTGTCTCTTTGTTAGATTAGAATTGTCAATTACACACCCCAGAATGTTTCCTTACCTTTAAGAGTTGTAGGGAAAGCACAATTTCTTTTATCAGTTACAATTTCTGCAGTAGCCATGTTGCAACTATGAAGTTTAAAGAAACAATCCTACAAGAAAAACTCCTGTTTTTTCCCTCTCTAACCAGCAAGAGGAAAAAAATTAGTTGTATTATAGATATTGATAAAATTCTACTTTAGGGTGATAGTACTACATTTGCAATAGGCAACATCCAAATGGCAGAGAAGGAGAAATCAAGAGTGATTTCTTGAGCCAGAAGCTCTATCTAGGCTCCTTTCAGATTAGTATAGCTTTCTCCATTCTGGTATTCCCCGTATATACCTGAGTACAATTCCCAAGTCAGAAGTTTGAATTATTTTGAGTTAAATTAGGGTTTCAGGAAGAAAATAGAAACAGAAACTGGGATATTCTGATATATATGCACTACAATCAGACAGCCAGAAATGAGGGATCTTTGTATACAACATTTCATCTTAAGTTCAGAAAACTGAAGAGGAAATAAGGTTAAAAACTGCCAACATTCACTCATCTGTCTGTTTATATTACCTATAAAATAAGTTAGCCTCTTGGAAATTCCAGGCAGAATTTTTGCTGAAATAATTTAGTATGAGTAACAGGAGAAAAGTTCTATTGCCCAGAGAAGAACTGAGTTTTTTTACATTATCGAATGCCAAATACAGGATGAATTATTGCCATTTTAAAAATATATATTCAGGGCACTCTATCCTAAATTAGGTAGGGCTGGACCTCTAACCCACTGAACTCATGAACTGTCACAATCTCTGACTGCACTTCAACAAACTCAGAGTTATCCAAAAGGCCATCCACTGTTAAACTAACTTCAGTTGTTCCTCCTCCACAGCCTCAGGATTTATACCACCAATTAAGGCAATAATGAGTGCCCTAAGCTGACCTCCCAGGAGCAAGAATTAATTACGCCCAATATTTCTTACTAGACAATGACACTTTCCTAAACCATTAATGTAGCTGCTCTTTTTTTCTGGTTATTATTGTATTTCCATTCCATACTCCCAACTTATTAACCCCAACCCACTGCAAGACTCCTTTCCCTGTGCATCAAGTTCACATTTTCCAAATGTATGAAAAAAAAGTTTCAAATATTTTGGGTGCGGTTGCCCATTCTAAATTACTTAAAATGCACATGCTCAAAATAGACTGAATTTTGATTTCTGAAAAAGTTACAGAAGAACTGTACTGTAGAATTTGTAAGCATAGTCCACTGAATTGCAGATGAAACAACAGAAGTCAAACAAAGATATCTTCTTATTGTGACACATGTTTAAACAAAACTATGCACTCAAGTCTTCAAGCATTCACTGAGTTACTTTAAAAGTTTTCCTTATCTGTGATTTTCCACTCATAATCCGTTTATAGAAATGTGATGCTGATTAGGGAATTCTGGGAGTTGAAGTCCACACATTTTAAAGTTGCCAAGTTTGAAAAACACTGGTTTAAACTAACTGCATCTTCTCAATAATTTTTAAATTAACATCTAACTGTTAGATGCTAAGGTTAGATACTATATAGATACTAAACAGCAGGGCAAAGAGGACTGACCCTGTGAAATTCTACAAAGCAGAGGTCACTGTGCTATAGCTGCTCACTGAGGAAGGAGCAGATTCGTTGCAAAACAGTGCTTCCAACCCCAAACCAATTAAGGCAGTCCAGTAAGATACCATGGTCGATGGTTTCAAAGGCTGCTAAGAGTTCTAAGAGGAGCAGAACTGCGCTCCCCTCCTCCACATCCTGACAGACATCAAAAAGGAGACTGACCAATGCTGTCTTGGTCCCATAGACTAAACCTGACTAAGAAAGAGCCAGATAATCTGCTTCATTTAGGGTCCACCGTAGATGATCCATCACCACCATGTGAACAACCTCTCCCCAAACTGGAAGGCTGGAGATCGGGTGTTATCTAAAATCCCCAGATCTAGGAAGGCTCTCTTCAGGAGGGAGTGCACTATTAAATAGACTTTAAAATATGCTGGCAAAATCCACCCCCACAGTGAGTTACTGCCAATCTCCCAGATCCAAATGGTTACAAAACCCCTGGCCCCATGAAGAAACCAAGACAGGCAAGGGTCAAGCCTGCAAGTGGCAGGGGATAACCTAGAGAACACCCTACCCACTTTCTCAGAGTTCCCAGGCCAAAATGCTCTAGTCATCACCAAAGACTCTGCCCAAGAGGAGTCAAGATTCTGGCAAATGTGAATAACAATATTGGCAAAATGTTGTATAAATTGGTCACAGTGGCCAGCAGGAGATCTTGTTGTTCACTTTTCCCTCAAAGGGAATCAGTTATCCTAAATTAGGCTGTTGGATGACAGCCCATCAATGCAATAAGTGAGAAGAAAATATACTTTGCCTTCAGTATGTCCATGGTGTAGGCCAACGCTGGCTGAGGAAGTCTGGGAGTTGAAGTCCAAGTTTGAAAAACACTGGGGTAGACCATGAGTAGGCCTGATTAAGAGTCAATAAATTGTGCACAACTAGGATGAAAACTTACAAGATATGAAATCAGTAAGTAATCTGGATCAACTGTAGCAGCATGTAAATAAGAAAATGCTTCTGCTACCTAAGATGACTTTTTTTTATCCTCAAGAGGTTTCATTAAGCTTCTGCTCCCTAAGATGCTACTTTGATCATCAAAGACCCATTACATTTGGTCTATAACATTTGCCTTTTTACTAGCCAATATTTCCACTGACATTACCAGACAAATATAGTCATGTTCTTAGCAATTCATGCTGTGCAACCTGCAGTGCTCACTGACTTCAAAGGAACTAATGCCACCTATACAAAATCCAGAAGCAAATAAGCATGGTAGGGGTTTTTTTTTTCCGTTAAAAGGATGCCATCCATTAATTAAAGGCTGCCTCTTTATGCTACATATATAAGCAGTCTCCTTGGGGTAAAAGTCTCATTAAGCATTATCCTTACAACTATTTACATGTTCTCTTTGGTTTCGTTGACTGTGCACATGGTGCAGCAGTTATCTGAACATCTGTTCCATGCTGATATACTTGACTGTCAGACAGTTCTGAATTTGGTATGGTACAGTGATTCAAGATAAAAAAAAGTGAGAAGTTGGTCCACTGATATATGGCTGAGCTAAAGCCCCCAGAATCTCTTACCATTAGCCATACTGGTTAAGACTGATGACAGTTGCAATCCAGCTACATCTGAAGTAACAAATTACATAAGATACCATTTTTACTGCAGTTCCTTAACCTGTGATAACACTGTAACATTATTTACTTGTTCTAGCTCTACCTATTCCTTCTTTCTATCATCTGCATGTGGACGGAGGATGTTAGCAGGGATAAGGGAGGATCCCCCAAAACCTTGAGCCTGGCTCTAAAGAGCTTCTTCAAAAGACGCTCAACTGTTTAATGGAACAAAAATGAAAAAAAAAAATACTAGATATAAGGGAGTATTTGTATTTATTATATTTATTTATTAAACCTAATATGAAATCCATTTCAGTTAAATCAAACTCAGGTTTTTCAGAACTGTTTGGAGTTCTGTGTCGAGCATGCCATTCAAAAGCCAAGGCACAAATGAGGCACATCACTGCTGTGGAGCATTCTAAAATCTATCCTGATAATAGACATTAACTCATCTACCTCCATAAAAAGAGGTTTACAAGAATGGCAAGGAAAGAACAGGTGGTGCTCAGCCATACTCTCCCTCCTACCATATACAGGTAATACAAAGGAGGGATGGCTGAAGTGGACTGGTTGAATGATGCAAAATACAATCAAATGGTACAATGACTAAGTTCCATGTATTCACTGAAGTGCTAATCTTCTGTTCAAGGTATACATATTAAAAGAATATTGGAAGCCTCACTGAGCAGAGGAGGCTTACTCCCATATACATACTCAGTGAACCAATTAAACATTTAATCCACAGATACTTCCTTATTTAGAAGTTAGAAAGTCTTTCTTCTCCCTAAACAGCTTGTGGAAAAGCCTTTTCAGCCTAAATAAAGACTTTTCTGTGAGTTGAACTTCTTACTGATGTACTTCAACTCGATGTAGGAGTAAGCCTCCTTGAACTTAATTGGATTCACTTCCAACTAATATGTACAGAACTGAACTGCTTAGTTTTTTTGTGCACATTAGTAAACACACAGGGTCACAAATGCAGGGTCAGACATGGCTCTATAGCACAAGGCATGAAAGAAGGAGCTTGGCAATACATTATTTGGAAAACATTATTATGAAATCCTTGCTGTCTGTATCATCTATGGGAAGAATGGCAGGACATAAACCATGTAAAGAGGAGCATAAAAATCATGAAATAAATATAACAAGTAAAATGCTAAAAACGTTGGGAAGTCTTGACATGTGGTTCCAATATTGAACTCGTGATTTGGGTCAGGCAGAGTGAACATATTACCTCTGATAGTTGATCTGGAGTGCCCTAAAAGACCTGTAAATTATTAGCTATTTCATTTATTATTATTGTATTCTTACTGCCAGTGTGCAAAAGGTACTTTCTGCCCAAGGTGCCACATTTATTTAGCTAGCATTTGATACTATATACTATCTTTTGTTAACCTGGAGCCCTTCAGATGTATTGGAACAGTGGCTTCCAGAATTCTTAGTATGTAATGCTGGCTGAGAATTCTAAGAGTTGGGTTACAACATATTTGGAGAGTGCCAGGATGGGAAAGCTACTACACACCTGGAAAGGAGGGGTATCATTTGTTGCTCTGCCTCAGGCCATGCTCTTGCCAGTCCCAAAATGGGAATTCATGTGTTTGAATTCTCTGTAGGAAGAGTGGGATAGAAATATAATCCAAATGTGATAGACAGAGAGACAGACAGTGCAAAAAGTGCAACCATATTCAGCTACATTTATCTCTTATTTTATCCCTCTTTTTTTTTTTTTTTTTTTACTTTTTAAGGCAAAACTTTTAGCAAGCTGAAACATGTAATTATGGCCACTTGTAAAATAATTTAGCCTCGTTGATTTAGAAGAAAACCACCAAATAAACTTCCAACCTTTAGATTTGTTGCTATTTAAGATGGATTTCAAACACAAACAAATTTGCCATGTCTGGTCATGAGAAAAGCTATTTATGTTAACAGCCTCACTCCTCAAAGTGTTGCTCTGCCATAAGCCCCATTAAAACTAATGGGGCCTGCACGATCGCAGTGACTTGTCAATTGCAGCTTATGGCTTTTTCTAAACTGATCTGGCAATGGGAAATGACAGCAAATGGCACCCACTCCTACTTTAAGAGTCCTTTTCATGGCCGGAGAAAGTAACCTGCAAGTACACATCTATCCCAATATTATTGTGATTCAAACACTCCTTTTTACAGAACAGAAGAAAAAGAATATGCACCGTGAAATAATACTGCTTTGTCAGTCTTCAACTCTTGGTCCACAATAATGTGTTATACAGGTAGAACATTATGAATTTCTGAAAACATTAAAAAAAAAACTTAAAAAATAATGGCTCAGGTGTAACAATCACAGCCCTTCTTCCTCCTTACATTTGCCCAGCTTCAGACCGTTTACATGCTCTATTACATCAGAACCTGGAAACTATTGTTTAATTTTGGCTTAAAGGTATCCAAGCTGAACTGGTATTTAATTATGGGAAAAGTAATTTAAACTGGATAGCTTCAGCTTCAAGGGCTGCATAAGAAAAGAATATACAACACACTGCTCATTTCTGGATCCTTTGAAACTCACCTTGTTAAGGAAATGGAAAACGAATCAGGGAGGAAAAGATGTAATCAATTCCAAAAGTGGTAATTTCTACAGTTTGAAATCAAATGGCTGACTGAACTGAGTAATATAGTCAAGAGAGGAGTAAAAACTAAGGTAAGTTTAGTCCATCTTTGTGAAATCAAACAGTTTTGATTTGAAAGTCTGATAACCTGTTAAAAAGTGTGTAGGAAAGATGGTAATATTAGCTCACCTGTTCAAAATAACAAGGAAAAATGAAGCTTTCAATGTAATGGTGAGAAAGGAAAGCATTAAAGATACTGGAGACATTGTAGATCCAGACAATGTATCACACTCTGGGGAACAAAGAGCATAGCAAAAGTATACGGCCTTGGTTTCCTGGTTGAGCTCCAAACTTTAGGGATGCCTTTTATATAAAAAGCAGCAGGCTCACTTCCCAGCATCCCCAGGAAACAATTAAATATATTCCTGTCAGAAAATTTGGAGAACATCTCACAATCAGTATAACGAAGATGGACAGAGGAGATGGCACACAAAGAAAAACAAGGGATTAGGGAAAGTTGAATCAAGCACCAACAGATCCCAGGAGCATCTCTACCATAATACCTTCAAGGAACTGCAAACTGTAATGAAAAAAACAAACCAACCCACCTCTCCACCCGTGTGAAATGTGGGTTTTTAAAGGAAGAATATGAATGGACTTCATTTTTTGCCATGAAAAATAGTAGATTGTAGACTCACTGAAATCAATGGGACAAGATTTCAAAAGTCTGAAGAGATGAAGGGATGAAGTCCAATTAATGTAGCGTTACTCAATCCATGTGAGCCTTTGACAAAAGAGGGACAGCTACAATTAATTGTAAAATATAAATCTGAGTTGACAATAGTTCATCTGTTCTGAATATTTATTCATCTCACTTTGATAAAGTTTCCAAACTAAAACACGTTTCTGAGCAATCCACAAATACATATATTTAAATAGTTATTTCATCCAGAATACTGCCATATGTTTCCTTTCAAAAGGAAAGATGAAATCTTGACAACAGGAGGATTACTACACTCTCTTTTGTACACCTGATGTACCATGAAAGAGGCCAAATAAACAAACATGGATACTGACGCAGGAACCACAGGTTAATTGATTTCTGGACAGAAGCAGAGAGCATCCCTACTATACAAACAAGTGCATTGGTTCCAGCTATAAAAATGTGAATATTCTTTGTCCATTTTGCAGTCCCTCCCTCCTTTTTTGTGTCTTAATTTGTTCTAGCCAAGTTTGCTACATATTTAGCTTATGCCAGAAATGTGCATTGTGTATCACTACCAAAAGAATGTTGCCTTCTAAATGTTTAGAACAAGAGACAAGTCTCTAACAGATGGCTGTATCTGCCAAAGCATTGGTTTTACCTATTTACCAGCACAATACTGGCATTATTTGGGGGACAAGCTTGCTATGCTCATTCCTCCCCCATAAATCTTTTGCAGGCTGTGTTACAAAGAAGACAAAGTTAGTAGTAAAGACCAGAGCTTTTAGTAAGAACAGTACAATTGCTGAGTCTAGCATTTTTAAATACTACCAGCTGAAGGTCAAGAAACAGATCAGAAGAAAATAGCCTCAGAAACACACTGTTTTTATTGCAAAGAAATTATGCTTGTAAATATTAAGAGTAGAATACTCTTATATTAACTACAGTTTAGAGTTATTTTCTATTTTGATTAACTGGTTCTTCCTAAGTTTTCTTCATAGATTTGGGAAATCCACTCTCATCCCTAGACACTATATGGTGGCCATAATAATTTGTCATTGTTGACCATTGTTAACAAAATGTATGGGTTTTAAGTTCAGTTCAAGCCATGGTTCCTAGTCAATCGAGACCATTGGTTTTTCAACTGAGTCATCAGTCAAAACTGCAGTTTAGCTTGCTTATCCACAGCATGATAAAATACCAGAACCAATGTGAAATCAACATACCAAAGTACCAGACTGCTTATATCCTATGAAGTTAGTCTGAACGGTTTTTAGTCAGTGTCAGCATCAACATCCTATCTGCCAAGTATTAATTATAAGGATCTACCTGTTAACACGCAACATTGTGACAGTGCACAAGATCAGTATTACGATAGGTTGCTCGGTTGGGCATACTTTCACATTTTTAATAAACTGCACAAGAGGACAACTATATCATCTACATAGCAACTCACATAAAACTCCCCCATACCAAGTCTCCTGTACTGATGAGAGTCCTAACTCAAAGATAGCTTTTGCTGGGCTTTATCTTATCTTCCACAAGGAACTGAAAAATCTGTTATCCACTCACCTTTATTAATACCATATGATGTGTTATAGAAACTTTAAAATTATTTCACCCGAGAAGACTTGAGATGCACAGAATCAGAATGCAAAGAACAGTAGGGAACATCTGACGAAGAGGAATGGTTGTTGGCAAATATGGGCTTAAGAAAGGCTGGAGGAAAAGAAGGAAAATTTCTGCCAGGGAAGACTGCAAGATAAAGATTCTTAGCAAAATATACAGGAAAGGAAACAAATACTTAAAGGTTAAGTTAATCATGATGACAGATGACCAATTTGCTGGCAAGGGCTTTAGTCAAGAGGGTCAGCTAAGAAGGATTTGGTGAAGAGGGTGTTTGTGTCCTTATATGAAGTCAAACACTGTTTCAACTGACTTCCTAAGCACTGGACTAGGTGTGGAGAATAATTACAGGTGAATGTCAATGAAACAACAAGGTTGCCAAGGAGAAAATATAATAGAATTCTCTGAAAAAAATCAAAACCAAGCCTCAATTTTTTTTCGAGAAGTTGGTATATTATCTATACACAAAGATACAGATGAAAAAGCAAAACAAGTGCAAGTGGAAGGAGTGCAAATCATACATAGAAGGCTGGCTCCATGGTATAAAATGGTAAACAAACAAAATAAGATTTCTGAGAACTTTCCTCTGTGTAAGATTCATCACACCAGAACCAGAGGCTCTTTTTTTTTTGTCTCAAGAACCTGCTCTGGGCAAGCAAGTTGGGGGTCTTTTTTTTTTTTTAGATTTCTTTTTGTCCCGCCTTTATTTTTTTTAATAAATAACTCAAGGTGGCGAACATACCTAATACTCCTTCCTCCTCCTATTTTCCCCACAACAACAATCCTCTGAGGTGAGTTGGGCTGAGAAGAGTGACTGGTCCAAAGTCACCCAGCTGGCTTTCATGCCTCAGGCGGGGCTAGAACTCAGAGTCCCCTGCTTTCTAGCCTGCTGCCTTAACCACTAGACCAGTGACTGAAGTCCAAAGGGCACAGATCTATTCCACCGCTGGTATTCATCACCTTAATGTCAAACTTATCACATTCTCATACATCCTCTTCATTCAGATATGCTCTCTGGTGCAGCAGATCAAAGGGAAAACTAAAGTTGTTTGCCCATTACATTTAAAGATTGGAAAGGCCACAAGTGAGAGAGGATACCAGGAATACCTTGAAGGGGCAGCTCACCAGTGAGACAGCTTCACTATTCTTTGTCTTTCTCTCTTTTTTTTTTTGGAATAACTTTATTAAATTTTTAAGCAAGATAAAAACTAACAAGAATATTTAAGATGAAAGAAAGAACGAGAGAGAGAGAGAGAGAGAGAGACAGAGAGAGGGAGGGAGGGAGGGAGGGAGGGAGGGAGGGAGGGAGAGAACAAAGCCAAAAATGTAGAAAGAAAAAAGAAGCATGAAGAAATGATTTCTGATTTTTTTTTTACAACAGTTATAGGTATAAATTTAAATCTTACTCTAGGGTTACAACATAACTTTCATTTGTTCTATCATTTAATATTTTTCTAATCATCAAACCCACATATAATAATTTCATTTTTTTCTGTTTCACACAAAAACTCGAAAAAGGGTTTCCAATCAGCATTGAACTTAATCAGTGTCATTTCTCGAATCAGAGCTGTCAATTTAGCCATCTCAGCAAACTCTTATCATCATCAAATTTCAATGAAAGTTTATACATTTTAGCAATAACATGTTCATCATTTGTATATAATTCTGTCTCAAATTCAGTCCTACAATATTCAAAACTAAAAGTCCTTTTATCTACTTTAAATCTTTCTAATAATTGTACATAGGAAAACCATTGACACAACCATCCCTCTAATGTCAAATCATCTCTTGATTTAACTTTGAATTCTCCCTGGGAAAATTCTAATAAGTCACCATAAGTTAACCATTTATGTTTAGTTATCATTACTCTTCTATAATATGCTTCTTGTGGTGAGAGCCACAAAGGTATTTTCAGACACAATCTGGATTTATATCTATTCCATGTTCTCAATATGGCCAGTCTAACAAAATGATTTTTAAAGACAACATTATCATACCATAAATAACCATGCCACCCAAACCTCAAATCATGTTCTTCTAGCTCCAATAATCTGCTATTTCTCAGCATCACCCACTCTTCCATCCAAACTAAATAGCAAGCTGCAAAGTATTGTTTCATCAGGTAAACCCATACCTCCTCTTTTTTAATACCATGTAACACCTTGTATTTGACTTGTGGTTTTTCTTCCCTGCCACACAAATTTAAATATATCTTTCTGCCACTGTTTAATTGGTACATAAGTTGTCAAAACAGGTACTGTCTGAAACAAAAATAACATTCTAGGCAAAACATTCATCTTAATCACAGCAATTCTCTCCAACAATGACAATTGTAATTTATCCCATATTAACATATCTTTTTAAACTTCATTCCATGTATTAACATAATTATTTTGAAATAACATACAGTTCATATTCGTCAAAATAGCACCTAAATATTTTACCTTTTTTTCAATCTTGAAACCCATTTTGTTCATCAGTTCTGTTTGATGTTGTATCTTCATATTTTTGTTAGCACTTTTGTCTTCTGTTTATTAATCTTAAAACCAGCTAATGCACCAAAATCTTTTAATGTTCTCATTAGTAATTCAATCCTATTTAAAGGATCTTCCAAAATCAGCACCAGATCATCTGCAAAAGCTCTCAACCTGTAAGTCTCTTTTTTAATTTTTACACCTGTTATCCTCTCATCTTGCTTTTATATCTCTATTCAAAACTTCAAGAACCAAAATAAACAGAAGAGGGGATAATGGACAAGCCTGCCTTGGTCTTTTTTGTATCTCACAAGGTTTTGTTACATCTCCATTAACAATAATTTGTGCTGTCTGTGAAGTATGAATCGATTTTACAGATTTTATAAAGTTCTCCCCAAAGTTCATATCTTCCAAAACTTTAAATAAAAAGGGCTAATTTAAGTTGTCAAAAGCTTTCTCTGCATCTAAGAAAATTAGTGCAGCTCGTTTTTCATTATGCTGTTCAAGTATTCTATAACATCCAACACTGTTCTGTCTTTTAGGTAAAAATCCACATTGGTCTTCATGAATAATTTCTTGCAGAATTACTTTCAATCTTTCTGCTAAAATCGTTGTAAACAACTTATGATCATTATTCAATAATGATACTGGTCTATAATTTGTTAAAGTTAGATCTTGCCCCTCTTTAGGTATTAATAGTATATTAGCCTCTTTCCAAGTCTCTGGCATCTTTCCTCCCTGTAGTATAGAATTCATCATATTTTGGAGGGGTTGTAGAATGTTTTCAAAACATTTATAATAAGAACCTGGTAATCCATCTGGTCCTGCCACTTTTCCTGGTTTTATCTTTTTTATAGCTTCAGAAACTTCCCTTACTATTATAGGTCCATTCATAATCTGTCTTTGGTTTTCTGTAAGTCTTGGTAATTTTTTTTCCAGTATTCATCTATTTTTCCAAAAGAAATATCATGCCCTTTTAGAATAATACTGATGAAAAAATTTTTGTATAGCCACCTTGTCCATTAATACAGTATTCCCACTTGAAGTTTCAAAATCAATTTCTTCTCTTTCTCTTTTCTTAATTTATACACTAAATTAAACCATTTCCCTGGTTTGTCTGCAAATTCAAAATTCTTTTCCTTTGCAGAGTTCATCTTTATTTCCATTTCTCTTACTGTTAACAAAGATAACTGTTGCTGTAAAAGTTTAATGTGATGTGAAATGGTTATTTTTACTGCTGATTTCTTCAATTCTTCCTCTTTTCTTTTTATCTCACAGAGTATAGTCTGTATATTCTTGAGTCTTCTTTTTAAGTTCAGTATTATGTTGTATGAAATAACCTCTAATGAAAGCTCTACTTGTATCCCAAACCATTTTTAAGTCAGTTCCTTTAAGTTATTTTCAAAAAATTCTATTAATTTATTTTTGTAATCCTCCACTATCAACTCTTTTTGTAATAATGTTTCATTTAATCTCCATAAAAGGAGGTAGGTTTCCTTTTAAAAATCAAACTCACAGGATTATGATCAGAGAAAGTCTTTGGTAGAATCTTAACTTTAGAGCTCTTAGTAGCCAAATTTTGTGAAATCCAAATCGTATTTATTCTTGAAAAAGATCTATGTCTTTCTGAAAAATAAGTACATCCTCTAGAGTTGTTTTCTTTCTCCATATATCCACTAGGGCTAAGTTATCCATCAAATTAAAAAAATCTTTCGGTAATTTACCTTGAGTAATTTTAATATTCTTCTCTAACTTTCTATCTAATTGTGGTGAAATCACTCCATTCCAATCTCCCCCCAAACACCAATTTTCATAGAAAAAGCTTGTCAATCGCTCCATAAGTCATTTATAAAAAATTCCTTTATCCTCATTTGGGGCATAAATTCCAAAGTTTTTGCCCCTTGTAATTCAACTTCCACTCTAACAAATCATGTTTGTTAGTCAATACAAGTACTGGTTTTAGTTGGGGGTTAATGTATAAAACAACTTCATTTATATTTTAGGTCCAGCTGATACAAATTCTTTGCCCAAATTTTAGCAAATCAGATACTTTCTGTCCTTTTTCCCAATATAAGTCTCTTGTAGGCAAATTATTACTTGTTTTAATTTTTTTAAGAAGTGAAAGAGGAGCAATTTTTTCTTTTTTGAGAAGCATTTGCTCCATTTATGTTCCACATTACACATTTATAATCCATATTTAGGCCAATAATTTAGAAAAGTCAATGCCTGTAGCACCTAATTCAGAATAATATTTTTCAGAACCCTTTTGCATCTGTTGTAATTTTGGAGCAGTCTCCACTACAGCCTCCATTTGAGTCTCTTCCAATTCTCCTTTAAATATTTTCAAAAATTCTCCAGCCTTTTGAACAGAGTTCAGTCGAAATCTTTGCTGTTTAAAAGTAAAAATCACACCTTCTAAATTGTCCCAATGAAATGAAATCTTTTTTTGCTTCAGTATCTCAGTCAAGAAGGAATATTCTTTTCTCTTACATAAAATTCTAATAGGAATTTCTTTTAGAATAATTATACCTGCATTATCAGTGTTTAAACTTGTATTGAAGTAATGTTGCAAAACTTGATCCCTGTTTTTTTCCCCACAAAACGCACCAAAACATCTCTTGGAACATTTCTTATTCTTGCAAAATGTGAATGTATTCAATACACCTTATCAATCTCTAGCTTGGTATCCTCCTCTTCCCACTTTAAGAAACTTGTCAATGCTTGTATAATTTTTCTTCTAATATCTTCATTAAAACTCTCTGGAATAGCTCTAAATTAAAAAAAAAGATTTCCTTCTCTTTGAGTTCCAGCAAAGCCACATTACCCATCTCTCTCTCCATTTCTCTATCCCTAACTTCTGATTTATTCTCTAAAATTTCCAACTTATCATTGACTTGTTTTATATCTTCAGACATTTGGTTTACAGAATCTTCCATCTTATCAAGCCTTTCATCTATCTTTTTTTCAAAGACTGTAAATTTAGATTCAAGTGACTGTGCCAGTTTAGTTCCCAATTCATCAAACATTGACTAAAGTAAGCTTAAAGGAATTGTTTTATCTTCTTTTTCTTCTTTCTCTAATGGCTGTTCTGAGGAACCTCTTCTAGCCTTCAGTCTTGCTACCTAAATGAAAGTGTTAAGCAGCACAGAAGGTAAACCCAAACTTTACTCCCTCTAGCATCTTTATAGCTGTAATTACAGGTACACATCAGATCATTGTTTCCATGATTACAACTAAGTACTCCGTCTCAAATTACCTTAATCTCGTTTTGTAAATCCAGCCAATTATTGTCAGTCTTTAATGCAAAGCAAACAGTATTCCCACAGAAGATCTGAGTCAATTGTTTTAGTTCAGTTAGGATTTTTACAATGTAGTTTCACAGAAAAATTAACCTTTTTTACAAAAATAACCTTCCCCTTCATCTATTTTTAACTTTCTTTCTTATATCATTCTTTATTAACCTTTCTGCCCAATACTTCTTATTCTTTAAGTCTTTAATTCTTCTTATAAATTTATAATCCCACCCAAAAAATGAAAAAATCACCAAGAGAAGTACTTATCTATTGTAAAAGAAAATGTCTCTCAGGCTAAAAAATACCTATATCCAAATGTGTTAAGAAATAAGAATTAGTCAGTTCTTGTGTCCATACAGGCTGCACCACAGCCGTGAAGGTAGATAGAATCATGTGTCTTCCCAGCTGCTCAACTCACAAGCAAACTGCAAAAGCTTCTGTTTTTGCAGGTCACTAGCGGGGAACAACCGACCAGAGATCAGATGGGCTGATTTCACACTTCCTCCTTTATCTGGAGGAAGTTCAGCATCCAGCACTGGGTTCTGGGAGCCAATCTCTGCTGTGGTGCTGTCTCCGCTCCTCAAAGACAAGCTGAACCATCATCTGTTGGCTGACTTCCTGCCACTGCTCTTTGAGGAAGAAAAAGCGGGGGCAAACAAAGCTCCTGGAAAATGCTGCCTTAAGACACTGAGTGCCCAGAGATTTTGACTCACTGATGAATGTTTGAAGGAGGATGGTGGCTTTAGGGAGGATCATCATCATCATCATCATCATCATCATCATCATCATCATCGTATTACATGGCCAGTACACAAAAAAACTAGCAGGCAAAGCAGATAACAAGACCTAGCAATGGCTAAGAGCAGGAAAGTTGAAGAAAGAGACAGAGGGGCTAATTCTCACTGCAAAAGACTAAGCCTTAACAACAAATGCATATAAAGCCAGAATTGAGAAGACAGCAACAGACAGTAAATGCCGCCTCTGCAAAGAAGCTGAAGAAACAGTGGACCACTTGATGTGAGAGTCAGGACAAGAGGGGTTAAGAATTTACTCTCATCACCAGAGCAACGAGGAACAGATAAGAGGATGAGACTGAACCCTCCCTAAAGAATGCAAGGGAGGTTGGGAGGGTGACCCTGGAATTCGCTCTCACTCTGAGAAGATTTCTGTAATGGGAGTAAGGCCATTAAACTTTGCTGGATTGAATCTGTACTGTCTCCTGGAGTTTCCTGGGCTAAACCTGACTCTTAGTTAGCTGCTGTAAGATCGCACAGACTGACTACAAACAACGGCATGACAAAGTAGCAACAATGGTGCATTGGAATATCTGCAAGAAATACCATTTGCCTGCAAGCAAGAACTGGTGGGACCACAAAACAGACAAAGTAATAGAAAATGAAGAAGCTAAAATGCTCTGGGACTTGAGAATTCAAACAGAGAAGCACCTGCCACATAACACCCCAGACTTAACAATTGTTGATAAGAAAGTCAAAAAAGTCTGGATACTGGACGCTGCAATACCTGGAGATAGTAGAATAGAAGAGAAAGAACTGGAGAAAATTACAACATATAAAGACCAGCAAATAGAAGTAGAACGACTATGGCAAAAGAAAGCAAAGATAGTACCAATAGTTATAGGCACTTTAGGTCCATTCCCAAAACATCTGGAGCACCACTTGAAGACCACCACCACAAAATCACCACCAGTCAATTGCAAAAGGCAGCTTTACTTGGAACAGCTTACATCCTGCAATGATACCTTTAATACCATGAAACCATCAAACAACATCAGCCTATCCCAGGTCCTTGGGAAGGACTCGACAGGTGGATAAAAATGCCAAATCCAGTCTAAACATCTGGCTGCCTGTGCGACCAACCTTAATAATTTATTAAACTTGGAGGCTGTCCGACTCTCAATGACTCTGCAAGCTGGATAGGGAGGCCTATCAAGTTGAATTTGGTTTGCCAAATGAAGATTCATCATCCTCAGACTAAGCAATGGGAAAGGATAGACAGGAACTCAAGATGAATCCAAACAAATAAATGATAGAAATAACATGCTTATGCCTGAGATAAGAATGTTTGTTGTTACGAGTATGTTCTACTGGATATTTAGAGCAGGTACATTCAGAATTCAACTATTCAGCGTCTAAACATATATAAACCAAGAAAATAGATCACTCATCGATACCAGACCTACTATAGAATTAGTTGGGGTAAAATAATTGCTGGGGGGGAGTTTGTAGAATCTAAGTGATGGAAACATGAAAGTTTCCTTGTTGACCTCAGAAGTGGTAGGAGACAATGTTATCTTCAGACCTATTCAGGAATTCTAGTGCAAATCCTGTTGCTTTCTATAAAAAGAATATGAAGGGGGTAATAAGAGTCACCCATTGGGGGAGATGGGTGGCATACAAATTTAATAATAAAAATAAAAAAATAAAATAATTTGTCTTTCATCTTAAGCAACAAAAGCTCTTGAGCTGTACAAAAACTACTAAATATGAAGCCCTGAAGATGGCCCAAGCCAATATGGATTTGTTTCGGAGGTCTGTCTGACAATGCCCAGATCCAGAATTAAATTTGCAAATCTAGACCTCCATTCTTCTGTTATTTAGCTTTTCTGTTTTTCAGTGGAATGGGATGAAAGTTATAGACATTATATGGGAATAAACCATGTTCAGTTTCATAGTAACAAGTACAGGAGTTTTCAAGCTCTGCTCCTTTAAATATGATTTAAAAAAAAAAGTACCTATAACTTGAGTTTCAGGACAAATGTGATTAAGTTTGTAGTAGCAGTAACCCCTGCACTGGGGAAAGCCCTTGCCAAAATGCTGCCAGATATCTCAAGAATATTGTATGAAAAAGGAAATATGCTGTCCTCTTCTTACTATTGCACAGCTGATTAAGTTATTTGGAAAGAATGATAAAGGATTAACTCACTGGGTTTTTCTTCTATAAAATTAATCGGGTCTTTAGATCACTTTATGGAGGTAAAATAGCACAAAATATTGTCTCAATCCATTTAGCAAATGAGGCAACAAAACAGAATGAATAGTAAGGATCATTCACACTCTTCAAATCAATTCACTCCACAATACACTGATTGTGATGACCAAGGATGGCTTGACTTCAAGGCAAGGGTTACTTTAATTTGAAGGCAGATCTGTTGATCATTAAATCCAATAGCCCTGCCACCTTCTTCACTTTATTATTTTTTCTAAGTGATGTTCTAGTGATGCTACTTTGACACTAACCTTCACAGCATAATGGAGGTCTGGAAAAACAGACTGGGAATGGAATATTGTAGAGTCAGAACAGAGCAAATTCAGACCTGCCTCCTTTACTCGGGATCAGTGAAAATATATTACACAATACTCAGGTCCATCCTGAGATCCAGTGAGTCATCAACTAAGTCCAATGCACACCTCCAGTTTGAAAAATATTGAAATAATTAATTATTCAAGGAAATGCTCAGTAAGATTATAGCTTTCTGTTCACTAAAATAATTGTATATTGTAAAATCCATATCAGGACTATACTTTTTTAGTCAATAAATGTAATCATTTAGTCCATGTGGGTGCTAAGATCAACTCTGAAAAACAACTGTTGATCAGCATACACACAAGCAGATATGCCTGCACACAGATGCAATTTAATATCAAAATAACTATTAATAAAGTGAAAAAGCAATATTATAAAAGCAACACATTTGAAAAAATAAAAGCAAAATTCTTTGGTATCAGTTTCCTTCATGTGTAACTTTCAAAATATTTTTTGAGCAACTTTAAGCCACTATGGTTGCATTATGGTATGTTCAGCGTTTCTTTTTCAGCTGCTACAATACTTCAAGTTGTGGATTTATTCATGTGCCCTGCCAAATTCTGTGTAAAGCACAAATTAAAACCTAATGGAGCCTCTGGGTCTGCATAATTTCAACAACACTGGGTCTGCAACAACTTAACTAATTGTTCCAGTGAAGTGATTCACTATATAAGCAGGATGGAAGTATAGGTCCTTAAGGAAAAGCAATACAAAATTTGATGACTAGCAAGAACTAGTAAGTATTCAGCTATGAAGAATATACTCCTTCAAGTAGTGTTGTTAACTACATAATATAAAGGATAAAAGGCAAAGATGTAACTATCAATATATTCTAAAGGAGTCTATCTACACACAAAGCCCATCTGCTCCAAGTGTCTTTTTCAACTGCCCAGCACACATTCAGAACAAGAAACAGCCTTCTCTGTGGTTAGTTTTGTTTGTTGTCATGCATGGTATAAATATAGAGTCCCATAACACCACACTCCCTCCTCCCAGGCTATTTCAAAACGCCCAATGTATATAATTTACTCAACTAGGCTAGAATTCCCACCCTTTTGTCAATATAATTCACTATTGTAGACTGGACGTTTTCCCCGTCTCCAATCCCTGCCATTGTCTCAGTATGAATGTGTATTTTGAGTGTAATCCTGTTATTAGGCTTTTGTGCAGTGAAAGGAATGCAAACAGCAACATTTAACTGAGATGTTTGGACACTCACCTTACACCCCTCACAAGCACTGACACCATAGTGATATCCAGAAGATTTGTCCTGACAAACAAAACAGGGCTTGTAAACACGAGGGGGAGGAAGCGGGGAAGGCGGGCTGGGAACAAGCTCCTCAGAACTGGTGCTCTGAGTTTCAATTGCTAAAAAGAGAGAGAAAGAGAGAGAGAGAGAGAGAGAGAGAGAGAGAGAGAAAGAGAGAAAGATAATTTTAGTGCATTTAGCTATTAACATTGCTATAGTCCAGTGCTAATAGCAGAGACAAGTTAAGATTTTCTGGATTAGCTGCCCGTCCTTTTCCCAAGTCTTCAAAGTACACATTATAAATAAATTCAGAATACACCTGAGGTTTTTACTTTAATCTTTTTTGGATATATGCTGACATTTATAGCGCTATAATCACAGATGTGTATATATTTTGGTAAATCCAAAGTTTGTACAGAATGTCATTCAATCAATATTATCCCAGGCTGCCTCAGCTAGCCAAGAGCTGAGTCTCCTTTGATTGTATCCACAATGATCCCACCCACTCAGGTGTCCACAGTATAGTAAAAAATAGTCAAAATGATGCCTCTGATGGTGCACCAGAGCTCCTTCCTTTTTAATGTGCATCACACCATCATGGCTGCCATCTTGACTTTGTTTTTACCACATCCTGAGGATGCCCTGCACCCACTCTTGTGAAGAGTCTGAATGAACAAAAATTCCTTCCTGTACAAAAGCAAAATACAATAATTTGCTTGCATCTCCCCCTCATCCTCCTTAAATTTGCCAACATTTCTCTGCAAAAACAAAAAAGGAACACAAAACTATTGCAAAACAATACTATGAGGAATGGATAGAATGATATAACAGTATATCTGCATACAGAAGCCACTCTGAGTGGCTGTTGTTACAGTGATGCAGTGGCACAGCAACAAACTTGAACTGAGAGACTCTTCTGAGGGGCTGCAAACTTGATGGTTCCCTCTGTCCCCTTGTCCTCTCTGCCTTTCTTGTTGCATTTGAACGAATGACCTTCAGCGTCTATGGGGTGTGAGGAAGACAAGATGCTGTTCTTGTTTGAAATGGAAATAAAAGGCTGAAGCTGAATGCAGAAACTATAAGATGGTATCAACCCCAAGCAGCTGCTTACCACCAAAAAAGCTAGATTCTCACTGCCTTATTAACCAGATGTATTGAAAGGGGAAAAAAAGGTTTAGATTACAGAATTTGGCAATCTGATATGTTTACTTTAACACCCCATTTATCTTAGGGTGGAGATTTCCTTGATCCTTTTGCTAACCACCTGTTCATGCAGTGGGGAGGTAGCTCCCCAGTTTCTGGATAAAGGAGAAATGTGCAGATGTTTAGAAAGTGTAATATTTTGCAAATGTGCCATCCTCTTTCTCAGGCTTCCAAGTCCATCATAGAGAAGAAAGAGAGAAATCTCTCCCATAGAGAACAAACTCTCTCTGTGAGATGCAGAACTATGAAAAATACTTTTAATGTAACAAAAAATGCTGGTTAACATTGCCCATTTCATGGAAAATATCCCAAAAAAGATAAGGAAAAAAGGAAAAAAGATATGTTGGATTATATATATAGTATTACAATATGTATGTAACTGCCAGCAGGTGAGGCATTCTGTTGGTGGAATAAAAAAAGATGTTTGGGTTGCCTTGTTAGGGCCAGCAGCTGAGCCACATAACAGAGTTCCCAGTACATTATAACATTTTTTTCCTCCTAGGAGAATTACCACTTGAGAGCCACCACATTGAGCTTCTAGAGGAAAAGCAAGACAAGCAGAACTTTACAGTTGCACATTATTTTGTGTAATTGATTGGCCCTAATAAAGATACAGCCTTCAGCAAGCAGAAGCACCAATCTCACCGTAGTGATCTTGAAAAAATATATGCAGAGTTGGACTTGACACTTGGAATGCACCAGGAAATTCCAGGTTGTAGTCTAGACTGGGAACCAAAAATAACAACCTGGAATAAAATTGCTTCCAAGAACATGGGCATATAAGCACCACAAGCTGAGCTTAATTCAAGGGAGCCTACCTTCTTCCTATGAATCCCGCCCAATTCATTATAGATTCTACGTCTCCCACGGGCACAATAAAATAAAAATTAAAAACAGCCACAGTGACCTAAAACATCTTAACTCTAAACAACCAATCCCCACATAGCAGCTGCTTCCAGTCAAGTGGCATCCCTTGCAGTGCTTTGGAAGAGCACTGTTTAACACATTTTGGGAAACGGTCGTAGGAAGGTACCAACCTGACCTTGGGGGCAGGATACTCCAGAGAAAATAGTCTGTGACAGGCTCTGGTGGGGGGGCAAAGGTGGGGGGGGGATCCACAGCATACCTTCCCAGCCAGAACATACTGGATGGGTAGATTTTACCTAGAGCAGCAAAACTGGTGTTACTCTAGAATACAGATTCTTCATGGAGGCATGCTGGGTTAGCTGCAACTTCCAAATAGCCTTCAGGGCAGCACCATCTAGAATGAATTGAAGCAATCCAAATAATAGATAAGGACATGAATTATAAGATAGGAGAAACTGCAACTCATGCACCATCTGAAGCTGGGCAAAGGATTTCCTGGCTACAGCCTCCACCTAGTGATCCAACAGGAGCTGCAAGTCCAAGAGGATCCACAGCTCCTTCAGGGGTTGTGGCATCCCAACAAGAGTTAAAGATGAAGCCATCCTGGAACTGGAAGGCTTTTCCATGAACACCAATTTTGCCTTGTTGGGATGCATCCAAAACCTGTTCTATCCTATCCAGTCTCTCACAATTTCAGCCACTAGATCAAGACTTCTACAGCATCTCCTATAAGACCCGGTATATGGATGTAAAGCTTGGTATCATCTGCATACTGATCCCATAGCAATTAATGATCTTCCTTAAGATATTAAAGAGTAGGAGAGAAGCCTGAATCCTGGGGTAGCATACACTGGTATACTCATTGAGACTTCTTTCACCAACCCCAGTACAGGGAGGAATAGAAACACCACAACAGAGTGCCTTTAATAATCATAAAGGATTAAGTCAACCATGGAGGTTTAGCTGTTTTCCCCTACAGATCTCCCTGCTTGGGACTGCTTTCCTGCATTTTAAAGGAAAAACCTTTAAATAGACCAGTTTTCTAAACCTGTAAAAAGACACAGAAAAAAAAAATCTTTCTCGTTATTTATTCTATCCTCCATAGAACAGATTCATTAATCCAAAGATAATGCTGCAAAGAGCACAAGTTGTAAGGTGCAGAATACAAATACATTAATCAGAACATCACGTTGTTCATATATTGCAACATCTCACATCCTATGTCATGGGGAAAAGAATATTATATTTCACAATCTATATTCTAGTAGACTTTAAAGCCCCAGCTCTTTTCACTTATTATAGATATGCAGAATCTATTTTTATTTTGCTATTTTGTATTCCTACTTTATAGTAAAAGCAATATTTGAGCCTCTCTGGAGTTATTTTGTCAAATAGGAATCATGTAAATATGAAAGAGAACAAGAGTATACCTTCTAGCATGTTTTACCTTTGCATTATACAATGATATAATCACAAATTGATGTAAAACTCAAGCATGAAATAAAGCATCCTTAGGCAAAGGTTCCTAGTTCTGTCTGGCACTATGGGAAATGAGAAAGCCTTTGAATTAGTGGGGAACAAAAAGAGGGGGGAAATGATCACAAAAGCTCAGAATAGTCTTCTAGAGGAAAAAAAAACCACTACTGATTCAGATACACTCTATGGAATATTTCCATGTTTCTTAACTACTCTCTGTAAAATTGGCCTCATGTTTCTTATTCTTCAGAAATAAACTCTTTGAATCCCAAAAAGTATCAGAGTTTTTTTGTTCCTTACAGTAAAGATAAGTACTGTTGTGGTAACAATATGTGCAAATTTAATAATATGAGGATCTGAATGGGTAGGGCAAGTATGCAAATGGATGGAACATATATATGGCATGGCTGGAATTTCAGATCCTTTTCTGGGTTGTTGGGAAAAGTTTGGGGAACGGGTTGTTGTTGTTGCCTTAAACATGGAAGGAGGAAAAAAACTACTGAAGAACTTATATTATGATTTTCATTTACTTCCTGTCGCAAAATGACAGGCAACTCCATCTCGCAACACCTTGGTAGAAGTGATGAATGTAGGTTTCAGAAACCACAAAATGGGGTTTAAAGGTCTCAGGTTGTCCAATCCTTGCTTACAATACAGTATTAGGAAAGTCCTTGATTTGCTGCTTTTATGAACAGTTTCAGAAGATATATATTTATTAAAAATAAGGAGCACAAAACAAAGTTTGGTATTGAAATAACAAAGGGTAATCTATTATCACTGTATCACATAAACTTACTTCATTTTTAGTTCTCAAGCCACTGTGTTCTGTCTCCAACAGCTTGCTGAGTGGACAGAGGTGAGAAAGGCGATAGTGTCAAAATAAGAAAGAGAGTAATAGAAAGGGGTGACTCAACCCTTCTATTTCACTTACTGCTGGTATATGACCTTAGGAGATCAAGCCTGGGAATTTGCCCCATACAAAAGAAGTTTCCCTATCTGTAAGTTTTCCATACTGTTTTAGCCGATAGTTACCTCTTACTTCTTCATCCTGTATGATACCATAACTGCAGCAAATGGGCTATAAACAATCCAGCTTTTCAATCCACAGTCCAAGGGTTTAGTGTGGTATGTGAAATAGCAGTAGTTGTGTCCAAGTTGTGTTCAAATTACCACAAGCATCTGATGGGTAACAAAACAGAAGTGGCGGCGTGGCCATTTAAATTACCTTTAATTCGTTATGCAGGCGTAGCTAAAATCAGGAGATCTTCTATAGAGGCAACTGGACTATTAACACAATCCTTTGAACCACCTTAGCTTGTTCTCAATTTCACAGAAATTTTGGAAATTTGAGATGCTTAGGGTAATTTTTGGATCTTTGTCTGTAGAGATGAATTCTAAAACTCCTAACAGTTATTCTGGGCAGTACAGAAATTCTTAAATAAGCCAGTTAAATTTAGACAGCTCAGTTTGTGGCGAATAAGGAGAACACAATATGAAATTGAATACTGTGCCTGTAAGAGTAGTTACCATCCATTTTTTTCTTCTTATTTTCAGTGGAGATGCAAAATATTTTGTCTTTTAGTGAATAATATTTATTGGTGGGACAACAGGAAAGTTATGGGGCACATTCTTTACCAAAAAGATGCTATTTATTAACCAACCAATTCAAATGTAAATATCCCAGTCCAGGCTTTGCAATTACACTTCCTTATGAAAGAAAGGCAGGAGTACAATATTCTCCATAGTAATTTTTGTTGCTATTTAAGATAGGCACAAAGTGCTCTGGGAATCGATTGCAGCAGAGTGTTCCTGCTTAGATCAATAATCTATTAGTCCTTTTAAATTAAAATTAGATTCATCAAATGCCCTTGAGAAGCCTCAAAGCATTCTGCTCTCCTTATTTCATTCACGCATGTTATTCCCAAATCAGTCTAAAAGAGGATAAAATGTTTAGCTCTGAAATGTAAGCTATTCAGTTTCTGTATCGGTCTCAAAAGCTGTTTTTGTGATAGCATTTGGGGGCACGGGGGCACTATAAATGAATATCTACATTTGCTCTCCCAAATAACATTCCAATGCCCTCCAACTGGAATGCTCAAAGTGCTGACTTTATTAAACAGAATTCAGATGAATGTTAATAGATTAAAATGAATATGGTTCTTTAAGATACCCAGCTAGGGTACATTCCCAGCTCCACAATTCAGAGGCAACAAGCTGCTGGAAAAAACTACACAGAACTAGTTGTAACTGGAAATACAACCTTCAAATTGATAGATTCAAAGAAACATCTACCTAAGAAATCTATGTGATCCACATACTGATGGTAGAATAAGCTATTTAATTCTACTTGCTACAGGAAAATAGGAACCCATAGCACTTGCTTGAAGAATTATTGAACCAGAGGGGTTTCAAATATATCTAACTCCATTTCTGAAGCAAAATGTCCAAATACTGTTTTGCAGACTGTCATTACTTAATAGACTGCAGTGACTATGTGATACATAAATCATTGCAACCTAGCTCTCCCTATAAAATCAACTAGCTCTTCCCATGGATTCCATCTGGGTGAACTCATTCCTGCCAATCTTTATTGACACAGAGTATTGGGACACTGAATGGAGATTACAGCCTGTCTACAGATCTGTAGATGCTTTGGAATGTCTGCTACAGATACATATGAGTAAACAGGAAGTGCCATGCTTGAATTTTTTATATCTCTTTGGCTTTGCTTATACAACAAAAGTGAGTCATGGTTTGCTGATACTCCACCATCTTCTGCTCTTGAGCATCACAAGGAGATGGGAAAGACAGTGGGGCTGTTCACTGTCCAGCTCAAGCAGTAAGTGAAATCAGGGTCCCTCACATATTACGTTTAAGATATAATTTGAATCTGACCTTTAGGATTTAATTGTTTACAAAAAGCATGCAAAGACCTAAGCAGGATGACCACTATTGTACACAGTTTGGGCAGGTTAAATGTTTTTCCTTCTTAGCTGTTTCCTTTTTATATACTTTCCTTCACCCTCACCCCCTACGCTGTATATGGGAGTTTTAAAAATATTACTGGAGGTTCTTGTTTCTTTTTTCACTTCTGTAAGATCAGGGAAATATGGATTGGGGCAGCTGAAATAGGGGCCTCTACCAGCTTTGGTGATCTCATGTGTATCATGACATATCCTGCAAATAACATTAATTATGTGATTTCAAATTACACACTTTGCATCATTTCACAATGACATAATGATGCACATTATCTCATTTGCCCTTTCAGGCCATGGAGTTAAGCCTTCAATCTGTATTGAGATCCAATATAGTTCTTTCTACATTATATAAAATCCTCAAGGTCAGCTATGTATTAAATGTAACATGGATCCTAATATGAGGGCTTTTTTAGTAATTCTAGTGCTATGCTACTATCAAGCAATGCTTTTTAATCTGTTAATTTTGGGTTGTTTTTTTTTTCCCAATTTCCAGTTTGGTTCACTGTTTCCTATATCAGTTGGCATTCAATTTTGCTTACGACTTGCTCAAACAATTCCCCTGACTGTAAGGCATTTTTACATTCTATTTCTCTTTGGAGAACAGTATTACAAAATTCTGAAATGTATGAATTTAGAAGGGTAATTTGGGAAGACTGGATTGAGATTGTGAAATTAACTACATTTGTATTCAAAATGAATTAATGTTTATCCAATAAAGTTACTGAATCATTATTCCCTATTCAACTATTTTCAAAATTTGTAGTCTGCCAGCAAATTACTGCATATTTTGTTTAAATGTAACTAGAATATTGGAATCACAATGCTAGAATACTGTGTAATATTGAGGACATAGTCTTCTTCAACTTTCCAGCCTAATTAATGGATTGATTAGGTATCTTTAAAAGGTTACCTTCTCAATTCCAGTTCTCTGTCTCTAAAATAGAACTAATGACCTACTTATTTATTGTGAAGGGAAAAAAGTAAGAACAGTCAAGCATGTTGCACTGTTAAAACGTCTGATAAGTATCTGAAATCATTAGAATTTGTGCTAATTATAATGAATTCAATTATTATAACATTATAAAAGAAGATCCTGGTGACAGGTAAGTTTATCAAAGAAAAAAGGTGCTTTTGTATAGAAATAAAATAGTTTCTATTCTCTGAACAAAGCAGAAGGAAAAAAACTCACTTACTTTGTAAATATGTGAGCAACCCCTTATTTTATATATGTGTGAGTATACATGTGACAGAAATAGAAAAAAAAAGGTTGGAAACAAGATGGTACTAAATAAATTGTAGAATTCCCTTATACTGATACTGTAAACAACATTCACATTGCAGTGATTACTTTAAAATCTTGGCTCACTAAGAGTGCTGAATTCTAACAGCTATTTAGTTATATTTGGACAATAGTTTATATCACAATTTTTCACTTTTGATAAGTGAACTGTGTTTTACAGGAGCTAATTTCATGGTAGCGAATACACTGGCAGATTTAAGGATTTTAATGTTGTGGCTGATTAAAAACAGGGCACACATTTATGAAATCTTTTTCATTTTTACTACAAATGTAGATTATTAAATGCAGAAATTTAATGCACTCCTTTCAGAAAGCTGAGCTTTCAAAGAATCAGCAGTTGTAAAGCAAATGGCATTTCCTGGAGAGCCCCAAGGGAAGTGAGAACACTAAGTTCTGAGTCCTTCCAGGGAAGGAGCAATTTGAGTTAATTAGGGTGAATGGCAAAGTGTTGCATTTGGTCAAAACATTCTGTTAACCCTAATTTCTCTTGGCACCAGAGAGAGACAGTCGGGATATGTGCGCACACGCACGTGTGTACATGCGTGAATGCATTGCAAAAGTGCAAAGTGCACATCTCACATACTTTAGAAAGAAAGTCAAAGGAAACGCCAAAGTTCAACCAGAGTACAAGTAATTAGAACCAGATTCTTTACTGCTTATATGTGTACTTCATTGTAGAAGTTATTTATAAGCCTCCAAACTTTTTTTTTAAGGTATCATTTAATTTTCATGTCTAGTCTGGGACAAAAAATATGCTTTTAATTATCTTCTAGTGAAAGAGAAGACGAAACATTCCTATTCTGGAAAAGAGACTTTGGCTTATTTTGTTGCCTGATTCCTTTTTTCATGCCCTGCTCAAAGATATTCTATGCCTCTTAGATTCAAAATAATATGTGCTTTTCTCATTATACAGTTTAAAAAGGCATTATTTTGAATGTATATTCTAGAGCAAAATGTGACAGTGGGAAGATAAAGGAAGAACTGGCAAGAGCAGAAGAGAAATAAATATGATCACAGAGGATTGCCAAACTGGACCTGGTAACCTGGCCGTGACCCTGTCCTCAGAGCATACTGTATGTGACCAGGTCACAGAAAGCTCTGGATAACTGGCTTATGGTGGCTACCTGCTATTCTTGCCACACATTCAGAACAGGTGCAGTTCACCGAGAACAGTGAATAAAACAAACAGGCATGATAAAGACTACTTTTTTTCTATCTTCAAGTTTTTTTTTTCTTTTCCAGACACAATAGCATACGAAAGAACCTTCAAGATTTGTACTTCTATTTCAGCAACTTTTTACAGCTCTATTTCCCAAGCTGGTGGTCTTCTAGGTCTGCAGGAACTATAACTCATACTCAGCCCGACACATCTGGAAAACATTAGGTTAGGGAAGACAGCAAAAGGATTCAACACAGGCAAACACTTAGAAACATATAGGCTGATCAAATATATTCTGTATGCCCTACTGTGAATTCTTCAGTTTGGTGTCCTCCAGATATGCTGAACAGGAACCACTATTATTCTTATCCACCACGGCCACTGCTATGAAATGAACTATAGAAAAGCTTTTGTAATGTTTTGTAGATCCATGCAAAGCAACTGTTGCATCAGAGTGAATTATCAGTGATAACATCTTTATTATTTTTAATTCACTCATTTGTATCCTATCTCAATTTAAATTCCTGAGAGCTGAATAAGAAAATATTTGCACCAGTAACAGAGTTTCAATTAGGGAATAATTGCCCAGATAGGCCTTTTTATTATCTCACATATCTCTGTAGTAGTAAGCTTATCGCTATTACACTCAGGTTTGTCTTTAAAACTACTATTTTATGAAATATATCATTTTAATTTGTGCCCATATTTTTCTGATATTGATTTTATTTAGCAGGAGTACAGCTCTTTAAAATAGTTAATTGTTTTCTACTCTGGTTGTTTGATGGGACAAAAGAAAAAAAATCCTTCTTTAGTCTGACTTCAACTTGCAGAAGCAGCTCTAGAAAATTAAATACCTACATTGGTTTTTCTTTCGTTAGGTTCATCCCATCTTTTTCTTCATTTTATGGGAGGGAAAACATAATCTAATCTTCAAAATCACTGCAATACAGCATAGAGACAAATCATCTTAAGGATTATTCTATTTATTGCTAAAAGTCTGCAGGCTATAGTCCATTTTCCATACATCTAGCAAAATAGCCTCCAGCCTGTAAAAGTTTATACCACAAGAGGGTTAGATTCATGCATGAATTTATTGAACTCAAGGGGACTGATAACCAAAGAGACATGCAAAGGCTACTGGTCTTAAGTTGCCACACAATCTTTGTTGGCTTTATTGCAAGATATCCCTCTGGGGTCCATAGTAACAGCCCACTGAACTCCTACAGCAGGGTTCCAAATGTGGCACTTGTCAGAATTACTTTCATATGAACACATTGTTAAATATTTAACAATGGACAGCAGTGACTGGGCTATTCTCAGGATAACATTTACCACGTTTTACTTTTCATATGTGATTAAAAAAACAGTCAAATATTTGAGGCCTTTAGGAAAAAAAGGGCTGGTTCTGAAAATATTTCTATTACCTCATTCCTTCCCAACTTAATGCGCTCCAGATATTTGAGACTCTGCATACTTCCACTACTATTAGAATCGTCAGCCAGTATGATGATTGATCAGGCTGGCTGGGAATTCTGAAAGTTATAGTCCCAAATGTGTATCAGCTATATCAAAACAACTGCTTTAATAATGAGCAATGCTCCTTTCCCCCAAAATGGAAGTAAGGGCCCTAAGTACTAGATTGTATAGCTGCATCCACAAGTGTCCATACTTAACTGCAGTTCAACTTTTGTGAGTTGTAATATATGACGCTTTTAAACGGCATATCCTTGTTTGAAATGTGTTTCGGGGTGCATTCCAAACACCATCCTATACTTTAAAAAATGTAACAATACTGTGCTCCCCATTCCCTATTTAGAAAGCTCTGCAAGTTTGAATAATATTCTCTGTCCTAATGCTTTTCATCTAGAAATGGCTATGTTCCAATTGTGATACTGAACCATTAACTATTAGGATCATGTATCGCAGCCCCTACAGTTAATGTGAATATTGACCCTGACCTTGTGACTGGAGTATATCTTTTGGTAATTCTGGCCTATATCATCGTTTTGTAGTCAGAAGATAAAGTAAGAGTGCCTTATCATCCTGCTGACATGCTGACATTGAGAGCTTCATGTAATAAACGTGCATGCAAAGTCATTGAAACCCTGCCATTTATTTAAACTTTCAAGTTCAAAGGCTTATGCATTTTAAAGAAATGCATTTCCATTGACTGGATGGCTACAAATACGATGTTTTATTTTTTGCAAAAAGACTGAAGGAATCTTGTAAGTAAAATTGTACTAAATATTCTTCAAATCTGACATTTGTTTTGAAAGTAGTATAGTTGTGGACTTAGAAGGCAGAGAGAACAAACATCTTTTACCAATTAATTTTCCTTAAATGTTAGTACAGTTTGGAACCCTTTCAATTCCCTTGGTCTTCCTTCACAGAATCACCTTCTTCCCTTTTCTGTTTTCACTAACATTCTGCCTTTACATGGCCCTCCTTAACTTATGCCTTCCTAGAAGCAACTTCTGTTTTTCTACCTCAGTTTCAGAGTGTGGTTCTTTCAAATGCATTATGGTTATGTTTTTGAGCTTACCTGATCATTGTGAGGAAGCTTAGAGAGCTGCTGCTTTTGATACACTTCCATCACTCTGAAGCCTTCCTGATCTAAAAAAGGTCCCATGAGAAGCATTCCCACCTGATCTTTCTCTTGAGATTTAACCAAGGTATGAAAAGCAAGGGAGGATGCAGACAACCAGATTTATGATTATATAATAAAAGATACCTGCACACACTCCTTTGGTCACCTTGTGATTAGTTTCACACCCTACCCATACGGATTTTATTTCTCTCTCTCTTTTGGGGGAAAACGCCAGAAAGCAACTTCCTTTTAATCAAACTGAAAAAGAATGGAAATAATAATGCAGAAGAAATTTTCAGCTCAACTAAGGTTTTGAGTTTCAGGTGGCCACTGCTCTCTTTTAATCGAGTTGCTTGTTGTTGGGTAAAAATAAATAAATAATCAGTGACTGGGGTAGAAATGGAAGCAGTAGAAGGGGTAGAAATGGAAGCAGTAACAGACTTCGTTTATTTGGGCTCCAAGATCACCGCAGATGGAGACTGCAGCCATGAAATTAAAAGATGCTTGCTCCTTGGGAGGAAAGCTATGGCAAACCTAGATAGCATATTAAAAAGCAGAGACATCACCTTGCTGACAAAGGTCTGCATAGTCAAAGCTATGGTTTTTCCAGTAGTAATGTATGGCTGTGAGAGCCAGACCATAAAAAAGGCTGAGGGCCGAAGAATTGATGCCTTTGAACTGTGGTGCTGGAGAAGACTCTTAAGAGTCCCCTGGACTGCTAGGAGGTCAAACCAGTCAATCTTAAAGGAAATCAACCCTTACTGCTCATTGGAAGGATTGATAAGGAAGCTCAAGTCAGATACTTTGGTCACCTAATGTGAAGAGAGGACTCTTTGGAAAAGACCCTGATGCTGGGAAAGATTGAAGGCAAAAGGAGAAGAGGACGGCAGAGGATGAGATGGTTAGATAGCATCACTGAAGCAATGAGCATGAAACTGAGCAAACTCAGGGAGGCAGTGAAGGACAGGAAGGCCTGGCGTGATATGATTCATGGGGTCACGAAGAGTCGGACACGACTTAACGACTGAACAACAACGATCAGTGACTGTTCCACAGATGTGCCTAAATTTATCACAGACTTTGCTGGATAAAGACACCAGGCAACTTAACCAGAGTCAAATATTTGATAATCTCAAGAATGGCATCTGGTGGGTAGCCACCTTCCATAAAGATGGGGGTACGGGCTGGAGACAGTAACAAATGGAAGGAGGAAGGCAGGCAGGTTGTTTCACATGGCAGCTATCACACACCTTCTCACTTAGGGTCAGGTTATCTTCTGCTCTGTAACTCTTACTCCTTCTCCAGCTATGCTACATAACCTCACTTTTCCTGCCAGCCTTGTGTCATAATAACAGACACCTATGAACAGGAATAGGTTCAACACAAACTATGAAAAAATAAATAGACTTTGGGAGCCAGTAAGGATAGTAGTTAAGATGCTGGACTAGAACTAGGTACAAATCCACCCTCAGCTTTGGAAACTTTCTAGGTCACTTTGAGTCATTCTCTCTCAGCTCAACCTACCTCACAGGTAGTTGTTGCAGAAGAGAAACATGAAAGAAGGGTGGTAATGGTTGTGACACGATCATTCTAGGCAGCCTTGCATGAGAAAAGGTTTCTGGGCAAACAGTCTGCAGGACACTGAGCAAATGAGGCATTTTGACAGTAGAAAATCTACTGTCACTTTCTCTATATTAAAAAAGAAGTAATTTCAATTCTCCCTTCTCCATAATCGATCCACATTTTAAATTAAATACCAGAAAAAAGATTCAGCTGGACTAGAAATCTATCCCATAGGATTGAAAACTGGAGCAGGTTTATAGTAGCCTACTTATTCCAAGGAGATGGCTGGCATCTTATTATACATGAGATAGAATGTACTGGTGTCCCAGACTCCAAGTACTGTAGAGAAATCAGCATCTTGAATGAATGAGTGCCTGTCCTCTCTCCCTTAGGTTAGCTCTCAAGCAGCACCATGTTCTGGGCCATTGCTAATTCAAGCAGAATGACTATAGGGCATGTATTAATAGAACAACTCACTGGGAAGAAAACACCACAGGGTACACAGGGGAGTAACTTTCCAGAATAAAAGCTATTACAATGATATCTTACTACAAACTTGTCCAGTAGCTTTTAATGATTTCTGGTGTCATCACTGTTGCTAGTGTCTCAGTTAATATATTTTGATCAATTGAGTTCTAGGTCTGAAAATAAAATATGCAAACTCTGGGAAGGGAGTGACTTCCAAGGTTCTATTCCCACTGACTCCCAAGTGATGGTTATTTTGTCTCTTCCCTTTTTTTGAAAGACGTGCGCCCTAACCACTGTCTTTCAGGAACCCATTTTGACTTAAAAGGCAAGGGACAATATGAGACCTCATACTGCCAAGCCTCAGGTACTCTATATTGATGGGAAGCTACCAAAGATAATCCCCAAATTCCTTCAGAAATGAACCCTCAACGACTGATTACACATTTATACCAGCCTAAAGTGACTTTTCCATTATAGGATTCATAGATTCCCTTTCTTTACTTTTGGTATGTTGCTCCACAGAGCAATATAATGAATATAGAGATGATATTCACTTTCAAACAACTATTGTACATAATTTTTAATTAGGCTTTGTTCCTATCGCATCACAGTAGTGTGTTTTAAATTCTTCGGTAACCCTTTCCGTAAGATTATTTATCCCATTTTGCATCCTGGCTGAGAGCCAGAGAAAATATGGGAGGTTTAATACCTTTAATTTATTACAGAGTTGTCCGATAGCATGTGGACAGACTAAAACACCAGTGTTTTAATCACATGTAATAAAACTGACCTGTTAAGTGATATTTCATGTGGCATTTTATTTCTCAATCTCATGATACCGTAATTAAAGAAACTTAAAACTCCACAGCACAGTTAAATTCTGAAATTAATGCATTGACTTAATGACTAGAAATATTTCCAAGTTAGAATCATATTCTCTGAAAATTGCAGATTGTCCCAATTAATTGGGATCCCAGATGTACTGATGTGTGTTGTTAATTGATTTATATACCTTCCTTTGCGTATCTGTTGGAAAGGGTCATTAGGAAATCCAGCAGAGTTATTTAAGTGAGTTATGCCTGAATTATTCTAAAAGACATGCAGCTTGTATCTTTCTCTTTAGATTAAAACAAGTAACTGAGTGTACTCATTATGCTGAATGATATGGTACATTTAGCAATTAGAGTTAGTATGGTTTTTAATTATACTCTTTTCCCTATAGTTGCTTAAACTACTGCTGCTGCTGCTGCTACTATTATTATCATCATCATCATCATCATCATCATCACTACTACTGTCACCATCATCTCTTAGGTTCTGCTTTATGGAAGCTTCAACCCTGCAGCTATTGTTCTCTGGCTAATAGTTTTTAGTTACAAAGTAAAATACCTTACAACTTAGTATATATTGCTCAGAAAAACCTTGCTTAGCTATTTTTTTCAGGAGTTATGTTTCCTTTATATGTAATTTCAGTATTTTCAAGTTATTTTCAGTATTTCCCTACAAGACTTAATTAGTTGAGGTTCAATGACATGATTTTCTGAATTTTGAGTTCCCATGATCTTCACCGAGTTTCTCTTATTGAACGCTTTCAAATGTAACTTAGTATTCGAACACTTATTTTGCTTGCAGAAAGCCCCACATCCAAATCTATGATAGCTCTAATGAAAATAATAAAATAGTATAATACAGCAACATTTATGTCGGCTGTGTACAACTCCTTCCAGGATGCAGCTTCTCTTGGCTTTCAGTTATGTGCTAACACTACAATTATTTATCAGTCGTGCTAAGGCAAAAACTAAGTTTGATTTCATTTTACTTATTGTTATGTATAATTACAATTAAATACTGTTACTCTGCTTAGTCTCTAGTTAAGTATTTAATACTTTCCCCTACTGTCACATTACAAATTAAAATAACTTTTGGAAGTCTCTGAGGGCCTCTTCCAAAGGCATATGTAGCTGTGGGTCTCAAGTTGTCCATTCAACCCTAGGAATGTTTAGCATTTTGGGGTCTGTACTCCCAACCCATTCTGAGGGTGCCATATTGGGGAAATCTAAGATATACAGTGTTGGACTGTATGGAACAATGTCTGTGCTAGTATAAAGCACTTTCATTTACAATACACATAGCTTGAGAACTTTCTACTAAAGCTATATTAAAAGTCCTCAATAACCCATTAAGAAACCAAGTGTACACCAAAAAATGGACTAGAATAGTGCTGTCTTCCTTTGATGCATAATAGTTCTATACAATATTGTAATTATGTGGTGCAACACTCAATCCCAGTGAACCAGAGGTGAAGAACTTAGAGCCTAATTCTCATTCTTTGTAGTTTTCAAAGTTCCTCTGACTAAAACCCAGAAACACTCTTTCTTCTCTTAAGAAATATAACTGTGGCCTAAATACTAGAATACACTTAACGTTATTAAAAAAAACAAAGCACCCCTCCCCCAAACAAAAAATTCCAACCTATCTTTGTTCATGATGCTGGCCCATCCCTTTCCTCTGTAGAATGGTTGCTTGCTGCTGTGTTAAACAGTTGTGTCATATAAAATTATCTTATTACAAGAAAGACCATTTAGTTTAATATTGTGCATACTGATAGGCAGCTGCTGCAGGGCTCCAAGGACACCAGACTAGATTGATTGATTGATTGATTGATTGATTTATAATGCTGAGGTATTTACCTGTGATCCTCTGCATATAAAATATGTTAGCTGGAGGCATGCATGACAGTTCAGTATTTACAAATTGGTTTGTCGAACAACTACATTCTATTGTTTCCTCAGATAAGCTGGACCCCAGTGAACAATTAAACCTTTCAATAAATAATCTGTAAGCACATTCCTTTGATTCACTGTTATTTGATACAGCAGTTAGTTTCAATGGGGCAGTTAATATTGATCATGCAAAGAACTACAGACAAACATGAAACAGAATTCCATGGATTATTCCTTTTTTATATGCCACTCATCACACTTACTTGTAATTGTAGCGAGATTGAAAATCAATAATCATTAGTGTTGAGCACATTTAAAGAAATGAAGAATGAAAGTTATGTTTTGGGTTTGGTTTTTGTTATGGCAGAAATACAACAAAGAATTACAACTGAGGATATGAACATAATTGTGCTGGTTAACTTCCACGTTTCCAGACAAATCGGTTTCTGTAAAAATACTGATTTATAATAAAGAGAAAGTATTTGTTAAAAGTACCATATAGATTAGGAAGGAAATAGATATTCTAAGATGCAACTGTTTTTCTGAACCACATAGTAATTAAAAAACAATAATTAACACCATCAGAATCAGAAAAATTACAACTTCCAGAATTCCCAGAGGCTACGAATAAAAGGCACGTGGCCTCAGAGTTTTGAGAAAGACATCCCCAGATTGCAAAATAATGAAGAAGACTCTCAAAAGAAATTTCAGAAGTCAACTTTCACCCATGCAAACTCATCCTCTGCTCTTCTCTGCATTTATTCTCAGATAGTTATAATTCCATACTGAAGTTAAATGCTTTTTAAGTTTAATTAACCTCAACGATGTTAATTAAATAATAAAAATCTAGGTTTTGACTCATAGGCTAGTTTGCTTTTATAACCAGTCTTTTGCTCTTGTGCTGGCCCCATGTTCTGACAGCTAGTACTGGTATCCATAGTTACAGAGTCTTTACCTCCTTCAGTACTTCCAAGTAAAAATCACCCTTCCACTACACACACACACACACACACACACACGGACAATTTCTTCTAGGCCAGAAATAACAAGAAATTCACTGCAAGGGATGTCTGATTTTTTTCTCTTTTCAAAGCAAATGATATTCTAAAAGTGTGATGGTGGGGGGGAGCTTCCTCAGACAAGCATATTTATACTGATTAGCAAACTTGTCTGATGTCATACACATACAGATACTGAAAGAAATTAGAAAGGAGGAAGATGGAATTTTTAGGCTTCTATGGCTTAGGCTTATATCACTGTGAATTTAGTGATATAATGAAAACTATAGTATTACAGTAGATTTGCTACAATAATAATCCTAGCTAATTAAAATGCAAAGTATTGTGACAAGGTTTGCATAATCAAAACTATCTGTGAAGCCAATCACTCATTGGGTCTTCTTTTTCATCTATTATTTGTTATTTTTCTGATGCAATGAAAGGAAAAACTAATTAAAATGTGTAATTCCATATGCAATAGCTTCTCATTAAGGCCAATAAAGACATTTTGAGGATCATCCTGGAATAATTATGTTTGCTTTCAAGAATTCTCTTCAATAACATATAGCAACACAGCACTGAATTGAACACCAGGAGCTAAATTTCACTTTATCTCCATTTCAGCTAATTATATCCTCAAGCTTTCCAGCAGACCAAGCCTCAAAAATCTTCTGAAGCTGAAATGGCTCAAAGAAAAACGTTCTTTAACAGTTATGACTTTAATGAAGAAACAAAGGTAATTCAGTCCCAAAACTCTTTAATATTTCAAGGAAATACAATCTACAGTTTGGAAGAAAGTTGGCTCAAATTTAGGATGTATTCAAGCTTAATTTCTCAAGCACTTACATAAATCGCCCCATCTGTATTTGGCGGTAACTCAGACTTGTAATTTGGAGTCTGGCAACTGGTTCAGCCACTATGAACCAACTTTGAAGCAATTCAGATGCATTTAATATAGATTAAGATAGACCTGCACAACTTATTAAAACTCTCCTAAGTCGATGGCAGGCGACCAGGAAATGTATTACTGTATAGCCTGACAGGTCCTTGAAATGCCTTATTCTTTTTGCAGTCCAGACAGGCAGCACACCTAGAAGCTTACTGAGTTACTGATGGCTTATAGTAGGATAGAAATTGCATGATATTGGATTAATGTCAGGGCATTTGAAAGGAAGTGTATCTCAGGACGGAGCTTCAACCCCTGGCCTCTGTTGATGTGGCTGGGGAATGGTGAAATGCTGCACATCTCTGTCTTCACTTTTATTTTGTCCTCATCTGAGAGAAAGTTTGTACTTGTGAAAGTACTCACAAAATGTGTAATCCATTTATCCTACAACTTTCTACATCATATTCTCTCATGACAAAAAATAAATTGGCACTTAGGTTGAGTTAATGGAACATACTTAGCCTGGACAGTTAAATACGTAATGACTGCCAAATTTAGTTAGGGAGATTTGAGTAAATTTATGTTTCAATATATTTCATGATCCTAGAAAATAGGTTAATTCAGTAGCATATTAAACGTGTGGTGATCCCAGCCATACACTCATATATACACACATGCAATTAAAAAGTTCCTTCTATATGTTTATCTCATAGTTTTTTTTAAAAAAATAATTCTTTATGGAGGGAGTTAACAGAAACTTACAGAAAATGTTCACAGAGGAACAACATGGCTTCAGTACTTTATAAAAGCTAAGGACTATCAGAATACAATCCCCTGCATTCAGCATTAATTGCATCAAGAAAACAACTGCCTTTTATAATGAAACTCAGTTGCAAGTTACAGATCACATCATTCACAAGTAGACATTGCAAAAATGAGAAAGGCTTGCCTACTCAGTGGCCTGAATGGATGTATGAACAGAACAAATGGAATATTGAGTAGGCATAACAAATTCAAAAATCACAGTCAAGCACTAAGGATTATTATTTTATGAGGTTACACTGTCAACCCAAACACCATGCAAATGGATTGAGGTTTTCTTCACATAAATCAAAGATCCATTTGAAAATCAATCAAAACCAGATATGAATGCCTGTTTACCAGTACTAGGAGAGTTTAACTGCCACATCAGTTCTGCAATCAGGTGTTCTTCCAAAATTATCTTCCAAGACATAATTCCTAGAATTTTCATTGGCCAAAACACTTGTGTGACAGATTGCAGGGCTTGAGAGCTTGGAAGACATAGGATTGAGGAATACCAGATTATATGAGGAATGTTGGGTCACTGCATGTAAATCCACAATACAGTACAATGTAGTGATCCTAAATCCAATCAGCAGTATCTCCATTCAGCAAACAGGTGTCAGGAAAATCAATAAGAACCTGAAAAATTGCTATCAGTCAGATTTAGAACCACCTGGCCAAGATGGACAAATAGCTTATACCTCCATCCATGAATATATTCTACAAGTGATAAACGAGTAGAAAATCCATGTGTCTCTAGTATAAATATGCCACATACCTTCAATTATAAATGGAATTCTCAAGCACTATTGTAAATGGAAAATTATTATGAATGCTCAACAAGCACAGTACACCACTGTTAAATAAAACAAAGTGCTTCCAACCTCACCTTACAGAAGTTGAGGGAACTTCTCCCTTTGGAAAAGTTATTTTACTGGGGCAGTGTTATTGTTACTATTTATTAATTTCCTGTTGCTATCCAAATGCACTGTTGATCTTGCTGTTCGTCACCGAAGACAAATTCCTTGTATATATTTTATACTTGATCATTAAAGTATTTTGTATTTGTATTGTATTGTATTGTATTGTATTGATGAGAATAAAAAACCACTATAAACTGCATCACAAATCAACATGATTTTTGAGATGGGCTGAGTAAAAGATTTAAAACCAAACCAATGGTTGTTTGTATAAAGCAGAAATCAGAGCAGGTGAGGACAATGACAGTCCTCTTTGGAAAAAATAGAGGCTGATTCTGAAATAGGAGACTATGTTGGATCTTACATATACTTCAGAATATTAAGTGCCTTCCTTCCTTTTCCTAAAACTACAGCTATAAATGGTTACCTATGTACAAACTGGAACATGTTGTTAACTGCCTCCAGAAATATTCTTTTTCCTGTGTTGAAGCAATGGATGGGTACCCTACCCAATGATGAAGAAACCTTTGTTTGAAACCCTTTTGACTAGCTGTTATTTGCTACCTACTATAAGGGAAGGATAAATCTATCCTATTTCTATTATTTAAGCTCCTCTCATCTGGTTTCTTTAGCATTTTGCTGGAAAAAAACCAGGAAGGCACAAAAGTTGGGGAAGGCTGCCCTATAAATATATGTTTCTGTGTGTACTCTCCCCTAAAATACAGAAATTAAACATTTTTCTGTTTGAGAACTGCTCAATAAAATTGGGAAAAATGCAAATATTGGTATCTGAGTGATTTTCGGTTTGTGTTTTGGTTCAGGAAGTATACACTGAGGTAATTTTGTGTTAACATGACTATTCCTATCCCTTTTACCTACCAGCAATTGTTCTCAAAATCTTTGTCTAAATTCCTATTCAATTAATGTTTTTGGGAAAAAGAAATTAAGACTGCAGTCCTGCACGCATACAAAGCCAAGTACCTCAGAAATCATGGATGTAATGGAATCACCCGTGAAACATTATTTCTGTTACAGAAAACGGTCAATATAACACAACTTAAGAAAAACTATCATTGAGAGTATTTTGTTCAAAATCAACAGGAAAGATGTGAGTCTTGAACTGTATACATCTGTGTGAGAACAAGCTCATGGAGACTTTATTCTAAGAGCATAAGGACTAGGCTTTAGATCTTTCTCTTCAGAGGTAATTGTACTTCTGAAAACAATTATTCTGTGAGGAATGCATTTAAAGGTTGAAAAAATATTCTCTAAAAATAATGTCAATGTTAATAAATATAAACTGTGCTATAAATATAGTTAGAATAGTTACTCTTCCACTGCAACTGGATATATGAAACTGGAACAATATTTGAGATGTCTGACTTAACTGTACAGTTTTTACCAGCCAACAATAGGTAGGAAGCAAGAACAATCATTTGTCCAAAGGAAAATCTTTTTAGGAGCTTTAAAACTCAAACCATAATAATGAAATAAAGGAAAGGGATGCTCAGGTAAATACAAAGAATAACCATTGATCTTTTCTTTTTTGCGCCTGCTTTAAAAACAAGGTTGAATACATTGTCCATGTGGTAAGATGGCTTTTAAAAACAATTAGGAAAAGATGAATGTAAAAGCATACTGACTTGCAGGGAAGAATTGTATTAAATTTCTAACTTTATTTTAATTAAATAGATTTAAGTTTAGCTTAGCCATATTTCCTGTAGGAAATTTGACAGCGTAATAGTCAAATAGACTCCTCCTGGAAATATTTCATAGCTGTAACGTTTGTGTTGGACAGCAGTGCAAGTTTATCATGGACACACCCACTGGGAAAACATTCTATCCCCAGTCACAGGCTAGTTACTCTTTGCTGAACATTTGCATCATATCAATCATGAATCTGTGTCCCTGTTGTGAATATGTTGCTGCGCCTCCTATTCTGCCTTCAGTTCTACAGTCCAACATGCGGCAGTGAAGTGCAGAAGCCTGAATGTGAATTTGAAGAGCGTGTTGCTTCTTAAAAGGGTTGAATCT
Source organism: Liasis olivaceus (assembly GCA_030867105.1). Classification (NCBI taxonomy): domain Eukaryota; kingdom Metazoa; phylum Chordata; class Lepidosauria; order Squamata; family Pythonidae; genus Liasis; species Liasis olivaceus. The sequence continues at coordinate 38,860,756 of CM061351.1, read as the reverse complement.
GGGGCATCACCCCCTCACAGAACAAATGACTACATCCAGGCCTGCAGTAGATGAAGTGTGTTGGTTTGATCTGTCAGCAGTATGTTTAGTTGACTGTTGACAGGCTTGGTCTTACTGGTAAGCTGAACAAAACTGCTTTCCAAAGACAAATGTTGGGGCTTTGCAGTGGCGTCCTCCCACCATTACTCCCAAGCCCCTATCTTGCTCTTTGAAAACAGTTATGTGTGCCACAGTGCACTCCTCTTAAAGTACTCTGTGACCTCAAGTGAGTTGAAGAACCCTATTCTATTGCCAGTATTAAAATAAGTTTCAACTGCTAACCCAGTTGATGATGTTTGTGTGGTGGTACAGGACCCCATTTCCTTTTCCTCATGCATTAATATATCCTGCTCTGGCCCTGCTGGTGTTTTTCCTGTTTGCATGAAAAATGCTGACACAGAACAGGTTCTATGTTGGACAGACAAATGCACAAAGGACCTAAGTAGTTTCAATAGTTTCGAGGGCACAAAAATAGTGCTCTTGACTGTTAGAGGAATACATCTTAATTTCTCAAAAACAACCTATATCCATTTGGGCCCTTAAAAGATTTCATGTTTTGAGATTTATGAACACGCCATCTGAAGTTAATGCACCCAAAACCGTACTACAGTAACTAAGTGAATGCACTGCCTAGTACCAAATATTCTATTTTTACAGACTGTAGAAGCCACAAAAGTGCCATTATGGAAATCACAGAAACAACACATATCATGCATGTTGCAGTGCTAGCATGCACTTATGAACACAGGAAACTGGTTTTTATTTTGTTAAGTTTTGGCCTGTGATGGCAGGGAACTAGAACAGAAAAGATAAAATGCAGTGCCAAGACTATAAGACTGCATTCTTTACTACTATATAGGAGAGTGTATCTACTTAACTACCAGATCCTCAGAAGAGCTCTTTAGGAGTGCTAAATTGGGCTCCACAAATATATGCACAACCAATGGGGAAGCTTTAGCAATAATAACCAAATAACTTGTGGTACATTTAAAAACTACACATTTATTAAGTACTGCAGTCCATTTCTCAAATACATGGAATATTAAGTAGAGAGAACATCTACATCTGTGGGTAGGGAAACAACAGTAAACTGTAAGGAGAGCTCAGAGGCAAAAGTGAAACGTGGGGGATAATTACCTATATATTGCGGCCATTCACGAAACTGCTGTTATGGTACAACCTAGACATTCTTTCATTGGTGAGCTGATTAATACATGTAGTGTGATATATAATCCCAGTCTTTGAGAATGATTATTAAGTTTCATAATCATTTCCAGCTCACATTATTCTCTTCCATGTGAACTTTGAAGAGTGACCCATGCAACATTTTCAACTTTTTTTCCTTTCCTTTTCTTCTTACTTCAAGACTTCCTTTCCAATAAGATCGATCACAAAGGAAGGAAATTATACACACACACACACGTATATTTTCAGGACTTCTGGCATTCAAATGTATTATGCAAGGTCATAGGAGGATTATACTTAAACCAATGCTGACTCCTTGGTCCAAAACCTCCTTGGCACCAGTTCCTATTTTCTGTTAACTGTGGTAACAAAACAGTAAGTTAAAATGATGCTAAGCATCATAGATCTTACTTTGGAATCAGCATGTTGCCATAAGTATGAATTAAACTTGCCAACTGTGTAAAACAGTGACACAGGACACATAAGTGAGGCAGAAGTTGCACTTTTAAATCTGGTACAGTTCATCACTAGAGTAAGCAAACAGCCTTCAGTAGAAATGGTTGGAAACAAACAATTTATGAAGACAATCAATGTATGAAGGATGATATAAAGATTATTATCACAATCTGAGATGGACTTTCCCTCGTCTTACTAGCTGGACTATAATGATCTACCACATAATACTGGGCTAAAATGTGGAAGTAATCTATGTCCAATAAGAATTTATTTATTTATTTATCAAATTAATACACAGACCATCTCACTATACAAGTGACTGTAGGCGGAATGTAATTGAACTCCTGTTTATGAATAAACAATAAACTGAGCCTATCATACCTCTTGAAATTCAGGTATATTAACTTTAGCTCTTGGTTTTTTTAGTGTATATTTTAAACAGAAGTTGGATCCTTCAAAGGAAAGCAAATATGTCACAGGGAAACTCAAGAAAGTCAGATTTCACTGTTTTTCAAAGTGTCTTAAATTAGTTTGGATTCATATTAAATAATAAATGAGCAAGTGTCTTTTACACCAATTTGCAGCAAATAAAAGCTTCCTAGTAATCATACAAGGAATTTGTTAGAAACTTTAAGTAAACCTACATAACAATGAACCTTGTCTTTGGCTGAAATGCAGAACCACCAACAGCACCTGCTGCAATTCAATACGTAGGAATGTAGATGTCGTATCATATACTTAAATATGTTTGTTTTTATATTCTGACTAGAGATATGAAAAATAATCAAACACTGAGTTTTCTCTTAGGACAGCTATTTGTGAACTTTATAAAGCTGAATACTGTAAGAATTCAGTTGGTCCTAAACAGTATTAACGGTCAATATTTTAGCAATGTCATGCATAATTGCAGATTTTCTTCAGAGATTTTATGCAGACCTGTAAGCTATTATCCTGTAAACTTAATTTGTGTAAACTGACATTTTTAAGTCCCATACATTCTACTGGGAAAAAGATCAAAGTTGTAATCCTAAACACACATAAGGATTAAATCTCACTGAACAAAGTGAGGCTTACTTCTGAATAAACAAGATTATGTTGTTACTCTGCAATCCTCTGCAGTTTCCTGAAAGTAAGTCCCATTTAACCTTACTGGACTTACTTCTGAGTAGAGATGCATAGGACTTTGTTATTACACGTGTGCTTCATTATCTTATTTAAGGAAAAACTAACACTGATACTATTACACTATTTTCTCTCAAAACAATGACAAAATACATAAGGGGCATTCTAAAAACAGGTAGTATCTATTGAAAAGCTGGTTTATCACTGCCTTCCTTATAAAGAATCATAAAAAGTCTGAAATAAATCTGCTCTCAGACACTTATATTTTGCCTCATTTTTAAAATCAGATGGCAGTGAATCTGTTTCTACTTCAATAATGAGCTGAAACATATACAAAAGTTCTACCTAAGCCCTTTACACTTTCCCATAACTGTTTTATGCATTTTGCTATAGGAAAAATACAGTAGGTTATTTGTGAATTCTTGACTCAAAGATTGTTCATTTCACTTTGGCATATTGACTCTAACATTTTAAGATGAGAAGAACTTACTGATAATATTTTAAACTCTAGTCAATCAGAGTTTTGTTTTCTTCCAGACAAGAGTCACGCTTTAGCACATTTGAGAACAATACACAATAAGTACATGTGCATATGCACACACACATATAAACAGACACACACACACAAAACAAACAGAATTTTAACATTGATAACCCAAACCTTAAACACATATGATTTTAGGGGATATAAAATACGTACTGTATTACTCTAGGTGCAACATTTCAATGATTTGGATGTTTGCATCTCAGAGAACTGTGAATACTTTCCTGGGTGTTTCTGCACTAATTATTGAACCAACATAATTGCTGTTATCATCTACTTATGTTAAACTTCTAGTATCGGTGCATTACAATTGTGGAATAAATCAACTATTGCAACAACATAATGTTTACAGCCAAACCAAAATATGTTTGACTGTCCCTTTTTTCATGTCTTACAAAATGGTTCTTATCTCAACAGTTTACTCAAAACTGCAGAGTTTGTCAGAACAGAAGTGAGGAAATATTTAGAACCGGAGTTACTCAGTACTATAGAAAGCATATTTTTATAATTATAGATAACAGGTTAAGTATCAGAATAAAATTGAACACATTGCAGGATACCACAATTACCATAATACCACTAATTAAAAATCACAATTTGCGTACTGAAAAATTATTTCAATCTGATTTTAAAGCTCACTAGCTTTATGTTTATCTGTAGCTGTTACAAAATTGTGAAAGTATATTCTGAAACCATTTTGTTGTACCTTGGTGTATTCTGGTTAACTTATCCTTGATTAGTTTCCATCCTACTATAACCAACCTGCATTTCTTAGTACTACCAGCCTTGATCAAATGGCATATTTAGCACTTGCAACTCACCGGTGTAAGACATTTTTTAAAAAAACATGGTTCCATTTCATAGCAGTCTACTGTACAAGTCTTGTAATGTTTTTTTCTACGAGACTGACACTGGAAAAGATCTTGTTCTCCTAGGCAACTCTTTTAAGATTTAAATTTTTATATGTTGATTATAACTAAACTATACTTTATAAAATTCTTGCTAAAAAAAGAACGCAAGTATCAAAGGTATTGCTGACAGGCTTCAACAAAAAAATTTATTAGTCAGCAATACTGAATTAATACAGCCTATATACCTTCCCTCCCTAGTATGGAAAAAGTTGAAAAATACCTGCACTATTTTAATTGCCTGTTGATTTTATGCTTGTTTTTAACTTTGTTCCTGAAACATTCTCAAAATTTGATCCCAGAGACTCATTTTCCAAGTTCTGTTTGCTTTTGTGGTTACTAATGGTGACTTAATCGCAATGAAAATACTGTTGATTGTGGCGTTTGTTACCATAATGCTCACATTACACGTATGAAAAAAAAGGTCACATTTACTTTTCTTTCTTTGCAGATTGCAGATTTTAAAGAAACAAAATAGAAACTATTTTGAAGCAACCAAGAAGCCTATGAACCCCATCAATATCAACTATACTCTCTAGTTAATGCTCCACTGAAGTGTCAAAGACCATGTTAAAACAATTTGATAGATAGTCATCATTTATCCAAATCAGCGTCAAAGCAATGAAGCATCCTTCGAGGATCCACCCCCCCCATGCAGACAGCCTAGTGCTGTAACTTTGGCATTGCTCCTTTTTTCTCAAACTTTAAAGTACACTGTAAAAGCATGCCATGTTTTGACACCCATGTCCTCTACCACTAGGTGAAGACCTGATAATATAATAGGCATTTTAAAAGAATTTTGCAGGAGCAAAACTGTTGCCTTTCATGTACGGACTGAGCTTTTCACAAACCCAGAAAGTGCTGAGATAATTGATGGCAAAACACAAGGGGTGTTCACAGTTAGTTTTCTAGCAAAAACAGGGACTTCTTAGAGCAACAAAGTAAAAAAAAAAAAAGAGAAAAAAAAGGTGGCAGCAGGGTCAGTGCAAAGAAATACTGTTTTTTTTCTTTTTCTTGTTCAGAGAAAGAGAAACATTTACTGAAGCCCTTAACTTTGCATTTTGCCTGCCCTAACTGAGGAGGCCACTTTGCAAAACACCCCATCATTTTAGATGCTAAAATGCACCTGGATAAAATATAAAATTGATTTTTTTGTTAAAAAAAAAAGCATAAGAAAAACAAGTAAACATACAGATAGGGAAATTCATGTATACTGGTATTTTATTTAATCAAAAGCATGATTGCACTTTCATCCAATGACCAGGCTATTTAAATATACTAGAGGAACGATAAAGAAGGTTGGAAGGCGCAACATGCTTAAAATTGGGTCTTTTTTAAAAGTGCAAAGCCCTTGTGTGCATGCATGCACATACACCTGTATGAAAATCTATTCTGGGAAATACACCTTGTTTTAACCTTTCCTGTTCTCTTTCGGGTAGCATTTTCCTCCTGTTTATGGCATGCAAATAATTTTTTAAAAATGAGAGCAAATAAGGGAAAAAAAACAATAGCGGGACCTACATTGAGCACTGTGCCGGTGCTGCCACTCTGTTTGTGCCAATCCAGTGAAGCAGGCTTTCAGAGCCTTCTCCTGGAGCATGCAGGAAGATGGACTTGCTGTGTAGAAATCCAGCATTTGACCGGGGCTGACTGCTAGGACATCCATGCAGTCAAACATGATCCCCTCTCCAGTACGTCTGCAAAAGTGCCTTCCTCTAGGTGTGGGGGAAAATGACATATAAAAGTACATCCAACTCCATCAAACTCTGCCCCTTTTTTGGCACGTAAGCTGTTGGTCTTTTTCCCAGACCAGAATCATGAATTATGACAGACAACACAGCTAAAAGCCTGTAATTGATCCAAATGATCATTTACCATTTTCCAGGCTGTTCAGCCAATCCAGCCGAATAAAGGGGGGGGATATGCAGCCTTCCAAGTTCCACTTCCCATTAATTTGTGCCCCCAAATCTTTGAGAAGCCTCCGAGCCACTCTGCCTTGCCCTGAAGCGATGGTTTTTGTTTCCCGTGCAGCCTTGAAGTTTTGCCGACGAAACAGGCTTCGATGGCCGTTCAAGATCCCCCTTTGCTGCGGAATAGATCCTTCCGCCTTCGAACGGCTCACTTCCTACTACTTGTGTCACACAGAATGAAAGATTGAATTGCTTAATATATGCGAGTGAACTTTCTATGAACCCTTCCCAAGCTGCTAACCTTCAAATGACCCAACCCGTCTGACATCACCAACTCCCAGGATTCTCACACAGCTTAAAAACTCCCAACAGCCTTGCAGAATAAAGCAGAGAGGACGGGGTAGCCCGCGAGCGCGCGCTCCCGCGCTGGAGCAACTTCCCTTAAAAACAAAAACAAAGCCTTAAAAATGGAAGAATATGAAACAGAAGAGATGCCTTAGGCTTCTAAGCAGCAAAGCTCTCTTTTGCAAAAATTCCTTTCCCCGGCTCTTTTCCTACAAAGGCACCGTGCCTTCTCTCCTAGTGAAACCGTTTTACGTGCTCGGTTCCGTTCCCCGTCAGACTATCCAGAGGAGAAAACAAGATGACATGGGTGCATTTACCCCATTGCCAAGGTAGAGATCATTTTCCTGGCTGATAACAGAGAAAACAAAACAGTGGCCAGAAGAGAGTTAAAGGATCATATGGCGTGGAGAGAGAGCATTCACAAAGCACTGGGATTCTATTTAGAGCAGTGTTGTCCAAACTGGGCCACTTTAAGATGAGTGGACTTCAACTCCCAGAATTCCCCAGCCAGCCATGCTGGCTGGGGAATTCTGGGAGTTGACGTTCACTCATCTTAAAGTGGCCCAGTTTGGACAACACTGACTTAGAGAATACAAGAGCATCTCTTGATGTAGTTCTTGCTGCTCCAGGTTACTCTGCTTTTGTTGCATGTGGAACCAGCAGCACACAGTGAAGGAGATCCCTTTGCCCAATTGGCATGTGGCATTATGCTGACAGTGATGTCTTTCTTCCCCGTGTGAAAATTCTTGCATAACAGACCCACCCTACCCCCTTCATGAAAGCACTTCGCAATTCTTTGCCAGTCTCTATATTAAAAGATCTGCAGAGAAAACCAGTCTGCTGTAGTGGTTAAGGCATCAGGCTAGAAACAGTTCTAGTCCCACTTTAGGTACAAAGCCAGCTGGGCAACCTTGGGCCAGTCACTCTCTCAGCCCTAGGAAGCAGGCAATGGCAAATCATTTCCAAAAAACCTTGCCGAGAAAACTGCAGGGACTAGTCGAGGCATTTGCCAGGAGTCAACACTGACTCAAAGGGACAATGAAATAAAACTTAGCAGAGCCCCGTTGCTGAAATTACCATCAAGTAAAAATGCAAATGAACCCATGGAGGCAGAAGCACAGATTTCTAAGACAACTGTAAATTCGATTTCTTATCCGAACCTTTTAAAACAACCATCCATCATGTTTTTATCAATTTACATTAAACTGCAGGTAAGGTTATTTTGTGCTGGCTAGCAATTCCTTGTGAGACGTTTTCACAATTTATACTTTTCCTCATCTGCCATTAACCAATGTAGTGACTTCATGTAGGCAGAATGCATAATAATTTTTCCACAGTTGGTATCAATGTAGTAGAAGCACTATAATAAATACATGAAACATATGCAGTGCATTTGCTGTGCTGACACATGCATTATGAGTGGAAATGCTCTTAACTTCTAGAACAGCAGAAGTAAGGGAGAAAAGAAATGACATTTTGCAACATCTTCAATACCAGTAAATGGCAGAAATCATACTAGCTGAAAAATATTTCTTCTTGCTATGGCTAAAAAGTACAGCGTTTTAAGCACCAGATGAATCTACTCACAATGACTGCCCACCGGGGCTCCAATTTCAGTATCACAAAGAATAGTGTTTTTTTCTAGAGCCGTAGAACTATCCACAAAGAGAAGTATATAATTAGGGATCCAGTGAATTTGAAACAAGTACCAGTGAGTGCCACATGTTTTTGAATATCGTTCTTTTCCTTACATTTAAAACATGTTTTTAAAAACAATATTCCAAAAAACTTGAAAACATTTAGTTTTTAAAAAATTGGATCTGTTTTTCCATAGTGTAGGAGTACAGGTGAAACTCGAAAAATTAGAATATCGTGCAAATGTTCATTTATGTCAGTATGGCAACTCAAAAGGTGAAACCAATATATGAGATAGACGCATTACATGCAAAGCGAGATATGTCAAGCCTTCCTTTGGTATAATTGTGATGATTATGGCGTACAGCTTATGAAAACCCCAAATTCACAATCTCAGAAAATTAGAATATTACATGACATCAATAACACAAGGATTGGAAATAGAACAATATCAGACCTCTGCAAAGTATAAGCATGCATATGTACTCAGTACTTGGTTTGGGCCCCTTTTGCAGCAATGACTGCTGCAATGCGGCGTGGCATGGATGCTATCAGCCTGTGGCACTGCTGAGGGGTTATGGAAGACCGGGATGCTTCAATAGCGGCCTTCAGCTCCGCTGCATTGTTCGGTCTCATGTCCCTCATCTTTCTCTTGGCAATGCCCCATAGATTCTGTATGGGGTTCAGTCAGGCGAGTTTGCTGGCCAATCAAGCACAGTAATCCCATGGTCATTGAAGCAGGTTTTGGTACTTTTGGCAGTGTGGGCAGGTGCCAAGTCCTGCTGGAAAATGAAGTCAGCATCCCCATAAAGCTCATCTGCGGAAGGAAGCATGAAGTGCTCCAAAATCTCCTGGTAGATGGCTGTGTTGACCCTGGACTTAATGAAGCACAGTGGACCAATACCAGCAGATGACATGGCTCCCCAAATCAACACAGACTGTGGAAACTTCACACTGGACTTCAAGCACCGTACATTGTGTGCCTCTCCATTCTTCCTCCAGACTCTGGGTCCTTGGTTCCCAAATGAGATGCAAAAGTTGCTCTCATCAGAAAAGAGGACTTTGGACCACTGGGCAACAGACCAGTTCTTTTTTTCTGTAGCCCAGATAAGATGCTTCTGACGTTGTTTGTTGTTCAGGAGCGGCTTGACAAGAGGAATACGACATTTGAAGCCCATGTCCAGGATCCGTCTGTGTGTGGTGGCTCTTGATGCACTAACTCCAGCCTCAGTCCACTCCTTGTGAAAGTCCCCAACACTTTTGAATGGCCTTTTCCTGACAATCCTCTCCAGGCTGCGGTCATCCCTGCTGCTTGTGCACCTTTTTCTACCACACTTTCCCCTTCCACATAACCTTCTATTGATGTGCTTTGATACAGCACTTTGGGAACATCCAACTTCTTTTGCAATTACCTTTTGGGGCTTTCCCTCCTTATGGAGGGTGTCAATGATGGTTTTCTGCACAACTGTCAGGTCAGCAGTCTTTCCCATGCTTGTGATTCCTACTGAACCAGCCTGAGAGACCATTTAAAGGCTCAGGAACCCTTTGCAGGTGGTATGGATTCATTAGCTGATTAGAGTGGGACACTTTGAGCCTAGAATATTGAACCTTTTCACACTATTCCAACTTTCTGAGATTGTGAATTTGGGGTTTTCATAAGCTGTCCACCATAATCATCACAATTATACCAAAGTAAGGCTTGACATACCTCGCTTTGCATGTAATGCGTCTATCTCATATATTGGTTTCACCTTTTGAGTTGCCATACTGACATAAATGAACATTTGCACGATATTCTAATTTTTCGAGTTTCACCTGTATATGTGAATATTAACGCATGGATGAATGGATTTTCTACACAACCTTCCCTAAGATAAACTTCATTAACCACGACAAAGCCTTAGCAGGCTTTCTCAATATAACTTTCTTGCCAATATGCAAATATACATGTAACTTAACAAGCTATATGCTGTTTTAACAAATATCTGCAAAGACTGGTGCACTCCATTCGTTGCTGATGTCTGTGTGACTATGGTGGACCATACATTTTAATATCCAAGAAATATTATACATTTTTAGATATTCAATAAATATTTTACATTCTGGAATATATCTTACTTAGCACCACCCAGCCATAGGAAAGCTTTCTCCTTTGCCCGATGCAGTTTAGGATGGTAAATATAAAAACCTAGCATTGGCTGAAAGGCTCTGCCTCTGAGATTCTGGACAGGTGGAAACCATGGAACATGTACATCTCATTGCTCCTTTTACAGAGACATTTGAAACAGATTTATCCTCCGTCTGATCAGCAGATATCCTGATCAACTGGATTCGGCCTAAGCCCAAATGCCACTTACAGGTGAAATGCCGTTAATTACAGAGCACGTGGCTAGGTTTTGCATAGCACATGTAAGATCTGCCAGACTTTGACAGCTCAAGTTCCTGCTACATAATTTTACATCTTACCACATTTTATGTAATTTTATATATTATCACATTTTGTGTAATTTTAGATATCACATTTTGTGTAATTTTAGATGTTATCAGATTTATATTTATAGACTATATAAATGTGACATATAAATAAATAAATACATAAATAGCTTAGACATAGATTGCTTCTTTCGGATTTCATTCATGGGTCCCAGTCAGGTTGTTTTATAGCTGTATTTTAATTTTTATTTACTGGTTTCTTACGCTAGACTGTTTTATAGGTGCTTACAGATCATTTAAGGACCCATTTCTTGTACTGGTCTGAGACCACAATAAAATGACTGGCTGATTGATTGACTACTTGGTGCATGGAGAAAAAAACTCTTACATTGTTTCACTACATGCTTATGCAATTTGATGAAAGAGAGTTTGCTTTTCAAAATAACCTTCAAAGGGAAGAGGATTGCAGTGAAATTCTGGTGCTTCACTGATTAAATAAATTCAAGGATTGTTCTTGAATTTATTTAGCTACAGGGTGGCGGGGGGGGGGGGGGGGAGAAGTATCTCCTGATTTTCATTAATACAATCCTCTTTCTAGCAGTATGCACTCTCCCTGCCTTCTCATGCTTCTATAACACCATAAGGGAAAACCTCATGACAAAATACTTTCTACTGGCTGTTTCATATTGCAAAACATGAGCCACCAGAAGAGCCTCCGAATGATATGAAGATGTGTAACAGAAAACGTTATACACATAGCATCTCCTGTCACCTCTAATAATAGTCTCAAAAGTCACCACCAAGAAAAATGTGGAATTATTAAGCATTCTGCAAATACTATAGGTAGAAAAACAGAAGCCCATTTTACAGGGGAAGAAAACTTTTGAGAAACTGCAGGCAACTTTAGCACAACGTTAATCTTAACAGACACCAGTGGGAGAAACACGCTGGTTAGAAGGGCCTTTGCACGACTTCGTGTTGTGCGGCAGTTTCGCCCCTTCCTGGATCAGGACCACCTCCGCACAGTCACTCATGCCCTGGTCACCTCCGGGTTGGACTACTGTAATGCGCTACATGGGGCTACCCTTGAAGAGTATCCGGAAGCTACAGCCGGTGCAGAATGCGGCGGCGCAGACAGTTCTCAATGCCCCTAGGAGGGCACATATAACACCGCTGTTGCGTGAGCTGCATTGGTTGCCAGTTTGTTTCCGGGTCCAATTCAAGATGTTGGTCATCACCTTTAAAGCCCTTCATGGCACAGGACCAGGTTATCTGAGGAACCGCCTCGCCCCGGTCATTTCAGCCTGCCCCACTCGGTCCAGCAGAAGGGGCAGGTTGCAGACCCCACCGGTCAAGGAATTTCGATTGGTGGGGTCTAGGCAGAGAGCCTTTTCTGCTGCGGCTCCTGCCCTATGGAACATCTTGCCTCCTGAGGTCCGGTGTGCCCCCTCCCTCATGGCCTTCAGGAAACGGATTAAATCCTGGCTCTGCCAGAAGGCCTGGGGGCCAGATGGGGGCCCGCACCTGTGGAGATGGCTGGTGGGGTGATGGGTTTGCTCCCCCCCCCCCCAGCATCCAAAATTAGCTCAAAATTAGGAGGTTCTTAGGACATTTTTAATATATGTTTTTTTTAATTATTTATAGATTTTACCCATTGTTGGAGGGACTCGTGTTTTTTCCTTTTTTATTATTGTGGGCCGCCCAGAGTCACCCACTGGGGGAGATGGGTGGCATACAAGTTTGATAATAATAAAAAAAAACAGTATCATGGCTTCTCTACGGTGTGCAACTGCAGCCCTATATGAACTTTCACTTGTATGAAGGAATGCTGTCGCACTTTCTGAGAGCCATTGTTTCTACACCAAGATGTTTCCCTAATGCTACACTCAGTCTGGAGACTGGTCTACCTAACCGAAACTAGAGCTTTGCCATTAATTATATCTTATTGCCTCAAAATCAATCTAATTCCTATAGCGGTCCTGTCCTTTTTAGCATGGGATCCCTTGCAATCTAAAAGGTGCAGAACTGTATCTAGCAAGCTGCTTCATTTGGGTATGTTGCCCCATTTCCTTCTAACCATGAGATTTGATAAAACAAAGGAGACTGGAAGATACAGAATTCCAGAATAACCTTGCAGCTATCCCAAGGCTATACCGCCTTTATAACAAATGAATGAAACTGCAACTCGCACATGTTATCCTATTCCAAATATTGCTGGACCTTCTCTAGAGCATGTTTCAGTGCCCTTCCCTCCGCTGTCATGGATGGTAGATATAATTAGATACCCTTTTTGCACAGAAGATGCTCCTGTGCCTTAAGAAAACTGAAATATTAAAACATGTCTTTCTGAGGTACAGATTTTACAAAGAATTGTGCTCCCAACTAATACAGCCTTTAATAGACAGACAGCCTGGCTGTTCTGGCCAATGGTATTTAGAGTGTCTCCTAAAAGATAAGTTGCTAAATTCTGTGCCTGAGCCATAAGCCTTTGCTCTGTTCAGAACCAATGAAAGAAGTAGGTTATTCGTGTAATAATGAGATTATATTCAGTTGTTTTAACTTTTATGATCTGGTCTTGGACTGCAATAAAATGCTCATTCATTCAAATAAGTGTGAGTACAGCTCCCTTTCATGCTTCATTCTTTCGGCATTTTGAGCTGTCCACAAGGTTTATATAAATTACACTTGTGGGATATTTTCTTGACTATTATCTGTTAATGTTCCTGTGAGAGTGTTTGAGAATCTATACTCACTGACCTATTTTCTATGAAGTTCTCATAGATCCAGGAAGTCATTATAGGATGGACTCAGATCTTTTAGACACCCTTGCAAAATTGTTTTGCCAACTGATCCAGTCAAATATATTCTTCTAATATTGATGGTGTCCAGGGATACCAATCTGCATCAAACAAGGTACATTACTGTGAAAGTAATTTCACTACTTTCCTTCCATATATCATATAAAGTACTGTGCAAAAGTTTTAGGCAGGTGTGAAAAAATGCTGTAAAGTAAGAGTGCTTTCAAAAATATATATTGTAATTGTTTATGTTTATCAATTTAAAAAATGCAAAGTGAGTGAACAGAAGAAAAACCCAAATCAAATCAATATTTGGTGTGACCACCCTTTGCCTTCAAAACAGCATCAGTTCTTACACTTGCACACTTTGTACACTTGCACAAAGTCAGGGATCTTGTAGGATTAGAGACTTAACCAATTATACCAAGCAGGTGCTAATGATTATCAATTTCATATGTAGGTTGAAACACAGTCATTAACTGAAACAGAAACAGCTGTGTAGGAGGCTTAAAACTGGGTGAGGAACAGCCAAACTCTACTACTAAGGTGAGGTTGTGGAAGATAGTTTCATGTCATAGGTCATACACCATAGCAAGACTGAGCACAGCAACAAGACCCAAGGTAGTTATACTGCATCAGCAAGGTCTCTCCCAGGCAAAAATTTCAAAGCAGGCTGGGGTTTCAAGATGTGCTGTTCAAGCTCTTTTGAAGAAGCACAAAGAAATGGGCAATGCTGAGGACCGTAGATGCAGTGGTCGGCCAAGGGAACTTAATGCAGCAGATGGAAGACACGTCATGCTTACTTCCCTTCGACATCAGAAGATGTCCAGCAGAGCCATCACCACAGAAGTGGTGGAAGCCAGTGGGACCCAGGTACACCCATCTACTGTCTGGAGAGGTCTGGCCAGAAGTGGTCTTCATGGAAGAATTGCTAACAAAAAGCCATACCTCCGACATGGAAACAAGGCTAAGCAATTCAACTATGCACAAAAACATAGGAACTGGGGTGTAGAAAAATGGCAGCAGGTGCTATGGACTGCTGAATCAAAATTTGAAATATTTGGTTGTAGCAGGAGGCAGTTTGTTTGCCAAAGGGCTGGAGAGCAGTACAGTAATGAGTGTCTGCAGGCAACAGTGAAGCATCATGGAGGTTCCTTGCAAGTTTGGGGCTGCATGTCTGCAAATGGAGTTGGAGATTTGGTCAGCATCAATGGTGTCCTCAATGCTGACAAATACAGGCAGATACTTAACCATCATGCCATATCCTCAGGGAGGAGTGTGATTGGCCCAAATTTATTCTGCAGCAGGACAACAACCCCAAACATACAGCCAATGTCATTAAGAAATATCTTCAGCGTAAAGAAGAACAAGGAGTCTTGGAAGTGATGGTTTGGCCCCCACAGATCCCTGATCTCAGTATCATCGAGTCTGTCTGGGATTACATGAATAGACAGAAGGATTTGAGGCAGCTTACATCCACAGGAGATCTGTGGTTAGTTCTCCAAGATGTTTGGAACAATCTACCTGCCAAGTTCCTTCAAAAACTGTGTGCAAGTGTACCTAGAAGAACTGATGCTGTTTTGAAGGCAAAGGGTGGTCACACCAAATATTGATTTGATCTGGGTTTTTCTTCTGTTCGCTCACTTTGCATTTTGTAAATTGATAAACATAGACAATTGCGATATATATTTCTAAAAGCATTCTTACTTTACAGCATTTTTTCACACCTGCCTAAAACTTTTGCACAGTACTGTATATTAAATAAAGTCTATTTCAATGAAGGAATGTGTATGCATTAATGTTACCACAATTATACTTATTGAGCAGCTTTGCCTGTTGATGTATCATTGAATCAGTAAAGGTAAGTATTTCTTTTGTGTTAAGAGTATTTTTTTTCCTTATACAATGGTGATCAGCTCTAACAGTTGAAAATTTTCACAAAAATATCCATCCTCCCATTGCACAAGATGCCTGTGATTCATTAAAAGCTCAGTGACACTGCTTCCTCACTGGGGTTAACAAAACTTAAATATGAGAGGATTCAAAGAACATCTTTAAAAACTTCTTTGAAATTGATATTTCTAAATTGAAAGCAAACGAAAGAAAAAAGGGAAAGACACTGGAGAGAGAAAAAAATCTTAAAGTAATATAAACTTATTTAATAATACATAAACCTCTTTAAATATGTGATATAAATAAAGAGTAGATTTAATTGTTTCTAGTCAGTCAACTGAATGCCATCTCCATATCTTTAAGTAATATGCTGTTGAGAAGCAAGTGCTGGATAAATACAAATAATCCCCTAATACTGTACTGTTTTAATTCATACTTCATTTTTACTCTTCCAGAGTAGTCTCTTTTACTCTATGGTATCCACAAATTGCTGAGATTTCTTATATTTGTTATAAAGTACCTATTGACCATCAAAAATATATTTATAGGACAGAAGGTCCTAGGTTCAGACCCAGATTTATCTAACAAAGGCTCCGGTCTGGTATCCAGGAGGATATCAGTCAATGTGGACCAGCTTTTCTCCATTTGGTGTCCTCCATTGGCTGCCCTAGCTTGGTTGTGACAAAAATTGTAGTCTGGTATATCTGCAGGCCACAAGGTTGAGGGAAAGCTGTGTAAATAATAATGAGTTAGATAAACTGATGGCATGAGATCTTCCACAAGCAGACCAAATATTATAATCATGAATTTATTTTATTGGTCACTTTCGTGAATTATTGTGGGCATGGTTTTGCCTTTCCCCTTTTTTTAACTTTAAAATTAAAGTGTATAGGGCAAATAGAAAACAAACCTACATTTATAGTCAATTCATAGCCCCAAAGCATAGGGAAAAATGGACAGGTCAAGACAATCCATCTGTTATCATAACCAAAGAGATATAGTTTTCTGTTTATAACACTTTATGATTGTTTAGCCTAAGATGAAGTGATTCACCGAATGTTATCAACAAGCTTTCTGGTTGAACAGGGGTCTGATTCTTGATTTTCCCAACCAATCCTGTCACTTTAATATACAGGTAGTCCCCGGGTTAAGAACGCCCGGGTTACAGATGACCCATAGTTAAGAATGAAGCCTATTGTAGCAAAATTTGAGTTAAATACACAATGACTACAACAATGGTTTGAGTTCATTACACAATACTACTTATACACTATTATACAATAATATTGTTCTGGCTTACATACAAATTCAACTTAAACGACAGATCTTGGGAATGGAACTTGGGGACTACCTGTACCGTGCTAAGTGGTGAACAATTCCAATAACACAACTAATTAAGAATAATTAATAATAAGCTATGTACGATGAACATCCAAATACAACAAGAACCAAAAGAATGCTGAAATAGTACCATTTTAATTTGCTTTCAAAAAACATGGAGGACTGTGACTGCATATACTTCCTATTTTGGTAAGGTGTTGTCCAATGTATCTTGGTGTTATTGTAATTCATAGTTAATACACTTTGAATTGAAAAAGATCATTTTAAAAAATAATATATCTAAATTAGGTGGGTAGTTCACTATGTTTCATAATTAATTATGCCTAAGTTAATGCCTCCTCATTATTGAGCCCATGTGCAATTAACATACATTAATTCTTCAGATAATCCTGATGTTAATTATTAATATTCTCATTTTTATAAATTAGTTAATTAGCTAAGTTTAGCTTTGAAAATTATATTTGATTGAATACTCAAATATACAAATATTATACATGATATAAAATGTGGAAATTTTTCATATGAAACCAAAGTCATTTAAAAGATACAGCATTCTATTCATTATAATTAGAAAGAATATACACTGAAGCAGTAATTAATTCCATAGTTAATTTAAATGCAATGATGTGTGAATATTTTACTCTCTTAGTCAAGCCTTTGAAAGATGTTAATGGCAAAAAATGCTCTCAAATTCTTTTAGTTCTTATTTCATGCCATTTTCCATGTTCTGTTTTCTTCCAATCTTCAGTTGCAAAAACTTTACAATAAAGAGCTAAAGTTAAAACAACCAAACAACAAAAAACCAACCTCCAAATTGTACAAATTGTATTTGTCTGGATTATAAAGCAACAATTTCTAGCTAAAGTTCAAATATAGCATCCATATCTTTTTATTTAACAATGAGCACTTGGAGCATTCAGATCCATGAATCAGATTCCGGCCACATACACAAGAAATAATAATATGCAAAATTAGGAACCTTTTATAGACAAAATATTAAAAGCCACATCTTAAATTATGTTCCATACTTTCTACATGAAAATGTACATATATATATAAATATATCCCTGTGAATTGTTCCCTTTTATCCTGCCTTTTGAGCAACAACTGATGTAACTATTACTATAGCTTGCTTTAATATTTGAATCTAAATCTCATTTACAATGCTCCCACCCTTGTTGTTCTGCAGTATTCTGAATTTGGTATGTCGAAGTACTGTTGCTAATGGTTGAAAAATTGCCATAGCTGTGCACAGTTTATTGTTGCATCTAATCATACTATTTCAGATGTCCGGTCACACTGTTTCTTCTTAGAAAAACATTAAAAAAAGAAAAAAAGAAACTTTGCTGGAACCAAGAAACAATGAAAGAAATTCATATCAGGCTCTATAATTTTTTAAAGTGGAATATTACCACTGCAATGCTGTAATATTTAATAAAGTCACAGGGGAATGCTAAAAGTAGGAGTTGTTGCATTATGGAAAACAGCACAAACTATGCAAACTCCAGACACTATTCATAAATATAATGGTACCTTTGTTTTTAACTGTTTTATGGATTGTTGTAAGCCACCTAGAGGCATTGTATGAGAGAGGCGTCCATATAAATCCTGTAAATAAATAAATACATGCTTTTATGTTCAACTAAGAAGATCTACAGGCAGGTTTTATCTTGAAAGTAAACAAATTAGTTTACTAGACTGCCACTGCTTAGTAAGTGTGGCAATCATGGGATATAACTAAATGTGGTCTAAATGTTAATAAATTGAGCCCCTTCACCCATCAGACTGCAGTATCACTAGGAACTTTCCATCAGGACCTAGTAGGAGAACTCAACCCAATGGAAAAATACTCAGCAATCCATTGGTAGGTAGTTCAATTACCTTCTAAGAGAATTTGAAATTACATCTGTACAGCCCATGGAAAGCAGACTCCAGAATAATTTTGTGAATTTTGAAAGTCAGAACTTGAGGGTTTTCTTATGGATGCAACCACTCGCTTACCTGAGCTGTCGTATATAGTTATGTTTTTCTCTGGAGCTGTACATTTCTTCTGCAGATTTGTAAAATAATTTAATCCCTACCTGTGAAATAGGCAAAGAAACACTGTCTTTTCCAAACAAAGAAAAAAAATCCTGAAAATTCCTGTCAGATTCAGGACAGCTTTAAAAAATGTGTGTGACCTTCAGAATTAGACCTAGGTTTCTACCAGTTACTGCAGTAAAGCAGAAGAATTTTATGTCATCAAAGATGCTGAATTAAGGTTCCAGATGAAACATTACACAATTGGTTAGCTTTATCAATGATTTTTACAGAGAATATTTCTCTTTAATTAGCAATCACCCCATGTTTTCTAACCTATGTTTTTTGTTTGTGTTTCCTGAACAGGAAATCTGTTCAGGAAAAGGTGAATCAACTACAGTATATTACCTCTCTTGATTGGTAGATCACAGGACTCAGCCCCAAGGCACCTAAAATATCTCAGTTCCACTGATTTTAGTTTGATTGCCATATCTGTAAACAGATGGTATCAAGATCACTAGTACCCACAGCAAAGCATGATGATGCAAATATGACTTGTGAGCAATGGCATGTGACATCTGTAAGTCATGGTATTTATACCTTGATGTTAGGACACACATTTCTTCATTTGCCCCATCCCCTTGACTTCCTTGTCCACACTCAAGACAGTTGTTCACTTATTCTTTCCAATTCACTTTTTAGCTAATGTATAAGCCATCAAATGATTCATCTCTTTGTGCAAACTGAAGCACTGTGGTTTGTAAACTATGGTGTATGCCTTAGCATGTGCAAATTACCAGCTGGGGTTTATTCATTAGTTCATGAAAACCCAGACAATTCTGGTCCATTCATTAAATTGTAGTTAAATGATATGGTTTACTGCAATATGAGCCAGGTCTCTATAAGATCCAAGAAATCACACAAAGTTGTATGTAATTCTTTCTGTCTTAATAAAAATTGTAGCCTTCAAGCATACAACAGGATAGCTAGAAATGTCAACATGTTGCAATTTTCTGGTATTAAGGCAGATGTATAAAAATAAATTCCCAATTGTACCATTCTATTAATTTGCAGAACGACTACATTTTAGTGCTATAACCATAATTAAATATAGGCCAAATTATTAATAAGTCTTCTGAAATTAAATTGGTTAAAAGTATTCCAAGTTGATTCATCACAATTTAGAAGACTTTAAATTAGAAAAAAGTATGTCACACTGTTAGTTATGAATTGTTTTATGTTTTATAGCATTTTAAAAAAATAACAAAATTAGAATATTTTGGTGTATAATATTGAAAAACATTACTGGCTCAGTGTTCTGCATTAATGTTAAAATCAACAAATAGGTAAGAGGTTAAAGATCATATATATAATATATGATAATATTATGATATTAGAATTGGAATCATTAACGAGATGCTAAATGAATGAACAAAAAGATATAATTCAACCATATCAGGGAAGAACATCCACTAACTGATTTGTATCACAATAAAGCATCTGTCTTGTTCTAGATTTACAAACAACTCCATAAGTGCTGAAGATAAAATAAGAGATTAAAAATTAAATTTTCTTCCAGGACATCTCCCAGGCCATCTCCCACAACTACATTAAATATAAACTTTTACCATTTTTTAATTTATTTAACACTAAATAGCAGTAAGCAATATAAGCAAATTATTTATTTATAACTAGGGAAATGAAAAAAAGCCAATTTTCAATACTTTTTAATGCATTTTTAATAAAATTGTTATAAGGAAAAATTGCAAATACAAAAATTTATTGAAAACTATTTTTAATCACCCTTCCAAAGATTATAAGGCAAAATAAGATCTGATATTATCCCTACTGAAATTACATGATCTCAAGAGCATACTTTTCAATTATGAAAATCCTTCAAACCGAACTTTTAAACTTTAGTCACTCACCATGCCAAAGAAAACCTGTTTTTAACAACGCAGATTAAAGCC
Organism: Liasis olivaceus; assembly: GCA_030867105.1. NCBI lineage: Eukaryota > Metazoa > Chordata > Lepidosauria > Squamata > Pythonidae > Liasis > Liasis olivaceus. Next base: position 38,840,158 of record CM061351.1, on the reverse strand, counting down.
AAACAAGATAGATAAGGACAATTACAAAAAATTTGACTAAAGTCAAGTGTAGCAGTTAAATATTTAAGGGCATGGTTGCTAGGGGTTGTGGAGTATAAAGCAAATCCAGGAAGGTTGCACTGTCAGTAAAAGCTTTTTCATGATAACCATTTTTTCTAGTTGCATTTCAGATGTGTCTCTTCCTTCTAGCTTTCATATGATATTTACTTTCCCATTCTTCCCACCATAATCAAATTAAAACTAAATAGGATCTTATGCATTCAACATACTTGATGGCAGCATCAAAAGTCTGTCCTAGTTTTATATGAAGTTAGGACTGCAGTCTAATCTAATTTTGATATCAAAAGGGGCTGCCTACCTTATCAGAGTTTTAACCCTTCCTATTTGAGAAAGCTTTCAACTTTCATTGTTGTTTTTTACAAATTAGAGTACAGGAAGTGAAAAAAATAAGAAAATAAGCAGAATCTGGATATAATTTATCTTTTCTTTGATGGAGTTTCTGTTTCATGCTAACAGTCTAAATAGTTTTAAATGAATTTCTGATTAAAGGTAAAGGTTGAATTTCAGTTTCTGAAAAACTTGTGTTAAAACTAGAAGTTGAATTAACTACTACTGAGTTCAAGGATTTTAGAGAATTGTACTCATGCCTTAAAAAACTATTTGTAAGATTTTATTTATGATTTGTTTTTCAAATGTACTATCAAACAGGTTTTTATGCCTGTTAGATAGTAAAATGAACAAAGTATCAGAAGAGTGTGGACACACACTTATTAGCATGACAAATAAATAGAAACCTAAACCTGAATGTAAACACAAAATGGTTTAGCTCCTGTGTTCAGCTGCTGTGAAATATTCCGTAGCTGATATTCTAATTATAGAACTGTTTAGGACCGAATATGTCAACTATGGAATTTGTTGTACTACAAAGAGGTTAGAACAGAACTGGGTAATCAAAGTTTGAGTTCTCAAACATGGAGCTCACTGTAATGTTTCACAGCCCAACCTTCTCCTTTATTTAAAAAAAAATCAAATTAATTAACAGAACAAAAAGTATATCTACATAATAACATATATATATGCAAAAGTATCAGAAATATAACATCAAAATCATAATAGAAAAGGAAAAAAAGCCTGGAGAATTTTATTATAAACAGAAGAAAATATTTGACCATATTGTTCAGAAATCTTCCTTGCCCCTTTGTAAATAATAATAATTATTATTATTATTATTAAAATGTTGACCACATGAGGACTAGGTATAGATTCTATTTCTAGTGCTGTATAACTTCTTTCATCCAGCTTCACACCTAAAAATGCCACACTGATAGGCATGTAGTAAAGAAAAGCATACACAACTTTAGCACACAATGTCCAGAATCATATTAACAATCCTGTTGATTTCAGCCCAAAATGTGGCAATAATAGACAAGCAGAGAACACATGAGCTAATTTGCTAACTCCTGAATTGCATCTCAACTATTCTTGGAGGTATCAATTAGACAGAAAGTTTTTGTTATTATTATTGTATTAACATTATTTTAAGATAATAGGAAAATACATTGACATTACTTAAAGCAACTCTCCATACTAGAATAAGACTTTCAAATTTGCTATTTCAGAAATTGAATAAATAACTGCCAATTTCATCTTCTTTCAATTTCCTAAAACATAAGTTACTGGCTTAAAAACACAATTTCTTTCTTCAACCCCAACTGCTATGAGATTTCAGAAAGTCCAACCCAGCTTAAGAAAACTGTTGAGGTATTAAACTGAGGGGAATTATGCCATTTTGTGCTTCCAGAAGGAAGACAGATTATCAATAAAATGAAATTAAGCAATCAATTAAATTTATCCTAGAAGGAACAGTGAATTTTTAAATGGAAAAATTTGAACATATAACGACTCATTTGTATTGTGAATGTTGCAACTAAGAAACAGATTTAAAACATATAGAAGGTCAAATGTTACTTAAAAAGGTGACTAGCTTTTATGTTGGGTGGGGTGGAGGTCCTACTGAAAAACAAAACAAGGGAGAACGTAGCTGGAGGTCTTTATGCTTTTGCTCCCAGTGTGGCCTCAATTTAGAACAGGAGGCCCACATTCATAATTCCTCTATTAACACAAATGAAGTCTTCTTCCCCTTGCAAAAGGGGAGAAGGGTTACTCTCCCTCTAGGAAACTGACTTTAAGGAAGAAGAAAAATGAACTGGTTACTAGCTACAGTATATCTTTAACATCGTGTGTTATTTTACAGCTAAGCCTGTTTTTTGATTTAATATCTGAAAAAAATTAGCTTGGCTGTACCTCAAAGCAAGGCATTCATGAGAATATGAATGCCTGTAAGACATGGCATATTGACATATTCCAAAAAACAGATGCTGCCAGAAATGGAAAAAACTACTCTCCTTCTGGAATTTACTCCTCAAATTAGCTGGTCTATCTTTTTAAAAGCTCTTTTCTACAACTACAGGTAAAGGATGCCACTGAAATATTGATTTCAGATGGAAAATTAAAGAGTTTCCTCATTTCTACTAAGCTGCCCGGCTTTTGCTTTCATAGCAACCCTGTATGATTATTTGGAGGGCAACAGGTTGGAGAAAGGAGCACTAGACTTCCCAAAGTGAACTAATATTCACAAGTAATGTAGGTTGATTTCAAAAAGGTTACTCTTAGTTCAAGTCTTGATTTCTTATAACTCTCCAAGCTATGCCTGTGTGTGTTAATTTTCGATGAAAGCAGCTGCATAAAAAAAATAAACTTTAATATTTTTCTCTCCATTTTGGCCTGTTACTTGAATATTGCCCAAGCACTTCATGTAACAGAATTTCTTATAAATTCCCCAGCAGATTATTGCTGCCACAACTTCCTTAATGGAACCAAACATTGGTGGAAGTGTCTGCTAGTGCTTATCGGTTTCCTGCTAGAAAAATACTGTTAATAAGATGATGTCAAACAGAACATGTGGGTAGAGGGATTATTTATTTTATGGGATAGAACTTTTTAATGAAAACTACAAGTCTAGTATTGGCTATAAATACTTCAGAATCCATAAGCATTTCTAAAAGCTTAGAATTTATAGAGGCCATACATTTCTGTTCCTGTAAATCAGATGACTTCATGATTCATATTCATATTAAATATTTATTATTTAAAATAATCCTGCTATTAGACTAACAAGATGGCCTTCTGAACAAGGTACTCTATAACTGTATAGGGAATCTATATTCTATAGATATTTTGGATTCCCGTAGCTTAATATATAACTCAGCATCAGGTTTTCCTTTGTATTTTGAGTTTACTTTGATTTGTTATTCTTGGAATTTCAAAATGTTGGAAATCCTAGAAGAACTGAATCAGGCAGGCAAATCTTTTCATAAATGAACTAAACTATGAAGCAGATTTTTCTCAATCCTGCTTATGGCTTGGATGCAAATTATAACACAGATATAAATTCACTGAAGACAATAGATTATCACTAGAATAATGAGGGAGAACTTGACCTATGTTTTCTTGTGTCAGAGCAATAGATAATACTAAAATTAATCAAATCTAGAATTCACCAGGCATATAACCCTGTCAAATTCATACAGAAAAGCATGCGCGTATACTGCAAATGATCCAGTACAGCTGTTGAAAAAATCCACAAAAGAAACAAAAGAGCATGGTGGTACTTTTAAGGCTATTTAGAAAACTTTGTAGACTTCCTCATTATATGATTGTTTTGGAAATAAATACTTGTGTTTTCCCTCTGTCATGTTACCTTTTAGCAGTGGACAACTTGGAAACCTGACAAAAGAGCACAAATAAACTGTGAATGAATGGGTCAACTGCATGCCTGTATCCATGGAGTGCTTTGGCTTCTGCTGAAAATAAAGGCTGGTGCCCACCAACAACAGAACAAAGGAGAAACAGGAAAAAGTAACTAAATTGATCCCTTCTTATACTTGTGGTTCTGCCCAGAAGGCAGAAACAGGCAATCTCCTTTGAAAATCAGAGCTACATTTTCTCTGTAGAGTCAAGTGCTAGGGTTTCCTTCAAAGAAAGGAGGCTAGACAAGAGAAAAATAAATGCAAAACTTCTTTACAAATTTTTTTCAACAAAACTCTTTAAAATCCAAGGGAAGAAGACAGTTGTCTTTTGATTTTAAAAAGAAAATCAAAACAAATTTTAGTTCTTAAAATGGCATTTATCTACCATCAGCAGCACATCCCATCAAAATGTTGCTGTTAAACTAAGGAAGGCTTTAGAAACACCGCATAGATTGCCCAGACCAGTCATGGACAGACAAATCATACCCTATCAAATTTACCAGAGTATGAGCTTGGCTAAGCCAGAAGCTACTTTATCAGCACATGAAATGGACCATATGGCTTTATATACTACATCCCTCAATATATCTGATAAAGCAATGCATTAGAAAAAACATTTTCAGTTTAACCAATAGTGTCCTCGCTGTTTGGGCTTCATTATACTTTAATCACAAAATGACATACTATATGTTCAGAACAATTACATCTACTTCAAGGCAAACTGCTTGGTTTTACATGTTGACTAACCAAATAAAACAGATCAAACAGCAAAGCCATGTCAGAGATCTATTCTTTTCTTCTCCCACTAGTTAGAAAATCCTTGTATTAACTTAGAAAGTAGGGAGTGATTATTTATGTCTGTATGATCTGGCACTGGCTCTCCTATTTTATCAATCCAACAGGTACCCATCAACATCCAGCAGTCAGGATAGTGCAATGGGAGCTCATATACACAAGATTATCTAAACAGACCATTAAGTGCTAGTAAAGTGACACATGCAAACGATAGGTCAATACATTTTGTACAACTTGCATTCACTGCAAAGAGCAGGCAGCTTTTGAGCATACTATGTTTACACAAAATCAATTTTTACAAGCATCTAAATAATTCAGGAGCACACCTCAATAATAATTACATTTAGAATTCAATATAATAGCTTCTGACCTAATCTAGTTTATCCACATTTCTGCTTGCTATATCCCTATCTTTTACAATAATGAGGAATATATGCCTTTATATGAAATCTTTAGACATGGTTAAATAAGCAGCCACTGCTTATCAATATGCTTATTAATACATTATCTGATAACTCCTGTTATAACCACTGGTGTATAAAAGTATCAGAATAATCAATAAGCTCATTGTGGACATATGGTATTATTTCAGTTTCTCCAACCCTATTCAGAACTCTCCACTCCATAGCATAAATCACATTCTCTTGAGAAATGTATATGCAGAGTGAAATATCAAGTCGGGTGCCACATGGTTTGGTCCTGGACCTCTATTTTTCAAAATATTTATTAAGAACTTGGATGAAAAAGTGGCAAGAATGCTTAACAGGTTTCCAGATGACAAAAAAGGGAGTGGGAATCAAATATCCCCAAAGACAAAAAAGGAATTCAAAATTATCTTTGTAGTTTAAAGAAACTGACTGAAAATATTGTAATGAAATTGAAAAGAGATACTGTAAATGCACAGGTATAGGATGAGGAAACACAGGTTCAGTAACTGTAAATGTGAAGAAAATGGGAATATTGTAGATTAGATGTTGAATATGCAATAGCAGTGTGAGACCTACTTGCAAAAAGGCAAATGAATTTTACACAGCATCCACCTACGATAACTTCTAAATTACAGGAACTAATAGTTCACTTTGAGTTGGTCAGATCCTATCTCAAGTATTATATCCAGTTCTGGCCATCACACTATACAAAGAATTCCAACAAATTGGAACAGATTCAGAGAAGGAGGTTGATTCTGATCAGGGGGTAAAAATTCAGTTCATCAAAGAGGAGTAGGAGTATTTAACCTTGAAAAAGAAGACAATGGATATGGCAGCTGTGGCCAAGAGGGCTTTTGTACAACTTTGGGTGGTGTGCCACTTGCACCCCATCTGGATTAGGGGTACTGTGCGAAGTCATTTATGCTTCAGTCACCTCCTGTTTGGATTACTGCAATGTGCTCTACATGGGACTATCTGAAGAACATCTGGAAGCTGGTGTCCATTCCTGGTGAGGTAAGTGATGCTGTGACCGCCCTCTCGCGGTGCCTGGAGGCTGTGAGGGTCTGGATGGAGAACAACAGGCTCTGGCTGAACCCTGGCAAGACAGAGTGGCTGTGGGTTAATGGCTCCTCTGTATCCGGGACGTTGTCATCGTTGGTTCTGGATGGGGTAGCACTGCCCCAGGCAGACCCAGTGCGTAATTTGGGGGTCCTCCTGGACTCACGGCTCCTGCTCTAAGAGCAGGTGGCAGCCGTGGCCAGGAGGGCTTTTGCACAGCTTCGGGTTGTGCACCAGTTACGCCCTTTCCTGGATCGGGATGCCCTGCAAACAGTCACTCATGCCCTTGTTATCTCCCAGATAGACTACTGCAATGCGCTCTACATGGGGCTACCCTTGAAGAGTATCCAGAAGCTTCAGCTGGTCCAGAATGTGGCCACGCGAGCAATTTTTGGGGCCCGAAGGACCCATATAACACCTTTGCTCCGTGAGCTGCATTGGGTACCAGTTTGCTTCCGGGTCCAATTCAAGGTGTTGGTTGTCACCTTTAAAGCCCTACATGGCATGGGGCCAGGTTACCTGAAGGACCGCCTTGCCCCCATGATTTCAACCCGTCCCACCCGATCTCACAGAGAGGGCATGTTCCAGATTCCCACAGTAAAAGAACTTCAACTAGCGGGGTCCAGGAGGCGGGCCTTCTCTGCTGTAGCCCCCGCCCTTTGGAACATCTTGCCCCCGGGGATGAGACAGGCCCCCTCACTCCAGGCCTTTCGGAGGGATTTGAAGACCTGGCTCGGCCATCTGGCCTGAGGCGGGGAGGGAGGATACCAGAAATGGGGTTGGCTGGCCCCTTAGCGGCCTGGTGTGGCCTCTATCGGCCTCTTGGATCTTTTAGCCTTTTTATTTTTATCCTTATTTCTGTAAAGTCTGGTTTTTATAACTTTTAAACTTTTTATAATTTTAATTATGTCTTTTTGATTTTAGTTGTTGTAAGCCACCCAGAGTCCCCCGTTGTGGGGAGATGGGCGGGGACAAGTTGAATAAATAAAATAAATAAATAAAAAAGCTACAGTTAGTCCAGAATACAGTGGTGTGAGCAATTGAGATATGCCTGAGAACATCCACATTATACCTTTGCTTGCAAACTTCACTGACTTCCAGGTGCAATTCAATTCCAGGTATAAGTTGTCACCTATAAAGCCCATCATTTCATGGGGCTGGGATATTTGAAAGACTGCCTTTCTCTATTTTTTCTACCTGCCCCATCAGGTCCAGTGGGAGGGCCATGCTCTGGATCCTATCTATTAAAGAATGTCATCTTAGACCCAGGTTGGACCCAAGAAGCATGCCTTTTCTGTCCCTACACTTGCCCTTTAGAACATCATCCCATTCAAGATTATTTTTTATTTATTTATTTATTAAATTTATATGCTGCCAATCTCCCCCAGAGGATGACTCTAGATGGCTCACAATTAAAATAAAACATTAAAAACAGTAAAAATATAAATATCCATATTAAATTAGCTAAAAATAATACTATATAAAAACACTATATACATAAAAAGTATAAAATTCAAGATGATGGGGGGGGCAGAATCAATTACTCCATGAGCCAAGTCCAACAATGCGAGCCCCCATCAGGCTCTCAGGCCACCTGGCATAGCCAAGATTTCACACTCTTCCTGAAGACCATGAGAGTGGGGTCACACTGCACCTCAGGTGGTAAGCTGTTCCACAGGGGAGGGGCCATGGCAGAAAAGGCCCTCTTCCTACACCCCGCCAGCTGAAATTCCTTGACTGGTGGGGCCTGCAACATGCCCCTTCTTCCAGACTGAGTGGAAAGGGCTGATACAACAGGGGTGAGATGACTCCTCAGATAACCCAGTCCTGTGCCATGAAGGGCTTTAAAGGTGATAACCAACACCTTGAATTGGACCCAGAAACAAACCAGCAACCAATGCAGCTCGTGTAACAGAGGTGTTATATGTGGCCCCCTGGGGGCATTCAAAACTGTCCACACCTCTGCATTTTGTGCCAGCTGTAGCTTCCGGATACTCTTCAAGGGTAACCCCATATAGAGTGCATTGCAGTAATCCAACCAGGAGGTGACCAGGATATGAGTGAAGGCCTCCCGATCCAGGAAGGGATGTAACTGACACACAACATGAAATTGAGCAAAGGCCTAGCCATGACTGCCACCTGCTCTTCAAACAGGAGTCATGAGTCTAGGAGGACCTCCAGATTATGCACCGGGTCTGCCTGGAGTAGTGCAACCCAATCAAGAACCAAGGATGATAAGCTCCTAGATCTTGAAGCTCCCCATACCCACAGCCACTTCATCTTACCAGGGTTCAGTTGAAGCCTGTTGTCCCCCATCCAGGTCCCATCGAGATTACAGAGGCCTTGACCTTACTGATCTTTCAGAAAGCCATTAAGACCTGACTCTTCCCCAGGCATAGGGGATGGGAAGTAAGCTGAGCCTATGGCATATTATTAATTTATTGATGATGGGTTTATCTTGGTTGCTGTTTTTGTTATGTTTGTATCTCTATTTATTGTTATATTGATGTTTTTAACTAGGTTCGCTGCCCAGAGTTGCCTTTGCAAAATGGGCAGCCATATAAATAGATTAATTAATTAAATAAATATTATAGCCCTCTTCCAAACCTGAAAGGATGTCAAACACATAAGATCAATAGCTGCTCCCTACTGTTGATATAGGACATGGAATAATATATCTGGCACACAGAAAGGCAGTTTTCAACTGAATGTTAGAATAAACTTCCAGGCAATAAGAACAATTCAGCAGTGGAATTTATTGCTCAGAGATGTCATAGGTTCCCCTTCGCTGGATGTGTTCAAGTGATAGTTATTCATCTATCAGGGATGTCATAGCTTGGATTACTGCACTGAACAAAGGATTGGATCTTTCCAGCTCTATGATTCTATAGAAGAAATTTTAAATGAGTGACTTCCAATTTTATGTCAACTATTTATATGTTTAAGGTAAAAGACAGCTAATCTCTTAACATTTTAGCATCTTTTTTGACATTACAGACAAGAAAGTCTGGGTCAACTAGCAAGTGGATGGCAGATACAGGTGAAACTCGAAAAATTAGAATATCATGCAAATGTTCATTTATGTCAGTATGGCAACTCAAAAGGTGAAAACAATATATGAGATAGACGCATTACATGCAAAGCGAGGTATGTCAAGCCTTACTTTGGTATAATTGTGATGATTATGGCGTACAGCTTATGAAAACCCCAAATTCACAATCTCAGAAAATTAGAATAGTGTGAAAAGGTTCAATATTCTAGGCTCAAAGTGTCCCCCTCTAATCAGCTAATGAATCCATAACACCTGCAAAGGGTTCCTGAGCCTTTAAATGGTCTCTCAGGCTGGTTCAGTAAGAATCACAAGCATGGGAAAGACTGCTGACCTGACAGTTGTGCAGAAAACCATCACTGACACTCTCCATAAGGAGGGAAAGCCCCAAAAGGTAATTGCAAAAGAAGTTGGATGTTCCCAAAGTGCTGTATCAAAGCACATCAATAGAAGGTTATGTGGAAGGGAAAAGTGTGGTAGAAAAAGGTGCACAAGCAGCAGGGATGACCGCAGCCTGGAGAGGATTGTCAGGAAAAGGCCATTCAAAAGTGTTGGGGACTTTCACAAGGAGTGGACTGAGGCTGGAGTTAGTGCATCAAGAGCCACCACACACAGACGGATCCTGGACATGGGCTTCAAATGTCGTATTCCTCTTGTCAAGCCGTTCCTGAACAACAAACAATGTCAGAAACGTCTTACTTGGGCTACAGAAAAAAAGAACTAGTCTGTTGCCCAGTGGTCCAAAGTCCTCTTTTCTGATGAGAGCAACTTTTGCATCTCATTTGGGAACCAAGGACCCAGAGTCTGGAGGAAGAATGGAGAGGCACACAATGCACGATGCTTGAAGTCCAGTGTGAAGTTTCCACAGTCTATGTTGATTTGGGGAGCCATGTCATCTGCTGGTGTTGGTCCACTGTGCTTCATTAAGTCCAGGGTCAATGCAGCCGTCTACCAGGAGATTTTGGAGCACTTCATGCTTCCTTCCGCAGACAAGTTTTATGGGGATGCTGACTTCATTTTCCAGCAGGACTTGGCACCTGCCCACACTGCCAAAAGTACCAAAACCTGGTTCAATGACCATGGGATTACTGTGCTTGGTTGGCCAGCAAACTCGCCTGACCTGAACCCCATAGAGAATCTATGGGGCATTGCCAAGAGAAAGATGAGGGACATGAGACCGAACAATGCAGCGGAGCTGAAGGCCGCTATTGAAGCATCCCGGTCTTCCATAACACCTCAGCAGTGCCACAGGCTGATAGCATCCATGCCACGCCGCATTGCGGCAGTCATTGCTGCAAAAGGGGCCCAAACCAAGTACTGAGTATGCACGCTTATACTTTGCAGAGATCCGATATTGTTCTATTTCCAATTCTTGTGTTATTGATGTCATGTAATATTCTAATTTTCTGAGATTGTGAATTTGGGGTTTTCATAAGCTGTATGCCATAATCATCACAATTATACCAAAGGAAGGCTTGACATATCTCGCTTTGCATGTAATGCGTTTATCTCATATATTGGTTTCACCTTTTGAGTTGCCATACTGACATAAATGAACATTTGCACAATATTCTAATTTTTCAAGTTTCACCTGTACCTGAACTCCATGAAAATGGAAGCAAGGTATCACAATCTAATTGTGGTGAAGGGAAAACACCAGCCTCCTTGTGAGTAACCACAGCACCAGAGTATGAATGCCTACAGACTCAGGTCTTACTAAGCATAAAGGCTGCTTTGAAGAAAGTGCAGGTGTTGGGAGGTTGGACCAGATACTTGCAGAGAATGTACCTGCTGTATTACCCATATCAGGGTTCTACAGTATAAGCAAGCTGCCCCCCACCCCGGCTGCCTGAGACTTAGCTCATTGCCCAGGCAGAGAAGAGAGGTGGTCCCTCAGGCTGGGAAGCCTTACTCAGAGGGAAGGAAGGAAGGAGGCAGAGACTACTCAAGTCAGGAGTTGCTTATATGCTCACAGCTGAGGCTGGGAGGCTGATTGAGATTGTTGGTGTGAGTACAGGAGAACAAGCCTTGAACTGCTGCTGCTAAACCCATTTACTTTCTTGGGTAGATATTTTACTTGCAGTTCTTGGTTTGGACTGCTGAGGCTCCAAAAAGTCTGTTTTTGTTTTCAACCCCTGTCCCTGAATGTTCAAGGGATTGGGAAGAATTAACTTCAGTAGATTCTCTACATGTTGGAGCATTTAGTGTTTGCTTTGTTACTTGCTCATCAGCTCCCCACCTCTGGGTCTACAAGAATCTCTGCCACAGTCATGAACATTTTGTTTTCATGTGGCATAATACTACTGAACTAAGTTAACCTCAACTTCAAGTGCATTTTCTAAATAGATGTGTTCCTTTTTGCCTACAGAGAACAAATGCATAGGACATATACATTCATATTTGCCATGGAGATGGATGATATTATCTGTTCTGTAAAGTATGCCAGAACAAACCATCTGAAGCTACTTTTGCCTATGAATCTTTGAACAACAAATATGTGGTGGGTAGGCAATTTCAAATGATGAGCCTTTGAACTGTTTTCACTGTCATTGTTCCAATCACAGACAGGATTGGAACAACAATGACAGTTTTATAGAAAGCTCTTATCAGAATGTTTTAAAAGGACTTCCCAGAAAACCTTGTATTCAACCATACTCATTGCTTACAAGCATTAGTACACAGAGACACCGAACACTGTAGATCAGGGGTTCTCAAAGTTCGGCCCGCAGGCTGGATACGGCCCACTAGGGCTGCTGTCTGTCAGAAGCGGAAGTGTCGGGGCTGTGTCGGGAGCTGCAGGCGATGCACGAGGAGGGAGATCGCAGAGCCGGACTATTCTACATGACAGGTATGCTGGGTCCAGCGGCTCTCCTCCTCTCATGTTTTTTTCAAACTATAGTCCGGCCCCCCAACATTCTGAGGGACCGTGAACTGGCCCTGTTTAAAAAGTTTGAGGACCCCTGGTCTAGATCTACAGAAAGGGAGCAGTAACACAAGTACGGCAGGGTTAGCAAATTAGGCTGTTAAACAACTCAGGTGAAACCCATAAGTCAACAGGCAACTACATCTATTTTGCTCTTTAAGAAATATATATCTGAAAGGTCATTAAAACAATATGGCATCTTGCTGTCATCTCCCTTCCTCCCCAGTTGTTCTAAGGGGGGATGTGTTATTTTTCCCCAGTGACTGGTTATTATTGTTTTCCTCACTGCAAAAAGCAGTTCAATATTTGTGCAAATACATGTAATGTTGGACAGAAAAAGCAACTTTGTTTGTTGAACAAGATGGTGCGGTACACAAGCTGCTTAAGCTAAAGAGCCCATATTGAAACACAACAAAGTGACATGTTTTCACCTCCAAATGAAAGTTGCTAGATTGTTCCTTATTATGTGCCACAAATGGGAGCTAAATAGTAGGGAGGTGCAGTGCTTCAGTTCTGATTCAGGAGAGGTTGTAAAGCACAACTCTGCACTGTACATGAGATCAGCCTTTTCTAGACTGGTACAATGCCTATCATCTACTGTATCTAATATATATGAAAGGCATGAAGTTGGGGAAGGCAGCCGTAGATAATGGGAGAAACAAGTATTTGTATTTTCCAATACATAGCCTATCATTATCAGGGCCATCTAGACCAGAATATGCTCTCTCTCTTGCGCTGCCAGTCTTTAGCAATTCATGTTTAAGGACTGTGGTGCTGCCATGTTTGACTGGTCCAGGAAATTGCCTTCTGGAGCTTTGAAATGTATGCATACCTGGCCAGCTCCCCAAGGAGAAAAGCAATAGTACTGTGCAGGTGAAACACTGAAGCTAAAATTTCCCAAGGTAGGAAGGTCAGTTATGTCAATAGCCAACTGTCATCTACAGCAGATGATAAAAAATGCAAAGCAAGGTGTCTCTTAAAGTGTGGAAAAGACTGGCAGGAACAGTGAGAGACTTAAACTGCAGAGGGCATAAGAAAGGACTTCGGGCTTATGTTTACAGAGGGCAAGCTACTGACTTAAGTGGTTTGTACTAGTATGCAATAAAGATATTTATCTAGCTATGCTCTGTAAAGTGCCCAGGTTGCTTTTGCCAAGTTCTAGCCAGCCCAAAAAGGGAGCCTGACATATTGGTAGGCCGTGATTTGTTGACTAAACATCAATTGGCTGAGAATACTCTACATATTCAGCCAAACACCAAACATAATAGCTTAGTACAATGTAAGAACTGAAGAAACTTTACTCCCCTTCTTTACAAGCAAAGAGTCATATAGTGTTGCTAATGTGGTCTGTGACTTTGATTGCCATCAGTGGGTTTGTCAATATCCAATGTTGGGTCTAGCCCTGGCTTCATTTATTTATTATTTATTTTTCCTACAGGTCAATAATCCTTCTGTCTCAAGGGCGTTGTGACAGTAGGAATGAAGCTGAATAAATGGTGTATAGACAAGGATGCTCCTTTTATGTCTTTAACTAAAGTACAGTGCTATAAATATTGCACAGAAAACTAAAAACACAGGAACCTCAAATTACAGTAATTCTGAAAACAAAATAATGGCTAGCAATTGAAAAGGATACCCAATCCATCCAAGATGATATAGAAAATGTGGAAAATAAAACCACCAAGAGTGAATGAAAATCTCTCAAATCCATAATGAGCTGATTTTCTTGATCATGAGAGATCAAAGCTAAAGTGATTAACTGATAAAATGAAACTGAGGCAACTAATATGCCTCTATGCTAGTCTGGCTGGGAAAATCTGCCTGTTGTTCACAGAAAATGATTATTCTGAGCCAGAGAAAAAGAGATTTGCAGCTTTAAGTCCATTGCTGAACTCCCCTTCCTATTTATAGATTTGTGCCTGAAGATCAAAGGCAGCAGAACAGTAATGCAAGTAAATGTGTGAAAGGGAATATCATGAAATATGCATTCCTACTCACTAAGTATCATTTTTATTATTTCTTTTTTTCATCAGTTAAAGATTTTTTTTTTTCTGAACCATTACTAACTGGTTGTAGCAGCACAGAATATCTGAAGAAAGCCTGAAGAAGGTCCAGCTAAATCTGTGGCTGTTAGGATGGGGCTACAATCAATTGATTCAAAGAAAAAAATTCCAAAATGAAAATTAAAAACAGAATTACTGCTTTTGTATGAATCTTCTCATATTACATTACATTTTCTGTATTCCTGTCTCATTCACTGCTTTCTGTGTGATCAAAAGTTAAGTTCTCCAATTCTCAAAAATATATAATTTTTAATACATAAAATTATATATAATTTATATATATTATATATTATTATATATATATTATATATATATATATATATATATATATAATAAATATAAAATTATATATACACACACACTGATACACATTGCAATCTTTTTTTTAAATAAGAGTGGATTTGCGTGTGAACATGCAATCTATAACACAGTTCAACTGCTCCTACAAACTCATGGTGAACTTCTGTTAGTCAGCTTATTTCAATCAAATCTGATTTCTTCCAGGCTCTCTAAAAGGACGTGAATTACTGCTCTAATAGAATTTTCAGCCCACTCAGAATTTTAAAAAAAGATAAAAACAAAGTATGAAGAATACCTTTTGTTTCTGCTAGGGCTTATAAACAGCCTTTCTCTGAGCATGTTCCAACAGTAGCTGTCATTAATAAAATGTATTGGTTTGTTCAAACATCTGCAGGTCACATTATTCCTTGACAAGGCAGAAAAAGGGAAAGGAATACTTAGGCAGGTTATTAATCACCTCTTGCAATTTCCTCTGTGACCTAAAATAAATATGTGCCATAGCAGATTGTAAAAGAGGAATAATTAATGTGAATCCCAGTAATATTAGGGGAAAAAAAACATAGCTTCATTGATCAAATTAAAACTGGATTATTCCAACAATCTGAATATACAGAGCTCAGTGGGAATATGATTGAATCCTAGGAATGGGCAGAAAATTGTAAATATACTTGGCCATTCTGAGGTCTTTACTTTGATGCATTTTTATTGCATTTCCAGTTATTATAATATCACTTTCTATTCAAAATACAATTTCACTTTTCTTTAACTTCATTCTCCCAACCGTAAATCCATTTAGGCTGTTTTTACATGAACTTGCTAAAAAGGGTCAGTGAGATGATGGTACTTATTTTTCTGCACATTCCTTATAACATACATACTTTTGTATGCATTTATCTTAGTTTGAGTCCTTTTGCAAGCGTATATATGTATGTATGTGTATATGTATGTATGTATGTGTGTGTGTGTGTGTGTGTGTATATATATATATATATATATATATATATATATATATGAGAATAGCTAGCACATTTCCATTTCATATATGCTTTATCTTGTGAATGGTGAAGTTATTAATTACACTGATAGATTCTAAGTGCAGATTTTCAGATATAAGTGTATTCTAGTTCATGCAAAGATTGAGGTAACATATAAAGGTGGTCCTCACCTCACTTACCGACTACGATTGGGACTGGCAACTCCATTGCTAAGTGATGTGATCGTAAAGTGAAGTGTCATGTGACCATGCCAAGTTATGACATCACTTCCAGCTGTAGTCATTAAGCGAATCACCGCAGGTCGTTATGTGCAACATCTCATGACCGCAACTTGTGACTTCCTGCCATCTTCCCTGACTTTGCTTGTCAGAAAGTGGCTGTGAAGGGTACAAATGGCGATCACATGACCATGGGATGCTGCAACTGTTGTAAATGCAAGCTGGTTGCCAAGCTCCCAAATCGTGATCACATGACCATGGGGATGCTGCAATGGCTGAAACTTCGAGGACTGGTCATAAGCCTCTTTTTTCAGTGCCATGGTAACTTTGAATTGTTGCTGAATGAGTGACTGGTAGGTGAGGACTACCTGTACACAGTAAATTAATATAAAAATATACCCCAAATTCCTTCTCCATCTCTTCTTCCCTACTCAAGATCAATTTGGAACAAAATAATTATGCCAACTGTTGGTCATTGTAGGCAAAGGACTTCAAGAACAAAAAGGGAAAGTGTTTGGTAGCAGCTTTTCAGATTAACACATTTTATTACAAGGCATAAGCTTTCATGAACTGTAGCTCACTTCAGATGGCTATAACATGCTTTCCTCTTCCAAGGACAAGATGGATAAATGCCTAAGAAAAACCTAACATCGTAAGGCACGTAGTGGAGCAAGCTTAAACCATGATTTCAGAAGCATGGTGACTGCATTCCATTCCACACTATTTGTTGTTAATTGTTCTGAATTCAAATTCAAGCATGGCTTCTTGCAATGCAATGCAACTTTAACACAGAGCAACTTTACCTAAATAGGCTGCAGTCATACAGCTAACTTGAATGATGCAGGTATTTCTCTGATAATACACAGCATCAGTAATTTAAAGAACTACGATTCACTTTGTAGGTTTGCTATGTTCTTTGCTTTATAAAGGGGACACAGTCAGGATTCGCAGATGATTAGTCAGTCAGACTTTTAAAGCTTATCTGCTGAAACCCCAGCTAAATGATACAGTCCAGTGACTGAAAAGAAGGAACAGATCCCCTGTGGCTGGCCCTCAGGGACACCTTGCATAACATCAGGCACCTTTCATTTAAAATTTACAGAGAGCACACCTGGAAGTCTGCTTGTAATTAGGAAGTGATAATGAATCCCTCTATCAAGCAGGACTCAGGCTGTCATCAGCTCTGGACATAAGCTTTTCCACAGCTTTGGAAACTTATTTATTTAGGGATATGCCAAAATCTGTGGAAGTAGTAGTACAAAGACAGCTCTGCTTTGCTCACGTTGGAAGAAGCCACATTTTTATAAACTTTGCCTTCCATAGTCAGCATGAGGATTCAGCCATTCTGTGGAATAAAGATACAAACTTAAAAGGAATTCTAGTAAAGGTAAAAGTTGAATGTGACAGATTCTGGAAATCTCTTATGTCACACCACTGAATTTTTTTGGCATAGGAGCAACGGTGTTCAGCTGTTATGAGGAGGATTCTGGCAGGAAAGTCAAATACAAGATAAAAGCATGGAATTGGGAAACTTATTAGCAGTCTACAATAGTTACAAAATGATGTGTGTGTGTGTGTTTATAATACAATTCAGCTTCCTGACATGACAGTATAAATCACCTATCAGGCAAGATTATGAGGTTGATACTAAGACTGTTTCATAAATAATCTGATTAACATAGATTTCTAAAGCAGGCTCAGAGCAAAGAAGAGTGGGAGATTATGAGCTTAGGAAACTGGAAAAATAGAACTACCATGAAAGGAAACTGTCAAAGTGGATAAAGGGGAAAAGGAAAAGTCATTAAAAAGAAAAAGCATGGCTGTAACCTCTGTAATTTATTAACTTTCAACTGAAGAACTTGCAACCAATAGAACATTATTTTCAAAAAGTTATTCCTACACCTGCAGAAAGGCCAAGTTTTGGGGAAAACCTATCTGGACATTATTCCCTTGCTTTAATAATAAAGGAAATGAAATGGGGTGCGCTCTCTCTCTCTGCCCATCTGTCATTTTGGCCCACTTTATCATACATTCTTTCAGTTGTTCTTCTTCTGTTTCAACTTTCAATAAAAGTTCATACATTTTAGCAATTATGTGTTCACCATTTGTACACAATTCTATTTCAAACAGTCTTAAAATGTTCAAAACCATAAACTCTTTTGTCTACTTTAAATCTTTCTAATAATTGTAAAGAAGAAAACCACTGACAATTATATCCCTCTGCCACCAGATCTTCTCTTGATTTTATTTTACATTCCCCTTGACAAAATTCTAATATCTCACGATAATTTAGCCATTTGTGCTTGCCTATTATTTCTCGTCTGTAAAATGCCTCTTGTGCCAAGAGCCCCAAAGGTGTTTTTGGGCACAATCTGGGTTTGTATCTATTCCATATTCTCAATATGGCATGTCTAACTTAATGATTTTTAAAATCTGCATTAACCTTGACTTTGTTGTACCACAGATCCCGATGCCACCCAAATCTCAGGTCATGTCCTTCTAACTTCAAGAGCCTTCTATTTCTGAGCAGCACCCACTCTTTCATTCAAACCAAACAGCAAGCTGCAAAATACAATTTCAAATCAGGGAGACCCAATCCTCCTCTTTCCTTTGTATCTTGTAACTCCTTATATTTAACTCATGGTTCTTTCCCCTACCACACTAATTTAGATATATGCTTCTGGTACTGTTTAAATGGTGCATCAGTTGTCAAAACAGGTATTGTCTGAAACAAAGACATCATTCTAGGCAAAACATTCATTTTTATCACAGAAATTCTTCCCAGCAATGACAGTTGTAGTTTCTCCCATCTTAACATGTCTTTTTTAACTATATTCCATATCTAACAGAGTTATTTCGAAATAACATACAATTCATATTTGTCATAGTGATACCCAGATATTTTACTTTCTTCTCAATCTTAAAACCCATTTAATTCCTCAATTCTGTTTGATCTTCTATTTTCATATTTTTGTTAACAACTTCATCTTGTTTATTAGCCTTGAAACCTGCTAATACACCAAATTCTTTTAATTAATTTTTAATTAATGTTTCAATTGCCTTTAAAGGATCTTCCAAAACCAACACCAAGTCATCTGCAAAAGCCCTTAACTTATAAGTTTCTTTTTTTAATCTTTACTTCCATAATCCTCTCATCTTGCCTTATATCGCTATTCAGTATTTCAAGAACCAAAATAAACAAGAGAGGAGACAGTGGGCATCCATCTTGTTCCTTTTTGTATCTCAAAGGGTTTTATCAGATCTCCATTAATAATTATTTGTGCTTTCTGTGAAGTGTAAATCTATCTTACCCATTTTATACAGTTCTCTCCAAAATTCATATCTTCCAAAACCTTGAACAAGAAAGCCCAATTCAAATTGTCAAAGGCCTTCTCTGCATCTAAGAAAATCAAAGTGGCTTGTTTTTCTTTAAGTTGCTCCAAATATTCCAAAATGCCCAATACATTTCTAACATTGTCCTTTAACTGTTTTTTAGGTAAAAACCCACATTGATCCCCATGAATAAAACCTTGCAAAATTATGTTCAGTCTATCAGCTAGAATCATTGTGAACAACTTTTAGTCATTGTTCAATAACAATAGCAGTCTATAGTTTCTTGTTAAAGTCAAATCTTGCCCCTCTTTAGGTATTAGTGATATACTGGCCTCTTTCCAACTCTCAGACATTGTTCTTTCCTCTAAGATAGAGTTCATCATGTTTTGCAAAGGTTGTAAAAGTTCATCCTCAAAACATTTATAATAAAAACCTGATAATCCATCTGGTCCAGGTACCCTTCCTGGTTTAATCTTTTTATAGCTTCAGAAACTTCCCTTATTGTTATAGGTCCATTCGTAATCAGTCTCTGTTCTTCTGTAATCCTTTGTAAATTTTGTTTCTTTAGATATTCATCTATTTTCTCTAAAGAGATGTCACTTCCTTTATACAAGTTGGAATAATATTGATGAAATGCTTTTTGTACTGCCACACTGTCCATTAATACCGTATCTCCCTCTTGTAATTTCAATATCATTTTCTTTTTATCTTTTTCCATAACTTACATGCCAGCCCTCCTTGCATCTCCTTATCACCACATATTGGTAGCTTGTTACTAAACTGATAACAAATAAGCAAGTTAAGACACGTTTATTATCCAGATTAGAAATTATGATGTCTGCAAACATGTGAATGTACTCAGCTTATAATCAAAGATAAATGAAACTAAGCATACATTCCTTACTATTGTTACTATTACAATAACATTAATGAACCTTTGCCTCTGTGTACAGTCTTGGTTCCAATCAGCCAACCCTGATAGTGCAATGTACAATTAAAAGAGAAGAGCCATTTAGAAAAATCTTAAAATTGCTAGTTCTTCTACAGTACTCCATTACAGAAACAGTCAAATAGAGATAATTGGAGAAAATGACAGATGTTAAACTATGGACTAATTGAAGCACAGCTATATAAGGGCATTACATGATTATCCCAGTGATGGTATAAACATGACTAGGACCTTTGTTTCAAAGAAGTTTCTATCACTTGTTTCCAAGAGATCAATTACTATGTAAAATCATCTGAATAATTTCAGAGCTGGGGCATTTTTTTACACAATGTTATTGATGTCACACAAACCATTCCAGAGATCTGGCTCATGGTCCTGGCATTAATCTGAAGGAGGAAGTGGGCAGCTACATATGACCATATGCCAAGTGGTTGCTAACATGGCCTGAGTGTAATCACATGGGGAGCCAGATGTTTGTAGCAACCAGTTGCATGGAGATGAGCATTTTACCATGCACTTGCTCCAATTCAGATATGCAAGAAGCCAAGGGAAAGGTAACATTTCTTGCACTGTATGGCTTGCCAAAACAGATGGCCAGCTTCTTGGACAGATTACATGCCTACAATGATAAACAACCATTGTTTACGCAAGATCTTCGACACAATCATAAACTCTCAGGGGTAAAAATAAAAAACTATTAGACTTTGGATAAATCTAGTATTTAGTTCAACTCTTATTATTTAAACATACAAAGTAAAAGTAAAAATACGGAGTTAAGTATATGAAATTTCAGCCCCATCAATAAACATGAAAGAGATGTGAGCATATAAAAATAATTGCATAAAGAGCCTTAACATTGGAGACATTATATCTATGTTGATGGAAGAGAAGAGAAGACACTTACATACAAAACAACAAGAGTAATGCAGGAAACTCTTTTAAACAGGCTTCTTAAAGCCTAATTTGTGTTTTAAAAACAAGAATGAGATTCAGGATTAAGCCAATAAAGAATCAAAATTAAATTCACTAGAATTAAATTCAGCTGACATCAAAACCTAATCAGATGCAACCAAACTGCAGTCATTACAATAATTTAATTTGTGCGGCTGAGATTGGTTGAGAATCAAAAGGGTAAGCAAACAGATGACAAGCAGGGAAAGAGATGAGGTGCTGAAGCAGAAAACAAAGAAATTAAATCCAGTAACAGGTTCCAAACAACCAACCAGAAGGTAATTTGTAGGAAATCAGGATATCTTGACCAAGGTGGTGTCTTAGCAGATAAGCCATCTTAGTGGCTCTTTGTCTGGAAACAAAGGATTCCTGTAACTGAAGATGGTATTTCTATTACTTGGCCTGGATTACATATAATGCTACATATTGAATCTGCCCTAATCTTAATAAAATCTGCTGATGGAAACACGAGTCACATATAAGCCATCTACCTAGTCCTCTTCAGTACAGTCTCCTGAAAGCAGATTTTAAAGGGTAAGCACCAAGGAAGATATGCTATAGCCAGTTGTACCACTGGTCCAACTAGCCCATATTGTCTACTTCAACAGTGTGCAACCTGTGATTGTAATGTTGCATGTGGTTGTCAAAACCCTTTCACGTGGCCTCCCAAATTGTATTTCAGTGTGTGACATCTTGAGGCATTCAGTGAATTGAATGATTTTTGAGGAAGGGAGGGCCTGAATGGATAAGACTCACATTTCTAAATCACTATACTATTGACCTAATGTAATAAAACAAAACCAGAAAACATACTACCCCTCCCTGAGGAGCAGGAAAAAGATCATACTCCCAGCTAACAGATTATTATCATACCCATTCAGGCCCTTCCCTCGTCAAAAATCATTCTGTGTGACTCTGGTCATTAAAAGATTGCCCAATTCTGGCCTACACTGATTCCTAGCAATAGTCCAGGATTTGAGGCAGTTGTGCAGCTGGCTCATTTTGGACACTTCCTTAATGCAATTAGGGGGGGTCTGCTTTGGGCAGTCTTGTATATCTCTTTGGAACAAGGACCAGTTTGTTGCCAAAAGGTATAATATTGAGAAAATGAGCACCCTTAATTATATATGTGCAGAAGTAGCTGTCCTGTTAATTGTTTTTTAAAAAATGAGATGATGGTGAACAACATTAGCCCTGACCATCTTTGCCAATATGTGAATGAAGATCATGCCTGTTTACTGCTGCCTTCCAGGTCACTGGAGAGTCCCTTGATTAGTCAACCTGGGAACACTAATTCCCAGGTTGGGAAGAGTTTCAAGCTCCAGTTGGAGATGCCAAGGATTCAACCTGAGACTTTCTACATGTAAACCATGACCTCTACATGTAAACCATGAGACTTTCTACATGTAAACCATGACCTCTATCACCAAGTTACAGCACTTTTCCTCCACCTCATATATGTTACAGTTCAGATAACAAATGGCTAACTATTAGCCACTTCTAATTCTGATCTGAGTAGAATTGCCAGTACAACATCCTTGAGTAATGCTTAACTTTGCGATGAATTATGGTCCATGTGTTGTGGGGTTTTTTTGTTATAAAAAGTTAATCCACAATGGCAGCATCCAGCAGAGTAAGTAAACACAGTCTTCTTATATAGCCACATCACCCAGAATGCCAACGTTTCTTTGCAAAAGAGTCAATTCTTGTTCAAGGGATCTTCAACCTACAGCTGAAAAAAATCTATGTGGGAAATTGTCTAAAGACCTCAGTACTGAGCCTCTGGACAAGCAGCAGGGCTGATCTTGTTCTTCTTTAAAAGTTACTTACCCAATAATAATTTATCTAAGCCTAAGTACACACTTTTAATGTCTTCCGTTATGTATTTATACGCTATTGCGCATTCTGATAAATGTTGCTTAGTGATTAATCTGCAGTATCAGCTCTAAAATAATAAGAAGGAAAAATGTTACTAATTCTCCTAAGCTGTGAAAAAAGTAATAAAAATTAAGCCAGAATTCTGAAATATTAGGGCATACAGAAGAATCCAACAAAAAAACTGTAAGTTAGGATCAAAGAAGAAGGCTATGTAAGATTTTTTTGCACTTGAGCATAAGGGTACATGGAGATGTAAAAACTGAATTGCAGGAAACCAAGGATATATGGAACATCAAGCAGAAATAGCATTGGTTTATATTATATCAAACCTATTCAGAATATGTTTAAGATTATTAAACTCAGACAAACCTGTGGGGAAGAAATGTACATTCAGTGGAAGAGAACACTCTTTTCCATTCATGAAAAAAAAAGTTTCAGGTTCAATCTAGGTAGGATTGAGGAAAATTTCAGTCTCAACTACTAAAGAAAAAGTGGCTTAAGGACCTCACGCAGTCTTTGACTGCAAAAAATAAAACAGGAAGAGTTGCTAGGGAGCTCTATCCTTTTTATCCACTGGCCAGCTGATCAGTGGTTTCTTGCTGCCACTGATGGCAGGACAGTAAGCGGTCACTCAGCAGATTGGTGGGAACTATGATCACTATTTTCTTGCTGTTACATAATCAAATAAACAAAATGCCAACAAGAAATCAATGATTTGCAGTACTGACTGGAAAAATAGAATGAGGAAGAGAGACAAATGAAATACACGTGAAAGTGTGTGAATTTGTATATGCATGTGCTTATATGTGTGTGTGTTATAAATAAAAGTGAAAGTATAGATGAATAGGTACCAACGTAGCACTCATCTGAAACTAATCACCTGTGTTTCCTGCAGGTCCCCTAAAATCAGCTACCTGTGCATGGATCAATGGAGCTCAGATGGAGTCACATGCTTTTCTGGTTGGGTCTTTTTAGCTTTGTTTTTCCCAAGGGGCTGCAGTGGGTGGGTCATTTGTCCAAGGTGGGAGAAGCCAGTTTTTCTAATTGGGCAGGGATGCGTCATATAAAAACTGTTATGGACTTCTCAGCAGTAGAACGTTGAAATTTAATTAATATTGTGAGCCTATTTGAAGGCTTAAACAACAATATTTGTTTTTTTCATAACTAACAATACATTTTAAACAGAGGTTTAGGGTCTGTGGCACTGCCCATGTGTTGCTCATTTGTGTCTTACAGAGCCACTGTCCTCAGTATGGACAACCTCCAAGCTAGGTGGACCATAGTCTGATTCACACCAAGGCAGCTTCTCATGTGCCAATGCAGATGACACTGATACACATCATTTTGTATGAAATGAGATTATTTCAGTAATATGCATTTCCGTATGACAGATACGCAGATGTGATCAGCTCGTATTTCAAGAACCAGATATAGACATGCTCCAAGAACCAGATAGGTCTCAAGCTTTACGTAGGTAAAGAGATTGTGATAGAAAATACTTTTTTGACTATCATGTGGGATGTGTGTACAGTATTGTGTAATGACAGTAGGTTACATCAAGACACTGTGCGATGACCCATCAAGTATTTGGCAGCAAGGAAGAAAGACCAATAATCAAAGATGTCTCATAATACATAGCTTGGTCTCCCATCTTGTATCTTTCCTTCTGTAGGAAGTACTATGGCAGTGTGAAGGCTCTGGACACTACTAACACTCCCAGCTGTTCACAGCCAATGATGTGGGATGCTGGTGGCAACTGGAGATTCTCACAATGGATGCCCACACCAATCTCAGCAGACTTCACCTCTTTTTTCTTTGTATCTTCCCTTTAATCCCATTCAGTTAAAATCGTGTTTATTTCTAGTGCAGCTGAAAATTTTATATTTATTCATCCAGCACAGTACCAAGAGTTTTGGCTGGCAGCAGGCTTTGTGGAATTTTTCCTTCTTTGCTATTTGATCCTTTTAACCTGGCAGTGCCAGTGATTAAAACTGGAACCTTCTGGACACAAAGCATATGATGACACTACTGAACTCTAGTTTCTCCTTGAACAAGCAGGCACATTTTTCAAAGCGTATCTCTCTTCTCCAGTTTGCCATGGGTTCAAGAACATCTGTATCTAGTGTTCTGCACTCATGGCTTGGCTTATACTTTACAGCATGGTATACATTCTTTACACGTAAAATAAGAGTGAATATACATTATGTAATACAAGATGTCCTGGATTATGTGTGCACCATATAGTATACACTGATTTCTTGAATATCTGAACAATGTAAATGACCTGGAATTAACTAATAACACAATGAATATTTTTTATCCATCATTTTTCACATTTGGCTTTTGGTAAAGCAACAAGCAAACAAAATCATATAACTGGGCCTTTGTTTACCAACAATTTTAAAAGCCAGCTAGGAATGTTAATGAGGAGATGTTTGGATAGGACTATATCAAAAATATAATGATTTAAAAATAAAGTGCAGAGACATCAAAGGCACATTGAGTTTATGGTAATAAAGGTCTGGAAGAGAGGTTGTGCTTTATATAATCATTCGTATTAACACTGAGAAAAATCCTCTCTGGCTTTAAACACCGTATCAGACAGATATATTTCCTACACACTAAATCCTGCTATCATCATTGCAGCAAAAATGCAAAGGGGAACAGAAACAGCCATCCCACATATCAAAATGGGATGTATTTCCTCTTCCGCAAAGCTTTCTCTTTAATAAGCGCCTCAGCTGATCATTGTCATTGTTCTAGGTAATGAATCACCTACACATACATTTTCAAGTGTAATGACACTCTTGCTTATTAAAGACCTCTCAGCTGAAGGGGCAGAATATTATGAACTGGCCCTTCCATTCATTTTCTTGAATATGTTATTCAGTATTTTATGCTAAAGCGGCAATACACCATCCATTTTAGTACAATAATCCTTATGTTCAATAAAACTGAAGTGCTGCATCATAAATCATTATACTCATTTATTCTACATTAGACATATTAGACTCTCCATTCCATAATCTATTACAATAAGGTGGATTTAAATATACCCCAAGGAACTGCAATAATAACTTGAAGACCAAATATAGCAACTGAGGATAAAATATAGTTAACCTAAAATTGCACTAGCTGAAAAGACAGTGGTGAACTTTAAATGAAATTCCAAATGTGTTATAATATAAATCAAATAAGCAAGCAGCTGAGAAAGAGTTGAACCTGCTCTATGAAATCTGATTAAATGATTCCTAAATACTTTGCTTAGATTTTGCTTCTGTTTCTTTAACTTATTTAGGAAGAAAGAAGTTCCCATTTAAAAAGAAAGTGTTATGGGCACCATTATGAAAACCTTCCGGGAACAAGCATATATCATTCTACTTTAGAGCTTGCTTTTCCTTATGCTTTTATATGATTATCTTACATAAGGTCTAATTTGCTGAAGGTGTGCATTTTCTCTTCCTAGCAGTTTATTTTTCATTTTTATCATTTTCTTTTTAAATCCAAGTGTTCAGTGGCAACATTCCAACTGGTTTTAATGGAGCTAATCTGGCCCCTTTGGCTCTATCCAGCACTTCTTCATGTGGTAAACAGGAAGCTGATAAGTGAAAGGGAGGAACAGACAGGAAGAACCTTATTTCCTCTTATTTCAACATCTTGCTGTTTTAAAACATCAAGAAAATCAATTTAAAATATCTTAAAAAGCACACCAAAGGGAAATTAATAGTGTCAAATATCTAAAATGCATTGAAATATGTAATGAAACATTTAAAAAAAAAACTATCTGGTACCCAAAGCTCATCAAACATACGCTGAAAGAGCCAGTCAGTGGAGTTTTTCTGCAATGAAGAAAAGGGAGACAGAGTGTTTCTTTATTGGCCAAGATAGGATTTGCTCTGGCTTGCCTTATATTATTTGTGGGCCTACCAGAGTGTCCACAGGATATGATAAAAAATGTCAAGATGGCAGACAATGGCATGATGCATGTAAAAACAGCTGGAGCTTTGATTGCATTGTCATGGCCAACATCGTGATTTTTTTACCATACCCTGCAGATACCTCTGGGGCTTACTCTGGAAGCCACAACAGTAGCTAAAACTGTGCTGAAAGTAGGAAACTTTATATGTGTATTGCTTGATCTGCGATAAAATATTCTTAATATGAATTGGATAGTAGTACAATTTTTAATTGGCAAGATAGCATCACTGAAGCAATGAGCATGAAACTGAGCAAACTCAGGGAGGACAGGAAGGCCAGGAAGGCCTGGCGCAATATGGTTCATGGGATCACGAAGAGTCGGACACGACTTAACGACTGAACAACAACAATTTTTAAGAACAAAAAAATATGGATTTGCAATCCAAAAAGATTCTGTATTCACAAGCTAAAAATTTCCTATTGTTGAATACTGAGAAAGATCTCAGAAACAATGGAAAACAGATGGCAGACCTGCAGTAATACCATAATTATTTTACTATAAATAGATATGTTTGACTCAGGGCTGCCACACCATGATGCAGCATGAATGTAGTACATGGCAGGCCAGAATGCTTGTATAGTGACCCAAACTGCCAGCATATGTTGTTACAACATTGGAAATCAAATTTTTGGCCTGCAAGTTAATAAATTTAGCAGGTAAACATTAAGACTGGAAATACGTGCTCCAGTGTCAAACAAATTGTATTTTTCTTGGCCAAGCACAGAAAAAGTACTTTGAGTGAATACACTCTAATTACACAAAAGCAAGGCAGAAGCCATAAAAGTGCTACAAAACCATATGCAATTCTCTAGCAATTGCATTTCTGGAAGTAGGTGCATTGTCCATTGATCATTTGTGCTCTGTAAATTAATGTAAGTCATTTACAGGATCAATATACTTACAAATCCAAGTTGTTCTTAAGGTTACTTTGAATATTACATAATATTATCTATGTCAATATTGGATAGAAATTATTATACTGCATATAAGTATAGATGCTATAGGCTTTCATGTTACTTGGTGAACTTTTTATTTAAAATCTGGCATCTACTATAACCAGTCATCACTCAGAACATTTTTCAGGTACAGAATATTTTATGTATACATATACATATACAAACATATACACACATAACACTTATACATACATACACATACACAAACATATATACACATACACGCACACATACTCATCTACATGGAAACTATCCATGGATGAGACACAAGAACTTGGAATTGATGGCATGCTACTACAACAGTAGACCTAATGAGAGGAGATATATGAAACCATGAGAGAACTACGGCTGGATAGAAGACCTACATCCACACTAACTGAAAAACAGCTAGTTACCCAAATACTTCAACCTAGCGAAGAAGAAGTTGCTCTCACAACTTGAGATAGACCAACTACACATTACATCACAGACTCAAGAAAACCCGGAGAAGATGTGCAGCCAACACCTGAAACTGGAACGTCACTGCTACCCCCTCCATTACAGAGCACAGCAGCTGATATGAGGCTTAAGATCATGGATAAACTAACTACAGTCAACCCCTGAGACATATTACCAAGGCTCAGTGGAGAAGTACCATCAGACAGTCACATGGGAACTATGATGAGGTGGCAAGGAAGACAGCAATATACAAGTAGCACCAAAGGATAAGATAGGTCCTGAAGAGCCAGCTCAATGGGAAGAACAAGATCCACGCATCAACACATACGCCCTGCCAGTCATCAGATACCCTGCCAGTATAGTGAGCTGGTTGAAGGACAGGGAGGCTGCTGATATGATAACCTGGAAACTCCTCACAATGTACAGAGGTTTCCACCCCAAGTCTAACACCTAGAAACTATACACCAGCCGGAAAGAGGGCGGGTGGAGTCTGGCGAATGTCAAAGCCACTGTCTTGGACAAAATCCAGAGCATCCAAAAGTACATCAGTAAGATGGCGTGCAAAGATGAGCTCCTGCGAGAATGTCTGAGGCAGTAATTTCAAGCAGAAGTGCCATGGCAAGACAAGACTCTGCACGGGATGTACCATCAATGCATAGCTGAGGTAGCTGACACTGGAAAATCCTACCAGCGGCTGGAAAGGGCTGGAGTAAAAGACAGCACTGTGGCACTGATCATAGCAGCACAAGAACAGGCACTAAGCACCAGATCCATAGAAGCAGGGGTCTACCACACTAGACAGGACCCAAGGTGCAGACTGTGCAGAGAAGCCTCAGAGATAGTCCAACACATAGTGGCAGGGTGTAAGACGCAGGCAGGAACAGCATACACTGAACGGCACAACCAAGTAGCTGGCACTGTGTACAGGAACATCTGCAGAGTGTATGTGCTAGACCTTCCCATATCCAGATGGGAGATTCCACAGAAGGTTGTGGAGAATAACAGGGCTAAGATCATACTGGTACTGGTCAATCAATCAGACATCATGGTAGTAGACAAGGAGAAGACAGCGGTGGTGATAGATGTAGTGGTGCCAAGTAACAGCAACATCAGGAAGAAGGAGTATGAGAAGGTGGAGAAGTACCAAGGCCTGAAGGAGGAACTAGAGAGGATGTGGAAAGTAAAGGCCAAAGTGGTCCCAGTGGTGGTAGGAGCACTCGGGGCCGTGACTCCTAAGCTGGGAGAGTGGCTCCAACAGATCCCAGGGACAACATCCGAGCTCTCTGTGCAGAAGAGTGCAGTGCTAGGAACAGCTAAGATACTGCGCAGAACCCTCAAACTCCCAGGGGTCTGGTAGAGACCTGAGATTGAGGAAGACACATACCACTCATAGGGGTGAAAAGGTTTTCTTCTCTTTTTTTTTACACATACACATATACACATACATATGTACACACACACACACACATGCTCATCTACATGAAAATTTATTTATTTCAAACAACAGTAGAAAGAAAATCTATCAAAATATATTTAGACATACATTTACACTTCTAAAATAGAAGTGTAAAATTAAAATTCTATCTTAATATTTTATTATTCTATTAAAATGAAAGTTCCACAGTAATCTAAAAACCTCCTATGTCAGAATTTAATTTTTAAAACTCCAAAAAATAAACTACAGAAATCAAAGTTGTTTATTTTTCATACATTATTTTTTTCCTTTTTAAATGAACCACCACTTCAGTTTCTTTACAGTACAAGCACCCATTTCCATCATTTTGTCCTTTACCACTAATTAGAAATCCAAACAAGTTTATCTAGCATGTTGTGTGTGGACCAAAGTAGTGCTGAACAGATTATGGCCTGTGATTTTACTCTTCTCTCATCACAGGTTGCCGCTATTTAAAATGTTACACACTGACTGATAAGTGTGAAAATTGTTCTTTTTTAGAGACAAAGAAAGCAACGCTTAACATCCTCTGGCTGTTCAGAACTTTTTAGATGGCTACTGCCCCTCTTGGACTAACAAACTTGACCTATTTCCCTAAAGATTTTAAATACCAATTAGACAGATGCTCTTGTTTGTAGTAAAGATCAGCATTTCTTCCTATTCTTTTCTTCTATTAAAATATGATTTGTCTCACTCTTCTTTTATTAAGAAAAGTAATGGCAGTTTTGAATAGCCTTTAATGAAGAAATGTTAGAAATACTGCAAAGGCCTTTTTGCTATGGCTACTGAAGTTGAGATATAAAAAAAAAAATTCCCCTCTCACCCCCATCGGTGGTACGTGTCTTCCTCAATCTCGGGTCCTCTACCAGAGGCCTGGGAGTTTGAGGGTTCTGCGCAGTATCTTAGCTGTTCCTAGCACTGCACTATTCTGGATAGAGAGCTCGGATGTTGTTCCTGGGATCTGTTGGAGCCACTCTCCCAGCTTAGGAGTCACGGCCCCGAGTGCTCCTACCACCACTGGGACCACTTTGGCCTTTACTTTCCACATCCTCTCTATTTCCTCCTTCAGGCCCTGGTACTTCTCCAGCTTCTCATGCTCCTTCTTCCTGATGTTGCTGTCACTTGGCACTGCTACATCTATCACTACCACTGTCTTCTGGTCTTTGTCTACTACCACGATGTCTGGTAGTACACATACATACACACACACACACACACACACACACACACAACTTCTGGCCAGCACAGATGCTAATTTGAGAAATTTGAGAAATACTATGCACAAAAATGCCACAATTTAATTATGTTTTGCTGAAGAATCTATCACAGTCTGGTTCACACATTATGCTAAGCCATTAACCATGATTTACAAACCATTTACTCATTGAACTAAGCCAAAACCAATTAAGCCAGATTCTAAGATGGACTGAGATTCAATCCATCCCCTGACAACTTATAAGGATTCCTAAAACAAATGTATGGTTCACATATAACACTACAGTATAATTCAGCCTTCTGAAGAAAAGTCAAGGTGAATCTTAAGGGCTTAGCTTCCCCATCTTTCTCCAGCAAAACTGTAAGGAGGAGCTTTACAGCTTTCCATTTTTTAATAGCATCACTCCACAAATTAGTCTTCTCATTGAGAAAAATAGGATAAAGGAGCATAGCAACACTTCCCTTTGCCTGGCTCTGAACATTTAATCCTAAACAACAACTAAACTTTACTATTTTACTCAAAAAGCTCTGCAATGATAGCTTTTGTTGTTGTTGTTGTTGTTGTTGTTGATGAGCTTTACATAGAGCAGGAAGTGCTGGATCAATATTTTGTTTTCAGTAAGGAAACTGGTCCAGCTTATCTTATGCAAACTTAATAAGCATAAATGCCCACCTATATGCAGACCCAAACCAAAAGAGAGAGAGAGGGAGGGAGAGAAAGAGAATCGGGCAGTAAGCGAATGTGCACGTATTTTTATCCTCAATTTGTTTGGAATTGCAGCTTACATCGGTTCCAACCAAGAGAATCTGGAAAGCATCAGGCCACCACATGCTCCAGGATAGGCGCACAAATGCATTTTTTTTCTCCTTTGCAAACAGATTTTTTAAAAATTCTATTGGTATAAAATGATTGTCACCTAAATAGCACTGGCATTACAAAGTAATCCTTTGGTCTTTCATAGATATAAGGAAATGAACCATTTATACAATTAATCATGAGCTAAATGCAAATCCCTAGTAAATATTCTAACCAAGTACGCAGCAGTAACTTCTCAAATGCAGTAGAACGAGATAGTATTTGCTGCTGATATTGATCCAACCTTTGAATTACTTCAACCTCCGGATCAATATCAGCATGCAAATCCTATCTCATTCCACTGTGTTTGAGAAGCTGTCTTCCTAAAGACATATATGAGAGATGTTCACATATACAAATAACAGAAATACACAATAAATGTCAGGATCTCCAACTGAGAGCTAAGATGGTAGAAAATCTGACTCCTCAAGAGCTTCTGTATTTTGCTGTGTGTGGTGAACTGTAGGCCCACGTGACAAACCTCTCTCATGCATGGCTGAATGCCTCCCCCTGCGCTTTGACCATTAACCCATCTCTTCTATGTCCAATATAGAATACATCTGATCATCCAAACTTCTAAGCAGTTAAACTTTCTCAATCATAGCTGCTCTGATTCGTGACCTGGAACCAGCCGCTTTCAATCCAAATGCAATGACAGAATTATTACACTTCCTGAGCAACTGGAGAAAGAAACACTAGCTTTAAATTCAGCCGAAAAGACGGAAAACGTTCCTTTCAATGGTACGTAGCTTTTTCCTTTTTCATGATACAGTGATTTACTGAAAAGGGAATCAGAATTTAACAGGACATTTTCTTCTTTCCTGTGCCCAAATTCCCCCATAGTTTGGGCACAGTTACTTTGTCTAAAAGTAACAAAGAAGAGGTTTTCTAAATTAATATTTAGACTCAATTAGAAGAATCTTTCTTCTGTTAAAGCACAATTTAGAACATGTAATGATGGGTTGCTGGTGTTTTATCAAAAGTAATTCTCTACTATAAGTACATTTTAAACCCCTATCAAGTCAGTTTCTTTTATTCTGTCTGCACAGCTCTGCAGTTCATCATCTCCAGAGACTTCCACTCATCTCTATTTATATCTCACTTATGCTCCTGCTGTTACACACACAGCTAAGAAAGATGAAAAAAAAATTAAAGCAGAGCGTCTCCAGAGTCCCTGTGGTAAGCAAACTGCCGTCATGGACTGAAAGAAAAAGGCCAGAAGCAATGGCAAAAAGTCAGGGAAATTCACTAGAACTGTGGCTCCCTTAATGGTCAATCTATGCTCATTGCTATTTAATTGGGGAGAACCTATACCCCAGTAGTAAGGAGCATGTTTCATGTGTAAGTTCAACATGTGATATTCTATTTCAAAGAGAACAAGTTTATAAGTAGATGATAGGAAAAACCTTTTCTTTTTTTCAGAAGTGCCACTGTCTTCTTCCTAGGGTTGAGAGAGAGGGACTGACCCAAGCTGGTTTCATGCCTAAGCTGGCACTAGAACTCATGGTCTCATGGCTTTTACCCTGGTGCTTTAACAACTACACCAAACTGGCTCTCCATGTCTGTAATACAACAGTCTAATAATGCTGGGATTTGCTAAAAGCAAGATGAGTCCAATAACAGTCTTTCTGAAAGCATTCGTGACTCTTCATCCATCTTTATGTGCCAGTATTTATTAGGACTCCTGATACAGATGGAAGAACATTTTATCGGATCCCCATTTTTAAGAAATCAATCTATTTTTGGACTAATGTGTAGATTGGAACAGTTATCCATCACACTGCAAAATTCAGGATACTGCACAAGCTAGACTTTAGCTGGAAAATTGTTTATTTTTCCTGTATGTTAGAGGACATTGCATTTCTAAATATGAAAATAAACAGCATATCTTTGTGTTTTTTCCTTAAAATTGGACAGATGTAGATATAAGACAGAAGAGGTTTATTACCAAATATAAGTGAAGCTAAAACGGACAAGAAATAAACTGATAAATCCATCCAAATCCTAATCCAACTAACTTTTCCTAGCATATGTTTTATGGAAATATTGTCAAAAGACTAAATCCAGGATATTTGTCTTGCACTACTGAAATAAAAAAATGTACAATAATTACTCTTTATTTAAATGAATTAAAGCATGGCTAAGTTATCCTGGACCTAAATGAGTACATTTTCCTAAAAGAAGAATGTAAGACAAAAAATAAAATTGAGTTCAACAGAAAACCTCCATTACTAATTTTTATTTTTGAGAAATTGAACAAAATGTCACCCAGTTAGTTCCAGGAATAAGAAACAAAATGAGAAAAAGGAAAATGAATGGGAAAAACATGAAGGCAAGTAAAAGGATGATGCCAGAAATTTCACTTTCCCTATTAAAAAGGCACTGCTCCACCAAACTTCCATCTTCCTTTATTGGCATATCACCTATTGGTATTGGAAAGATAATGTAGCACATTTGACATCACATTCATTTTATTGACCATAGGCTGCTCTTATCAACACATAATTCCAAGCCTTAGCTTCAGAAATGCTAATGTTCAAAAAATACACAAAGCCCTAGATACCAATATTTGCCTGGAGGGCAAGAACTTCTATAAATGAGCAAATGAAGAGGGGGGGAGGTTTAAAACACCCAAACAAAAAAGTGTTGCTATTCCTGAAAGCATCTGAAGACATGTGGTCATTTTTATATATATATATATATCCAGAAAGACTGCAATAATCTAAGGCAATGTAAAGATGCTTGAGGAATTCAACTCTGCAAATTCCTACAGAAAATGGGCTGACCCACATGACGCAAACAAATCTGTGGATGAGAACTTAGGTATCCACTGAATTGCGTACAGTACATGTCCTCATGTTGTGCTGCAATTCTACTTAGCTTAAACAGATTAAGATATCTTCAAAGAAAATAACATCTTTAAGCTTGTGTTTAATTATACATTTGAGCGTATGTTTGAAAGGATGTTCTAAAGCACTGCAGATTAATTTAATGCAAGCCCATTAAAACATTTATGGTGAGAATACTGTATACAAAAATCCCCACAGATTGATAACAAGCATATTCTCTCACCTCCAAGACAGTTATTATTTTTTCCAGATCCACACACCTTTATTCTTATGTTTGTACACTATATTCAGAAATCAGGCAGAGAGTATCACGACATCAAGACGAGCAGCCCCAATAACCATTAGCTAAAATAGCCCAGATGTTTATGAAATAGTCCAGGCATAAGCTCTAGAATAATTCTGGAAGCTAATAGGGAACACTAAGATAGTGGGGTGGGATGGTTGTGTACTTTTAGCACTAATGGAAGACCACTTTGTTCACTCAGACTTTTGGCTGAATCAGATTACTACAGCTACATAAAATACTTTTTCAACTAATTAAGGCTGCCAGGGCATTTGGGTAACCAAAATTTAGGTAATTTATTCTACAAAAATAGGGATTGGAATAATAGCCTTATGTAGACATCTGCCTACATTGGTAAAGGGGATACTGTATAGGCACACCTCTAACTTTTCTGAATGAAAATCAAGAACCAGCAAACAACTTGTGGATGCTGGTGGTGGTGGTGGTGGAGAGTGAATTCCTCTTCCCTGTTCAAGGCAATCAATAAACAAGCGTGAATGAAATAAGAAAAATAAAATAGGGCTAAAGATCAAGCAGAAAATCAAATAAAGACGCACAAACAATTAAAAAAGATAAATGTGCTGCAATTTAAAGCAATGTATTTGAGACGGAGCCTTGCCATGCCGAGCTCCGAGCCAGGCTTTTGGACAATGGCATGCAAATGCTAGCAAGTCAAGACTTTTCTCCAAACTATGTTTTCACTAAAGATTGTGCTTTTTTCCAGAATAATAGTAAATGACACATGAACTTCATATGAACTATAGGTCATGCAAGGATTTAACATTGGCATTTTTAATCTAAAAAGTCTGTTCCAGAAAATCAATATGTTTCAGTCACAGTATTCGAATGCAATTTTCTTCATATAACAGAGCTTCTTTCTTTCTCTCTTTCTCCCCTTCTGTTTCTCTCTTTCCCTGTCTCTCTTTCTCTCCTTTTAAAGGAATAATGACTAATTTCCCATTTTTCTGTGAAACAAGCAGCTGTGTTATAAGGTAATGGCATCAATAACACATTACATGTAAACAGAAAATGAACAAAAAAATCATTCAAGGCCCTTTTCAAACCAGTGTGCTTTTCATCAGTGCTATTACTGGTTCCATTCACATTATCGGATTGAACCATGCTGCATAACCAAGGTGCTGACAAGCCTTGATTACTCAATAACTCCTGTATTCCTTTCGGGCAGGTTCACCGAAAGGACAGGAATGCAGGGCCTTCCTGTGGAGCAGACAGCTTTCCACAGAGACTCAAGTCAATGAAACCCAATGCCCTTGCGGCTCCGCACACCAAAATGGAGCTTTGCATTTCCTGATATGTATTTATGACTTTTTTCCTCCTTTGTTCTCTATTGTTTTAGATAACAATTTATTGTGCAGCAGAGAGGCCAAGCCAAACATTTTAAAAACTCTTTTCATAACACTTGGAAAGGGGCAAACAGCTAAGCCAACTCTGCAGTAAATCTGCGGTTGGCTCTTTCCCATGCTGCAGAGTCAACAAATCTGCTTCTCATCCAGGGCAAATCCAGACATTGCAATAACAGTGGAAACACAAATCCTGTATCCTAAGCCCCCAGGATCCTCCACTCCGCCCCTAGAATGTTGATCAGTAGCTTCTATTCTTGGCTCATTGTTCCAGCTGAGTTTCCCCCTTTTCTTAGCACATTCTTTTGCAAGCCTTCATTAAATAATAATAAAATGTTTACTTTGTAAATGAAATGCTGCTTAAATCCGACACTGGAGGAAGGGAATATGAATTCACTCTTCCTAACAACTTATCTCGAGGTGTTAATGAAAAACAGCTCTCCAGCTTGGCTCACAGATGTGTCTACCAGTCCCAGGCAAAGCAAAGCATTCTGACTATACTATCACATGAGCAAGCCCAAAACTCTTAAATATCCTGATGCAAAAAAACCAGCCTCTATGCTATAATTTCAGGGGAACTGAAGGGGAGAAAAATAATACTTAACTGTAAATCATTAGCATATATTTTTCCAAGGAATTTTCCAAGGCCCAAGATTCTCATTTACATCCTTTACCATAACTAACATAAAGCATGTATAACTAAAGCTGTCAATTAAGTTCTAGGAGTAGAAGTTTGCCTGTCGTTATTCATAATGCA
The DNA here is from genome assembly GCA_030867105.1 of Liasis olivaceus. NCBI lineage: Eukaryota > Metazoa > Chordata > Lepidosauria > Squamata > Pythonidae > Liasis > Liasis olivaceus. Next base: position 38,803,261 of record CM061351.1, on the reverse strand, counting down.
CTTTATAGATGGAAAATTTTATATAAACAAAATCAGTAACAGTTATTTACTTTTCATAATGATTATTTTTATCTATGTGTTCCAGCAGATTCTCTAGAGCAGTCTTTCAATCTGTGGACTTCAGTTTTCAGAATTCACCACACAGCATGGCCATTCCTGAGAACTTTAGTTGAGGGTGCCATGTTGGGAAAGGTTACCCAAGATGTTGTGGCAATGGGAGCAGTAGTTCCAAAGTTGGAGATTAGGTTTTACATTCAATAATATCATTATAGTGAAGTGCTTTAACTTTCTTTTTAGAAAGATATGGCACTTGTGCATTGGAAAGAGAAGGGTGGGCACCCTCTGGGTCCTGTCTATGAACGTCTTCTTGTGGAAACCAGGAGGTGCACCTGCCCTCTAGAAAAAGATATCTCTCTGGAGATTCATGGAATTCCCACCCTTAAGATGTTCCAAAAATTATTCAAAACCCATTTTTTCTCCCAGGCCTTGGGTTAAGATGGTTGTATAGTCTCTTCTAGCTAGCCTAGCTTGTTTAATTTAAGATTGGGTGTCTATTTTTCTGGTTGGCCATGCATCATCATCATCATCATCATTATTGTAAGCCTCCCAGAGTCAATGAGGAACTGGGCAGCCTCAAAATTCGAATGAATGAATGAATGAATGAATGGTGGATTCATGCAGGCAGCTAACTAGGTTTGTGATATAGAGGTTACAACTGTTACCAGCTTCTTTGATTAACACCTACTGTTCTCAGTGGAGGAAAGTGAAAATTCCCTTTCTTTCCTTTCACTTTTATGGACCATTCTTGACTTTATGTCTCCCTGTAACCATCTGACACTGTCCCTACCTTGTGTTATCTTATCAAGGCCTGCCCTGGGCCTGCTACAATTCCTTCAGCTAATATTGCTTTCTCCAGTTCTACACAATTGAGAGTTTAACAACCAAGAATTTAGAAATCTATGCTGGGCATGCTAAAAATGAGACCCCCCCCCCCCAATTCATTCTGTTTCTATAGTTAAAGAACAACTGGACCTCATCTGTAGTTTCCAAAAGATGCTGGGTACTTCAAAGCACATTAAGTTACTATTTTGTTAGCTTAACAATAGTCAAATGATTACACATTTTAAGAACAAAAGTGATAGAACATACAGTATTTTGGCAAAAAATAAGATGATACCAGAATGAGCATGACTTCCCTTACAGGTAGTCTGCAAGAAAAAAGTATATATTCCTCCAGCTCCACTTTCTCAATTTCCCATGTTGCCTATAGGAAGATGATATAAAAATCTTGTAAAAAGGATCAAAATGAAGGTTCATGGGGTTTTTAAGAGGCATTTGCTATGTTCCATATGATCTTGCTGAGTGTTAGAGAGTAATTCCCTAGGACTTGCTTCTGATGTCCTTAAGCTGGCTATTGGGAGCAAAAGGCAAATCTGTTGAATCACTCTGCAGTTCAAGTTTCAGTTGAATCTTGTTAGTCTGGTTATTAATTTTAGGACTCATTTACTGTCCTTACCTTCATAGTCATGTATTTATGGATCATTAGAGTTCATAATGCTATTAGCTATCTGAGTGGTTTCATTTTGACTTCTATTGTTATTTCTCAACACCGGCTGTCAAAATTGCATCTCACACATGATAACATTGGCTGAAAGTCAGAAGAGAGGGCTACTGTTAGGCTAGGTTGTAAAGCAGCTATGAATTATTTTGCAGGTTGCTGAGATACCTCAGAATTTGTTATTTGAAGTTGGTTGACTTGTTCCTTGTATTATGTTTTGAGGACCAGCTGCTATTGAAGAGTTAAGTGAATCTACACAGAGTCTCAACAGATGTTGTTTTAAATCATCTTATCTTGAACAGTGAAATAAAACATTTTAGTAGCAGAGAAAATAGAAACAGAAATTAAGACAGTGAAAAGCAGCTTAGAAATCAATATTGAAGCACAATGACAAAGCACAGGTATAAACAAATCATAGGAACTAACTAATAAAAAAAGAGATTTTTCACTATCTAGAAACTGCAACTGAGAAAGCTCTGTTCTGTATTCTTATCACCATTTATACCTCTGACCATACCAGGTACTGTATACTGGGACATGGGTCTCCCCTGCACAAGTCACCAGGCAGGAAGACCACATGAAAACAGACAGTCCTTTCACATACTCTTGTCCCAAATTGGTATAATAGCTTTAAATGTGAATTTGGCTTGGAATTAAATGGAAAGTCAATAAAATTCAAATCATACTGAAATATTGTACAACTCCAATAGATCCTAGTAAGATTCTAGTCTCAATATTCATTCAATTATTTCTAAAATTTCTGTCCCACTTTATCACTAAAATCAGTCCTATCACAGCAAAACCTTAATGAAAACTGGAATTTACAGTTAGTTAAAAAACTACTTCTCAATCAGTTCTCCTACTGACCCTTCTCATTTTTGCACCAAGTTATTTCAAGAAACTCCTGAATCAGACAGAAGGCAATGGCAATAGAGATTTCTTTGGGTATCTCTAACTCCCAGTAGAATACTTTTCCCCATTGGAAACTGGATTAGAAATTATAGCTCCACTAATATGGGAAAGCCATGATGTATGATGGATTACATGGATTACCATATTACTATAGATGAAAGGTCAATTTCATTTGTTTGCGTAAATCTGCATATCTAAAGGAACTCCACAAGATATTCTATGAGCATGTGCTTTTTCAAAAGAATGCATATACACTCATTTTAACTGGGAAGTACATTAATCCATATTTCCCTAATGATTGATTGATTGATTGATTGATTGATTGATTATAAAAACAAAATTTTTAAAAAGTACAAATGCATACAAAATGTTACTGTTGATTATCCATAATTCTATCCCTGGACATGCCCTTATACTTCAGTAGCCGGCCAAAAAATGCACACGTAGAACAGGTTCAATATTATCTACTCCATTTATTGGTTTTAAGTCTGCATTCGATCTAGTTCCAAAATCAAGGCCATGGACTAAGCTTATGAATGCCACCACTGATAGACAGTTACTGATGGGTATGCATAATCTTTATAAGAATCCTAGAATCAAAATATGATGCAGTATGCAAGGCCATCACACTAATGAGATTCCATCTTACAGAAGAGTGAGACAGGGATGTATTTTAGCTCTCCTGCAGTTTAATCTGTACATAAATCCAAAATAAATAAATTAGAACATCACCCCCCAAACCTAGGAAACAGACATACTGCAACTCTGTTGTATGCAGACAACATAGTACTTCCATCACAAATGTTGGACTTAAACAAGCTCTGAATGCTCTGGCCAATTACTGCTCTGAGGAAGCACTTGAAATCAGTTATAGTAAAACTAAGATCCTGATGTTTGCAAAGAGACCTAACTGCATGCCTGGAAGATAAATGGCCCGAGTATTGAACAAGTGAATTTTTAGGGTCCAGTCTAAATTCCTAAGAGCAATATTCCAGATAGCTCCTCACGTTCCATATGTAGTATTAAGGAGAGAAGCAGGGTGCCTGCATCATAGCACATTGGCTTAAGTTACTATTTTTTTCCCATAGGTTGGAGTTCTTTCCTTATTGAGGAGAATTACAAATCAATATGGTTCAGGACAATCTCACAAAAACTTCAACATCTTGGTTTTTCCAGGGAGGCATTCTTAATGATGGTTATGAACATGCATTCAGTGCATTTAAACAACATATTAAAGACCTGGAAGCCCAACAAGACCAGTCTGCTCTACCCAAAAATGTTTTTCTGAGCAGTCAAGCCCCTTTTTACAAACCAGTGAGATACTTACACCACATAACTATTTCCAAATTCCAAAGGGGAATAACTTTGGCACGCTTTAACAGTCTCCCCACAGCAGTTTTGGAGGGTTGATACAAAAAAGTCCCCTATGAACTGAGACTATGCCCCTGTGGACAAGAGGCTATTGAAAGTACAATTCATATGCTGCTATACTATACCCTCTATAAGGACTGAAGGACCACCTTATAACTCCTTACCTGGGAAATTCTGATCTTTTTTATGTACAATTGTTGTTATCAGATCAGTATGATTTAGTCTCCTTGAACATACTGCCTGTAAAATTAGGCAGACTTTGACTGTCCACCAATGAACCCACATACAATTGTATTATTTTATCTTGTTGGTTTTTTTTTTTACTTATTTTTATTTTTAATGTGTTCCTGTTTGCAATTCTGGTCAGTGACCGTAATAAAAATGCTATTCTTTTTTTTTAATTAAAACTTTTATTAAGATATATCAAAAGTACAGTTAAAATACAAATCAGAAAGTATAGAAAATTCTATTCTTGAAGACATGTTTTAGTCCAGACTCCCTGCTTATGTGGGCTTTAACTGTTTTAATTGTTTTACTGTTTTTTTGGATTTTTTAACCTGCCCAGAGTCATCTGGAGTGGGTGGTCACACCAAATCTAATTAATTAATTAAAGTGATGGACAGTTACTGCATTTTAGGAATGACTATCAGCAGGAACTAGCAATCAAGAAATACACTGTATACTGCACTGGTAGGTAGCAATGAGGCTTTGGAAAAGATATTTAAATGCTGTAACTAATCTATACCTACAAAGAACCGAATACTGCAGGCAATGCTTTTCCCTGTGACACTCTATGGAAGCATAATTTGGACTTGGAAGAAGCAGGATAAAAAGAGAATTGACACTTTTGAACTTTGGTGTTAGAGAAGACTCCTGAGAACACAATGGATACCCAAGAAAACAAACAAATGGATTGCGGAACAAATCAACCCAGAGTTTTTGAGGCACTAATGACTAGTTCAGATTGTCATATTTTGGACCCATTATGAAGACACAGCTCTTTGAGAAGTCCATAATGCTGGGAAAAGTGGAAGGAAAGAGAAGAAAAGAATGACGTGAAGGAACAGGCTGGAGACAGATCATCCTGGAGAAGATCTACATGGTTGCTAAGAGTTGACACTGACCTGATGACACATAAACAGGTAACATGAATGGACAGGTTTGACCAAGATGAGAGAATATAGAAAAAGTGACTGGATGATCTGGAGACCCAAAAATGAATGAAAATGTGAGTGGTGAGTATTTGGGTATAAAACAGTCTGTCTGTTTTAAATAAACGGTTTAAGCATAAGCTCATTTGTACACAAGGCAAAGGAATAAATATAAATCAGTAATTGATTTGTTTATGATGAAACACTAAAAAGATTAATGAAAGGTAGATTAATAAGTCCCAAAAATAAGCCAGAAATATTTTAATAATATCAAGAATCTGCTGGGGAAAAATAAATATGGAAGGAAAAAAAGAAATGAAAGAAACTAAAATGAACTATAGGAAGAGAAAGTACAAGCCCTGTATGAAAACATATTATAAAATATATTAATTTCACAGCAGAATTACTGGCAAGTAGATGAAAAAAAGAAGACGTAGAAGCTTCTTGGCAGAGATTGAAAGTAATTATGTTACAAACAGCCACAGAAGAGTATGAAGTTATGCTAATGAGATTAGAATGTTTAAGAGAAAAACTACCTGTAAAAGAATGATTACTGTAAAAAATAAATATGTGAGAAAGATTATATATTGTGTATATAGAGAAAAAGATAGTTACAAAAAATTAATAAAAAGTACCTAGGAACAGTTAAGATTAAAGAGGAAGAGAACATGCAGCACAACAAAAAATGTTCTGGAAGTGGATGAAGAGGGCTAAACAAGCAGCCTCCAGCAGAGTAGATGGAATTAAAAATAAAAGAAATGAAATCATTTGTGATAAAACTGAAATGAGGGAATGCTTGGAATGTTTAAGAGATTTGTTTGAGAATGATAGTGATGTGGAAGTGTGGAACTTAAATAAATGCTATAAATGTTAGAGTCCAAGCACAAAAAAGATGAAAAGGAAATAAATTCTGTGAGAATGTTGAAAAATGGTAAAGCTGCAGAATAGACGGTATAACAGAGAAGCATTAAAGCATGGATGTGGTTTGCTTATGGAATAACTGTGATTTGATTAATGTGTGTGTGAAAACGGCATCAGGGTCTGATGGTCAGAAGAAGGCTGTTACTCTTTCCTTACATAATGGGAAAGGTAGCAAGGGGGAACACAAAAACTACACAGTAATTACTTTGGTGGCCGAGAAGGTATTTGGCAGAATTTTGGTTGAAAGGGTGCAAGAGGTGACAATGAGCAAAATTTGAAAGTACGGTGCACTGGGGCAAGACATGTTCAGACCAGGTTTTTCTTCTTCAGCAGATCACTGAGAAATATATGAGCCTGAGAAAAAAGTTTTATTTAAAATTTATTGATTTACAAAAAGCATATGATAAACTGAAGAGGTTTGAATTATGGATATATTTTGTGAACATAGAATTGAAAGTTGGTTGAGGAGTGCAGTGAGAGCATATATGATAGAAGTAAAGTATGAGAATAAATGGAACACTAGTAAATGATTTAACAGTGAGCAGGGCATAATAAAGGATGTGTGATGACCCCATGGTTAATGCATTTATGTATAAATATTAATAAATAAGGAATGTTTGTCATGAGGTATGTTTGTTAGGGACATGAATGTATGTATTCTTTGATTCCATATTGTTGGCTGAGAACCTGAATGATTTACACCAAATGTTTGATAGCTTTTACAATGCAACAAGGAATGTACATCTGAGCATTCATGTATCAAAGACCAAAAAAGTTGCCTTTCACAGGAAAAACTTTCACAGGAAAAACAATTGCAAGTTATATATGAGTAGCAAAAAATAGAGTAAGTAGATGAACTTGTATTACCTTGGTAAACTGTTTACTAAAGACAGGAAATGGATTGAGAAATTCTAAGACATGGAAATGCTGATGAAAAGATAGTGGGTAGAATATGTCTTATGGTGAAGAATTAATATTTGTGAATAAATGAAGGAAAAAAGTCTGCAACAGCCTGTTTTATTACATGGAAGTGAGAGTTGGGCCAGGAGAAACAAAAAAGTAATTTGCATTCAATTTATATTATTCTCTTTGTATTTATTCTTTAATTAAACATATTCAATTTAGGCACCATCCAACTCCAGATGACTCTGGGTGGCCCACAATATAACAGTGAAGATCGAATCATAAAACAAATATATAAAGGGAGAATGACAATGAGAAGAAAGGGAAGATTGAGAAAGATGTGGTTGGATGAAATTAATGGAATCCTCAAAAAGAAAGTGAAGAGTTTAAAGAAAATCACATAATGTCAAGGTCACATAAATAACTAACATTAACTTTTTTCAGCTTCTCCTAAAGAAGGGTTATTGGCTTAGGAGCCACATATAATTTCTCCAGAACCAATATCCACTGTATAGTTTCAGGAGCAACAATTGCATCTGAATGAAATAGACCAAATAACAAGTGCTCAGATTGAAAATACTGTCAAGAAGTGAACCTCAGACTGCCTCTCTTCTTCCAGCAGGCTGCAAGAAAGGTGTCAGAAGCTTTTGCTTCTGCTTTCAACTAATTTCTGTTTTAGTATTATATCCAAATGATGGTTAAACAAATCAATTTCAAAACGGTTCTTTCAATAAAGCAGGTGAAACACATGACATTGAATTACAAGTTAATGAAAATGGAAACAGGAATATCTGCCTACCACCTTGCTGGAGGAGCAAACCTAAGGTCTGTTCATATTTATAATAACTTGGTGTTTATTATATCTGAATGTAGTCATTATGTTGCCTATATGTACTAGACTGTAAAAGCTAAAAAAGTAGAGCAAGGTTTTCCACAGTATTCATTTATTTTACAGCAGAGAATATGTCTTCCCATTATATAAATTTACCTCCAATTGTTTGGCCTTAATTGGGTTGTGGATCAAGCTATAACTGTCGCTGGGACTGAATGGGGCCACCAAAGCCAGCTTTATACATTTGTCCCTAAGGAAAAACTTTACTGAAAAGCAAAAATACTAATCAAACTCCTGTATATTATGCAGTACTGAACAACATGTACAGGAAAATAGGGTAAGGCAATGGGCAATGATTTACTGGTGGAACTTCAAACTAGAAGATGATAAAAGTGGTTGCATAATAAAGAAAATGCACTTGTATCAGGAATAAAAATACTGCAAGTTTTTAGAAAACAGTAAAGACTGAATGTTTTTATAGAACATGACACAAATGGGTTACACAACAAGAGTAGTATTTTTATATCAGTTCAAATAAATAATATACAGCTTACTTTTAGATAACGGTATATATTCAACAATCCTTTGTCCCATAGCTGAAAAGGAAAAAAAAACTGTATTGGAATAGATGAATCACTTCCTGGCAAAGTAAACAGATTAAATTAAAAACAAATGCTTCTATTTCCTCACTCCTACTGCTATTTCGGTCACACATACACACACACCCCACTTCAGAGCAAAATATTTGCCTATCAAACACTAGACATGATCGAGTTCATCTCTCATTTGAACAAGTAACAGACAAATGAAAATAAATAAGAAAACTATCTCAGAGAAAGAAATGAATGATCATATAACCATTTATCTCTACGTATAATTAATTCTACAGGTAGGCCTAGACTGGATAATTAAGGTGGCATTGAAGATGAAGTGTCAAATGCAGTCTTTTGAAAACAAATATTATTTCAAGCAATCTTCCCAATTTGCTATCTTCCAGATTTTTGAGACTGTATCTCTCAGAATGCCAATTCTGAATATTCTGGAAGTTACAGTGCCAACATATGTAGAAAACACTAGCTTTGGGGAAATTAGCTAAAAGCTACTTTCTCAAAATCCTGGGAGAAGAAAAACTATTAAAAAAAAATATAGCCATGCCTGACAGGAACGACTAAGCTTAGGAGTCATTCTTAATCAGAACTCAATTACAGCACACCTCTCTCTATAAATTTCACTCAGAAGACCAACACTACAAAATGCTGCATGGGCTATATCCCTCTGGCCCCATGTGATGAATGTTTAGAACTGTTAATAGATATCTTGGATGATGGGAGCTTGTCAAACAGAGGGCAAAGTACAGACTTTACAAGAAACACACTCTCTTTGTTACACTTGTGGTTGTTCATCCACTTTAATATCTAAATATGTTCTGCTCGGAACAGTTGCAGAAGATTTAGGCAACTTTTGGGAACCAATGTGGAATTTTGAGAGAATGCTGAAACATTCTCACATATAAACTAACATGAAGGCAAAGCAGTGGTCCATGCCAGTCTAGCTTTTGTCTTTTTTTTTTCTGTGTAGATGGGCAGACTTCAAGCATAACATTGGTCTCTAAGAATATCTAGTCTATGTGGAAATCATTCAACTTCCCTGAAATAAACAAATGAATAGATAACTATATCTAATTATAGTTATCTTGATAGATAACTATCAAGTCAGACTGGGCAGGAAGCTTGATGGATGCCAATGTTCATCAGGAGTTATTCAAACATGTTGCCTATCTTTGACCAACAGATTGCCTTACTATGACTACAGTTATGAATCCCAAACATTCACCAATGAAAGAAAGCTAATGTCATCATGGTGAATTGCTGAAATCTATACATAGGAATTATGAAATATATCCCTTTGGTAGACATATGCAAAACTATGCATTTTATGATTCCTTAACTGCATGACATATATACAGTCCTGACTGCATCCTCTTAAGGATGCAAATATACACGACAGTGGCTACATTTGACTCTTGTGATGACCCTTGAACTGACATGCTTTCTCATCCCAAAACTTAGGCAGGAATGCATTTAGAAGCCTGAAAACTCTGCCATCTGTTTCCAATAAGTTTTACTTTATCATTTTGTCCAGTTCCAGACACTCTTATTTTAAGCTATTATTAGGCTAAAACAAAACCAACTTCAAAATCATGGTCATGAAGATAATTTGTTTCAATCTATTGAGATCAACCACAGTTTCAGGTTTGTACACAACGCTATTACTGTAGTTAAGTGAAAATGGAAGCAGAGATTTCTTATCTTCTCCTCAAGGCTAAGGCAGAGAAGGGAAGGGCACATGTCTAGAAATACATTCACACAAGCTATGGTATAACATCATGATAGATAGCAGCACCTAGATAATCTTGAAAAAGCTAAGCAGGGTCAGACCTGCTGGAGAAGTAGTTGGGGGAGTAAAGACCCAGAAATGCCAGGGCTGTAGGCCAGACTGGAAAGTATTACATCCCAAAAGAAGGCAAGGCCAAGACAAGTACTTGAATTGATAATGCAAGCACCAGAAGCTGGCCTTGACTTGAAATAGATTTTTTTACAGTTCATCATTAAATTGAATGTCTGAACGTAATCAGTATGTGGCCCATACCCTACTTAAGAATTTCACTAGTTGCCCATGCTTAGAAACCACTTAAATCCTGAAATAGAGAATATTTCTGTCATTGTCACCTGTTGTATGTTTGATTTTCTTTGAAGAAATATTTCTACTCTACTTTCTGATCTCTACAAGCAAAGGTTAATAGCTCTTGTAATAACTGTACCTTAAAGATCTTCCCCCTTATCTTTGTTCCCTGTGAGAAAGCAACAGAGAGACAGAGTATTCTGAAGTGCCTTTGAGCAAAATCTTGTCTTGCAATCGATGATCTCTAACTCCCTTTCTTGCATCAAAGGCTTTGCGCTACTTTCATTGCATTCCTTCCTGCCCCTCCTTCGGATTCTGACTTTTTGATGACTTGATAAAACTAGGGATTTTTTTTCCCCATTGCAGTTTTCACAGGGATTGGAAATTACACATCAGTCACAAATATCCTTACTCTTGTCTGCAGTGACATGAAACAGAAAACAGACTTTGCTTATTTTGTTTTCTCTTTTTCAAATTGTCTGCTGAATGAGGGCCAAACTCAAGGCAAAAGGTTATGACAGGGCAACCAAGAATCAGCTATTTCACTTACTGTATTTTAGAAGTTATTTGTGTGATTTTCAGCCTCAAGTCAGTCTCCAAGTAACTTGGGCAGCCTTGGGTCCAATGCATCTTGACTGGGGTAAGGAGTGGAATATTTTATAATCCACCTCAGGTAGCAAAGTGCCTTTGGCTGAGTTTCATGTGATGGGAGCAGATTTGTGTATTTAAACAAAGATTTGCTCCAAAACACAAAAGAAAGAGCACAGAAATGTATTTTTAATTTTAGAAGAAGTGCAAGTGCGTAGCACAGATTCTGCTGCTCCAGGCATTCCCTCTGCAATACAAAGTTCAGACATTAGAGGTATAGCTCAGTTGGGAGAAAAGCACCTACACAGAAGGCTAGAGGAAAGGAAGTAGCAGAAATGACTCTTCATTTGCATACCTTCCTCCTATTTTTTTTTAAAGCCCTCAACCCTTCTTTTAAAATAACTGGGGCATGGAGAATTCAAGGATGTGCTGTGAGAATGTTCAGTTTGGCCCTAAGAAAACCTTAAACCAAAAGTCTTCGAATGTCAGGCAGCAAGTTGGGAGGTGGGGGTGGGAAATGGGTAGAGAAATGATGGTGGTGGTGATGATGATGTAGCCAAAATCTCCATTACAAGGCAAGAATATGGGTAACCAAACACAAAAAGCTTTGTGGAAAATGGGGTGATCAAAGAAGTTAAAGATTAATATTCCACACCAAGAACAAAAGGATGTTCTATTGTGGCCCTGTGCTTATTCCTTTGAATATAAACATTGTTCTGAGAACCATTTTTTCTTTATACAATCTTTAAAGGATAATAAATTAGGCCTTGGACAACCATACAAGCTGCTACTAGATGTGAATGTGAATGTGTCTGTAGAAAAGGCTGACTTTCAATCAAAGTCTATTGAAAGAATAGTTGGATTTTCTAAAGAAGCATGTTGTGCCTATTAACCAACTTACAAAAGGGGCTATTTTCTTGATTTATGTTTGGTTGCTATAGTGATCTTGCAATTTAGACAGGCAGATGAAGCTTTCATTTAACAGTCCCACAGGCTTTCCCTCACTGTATTCAGAAGGCATACAACTACAGTAGATAAAATACATTACACAAACATATTGTATCTATTAGATATCCTAAACCAGCTTTAATCACTCTCAAAAATTTGCTGTGGATAAGTGGAATTAATTCAGACCCTTGTACTTGGAATCATTTTCACACACGTTGAAGAAAGAGTTTTGGATCTTTCTGCCTTGGTTAACAATTTTTTTGTTATTTTCTCCCTTCTCCCAAAAGAATGTTTGTTTAATCTGGTCTTGGAACCAGGCTTGGACCTGGTTAGTGTTTGGATAAATGGCCATAAGGAAATCCCAAAACTGTAGGATAAATTGGGAAGTAAAAGAATCATCCAGAAAGAAGGCAATGGCAAAGCAGTTCTTTTTTATTGCCAAGAAAACCCCATGGAAGCATCCATGTAGTCAACAGGAGTTGAACTGATTTAAATAACAAAACAGCATAAAAATAATACCTTCCATATGAACTTGCTTTGGCCTCGGGGACTACAGTGGATTTCCCAGCAAAGGCCAACTGATCATCTGGAGCTATGTAGGAAGCCTGGGCAGGACAGTTACCCAAAATCTGAAACAGCAGGAATGACTGTAGATTGTCTTCAAGCACCAATTCGCCTGCCCCCCCCCCCCCCCCCCAGGACAAAGTCTGGAGAACTGCAGACCAGGAATCCCCAAATTATCACATAGTGTCAGGTGATGGACATAGCAGCAATTATTCTCAATTTAATATTTGATATACAGCATTATTTACTATTTTTTTTAAAAAAAACCTAATTAAGGGTTAGCCACCTAGGCACGAACATGATTACAGATACTTATCAGATACAGATACAGATATTTCTCCCTTAATCTTTCCTGTAACAAAATTATGTATATTCCCAAATTAGTTGTGCATGTTACAACTGGAGCAATGAAAACGCCTAAAGGAGGCCCCCATAGGGTCCATGGGATCAGGGTCCATAGGATCTTAAAGCATACAGACAAAAGGTAGTATCCCCCAAAAGAAAGAACTCTACCAGTATGTTGGAAAATATTCTTCCTTTAGATTTCAAGATATGAATCTGTGCAAGTTGGCAGTGCCTCTTTCCCAAAAGGGGAGGGCAGGGATGTGTTAATCTTAAAGTATGGCAATGGCTGATTATGTATTAGACCAGTGTTTCTCAACCTTGGGAACTTTAAGATATGTGGGCTTCAACTCTCAGAATTCCCCAGCCAGCATGGTTGGCTGGGGAATTCTGGGAGTTGAAGTCCACACATCTTAAAGTTCCCAAAGTTGAGAAACACTGTATTAGACATTCCCAGTTTAGGACAAAATCAACATTTATACAATATGCAATACTGAATAAAATACGTTTTCAGGCTTACTCAAGGTGAATACAGAAGAGAAAGATAATTAGTTTTGATTTCTGTGCTCCAAAATCAGTTCAAACTCTTTCATGTTCACTCTGTTTCCTTCTGCTGTGTATAGAACATTATAATGTAACATTATCAACACTACCTTTCTGATTAATCACATGCTTTAATTACACATCTAGCATTTTATTTTGTTTTGGGTTTTTTCCTCAAAAGCCTTATGACATTGTAAACTATTATTCAAACATTACTTGTTAAGAACAGAAATGGACAAATCAGTATTGGAATTTAGATTTTATTCTATGCTACTGCATTGCTATAGGTCATCTGACATCTATGCTCATACAGGATTTGGGTACAAGTTGTAGTTCAATATTTGACTTCTGTTTTCTGGAAGTAAACCAATTATGTATTCTTCTAGTGACGTCACACTTGTAAAATGTCTGCCATTTTGATATCTAGCCTAGTTTAAATTAGCCATGGGGCTCTCAATGTGACTTTGGGCAAATCACTATCTCCCAGCCTAACCAACGTTACAGATTTAATGTGAAGATAAAAAGGAGAAGGGAAAGTAGACAAAAGGAGAGAGCCACCTATACTGTTTTTAGCTCTTAGAAAAGTTGGGATAAAAATGTAATACTAACAAAAATTATATTTTTAAAACATAAAAATAATTTTTAAAATTATGCTTAATATGCAGATTATTACGTTTTATATTGCCAGTACAACAAGATGTGATGTTACCTTGCTTCCCTGTTTTCAAGTCTTGAAGGATGTAAGGTAGGCCTCTAGCCAGCATGGGGCTATCTTTTGATTTTACTTGATGATCCAGACTGTGATGCAATATGCCGCTGATACTCCAAGAAGAAAAATTAGGGCTAAAAGTTGCATCCAGGAAATCCAAACTTTCCCAATAACAGAGAGATAAAAATGAAATAAATAATTAAAGTTTTATATACTTCAATCTTATGTATGTACATATGTATGGATGGATGGATTTGGGTGTACAGGTGGTCCTTGTTAAGCACCACTTGTTCAGTGACCGAACTTGCAATGGTGCTGAACAAGAGGTAGTTACAACTGGTCCTCGAAGTTCCAGGTGTCACAGCACCCCTGTGGTCTCGTGATCATGATCCAGCGCTTGGCCACCTGCCTGTGTTTCTGACCGTTGCCGCGTCCTGTGGTCACGTGATCACAATTTGCGACCTTCCCTGCCATCTTCCCACAAGCCAAGTCAGTGGGGAAGCTGGCAGAAAATCGGAAGCTGTGATCATGTGAGGTCCTCGCTTACCGATCCACATGATCCTTGCTTAATGATGGTAACTGGGGACTGCCTGAACTGCCGTCGTTAAGCACCATGGTCATGTGATATTGCACTTTACAACCACATCACTTAGTGACAGAAATTTCAGTCCCAATTACTGTTGTTAAGCAAGGACTACCTGTATATTATTTATGTATTTGTTAGATTTATATCCTGCCTTTTCTTCAGGAACTGAAGGCAACTTAAATAACATTCCCTCCCACTATAGCCATGTGGGGTAAGTTGGTCTAGGAGAAATTATTGTCCCAAATTCCCCTTCTATGTCCAAAGTCTCCTAAATCCTTATCCAACCTTTTAATTACTACAGCATACTGGCTTTGATTAAGTGTTCACCAGGACTTTGTCTTAAACCTTTGGAACCAGGGCACCTGGCAGTTCACTAGCCTTGTAACAGACTTGGATAATTCCCACAACAATCAGAGGAGTTACTATTGTTTATGCCACAACCTGCAGACAATCATCTTTCCCCCTTCTAAGGTATGTTTTTGCATCAAGTTTTTATTTTATATTTATATTACATTAATAACATAATTGCATCTGTTGCATTTTGCTGTATTTTAATAATTTTTCATTATATTTAATCATGATACCATTTTAATCTATGCAACATTTCAAGATATTCATAGAGAAAATCATGTTTTTGAGTGCACACACATGTGTAAAGTACTGACTTGAGGGGGAGGAACCATAAACTAAAGCCAAGCCATGCTATTTGAACCCAGGGGAACAGTAGAGGTTGTAACACATACAGGTGAGCTAGCTGAGATCTAGAAGTTGATATCTATTGCAGAAAGGCACATGTGATACGAATGAAGGAGCAAGAAGAGCTAGGAACAAAGAGGCGAGTCTATCATCACAAGATAGACATACAGCATATAGCCTAGGGTAGAAAGGGTGTCTTTCATACTTGGGGAGCTTGAGGAGTGTATGAGCCAAGTAATTATTCTAAATGAGTAGAGCTTGTTCTTTTCCCTACTCTTTTTGGGAAGAGTTTGGGGGAGGCTATTTATTTCAATATTTATGCTTCTTGGGACTTACTAGTACAGAAGCTTAGATAGGGAGACCATGATTGGAGTGGGACTGAGAAAGGACAGAAAAAGTCCTTTCTCAACCCCACTTTTGGAATTGTTCATATTATAAAAAAGTTAGCTTTTGCCCATATTACAAAAAACAGATTTTATTAAATGAAGAGGAGGAGTTTTGGAGGCTGCCTGGCTCAGAAATTCATTATTACACTTCTATGGGAGAAGCAACTATTAAAAACCCATTTCTCTGGAAAAATTGATCCCATTTTAAAAGAAAGATTTAATTTTAAATAATTTGCATTTAATTTCACTGAAAGCAAAGAACATCTCTTACCATTTGAACATGTGACTTTGGGGGATAAGATCAGAAGTCATGGCAAAAGTCCATTAAACATTACTTTTTGGTATAAAAGCAGCTTTAGCATCACTCTGAAAATGAAGACAAGCCTTTCACTGTAAAGTTGATGCATTGTTTGCATTCAGGTTAATTATTCAACAAATGTTTTTCATCTGTTTTGTATCATTCAACACCTGCAAGTAGGGCCAGTCCCTTTCAAGTGTCTAAACAAAACACAGGTTTAAATTTAAGTGGCAACAAGAGCTCTAAGAATTCAACAGAGACTTAATACTACCCAAGCAGCCCTGTTTGAAGATGTTCTAACACTTTTCCCAATCTGGTGCCTACAGAAAATGTTGGATTTCTAATCTTTTTCCCAGTCAGTAAACAGCTGCCTAAGGATAACTGACATTGCAGTTCAACAAATCTGAAGAGCACCAGGTTGCAAACTAACAGCTTACTACAATTAATCCAAATATTCTATTGAAGAAAAAAACTTAAGCCACCAAAGTTTTCCCAGACTTGTTGTGCTGTACTGCATCGATCAACTCCAAAAATGCTTTTTTAAATTTTTTGAAATGATACTGATGAGGAGATTATGCAGATGGTGTTATACCTGGAACCCTATTGTCCAGACTGGAAAATGATATCCAAATCATTTTTTTTTAAGCTGAAAGACTGTGTGCCTTAATTATGTGAATTTTTAATGGCCTGCACATTTGTTGTGTTATTTACTCAATTAGCTCAACAATATTTAATAACTTAGACACTAATTCCTTCCCAATGTACGTTCCTAAACCAATCTTTCACCATCCATCTCTTACCAAGCATTCTAAAGTTTTGTTAATTTGGGCCATCTTAATGGCAGCAGGTGATGGAAATTCTTCCTCTAAACATTTAGGAGCTATGTTGTTAGTAAGTACAGGGTTTACTGTATAAACATTACTCAGCTAGATGAACCATTAATCTGACTCAGCTATGGAGCTATGAATGGAGAACTTCAAAAAATGTAATGTCCTTTAGAAAATATTTTTTTACCCTTATCCTTTCAGTTTCCATGGCTGAAAAATATAGAAAAATGGAACATGAATCAAATATAAATACTACTTGTAAAAGCTTTCATGCCATTAATGCAGAGCTAGAATGGATCATGATTCATATATTCCTGTAAGCTCCAGTGGTTTTCTTCAAGGCAGCCTTCCCCAACATAGACACTGCCGACTATACTTGATTGGCACAATTATTTTTGAATAGGGGTATATGCTTGATTCAACGAATCCCACAGAATTAATGCTTCAAAACAGTAACTGCATGTGGCAAACCAAGATTCCTATGAATTATACAAACCAACCAAAATGTTTTATTAATTTTATAGTGCTTTGAAGCATTGTAAAAAGAAAGGGATGGGTTCATACATTGCACTAAGCCAAAATATGATCGCTTTTGGAGTAGCATCTTGTGTTAATTCAGCCACTGTGGTTTGTAAGCCATGTTTAATGGCTTAATGCTAATCTGAATCCAGCCAACTGTGGCTCATACAATAAAGCCACTAAATGTATCTTAGCACAATGTGTGAACTAGACATGGTGAAACTGAAACAGTATTCAATTTCTCTGTAAAACCCGGGAGAGAAGGGAAAGAATGCAGTGAAGTGATTGGCAGCTCTATCTATAGAATTCTATAGAAATACAGGTAGTCCTCAGTTAACAACCACTCATTCAGCAACCATTCAAAGTTATGACAGCACTGAACAAGTGGTACTTGAGACCGGTCCTCATAGTTCTGGCCATCCCAGCACCCCTGCAGTCACATGATTGCAATTTGGGCACTTGGCAACGGGCTTGCACTTACAATAATTGATGTGTCCCATGGTCATGTGATTGCCATTTGCAATCTTTCCTGCCGGCTTCCCACAAGCAAAGTCAATGGGGAAGCCAGCAGGGAAGATCACAAGTTGCTCCAGCAAGTCTCCCTCACCTGGCAGCAGCCACTTTAAGGCTCACTGCACTCACTCCCACACCTGGTAACAATCATCTCAAGCCTCACCGCACTCGTGCCATGCTGCACTGGCCACCCCCATACCCCCGCATGTCCTCCTCCACCTGGCAGCAGCACTTACCTGCTTGATGGCCTCCTTGTGAGCCACCTGGGACTTGCAACTTTCTGCTGGATTCCCCACTGACTTTGGTTGTTGTAAGCTGGCAGGAGGTTGCAAGGAGGACCTTGCTTAACAACTTGGAACCCTGCGTAACAACAGCAACGGGGACTGCCAGGATTGCTGTTGCTAAGCAATGCAGTCACATGATATTGCACTTTATGACCACATCACTTAGTGACAGAAATTCTGGTCCCAATTACCTTCATTAACTGAGGACTACCTGTAGCTTGCAAATAATTTTCTAGTTACAACTCATTAGAGAAAACTTTGGTCTACAAAAACTGGGGGAAAGGACACTGAGTATCAGCCACAATGCATTAGCGTATAATGGATGACCACTGGAAATCATTAGAAGATTTTAAGAATCATATCTAAATAAAAATAAATATATCTAAATCTGGATTCAATCTAATGACATGTTTATGTTTTAGGAGAGTTCCCATTCAATAAATTGAATTTCATGAATACTAGTCATTCAGTTAACCTTTTTCAACACAAATTCCTTTTTCCTTCATTTGCATGCTTATTTTTTTCCACTTAGACTATTAATTGATATATCAGTCTTGGTATCTGAAATTTAGGGATGTGCTACATAAGCTATCACTGTTTGAGATTATGCTCCCCTAAAGTTTACTGTCTAGTTTCAACAGTGGGCAATTGACAGACCATGGAATATATGCATTTCCCATATCTTCCCATGAGACTGCACAGCCATTAAAATGGTTGAACTTCACTTTGTTTTTTTTCATGTTTATCTATGTATATGTTTATATTCTGGATTTACACATTTTACTGAACCCTTAAATCACTTCATTATAAATGATGTGCCTTCTCTTTGGTTAAATATATGTGGTGGTACACGTCAATGGCATCCTCTTTTTAATTTTGCTTTAGAATCACTTTCCTGTATTATTAACAATTCTATTAAAAAATCATAGATCATAGTAGGGAAGGCAGAATTTAAGATTTTGTTATATGTGGATGATATGTTTTATAGATAACCCAGGAAATTCTCTTCCTAATCTCATTTTGTGAACACATCAGTTTAGTTTAGGGCAGCAGTTTTCAACTCCTGTGCCAAAGCACATTTGTGTGCCGTGAAAGGTCTGCAGTTATGCCACATCAGTGAGCCATGAGTAAATGATGGGAAGTGCTATGCAGCTGTATAGACAGAACCCTGCATCTGTGATATCACCAGGGGCAGAGTGTCAGTAATGGCATGTGGAAATGACCTTGAGAGACAGGGAGAAGAGATTGCAGCCAAAGGACCAGTCAGATTAAAGGCAACTTAGCCTGCAGCAGGGGACGCGGTGGCGCAGCGGCTTAATGACGCTGAAAGTGCCGGCCAGAAATGGCTGAAAGCTTCAGCGGTTCGAGTCCAGCCTTGCGTTAACAAGGTGAGCTCTTGTTTCTATACCCGCAGCTTCTGCCAACTCAGCAGATCGAAAACATACGTGAGTAGATAAATGAGCACTCTCACTCCGGTGGGAGGAAAAATGCTGGCAGCGGCTCAACAGAGAGACAGGACAAGTTGCCGGTAAAAAGCGCGAAACCGCGCTCGTCTGAAAAAAAAAAAGGGGCGCGAAGCAACGGAAATCCCGCCTCCTGTGCTGCCAGCTGGGCTGACGCTCTAGGAATTAGGCTCTGGCAAAGTCTAATTCCGAAACTAGAAAGATGCAATTGCCTTGAAAACCGCTAGGGAGCGGTCACTGCAGGGTCAGTAATGACTGTTAAGCAGATAAAAAAAAAAAAAAGCCTGCAGCAGGAATGTGGGTGGGGCAAGAAGCTCAGAAGGGATCCTCCCTAGTTTCTTGGGCTATAAAGGGGAGGGGAGGGGTGGGGGTGGAGAAATGTACTTTCAGACTTGCAAGATTCTGCTAATGTAACCTTACAATAAAGTAGAAGTATGCAGTTTTGTGACCCGGAAGTCCCGCCTATGAGATGTGTGCCATGAGATGAAAAAAGGCTGAAAACCACTGGTAAAGAGTCTGATTACTTTCTAAAATGGAATAAATCCAGACTGGTATCATTTAGATTCAGAATAATTTGACATGTTCTGATTCTTTTATATACCTTTATATAAAGGTTCCTAGGAAGTTCTCAATTCGTAAAATTCAAATCTATCTCATTTTAACACAACTGAAGTCAGATAAATGTAAGATGAATTTAACTCTGAGGTGAATTTAGAGCTCTATGTTTATTCCTTCACATTACTTTAAGCAAATTGATATGATATTAAATAACTTTCTCTGGCAGTGACATATTTCAAGATTTTGATTGTATTTATCTTTTGAGAAAGGTAAATTTTCAGGATCATTACTGATGTTAAATTTAGTTTGGTCACTAGAATGAAACATTTCTCTTCTTGCTCAACTTGAAAGCTGCTATTTGACCTCATTGAAATCTGGCAAAGTACTCCTTGTTTAGTGACCAAGTTCTGTTCCAACAACCAGGCCATTAAGCAAAATGGTCGCTAAATGAACATGCGACTGAGAGAGAAAGAGAGAGAGAGAGATGCTGCGAAGATCACTGGTTGCTGCTGTCTCATTCAGATAAAGTTCTCTCATACAGCTGCTCCAATAACTAATTTTTAGGAGATGAATCTAATATTAACTGTTTATGCAAAACCAGTTTGAAATAACCCAGCAGACAGTTGCATTTTTTAGTTTTTTTAAATCTTTAAATGTGTTAATAGACCAGAAAATTATATTTAAAGTATATTAGACACACCAGAAATGCTCAATAAGATTAGGCCACAATTACGGTTTAATTGCACTTTGAGATGCAATTCATGTGAGAATGCAGTATAAAATGTCCTGTTATTGCCATACTTTGGTGGTCTGAAATCCTCAGGATTGTTAATATGAATTTAGACTGATTGTTAGAGTTTAAGAATACATACAGTTTGGCTACATGTGTGATATCTAGAACACATTTTTCATGCCTGAGAGATGCCAAAAGAATCACTGGAAGGACAACTGTATACATTATTTACAGTACTGGATTACTAATAAGTCTTGTCTTTGAATTCGGCTTCTCTTGAGAAAGGGACCCAAAAGTGAACTTTCAGGCAATTTGGTCAGCTGTAAAGTAAAATAATTTACAAATTTAAATGGTTAAACTTCTTAAATGTCTGCCTTTTTGTTAATGAACTTACTACAATAAAAAAATGAAAAAGAAAAATAGCAAGCCACCCGCCGTACCCACTGCAATTTGCTTAATAGTTGCTCATATAAAATTTGCAAATTTTTCAGTTACATAATACAGTTCCAGTACTGAGTGACTTTCTCAAAATACCAAGAACATTTGTAAAAATACAATATAACTGAGGAAAAATGTCAAGGCATTCCAGCTTGTAAGAAAAATAGTATTGCTGACATTTGTTAAGCAGTCCTTACAGCTTGTAGGGTTATTGGTCTGGTTACAGCCGACACTCAAATCTTCTGTTTATCTTCAGGCCAGGAGACGCAGGCAGTACATGATTTTCTAGGCTGACCTGCTAATGACCTCCATCCAGGCCTGGAGGGACTAGTATCTCTTGGAGTCAGCGGACATTTAACTTTGATGCCAGTTCAACCTGGGGATGGCCCTCAAAGAAACTGCCAGATCCCTTGCCTAGAACATGACATAAACTTGATTAAATTAGGCTTTATTCACAGAAAATATGTCTCTTATGCTAAAGTTAAAGTATCTATTAAAAAACCAAAACAAAACAGGGAAGCTTGAAGGGTGGGAAGAGGAGGTGTGTCAATCTGATTCCTAACTAGTTTATGCTGATTCCTATTATATTCCCTGGGAATATAATTATATTGGATAGGGACACTTTCTTGATCACTTAGTTGCTTTGTGTTCATTTAAATGGTAGGTGATTAAACAATGAGCAGTATCAAATTGACACTAATTTTCCCAGAACTAAAATTCCCCACAGGACAATTTCATCATGTACACACAATCGTTTCCAGATGCCTGTGCTCTCTTGATAAATTACAGAGCATTTTTCATTCCAATAGGCAGTTAGGAACAAATGGCAAAGACACTAATATCTTTGATATGCACAATGCTGCCAGGACATCAGTACGTTGTGTGTTTTTCAAGGTTTGCACTGTTGCACTTTCAGAAATACATTTGAAACCTGTGAACCATGAAGCACTCGGTCTCAGCCAATGTTGACTATGGTGTACGTGTGTTAGATGCATGAAAAATACCTTTTTTTAAAATAACTATATCCCAGTAAGGTTTCCTAAATATCTGAATGATTGCCAGGAATCATAAACTTCCCTAGATGGTTTCATGCCAAATTAAATTAAAAAATGATTTCTACTTAATTCTTTTATTGATTTTTCAAAGGGACTGAAATCTTGCAAGATCTTCAACTATGATTATATTTTGGAGTTCTTTGGCAGGTGTGTTCCCAGGGCAAGATCAATGAAATCTCACAAAATTTGACAGTCTCTAAGTTTCTTAGTATACAAAGATTAATAGCAGACAAGAATACTATAAGATTTCCTACAGACCAGTTCCTGATCTCAAAGTAAAATCCAGCGAGCACTGCTATATAGGAATATAGTACTGGTCATTTTAGCCCAGAATTGTTAACACAGACTGGCAGTTGCTCTGCTGAATTTAAGACAGGAATTCCTCTGGCCTGTCTGGAGATAATGGAACTTGAATTCGGGATCTGCTGCATGTAAAGTATGTACTTTACCACTAAAGTACTCCTGTTTTTGTTTGATGGGACTTCTAGTAAAACCCAAATCAAATTCCTATAGTAGCAGTACTCAGTGAAATGTACCCACAGGAAACATAACAGCATCAGAGGCCTTGTTATTTAGGCTAGGATTTAAACAACAGATTTTAAACATATTATTCTTCAGAAAAATCTATCCTCTGAATTTTTTAGAAGACACTAGATTTATTTTTCAAATAAAATGGTTTACTCCAGTCTTTGTACTATTTATACTATGGGGCACCTATATATGGGGCAACCATGCTGTTCTTAGGATTCAGAAAGGAGGCCATCAATAGAGGGTGGATGGCAAGAGACAAATCTGCAGTTGGCAGTGGAAGAGAACTGAAATTAATGCAGAGAATCCAAAAGAGTAGTGGGCTGTGTTCACCATTTTGGATCTTATAAAGGAAAAAAAAAATCAAGCATATTTTATTCTGAAAATATATGATTTTTTAAAAATATTTCTGCATGAGATGTTCTTCCATTTTTATGAAAAATACTTGGCCTAATTTTCAAGATTATCTTACTTTCACTGGCTTTAAAGGGAAGCACTTTCTCTAAATCCACTTACATATCAACTGGCTGTAAAAAATATATGTAAAAAATATATATAAAAAATCCCCTCTCACCCCTATGGGTGGTACGTGTCTTCCTCAATCTCGGGTCCTCTACCAGAAGCCTGGGAGTTTGAGGGTTCTGCGCAGTATCTTAGCTGTTCCTAGCACTGCACTCTTCTGTGCAGAGAGCTCTGATGTTCTTCCTGGGATCTGTTGGAGCTATTCTCCCAGCTTAGGAGTCACGGCCCCGAGTGCTCCTACCACCACTGGGACCACTTTGGCCTCAACTTTCCACATCCTCTCTATTTCCTCCTTCAGGCCCTGGTACTTCTCCAACTTCTCATGCTCCTTCTTCCTGATGTTGCTGTCACTTGGCACTGCTACATCTATCACTATCGCTATCTTCTGGTCTTTGTCTACTACCACAATGTCTGGTTGATTAGCCAGTACCTGCCTGTCTGTCTGGATCTGGAAGTCCCACAGGATCTTAGCCCTGTTATTCTCCACGACCTTCTGTGGAATCTCCCATCTGGACTTGGGGGGGTCTAGCCCATACGCTGTACAGATGTTCCTGTACACAATGCCAGCTACTTGGTTGTGCCATTCAGTGTATGCTGTTCCTGCCAGCATCTTACACCCTGCCACTATGTGTTGGACTGTCTCTGAGGCCTCTTTGCACAATCTGCACCTTAGGTCCTGTCTAGTGTGGTAGACCCCTGCTTCTATGGATCTGGTGCTTAGTGCCTGTTCTTGTGCTGCTATGATCAGTGCCTCAGTGCTGTCTTTTAGTCCGGCCCTTTCCAGCCACTGGTAGGATTTCCCAATGTCAGCCACCTCAGCTATCTGTCGATGGTACATCCCGTGCAGGGGCTTGTCTTGCCATGGTATTTCCTCCGCTTGAACTTCCTCCCATATCTGCTGCTGCCTGACGCATTCTCTCAGCAGCTCATCTTTGGGTGCCATCTTACTGATGTACTCCTGGATACTCCGGGTTTCATCCAGGACAGTGGCTTTGACACTCATCAGACCCCGCCCGCCCTCTTTGCGGCTGGTGTACAGTCTCTGGGTGTTGGACTTGGGGTGGAAACCTCTGTACATTGTGAGGAGCTTCCAGGTCTTCACATCGGCAGCCTCCATGTCTTCCTTTGGCCAGCTCACTATACCGGCAGGGTATCTGATGACTGGCAGGGCATACATGTTGATGGCATGGATCTTGTTCTTCCCATTGAGCTGGCTCTTCAGGACCTGTCTTATCCTTTGGTGGTACTTGGATGTTGCTGTCTTCCTTGCCTCCTCCTCATGGTTCCCGTGTGACTGTGGGACACCAAGGTATTTATAGCTGGTCTCTATGTCTGCTATGTGGCCCACTGGTAATTCCACTCCATCGGTCTTAACTACCTTCCCTCTCTTTACTATCATCCTGCCACACTTCTCCAGCCCGAATGACATCCCAATGTCCTCGCTGTAGATCCATGTCAGGTGGATCAGTGAGTCAATGTCTCGTTCACTCTTAGCATACAGCTTGATGTCATCCATGTAGAGGAGGTGGCTGATGGTGATTCCACTCTTGAACTTGTACCCATATCCAGACCTTGTGATTATCTGGCTGAGGGGGTTTAAGCCTATGCAGAACAGCAGTGGGGACAGTGCATCACCTTGGTATATGCCGCACTTGATGGCCACTTGTGCGAGTTGTCTTGAGTTCACTTCCAG
This sequence comes from Liasis olivaceus, assembly GCA_030867105.1. Taxonomy (NCBI): domain Eukaryota; kingdom Metazoa; phylum Chordata; class Lepidosauria; order Squamata; family Pythonidae; genus Liasis; species Liasis olivaceus. Next base: position 38,778,138 of record CM061351.1, on the reverse strand, counting down.
TGTTGTCTTCCACAGTCCCACTGAATTCTTGAGGAAGGTCCTTAGTATCCTGTTGACTTTGTATAGCACCAGGCATTCACAGATCCATGTGTGCAGCATTGAGTCATAGGCTTTCCTGTAGTCAATCCAGGCTGTGCTCAGATTGGTCTGCCTAGACCTTGAATCTCGGGTGACTGCTCTATCTATGAGTAACTGGTGTTTTGAGCCTCTGGTGTTGTTCCCTATGCCCTTCTGAGCTGTGCTGATGTACTGGCCCATATGGTATTATAGCTTGGCAGCTAGGATGCCTGACAGAACTTTCCATGTTGTGGGGAGGCAAGTTATTGGCCGGTAGTTGGATGGTGCTGTTCCTTTGTGAGGGTCTTTCATGATCAGCACTGTCCTTCCTTGTGTTAGCCAGTCTGGGTGGGAGCCTGCTGCTAGTAGTTGGTTCATCTGTGCTGCTAGGCGTTCATGCACTGCTGTTAGTTTCTTTAGCCAGTAGGTGTGGATCATGTCCGGGCCAGGTGCTGTCCAGCTTTTCATGTTCTTGACCCACTGTTGGATGTCTGCTACTGTGATGGTGACTGGTTCCTGTTCTGGGAGATTGCTGTGGTCTGCTTTCAGGTCCTGCAGCCACTTTGCACTGGTGTTATGTGTCTTCTCTTTCTCCCATATGTTCTTCCAGTACTGTTCAGTTTCCACTGCTGGTGGCTCAGCTGCTACTCTGTGGTTGCACTGCAGTTGGGAGTACACTTTGGATGGTTCTTTGGAGAACAGGGCATTTATCTTCTTGGCCTCTGCTTCTCTAGTGTATCTCCTTAGCCTGGCAGCCAGTGCTGTGAGCCTTTGTTTAGCAGTCTCTAGGGCTTCAGATGGAGTCAGGCCCATGTATTTTTTCAGTAGCCGAGTCTTATCCTTAATCTCCACACGCTTCTGTAGTTCCACCAGCTGACTGACTTCTCTCCGAGTTGCCTTGATCTTAGCCTCCAATCTCATTTTCCAGGGTGGGTATGTACTGCTGTTCTTCTTGATCGTGTAGCCAAGCATTTCCAGGATTACAGTGGCTGTAGCATATACCAATTAATTGGTTTCAGTTATGGTGGTAGTAGGGATTGTTTGGAGGGCTCTGTTGGCATCTTCTAGCATACTATCTGATGGTACTTCTCCACTGAGCCTTGGTAATCGGACTCGAGGGTTGACTATAGCTAGTTTATCCATGATCTTATGCCTCATATCAGCTGCTGTGCTCTGTAATGGAAGGGGTGGCAGTTAGTGTGGATGTAGGCCTTCTGTCTATCCATAGTTCCCTCATACGTTTCATATATCCCCTCTCATTAGGTCTGCTGTTGTAGTAGCATTCCATCAATTCCAAGTTTTCTTGTCTCGTCCATGTATGGTTTGTTCCAGTAGCCCACTTAACATCAGATTGTCCTGGTTCCCCAACATCTGATGCGGACCTTGTTAATCCGGGCGACGTCCGAGCCGGCATGACTCTCTTAGTTCGTGTCACTCTCATATTTGAGGTAGGCAGGTGAAGCGTTAGGGGGTCTTTGCCCAAGGACCCCTACTGGTAAGGTAGGTGCCACCCGGGATTTGAACCCCAGTCTCCTGCATCAAAGGCAGTGTTCTAACCACTACGCTATCCAGCCGCTTCCATTTATTTATTTATTTATATATATATATATATATATATATATACACATACACATACATACATATACATACACATACATACATACATACACATACACACACACACACACACACACACACACATACATACATACATATCCAAAGCTTCCTATCATATCCTTTACTTAAATGAAATAAAGTGGCTTTCAAAGGCCAACATTAAACAAATACTGTAACTTTTCTCAGGAACCAAATACAGTAGGCATAATTCACAGAGTACTTCTCTCATTGCAATGACTGGAATTTGGAGCCAAGATAATGTCATTTGATAGTTAAGCAATTTTTCAGCAGTTATGAATATGTAGGCTGAAGTCCCACAGGAATGTAGGATAGCATGGTAAGAGATCTCCATACACAGATAGACACTTAAATCTCTTGCCATTTAAGAAAAAGAAATCAGGCGGTCTCAAACTGCAAATGTTTACTGATCATACATACACAACAAGCCTTGGTTTGAGAAACAGAGGCAAGGCTTATTATATCTACAAATGCAGCTCCTTAGGGAAAGACACATTATTATGGAAATGCTGTAGAATTTAATAAAACCTCTTTGGTCACAATTTCATTTTTTACAAAAGCCTGCATCATCTTCTACTCCAGGTACATTGTGTGAAGAACACATCCTCATCACAGAAGCTTCTGAACAATACATGTTGTGTTCTACTTAACTAATTATTAAAATTAGTAATTATTAAAACAACTACATCAACTCCCAGTCATTAAAATCTTCCTGAACAGAGCAGCATGACAGCTTAGGCTATTAGAAAACTTGGCAGCCACCCAACACCTACAATAGCTTCTAATTAATTGATCTCACCTCTAATCTGCTATTGTTCGCCCGATGCCGATCATTTGTTTGGCCTACGGATCCTATTGCCCCTTTCATTTGATTGTATTTGTTACTGTACCCTTTCTATCTCTTTCAATTAAGTACAGGTTAAGTGGTTCAACCACAAGAGAATAGGAGATAATGGCACCAATCAAAGTAATCTCTTTAATTTGCTAAATGGATTACAAGGAAACCCCAGCCAAAGTGAAGTCATTGCTGTTGGCCTTCGCTTGAACCATACACAAAGAGTATTAACCCATGAAGTGCCAAACCTAATACATTAGTACAATTCATGCAACCTGGTACATCCTTATCACAGATCTGGCCATTGTACAGGTATTCTCACTCTAAAGTACAGCCATTGCTGGCATCAGCCCAACTCAGGTACAGCTTTCAAAAGTAACACTTTCATCTGGGTAAAGCATTCAAAAACACAGCGTAGCTCAAGTCAAAACAAGTAGATTTATAATCTCTTTAAGGACAAGCTTAGACTTCATTTTTCATATTTGTACTATAAATGCAAATTAAGGTTCATAGACATTCCTGCTTTTGCTGACAGAGCGAAATTGCTAACAGTAAACATGCTTTGTCCTTAAAGTGGTGTGCAGACTTTCCTTCTCTCCCCACCCTTTTCTGAAGTGTTCAAGAGTAGGCCAGCGGCCAAGAGAGCTACATGTTCATTGTTTTGGCTCTGTGTGTCCTTGACTGATCAATCAAGCAATGGATTTGCAAATGTGAACTGCATAGGACCAGCAGTTATTTTACTTTAGCATTAGACAGCAAAGAGGGACCTAGAAAAAAAAATGGTGCAAATGTGCAGAAATTACAACTGTTTATTATCTAGGATGTTTTTCAGACTCAAGATTCATGTTTAATTAAAAGATGCATTTGAAGATCCACTTTTTAATTCACTACCACTGATTTATACAGGTAATAACTGCTGTTGTTGCAGCTCAACTAAATCAACCCAACAGAGCATCTTTCTCCAAGATGGGGGACTCCAGATGCTGGGTATCAAGCCTCCTATTCTCCAGCCAGCATGGCCATTGCTTAAAGGATTATTGGACCAAGTCCTGCACTTAATCCCTGTCTGCTAGAATGGCATCGCTGCTGCTGAATTCTGCACAAAGTCTTCACTTAGAACAATAGCTTGAATGTGCTTTTGAGGGAGATGAAGAAACATCAATAACCTGTAAAAATATATAAACTCACTCTTCAAATGGCTGTGACTTTCACACAGTCCTTGCCAGAAAAAGGACTGTGCCTTTCACCACAATCTTCATCCAGATTCTTGTAATGATGATAAAGAAACGGGCACTGTATGTTGAATGATAGTGGAGTGAAGTGAACTCTCTTTAAAAAGAAGTAGGAGAAACATATAACAAGTGGCTGAGCATTCTGGCGCAAATCGACATCACAGCTTATGTCTAAATCTCGTGAGTTGCTGATAGCAATAGCATTAGTGTGTATGTCTGTATGTGTATGGAAGATGAAAAAGAGAGGGCAAAGCACATTTCAGTATCTGTGTGACTCTTGCTCCACATAATAGATTTATGAAAGAAAACTAATACTGTATTTCAAAATGCTTCCTTTTAAAACTATTTGTTATAATATCAAATCTTTTATTAATGTTCAACAAAGGACATGTAGAACTGCAATCACATATATAATTCCATATATATGACTCAAATTTGTATGTGAAAAGTTCTTCAACAAAAGTCAAACAACTATAGGACAGGAGTTAATTCAACTAATTCATATGGGACCATTTTAGGCTTTTGCCAGAAGACATTGAGCATTTAGAATCACACTACAAAGCAATGGTTTTCCTAGCATCCGGTACACATAGATGTTTCTATACAGAAGCTGCTCAGTTGTTGCAGAGTCTTTAAGAGGTCTATCCTGTAATGTTTTAATCCTTTAAAAGGAACATACAGTGAAGGTGTCTCACATTGGTATGCTAATACAAGTCCAAACTTACAAGATTTGCAAAAGGGAAGAAGCAAACTTGCTTGTATCATGTTTTGCAGATATTTCTGCTTTAGTTTACAGCATCTGCACTGCCATGCTGAATTATTTGTGACTGCTGGAAAAGACTTTTTTTTTTTTAAAGGCTGAGGCTCATAGTAAGAAGAAGGGGAAAAAACCCTAATCAGACAATGTGGGAGGAGGAAAAAAAATAGAAAGATACCCACTGGAATCACCAGTTGGCCCTTCTCTAATGTGTTGATCAAAATGTATCAGTCATCCATCACAAATGAAAAAAACAAAAGCTGTTCCCAAACCACTGACCAAGCTTAATGAACTGCAGAATTTTGCTTAAGCTGCCAACCACTTAATTCTATCTTATTTGCACTCAGGTTGCTGTAACATTAGCTATAAGGGCATAAAGACAGTATCTACCTTTGCCACCACCACCTGTATAAGATTCACGTACAGAGGCAAAATGCTCAAGAAGTAGTTATTTCTTCACTCTGATATGACCAACTATAGGCCCTTTGATCATCATTCAACTGAACCCTTACATTACACAAAAATTAAATGCAAAGACATATCTTTGTAACATAATCCTATGAATAGATTTCTGATCACATGACTGGTGAACAAGTGAAGGCATTGGCTGACCTGGGTCACTGTAATGCTCTGGTCCAGGTCACATGGGTGTACTCATTAAGTCTCATATGAAGATTTAAGCAATGCTGCAGAGGCTAATAGGAAATAATTCTACAAACAATGGTAACTAGTGACACATGTACAAAGGAGCAAAATGCTATTTTAACAAGGGAAAACCTCTGTCTAGACTTAGGAAGAGGGGATAATTAATTAATTAATGTATGCCACACTTTGCCATCCAAATGCTTGCAGGCTTGCATCTTTAGAAGCAACCTTCTGGCAGAACTTAACATCTGGACAGGTGTAGAGCAGTAGAGGCTGTCTTCCAGACAGTCAAGGTTTAAATATTAAAATCAAGACCTTGAATTGTTCCCAGAAAACAGTTGGCAATTAGTACAGGTATGATCTTGATATCATGCACTAGTTGCAATGATATCCCATTTGGTATCAATTAAAGCTTCCAGACAATCTCATATTTATCTACTAAAAAGTCAAATCTCCATTTAATCAATGGTTTCTAGCTAAATGCAAATAAATTGTTTAGCAAAGCAATCAGTGAGTAACTGAATATTTAATAATTGACACAGCTGGCAGGGTAATTTAATAATGGCATGTATTTCAATTGAAGACAAGCAAGAATAGGCAAGAGTTCTTTAGAATGAGGTCATTATGCTTGTAATAAGATTTTAAAAAATAATCTCAGTTAATAAAAATAAAAAAGAATTTAAGAAACAGAGAGATCAGGGATTTTTAAAAAGGAAAACAGAAAAAATGTCCTATATCAGATTATGGTACCTCTCTAATAGACCAGCATTATCAGTAACTTATCCACATATCCATAACTGGAATTCTGGAATTTATAATCCCCAAACAAGTAGTAGTATCAGGAAGGGGAAGGCAAATCTACTCTGAGAATCTGTCATTTCTATCTGATGCTTTTTATATGAGATGTCAATGAGTGAATGTTCCCAGTAAAATTTTTCAGTGTTACTTTTCAATAACTTCCAGAATCTTTAATAATTTTAATGATTTTAAAGTATTCTATTTTTTATCATATAAATTCAGGTTCACAAATACAGACTTCTATTTTGTATTATATTATTATTGTTGGTCACACAGTCAGCCAGATGTTTGGACTGGATCTGGCATTTTATCTACCTATCGAGTCCTTATTTTCCAACCTTAACTTCCATTTTGGTGGTGCACTGTTTGGCTTTTTTTCTTGTTTGTTGATTTTGCATCCAAGGTACAGTGGTGCCTCGGTTCACGAACTCAATTCGTTCCACGATTCTGGTTGCGAACCAAATCAAATAAGGTTCAGTGTAAATAAGGTTAATCCGTTCTGAACCATATGTATTTTTTTTTTAACCACAAAAGTATGAAACAAAGTACAGTACAGTACAGTATGAAGAGAGAGAGAACACTAACCTTGCTTGAGGCAACACCAAAAAGCTTCACAGCAAGTGTCTGTCTGCGACCGCGATCTCACCTAGAGGAAGCCATGACCACGTCAGAGCAGGGAAGATGGCCGCAGGTCGCGTTCGTCACCCAATGCGGAGTTCGCAAACGGAAGCAAAATTTTGTGAACGCTGCTGTTCGCGAACCGAATTGTATGGGAACAGAAGCGTTCGTGAATCGAGGTATTACTGTATTCAGTTATAACTGCAGCCATGCTGTACATTAGTTGGTTTGTTTCTTGCGGTGAGCTGGTGCTTATATTTGTTATTACAGTATTGGCTTTTTTTAATACTTGTGCTAGCTGTTTCTTTATAACAAGCTTCAATGCAGGCAACCTTATTCTGTTCTTTTTGTGCTGTTCTAGATGCTCAGTCATTCTTTGTTTCAATTCTTCTTGTTTTTTAGTTAGAGGGCTTTGTTCTTTCTGAGGAGAAGGCAGAAGAGAAGGTGCCTGGTTTGGAAATGAAAATGATTCAATAACTATGCTGGCTTCCACTACTCTCCCTGCTTTGCCTCTACAGTCTGAGCTACTTCTGCCAAGGCTTTGATTTCTTTGCCCTGGGTAGACCTTTGCAGTTCCTCTAATTCTACTTCTGTGAATAGTTTATTTCATATTATAAATCAACATTGATCTGATAGCCTCTGCTCTGTTATTTCTGATTCTGGATGCTGTTCTTTCCACAACTGGTGCATTCTGTTCAGATATCCTCTTCTTGTTGGACTTGATTTGTAATAGCAGAATATTATTTCTTTGTTTTCAGTCTTCATATATTTGTGACAGGTAAACAACTTTTCTTACAGTAGTCCTGCAGCTGCTGGTTGCTCAGCCAACAGTTCTCTTCTATCCATGCAAGAAGGAAGTTCACTACTGAAAGTCTCTTTATTGGAACAATGGAAGCTGACATTACTTCTCCACTCTCTGTGGTCCAGTTAACGTAGGGAGGGAAAAGAAGCATGTTAAGAGAGCAAGATCTTGAATCCACAGGATCTAAAGCTGTCCTGCTTCTAAACAGATCCCAAAACAACCTCAACCACTCCACTTTTATTCTCTAACCATTGTATCCAGCCAGGTTTTGAATGAGGGTGCTCTGCTATGAAGTTCTCCCCAAGCCCCACTTTAAGCACGCAGGACTTCTCTGTCTAATGCTATTTAAAGTCCATTGCTGTGTATTAACATGTAGGCTGAATACACACATCTGGCCATGTAATTTGTCTGGTTTTGGCTTAGAGTGTTGTATGACTCCAACTATTGTGCTTTATAGACTGTCATTAATAGCTTTGTGCAACATGTGAACTCAGTGGCAAAGTCTCTTTGTATGCTGGTATGGGAGCCAACAGATAAGTTTGGGAGTATGCAGAAAGGGCATCACAGCACTGAACAAAGAGGAAACAGAGGAGGTCTGGGAGCCCACAAAACATCACACCATTTTATGTACACCACTGGGGCTATGTCTTTTGTGTGTGCTCTCTTTCTTTGAAATTGATAAGGCCACCCAACTCTATACCAATTCTAGGCAGCATGCAATAAAAGCAGGAGTAATTGTATTTTAAGAACCCAAACAATGGAAGAAAAACCACGACTGACTCAATCAAACACACAGGACCTGCCACCCACTCTAACCCAAGGCTTGGGAAAAACGTCAGGTTTTCAGGAGTCTTTTAAATATGGCCAGGGTACGGGGCCAGATCTATCTTGAGGGCATGATACTCCAGAGGGAAGATGCTGTGACAGAGAAGGTACATTTCCTAGACCCCATCAAATGGCACTGCTTAATAGATGGGACCTGGAACATAACAACTCAGCCCACTTATACAGGCTGGGCAGAAACCACAAAAGGCAGATGATCATTTAAATAGCTGGGCTGTATGCCATGAAGTCATTTGGAATGACCAGCACTTTGAATTGCATCCAGAACCTTACTGAAACTTACAGAGCAAAGGTGTTACATGGGCCTGACACGGTACACCCATAATTGCCCATACCACTGCCTTCTGGATCAGCTGTACCTTCTGGGTAGTTTTCAAGGGTGGACCCATATTGAATGCATTGCAATAGTCCATGTGCAAGATGATCAAAGTGTGAGTGACTATCTGGACGGCCTCCAGGTCCAGGTAAGGGCACAATTGGCAGATAAGATGAATTTGTGTAAAGACCTTCTTAGCCACAGCTGACACTTGCTCCTCAAGCAGGAGTTGTGAGCCTAATTGCACACCAGTCTATCAACTCCATCAGAGGGGAAGTGTAACCCCATTCGACACTAAGGATATATGCTGAGCTACCCTGGCTCTCCAAGGCATCAGGAACAATATTCTAAGACTTGCCACTAAAATCTTCACAAAAAGTTGCTAGGGAATGAACCTGAAACTTTCTGCACACAAAGTATATGCTGAGTCACTGAGTATGGATCATCTCTATTTATCATCCTATATAAAGCACTTCCACTTTCATAAAAATAACTATAAGAACAACTGACTAACAACATAGCAGGTTACGGATTTCTTATAAACTAGCAAACAAGAAACAGAGGAAGTTCAAAAGACATTTTACAAACATGTTAGAAGCTGTTTTGCTCCGATGCCTGGAAAACTCTGCAGGTAAGTCCATATAAAATAAAGAAAGGAGAGCCAATTTAGTGTAGCATTTAAAGGTGCTGTATTAGAAGCCAGCAGACCATGAGAACTAATCCTGCCCTAGGCACATAAACCAGCTGGATGACTTTAGGCCAGTCACTCTCTCTCAGCCCTAGGAAGAAGGCAATGACAAACTACTTCTGCAAATGTTGCCAAGAAAGCTATGTGGACTTATGTAGTCACTAGAAGTCAAGTCTAATTCAAAGACAGGCATGCACACACATACAAAAATCTTCACTTAGACGTATATCATTGGATTCTAGGAAAACTGAATTAAGTCAGAGTTCCTTTTTCTGATCAACAAATGGCAAAGAAGAGACTCTGTCACTATTGCTCTCTGTTGGTTGGGATCAAAGTGTGATATAGAGGTGAAAATATTCAGTTACAGGTAATAGGCATGATGTCAGCTGTGTTAATTTTTCCAGTATCTTTGCCAGCTGAGTTACCAATAAAGTTACACAGTGAAGAGCTTCACTAATGAAACACAATACAGTAAAGGTGCTTAATGCTATCTAGTATCCTGCTGTATTATCCAGATCATCTTCTCCCTTTTGGATTCTATTGTTTAAACAACTTGACAGACCTTGTTTAACTGGCAGAGATCATCTACAGTTTGATCACAGTCTACCAAAGATGCTTAAATTCAGCACAATTTTATTGATCAGATGGCCAGAAAAATGTCAGATGTTGATTTTACAGGAGAAAACTGAGGAGATTCTAATTTAGAGCATGAAACAAGTGTGAAACAAATGCTTGAGCATGGCTAATTCTCAACACTATTTTTCCCATTAGACTTCAGTTTAATTTGAACTTTGAGAAAAGAAAATGATAACAGATGTGAAAATGGCACACATAGATATACTGTAAGGGGGAAAATAATACATAATGAATCAATTCTGTATTCAGATTTTTTTAATGCAATGAAAAGCAAATAAATGAGAATTCTGTTAGATCACTAGTTGAATTAGTCTGATTCAATTATTAATTTTTAGTGTTGAAGCTGGGACTGAAAGCAGAAGCTGGTTCAGCCCAGTTTATAACTGAATTAGTTCATTCCTGAGAAGATGCAGTGGATTATAGGCAGTGAATATTGTTGGATAGGAAATGATGCCCCTATCCTGACTATAAAGTTTTTATGGTCCTTTCTGGTCAACTGGGTGATGCAATTCCAGAGCCCAGGAACCTTCTATTGGCTAAGATACATATGCACGTAGAATACAGCAATACACTAATCTTATGTTATGTATTTAAGTACAGCCCAGTTAGACTAATTCTGTTCTAGCACTATGCCCACAGTAAGCTGGATCAGGGCTGGAAACATCCAGACCACCTCTAGATAGCAATAGTTCTAGTTCTTTGCTGCTAATGGTTGTTTGTATTTCTGCAACACCAATCTGGATGCCATATGGTAGGTGAAATACTTATTGAGGACTCAGAAGGTTATGAAAGTATGAGGTACCTCTCATTTGTTTTCATAGCAATTGGTTCTCCCTGCAGCAGCTGCTAAGGAAAGGATTTAGCCGCTTGCAGGTGTGAGCCTTGAAATCTGCAAATTCATCTCCAGAATTCCATTCTTGTGTTAAAACTTCCCTTTTTATTAAACCACTGTAACTAGCAAATTAAGAAAGAAGAAGTTCTAATAACATTTCAGCCATTTTAGAGACTACCAGATTTGGGATTAGGGGATTTTGCTAAACTCTGACTGAAATGATTCAGTGGAATGTTAGTTCAATCATATTAATGGGATTTTCTGTATTTACCCAATGTAGTCCATTTAGCACTTTCTCTGTACTTTATAAGAGACCCGTGTAACCTAAGGGCTTTGGATGTGCCCTTCAAAGTCCCTCCAAAATTTGCCAACAAATTGTTTTTATTATGAAAGAAGAATTATACGAGTCACCATATGAGCTGCCTTAATTAATGTAGTATAATTTAATCACATCAAATTTAGTTCCTGTCCTACCTTCATCTATTCTTTTAGCATGCAACCCATGACATGCCACACAAAGACTGAATGATCATAAAAAATATTCTGCACCCAATTTATAAGATGCAATTGCATCATTCAACATAGAGCCTTTTTTGCATTAAGGAAAGTAAAGTAGACAGGAATACAGTAAATGACCTAGACAGAAGTGTCCTCTAATTGTAAAAAACTTGCAATGATATCAATCGAAAGGAGTGACTCTTTAAATGTTGTTAGACTCCATCTCCTCTCCATCCATTCATCAACAGAAACAGCAAAGTCACTGCCTATCATCTGGAAGTCCATTGATGGCTCATGCCTGTTTTTAGTGCGTAGAACTACAACTTTTTGCCCTTCCAAAATAACACTATGTTACTCTGCATCTCCACACATGTCTACTGCCGGCCAGAAATGGCTGACGCTTCGGTGGTTCGAGTCCAGCCTTCGCGTTAACAGGGTGAGCTCCTGTTTCCTCCCCAGCTCCTGTCAACCCAACAGGTCGAAAACTCACGTGAGTAGATAAATGGGTACTCTCACTCTGGTGGGAGGAAAAATGCTGGCAGCGCCTTGCACAGAGAGACGGGACCAGTTGCCGGTAAGCGCGAAACCGCGCTCACCCGAAAAGGGCGCGAAGCAATGGAAACCCCTCCTCCTGCGCTCGCCAGCTGGGCTCTGCTCTAGGAAGGAGGCTCTGGCAAACCACTTCCGAAAAACAATTGCCTTGAAAACTGCAAGGATTCGTCCAGGCAGTCACTGCAGGGTCAGTAATGACTGAGCACAGCAAAAAAAAAAAAAGACTACATAACCCTGTAGTATTATATTGCTGCAGCAAAAGTACATAGAATTGTAGCATCTTATTACGCTTGACCAACTATATATACCATGTTTGCTTTTCACAAAAATTCAAGAACTAGGCAGACAACAAGCAGTGGGCTCTGGCTTTCCAATGTGGGTTGACCTTTTCGTTTCTTACGACAACGTCTCCTGAAAAGCACACACACATGCACACATACCGCTAGCAATTCTTTTTTAATAGAAATGCTATCTGTTAAATCAGCAGATGACATTTTTCAAAGCAAGGGAATTAGCATTACTGCCTGATAATGTTTGCACATTTTTGTAAGTCAGGACTACTAAAATTAGCCTTCTTTTCAATCAATGATAAAATTAAATGTAGTGCATACAATCCAGCATTCAATTTAGTAAGCCTGTGTTACTTATGGGGAAAAAAAATAAAGCTATCCTTAGTTTTCTTTTTAGGGATGAGGTTTTTGTAAAGATTCACCAATATTTTTCTTTGACTCTTGAGTTTGAATTTCTAGCAGTTCAGTTCTTAACCTCCCTATGAAAAATGACACTGAAAAGAAAAAATGGTACTATCTTGATAACATGGTACATGTTGAATACATAAAATCAGTACACTGATTAGGAATTTTATCCAAAATAACACAAGACCTTATATGATTCATATAATATGAAGAACGTTTAAAGAATTTTCACTCAAGAATATTTAAAAAGAGCAGTCACACACTTCCTCTCTCTCACCTTCTGTATACACAAACACCTATTCCCACACTTTGTGCATAGCTACATTCTACAGATATTGCCATTAATTTCTCACCTCAGGTACAATCTTGGTGGTTCTTCCAAGACTGTAGCATTTAAGAAAGGAAAGAATTTCTCACTCAAAGCTTCTCCCATGTCAAGAGCATTTTGCCTCTGGACAGCTAGACTGACTATCCCATCCATCTGTCCCTCCCTCCCTCCTTCCCTCCCTGGAATTTGCCCATGGCCACAATCCTAGTTGACTCTAGTCAAGCATTCTCTAGATTTATACACACATTGTTTTCAACCCAAAAATGATGAGCTCTTGTCAGGATAAGAAAGCAGTGTAAGTCATACAACATGATTTATCTATGTCTCCTTTTCTGGAGAATTAGTAACTTTTATAGCTGGTCTCTGACTTCTTGCATTTTTTACTGATCTGTGGATGTATATATTCTAAAAGATCACTGAACTGGATCTTCATTTAGAGAGATTTGGTTCGCCTCTGTAATGAAAAAACATGATGCGCTATTTTCCTTAGTGTTATTTTCAAATTCTGGTATTGTTAAATGAAGATGGTTATCAGCACCCAATATTACAAATCCTAGGGAATACTTTTTAAAAGACAAAATTGCCATTTTATTTTAATTTATTTTATTTTTAAATTCTAGATTCCACCTCCCCCGCACCCCAGTTGTCTTTCAGGGTTATTTCTCCATCTGTGCACAAGGCACCTGAGGCAAATGTTTATTCTTAAAAGACCATTTACTCTATTTGGGACCCATCTGCAAACACCACAGCATAGCAACAAGAAAACATTACAAGAAAATATTACCTCTTGTGGGAAAATGATTACCATCCACCAGTTGGACATGCGATTAGCAACAGAGAAAGGAAAGAATCCATCAGCAGACAGCTATTAAAAGGCCGCAGCTGAAATGTTGTGTTTGTGGTGTGCACTTCTGCACAGCAAAATGATTAAGGCACAGTCCAACATAGACACGCACACACACATTTCATAATACAATGAAAAAAAACAGGAATTACAACCTTCCCCCCTCAATCAAGCTCTAGCACCACTCTAAAAACATATCAAGAGGTCCAGCTAAAATCTGGTGGAAAGGCTGAATTCTTAAATAAATTGTTACCTCACCCATTTTTGTTGGCACCGGACTTCCCCGAAGCCCAGTTGTACATACCATTTACCAGATTTGGTGTAAGTAATTTTTAGTTTTGGGGGAACTATTTTGTTTGTTTTACTTGAACCTGCAGATCCATCAACTGGAGTTGGGGTCAGAAGGGTGGATCTGCTTCATGTCAAGAGCTATACGCAGGGATATTTAGCATATACAAACAAATGTATAGTGACTGTAAACAACTGGGAATCAAAGACACTTATTTGTTTGCTTGTTTGTTCAATTTATATAGCCAATATATACATTTGCCAATCTTCTATAAATATTCCAACAATCCCGAGTAAATTAGAAATTACCATTCTGTCCCACTCTTGAGTTGTTTCCACCCAGTTTCTCCCTATATGTTATTTCAATAAATGTGATAAATATGCTAATTCCTACCAGACTGACAAAAGCAAAAATACTTCTGGATTCTTTTTGTATAGCTAAGACCTGCAGTTTTACCTCAAGATTGCCTACAGTGTTGCAGTGATGTATTGAATGGGCAGGACCAGAATCCCCCTCCCCTTTCTTTTTTACTTTGGAAGAAAGGCTGAGGGTTGCTTTTAAAAAATAAGACAGGTGTCTTATGCATACTGCAACTTCACAAACCTATTTTACTTGTATGAAAAAGCAAACATGAATCTCAGCAGTGTGTTTTTGGTAGGCGGGATGAAAGGGACAAGTCTTCACAACCACAAATGAGAACAGAGTAGAGGCAGCAAAGGATTCCCAAGTCATTTGTGTTTCGCGAGACACTTATTTCCAAGACACACATAGCATGATGATCTACACTCTGTAACACAAATCAGGTACTGGTAGTCCCCAGGTTAAGAACACTCAGTTTACGGACAACCCACAGTTAAGAAGGGAGCTTACTGTAGCAAAATTTGAGTTAAACTCACAATGATTAAAGTTAAATACAGAATGATTCAAGTTCATTACACAATACTACTTATACAGTATTATACAATAATACAAATTCAACTTAAGGACAGACCTTAGAAATGGAACTTGTTCTTAACCTGGGGATTACCTGTACAGACCCTTGGCCTCTAATGATCAATCAAAGACTCAAATGAGCTATAACGGCCTACATTAGCTCTCTTATATGATACAACAAAATACTGGAAAGACCTTAAAATGGGGAGGGGGGGGAGGAAAAACTTTTTTTTTTTTTTGCATAGCCTGTTCTTAGTTTCACTTATCTGTCCAGAAACAACATCTGCCTCAATTGTGTTCTCAAAAAGCCCAGGTTGGTGGTTTTCATTCTTTATTAGCAAGACCCTTCCTCTTTGTCTAACAAACCACAGCTTACTTCATTAAGGAGCATCTTCTGGAAGTGGATAAGCTACATTCTGACTGATCATTCACACCTAAGCAATCAGTTATATCTTTTGTCAAAACTGTTTACTCTTTCACACTGTGCCAAAACCATTAAGAAAGAACACTGAGCAGGACTGGTTATTTATCCTTCTCCTTTTGACCTCATAGGGAATTAATCTTAAACTTCCCATTTAATGATCTGAACAAAGAACCACTGTAGAAGACAGCCAGTTGCATGGAGCAATAGCTACAGAAAGCCTTTGATTGATAAATATTCCTTCCCACCAATTTTTTTCAAATGGAAAAGAAAATTAAATATATACATTTCCAGCCATTTAAGCCATAGTTATACAGTACATTCACAAAAAAGAAAGAAACAAAAATTGAAATAAATGGAAAGTTAAAGACAGATCTTTACACTACATTTAATAAATGGAACAAATGGATACATTTGCGAATGGTTAATATTTGGTTACTTTATCTGCTTGCTAATATACATACAGGTATTTTTTTCATTATAAATTTATAATAAGGAACAAAATTTCCTTGCAAGCTGCTTCCAAGATCACACAGTTTATAAGATTATAAATTTTATGCAGGCACATGTAGAGATCGTCAGGAGAGTCTTCTGCGATTTCTTACACTCTAAAAGTCTTGAACTACAATGCTTAGAATATTTATCAGGACAGTCAATATGGGCACCATGTTGGAAAAGGATGGTGTTATTATATACACGTACAGTACATACATACACAGTACATACATACACATAGACAGGTTTGCAGACGTAACTTAATATTTCACAATAAATATACAAAAGAGACCTGTGATATTTGTTTCTAAGGTGTTATAAGTCTCATTGTTTTATAAAAGAAAATATTTTTTCCAGAAATAGCTCTATCTAATTATAAGGAATTTCTCTAACGCTGCTTCACAGATTATGTGATTGCTCAACACATGTTTTAGATAGTTGATCCATTAGGATAAAAATGTATTTTATGTCAGGTGTAAACATATACTGTTAGGGGATGAGAAACATAGGCTGCAGGTATTTGTATACTTCATTAGCAGGAAGGCCTTATTTAATTACAGTGGAAGCTATTGTTCCTACACTTAAAAAATAATAATTTCCCAATTTCTCTGTATCTCAAAGTTCTGTACCAGTCTTCTCCAATAGTCTTCTCCTACATGCTGACCAGAAATCCCAGGACTTGTGTTACCAATATATCTGGAATGTCCCAAATTAGAGAAGGCTGGTATAATTTAAACACTGAACTAAATGTTTGTGTTTTCTTTGTTTCCTGCAACTACCAAGAATTACCATGACCGTCCTTTAATCCATATAGCCATAAATATCATAATAATACATCTGAAAAAAATATATAATTTTTCTCTAGAGATAACATCTCTACATAGCTTATACAAACAAAACTAAACAAAGGTGCTCTTGCTCTTTTTTTATCATTTTTAGGCCCAAATACCACCTGCTATGCTCATGGAAGACATCCTTAGAGGCAACTGAGATAATGTATAGAAGCCACATAAGCTGAAGACAACCACAGAGCAAAGTGAATGTGTGTATCGGTGGGCACAGCCCAGAAGAATGGACAGTGAATTATCCCTGATGGGAGCTGGCCACACAACTCTAAACTATTTGCTTTAGTAGCACTGCTACTAAACATGTCACATTAGACTACATTTCTTAGATGTCATGCTCGGCCTGAATCACAGTGGAACATGATGTAAAAGGTCATAAAGCACAGCAGTATATCAGGATATGATCAAAAAGATCATACTGATTAACCCGTAGTATGATTTGAAAAGTCATTTTCCCCCTAGAAAAATACATGGCAAACTACATTTAAAAATTCATATATTTCCCTATCACTTTCATCTTCAACAATCTATTTCCATTTTTCTGGTCTTCAAAAAAAAATCAACAGAACATTTTGCTGCTTGATGAAAAAAAATGAAATGGCAACCCCTCCTTAGCAGAAACCAAAATTTATACCGGCAGGTGATTTTTGCTTCAAAATTGAAAGGATAAGAGTTTCTACTGTGGAACATACAGCTCTTTCCTACAATAGCTAGAAGTGGGGTGGAGGGTGGTGACAGTGGAGGCTCCTGAGGAATGGGAAACTAGCATCCACAATGGGAAGCAGATATCACACTCCATCTAATAACAGGACTAATCTGAACCTGAATGTTTTCTGCGTCGTTAGTAATGTAGAAAATTCTATACAGCACCAGTAGGAATCATTACGATCTTACCATGTATCATTTTATTAGAACCATCCACTTTATATGATCCAAAAATGCCAAAGTTATGCTGGCAATTGCCTGCTGTGATAGCTGTCCTGACACTTTCCCAAAAGAAAGAAGGCTAAGAGTGGCAAAGCTATCCTTGTCAGTGTTCTGCCATCAACAAGAGAAGCTCTACTTTATCTGATCTGCATGTTCCCAAAGAGCAAAAGCACTATATGGATAGCTGCATTTCATCTGCATGGTGAAATTATGACATTATAAGTGGGCCTTTTGAGAAGGAGGCATTGTTTCTCATTTTAAGCCTCCCTCTTAATGTTGGGGGGCAGGGTGAAGTTATCAATTCTTACACTGAGCCACGGTTTACTAACCAAAGCCATGGATTTAACTGAAACCACGCTTTATGTTCTGTCAAAACTAAGCAAGTTATTATGGCTCAGTATGATGATGAATGAACACAACCAATATGTTTATGGAACAACCACTTTACCTGGCTGAATGGTCTTTAGAATGCACAGTTTACGCAATGAACTGGCCAGGTTTATTGGGTGCAGTGAAATTACAGTATTCTAAACCCCATCTAAAGCTTTCCTGTGCTATGTATGTAAATTGCAACCTGTTTTTCAGGGAAGCATGTCAATCACATCTGATCATCACGTTTGGTAAACCTGATGCTTCCAAAGGAATCTCCCAAAACAGATTTTAACAACTAATATAGAAGATAATCTTTTTCTTTGTGTAATCCTAAACAATTTTAAAAATCTCTTCTATCTTCCCAAAAGCTCATAATAGCACATTTAGCATTAAGAGTTGACCAGAATGTATTTTTTCCCTACATTTTCTCCCTAACATTGTCACTTTGTTCTTTTCTCTCCTGTGTCTGTTCTTTGGCCAGTAGACACCAGATGTGTTGGGACCACAAGTCCCAGAAATCCTGCATAGCATAGCCTTTGGATAGCTAGGAATCGTAGCAGTTCCAGCCCAAGGAAGGCTACAGTATTAATTAGCATTTGACTGATTATTTATCTTCCAGAGATATATAACTGGCAGGGATCCTATGACCAATTATAACTGTCACTTCCACATTAAATTTAGGAGTCAGTATCAAAATATAAACTTCCAAAACTTTAGAAGCAATTTGGCAGCATTTATAACCAGCTTAGATTGACTGACTGACTAACTCCCACCTTTTCATTGAAGGCAATATGCACATTTCTTCTAATTTTCCTCTTAGCAGTCACCCCAGGTAGATTAGATTCAGAAGTAAAGATTGGTCCAAGGTCTTATGGTGTGCTTCATGCCCAAGTGGCAATTTAAACTATCCAACCATTGCACCATATTTTAGAACAGGCACAGGCAGAAGGAAGGTCCTGACCTACTGGTAGATGTTTAAATGATTTGCAATTGATCAAGAAGATTTGGTTCACAAATTTGATTCAAACAAGGATCAACAAGTTTGATTCCCATGGAAAGGTCTCATTTTTATCCTACTTAAGATTTAAGGTTCCTCAAATAAATGAGGAAATTGGAGAAAAAAACTAGGAATATATGATTCCATGAAAGTCTTTGTGAACAAGCTCCAGCTGTTAACCTTAAACAATTTTCTGGGCTCAGACATCCTTTAACCATCAATACTGTGCCTGCTTTCTTTAACTACTATTTTGCACATGGCTCCACCTGTTAGACCTCAAATTTCTAGAGTAAAAGAAAATCCCTGAAAGCTCATTTGTCTTACAGAATTATTTTCTCTTCCAGTGTCTCCATGACCACTTGGCTTTCAAAGATGAATATGCTTATTTCCATTTAATAACTTAACCTAAATTTAAACAGTTAAATGAGAGGCAGAAGCCCTCAAAGGAGATTATATGTAATACATATAGCTATTCTCATTCTCCTACAGTAAAAAGTAATTAAATTAATTAGGGTGAATCCATTCCTAAACCTAAGAAAGAAAATCTCCAGAAGTAATTGAACAGGTTTAAACAAACTGACCATCCAGGCACAAATTCTTTCAGAACTTCTTTGAGTATGAACATAATCTTACAGAGCATCTTTGATCCATGTTACTATAATACTTTGGCTACTCAAGGAGTTGGAGTGATGATGGAGAAATATATCAAGCTATAAAGTACTACGATTCTTTAAAACAGGAAAGGGTTGTGATTCAAAGTCAGAGACAAAGTCATCTGAAAATTCAGTGTCTTGATATGAATCAAGTGTTTGGCAAAGGTCCACCATTCTTGCCACAATACTCAATTCTCTGGAGTAGGCATAATTAGTTGCTGTCACCATCAGAATCATTATTTATAACAGCATTTGGAAGACCTAGGATAGATTAAGTGATTTACCATCTTCATAAAAGCCAAACGCAATTCCTATTTCCTTCCAGCCAGCTTGTCTATACCTCATTATAGTGCAGCGAACAATAATGATCAGTTTGTTGTCAACAGGATATATCAATAAATGTTCTTTGTATATGTATCATATGTGTCATATGAATTTCTAGTTTGGTTTGTATGTGCATCTCTTTTAAAGAAAACTTTATATTAGCAAAGTTCCATATTTGTATGATGCAATCATTGGATGAATCCCTGAGTCCCCCGCTTCAGTGCTAAGAGCTGCCTCTGCTGCCTGAAGGAAAGCTGCAACACATATCTGCTGCTCCTACTTTACTTAAAGTAAGTACTTAAAGGGAGAGGCCTACAGTTAAATTTGCTATCCTATACCCCAATATCATGATGATACATTGAAAAGACATTAGGCTAATGCCTAAAGGGCACTATTGTACAGAATGGAACTTGGAGATCTCTATGTAATGTTCTGACTTTACACTTTTCCCCTAATCACACAAACTCATTACATTCCTGTCCCCAAATCCTATTCCATTCCAAGCCCTATTTATTCTTCTGACTGGAAGCAAAGAGCAAACCCAGCACAAAGTCATTGTGCAAAGGCTTTTGGGGTGGTTCACCATTGTTCCTACATATGACTATATGAAATACAGTCAATGATGCTAATAGCCCTGCACTGCTTAACAGAGTAACCTTTGTTTTAGAGGTAGAAATGGGTAAGCAATTGTCAAAATTGTCAATAATTTCATCTGGAGGCAAGTGACTACACAGGGCAGGCAGCAATCAGAAATCAGGCATGTTGAGGTCCAGTGATTAAGGGAAACAAAAAGAAAATCTAGTGGCTTCAAAAAGAAAAAATGTGTGAACTAAGGAAAAGTGGTAGATCCAGAGCCTTGTGTCAATCACCTTCACTAGATGGACCTGCCTTCTTAAGCCAGGGAAATTACATGTAATTTCTGAACAGCCTGGCTACTAGAAATTGTGGATACCAAGGAAGCTACCGCTTGATCCCTACTAATAACAGTCAGAGAAGTAGGCTAAAGCTGTTCAGCAGTGCTTATGTAAGAAGGAGGGCATGGGCAGAGAGGGGCTTCACTACAGATATAAGAAGTCCCACAGAGTTTTCCTTAGCTGCAAATGGGTTTGATAATTTCTGCATGGGAAATCAGTTGACCTTCCAAACAACACCTTGAGTTCAATGGAGGAAAGGTGGTGCATAATTTGTTAAAAATATACAAGCTGGGTCATCATTCTGGAGGTCCTTCTAATATTGTGGCATGCTGTACCATAACAATCGCAAGAACCAGTATGAGACTAAAAACTGTATTAATTTCTGAAGGAAACCACAAAGGAGAGTCTAACTTCCCTCTTTTCCCCCAAGCAAATGTCTCTGAAGTCAGTCATATGCCCAAGGAAATCATTTGCATTGACTGGATTAAAAAAGACATTTCGCAATAATTTTTGGATACATTTTGTTTTTCCTCAAGAAAAACACAAACAAAGTCACTGGGTGGAGGAGTGCTCAGAGAGCCATTTCAAGAAATGACATACAGTATCTGTCTTTTCTATTATGTTGTACTCAGCCTGATGTTATCATTCAACTGTAGCACATCAATTGCTAGACACTTTCTTCATTAGATAGAGAAATGCATTATTAGTTTGGCTTCTGGATGATACATTACTCTAATGCATCATTAGAATGGTGTGTCACATCAGCAATGCATTACTGTGAAACATGATCAGAGCAATAGCTCACTCAATGCCAAATCTTACAGGATGCCAAAATCCTTTGAGGCAATGGGGGAATGATCTTGACTCATTTCAAGGTATCCACATTATAGCAGGGATTTATCCATAGGTTCACTATTGCTGAAGAACATACAATTTTGGAACAGATTAACATGAGTTAGAATTTGTTTTAGTTACATACATCTTTTCCCCAATATTCTATGCCTTTGTTAAACATCTAGCATCACCTCTGCAGAGAGCAGAGATGGCTGGAAGATGAATCTGGATCCATTGCTCAATTTCTAGGCAAGCTGCAATGTGTCCAGAAGGGTTTGTGGACCCTCCCCAAAATTATAATGCTGTAAGGAAGGTAGCTCAGAGTTGCCTGGAGTGAATTTTTGCACAGAGGTTTGCAAAAGCTATTTGTAATCGGAACAAATCTCTAACAAAGATTTGGAAAGTTAATTCTATGTTAATGTCTTCTGCAGTTTTGTCTGGTGAATTATTGTATTTAATCAACAAAAACAACAAGACAACAAGAGTCCCCATACGTCTAAATCATTATTTGCATCATTATTGGTTTAAAAATTCAGAAATGGCCTTCTTTATGCTGTTGAACATATAGAAGAATATATAGGAAGATGCAGACTGGATCCTTAATGATTACTATTAAAATCCATTAAAGAAATATATTAATGAAGAAGATTAATGAGGGCACAAAACCTGCATTTTATACTCCAACATTTTGCTTCTTTATTTTTTTCCCAGATTAGTCAATAATTATCTTCTCATGGAAAAATATAAACCAATACTTATGAGACATTAATGTATTCTAAAAAAAATTCTTTCTTTTACATCATTTATATCCTGCCCACTTTATCAAACTCTGAGCAGCTCACACAAGATTAAGAGCATTTAAAACAATCAATATAATCCAATAATTAAAATGCAGTAGGTTTTAAAAAAATAATAACCATCCCATGCTCTCTGCAACGCAAGTCCAAATGCTTGTTGGAAGACCCAGGGTAGGTTGTTCTAGAGAGGAGTGCCAGTTACCAAGGCCTGTTTATGGATTCTTATTCCTTAACCTCCCATAGAAAGGGGGTCTTCAGTATTTCTTCCGGAACTGATCAAATATGATGGGCAGATTCTACTGGAGGAAGATGCTCTTACAGATATCCTGGACCCAAACCATGTTTGGCTTCTAGGTCATTCCAAGCACCTGGAATTATATTCAAAAACATAGTGGCAGCCAATGTAGCACTTGTAAGATCAGTATAATACTGCAAAGTGTCTCTTACCTGTCTACCTGCAGGTTGCTGCATTCTGTACTAACTGCAGCTTCCAGGTAATCTTCTACCGTACAATTGCGCTAAGTATACCTGAAGAATTGTCTACTCCAAAAGAACTTTCCTATTAGTTGTAATAATCAGCAGAAAGCCTCTCTGTATCTTGCCAGCAAGAAAGGCATGTTATACAATGACATAAAGCAGGGATTGTTTTGGTATCAGCCTCTTCATTATGAAATGTTATTCTGTCTTTATGGCTGCTAGACAGGCAGCTGAAACTGCAACTGAATGTGTAATGTGGATTGAGATATATTCTGATTAAATTTGCCCTTTATAATGATAAACTTAATTTTTGAATAGTATTATTTCTCACAGTGTTCCACCATAGTCCATCCACTTTAACTACTCTATTCTTATAAGCCTAACAGGAAGGTCAATTACAAAGAAACAGACATAATTTCTCCTTAGGATTCTCCAAGCAGACCGTACTATTGATTGGAAAAGATAACCTGTCACTCAAATTTTACATTAAAAATGGCGCCAAAGTCTGTAATCAACGTCTGCAGCATTCACATCTAAGAGGACAGAATTGCTCCATCTGATGTGGACATCCTCTCTGTATCTGCTGGCAATTCCATAAAGGATCCTTTTCCTGAATACTTATAATAGTCGAGTGCTCAGAAAAATATGAGTTCAGAAGGTGTTACAGAAGCAGTGGTGAAGTGCAAACATGTGTTGCTACCTCCTTAATTGAAATGTATATTTTGCTAAGCCCGCACGTCTACCATAAGAGCAAGGGAAACAAATGGGCCCTTTAATGTATTGCTGACAGATACAGCAAAGTCCTTGTGGCAGATCTGAAGCACCTTTCCCCACTTTGGATCTGAACAGTGCATACCAGTGAAAACCACCCCACCTAGCCAGCCTGCGTAAGCTGAAGAGCTGCAGAACACTGGCTAAGTGAAAGGAACATGAGAATCAAATCTGAGGATTTGAATTTTCTCTGCTTTTGAAACTATTAATAAGGAACCTTTAGAGCTTGGATAGGATTGTAGACATGACCTGCACATCTGTAAAATGCAACAGGAAAATTTTGATAGACTAAGATAAAAAAAAAGTTATAGCTTCACTTCTCTGGATCAATGCCAAATAAAGGATTCGGTCATGCAAACACATACACAATTTTTATGCTGTATCATTTTCATTACCCCATTTTTCAATTATGGGATACTGGGAGCCCATCCGGAAATATAAGATCAAGTATATTTTTTCATTATTTTGCTCAAGATAGTATTACTAATAAAATCAAAATCCATCTTAGGTTGATGAAATCTGGCCCAAATGTAACACTGAATGAAAGAAATACCACATTTGATGAAGACTGCTTCATATTTGGCCAAAACAGAGCAGTATGAAAAAATGTTTTTAATTTACAATGTTTGGGAAGAAATAAATTGGGGGAACAGCAGACGTAAATATACTGTGCATTTTGACCATTTAGATTTCTTGCAAACATTTTACCACAATTCTAAAATTGGCTTTTCAAAAAACCAAGATCAGCCAACAAACAGAAATCTTTATTTGAGGACAAAATCCCATTTTTTTACCTGCTCGCCTCTCCTCCCCAAGTCTGATGATATTATCATTTTGAACAAGGCTGTGCTGTGCAAAGATCGTATTTTCCAATTCGCTGGCTTTTTGAAGCGCAAGGGGAATTTGTAAATATTTTGTTCCTGTACCTTAAACCAAAGGATTTTTAAAAAATATATAATGGATATAAAATATAGGAGCAAGGATTACATCATTTTGCACTGGGAAGGAAAGTATATTTTGTATCCCTTTTGCAGTATGGCAGAAGTATATAGATGCAATTTAGTCAAGCATCTGTAGTTGATACAAGATCTGTGTGGCTACTCTCATGGTTTCCTGCAAGTTAGCCAATGTCTTGAAATGTATTTGCTTTAAATGTTGTAAGGATATGTAATTTAAGCAAACATTGCCACACTGAAATCTGTTTAGCAGAACGTTATAAGCTTCCTCATATTGCCTTTTCATGTGCTTGTTAACAGATAATGCCAAAGGGTCCGCAAATACAGGTAGGTCACAATTAGTGTGAGTCCGAATAATGCGTTATTCCATTTAGTATGATTTATAAATTGATATCAGGTTGCATTTAATGTGAGCTAAAATTCAGTTAGTGTGAGGCTAGCGCGTACTCAGTTGCCATTGGGATTGTAGACACTAATTGTTGTTTGTGCAAAATGGAGAAAAGGAAGGCTCTGCTTGAGGAAAGCTCAGAAAAGAAGAGGCTCATTTTGAAGAACTACATGTGATGGAAGATATGAGCGGGGAGGATTCTGGAATGGAACTTCAAGGTTGCCGGGAGGGGGAAGAGAGGTTCCAGGGAAAGCACCTCCTCAGCCCCCAGCCAGACTATGGGAAAGTCAAGAGAAGGAGACTGGCCCCTCCCTAAGGGAATCATGGTTATAGTTGCTGTTGCTGGGGATAGAATTAGTCTGGCGAGATTCTGTCTATTAGGTGTAACCTAATAAAAGAGCTGAACTGATTCTGGACTGTCTTGCTGTTGTTCTTGGGCTGAACCTGACACTACAGCAGAATACAGGAGTTAACAGGTACATTTTGGATATGGATTTATCCTTTTTTACAGTTATATAGTATTTCATTAATAAACATATAAAAATCTATGTTTAAAATTTTTAATTGCCTATTTCTGTCAAACTGGACCCAATTACCCTATTTTCCATAGAAATATCACTTCAAATAGTGCAAATTTGAATAATGTGGTCATTTCGTGGAATTCATTAACCACACTAATCGAGACCTACCTGGACCAACATGCTTGTAGTCCTGCATCAACCAACCTAACAGATTTGCAGTACAAGAACCCTGTTTTTTTCAACAATTAACTTACAACACACATATCAATGTACATGCTGTTCAAACAGACCAAGGATTGCATTTACTTTCTAATATATAAATATCTCTTCTATTTTTTAATTATCTAGAAATCCTGGTAAAGTACTTGCAAACGTCTCTTTGCAGTACAAGCTTCTTCCGTGGCACTTGTGGAGAGTCCAAGAAACTTCACAATATTGCCATCTTCTTTCTTTCAGTGTCAAAGAAAGAGTACTTGGCTTTAAAAGGCTAAGCAAGATGACCTGACCTCCCCCTATACTCTTCGGCACTCTTGTAGCTGGTATTTTATTATTATGCTTCAAGAGTCAAATAATGGCATAGGAAATAATCCAGTATCCAAATCATCCAACTTTCATTGTGCTGACACCACATATATACAACTGCTATTTAATATCAGCTATTAGGACATTCAAAACAATGTTCCAAAGAGGCAAACTTGGTGTTTGCCTATATCTGGTGCATAGTATCAGGGCATCTGTCATAGCCAATAATATTGGCCACAATATAATGATTTTAAAAGACTGAAATCTTGTGAAATATCAGTGACCTCAAATGAGAAAAATGAAATCTTACAAAATCCTATGAGATGACACATCATTTAAGTGTTCTCGATAAGGGCTTAGGTTGAGAGCCCAAAACACTGTGAAAGTTTGCAAAGTTTGTGATATCTAAGTTGCAAAGCCTGTGATGTTAATTCTGGTATGTAATGTATGTAGGAAGAGATCTTGGTGTTAGATTATTCTTCAGTTTTAAGCCCTTCTTCATCTGTCTTTAATTTAAATATACAATGAAAATGGTAAAAGAGTGGGGGGGGAGGGTGAGTATAGCATAGTATAGTACAATACAGTACAATACAATACAATAGTTCCTACCAGGAAAAAAGAAGTGTTTGCTTTGGGGAGTTTACAATGGAAGGATTTCTCACAATTTTTTTGAACAAGATAATTATGTTTGATAGCACATCTGCCAGCATCATAAAAACTTGAAATCTTAAGCTGTTACACAGAAATTACTTTTGCAAATCATTTAGGAATATTACTGATGTAAGCCTATTCTATGTGAGGAACTAAGTGATTCAAGGACAAAGAGGATGACAATGACTTTCCTTTCCCTTCAGGGCTCAACTAACTGTGTCACTGTTTCAGCATTTTAAATTGCAGATAACTGTGCTTAATAAGCAATTGAGTATAAGCAGATGCAATTGAAAAATTCATTTGCATTACTTCTAAAATAATATGCAACAAAGACATACAATTCATAGCCAAGGCAGGCATTAGTTTTGAGAATTATTTTCTTAATTGTATACCTTAAGTAAAAGTACATGTAGGATTGTCAAGGAATAAGTATCACCAAAATCAATGGGTAGGCAGGTACAAGACTTTTAAAATGACTGTTGCATGAACTTTTTCATTATAAAGCATAAGTATGTATTAGGTGGAGAGGATATAGCTCATCAAAACAACATTTGGGGGGAAATAAATAAATAAATAAATAAATAATAAAATACAGGTAATCTCTGTCTTGTATCACTCTTTATAAATATGTTATATTTTCAGATCACTAAGAAATATGCATATACTTAAGGGAAAGATTAGTAGGTGCTCAGATTGCCCAGGAATTCACTGGTATCACTATTAATATAAATGGAGGGGACTACCATAATTGTACTATGAAATATGTTCATGGTTCAGCTTTTTCCATAAAACTGAGATTGCCATTTCTAAAATGATGACCATAAAGTATCACTGTTTTGGAGGCATCAAAACATATGGTGAAAGGCAGAGCTGAGATACGGAAAGATCCCAAGATGATTATCTTTTGTAAGTAATAAGTGTGGCTGAGTATGATTTATACCCTATCAATATTTTTTTCAAGGATACAAAACCAGAGTAACAGAGAATATCAACACAGAATGGTAGTGATAATAAACCACAATTCCTCTTCTAAAATATGAATTACATATAAATTAGACACATTATGAGTATATACACCTGCATGCACATACA
The DNA here is from genome assembly GCA_030867105.1 of Liasis olivaceus. Taxonomy (NCBI): domain Eukaryota; kingdom Metazoa; phylum Chordata; class Lepidosauria; order Squamata; family Pythonidae; genus Liasis; species Liasis olivaceus. The sequence goes on along the minus strand of CM061351.1, from coordinate 38,750,348 downwards.
CACAAAGTTCTGCAAAAAGCACAGATTCCCTAATTTTCTGAATGTTCACATCTTTTTGCCACTGAATGTTATCAGAGCTTCATGTGATTTTACTGACATATCAAATGAGTCCTAGCAAACTAGTTACACCAAAATGTGATGCTTTTTAGTGTATTTGATAAAACTAAATTTTTAACGGGTGGTGACAAATTTGATATATAAATAAATAAAAATAGATGTTCCAACATACAATGCACTTAAGATAAAATGTAATCACTCCCATAGAGATAAGAGGGCCAGTTGTATGAGTACTTCACAAACAATCAGGGCAGATTTTGGCCTGTTCTATCCTATGTAAATCTCATAACCAGTAAAGTTCTTACCCATACAGACTGTAGAGGTAAGACATGCCTCACTCAAAAGAAATTTCTGAAGATCTTTGTAAAAAAAGTCATTGAATTCTATCAATTCTAAAAAAGGTTAGTGTCAGTGATGCCTATCCCTTCGGAAGGGTATAAAACTGTTTCTAAAATCCTGAAATATTTGGAATAATAGTGAATCTTCTCAAGAGTGGCTGTCCTGTCTAAATCATTCCAAGAGTGAAGTATAAACTCATCCAGGAAGTGACAAAGAAGCCCAGAAAATCATTCAGGAATCTGCAGGCCTATCTTGCCATGGCTAAAATCCATATTTATGACTTTACTGTAAGTTTTTTCATGACTCAGAGTGGGTATTTTATATCTGCAGCCACTAAATTGTTAATTGCCAAAACAGTGGCACAGCAGCCCAGTATAAACTTTCATATACAGGTAGTCCTCGCTTAATGATCATTTGTTCAGCGACCATTTGAAGTTATGAGGGCACCGAACGAAAGGTACTTAGCCCAGTCCTTGAAGTTATGGCTGTTGCAGTGCCCCCACAGTCACGTGATCAAAATTCAGGTGCTTGGCAGCCCGCCTGCATTTATGACCACAGGGTGCACTTCAATTTCTCCCCAACTTATTAGTTCAAAATCCATCTATCTCCTATAAGGCTCCTGCCCTTTTTAGCTAATCTTCCAATCCATAAGATGCAGAACTGGGTCCAGAAAACTGCTCTGTTTGGGTATGTCACCTGATATCCTTTTATGCATGATATTGGATAAAGCAAAGGAGGCTATTAAACAAAGATATGGAACTCCAGAAGAATCTTGTAGCTGCCCTGAGACTATGCCAACTGTATAAAACACAAGAAAACTGCAACTCACACAATACTTACACAAGTTATCCTATTCCCAATATTGCTGGACCTTCTCTAGGGTTACCTTCAATGCCTTTCCCTCTGCAATCATGGATGCTAGATATGAGACACCCTTTTCTCACAGAAGATGCTCCTATGCCAAGTTGTAACCTTGGAACATGTGTTCCTATGGTGTAAATTTTACAAGGAATTGTGCACTAATCCAAACTTTAATAGACAGACCACCTGCTTATTCTGAACAATGGTATTTAAATTTTTTCCTAAACAGAGGAACCCTGATATCCCCTATACAATAGCTAAATTCTGTACTCGGACCTGACAATAGAAGTAGGTAGTTTACTTAATTAATTAGATGTTATTGTATTTTTAAATGGATAAGTGCCAGCTACAAATGCAATAAATAAACCATTCTAATGGATCACCAGGCTACAAAAGCAATATCATGAGTAAGCACACATCCTGGAGGACAGTATCTGCTACTGTATTACTTTTTGATAGATTCCTACAGCATAGGATCTAATTTGGATGAGCAGAAATTAAAACTGACAGCAACTAAACTTCAAAATCTGATACAAGAAATGATTCTTTGTTATTTTTGGAAACGGACAGTAAAGAGACAATGAAATCCAGCATTTTGCAGCATTACTTTCTTCTTTTCTTCCCAGTGCTTCCTCAAATGTGCTTTGAAGAGTCCCCAAAGCTTCCTGAGCAGAGTTCGGATTGCTGTGGTGGGGTAAATTCTCAATTCTTTGTTATGCCAATAGAATTATCTCCACCAACCTACACTGGATTTTATCTAGAAGCTAATATAGAAGGTAAAGATATAAATAAATACTTACTTGCTGGTGAGGGTATGTTGTATCGATTGGTTGATGGATTGCCTTGAATGCCATGAAGAGTTGAAAGGGAAAGTCCTCCAATGACAGGAGGAAAAAGTAATGGGTATGGTGGCCCAGGATAATGAGTCATATGTCCATTGACTGTTGGTACAGAACACGCACGGCTGCTGGTTGTCATGATTATGCCTTAAAGGGAAGAGATGCCCACATCACTGCTCCACAGAAGTCTGGAAACAGGACACCTAGTCTGGCGATACACCATGAGTTAGTTTCTCAAGAGACAATTCCTCGTTTTTCCTCCCTACTGAATTCTTCCAGTCATTTTCCTGGTACATTCCTGCTGCAATAATAATCTTTTGTTTTTGTTTTTAATATGACCACATATTGGGGACGGCTGTTCCACTGTTGTTCCAAGCTTTTTCTTTTTTTTTTGGAGCAATAGGTTCACTCTACAGTTGCTTGTGGAAGTGTTCTGTAGGGGACAGGGAAAGGCAAGATAGAAATAAATAGAAATTACAAAGACTGGCAACTTTGCAAAATAATCTTTTTAACTAAGTAGAAGAATAGTTATAGTTAAATGTAGTTATCCAATAACAGATAGACAGTTATCGTAAACATGGTAACTTTTATCATGAAGAACAGCCAAATCAGGCTGGCATCCAACAGATTTTGAGTGGAAGAAAAAGCTAACACATGTTTTGTTTAGCTCTGCATCCAGATGTGTGAGTCTCTTCTCCACATTCCCAGAAGTGTGCTTTCTTCCCACCTCCAAAATGAGATCAACAAGAAGGCAAGGCCACTGGGGAATTCTGGATTAAGTATTTATTAACTTTAAATTAGGAGCTCCAAGAACATTACAATGCTGGGTGTGCACAATTAACCAAATTACTATTATTTGGAGATATAATATTGCTATTTAGGGTGTTGTTGTGTAGTGCCAAGGATAAAACAAAGGAAAAAAAACAGGTATCTGTGGGTTTTTGCTATTATGAACTCCAACATAAAATTGTGGAATATAATTTCAGTTATAGCTGAGCTTGGATTGAGACACAGAATTAGGACTGGGTATTCAAACCTGGTTCCTGTCTCCACACAACCCAGACTCTTTCAGCATCATTTTACTCCTTTAAGGGAAATCTGCAGCAAAATATTGCAGTATTTGTTTTCCAATGTTCCTTCCCAAGAATTTCATTTCCCATTTCATTTTCAATTTCAATTTCATTTCCCATCCCATTTCATTCCCTGTTTCTCAGTTTTTCTTTTTTCTTACATCCCATCCTAGGATGGTTGCATTTGGAATAACATACTATGTTTGGACATAACTACAAACACAAATATATATATGCACACATAAACACACAGAGGTAGAGGCAGAGGTTTGAACCCAATCATGAATCAGCTTTGCAAGAAGAAAGCCAAATTAAACATTCAATTATTATTTTTGTCAGTATTATGATAAATAAACATTAAAATCTGCTAGTTTTATTTTTCTTGGAACAATAATCTAATCAAACCATGATAAAGTTTATATATATATATATATATATATATATATATATATATACACACACATACACACACATACACACACACACACACACACACATACACACACATACATACACACATACATACATACATACATATACACACACACCACCTTGGAAACAGGAGATAGATTGGATAACAACAGGAACTCAAATGAACAGTAATAACAAATTATTGTGAATCTGCCTCTCTGCCTGCAAAATCTCACAGACACTCCTTAATAAGGATGCATATTTATATTAATGTTGGTAATCCAATATATGAGCCTCTCACTTTTACAGATAGAACTTCAATACAATATTATCTTCTATGCATTCTAGTGCCCAGCAATTTCATTATGATGCAGGCTATCTTCACATTAGTCAAAACTCAACAAATGCTCTAGGAAGAATACTCAATTTGTTGTATGAGAAGCATAGTAGCAGCGCTAATCCCCTAAGAGATAATCCAGAGTTCACCTGAGGTATAAGGCTCAAGCAAACATAAGCATACTTTTTCAATGATAACTACCATGAATGTAATATTTTCAACATAATAGTCAAGGAGCTCCAGCAGGCAAGTGAGCCCTGAACTTCAGATAAAAGAGAGGCAATTTCAGCTAATTGTGATCTCAGAGCAGACCACTGAAGCAGAAGTACAGGGTCCAGATCAATAAAATGAGCAGAATGGTCCCCTAACAAGCAGGAATAACTGGAATCAAATAGATTAGAGTCAGACATAGAACTAATAAGGAATTGATCAATGGATCTGCTGTAAGTAACTAACCCCCACACATCTAAAGATGGGGATCCCAGGAATCACAAAATCACCAAGTTTGGAAGGAGTCATTTAGCTATTAAATCAGCTCTCCACCTAGTACAGATATCCAAAATAAATATTGACAACAGATGGCTCTCTACCCTCTGCTTGAACACATCCAGTGAAAGTATCTTACAACTTCCCTAGGTAGCTGGTTCTATGTTAAAATGATCAACAAAATCTGCCTTCCTGTAACTTAAGACTATTATTCCATATCCAGCATTCTGGAAGGCTAGAGAAGAGGTCTGGGCTTTCTTCTACGTGACCTCCCTGCATATATTTGAGAAGTTTTATATTTTGTCTCTGTCATCTTTTCATAAGGCTAAAAGTACCTAGTTTCTCGCAGCATCTCCTAATTCATTCTTACTGCCTTTCCTTGTTTCTTTTTCACCCATTCTCCAAATCTTCTTTGAAGTATGGAGCCCAGAACTGGATGCAGTACTCAAAGCACAGCCTGACTAATACATAAAGTAGTAAAGCTATTATTTTCTATGATTTGGGCAATATAATTCTACTGCTTGTATAGCTTCAGCAACTATGTCACTTACAGTCAGCTATGTCACTTACAGTCACTTACAGTCACTACAATTCCAAATATTTCTCACACAAATTGTTTCCAAGCTGGGTATTCCTCATCCTATTATCTGTCCATTTGATTTCTTTGCATTTGTCTCTATTAAATGTCACTTGGTTACTTTTAGCCCTCCAAACTTCACGATAATTTTAAATTTTGTTTCTAGAATATTAGTTCTTCCAATCCATTTGTGGTATCTGCAAATCTGATAAGCATTCTCTCTATCCCTTCATCTAGTCTAAATGAAAATGTCATGTTCCAGACTGAGGACTACTTTTATGGCACTCGACTCAATACATCACATCATCATGACTAATAGTTATTCTTGAACATCCTTTAAGTATGATTTTCAAACCAACTGTGAAACCAACTAGTAACCAAGACATTTAGACCTATACTGATTAGTGTCATGAGTAATTTTGTCAACTCTTGTTGTGATCCAGATATAGTGATTTCAAAGAGAAACTATCTCTTCAACATTCCCACAATCTATTTAGCAATTACATAATCAAAAAAAGTGTAAGAGTACGCTGACAAAAACTTGATAAATTCATGATGGCTTCTAGTACTTCGTTATGACCAGAATATAAAATTATCTTTCTGCATAATTGATTTCAGCCCTTCTAAACAGAATTAGCAAGTATACAAGCCAGATAGAAAGGCATATGCTCCAAGAAGCATATGCAGGGAAGGTAATCCAAATAAACAACCTCTTGAAGAACTAAATTATTACAGCATTCCAGGATTTTCAAGGTTTCTTTTCAAATTGTCCAAATAGTGAAAATGCATTCTTACTAATATGAACCAAGGCATCCACACCACCAAAATGAATTAAACTGGAGAAATATGATATAGACATACACAATGTACACATACACACACATTGATAAAGAATACAAATAAATATTAGGACTAAGATTACAGCATAGCCTTCTCTTTCAGTGATAGCCAGAATGCCCTAATAAGTTCTCCAGAGCTCACCAAATAGGTAAGGCTAAAAATGTTGGTCCCTTGGGGAATTTCAGGGGCAAGCTATGTTCCCTTACATAGATTTAAGATTCCTTTAACTCTCCTTCCCCAAATCCAGATGACTTTTATTGCTGGGGTTAAAACAGATAAAATGCAAAGCTTAAGGCAGCAATTTCACCTCGTAAAAACCTACCAAAAGTTTAAAAAAAAAAAAGTTCAAAAATTTCAGTGCCAGCTATTTCACTAGTATTACCGCCCCACCCTGTTCAACATACATACATGGCAGAAAGTACTAGTGTAGACCTCAAGTTGAAAAAAGTACTCACCGCAACACAATTTAGAAACTCAAGACCTTTTTAGCCTTAGGTTAGCACAGGGAATAGATTTAGGCCTTGCAATGCATAGAAGTAACTTCTTATAACAGCATCCAGACAAATCCATTAAAAAGTGTTGGAACCTGCCCACTGACGGCATCTCATACTGTACAGACTGAATCTTGTGTTTGTTCTTGTGTCTCAAGTGTATCGGTGAGGATATGGCAGAAGGGCTTTTTTTCAGTACATGTTGCTGCTTTGCCTTTGGTACTCCGTTTATGATATAAGGTGCTAAAATGCCATTTCCGAAACTATTTGTCAAAAAACTAACATTTGTGCACCATCTCTTCTAACTTTTGGTGAATTAATTTCTTGCAGTAAGGAAAGCCACAAAGAAACTGAAAGCAAGTTCAGGATGCTTGAATTTCAGGGATGGAAACCTTTAGATTGCTGTGGGCCACACCACTTTTTTGTGGTAGCAGGGTACCAGCAGGCAGCCAATAACGCAAAACAGTCAGGACTGGATCATATACTTAGGCAGCCTGGGGATTTTCTCTTTTTTCTCCCTCCCTCAGAAGCAATGTTTCCCCGTTTAAAAGAAAAACTGTTCTAAGGCTATTTTTGCCAATGTGTGACAGAGACAGAAAGGTCTCTGACGACAGCATGACATATATGCAAATGTTTGATTGTTTTATCAAAGTTCTGTATCATTCTTACAATATTACAGCTTAAAAGTTCTGTATCATTCTTTTAAAAGCCTACCAGACAATTCATTTTATAAACAACTTTTTCTAAAAAATGCATTTTATATTCAACTTCCCCCAATACATGAATTTTTATATGTATTTGCACCAAGACAGGCATTTTTGATAAGCAAGTTTTCCATCTGAGAAATATTTCAAGATGAACATAGTGAACACTGTGAATTGTTTGTCTTTTTGAGCTACAAATTGTTTTGGCAGATTGTTCCATTTTGTTTGAAAAGAAATCCATGACAGATTTTTCCAGTATTCCTAAAACATAGTAGAAGTATTTCTTAAAGTCATCTGCTATATGTCCCTTCTCTGATTTTACAAAAAACAGTATAAACTATAAATATGTTGCTATTTCATTTTGGTGAAAAATATATATCCTGATGCACAATAACCAGTGAGCTATATTTTATATTTAGTTTTCTCTATTACTTCACTTTCAAATAAATTACACAAAAATCTCTCTTGGAAAATAATATTACATTCAGAACCATCTTTAGTGCTCTGGTGTGGAAAAGAATAGCCCATTTGCTGATACTCAAGCAGTTTATTAATTTAATTTATTGTAATTTTCTGCCATCTATGATGCCCTTTTTATATTCAGAGTTATTTGTTAGGCATATTCACATTTAAATTTAGACCATATGCATTTGCATTTCCACAGAATCTGAATTTCCCCAGAAACATAGAAATATTGAGATGGAAAGGTAACTACTGCTATCCTTAAGACAATATTGCTTATTAAATTTTATGGAAAATACTGAAACACAAATGTCATTGTAAATCTCCAGTGCAATAGGTTCTATGAGTAGTTGATTATCTTGATCAACTGTTTTTAAATTACTTTTACAATCCTCACAAAAAGTCTTCATCAACTGAATGCAGTTCTGTCCTGTGGACTTGCATGCTTATAATCAAAGCCTCTTGACCTGAAAGCAATTTTTTTGGCAATTGTGCACACCATCCAAAGGAAGCAATTACCATATTTTTCCGACTATAAGATGATACTTTTTTCTAAAATCCTTATGCTAAAAATTGAAGGGCGTCTTATTCAAGGAAGTCAGCTGAAGAGAGAACCGCCCGGTTGCAAAACTGCCCATACTTTGTTTCTGCAGACAGGCTTCCTCCTATTGCTAGCCTCCAATCACGAGTGAAATAGCTTGTCTCCCAAACAGACTTCCTCCAATCATGAGCCTTATGTAACTGACGTCAGCTGATGCTGAACAAACCAATTAGAGGAAGTCTGTTTGCAGAGACAAGCTATTGGCAGTTTCACTCGTGTTTGAATGTAATCAGTTATGCAAAAGAGCACGGAAATAGAGCTGCAGAGAGACGGTTTGAACCTCCTCCCACCGAGTGTATCAGGTAAATGTTAACTAATTACTAAATAAAAATGTGTTCTGCACTATCTTTAAAATATTGATTTCTTAATTTTGGGTTGGAAAAATGGGGGTTGTCTTGTACATGGGGGCGTCTTATTGACGGAAAAATACGGTAGGTATCATTAGAACACATGTAATGCTTCACCTTTTTTTTTTTCCTTCTCCTTCTTCTCTAGTATTTTGTTCACTTGCTTTCCATTACGTTGGGCTTTTTAAAAAAATAAGTACTTGTCATACAGCTCTTTCTGGTTCCCGTCATACCTTTCAAGAGTGGTATAAGACGTGAAGCTGAGAAGGCAGATACAGGGGGCTCCAGGATACAGAGGGATTATTAAATATATCTCTCTGCCACCCAAGAGCACCAAGCAAATACCTGTTAAACTTGAAAAGGTGGGAGAAAGAAACCAAGAATTTAAACTTTGGAGCACATATATATATATAATGATTCTAAGATTCTTTTCTCTGCATTGGGCAATCAACTGTTACATTTAAGGCTTTATTCTTGTCTGCAATGAAGAATCTACTCTAGCCAAGATTTACTGCCAAGCTGTAGTGTGAGGCTTCTGAAGCAAAACACTGCCCTCTCTTTACAACTGAAATGATACCTGCATCCTATAATTCATTTTATGTTACTTTTATATTTAGAATTGTATATGTCACCCTTTAAAACAAAAACTCCTTTGGACAAGAACAGTCTTATATCCATCTGTGCACTGATCTATCTTCCCTATTGATCAGTGCAATGTATGTAAATATCTAAAATGCATTGTGATTCTTTTTTTCATTCAAAGCTATATATGCACAAGCAAAAAATAGATAGCCATAAGAACCATAGGAATGTCATTTATTTTCAAAATTAGGCTATTACTAAGGATTGTTAAGAAGTAGCCACAGGGAACAAATATTGCTAGTAAAGTCTTGTTCTCATCCCCTATAAATTGACCTGTATCAGGTTAATTATGTAGACAGCATACATTTCAGAAAGTACTTATTGGTTATAGTCCTTCCAGCTTTAGTATTCCAACATACACAATTTCAGTAAGAGACCACAGAAGCTAAGAACATTCACAGAATACAGAGAAATTACCTTGAAAAAGGAATGTGACAGTAAAACATAATTTAAGCATGGAAACGAAGAAAATATTAGGAAGAAACTTAAACTGACTCCGCTTTGACTCTCTTCGGAAGGAAGGGAGGGAAAATTCAAGATTTTCAAGATTCTGTTATTATAGCCTATAACAATAAAAAATAGAATTCTAGCATTTCTTGTGGAGCCTTGTTTCCTGACCTAGCCTTCTTTAAGGGCTAAAAGAACATGTACCCAGCATAGCACTAGAAAGAAAGAAATGGGAAATACAGTCTTCTTCTCTCCCCACTATGATCATGAGTAATTGGGAGTGAAGTGCAACATACTTCTAAACAAAATGGAGATTTCTTTTAATTGTCAATGTCTTGTCAATTATAGGAAAACAAACTTATTTTTCCAGATGTTACTATTTTCATTGAATTGTACTTCAACGTTAGCTGAAAATTATAGTTCTAAACCTAAGAAAAATAGATCCCTCTTACCTGATAGAATAACGGAATTATAATTTGCTTTTCTCAGTATACTGATATATGTTTCTAACTGGACTTTAGTTCTCTTTTTTTTCTGGCAGATCCTCAAATATTGTTAAGCCCTTGATATGACAAAGTCAACATGTTTTATATGAAAAAGGAAGTTTCTCAATGCTTTTATTTTCCATTCAAGGAAAGATTTCAAGCTTATCACACTCCAAATGTATGCTAAACCGAAGCAATTTTTGCGGCTTGCATAAAATGACAGCAAATTGATCAGAAAAGGCAAAAGAAAGTAACAATAGCTTGGAAAAACAGACCTTCCATTTTCCTTTCACGTAAAGCTTCTACTTGAACCTCTTAAGAATCTGACAGAAGATGTGTTTACTTCCAGATAAATTAATGGGTCTTACTCCTACGTGGCAGCCTGCCCAGTGACCACAAAGCTATTAAAAAAGGCAAAGAGAGCAAAACGTTAATCCATAAAATAGTTCTTATGGGGGGGGGGCAATCACTATACAAGATAAACCATGATATCATCAGCCTGATGTGATTTTGCTTAGAATTGCTGTTGCTTCTAAACAAACTTTAAAATACTTTTTAAAGAAATAATCATAGTTTTAGTCTTCTGACACCAAGATCTGCAGCTTTTTCCAGGCTGAAGGCTGCTTTTGGCCTCATTGTGGTGTAGTCTCCTCCAAAAAGTAGTTCGCAGAACCAGGACAAAAACAGCATTTGATTTAATTTAATTTACATGTAAACCTAATTAAAATTAATTATATTTAATATGATTACTGTTCAGTCAGGTAGTTGGCAGGAGCAGGAGAAAAACTAAATTTGACTTAATTTCATTTACATTTAAACTTAAGTAAAATTAAATATATTTAATAGGATTACTCTCTGGTCATGAGTGCAGTGTTCCGATTTAAAGGCAAAAAAGTCTCGAGTGTGCAGGAGTGTATAGATAACACCTGTTGGCAATTCCTTAAACCAAATATGTCTTTCCTCAGGATTCTGCAACAGCAGTGCCAAACCACCTTCTTTCCTTTGAATCCAAACCATGCCACAGATCTAGTATTGAACCATTTCCCCAGTATCTCAGATCAAAAATTAAAACATGCTAACAACTTTGGAGGTTTCTGGAGGCTTTCCAAGGCCTCCTGCAGCTTGGGGCCTCTTGTCTGCACAGTTCTAGCTATTGGATCTGTGCTGCATGTGAAAATATGGGGAAGCAAGGACATCTGAAGGTGAAGAAAAATCCACATTTATAAAATTTAATCCCACTGAAGGTAGGAAAAAACAGCTTCATTTGAATTTCTAGTGGCTCACTTTCTTTCACTACTTCACTAAACAGTTTAAAATTAATTTCACCTTAAAATAATGGTTTTCTAATTCTTGAACAATGTAAAGTAATTCTCAAATTGTCTTATAACAGGTAATAAAAATAACATAATTCTACATAAAAGAGAAATCATATTCACTTCTCCATAGTTTATCTATGATTACAAGAAGCTACTTACTGCATCTTACAGTAAAATAAAATCAACAGAATAGGTTAGGTATGATACAAAAGGTTTTTTTTAAAAAGCATGTGATGTTGGAGATTAGCTGTCAAAGTGTTATGTTTCCTTTATTAATGTATCTCTGCGAAACTAAACAGCATGAGCAATCTAATAACAAACATTCTTTGAGGACTGTTCAGCGAGCAGAAGGACATCCAGTTATTGTTCGACCCATCCCATTGGCCCATATATGGTTTGAAAGCACAATAGAAGGAAACAGGAAACTGAATGGTCCATCGGCATTATCTTATTAGCTACTAATGGATATCTGAGAGGAACACGCATCTAATTCTGAAAGGCCTGTACCGATCTCCCAAGTAATAACTCTTAATTAGCAGATTCTGTTTACAGATGGAACTTAATGTACCCTTTTGTCTGGAAGAGATACAGGCATCTTGAAGGAAAAATACAAATGGGTATTTTTCTCTCTGGCATAGAGCAGTTGCTACAATTCAAATTAATAAAAATAGCACACTGATAAAAAGAACACACACACACATACACTATCTTGTGGTTTAGATACTGAAAGTTTAATTTATAAGATAGTACTTCTACAAGCATTGAACAATATTTTTGATAAAATACTGTCTGCTTCAACTTGGTGTACTTTTGAAATATTCAGCTCCCCAAATGCTCTGACCAACATGACTATTAATGTGCTGACAGACAACTCCTAGAGTGGCCCATGCTGGAGAAAGATAGTGTAACACCACCTACCTCACTTATCATATAATCGGATGTATCTACTAAACCTTTTCCCCCCAAGCCAAAATCATACTAGATATTTGAACTGTGAAATGCTTGTGTGAACTGGATCTTTTTCAATAAATGCACTGCTATTACCCATATTAAGTTATGTATAAATAGTTGTACAAGCATCATGTTCCTGGGAGTTGCTGTTCTCAGAAGGAATATACATCCCTTTGTTTAATTATCCATTAAGAAAAATCTCTTTTCTGTTTGCATTCCATAACTCTTTCATTAGTCAGCCATAGCTCAGAGAATTCTGCAAAGAAAGATAAATGGATGGGTCAATGGATGGGTTAACAATTTTACTGTTTGTAGAGCCCTGAGAAGCCAGATGTAGGAGAACTTGATTGTGTTTATGTAAAGGATAAGTGGTGAATTTCCTGTGCTGTCAACTTCCAAAACATCCTGCAAGGGAATGCACCATAATTACCTCAACAGAGATCAGGCAGTTACAGAGAATAGAGATGCTTTATCCTTCTTACATATAATACTGTGATTATACCCTACAGCTGCAATTATGTACACTGTTTTGCACACATACAAGGTATTGAAATCAATGCCTTATGCTAGTCAAACTTTGCCTACTAGACATACATCTTTTCAGAGTTTGATTGGTATATCCTGCAAAAGCAGTGCTGTGTCAACTCAATATTCTTGAAGTAGTGTGTAAAGTAAGACTAAGTTATGTGACTCCAATACATAAGGACAGAGCCAAAGATATGGTGATCAGTTGTACCAAGGTGTCACAATGATTCTCTTAAATCTCTGTGCTTGACATTTATCTCTTTTGATGTGTCAATTGGTCATGAGCTGCTCTGGAAAGTTATATGGCCATTAAGAATACATGAGGCAGCATCAGAGATGTGCCTAGAAAGGTAGACCACGGGCTACACAGCAAGATTCTTGGCTCTGATAAAGCATATATTATTTGTCTTAGAGTCAATTTGCACTTCCAAACCAACATTAAATTTAAGGAGCATAACATTTTAGGGATGGAAGGTAGTATGTGTGTCAAATTGAATGTGTTAGGGGCCCCACAGAGGGCATAGGAATGGAAAAGTGAGCATGTCCAGAGTATAAAGTGTCTGTGTGCATAACATCTTCTTTCATTCTGCCATCTGGAGAATTAAAAGAGAAAGGGGGATGGATGAGAACAGGAGCAGCAAGAGGACAGAACAGAGAATCTGGTGGTAGCAACTGGATGCATAACCAAAAATCAGTGGGCTGGGAGCTGTTCAAATGTTCTTGGAGGGGTCTCCTGGGGTCCATGGGTCATGCAGTAAATACCTCTTTGTTTCTGATGCACAAGTGCTGCAAATGCTGAGAGGGAGAGATAATTAATGGGACAAAACAGGCATGGAGGGGAAATTTAATTTCACCCTTTCCTCTCTATCAAAGTAATCCTCTCTTTTAAAGCTGCCATATGTTCTGTGGGAAAATCTCCCAATGAAAATGCTCATGCAATTTGTCTTTAAAAATTGCACATTAGATGCAGGCATATTCCACAACATACCTGATTTGTCTCCCTGATCTTTTCAAATAATCTTAGCAAACCACTTAGTGGTACTGCACTGCAGAGTTTACTAAGAACCAGGTAAAATATTACAAAGTGAAGAAAGCAGGGGTGTGATTTCCTTACCTTTCTCTGTAATTCCAAAAGAGATAAACCAACTATTGCAGGCTTGAGGAAGCAAAAGTACAAATGACTCATACTTCCTTTCTAAAGGCCAGTACTGAGTTCTGTGAAATGAAGTTGCTAAATTGACACATTATAACAAAATCCAAGGAACCTGTAAAATTAGATCTTTAAAATAGCCCAGCAGGTGCTTACAATGTAGCGTACAAGTTTACAACGTCACAAAATGTCCAAACATACCATTCCTTTTTCCTTCCTTACATACTCTGAGATCACAATGTGCCTCAAAATAGAACCTGGATGATATAGGGGAGAACCAACCCATTTCCCTCCGAATAGAGGATGCACTATTTTTTACTACTTTGCTCCAGGTCCTTCATTTATGAGCTCAAACACACTTCAATCACGCTAATATTTTTGCCAGGTCAGCTAGAGATACTACTGAGTTGGTAGTGATTATGTATCTATTTTAAAAGCTGTATTCTCTATGTAGTTTCTTGTCAAAAGAGCAATAAGGAAGTAACTCTAGGAAAGAACAACCATTAATTGGAAGGGAACAAAAAGATGTGATGACTCAAGAGCAATTTCATAGTCAATATTTTGCCTAACAGGGAGCCAATAAAGCAACTGTTACATGCATAATATACTAAGATAATTTAGTACTGAATTATCTGCAACCACTGCGGAAACCTCCCCCCCCCCCAACTAATAATGCTATGAAAACAAAAGGAGTATTAAGGACCAATTTTATTATTATTTTAACTTACATTTCTACAACTTGATGTAAATAGGTAGAAGTATCACTTAGAGAACAAGTGGCACCACCACCTTGTATCCAAGGACAGCTGGTAGGACCACAGTGATCTGACACAGTCTGCCCAGGCCATTTTTTTTTAATGTATTATTTAATGCAAAATTGGTCCTCTGGAATGCACAGGCATCCACAGAAATGGCTTTACACCCCAAGGTTTTTCTATGGGTGTGCTGTGCATGTACAAAAGGCATGGGACTTGCACTGCCCTACCACAACACTGCTTTCATCTCTCCCCCCCACCCCCAACCCCATGGACACTGCTGATCGAATAACTAAAAATGACATATGTAAGGCTCTGAATCTGGCCTAAGAAGTCTATGAAATGAAAATTTAATTGTATCTTTACCATTTTTCTGAATATTTCCTTTATGTAAGAATGCATAATAATGCAGAAATGAGCAAGATGAACCTAGCAAATGACACATGATATAGATACATGAAGCTACATTTAATGTAACAAAATACGTTGCTTCTGAGTATGTAAAAATGTACGCACATCTATCAACAGTATCCCTTTTACTTACTCTTTCAACTGATTAAGGATTTTTCATTGTCACCTAGTTTCCCACACCAGACCTCAGCATACACTGCATTGCTATTACCATAAAAGCATCATCCACAGTTTGTTTTCAACCAGTATACTCTTCACGTAACAGCCATGTCTAGAATTCTTTTTTATGAGAAAAGTTGTGATACACATTCCACAAATAATGTACCATGTTCTACTGATATACTGTATATGCGCTAGTGCAGGGATGGAATTATGGTGAGGGAACAGACAGAAGAGAAGCAGGAACCAGCCTTTATTTTTCCTGTTCTCTGGACCTCTTAAAGTACTCCAAAGGATATGATACCACAAACCCCACTCTACATTCCCCTTCTGCAGTCTTCTCTCTCTGCCCAACTCCTCTCACTATCCTGCCATTTATGCCTGAGGACCTCCCTTCATTTTATAGCCACAAAAACAACCCTGTGAGGTAAGCTGAGCTGAGAATGACTGGTTCAAAATCATTCAGTAAGTTTCCATAGCTTTCTGAGTCCTGATCAAATTATTCAACTTAATAATCAATAATATACTGAGAGAAAGAAAAAGTGAAAGAGTAATATTTTCTTTGCTCTTTGGCCTTTGACATATTTTCAGTATCAGATTTTATATTTTTGAGCATTCTTCTTTATTGTACAGATTGTTCACACATAAAAGAGATGTGAAACAGTTATGTTTTAGAGATTGTTTTGGATGGGGTTCAAGATATTCTTCAGAGTTCGTCATCTGAAATTTGGACTAGTTTCCTAATGCACGGCAACAAAAATCAGAATTGCTAATAAGTGCCACTAGGCCACAATCAGTTTTGAATAAGGAGAGCTATAAAAATACAAGTCAGACAATTAAAACTCAGATATAATATTATGTTGCTATAGGACACTAATTTGACCATGTCTTAGAACTGACAATGAAGACATCAAAGTGATGGATAGCGTCTGCCTTTTAGGATCAACCATCAACAGTGAACGAACAAGTAGTCAAGAAATACACCACAGAATAGCACTTGCTAGAGCAGCCATAAGGTGTCAGAAAAGATATTCAGATGCTGTGATGTGCCTATACCTACAAAGATCAGAATTGTGCAAGCAACTGCATTTCCTGTAACACTCTAAAGAAACTAAAGTGGCACTTGGAAGACACAGGATAGGAACAGTATTGATGCTCTGGAACTTTGGTGTTGGAGAAGACTCCTGAGAATACCATGGACAGCCAAGAAAACAATACAGTGGATCACTGAACAAGTCAACCCAGAGTTCTCGCTTGAGGTACAAATGACCAGGCTCAGCAGCAAGGTTACAGTGGCAATGAGTATACTGTTAAAAGACCTGAAAGACCAGATCAGGGGCAGATAGTTCTGGAGAAAATCTATCTATGTGGTTGCTAAGAGTTGACACTGACTTGATGGCATGTAATCAATCAATCCATTCGTCAGTGTACTTAAATTTGAGGAGAGAGAAAGAAGACTGTGCAATATTTTAATGCTTGATATGAGTACAGTAATAGTGATGCAGCTTATACCCTATGCAAATAAGCCAAAGAGAACTTCTCAAGGTGAATTGGATCAATGCTAACTGTGAATTAAAATATTGGGAAAACAGGAGATATAATGAAATGCTGATGTCATCAAGAAAAAAATAACATATACAATGCTTTAACATGTACCATTGTTTGCACATGTGACTTAGATGAAAGGGGATTAGGAGGAATGAGAAACTGGAAGAAACAAGAAGCTGCAGAAAAAATTCTAGTGCCAAAAACCTCCAAAGAAATGATAAAACAGAGGAAGCATCTGCCAATCCAACCCACAATTTACAAAACAGAAGTAAGGATATTCAGCTAGTTCCAAAAAGTGAATTATTTCATTTAAACCTCAAAATGTTTTCAACATCTTCCACTACTCAGTTGCTGACCTACTCTAATTCTCAGAAGTCAATTTTCTAGTGGTGTCATATTAGTTTATAACTGTGTAGATTTCTGGTTGAGAACTTCCAGCTGCTGGGCTATCAATCAAGAGTAGTGGGCAATTTCTATAATTAAAAGCACCGGCTTTCCTATCATCAAGTCTTACTGCATACAGAAGGGTTTTTTTAACGTTACAATATGTCGAACATGATTCTCAGAGACAATGCACCAGTGCATATGAGCAGGCAAAGTGAATAGTTTCCCTATACAAAGGAAAATAAGGAAAAATATTCTGGGTGATCATACAGATTACTGTTGGTTATTGTGTTGTTGTTGTTAGGATTAGTCAGAAATAGGATAATCCTTAACTGATAGAGAAAGGTATGACACTATGGCACTTGGAATACGAAATACATTTGTACTTTTCACAAAGGTATGAATCTATTTCTTTTAATCCGTGAATGTGAAAGTCCAGAAGCAGTATATCAGTTCAGTTACATATTTAGATTGCCTTAGCATCTGTGATCAAATTTATGAATCAAGTTCAAAATATTTATCAAGTGTTCAATTTCATAAAAGCCAATCTTACTTCACTGCATTAGCAATGTCATTACACTGCGTTGTCATAAATTACCCTATACACATGGTATTGACCCTGAATCCAATGCCAGATTTTAATGGACCAACAACAAGATGATTTCTGGCACCCTGTGCAACAGCAATCTGATGGGCATTACCAAAACCTACTGGGCAAAAGGGATGTAGTATGAAAACTAAAAAGCTGAGAGAGGCATCTGCTTGCTGTCACCATTTTAATTTACTTCCAGTGCTTCTAAGATCAAAATCATTAGATAATGATGACAGCTGCAATTGTCAGATCTTTCTGTACAGGGGCCATAGAATTCCTGTACTTTGCACCAGTTAGCAATCTATTTGACACATTTTGCACCAATTTCAAACACTTCTAAGAGTTGCTCCATGTAAAGAACATTACAGTAGTCAATCTTGACTAAGGATGTAATGATACAGGACAGGATTCAAAGAACCATTTCTGTAAAACTGCCTCTGAAACTAGAACCAATCTGTAATACATACGAGAGGAAGTTAATTGATCAAACAAAAGTTTAAAAATCCTGTTGCATATAATCTGCTTACCTACAAATAAGCGCAAGCTACATTTGCTAAATAGCCATGGATTGACTCTACACAGCTTACTAGATACCTATTAGTATGCAGTTTATATTTCTAGATAAGATTAATCATGTGCATATTTATAAAAACAGTTCATAGCAAGCTAATTTATGAAATCAGATACATCACATTGGCTAGGAATTCTGGGAGTTGTAGTGAAACATATCTGGGGGTACCAGATAGGAGAAAGCATGGCTCGAATTTTAAATAGTAATAGAGCATTGTTACTATATTACAAAAGTGTTGCTGAACATTTATTTAATCACCACCAACCTTATTTGTTCCCATTGATTTCCAATATTCATCAAAACGGAAATTAACATTTTCCGTCATTATGATGGTTATAGTTCCTTTGGAAAAAGAAGAGAGGTACATACTCTTTCATGTTTCATTAATTCTTTTATTAATGTGGTTTGCCTTCCACTTTCCCTTTATTTCCTTCTTACACAACTACTCATACAAACACACATATACGCAATGTTTTCAGTCATCCGCTCATTCATTCTCTCTTAGGTACTTTGATATCCAGAGTTCAACGAATACTCTCAACACTGTATTTTCATGTTTGCACGTGGGCTGTCTTCTTTCTCTAGTGGTCCTTTAATTTTTTTTTTTAGGACCCCTCCCCAATGCTGCAGACATGCAGTAATTCCAAATGGAACAATTATTTTTATAGTGGCAACCTTATTCTTTCCTGCTGAACCTGCTCTCTACAATGCCCTGTAAAATAATTCACCTTCTGCAGCACTGGAAAGGCAACCAAGATGGTACCCAAAAGTACCTCAGATCTGATTCTCATGAATCCCGCCCCCCCGCCCCACTTTTCGTAAGGAAGCCCAGCTAAGTCTTTGGTATTGGCCTTCCCTGAATCCCAAAACCTTGATATCAGTTCAAAAATGACACTAGACCTGGACTGAAATAAGAGAACATTTTCATTCTTTTTTATGCATACAAATGCTGCAGATTCACTCAGATATTGGAAACAGCTGCCTTTAACCTATTCAATCAATCAGTCAGTCAATCAATCAATCCCATCACTCTATTCTCTTTCAGGATAACCAACTTTCTGAAAAGTACAGAAAGGGAGTAAGAAATAGAAAGCCGAAGAAATGAAAGGAATCAAATAAAAATGTATTTTATTATTATAAAAACCATTCAGAACACTATTCCATGCACACATTGGCTTTTATTCTTTAAGCATCTCACTCTTTCTTTTTAAGGTTCTCAGTAATTCATCCAACTTTATCTTATGATTCCTCCATTCTTGGCGACAAAAGGAGGAATGGAGGAATGATTCCTCCATTCTTGGCGTCCTTGGTCTTTTCACAATGTTACATTTTCTTGCAACAGGAGGAGGAGCCATTGTTTTTATATGTTCATGTAACCCAGAGGAGAGCATATGCACCTCTCCCCATGCTTCTTAGTGCACATATACACACACAGACAGACCCAACATGAGGAGACAGCAGGAACACAAACACACACAGTTAAGACACATTACCTAACTGCACAGAAAATACAGATGCTTCTTATGGCCACGGCTGGTAAGGGAGTAGAAAGAATTCTAAATGTCATGTTCTGCTTTCCTTGTTTTTAATTTCATTTACTCAGCTGTGGCTCCTTCTTTAACCCTCTTCATCCATTTCTAAAGCAACATTTATTTTCATCAAAATCACTCTGTATATTCTCTCCGTTTTAACTATTTCTAGTTTTCATTGGCTACATTATTTGTAACTATCTTCTTCTACATATACACAATATATGTGTATATGAACAAAGTGTCGTTCTCAACTCTTTTTTTTTTTTTGCAGCAATCATTCTCTTATATGATTTTTTTTTCTTATTTTATTTCATCATTCCATCAAGCATTCTTTTTCATACATCCCACTGGTGTAACTCCACTTCTGTGGCACTTTCTAACATAACTCCTTTCACTCTATCCCATCCTTACTGTCAGGCCCAGTCCAAGAACAACAGGGAAACAATCCAACCAAGTTCAGTTCTTTTATTGTTTACACCATATAGACAGAATCTTGCCAGACTAAATCTGTACTATGCAAACCTAAGGATATACCTTGGAAGATTCTAGGGAATGGATATTCTAAGTCTCTTCCTCTTCCCACGCTCCTGCTCTGGACTGTGTTGCCTCTTGTCTCTCCCCATTTACTCCTGGAATGCACTCCCTCCTTCCTGAGAACCTAGTTCTCTACTGTATTCCATCACACTTACCTTCACGTTCCATTAATTCTGTTGGGAGTTTAATCCAGCTTCTAATACTCTCTTCTGAAACTGAGGCTTATAAAGACAATACACCATATCACACAAGTGATGGGGTTGAGTTTTAGGTGAATATGGCACACTTCTTTGTTTTTTATGACTATTCTAGGGATTACACATTTCATCGGTTTTCCAGTTTCAAATGGGAGGAAACTGTGCCTTCAGATTTGAACAATCAAGGTCAAAGAAGACTGAGGGCTACTAAAAGGGGTCTTGATGTCCACATGCAGCCATGGGGCTGCAGTTTGCCCAACACTGCTTTAGGAATTTCTATTATAAAACCTCTGGAAAACAAAAACTAGATAAATGAACAACATTAATGAAAGGAAAAATGAATCTCTCAAAAGAGGTAGAATTCATGTATGATTTTTACTTTAATCCTCACCGTAACTATGTGAGCTTAAAGAACATTCTAATACTCTTTATAACCCCTTTTTAAAACTGGCCAATGTTGATTATCAAACATTATATTTGATAATATTTCTCCTGCAACAAGGAGCATATACATGCATTCTACAAAACACATGAATGTATTTTGAAAATAAATTATTGATTGACTTTGTATACTACTATTTTTAGACTAATTAACCCACAGAGGTAAAAAAAGTGTAAATGAAATAATTCATCTATTTAAGTTTATTATCTCCCATTGGCAGTACTACTGGAAATAGACTATAGCAGGCTTAAAATTTCTCCTGTCCTTTGGTCTGACAAAGCAGTATAAAATAATTTACTTTCTTAATATGCTTTTCACAGAAATGAAAGGCTGAATGACTTTATGTAAGATTTAGAATAAATATACAATGAATGAAAAGCTTATTGAATGCCTGCTGAAGAAAATGAAAAGCATTGTTTCATTGAATAGAGACAGAAAAAAACTACACTGCGAAGAGATAAAATGGAGAAACCATGATCAACTGAGACTAAAGTGCATAGAATAAAGAAGATAATATCTCAATGTTGTAAAATGTATAGAGTTACCAGTGAGATCACTTTTGATATATTTTACCTTCAGCCTCACTTTTAAGACTTAGTAGAGAGAAGTCAAAGAAAAAGAAATTTGCCTCCAATTATGGGGACTCAATCTTCCCATAGGTGGAAGATATCCATATCAAACAACAACAAAAATTCACCCAGAACCAAGTAGAGAAGAAGACAAGAAGAAGAAGAAAAGACAATTCACTGTTGAAGAAGCTCAGAAAGGTTAAGCGCCTTTTAAGGGGAAAAATGTTTCCATTAGGAATATGCAACTTTGCCTTTGAATGAAGTTGTTTGGGGCAGCAATTCAAAGAACAAGCTAGAGTCAGACAAAAATATGAGCAAGTAAAAAATGAAATGCCATAAAAAATTAATTTATACAACATAAGTCCATTCTTATCTTTTAATAATATAACCTTCTTTCACATTAATAATCACAATCTGGCAGGAATTTTTGGAAGGGCTTTAGAAGCTACCATCAAGGCTTATAGGTTATAATCCAGTCATAAACTAAAATGCTACACTATTTATATTTGGCTCCAATCCACTGAAATAAAAATTCTGCACAGCAGATGTGCCTCCACATTCATTTTTTTGCTTTGTATTATTACCTTACATTCTTTCATTCTCTTCCATTTTAAATGTATTATTTCTACTTGCAAACATTCTCTAAAAGAAAAACTCTTTTAGATTGCTTATCCACTGGTGTTCCATGAGCAGTACATAATGCCAAGATCTTGATGCTCCATGAATCACAGAAGCCACTTTCACACACTAGGGCAGAATTCAGAAGTTTTTTATACAGATGAGCTGCAATAACCGAAGTGACAAAATAGACAGCAAGGACACTGGGGAACGAAGACTGGAATCTGAAAAGGCAGAGGTTAAAGCCCTGTTGAGGGTTCACGCTATCACAAGCAAAGGAGGATTTTTTTTCTTCTGCATGCATGAGAGCAGGCCTGCTGAATTAGAATTGTAAAAGAGGTGATTTATATTTCTGCTTCTTCCTCCTTGAATTTGCTCACCAAACTTTTAGTGGCTTGTGATATGATATTTTTGTCATTTAAAGATTCTCACATTCAGACAGCCTAGACCAGGGTTCACCAAAGTGGTCAATATTGACCTCCAAAGATCAATCGGACTATCCATTGTGGTTATTGTTGTTGTTTGTAGTACTATTAGTTAAAGTAGTATTTATTATTTTCATATAATGAATGTTTGGAGGTTGATGAACAACCTCATGAAGTGGTCAATGAGCTGAAGAGTTTGGGGGCCCCTGGCCTATACAAACCATTTATACTGAGTTCATTATAGTGGTGTCTGGCAGCTTCTCTCATATGGCTAGACTGGATCAGTTTTAATCTGTGATACCAGAGGATCTGGGAAGGCTATTGGGACTAATCCAACACTTCTTCTGATCAGTGATCAAAAGGGTTGGTAATTTCTACCCGGGAGATTATTAGAGAGATCTTATTTAATATCATCCATGTTTCTTTAAGGGAGGATAGAAAGCTTCCACGTTTAAAGGAGATAGTTATTAGACCTTTTCTTAAGAAGCATTAAAGCCCTTCAAATCGTGCAATCATAGCATGATCTCTCATCATCCACTTTTGCAAAAAAAGTAATCAAGGAGCTGGTAGATTGCTGTCTGTTTTAGAGAAGCCATTATCATGACTCATTTCAAACTGGCTCCAGCATGATCATTTTAGGATTGAGATTGCCATGATTATCCTGATGGATGAACTTTCGGGATCAAGACAAATAGTGTGTCTCTGCTAGCTCTTCCTGACCTATCAGTGACTTCTGATATTTATTTATTCAATTTATATCCAGGATTTCTATGCAAGTCAATAATCTTCTATGCTATTCAGCTAAGAATCAAGCTTGGTATTTTTCTGGTTCGTCTAAGGTATTTCAGAATAAGAAGCACTGCTTTACAGTAGTTCTTTCAGGCAGATTTAAAATAGTGTCACTTCAAGGCGTTTGCTCCTACAAACAGGTGTTATTATACGGAATCCTTGAGGGCTCCATTTCATCTCAAATACTTTTCAATATCTACATGAAAGTGGCTGGGAAAGGCTATCAGGAAATTTGGATCTGAATGCTGTTCAGTTGGGGGCTTATGGGATCCAATCTCTTTCTCTCTAACATTTTCAGGTAATGATACGGGGTCCCACTAAATGCCTGCCTGCAGCTGGTAAAGAGTCAAGTGAGGCATATCAACACAGACTCAACACAAGGCAGAAGTGCTCACTTTGAGGGGTCATAATTCCAAGAAAGATGTAGGTCTCCTTGGTCTGGAAAGAATTAAGCTCACCAGAAGGAGCAATATACAGTTTAGGAGAGATTCTGGATCTCCCTGGTTTTCCAATGCCTTTTATTAGTTTCAGCTTCCCCTTCTTGGATAACCTCTAAATTTGACTCCATGCAGGTTACCTTGGTGTCTAGTCCAGAAACTTCAATGTATACAGAACTCAACAACCAAGAATTCAAAGAGACCATATCACATCTCTACTAAACTGGCTGCCATCTACTTTACAGCTACAATACAAAGCATTAATTATTACCTTTGGGTTGTATATGACTTGAGTCTGGGTGACTTGAGAGGTTGCCTGAAAGGTTCACCACCTACAGCTGTCACAGTTATACCTCATCTTAACTTGAGTTGGAGACTTTTCTATACCCACCTCAGCAATCTACAACTCTTTTTCGAGATGCAGTGATTGACATATTTGGCAGCTTCTCAAAAGCCTTTAAAATACATATTTTAAAAAGCCTCAGAATATTTTTAAACAGCTTTGATTAAATTTAAGATTTTAACAGCCTGTTTTAAAATTTAAACAAAATTTAAGCTTTTGTTTTAAAATTCTTTTATGCTTTAGTTGACGGCAATAGAAAAAAAATAAACAAATCAAATAAAAATAATCTGGAAAAATCCCCTCAGGATTGCAACATGCTTCCTTTCATACTGCATCAAGGTGGGTGCTGCAATAAAAGCCAAAGTTTGCACTTAGATTACATTTGATTTTTCCATGTGGAAAATACATTTGCTGATATTTCTCTTATGTTACAGGTGATAATACTGAACACACAATTGTCTTAAGCAAATGATAGAAAATGTACAGTAAGCATGACTTGTTTTATGTAAGAACACTTGCATTTCTTTGAGCTGTATACACCACAGCAACTATTAAGAGGACAGTATGAAGGGGAGGGGAGAGGAGGGTGGAGAATAGGTTGAATGGACAAATCCTGAATCAAGGTGGTTCTGTAAAACTACCTGCTCAGCTTTTGAACAACTTGAAAAGAAATAGCAAAAGGAAAGGAAGGGCAATCTTTCTATGATATATATATGTATGTATGTATGTATGTATAGAGAGAGAGAGAGATATTGATTTAACTCTACAGTGCTATCCACCAATACTAATTTCAGAGCAGGGAAAGAATATCCACATTTCTGTTTCCATAGAATGATATAGAAGCAGAGTTGTCCTTTTTTTTTTTTAGTTGTTGAAGGAAGCAACAACTGGCTGGCATATTTTTACAATACAATACAAAGAAGCCAGAGTGAACATTCAGGATCTTATTAGCTGTAAAAAAAAATGAGGCAGCTGAGCATACCATCTCCACAGGGATATTCAACAAAGTGGAAATTGCAAAGAATGCCATTCTCCTCTATCAAGAACAGAAACAAAATGGAATTCTACAATAAAAAACAGAGCAGAAGCCTCATTATCATGGAAAAGACCACCGCCAAATACCCCTTATGCTATTTTTTTTTATTTTTTATGTTCTCATATTAACAAATGGTTGTTTATTAAAAGTGATTTACTGAACAAAGAATCAGGCAGAAACTGGCCCAAAGCAGCTGGTTGTGGAACTAATACAGATAACTTGAATGATATCTTAAACCGCATTATGCCAATCATATGCCCTGATTGAAAAGCTTAATAAAAACAAAGACAGCTAGTTATCCATCAATTAAAAATATTTATTTTCTTGCAACCCTTTTAATGTTTCAGAAAAGTTTCCAATTAGCTATCATCACAAAACTGCAATGGTAAAGCAATAAATCAAAGATTCAAATTAACGTATTATATATTAACACTTGGATAAAAAGGCAGTTTGGGCTTCCAGGGGAAAGCATTATAAATAGCAGGGGAAAGCAAAGGAACCTCTCTGAGTAAGATCTTGCCTAGCTGAAATGCCAGTGGTGAAAAATCACTCTCTTGCTATTGAATTCTGTATATCTCATAAAAGAGACACCTGAAGCAGGGATTCAGTCATTTCAAAACAAAGATCAATAGGGGAAGACGCCTTTTTCAGCTATTTGAGTCCTGAGACTTTTTGGTTTCAGAAGGCTGCATCAGCTCTTTGAAGAAAAAAGGCAGTTAGTGAAATAGTTCAAAATTGAGATTGCCTGTAGAAACCTGGCAGTATCCATCAATATGCATTCTTCAAAAGTTGACATACATACAATGTATTAAAATAATCCAATTGGAATCTTACCAGAGTACAGTTATCTCTGTCCAGAATGGTCAAAGCTGGTTAAACTGCCCTACAATGCCAAGGACACCTGGTCTCCAGGGGGAACAATTTACCCCAAATAATTATTTCAGAGGAAAGCAACACCCCCATAAAACTGGGCAACCACTCAGAAATTAATAATACTTTATACAAATGTTTAGATGTTGCTCAACATAATTAACAATGCTTTCAACATTATAAAAGTCATTTTTACTGATATACATAATTTCCATTCATCAAATTGATACTGTTCAACCTGTTCTAGATGAGGCTTCATCTCCCTTAAAAGATAATGAGTGGAGCTCCAGCTTGGCCACAAAAGGCCAAGCAATCCTTGTACCTTTTATCAGCTTTGGCTGAGCATCAGTTGGGGCTTCTTCTGAGCAGAAATATTAAATAATATCTAACGCTGATTTTGTAAGCTGTTCAAAATCTTTGGTAGATTCAGAATTCCAAATTGTCAATGGGGTCCAGTTAGTGTATTATTTTTCACCAATACTGAAATGCTGACTTGTAAATCTTTTTCCAAGCATAGTCCAAACCACTGGTGCTTACCCCTAAAACCTGTTACGGCCTAGAACTGAAAGCCAATGTAGTATTCTGGTCACAATGTTAAATGAGACTAGGCAGACCAAAGGTCAAGTCCAACTTCCGCCATGGAAGCTCCCTGGGTGACTCTGGGCCACTCACACGCTTAGGCCAATCTTCCTTACAGGATTGTTCTAGGGAAATTGGAGGAGGGAGTACTACATATGCAGCCTTGAGATTGTAGAGGAAAGGTAGAATATAAATCTAATAAATAAAGTAATGGCTGTTCCTATGCAAACTATTTAGGCACAGGTTATACAACAAAAGATACAGTTTATAAGACATTCTTTATTTTATTTATTTAATTATTTATATTTCAAATTTAGATACCTCCCATCTCACGAAAAAGTGACTCTGGGCAGTTCACAATAAAACAACAATAAATATTAATTAAAATACAATAATGTATTTTAAAAATACAGTAAAAATAGAATAAAACCAAACACGTACTCAAATAATATCATCTTCCAGGATATTGATGATCAGTAAGATGTTAACATATGGGAGCATCTTCAAGGTGCTAGCCACCCCCAGGGTTGGTGCCCCTTTTTTCACCCTATGCCAGTTGGCAGAGCCAGGTCTTCACTGCTTTCTGGAAGGGCAATAGAGTTGGGGCCTGCCTCACCTCTGGGGGGAGAGTATTCCATACGGTGGGGGCCACAGCAGAGAAGGCTCTCTTTCTGGACCCCGCTAGTTGCCATTCTTTCATCAACGGGGTCTGCAGCATACCTTCTCTGCCTGACCGGGTAGGACAGGTGGATATAATGGGGGTGAGATGGTCCCTCAGGTAACCTGGTCCCATGCCATGTAGGGCTTTAAAAGTGATAACCAATGCCTTGAATTGGACCCGGAAGCAAACTGGGACCCAATGAAGCTCCCGCAGAAAAATTGTAATGTGTGCCATCTTTAGGGCACCTAAAATTGCCCGTGCAGCTGCATTTTGAACCAGCTGAAGCTTCTGGATACTTTTCAAGGGTAGCCCCATGTAGAGCACATTGCAATAGTCTATATGGGAGATGACTAGGGCATGAGTGACTGACTGGAGGGACTCCCAATCCAGAAAGGACATAACTGGTGCACAACACGTAGTTGAGCAAAGGACCTCCTGGCCATGGCTGCCACCTGCTCTTTGAGCAGGAGTCATGGGTCCAGGAGGACCCCCAGATTATGCATCGGGTCTGTCTGGAACCCATCCAGAACCAAAGATGGTAAACTTCCAGATACAAAGGAGCCCCCAACCCACAGCCCCTCCATCTTACCAGGGTTCAGCTGAAGCCTGTTGTTCCCCATCCAGACTCCCACAGCCTCCAGGCACCATGAAAGGGTAGTCACAGCATCACTCAGATCACCTGGGATGGAGATGTGTAACTCGGTATCATCTGCATATTGATGATACCTCATCCCATGGTGGCGGATAATCTCACCCATGGTTTCATGTAGATGGTAAAAAGGAGTGGGAAAAGTACCGAACCCTGCGGCACCCCACAAAGGAGGGGCCACGGGCTGGACCTCTCACTCCCTATCAGCACCAACTGGGACTGGCCTTAGAGGAAGGAGGTGAACCAGCACAAAACTGTGCCACCCACCCCCAACTCCCCAAGCCAACCCAAAAGGATACCATGGTCGATGGTATCAAAAGCCACTAAGAGGTCAAGAAGAGCAAGGATGGATGCACTACTCCCATCCCACTCCCACTAGAGATCATCCAAAAGGATGACCAATGCTGTTTCAGTCCCAAATCCGGGCCTGAAACCCAACTGAAAATGGTCCAGACAATCCATTTCATCCAGGATCCTCTGGAGCTTCAATGCCACCACCTCCTCAACCACCTTCCCTCAAAAGGGAAGGTGGGAGACTGGATGAAAATTGTCCAGTACAGTGGGATCCAGTGATGGTTTCTTGAGGAGGGGGTGTACCATTGCCTCTTTGAAGGCCACTGGAAACACTCGTTCTCTCAAGGATGAATTTACCATTGCCTGGACCCACCCACACGTCACCTCCTGAGTTGCCTTAACCAGCCAGGAGGGGCATGGATCTAAGTGACAGGTGGTGGCATTTACAGTCCGGAGGACGCTGTTTACTCCTCAGGTCCAACAGGATCAAACTGCTCCCAGATAAAATTATAATTTAGAAGCATTAGAAACGGTTAAAAAAGAACGAAATGAAGCATTTCAAGACCTTTTATTCTGATGATTGTAGGTGACTGGTACCACATCAAATCACTACAACATTTCTAGAACTATCTTATTTTAAGCTGACATCACTGTATTACGAGGATTCCATCAAGTATCTCTGATGGAGGCAGAAAGAAAAGCTTTGCCTTTTGGAGAGCTATAATTTTCCAATGGTTACAATAAACATACTCTTTGAAAAGAAGGGTCCATTCCTGAATAACCCTGAATAGAAATATGTTTGCAGCTAAAGCAGAAGAGAGGCTGCAGGAAAATAAACTTGGCAGTAACCACAACAATTATTAAAGCATGAAGAGGATATGTGGGTGGTTAAATAATTAAAACTAAATCCATATCCATCCACCCACTTACCTGGCAGTGATAATCATTCAGTAAAAAAAGGCTTCTTCCTGCATTTATATTCTATACATCACAGCGTCTTCTTTGAGGAAGGATCTTCGCAAAGCTTCTAATAACTCAAGCCTTTTATTTGCAGAAGACATTTTTCCTTCAGTGTCCAACAAGTTCCAACTTGCTCACTCAAATGCAGTATGGCAGCATTTTACATCACAGTATACTTTTTAAAAATGCAATCAGAGAGCAACAGAAAGATTGTGCCTATGTTTAAGACTAATAATATAATATTAAATTCTGATCATTCAGCTTTACATGGAAATATTACCATAGATGAACAAGCTCAATACTAATCTAGGGGAGCTCTAGCCACACTAATAGTAATTTACTCTTAACCTGAATAAAGGTTTGTAGGATTAGAACTGACCACACCCATTCTGAACATAGTGCTAATTTATAAAGGCAACTTCTAATAGAGCAAATGTACAACGATAACCATTCTCATCTTCTGACTATGAATCCAGACATTTTCATACATATTATGGTCAATACTCCTGCCTCATGGTTTTTAGAAGAACTTTAAAGACAGTTTTATTCACTGGATCTTCAAACTAGACTAAGTTTCACTAGTGTCCATCTTGGGGGAGAGTTGACTTATTATTGTTATTTTTACCATTTTGATTTATAGTTGCTTTCACAATTTTAATGTGTTGTAATTTGCTGTCTTTTGAGTTTCAGATTAGATACTGTAAAAGCCTTAAACATCTTGACATTAGGATTTTTGAAAGGACTAAGAGCTTCACATGACAATGACTGCCCTCTATATTATTGCTGATGACCTTTGGAGGGCTCGGGACAGGGGTGGTGAAACTGTCCTGGCTCTCCTGGATCTCTTGGCGGCTTTTGATACCATTGACCATGGCATCCTGCTGGACCGGCTCTGGGGGTTTGGAGTAGGTGGCACTGTTTCGTGGTGGTTCTTTTCCTTTCTCTGTGGTCAGTTTCAGTCAGTGTTGGTATGGGAGGAGAGGTCGAGCCCTAGGCCCCTGCAGTGTGGGGTGTCTCAGGGCTCAGGTTTCTCCCCTCTCCTCTTTAACATCTACATGAAACTGCTGTGGGTGAGGTCATCCAATGGCACAGGGTATGGTATCATTAGTATGCTGATGATACCCAGCTATACATCTCTATTTCTGCCCGGGCAGGTGATGCTGTTGCAGTGCTGAGCAAGTGCTTGGAGGCTGTAAGAGTCTGGACGGGAAGGAACTGACTTGGGCTCAACCTTGGCAAGACAGAGTGGCTCTGGGTTTTTGGCCCCCAAAGCCTGGTGACTTGTCATCTTTGACTCTAGATGGGGTTCCTATCTAGAACCCCATCTAAACACTTCCCAAACCAAGCTGGTGCACAATTTGGGGGGTCCTCCTGGACTCACAGCTCCTGCTCGATGAGCAGGTGGCAGTCGTGGCTAGAGGGAACCTTTGTGCAGATTCATCTTGTGCACCAATTTTGCCCTTTCCTGGACTAGGAGGACTTGTACATGGTCACTCATACCTTAGTCACTACCCATCTGGATTACTGCAATTCTCTTCTACTACTTATTCTCCCCAAATATCATTTTTGAGTACTGTGCTAGTAGAACCCAAACTGCATGAAGGCAAGCCATCTTGCTATCTAGAAACATTACATTAACTCAGCACTCTAACAGAGGCTGTCTCTTGTATTAAACTAGACAGGGCTATCTGATGATGAGTTCAGAGTTGCAGAACATTTACTGTCAAATAAACCGTATGCTATTATTATGGCATTTGAATTTATAAGACACTCACTTGTTTCTATGAAAAGGAAATCCATGATGGCCATAAATTGGTAAAAATCCTTTGGTTACTAAAAGTCTAACATATTTACCACCTGTAGCAAATAGTTATGGAAAGCACTGAGCCGATGCAGAGAATCTTATTCCCAGAGCAAATCCTGCAAAAATACATCTCACTCACTTGCATGAAACTCTGTATTGAATTGATAAGGACTCATTCAAGATACTAACTTATTGTTCCATAAAGATCCCTAAAAAGGCAGAAGTAAAGAAACATTTCCTCTAACTTCTGGTATCAAATGCCTACTATTGCCACTGATAGCAAGAGAAGAAACATCTATTCCCCAATTAAAAATTACATCCTGCATACATTATGCCTCTTGATGCAGCCCAGGTGTTCTGGAATGTACCCAAGAAATTTTGTATTTTACAATAAAAAGGAGTCCATTGATTTTATTCAGATAGCATATTGTTCAGGAAGAAAATATATTATATTCACCTGCATTTGTGCAAATTATCATTAAGGAAAATTGCTTATTTAACTCAGAAAAAATTACTTTCTATTAATCAAGATGTATAGAACAGGGTAGAATTGAGATGGGTAGTTAAGGAGGGAAGAATTTAATAAACTAAGACACATGTGTGGTGCACCCTAAATGTTGTGGATATTCTTTCTTTGATTCTTCAGAATCAAAGTATCATCTCAATCATCTCTAAGGGATCTACTAGTTTTGCTGCCACTACTAAAACCTTTCCTGATTTGGAAATTCTTTTGGTTCTCCTCCTCCTCCCCCACACATGAGATAACATCACATGATGGAACATGAAGAAGGTATAAACTATTATTTATATAATTTGAACAAAGAACCAAATAAACTTTTATTATATACCTCAAGAAAACTTGTAAGAGATCCCTTTAAGAATATAACTTAGGTTACCTTCTGCAGAGTACTCTCTCAGCCTTGCAGTGAGGCAATTCCTAGTAACTTATACTGTACACAACATCTTGGGCTACAAACGAAAATCTTTGTTTTCCCCAGCAATAATTATCACTGCAGTGACAGAAAAATAGGTGCTATGTCAGACCCACTAACAATGGTCTACTTCATTTTGTCACCAATTCTAGTTTCTCAGCCATTTTCAGAGGGAGCTCTGCATAGAATGCCTTTAATGCTACACATAAAACTCACAGCAATGTACCATCATATTCAAAGATTTGTTAGTCAAGATTAACAGTTATTGGTTTTTATCTCAAGGAGCAGTAGTATTAACATGCTATTTCTAATCAAATTAATTCACTAATTCCTTGATTCAGAAAAATTAAAAATATCCAGATGTATCAATAAAAAAAATGTTCATTTCCTTTTTCTATAATATGCCTTTTTTCTGGGAGACTGCAAAAGCCCTATACTATGGCAAAAAACTAACTTCTGAAGTAGTCTTACACATCTGACTTTCTCTCATCGTAAAGAGAAAGTAGAAATCAAAGTGATTAAGGAGCTTGGACAAAATAAAAGTTACACTGCATTTAGGGAAGATGAATGGGCTTAATGAAATTATGCACGAGTATAGAGAAAACTGTTCTCCTTCACTTGTAATATCCAAACTGTGGGGCATTGCATACAGCTGGGGTAGACAAACAGAGTACTCCTATATGAAGCACACAGTTAAAATACAGAATTCATTTCCTCGAGATTGATAGAGGCCACCAGCCTAGAGGGCTGTAAAAGCAGATTTCATAAATTCATAGTAGATAAGGCTATCATTGGCTATATGCTCCCTCTGGGATCAGATACAACCTGTCTCTGATTACCAGTAGCTGGAACACAACAGCAGATATATATCCATTTATTTCCTGTCTGTAGGCATCTCATAGTCTCTGGCTCTCCATTGTAGCAAATGGGATGGTTTAATCCAGCAGGGACTGACATACTCTGCCATTTCTTTGTTCTGCCCAACTTCTGAATACTGCCCTGAACTAGCTGAGAGCTCCAGAGAATCTGGCTGTAGTGTGAATAAAGAATGTTAGAGAATGAAGTAAAGCCTAGATCAGTGTTTCTCAACCTTGACAACTTAAGATGTCTGGACTTCAACTCCCAGAATTCCCCAGCCAGCAAGCTGGGAGTTGAAATCCAGACTTCTTAAAAGTTGCTAAGGTTGAGAAACACTGGTCTAGATCAGGGCAAGCCAAAGAATCATTAAGACCTTGGAGAATACAAGCCAGAGCTTTCTACCTACATTTCTCTCAATAGTCAAACTGAACCCTTAAGACAAGCTGGCAGGACCTGATAGTCCTAGCTTGAAGTCCAGTATGGCTGAGGATTCTTCCTCCCAGGCTAGGGGTAATGATAAAGCAGTATCCTCAGCTTGAGGAACTCCATAAGGAAGTTCCTGAACACAGAGCTATAACAAAAGCTTTTCCTCAATGACCATAAACAATCACCACAATGGATCAGAATTGCCTTTTCTGCTTCTTCCATTATAATATGTGCAATCATAGATTTCCCAACTAGCTGCAAAACTTAATTAGGGTATCCCCTGCACTGAAGACCTGGCTGCAAATTGAAACTTTCTCTTCACTTTCTCAATACTGAACAATATATTTGTACTGTAAAAATAGTGCAACATAAAGCAAACAGTTTTAGTATACTTTTATTTTGCTTTTGTACTCCGCTTTTGTCTTTTTTTTTTTTGATTCATGCTAAATTTAGCAATAAAAGCTATCTGGTTATTAAACAGAATAGCCGTTATGTGATATTATTCTCCCTCTTCCCATGATTCATAGTTATTTATATGGGAGAGGAACCTGACTGGCGGGGACTAAACTGTATATGGATTGCTATTTATTTCTCCCCAGTGAGTAAGATATTCTTGTAAAATATCACAGACAAGGCCACTGTAAATGCAAGATAATTACCAACCAAGCCTAGCATTTGTAGAGCTAGCTTGAACATGCCACAAAAATGCAACACTGTTTAGGATTACAGTGAAAGTGTTGGCCAAGGGGTCAGATAAATCAGGATATTTCACTGACACTGCAAGCAGACATGAAAGCCCTTTGATAAAAAAGAATGATAGCTGGCTTGAGTTACATAAAGCTACAGTATGTGGGATGGAAAAAAGAAAAACTTTTTTATTTACTGCAAAAGCAAATAGCAAGGCTTCTTAGAGTTTAATCAGCAATAGCAATAGTTGGTTAAGTTGATAAGGGAAAAAGAAACCCAGGTTACCACAATTTGTTGTTTGACATCATACTGTGACTATGATGTATGTTTTTTCTGCAGAAATTTTCTTCATTCTGAATGGCTTTGTTTTCAAAGACATCTCAGGCACAGTGCTTAAAAAAAAAAAAAATTACCTTAAGGTGGGACGCATTCCCCATTGATAAAAATGACTATATCACAACTAAGACAAATACAGAACTAAGGCCTAAGACACATGTGGGCAAAGTAAATACACGCAGGGTGTAACCCTGGATTTTGTTCTAAGCAGAGTTCGGTAACTTGCAGCCCTCGTTTTCACTTCATGCAACTTTTATGCAAATGTCAAGTATTTTGTGAGCAACCAAATTAAGCTTCTGGCAAAAACCACTGGTCTTCTCCCTGACAGAGGATATCCAAGAGGAAGAGACAGTATGCAGGGAGTGCCAAGCAAAGTGGAAAAAAGGTCAGAGAGAAAAGCTTCTGCATGCTTCAGCCCTACCCACCTTCAGCATATAACTTACCTCTAACAGATAAATTTTAATGAAAAAGGTTGTTCATGCCTGCTCTAAACTCCATCTCTTTGATCACCCCAAAACTAATTAGTTGGATAAAGAGACGTGACCCATTAAAATTGATAGAACCAAATATATTTATTATTATAGCCAAGTCCAATTCAATGGGTAGCTCTTGGCAAACTGTTTTCCCCAAAATCTTGTTGTCCTCAATAAGGATATACTATTTATGTACAGTTAAAATGTGCGCACAAAGAGACCATTTTGACTTTGGTTAGTTTCTTTCACAGCTGCTATGGTATCTGGCACCCGTTATTTCAACATTAGAATATCAAGTGGGGCAGGGAATGGTTAAAATACTCTAAATATCTCCCATACATTAAAAATATAGCCCTCTGGCTTACACCCAGGAATACTTCAGTGACAATTAGAGGCCCAAGGACCATCAATATAATATGGAAATGGATTCGACATGACTTAAGAATCAATTCCCAGTGAAGGGCATTCAGCTCCCAATCTATTCTCTGGAGTTTTTTTTTTTTTTCCTGAATGCAAAATTGTCCATTTTATATTATGCTGCAACTCTAAATAGCATTACCTTTTAGGTCTAAATATATTTTATTTATATTTATATTTTGAGTTGTATTATTTCTCAAAAGCAGTTGGGTTTCTTTTTCTTTCTGTTACTCGATTATAGTAATTCCCATCTCCTTCTCCCTCTCATAGTATTTTATTGAGTTCAAACCCTCTAGCCAGAATAATCTCCATCCCAAAAATATATTGTGATGCAATTAGTGATGCACAAACTACTCTTTTTAATGTTATCTCAATGAATACATTTACTTTAACATCTATTCTCCTAATAAGTCATTTTGCGGGAGTTCACTGTTTCGTTTTCTTTTCACAAACATGGATGCAGTCCGTAAGAGACTCTTCACTATGATTAATGGGCTCCCATTGGGCATACAGAAAATTTCCCAGTCTGGTTCCCTTGAGAATGCCCCATAGTGTGGATTTCTAGGCAAAGCTAGATTAAAAGAGGAGGAGCAATCGCTATAGTCTACGTACCCCACAGCCATCAATTACCTACAGTGATAAATCAACGTTTTCAGCCAGAACAAAGACTAGTGTAGCAAACAAACAAGGGCAGTCACAGCAAATTGTTTTGAAGCAGAATATAACTCTCGAAAGGGACAATGGAGCTAGCAAAGACACTGGCAATATCATGATAATGTGCTGCTGTTTCATGAAAAATTAGGCACAGCGCATCCAATTACTTTTGAATTAAATTGAACAGAGGTCAGCAAAAAAAGAAAATGGGGGAGTAGTTACTTCTCTTTCCCAACTCTCCTCTTTGCCTCATTGTTAAATGAAAGCAACTGCGAGACATTTTTTTCTTTATGATCTTAAAAATTATAAGGCAAATTGTGGAATCTCTGGTCCAGGAGATGTTGCTTCAGAGAGGCAACCGTCAAAAATGATGACAATTATAGTTTAGCAACATTTGCAGGCCACAGGTTCGACACTTCCACTGGACAACAATATTAGAAATTTAAGAGAATTTTCCAAAGAATTTGGATACACCCACAGATATCATGGTTGTAAGTTGCTATAAGAAAAATATATACATTTAACTCATGTTATTCCAGAACTTCCCACTAATTTTTATTACCAGATAATTTATTTTAATTGGGTTTTTTTACAAGTCATTTAAATTTCACTCCACCCCCTCAAATCCCTGTAAATATCAAGACTGCAGAAAACTTCAGGGATACGAAGTGCCAAGTTAAGAGATTTAATAGCTATTCTCCTATTTAAGAACTGACCAATTATTCTTCAGGGGTTTCATTTGCCTATTTCATAATCTGTGAGCACATTTAAAGTGTCATAAACTGAAAAATAATCAGAACTGTGGTTAAAGTCTGTGGGAATTTGAGCAGCAAAGAGAATCTCTGGTTATAAAGTCCAGTTTTCCTGGCAATGCTGTGACAGATGCTATGATATACTAATTTCCACAATGCTCAAGGTAGCATGAAAAGGCACCCTCCATTAAATTTCTCCTCCAGACTAAGGAGCATGGGAGAAATTGCCAAGCACTCCTAGAAATACCTTAGATTTCTTGGAGTGTTTTCAGAGGAGCATGTTTGATCTTCAAGAGAACAGAAATGGAATTTCCTGCCTAGCTCACATTCTTTTTCCTGACATCAGTCATTTGCACACAAATAAACCACATTTAGAAATACGATCACCTTGATTGATCCTTGGGATACAACCCACCTGGAAGCATTTTCAAACCTCACTAAATGGTCTAAAATGAGAGCCTTGGTGGGCAACCAGTGGCCCTAGGATCACATGAGGCCATGGAACCCCCTCTTATCTTGTTGCTGAATTTCACTGGTAGCAGTATTCATATCTCCAACTGGGCATTTTCAGAATAAAATTCTGTAGCATTTTTATGGCCAGTGCTATCGGAAATGCAATGATCTCCTCCCCTTTCACTGGGAATAACAGAAGATTCTCCTTTTCTTCCAGCAAAGAGGTTCAAAATAATTGTGCTTCTGCTACCAATGAAAAAAGCAAAATAATTGGTAGTTTCCACCCAGCAGAGCTGCAAAAAGAAAGGCAATCCATACTTTTTCTCTCATATTTGACTTCTTGTATGCCTAGAAGCTACACAGTTTTTCCAGGTGTTTACACCATCTCTGTTAACATCTTTCTATCCACCAAAATAAACGTGGTGACAGGGTTGCTAGGCTGAAACAATGTTTAGATGAACATGTCCTGAGTAATATCTCTTTCACACATACCTAGTGGCTTAGACTCATGGTGTTATTTACATTAAATAATAGCTGGTCCTAATGATAATTCACAACTCCCATAAACTGAAGAAAACAGCACAAGATTCTCAGCACCATCCAAACAGCACTTTCAGGAGAGGAATTCGTATATCTTGGTACTTCATTTCTTGGTTGAATTCAAAGCTCTACGCACATTCAGTCCTTCTTCTCCTGTAGTATTTAACATAAAAGGGGCACCAGAACACCATCCTGAACTGTTACTCAGCAGACAGCCACACAATGGTGCAAGTATCTATACCAGGAAAGTCTCTGATCCTGACAAGGCAAAATCATACAACACCAAGGTTTCATGCAAATATAAACTGTAGGTTAAATTGTCCTCAAATATGGTGTGGAATGTTGCAAGTACACCAGACAGTTGAAGAAGAAAAAGGGCATTGGAAGAATATCTGAAGGACAGTGAAGAAGATGCACTGAAACTAGTACACCATGAAGGCTTACTGAATACCAAAGAGACCAAACTGGCCTATAAGAAAGACAAAATGAAGAACAGAAAAGAGACCTGGCAAGGCAAAGTATTACATGGCCAGTACACAAAAAAACTAGCAGGCAAAGCAGATAACAACAAGACCTGGCAATGGCTAAGAGCAGGAAAGTTGAAGAAAGAGACAGAGGGGCTAATTCTGGCTACACAAGACCAAGCCTTAAGAACAAATGCATACAAAGCCAGAATGGAGAAGACAGCAATGGACAGCAAATGCCACCTCTGTAAAGAAGGTAAAGAAACGGTGGACCACTTAGTTGGCTGCTGTAAGAAGATCGCACAGAATGACTACAAACAATGGCATGACAAAGTAGCAACAATGGTGCATTGGAATATCTGCAAGAAATACCATTTGCATACAAGGAAGAACTGGTGGGGCCACAAAGCAGATAAAGTAATAGAAAATGAAGAAGCTCTGAGACTTTAGAATTCAAACAGATGAGCACCTGCTACACAACATCCCAGATTTAACAAGTTGATAAGAAAGATAAAAAAGTCTGGATAGTAGACATTGCAATACCTGTGAACAGTAGAATAGAAGAGAAAGAACTGGAGAAAATTACAAGATATAAAGACTTGCAAATAGAAGTAGAATGACTATATCAAAAGAAAGCAAAGATGAAAGCAAAGATAGTAATAGGTGCCTTAGGTGCAATCCCAAAACATCTAGGGTGCCACTTGAAGACCATCAGCATTGACAAAATCACCATCAGTCAATTGCAAAAAGCAGCTTTACTTGGAACAGCTTACATCCTGTGATGATACCTTTAACAACAACATCTGCCTATCCCAGATCCTTGGGAAGGACTCAATAGGTGGATAAAAATGCCAAATCCAGTCTAAATATCTGGCTGACTGTGCGACCATCCACAGTAATAATAGTCGTCGTCATCATCATCATCATCATCATCATCATCCAGAAGTACCTTAAATACCTGGAGTGTGGCAGCAGAAGAAGATGATCTGCAATTGCTATCTGTCCATAGTTGTGAGCTTCCCGAATGTATCTGGTTAGCCACTGTGTGACACACAGAACAGTACACTGTTGGTCTGACCCAACAATGTCCTTATAGCAACAGTGTCTTACTTCTACTCTATGCATTCCACTTCGTTAGCTTGGTGATTTCCATTGGCTGTGCCAGTTGAGGGATTTGGGAAACTGAACATCAACACATCTGGATACACTGATCCACAATTTCAACCTCCAAGAGGTCACACTGCTTTTAATAAGTGAAACTGAAATATTACTATACATGCTTAGGTGATCAAATCTTATTATATGCAAAGTGTACATTGCCTGAGAAATCTTTTCACAGCAACATTCATCTTCAAAATAAAGAGAGTGGAGGTATAGCAAGGAAAAGAAAGCAGAATCTGTTTCTATTGTGTTATTATGGTGGCATAAGAATATTGCTAGAATTGATGATGATGAAGATGATGATGATGATGATGATGATGCTTTTACCATCACAGAGATAAAAGTGTGCACTGAAAGACAGCGATAGAAAATGATAAAGAATTAGCATGAGAAGGCAAAGAAAGGAGAAGCTATGATGGAATAATCAGCAAATCCAAAGTGGGATGGAAATATACCAGCTTCAGGACTTGTTTATTTTGTCACATTCTAGAGAAGTCGAACATAACTCCAACATCCCAAAGTACAGCC
Organism: Liasis olivaceus; assembly: GCA_030867105.1. NCBI lineage: Eukaryota > Metazoa > Chordata > Lepidosauria > Squamata > Pythonidae > Liasis > Liasis olivaceus. The sequence continues at coordinate 38,710,570 of CM061351.1, read as the reverse complement.
ACCATTGCAGCAAAGGCAACAGAAATATTTCTGTGTTTTGAATCAAGGTAAGTGGACTTTCATCTCTCCACAAGTAGAAAGGAAAACCCACTAAATCCAATGACCTATGGAACACTCCAAGGATTCACAAATGTTGGCCTTAGGTGCATTTTCCAAACACTATCTAATAATCACTAGTTAGTGCTCCATATTTTCTTAGCATTTATAGCACTCAACATACACTGCAATGCCTCTACAATATAAGTACCTATTCTAATCTACTTAGCAGGCAGAAAGACCAGCAAAGACCTCATACTCTTTTACTATAGCTATTCCACATTTTGGAGAAGGACAGGGTCATCTCAAAGAGAAAAAAACTAGCTAAGTAGGAAACACATCTGTAAATAACTAGTTCTTCTAGATATCATTGCATATCATACTCAAAATTTACTAGTCTAAGGCTAACAATTTGGCAACCTGATTTAAAACCTAGAATCTAACTTATAACCTCACAAAAGCCCCTATAGATTTGTGATAACTACTAATCTTGCTGTCTTTTATAGAAATCCATAAAGTCCAAACATCAAGTTGCTTGGTTGTTTCATGTTAAAATTAGTGTTACTGTTGTTATTAAATTAGCTCTGTCCTGCTTTTTCCCCTTGGCAAAGGTCAAATGAGCATGATGTTTCCTTAACAGTCAGGAAGTCTTTATTTTTAATCTTTTTTCCAGTGACTAGCTGTCACTTGAAGACAAAATGTCAAACTTTAAGAACTCTACATCCGTTTGAAATCAATAAAAACGGCAAGAGCTCAGCACATCTGAAAATAGGACCAATTATTTAGTTCTCTAAATATGGATTTAGAGCATACCTAATTTCACAAATATTCGGTTGACTAGTTAAGCTGTGTCTACTGGAATCTATTACCTTTTGAGCAATGGATCTAGCTACTTAAGCACACAGCATGGGCTTCGTAAATATTAAACACCTTAGGCAACATTTCAAAATGTACCTACGAACAAGTCCCACTGAGTTCATTGGATCATACTCTCTGAATAACTGGCTATATATGAGAATTCTAAGTCACTTAGGAGCTTAGCTCATACTTAGTAAAGAGGTAGGGAACCTGTGGTCTTTCATGTTTTGCTAATTACAACTCTCAGCAACACCAGCCAGCATTGTAGTAGAAGCCAGCTATTGTAGTTCAGCAGCATCTGGAATTCAGCTAAAAATTCATCATCTTTGAATTAAAGTTATGATCCCAAGCTACAAAGCTCATTACAGAAAACTGCTATGAATGTTTATTCCAAAGTAAGTCTGCACACAGAATTGTACCCTCACATACCCTGGATAACCCTCAAAATATAATTATGACAGCTACTCTTCCTCTCTGAAACACAGCCTGAAACTAAAAAAGATGTAAACATTCATACTCATAATTAGTGTATTCAGATCGTCAAAATGGGACCAGATATCTACCATTACTGTTTAACCAATTTTATTCATTAAAATTAATGATTGCAGGCAAGATATCTCTAAAGAAATCATGGCATGCTTCATTCCTGTGCAAATGAGTTTGTCTTCCATATGCTTTCACCTGTGAATAAGAAACATTTTGAACAGAATAGAAATAGGTATATTTGCAGCTCTCAGTTTACAATGTAGACCCATAAATCTTTTCCTTTCTCCAGTGTTACACCTACTAATCCTGAATGCTTTTAATACTGAGAATAGATGGTTCTGTCTTTCACTAAACGGGAATATCACAATTGAATATCCATTGTGGCTCATAGTCCTATCAGCCAGTCTATCCGCTTAACCTTGCTTCCATTCGTCATTCTATAAAGTACTTTGGAATGATGTATACATTACATGGTTGTTAAAATAATGAAATTCATTTATCTACAAAGGTCACATGTGAAAAAAAAAATCCTTAGAAGCCTCCTAAATTACTTGCTGAAATTGAAAGATGTAGATAGCCACTGTCTATTTCGTGGTTATCCGCTAAAATGTTACCAATATGTAACATTTCTAAAACTACAGAAAATATGGCACAACCCTAACATACATACATACAGTATATATGCATGCATTATACACACACATGCACAGTATTGTCAGCTCCTAACCACTTCTGTGAACATCTGTAGTCACACTTGTGTACAAAAATTCTAGGCACTAGGTTAGAAACTAAATGAGTTCTAGTTCCACCTTAGCCACAAAGCCAGCTGGGTGACCTTGGGCCAGTCTCTCTTTCCCCTAGGAAGGAGGCAAGGGCAAACCTCTTCTGAAAGAACTTGCCAGGAAAACTGCAGGGACTAGTTCAGGCAGTCACTAGGAGTCAACAAATAAATAAATAAAGGGTTGCATTCAAAGAATAGATATGGCCCAGGAAAAAAAACACACAAAACTGGGTGGGACAAAGAGGAAAACAGGAAGAGACAAGAGTATGACATGTGTCTGAATGTACGTTCATGAATGTTACATATACATTGGGTTTTAACACAATGGTAAATAAATACCACATATTGGTGTTATCATTGCCCTTTTTCATGTTATTGAAGATAGGGGCATTTTTCCCCAAACCAGCTTTGTATATTTAAAAACAAAACACAAATGTGCACACACACACATAATTGATTTTCTCTTCCAAGAAAAAGGTGCAATTTAAAAAGTAAAATGGCCCTTCCATAATATTTCTGAAGTGCAATGCTATACCTTGTCTACGGAGCCTTAAATGCATACCATGCTGAATATGCCTTATTTCACTTTGCCTTAGAAACCCCAACTCAAGAGAGAAGAACATTTCCAGGAGCCTTTAAAAGGCAGCACTGCCAGCAAAGCCTAAATGAATAAATTGATTAAAATGTTTTGGATCTTGTGAGCTTGCCAAATGTTTTTATTTCTTTTCACTTAGAAGCAATGCACTAGCAAAATGTTGACAGTGTAATAAGTGCTCTCTTTCAAACTTTCATCCGCAAGATTTTGGACATTTAAAACCAAATGTTTGTTTCCTTGTTTTGGGCTTTTCTGGAAGCCAACTATAGTACTTCAGGATTAGTATTTAAAAGCTGGATCCACCAAGAAGAAAGAAACTGTTTTCAAGGCATCCCATCAACAGAGAAAATCAGCAATGTGCTGCATGAAAGGATCCTTTTCTTTAAAAAAAATAAATAAATGTTGGCAATAACTCATTCCAGATGAGCTGAACTATCATGCTGAAGAACTTTGCATTCAAAGCCATTAAATTTATACCAGATCCATCCCTTTTGTCAATGGAGCCAGAGAATGACCTGTTTTTTTATGATTGATGTAGTATCTTAATATAGCTTTTATTCCAATGACAATGAGAACTCCAACAGCATCTGCAGAAGCCTCACAAATGCTTCTATTAAACCATGCAAATTAAGATACAGGGAAATATTTTTTCAGGAATTCCTATAAAATAAGAATGTACAGCTTACTGGCCTAGAAATGCTACCAGCTCATGATCCATCTTAGCATCCTTTTACTAGGTTTAGACTGGCAACTAAATTGGCTCCTGGAGAATGCTCCTATAGCAATGTGGGATAAAAAGTACATTGTACTGAAAGAAATGAAAGAACAGCTGGGGATGAAAGGCATCAGCTACAACAGCTGCTATTAACTGTGAGGTGAAGAATAGCACACCATAAACTGAAAAGCAAATTCTGTAATAAAAACTGTAATTGCAATTGCAATTTAATTGATTTGTTGAACAGCAAGACTAAAACTTGCTGGGACACTAGGCTACAAAAGATACGTAGTGGCTCCCTTCAAACCCCAGTAAAGAAATTAGAGGCCAGTTTAGGAACATGGATTTCGTCTACAACCTCCACGCTCTGGCGCCACATTCTCCATAACCAGTAATCCTCAAATTCAAAAACAATTTTCAAAAGCAGATCTTGCTTAGTCAGGGACTCTGGTTAGAGTAAACCTTATTTAGTGCAACCTTCCTCTTCAATCACTGTTACTAGAGAATTTGTTTAAAGACAAGAAAGAACGTGTGCTCACCAATCCATTCAGTTGGATCCAGAACTTTTGTACTTAGAGCAGACCCACTGAAATCGGTAGGACTCAAGCTGATCATGATTAAATCTAGATACAAAAGCCTTGCTAGCACAGTATTGATCTGATGGACATACAGCCTAATACCAACAGTTCCTGTTGTAACAATCTGGCATTTAGTATCTAGCCATCCACAAAACCCAAACTAGACTAGGCAAGTGCAAGTGGGGAGGGAAATGTAGTTGGAGAATGGGATACCATACCAGTTTTTTTTAAAAAAAGAAGTTCAAATCCTCCTAGAAATTATTTATAAAATTGGGCAAACAAAGAGCACATTTTCTGGCAAGGAATGGCAGAAGCAGCTACAGATATATTCAAAACAGAAAAGACAGAGGTCAGAAGGCCTTGCAAAACTCCATGAATAAGCAGATGTAGTGTACTATAAAATAAGCATTTTGTAATAGTCCCTGTTTTAGAGAATGTAACCTGGGTTCTTCAGGCCCCAGTGTTGTCAGCTTAAGAGGGTTATGCCCTTTAAGGCATCCTAGAAATGTTTTAAATAACTAAATGATAGTAAGTCACACCTGAATTCACTCATCATCTTATTACAGAAAGCTGCAAGCACACTGGGTGTCATTTTGCAGCCCACTGAAACTGGAAGAAAAAGAAAATTTAAAAGAAATGTTTTCATTGCACAGCAAAAAAACCCCACAGAGATTAGTTTTAAACCCAAAGAAAGCTGGAATAACCTGGGAAAAATAGGTAGGAAACACATCTCTAATTATAGTAGTAAGTTCTTTAGTAAGAATGGAAAACTAGATCAGAACAGCTACTGGTTTTCGTTCTGATTTAAATCCTTAGCTGAAAGCTGATTAGCATTCCTCAGATAGAAGTCTGCACTGCAAACCACATAAAGCACATGATCTCAATGTAAGACTCCGATTCACTTTCCTGGCAAATATAGCATTAAACTTTTATCTTGGAAATTCTTAAATACTTATCCAGTAATACAACCAAAGTTTGATCTTACACACAAAAAAAGCAGTAGTGCATATTCTCTATCCAACAAATTTTTTCATCAGATGGATATACAAATACACACAGGTAACACTAAGCAAGGTAAATCCCATTGTGTTCATCTGAACTCTGATTTCTACAAGCAGGTTATGACAGCAATTGGGACTGGACTTTCCATTGTTAAGCAATGCAGTCGTAAAGTGCAACATCACGTGTCTGCATCATTTAGTGACATCAATCCTGGCAGTCCCCATTGGTGCCGTAACCCCAGGACTGCACGGGTCATTAAGCAAGGACCTCATGTGACCATGATGTGGAAAGAGGCAGGAATCCCAGGCAAGCAGGCTGTGGGTGAGAGCTACGAGTGGCGGGTGGGTGCCGTGAGTAGGTGCTATGGAGTGCAAATGGATGGGCAAGCCTGCGAAAAAGTGGTGGGAGTGGGAGCAACTTGCAACCTCCTGTCAGCTTTCCCATTGACTTTGCTTGTGGGAAGCCAGCAGGGAAGGTTGCAAATGGCGATTACATGAACGTGGAATGCTGCAACCATCATAATTGCAAGCTGGTTGCCAAGTCCCCATATCCCAATCATATGACAGCAGAGATGCTGTGATGGCCACAACTTTGTGGACTGGTCATAAGTCACCATCATAACTTTGAACAGTTGCTGAATGAGTGGTCGTAACCTGAGAACTACCTGTATTACGTGATTATTTTTTCCCATTGTCAGCTTCAATTTCCTCTGCAAAATGGTGGTCTTTCATATTTGTGACTTTCTCACCTAAGTAGAGAAAACACAGCTCAGGAAGGCCATTATTTATCTCAAAGACTTAAAACAATCTTCCCCACTTGGTGCTTTGCATGTGTGATACATTACAATTCACATCACCCATTGACTTGAGATAATAGAAATTACTGTATGACATTTTTGGCAAAGATAAAGTTAGAAAAAGCTGACCTGGAGTATATAGAAAGCCTTCTTTCAGGGTATGGGAAACTATCCTGATGTTGACATCCACTGTAAAAAGTGACTTAATTGGAAAGACGACAACACCAAGAGGACATACTATTCTTTTGTTAAGAGGATATGACCTGTAGGCTACAATGGTTATTAAAATAATTCTTCATCCTCTCCATTTTATTGGGGTCATTTTCCAGCCTATACTCTTAAAGAATTTTCAGGACAGGGAGAATTTGTCAAATCCTTCATCCAAATACCTAATAAAGGCGTTGTAGAGAACCCAGAAGTGACCTCAAAGGAGCCCTATTTGATAATTCATTTTATTTGTTATTACCTTTGAGAATGGTCTTCATAAAAGAATATAGAGCCATATTAAGATGCCCCTCACAATTCTCAAGCTTACATAGGAGGACACCATGAAAGATTATCTTAAATCTTCTGCTAATATCAAGACATATTATGGTGCTCCCACTTAGATAAATGCCTTTTAGCCTTAAAAGGGACTTCACAGCAATTTACATCATAAAAAAAGATATTTTTTTTACTTACTTCATTTATATACCACCGCATTCCACATAGCAGTGTATAATAATAACTAAAATAATTACAACAGTAATACAAAAATAATAATCTTTCAGATAATAAAACCTGTAAGAGATTGTAGGAAGTCTGGGAGAGGAATGGAGGAGAGAGCGGACATAAAAATCAAGAGATAGTGGGCAAGTAAGATTAAAGCTTATTTTGCAAATGGAAATTTAGCACAGGGAGAAAGAACTTGGGAAGAAGCAGTTTAAATCATGCAAGAGACTCCTCCTTTTAATTAATTCCTCATCAGTGAGGAACTTCCAAGATTCTGTTTTTAGCTGAGACAAGCATTAGTATGGGTCTTGCTTTCTAGGCTTTGCCAAGATGCATGCAGCTTGACAAAACTCTTCCTAAATTACTGTAATGAAAAATAATAATAGTAACAGGCATACAGAGAGCCAGTTTGTGTAGTGGTTAAGGCATCACTGTAGAAACTGGGAGACTGTGAGTTCTACTCCCGCCTTAGGCACAAAGCCAGCTGGGCGATCCTGGGCCAGTCACTTTCTCCCAGCCCTAAGAAACAGGCAATGGCAAACTACTGAAATCTTGCCAAAAAAAACCCCCCCTGCAGAGTCTTGTCCAGTCAGTCACCAGGAATCAACACTGACTCGATGCCCCCCACCCACCCAAAAGACATACCAATGGCAGATTTTGTATGCCCTTCTGAACAGATCTTGAAGTTTTGCTAAAAGTCAGGAGAAACAGAAGCTTGTGGATTTCTGGTAAATGGATGTTTTACAGGATTACCACTACGATAATTATTTAAAGCAAGGGTAGGCAACCGTGGAGCCAATGGCATTCAAATCCTCTCTCATTTACCACTCTAATTTGGCAGCAAACTTTATAACAATTTCAAATTGACGTTTTATGGGAGCAAACATCTGAAAACAGGCACCAGGGTAGAGCCCAAAGATCACTGATATATCAGGCATGTAAAAAAGCAGAGTTCATTTTCTTAAAATAAACAGTTGTAAAATTAGCTTGAGTTTTGCAAATCTGTTTCAGAATATGCTTAATTCCAATCTCTTCCAAAGAATGCTAACAGTAAACAGGAGGCCATATTTTCAGAAAGTGACTCTGTCAACTTCCTACTGACGTCAAAGGACAGACTTTTTTAAAAAATGTCATTATAAACAACTCTGATTTAGGAAACAGGTAGGATGCAAAAAACTGCAACAGTTAAAAACAATGGTTGGGTACCAATTTTTGACAAATGCACTACAATTAGGGATTTTGCAAAAAAAATACAATAGGGAATTTTGCACAGCTTAAATGTGTAAGAAAAGAAGGGGGAGACACAACTTTTATAAAATAGGAAGATACAAAGATCACAGTACAACAGTGTTAAAAAAAAAATCCCAATATGCAAAGTTGGCAGATGCACAGCCACCCTCCTGCACGGCTGGAATCATTTCTACTTCAAGCATAATGGAACTGTACACTTGGAAAAATAAAATGTGACACCTGTTGATTTGCAAATATGGAACAGATTGCTTTGATTTAGAAATGTACAGAGTTCTTGGGTTCAGTGGCCTCCAACTACCTTCAATACTGAGATTGAGTTTGTTAATGTCACAGTACAAAATTTAAGAAAGTTTCCTACAAGCAACCACTCTGATTTCTATAATGTATAAAATGAAGGAAAGAAGAAAAATGTAACAAGAGATGCTCCATTAAACAACTGTGATCCCAGATAAGAATGAATCTAATTTTAAGGGGCTGAAAGGCTTGCACTCCACCTTATTTTGCAAAAGAATAACTTGCTTCAATGTGACTTATATTGTTTACATTTGTACACAAAAAGGCCTTTAAATAAACATGGCTTTAGATCAAGCTCCTCTTACTGACTGCATCTATACATTTTTGGCAACAGTACAGAAGTGGCTTGCCACTGCTTCTTTCATATATTTTTTTTTTCCAAATTCCAAGTCTAACCAACAGGCCTGGAATTTTCAAACAGTCGTCCATCCAAATACTACATTGAAATGTCTATGTTTAGTTTCTGAGATCAGCCAAATTTGGACAGATGTTGCTACCTGCTAGCAGAACTAACCTACTTTGGCAGATCTAAAAGCATTAAGCTGAGTCAGTCCTAAGTAAGTACTTGGATTGGATTGGTGGCTACCAGAAAACGTTAGAGCTATATGTAATCTGGGAAATCAGAAGAACATCCAGAAGACAATGACCAACACTTTCATAGTGCCGCCAAATAAATCCACAAAATAAATCAAAATAATTTTAGAAGCTTTTGGCAAGGAAGAACAAGTAGGGAAAAAAGAGAATATCTGATGTTATCTTACCTTACTCCACCTTTTCTCTTCATACTCTACTTCAGTTCATGCACTAAAGTCAGGTCAAAAATGGTGACAATTATGTCAGATCACATCTTCTCTATTCCTGCACATAACTGAGGTTAGCGAGGGAAACGGGGATGCAGTTTCAGGGTAACTATATACCTCCGATTATTTGTTTTTTCAGTGAAGACTTAAAACAAAATTAAAATATAAATAATAATTCCCTGACAAAAAATTTAAATTATGACCTCAGAGAATAAACTGATTTTATTAATTCTTCAAAAGCCTAAGATTGCAGTCTTTTGCATAGAGCCTTGGGAGGAACCCCAAGATTCCTTGAGGTTTATGTTTGATCAAACTGAACCATGTGCAATTTTTACTAGGGGCAGAAAAGTCCTTGTTTCGTTGCATTTTAATGCAAACTTCATTAGTTTGTAACGTCTAAACTTACAACCAAACAAACAGGAAAATTATGGAGTTGTCATAATTTTTCCAAATACTGGGATACTGTTTACAGTTTTTAAAATTCAAATTAAGAATGCATATGTATCAAGGAAAAGTATGCACAACTATGTATAGCATTACACAAATAGCTTGTAAAATGAATATAGTCTTATAATGCATTAAAATGCATATATAGGAAAATGCACATATAATCCTGCAAATTTTCATATCAATGTTCTTGCAGAAATTCTTTAAAAAGAATTACAAAGCACTGCAGAAATAGAATGATTGAAATTAAGGCTAGTGTGCATCTTAATTCCAGAAAAGATAAGAATCTCTGAAAATATTTAAAATTATAGACCACAAATATGAAGAATAGCTTTCACCAAAACCTACCAAAATCTCTTTAAAAATTAAGTTTGGGTTACTAACCAGTTTCCATTCATCACAGATTAAGGCATCTAAAGGTTACATACTAGATTTGAGGCCAGAAAAAACAAGTTAGAAAAAACATGCAGAGCATATCTTCTGGAATTATTTCCACCCCCTTTTTTCAGCAGTGGCTGTAGGAAGTGCCTGCATTTCTTTCTATGTAATGAAGTAACACTTTGCTTCTGGGCATATGTGTGTCTGCTCTCTTCTAGTGTTGCATTTCTATGTGCATGCAGGCTACATAAACTTTGCTCTGCTTCATGCGGCCAGGAGGAGGAGGGAGGCTTAGAATGGAGGAGTTGGCAACACTCTGAGTTGCTGTCCAATTGTCTCTCACATAGGAATGCACTGGTATGTCTTTACAGATGTCTTGTCTTCACAGTTTCTGGCCTGATCTACCCATCTTCATTCTAAATTTTTCTTTTGCCTGTTTCTTCCCTTACACCAAATTTGATGCCATTCTGTTCTGTTTTCTGAGCATTATCCTGCTGACAGAGTCATCACTCCATTTACATAATTTCTTTCCAACATGCTGTTGGGTTAGAAAAAATAAAAATGTGACATTGAATCATCATATAGGAAAGGATTATAATACGTGGACAACAAATAAGAATGGTTAAATCAATAATGGATTGTAACAACCATTATTTAATAGTGCCCTCAATGCTCATGAAATCATTATAAAAGGGAATAATTCTGGGCTTATTACTAAAATATTAGTGATTTAGAAGCAAAATCTATAAAATATTTCCAATATAGATTTTGCTTCTAAATCACTCCCTCTCTTTGAAAAGAACACAGATCTCTGAGATGACAGCTCATCAAGAAAGAAGTAAATTCTTTTTTTTCCAAAATTACCAAGAAGTAACAAATTGAGTTGATGGTTTCCAATTCTTGTGCATTAATGCTCCAAGGAATAGTTCATAGAATTCAGAAAACTGTAGGTTATTGTAACCAAAACTGTTAAAATTCCAATGGCCTTACTTTGTCTATAGGAACAGGATAGGGGAAGGTGGAAATATAAGGCTGAAGCTCATAGGAACAGGCTCATGTAAAACTAAGCCATTATCAATATTTCTGGAAGTTGCTAAGTTCAGAAAGAATAATTCAACATAGAGTTTCTCAATCTTTCATCTTTTAACTCCCACTCTATCGAATAACTTGAGTTCGTCTATGAAAAGAACAGAAAAATTACATCTTCATAGAAAGACATCCATTCGTTTACAAGCATTGGTTGTTTTATTTATAGTTTACAGTTATTTTAAAGACTTACCCTGTATCCCATCTGCTTCTGAGACTCTTTGGTGATATGCACATCACTGGTTCTCAATCACTAGTTTACCATCGTGTCTGAACGGGATCTTTAGCCAACTTATTGATTTGTATTTATCAGTGAGCAAAAAGAAATTATATGAGACTAGAAACTTAACAGGATTGTCTTAAGACTGTTTAAGACTGGATTGTCTTAAAATCAAGCTGAATTTATTAATTCTTTTTTGCCTTTGGCAAAAAGAGCCAGAGGAAATGTGTGAGCTATTAAAAGAATCCAAATACACTGCTGGAAGAGAAGTGTAACCTTCTATCTTTACAAATCCCAAGGATGCACTTTTTCTCAGTATTGCACAAGTTCTTCCTATTAAAGTGTGTATCATTGAAAAAGACGGAGGACTGAATACCAAGGGAAGAAGAACCAAATTTGTCAACCTCATCTCTATAGCTCTAACCTGAATCTCTCAGGAAAGAGGGTTATTTCACCCTAAAGCAAGAATATTTTCCCTGTACCATTTGGGAGGACAAGGCCTCTTCTGCAAGCCCTCATTGAAGTGTCAGAATTTGGGGGGGGAAATTGCCACAAGGTGCTTGGCTGTCCTACCCTCAGATGATGTACAAATAATACTGACTTTAGGCTGCTTAACATCATCTTTTTTTTTTCCTCCTACAGAGTTTTTGGGTCTTTTTGTTTCCTTATTGCGGTCACATAACTGAATAACCTTATTTCAAATACGAGAGGAAATGAGAAGTGAGAAAGTCCATAACTGCTAGAAGATACAAGCTGGCTAATACCTTGCAAGATAGTTTTTCAAAAGAAATAATGTCTACTTAACAGCAAGTCTGAATATTAATTTCAGAATTCAGCCTAGTCTAAATATGTTATCACTGGCTCCAACCCTCTGCCTTACTTGGACATATTCAGGGCCAGATTGTCAGTCCTGGGAACCTAACCATATGACTCTGGTATTGAAGTTAACTGGAGAGATCAGCTGAAGACAAAACAGACTGGAGGAACAAAAAAAGTAGATGTGTAGATTTGAATCCATGCAGTTTAGCTGATGCATGGTTTGAAACAAACTATTGCCGTGTAATGAATAAAATATTTTGAACTTCTAAAGTTATCAGAAAAAACACTACATTGTATGTATAGACTTGTGTAAAACTGACTACTCAGAAACATCTCTTTATGCCAGATACCAGTAAAGAACCATAACATGGGAAGGGGGACGGGGACAGACCCAACTGAAATAACTAACATTTTCCAGATGAACTCTTGATTGGAAATCTAGATGTAACAATGGCTTTTTCAGAAAGTACATGGGAGAGCCAAGATCTATATCTAATATCTCCCCATAACTCCTTTAAAAAAATCAATGGCTGGATTCATACATTATACTAAGCTGTACTTTGTTTAACTAGTGTTTGCTGATAAAACTTAATTGGCTGAACTTGCACAACATACTAAGTCACAAAATTTGATTTACAATGGCTGGTTTATATAACACATAGCTGGTTCACACAGTATGTTAAGCTAACATTGGCTTAGTGAAACCACCCCCAAATTGAACAAACTCTGCATATATGAACAAACTTCCAGAATTCCCAAGCTAGTATACCCATCATTGAGAATTCTGGGAACTAAGATTCACGTACCTGGAAGATGACCAGTTTGGTTTTGTCAAATGTATGAATCAGGTTAATTTATAAGCCTGAAACATTATTTTGCAAGAAGTCCTGAAACAAACTTAAGTATTTGCAAAATATTATGTATTAGCTATTATGCTTGAAAAACAAGATCTATAGATATTTAGTGTTTAATTTACTATCACTATTTAGTATTTAAGTCACTGATGACTCCTGGTAAGCTATAAAAAAAAGAAGTAGCTATAAATCTTTTGCCGTCTTGCAATGAAACCCTCCCAAATGTTTCAGGCTAAATATGTGTACAATATCAGATGTTGAACTGTATCACTGAGAGACTTTACTGCCATCTCTCTCCATGGGTGCACCATCAAGTCTTGCTTGCCATGGCACAAAGACCATTATCAACCATTTTTCAGGGACATGTTTTCAAAATGCCACCTTCATCTTATCCCCAGCTTGCTGCTGAGATATCCTTGCATTGTCTTTGGTTGCTCCAATTGAAGTGGTGTTTTTCTTCTTCTCCTGACACAAAACTTCCCATGTGGACAATCTAGGGTGCCTCAAAGATGATATGGTGAGGAATAGCAATTTACTTAGCTCCAGTTAGCTTATTAAGTCTGCTACATAAATACCCACTCCCTGCCTGGCCATTTTGGCTTTGTCTGTGAGAGAAACGAATTGGTATTCTTCTCTTTACAACGGAGTACCAAGCTGTCAGAGACCGATAGGTCTGTCAACTAGGAATCCCACTGTTTGTGTATGGTATTTGTGCAGATGTGGAATAGGAGGTGGGAGACAAGAAACTCTTTGAGCAAAAAGGATTCAGGTGACTCCTCTGCCACCACTGATTCTGGTTAGTTGACTTAAAATCCTAGGGAAAAAGCAGGTAATGAATTAATAGCAATTTTATCCAAGTATCTCCCATAGCAGCTGATATCACTTAAAAGAAGGAATAGAGCATCACCTGATCTAAATCTGTCTTTTCACTGCAAGAAGAGACAACGGTTTCCAGCAAATGGCATCAGTAACTAGAGAGGCCGATTTCTTAGTATCTCACACAATATGTACTTCTGCCCATGTTCCAAGGAAATTATAGAAGATTTTACACCTTATTTATTGTACTGTCCTATTTCCACTTTAACATGTGGAAAAAATTTGGAGCCCCTTTAGATAGGAAAATCATTCTGGCCTAATTCACATAAAATTGAATATCTAATTAATGTAGACAAGGAGATACCATTATGGAGGTTAGCAAGCTTTCCACAGGCTGCTGCTAAACAGAGAAATGATTTTATCAGAAGTTTCTAATGTTTTTCCATTAATTTATCTGCTATAACAATGATTTAATGTTGTTGCTGATTTTTGCACATTTCAATGTATATTATTAATGATTGGCCACAATTAAGGGATTGATTGACATGATTTTATATTAATGAGTGTATGAAAAATGCATTTGTTGTCACAGGGTTTATTACTGATATTTCAAAATGACAAAATTAACAATTATGTGCAATCATACACTAGAGGTTCCATTGTTTCAGCTATCTAATACTTGTCACCTTCATTTTTTGCTATAAAACCATTATTTAGCATTCTAACCTTCGGGAACTTCTAAGAGGCGGCAGGAAGCAAGCTACTTACATATTCTAGAAGCCTCTAGTAGTAGTTCTAGAAGCCTGTGTTTTCTTTTTATAACTATATAGAGAAGCTAACTTCTCAGATCCTAGTGAATTTTAAGTTGGAATAAAAGTTAGCAGAAAAGAATTTGAAGAAGTTATTAGCAATATGTGAAACCATCCTTTCCTGATCTGGTGCCATTTGGAAGACTTCATTCCCAGAGAACAATTGACTGCAGAGGGATTTAGTTTTCAATGGTTCTCATATGCACAGCTAAGAGCAAGATTTAATATATATAAAAAAGTGCCAGGAATAGAATGTGATAAAATGGAATCTGAAAATGAATTATGTACAAATAATGAAATGTGATTGCTAAAATGTATAAATTTTTGTTGAGATTTGAAACAGAGGAAGAGAAAATTAAAGAATGTATGGCAAAATGAGCCAAGAATGTTAGTTATAATATTCAAATGGCTCAATGGGAGACAATGTGGTTAAATGGTCTGAAATACACATTGTCTTACCATTTAAAAGAAAACTTTTTAAAAATGATGTACCATTGGTATATGACCCCAGAGAAATTGTCTAAGATGTATAAAGGTACTTCTAATCACTGTTGGAAATGTGAAAAACATGAAGGGGCATTTTATCATGCATGGTGGACTTGTGAAAAAGGGAAAAAATACTGGATACAAATACATATGGTGATGCAGAGTGTTTTAAAAATTAACGTTCAATGAAACCAGAACCTTTCTTATTAGGACTTACGGACACTCAACTAGAAAAGGCTCATGGATGATTGGTTTTATATATGGTAACTGCAGCGAGGCTATTAACACACAAAGATGGAAGACTACAGAAACACCAATAGCAGAAGAATGGATTGTGAAGATGGCTGAGTTTGCAGAAATGGCTAAATTGACTTGTTTGATTAAAGAGGGAACTACAACTACTTTTATAAAAGACTGGAAACCCTTTACAGACTTTTTGCTGAAAATGGATAAAAATGAACTGCTGATTTTGGGATTTATTGATTAAAAAGGTTTGTTTATGGCAAGAATGGAACTATGATATGGAATATGGGAGGGTGGAGATGGTAATTGCTATGTCTGTAACTGCTGCAAAGAAGATCAGAAGTTGCTTCTTTAGATCTGTTTCTTTTTCTTGCTTTTTGTTACTCTTCACTTTTTCTGTTACCCTTTTATAATATTTCTTTTTCTATTTCTTCTATGTTTCTGCAGTTTTTAAATTTTTGTGAAACCTTTTAATAAAAAATATTCATTAAAAAAAGGAAGATTTCATTCCCATAATCCCTAGCCAGCATGAAGGCTGACGTTTAGAACGCAATATGGCACAAGAATGGGAAAGGTTGTGTTAAAGGTCCTGGAGAAAGGAAATGTAAAATTACAGCCATCCAACTCAAAAACAAATGGAGAGGGGAAGTACTGGTAATTAGGAACTGCCCATCAGTGAGCAGTGGCGCTGAGGAGCATCCTGTAGTAGATCAGTGATTGATGCAAAAGTCCCTAAAGCAGATTGGTGATTGATGAGGTATTCTCCATGCAGCACAGCATGGATGGAGAGAAAGCTCCCTGCAGCAAAAGGCGAATAAGGAGACATGCTTTGCAACACATCAATAATAGGGTGAACAGAAGGTTCCCACTTGCCACACATTTTTCAGTCTTGCTGATAAATGCAATGGTCACAAGCCAGTTAGTCCTACTTTTTGTAATCAATTGTATACCCTCTCGTTCTGGAAGATTTATAACCATGCAAACTGGAAACCCTGAGCTTATGGAAAGTGAGAAACTGACCTCCCTTCTATAGAACACTTTCAAGAGTTTGCACCTAAGAGAGAGCAGGAAGGATTTAATACTAAATTGGGTTTAACATTAAACGGACAAAGAAATTGACTTGCTGTAATTAGCAATCATTGGAAATGGTTTAATTGGTAAAATAAAGAAATGAAACAGTAGCACCACTTCTAGTGCATACTTTTACAGACATCTCTACCACATTTGAGCTTCTTTTCCAATTTTTGTGCCACCTCTGAATACTTTTAATGTTATCAAATCTGTTTTAGCCAGTTAACATTTGTTTTTAATTTATAATTTTAAATAAGCCAATTCGTACATCTCATATGATAACAGTCTATATCTCTGCATTTGCAGAGAAAGAAATGTATTATAAACCAAGCAATTATGGCAGAACAAAATAAAAAGCTACAGCCACGGAAAATGTGACTATTGCACACTGAAACGAAAGCTTATTCAATGTTGTTATTAAATACTGATTGCTATAAAGAAATCTAGGGTGTGGACACAAGGAGGTTTCAGTAGAGCTCTTCTATTCTGGAATAAGAACGACAAGCATATATATGTGGAAAACTTGGGAAATGTTCAATTTGCCTAATTTTACACTGAATTTTAAGTCATCTTTTTAAAGTTGCACTACATATCGATGTTGCAAGGCAGCTGATCAACATAATATATGTAATAAAGTGTGATTTAGGGAAATATGCAAGCAAAAATTCTTGAATTAGTGAAAATAAAATAAAATGTGTTCCAACTGTTTGCAGATTGTATGCAAAACTGCATGTATTGGGAGCATATTCAGAGAAACACATGCACATTTTCATATTTTAAAAATGTAACCAATGTACAAACTGGATGAACTGAGCTTCTAATTAAAAACACTTGAGAACAGCTCTAAGTCAGTTGGACATTTTCCTCTTGTGTAAAAGAAATATTTTTATACATCTCAAAAAATTCCATTAAAAAAATTAAAAGATTGGAAAAACAATAAACCAAGACTAGAAGATCTCCAAGGTCCCTTCCAACCCTATGATTCTGTGAAATGAAACAGAAACAGACCAGTTTGTCTATACCTACCTAAGAGCATCTTTGGATCAGGGTATAAAATTGCATATAACAGCAAAATATGTACAGTGTACAAGAAAAGCAAATTGGATGAAGAAGACATCTAAAAAACCCTGCATATTATTTTGAACTATAACCTTATGCTGCAATTCTGCATTGTCTCATGTGTGTTTTATCACAATGAATTAAATAGTTTTGAATGCTTGTGAGATCAAGATTAAAGCCTAATATCATTCAATCAGCAGGATGAGACTTAACACAAAATAACTGTGCACAGAATGGACACTATTTTATTAAAATCCCACAATATTTTTTTTAGATTCACAGCTGCTGATCCTAGTACAAAAAGAAATTAATACTAATAATCCAAAGGATTAAGGAGCAGAGGTTGGTGCACAACCCTTTAATTAGCTGAATATTTAAAGAATGATGAGCACAGTATTTCTCACTCTGCTGTAATTTAATGCAGAAGTTCACATAGATTATTTAAAAGTCTGCTCAATTTTATTTCCTATATTGAATTGTTCTTCCAGTTCAGTAAATGGTTGCCTGAACCAAGAACAAAATTATTATATTAATTTTGCATCATTTAAAAACAATTTTACCCTAACTCAGATTGTTCATGTGCCCTCT
This sequence comes from Liasis olivaceus, assembly GCA_030867105.1. Classification (NCBI taxonomy): domain Eukaryota; kingdom Metazoa; phylum Chordata; class Lepidosauria; order Squamata; family Pythonidae; genus Liasis; species Liasis olivaceus. The sequence goes on along the minus strand of CM061351.1, from coordinate 38,692,791 downwards.
GAATGCCCTTCAGGTTTTCAAAGGCATGCAGATTATATAATTCCCATTAACACAAAACCTGAAACCCTACAGAGCTCAGTGTTTTCAACCTGAACTTAACCCCATCCAGGTGCATGAAATAAAAACCCCAAATAAAAAGTTTCACTGAACAAGATAAAAGGGGGGGGGGGGAATACTTGTACAGAAGAATGTATTCTCACCCTGCAGTTTACCTTTTTTAAGAAACAATGTTTGCAATCACACAGTTGCCTTAACATCTTAAAAGGGATCTGAAAGAGCTATTCAAAGTGATCTCTTAAGCCCCTGTCCCACAAAATACTCAACTATGGATTAATGTATAAAATACACATATTTATTTGTGTCCACGTAAACATAAAATCCATCACTTTTTAATGTCAAAGTGCTTCTCCTCCAAACAAGAGTTCAAAGAAAAATGATTCCACCATTTTGTTTCTACTGTTATTGCTTCCAACTTCATTTGAAAAAACAGTTAAAGTTTACTTTACTTGTAGTACATCCAAGTATTCAAGTCCTTTACAACAGTGTTCTACATTACAAGAGACTACATCATGTACATTTGGGAGTTGTATACATTTGTACATTTTATAGTTTTTAATCATATCCTATTGTTACTATTATTGTTGTTAGGTTTTTACCACCTTCAAAAATGTTTGGAGACAAGGATTTCGTTCACGTGACCCTGATGAGTACAGGTCCATATTCTCCTGTAAGCTTCCTTCATTCCCAGAAGGACCCCTCCATATAAAACCCAGCATACCCAAGACTGGATAAAAAGTAGGCACCTTTGCCTCATCACTGACCCACATATCTGTAAGAAGCCAACTACACTTTATGCTGCTCTACTGGTAATGCTGCCAAAAATTCCCCAGTGTTACTTAGTCTATAGTTGGGAAATATTATGTTCTGGCATACCTTCAAGTGACAATGTCACTCAGGGCTATCCATTCCCTTTAAACTAGATGTAAGGAGCTATTTGTCTTTGTGGGCCACAATTTTCTTATTCTAAGTCATAATCCAACAAAAGGGGGAATATGGAAAGACTTGGGACAGTGATGGCAAATCTTTTGGGCTTAGCGTGTCAAAAATTCAGAAAATGCCTAACTTAACTCTGCTGGTGTGTCACCCCCTCCCCCAAACAAAAGAGAAACAATTCTTTACATATTTATTTTAAAAAAATACAGTCCAGTCATGTGTGGTGCTATATCTTATATAAAGAAACAAGTAAAAGAAACTCAGTTTCTTTGGTAACTCAAACAGGGAGAATAGTTGTCAGGTGTTGGTGAATGCTGGTGTGTCACCAAAACATTGTGACATGTCACCTTTGACACTCATGTCATAGATTCACCATCACTGTTTGTGATGTTATGTTATGGACAACTTATTTATCTAGTGGCAACTTCTTAGCATCCCCTGCAACCTAGTTCTGCTATGAAAAGGGAGACGAGTTTATTTTTACTTCATCAAAGCTGCTATTTAAATGCAATTGGTCACAATGTGATATTAGAGCAATCTATTAATTGTGCAAGCTACCTTATTTGTGAACCCTAACTTAAGCTTTCTGCAGACTTCCCTTCTACCACAAGCTGTTTCCCAGCCCCTTTAAAATGCTGGCAGACTTGACCTTCCATGCTTAATTAAACTCTTGCCTCATCTCTTTTTTTACCTCTTGCAATCCTGTGGAAAATGTTTGGCTGCAAAAGTGTCACCATATTATTCTTGCAGCCACACAGGTAAGAAGACGTGTGGCAACTCAAGGAAGGGGCATGGTTTGAATCCTTTAAAAAACAAAATCCTCACCTATTAATCGACTGGAGAGAGAACTGATTAGCTCTTGCTGTTTCAACATTCTGAAGTAGACAGAAGATGCCTTCTCCCTTAAAACTGGTTTATGAAAGACTATGGTGAAAATAGGGTAAAAATATTGTGTGGAAGAATCCAGGAATGAAATCTAGGCCACTTCTATATTAAGAGCCTTCTGCACTACAGGATATGGTCTTGCCATTATCCTTCAGAGAATGAGCCTGTGGCATCTTCCCAACTTGACCTTGTAAAATCAGATGAGGGCTCTTTAAAATCTAGAGTGTGTTCACTACACATTATGTTGCTTGCTGCATTCAGCTTTAGTTACCTGACTTAGAATGTTCCTAACCACATTCTTCCACTGTCTTAGTAGGGGAAAAATACTTCCATCAAACAAGGTGTAAATATTCCCCATTGTGCTTGAAAGAATAGGGTTTATACTCTTCATCAAAACACTTTTTTTAATTTAACAAACGAACATAAAGCATATTCATAACAGAATAAATACATTGGTAAAATAAAGGGAGAAACAGAAGTGAAACATAAGTTGTGCTGTTAGGATTAAAGTATAGAAGAGCTAGCTATAAATATTCTTGTAATTACCTAAGGTCCTATTGATTCACTCCATGATGGAATAACTGTTGCCCTAATAAGATTCACATCTGGCTTATTTTTTAAGTTTCACAAACAGTTTACCTGGAACAGTTCCAAGGAAATCAATTAATATTGACTGAAAGATCCATCTTGGCACAATATGAAAAGCAGTTCTGAACTATTTGGTGTTCACTACAAAAAAAGCTTCAGCTTCAGCTGATTAATGTTAATTTACTTTAAAGTATTTTATTGCACTCAAACTTTAATTAGAAAAGAAATTAGGAAGTCTAAAGAGTGCAAAGCATCAATAACCACACTGGGTATCTAGCTCATCAGCTGCCCTTCTTCCATTTGAGTCTTACTAAAATATTTGAGATGTGAACTGTAATACTTACATTCTGTATGTATATATTCATTCCCTTGTTAACACTCACATATATTTATATTTACGTAAGGCTTTAAATATAAATAATAATAAAATAATAATAATAATAATAATAATAATAATAATGAAAAAACAGTATATTAAACTTGCATGTTGTCCAACTCTCAACGACTCTGGGTGGCTCACAACAATCAAACAAAAAAATTACAACAAAATGAATAAATCTTTAAAAAAATAAAGATAAAAGCTAATAATTTAAGGTTGTCATTCCTTAACAAGAATGTAATTGAGTTCCTCAGCATAACATTTGATTAAATTAAAGCTTTAAATACTTTACCTTTACCTTATAATTTCTAACCATATTTGACCAAGCACTTGATTTAAATTCCTTTGTTTGAACAGTCGTCCCTATATGTATTAACAAAAGTCCAACAGGCATGAGATCTTCCTTCTGCTTTCTCCATCTCTTCAAAATTGAATAGCCCAGAACAGAAATAAGGAAAATACATGTTCATAAAATCACAGAGTTTACACATCAATTCCTACCTTTTCCTCAGTACAGGAATCCAAATTACAAGTTCGAGTATATCCAGCCAATGGGAATTTACTACCTCCCTTGGTAGTTTGTGCCACACTTGAACTGCTCTTAAGGAATTTATTGTAAGGTTCAACTGGAATCTACCAATCACTAACTTAAGACCATTATTTCATGCCCTACACTCTGAGATAGTACTGAACCAGTCTTGGTCTTTTTCTCTATCTTTCACACTCTTCTAGGTACTTGAGGAGTATGATCATTGCCACCCATCCCAGTCAGCCAGCAAGTGAGGTATGCTGGGGAGTTGTACTTCAGCAATCTGTGAAGGTCACAGATTCCCCAACCCTAACTTAGGATAAATGCAACTCAGATTTCCGCTCTCTCATTAATTTGTTGCTAGTACCTTATGTATCCCTCACCACAAATCTTAAAGCAGTCTATGGGAAATTCTGAGATTTTCAATTTAGGGGCCATCAGACATCAACATCAGAGCAGCTATATGTCAAAGTGTTTTGAGGCATATCTTATAAATACTTGTGCAGTGGGGCAACTGTCCTATCTAGAATGCAGATGGATTTAGGATATTTTTTGGTGTATTACAGAATTTCAGAAATGCCAGATAACCAACTCCTTACCTTCATTTATTCTATAGAGTTGGGGGGGGGGGGGGGCACGGTCTCCATAGCACCAACTGAGATTATGAAATGCACTCAGAGAAAGTGGGTCCACTTCATTTACCACAGGTGAAGTATTTAACTGTGTTTAGATGTTCTTAGATTAAATTGCAATACATGTTTGAAAGATTTAATGTAAAGAATCATGTAATTTTTTTCAACAAATAAGTTCAGCAGTTTCAAAATTCCAAGCCTGCTTCAAGAGCCTGTACATTTATTTCATGGCAGCTCTGAAGTGCTCTGACAAGTGTCCCCCCTCCCCAGTTTTATTATTAAAAATGCAAAGAATTTTTGCGACACTGATTTGCTCTGTGGCCATTAAGAGGCTGCAAGCCTTAGAATTGTATCTGGCACACTGCCTGGCATATTTATTGCTACTTATAAATTAGACACTTGTGTAGGAATGCAATTTTTATGTAGGCTTCGCCTAAATGACCCTAATAATAGATGACCAAATAGGGGCGTTATAGGCTTGCTAAATAATTATACTGCACCATGGCTCCTTGTGAAACTAACAATAAGGGAGAAAGCTGCTAACAAATCACGCTAAAAAGAGCACCTTGTCAAAACTTTCCACAAACAAAAGCATATAAAAATGACAAATGTGGAATCAGGAAACAATAATTGATGACACACCACTGAAAGCCTAAAAATATACGAAGTGACTCTTTTCTTTGTGTGTTATATTAAAGAGCTCATTTTTGTGTGGTGTGCATGCATTAGAAAGGTTTCTGGACTTATAGAAGAAGACTTTAACATTTTTTCCCTATTTTAATCAAACACTGCTGATTGCACACTATGTAATGGAAAGAGAGCAAGTTTCATCATCCAAGACAATATATTTTCTGCTAATTCTCAATAAATTCACAATGCTTACTTCCATTTTGTGAGAGCTACACACTGCCTACCTTATGTCAAATAAGGTAAAGAGCAGAAATGCCAATTCCAAATTGCATTATCTAAAGTTATTATTCAGAACATGTTGTGCTTACATCACATTTTATACTATGTCACTTATTATTTTTTAAAGCCTCACATCTAGCCCTAAAAGGTTAGATTTCTTTTTCTTGAGCACTGTTTTGTGTCATATAAACAAATAGCATAAAACCAATGAAAGCACCATAACTCCAACACTGAATTAATATAAAGCAGAATAGAGGAGTGTAATAAAAAGGATATTACTACAGGCCTGAAAAAAAATGTTTAATGCTGAAAATTAGGAACTACCTTTTTGAGATAATACCACTATCTTATTGACATCTACCTCAGTTCAGAAGGAAAAAGCAGCTTCTAAAATTTAAGGTTTTTAGAATATGATCAGGCTGCCATAGAGATATAATTGCAATTGTCCAATCTGCTGAAATAAAGGAGTCTACCTTGGTGTTCCTGAGAAGTATGTTTAGCTGCTAATCTAGGATAATAAACCCAGTGCTGAAAAAATCTTCATTTTTCAGCTATGAAGAGGAATTTGCTGCTTTCTGAGGACAGGCAGTTTTTCTTCCATTATATATCAGGTACAAGAAATTATTATAATTTCTTATATCTGATCAGCTGCTAATCAGAGATACAATCAAGCCCTGCAAGGTGATCAAGTTCCTGCAAGAGAAAAGGCATGGCCAAGGCAGAAGAAGAAGAAGTTGATGGGTGACCTCCACAGGTCAGGTGAGAACCAGAGAGAGACAGCCCTTAGGATTGTTTATAAATTTTATAATAAAAAAAGGCTTCGAGATTGAGTATTATGCATTTTAGTAGCAGTGCAATGTGTGTGTTTTTAAAGGCCCTGAAAAAGGCTTTCACTAATTGGCAGAAGAGTTAGGATGATTATCCCCAGACTTACTTTCATGCACAAGGTTTGGAGGGGGGGGGTTGAGGGAGAGGGAATAACTTTTGCCTTGCCTCCTGAACAAGAAGGTAAATTTGATTATTTTCTAGAGGAAGAGGCACCAAACTTCATGATCACTGATAAGCTTTTCTTTAGTATTTGGGCATGCAGAAGTTTCTCTTAAGTTTTCTGCTCTATTCACTGGGTCCAGTTTAGACTGGCAGCAGAGGTAAATGGGCATTATGGTCTTGAGTGGCAGCAAAATAAAGTCTGAAATTATATCCTGTGAGCCTCCAAATGTTGCTGAATAACAACTCCCATCAGCTTCAGGGATGCTGATAGCTGTAGCTTCAGGAACATTTTGGAGACCCATAATTTCTCCAATCCTCAGGTAAATTAAAAAAATACCCTCCCAAAGATTCCTTTGATTAAACAATGTCATCTCTTAGGACCCCAGAAGAGAGCTTTCACTGTAGCAACACTTGCCCTCTGGAACAAGGTTCCCTCAAGATCCAGATGGCCCCTGTTCTGCTGCTGTTTAGAAGAGTTGTGAAGATCTTGCTCTTCACCCAGGCCTTTGGTGAGGGAGAGTGAGGTCACTTATTTCACTGGTCTTGCATCTTTTATCTTTATTTTTTGTTTTATTGATTTTATTGTAATTTCTTTGTTGTGGACTGAGAGTCAGGTGACATAAAAGGTATTATCATTATTGTTATTATTAGTGGTAGTAGTAATCTACAATTAGAGATACACAATCAAACTTAATCTGGTGAAAACTTAATCATTCAAGTCCTAACCAAGAACCTAAGAATTATTACGGTAGCATCTGAGGATATAGCCAGTTCCAAGCAGGGTATTTTTTTTTTGGTAAAATTAGGGTGTTCAGGTTCGATAAATTCAAAATTTCCAAATATTGAGGGAGTCCTTTAGGTATTGCTCCAAGGGCTCTAATCATGATTGGTATAACAACGGATTTCTTTTTCCAGAAGCGTTCAACTTCCATCTGCAAGTCCCAGTATTTTGTAATTTTTTCAGATTGCTTTTTGTCACCCGGTACAGCAACATCAATGAACCAGGCATTTTTCTTTTCAATGACTTATGTCAGGCATGTTATGAACAAAATGCCTGTCTTGATTTTAAGGTCCCATAAGATCTTAACCCACTCATTTTCCAAAACCTTGTCAACTTGATAGTCCCAGAGGTTCTTGCTACATTCAAATCCAAACCTCTGGCAAAGTTTCCGATGAATAATTTTGGCAACTCAGTCATGACATTGCTTATAGTGAACTGTTCCAAGTAAAGCTGCCTTTTGTAATTGACTGATGGTGATTTTGTCAATGCTGATGGTGTTCAAGTGGTGCTCTAGATGTTTTGGGATTGGACCCAAGGCGCCTATTACTATTGGTACTATCTTTCCATTGTTTTGCCATAGTCATTCTGTTCTAGTCACCCTCTGGGGGAGATGGGCGGCATAAAAATTTAATAAATAAATAAACAAACAAACAAATAAATTTCTATTTACAGGTCTTTGTAATTTGTGATTTTCTCCAGTTCTTTGTCTTCTATTCTGCTGTCTTCAGATATTGCAATGTCCACTATCCAGACTTTTTATTATTATTAGTAGTAGTAGTAGTAGCAGTAGTATATGACAAACCAGAAAATCAAGCAATATGTGGATGGATACTAGGTATCAGTTCTAATCTTTGAATGAAGCACCATTTAAAACTAAATGTCACAGATGAAAAGGTTTAATTAATCTGTTTGCAGAGGTTGCAATGCATATTCTAACACTTCCAATACACCTCCAATATCGTGGCTGATAAGTTACTAAAACCCTGTGATTTCATCAGTGCTAACCCAGTGACTACCACAATGTATGTGCCTTGGGTTCATCCACAGAGATGCTTTTGCTATGCTTTTCTCCTGTCCTGGAGCCAGAAGGACTCCTACCCAGTATTCCTATCTAAATACTTTGGCACTACAGGCAAAGTCATATTCTGGCACCCCCTTTACAAAAACGTGCCTTCTTGTTTCTTTTTTTCTTTGGGTTTTTGAGCTTTACTCCTATGATTCTCAGCCCTGGACAGTTTTTCTCTTTTCTCAGCCATTTTCACCCTATTTACTGCAAATGAGAGTATTTTAATTACCATACATAGCAATTTTAATTACATCAGCACCCACTGTTGTCATATGGCAACAATTCTGTGAAATTACACTTAACCCCTGAGTGAGTGGGTTGGCCCAAATAGTGCGCCATTACCACTTTTCCAAGTATAGCCTTGATAAGTTATAATCAAGCGACTCGCTTACTCAGTACCTTTCTATCAGACTTTTGTCTTGCTTCCTGAGATCCACAGCTGTAATAATTTCTTTTTCATGACTTGCAACATCTGATTAGTGTGCTGTTACTACCACTCAACTGACTTTCTGGGTGTTTTTGAAAAGTGTAGGGGAAAAAAGTTCTAAAGCCATGAGGAAAGATTACCAGAATTAGACAGTGTCCTAGGCAACTACCTAGGCCTAGAAATGGCCCTGTCCTATCCTCTTAAATCTTGCTGCCCTCATAGGACACCTGGAACAGGCTATGTTGCTTTCCATACAGCTGTACTGTACACTTCTGTAAAGGTTTAAATGTCACCAATCATGAGAAAAGTTGACAACAATCACCACATAGAATATATATTTTTCTTTTCCTGTTGACCTACCAACCACTGATTAGCAGCAAAGAGTCTTTCTTTCTTGACTGCAATGCAGTAGTCACTGCTATAATAACTGTCCTTGGGGATTTGGTATATGTCTGTGAGAAGCTGTGGTATGCTCTATGACACATTCATATATTTTTCCCAAAATAATTATTGAAATGTTAAGTGGTCTACCTATTGAACTACTAAAGTGGCAGTGAACAGTTAGAGATTCTGTATCTCTTTACTGCCATCACGTGGTCATCTGGATTTCTGCAGCTTTTATGGAGACAGTGTGTAAGCGGTGATGAAGACCTTAAGTCTGAGAAAGAGGCTTCACTGTGTAAGTAAATGTGGACATATCAACTTATCTTTCCAAATACATCAAATAAAGTGGTGTGGAAGCCAGGATTCCAGTCTCTGTCACATCTAAAAGCAATGGTAAATACAGAGGAAAGTCCTCTGCTTGCCCTCCATCCTCAACATGTACAGAAATCTCTCCCAGACCACCTGCTGCATGATCTGTCATTCCATCTACCCTAAAACACACACACACACACGCATACACACATGAAAGGAAAGCACAAAAAAAGAGCTGTTGCAGAACAGATGCAAAGCCCAGTGACTAGATGGAAAGGGATGGTCCCATAGTAGACCTGCCAGACCAACTGAAGCATCATCCTGAGCTGCTTTCTTCATGTGCTCCAGGTGGTCCACATGGAATGCGTTGTACTAACGTAACATGGAAGACACCAGTTCCACACTAGAATATCTAAAGCCATCTTTGGCCTTAACAGCAGGCTGACAATGAGGCCATATGAGAATATGTCTTTGGCAAATAGTAAGTGGGCCATGGAGGCAGAATGAATGGGTTCTGTGTGTGTGTGTGAACTGCACAACCACAAATGTTTTATGACATCACAGCAGATCAGTAAATAGACAGCCAAGAAAAATATTGCCAGATTAGGATGAAAAGTGGGGCTGACAGTATCTATGACTATCAGAGTGAAAGTTGTTCTGAAAGTGTCATTAATAAAACCAAATTGTCTTTTGTGTTTTCCGTACAAGTTTCTAGGAAGTAAAAACCCAGCTTCAATTCAGAAGTAGAATTATTGTTATTGATCTTACTAACAGTGTAGCATGATATCATAGATATTAACATAGTGTATTTATCATGAAATTTCCCACAGGGATTTCTCCAATCTATATAATGAATGTCAAGCCAAAAACTATCCATTAGCAGTTTCCCAAGAAAAAAAATCAGTTATGTCTAAAGTCTGGAATCCAGCTCTTAGTTACATATTTGACTGGCAAACTAAGAGAGATGCTGAGAGATTAGAAGATAACTGCTCAAGATCTGAGACTTCACCATTATTAAAGAAAATAATATCAATTTTAACACATTTTCTAAAATGTGAGCAACTAAAAAGCACTTGTAAAAAGTCTATGTGCTTTTTTTTAAATATAAAATCAATATGCTCCTAGAAACTAATTATGTCCAACTTACATTGAAAAATGGGTTAGCTTTCTTTTTTTCTTTTTTCAACTCCTGTTAACCACTGGTGAACCAACATAATTCAAAATTAGCTGGAATTTGCTTCCTTATGAGCGTCACTAACAAAACCACATACAAAAGGACAAACTAGATGTTGTCTTAAAATGTGGCATGGAACTACTTTTATAAAAAAATCAAAAATAATTAGAACTCAATGCTTGCAATCTATATGGGAAAAACATGCCTCATCAAACAAAGGGAAAAGCATAAAAGTTACCCACAGTTTGACCTCATCATAACAATCTATAAAAACTTTTTTAATGCAAACAAACCCATATGAAAGCATATAAAAGTAAATACAAGTAATGAGCTGGCTTGCAAGAAGATTGTTTATGCCAAAAAGTTACATTTGGATTTACCAAAATTGTTAAATTGCAGTCTGCAAAACGGTTTCAAATAGATCCCAGGAAATGCTATGTAATCCTTGGATTCCTGATAGAATCCCGATAAATGGAATTTTCTTTACATTCAAATAAAATACAAAGTCAAAATCTCTAATTCTAAATTTTAAAAAATCACCCAATTTTTTTTTTGCCTAGTCATGAAGACTGAATTCCTACATAACATACATAATATAATCTATACATACACAGATACAGATACATATACAGAAAAAAAATCGCACAATCAGGCTATAATCCTGTTTCTAATTGTTTTCATGATTCTTACCAGATAATTGCTCACATATATGCATATAATTAAATCTATCTCTGTATTTATACCATTTTTAAAAATAAAGATAAGGATTCTCTTAAGTTCAGCTAACCTCCTGATGACTATATGGACGTTAATGTAGTTTTCATGGCAACAAATCAGAAATAGTTTGCTGCTGTTATCATCTGGGATTTTTTTCAACTTCCCATGTAACCTATACCCTAGGAGTTCCAGGTGGTCTCCCATCCAAATACTATCTCCATGGTAATAAATGTTTTGTTCACTTGTTTTTTGACAGAGTTACCCATTTTGGAAAAAGATACATCCATATTATTACCACTTCTTACAAAATCAGAAGAGATGCATTATGCCAAATCTGTTTAACCTTTAAACTTTCGTAAGAAATTTAATTTTGATTCTGAGAAACTGTCCTAAAAATTGCTGTGTGATATTTTTCAAGATTGTGTTCTCTTTACACAACATTCAGGTTTTCTGAAGTCAAAACATCAGCATTGACAGTTTTGTACAATCTTAGTCTCTTTACTAGCGTTCATACATTATGTTAAACCACCACTCAGTTTGTTTCAGTTTGGTTTAGCACAATGCAGGATCCCTGCCACTTCAGTAGGTAAACCATGAGTTATTGCTTAGCACTCCAGATAGTCCTTGTTTTACGACGGCAATTGGAACTGAAATTGCCATTGCTAAGTGACGTGGTCATAAAATACGAAGTGATATGACCGCACCAATTAGCAATGCAATTCCGGCAGTCCTGGTTGCTGTCATTAAGCAAATCACCACGGATTGTTAAGTGAGGATGTCACTATTTGCGACCTTCTGCCGGCTTCCCCATTGACTTTGCTTGTTGGAAGCTGGCAAAGAAGGTCCAAATGGCAACCACATGACCATGAGACACTGCAACAGCCAAAACTCCAAGGCCCAGTCGTAAGTACCACTTGGTCAGCACCATCACAAGTTTAACAGTCGCTGAACGAGTGGTTGTTAAGCAAGGACCACCTGTATAGGTAAACCCAGTCACTGTGCTTTATTCAACAAATTATAATCTATTATGATGCTGACCTAGTCACCAACTGGAAAAAAAAGTCTCTGAAAAACCTGCCTGTACTACAATCTCTCCAGCGTCAGCAAAATGAATTTCTTCCAGAGGGAAATAGACTGAAGCCAGTTGGGACAGTTAAGACATTTTGCTCTAATTTCCAAACAAGTCTCTGAATTACTCTGCGACATTGGAACACCACCACTCAGAGCTGACTATGATTGGAATAGCATATAAACCCAGCAAACAAAAAAACAAACCTTTCCAAATAGAGAAGCTTTATGGCAATATCCCTCTTATAAACTGTAAGCAACATGTCCTTCTGGGAATATTTTAAGTAGATTCCTCTAGCATCTTAATCCTGTTCTAAGTTACTTGCATTTAAAGTCTATAACAGCTACCATGTGCCAGAGATTTCATTTTATAATCAATAGCTCTTTTGCTCTTTGGGGAATGAGTTGCTTTTTTCCATTTGCCCTGCATTTGACTTCACCATGGTCCACGTTAATAGGAACAGCAGCTAAAGCTGCTTTGAAACTTTATTCACCAAAGGGGGTGGGGATGGGGGCAGATGGGCTCATGAAATTCCTTTAAACATGCTTTAATCTAGCTGGAATGCCAGAAATTGCTTCCAGATGTGCTCCATGCAAAAGTCAATCATAGCTATTTATACTGACACTCTGCAGTCCAAACAATCTCAATTGAAACGCCATGTCTCCGTTACAATAAAGTCATAAATGTCAGTTTTGTTGAATCTGGAAAGGTGTTGAAGAGTTCATGCTCATAAGCTTTCCTGGCTGTTTGTTAGCCAGGGGATAATTAAAAGAAAAGAAATGGCCAGGATGCTTTTCATATACAGATGCAGTGCTTGTTGAGCTATGCTTAAAGTATCCCTGACACCTTCAAGCCCCAAGTTCCCACAGATTACAAGATGAAATTCATTTAATAAAATAGAAAAATGTATCAGGCACAAAACCAAAAAAAGCTAAAGTGCTTGGCAGAGTTCCCATGTCCTGCTCCTACACTGAACACACACATAGTACACCTGGGATTAAAATTAACTTCAGTACAGTCAAGCAACAGATGCTCACCATATTATTCCCTGTACTTAAAAAGCTTCAGAGTTGGAGGGGGAGGGTTAGGAAAGACACTTCACTCCTCTTGTCTCACAAAGGGTTTCTGGAAACCTAAGAGGTTTACCTAGCTCAGCAAAGACACAGAATTTTAATACTTGGAAAAATGATAAAATAGTTCAGTATCACAAGCTTACTGCTTTCAGATATCCCACGAAGCTAGGAATCTTGGCTTAATAAAACAGGAGAAAATGAACAACTAGGCACAATATCCTTTACTCCCAGGATATTCCACTCCTTCTGTGTGCAAGAAAATAAACCAGGGGCTTTCTGTTAATTCACATGAGTTCCTCTGGTTAAATGTAGCCAAATAAGCAATAGAAATGAGATGTAAGCCAAAATATAAGGTTCATTTACAAATTTTGTCTTATTTATATACACTTAAAAGCAATGCTGGATTCAGATACAGTATAATAAAAAGCTATCCATCTCTGAATATTCCTTGACGTAAAGGAACAAATAAGTTGCAATGTATTTTGCTTGTTATTAAAGCAGTATTCCTTGCTTAAGATAGTATCACCATCCTGCTGCTCTCCACCAAGAATAATCAAACTGTTTCAAAACTGTCACTTTGCTTCTGAGTTTCCTGGTCCAGGAAACTAAGTAAGACTGTATACCATTGTTTTAAGTCAGTGTTGTCCAAACTTGGCCACTTTAAGATGAGTGGACTTCAACTCCCAGAATTCCCCAGCCAGCATCTTATCTTAAAGTGGCCAAGTTTGGACAACACTGTTTTAAGTAAAACCAGTGCTTCCAAGAGCCACATAAAACCAAGAATCTGATGGAATGGAAGAGTTAGCTTCATGCCTTTCCTGAAATGAATTGCAGTGAAATGGGTCTGTCCATCTATCCTATCCTCAGATATGGAAGCTGCATGTTTTTTATTGTTATGTAGTATCAAGTGTTGAGTCCTTTCAGGCCAGAGTTTTGGTTCGATTAGGTGGTCAAATTATCAGGGTAGAATATTACAAAAATTATCAGAAGGTTCACCTTCAGTAGAAATAATATCTATGTGATCTTGAAAGGTCTAGGTCACTCAATCTGACAAGGCAACAACTGTTGGGTTAGTAGACACCGGTACCCATCAGTGTTCCATATAGCAGCTTTAATCTAGAACAGATTTTAAGTTTTTTCCCATTTGTTTTATTTGGTAATTTCTCCAAATTGCAGTTAAACTGAATCAGGCATGATACAACCACAAAAATATGTTAAAGGATATTATTCCTCCTCATGAGACAGGAAAAATATAAATTGAGCACATGAAAAAATCACTATCTGATGATAGCCAGTTAAAGTATAAATAGGATGGCAAGGTTAACTTCATAAACAAATATATATTTCCTCTGAGCCTCCATCCAGTCTTTGGTTTTGTTCCAAACTAAAGAAATTTGCAATCATGGAGTCTCACTGAAAATAGCACACTCGTATCTTACAATTAAGATGCAGAGCAGAACAGGAGAGAAGAAAAACAGACACTTCCATTACTAAGAGACCAGCAACATTTGTAAAATGCCCTGGGAGTTTTTTTGAGTTAAAGAGAAGTGTAAAATGCTTTAGATTTAAATAAAATAATTTAATATCATCCCTAAATCTGGCAGATGTGACATTGCCTCTGATAACTGGAATCCCAAATATTCAATGCAAAAAGAACATTCAGTATATTTATTAAAGCTATGCATACTTCAAGAATTATTTTAGAAGAGATATCTGGATTTTGAAAACAGCACCACTTAAAGCAGCTATATCTTTTTTAGGTTTATGCCTAATTTGTCTCCAAGTTTTAAAGAGATTCTGTGCTTATGCTCCTGGGTGTTCCAAAGTATCTCTTCTGAGATTAAGCCATTTTTATTTAAATTGTTCTTTCATATTTCTTTCAAGCTAAGAGATGTGGCTCGAGATCTTCTGCATCAATTATGCCATCATAGGTTTACTTCTGGCTTGAAAAGAAAAAGGATATATTTCCAAGTTTTCAACTCACTTAAGGGCTTCTTATTATTATTTCACTTATTCCAGGCCAAATCCCTTCTTTTTCCAGATTTACAAAAACACTGAAGTGTGTTTTTTAACCAAATTATCACTCAGTAAGCAACAGAAAAGAAGGGTTGAAAAGAGAATACCATTTCTCATGGGACAGCTCTGTGTTCAGGTAATTTCACTTCATACCCAGCTCAATATTTGAACAAGGTAGGCTTACACTCTTACTTTGTGTTTAAAGCTGGCCTATTCTGAAATCAGTCATAAATTCAGATGCCTTTTATTCTGCCAGAAAATAAATATCAATATTTAAATAGAGTTTCAGAATTGGAGGTCATGGTTGAACAACTGCCTGAAGATCTAAGACGGATGCTGTTTCACTGCCAAAACACACAGAAGGAAATTCTAGGATCAAAGGAAGACCAGTTGTGGTCTTTGTGTTTCACGTTTTTCAGAGTGTGCGTTGGACAAAGAGTGGTTCTCAGTGAAATGCATCAGCCTTAGGGCTACAATTCTTTTATCGTAACTGAAGCTTAAACCTATATCAAGAGATGACAGGAGACAGCTATCGACATTTATGTAAACTTAGTTTGGGTCAAGCTCAAATTTGGGTGACTATATACTATTGTCTACTGGGCAGTTTCAGGGACTCTGGCTTTTTTTAAAACATTCTTGGCTTATTGCACTCATTAAGGATGACAATACATTTAAGGTCACCATTCACTAGCCTGTGAACAAGCATCTGGCCTCCACCCCTTTGCTCTTCTTTATACTTTCTCCCCATATGCTTTGGCTTCTTCTACTAAAACTAGAGGTTCCAGTTATGTCCAAACTGGAACTGTGGCTTCATGTCATAGTATTAACTTTGATTGTATATGATAACATCAATCCTATAGATCACTGTTTCTCAACCTTGGCAAGTTTAAGATGTGTGGACTTCAACTCCCAGAATTCCCCAGCCAGCAATTCTGGGAGTTGCAGTCCACACATCTTAAACTTGCCAAGGTTGAGAAACACTGCTATAGATCCTATTCTATTACAGAATTAAATCACAATTTCAGTCTCAGTTATAGCTTCAAAACAGGCCAAAGTGAATTTTTTAGCTGTGTACAAAGGGAGGACACAGTAGGACAGGGAAACATACAGACTTCCTCTCTGGAGCACTGGAGGATATGCTACACTGCCTTTTTTTTTTTAATATCAGACTTCTATAAAATCATATAAAAAACCTGTTTCTTTTTTTTATAATAAAAGTACACCTAGCAGTCTTTGGATTTCCATGGAAACAAGACAATCTCTGATGCTTCTATACCACCATTGGTTATTCAGTAGCAGAATCAACAACCAGACATTCTAAGACCTTGGGTTTTTTACCCACCACGAGCAAATTCCACTCACAAGCCATCTTTTCCCAACATCAAGCAACAGGTTCAACCTAGTTTCAATAATACAAGTCCACTGATGAATTATTTGCTTCTTGTAATTTATCTCAGCCTTTTCAATAACCATGTGCTTCTATAACAAACTATAATGTTGTAGTTAAATTGGTCAAAAGATGTTTCCATTCTGTTTTTCAGATGTGCAACAGGCATACATTATTCAGTTTTGGAGAGAAACATCTGATGAATTAAGTGGATGAAGCCAAGACACCGCTATTAGATACATTACATCTTTAGCACATCATCTGTAAAAATGTCCTGAGTAAAACTAACGCTCCAGGGGAAACCTGACCTTTAAGAGGCTCGCCTACACTATATCTAAATTAATGTCAGTGACAGCCACTTCAATCTAAACTAGCAGGGGTCTTTATTCTATCTAAAAATCTATTCATCCTCTTCACTTGTGAGTGCAAACATACACACGTGTAAATGAATGTGTGTCATGCTTGGCTTACAGGGTTAAGCAGCAACAGTGTGAGCTGAAACATAAAGGAGATCCATTCTGTGCTCGCTCTATAGCTGCTAAGTCTCCCTTGAAGAATGGAGAAATGAAGCTGGTATTTAGGAGAAAAATGATGATATTTATGATAGAGCCTTTAAGGCAGTGTGTGAAGTATACATTTTCTAAACGTTTTATTTTAGAAACATTTTCTATAAATACATTTGCTAAACATATTAACCTTAAATATTTCTGTTGCATCCAAAATAGTTTATAATGTTTTAAAACAGAGGTAAAAACAAAACAAACCATGAATAACAACTTAGCAACGAACACTTGAGGGAAAAGAAAGAGGCAAAAACAGGGAAAACAACCAAAATCCCAAAATATGAAGCTTACCAGGTATTGAAATCACAGCCCCCGAATGAAAACAGACACTTTCACAGACATAGCGCTACTACATACAATGACAGCCTAAAATTTGTCTCTTTTACGTTTACGTTGAATTTGTGAGAGTTTTGTTCAACCTCAAACGAGTTGTTTCAACAAGACGGGCAGTGACAAATTTGATAGATAAATAAATAAATAATAAAATAGCCTTGCATATGCCTGTGTGTTTGTTTATACTGATAAGTTTTTCTAAGTGCTAGTTTTAAAATAATAAATTTTAAAAATAAAATTTATTTTTATTGTCAAAAACTTGGCCTGCATCCTAACGTTGGGCATACACCAAAGGTTTAACTTTTCTAATTACAATTTCCCCTTCCTGACATACAAGTTGAAAAACTGTTGAATCTGAGGGAAATATTGAAGCAACATGCAATAGGGGGGGGGGGGAAAGGAAGGGGGCTATTTAAAAGAATAGAAAAAATTCAAATGTGATTTTATTTAAACTCTTTCTATTCAGCTGTCTGGGTCTAGATGTTTTATTAGAAAATCAACATTTTAACCACCTTGTATAATATCAAGGCAATGAAACAAGGAGATATAAACAGAAGATGGGAAAACTGAACATGACAGCTTGCAATAGTTTTAATAAGCAAATAAAATAATAATTATTGATTAACAGCACAAACAGAACTAAGAGCCTGCAAAACTCTAGCACCTACAAGCCCACTGGGCAATTAATCACGAATCAATTTACCCCCAACTGTCTTCTGAAATAGAATCATCTTAATTTCCTGTCAAAAAGCTAATGAAGATAGAGCAAGATGAGGCTCTCTCAGAAAAGTGATGTATGTACCAAAACAAACATTCGTTTTGCTGCTGATGTGACATTATATAACAGGTGTATCTATCACTAGATTCTGATGTTGCTGCTGTTTCTTAGTCAAAATGTCAATTATCTGTGTACCTAGGATCGGATGGTGCTTTCTCCTTATCCCTCTGGTTCAGATGTCTAGGCCCTTGGCTACATGATGTATTTTAAAAGGTACATGCCACTAACTTCTATATTGTGATTCTATGCAACTCTAGAATTCAATCTAACAAATAAAACCATTTAAAGCAGTAGCATAAAAAGTCCAAGTGCTTACCTCAATATCTGAGATAAGCAGTATCTCAGATTAGTTCTTGACTAGGTTAGTTCTTATGTGCTAAATCCTTGAACTATCCTTGAAATCTGTCTATCACCTGTGTTGGACCCCCAGCATATCTCTTGACCTCGCTTGGAACTAACTGTAAGTTCAAACTTAGATTGAACTATAATTGTTCTTACTGAATTAAGGGGTTCGTACAGCATATTAAGCCTAAAGCAAATAAAGCATATTATAGCTTAGTGTGCTGTGTGAATCTAAGCCCACAGCATTCTGATGTGCTGCCTTGCTAGCCTTACTACAGGACAAAGTTAAGAATAAATTCAAAATTTTGAATAGTTCTTCACCAGTTTCAACTCATTCATATACTCCAACAGCTGACAGTATGAAACATTTAGGCTATCCTACCTATGCTCTCTATAATTGATATGAGATTCCACAAGAGGAAAATGTAAGAGCTATTATAAAGATATACACTTACATTATTTATATAAAGATGAAATTCCTGTATCCTTATGCATTATCCCCATAATCTCTGAACTGTTCTTGAAATCTAATTTTTCAGATGCTTTTCCCCTGCTTTTCCTACTCATCTAAATCTGTGGTATGGCCGCACTGCACAAATGATATCATGTATATCACAGCAAGTGTATCTGCTACCCTACAGTATTGCCTCTCATATTGTGCAGATCACTCTAATTAACTAGAGCTCCCTTGGTGACTCACACTGACTTGGTCAGGTCACAGGGCTCATGCTGCAATTTCCTTTTGCTTTTTATAAGTATTTATCAGTACAATTTTGGACAAGATACTGTTCCAAGTTGATCTCTGAACCAGCATAACAACATAGCGGCATCTGGCGGGATTGTCTAGAGATATAGTACAACTAAAAATGGGTGAGAATTTTATTTGGTTCACACTGGGAGAAGAGTGTACCATTATTTTTAATTGTGTAAAAAAGCAAACTGATAAGTTGATCCATATTACTCAAAAGATACACCTACCAGAAAATCTAACCTATGAATTTTTAGATTTATCAATCTAATCTAAAATCTAATCTAAAAAATAAGACATTGAAACTCCAGGAAGGCCAATCATAGATGAACACTGCTTATCCTTCTAGCTTTCTGCTATACCTATGCAATTTCTCCTACATATCTTTATTTAAATATTGGTGTGTCACCCACTCCCATTTTTCCAGCTTTAGGCAGCTTACAGACATCTAAAATTCAATCTAAGAATGAGATCCATTGCAACCAAACAGTGCAAAAAACAACAAAAGACTGGGTAAAAGGATGTTTTATTAACAAGGAAAGGCCCAGACTCAACTCCAGTGGAATAGGCCCCACCTGAATAGGCCTCAGAAGAAGCAGAGATAGCTACTGATGTTAACCATATTTGTGGCAAGACCTGCATAAATGCCTCAAATGTGGAGCACCGTGTGCATTTATTGAAGGATGCACTATGAAGACTCTCACCGAAAGAATAAATCTACTCCTGAAGTGCTTTGGTGAAGAGCTGACATACATTCTCTGTCAACACTGAATTGGCTCAAAAGCCAAAGAGGAAAAATTGTCTACAATTCAGTCTAATTGCATTTGGCTCTCTATGATTAGATCTCTTCTAGAAGCTTTTCCTTTAATATTTTTCTTTATATATTATATATTAGCCTTGTAGTTTTTTGTTTTGTTAATTCTATCATGATGTTATTGGATATTGGTATTTATGGATGGTTATATGTTCTTCATGTCGATTTAATCAAGAAAAATGAAAACAGAGCATAAATAAGAATAAAAAAGTTCTTCAAGGATGGTACTGTAAACTAGGCTTTACTGATTCTTAATTATTTCAGAGAAGACAACTCATTCATTTTTGCATTGAACTATTTTTCATTAGGCATTTATTCTTAAAGACAAGATACAACTCCACTGCTCTATTTTATTGCTCAATTATTTTCATATATGACTTATTATTAAAGATGAATTGAAATAAGCACTGAATTAACTAGTGGCATTGTGTGTGCCCAGAGAATAGCTAACATGCCACATCCTTTCAGTCTGACATCTTACTTCAGTCTCATTGGATAACAAGTTCTAAAGAGTAGCTTCAGAAATACAATATTCAAACTATAATAGACAATAAATGTTGCATCTTGTTCATCCTGTGGGCTTTAAAGAAAGCTTGGTTTATTTGTTTATCATAGCAGCATGCATAAGTGTGCATGACACAGTAAACATAGCAATCTTTGAAGGCATCAGATACTCAAGTGCAAAAAAAAAAAATCAATATAAAACCCTGGCTTTATGGCAGTTTCCATTATTTATTTTAGCGCCTCAAGAAAGCAAAGAATGGATGCAATCCATTGGGAATGTTCCTGTGGAAGTTCTATTCAAATAAATAGAATTTATCAAGAGTACAGATACAAAAATAACAAGACATTGGAACCAGCTGGGAACAAGACCTCAGCAACCCGCCATGGAAACAAATGGAAGTTATTACATAGTGTATGTTGGTTACATCTAATATGAGGTTGTGTGTATATGGGATTATGGAGAGCTGGGTATTAAATAATATGTTTAAGTATCGACAGTTTTCACTGGAGAATGTAACAGCAGTTTTGCGGGGATCAAATGAGCACTGCAATCCAATTTTTTCTGGGCAAATGAAAATCAGTCCACCAATTTAGGCAGAGATGCAGGAAACTACAAAGAATGAGGGCCTCATCTCATTCTAGATTTGCTTGTCTAATACTGACTACATTTCCAGACAGAGCAGATTACTGGTACCAATATTGGTGAACATTTCACACCTATCTTCTGACATACAGATTTGATTGACAGCTGCCTATCAATGAGGTAATCAGAAAAGTACAGGAGACTAAGCAGCCAGATGAACATTTGCAAGTTTTCATGGAAGCTTCTAACAGGACAGTGGGGCTAGGTAGCTGCAGATAACTAAAAACAGACGCTCCTGGCATTTAAGGCAAACTAGACAACCTGTGACCCATTGGGTCATCGTTTCAGAGATATTTCCTTACCTAAACAGAGAAACAGAATGACCACGGGCAGGCAAAAAAGCAGTGGGAGCGGGAGAGACTTCCTGCAGGCTTCCGCTTGACTTCCCTCGTGGAAAGCCAGCAGGGACCATCAGAAACCTTCCTTCCTTTCTTCCCTCCCACCCTGTTCCTCCCTCCCTCTTTTCCTTCCTCCCTCCCTCCCTCTTCCTTCCTCCCCTCCCTCCCTTCCTCAGGCACTCTCTCTGACCTGCGATTTATCTGCCTGCTTGCCTTGGACTTGCAACTTCCATGCCCACTTCCCCACTGACTTTGCTTGTGGGAAGCTTGCAGGGAGTGTCAGCAATCACAATCGAGTTTAGACTTCCTGCCAACTTCCCCATTGACTTGTGGGAAGCTTGCAGGGAGCACTGGAAATGATGATCACGTGACTGCAGCTGACTGCAGCAGTGCAGCAGCAGCCCTGATGCAGCAGCAGCGCAGCTGCACTGAAGTGGCCACAATTTTGCCAAATTTCAATTCCACAGGAGTCATGGGTCCTGGATTTTGGACGCATTCTGTAAGTTATCCCATTTGAGATACCTTGGTTCAAAAATGGTTGCCCCATGATGCATCGTTTTGCCCAACTGAAGGTTACAAACAGACAAACTGACACAAGAGTTTTTATAGTATCTAGATACCTCAATAAATAAATACTGAGAGAAGAAGCCTGAGCTTCAACAATATGAGCCCGAGCTTATTCTGGACCCTCTGTGTTCTACTACTTTAGCAGAGATTTCCTGTATTTTTTAGCAATCCCACTCCTACATGTTTCCCTCAACCACTTGCTATTTCATCCCATGCTTACCTGTTCTGATGATTTCTACCCTTCAGCTATATTTAGCTAGGCCAGAGATTAGCAAGCTTCTCAGACTGATGGCAGAAAACTAAACATTAATTTTAAAATTGCTTAATAAAATACTTGAAATCTCACAAATTGCTAAAAACTCATGAAATTTATCAATGTCATTGAAATCTTACAAAGTCTGGGGCTTTCTTGAAATTTCAGCCTCTTAAATAAAAAACCCTGATATGATTTTTTGTCTTGATGGTTGTACTCTAACCAGAATTCAAGGCACCATGCTTTACGTATTAGCTGCTAGTATATCAGTGGAAGAAAATTATCACTTTCACATTCTGTTAATGACTTTATTAGATGCAACAGACTGGTCACTGCATCATACAGAATGCTGAACTAGAACACTTACTTTAAACTCTACTATGCCCCCGGTCCCTATTGTGGTTGTTAAGTGAGAGCTACCTGTAAAGAGGAGCTGCATCAGAATACCACCAGGAATTAGTATGCCACATGAAACAGGGTACAGGAAATGGGTTCCATTCTCTTTTACCAAACTGTTCATCTCAATTCCCATTGAGCATTATACTGAATACAATCAACCTGGTTTTAAACAAACAGAGATTCTCAAAAGCTGCTTTTATTAGGAACGAACAGCTCCACAGTCCTACCCCGTTAACATTCTGTTTACATTGATTACTTTCTACACTAATGTAACTTTAGCTGGCCTGTACTTGGCAACTATATCATAACAAGCAGTTCTGAATAAGCAGGACCTATGTTGCAAACAATAAGGATTCTTGTTCTTAACTGCCACATGTCAGTTAAAATCTACACAGCTGTAAGAGTACAATCTTATCTATTAAATTAAAAACAGATTTCTATGAAAATAACCAGCTGTGTGCAACCTGTTGGCACATTTCCATAATTCCCTTAAGTCCCAGTCGGGACAGCCAGTGGTCAGGGAGCATAAAAGTTGTTCAAAAATGTATCAGATTACTTACTTTTGACATATACCATTATCTTATATAATGGCAATGTAATCCATAAAAATCTTCGATTACTTGAGATTTACATTATCAGTTATAAATATAGGATCATTCCTGAATATGGATTTTGTACAAGAAATATATGTATTTCCTGCATGACTATTCCACTGAAAAGCTGGAGTGAGAACACTTTTCTGCACTCAAAATGGTATGGTACAATGACTGACTTCTACGATGCATCTCCGAACAAGAATGGTGGAACAGTCAGTACTGTATGAGGGGTAAATCTGTGATTATTACAAATGTATCTGGCTGATATTCTATGCTTCTAAAACTTACAGAAATTACATCATTTATGTTCATATTTTTTTTACTTAGACTGAATCTTGAAAAAAAAGCATATCAAGAATGTGTGCATATTCTAATCATTAAAAGAACAATGGTTTTGCCTAACAGTTCATAAATGTTTGCATTTCTTTGTCTCTTGTCTGTTTTTTATTTTTTCAATCTGTACAGTGGTACCTCGGGTTACGAACGCCCCTCCTTACGAATTTTTCAAGATACGACCAGCTCCGGCCCCAAAAATTTACCTTGACATGCGAACTCCGCCTCGAGCTACGAACCGGATCCGCATCCATTTGCCCTGCTGCCACGCGGTCACGGCTTCCTGTGGGCGAGATCGTGGTAGCAAGGAGACATTCGGTGAGGCTTGTGGTGTGTTTTGGGGGAAATTTGCCTCGTGGTGCGACCAAATTCGGAGGGCGGATTAGCCGTATTTACATTGAACCTTATGGGGAAATTTGCCTCGTGGTGCGACCAAATTCGGAGGGCGGAACGGATTAACCGTATTTACATTGAACCTTATGGGAAAATTTACCTCGCGTTGCGACCAACTCGAGTTGCGATCAGAGTCACGGAACGGATTAAGTTCGTAACCCGAGGTACCACTGTACTTCCATTCTTATGCAATTTTTTGCTGTTGTTAAATTATAAATACCTGTCTCCCTTTAGAATTCTGATTCCACAAAGCTTGAAAATAGCATTGCTGAATCTGGCACTTTAATATAAACGATGAAAAGGTTTCTAGGCACCCTGGTCCATCTGAATGTATCTTTTTACAGCCTGTAAACCCCTCCATTTACAATGCAAACAAATGATATTTATATTACATTAATAAAATTGCTACATCATTTTTATACATGCAAACCATCAAATAATTCTATCACCTGATTACTGCACAAAAAGTTATTTTAATCATAAAAAAACATTGTTAACACAAATCTTTTCTGCATGAAAGATTCCTGGCTGAAAACCTGGATAATGACTGCCAGTCAACATGATAAGATGCGGCAGTATTTGAAGGCCATGAACAGGAACTCTTCAAATTCCTGGAAATCGCACACAAGAGCTTGGTGTTCTATTTGTATTTAAAAACTACCACTGAAATTAAAGCTCTTTTAAAAAAATGTTTTAATTTACTGTGGGGATTGCAATCATAGAGTTCTGGCTTCTTATATTCTAAAAAACTGAAATATGTATTCAAGTATAGTCTAACTTTTGTTGCAAAAGTAACATCCTGTTCAGTTTCAGTTTAGCAGTGTGCTGTTTGTTGGCTTCTCCTCTAACACAGTGTTTCTCAACTTTAGCAACTTTAAGATATGTGGACTTCAACTCCCAGAATTCCCTAGCCAGCCATGTAACTCCCTTAACATAAGATATTCATTGCTTTGCACACACAAGAGCTGCTCTTAGAGTTTAATGCACCTTTCCCTTTAATTTCATTTAGACTGACGTTCATCTGGGCTATCTTAATTCAAATCTGGGTAAAATTCCATCTACCTTGTTTTTTGTTTCTTTGATTTGAACAATCTCCTCCATTAAGTCCTTAATCAACAACTGAATGACCACTTTGGCATCCAGCTGTTAGTCAAGAGGCAGTCAGCACCCTATCTCAGTCTT
This sequence comes from Liasis olivaceus, assembly GCA_030867105.1. NCBI lineage: Eukaryota > Metazoa > Chordata > Lepidosauria > Squamata > Pythonidae > Liasis > Liasis olivaceus. The sequence continues at coordinate 38,667,694 of CM061351.1, read as the reverse complement.
TTATTTGTCTGAGTACCATTCAAATTGGTTTCAGGGTCCCCCCACCTTTGGTTTCTGCTTCCTGCCATTCAAGCTATAAAACAATAACAGATGACCTAATTTATAAAGTGGGGTTTACTCTTTTTCGTATATTAGCTCAAGAAGCATCTTTAGATGCCCTTGAGTTCTGCTAAATTAAATTCATAGCACAGACAATTATTTCTGCAATTCACCTATCATCAATTTCTCTGTTTGCTGCACAGATGAAATACATTGTAGTTTCCCCCTGGTGCTCTTCAGGTAAGCTGATCTATCTAATGTGTATTCACAAATAGTGACTCTGTAAAAGTAAATGAATGATTGATAAATCACAAAGATAAAACTTTAAGGAGTAGAAATATAATTCAGGTTTTTAAAACGATCAGTTCCTATTCAACAAATATAGGAATATAATTGCATTTTTTCTTGATTGATTTGCTCTATGGACAGAGACCAAAGTAGGCGCTTTCATTCTAATCCAGAAAGCAGAATGCAGAGAAAGCTATATGTATCTCATGATGTGCATCTGGCCACTCTATCAAAACTTTAAGTATCTCGTATGTAAACACTCCAATCAGAAAAGGAAGTTAACACCTGGTTGATACGTTGCATAAAGCCATAATGCTGCTTGTTTGGTGTTGGCTTTAGCAGGACAAGCAGCTATTTTTTAAATGTTCAAAGGAGAACCAACTGTTGGTGAGATGCAAACTACAGATAAGTGGAAATAATTTTTCAATAATATTTACTTACTGGACATCTAAAATCAGAAGTTAGCTGTTTCCGTGCTCGCTTTTTCACTATCTGTGCATTTTTCCAATCCTCAGTACTTCATTCCTGTAAAGTACGAGGCTTAGTACATTCCAATACTTAGTGAATAATTTATTTATTTAATGTTTTTAAACTCTTTCAGGATACAAATTCTCTCAAAGCAGCTGATAAAATAGAGCAACGCAACAGCAAATTGCATATTAGAAGGGTTCTCCTGGATTACACAGAGCTTTATCCATCCAGTATTCTGTGTCACACCTGACATATTTATAAATGGGAACAGAAGGGCAACAGTCTGTCTCTACTGTTGGTCTCAAGCAGCTTGTTATTTATGATAAGCTGTCAGTGATTCTGGAGGCAAGCAACAGCCAAGTGGCTACTAATAGCCCTATGTTCCATTAATTTATTCAGCCCCATTTAAAACCATCTACACTGAGGGCCATCTACAATTGGTAATAATAAAAAATAGTTAAGTTAGTGATGACAAAAAAATATCCTGCCACAGAGTTATAAAAACTAGAAAACACTGAAGTCACATGAAAACACAATTTAAGGATGAGGACCAGAAGCCAACAACCCTTTTCAGGAAGTTCTTCAGGTAGTGGATTCCATTGTGCTATCCAGCACAGTGGCACAAAAGTAGTCCTCAATTTATGATGGCAGTTGGGACCGGAATTCCTGTTGCTAAGCATGAGTGGCTGGTGCGAGCACAGAGGGGCTGGGAGAGGGTGTATGGGTGGGGACACTTACCCCAGTAACTTGCAACCTTTCCTGACAACTTCCCCACTGACTTTCGTTCAGTGCCATTGTAACTTGGAACAGCCTCTGACCGAATGGCTGTAGGTCAAGGACTATCTGTGTATATATACACACATATACTTGCACAGGCATTTAGCAATCTCATCTCTGAGATCTGATTCAAAAATGCCAATACTTGTGACATTTCAGACTTCCACCTAAAATTTCACAGGATCACAAGGGAATCCCTCCTCCTCTCCATGTGCCTTCCTCCCATCCCAGTGTCAAGAGGAAAATATGCCAGCAGAAGTAGAGGTTCCTTCACAGTCTGTAGTTAATATGAATTTGAACTGGGTCACTTGTGTACCATCGTTCATATCTCTCTGTCACAGAAAGCTGTGTGCACAGCAGTGGATTCTTGCCTTCATCTTTTCTCATCCCATGTCATCAACTTGCAGAAAAGGTCAGCCAACTGGGGCCCAGATTGTGGAATATCAATAGTCCTTATGCCTTAGGTTCTAAACACAGTACATTACTCCCAACTATTTCACAATTGGCCAGTGGACTTTTGCAGGGTTCTTTCTGTCGAAGTTCACTTCTACAGCATTCATTGCCGTAATGGATTCCCGAAAGTCAATTTGGGACATGGTGAATGCAGATAGCAAAATGATAAACAGCATTTCCCAGCTGCACTTCCATGCCCCCCCCCACCCCCCTTATGATGTTTGAAATTGCACTTGGCTTTACCTAGACCTTTACCTCATCATTACACAAAGCACAATAAATCCCAACCAGACCTTGATTGAGTACATCCAGTCTGCAAGGGCTGTGACAACTAGCTCCCATTGATGAAGGCGAGGGGCAGCTTGCATGAAAGGGATGGTACTTGGAACAGTGCTGATTACCAGAATGCATTCCGAGCATTTGATAGCCCAACTGCATATCTGATTGATAACTCCCTTGAACAAAGACTGTTAGGCAGAATATCCTAGGTAAACGAGGCTGCAGAGGCCAGTCCTGCATCCTGAACAACCAAAGCATGATTGAATAAACTGCGTGGGACCAACCCACCAGATGGGAGGGGGAGGTCCCAAAGCAGACTTGTCCATTTGATTGCAACAGGGAGGATGCCAGATCACAACTGCATCATCTACAGCCTTCCTCCATGTCCATTCTTCTGCCTACATAGAAAGGCTCATTCTGCACCAAGAGGTAAAACCCTACTTTTTTTCCCAGAGCATGACTTTGACATGCAGCAGTGATGGGCTGCTGATGAGATGGGAGACTCTGGGGCAAAAATACATTGGCAGTGGGTATATTTTATTTATACTGAAATTCATCACACTAAGGAGAGCTAACAATTAAACTCAATACAAAATGGTAGAACATTCCCCAGTGTCACTTCTTGAAACAGGCATCTTAGGAAGGCCTAAAATGATTGTTAAAACAGTATTCCTAAACCCATTCTTGACAGGTCAACTTTGGCAATTTTAAGATGTGCGGACTTCAATCCTGGGAGTTGAAGTCCATCCATCTTAAAGTTGCCAAGGTTGAGAAACAATGATCTAGAGGTTTACCATGATTAATGACACTGAATGCTGCTGAAAGGTCCAGCAGCACCTACAGGGACATATTTACCATTCCTCATCTAGAAGAGCAACCGGAGCTGTCTTATTGCACTCACAGACTTGAAGCAGACTAAAATTCTATAAAATTCTCATTCAGAAACTGCTGGAGCTGAGGCTACATGTTTAAACACCTTGCTGAAGAATAGTAAATTGAAAATTGGTTGGAAATAATCAAACATGCTGCGATTAAGACAGGATTTCTTCATGAACTCCTCTTTTTCGCTAAAAACACACAATATTTGTACTGAAACTATTACATCAGTACTCTGTTTTTATAGGAATGTCCCAAAACTTAACACTCAGATTGATAAGCAATGTAGCAACAAATTTAGAATGCTAACAATTGACATATTTCTAAACATATTAATGGGCAGTTATATTATGGCAAGAGGAAGAGAGAAAAGTGAAGAGAACAGACATGCAAATCAAACAACCAATACTTTATAAGCCAAGTATTACAATCATAACTTTTTATATGCCATAAAAATTGTATTAACTTGCTTTACAAAACTACTGTCCAATGACAATTGACGGTAACCTAATTTTATGGCTGAAGCCCACTAATTCCATTTAACCAGTAACCAGCAAAGTAAATCTTGACTATCTGTGTGTCTGTTTTTGAAAAAAAAAAAATAATAATACAATATTCCCTATATTATTTACTAGCACTTCAGCCACTGACAGAGAGGAGGGAATCTTTTACTGATTCATTAGAGAAAATTCTGCTGGAGGGAAACTAATTTAAATTGATTTATGTGATAGAAGCTGAAAGACAACCTTCTCAAATTGGACAATGTGGCAGATGGTAATGGATTTATGCATATTTATGTAGCATGTATTTACTTGTCGACTCAGTTATCCATCTTCCTCCCACCCCACCCCACCCATTTACAATAACCATGATGCTGTGACAAGCTGGCTTTCTCTTTGCAGCCTTTCATATTGCCCAACACAGAGAACAGCATGGTTTGCAAAGCTGTTTTAATGGTTCTACACTTTAATTAGAAATAATTTTAGCTACTCTGCAACCTTTGCTATACCATAACATGTGTATTACTACTACTCAGTTTTCTTTCCTTGAGTTAGCTTACATTTGGCAGTCCAGTTAAATCAAAAAGATTGCTAATATGTTAAGTTTAACACAACTTTTTAAAATGTAGACAATCTAACAACTTTTTACAGCAAAGGTACATGGACCTTTTGGCTTAAGACCTACATTTGATCTTTGAATGGTATGCTGGGGCCACTTATCAATAAGTGAGTCTGTAGACTGACCCAGGACAACAACAACAAAAAACTAATCTGGATTTAGTTTTCAATAAAAAATAATTTAATTTAATACAGCTAATACAATTCCTTACCATGTATCTAGTCATTTCACTTTCTGTCACATTAAATTTACAGTCTGATGATACCTTTTAGAAGGATCTATAGACTGTATCCAAACAAAACAAGGGAGCAACAAAGCCATCCCTTCAGATCAGCAGAAATGACAAGAGCCTGATAACAAGGTGTTATAGTGCTTAGGCTTCAAGAGAGAGAACTCAAAAAAATCAGAAGAAGGGGCGAGGTAAATGTTTTCACCAGTGGAAGTCAGCCCACCCAGCAACTCAGAGAAACATTCCAAAATCCTACTCACAGCACTTCCTATGGAGAAGTAGTGGAGCAAGAAGTTAATCAGCTCCACCTACAAAAAAATTGCAAGATTCACGGCATCATGGAGACAGAGGCATGGCACTAACAGATCAGCACACAGATAGAAAGGGTCATTATTCATCAGCAGAGTGGCAGAAGGACAAATTGCTTGCTCTTGAAACTGACATGAATGTGCCATAGTGTAATATTTCTGATGCATTTCTGATGCTGCAAAGTGTCCCTGAGAATATGCTGTATACACAAATAGCTTATTATAATTATACACTGCACTACTATATTAAGATCGAATATTTAAACAGAGCATTAGCAGATTTGTGTAACTGCTACATACTTGCCCTCATAGCAACTCTGTTATGAAGGCTATCCAGAGTCCCATTTTGCATGTGAGAACTTTGCCTGACACTAGTGAAGAAACAGCTCAGCTGCCATCTTGTTCCTGAAATACTGAATGCACCTTTCTACTGAAATCTGCTGGAGAATGTTGATGATTCTTCTCCCAAATGTGCAGGCAGGATAAGTGCACTGATCAATCTAACCAAGGATAATTATGAAAAGTTCTCTTTCGTTAGAAACTTGCTTCCTCAAAGCTCTACAAGACAGGAGGAGGACTGCAACCAATGTTTCATTAAGAGCAGTGCTAGCAGAGGAGCTTCCAAGTTCATGGGCCATCCTGCAGGGAGACAGCTGATAGATAGGAAGGCAGAACAGACTCTGCACAACTTCTTACACATCAGGATTCCAGACTCAAGGCTTAACTCCAGTACAGCCTTGAGAAATGCCAACCTAACACTGAAAGAGCTTAAAAAGCAAAACTAGGAAGAAAGGAATGGTCAAATGCTTGCTCTAACTTTTTCACAGAATCTCCATCATAAATGATTTTTTCCAGGGAGAGAAGCCCTCTACTGGTTAAGGATTTTTACAAAGCAAATTGAGAGGAAGCCAATTCCAAACAAGATTTATTTTGCTGAAACAGTAGGTTCTAAAAGCTGTGTAAGGATAAGGTAGATTCACACATCATAAATACCGAAACAGATTCCCTGACCCTGCTCCACAGGAAATTACAGGGAAATGCGCACTCATTTTCAAGCCAGGAGTGCACACTATTCATTCGCCACATGCAAAAGTATAAGCTTAAGGAAAAACAGTTCCTTTCATATTGTTTTCTTCCCACCTTCTGCAGCAGTAGTTTAAAAAATCAATCAATTCTAAATTTAAAGTATGATTTTGCAAAAAGCAAGTAAATCAAACATAAAAGAGTGCTTGGAAACATTAAGGTGATAAATATGGGCTTGGTGGCATCCACCCTGACCAGTCACAAATAAGTGGTAGAAACTGACCAGACTGAAGTGAGTAATAAGTGGAAGGTGTACCATATCAGAAGATATGGTGAATGCACTGTATCACTGCAGTAGCTTATCCTAAGTACAGGCAGTCCCCAGGTTAAGAACACCTGGTTTAAGGATGACCCATATTTAAGAACAGAGCCTACTGTAGTAAAATGAAGTTAAATACACAATGATTCGAGTTAAATGCACAATGGTTCAAGTTAATTACACAATACTACTTATACAGTATCATACAATACTGTTCTGGCTTACATACAAATTCAGCTTAAGGACAGACCTTGGGAATGGAACTCCTTCTTAAACTGGGGACTACCTGTATTTGTGTCAATATTATTCCAATAGTTCAGATCTTGACTTTTCTTCTGCCAAAGGCCACCAGTGGTCCTTCCCTTAAAAACAACTATTTACAAATTGGTAAAAGCTCTCAGTATGACAGCCAGTTTGGTGCAGTAGTTAAGACATCAGGCTAGAAACTGGGAGACCATGAATTCTAGTCCCACTTAGGCACAAAGCCAGCTGGGTAACCTTGGGCCAGCCACTCTCTCTCAGACCTAGGAAGGTGTCAATGGCAAACCATTTCTGAAATCTTGCCAAGAAAATTGCAAGGATAATCCAGACAGTCGCCAGGAGTCAACAGTGACTTGAAGGTGCACGCGTGTACACACACAAGCTCTCAGTAGCAGAAATGAGTTCTTGGCAGAAAAGAAAAAAAGCTGATTTTGTAAGACAGACGATCTTACCTTGGACCTAGAAGCTGGCAAAAGTAGACACTGCAGCAGCTTCTTGCTCATGTTGTTACTTCTCATTTTCAATGTGAAGACAGATCATGTTTTTTGCTTCAAAGAATGTAGTCATGCACAAGCTGAATAAGTATTTTAAATGAAACATGGAAATGTTGCATTTTTAAATCAATGGAACCATGTAAGCAGTAGGTTAAAATTGTTTACGAGATGAAAGAGGTAGTAAGCATGTAATCTAGCATTCTATTCTCACCAAGGGGCCTGAGAGAAGCCTACAAGCAAGGTTGTCAAAAATGTCAATGCACATAAAAAGGGGTGGGGCTTTGATCACATGGTTGTGGCCACCATTTTGACCCACTCACTGCAGACATATTAGACTACAAGCAACATATTAGCATAATAGACTTCTTCTCCTATATGTTTCCAGGCAATTGGATCAGCTCCCCTGAAAACGTACTCTGAACCAGATATGGTTTTATATATTTGAGAGCTGTACCAATTTAATGAAAGACTGATTTAAATTATACAAAGTTAAGCATCTTTTCATGTATCATAATTCAATTTCAGCAAATAAGGCTAATTTTATAACCAACACAAACTACTTCTAAGTGTATGGAAGAGCTTTTTTGCAGGTTTGCACGACACACAGTAACAAAAATGTGATAACAAACATACAGTGAGACAAAGGTAGCTGATTACTAGCAGCGAACAGGCAGCTAACCAGGAGCAACAGAGGAATGTTATTACAAGCATTCCATTCATCAAGTTTGAACAGCCCCTTGTGCCTTGCTCCCAATGTGGAAATTACCCGTCTGGATTTCAGCAGCTCAAATTGTTTCATTAACAGCCTGCTAAGCATTTGGCCGGGCCTGCATCTCTTATGACTGACTACACTGAATGCAGCCTATCAATCTCTTCTTTTTTTTGGAATCACAGGTTGGCAGCAAAAACAGGGGAAAGAAATATGTTCTTCATCTGGGACTCTCACTCATCAACAGGTGGCGCCACTCACTTTTCAGAAACACCTCCTTCCTTTCATTCCGCCACAGTACAGCCTATTCTATTCAGCAGATAACCCAATCCTCCACCAACTTTTCAGAGTTGGGAGGATGAGTTAGAGAAGTTCACAATTACCAGATGTGTATATATGCTAAACAAGACACCTCCTTCCCCATTTTTCTGTAGCAGTATTTTACTAATAGCAATGAATTTTTTGGCACTAGTGTAATGCTACCAAAAAGTACATTGCACACCCACCCACACACTGTTTTTTTTCTTTTCTTTGGTTTTGTTTTAAATTAACAGGAAAGGTGTTAATGACTTTTGAGTATTTCTATAGTCATAAATACCATTTTCTCTCCTGGCAGTGTTATGTTTGAATTATCTGCATTTCTAAAGCATATTCAAATAAAAACTGAGTGCCCATGAAAAGCTACTAACATCTGCTCAAAACCTATACCTTCTCTTTTCATCCGGTAGCACTTATCTGTGATAGTGCTCATTTGTATAATACCTTAAAGCACTAAGTGTTTAAGCAAGTTACATTTTACACAATATCTCATTTATATAATTAGTACTAACATATGGCTCACCATCAGTGTGGGAAATCTAGGATAATTTTTGGCAAGTTGTCAGACCTAAAGGGATACTGTTTCAAAATGAAGCAAAGGGGAATCAACTTGAGAAAGAAAATGAAGGTTCCAAGGTTCACATGATGCACAGGGAAAAATAAATAAACAAACTAAATAATGGCACACTTCAACTGTAACTTAAAGCATAGTTTACATTACTTGAACAAGGTAAGGTCTTGAATTGCTATTTCATCCTTGCTCATTTGAACTAACGATAGAAAGAGCTGTGGCTTCTGATTCTGGCTTGATCCAAGAGGATCAAAAAAGCAACGATCCAGATTCAAACAACCCCACCACAGCGAGGTTTATTCTCCATGCATCTGGCAAGAGGAGTCAATAGGAATAACATGAAGCTTTAGAATATTGTAGAATTCTAGCTTACCAGTTCTGCCAGAACTTAAGCTAACCCCAATTTAAGTCTCTTCCAAGGCTGGATGTAACAGAGAATGCAAATATCATCTTTGAGGCCACCCCAGAGAATAAGAAGAAATAGTGCATGAGCTTGAAGCTTATTTATGAGATACTAATCACTATATACTGTATCCAGGCTATATTCAAAACAGGACTTTTTAAAAAAACCAATTAAATACATGTTTGCAGTATTATCAAGTAGAACTCTCTATCAATGCTTTTTCTGTAAGCACTGACAACACTGGCATTTTTTGAGCAGCTGTGGATTGATCAATTTCACGTTGAGGGAACACTTAAGACCTGATTCCACATGGATGGATGTTGGGAAAGAGAAATGTATCAAAGCAGATTTTTCTTGCCAGTTAGAACCTGGAATAATTAATCTATAAAATATAGAGGTCTTCCATGTCTAATGTGGGGAAAGGTGTTTTTTTTTAATTGATTGAAAAGAGAAAGATTTGCAATGACTTTTTATTTTGTTTATAAATTTTATTAACATTTTTACAAAGAACATAAAAACTAACACAAACTGATAAAGAGTAAAAGAAGCAAAAAAAGAAAAAAGAAAGAAAAAGTGCAGAGAGAAAAAAAGAAAAAAAACTTCTGATTTCTTTTTTAGCAAATATAAGTACATAAGGAAAATGCTTCTACCAATGGAGGAATTTTTTTTTTTAGAAAATTCTTCTTCCCCTAACAGAAGCTCCTCTAGTTCTAATCCCTTTAGTTCACAAAATATCTGAAACTAACAGTGCTATAGAGTATATAACCACTATAAAGTAGTTTTTAGAAAGGAATACTGTCTAAGAACTGTTACAGAAATGATATCAGTTTTCCCAAACCTGATGTTCTCCAGATATTTTATATTCAACTTTGCCACGTTGGCTAAGGATGAACAGTATATATTGTGGTCATATATATATGTGTGTGTGTGTATGTATGTGTATATATATATATATATATATGTATGTATGTATGTATGTATGTATATATGTATGTATGTATGTATGTATGTATATATGAAGAGCACTTAGGTGGTTTATAATAAGGCCTCCAGCCCAACTAATGTGTATCCAAAATGTTAGCTTTTTTGACACAAGTGATTAAATTATCACATTTGTGAGATGGGCAGCTATGTAAGTTTGATAAATAAATCAATAAACAATTTTCAAAACTTGATTCGTCATTATGGAAGTTTAATAGAAATTACATTTCCACTAAAGGACCCATCATGATTAAACATCTGAATTTGATAATTCACTGTGTAACTTCTGTAACTCTATAATCATTATTTAAAGCGTTTACATACATCAACCTAATAAAAGGATTACCAAAGACATCCCATTATGGGAAAATTTATGCCAGTCAATCTTTTGTTTCATTCTTTCTTGATCACTGCTTAGTTTCAGCAATTATAAATTGTATATCATTCTCTATGTAATTCATATATAAATTTGTGCACAATCTATAAAAGTGAAGTAGTAAAAATGAATCTTGCAGCGACCATCCAAAACAGCTATGTGTGCCTGCTGTAAAAGTTTAATTAAATGGAAATCTGGCATTTGTGGAAAGAAACTGAACATGTTAGCATCAAGAAACACTGTTAGCATAGCATTACCTCTCAACATAGAGTAGCCTCAGGCAACATCACAGAAAGAATTTGCCATTCTGTCACTATATTGACTAGTACAATCACCCCCAGCAGCCTTGATGTGCTTTCCAAAAACAGCTGGAACAGGAAACAGCTGCCTTATTATTTCATGTCATTGACTGCTCCACCTAGTAAACTGGAAGACAGGTTATAAAAATCAATTGCTATTGTTTGTCATTCTAGCATGCATCATACTGACATCTACCAACCTTGTAGGGCAACTACACATAAGAAAAACCACACCATTGGGTAAAATAGCACAAAAACACTTTATTCCAAATAGGTAACTACAGGAGGGTGGCCAGCTTGGGGACTCCAAACTAATTCCATAGAGCACTTGGCCTTATTTCAAAAGTCTTATGCAAAATATTTCAGAGTGAAGTGCTCCTAACCCTAACCCTTGCCTCTCTCTACTCCTAAATATAGGATGGCCAGTAATGAAAAAAATGAAATGAAGGCCTTAAAATGTTAAACTGATTGAAATTAAGTCTGGCAGGTTTGCCCATTCTTAACAAAGGTGTGCAAGTTCTTTGAGATTCAGTTCAGATTAGAATGGCAATTATGATCAAATGTAAAGAACAGACCCAATGAAAAAGAACTATCTCCAAAGGTACCATTGAGCCAAGATTTTCTGGACAAATGGCAACTCCATTTTTTTGGAAGCTTGAGTTTATTTGGACCTACCAAGTCTTTCACAGCCTCCAGATACTGAATTAGGGCTTCCACAATATCTACAGCTCAGCCAAAGATGGCAACTGGGCATAATCAGCAATCAAGCTGACAACAACTCACCTCAATTCAATGGATGACCTCTCCCAGTAGCTTATTGTATGTGGTAAATAGCAAGGGGGAGAGAGCTGAATCCTGTGGCATCTCAGACTTAGAGCAACCACAGGCTCGATCACTCCTCTCGCATTTCCATTGACTGTAACTGCCCATTGTGATAAGAACCACATAAAACGGTGCCATCTATTCCTAAGCAGCCCAGCAAGATACCATGATCAAACTATTAAAAGCCACTGAGAGTTCATTTCTGAGTGAGGGAATTGTGAACTAGACGTCTCCGAAAGAGCAGAGACAACGATGTGGCCAAGACTGATGGACCGGTGGCAAGCTCAGTCCAACAGAGCTTCTCCGGATAAGGAGAGGATGAGAGATTACCCACTTATGCTTCAGACAGCTGCTCCTCATGAGGAGATAGCAGAACAGCGGCAGACCCATGGGTCTGAATGCTGGGAAACGAGGGAAGCCATCAAGCTCTTAACCACAGTGGAGCCTTTAAAGACACTGGGTTCATCCAACCTCACTTTCTAACCACTTTTGGATTTATAATTATTTTAAAATTAAGAGAGATCTTCCAAGCAACAAGTCTGAAAAACTACCTGTCACAAAATAGAATAAAAAACTAACTACCACTTAAAGAATTTAAAGAATATAAAACAAATGGCAAAAAGCTATATAAGAATTTAATTCAAGAAAGTTATAAATGAATTAAGGAACCAGACGAATATGGAATATTAGGACTTTTGCTAAGACTTTTGAAATAATTAAGTAAACAAATTATTATCTTCATGGGAATATAAATTGTTTAATCTATCAGGATTTCATGGGGCAAGACTTAGGAGGAAAACGTTTTCTGTCGTGGCCTCTGCCCTTCCCCTGAGGCGAGGTTGGCTCTAACCCTGTTGGTCTTCCAGAAGGCCCTTATATAAAGGCTATATAAATGTAATAAATAAATAAACAAATAAATAAATAGTTGGTTGTTTATCTTGGCTTTTGCCACTCTATGCTCTTTGGAAGCACAGTGGCATTTAAATCTTTTAAATAAATAGATGGCATCCATTCTAGTCACTCTGCAAAAAGACTTCTAAACGCTTTAAGAATAAATGCATTTACAGGTAGTCCTTGACTTACGACCTCAAATGGGACCAGAACTTCCATCATTAAGCGATGAGGTCATAAAGTGAGTTGCGCCCGATTTTATGATCTTTTCTGCCGTGGTTGTTTAGTGAATCTGGCTTCCCCCATTGACTTGGCTTGTCAGAAGCCCCCTGGAAAGGTCGCAAATGGCGATCATGTGACCCTGGGATGCTGCAACCATCATAAATATATGCTGGTTGCCAAGCACCCGAATTTTTATCATGTGACTGCGGGGACACAGGGATGGTTGTTAGTGAGAGGACCAGTTGTAAGTTACCTTTTTCAGCACTGTCATAACTTGAAACAGTCATTAAACAAATGGCCATAAGTCGAGGACTACCTGTATTGTGCCAAAGCTTTGCAAGATAGAGTCCGCTCATTAGATGCAGCATTCCCACATGTAGAATTAGGAATTAAAGACTAAATTGAGATTTCCTCTGCTAGAGATAAAAGAGAATTAGAAAGTCCATCAAATTACTTAATAATCTCTAATCCATAAATGATATACGGCCCTTACAACATTCTCTTTTAAATTTGATTTTTTAAAAAGAGAATATTCTATGCCTAAATTAGGACTTGTGCTAAATCTAACCACCAAGTTCATCTTAAAAAAGAAACCTGATTCTCCTTAATCATATGGTGGGAAACAGAAAATTGGGATACATTTTAGAAGCTATGGCTACTGTCATTCTCTTTTAAACCAGGAGTGAAAAAAACTCCTTTTCTCACGCAAAACCACTAGACTAAAAAAGACACAAAAAATGGCCATGCAGAAGACAAACTTATCTATCTCGGGGACACATTTACATGTAAATATGCTTATCCAAGTCCAAGCTGGTAAAGGATTGTCTTAGGCAACATACATGACTTCCTTTCCATTTTCAGCTCTCAGATGCATAGAATGCTAATTTATTTCTTTCCATTTAGAACATTATTTTGTACATTACACCAAATTAAATCCTTGCTGAAAAGGAGCTTAATTATGCTATTAGACTACTTCATTTAGATTCTAGTCTAGTTAGATTCTGGTTCTGCCCAGTACTTTGTTGGTATTTTACAAAATTCCTATCATTTTCCTTCTTCCAATATCGCCTTGCCTTTAATTCAGCCATATTGTCCCAAATTTAAAACCACTAGACAGATTAGTTTGGAATAAAACCCTAGGAGAAGTCATTCTCTGATGCCCACCACAGAGGATACCAAATAATAATTTATACTTTAAAGGTAAAGTTTCCCTCGACTCAAGCTGGCAACAATAAGCAAAAAGTTTGCTACTGCTTTCTTCCAGGATTTTTTGGAAGTTTTTTGACATTCCAGTCTAATCTATATCCCTAGCATTTCCTAGCCTTCTCCCATCCCAGTAGGACTGACCCTGCTTAGCTTTTTAAGATCAATTAAGATTGGCTAAGAACTGGAGCTTAAAGAGCATAAAGAAAAAAGATAAAAATAGGATCGATTTCCACCAGTAAGAATCATAACAGTTCAGAAAGAGAAATCAATTTTTGTTCCTCAACAACTTTTCCAACATAGACTGCTATGTTAGAAATATTACAGCTATATAAACAATAAGAGGAAGTTTGTTTTTATGACATTCTCATTTACTCTATTTTTAATTTCATAGCCTTCTCATCTCAAATTCTTATCTAAGCTTCTGCCCTGCTGGTGATTACTTCTAAAAGCAAAACCAAAATTATTGAAGCAACCTTTCAAAGTATGTCAGCAATTAAACTCACAATCTTTTTTATTCACTGGGTCATACTTTTACCAGTGAAAATCTAATTAAATAATTTATTCTAATTCCTACAGCCATGATAACCGCTCTACTTAATTTGATAGAAACTTTTAATTGGCTAGAATAATATTTTACAACCAGGTATTGTCAGCTCATTTCATCAACGGGTCATTCCTTGACAAACCTTTCTTTTAGAAGCACGTTAGATAGCTTGAGAGACTACCAGGGCTGTGCAATGCTTCAGATCTAGTCACTAAAGGTGTTTCAGTACACCCAGGAAGAGAACAATTCATCTGTCTGAAATGCCTTTCCCAGGCTTACACAGCAGCTCTGGAGAGCAACCGGACAATCCCAAAATGCAGATATTTTACGGTACTGCATACAAGTGCTATGCTTGTGGTAGAGCACTTTTCAGAGATCAAATCCAAAGCACTGCACAGCCTTAATATTTGCATATAACTAACAGATATTATTACTCCCATCTAAGAGGAAAAAACACATCTATTTATTTGCTTTACTTACATGCTGCCATGCTCTGTATGCTGTTGTACAATAAAAAAAATCAAAATAATCAAATGGGAAAGAATCCTTAAAATTATCAAAACTTTTCATAAATGATAACCCAGCTTCAGCCCAAGAACAACAATGAGGTGATCCAATACAGTTCAGTTCCTTTATTAGCTTGTACCTAGCAGACAGAATCTCAACAGACTAAACCTATGCCGAAGCAACTAGTGGATATACCCCGTGAGACTCTCGGGAGGGGCCAGCCTCATCCTCTTCGTCTTCCCACACTCTTGTGGCGCTTGCTCTGGAATGTCTCTTTCCCCTCCTGACAACCTTGAACTTCCATTCCAGAATCCTCCCTGCTCATGCCATCCATTACAGCTTAGATGTAATACAGTGAAATTGGGGGGAAGAACGTGTCCATTATTCCTGGCTATCCATTAAATTGGATAATATGTCACCTACAATGACACCAGGGTTGTCCACAGGGTATGATCAAGATGGCGGCAACAACAGCGTGACTAAAGGTCTGCAACGCACATAAAAACAGGCAGAACTTTGATCGCATCACCATGGCCACTGTTTTGACTTTTTTGACCGTACACTACAGACACCCCGAGTGACACCATTATGCAAATTCTATAAATAGAATGGAATTGTGTCTGTTCCATCTGAAATCTGTTGCATGAAATCAAGATTTCACTGAATTTACATAAGCCAGACTTCTGCTTTTCTCTCTCTCCTCTCCCCCATCCTATTTTCTGTCATGGCCATAAGGGAGATTAAAAAGTTTCACATTTATTTCCAACTAAATTCTACATTCTGAATCTAACTATTACGATTCTAAGCATAGCTATATAATAATATAGCTAGTTTAGGGCATCCTAATAAGATTCTGACAGGATTCCTGGGCTGCAATTCCCCTTCACTACCGCAATCCAATATATTTGGAGGGCATCAGGTTGGAAAATGCTGTCTTGAAATAAGCAAGGATAATAAACCACAGTCTATCATTTGTTTTCTCAAATGACATTTAAGACCAACTACATAGTGTACAAATTCACACATGATCATAAACTGATTTACAGAGGTTCCTACAGAAAATTTATTACCTAAATCCTTTCTAGTCATGAATTCGGAGTGAAATATGGAATGAAAACATCACTTCTATGTTTTGGATTTTTGAGTTATACATTAACTCATTTTTACTTAAATTCACTTCAACCACCAATTATGAAATAATCATGAGGTAAATAAATGGCAACCTTCAGTTCTCAAGGAATCTTATCGGTAGATGGAACACAAAGCCATAAGGTAAATATACTGTCTTGTGCTAATTCAAAAGAATCCAGCAAGAATATCTTGCTGTAACATTGTAGAACTTTTTACCACAAAGGGAGGAGTATTATGTTAAGGTAACAAATCCAGTTCTCCAACATGTGAGCAAAGACCACCATTCTCTTGTAAGTCTCTAATATTTTTAACTCATATAACTTTTTAAAAATAATGAAATTCAGTGCCTTTTAAAAGACAAAAATCATTACTAATCTATTTCCCCTCTAGAATGTATACTGTTGAAAGTTTTATTCCATTCATACTTTAAAAATCTTATATTTGCGCAAAAAATACAGAGCATCATAGGCTATAACAATTTGCATGAAGTGCTAGTGCAGAAAATTAGAACTTGAGCAGACCCTGCAGTATTATGAAGAATGAATGCCCAATATTATTATTTATTATTTCAAAAACCATGACACATTAACACTCTGTGCAGCATTACTGAATTAAACTATCAAAGAAATAGATTCTTCATACCTTCTGGGTAGAAATTTTTCCTTGCCACTGTAATACTTCATGTGCATACTTCCAAGAAAGACTCACGAGCACACAAGTTCATTAAGGGAGTGGGAGAATCAATTGTAAAATGGAAAAGGCTGAGTGAGGTCATAATTCAAAGAGATGAATATGGTACATTCCATTATGTTGTAATCAGTTTCTCTCTTTCATCCTATAAGCTCCAATAGCTTATTCTAATTTGGAAAATGGACAATTTCACCTCCTTCACTGCATCTCTTTCCTGGACAGAGAGAGAAATTCAAATGTGCTGCAGACAGTTTGTACTTAACATGGCCTTTGGCACAGATAATAGTGAAGTTGCTGGCCATTTTTCTCCTTAATAAGAAAAACATTCAACTACTACTAATACTGCTGCCTTAGCAAACTGCACTGAGTAGATGAGACTTGTCTTGCACATGACATATGGAACATTAATCAATAGTGGATTTTATTTCAATTTATTATAGTTGCTCTCTGGATAGGGTGGGGGCAGTCTCTTGCAATATCATTGCACAAATAATACAATTACTGGGTTCAGGAATAGATTCTTATTTGAATTTTAAACTATTTCTAATTTATTAAATATTCAATAAAAATAGTGAAGCAAATGTCATCATGGTTAGGAGACAAGAAGAGTAATTCATTCTTTGGTTGTTATTTCCTATTCTTGTATTTGAGAACTCTTATCCTTATGTGGCAAACTTATTATATTTCACTCTTTAAGAATAGTAGGGCTGATATATATCTGAATAATTCATAATATATTACTTTAAACTTTCTTTCATTTAAGATGCATGTGCATCTTTTTTTCTCTTTTTTTAAATGTGCCCATTAATCAGAGTCCCCTCCCCTGTGTCCTAAACTAAGCAATAGCTAGGCAAAAATAGAGTCATCAAGCTGTCTGCCCACAGAAATTCTTTGGTAAAGATCCTGTATACTAACTCGCATGAGATTTCATGGTTTCCAAGTCACTGGATAATGCTGATTTCTTTACTCTGTCATGTATGGCTTGATCTAACCCTGCTAAGACAAAGACACTTATGATAAGCTGTTGTGAAGTCAAACACTGTTTCTAAATGAGTTCATCCAAAGTGATTAGTGCAAAAGAAATGTTACCATGCCACTATGTATTGGGGATTGATTTAAAAATCCAGATCATTACAATAACAACATCTATTATCTTAACACATCCTTTTAGTATTTTCATTATTTTAATGCACATTATGAGACTTTTTAAGTACAAACATGTCCCATTATCATCAATCAAATTGGAAGTGGGTTAAAATAAAGCATGGATGAGAATGCAATTAAAAATAAAAGCAATGAAATTATTTGGGATGAACTGAAATGAGAAAGTGTGTGAAACAATATTTTAGAGATTATGTATGAGAATAGCAGTGGTATGTCAACTAACAGAATTACTTTGTGTGAGATGGGCGGGGATATAAATCTGATAAATAGGTCTGTTCTTTCTACCTGATTCAGTTCTGCTAAACATTGGGATATAAAATTTATTATATTCTCCTCCTCAAAGGTGTGATAGAAGAAATACACAACTGGTAACTGTTCATTTGCTACAAATTCTAGAGAATATTACATCCTTAGACGACCCATATGAAAAGCAAAATTCTTTGTGCATATTGTACCTCAAAGTTATGTTATATGTTGCTTTTTACACAATTGTATACCTACACTGGGAAAAATGAAAAAAAAAAATAACACCCCCACCCCCAAAAAACTCTAGTAACTTTTGGCAAATTTATGCCTTATAATGAGTTTAAAGTTCTAATACTAAATAGGTCATGTGCAACGAACGTGGTTGATATGATTAAGATAAAAGGCTGAAAGAATTTGTGAAGGCTACCAGGGCAATTAGAGATTCTGAATGAGAGAGCAATCATTATCTGATACTGTGAAGACTGGATCTTGGGGAAAAAATGAATATGGGAGAACAGGAATATGTAAAAGAAACTTGTACAAGTTTTGTATTAAACAGTATAAAATAGTTTTCCCAACAGAATGAATGAAAAACAGACATAAGAAAAGCTGTGGAAAACTTATGATAAAGAATTGGGTTAGAGAGTGTCACAGAAGTATGTAGAATTACTTTACTGGGAAGTGTGAAAAAGGATGCTTGGTAGAATAATGAAGTGAAACAGACTGTGGATAAGGATAAACATACATGTGAAAGAATGCTATAAAAATAAAGGATGGAGAGAGAGAGACAGACAGACAGACAGACAGACAGAAAAAGATAATTGCAAAGATTGTAATCAAGGAGAACAAGAAATAGTTCATTTTAAGAGAGACAGAGAAAATGCAGAATGATCATGATGGAAATAAAAAATTGGAAGCGGGTTAAAATAAAGTATGGATGAGAATGCAATTAAAATAAAAACAATAAAATTATCTGGGATGAACTGAAATGAGAAAATGTGTGAAGCAGTATTTTAGAGATTATGTATGGGGATGACAGTGGTATGTCAAGCAACAGAATTGAAACAAATGCTGTAAATGTTAATGTCAATCAACACTAACAAAATCAACAAAAATTGATTAAAAGGAAATTATAAATACTGTGAGAATGTTAAAAACTGGTGAGACTGCTGGGGTAGATAGTTTAACTGGAGAAAATGTTAAAATATTACTGTGGTTTGTTTATGAAGCAGCTATACAATTTGATGAACATGTGTGTCAAGAACACATCTACGTCTGAGTACTGGAAAAAAGCTGTTATTTTTCCACTATACAAATGAAGATAGCAAGAGCAAAAACTACACAGAGGTTAGTCAATTGGCAACTGGCTAGGTGTGTGGCAGAATTTTGATTGAAAGGGCATAAGAAGTGACCAAGGGGAAAATTTGAAAAGTCCAGGGCAGCATTGTGCCAGTCAGGGAGTATGCCAATCAGTTTTTTGCTCTTCAGCAGGTCGTGGCACAAGGGCTTAATGACACTGGAGTTTGCCGGTCAGAAATGATCGGCGCTCCAGCGGTTTGGGCCCGGCTCCGTGGGACAGGGTGAGCTCTTGTCCCTTGTCCTAGCTCCTTGCCCACCCAGCAGTTCGAAAGCTATTCCATCTGCGAATAGATAAATGGGTACTCCTGTTTAGATGGGAGCGCGGGGGAGCAAAATACCGGTGCTGGCCGAACTCCCAATGCAGCCGGCGTGAGCGACGAGCGATGCGAGCGGCGAGGAAGATCTACGGAGGAGGAAAAGCCCGGATGACCCCCTAGCGACCCCTGCTGGTCACACAGCATAACAAGCACTAATTGTATAATTGTAAGATTTGTAAGATTGTAAGATTTCACTGTCTCACTGTTAGAATTATATATATATGTACTTTGTGAGCCGCCCAGAGTTCCCCATTGGGGGGAGATGGGCGGACAATAAATCGAATGTATAAATAAAATAAATATAAATATTTGTTAATTTAGAAATTCTGATATTGCAGTAAATAGGTTTGAATTACACAGCACTTTGAGCAGATATGGAACTGAGGATTAGCTGCTGTATACGATAAGAGCAATACATGATGGAAATACAGTAAAGCATGCATTATAATAAATGGATATGTATCTATGAATAAATAGAATGGATTTATTCATAAATACATATGGAATGCTTATGATATTACTGTATGCGGATGCCACCATATTTCTTTGACTATTTACTATTTTTCTGGACTGGGGGAGTCAAAATTCATGATGGCAGCCACAACCATGTGATCAAACCCTTATCCTTTTTAATGTGCTTCAACTCACCTAAAAGGGGCAAGGCTTAATTGCATGGTTGTAGCCACCATCTGGACCTTTTTGATTCCCCCCATGCCCCTGTCTTTGGATGTAAACAATCAGAGTCTTGTTATTAGTATTTACTTTACACTTGTAAGGAACTGATACTGTACACCCATTAGTTCTTTGCCAATCGAGAAGATAATCTTTTCTTTCCACATATTGAACAGGAGAAAGTGACAGCACCTTGCTTGCACACTTAGTTTCCCATGATCATGAAAACCCATGCACAGCTTACAGATAAAGTAGCCATGGGGAGATGTATTTATTTCTTTAATAGTTTTTGCATTTTATCCCAACCACAGACTCTGGCCAGTATACATCAAAGACGTTAAAAAAAATTACTAACACTCCCCCCAGATGGCTATCACAACCAACCAACTCTGGTTAAAAGCATGGCGCGTTCTTAATTTAATATAAACTAATTCTGTTTAGATAGAAAGGAAGATGTAGAGGGAAGGGAAATGCAGTGAAATACTGTGTGTGTGTGTGTATAGATGGATGGATGGATGGATGGATGGATGGATGGATGTAGGCTTAATATAACAGCTATTCATCTCTAGGCAGAGCTTTTGAGCATTACTTAAGCATTTAACATTTATCAGAAGCTTGCTTTTGCAAGCATCAAGAGAACTGGCTAATCAAATCCCACTCAGACTGACTATCCAACTTTATTGCTCTATAGCTCTATAGTGACACTAATTTCATCAAACAATTAAAGAAGGAAATCCGCACTATTACTAAGAGGATATTAGCCTGGCTATTGCTTTCCCTCAGATTTAATAAAGCTATTAAGAGAAACAAGGCTATCAGCTACAAGTTGATATATTAAGGGAAATTGTGGGAATTCATACACTGCTTCCAAAACCCATATGAATAAATATGCATTTAATACTTCATTTCAAACCTTATTTCCCCCTCCCTCCATTGCACAGAAATTCAAATGACTTGAGGGTACAAATAAAAATCAAAATATAAGCTTTTTTTTTTTTTTTTTGAATATCTTATTTGTGAAACCTAACCATGATAAAGTATTAGAAAATTTTTAAAAAATATTAGTCGATCTTTTCATTTTACTGATTTTAATGTTTAAATTGTGTACTTCTGTTTTGAATATTGTAAACCATTTGAGTGCTTCTATAATTAGATTTTTAATTTTGGGGGGGGGGGGCTTCAAGTCAGTGTTGACTCCTGGCAACTACTTGGACAAGTCCCTGCAGTTTTCTTGGCAAGATTTCAGAAGTGTTTTGTCATTGCCTCCTTCCTAGGGGGCTTAGAGAGAATGACTGGCCCAAGGTCACCCAGCTGGCTTCATGCCTAAGGTGGGAGTATAACTCACAATCTCCTGGCCTCTTAGCCTGATGCCTTAACCACTACACCAAACTGGCTCTCTATATGTAGAATGGGAGGTTATAAATCAAATGAATGTATGCATGCACGCTAGTGAGTAATTCAGGAAGTTTATAGAGGAAATCATGTTTGCAACCTAGGACAATAGAATTTCAACTTGTGTGTCTTTGCTTCTGATGTAGCATTGTGCTTCAAGATGGAGAAGACCCTAAAATACTTTTTTTTTTAAAAATCAAATTCATGCTTTAAAATCAAACATTTAGAAGAATATCTAATTGTTTCTTCCCCAAAATGGAACAGCATGACACACATGTAAATTGCAGTATAATATCCCTTATAACTAAGTTAGCCACTGAGTGGTTTGAGGTAGCATGGCAAAGATTGTTCATTTTCTCTCACACTATTATATTCCATATTCCATTAATTTCTTTGTATATTCATGAAAACAGAAAAAGTCAGGTTGCAGTCGTAACTTTTGGTTCCTATTTTAACTTTCCCATAGTTCAATGACAATATGGAAACATAGTCCAGGATATTTGCATGAGTGTTGCAAACTTGGCTATATATTATTGTTCTGAGCAAGTGTAACTGAAATAATATTACTAACTACCAGGCTTTTGACCCTACCAGTGGAGACAACTGCATCAACAAGCAAATAAAATACCACATACTGGAGGATATACACCTTGTGTATGGAACTTTGGTTAATGAAGACCACCCCAAACTGAAGAGTTTTGGAAGATTAAATACACAGTTGCTGTCTATTCTAATGTAGTCTGATAACTGACAGGACCAGATTTAAGGGAAAAGAACTACTCCATGATATAAAACAGTGCATAAATTGCATCAGGCCTGAATTAAGAAACACTTTTTGCATCATATACATGGATCAACTTGTTAGAGGGTAGGACCACCCTAAGTAGCCCTGTCTCCCCACCAAAACAAATGTGATGATGTCTCTTCAACATCCATGCACGCAACAGAAATTTCTGTAGAATGGGCAGCTATCCCAGATATACAGTAGTTGTATATGTGAAGGACAAGGGACACTACTTTAGAAGGGAGGACAATTCAGGGTAATAACATCCCAACAGGATCTTATACTGCACACACTTCCAGCAAATAAAACTGATTCTTGGAAAAAAAAAATTCTCAGCACATGTGATTTAAGTTTCAGTGTTAAGGTTATATATGGAAGTTCCAGAAATTTAACATGGGAAGAAGAAAGGAGGAGATTCAGATTATTCAGAAAATAACATTTTCTCTTTTATTATCCTTCTTGAATATTGCCTTACTCTTCAATTTATTGTTAATCTGAGTTGCTGACAGATATCTGTAAAATTGCACGTGCTGGTAAATAAAATGCTTCCTCTTTTCTTACACAGCATATGGTTTTATATATTTTCTAGGAAACTATTTTTTCAAAAATAAAAAATTGCCAAATCTCCATATTCAATCTAACAGTAACTATGCTATTAACATTTCACCTATGATCTTAATAATGTCCTGTTGCATGTATAACAGAGAGAGAGCCTACTTTGTAGCCCCTATAATACCAATATATTAACAGATCATTCTTGCTACAGTCACATATGCATATATATATACAAATGCTTTGTAATAAAATTTGTTAATTGGAAAAGGTGCTATTCCTGTAGACTCTTTCCATGTATTATGGTAAACCTGGGTTTTTTAACCATGCTATGTTGAATATTCTATTTTTGGCTGTGTTCACACAATACATTAAGTCATAATAATGGACCACACTGATTATGCTCATACACTACAGTGATCCAAAACCAAACAAAATGTATTTTGGCTTAGTGTGTAGTGAAAACCACACAAGTATGTTGAATTAGCACAACATACATACATATAAAACTGCATACCACACATCCATTAGGGTTGGGATTTTTTTTTTTTAAAAAACTTACACTGTAGTCCAGGGGTCCTCAAACTTTTTAAACAGGGGGCCAGTTCACGGTCCCTCCAAATGTTGGGTGGGCCGGACTATAATTTGAAAAAAACATGAGGGTCCCTCCCGCGGAGTATGAGGAGAGGAGGAGAGCCGCCGGACCCAGCATACCTGTCATGTAGAATAGTCCAGCTCTGCGATCTGCCTCCTCGTGCATCGCCTGCAGCTCCCGACACAGCCCCGACACTTCCGCTTCTGACAGACAGCAGCGGCGGCCAATCAGGCAGGCGGGCTGGATAAATGACCCTGGCGGGCCATATCCGGCCCACGGACCATAGTTTGAGAACCCCTGCTGTAGTCAATCATATGCTTTTTTTCAAAGCACAGTTGTAGAGTTAGAACAATGACATGAGATGATCTTTGTGAGAACTGTAGTATTCCAAGAAAGAAGAGTTACCACAAAAATGCCTAAAGAGATATAGAATGTTCCTAAGATACTTGTTTGCTCACCCACCCCATTTTTTTAAAAAAAATCTTGAAAAGGTTTAGTGTGGCAAGTAAATCCACTTCCTTGCCCACTAACTAAGGTAAATCAAATGTTTATTCACAACAGGCAGAGCCCATGGATAAGCCTATGCAGCACCCCCCAATTGTTCTACCTCAGCATGCTGGTTGAGGAATTCTGGGAGCTGAAGTCTACACATCTTAAAGTTGTCAAGGTTGAGAAATACTGTTCTACCTCCTGCCAGAATTGAAAAAGTTAAAAGCTATGCTGCCAATCTGTAGGATCAGTCTGACGTTCCAAGGCAAATTTATGTTCAGTTCTACAAACGATAAAATTGGACCTTTGATGCATTTTTTTCTGGAGATAATTGCAACATTCTTGCCCCCCCACCCCCACCCCCAAGTAGGCTTTTAGTTTTGGAAGAGTGATTCTGAACTGATACAATTTTTATGCAACAACAGGAGGTCTCTACCAAAAACAGCGATGTCTCACAGTTGGTAATAGTTCTCACCCAAAGTAATTCAAGAACTTCCTGAAAAGTGGGAAGAAGAAACAAAGTACAGAAACAGACATTCAAACATGCTGGCAATCTAACATACAAACAAACGAACAAATTAAAGAGTATTTAATTTCACTCAGAAGCGTTTTGATAGCAATGGAAGCCTTTATAGAATCCCCTATCACACTTGAATAAAAAATGCACCTTGCCTCTAAGGCTATGTGGCCAAATGACCAATATTTGTCACCAAACAGGCAATGAATTGCTTACCATGATGCAAACTATAAACCAAAAAAAAATTTAAATATCAGAACAATTATAAAATTGACATTATAGACATGATGACAAATGGAGGCAGGTGAAATGTTAGAAGATCTAATGCCATACACAAAAATAATTGATTTTTCTCTGATTACTGCTTAGGTGATCAGAGTGTATTAGGTACTTGTTGTCATGCTTGCACTGTGTTTTATTAATGGTCCAAATCAGACATCCAGTTTGGAAATCAATGCTTACTTCATCATTTTTCTCTGAAAGCTTCTATTATTCACAATTGATTTAACAGAAATGAAAGGCTTACCATTAACAAGAGCCAGCTGCTGACACTTCGAAGATGAATTATTGAACCTTCTGAAAGTGAATTAACTGAACCATCATCAGGAGCATTGTTTGACATTTCTCCCACTAAAGCCAACTTATTTGTAGAAGCTACACTACTGAAACTAGCCTTGCAGTCATTTTCCCTAACTAAAAATTACATAAATAAGGAAAACACAAAAAGGAGTGATAATTTAAAATCTACTTGCCTTCACTGACTGCCCAGGTTCCTATCAAAAACTCACTTTAAAAAAGTAGAATTTAAAGTTACTTGGATATTCCAATATATAATTATTTCAGGACAAAGGTCCATATTTTAAATAAGCCCCCTTATATATTTTTTATTCAGCTAAAAGACAAAAAAACTGGATATTAGGAAACAGGTAAATATTGGGTTGATTCAAGTTTTACATTAAAAAATCAATCTAAATGTTCCTGTTATAATAACTCTATAGTAGTCTCATTTCTTGGACGTGGAGAAACTTTTGATAATTTGCTGAGCAAAGTGGTTGTTAAGCAAAACATCACAATTCCAGGCCAGCAATGGGAGGAAGAAGACAGTGAATGCCAGCTCAAGGTGGTGGCAACAGGGCAGCAGGGGTAGGTGGTGGAGTGCAGGGCAGCCCAAAGGGCAGAAATAGGGAATAGATAGGCAGGTGGGGGGAACTGAGGCAGAGGCAGTTCACACAGGGCAGGAGAATGTGACCGTGGGACACTAAGAACAGTTGTAAATGTGGGCCAGTCACCAAGCACCCAAATTTTGGTCACGTGATGGCGGGGGCACTGCAACAGCCAGTACTTTGAGGACCTGTCATAACTACCATTCGTTCAGTGACATCATTAACTTTGAATGGTCGCTGAATGAATGGATGTAACTCAAGGACTACCTGTAATATGGTTTCATCCTTCAGATTAATACTACAAGCAAAAGCATTTAATCATAATTACAAATAATTCTTGTCTGAAATAGATACTCCTGAAAGACCGAAACATCACCATCACCAGTCATCTAAAAAGACTCAGGAACTTACCAAACATTTTAATTTCAAAACACTCAGTTCTCTACAAGTGGTTTTCTTGTACTATAAAACTGAGAGGCATTCAGACTTCTAAGAACTTGTGATATAACCATACCATCAATAAAATTTATTAAATTCACAAGTCTTGTTTGGGGCTATGCTCCTGTTTACTGATGTTAAAAAAATTAAACCCAATATATTTTCATCAAATGATTTGCATTGTAATGTATTTATAAGAATCATATCTCCCAAAATACACACACACACACACAATTTACTGATGTGTGTGTACTTCAGTACTATAAATACTGAACAGGAATTGATGTAATATCTTGTTCATGACTTTAAGAGCTAACTGGGTGTTAAGGCAATTACCTGGTTTAGCTGCCCTATGCTTTAATTCTGCAGAATATTCACGGTTTGGTCAAACCTACCTCCTTCAGTTCAAAAAGGACAAAGTTCTCCCTAAAAGTCTAACTGTCATGAGGAAAACTTCTCTACAGTGAGTCATGACCAGGCACCTATTCTGCAACAAAGAAAAGAGACACAGGCAGAACACAAGGAAGAAATTGGAATTTATTCAGATAACACAGATAATAGCTATCTGCAACTTTCAAATTAATTAAACCTTTAAGCATTATATGGGAGGAAGCGTGTCCCTCTTGGCTTCAAGCTCTTTTGATATGATGATCCACGATATCCTTTGAAGTATCTGTTGTAGTTTGGAATTTGGAGGCATTGCTTTATAGTAACTTCTTAAAGGGGTACTGTTTGATACTATAACCACTGGTCAGTTCACAGTTCCAACTTGTCTTCTGTGGTATTTACTGTATACATAAATCTCTGCAAAAGATTGTCTGGAATTTTGTGGTTTGGTGCCACCAGTTAATTGATGACTCCTCTCAACTAGATTTTGCCTTCCCATCAAAACTGAAGGGTGCTGCCCAAGTTTCAAATCAGTATGAGAAATTATCAATACATACAATGGAAGCAAAGTGAAGGCAAAATGGGATTTTTCTTGATCAATGGAAAGGCCTGAGTATGAAGTCTCCCTTCAATCTGAATGTTCAGATTTTGGCACCAACCATTACTCTACTATCATTACCAAGTGGCAGCATCCCATCAACTTTGGCTGATTTCAGAAGCTAAGCAGGATCAACCTTAGTTATTCCTTGGATGGATCACCACATGTGCATTTCAGGACTACTGGCTAGATTATGAAGTTGAAAACATCCTAGAAAAATGCAGTAGGAAACCACTTCTGTAAAACTGCCAAGAAATCAGCATGGATGCAGTCAGAAGAAGTCATGCTCAATTCAAGAGCAACTTTTGAAAACATTCTTATTGTACTTAATTTTATCCATTTGGGGAAATATTACATCTGAGACATGTCCACATCACATCTTGTTTGAAGTAATCTTATGTGCTTTAGATGAGACTGCTTTTGAAGTGTTTGGAAACTTTAGCTTGTTCACAATGCTACAGACAGACTATTCTTGGAACCAATTATAGGAAGCATATAACATCCCTATTACAATAGCTCTGTGACTTAACAGTCCAGAGTCTGCTTATGACCCATAAAACCTTACATGACTAGGGACTGACCAGTTACAAGCCTTCATTCTCATAAATCAGCCTGTCCTCATTTTAAGATCCATGAAAGGACTTACTCACTCTACAGATACCATCTGAGGCTCTTTTGGCAAGAATACAAGAAAGGACATTCTCACAGCCTGTCTGCACACACTGGAATTCCCTGTTAAGAGACCATAGGCTAGTACCTTCCCTTTTATCCTCCTTCTAGCATGGCATTTCTATTTACAGTATATAGGTTTAAGCCAATTTATTGACGAGTTTGGGGTAATCCAATAGATGCTGTTATTTATTACTTACTGATGTGTTTGATTTAATCAATCTTTAATGACTTTTAATATTTTAATTTGTTTTTTTTAATTTATTTTTTATTTATGTATCAATACTCAGAAAAACGTGTCAGCTGGTTCCCTTCTCAGGTACATAAATCATTACAGTATTTAAAATATCAAGGTAGTTCTTCATATATAGATTGTTAATCCACTCATAACGATAATTCTAAGATTGATATAGTCTAGTAGTGCTTCTATAATTAATAATCCTACCTGCTCATCTATCAATATAAATCGTTTACCATCTTTCAACCACAATTGTAATAATGCTTAAGCTATCAAGATGATTCACATATTACTCATATATACTCTAACTTCCACCTCTTTTATCAAGCCATTGATAAAATCTATCCCATATCAAATAATATTCTGTATCCTCTTTATCTTTTATTTTTAAAGTCAATCTGTCCATCTCTGCACAGTCCAATATTTTCTGAATGATACTTTCATCTATAGGGGTATCTTCATTTTTCCAATATTGCGCGAATACAATTCTTGCTGCTGTCAATATATGCAATATTAAATATACAGTTGCTTTATCATAATTTCCCGGGATTACGCCCAGTAGAAATATTTCTGGTTTTAAGTCTATATGTTGCTCTATCATTTTTTCTAACCAGGTATGTATATGTATCCAAAACTTTTTTGCTTAATATTTTAATTTGTTGTTATATCTATATTTTACAGTAAATCACCCTACAATTCATTTTTGGTAGGGAAACTAAATAAATTTAGCAAACAAACAGCCAACTGTTTTTCAAAAAAGCTCTATGCATTTCAGTAATGGATAAGAGTAACCAACTTCTTTTACACTTAGAAATCTGGCTGTAATCCCAAAACATACAAATATGTATAGGTAGTTACACAATATGTATCATATGGGAAAATGTATCTTGAATAATCAAAAGTGCACTTTCCTGTTTTCCAGCTCAGGTTATCAAGGAGTTATTGTATACTGTTTGTTGTAATAACCATTTGCAGGAACACATACACAGTGATCCAGTGGGAAAGTATTTAAAGATATGGGATGGCAAACTGAAGGCAGGTTCAAAAGTTCAGTTTAGGTGACTGCCATCACATGTTACATGATTGTTGACATGCACACTAGATGGATAAAGGCCTAGGAGTGATAAGAGGCAATTGTCACTGATGACTTATCACCATATGGCTGTCGACAGTGCTTTCACACATTAGAATATATCAATGAGTGAATTCACACTTGACAATCCTATCTATGAGAGGGTGAAATTTGATTCCCTGACTTATATTTCTAAAGACAAAATACAGTTCTTCCAGAGTACATTTGTCAGGAGGTTAGTATAAAAAACACTCACTTGCACCCGCACACATGCCTGACCAAGGTGACAGAGACAAGGAGAAAAGAGAAGAAATACATGTGCCAATATGGGTATCATTGTACTATAAGAAATGCAAACATTCAATCTCAGGCAGCAACAACAACAACAACAACAACAACAACGAGGAGGAGGAGG